>JAPTHN010000001.1:74717379-77330261 GCA_026936325.1 Platynereis dumerilii | reverse complement strand
AAAATAGGGCTGACTTGATCACTGCTATGAGGACGGGGAAAATTTCAATATATCATCAGATTTAGTCAGGAAATGGAGGTTTTTGTGTCCCCACGCAATTTCATATTTGAATACCCCTCTCCCTTGGTCATTTTACTTTGAATTCCTGTCCCCCATAGCCTTCCATCCAGAGCCTCGTTAGATATTACTTTTTTACCCTCGGCAACAAAGGCAGATTACCATTTACCAAGGTGTAAAACTTTTCCCTATACACCGCATCCCAAGTGTATTCCAATGAAGAGGCAGTTTTTCTAAGATTCAGGCACTTCACCATATGGGGTGATACTCACCCGATTCAGATTTTGTTCATAATTTTTTTACTGGTAAATAGTTACTATAAGTCGGAAAAATTGCAATTTCAGACCTCAGTACCTTCTAGGTATTTTCAAGGGCTCTTTGAAATATAGGGCCAAAATTTGGATCGTGTCAAAGTCCCATTTCCAATCCCATTATCCCTGTACCTTTTTTAATGGAGGTGTTTACACACCGCCATGTATGTAGTTGGTGAGAAAGGGGGGCAAGAGAGTGGGTAAACTTTAGGTGGAAATTCGAAATTTGCAGAAGCAAATCTGGAATAACTCTTTTCATATTTTGAATAATCTCCGAATTGTTAAAATGCCCGCAACTAGTGACGCAGGGGCAGCAGGGCTGTTATTGCAGCCTACTTGTATTGATCTCCAATAATTCTGAATACTCCTTTTAATCAGATTTTTATTTTGGTGTTTACAGTCCACCATTTTGAAAATAATGTGTATTGTGTTCTGTGTATGCAAATGAGCTGTCCATCATTTTGAAAGTTATGTGTATTGGGTTTTGTGTATTGAATGAGCTGATCTAGATCTATGTCATGGGGACATTTGGATGTGTATTGGTCAGTTTGCAGACTTTATGCAGAATTTATGTTATCATGATACCAGGTCACAGGACATGAGATTTCAACAGCTATATGTAAATTCCTACTATTTCAATGAAATTTAGGGATGAGTGTATTTATGGATAGGCCTAAATTAATATACATAGAAAGATCGCTAACTAAATAAATGAATAGTTAAATACTGGTAGATAGAAGGAAAGAGATAGAAAGAGATAGAAAAGAGATAGAAAGATAGAAGATAGAATGATAGAAAGATAGAGATATAGATAGAAAGATGGATTAGGAAGACAGAAATATATATCTATAGAAGAATAGATAGATAGATAGTGACATAGATAAAGAAGGATGGCTTTCATGTATGAATTTTATGGATTAGATAGATGCATTAATTAGATGGATAGATCATAGAGATGAAATAAATAGCTTATACTGATTAGTGATATAAGACAAAGACAAAACTTCTGTATTGTCATTTGTGAAAAGATTTGAGAAAAAATTAATACAGAATGAAATAGTTGGTGCAAAGATAACAGATTACACAGATTTATCAAAAGGGTTTGGTAAGCATGAGCAATAGATCACAATTTGGTTCTTGTGTTGCAATTTGTGACACGGTTCAACACGTTCGGAAGGGGTTAGAGATAGCTCAGTTGGTAATGCACCAGGTTGCCAATCACTTGGTCCTGAATTTGAATCCCACATTGGTGAGGTCACCTATACTTGTGTTGGACAGTAGTTTCAATCAAACTTTGCTGTTAGATATATACCAGAAAAACAGCAAGTTGAGGTACAATACTGTTGTAAAAGAGATTAATCATCCACTACATGAGTGCTTCGAAATGTTACCATCAGCAGAAGAGTGAGAAGTGTCAAGTGCAGAACCAGTAGATACGCTAAGTCATTTGTTCCTTCTAGCATCAGAATGTGCAATGAATTGAAGTGGTAGTATGTATGGTAGTATGTATGTATTTATTTTTGTGTGAATGTTATTGTGTGACTGTGATCTCTCTGTATGCATGTGACTGTGATTCTGTCTGTGATATGGGACAACACACTGCAAGTTTCACTTTTGTGACCATAAAGTATTTATTATTATTATTATTATTATTCATTGGCATGTCCTCCTGCTGTCCTAATTGGCCTGCATAAATAAAGGACTTAAAGTCGCATCTATCTGTCCAATGATCCATGAAAATCTGACATGGGATTTCACATCATTTCACCTCTTTACAAAGTCTAGATTGATAGATTGACTTATTAATTTTGGCAGTCTGCAAGTTGTCTGGTAGTGGTATGTGGATTGACAGGTTTGTAGACCAGCATATTAGTGACGATAGATTGACAGATAGGTAGATATGGCAAGTGCAGCCCTTTAAGTGCAACTCTGGGTGCTCACAAGGGTTGATTGAAGAGATGGGATAGAGAGCGGGAGTCCTCAACATGCTACACATTTACCCAATTTAAGGAATCCTTTGCTTGCCCAGCACAGACACTGAATCGAGGGGGTTGCCAATTAACATCTCATCCAAACAAATTCAAGCTGGCAATTTGCTAATGAAGGTTGACTGAAATTTTTGGGTTCCCCAAGCCATCCTCCATGTTGTCGGGGGTGGTAAGACCCACTAGCCCTGAAGACTGAAGCGTGAAAGATGCCCTACACAAGGTTTTAAACTGATGCAAGTCAAGACCTTCAGCCGAGGTGGCAGCAACTTTAACCACTGGGTTGCCACATGCTTTCAGTCCAACTCCTGAGGGTCTTTCCTTGCGGCTTTGCCTGGTTCAAACCTGAGTCAGTCAATTTGGGAAAATTTTAGTTTACTCTCAATATTGTTACGTCTTGCAGAGTTGTTCAATGTCAATTGGTTGACTATAAACCTCTATAAATTTTAACTATTAAGATCAAAAAAAGTCCCAGGTTGGTGTCATTCAGAGGAAATGTTAAATCATTGTCTCTTGGGATTATTTTCAAAAAGGGTAAACGTGCAACGTGTAGACGACTCCGGCTGTAGGGGAGACCGGGGTTAGTTGGCACACTCATATTTATTTTTGCTCTGGAGAGCAAACAGTACAAGATATTCACAACAAAATTTTAGCATGTGATAGTGAGCGTGTTTAACTCAATGATCAGCCCAAGAGATATTGTAGATGATTATTATGGGCGGTGGCCAAAGGCCATCCCGCCCATATTGCTGTAGTGTGAGGTTTGTAGTCTCAGTTCTCCTCTCTACTGACGATGATTTCACTTTGCACTGGCTGCCCCAGACTTCCACTATGAGTCAAATACATCAAATACCTGACATCTCGCCAGGCATAACTTATGAGTGACCTTGACCTACATCTGTGACCTTGGCGGCCATATTTGTGAAAAGCTTGTGTACAAGATAACTCAATTTCTATTAATCCTGGAATCATGAAACTAGCAGGGATTGTGTATGACAGCAAGACCTTGAATGAGTTCTGACATGAGTGACCTTGACCTACTTCTGTGACCTTGGCGGCCATATTTGTGAATATCTTGTGTGCACCATAACTCCTCTTGTATTTACACTAGGATCACCAAACTAACAGGGATTATGTATCATTTTAAGACCTTGAATTAGTTTTGACATCAATGACCTTGACCTATATCTGTGACCTTGGCAAATATATTTGTAAAAAGCTTATATACAACGACAAACTCCACTATTATTCTCCCTGGGACCACCAAACTCACAGGGATTTTGTGTCACAGTAACACCTTGAATGAATTGTAACATGGATGACCTTGAACCATTTCTGTGACCTTGGTGCCATATTTGTTAAAACTTTACGTAGGCCCTACATGATGACTCGCAAGCAACAGAATCTATGGCGGTGGCCGTGATAGGAGTCGAGGTGGATAGGAGTCAGGGGTGGATAGGTGTCAGAGGTGGAGGTGGATAGGAGTAGGGGCGGCCGATAGGAGTCGGGGCCGGTGACAGGAGTCGGGCCAGTGGACAGCAGTCGGGTTCCGCCGCCCCCGGCGGACAGGATTTGGGGTGCGCCGGGGTCGGCGGACAGGAGTCGGGGTCCGGCGGATAATTTTTTTATAGCAACCCCCCTGCCAACCCAACCCAGACTCCGTAGGTGTTTATACCACTTGCACTTCTAGCACAGGTATGTGTGCGTCTCGTGCACACATTTCTAGTACACTTTTTTGTCACCATCATATCATTTGCATTTATGAATATAACTACGTTAAAGTTTACTTAAACTTAAACTGAAATATATACCACAATCACCTGTGCTCAGCAAAGCCCTCAATGCCATAACCACCGCCCATTGCACACTTGTGTGCCTTCTAGTTGAAATTTGTGTCACAGACACAAACTTCCAGAAAAATGTTTGATTCAACTAACCCCGACCCGGGGTTAGTTGAAGCGCCATAAAAATTTGGAGACAACTTCTTATAAAAGGGGTTTCCTATGCATAACTGATATCCCTATGATGACCACCAGCTTCAGTACATCACTCATTTGAAAAGAAATTGTATACTGTAATTTAATAAATTTTTTGTCTTTTTTTGGCAAAAAAGCTGGTTTTTCCGTATTTCCCTTTCAGGAATGCAAACATGCACTGTAGTAGTCCTAAACTGCAGTAACTCCAACTAAAATTGACTTGCAAGGCAATTTGAACACTTGAAATCTATGTTACGGTCAACTCCACCATGCATGATTCAACTAACCCCGTCACACCTGGAACGCAATATTTTCTTTTTTTTCAGTCTTATCAAAGTCACACAACAAAAAGCTTCTGGGTGTGGATTAGGCATGGATTTGCATATTTAGAAATAAGGTTAGTTCACTTGGATTAAAATCATAGCTAAACAATAACCCCCCTCGAAGACTGAGCAAACAAGTTACTAGAGCACCCCAAAAACAAACTTTCTTGCCTACAGAATTAGCATTTTGAAATTTTGAATGAATAAAAGGTATGATAACATGTGCCAATAAACAGGTATCCACCAAAAGTACCAGTTTGGCCAAAAATTTAAAATAAAGCTGATTTTAGGCCAAGATTCAACTAACCCCGCGATTCAACTAACCTCGTCTCCCCTATCTACCAACTCATTGATCAACTGTGATCACCCACTCCTCTTAAATGGCTGCACTGGTGAATACCATATCTATCTATCTAGCTATCTATCTGTTTGTCTATCTATCCATCTATATATCTGAAAATACGTGTCTGAATAGTTAGGGCAGTGCAATACAAATGATCTGCTGGATTCAGGGGATGTGAACTTGGACACCATACCACCTCCATTTTGAACCCCTGGGTTCTTGTTAATGTACTTCTGTTATAATGTAATGGCAAACTAAATTGACCCAACAGTATCATATGGTATCACATTTCTGATGATTAAGGTGACTCAAGCATGGTGGTTAGATCATACAGATTTTTCTTAAATTTTGCACAGGTACTCTATGGGACCCATACATTTCAAAAATGAAAAACAAAAAAATTTCACCGACTCGTTTGGTTGCCATGGTAACGGCATGTTTTGCCTGATGACTGCTTAAAAGTCATAAAATGAGTTTTTGGTTATGTACCATAGAATAAAGCATTACATGCATTTGTCACACAAAAATGTCAGAAATGTCTTCCCAAGGATTTACATCAATACATTTGCCATAAATTTGAAGAAAAGGGTTAAAAAACTTTTTTCTGTAAGAGCTTAAACGGCACCAACACACTAATTAATAGCAGATTTTGCATGCATCAATTTTGGCAGTAATCAAATTTTAGGAAAACGATCATACAGATTTTTTTAAAAAATTGCCTGTATCATAAACAAGTTATTGTCAAACAAATGGCAAAAAATAAAAAAAATTCACTGAGCCATTTTTTCACTGCAGTACCATGACTGTGCCAATGTCAATTTAAATAAATAAAGACAATTTTTGACACAGTTGACTGAAATTAACTGAGAAAATTTTTTGGATAAAGTTGAGAAGCTGAAACTTTAAAGTAGCATTGAATAGATGTTAGTGCATTCAATAAAAAAAATAATTATGCTTCTAGCTGCATTAGATCTCATTTAAATAGCAAATTACTGGCTGCCATGCTGTTAAAAAAAAGAGAACAGAAAATGGTGACGTCACAACTGTTTCAGGGCCTGCAGCAGTTGTGACGCTATGTTGCTAGGCAACCAGGCTGCTCAGAAGTACGTGCAGTGTACCACGGTTGAGTCACCTTAAGTCAGGGCGCAGGCAATAAGGGGCGCTCAAAGTTACTACTGTTGACTGTTTACAGATAGGAGGCCAACATATTTTTACGAAGTAGCTTCCCAGTCCAATTGTTAAATGATTTGTGTAGATGGTACATTTATGATTTATCTTTCAGAGAGTTATCAGAGTGAACAGAAAAGCGACATGTGGATATGCAAGATTTGACACGCGCTCGTGGATGTGCCATTACTCACATGCGTAGATTTTAGATTTTTTGTACATGCCTTACAGCACACAAGTGGACATGTTTTACAGCACATGGGTTGACATGCTTTGCAGCCCATTTTGTTTTGATCTTGAATTTATATTTATATTTGTTAACCTCAATTAATAACAATTATCTACTTATCTATGTATCTGTGTGTACCACTCCTGCGCTGAATGGCAGGCCTTTGAGTCTGTGGCAACTGCCCTCTATGACATATAGTGACCACTGTGCTAAATGGCAGACATATCCAAGCTTGCGCTGGATGGCATATCTGCAATCGCACATACATGCATGTTCTTGAATGCAGATCCATGCATGTGCTGGATGACATGTCCACAAGTGATAGTGAACGCATATACACGTTCAATAATGCATGCAATTACATGCACACATGCATGTATGTGCGCTCACTGCCATATTTGAATGTGCCATATTTGAATAAAAATTATGTCTTGACAGATGTTAATATTTAAATAATAATATATATGCCTTGACAATTGAACTGTTTGATCTTTATTTTAAATTTGACTTATTAAAATGCTCATCATTATGTTTTAGAGGCATGTGAATTTCATCAAATCTCAATATTAATGGTTTTTGTCTTATTATTCTGAAATTTCAAAAAGGTAACGGTTTTTCTTTCACCAGAGCCTGTGAATTTCATGGTGTAGTTGTATGGGTTGTTTTATATTTTGTTTTTGATGATATCAAACACTTTGCTATTAGTTTCTGAAAGATAGGTGGGTCATTAACAAATTTTGGGACTATCTTCGTCACTGAGGTGCCATGACATAAGTTTGAATGCATTGTCACTCCTCATCTGTTATTCATTTTTCTACTTGGAACCACTGTACTTGGAATGAAAAGTAATCTATTTGACCATTTTTGGTACATTTTGTACAGTCACCCATGCTAAATTGACGGTTTTTCCATGTCACTGGACCAGATACAACAAAATCAAGTGTCACTTTTTATGCTAATATACTAATATTTAACACATTCTTTGCACGATTCATGAGAATATGGACTTCAGTTAATATCTATTGCACATTAAATTTTTTTTTGTCTTGTTTCATTTATTAATTGATATAACAGACATGTCACTATAATAACCACCATTAGGAGACATATATTTTCTAAAAATAGCATAAAATCGAAAAAGATTTTTGTTTATGGCCCACAGCCCAGTCTTCACAAATGCAAGAAACAGCAACTTTGTATAAAACACCAAGTTTCAAGACATGGACATTTACTGGATTTATCCTTTGAGGAACGGCAACTCCAATGCGAAACATATATTTTTACCAAAAATAGGATAAAACATAAAAATAGATTATCTCCCCAAAAGGTTAAAGGTGAAAAAAGTGTTTTAAAAAAAAACTCATTAAATATATGCCATTAAATATATTATTCCAATTGTCACATATATTATTGCATATACCAATAGGGGACATAGATACTGCCTAAAAATGGGAAAAAATAGACCTTGTCTTCCAAAAGTTGAAGGTAAAGATTGTTGGAGAAAATAGATCTCCAAACTAACATCCAAAATTGACAGGGCATACCTAAAATGGCACATTATAAATGTCAGCTACCATTGGGAGACATTATATACCAGCTAAAAATAGCATAAAATCTAAAAATAAAATTTGAGTCCCCCAAAGGCTGGGCGGACCATGATTGGAACATATTTAACAGATTTGTCACTGGGGAATGGCAACCACCATTAGGAGACATATATATTTTCTAAAAATAGCATAAAATCTAAAAATAGATTGTCCCTCAAAGGTTGCATGACAATAACCGTTGTCCCTGAATGGTTGATGTTTTCCATACAATGTTGCAGTTTGTTGCATGTTTTAGCAGATTTGTCATTTGTCAAGTTGCTGTTTCTTGCATTTGTGAGGACTGGGTTGTGGGCCATAAACGAAATCTTTATTTTTTAGTGATTATTTGCAAGAAACTTTTTCTTCAGTTATAAACAGTTCAATTAATCCGTCCAATAGAATATTTTGAGGCTGAAAACATCCACCTTTCAGGGACAACTTTCATGCAACATTTGAAGACATGGTCGTTTGTTTAGATTTATGCCGGTATTTATATATGGAGAAACACCTTGATTCAAGTCAAATAATTATTCTTACACAGTTTTGATTTGCACACTTTGTGCCTTGTTTACCTTTTAAGTTTTGGACCTTCACACTTGTGGGCCTTTAATGATGGTATCAGGCCAGACATTTTCAAAGAGACTTACGCTTTGTATCTGACTCCCTTTGTTCAGCTGTTGAATATCTCTCACATTCATGGCCATTTTCCATCTGAACTTAAGATTGCTCGAGTCTTGCCCATTTTCAAAGCTGGTGATCCCCAAGAAATCAAAAATTATAGACCAATCTCTGTCTTAAATGTTTTCTCGAAAGTCTTTGAGAAAATTATGTACACCAGAACTCTTAGTTTTCTTGAAAAAAACAATTCAATCTACAACCTTCAATTTGTTTCAGAAGCAAGTATAATACAGCGAGTGCTTTAACCTACCTGGTGGACAAAATCACATCCCCCATAGACAAAAAAGAACACATCATATGTACTTTTATAGACCTTAGCAAGGCATTCGACTGTCAATCATGACATTCTACTTGATAAATTATGGAAATATGCCATAAGGGGATCAGCTTATAAATGGTAGTAGTTACCTGACAAAGAGATCTCAGTTTGTTCTATTCAAACATACTGAATCAGAGAAAATGGATATATTATGTGGGGTGCCTCAGGGCTCCATTTTAGGGCCGTTAGTATTTTTACTGTATATTAATGACCTCCAATATGTCTCAAACTCTGTCTGTCCCATCATGTATGCCGATGACACAAATCTGTTCACCTCGGGTAACAATTTGAGTGATCTAATAAATTCTTTAAACAATGAATTGCGCAAGTACATGACCTGGATGAATTCCAACAAATTATCAGTAAATATTGTCTTGGATACCGCATATTAATCATATAAAAATGAAGATGGCAAAAGGAATAGGAATAATTGCTAAAGCCAGGAAGTATTTGAACTCCTCCTCATTGACATCTCTCTATTACAGTTTTATCTTTCCCTACCTGATTTACTGTGTCTAAGTCTGGGGATGTGCTTGCAGAACTTATCTTACACCTATTGCCAAAATTCAGCGCAAAGCTTTGCGTATCATTCTTTCACTTTCGTTTTCTGCTGATTCGCATTATGCTTTCAAAGAAACAAAAATCTTGCCTTTCCAACAACTGTCCTATTTCTGTAGCAGCCTTTTTGTCTTTAAGTATAGATAAGGAATGCTGCCATGTGTATTTGAAAGCTTCTTTGAATTACCGCAGCATGAGTATCAGACCAGGAGTCAATTCACACTGAAAATACGTCAGTGCAACACATCCCTTTCCCAACGGCGCATAAAATATACAGGAGTGAAATTGAGCAATTTACTCAAGAATTCCATTGTATGGAATAGCAGCTACCACACATTTAAACGGAATCTAAAGAGTTTTCTTATAAATAATCCAATTGACAACCTTTAAAAAAAAGGAAGAAAGAAGAAAAGAAGAGTATTGAATTATTTCTTCTCAAATATTGTCTTGGCGATTTTTTTTTTCTTCTCTGCTTTTTGTCCTTCTGACTTTGAAGGATTGTTTTTGTTTGATTTGGGTTGTACTTGGTTTGGTTCAGAGATTTACTACCATCTGAAAGGCGGTTTGGAATTCATTCCAGAACCCTGTGATTCTCATCAAAAAACTGTGTTTTTTGGGGATTTAAGTTTGTGGTTGTGTCCTAAGAGGTGAAACGCGTTTGGAGGTTTCACTTCCATTACCCTGTGACTTTCATCAAATAAGGAATTTTTGTTTCTATATAATACGAGAATAGAGATCATGTCTTTTCAAGTTTATTTGAAGATATCGTCCTCATCTCATTCATCTCATTTTCATCCATTTTAATTTGGTGAGCCCTCACGTAACTCTTTGTGGGTTCGATGGCCTCCAATATCATATTTTTCTTTGATTGTAAATGTTATTTGGGAAAAATAATGATCATGTCATTCAAAAAAAAAAAAAGTGATTGGCCTTCTGGTGAATGGGCGGACCACATTTAATGATTGATTGGACATATTTTATGATTTGCACATAATAAATGGATTTATCCCTTGAGAAACGGCAACTCCATTGGGAAACATATATTTTTACTAAAAATAGGACAAAACATAAAAATAGATTATCTCCCCAAAGGTTAAAGGTGAAAAAAGTGGTTTTAAAAAAAAGCTCATTAAATATATGCCATTAAATATATTATTCCAATTGTCACATATATTATTGCATATACCAATAGGGGACATAGATACTGCCTAAAAATGGGAAAAAATAGACCTTGTCTTCCAAAAGTTGAAGGTAAAGATTGTTGGAGAAAATAGATCTCCAAACTAACATCCAAAATTGACAGGGCAGACCTAAAATGGCACATTATAAATGTCAGCTACCATTGGGAGACATTATATACCAGCTAAAAATAGCATAAAATCTAAAAATAGATTGAGTCCCCAAAGGCTGGGCGGACCATGATTGGAACATATTTAACAGATTTGTCACTGGGAATGGCAACCACCATTAGGAGACATATATATTTTCTAAAAATAGCATAAAATCTAAAAATAGATTGTCCCTCAAAGGTTGCATGACAATAACCGTTGTCCCTGAATGGTTGATGTTTTCCATACAATGTTGCAGTTTGTTGCATGTTTTAGCAGATTTGTCATTTGTCAAGTTGCTGTTTCTTGCATTTGTGAGGACTGGGTTGTGGGCCATAAACGAAATCTTTATTTTTTAGTGATTATTTGCAAGAAACTTTTTCTTCAGTTATAAACAGTTCAATTAATCCGTCCAATAGAATATTTTGAGGCTCAAAACATACACCTTTCAGGGACAACTTTCATGCAACATTTGAAGACATGGTCGTTAGTTTAGGTTTATGCTGGCCCTTTTATATTTGGAGAGACACCTCGATTAAAGTCAAATAATTATTTTTACACAGTTTTGATTTGCACACTTTGTGCCTTGATTACCTTTTAAGTTGTGGGCCTTCACACTTGTGGGCCTTTAATGTGATTGGCTTCTGGTGAATGGGGCGACCACATTTAATGATTGATTGGACATATTTTATGATTTGCACATAATAAATGGATTTATCCCTGAGAAACGGCAACTCCATTGGAAACATATATTTTTACTAAAAATAGGACAAAACATAAAAATAGATTATCTCCCCAAAAGGTTAAAGGTGAAAAAAGTGGTTTTAAAAAAAAGCTCATTAAATATATGCCATTAAATATATTATTCCAATTGTCACATATATTATTGCATATACCAATAGGGGACATAGATACTGCCTAAAAATGGGAAAAAATAGACCTTGTCTTCCAAAAGTTGAAGGTAAAGATTGTTGGAGAAAATAGATCTCCAAACTAACATCCAAAATTGACAGGGCAGACCTAAAATGGCACATTATAAATGTCAGCTACCATTGGGAGACATTATATACCAGCTAAAAATAGCATAAAATCTAAAAATAGATTGAGTCCCCCAAAGGCTGGGCGGACCATGATTGGAACATATTTAACAGATTTGTCACTGGGGAATGGCAACCACCATTAGGAGACATATATATTTTCTAAAAATAGCATAAAATCTAAAAATAGATTGTCCCTCAAAGGGTTGCATGACAATAACCGTTGTCCCTGAATGGTTGATGTTTTCCATACAATGTTGCAGTTTGTTGCATGTTTTAGCAGATTTGTCATTTGTCAAGTTGCTGTTTCTTGCATTTGTGAGGACTGGGTTGTGGGCCATAAACGAAATCTTTATTTTTTAGTGATTATTTGCAAGAAACTTTTTCTTCAGTTATAAACAGTTCAATTAATCCGTCCAATAGAATATTTTGAGGCTCAAAACATACACCTTTCAGGGACAACTTTCATGCAACATTTGAAGACATGGTCGTTAGTTTAGGTTTATGCTGGCCCTTTTATATTTGGAGAGACACCTCGATTAAAGTCAAATAATTATTTTTACACAGTTTTGATTTGCACACTTTGTGCCTTGATTACCTTTTAAGTTGTGGGCCTTCACACTTGTGGGCCTTTAATGTGATTGGCTTCTGGTGAATGGGGCGGACCACATTTAATGATTGATTGGACATAGTTAATGATTGGCACATAATAAATGGATTTATCCCTTGAGAAACGGCAACTCCATTTGGAAACATATATTTTTACTAAAAATAGGACAAAACATGAAAATAGATTATCTCCCCAAAGGGTCAAAGGGAAAAAAATGCAGGAGAAAAACTTAAATACTTGCCATTAAATATATTATTCCAGTTGTCACATATTTTATTGCATATACCAATAGGGGACATAGATACTGCCTAAAAATAGCAAAAATATAGACCTTGTCTTCCAAAGGTTGAAGGTAGAGACTGTGGGAGAAAATAGCTCTCTAAATTTAACGTCCAAAATTGATGTTAAATTGCACCTGGTTGGGCACAATATGTTGTGGAGGAGCATCTTTTTTACGAATTGTGGCCCTTGATCAAGTGCCTTCTGATTTTTATGTCTTCAGACCAATGGACCTAAAATGTGTGGGTTTCTATCTGATGGACCTTCTAATGACAGGGCAGACATAAAATGGCATATATTTTTATGTCAACTACCATTGGGAGACATACACACCAGCCAAAAATAACATAAAATCAAAAAATAGATTATGTCCCCTAAAGCTTAGCATATATTTAAAAGATTTGTCATTGGGGCATGACAACCACTATTGGGAGACATATATTTGCAAAAAAAAATAGCCAAAGATCTAAAAATAGATCATGTCCCCAAAAGGTTGCATGCCAATAACTTGTGTCCCTGAAAGGTGGATATTTTCGATGTAATGTTGCAGTTTCTTGCATTTATGAGATGTGGCCTGGGCTTTGTGCCATAAAACATTTGTAATGATTGCTAATATTTATGGCCCACGGCCCAGACTAAATCTTATAAATGCAAGAAACAATTTTTTCACTATAAACAATACAAATAAGCTCTGCAAAATACAATTAGAGGCAGATAAAACATCCACCTTTCATGGACAACTGTCATGAAACCTTTGGGAGCATGGTCAGTTTTTTATGGAGGTGTGCACACAGTGAGAGAATGGAAAGTTTTTGTGGGAAATTTGGACATTTTCAGAATGTCTTTTGGGCCCTCACTTGGCCATTTTATTTGGAGGTGTTTGGAGTCAATAACGATGTATAATTTGATTATAGAGCATGCATCTGGCATAGGAATGAATAACAAGCATGTTGTTATAAGGATGTAGCTTCCTTTTGTATCTCTCTGGATCCACTGTGGACTGCATCACACACTGTGTATTGGTCACAGTGCCTAAACTATTGCACTTGTGTATGTGATATTTGGCACAGGAAAGGGTCTTATAGCATATAATTATGTTCCTTCGGGTTCATATTGAAAATAAATCGTTACAGTTTTTTGTAAAATATTGAAAATTTAAAAAAACTGTTTTATTTTATTTTTAGGAGCAGAATATGCATCCAATTTCCTAAATGTGCCTCTCTAGAGTCAAAATGCTCTCACAAAAATTAATAAGAGCAAATTCATCAAGATGTGTAAAAGTGGGTTTCCAATGCTCCATGAATCTTTTTTAAAATTTTGGAGTTATACCTGAAAATTTACATTTAGATGTCTAAATTATTTCCTTTTAATGACTGAACTCATTCAGAGTCGCAATCTTATGAAATTTTCATAACAGCCCAAAAATCTATATAGGGAAAATGAGAATTTCTGAGACTTTCCTCAAAAATTTCGGTTTCTCTTGAACTAATTGCAATAAATAGATTTTTAAAATTCAACAAATATTTTAATGAAGCGTAATTATCAGGAAATAACTTTTGAAGCCATATATATTTTAGTTTAAATTTTTGTGAGGGAACTGGTTTTGTCAGAGCCCATTGGATGTAAGTAGTTGTTGTATCCAGTGTTCCATACAGAGACAACTAATTCTATTATTGGATAGAGTATGTCTAAGATTCCCAGACTTATTAATACGACAGTCACCAAAATGAATGTGCAGCTCCTTCCACAAAAAGGAGGTTGAGCCATCTGCCATATCACACTGGTTTTCATGAATCATATTAAAGCTCTTTCCCGGTTCTTTAATGAATTTTTTTTTTCATATCACCTGTGCCACATGGCCATTTTGTGGCTTGAAAATGGATTATTTCTAAAATTTGGAAATTTAGCACACAATATATTAACAGCAGCTGGATCTGGGCACTCAAGGAAATAGTCATTTTCAGGGGATATGAATTTAGGACAATACACCACCTCCAATTTGAACCCCTGGCTTCTTGTTTAGATTTATGCCTGTATTTATCGGCCTGTATGGAGGACACCTTGTTTCTAGTCATGTAATTATGTTTATTGAATTTGATTTACCAACCTTCTGACTCGTTAGCCTTTTGACTTTCGTGCCTTCAGACTTGTGCGTCTTTAGTGTGACGAGCCTTCTGACGAAAAGGTTGACTCTAATGATTGGCCGTATTAAATGATTGGCACATATTTAATGGACTTGTCCCTAGGGGGATGGCAAACAAAATCGGGAGACATACTGGCAAATTTCTGAAAGAGGGGCCAAAAGTGTCCATGGCATCAAAAATGAAAATGTTGGGAATCCCATATAAGCTGAACACAAAAAATTAGTTTTAGGCGTCAGAAATGCCCAATATAATTTTTGGTCCATTTGGTCCATATCTATAGACAGGGTAACTGGATTAAAAACTGGAAATTTAGTCACTAGTGACTATTGTGACTGACAAATGTTTGTTCAAAAAGCACAGGAGAAGTAACTATAATCAGTAAATCACAATATAAAAAATGTTACTGTGGTGACTTTTCAACAGAACAAGCGCTAATGTTACTAGTGTGCTCATCTGACCATCATCCAGAGAATAATTATTATCTACAATTTGATGAATGCTTAGTACCTGGATATGTGTCAGTGTTGGAGGTCTAGAGGCCTAATCCTTGGCCTTGGTTTGAATCAGGTGTCTTTGGTCCAGTGTTGGAGGCCACGTGACCGGCCTCATCTCCGGGCTGGCCTTGAGGAGACATTTTCATTGCTCAGCCTCATCTGGTTTGGGGTGTGTACCTTTGTTCCGTGTATCCTATTATATTTTCCCTATGGATCCTATGTTCCCTGAATTCCAAGCTCTCCGTGTCGCATGTTTCCCAGTAATTTCACTGTGGCAAAACTGGACGAGGGTAACTGAGTTACCCTCGTCTCAATTTCTCAAAATTAATTGAAAAAACTGGGTCATCCCATTGGATCCCATGTTAAAGAAGGACGAGGGTAACTGCTTTTCTCCAAATTGAATGACTAAGGTAACTGCATTTGCTGACGAGGGTAACTGCATGTAAATTGTGCATTGAACTGATAATGATATAGAAAAAAGAGCTCTGTGGTGTGTTTGTGTACACAATAGTCATACCACATTCAAATGAAGCCAAATATATCTTAATAAGCCACACATTAGAGTTAGGTTCCGTAAATATTTGGAAGGTGCGGAATACATTTGTAATACTTTTTTCAAAATTGGATAGCTCGACAGATCCTTGTGTAAATGGAAGATACAAAGTCACAAAAGGAGGTGCTCATACTCAAAAGTTTTAAAATTGGTACAAGTGGACACTGCATATATAAGATGGCATTACATACGTTTCTGGGATCAGAAGCAATGCTCGGGCTACATATATACAAATCATTTATTTCATACGCAATTCTGATTTTGTAAGTGGGGTAGGGTTAGTCAGGTGGTAGCGTGCTGGGCTGCCAATCGCTGGGTCCAGGGTTCGAATCCAGCTCTTGCCGGGTCACCTGGGCCTATGTTGGATGGCTGATTCAATTATCCTTCACCTCATTACTGTATCCTCTCCCTGTCCTAATTAGCCTACAAAGTGCCAAAATACAGGATGTAGAGCCTGAATAATCCATCCATCCATCCATTCATCCGATTTTGTAAGTACCACACTTCAATACATCCCTTCAATTGTTGGAGTTTCTGTCCAACATACATAATATATATTCTCTAATTAATATATCGGCATCATCTTTGGGGGACATCATGCAAAACCACCACCTTTAGGGGACAGGTGCTAAAAATAGCACAAAAATCTAAAAATAAATTGTGTCCCTCAAAGGTTGCATGATGGTCGTCCCTGAAAGGTTGGTTTTTTGCACATTGTTCAGGCACCACTTTTAGGATCAAGGTCAAGAGCTGTCAAGCTTCATGAAGTTTCTCAGAGACAACAGTTACTTCACAAGCAATGAGAAATTAGATTCAAGATAACATTCCAAACCAATGATGCCTCACAACATTGTGACGTAAAAACACAATAAGTTATTACTCTGTTAGTTTACCATCCTTCGCCTCATTGCCGTGTCCTCCTCCAGTCCTAATTAGCCTACCAAGTGCATAAATTCAGGACGGAAAGCCCAATCATCCATCCCTCTATCTCTGTTAGTTGTCTGTTTCAATTGTAACACTGGCGATTACTACACGTTGCATTATAGTTATTCTCCGAAAAAAACTAATCTAATCTATCTGGCATACCCATGGTAACTATGAGTGAAAATTTTGTCCTCAATGGAGTTGGGACAGTTGTTATAAATTAGTTGAATTCTACATCGTAAAGCCTGCTTGGCAAACGAATGTCTCATAATTGGAAATAGAAGATAGTTAGCAACTCAGGTGTGGTAGGAATGAACACTATGTTGAAAATTAAAAAGTTCATTTTGGTATTTATAACAGAACTTTTATTAAGTTCATGCAGGAAATATGAAGGTAAAGTCCCATCTTGGTACTCATAGCAAAACTTATATATTATGCTATTGTTTTGGTTTAAGTCCATTAATAATTTTCTGAATCTTTTTTAACATTGTGAAATTGAAGATTGGTGTCATTGTTAGAATAATTTTTCATATAGTCTTGTGCGATACGCCGGTAAGCCAAAAAACCCATGGTGGCTCTCATTGCTCATGTTATTGTTGTACTTTCTTCGGATTTATTCGCATGCCATTTCCTAAAAGTCAACAATGATTAAAAAGTTACTGTTGACACCTCATCCCTTTGAAATTGAATTTATCATGACCAATTTGGTCATTCCAATTTTGTAAGCACACTTCAATATAACCCTTCAACTGTTGGAGTCTCTGCCCAACATACATGATATATTCTGTTAATTATATGTCAACATCATCTTTGGGGACATCATGCAAAACAACCACCTTTAAGACACATGCTAAAAATAGCACAAAAATCTAAAAATAGATTGTGTCCCCAAAAGGTTGAATGACAGTTGGCCCCGAAAGGTTGATGATATATATATCATTTGGCTTTGACCTTTGGGGGACATCGTATAATTTAAAATGTGGCGTACAAATTTGAAAATGTGTTAGGCTAGAGGAGTAATAAAGGAAGGGGAATAGCATAAGATTTTTTTTCGTAACTTTATTTTTCTGGGATTTTTAAGCTTATGCAATTTGTCCCCTAAAGGTTGCACGTCTCAAAACGTTGAATTAATGAGTATATATATATATATATATATTATATATATATATAATATATATATATATACGTGAATTAATGAGTATATATATATATATATATATATATATATATATATATATATATATATATATATACTCATTAATTCAACGTTTTGGAGACGTGCAACCTTTAGGGGACAAATTGCATAAGCTTAAAAATCCCAGAAAAATAAAGTTACGAAAAAAAAATCTTATGCTATTCCCCTTCCTTTATTACTCCTCTAGCCTAACACATTTTCAAATTTGTACGCCACATTTTAAATTATACGATGTCCCCCAAAGGTCAAAGCCAAATGATATATATATCATCAACCTTTCGGGGCCAACTGTCATTCAACCTTTTGGGGACACAATCTATTTTTAGATTTTTGTGCTATTTTTAGCATGTGTCTCCTAAAGGTGGTTGTTTTGCATGATGTCCCCCAAAGATGATGTTGACATATAATTAACAGAATATATCATGTATGTTGGGCAGAGACTCCAACAGTTGAAGGGTTATATTGAAGTGTGCTTACAAAATTGGAATGACCAAATTGGTCATGATAAATTCAATTTCAAAGGGATGAGGTGTCAACAGTAACTTTTTAATCATTGTTGACTTTTAGGAAATGGCATGCGAATAAATCCGAAGAAAGTACAACAATAACATGAGCAATGAGAGCCACCATGGGTTTTTTGGCTTACCGGCGTATCGCACAAGACTATATGAAAAATTATTCTAACAATGACACCAATCTTCAATTTCACAATGTTAAAAAAGATTCAGAAAATTATTAATGGACTTAAACCAAAACAATAGCATAATATATAAGTTTTGCTATGAGTACCAAGATGGGACTTTACCTTCATATTTCCTGCATGAACTTAATAAAAGTTCTGTTATAAATACCAAAATGAACTTTTTAATTTTCAACATAGTGTTCATTCCTACCACACCTGAGTTGCTAACTATCTTCTATTTCCAATTATGAGACATTCGTTTGCCAAGCAGGCTTTACGATGTAGAATTCAACTAATTTATAACAACTGTCCCAACTCCATTGAGGACAAAATTTTCACTCATAGTTACCATGGGTATGCCAGATAGATTAGATTAGTTTTTTTCGGAGATAACTATAATGCAACGTGTAGTAATCGCCAGTGTTACAATTGAAACAGACAACTAACAGAGATAGAGGGATGGATGATTGGGCTTTCCGTCCTGAATTTATGCACTTGGTAGGCTAATTAGGACTGGAGGAGGACACGGCAATGAGGCGAAGGATGGTAAACTAACAGAGTAATAACTTATTGTGTTTTTACGTCACAATGTTGTGAGGCATCATTGGTTTGGAATGTTATCTTGAATCTAATTTCTCATTGCTTGTGAAGTAACTGTTGTCTCTGAGAAACTTCATGAAGCTTGACAGCTCTTGACCTTGATCCTAAAAGTGGTGCCTGAACAATGTGCAAAAAACCAACCTTTCAGGGACGACCATCATGCAACCTTTGAGGGACACAATTTATTTTTAGATTTTTGTGCTATTTTTAGCACCTGTCCCCTAAAGGTGGTGGTTTTGCATGATGTCCCCCAAAGATGATGCCGATATATAATTAAGAGAATATATATTATGTATGTTGGACAGAAACTCCAACAATTGAAGGGATGTATTGAAGTGTGGTACTTACAAAATCGGATGAATGGATGGATGGATGGATTATTCAGGCTCTACATCCTGTATTTTGGCACTTTGTAGGCTAATTAGGACAGGGAGAGGATACAGTAATGAGGTGAAGGATAATTGAATCAGCCATCCAACATAGGCCCAGGTGACCCGGCAAGAGCTGGATTCGAACCCTGGACCCAGCGATTGGCAGCCCAGCACGCTACCACCTGACTAACCCTACCCCACTTACAAAATCAGAATTGCGTATGAAATAAATGATTTGTATATATGTAGCCCGAGCATTGCTTCTGATCCCAGAAACGTATGTAATGCCATCTTATATATGCAGTGTCCACTTGTACCAATTTTAAAACTTTTGAGTATGAGCACCTCCTTTTGTGACTTTGTATCTTCCATTTACACAAGGATCTGTCGAGCTATCCAATTTTGAAAAAAGTATTACAAATGTATTCCGCACCTTCCAAATATTTACCGGAACCTAACTCTAATGTGTGGCTTATTAAGATATATTTGGCTTCATTTGAATGTGGTATGACTATTGTGTACACAAACACACCACAGAGCTCTTTTTTCTATATCATTATCAGTTCAATGCACAATTTACATGCAGTTACCCTCGTCAGCAAATGCAGTTACCTTAGTCATTCAATTTGGAGAAAAGCAGTTACCCTCGTCCTTCTTTAACATGGGATCCAATGGGATGACCCAGTTTTTTCAATTAATTTTGAGAAATTGAGACGAGGGTAACTCAGTTACCCTCGTCCAGTTTTGCCACAGTGAAATTACTGGGAAACATGCGACACGGAGAGCTTGGAATTCAGGGAACATAGGATCCATAGGGAAAATATAATAGGATACACGGAACAAAGGTACACACCCCAAACCAGATGAGGCTGAGCAATGAAAATGTCTCCTCAAGGCCAGCCCGGAGATGAGGCCGGTCACGTGGCCTCCAACACTGGACCAAAGACACCTGATTCCAAACCAAGGCCAAGGATTAGGCCTCTAGACCTCCAACACTGACACATATCCAGGTACTAAGCATTCATCAAATTGTAGATAATAATTATTCTCTGGATGATGGTCAGATGAGCACACTAGTAACATTAGCGCTTGTTCTGTTGAAAAGTCACCACAGTAACATTTTTTATATTGTGATTTACTGATTATAGTTACTTCTCCTGTGCTTTTTGAACAAACATTTGTCAGTCACAATAGTCACTAGTGACTAAATTTCCAGTTTTTAATCCAGTTACCCTGTCTATAGATATGGACCAAATGGACCAAAAATTATATTGGGCATTTCTGACGCCTAAAACTAATTTTTTGTGTTCAGCTTATATGGGATTCCCAACATTTTCATTTTTGATGCCATGGACACTTTTGGCCCCCTCTTTCAGAAATTTGCCAGTATGTCTCCCGATTTTGTTTGCCATCCCCCTAGGGACAAGTCCATTAAATATGTGCCAATCATTTAATACGGCCAATCATTAGAGTCAACCTTTTCATCAGAAGGCTCGTCACACTAAAGACGCACAAGTCTGAAGGCACGAAAGTCAAAAGGCTAACGAGTCAGAAGGTTGGTAAATCAAATTCAATAAACATAATTACATGACTAGAAACAAGGTGTCCTCCATACAGGCCGATAAATACAGGCATAAATCTAAACAAGAAGCCAGGGGTTCAAATTGGAGGTGGTGTATTGTCCTAAATTCATATCCCCTGAAAATGACTATTTCCTTGAGTGCCCAGATCCAGCTGCTGTTAATATATTGTGTGCTAAATTTCCAAATTTTAGAAATAATCCATTTTCAAGCCACAAAATGGCCATGTGGCACAGGTGATATGAAAAAAAAAATTCATTAAAGAACCGGGAAAGAGCTTTAATATGATTCATGAAAACCAGTGTGATATGGCAGATGGCTCAACCTCCTTTTTGTGGAAGGAGCTGCACATTCATTTTGGTGACTGTCGTATTAATAAGTCTGGGAATCTTAGACATACTCTATCCAATAATAGAATTAGTTGTCTCTGTATGGAACACTGGATACAACAACTACTTACATCCAATGGGCTCTGACAAAACCAGTTCCCTCACAAAAATTTAAACTAAAATATATATGGCTTCAAAAGTTATTTCCTGATAATTACGCTTCATTAAAATATTTGTTGAATTTTAAAAATCTATTTATTGCAATTAGTTCAAGAGAAACCGAAATTTTTGAGGAAAGTCTCAGAAATTCTCATTTTCCCTATATAGATTTTTGGGCTGTTATGAAAATTTCATAAGATTGCGACTCTGAATGAGTTCAGTCATTAAAAAGGAAATAATTTAGACATCTAAATGTAAATTTTCAGGTATAACTCCAAAATTTTAAAAAAGATTCATGGAGCATTGGAAACCCACTTTTACACATCTTGATGAATTTGCTCTTATTAATTTTTGTGAGAGCATTTTGACTCTAGAGAGGCACATTTAGGAAATTGGATGCATATTCTGCTCCTAAAAATAAAATAAAACAGTTTTTTTAAATTTTCAATATTTTACAAAAAACTGTAACGATTTATTTTCAATATGAACCCCGAAGGAACATAATTATATGCTATAAGACCCTTTCCTGTGCCAAATATCACATACACAAGTGCAATAGTTTAGGCACTGTGACCAATACACAGTGTGTGATGCAGTCCACAGTGGATCCAGAGAGATACAAAAGGAAGCTACATCCTTATAACAACATGCTTGTTATTCATTCCTATGCCAGATGCATGCTCTATAATCAAATTATACATCGTTATTGACTCCAAACACCTCCAAATAAAATGGCCAAGTGAGGGCCCAAAGACATTCTGAAAATGTCCAAATTTCCCACCAAAACTTTCCATTCTCTCACTGTGTGCACACCTCCATAAAAAACTGACCATGCTCCCAAAGGTTTCATGACAGTTGTCCATGAAAGGTGGATGTTTTATCTGCCTCTAATTGTATTTTGCAGAGCTTATTTGTATTGTTTATAGTGAAAAAATTGTTTCTTGCATTTATAAGATTTAGTCTGGGCCGTGGGCCATAAATATTAGCAATCATTACAAATGTTTTATGGCACAAAGCCCAGGCCACATCTCATAAATGCAAGAAACTGCAACATTACATCGAAAATATCCACCTTTCAGGGACACAAGTTATTGGCATGCAACCTTTTGGGGACATGATCTATTTTTAGATCTTTGGCTATTTTTTTTTGCAAATATATGTCTCCCAATAGTGGTTGTCATGCCCCAATGACAAATCTTTTAAATATATGCTAAGCTTTAGGGGACATAATCTATTTTTTGATTTTATGTTATTTTTGGCTGGTGTGTATGTCTCCCAATGGTAGTTGACATAAAAATATATGCCATTTTATGTCTGCCCTGTCATTAGAAGGTCCATCAGATAGAAACCCACACATTTTAGGTCCATTGGTCTGAAGACATAAAAATCAGAAGGCACTTGATCAAGGGCCACAATTCGTAAAAAAGATGCTCCTCCACAACATATTGTGCCCAACCAGGTGCAATTTAACATCAATTTTGGACGTTAAATTTAGAGAGCTATTTTCTCCCACAGTCTCTACCTTCAACCTTTGGAAGACAAGGTCTATATTTTTGCTATTTTTAGGCAGTATCTATGTCCCCTATTGGTATATGCAATAAAATATGTGACAACTGGAATAATATATTTAATGGCAAGTATTTAAGTTTTTCTCCTGCATTTTTTTCCCTTTGACCCTTTGGGGAGATAATCTATTTTCATGTTTTGTCCTATTTTTAGTAAAAATATATGTTTCCAAATGGAGTTGCCGTTTCTCAAGGGATAAATCCATTTATTATGTGCCAATCATTAACTATGTCCAATCAATCATTAAATGTGGTCCGCCCCATTCACCAGAAGCCAATCACATTAAAGGCCCACAAGTGTGAAGGCCCACAACTTAAAAGGTAATCAAGGCACAAAGTGTGCAAATCAAAACTGTGTAAAAATAATTATTTGACTTTAATCGAGGTGTCTCTCCAAATATAAAAGGGCCAGCATAAACCTAAACTAACGACCATGTCTTCAAATGTTGCATGAAAGTTGTCCCTGAAAGGTGTATGTTTTGAGCCTCAAAATATTCTATTGGACGGATTAATTGAACTGTTTATAACTGAAGAAAAAGTTTCTTGCAAATAATCACTAAAAAATAAAGATTTCGTTTATGGCCCACAACCCAGTCCTCACAAATGCAAGAAACAGCAACTTGACAAATGACAAATCTGCTAAAACATGCAACAAACTGCAACATTGTATGGAAAACATCAACCATTCAGGGACAACGGTTATTGTCATGCAACCTTTGAGGGACAATCTATTTTTAGATTTTATGCTATTTTTAGAAAATATATATGTCTCCTAATGGTGGTTGCCATTCCCCAGTGACAAATCTGTTAAATATGTTCCAATCATGGTCCGCCCAGCCTTTGGGGGACTCAATCTATTTTTAGATTTTATGCTATTTTTAGCTGGTATATAATGTCTCCCAATGGTAGCTGACATTTATAATGTGCCATTTAGGTCTGCCCTGTCAATTTTGGACGTTAATTTAGAGAGCTATTTTCTCCCACAGTCTTTACCTTCAACCTTTGGAAGACAAGGTCTATTTTTTGCTATTTTTAGGCAGTATCTATGTCCCCTATTGGTATATGCAATAAAATATGTGACAACTGGAATAATATATTTAATGGCAATATTTAAGTTTTTTCTACCATTTTTTTCCCTTTGACCCTTTGGGGAGATAATCTATTTTCATGTTTTGTCCTATTTTTAGTAAAAATATATGTTTCCCAATGGAGTTGCCGTTTCTCAAGGGATAAATCCATTTATTATGTGCCAATCATTAACTATGTCCAATCAATCATTAAATGTGGTCCGCCCCATTCACCAGAAGCCAATCACATTAAAGGCCCACAAGTGTGAAGGCCCACAACTTAAAAGGTAATCAAGGCACAAAGTGTGCAAATCAAAACTGTGTAAAAATAATTATTTGACTTTAATCGAGGTGTCTCTCCAAATATAAAAGGGCCAGCATAAACCTAAACTAACGACCATGTCTTCAAATGTTGCATGAAAGTTGTCCCTGAAAGGTGTATGTTTTGAGCCTCAAAATATTCTATTGGACGGATTAATTGAACTGTTTATAACTGAAGAAAAAGTTTCTTGCAAATAATCACTAAAAAATAAAGATTTCGTTTATGGCCCACAACCCAGTCCTCACAAATGCAAGAAACAGCAACTTGACAAATGACAAATCTGCTAAAACATGCAACAAACTGCAACATTGTATGGAAAACATCAACCATTCAGGGACAACGGTTATTGTCATGCAACCTTTGAGGGACAATCTATTTTTAGATTTTATGCTATTTTTAGAAAATATATATGTCTCCTAATGGTGGTTGCCATTCCCCAGTGACAAATCTGTTAAATATGTTCCAATCATGGTCCGCCCAGCCTTTGGGGGACTCAATCTATTTTTAGATTTTATGCTATTTTTAGCTGGTATATAATGTCTCCCAATGGTAGCTGACATTTATAATGTGCCATTTTAGGTCTGCCCTGTCAATTTTGGATGTTAGTTTGGAGATCTATTTTCTCCAACAATCTTTACCTTCAACTTTTGGAAGACAAGGTATCTATGTCCCCTATTGGTATATGCAATAATATATGTGACAATTGGAATAATATATTTAATGGCATATATTTAATGAGCTTTTTTTTAAACCACTTTTTTCACCTTTAACCTTTGGGGAGATAATCTATTTTTATGTTTTGTCCTATTTTTAGTAAAAATATATGTTTCCCAATGGAGTTGCCGTTTCTCAAGGGATAAATCCATTTATTATGTGCAAATCATAAAATATGTCCAATCAATCATTAAATGTGGTCCGCCCATTCACCAGAAGGCCAATCACTTTTTTTTTTTTGAATGACATGATCATTATTTTTCCCAAATAACATTTACAATCAAAGAAAAATATGATATTGGAGGCCATCGAACCCACAAAGAGTTACGTGAGGGCTCACCAAATTAAAATGGATGAAAATGAGATGAATGAGATGAGGGACGATATCTTCAAATAAACTTGAAAAGACATGATCTCTATTCTCGTATTATATAGAAACAAAAATTCCTTATTTGATGAAAGTCACAGGGTAATGGAAGTGAAACCTCCAAACGCGTTTCACCTCTTAGGACACAACCACAAACTTAAATCCCCAAAAAACACAGTTTTTTGATGAGAATCACAGGGTTCTGGAATGAATTCCAAACCGCCTTTCAGATGGTAGTAAATCTCTGAACCAAACCAAGTACAACCCAAATCAAACAAAAACAATCCTTCAAAGTCAGAAGGACAAAAAGCAGAGAAGAAAAAAAAAATCGCCAAGACAATATTTGAGAAGAAATAATTCAATACTCTTCTTTTCTTCTTTCTTCCTTTTTTTTAAAGGTTGTCAATTGGATTATTTATAAGAAAACTCTTTAGATTCCGTTTAAATGTGTGGTAGCTGCTATTCCATACAATGGAATTCTTGAGTAAATTGCTCAATTTCACTCCTGTATATTTTATGCGCCGTTGGGAAAGGGATGTGTTGCACTGAGGTATTTTCAGTGTGAATTGACTCCTGGTCTGATACTCATGCTGCGGTAATTCAAAGAAGCTTTCAAATACACATGGCAGCATTCCTTATCTATACTTAAAGACAAAAAGGCTGCTACAGAAATAGGACAGTTGTTGGAAAGGCAAGATTTTTGTTTCTTTGAAAGCATAATGCGAATCAGCAGAAAACGAAAGTGAAAGAATGATACGCAAAGCTTTGCGCTGAATTTTGGCAATAGGTGTAAGATAAGTTCTGCAAGCACATCCCCAGACTTAGACACAGTAAATCAGGTAGGGAAAGATAAAACTGTAATAGAGAGATGTCAATGAGGAGGAGTTCAAATACTTCCTGGCTTTAGCAATTATTCCTATTCCTTTTGCCATCTTCATTTTTATATGATTAATATGCGGTATCCAAGACAATATTTACTGATAATTTGTTGGAATTCATCCAGGTCATGTACTTGCGCAATTCATTGTTTAAAGAATTTATTAGATCACTCAAATTGTTACCCGAGGTGAACAGATTTGTGTCATCGGCATACATGATGGGACAGACAGAGTTTGAGACATATTGGAGGTCATTAATATACAGTAAAAATACTAACGGCCCTAAAATGGAGCCCTGAGGCACCCCACATAATATATCCATTTTCTCTGATTCAGTATGTTTGAATAGAACAAACTGAGATCTCTTTGTCAGGTAACTACTACCATTTATAAGCTGATCCCCTTATGGCATATTTCCATAATTTATCAAGTAGAATGTCATGATTGACAGTCGAATGCCTTGCTAAGGTCTATAAAAGTACATATGATGTGTTCTTTTTTGTCTATGGGGGATGTGATTTTGTCCACCAGGTAGGTTAAAGCACTCGCTGTATTATACTTGCTTCTGAAACAAATTGAAGGTTGTAGATTGAATTGTTTTTTTCAAGAAAACTAAGAGTTCTGGTGTACATAATTTTCTCAAAGACTTTCGAGAAAACATTTAAGACAGAGATTGGTCTATAATTTTTGATTTCTTGGGGATCACCAGCTTTGAAAATGGGCAAGACTCGAGCAATCTTAAGTTCAGATGGAAAATGGCCATGAATGTGAGAGATATTCAACAGCTGAACAAAGGGAGTCAGATACAAAGCGTAAGTCTCTTTGAAAATGTCTGGCCTGATACCATCATTAAAGGCCCACAAGTGTGAAGGTCCAAAACTTAAAAGGTAAACAAGGCACAAAGTGTGCAAATCAAAACTGTGTAAGAATAATTATTTGACTTGAATCAAGGTGTTTCTCCATATATAAATACCGGCATAAATCTAAACAAACGACCATGTCTTCAAATGTTGCATGAAAGTTGTCCCTGAAAGGTGGATGTTTTCAGCCTCAAAATATTCTATTGGACGGATTAATTGAACTGTTTATAACTGAAGAAAAAGTTTCTTGCAAATAATCACTAAAAAATAAAGATTTCGTTTATGGCCCACAACCCAGTCCTCACAAATGCAAGAAACAGCAACTTGACAAATGACAAATCTGCTAAAACATGCAACAAACTGCAACATTGTATGGAAAACATCAACCATTCAGGGACAACGGTTATTGTCATGCAACCTTTGAGGGACAATCTATTTTTAGATTTTATGCTATTTTTAGAAAATATATATGTCTCCTAATGGTGGTTGCCATTCCCCAGTGACAAATCTGTTAAATATGTTCCAATCATGGTCCGCCCAGCCTTTGGGGGACTCAATCTATTTTTAGATTTTATGCTATTTTTAGCTGGTATATAATGTCTCCCAATGGTAGCTGACATTTATAATGTGCCATTTTAGGTCTGCCCTGTCAATTTTGGATGTTAGTTTGGAGATCTATTTTCTCCAACAATCTTTACCTTCAACTTTTGGAAGACAAGGTCTATTTTTTCCCATTTTTAGGCAGTATCTATGTCCCCTATTGGTATATGCAATAATATATGTGACAATTGGAATAATATATTTAATGGCATATATTTAATGAGTTTTTTTTTAAAACCACTTTTTTCACCTTTAACCTTTTGGGGAGATAATCTATTTTTATGTTTTATCCTATTTTTGGTAAAAATATATGTTTCGCATTGGAGTTGCCGTTCCTCAAAGGATAAATCCAGTAAATGTCCATGTCTTGAAACTTGGTGTTTTATACAAAGTTGCTGTTTCTTGCATTTGTGAAGACTGGGCTGTGGGCCATAAACAAAAATCTTTTTCGATTTTATGCTATTTTTAGAAAATATATGTCTCCTAATGGTGGTTATTATAGTGACATGTCTGTTATATCAATTAATCAATGAAACAAGACAAAAAAAAATTTAATGTGCAATAGATATTAACTGAAGTCCATATTCTCATGAATCGTGCAAAGAATGTGTTAAATATTAGTATATTAGCATAAAAAGTGACACTTGATTTTGTTATATCTGGTCCAGTGACATGGAAAAACCGTCAATTTAGCATGGGTGACTGTACAAAATGTACCAAAAATGGTCAAATAGATTACTTTTCATTCCAAGTACAGTGGTTCCAAGTAGAAAAATGAATAACAGATGAGGAGTGACAATGCATTCAAACTTATGTCATGGCACCTCAGTGACGAAGATAGTCCCAAAATTTGTTAATGACCCACCTATCTTTCAGAAACTAATAGCAAAGTGTTTGATATCATCAAAAACAAAATATAAAACAACCCATACAACTACACCATGAAATTCACAGGCTCTGGTGAAAGAAAAACCGTTACCTTTTTGAAATTTCAGAATAATAAGACAAAAACCATTAATATTGAGATTTGATGAAATTCACATGCCTCTAAAACATAATGATGAGCATTTTAATAAGTCAAATTTAAAATAAAGATCAAACAGTTCAATTGTCAAGGCATATATATTATTATTTAAATATTAACATCTGTCAAGACATAATTTTTATTCAAATATGGCACATTCAAATATGGCAGTGAGCGCACATACATGCATGTGTGCATGTAATTGCATGCATTATTGAACGTGTATATGCGTTCACTATCACTTGTGGACATGTCATCCAGCACATGCATGGATCTGCATTCAAGAACATGCATGTATGTGCGATTGCAGATATGCCATCCAGCGCAAGCTTGGATATGTCTGCCATTTAGCACAGTGGTCACTATATGTCATAGAGGGCAGTTGCCACAGACTCAAAGGCCTGCCATTCAGCGCAGGAGTGGTACACACAGATACATAGATAAGTAGATAATTGTTATTAATTGAGGTTAACAAATATAAATATAAATTCAAGATCAAAACAAAATGGGCTGCAAAGCATGTCAACCCATGTGCTGTAAAACATGTCCACTTGTGTGCTGTAAGGCATGTACAAAAATCTAAAATCTACGCATGTGAGTAATGGCACATCCACGAGCGCGTGTCAAATCTTGCATATCCACATGCCGCTTTTCTGTTCACTCTGATAACTCTCTGAAAGATAAATCATAAATGTACCATCTACACAAATCATTTAACAATTGGACTGGGAAGCTACTTCGTAAAAATATGTTGGCCTCCTATCTGTAAACAGTCAACAGTAGTAACTTTGAGCGCCCCTTATTGCCTGCGCCCTGACTTAAGGTGACTCAACCGTGGTACACTGCACGTACTTCTGAGCAGCCTGGTTGCCTAGCAACATAGGGTCACAACTATTGCAGGCCCTGAAACAGTTGTGACGTTATCATTTTCTGTTCTCTTTTTTTTACAGCATGGCAGTCAGTAATTTGCTATTTAAATGAGATCTAATGCAGCTAGAAGCATAATTATTTTTTTTATTGAATGCACTAACATCTATTCAATGCTACTTTAAAGTTTCAGCTTCTCAACTTTATCCAAAAAATTTTCTCAGTTAATTTCAGTCAACTGTGTCAAAAATTGTCTTTATTTATTTAAATTGACATTGGCACAGTCATGGTACTGCAGTGAAAAAATGGCTCAGTGAATTTTTTTTATTTTTTGCCATTTGTTTGACAATAACTTGTTTATGATACAGGCAATTTTTTAAAAAAATCTGTATGATCGTTTTCCTAAAATTTGATTACTGCCAAAATTGATGCATGCAAAATCTGCTATTAATTAGTGTGTTGGTGCCGTTTAAGCTCTTACAGAAAAAAGTTTTTTAACCCTTTTCTTCAAATTTATGGCAAATGTATTGATGTAAATCCTTGGGAAGACATTTCTGACATTTTTGTGTGACAAATGCATGTAATGCTTTATTCTATGGTACATAACCAAAAACTCATTTTATGACTTTTAAGCAGTCATCAGGCAAAACATGCCGTTACCATGGCAACCAAACGAGTCGGTGAAATTTTTTTGTTTTTCATTTTTGAAATGTATGGGTCCCATAGAGTACCTGTGCAAAATTTAAGAAAAATCTGTATGATCTAACCACCATGCTTGAGTCACCTTAATCATCAGAAATGTGATACCATATGATACTGTTGGGTCAATTTAGTTTGCCATTACATTATAACAGAAGTACATTAACAAGAACCCAGGGGTTCAAAATGGAGGTGGTATGGTGTCCAAGTTCACATCCCCTGAATCCAGCAGATCATTTGTATTGCACTGCCCTAACTATTCAGACACGTATTTTCAGATATATAGATGGATAGATAGACAAACAGATAGATAGCTAGATAGATAGATATGGTATTCACCAGTGCAGCCATTTAAGAGGAGTGGGTGATCACAGTTGATCAATGAGTTGGTAGATAGGGGAGACGAGGTTAGTTGAATCGCGGGGTTAGTTGAATCTTGGCCTAAAATCAGCTTTATTTTAAATTTTTGGCCAAACTGGTACTTTTGGTGGATACCCTGTTTATTGGCACATGTTATCATACCTTTATTCATTCAAAATTTCAAAATGCTAATTCTGTAGGCAAGAAAGTTTGTTTTTGGGGTGCTCTAGTAACTTGTTTGCTCAGTCTTCGAGGGGGGTTATTGTTTAGCTATGATTTTAATCCAAGTGAACTAACCTTATTTCTAAATATGCAAATCCATGCCTAATCCACACCCAGAAGCTTTTTGTTGTGTGACTTTGATAAGACTGAAAAAAAGAAAATATTGCGTTCCAGGTGTGACGGGGTTAGTTGAATCATGCATGGTGGAGTTGACCGTAACATAGATTTCAAGTGTTCAAATTGCCTTGCAAGTCAATTTTAGTTGGAGTTACTGCAGTTTAGGACTACTACAGTGCATGTTTGCATTCCTGAAAGGGAAATACGGAAAAACCAGCTTTTTTGCCAAAAAAAGACAAAAAATTTATTAAATTACAGTATACAATTTCTTTTCAAATGAGTGATGTACTGAAGCTGGTGGTCATCATAGGGATATCAGTTATGCATAGGAAACCCCTTTTATAAGAAGTTGTCTCCAAATTTTTATGGCGCTTCAACTAACCCCGGGGTCGGGGTTAGTTGAATCAAACATTTTTCTGGAAGTTTGTGTCTGTGACACAAATTTCAACTAGAAGGCACACAAGTGTGCAATGGGCGGTGGTTATGGCATTGAGGGCTTTGCTGAGCACAGGTGATGGTGGTATATATTTCAGTTTAAGTTTAAGTAAACTTTAACGTAGTTATATTCATAAATGCAAATGATATGATGGTGACAAAAAGTGTACTAGAAATGTGTGCACGAGACGCACACATACCTGTGCTAGAAGTGCAAGTGGTATAAACACCTACGGAGTCTGGGTTGGGTTGGCAGGGGGGTTGCTATAAAAAAAATATCCGCCGGACCCCGACTCCTGTCCGCCGACCCCGGCGCACCCCAAATCCTGTCCGCCGGGGGCGGCGGAACCCCGACTGCTGTCCACTGGCCCCGACTCCTGTCACCGGCCCCGACTCCTATCGGCCGCCCCTACTCCTATCCACCTCCACCTCTGACACCTATCCACCCCTGACTCCTATCCACCTCGACTCCTATCCACGGCCACCGCCATAGATTCTGTTGCTTGTGAGTCATCATGTAGGGCCTACGTAAAGTTTTAACAAATATGGCCACCAAGGTCACAGAAATGGTTCAAGGTCATCCATGTTACAATTCATTCAAGGTGTTACTGTGACACAAAATCCCTGTGAGTTTGGTGGTCCCAGGGAGAATAATAGTGGAGTTGTCGTGTATATAAGCTTTTTACAAATATATTTGCCAAGGTCACAGATATAGGTCAAGGTCATTGATGTCAAAACTAATTCAAGGTCTTAAAATGATACATAATCCCTGTTAGTTTGGTGATCCTAGTGTAAATACAAGAGGAGTTATGGTGCACACAAGATATTCACAAATATGGCCGCCAAGGTCACAGAAGTAGGTCAAGGTCACTCATGTCAGAACTCATTCAAGGTCTTGCTGTCATACACAATCCCTGCTAGTTTCATGATTCCAGGATTAATAGAAATTGAGTTATCTTGTACACAAGCTTTTCACAAATATGGCCGCCAAGGTCACAGATGTAGGTCAAGGTCACTCATAAGTTATGCCTGGCGAGATGTCAAGGTATTTGATGTATTTGACTCATAGTGGAAGTCTGGGGCAGCCTGTGCAAAGTGAAATCATCGTCAATAGGGAGGACAACTGAGACTACCAAACCTCACACTACAGCAATATGGGCGGGATGGCCTTTGGCCACCGCCCATAATAATCATCTACAATATCTCTTGGGCTGATCATTGAGTTAAACACGCTCACTATCACATGCTAAAATTTTGTGTGAATATCTTGTACTGTTTGCTCTCCAGAGCAAAAATAAATATGAGTGTGCCAACTAACCCCGGTCTCCCCTACAGCCGGAGTCGTCTACACGTTGCACGTTTACCCTTTTTGAAAATGATCCCAAGAGACAATGATTTAACATTTCCTCTGAATGACACCAACCTGGGACTTTTTTTGATCTTAATAGTTAAAATTTATAGAGGTTTATAGTCAACCAATTGACATTGAACAACTCTGCAAGACGTAACAATATTGAGAGTAAACTAAAATTTTCCCAAATTGACTGACTCAGGTTTGAACCCAGGCAAAGCCGCAAGGAAAGACCCTCAGGAGTTGGACTGAAAGCATGTGGCAACCCAGTGGTTAAAGTTGCTGCCACCTCGGCTGAAGGTCTTGACTTGCATCAGTTTAAAACCTTGTGTAGGGCATCTTTCACGCTTCAGTCTTCAGGGCTAGTGGGTCTTACCACCCCCGACAACATGGAGGATGGCTTGGGGAACCCAAAAATTTCAGTCAACCTTCATTAGCAAATTGCCAGCTTGAATTTGTTTGGATGAGATGTTAATTGGCAACCCCCTCGATTCAGTGTCTGTGCTGGGCAAGCAAAGGATTCCTTAAATTGGGTAAATGTGTAGCATGTTGAGGACTCCCGCTCTCTATCCCATCTCTTCAATCAACCCTTGTGAGCACCCAGAGTTGCACTTAAAGGGCTGCACTTGCCATATCTACCTATCTGTCAATCTATCGTCACTAATATGCTGGTCTACAAACCTGTCAATCCACATACCACTACCAGACAACTTGCAGACTGCCAAAATTAATAAGTCAATCTATCAATCTAGACTTTGTAAAGAGGTGAAATGATGTGAAATCCCATGTCAGATTTTCATGGATCATTGGACAGATAGATGCGACTTTAAGTCCTTTATTTATGCAGGCCAATTAGGACAGCAGGAGGACATGCCAATGAATAATAATAATAATAATAATAAATACTTTATTGGTCACAAAAGTGAAACTTGCAGTGTGTTGTCCCATATCACAGACAGAATCACAGTCACATGCATACAGAGAGATCACAGTCACACAATAACATTCACACAAAAATAAATACATACATACTACCATACATACTACCACTTCAATTCATTGCACATTCTGATGCTAGAAGGAACAAATGACTTAGCGTATCTACTGGTTCTGCACTTGACACTTCTCACTCTTCTGCCTGATGGTAACATTTCGAAGCACTCATGTAGTGGATGATTAATCTCTTTTACAACAGTATTGTACCTCAACTTGCTGTTTTTCTGGTATATATCTAACAGCAAAGTTTGATTGAAACTACTGTCCAACACAAGTATAGGTGACCTCACCAATGTGGGATTCAAATTCAGGACCAAGTGATTGGCAACCTGGTGCATTACCAACTGAGCTATCTCTAACCCCTTCCGAACGTGTTGAACCGTGTCACAAATTGCAACACAAGAACCAAATTGTGATCTATTGCTCATGCTTACCAAACCCTTTTGATAAATCTGTGTAATCTATTATCTTTGCACCAACAATTTCATTCTGTATTAATTTTTTCACAAATCTTTTCACAAATGACAACTACAGAAGTTTTGTCTTTGTCTTATATCACTAATCAGTATAAGCTATTTATTTCATCTCTATGATCTATCCATCTAATTAATGCAATCTATCTAATCCATAAAATTCATACATGAAAGCCATCCTTCTTTATCTATGTCACTATCTATCTATCTATTCTTCTATAGATATATATTTCTGTCTTCCTAATCCATCTTTCTATCTATATCTCTATCTTTCTATCATTCTATCTTCTATCTTTCTATCTCTTTCTATCTCTTTCTATCTCTTTCCTTCTATCTACCAGTATTTAACTATTCATTTATTTAGTTAGCGATCTTTCTATGTATATTAATTTAGGCCTATCCATAAATACACTCATCCCTAAATTTCATTGAAATAGTAGGAATTTACATATAGCTGTTGAAATCTCATGTCCTGTGACCTGGTATCATGATAACATAAATTCCCAAGTCTGCAAACTGACCAATACACATCCAAATGTCCCCATGACATAGATCTAGATCAGCTCATTCACATACACAAAACCCAATACACATAACTTTCAAAATGATGGACAGCTCATTTGCATACACAGAACACAATACACATTATTTTCAAAATGGTGGACTGTAACACCAAAATAAAAATCTGATAAAAGGAGTATTCAGAATTATTGGAGATCAATACAAGTAGGCTGCAATAACAGCCCTGCTGCCCCTGCGTCACTAGTTGCGGGCATTTTAACAATTCGGAGATTATTCAAAATATGAAAAGAGTTATTCCAGATTTGCTTCTGCAAATTTCGAATTTCCCACCTAAAGTTTACCCACTCTCTTGCCCCCCTTTCTCACCAACTACATACATGGCGGTGTGTAAACACCTCCATTAAAAAGGTACAGGGATAATGGGATTGGAAATCTGGACTTTGACACGATCCAAATTTTGGCCCTATATTTCAAAGAGCCCTTGAAAACTACCTAGAAGGTACTGAGGTCTGAAATTGCAATTTTTCCGACTTTATAGTAACTATTTACCAGTAAAAAATTATGAACAAAATCTGAGTCGGGTGAGTATCACCCCCAATGGTGAAGTGCTTGAATCTTAGAAAAACTGCCTCTTCATTGGAATACACTTGGGATGCGGTGTATAGGGAAAGTTTTACACCTTTGGTAAATGGTAATCTGCCTTTGTTGCCGAGGGTAAAAAAGTAATATCTAACGAGGCTCTGGATGGGAGGCTATGGGGGACAGGGAATTCAAAAGTAAAATGACCAAGGGAGAGGGAATTCAAATATGAAATTGCCGTGGGACACAAAACCTCCCATTTCATGACTAAATCTGATGATATATTGAAATTTCCCCGTCCTCATAGCAGTGATCAAGTCAGCCCTATTTTATTGAAGGAGTTCAAGGAGGTTTTTCTGGGAAAGGGCTGAACTTTAACGCACTCAGTGACTAAAACACCCATGAAAAATGGCAAGAAAAATCGACATGACAAACTTTATTGAAATGATAGAATTTTGAACATCTTAAAGATTTGCAAGCTGCTAAGTACTGTAAGTCAAATCTCTCACTTATATACATCTTCCCGGATTGGCCAGCCCCCTCCCTTCCCAGAATCTCTATTGCTATTCCACGAGTTATTTGACTCATTTTCTCAACGTCTCTTCACCCTTATTTTGTATCAGTAACTGAGGATTTTCCTGTACAGGGTAAAATCTGAGTATCATCGTCGAGTGAAATAGTTGTTCAGCAACGAAAAAATCAGTACTTCCCTCAGGTAAATTTATGCTCGGGTCAGTGCTCCATGACCATTAATAGTATTGTGATGCAGGATCTCTCAGAGACGAGTGCATGTTGTGCATTTCAGCAACGTTCACATGTCCTGAAACGCAGATGAAAAATATTGAGACAAGCAAAGCATTTATAGGCCAATTTCCTGACTTTCACATGTCGCAAGTAGTCCGGGTCAATTGAGCAGTAGAAATGACAAAGTATGGTTAGGCTGTTAAGCACAAAAATTACGCAATTCATTGAATTAGATTTCTCAGACTGACTAGTAGGGGGAACCGGGCCACATTGGGACGCCGGGCACTGTGGGATGGTGGGGAATTCTTGGATCCTGGCAAGGTATATGATATGGTAGTGCCATCATATCTTGTAGTTTCACATCCTAATGTTTCCATGGTTTTATAGACACATCACAGCCACATGCAGAAGTATGGCAAGCAAAAGTTTGCTTTCCTACTATACTACTAAAGTAAACATGGACAGGTTCAATTCAAACCATTCTGTGGACCAACCATGAACAATGAGGCTTTCTCAGTGCTTGTATGAATTTTATATATCGTAACGAACAGTTATGAACTGCTATCGTGATAAACACACTCACTGGTGCCTGAGAAATTAGCATTTGGTGTAAAAGTCATATCGTAGGCTCATTGGACAGGGAATTCGGGGCACATTGGGATGCACTTTATATGGCAGAATTTAAGTGTCCAAGTCAACTGAATGACCTGGGAAAGCACAAAACACATATCGGGCCATAGTGAATAGAAGTTATAGTGGATTACCATGCTCTGTGAACAAATTTGTTGCAAAGCACTGTGTGTTACTTATATAGATGTCCGCACCCAGGACAGTTTATGTTAAATGTTTAAAACTGTTTAAACTGATTAACTATTGGCACTACAAGGTGCTAATGCGCTGTATATTGTCTCACGCACAACTTATATGTGAAATCGATTGCACATGGGGACAGTCATTTTTACGACTCACATTTTGCTCTCTAGCTGCAAAAGTGTAGGTGCAGTCTAGTTTATTATGCCGTGCATTTAAGCTGAATAGTATTGGTGATATTCATGCAAACTTCTGAGTTCTTCAGTGCTTTCAGCATTGAGCAAAATTAGTAGACGTTAAAAGCATCCCAATGTGCCCCGGTCCCCCCTAGTTGGGACCGGTAAACTATAAAACAGTGCTGCACTGCCCTATCGACTTACCTTGTTTGAGTTCACACTGGATGCATGCAATCAATCAGGTTCAATTGCCCTAGGTAATATCACTGGTCCACTCTGCCTGCCTCTAGACGACTGTACTGTATCACAGGCTGTTCAAAGTAGTTATATTTCCTGAAGTGCAGATGTAAAATACTTAAGACATGCAAAACATTATGAGAATAAGCAACAACCAATATCTGACGTTGGATTTCAGTTTCAACCACATGAGATTTGATCCACAAACAGAGACTCTGGTCTTTGATACTGCATTATATGCCTGCAAGTTTACAACACAAAACACAATTTCTTCATAAACGCGTACTGAAATATTTCTAGCTAATTGAAATTGAAGCTACAGATTCAAATAACGCAGTTTCGAAAATGAGACTTCAGCTGGAAAATAATGCCTACAAATGTGTCAGAGGGTGAAATTATGCTCACAAATTTAATGCTCTAGTGAAGCACCTGAATGGCTCCATAAGTGCACTTGATAAAAATCTTAAGGACTGATATAGCACCAATTCCAATAAACTGCTCAGTGACTTAAACTCATTTCGTAAGCAACCATTAATAAAATCATCCGGAGGGTGGAATTTTCTTCACTTTGCGATAACTGTGTGCCCAATTTAGATGTGTGGAGGCCCCTGTGCTGAGATGTTGTGAGGCCGTTCAAATCCGTCGCAATGGGACGATTATGTAACTTGAGGTGTGGAAATTGGACCCTGCCGTGACCAATTGGTGTACACATGAAATTTTGCTAAATTGACAAACTGCTATGCAAAATGCATAAGTGTGCAAGCATAAGTTTATAGAGATGGGTAACAGCCAATCCCAAGATCAGGCACAGGTTTGGTATAACATGAGGAGTACTGATATCATATTGCATTTCCAAACATAACTTCTTTTCAAGTCATAATATTTTGTTGATTTAAAAAGTTACTTGAACCAAAAATTATAGTGGTCATGGCTACCTACACAGGTGAATTAATAAAACCATTAAAATTGAAGAAAATGTACTTGAAACACTAAAATCTAGAATATTTCTACATGAAACGGCATAATAATTCTGATTCCGGATTGCAGAGGTAGTCTTTTAAAAATTAAGTGCTAAAAGTGTATTCATGCTACCTGGATGGTTGCAGAATGTCTCCAATCTGATTCTTCAGTTAAATCCATGGTTGCATGTTACATAATATCAATCTCCTCCTTACGGTCAGTGCTAATCCAGACTGAAACAGAAAATAAATGACAAATTCTCATATTTCTTGACAAATCGAATATAAAATGACATAGTGAGCAGTAGAAATGACTAGGTATGGTTAGGCTACTAAGCATAAAGATTATGCAATTCCTTGAATTCGATTTCTCAGACTTACTAGTAGTTGGGACCAGTAAACTATAAAACAGTGCTGCACTGCCCTATTGACTTACCTTGTTTGAGTTCACACTGGATGCATGAAATCATGATTTCCAATTTCGTGTCATATAAGGATCAATCGGTCTAGGTAATATCACTGGTACACTGTGCTGGTCTCTGGTCCACTGTACTGCATTGCCGGTTGTTGAAAGTGTTCACATGTCCTGAAATGCAGATGAAAAATATTGAGACAAGCAAAGCATTTAGAGGCCAATTTCCTGACTTTCACATGTCGCAAGTGGTCCAGGTCAATTGAGCAGTAGAAATGATAAAGTATATGGTTAGGCTATCAAGCACGAAGATTATGCAATTCATTGAATTAGATTTCTCAGGCTGACTAGTAGGGGGAACCGGGGCACATAGGGACGCGGGGCACTGTGGGACGGTGGGGTATTCTTGGATCCTGGCAAGGTATAGTGCCATCATATCTTGTAGTTTCACATCCTGATGTTTCCATGGTTTTATAGACACATTACAGCCACATGCAGAAGTATGGCAAGCAAAGTTTGTTTTCCTACTATACTATACAACTAAAGTAAATATGGACAGGTTCAATTCAAACCATTCTGTAGACAAACCATGAACAATGAGGCTTTCTCAGTGCTTGTATGAATTTTATATATCGTAACGAACAGTTATGAACTGCTATTGTGATAAACACACTCACTGGTGCCTGAGAAATTAGCATTTTGGTGTAAAAGTCATACCAGGGCTCATTGGGACAATGAATTCGGGGCACATTGGGACGCACTTAATATGGTAGAATTTAAGTGTCTAAGTCAACTGAATGACCTGGGACATCACACAACAGGTATTCAGGCCACAGTGAATAGAAGTATAATGGATTACCATGCTCTGTGAACAAATTTGTCACAAAGCACTGTGTGTTACTTACATAGATGTCCGCACCGAGGACAGTTTATGTTAAATGTTTAAAACTGTTTAAACTTATTAACTATTGGCACTACAAGGTGCTAATGCACTGTATATTGTCTTTTGCACTACTTATATGTGATATCTATTGCACATCGAGTATCAAAATGATTTTTCATTTGATGTCCTGATGCGCCCCGGCTGATGTCCCAATGTGCCACGCCGGGGCACATTGCGACAGTCATTTTTATGACTCACATTTTTCTCTCTAGCTGCAAAAGTGTAGGTGCAGTCTAGTTTATTATGCCGTGCATTTAAGCCCAATAGTATTGGTGATATTCATGCAAACTTCTGAGTTCTTCAGTGCTTTCAGCATTGAGCAAAATTAGTAGACGTTAAAAGCATCCCAATGTGCCCCTGTTCCCCCTAGTTTGGACCGGTAAACTATAAAGCAGTGCTGCACTGCCCTATTGACTTACCTTGTTTGAGTTCACACCGCATGCATGCAATTATGATTTCCAATTTCGTGTCATATAAGGATCAATCGGTCTAGGTAATATCACTGGTACACTGTGCTGGTCTCTGGTCCACTGTACTGCATTGCCGGTTGTTGAAAGTGTTCACATGTCCTGAAATGCAGATGAAAAATATTGAGACAAGCAAAGCATTTAGAGGCCAATTTCCTGACTTTCACATGTCGCAAGTGGTCCAGGTCAATTGAGCAGTAGAAATGATAAAGTATATGGATAGGCTATCAAGCACGAAGATTATGCAATTCATTGAATTCGATTTCTCAGACTGACTAGTAGGGGGAACCGGGGCACATAGGGACGCGGGGCACTGTGGGACGGCGGGGTATTCTTGGATCCTGGCAAGGTATAGTGCCATCATATCTTGTAGTTTCACATCCTGATGTTTCCAGGGTTTTATAGACACATTACCGCCACATGCAGAAGTATGGCAAGCAAAGTTTGTTTTCCTACTATACTATACAACTAAAGTAAACATGGACAGGTTCAATTCAAACCATTCTGTAGACAAACCATGAACAATGAGGCTTTCTCAGTGCTTGTATGAATTTTATATATCGTAACGAACAGTTATGAACTGCTATTGTGATAAACACACTCACTGCCGCCTGAGAAATTAGCATTTTGGTGTAAAAGTCATACCAGGGCTCATTGGGACAATGAATTCGGGGTACATTGGGACGCACTTAATATGGTAGAATTTAAGTGTCCAAGTCAACTGAATGACCTGGGACATCACACAACAGGTATTCAGGCCACAGTGAATAGAAGTATAATGGATTACCAAGCTCTGTGAACAAATTTGTCACAAAGCACTGTGTGTTACTTACATAGATGTCCGCACCCAGGACAGTTTATGTTAAGTGTTTAAAACTGTTTAAACTTATTAGCTATTGGCACTACAAGGTGCTAATGAACTGTATATTGTCTTACGCACTACTTATATGTGATATCTATTGCACATCGAGTATCAAAATGATTTTTCATTTGATGTCCTAATGCGCCCCGGCTGATGTCCCAATGTGCCACGCCGGGGCACATTGGGACAGTCATTTTTATGACTCACATTTTTCTCTCTAGCTGCAAAAGTGTAGGTGCAGTCTAGTTTATTATGCCGTGCATTTAAGCTCAATAGTATTGGTGATATTTTCGCCAACTTCTGATTTCTTTAGTGCTTTCAGCATTGAGCAAAATTAGTAGACGTTAAAAGCGTCCCAATGTGCCCCGGTTCCCCCTAGTTTGGACCGGTAAACTATAAAACAGTGCTGCACTGCCCTATTGACTTACCTTGTTTGAGTTCACACTGGATGCATGAAATCATGATTTCCAATTTCTTTTCATATAAGGATCAATCGCTCTAGGTAATATCACTGGTCCACTCTGCCTGCCTCGGGGCCACTGTACTGTATTACAGGCTGCTGAAAGTAGTTATATTTCCTGAGATGCAGATGTAAAATATTTAGACATAGGGCCTACAAATCATCGTGAGGATAAGCAACAACGAATATCTGACAAATTCTCGTATTTCATAACAAATCGAATATAGGATGACATATTGAGCTGTAGAAATGACAAAGTATGGTTAGGCTATTAAGCACAAAGATTATGCAATTCCTTGAATTAGATTTCTCAGACTTACTAGTAGTTTGGACCAGTAATCTATAAAACAGTGCTGCGCTGCCCCATTGACTTACCTTGTTTGAGTTCACACTGGATGCATGCAATCATGATTTCCAATTTCTTGTCATATAAGGATCAATCGCTCTAGGTAATATCACTGGTCCATTGTGCCTGCCTCTGGTCCATTGTGCTGCATTGCAGGCTGTTGAAAGTGTTCACATATCCTGAAACACAGATGAATAACATTGAGACAAGCAAAGCATTGTTACCAATACGCCAATTTCCAACTTTCACTTGTCGCAAGTGGTCCGGGTCAATTGAGCAGTAGAAATGACAAATAGGCAATTTGATGTTTTTCACATGTTTCAGGTTGTCCTGGTCAATTGAACAGCAGAAATGGCAAAAGCTGGTTTGGTCCATCAAGCAGTAAAGTCTATGCAATTCATTGAATGCTATTTCATCAACTAAACAGTACTACTCTGCCCAATTGACTTACCTTAATTGAGTTCACACATTGATTCATGAAGTCATGATTTCCAATTTCTTGTCATATAAGGTTCAATAGCTCTAGATAATATCACTGCTCCACTGTGCCTGCCTTAGGTCCACTATACTGCATTGCAAGCTGTTGAAAGTGTTCACATGTCCTGAAACGCAGATGAAAAATATTGAGACAAGCAAAGCATTTATAGGCCAATTTCCTGACTTTCACATGTCGTAAGTGGTCCGGGTCAATTGAGCAGTAGAAATGACGAAGTATGGTTAGGCTATCAAGCACAACATTATGCAATTCATTGAATTCGATTTCTCAGACTTACTAGTAGGGGGAACCGGGGCACATTGGGATGCAGGGCACTGTGGGACGGTGGGGTATTCTTGGATCCTGGCAAGGTATACGATATGGTAGTGCCATCATATCTTGTAGTTTCACATCCTGATTTTTCCATGGTTTTATAGACACATCACAGCCACATGCAGAAGAATGGCAGGCAAAACTTTGTTTTCCTACAATACTACTAAAGTAAACATGGACAGGTTCAATTCAAACCATTCTGTAGACAAACCATGATTAATGAGGATTTTTCAGTGCTTGTATGAATTTTATATATCGTAACGAACAGTTATGAACTGCTATCATGATAAACACACTCACTGGTGCCTGAGAAATTAGCATTTTGGCGTAAAAGTCATATCGGGGCTCATTGGGACAGTGAATTCAGGGCACATTGGGACGCATTTAATATGGCAGAATTTAAGTGTCCAAGTCAACTGAATGACCTGGGACAGCACAAAACAGGTATTCAGGCCACAGTGAATATAAGTTATAGTGGATTACCATGCTCTGTGAACAAATTTGTCGCAAAGCCCTGTGTGTTACTTACGCACTACTTATATGTGATATCTATTGCACATGGAGTATCAAAATGATTTTTTATTTGATTTCCTAATGCGCCCGGCTGATGTCCCAATGTGCCATGCCGGGGCACATTTCGACAGTCATTTTTACGACTCACATTTTGCTCTCTAGCTGCAAAAGTGTAGGTGCAGTCTAGTTTATTATGCTGTGCATTTAAGCTGAATAGTAATGGTGATATTCATACAAACTTCTGAGTTCTTCAGTACTTTCAGCATTGAGCAAAATTAGTAGACATTAAAAGCATCCCAATGTGTCCCGGTTCCCCCTAGTTTGGACCGGTAAACTATAAAACAGTGCTGCACTGAATGACCTGGGAAAGCACAAAACAGATATCAGGCCACAGTGAATAGAAGTTATAGTAGTGGATTACCATGCTCTGTGAACAAATTTGTTGCAAAGCACTGTGTGTTACTTACATAGATGTCTGCACCCAGGACAGTTTATGTTAAATGTTTAAAACTGTTTAAACTTATTAACTATTGGCACTACAAGGTGCTAATGCACTGTATATTGTCTCACGCACAACATGTATGTGATATCGATTGCACATGGGGACAGTCATTTTTACGACTCACATTTTGCTCTCTAGATGCAAAAGTGTAGGTGCAGTCTAGTTTATTATGCCGTGCATTTAAGCTCAAAAGCATGGGTGATATTCATGCAAACTTCTGAGTTCTTCAGTGCTTTCTTCAGCATTGAGCAAAATTAGTAGACGTTAAAAGCATCCCAATGTGCCCCGGTTCCCCCTAGTTTGGACCGGTAAACTATAAAACAGTGCTGCACTGCCCTATTGACTTACCTTGTTTGAGTTCACACCGCATGCATGCAATCATGATTTCCAATTTCGTGTCATTTAAGGATCAATCGGTCTAGGTAATATCACTGGTACACTGTGCTGGTCTCTGGTCCACTGTACTGCATTGCCGGTTGTTGAAAGTGTTCACATGTCCTGAAATGCAGATGAAAAATATTGAGACAAGCAAAGCATTTAGAGGCCAATTTCCTGACTTTCACATGTCGCAAGTGGTCCAGGTCAATTGAGCAGTAGAAATGATAAAGTATATGGTTAGGCTATCAAGCACGAAGATTATGCAATTCATTGAATTCGATTTCTCAGACTGACTAGTAGGGGGAACCGGGGCACATAGGGACGCGGGGCACTGTGGGACGGTGGGGTATTCTTGGATCCTGGCAAGGTATAGTGCCATCATATCTTGTAGTTTCACATCCTGATGTTTCCATGGTTTATAGAAACATTACAGCCACATGCAGAAGTATGGCAAGCAAAGTTTGTTTTCCTACTATACTATACAACTAAAGTAAACATGGACAGGTTCAATTCAAACCATTCTGTAGACAAACCATGAACAATGAGAATTTCTCAGTGCTTGTATGAATTTTATATATCGCAACGAACAGTTATGAACTGCTATTGTGATAAACACACTCACTGGTGCCTGAGAAATTAGCATTTTGGTGTAAAAGTCATACCAGGGCTCATTGGGACAATGAATTTGGGGCACATTGGGACGCACTTAATATGGTAGAATTTAAGTGTCCAAGTCAACTGAATGACCTGGGACATCACACAACAGGTATTCAGGCCACAGTGAATAGAAGTATAATGGATTACCATGCTCTGTGAACAAATTTGTCACAAAGCACTGTGTGTTACTTACATAGATGTCCGCACCCAAGACAGTTTATGTCAAATGTTTAAAACTGTTTAAACTTATTAACTATTGGCACTACAAGGTGCTAATGCACTGTCTATTGTCTTACGCACTACTTATATGTGATATCTATTGCATATCGAGTATCAAAATGATTTTTCATTTGATGTCCTAATGCGCCCCGGCTGATGTCCCAATGTGCCACGCCGGGGCAAATTGCGACAGTCATTTTTATGACTCACATTTTTCTCTCTAGCTGCAAAAGTGTAGGTGCAGTCTAGTTTATTATGCCATGCATTTAAGCTCAATAGTATTGGTGATATTTTCGCCAACTTCTGATTTCTTTAGTGCTTTCAGCATTGAGCAAAATTAGTAGACTTTAAAAGCGTCCCAATGTGCCCCGGTTCCCCCTAGTTTGGACCGGTAAACTATAAAACAGTGCTGCACTGCCCTATTGACTTACCTTGTTTGAGTTCACACTGGATGCATGAAATCATGATTTCCAATTTCTTGTCATATAAGGATCAATCGCTCTAGGTAATATCACTGGTCCACTCTGCCTACCTCTGGTCCACTGTACTGTATTACAGGCTGCTGAAAGTAGTTATATTTCCTGAGATGCAGATGTAAAATATTTAGACATAGGGCCTACAAATCATTGTGAGGACAAGCAACAACGAATATCTGACAAATTCTCGTATTTCATAACAAATCGAATATAGGATGACATATTGAGCTGTAGAAATGACAAAGTATGGTTAGGCTATTAAGCACAAAGATTATGCAATTCCTTGAATTAGATTTCTCAGACTTACTAGTAGTTTGGACCAGTAATCTATAAAACAGTGCTGCACTGCCCCATTGACTTACCTTGTTTGAGTTCACACTGGATGCATGCAATCATGATTTCCAATTTCTTGTCATATAAGGATCAATCGCTCCAGGTAATATCACTGGTCCATGATGCCTGCCTCTGGTCCACTGTACTGCATTGCAGGCTGTTGAAAGTGTTCACATATCCTGAAACACAGATGAATAACATTGAGACAAGCAAAGCATTGTTACCAATACGCCAATTTCCAACTTTCACTTGTCGCAAGTGGTCCGGGTCAATTGAGCAGTAGAAATGACAAATAGGCAATTTGATGTTTTTCACATGTTTCAGGTTGTCCGTGTCAATTGAACAGTAGAAATGGCAAAAGCTGGTTTGGTCCATCAAGCAGTAAAGTCTATGCAATTCATTGAATGCTATTTCATCAACTAAACAGTACTACTCTGCCCAATTGACTTACCTTAATTGAGTTCACACATTGATTCATGAAGTCATGATTTCCAATTTCTTGTCATATAAGGTTCAATAGCTCTAGATAATATCACTGCTCCACTGTGCCTGCCTTAGGTCCACTATACTGCATTGCAAGCTGTTGAAAGTGTTCACATGTCCTGAAACGCAGATGAAAAATTTTGAGACAAGCAAAGCATTTATAGGCCAATTTCCTGACTTTCACATGTCGTAAGTGGTCCGGGTCAATTGAGCAGTAGAAATGACGAAGTATGGTTAGGCTATCAAGCACAAACATTATGCAATTCATTGAATTCGATTTCTCAGACTGACTAGTAGGGGGAACCGGGGCACATTGGGATGCAGGGCACTGTGGGACGGTGGGGTATTCTTGGATCCTGGCAAGGTATACGATATGGTAGTGCCATCATATCTTGTAGTTTCACATCCTGATTTTTTCATGGTTTTATAGACACATCACAGCCACATGCAGAAGTATGGCAGGCAAAACTTTGTTTTCCTACAATACTACTAAAGTAAACATGGACAGGTTCAATTCAAACCATTCTGTAGACAAACCATGATTAATGAGAATTTCTCAGCGCTTGTAGGAATTTTATATATCGTAACGAACAGTTATGAACTGCTATCATGATAAACACACTCACTGGTGCCTGAGAAATTAGCATTTTGGTGTAAAAGTCATATCGGGGCTCATTGGGACAGTGAATTCGGGGCACATTGGGACGCATTTAATATGGCAGAATTTAAGTGTCCAAGTCAACTGAATGACCTGGGACAGCACAAAACAGGTATTCAGGCCACAGTGAATATAAGTTATAGTGGATTACCATGCTCTGTGAACAAATTTGTCGCAAAGCCCTGTGTGTTACTTACGCACTACTTATATGTGATATCTATTGCATATGGAGTATCAAAATGATTTTTTATTTGATTTCCTAATGCGCCCCGGCTGATGTCCCAAAGTGCCGTGCCGTGGCACATTTCGACAGTCATTTTTACGACTCACATTTTGCTCTCTAGCTGCAAAAGTGTAGGGGCAGTCTAGTTTATTATGCTGTGCATTTAAGCTGAATAGTTATGGTGATATTCATACAAACTTCTGAGTTCTTCAGTGCTTTCAGCATTGAGCAAAATTAGTAGACGTTAAAAGCATCCCAATGTGTCCCGGTTCCCCCTAGTTTGGACCGGTAAACTATAAAACAGTGCTGCACTGAATGACCTGGGAAAGCACAAAACAGATATCAGGCCAAGGTGAATAGAAGTTATAATGGATTACCATGCTCTGTGAACAAATTTGTTGCAAAGCACTGTGTGTTACTTACATAGATGTCCGCACCCAGGACAGTTTATGTTAAATGTATAAAACTGTTTAAACTTATTAACTATTGGCACTACAAGGTGCTAATGCACTGTATATTGTCTCACGCACAACATATATGTGATATCGATTGCACATGGGGACAGTCATTTTTACGACTCACATTTTGCTCTCTAGATGCAAAAGTGTAGGTGCAGTCTAGTTTATTATGCCGTGCATTTAAGCTCAAAAGCATGGGTGATATTCATGCAAACTTCTGAGTTCTTCAGTGCTTTCTTCAGCATTGAGCAAAATTAGTAGACGTTAAAAGCATCCCAATGTGCCCCGGTTCCCCATAGTTTGGACCGGTAAACTATAAAACAGTGCTGCACTGCCCTATCGACTTACCTTGTTTGAGTTCACACTGGATGCATGCAATCATGATTTCCAATTTCTTGTCAAGTAAGGTTCAATCGCTCTAAGTAATATCACTGGTCCACTCTGCCTGCCTCTGGTCCACTGTACTGTATTACAGGCTGTTGAAAGTAGTTATATTTCCTGAAGCGCAAATGTAAAATATTTAGACATGCAAAACATTGTGAGGATAAGCAACAACCAATATCTGACGTTGGATTTCAGTTTCAACCACAAGAGATTTGATCCACAAACAAAGACTTTGGTTTTTTATACTGCATATATGCCTGCAAGTTTACAACACAAAACACAATTTCTTCATAAACGCGTACTGAAATATTTCTAACTAATTGAAATTGAAGCTACAGATTCAAATAACGCAATTTCGAAAATGAGACTTCAGCTGGAAAATAATGCCTACAAATGTGTCACAGGGTGAAATTATGCCCACAAATTTAATGCTCCAGTGAAGCACCTGAATGGCTCCATAAGTGCACTTAATAAAAATCTTAAGGAGTGATATAACACTAATTCCAATAAACTGCTCAGTAACTTAAACTCATTTCGTAAGCAACCTATAATAAAATCATCCGGAGGGTTGAATTTTCTTCACTTTGCGATAACTGTGTGCCCAATTAAGATGTGTGGAGGCCCCTGTGCTGAGATGTTGTGAGGCCCTCGAAATCCGTCGCAATGGGACGATAATGTAACTTGAGGTGTGGAAATTGGACCCTGTCCTAACCAATTGGTGTACACATGAAATTTTGCTAAATTGACAAAATGCTATGCAAAATGCATAAGTGTGCAAGCATAAGTTTATAGAGATGGGTAACAGCCAATCCCAAGATCAGGTACAGGTTTGGTATAACATGAGGAGTACTGATATCATATTGCATTTCCAAACATAACTTCTTTTCAAGTCATAATATTTTGTTGATTTAAAATGTTACTTGAACCAAATATTATAGTGGTCATGGCTACATACACAGGTGAATTAATATAACCATTAAAATTGAAAAAAATGTACTTGAAACACTAAAATCTAGAATATTTCTACATGAAACGGCATAACAATTCTGTTTCCGGATTTCGCAGATGTAGTCTTTTAAAATTTAAGTGCTAAAAGTGTATTCATGCTACCTGGATGGTTGCAGAATGTCTCCAATCTGATTCTTCAGTTAAGTCCATGGTTGCATGTTATGTAATATCAATCTCCTCCTTACGGTCAGTGCTAATCCAGACTGAAACAGAAAATAAATGACAAATTCTCGTGTTTCGTGACATATCGAATATAAAATGACCTAGTGAGCAGTAGAAATGACTAGGTATAGTTAGGCTACTAAGCATAAAGATTATGCAATTCCTTGAATTCAATTTCTCAGACTTACTAGTAGTTGGGACCAGTAAACTATAAAACAGTGCTGCACTGCCCTATTGACTTACCTTGTTTGAGTTCACACCGCATGCATGCAATCATGATTTCCAATTTCGTGTCATATAAGGATCAATCGCTCTAGGTAATATCACTGGTACACTGTGCTTGTCTCTGGTCCACTGTACTGCATTGCCGGTTGTTGAAAGTGTTCACATGTCCTGAAACGCAGATGAAAAATATTGAGACAAGCAAAGCATTTATAGGCCAATTTCCTGACTTTCACATGTCGCAAGTGGTCGGGGTCAATTGAGCAGTAGAAATGATAAAGTATATGGTTAGGCTATCAAGCACGAAGATTATGCAATTCATTGAATTCGATTTCTCAGACTGACTAGTAGGGGGAACCGGGGCACATAGGGAGGCGGGGCACTGTGGGACGGTGGGGTATTCTTGGATCCTGGCAAGGTATAGTGCCATCATATCTTGTAGTTTCACATCCTGATGTTTCCATGGTTTTATAGACACATTACAGCCACATGCAGAAGTATGGTAAGCAAAGTATGTTTTCCTACTATATATATACTATACTACTAAAGTAAACATCGACAGGTTCAATTCAAACCATTCTGTAGACAAACCATGAACAATGAGGCTTTCTCAGTGCTTGTATGAATTTTATATATCGTAATGAACAGTTATGAACTGCTATCTTGATAAACACACTCACTGGTGCCTGAGAAATTAGCATTTTGGTGTAAAAGTCATACCAGGGCTCATTGGGACAGTGAATTCGGGGCACATTGGGATGAACTTAATATTGCAGAATTTAAGTGTCCAAGTCAACTGAATGACCTGGGAAAGCACAAAACAGATATCAGGCCACAGTGAATAGAAGTTATAGTGGATTACCATGGTCTGTGAACAAATTTGTTGCAAAGCACTGTGTGTTACTTATATAGATGTCCGCACCAGGACAGTTTTTGTTAAATGTTTAAAACTGTTTAAAGTTATTAACTATGGGCACTACAAGGTGCTAATGCACTGTATATTGTCTTACGAACTACTTATATGTGATATCTATTGCACATCGAGTATCAAAATGATTTTTCATTTGATGTCCTAATGCGCCCCTGTTGATGTCCTAATGTGCCACGCCGGGGCACATTGGGACGGCCATTTTTACAACTCACATTTTTCTCTAGCTGCAAAAGTGTAGGTGCAGTCTAGTTTATTATGCCATGCATTTAAGCTCAATAGTATTGGTGATATTTTCGCCAACTTCGTAGTTCTTTAGTGCTTTCATCATTAGCAAAATTAGTAGACGTTAAAAGCGTCCCAATGTGCCCCGGTTCCCCCTAGTTTGGACCGGTAAACTATAAAACAGTGCTGCACTGCCCTATTGACTTACCTTGTTTGAGTTCAAACTGGATGCATGCAATCATGATTTCCAATTTCTTGTCATATATAAGGATCAATCGCTCTAGGTAATATCACTGGTCCACTCTGCCTGCCTCTGTTCCACTGTACTGTATTACAGGCTGCTGAAAGTAGTTATATTTCCTGAGATGCAGATGTTTAATATTTAGACATGCAAATCATTGTGAGGATAAGCACCAACGAATATCTGACAAATTCTCGTATTTCATGACAAATCGAATATAGGATGACATATTGAGCTGTAGAAATGACAAAGTATGGTTAGGCTATTAAGCACAAAGATTATGCAATTCCTTGATTTAGATTTCTCAGACTTACTAGTAGTTTGGACCAGTAATCTATAAAACAGTGCTGCACTGCCCTATTGACTTACCTTGTTTGAGTTCACACTGATGCATGCAATCATGATTTCCAATTTCTTGTCATATAAGGATCAATCGCTCTAGGTAATATCACTGGTCCATTGTGCCTGCCTCTGGTCCACTGTACTGCATTGCAGGCTGTTGAAAGTGTTCACCTATCCTGAAACACAGATGAAAAACATTGAGACAAGCAAAGCATTGTTACCAATACGCCAATTTCCAACTTTCACTTGTCGCAAGTGGTCCGGGTCAATTGAGCAGTAGAAATGACAAATAGGCAATTTGATGTTTTTCACATGTTTCAGGTTGTCCTGGTCAATTGAACAGCAGAAATGGCAAAAGCTGGTTTGGTCCATCAAGCAGTAAAGTCTATGCAATTCATTGAATGCTATTTCATCAACTAAACAGTACTACTCTGCCCAATTGACTTACCTTAATTGAGTTCACACATTGATTCATGAAGTCATGATTTCCAATTTCTTGTCATATAAGGTTCAATAGCTCTAGATAATATCACTGCTCCACTGTGCCTGCCTTAGGTCCACTATACTGCATTGCAGGCTGTTGAAAGTGTTCACATGTCCTGAAACGCAGATGAAAAATATTGAGACAAGCAAAGCATTTATAGGCCAATTTCCTGACTTTCACATGTCGCAAGTGGTCCGGGTCAATTGAGCAGTAGAAATGATGAAGTATATGGTTAGGCTATCAAGCACAAACATTATGCAATTCATTGAATTCGATTTCTCAGACTGACTAGTAGGGGGAACCGGGGCACATAGGGACGCGGGGCACTGTGGGACGGTGGGGTATTCTTGGATCCTGGCAAGGTATAGGGCCATCATATCTTGTAGTTTCACGTCCTGATTTTTCCATGGTTTTATAGACACATTACAGCCACATGCAGAAGTATGGCAAGCAAAGTTTGTTTTCCTACTATATATATACTATACAACTAAAGTAAACATGGACAGGTTCAATTCAAACCATTCTGTAGACAAACCATGAACAATGAGGCTTTCTCAGTGCTTGTATGAATTTTATATATCGTAACGAACAGTTATGAACTGCTATCATGATAAACACACTCACTGGTGCCTGAGAAATTAGCATTTTGATGTAAAAGTCATACCAGGGCTCATTGGGACAGTGAATTCGGGGCACATTGGGACGCACTTAATATGGTAGAATTTAAGTGTCCAAGTCAACTGAATGAGCTGGGACATCACACAACAGGTATTCAGGCCACAGTGAATAGAAGTATAATGGATTACCATGCTCTGTGAACAAATTTGTCACGAAGCACTGTGTGTTACTTACATAGATGTCCGCACCCAGGACAGTTTATGTTAAGTGTTTAAAACTGTTTAAACTTATTAACTATTGGCACTACAAGGTGCTAATGCACTGTAAATTGTCTTACGCACTACTTATATGTGATATCTATTGCACATCGAGTATCAAAATGATTTTTCATTTGATGTCCTAATGCGCCCCGGCTGATGTCCTAATGTGCCACGCCGGGGCACATTTGGACGGCCATTTTTACAACTCACATTTTTCTCTCTAGCTGCAAAAGTGTAGGTGCAGTCTAGTTTATTATGCCATGCATTTAAGCTCAATCGTATTGGTGATATTTTCACCAACTTCTGAGTTCTTTAGTGCTTTCAGCATTAGCAAAATTAGTAGACGTTAAAAGCGTCCCAATGTGCCCCGGCTCCCCCTAGTTTGGACCATTAAACTATAAAACAGTGCTGCACTGCCCCATTGACTTACCTTGTTTGAGTTCACACTGGATGCATGCAATCATGATTTAAAATTTCTTGTCATATAAGGATCAATCGCTCTAGTTATTATCACTGGTACACTCTGCCTGCCTCTGGTCCACTGTACTGTATTACAGGCTGCTGAAAGTAGTTATATTTCCTGAGATGCAGATGTAAAATATTTAGACATGCAAATCATTGTGAGGATAAGCAACAACGAATATCTGACAAATTCTCGTATTTCATGACAAATCGAATATAGGATGACATATTGAGCTGTAGAAATGACAAAGAATGGTTAGGCTATTAAGCACAAAGATTATGCAATTCCTTGAATTAGATTTCTCAGACTTACTAGTAGTTTGGACCAGTAATCTATAAAACAGTGCTGCACTGGTCCATTGTGCCTGTCTCTGGTCCACTGTACTGCATTGCAGGCTGTTGAAAGTGTTCACATATCCTGAAACACAGATGAAAAACACTGAGACAAGCAAAGCATTGTTACCAATACGCCAATTTCCAACTTTCACTTGTCGCAAGTGGTCCGGGTCAATTGAGCAGTAGAAATGACAAATAGGCAATTTGATGTTTTTTCACATGTTTCAGGTTGTCCTGGTCAATTGAACAGCAGAAATGGCAAAAGCTGGTTTGGTCCATCAAGCAGTAAAGTCTATGCAATTCATTGAATGCTATTTCATCAACTAAACAGTACTAATCTGCCCAATTGACTTACCTTAATTGAGTTCACACATTGATTCATGAAGTCATGATTTCCAATTTCTTGTCATATAAGGTTCAATAGCTCTAGATAATATCACTGCTCCACTGTGCCTGCCTTAGGTCCACTATACTGCATTGCAGGCTGTTGAAAGTGTTCACATGTCCTGAAACGCAGATGAAAAATATTGAGACAAGCAAAGCATTTATAGGCCAATTTCCTGACTTTCACATGTCGTAAGTGGTCCGGGTCAATTGAGCAGTAGAAATGACAAAGTATGGTTAGGCTATCAAGCACAAAAATTATGCAATTCATTGAATTCGATTTCTCAGACTGACTAGTAGGGGGAACCGGGGCACATTTGGATGCAGGGCACTGTGGGACTGTGGGGTATTCTTGGATCCTGGCAAGGTATATGATATGGTAGTGCCATCATATCTTGTAGTTTCACGTCCTGATTTTTCCATGGTTTTATTGACACATCACAGCCACATGCAGAAGCATGCCAGGCAAAACTTTGTTTTCCTACTATACTACTAAAGTAAACATGGACAGGTTCAATTCAAACCATTCTGTAGACAAACCATGATTAATGAGGATTTCTCAGTGCTTGTATGAATTTTATATATCGTAACGAACAGTTATGAACTGCTATCATGATAAACACACTCACTGGTGCCTGAGAAATTAGCATTTTGGTGTAAAAGTCATATCGGGGCTCATTGGGACAGTGAATTCGGGGCACATCGGGACGCACTTAATATGGCAGAATTTAAGTGTCCAAGTCAACTGAATGAGCTGGGACAGCACAAAACAAGTATTCAGGCCACAGTGAATATAAGTTATAGTGGATTACCATGCTCTGTGAACAAATTTGTCGCAAAGCCCTGTGTGTTACTTACGCACTACTTATATGTGATATCTATTGCACATGGAGTATCAAAATGATTTTTTATTTGATGTCCTAATGCGCCCCGGCTGATGTCCCAATGTGCCACGCCGGGGCACATTGCGACAGTCATTTTTACGACTCACATTTTGCTCTCTAGCTGCAAAATTGTAGGTGCAGTCTAGTTTATTATGCCGTGCATTTAATCTGAATAGTAATGGTGATATTCATACAAACTTCTGAGTTCTTCAGTGCTTTCGGCACTGAGCAAAATTAGTAGACGTTAAAAGCATCCCAATGTGTCCCGGTTCCCCCTAGTTTGGACCGGTAAACTATAAAACAGTGCTGCACTGAATGACCTGGGAAAGCACAGGCCACAGTGAATAGAAGTTATAGTGGATTACCATGCTCTGTGAACAAATTTGTCGCAATGAGGATTTCTCAGTGCTTGTATGAATTTTATATATCGTAACGAACAGTTATGAACTGCTATCATGATAAACACACTCACTGGTGCCTGAGAAATTAGCATTTTGGTGTAAAAGTCATATCGGGGCTCATTGGGACAGTGAATTCGAGGCACATTGGGACGCACTTAATATATTCAACTGAATGACCTGGGACATCACACAACAGGTATTCAGGCACAGTGAATAGAAGTATAGTGGATTGCCATGCTCTGTGAACAATTTGTCGCAAAGCATTGTGTGTTACTTACATAGATGTCTGCACCCAGGACAGTTTATGTTTAATGTTTAAAACTGTTTAAACTTATTAACTATTGGCACTACAAGGTGCTAATGCACTGTATATTGTCTTATGCACTACTTATATGTGATATCGATTGCACATGGGGACAGTCATTTTTACGACTCACATTTTGCTCTCTAGCTGCAAAAGTGTAGGTGCAGTCTAGTTTATTATGCCGTGCATTTAAGCTCAATAGTATTGGTGATATTCATGCAAACTTCTGAGTTCTTCAGTGCTTTCAGCATTGAGCGAAATTAGTAGACGTTAAAAGCATCCCAATGTGCCCCGGTTCCCCCTAGTTTTGACAGGTAAACTATAAAACAGTGCTGCACTGCCCTATCGACTTACCTTGTTTGAGTTCACACTGGATGAATGCAATCGTGATTTCCAATTTCTTGTCATATACGGTTCAATCGCTCTAGGTAACATCACTGGTCCACTGTGCCTGCCTCTGGTCCACTGTACTGTATTACAGGCTGTTGAAAGGAGTTATATTTCCTGAAACGCAGATGTAAAATATTTAGACATGCAAAACATTATGAGAATAAGCAACAACCAATATCTGACGTTGGATTTCAGTTTCAACCACAAGAGATTTGATCCACAAACAGAGACTTTGGTTTTTGATACTGCATTACATGCCTGCAAGTTTACAACACAAAACACAATTTATTCATAAACACGTACTGAAATGTTTCTAGCTAATTGAAATTGAAGCTACAGATTCAAATAACGCAATTCCGAAAATGAGACTTCAGCTGGAAAATTATGCCTACAATGGTTCACAGGGTGAAATTATGCCCACAAATTTAATGCTCTAGTGAAGCACCTGAATGGCTCCATAAGTGCACTTAATAAAAATCTTAAGGAGTGATATAGCACCAATTCCAATAAAATGCTAAGTGACTTAAACTCATTTCGTAAGCAACCATTAATAAAATCATCCAGAGGGGGGAATTTTCTTCACTTTGCGATAACTGTGTGCCCAATTTTGATGGGTGGAGGCCCCTGTGCTGAGATGTTGTGATGCCCCCGAAATCTGTCGCAATGGGACGATAATGTAACTTGAGGTTTGGAAATTGGACCCTGTCCCAACCAATTGGTGGACACATGAAATTTTGCTAAATTGACAAAATGCTATGTAAAATGCATAAGTGTGCAAGCATAAGTTTATAGAGATGGGTAACGGCCAATCCCAAGATCAGGCACAGGTTTGGTGTAACATGAGGAGTACTGATATCATATTGCATTTCCAAACATAACTTCTTTTCAATTCATAATATTTTGTTGATTTAAAAAGTTACTTGAACCAAAAATTATAGTGGTCATGGCTACATACACAGGTGAATTAATAAAACCATTAAAATTGAAGAAAATGTACTTGAAACACTAAAATCTATAATATTTCTACATGAAACGGCTTAACATTTCTGATTCCGTATTGCAGAGGTAGTCTTAAAATTTAAGTGCTAAAAGTGTATTCATGCTACCTGGATGGTTGCAGAATGTCTCCAATCTGATTCTTCAGTTAAGTCCATGGTTGCATGTTATATAATATCAATCCCCTCCTTACGGTCAGTGTTAATCCAGACTGAAACAGAAAATAAATGACAAATTCTCGTATTTCGTGACATATCGAATATAGGATGACATATTGAGCAGTGGAAATGACAAAGTATGGTTAGGCTATTAAGCACAAAGATTAATGCAATTCCTTGAATTAGATTTCTCAGACTTACTAGTAGTTTGGACCAGTAAACTATAAAACAGTGCTGCACTGCCCTATTGACTTACCTTGTTTGAGTTCACACTGGATGCATGCAATCATGATTTAAAATTTCTTGTCATATAAGGATCAATCGCTCTAGGTAATATCACTGGTCCACTGTACCTGCCTCTGGTCCACTGTACTGCATTGCAGGCTGTTGAAACTGTTCACATGTCCTGAAACGCAGATGAAAAATATTGAGATATTCAAAACATTTTGACCAAAACCTGTGAGGATAAGCAGCAATAAATATCTGACATTGAATTTCAGTTTCAAACACAATAGGTTAAATCACAAACAGAAATCTTGGTTTTTTTTATATTGGATATGCCGAAAAGTTTACAACACAAAACAAAATTTCTTCATAAATGCATACTGAATATTTGTAGCTGATTGTAAATGAAGTTATTGATTCAATTAATGCAATGCCGAAAATGATACTTCTGTTGGAAAATTATACTCACAAATGTGTCAGTGTGAAATTAAGCCCACAAATGCTCTTGTGCAGTGCATGAATGGCTTCATAAGTGTACATTACTGGGGGAGGGGCAGAACTGTCACTATTTTTACCATGAAAAATAAGAATTTTATATGTTAGAGGTCGTCTGTCCCGATATTAGGCAGGTTTTGTCTTGATCCGCCCTGAAAAAATCTTATTTGGCTTAAAGATAGGGCATTTTGCTCCACCCCACATGAGATTTGCATGTGATCAAAACAGTAAAACTCTGTTTGGCAAATCTCCGCAAATCATCAATTCCACCAATACATCAATTTCATGATTCTCACACGACAGACGTCACAAGTAGTCCTGGTCAATTGAACAGTAGAAATGACAAAGCATAGCTAGGGCCATCAAGCACTAAGTTTATGAAACTCATTTAAAACTTAAGTCACCTTTACCAGATTTTTAAAAGTAAGTCACAAGTGTCAAAAGCATGTGTAGTTCATTGCGAGAATATAATTTCAAAATTTTAGTTTTCGTCACCAAAGTTTGTTCCAAGGGTTTTCCTCAACGTCAGACCCATATTTACGGGGCAATGACTGCGGAATTTCCAAAAATTTGAAATATATCTTTTACTTGTTCAATTTAGATCTGACCTTTTTTTAACATTGTTTAAATTCGATGTGGTAATTTAGTTTATCTTAGCAGGTGTGCCATATAACAACTCTAACAGGTCAAGAACATTAAAGTAACTGAAATTTATGCTGGTCAACTTTGATGTGTATATATTTGTACCACTCAACAGTGAAAATTAGCATTATGTACACCGTTGTTGTACATATAGTCATTTCCAATGGTTTGGTGCTTCGTTCATTGACACTAGAGCACTGCAGCATGGGATGTGACATCACAATGGTGATGTCATTCAACCTCTCTTTCACATCATAGTAACAGTTGTTTCTTTTTTGTGGTAAAGATTTGTATCACTAAAAAGGAGGGGGGGATGGGTGCTGATGGTAGTTACTGACACAACCACTATAACAATTCATTTCTTGAAAATTAATTTTTTTGTAAAAGTGAAATCTCTGAAATAAGACATTTTTACACAATTTGGCTCGTAATTTTCATAATTTTCCTTTGATAATAGGGGGTTTCATGGTACAAAACAGTTGTATAATGGGTAAATTGTGGTACATGAGATATATACACCCTTGAATGTCATGTACAACTCGGCGTTACGGCCTCATTGTACATTGACATTCTCGGGTGTACATATCTTCATGTTCCACATTCACCCATTAGACAACTGTAATATATACAAAATCAAGACTTATCCTTTACATTTTTAAATTTGCTTTCTTCTGAGACACTATTTTTGCATTTTTACATTTTGCCAAAAGACAAACCATAATCAACAGGTTGCATGTTTACCATTTGGAGAATGATGGTCATTCTAATCCCAGAAGTCCATCATAAAGTTTTTCAGGGGCGTCAGTTTCATTTTAAGAAGATGTCAGGAAAAATATTATAATTTCTTTTTGATTCAGAAACATGTATACTTTGACCAAAAAGTGATGGGGCATTTTTTGCCCCACCAGCCCCACCTACACTGACACCACTGAGGTTTTTAAATCAATGGATTTAGATTCCTGAAAATCACTTCCTTCCCTATTGTACAATGTACTGGGGCTATCACGTTTACAGAATTTAGAAATCGATTAATCTATAGCCAAAAATGGAATCAAAATCAATTAATCGCCATTTATATAGTAAGGTAACATGCCTAGTCTCCTTCACATATGACAACCTTGTGGAGAAGACAATAGCCTCAAATTTGACAATGAAACACCAATTGCTATGAAGACTTCACACTTCAATGACTTCATTCTATGTAATCAGCTTCAATCATGTTAAACCAATCCAATTGACAAATTCAGTTGCAATTCACTCTTAATACCAAGGATTTGGAGTTATAAACAGTGTCTTCCAGGTACAAAATACACAAATAACAGATTAATCGATTTTGCAAACTGGAATTGATTTTTGACCAAAATCTAGTTGGCGGCGATTAATAGTCTAAACGTGAGAGCCCTACAATGTACATGTATTTAATATAGGGACTAATACTATAATGGACACATTAGGTTATTGGTAGGCCTATAGGGATCTCTAGTGCTGTCTTCGATTTTCCAAACAAGGCAAGGATGAGAGTTTCACACACTTCTTACCAACATAACAAATATATTCCAATCCAAAGTAAAAAAAAAGTTTCAAAAACATTATTGGACACTTTTGCCGTATCCCGATTATTGTGTAGAGTAAGGGGGGATTCTCAAATCACACAAGTTTGCATAATGATAACTGACAGAAAAGTTAAAAAAAAATTTTTTTAGCTTTTTGTACCAGTCCGTTGGCTTCTTGGGTCCAAAAGCAGCCCCCAGAAAGCCGATTAGGCCATGATCATCTGGAACAAACCCCCCCTTACCTGGTTTGTGGCAACGCCCCTCGATATTATTGCAAACAGGATGCGGCATGAAGTTTTCTGTTTCAATTTATTTCCGAGAATAGGCCTAAACTATTTTGTTTTAAAATTTGCCACACTTACGTAAAAGAAAAAAATGAAAAACACAGTTATACATGTAAACATTGAAAGTTCTGTGTATCCGGTTACGAAATAAATTTCAAACAATTCAGTGTCAAAAAATCCTGATATCAGAGTCAAAAAATTAAGTCACTTGAACTAGGCAGAATTTTCAGTACAAATTTCCGACCATCAACATCGTGGCTTCGAGGATGACTATACCAGGGATATACTGCCTTCACCCATGGTATAACCATGTCTAGCAAACTTTTGTAAGCTTGACATCAATCCTTTGCAAAGTTATGGAGAGTCTGATCCGTGATTAAATAATGAAATATATGCTCCATTACAATCTATTCAGCAAGTATCAATATGGCTTCCTACCAGGCAGATCCACAGTACAACAACTACTGAAGATCATGGAAAAAAGCCTTCGACACAGTCCCCCATCAACGTCTCATAAACTAACTTCAGTCATACGGAATTAAAGGATCACTTAATAGCTGGATAAAAGATTTTCTCCTCAACAGGTCACAAGGAGTAAGAATAAACAAGTCACTATCATCTCCATTGCCAGTATCTTCCGGTGCACCACAAGGCTCTGTCCTCGGTCCAATCCTCTTCATCGTCTACATGAACGATCTTCCAGATAATCTCCTGACCAACTGCTATCTCTTTGAAGATGATACCAAGATATTCAGGACGCTGCAACCGACTCGCACCGAGAAGACCATTTACAAGACGATCTAAACGCCCTTAAGGAGTGGAGTGAAAAATGGCTACTTGAATTCCATCCAGACAAGTGCAAGAGAGAATAAATCAGGAAGCACCAACCAGACACGAGATCTATGGACCTGGTACTATGCAAGAAACAAGGAAACGACAAAATTCAAACAAAAGAGAGTGTTCAGAAATTTAAACATGGAGGTCTTCACTCCACTCTACAAAGCCCTTGTCAGATCGAGGTTAGAATATGGTCGACTAAAGGATATCAGGAAGATCGAGTCTGTACAACGCAGAGCAACAAAACTAGTACAGGGAATGAGGGGGAAAACATATCCAGAAAGGCTAAGAGAGCTGAACCTGCCAACACCGTCATTCACAAGATTAAGAGGGGACATGATTGAACTGTATAAAATAGCACACTCCCAGTATGACCCGCAGACTTCAATAGATATTCCATTCCACAAAAATAACTTAAGAGGGCACAATTTCAAGATATTCAATACAAGCCAATCCACAGATTTAAGGAAATAATTCATATGCAAAGTTGCAGAACCATGGAACAGTTTACCCCACGACATAGTAAATGCGCCTTCGATGGTAGCCTTTAAAAGAAGATTGGACGAGTTCTGGAAGAACCATAGATTAATGTCTATCCCCAAGAGTGACACCCGCAGGGGTGGCAGGTCAAGTGGCAGCCTCGGCGGCCTGAGGCGTACCATGTGCTATGACACCAAAGGGTAGAAATTTAAGACCATGTGGCAGCCTAAAGGTCGACATCCATCTTAAGCCCCAGTCTCACGGCACGTTTCGGAGAACTTTTTTACCACTGAGGGGTAGCTTGAGTTGAATTCTAGGAAAAAAATGACCATCCCGGCAACATACAATGTTTATAAAACCAATACATAATTAATTAAAAGCATATCACGGCGGGGTTCTTTTTGTTCACTGCAGGGAAGAAAAGTTGTACGCCGTCCCCAAAAGTTCGCCGGGGGAAAGGAATTTCCTCCTCCTGAGGGATAATTTTATATCGCCCCGAGATATAAAAAGTACCCCTCAGGGAACCTATAACTGCCCCTCAGGGAACCTATTTCACCGCGGCGGGATGTCAAAAACTGCCGGCGAGTCTTCAAATGTCCCCCCAGGGGCAGGAAAGGTCCCCGCGGGGGCAGGAAAGGTCCCGCGGGGGCAGGAGAGGTCCCCTCAGGGGCAGGGGATGTCCTAATATCCCGCCGGAGATGTTTTTGAGACGTTCTCACTGAAAAAATCCACGCCGGACATCCAAAAATCAAGAAAATTTTGGGCTCTGTTCCGCCGTCATGAAAAAAAAGTTTGTACCTTTTTAATCTTTTTTGACATCCACGGCGCAGTTTTTCCATTTCTAGGAACCCCTGAGGGGAACAAAAACTTCCCCTGGGGGGATCACCCAAATTCATCCAAATTACCAGGAAATACTTCGACGCCGATTTAAATAGTTCTCCATAACGTGCCGTGAGACTGGGGCATTAGTCCCCCAACCAGCCCCTCAGGAGCAGAAAACGAAGCAATTTCACTGACTGTATGATACACCTTCACTGCACCAGCACCGACACATCCATATCAACTCTACCACCCAGAGAAAAGATCTGAGCATAGAGGTTTTATAACCTGTGCTCAGTAGGAACATTACATTACATTGTCCCGAATGTTAAGTTTATTTTTGATGTACCAGTTTGCAAAATGACATTTTTGCGGGCACATGGATCGCCGAAAAAAGTTCCGTACGGCAAAAAGAAACAAAGAAGGACAAACACTGACAACTCTGGTTAATAGACCTGGTTTCAGGGTATCTAAAACTTTTTTCGGACTGAAATTTGGTTGAGATTTGACCGAGCAGAGAAACAAAACGTCCATGGAAGTTTATTTTGATACAATTAAAATGACATTTTTGCGAGCTGACCGATCGACGAAAAAAGTGTCGTACGGCAAAAAGAAACAGCGACGGACGAATACTGACAACTCTGGTTAATAGACCTGGTTTCAGGGTATCTAAAACTTTTTTCGGACTGAAATTTGGTTGAGATTTGACCGAGCAGAGAAACAAAACGTCCATGGAAGTTTATTTTGATACAACTAAAATGACATTTTTGCGAGCTGACCGATCGACGAAAAAAGTGTCGTACGGCAAAAAGAAACAGCGACGGACGAATACTGACAACTGTACTTGATAGAGCTGGTTGCAGGGTACCTAAAACTTTTTTCAGAAAGAAATTTGGATGGGAATTGACCAAGTAGAGTGGCAAAACATCCATAGCAGTTTTATGTTTGAAGCAGCAGTTGTTGTGTTGACATATTCATGACGTGACGTCATGTATAGGCCTGGTAGTAATCGGCGCCTATATCCAAAGACTAAACTGCTAAAAATACCAAAAGATGACTGTGATCAGGTAATACTTGTAAGAAAATGAACTTACCAGTGACTTGGACATTCCACCTCCTTTGTTTTGGAGCCATTTAGTTGGATTGACCAATCACATCGCAGCTCTCTGTCAGCCAATCACAGGCCAGGAAACAATTTAAATGGCCTTGCAAACAGAACAGTAAATATGTGGTCATGAATTTTCTATTATTTTTAATTTTGAACACAGCATTATGAAATTTTGCAATTATCAGGATGGTAGCCCATAAATTTAGCTGCCAAAATTTTGATTTAAACATATATGGTTTTTACACGGCAAATAAGCTGAAAGTACTGTCCCCTAAAGGTGGTTGGGCTGAAAAATTGTAATCCCTGATATCTCGAAAAATTACATAGTTTTAAAAGAAAATTAATTTGGTATCACGTTCTTTAGATAATTTGCAGATGCTTGCAGATTTTTAAGGTGGTCGAGCGTGTTGGATGGGAGAAATTTAGTCAAGACAATTAGGGGACATGGCCAAGTCCCCCAAACATGAAGCATGTCTCCTAAAGGTTGGTACAATGTCTCCGAAACGTTGAATTACTGTAAATATATATATACATAATGATAAATGTTGATGTCATGCAGTCTGTTCCTTGAAATATCTAATTAAAAGTATAAAAAATTAAAATACTCAAGTCTGCCATAACTGATTTGATCTGGACTGTGCGAGTGGTGACATGGTCAAAATATTCCAGCATTTATTGCGGGCTCTTTTTCATATGCGAGTTAGCAGTTGCATCACATATACACGTTTGTGCAGCTCCTCTGATCTGCAGATCAGAGTGAAGTTACCTGGCGACCCGGGGTATCCCAGCACACAGTAGAAGAAGAAGTTCATAAAGAATTCAGCAATAAATCATTAACTGTCTTATTAGGCCCTCTTAGAGGAAATTAAAGACATAGGCCTAATATTATTGCCTGGAGGTGGGAAATGTGGTTGTCGCTGGTTGATCTAAAAGTGCTAAATTTATCCTTTGTTATGTCTATAACCAATTATTAATCGTGACAAAATGTGTGAATTTTGCTAAGAAATAAAGACAAATCGTACAAAGAGATAGATAGATATATATATAGATAGATAGGTAGATGGATTGATTAATTCAAACAAATGAATGAGAAAATAAAATACTGCAGAAGAAGCTATGTATTTTACCTGAAACGATGCCTGTTAGGCCTATGATCGGCGGGTTTTTGGGAATGTGCACGATGGGGTCTGAATCCGCTGTTTCTAATCGTGTGGCAAGCATGCATTGGATTATAGAAAAACAGAGTATGTAAGGGCAAAATGCTCAAACCTTCCTGGGGTAGTCTGCCTTAGGATTTTCAACCACAGACCAATTTTCTTTGTCAGTCAGGTTCATCAATACATTTATCTAAAAAAATTCAAATCATAAAGTAATTTTTTACAATAATCAATGTATTATTTAATACCGCATCAATTAAATATGGTTCTTCCCACTATCGCTCACCGTACGGCACTTGTACCAATCATCTTTCCCTCCTTTACATTGAAATGAGTGGTCAGTTTGTCATTAAGAAACATGTCACATCACCAACCAGCCCAGCTGATATGAATATTTTTTCCCAGCCAGCCTCCTCAACTGCTTCCTTATCACTTGACTGAAAATATCATAGGTTGAACACCAAAAATTGACTCTCAGCTGACATATATTAGACTATCATTGTCTGATTCAGACAATCCTTTTTTTCAGTGTGGGTATGCCAGACGTTTCTTTGTTGCAACTCCAATTTCGCCCCCAAAAAAGTTTTGGGAAAAATTTTAATTCTGGAGGAATGACTACTTTAAGATGATGAATCTCATACAAATGACGTCATTAATATGTTAGTACACCATTTTTGTCAAATGGAACATTTTTAGTCCTTGAAAGATGTAAATAAAAACGGGTTTTAGTCATATTTAATATTAGTGATTTTGAAATAAAGTAACTTCAAAATGTAGTGTGTTCTTAAATATATATTCTGTATTCTACTCAATGCCAATATATTCCCTATAAATATTGTTAAAATGGTTATTGAGTTGTCTCTTTGAAGTGAAGATGAGCAGTCCACTGAATGATGGACATCCTGAAGCAAGATAATATCTTTACAGCATAACACAGATGGTAATATCACCACTAATATGTAAATGGCACTGCCATGAAATTCGCGCAGCACTTAAAAGTTATTTAATTGTTTCAAAAAATTAGAAAGACAGATAGGTATGTAGAACCAGAGAAATGCAGAATAAAAAGATAAATATATAATAGATACAATGTAGATAAATAGATAGATAAACAGATAGATAAATAGATAGATAGATAGATAGATAGATAGGTAGATAGATAGATAGATAGATAGATAGATAGATAGATAGATAGATAGATAGATAGATAGATAGGCCTGAGATTGATAGATTGATTAATAATCATCTCAATGGTAAAAAGACAGACAATACTGAAAGCTGTCAAATTTAAGTCTAGGTTAGATTGTTGATATTACATAATAGTAATGAAAAGCAATAACATGATTTGCATGTAGTCTGATTACTCACTGTTACATAATCATCAGTTTACAAAGATTATGTAACTTAATTTTGTTATGTTTTCTTGTTGTCTGTTTTGAAATGAAATGAATCACTTGTTAATAATTTAATTTAGCTTGTCAAGGCTAATAATTAACTATTCCATAAAAATTATAGGTACAGGGAATATTACCAGAGAAAATTGAAATTTTAAGACACTTTTGAAGATGAATATGTTATGTTTTTTTTAAATACGAAACTAAATCATTGATAAGAAGCTGGGCCCACTTGACCTAATTTCCAGCTGTGGACTGTTGATGTTCAGACCATCACTGCAGAGATTTTTGAGTCCTCTCTTGTGCTCAATTCGCTTCGCGAAACGGCCTGCGGCCGTTTCGCTGCGCGAATAATATAATACAACATTTCTGAATATCATATGGTAAGCCAGAATACTCACTGCTCATTGGCCGACAGCCGTGCAATATTCTACGATATTGCACGCATGTTATTGCACGCTCATTTTAACATGTAAGAGATTGGACGGACCTGAGAGGAAGCACCATATTTTCACGCCGCTGCAGCCACAAGCTGACAACAAGAGTGTGTTGTCAATTATACTAAAAAATCCGCCGCTCGACAGCGGAAGCAGATAGGGAGATCATTTTAGCGGCAAAAGATGCGTCCATTAAAGGGCTAATTTTTGTACTGCTTATGTCATTTGTTTTATCAGAATAAAGATTTTTTGGTGATTTTATTTTGTTTAGAGGTCAAAAGTCTGCTACAAAGTTTTTAAAAAAAATCGAAAATTAAATCTATAATCAAGTATATAATTTAACGATTCCAAAGGTGTGAAATTTTTTTTTGTGAGTGAAATATTCATCAATTTCTAATGAGATATATTTTTAATATGTGGTTCGAAAGAAACACAAACTGAGTCTTACAGCAGCAACAAGATCGTTTTTTGGTTTTAAATAGTTAAAAAAAGTCACTGGACAGCACTAGAAATAGATAGAAAAATGATTGTGATGGCCAAAAGATGCGTATATTAAAGGGTTAACTAGATATCAACTTTTTGTACTGTTCATGTTAATAATAATAATAATAATAATAGACATTTATATAGCGCCAATTCCAGTAAACTGCTCACTAGCGCTTGTGTAGTATAGATTTATTTGTTTAATCAGAATAAACTTAAGCATTTAAAAGTGGCCGAGAAACAGTTTTTTCTCCCATTTTTCAGTGACTTTGTTGTGTTAAGAGATCTAAAGCCTGCTACAAAATTTGAGAAAATAAATTTAAAGAAGACTCATCACCAAATATATCATCTATGGATTACGAATTCCAAAAGTCTGGAAAAAAAAAGTGATTTTTGACGAGATGCATTTTAAACATGCAAGTCAAAAGAAACAGAAAAAGAGTTTGGACATCAGAATTCCAGCCCTTTTCTTAGCATTTGCCACAAAAAAAACCATATGATATAACAGTTATTGCACATCACCTCGTGCAATATTAGTCACCTCGGTGCCATAAAAACTGATATTGCACTCGGTGCTGTGCGATGACTGTATAATATTGCTGATGCCGAATGTCGGTACGAACAGACTGATGAGCATTTATTTTGAATTTATTTATTTATTTATGAATATATTTTAGTTGGGTGACACAATCAGAAATATTCTGTTTTTCATGTGGCCCAACGGGTACAGGTAAAAATTAACAAGTATGGTACAATAAAATCACTGTACAATAAAAACAAAGCAATCAACAACTGATGGTAAATAATCTAAAAACAAGCAGTGTTGGCCCTAATATGTTTCTTTAAATTATATTTAAATGAATAAACAGAATTACTACTATGTAGTTCATCCGGAAGAGCATTCCATGTTACAGCTGCTCTATAACCAAAAGATTTCTTAAATATATTACTTTGACAAGAGGGAGCATCGACTTTCAAAGTATCATTGATGTTACAGCCGAAAGATCTACATGCCTGATTTGCAAATCGGGCTGCTTTTTGCATGCCAGACACTAAAATAGGTCTTTGTCACAATATCTACTCCCCTCACCATGCTTTGCCAATATCCCTAACGAAATATCCAAAAAGTGCAACGTAGCCACAATTTCTACTGAGCTTTTCCAAAAGTTCTAATGTGCTTTGTTAGAAACTTTGTCATAGTATATTGACAGCCGTCTCTTCTACATCAAATAGTGACCAAATAGTGTCTCATGGTTTGGAACTATTTGGACACTATTTGTTAGAACTTTGGGCTGTCATGCACTGCCATCTCTTCTACAACAAAAGAGGGCACTTCAATGTAAATGAAGTGCAGCATGTATTCAGGGCCTCTGAAGTTGAAGCCCCCTCTGCTGGATATTTTGGAACCAAAAATAGGACCCGGAGAATAATTGGCAGCTGCCAAAGCTCCATACGGTCTGCCAAAGCTCCATACGGTCTGCCAAAGCTCAATACGGTCAGCCAAAGCTTAAGATGGAATATCATCTGATGAAATAGGGTCTGATGAAATATCCAAATAGCGTCTTGGGGGATATTTGACCTTTTCAAATATCCTCATAGTGCTATTTGGAATATCCAAAGTCTTTTGAAAAACACTTTTTGATGTTAGACACAATGGCAGTAGAGACATTGTCACAAGCAATTGACAGTAGTATTACGGTCATTGGCCTCACACGCCATAATAACAGAATTACACAAGTTAGTAGGAGCATTTCCATGAATACAGTTATACATTGCTACATTTAAGAAATAATTTACTCACTCATTAATTGACTGCCATCCTAGGGTTTTCACAAGATCTATACCCTGAGTATTATCAATATCAAATTCACCAGAAATAATAAAAGCTGCTCTATTTTGCATTCGCTGAATTAAGTCCACATTCTTCTTTGTACATCCCCATACAGTACAACAATAATAAAAAATCGGCATAATATACGTTGAGTAAGTTAACTTAAGGATATTCAAAGGAACATTAATGTCTAAGTCTTGCTAACCATGCAAGTTTCCTTGATAGCGTCTTGATCAATTTGTTAATATGAGTATCAAACTTGAGATTCTGGTATATACAAACACCAAGATATTTGGAAACATCCAATTTTGATAAATCTGTACCATCAAGAAAATATTTAAAATTATAAACATCAGCATCTTTCACATTTGACCCGATCAACATGGAATTTGATTTAGATACATTAACACCGGTCTATTAGCTTTGTCAGGGGAGGATCCAGAAAATTCCAGTGGGGGGTCTATCGGGCTATCACCTCGCGGAAAGCATAATTCACGACGTAATGCGACTGCGCGCGGATAAAATTAACATGTAAAAATATTTGCAACATGTAGCATGAGATCGTTGACAAACAACATAAACAGAAGTGGACCAAGTGTAGATGCTTGCATTAACTTTGTAGTGTAGATCCTTGAATTAACTTTTGTCTTAGCTCAAATAGACCATTTTCTAAATAAAAACAACAGCTCAGCTTCTTCCTACTGATAAATTTTGTAAGAAATGTTGTTTCAGCACATACTTTCATGATTACATTGACATATATATCAATTTGAGAATAATTCTAAATAACATAATTAATTAATAACATTAAAATAATGATTTCTTGAAAATCTAACGAAGAAATCTCCATTGAAATGTGTGCCTGAGTCAATTCACTACTTCTAAAAACTAAAATGGCATCCACAAAGCAATAATTTGTGTGTGTGTGTTTTTTTTTGTTTTTTTTCAGTGTTTGACTACATCATGAAAAAAATTTCCCGTAACTGTTTTGAGGGGAAAAATGGTGCACTGACATATTTATATCACAGCATAAAATCACAAAACACTTAACCAGACCTGTCTATTGAAGGGATAGACAATCAATAAGTATCACTGGAAATGCCTTTTTGTAAATTGGAGGCAAAAAGCAAGAGCTACTGCTTTTTCCCATAATTTTTTATGTGCACTGTAACAAATCAAGCACTGCCTTGTCAAAAATATTTGGCACTAGGCAATATGTAAATATATAATATAGAGTGTGAGCTCTCTACATGTATGACTATAAGATGCCTTACCTTCCTGGGGTAGTCGTCTTTGGGGTATTCAACTTCTCCCTTTTCGGTAAGGTCCAACAATTCGCTCTCCAGGTTTGCCTACATTCAAAGAATGATGCGTTCTACATATTACTGGTAATGATTGAGTGCAATGGTTGCACAGTTTGTTTAAGCTTGCACAACTTGTTCCTTTCAGCTCAGATAATCTGTCTGTTATATTGTGCAACCATCCCACTCAGGCATTTGAGCTGACTCAGTTCATCCAATTTTACAGTGATTCCAGCAGCTAAATGAAACTTTCTAATGGCTAATATCATATATTTCATAAGTATTGAAAATATCATACCATTGAGAGTATTTGAATTACCTTTCAGTTTTCACATGTCATGAAAAGGAAGCTTAATTAGGTTGGCCAAACACAACAATCATATAATTTATTTTAGATAAACAAAATTAATTTTCGACAGGCTCTACATGACATTACATGTGCAAATTGTTCATTGCTGAATTTTAATAAAATTGAGTAGGCAATACCTCCCTTGGGAAATCCTCCTTCGGAGATTCAACTTCTGGCCAATCTTCTAGGTCACTTAGCTCCATGAGTACATTTGCCTTCAATGAAACAATGCCTTTTCATTCAAACGATATTTAAAATTTTTTTTATTGGAATCCTTTAGTAATAAGCAATATATTTTAGAAAATCACCTAACACATGACAACATGAAATATCCCGTTTATAAATTAAATTACAATTTTAATTGAGCATACTTCTTAGCCTTTCGACTTACTGTACCTTTCTTATTATTCACATACCTTTACTATTCCAAGGAGAACTGGAGCAAGAATTGTAAAAAAAATAATTGTCCTCATTGTGATTTGCAACACTTCCAATCTACAACTGAGAGTACGCTTCTGGTTCAAATCAATACAGAATTATATAACAAGTAACCAGAATCCCTTACTTCATTGTAATTATACACCACTTCCTTGATTGTAAGTAGACGGACATACTTGCATTATAATGATGTTTATGCCAGCCTGTTCCTGTAAATACTGACTGTGTCCTTGTTGTATTCAAAGCAACACAGAAATTTCAAGCCAAATAACTGGAAATTTCTGCTTCCCATTAATTCAACATCACTTCCCTGTAGAGTGTATACATGTTCATGGACAGTGGACATTCATGTGACATGCACGAACACAATGGGTACATTCGATTGGGTCTACTCCAACTACTCCGGAAGTGACGTTTCTACTCCGGGGCTGGTGTAAATGCTTGATACGAAGGCTCGGGACGGCGGGACAGCAGTGAATTGATGAATATGACCACAGTTAAGCAACCACCGCTGCCACACAAATGGCAGACCACATTTTAGAAAGTCCCGCTCATTTGCAAGCCAGTTTTCTGCATAACTGACGGCTAGCTCTGGGCTAAATGTGGTTTTTCAAGAGACATTAAATTTGATCGGACATACTTTTTTGTTTTTCACAATATCTTCAAAATGGATAGACTAGATTGAACTGTTCAGAATGAAATATAACACAACTGGGTTGCGTTACAAGTGTTTTGAAAGCTCCCATTACACAGATATTTCAATCATATTTGGTATTCCATAGCTTCAATTTTAATAGTGTAACATGACAATTATATAGATCTATTTAACAAGAGGTTGGCACTCTGTAGAGTGCAAAGAGAAGGGGGGGTGACTCATGTCTTTCCATAATTTGCTGCATAAGTAGTACATTGGAGCCTATTCAGTGTTAACGGTGATGTGAGTCATTGAATGAGGCTCTGGGTCCTTCTGGTCAGGCTCGAATGACAGACATTCTAGGAAACCGTTCCATGTGCTATTTGACATTACCAAAACGGCGATTTTGCTTAACCAAATTAAACGCCGATTACCTATGTCAAAAATGCTATTTCTTAACACTAATGCTTCACAAATAAAATATATAGCCTATAATCACAAAAACAAAAGTTGTTCAGTTATCATTATTTTGTTCTATAATCGTCTCTGTTAGCCAACTTGATAGAAAATCAAATAATCCAGTGAGAAACAAAATGGCTAGCAGGTATTGGTAGAAATCTTGAGCTATAATATATATATTGTAAAAATGTATTTTATATTTTCATTAAAAACTACCCAGCACAAAAAGGAGTACATTTGAAGCTCAAATTATTTAAATTATGCTTCCCTTGTATAAAGTATAGGCAATTTTGCAGTACAATCCGAATGCATTTGGCAATTTTAATAATTTGAGCGCTTCAAATGTACTTTGCTCTTGGTCTAATTACATGTATACAGGGGTGCCGGAAGGATCGCGGACGGCAGAGGCGGTCAGACGAGCAAAGGGCAAATCATATTCGCGCCAACTTCGCGTGACAAAATTTAAATAGAGTGTCAATTATAATTTTGAATATAAAATTACTAATTTGTGCCTAAAATTACTAAAATAAGGCATAATAATGTTTTATTATTAAGATCAAAAGGGCACACCTTGCCCCCCTGCCCCCCTTGGACAAGGGCGGGAGGGGCAATTGTCCCCCCTGCCCAGGCTACCCCCCCCCTGTTCCGGCACCCCTGCATGTATACATGTGCAGACCAGAGTGCGGAGCTATAGACCCCGAAGTCGACTACATAAAGTCGACTAGTGAAGTCATAATAGTTAGCTTTGAGGCTCTGAATGGGGTTTTGTGTCCCCCTGTCCCTTGGCCATTTTAATTTTGAATTCCCTGTCTCTTTTCAAGTTTACTAATGATGTTTTTGAATTCCCTGTCCCTCAGCGCTGAATTGAGTTTTATGTCCCCCTGTCCCTTGGTCATTTTACTTTTGAATTTCCTGTCCCTTGATAGCTCTTGATCATTTTACTTTTGAGTTCCCTGTCCAGGGGCGTATCTAGAAATGGCCTGGGGGGCATTACATGGGGTGAATACGGGGCGCTCCGCGACTTTTCTCATCTATTCCATGTTAATTTTTGGCCTGAGGGCCCCCCTAAATATGCCAATGTCCCTGTCCCCCCATATTCCCCCATCCAGAGCCTCAGCTTTCCAAGCAGCAAGTTATTGTTCAGTCCAGTCAAGTCAGAGTTGAGTCAGCTAAAGTCAAGTTATTGTTGCATAACTATTTTCAACTCACAGAAATGGTTTAGGTACCATTCTAGACAGCATAAAGAGCACAAGATACATTCCACACTATTTAAAGACTCTGCAATATAAAACTCAACAAAAATGGACGCATTTGCAACCTCATTGATTTCTGAGTGAAAAAATTCTGAAATTTCCGAAGTTATAATGTATTGTTGAAGATTGTTTCAGAGAAGGGAAATTGCATTAAGTCAGCTGAAGTTAGTGAAAGTCAAGTGAAGTCTGTCTGAGAGTAGCTGAGTCGACTAGTCAGTTGAACTTCTTTCAAGCAAGTCAGGGTTTCAAATCTGACTGACTTTGGGGTCTATGTAGACCAGAGTACAGACCAGAGTGCAGAATAAAGTGCAGAATAAAGTGTAGAATAAAGTGCAGAATAAAGTGTAGAATAAAGTGTAGAATAAAGTGTAGAAGAAAGTGTAGAATAATTATTTAAAGTGTAGAATAAAGTGTAGAATAAAGTGTAGAATGAAGTGTAGAATAATTATTTAAAGTGCAGAATAAATTGCAGAATAAATTGCAGAATAAAGTGCAGAATAAAGTGTAGAATAAAGTGTAGAATAAATTGTAGAATAAACTGTAGAATAAACTGTAGAATAAAGTGTAGAATAAAGTGTAGAATAAAGTGTAGACCAGAAGACTAGCAGACCAGAGTGCAGACCAAATGCAGACCAGAATAAAGTGCAGGCCAGAATGCAGCCTAAAATTAAGACCAGCTTAGTATGGCTCAGTTCACTTTTATTAATACTTAATTGAACAGTAACTGTTATCATGTGCTAAACAAACCTTGACATGCAAGGGTGCTCCTGAAAGCAAGAGGAGGAACCTCCAAGAGGAAGAAGAAGAAGACCAGGATGCTGACAAATCATTCCATTATAGGCCTAAATAGTTTATATAAATTGAAATAAATGTATGCATGTCCCAATTAATAATTCTCTTTGGATACAGTCTACAGACCAGGACACAGCAGTCTACCGTATTTATTGAAAAAAAAAGTTGTCTTTTTCCTTAATTAATTAATTTATCTGATAATTTATTGCAAAATCACTATGGACCTGTTATCCAGTTGGTCCACATGGTCTGCACTTGGACTGAATAGTGTTTTCATAAGACTTGCACCAATAGACTGGCTGCCCCGCTGCCGAAACATCTGTTCCGCATTTTACAGTTACTGCTCTACTCCAGGGAGCACTTTGGAGCAGCGAAACGAATGTACCCATTGATGTAGAGTAGACGCCATCATATTCGTGGAAAATATTGAGGTTATAGAACGGACGGTGGACGCGAATATTACATCACATCAAGGCATAAGTTGCTAATTTGGTCTTGCCCATTACATGTTTGAAATTTTTGAGTGATGGGACAATCCTGTTTTTTGGCACCTGGTCACGTGGCAATTGCAACCACCAACAATCGTCATTATCTCAATCTATCTGACATGCTTCTTTGGTCTTGTCATTTTGTAATTACACGCCACTTCCTTGATTATGTGTAGACGGACATAGTGGAGCATATTAACGTTTATGCCAGCCTGTTCCTGTGTAAATTGATATTGAGATAAAATGAAAGTTGACATTATTGCCACAATTGGGCACACAACAATAGCTGCCTGCAGTATTTGACATGCTTTAAAACTTTTTATGGCACTGTGCTGTGAACTATTCAAAGTAGTGAAGGCTGCACATGTGCGCCCTTGATGATGCCATGGCAGCCATGGCATACTTGCCTGTTAGCGCCACCTTGTGTTTAAGTTAGCGGTGGCCCCATTGATGACATTCAATGACATATTACATAAGCGATGACGTAACCACCAGGTATACAACTACGGCGCAGTGATGTGTTCCAATTGATGTAGATTATTCACCTTTCAGTTTGTGTCTAAATTAAGTAATAATGTGGATTGCTTTTACCATGGTGGATAACTAGCAGGTCCCATTTAAGCTCGTATGTGCACAACTTCCAGCAGATGGGTCATTCCGTGTCAAATCAGTGAAATTCGTCCCAGCTTGACCATCTCATATCTTCTTGAAACTCCAGTGATTTGATATTCAAATGAGGATTTCCAAAATAATAGCTTCAAACAACACATAGTTTTTACCTTCAGCGAACGAAGTTCGAAGAAGGTATTGTAATCACTTGGGTAAAAATGCTGTCCATCCGCCGGGCGGGCGGGCGGTGGGGGGATAGATCATTTCCGGCCCAACACTCGGCCTATATTGAATGAACGTGGATGAAATTTGGTACACATCTGGCCGGTATGGTCTAGTTCTGCCTTTTGATAGTCTGATGAATAGATTTTAAATACTTTTTGAAATAATTAACAAAATATAAAAAAAAATAATTTCGTTTCCGGGCCAAGGCTCGGTCATTATTGCATGTGCATGGATGAAATTTAGTACGTATGTGTCCTATATGGTCTAGTTGTGCCTTTTGATGGTCTCATTGACAGATATTCTAAAGTTTCTGAAAAAATGAGGAAAAATATATAACTTTTTTTGTTTTGTTTTTTTGGGCTAACACTCGGTCACAATTGCATGTACATGGATAAAGTTTGGTACACATATGGTCAGTCTGGTATAGTTGTGCCTTTTGAAAGGTCTGGTGGAAAATATTATACGCTTTTTGAAATATTGAAAAAAATAAAAAAATAATTTTTTGTTTCTGGCCCAACATCCAGTCACTATTCCATATACATGGATGAAGTTTGGTACACATATGGCTTATATGGTCTAGTTGTGCCTTTTCATGGTCTGACAGATGGCTATTCTACAGTTTTTGTAATATTGACAAAAAATATTTAAAAGAATTGTTTTTTTATATCGGGGCCAAAACTTGCCCACTACTGCATAAACAGTAATGCAATTTTCTAAATAAATCACCTACGCAATGTAGCAGTGCTTTTTGACTCAAGACTCAAGACTCAAGAATTTTATTTCTCCACAAAATTTACAATTATACAGTTTTGCTTTTTGAACTTATTATCACTGATTTGTAAAAGAAGCAACTCTAGTTAAATACAACATGTACAATTAAAATAAATTCTGTGGACAGGATGACCTATCTAAGACAAGATTCTTGTCGCTAGCGACAAGCCAACCTGGGGAGTGTGGGAAAATCCAGTCTAATATTTAAAAAAAAGTATACTAGATTATTATCATTGACATTCCATCAGGAATTTTAAAATATTTGACAATCGCCAGACATGATATATAAAAATGATAGATTATTCAAGTGTTTTGCTTATGACATTCCGTTCAACAGAATGAAAAGAACAATTAGATAATAATTCATGGAGCACAGTAAATCAATCCAGTAGATCAGACATTGCATTAAAATACAGGAGCTTATTTGAACATACACACAGAATATTAGTTAGCAAATTCGCAACCAATAAGGTTTTCTTTACCTTAGTCAGCCAGACTATCTATGGCAAATATAGCAATGAACCCTATTACAGGTATTGTTGTATGTATTAAGCAAGAATTGCTTTGCATATTTGCTAAAACCCTCAAAACTATGTGTTGTAATTTTATTTTTGATATCAGTGGGGAGATTGTTAAATTGATTTGGAAGACGGTATCTAATACTGTTTTTCACAAAAGCATGTTCGCTTTGAGGAATTCTTAAATTAGATCTTCCTCTAGTGTTATGATTGTGAACTTGTGAATTTGTTGCAAACATGTCTGTAAGAAAGTGCTTGGGCAAGGTTCTGTTTTGATGTTTGTATATAAAGGGCATCTCCTGGAGTTTAAGCATATCACTGATTTTTAGAGTATTTAAGACTTTCATAATTGGTTCAGCATGTGCATTGTATTTGGCATTTACAATTATACGAACCGACCTTTTTTGCAATTTGTACAGTTGTTCACATTTTGTTCCCCATACAAGTAATGCATAATTTAAGAAAGGCAAAATAAGAGAATTATAAATAGTTTTAAGAATATTACATGGGAGAATGTTCTTCATTCTATTCATCACGCCATTTGTTTTTGCAATTTTTTGGGAAATCATGTTTAAATGAGGTTTGATGCATATAACACTTTATGAATCATTGGATAAACTTCAGAAAATTATAACAGTGTTATATTTTTTGCTTTTCAACAGACACCTTATAACCTGTATTTTGTACATGCATGAAACTATACCATAATATGTGTAAATTAGTCTAATAAGGTCTTTCCCTGATTTTACAAATCCTGGCTAGCGGATGGGAAGATTGCAGGGCAGCGGGCATATAGAGATAATTGGAGGCCACTACTTGACCGCTATTGCATACCTATAAGCAATTTCGTAATCGCACCAATTTTATGATATTATTGTAATCTTCTAAAGTTGTTATTCGCTGAAGGTTTGTTGCTGCGCACAGTGCGCAGCCTATGTTTTTACATACAGGCCTTTAAGCGAAGGGGCTTATCGACTGGATTTCAAGCAAGTCATTCTGGATCCTCTTTTGGAGCTTCACTGTGGTTAGATATTTAAAGTTACATTTAACATTGTTTCAGCATCCCTTTTGCTATTCCTAGTAAAGGGAAATCATTGTTTCATTCGCATGCAGGCCTGTATATCAAAAATTATGTGTCAGTGAAAGCTATTATTTTGGAAATCCTCATTTAAATATCAATTTGAGTGATAAAATGGCAGCTCTGCCTTATAAGCAAAGTACTTAAAACCAGGTTTAAGCATAAACCTGGTTATCTAAGCTCTGTTTTTACCTATAATCTATCTTACAAAAATGCTTGGATGATATGTGCTCTAAGCTGGTCAGTCAGGTGTAGTAAAATAAGTAAAGAACAAACTTCTAGGGTCAGAAATAGTCATTTTATTAAGAGGAAGAAAATAAAGGTAACTGAGTGGCTGCTGGTGTTTCTTCATCCCACAAAATTCTGAGCTCCACTGTCCAATGTTCACAATAAACTATAATACATGTAGATTTCCCCGGATATGGCAATTCTCTACACTATAACATGGGTTTGTTTCCTGCAAAAAGAAATACATAATATTATGATATTTTAAAGATAACTCATAGATTGACATGTACATAAGTGTAGGTTATTCAGTATTCACCACAAGAGAGCTTTAGCCCGAAGTGTGATAAAGAGTAAACACGTATACCTGATCCCACAGTGAATAACTGGTTTACGCCATGAGACAAACACTCAAACAATCAAACATGAGATGATTAGTGCATGGACAATAAAGAATACAGGATTATTCGAAGTGAAATACAGGCTTGTGATTGGCTGACAGAGGTGTCGAATAGTATTAAAAAATAGCAGGATCGGCTGAAAAGGCATAAACAACTGTGAATGAGCCAATCCAGACAATCCTGTCATTTATTCAGCCTGAGTAGGCCACTTTGTGTTGGAAATACTTTCTATAAATGGGTGACGAACTTACCTAGGGTCACCATATCCGTCTGGGTCGTTGTTGGAAAATTGAATAGGCCGCCTTGTTGGCCCAGAATAGATACAGATATCACCCCAGCAGGTCTGTCTTTTCTGTAAAATGCACATAATATGATATTTAAAGATTCATGAAAATATTAACGTTTGCAAATTCTATAATTAGATTGTTTATTGGAGCAAATTCTCCGATCAGAATTATCCCCCCCCCTCCCCCATTTGATGCAAAATTATATATCTTGGCACATTTAGCTTTTTTAATGCATTTCATGAAAGTCAATAAAAGATAATGAAAAAAGCAAGAAGATTAGTGATTGATCAGTGATCACCTTTCGCGGGAAGTCTTTAACAGGGTTTTCAACCTCAGGCCAATTTTCTTTGTCATTCAGGTCCATCAGTACATTTCTCTGAAATGGATTATACCTCTGAGTTAGTTCAAATCAGAGAACTTTCATTGGGTGAATTGCAACATAAATCCTATTTAGAGTGGCGGATTCATAAACTTTTTTCAGATACCTTGTATTCTAGATGTAAAAATAACGTGCAAGCACTTTAACAGCTGCTTGTAGATAGATTATCTACTTATCTGCCATTCAATTCATTTATCTATCTATATATCTATCGGACAATGTATATTTGTCTGTATATGTATATCCCCCTTCCTTCCATTCTTGCTTCCTCCCTTTCTTTGTTCCATCCTTTCTTCCTTCTACCTTCCTCATTCCTTCCTTTCTTCCTTCTTACCTCCTTCTCTTCATTTATAGTTTTAAGCTTTTTAATTAATTTGCAAACAATCCCTCCCTGGCTGGCACTTGGTTGTTGCTGTTGCTGTCACTGCAGCAGAACATTTAAAATTCATGGAAAAAAAAATTTAGTTTAGAAAATCACAGAAGTTTAGGGGGAACCGGGGCACATTGGGACACTTTTGACGTCTACTTATTTTGCTCAATTCTGAAAGCACCCAGCAACTCAGAAGTTTGCATGAATATGACCAACTTGAGCTTTAATGCAAGGCTTAATAAATTATACCGCACCTACCCTTTTGCAGCCAGATAGCAAAATGTGAGTCATAAAAATGACTGTCCCAATGTGCCCCGACGGGGCACATTGGGACATCAATTAAAAAATCATTTTAACACTCCATGTGCACTACATATTACATAATTATAAGTAGTGCATTAGACAATATGCAGTGCATTAACACCTTCTAGTGACAATAGCTAATAACTTTGAACAGTTTTAAACATTTAACATAAACGGTCCTGGGTGCAGACATCTAAGTAAGTAACACACCGTGCTTTGTGATAAATCACAGAGTATGGTAATCCACTATGCCTGTATCACTATGGCCTTAATACCTGTTGTGTGCTGTCCCAGGTCATTCAGTTGACTTGGACACTTACATTCTGCCATTTTCAGTGCGTCCCAATGTGCCCCCAATTCACTGCCCCAAAGAGCTCCGATATGACTTTTACGCCAAAATGCTCATTTCTCAGACACCAGTGAGTGTTTATCAGGATACCTAGTCATAACTGTTCGTTAGGATATATCAAATTCATACAAGCACGAGAAGGCCTCATTGTTCATGGTTTGTCCACTGAATGGTTTGACTTGAACCCCTCTATATTTACTTTAGTAGAAACTTTTCCTCGCCATACTTCTGCATGTGGCTGTGATTTGTCAATAAAACGATAGAAACATCAGGATGTGAAATTACAAGATATGATGGCACTGCCATATCATATACCTTGCCAGGAACCAAGAAAACCCTACCATCCCATAGTGCCCCGCATCCCAATGTGCCCCAGTTCCCCCAACGAAAAGTTGATGGTAGCAAGATAAAATTATGTTGAGACTGTATAATAAGTTTTAAAGTGATAGGTGAAATAGTGCGACCTCCTATATGGTCAGAAGCTTCCCGAAAATTCCTCTTGCAATACAGGCTGCAAGCAGCTGTAAAAATAACTGGACAGCTTGTCTTTTTCAATTGGGCCATTTGTAGTAATATTTCTGTAAATTCCCTGTCAGTCATCTATAGTTCTATACATTCACTGTCAGGCCCCAGTGGCCTAATGGTAAAGAGCGCTTTTTGTGCCACCACTATCTTTCATATATAATTAATAGACCTAAGTACACACATCTAAATACCAAGTAGGCCTACTGCTGGATGATTGGACCAGTGGACAGATGGATAGATGCATTAAAAGGTAAATAAATATGAAGAATAAAAAGGTAGATGCCATGACACATAGTTATACTTTTGAAAAATACAAAGATACATTTATATATACATACATACACATCTTAGATAGATACAAAGATTTAGATACTATAGATAGTAGATACTTCAATATCGATATTACTGTGCATGAACCGAGCTGCTTGGTTGAACGGGGCAGTGGTTGGATGTGAATTATGCATGTAATACTCATTCACAATAACTAATTGAAGCATTTATGTGCAAGTAACAAAAAAGATAAATGTTCAAATTACATAATATATACTGGAGATAAACATAGGCACAGCAGGTACCTATCTACAATGGTTTACATAATTAATTGTATTCTCGCTGACGATTTTTATGAAAGTAAAGGCAAAAATAAGGTTTTTTGCCAAAAACTCAGAAAGTATTGGGTTAAGGGCCCTATAATGTATTGAAGATGAATATGAATGTGGGTATTTCGGAGATTTTGGTGCAAATATCATGTCTCTATCTGATTTAGTTCTCAAGATAAAGGTACTTTTGCATTTTTTCTTATTGTCTAAAACGTAATTTCTAAAATGGCCCAGGGGCCTGGGTTTTTTTCATCAAATCTGCAAAATTTTGGTATTAGGTGGTTTCTAAGACCAAAAGGCTTCATATTAGAATGATGGAGCAGGACTTTTCAAAAAAAGTTGAAAAAGGGCCAGCCGGCCCTACTCTTTCATATATAATTAATAGACCTAAATATACACATCTAAATACCAAGTAGGCCTACTGCTGGATGATTGGACCAGTGGACAGATAGATAGATGCATTAAAAGGTAAATAAATATGAAGAATTAAAAAAAGGTAGATGCCATGACACATAGTTATACTTTTAAAAAATACAAAGACACATTTATATATACATACATAATACACATCTTAGATAGATACAAAGATTGAGATACTATAGATAGTAGATACTTCAATATCGATATTACTGTGCATGAACCGAGCTGCTTGGTTGAACGGGGCAGTGGTTTGATGTGAATTATGCATGTAATACTCATTCACAATAACTAATTGAAGCATGTATGTGCAAGTAACAAAAAAGATAAATGTTCAAATTACATAATATATACTGGAGATAAACATAGGCACAGCAGGTACCTATCTACAATGGTTTACACAATTAATTGTATTTTTGTTGACGATTTTCATGAAAGTAAAGGCAAAAATATGGTTTTTTGCCAAAAACTCAAAAAGTATTGGGTTAAGGGCCCTAAAATGTATTGAAGATGAATATGAATGTGGGTATTTCGGAGATTTTGGTGCAAATATCATGTCTCTTTCTGATTTAGTTCTCAAGATAAAGGACCTTTGCATTTTTTCTTATTGTCTAAAACGTAATTTCTAAAATGGCCCAGGGGCCTCAATCTTTTTCATCGAATCTGCAAAATTTTGGTATTAGGTGGTTTCTAAGACCTAAAGGCCTCATATTAGAATGATGGAGCAGGACTTTTCAAAAAAAGTTGAAAAAGGGCCAGCCCTAATGTATAGCTCTGCAGGGAGTTCAAATCTCACCTTAGTCCAAGCCCTTGGGACTTTAATTGAGGCAGGTTGCATCCAATATTCTACACTGGGTTCAACTGACAGACCATGGGCATCCCTTAGTTAAAAGGGCACAGTCTATGCGCCAGACTCCCAGTCTTTTCATTATCACACAGCGAAGTTAGGAAGTATGGGAACCTTAGATAATGCAAAAGGCAGGCTATAGGGTAGAGCTATGCACTGGGTGACTTTTTAAATATCTATAATTATCATTCATTACCTTCTTGGGGTTGTCTTTAACTTTTTGCAAATTCTCCCTTTCAGTGAGGTCCAATAGTTTGTTTTCCACTTCTGCCTGAAAATAGATAAACGATTTTTTTAAAATGCCATAACTTAGTGCTTCAGCTGCGGTCAAATAGACATAATTGTAGCTAATTTGAATTCTAAATGGTGTAGTTTCGATACATAATGTATTCTGGTATATTACCCACAATATCCTGATTAAAATGGGTTATCCAGTTATTATTACAAACTGAAATAATTAAACACAGAAGCAAGATTGTTTTTCTACACATACATATATTATACAAATGATTATATCGTTTTATTGAAATATTCATATCAAACAGATACATTTGTCAGTATACAATAATATGTATATACCTCTCTTGGGAAATCCTCCTTCGGAGATTCAACTTCTGACCAATCTTCTTGGTCACCGAGGTCCATCAGTACATTTGCCTGAAAAGTGAAATTTCATTAGTTTTTGTTTCTTGAAAAATACATTGAAAGAAAGTTCCTTGTATTTGATACATCAAATAATCATTTGTTACTGCACAGTGCTTGTGTACAAGTGTACAAGCCAAGCTGTGACAATGTATATCTTGTATTTTTTCTGCCACTTTAAACAACAAATTCAAAACATTCATAATTTCATATACAAGTTAATCCTGAAGTACAAGTTTTCATGATAGAAAAAAATCAAAACTAGAAATGTCATAACCGGAAACCGGTGATTGATGCGCTGCCCGGACTGAGTCCTAAGGGTGAATCACACATGTATCCGTAGTTAGTGTATATCCCTCTGTGTAATATTTCAGTCAAATCTTGGCTCACAGGATCACTGCTGTCTTGGCTAAATACACATTTCCTGGCCATCCCACTGACCCAAACTATCCACCTGTCTTTGATTTTACTCTCCTGTCTTTCTGCCCAGGAGTAATTTACCAGCTTGTTATTACGATTGGCAACACTGCTCTGCATCTATCTATCTATCTATCTATCTATCTATCTATCTATCTATCTATCTATCTATCTATCTATCTATCTATCTATCTACCTATCTATGTGTTTAGCTGTCTATCTATCTGTCTATCTATCTCGAGGCCTTCCCTTCCTTCCCCCACTACATTCGGCATAATCACGAAATAGCCCCCGCCCTCCGATAACGGAATGAGCGAGACCATTGAAAAGCGTAGGCTGCCACACATTCCGTCAGAGGTGCGGGGCTTATTTCGTGATTATGCCCTACATTCCTCCCTTCATGCCTTTTTTCATTCCTTTGTTCATTCCTTCCTTTATTCCTTCTTTTCTTCCTTCCTTCCTGCATTCTTTCTACTGAATTTGTAAACACAGGATCTAGCTGGCACTAGGATGCTTTTAGGACAAATTTAGTATAAACAAGTTGTTGATAACAGCTAACTTTTACAGTTAACATCAAACAGGACTGCTACAATGTGTTTCATGTTTCTCACACCTAGTTCCATGTGATAAATTGACATTCTTGTAGTATACAATATATGCTGACCTGCTTTTTTCACTTCTAAGGGAATACTTGATATGTGAACAGGAATTAAGGTATGTTTTTCTTTAGGCTTTCTTATCATTGTCAGCTAATAGTAAATAACATGTCACATGAAATATTGTCCATTAGATTTGTAATATGATTGCACCACTTTCAATAAACTTCCTGTTGAGATTAATTGAGTACAAGCAAGCACTGACATAGACCAACTGCACAAATCAAGTTAAAAAAAATCATTGTACTTATATTTGAAATTAAAGATTAGATCTGCCAATTCTACATATAGTAGAGGAAATATGAGCTCATTTTTGATGATGACCCCGCACAGAAGTACAACAGGCCGAATCATATACCAAAATGTTCGCCAGAATTTCAGCTATCTGAATCCGGCTAAGAAAATTACTGGTTCCGGGTACTAACTAAGAGAGAGCTGTTGCCATGGCAACAGATTTATCAAAATTTTAATTCTCAAATTATTCATTTTTAATGCTTTTATTAAACACCAAAGTTCACAGGTGAGGTTTTTGTGCCTGATCCAACTATAGTTGCGACAGACTTCCCACTGTCAGACCAATTTTGCTTTTACATTGTAGTGGTTGCCATGGAAACAAGAAATCATAACAAGTTTGAAGTTTCCTGTCACTGTCATACACTTTGATATCTTATACTCCAAAATGATTTCATTAAACCCACTAGTGTTGTATGTGGAAATGTTGCTGAGAGTGTCCTCTTTCAAAACCTGTGCGAGATTTTTATGTTTTATGTCTAGTTATTGCACTACAATGCTTTCCAAGGCAATAAGTCAGGACAAACAAGTTTACAAGAATTTTGGAATTTATCAATATCTCAACTAATAGACATGCCATAGTGCTCATTTTTGGACATAATCATTGTGACAGGATGGCCTTCAGAAAAGTGCACACTCGGATGTGTGGCATGTTCATGGTTGCCATGGAGACAGGATATCATAACAAACTTGAAGTTTTCAGTCATTGTCATACACTTTGATATCTTATACTCCAAAAATGTTTTATTAAACTCGCAAGTGGTGTATATGGAAATGTTGCTGAGAGTGTCCTCTTTCAAAACCAGTACGAGATTTTTTTGTTTTATGTCTAGGTATTGCACTAAAATGGTTTCCAAGGCAATTAGTCAGGACAAACAAGTTTATAAGAATTTTTGGAATTTATCAATATCTCAACTAATAGACATGCCATAGTGCTCATTTTTGGACATAATCATTGTGGCAGGATGACTTTCAGTGAACCCTAAGATGTGTGGCATGGTACTGGTTGCCATGGAAACAGGATATCATAACAAATTTGAAATCCTGGCCATAATTGACACATTTATAGCTCTTATATTCTAAAATGATCTCATAAAACATGCTGTTGTGATACATGAAAATGTTTTGGAGAGTGCCCTCTTTCCCAAATATGGGTTAGATTTGTATGTTTCTTGGAAATTTATTTCATTATAACTATTTCCAAGGCAACATATCGGCTGAAACAATTTTGATGAATTTTGGAATTTCTGAATATCTCAGATCATAGAAGCTGATATGCCATCTTGCTCATTTTTGGATGTAATCATTGTGGAAGGATGACCTTCAGAACAGTGAACCTTCCATGTCATGTGTCTTGGTTGCCATGGTAACAAGAAGTCAAAACAAATTTGAAGTTTCCCGTTGATTCATGAATAACACACTTAGGTCTCTTTTGCACTGAAGTTATTCATAAAACCAAAAAGTGTTGTGAATCTAAATGTCTGTCAGAGTGTCCTCTTTCAAAACATAGACAAGATTTGCATGTTTTATGTAATTTATCTTACAAAATTGTTTCTGAGACAACAAGTCAAGGCAGACAATATATTTGAATTTTGTAATTTATCAATATCACAACCTATATATCCTAACTATCATGTTCGATTTTATGACAAACCATTATGTAGCAATGACCGTCAGAAAAGTTACCCTCCTGGGATATTGTGGTCTTTGTTGCCATGGAAATGCATAAATCTTTAGATATTATAGTTAATATTGAGAGTTTATCAAATTAAATTTCGTGAGATCAATTAATTTCCAATCAACAATGCATTAGTACATAATTAGGCGTTTTTCAATTCCAGTGTGTCCGACCTATTATGTACCCGTGTTTTTTCATTGCATCTCCAAATTAATAACGCCATTTGGATATGTTTTACACATGGCCATATATGTGCCATGGAGCCAATACACCAATTTTGTCAAAACATTTCAGTTCAATGAGGCATTGTGACAAACAGTCAAGTTTTGGGTGTTCACACTTATTATGCAATTTCTTCAAATTCCCCCAAAAAGCACCAAAAATCAATCCAACTGATCATAAAATACCATGAATGTTTCCCTCATAACACTTAGTGAAATGTAGAACCATCATTTCAACCATGGATGAATTAATGATAAAAAAAACGCATATAACTATCCTACATTGACATAGCATTGAAATTGCAATTTATTGCAATGAAAAGATCATGTAAGCCAGACAAAATATGAAACCATTTTCAAACTTATACCTTGCTTTCCTTAGGCTGAGAGCTCACCCCAAACCAAAGAACATCACATTGCAACAATGACTGGCCATGCAATTGAAAATATCTTGAAATTGATGGAGCTCAATGGATTTGACAATACTATTCCTATGGGAAACAGAACTGGGAATTTTCCACTTGCCATTATGTTTCCGAGAGATGCAGGATTTGATGGTTCGTCACACAGGACTAAAGAAGGGTCCTAAAGACACATTCTAAGGATAATTTGCTGTGATATGACGTGTTTTGACAGCAAGATGGACTTCTGTTTTTGAAAAATGGTACTTCCAATGGTTTTCCATAGCAATTGTATAATTTTTATTACTTGATCATGAAGGCATCCATGTTTATTATGACATGGCATTTTATGATCAGTTTGGTCAATTTTTGGAGCCTTTCAAGGAGAGTGGGCATCAAATGTGTGAAATGCAAGATGTCACTGCTAAAATTTAGGTTTGCAAAGTTACACTTCAGTAGATTGTCTGGGTGAAAAATTATGAAATATAAAAAACTTGCAGATCAAGAGTTAACACATTATATATGCAAATTCCATCACCTTTAAACTGAGAATCTGCATCATTTCAGCGACTAAATCGGTGAAAATCAGCCAATTTTGACACTTTGCAGGAATGTCTTGAAATGTTCACAGAATATATGTTTTAAAGCATTTTCTACAAAGTCATACCTCTCTTTAGACTCAAAACAGCCCCAAAACAGCTGCGACAAGATACCTTGTCGCAACTGTTGTACTTTACCTATGCTTTGTTTCCCATCCTTGACAGCTGCACTGTCCAGGAGAGTCTTCCTATCTACCTCAATGGTGTCTAAAATATTAAGGATACCCCTACAAACCTTTAATTCAATGCAGGACTGGAGCACAAGTACTTATTTGTTGAGACTATGTTAAGCTAAAATTAGATTAGTGATAGGATGACCTGAAACGTGCTAACAAGCTTTCCCAGCATCTAAATAGCAAAAGCGGATGCTTAGTGCCACTAAAAATTATTTGACTATAGCGACATGACTCCGGTGACAATTTGTGAAGTCAATTGAAATGATACATGGTTAATAAGTTATGATAGTTATCTATAATATCAATAATATATGTATGTGTTTCCATTACAAACAAGACTGCAATGTCCCATGGAGGATTCACTTTTCTGAAGGAGATACATACACAATGATTATGTCATAAAATGAGCAAGTTGTCAAGTGTATCAGTTAAGATATTGATGAATTCAAAAAATCCTTCAATTGTCTTTACCTATTCCATTGTCTTGAAAACCGTTTAGTGGATAAATTTTACATCATACATAAACATCTTGCCCAGGTTCTACATGAACATCTTGCCCAAGTTCAGAAAGAGGACATTCTCACAATACATTTTAATGTTCAACACTTGCTGGTTTTATGTAATTATTTTTGAGTAAAAGAGACCAAAGTGTGTTAATTATGAATCCCCTTGAAACATCATAATTGTTGTGATTTCTTGTTTCCATGGTAACTAATAATTGTAATAAAATGTCATGGAGGGTTCACTGTTCTGTAGTTCATCCTGCCACAATGATTATATACAGAAATGAGCAAGATGGCATGTCTATTAGTTGAGATATTGATACTGTCTCAACCTCATCCAAATTATTTGACCAGATATGTTGCCTTGGAAATAGATTTAATGAAATCAATTTCCATGAAACATACAAATTATACCCATATTTGGAAAGAGGACACTCTCACAAGCATTTTCATGAAGCACAACTGCAGGTTTTATGAGGTAATTTTAGAGTATAAGAGTTCAAAGTGTGTTAATTATGGCCAGAACTTCAAATTTGTTATGATATCCTGTCTCCATGGCAACCAGGACCATGCCACACATCTGAGGGTTCACCTTTTTGAAGGTCATCCTGTCACAATGATTATGTCCAAAAATGAGCACTATGGCATGTCTATTAGTTGAGATATTGATAAATTCCAAAATTCTTGTAAACTTGTTTGTCCTGACTTATTGCCTTGGAAACCATTTCAGTGCAATAACTAGACATGAAACATAAAAATCGCGCACATGTTTTGAAAGAGGACACTCTCAGCAACATTTCCATGTACAACACTAGCGGGTTTAATGAAATTGTTTTGGAGTATAAGAGATCAAAGTGAGCAATAATGACTGGAAACTTCAAATTTGTTATGATTTCTTGTTTCCATGGCAACCAAGACCATGCCACATATCCGAGGGTTCACTTTTCTGAAGACCATCCTGCCACAATGATTATGTCCAAAAATGAGCACTATGGCATGTCTATTAGTTGAGATATTGGTAAATTTCAAAATTCTTAAAAACCTTTTTGTCCTGACTTATTGCCTTGGAAACCATTTTAGTGCAATAACTAGACATGAAACATAAAAATCTTGCACAGGTTTTGAAAGAGGACACTCTCAGCAACATTTCCATACAAAACACTAGCGGGTTTAATGAAATCATTTTGGAGTATAAGATATCAAAGTGTGTGATAATGACTGGAAACTTCAAACTTGTTATGATTTCTTGTTTCCATGGCAACCACTACAATGCAGAAGCAAAATTGGTCTGCCAGTGGGAAGTCTGTCTCAACTATAGTTTGACCAGGCACAAAAACCTTGTCTGTGAACTTTGGTTTTTTAAGAAAAGCATTAAAAATGAATAATTTGCAAATTACAATTTTAATAAATCTGTTGCCATGGCAACAGCTCTCCCTCAGTTATTACCCGGAACCGGTAATTTTCTTAGCCAGATTCAGACAGCTGACATTCTGGCGAACATTTTGGTATATGATTCGGCCTGTTGTACTTCCGTGCGGGGTATCTCCTTAAATATTGGACTTTTTGGCTTCTGTTTCCTCTACTAATAGAATTCAACTTGCATTAAAATAACACAAACTGGTAAATTCACAACATTGGGGTGATAAGAAACAATACCAATCAACACAATTGCATGTTTTTCAGAATTAAGTGAGTTCAATTCATTTTATTAGTCAAGTAGAGCCCCACTATGTCATATTAACCCAAAAAGCTGTAAAACAAATCTCACTGAATTGAAAGCGAGTGCCCCCCCTCAATGATGACTGTGATGCAGCCATAGTCCTGTGCCCTGCTATGTGAATGAATACAGGCCAGGAGACCAGGCTAATGCAGCCATAGCCACACTGGGGGAGTGTGTGTGTAGAACTGGGCAAGAAATACTTTCAAAATGTCACAATAAAGGCACTAAATGTTAGTTTAAAGATTCGGGGACAAACTTTACGACAGTAACGTAACATACAGTGAAGAAGGGCTCTGAAAGTAGTGGCAGGTGCCCAGTAGCTTTTACAGAAAATTGGGGCAAGAATGTTAACATTTCAGTGTGTGCAAAAAAGCTTGCTTACGAAACCAAGGACTTGCCCAAGGGGGGGCACCCCCAGGGCAGCGCAATAATGCACTTACTTTTACAAGGAAAACCGCTGCAAGAATTATTAGGCAAATTATTGTCCTCATGGTGAATCGAAGTTGATGCCTACCCAGCTAAATCCAGAACTTACTGCATCCTCGTTGGTCTGAAATTTATACCCCAAAAATGCCACAATGTAATCACAACCCATTCTAATCTGCATGTGAATAAATAATTAGATGTTGACCAACCAAATTCAGGAAGTGTTGCTCATAATTAAATTCAACTAGTGAGTGACCTGTCCTGATAAGTATGTATGATAGAAGAAAAGATAAATCATACCGAGGAAGAAATGTATCATACAGTGTATATATATATATATAACACGTCGTGTACAACTTTGACCTAATTAACTTGTGTGATGTGTCTGAATATTCGTTGAATTTAGAGTATACTAAAAATGTATCCTCTGACGATGGGTAGAGATAAAAGGAAGTATGGACTGTACGGTTAGTACAAAGTTACCCAATACGACCAGTCAAGGACTAAATAGAGGGGGGGGGGTGGGAGGTTGCGAGTAGACAAAATGAAATGATTGAGAGGATGAGACAGATCTCAAGAATAGTAAGCCCTTCTATTCAGATTTCAGAACCTTCAAGGGACTAATTTCAGATTTTGGCAAAAAGTACAAGAACAAGGTCACAATTCAAGCCTCAGTATCAGATGTTGACAGAATAACTCAACCCTCAAAAATGAGAAGTTAATTGAAATACACTGTCTTGACAGAATATATAGATTCCAATGACTACAATCTGCACTGGCCAATTTTCATCTCACATCAGAGAAGTCCTATAATGCTTTACATCTCAAGTAGCTGATAGAAATGTGTATCACCATGAAATATGTTTGCAAAGTATATTATGTAAAATCTTAGATTTGATGATGATTATGAGAGAGGGTGAAAAATTATGCACTTCAGAATTACAATTTGGCTTCAAGAGTGAATTGTCTGCATCTATTGCAACATCAGTTGTGTGTGAAACTATTGATTATTATCTAGATAAGGGTGGACAGGTATATGCTCTGGCATTAGATGCCACAAAAGCTTTTGACAGGGTGAACTTATATAAATTGTTTAAAATTCTGTTAGAGAGAAAAGTCAACGTGTTGTATCTTCGACTTCTGTTTGACATGTATATTAATCAGAAACTCTGTGTGTCATTTAATGGTAATAATTCTAGGTGGTTCACAGTATCTAATGGTGTAAAGCAGGGAGGCGTATTGAGCCCTATACTGTTCTCAGTGTATATTGATAATCTTTTAAGTATCCTTGAGAAAGAAGGTTATGGTTGTAATGTGGCTGGAAAATACTGTGGGATTGTCGCTTATGCGGATGATATTTTGTTACTTTCACCCACTCAGTATGCCCTTAGGAAAATGATATCAATTTGTGAGGAATTCTCTACTGAGCATAGTATTAAATTTAATGGCTGCAAAAGTCAATTAATAATTTTTGGGAATGATTGTTGTCCCTCTATAACTGTAAATGGTGAAATTGTTAAAATTTTTACAGAAATTAACTATCTTGGTCACACTATAAGCAGAGATCGAAATGATCCACTGGTACAAGATGCTGTCTGTGATTTCAATAGAAAGTTTAATGCTTTTATAGGTGATTATTCTTCGGTGTCATCAACTGTAAAAAATACACTGTTTAAACAGTACTGTTGTAGCTTTTATGGCTTTCAGAATTGTGCAATATATTCTAGACAGTTTGATCGCTTACTTGTTACAGTGAGGAAAGCACAACGCAGAGTTTGGAATATTACAAATATGTGTCATAGAAGGTTTTTGCCGATTCTTACTGGAATGTTGCCAATGGATGTGTATTTTCACAAACGATTCTTTAAATATTTTATAAATGCTTTTAGGCATAAGAATAAGATTGTTAGCTCTATATTTAAAAATAGTATCTATGGTAATTCACGATTAAGTAAAAATCTTAGATTTATTATGGGAAGGTATAATATTTCTACATATGATGTGAGAAATAAACCTTTGTGTCAGTTGTTAAAAGTATTTCATGAGAAGTGTGTGCCAGTTGAGCAGGATATCATGGTCTGTAATCAAATTAGAGAATTGGTTGATGTTAGAGATACTTGTGAGTATTATAGTCATGTGCTATCGCGCAGTGAAGCACAAGAGATAATTAACTATTTTGCAGTACAGTGAGTGCTACTTTACTTTACTTTACTTTCTTTTTGTTTTTAATTTGTTATAGTTTCCTCTTATTATATGTACTTGCTCCTTGCTTTTTATTGTGTTATGTTTTTTTATTTTTTTTTATCCGTTCTGTAAAATTATGTGATCTTTTGATTGAATAAAGATGATAATAATAATAATAAATGTTCATGTTGATATAAGCCCAGTGGCTTGAATAAAGGCAATGCTGAGGTACAAAGCTTTCACCTGTGTCAAACATACCACAAGTGGCTCCATCTATAATCTGCCAGGATTAAAATATTTAACTGCCACTGAGGGTTTTCATTGTTACGCCCAGGCAAATAGTCCCAACTTCTCTACCTGAGAATAGACTGTTCCCACAAGAACTTGGCATTTTGAAGGTAGATGCACATTGTACAGGGTGTGCAATAATCAAGTCACTCTTTACCGCCATGTTCTATCTCCCCCCCCCCCCCCCATTTCAATTCCAGGGAAGATTCAATAACTTTTAAAATATTGGGATCACTTTAGGGCTCCGGAAAGCAGCAGTCTGATTGCAGGCTGACTCAACCACATGAAATTATCAAAAATGTTCAACTGAGAGATAATTTTCCAAAAAAGGTTGCAAAAACAGATCATATCAGCAGTGAAATCTAATCCAACAAAAACAACCAATTATCACCTGGTTGGCTGTGAATATCACTGTTTACAGTCAAAATATCAGGGCCTATGATATTGTAAAAAATATCACCCTTCAAGGGCGATATTTTTTAACAATGGTTATGACATCACCAGCATTTCAGCTGCCTGATGACGTCACAAACCAAACAATGACCAAAACAATGGGATTGTGACGTCATATCCATTGTTGCTCCATGGTGACGTCACATTTTTGTAATGGCAGAAAATAGTCTCTCTTTATAACTAAAAATTTGAGGTTAAACCAGGTGATAAAAACAAAACAACCACGCGTCAGGGCACTTCGTACAATATCACTCGCTGTCGTGTGAATTAATATCACTCTCGCCCTTTGGGCTCGAGTGATATTAATTCACACAACAGCTCGTGATATTGTTACTCAGTGACCCTGACTTGGGTTGTTTTGTTATAATACTAGATCCTTGGGACAGTGTAAATGAATCAACAGGCAAAGAGCATAATAATAGTTCCAAAGATCGACAGTATTTACAACTTGCCCTAACACCCTGTACCAATAACCCAACGCATCGATGGTGCCCAATGATGCTTGACTCTCCACCTGGCTCCATCAACTTTTCGGAACGTAAATGGCATAATAATGTTTGCATAAAACTTGATCAATTTATGACACAACACAATTTTTTTTTTAATTGTAGATGGCTTCAAATGTTTAAAGTGGTAACTCTGTAACAAAATATTGCATAAAAAGATCTATGAAATATTGATAGTGTGGGAAATAAATCAAATAATCAACAATCGTGTGTATGCAATGCATATTTATATACAGTGTACACACTACATATAAGATGTTGACATCGATGTCAATACTTATATATTTTATGTCTGCCTCCTGGGATTGAACCCTGGCCTGTGGGGTGGAAGGTGGCCATGCTGTGCATTATAGGCCACTGGGGCAGGTGTGGTTAGCAGAATTTGAAGGGAGTCCCCCTAGTGCCTCTGCTATGAAAGATCCTCTGTTGCTTATAATTTTGAAGGTTTTTAAAAGGGGTTATTTATATTCGCGAAGCGAATTGAGCACAAGAGAGGTTTCAAAAATCTGTGCAGTGATGGTCTCAACATCAATGGTCAACAGCAGGAAATTAGGTCAAGTGGGTCCAGCTTCTTATCAATGATTTAGTTTAGAATTTTAACAAACAAAACATGAATATTCATATTCAAAAGTGTCCTGAAATTTATATTTTCTCCAATAATATTCCCTGTACTTGCAATTTTTATGAAATAGTTAATTATAAGCCTTGACAAGCTAAATCAAATTATTAACATGTGATTTATTTCATTTCAAACAGACAACAAGAAAACATAACAAAATTAAAGTTACATAATCTTTGTCAACTGATGATTATGTAACAGTGAGCAATTAATCTACATGCAGATCATGTTATTGTTTTTTTTTCAATCACTGTTATGTAATATCAACAATCTAGCACAGACTTAAATTTGGCAGCTTTCAGTGTTGTCTTCCTTTTTACTATTTAGCTGATTATCTATCAATTCTATTTATCCTTAAATGGCTTAATCCTATTTATTTGTTATCCTATCTATCTATCTTTCTATCTATCTATCTATCTATCTATCTATCTATCTATCTATCTATCTATCTATCTATCTATCTTCTCTATCTATCTATCTATCTATCTATCTATCTATCTATCTATCTATCTATCTATCTATCTATCTATACTCTTTTTGATCTATTTTATCTTTTTAATAGGTTCTAGTCTAAATTTCTCTCTATTTTTCTATTTATCTCTCTTTCAATTTTTATGAAACAGTAACATAACTGCCTTTCATACATTGAATATGAAATTTAATGAAAGTTATGGTAACACTATAAGTCCTACAAAAAGTTTTTAAGTGCTCCGCGAATTTCATGGCTGTGCCATTTACATATTAACTAATTTGGTTAACAAAAGGTAATTCAAACTGTAGCTCTACCCGAGGCAAGCGCCACAACATGAGTTTTAATGGTGGCATATTCTTCCACATGACGGTTAGAATTAGTTCTGATTGAATCGGACCATCATGTATTTCAGCAAAGTTGCCAAAGTTTAATATTAGCAAGGGTGATTTGAATTTTCATGTACGTGGCACAATGTGCTGGACAAATACAGGCTGTGTCTGAGAAGGTCTGGTTGACATTCTTGAAGCAACACCAGGTGGCTGAAAGGGTCTGGTGCAGTAAAGCTGCCCCTAGTGGCTAAGTTCTGAACCTTTCCGGTGCCAAGTGATGGATCTGAAGCTTAGCCTCACTGAGGTGGTGAGAAGAGGAGCCTAGCTTTTGATCAGTTGGTAAAATGGCAGCTACCAAGTCGGACAGCCAGGCAGTGGCTGGAGATAGACTATGGCTGCATGTGAAAATACTTTATTTAATCCTGACATTTGTGGTGGTCAGTTTTTCAGGCTTACTCTGGGTCAGTTTTATTCAGATTCACCAGCTAAGACATGAGTTGGCTCTTAAACTTAGCCACTCCGTTGTGGAGTTTGAAAATATGGATAGAAGAAGTAAAGAGGGTCCTCCTTCCACAGGACGGGGGCAAAACGCTGCCTCTCTCTTTGAAGACGCAGAAAGTGAACAATTAGTGAACGTCAAAACGCGTGTCCGACGTCAAGCCCCGTTCCATGACGGAGGGGGCAGTGGGGGACACCTTGGCGGGGGAGCCCCCGATGACTGGGTCTGGATGAGCTCCTACTCAAGGGTGCCGGTGAGTAGAATAACTTTTTTTTAATGAATTGTTTGCTTGAACATGCCATATGTACATATTTTATGATTAACTATGGCAATTATCAGCGAAACGTTTGTCACTGCATGCCATGACAACTGACAGCACCGCTCTTTCTGTTTTAAAGTTTTTTTATATTTTTCCTCAGAATTAGTTTGTCAGTCACTTTATATATATATATTTATTCTCTGGGTTATATGACCGCCCCTTCTGTGGACATGAGGCGGTCTCTTGTTGGGGTGCAAAAACATTAAATATACAACTTAGTGCGAGGAAGGCGGTCACATAAGGCAAGTTGGTCTTACAACAGGGGGTCCTACAATGCAGGTTCCACTGTATAATTATATGCAATGTAGTCCGACTGTTAAATAGATACAGACGCCGACCAAGAAGACTTTAGAAGACAAAAAACTTTTATAATTCGATAATTTTTTATATCTCTATCCGAATGGCCTTCGGGGAGAAATCACTTTGAGAACAAAAGTGTCATCCATCAATCTCGATAGACCGCAACTGGAAACAAAGTGGAATAACAGACCCAATGTACTTTTTCGGGGCACTGTATGTTCAACCATAAAGCCAATAAGCCTGTATGTATACCTGCCTGTGTCTTTTGCGCAAAGAAAATGTTATACATGATGTTTTATAAATGTATATGTTGCAAGTACAGTTACTGTACAGTAGAGTAGGTCGGGGCAAGAAGCCTGGGTTAGGTGAGAGACCCCCAAGGTTATATCTAAACTTACATTTTTGGCGCTTTTTCTTATTGATAGGATTGAAGCTAGAGACTTCTTAGGTGATGTCACAAATTTCAGGGCGAACAGCACCAAACCATAGAAGAATTTTTTTACAAAAATGGCTGTTAATCCTTTATTTAAATTGGTAGACATTTGTTTCACTAGTTATAAGTAGAGTCAAGTGATCCCTTCCTGACAGCATAAGCATTCAAATAATCGACCATAAAAAGTAGGTCAAATCACACCTCGAAGTTAAGGGGGGCTGCATGCCCCACGCTACTCTACATTCAATTTTATATCCACGAGACACAACAGCTGCAAGAAATGGAGGCATTCCTGATTTAGGGTTTATCATACAGAAATACTTTACTATTTCAAGCAGTTAAAAGACAATCCCAGCTGCCAATATAGTCAGATGCATGCTCTTGAATATTGAATAGGCAATATCGATTGAGCTGTCTGTTTCCCTTAATTAGTTTGTCAATATTTCTATCTCGTATTTATAGAACTGTCTATAAGCCATATTGTCAATGTTGTGATTTGTGTATCACATAATTTAGAATTCTGCAAGACTTGTAAAATGAGACTCTGTATGGTGTAGATGCCTATACAATTTTATTATTGTCAAGGGTCCTTCCACAATAACTAAGACAAAACTGTCACTGGTGTTACAGTATAAGTAAAGAAACACCATTGACTCAAAGTTAAACTAGTGACCAAATTAATATTTGTTTGAAATATTTCTCTTATAAATAAGAATTGCATTGGATTTCCCACCACCATTGATCTCTGTCATTACCATTGGACTCCAGTGTTAACCATTTTTTAGTAACACCAACACCAGTGACAATTTGCACTGAAATACCAATTGCTCCCACAGTGATGCATTGATTTGAAAAGGTGTTGCCACAGGTTGATTTCAGTAAACAGGTCATATCCCATGACTGAGGCAGTTTTTGAAAATTCTAGAATAATTGACCATTTTTTAGGGTAACACCAGTGACACAGAAAAAGAATACTCTTAATTTCAGCACACTGTGAAGCCACCCTGCATGCTAAAGACATATAAATGCCAAAATCTGCAGTTATGATGGATGCCTGTCTATCAGAAGATGCCCCCTGGCACATTTAACCTAAGATAGAAGGGAGTGTTTCTTTTACAGCCATGCTTTATTTAATGAGTAACACCAGTGACATGTTTTCTGGTGACAAGGTAATTTTGTTTTCCACAGTATACACAGGAGAGGAAAAATTCAGTTGGTCTTGGGATATAAGTATGTGGAGTAGTTGCTCGGAAATTAAGACCCACCACAAATATTCATATTGATTTAACATGGTTTAAAACGTATGGTAAATGAACGCACAATTTTCTGTGACATCACTTTTTTGGTAAATTTCGCATATTGTTAACATTTCACAATATAAGCACCTACTGATAATTTCGATTTTAAAATGAAAATAACTTCTTTAAAAGAGGGGGAAGGCATATGATTAGAAAGAAAATCATAATTTTATGATTTTGCTGAAAACTGCTTGAGTGACACAAAAAGCTCAGTTACTGTGGAATGACCCTACTATTGAATATAGGTATTAAAAAGTATGTATATTTTTTTAAGCTAAAACTGAAAGCAACTTGCCTGTGCTGAAATTAAATTTTACCCAATTCGTTGTGACTTTTTACCTCCAAAACATTCTGCATGCGTAGCATCTATACTATATAGGGAATTGGAAATTGTACACAGGCCCTACAGCATGCGCATGTTGAGCTTGAACAACCCTCCTGCTGACTAAACAATTCATGTCTAGAAATATATGGAGGCCTCTGAAGAAACTTAATTAATCTGTCGTGATATCGCCATTGGGCAATTAAAAAAATAAATAATTTCTTGCGATGACAAGTCCACTCTTGAATTTCTCAACTCATCAGGTAGGTTCATTGTGCAGGTTGCGCGTGGGATGCAACAATTTCTGTATGCAGTCTATGGTATACATATAATTGGATCCCTATGGCCTGCAGAATGCTCTGTGTATATCACTTTGAATTTTAGAAAATGGTAATTTATGGACATTTTTCTTGTAAAAAAATGTATCAGAATCATGTAAATTCAAAGAATCACAATGCCTGTAACACACAAAATTGGATACAAGCCAGCACGCTGTTTTGGAGAGCAAATTACACTATTTATTGCCTAATTTTATTGTGGATATAATTTGTGCAATTCGATCAATTACTATTACAAATGTTTTACAGCGCTCATAAGTTTATGCATAGTCTGAGAAGTGCACGTGGTTGAGCATGTCACCTTGCTTACTTGCTACAGGTGTGATAAGGGTAAATTTAAGCATTGTATTCCCAGTCATTTCTGAGTCTTTGCTTATGACTTCTGCTGTAATCCATTATGTTTAGCCTCATCCCTAAAAGCACAACACAATCATTTACACACAGAAAAGCACTATTTTGGCACTGCTCGTAGATCTGCAGGGGCAGCATAGCTGTGGTAATGACCGGGCATATGACACACATTACTGGCTAATGTTATTACCAGAAATGACAATATTTTACCAGGCTAAATTCTTGGCTGCTCACAAATCTTTAGAGGCAGACAGCTGATGAAGGGTAGGGTGGGTAAGCCATTCATTTCGGGTTGTTGAGCCCGAAACAGATGAGCAGAGGGGGGGGGGGTTAGGCAAAAGTAAGGGAGGGTAAGGAGATGTATTACCATACAGTTTCGATATCGAAGTCTTATCCGATAATCGGAAGTAAGAAAAGCAAGGTATGATCAAGAAAGACCTGAGTTTTGTGGTCTGGATCCTGACTTGACACTTCTGATGATGAGATGGGAAGAATGGGAGTCTGGCACATACCCTATTATTTCAGGTATTCCCAGGGTCTTTCAGTTGTCCCACAGGGGAAACTGGATTTGATTCCAACCAATATTGCCTAATCCTATAAATAGATAGATATGGTAAGTGCAGCCCTCTGAGTCCAGTTCTGGGCGCTCACGAGGCTTGATTGATGAGATGAGAGAGAGAGAGGGAGTCCTGAACATGCTACACATTTACCCCATGTGAGGGATCTTTTACTTGCCCAGTACAAGCATTGATACAAGGGGCCGCCAATTTTTAAACGTCTCATCCGAAGGACATCCAGCTGGGATTTTGCTCATGAAGGTCCACTGAAAATTTTGAGTTCCCAACCGGGAGTCGAACCCATGCAGACAGAGACCTTCAGCAAGCAGGCGGGCGCCGAAACCTCTTGGCCATGCAGATATAGGTAGTTCCAAGAAATGTGTGATAAGAACAATAGTTACAATACCTCATTTGAGCCCCTTAAATATTGTGAAAGGATGCTTCTTTTCAAATAAATACGGTACATACTTACAGGAATTAGTGTTAGCACACTGCCTGTAGTTGCTCTTACCCTAAATAACCAACAACAAAACACCGGTGCTAATTAATCTGCCACCTGACAAGCCACTGTCAAAATATTCTCTTTTTATTCTTATTAATAGCTCATAGTTGAAAAAGCCATAGAACTGTTAACCCAGCAGTGACATAGTGCTGTGCAATGATATAAACCATCCTAAAATCAGCATGCCTGCTAGGGTTCTTGAAGAAATAGGAAGAAGAACGATTTTGAACAATTATAAGTTGAAGGAAGACCCCTCATTCATGTAACAATTTATGTCACACGATAGGGTCACAGTAATTTTCTTCACACTGTTATCTTGATTTTTTCTTTTTAAACAAGACATTGACATGTTGCCATGTAGGGAAGTATTTTTATTGCGTAGATTTATTTGCAACCTTTCCTCCCAGAGCAAAAGATTTCATATCTCCATTGATTGATTGATTGACCATTCGAAAAAACTGTTCCACACAATATGATTTATCCAGAAATTATTCAGATGGATACATTTTGGCAAAATCACATTCATACAGTTTTGATTTATATCATGGTTGATTAACTTGATTATGGGAATATTTGATTTGTGGAAATATACAAGGCTAAATATACACAAACCCTCTGAATGGTGGACGTGCACTCTAAAAAATGTCGGGACAAAATTGGTTTTTTAGATTCAAAAAATCCATGTTGGTATTTTGCATTGAAATTTGGTTTTTCAAAAAACCATTTTGAATCTAAAAAACCAATTTTGTCTGAAATTTTTTAGAGTGTGGGTAGAGCAATTTCTTGGGTGTAGCTGTGGTTACTCAAGTGGGACACCAAAGTATGTTTGGCTGCCAAATGCATGCATCAAGGGAGAGAAATATATTGTTAAAAAGTCACAAAAAGTGTCTTGAGCAGTGGGGAGTGTGAAAACATGTGTCGATGCCACACACAAAAATGAACAAAAATACAGAAAAACTGAAGAATTGGAAAAAATGTTCAGAAGACTCAACATGCACAATAGAGTGATCCCATATTGATGACATTGTTATGGTTGCCAAATGTTTGGAAGTCCCCATTTGTTACTGCTCCTGGTCCAACTGCTGACTGTTGTTGCTCTGCCAGTATGATGCTGCACTCCTACTGGGCTGTTGTATACACATTTGTATACAGTAAATACCATCCACTGTGAAACTTTTCTGTGTGTTGGTTGTACTTCTAAATGTACACATGCATGTGTACTGTGCTTTATTTTCTGTTGTCGAGCAGCATAACCGGAAGACTTCTTTTAGAGATGTAGACAGAACTGCTTCGGACCGGTTCGATATCCGGTCTTGTAATGAACAGCCAAAATATTGGTCTGGACCAAGCTGTTTAGGGATTTTACCAAGTCAGTCATGACAGCCATGACATGAATTTTGTCATTTATGAAAACGAAAGTCATGGAATAAGGTTTTCCTAGACCTCCTACAACTTTTTTGTAAGTTCAGTTCTGGACTGGTCCAATCACCAAATGATCTCACCCTGATCACTTTCAGGAGTACTGGACCACTGCATATATATGAAGTGGTCCATTCTTTATCACCAACTTCTTTGACGCATTGCTCACTCAATTGTGATATCCCTACGATATGTAACCACCGTCCTTCTGCACCGATTAAGGAGTTCTTAAAAACTCAACTTGAGGTGCATGAGCTTACACCGGCACCCCCGGGGTGATCCTACAATAAAAGGACCACTGTACTTAATCATCATTTTCATGACCGTTCGTTATAAATGTCATTCGTAGATGATGCTCTGTGCTTGGGTCCGAACAACAAGAGTAATTTGTGTGACAATAACCAGGGAAAGTTTCTAAAAATACATTTCAACAAGGCAGCGAAATTAATTTTATTTGCAGCTCTTGTGCAACATGCATTGTACAATTCTGATGCCTGAAGCTCCATATTGATCTACTTCCGCAATTACATTTGTGTCGTACTTGGTGTCAGCGACCATTGTTTCCATTGAAAAACATGATTACATTTTGTACGGCCAGCATGTTTATTCGATTGAAGATTCAGATATCTAAACTTTGTGTCAAGTCATTGTTCGGCTATGTCCAGAGTGCTCCTTAAAAAAAATTTGAACAAAGATTAACAGTCATTTGGGACAATATTCTCATTTTAACTAATCTAGAGCTAAGGAAATAGAAATCTGGTTGTTTTCTGTTCGGATCAACCCAAGGGCACACAGTGTAAACATAATATTGCTGATTGGTGGACCCCTCATCTGTTGGTCGCATAGAAATGTATGTTAGAAATTATGTACCTACTATGTCAACGCAATGTTGTGGTTTTGTCGTTAGTATATGCACACGTTAGACTCGTTAGTATGCGATGTGCGGCAACGTTTTCACAACATTGTGAAAAACTCACAACATTGCGTTCACATTGTGGCGACGTAATTTCTAACACACATTTCTTGGTGACACCATACATGACCTCCATCAATTAGCAACATTGTGTTGATGTTATGTGCCCTTGAGTCATGTACAATGCACACATGTGCCTTTAACATGGCACGGGTAAGGATTTGAGAACTCTTGAGTATTCAGAGAATCACTTATGTTTCCTTGGCTGCAACCAGTAGCTTTGGTGCACTCCAGATAAACATAGATTAAAAGAGCACAAAAGCAACTTTAAAAAATAGCTAAAATTTTCTTTGTAAAAGTACATGTATATATGATACTGTACTCACGAACTGCGTAGGAGAGAAGATAGAATTGAACTAAGAGCTGCGTCAAATTAAGCCAAGATTCAAAACTGAAATGTTTTTGTTCAAAACCACAAAAGTTGTCCACTTCTGCTTTATGCATTAGAAAAAGTTTTGTGTTGGTGGCAATGAACAAGTGACACAACAACATGAGATATATTGGCCTGGTGTGTTTTCTTGCTTGGTGCCCATGTCTTATGGCTTGCTTATAGCTTCAACACCCATGTGACATGGCAGAGTCATTCCTGACATATGTTCCAGTGTTGTTTCCATGAGGCAGTCACACATGCCATAAAATTGGAGAAAAGTTGCTCATTGTGAATACATTGCTGTTGAGCCAAATTGTTGCTGAAACCTAAAACATAATTTATGCAGAACATGAACTATTTTGCAAGAGTCCTACTGATTGGCCAGAATTAGTTACATGATGATGTCATAAAAACTCATATTGCATGGCTAGAGTGCAATATGAGTTTTCACTGCTCCAGCAAGACAGGCAGCAGCAACAAAGTAAGTTACAAATAAGTTGTGTCAGAAAAATATTTTCTCAGTAATTCAATATCACAGCTTATAAATTCATCCTGTTGAACAAATTGTATAATATGACACGCCTATGTATGTACGGTATGTATAATATGGCGATTGCACTTTTTTTTAGAAGAAGAGTAAGTCATTCAAGAATGATTCATTTCCCTGTAGGTAAGTCATATCCCTACCTGGCTATCAAGAACAATGTTTGTGAATGAGTAACATCACTCTCCAGTAATGAAAAAGTCTTTCTGTGACAAATCAGCCGATCATATGATTCATATCAAAGCAAAAGATGTTTACGCCAGAGGCAGAAAGTAGTCACTTGTATTTCCTCAACTGTGCATTTTTAGGCATTTACCACTCCGCAGAGCCGTTTGTGTGGTTGTGTGATCAGCTGTGTAATTCTATTCTCTCTTGACAACAAAGTCGAGGTCTCCCAGCCCGAAAATTCCTGTGGGCCAGTCACAGATGTTAGGTTGAACAATTAGTCATTCTGTTTTGTTAAGATTGACTAATTTCTGGCGTTTTGTTTAGTAAAATTAAATGAAACCCAAGGAATCATGCTCTGGGTGATGTAAATTTAATTCAGTGGTCAATTAAATAGCTAGGGTATAAGGCTATAATCTATCAATCTATCTATCTTATCTTATCTATCTATGTATCCATCTATGTATCCATCTATGTATCCATCTATGTATCCATCTATGTATCCATCTATGTATGTATGTATGTATGTATGTATGTATGCATGCATGTATGTATGTATGTATGTATGTATGTATGTATGTATGTATGTATGTATGTATGTATGTATGTATGTATGTATGTATATATGTATGTATGTATGTATCTATCTATCTATCTATCTATCTATCTATCTATCTATCTATCTATCTATCTATCTATCTATCTATCTATCTTCTATAATATCTATCTATCTATCTATCTATCTATCTATCTATCTATCTATCTATCTCTATCTATCTCTCTATCTCTCTATCTCTCTATCTATCTATCTATCTATCTATCTATCTATCTATCTATCTATCTATATCATGCATGTATCATGCTTGCCCTCATGTCATCCAAACATGCATTATCTGAAAGAGCTTTGATGGTGATCAGTTTGATGCAAGTTTCAAATTTCTACTTAATTTCTGTTAAATTTCCTTTTTTAACTTCGATCTTTTGATGACCCGATGCAGCTTCCAGCTGCGGAGAGGCTTATGTGACATCCTGCAACAATGCAAGTTCTGCTTCCATGTCATGCAGGGTGGTCGTTGTGTAGTAGGCAAGTTGTGCATGGACACCACATCCAACACATGCATTTATGAGGGACATGCATCCAACATGGAAGCCATTGGAAGGCTTCGGAAGTTGTCAGGCTATTCTTGTTATCTTCAGCCGTATGAAGTGTGCCGTCATCAAATCAGATTCAGATCTGTGCTAGGAAAAGTTATTTTGTCTTAACCTGAAAAGCATATAGGATAAACGTATCATCTACTAATATATTCTCAGAATTTAGGATTTTTTAAAAGCCAATCTTCTCTTGAAGCACCTATTTGAAGAGCATGCTTTTATGTGGAGCTTCAATTCCTGTCTTGTAGCACTCCTGGTGCTTCAAGTAGTCTAGTAGAGAGAATTGACAATGCCTCTAGATTAGCAGGATTTTAAAAAGCAGTGCATAATAGATTGCCACTTCTCAGAGGTCTGTGACAATGATCCCCTCTTATCAACAATTGATTGAAATTAGGTCATGTTGATAGAGCACCTCTTCTCATTGGCTTAGGGTTTCTTTTTTATTGGCGTCTGATGTCATTGTGGCAGTTGGCTGTATTGACATCCGTACTAGATGCCATGTGAAGTAATTGATAGGAGCATCGGTCAGAGTGGTGGGTAAATAGATAATATTTTCTATTGAGTGAACATCCACGGGCCTTGAGCTGCTCTGCATGGTGTTTTAACAGAAATGGAGAAAAGGAAAGATGGAATTTAGATAAGATTAAGCTCAGAGCAGCCATGTGCAGCTATAGCCTCAGTATGGGAGCAGATGGAATACAATATAGCCAATCTACATTTACAAAGTCATGAACTGAAGCTCTGGCTTTATTGACACAAACCATCCAAGATGGGACATGCCTGGACAGACGGATCTGATTCATCACATTGACCAGTACAGCACAGTCTATTTAAGGGGTCAGTCAGGGTGTCCCACTCTCACAATACATACTAATTACAAACAAGGACTCTAACTATTGGTACATTCTCCATCTAATGGAGTTTGTCACACCTTCCACGGTGTTTGTTCACTCCCACAGTTTTGTATGTTTGTCTATTGACATGGCAGATACCTCCACTGTAAACATAACATGAGGCCCAGCAAAGTTCCATGTGTTTGTTTTCGAGCAAGAAGCCTAATTGTTCCGAAGCTAGAACCTTGTGGAACTTCGTTGTTTGTAGCAAAGGTAGTAAGAATTCCTTTCTATTGCTCCATTTCAAGCGGTAGTAGTAGGTCCTAGTCGCATTCATTGTATCTCTATCACTCAAGATCTTCAGCGTCTCACCTCTCGATCTATCACACTATAGTATTCATACAGGAAACCTCACTTGTCAGAATTTGATAACATTATTTTCACTACCAAATGTGCTCAATCTCACATCTATTCTCATCTATACTCATCATTCTCTTGAAGCAGTCTCTCCTATTCTTCTCTATCCTCCTCTGTTCTCATTTCTCTTCCCTCTTGTCTCATTTCTGGCCTGTCTTGTTTCATCTTTGTCGGCCGCCCTCGCATGGTTATGTATCTTTTTTCTGATTTTGAATATTTTCATCCCTTCATATTATCACTAGCACCATCTATATCTCCTAGCCCTATATATGCTCTTCCCACTCTCCTCTGCTATTCTTTCTTGATCTCCTCTTCCTTTTCCTCCTTTCCCCTATTTCCTCCTTTTCCCTATTTCCTCCTCCTCCTCCTCCTCCTCCTCCTCCTCCTCCTCCTCCTCCTCCTCCTCCTCCTCCTCCTCCTCCTCCTCCTCCTCCTGCTCCATGCACCTACTCTCCCTCTTCTTCCTCTTCTTCCTCCTCCTCCTCTTCTTCATCTTCTTCTTCCTCCTCCTCTCCCTCCCCCTCCTCCTCCTCCCCTTCTTTTTCTTCTTCAGTTCTTCCTCCTCTTCTTCTTCCTATTCCTCTTCCACCTCCCTCTCCTCCTCCAATTTGCTGCCTTATATCTTTTTCCCTCGTAGATCTGCACATTCTGTGATTGCCATTTTTGCCATCTGGCTGCTGTCATCACCTCCCAGTTACAGCAACTGCATCAATTCCACACAAGGCCAATGAAGATTCATTGCAATCCTGACTATGTCAAGTCGGACTAGTCAAGTCATCATTCAATAAATGTCGGCCTACTTGTCTGAATAAAAAGAAGTGAAAAGGAGGAAAAAGGGAATCTGTCTCACAAAGTCAGAATCTTTCCACAAGTCCCTATAGGAATCAGTCTTCATTAGCAAAAGTGGAGGCGCGTCGTTTGGTGATTAATGTATCTTCAATGAGGAAATGGCTAGAGACTATATCAAAGCAAGACTTCAGAAGTCTTGAGATGAAAAAGCAAATGAGGACCTGACCTCAAGTCTCAGGTAGAGGCTTTGGCAGGAGAAGCACTGTGAAGGATTGCAGTTGGAAAACTTTTACGATAAGTCTGCTCTAATTTTCTAATTACTTCGCTTTACTGACATTACATATATAACAGGTAGAGTTAGTAAAAGTACCTCTGTTAATCAAGTTTTTTTCCCTGCAACAGTATATAGTATTTCTATAGAGTGGGTCGGGGCAAGAAGCCCGGGTTAGGTGAGAAGCCCCCCCAGGCTTATATCTAAACTTACATTTTTGGTGCTTTTTCTTATTGATAGGATTGAAGCTAGAGGCTTTTTAGGCGACATCACAAATTTTCAAGGCATTCAGCACTAAACTATAGTCGTAATTAAAGAAACAAAAAAAGGTGCATGGTTTTTGTAACTTTGATTAATTCTTTGAAAGTGGTTGTCAGAAATAACTTTGGAAAATTTTAAAAGTATAATGGATATCTGCATTGCTTCACTTTATGACCATCACATAAATATGATTTGGATCATGATTTTTGCATTTTAGCTCAAAATATGGAGGTCAAATTAAAATATGTGGGTTTGGGGCGAGAGGCCCCACATGGTATGGGGCATGGGGCCCCCTTCACTGAGGCCTCGAAGCTGCTTCCGGAACCATTTAATAATGTTTACTTTACCTTAAATCTTGATAGAATAGCTAATTGAAATAGAAAAAATTTTGGCCGAAATTGAAAGAGGGCAAAATATATTAAAAAATAAATGCATGAACAGAAAAATTCAGAAATTCAGAAAAAGTGAATAGAATGCCTTAAAAATGATAGAAAAACCTCAAGAAATAACTTTCAAGCTGAATGCGCTCCCAAAAAACAATTGCCATAGGATTATAATAGGGGGGCTTCTTGCCCGATGGGCGGGGTAAGAAGGCCATTTTAATTTTTTTACGAAAAGGGTCGTAACTCCTTTATTAAAATTGGTAGACATTCGATTCACTAGTTATAAGTAGAGTCAAGTTATCCCTTCCTGACAGCATAAGCATTCAAATAATCGACCACAAAAAGTAGGTCAAATCGCATCTCGAAGTTAAGGGGGGCTGCATGCCCCGCGCTACTCTATCTATACGTACAATTCAACTATTCTGAGGAGAATGCAATCTGTGTGCCTATGGCACGGAATGACTGTTATATGATTTGTCATTGAACGGTGAACTGCCAATTTCCTTTATCTCTGTCTATCTCTAGTTTTCAAGATGTTACTTGGAAATGTGGTGACTCCAGAGTTTCCAGCTCAAGCAAAACATACCTGTTTTACCATTGATAACCCTGAGCTGCTCCAAGGCAAAACCAGAGAGTAGAAAATACAAACAATTCTCCCCTCCCAGCATGGGGCCAGTCTTATCAATCCTGGGATGTGAATTCAGCAACTTCCAATCTGGTTTCAGATAATTCACATGATACTAAGTTATGTATGATGGTTTGATATTGTTACACCCAATGTTCCACAGAGTAAGCAAAGCTGGAGTTGCTTATGGGTCAAATACGATAGATAGAAAGATAGATAGATAGATAGATAGATAGATAGATAGATAGATAGATAGATAGATAGATAGATAGATAGATACATAGATAGATAGATAGATAGATAGATACATAGATAGATAGATAGATAGATAGATAGATAGATAGATAGATAGATAGATAGATAGATAGATCGATCGATCGATCGATTGATTGATCGATTTGAGTATCTAGTTAGAACGATTGTTGCAAGAATTGGTTGATTGACTTATTGATTGATTGATGAAGACACCAATTGAAAAAATACATTTACAAAATTAAGATTATTTGTTCATTTGATTTCCATTGCAACAAATGCATACACTGTTGCACTTTCACAAATTAACATTTACAAAGGTTTCCATCAGAATGGAACTACTTTTTGTTTCAAAGTTGCTTCTCTTTTCGAAGTATCATGCTGTTGCGAAAGGAAAGTTCATTTGAATAATATGCATGCAATGACCCATACTTGGAAGCAATTGTTTGCACAGTAATAGTCTTTTCAGTGTATGCCCTCTAGGTTGAAACCTGCAGCTCTAAAACCAATTAAGACACCAAAATTCCCTACACCCTACCTTGTAAAACCATGCACTATTAGCAATTAGTATGCATTAGATTCAATCTCTGTTCTTTTAAGAGCTATTTAAATGCAGTCATTGTCTTTAAGTAAGACTGAGTATTCTATTTAGCAGGTAAATGAAACAAAAGGGAGCATTTCCGTTTGATGTAGACTTTTCTAGCTGTCTAATTTACTTCTGCAGAAGGTCTTGACGTGATTTAAGAACTGCATCTTCTGAAGGCGTCCATTAGTAAAATGATCATTTTCTCAAATTTCATGAAATTTCAGCAATTAGACTTCTCTCCCACCACTCAGCTATTTTAAAGGTCTGTTATTCCCCTCTGACAAGACAGCTCTGGATTGAAAACTGTTAACAAGACAGAATTATTTCCTTTTCACCAACAAGGTCCTGAAGGAATTGTAGACATGTGATTTCACAACATTCATTTTTATGTAACCATTCTTTATCCCATGGGGCTGAAGTGACATGGTGCAAAACGTGCATGTTCTAAAATGGATATATGAAAATCTATCAGTAAACGTTTGTTGTGTCGTTTTTATAATCATACTTAAGCTATATTCACATCTTTAATGAAATAGGCGGATAAAACCCTCTTCTTCTTCTTTTGTTTTTACTGAATTTGGGTATTTACAGAATGTAATTCCTGATAATTGAAAGCATGCACTATATAGTGCATATATGCAATTAAAAGTTGAATATATAATAAAGTTAATTCGAAAGCTGATTATTCTTGGAGTCAATTAAGAAAAGGCGTTTTGTTGGATTGAATCGAGAAAAATAAATTTTGTCAGATAAATCATGCATGTTTTCTTAAACCATCATGGAAATGAAAACATGTACGTCAATTCAAGTCTCATATAGCATATACATGTCACAGTTTTGAAGTTAACCTTTAGTCATGCTTTCATCCGTGAATTTGCATTCAACCTTTTTTGTAAGTTGATGATTGAGAAACACTTTTTTTAATTGACAGTCCAGTTATTTGTCATTGACTCCAGAGTGTTTGCCAACATGCTCATTAATCATAAATCAATTTAACTCCTCTTAAAGAACTCCCACTATTCATTGATATGTATACGTATGTTTACAGTGTTGGTGTTTACTCATTTGGTCAAATTGCCAATTTGTAGAGTATAAGTGATGGACATATATCTATTTATAATTGTGAAGCAGAATTATAAGTACAGATAGATTGGACAAATGCATGTTGTTGAGCTGCAGGGCTCTTCAGCAGCCAAAGTGACATATGGTTCCTACAGGATGCTAACAGTGCAGTTGAAAAGGACTTGGCTCCTTTTGAGCATTGAAATCTATGGTCTTTGATTTGAGATGTTCAGTTGGGATCAATAGCCTGAGAGAGGAGATAGGTTCTTGTATGGCTGGTGCTTTTGGCCAATGCATATTTGCCAGCACTGATATGAATGTGATTGGAAGTTGGAATTGAAAGCATTCAGCCTGTTCTTGTCTTAATAGAGAATTGATGCAAGGCGCCCCTCTGTAGCCTAATGTATCAGCATCTCAATTCAGCATCTCAATTCTCCCTCCAGATATCCCGACTCGGTTCTCACTTGCAGTCGAAATCTCACTTAGTGTACTGCTTTTGTGTTGCTGTGGGTCGGCTAAAGCCTTCCTTAAGCACACCCCCAAAGACAGTTATTGCTCTTTGAATGTATGTTGGTTCGCGACAATATGTGCGATAGTTATGTATTTCATTTATCACATCTTGATGACTAAAAATGAATCGATCACATATGTCGAATAACAAATGATAATATCGTATATGTCTTGTTCGACATCGATATTTCCACTGCTTTAACCAAGGTTTTTCATCAGACAAATTCTACAACCAAACCTATCTATGGGATTTTTGCAAAAAGATACAGTCCCACCTTGGTGTTGTGTCGTTGATATATGATTTAAAAGAAGCAGATTGCTCTTGAAATAGAAGTATTGCTGTTTTATATCAATTTTATTACTGATACAAATATATACTGAGAGGTTTAAAGCTTCTGGAAATTGACATGAGGTGCAAATACAAAAGAGTTTCCAAAGAGGCTCTTAACAATCAGGAATGATTACTCAACTTCACAAGATAGATATTCTGTCTCATTTTGTGTAATTTTACGTTATTTGCTCTTTCTGAAAGTCAGTCATATCTGTAACCTGTGTGGATGATTCTGTAACATTCCATTTCCGCACTGCACATAATATGTTTGCTTGTCTATAAGGATGACGTCCCAATAAGAAATGTAAGGCCCGGTGGCAAGCATTTGTTAAGTTTTATTATTGACCTTATGCAGAAACACTATACATATTTTTTCAATTTAACAATCGTCTCAGGAAATAAAATGTCATTCTGGCGACAAAACGTATATAGTCACGACATGGAAGCTCAATTATTTGGGTATGGTCTGACGACTGAATCATTCACTTTAATCGGACAGCATGTAAGCATCCCACGCATATAAAATTGAGCAATTTCAGTTTGATAGTTGAAATAATTCCTATCTTCAAAATGACATACAATTATTATGAGAAACTTGTGTTTTTAATTGAAGTGACCTTTTTATCCTGAAATTTTGAAAGGATCGTATAGTTTATTTTGTTATATAGATTTCTTGAAATGACTTAATTTTATGAATTTATGCATCAGGAAATACCAGTAAAATGTGGTTCCGTCTGCTAACCAGCATGTCTGTCAGGCAGTCTGATTGGCAAGCTAAATCATGCAGATGAGATGGGTGTTGGAAGTTCGCACTACGTTGCCCATTTACCCCATGGTTGCTTCTTTTACCTGCCTCTGGAATGGTAGTACCTCCATAACCACAGGACCAGTGTACTTCCAGGAACCTTCCACCAAAGACCACATGGTTACAGGTGGTCACTACATGTACCACTTGAAAGACAATATTTGAACTTTCAGGGAACTTTCTCACAACTTTTGCAACTGAACTGCTTCAATACAGACACATGCATCCAGTTATTAATTAATCAAAATTTAATAGCCAAACCTAGGTAATTAATTAACTCACAACTCCTCAGAGCGTATATATTATGCCACCTACTTATTAGAACCTTTTGGATTAACTAGTCTAGTACCAGTTCCTGATCTATAAATTCACACTATATCTATATATGCACTATTCATATATATATACATAAGTAGCCTAATTGAATAGTACTTACTTCATAACTTCTGAAATTCTTAATCGAACAACATTTGAAATATACCATCACTGTCCATGCACTATACTTTGGTATTGAATCCGATGTTATACCATGCAATCAACAGTATGCATGCAATGCCTTGTTAGATTGTGTCTGACTTTTTGCCCTTGAGTTAATTATTTCGATATTCATTTTGCAAGGCCTTCTGCATTGTTACATTGGGTGATATTTTGCCGGAAATTAATAACAACACATTTAAACATCCAAAATGAAAGATTCAAGGAAAGATTTGCTTCTTGAATTGTGCTCAGCGAAGTCAGGATTTGTTGAGTCTATTAGTGAGATTTTAGCTCCGCCATTGTGTCCATGGACAGCTCTATCTACAACTAATCAGTTCATAAAACAAGAAGTGATTACTGGTGTTGAGATTGCTTCCCTGCCTCCCCAAATATTAGCAAAAGCTGAATATCCAGAAATTGTCGTTTCTCCCCTCTGATGGAAGGGAGGCTTAAGATTGTCTTTATAATTACCAAAGGAGCTAACGCCAGCCATTAAATGCTTTTAAACTTATGAATATTTCATCTATGTTTTAATTATAAAATACAAAATAGTCCAGTGAATATATTAAAGATGAGACATTCAAGGAGCTACATAAGTGAAATGAAGGTTGTTGTTTAACTAGGGAAATTCTTTAAAAGTCGAAATCGGAGAACGCCTGTTACAAATTTATGGAAAGAGATGCTGTTGAATTGGCAGCTCCATGTTTCAGTGCCTATACTGGCAGTACCTACAATGCCGCCTGAAAGTGAGTGAAACAGGTGATATCTTGCCATTGCCACAATGCTAAACATCCTCCACCAAACTGCTCGTTGAAGCATGAATTCTTATCCGATGAGAAAAAACCTTTTGGGTCATAAAGGCTGATATTTCAGGCATGTGGAACAAAAATGGCTGCTAATTTTCTGTACTGTACTCGTAGTTAGGTATGGGTCAAAATCTTTGATATATAAGTATGTGAACCGTCCCTCCAATTGAAACTAGACATGTACTAATCGCTGGGCGATGAGTGTTGCGCTGCCCTAACTTAGCAAATGAAACATAAATTTTGCAGTATAACATCAAATGCACTGGTGTTGTTTCATTAATTAATGTACTGTATCTTTCAGGATTAAAATGTTCAAAGCTATCACTTCCTCCTCGAATGGATGTCAGCATCAACTGGCAATGTCTTGGGGGCTGCAGCAAAGTCAGCTTGTCCCCAGTAGCAAGACTGTAGAAAGGGGGATATGTGGAGTAATCAAGTTTTAATTTGTTTATTAGAAAAATCCAGATTGGCCTAGGTTTATGTCGAAACTTTGAAAAATTCAATTTGCACCATAGGCCTAATGTATATTACACACAAAGCACATTCAGTTGATTTTTTTTTTGGGATCCAATAATATATTTAGACCCTTTATATACTCCTGGGGCCATTGTAAAACACCTTAGCTGCATTGTTCCTTCATTCTCTAAAATTAGCAAGAGTAACCCCCTAGTCTCGTAGGCCTACAGTGTATGCATTTAATATTGTAATTATATACATATATAGTATATGCATTGTGAAATTAATTTATTGGTAATACACTGAATTAAAATGGACACAACTTGATCGTTTGGAACTGCTGGATAGTGGACAATTGCCACCCAAAAGGCTGGAAAACATTTCTCACTGAATTGACAGAGAGTGCCCCCCTCAAAGCTGACACTTTATGTTATGTATGCAGGATATCTTGCAGCCATAATTAACTTTTTGGTAATACACTGAATTAAAATGGACAAAACATTTGGAACTGCTGAATAGTGGACAATTGCCATCCAAAAGGCTGGAAAACATTTCTCACTGAATTGAAAGAGAGTGCCCCCCTCAAAGCTGACACTTATAAGTCAGCATGCAGCTGCAGCCATATCCAGGCTGGGAGAGCGTGTGTGAAGACATTGGTCAGAGTGGTGGAGAAATTGTTCATAAATGACACACAATAAGGACACTAAATGGAAAAATAAAGACTTTAGGACACACTTTATGACATGAATGAACATACACGTGAATAAGGGCATTGGAAGTGGTGGCTTGTGCCCAGTAGCTTTTACAGAAAATTAGGCCTAGAATGTGAACATTTCAGTGTGTGCAAAAAATCTTCCTTACGAAACCAAGAGCTTGCCCAAGGGGGGCACCCCCCTGGCAGCGCTAATAATAACATTGGGCTTGCGTTTCACTTACTTATCAAAGACTTTGACCCACACCTAACTCTGAGTACAGCAAAGAAAATTGGGCAGCCATTGGTATCTCACGTGCCTCAAATATCGGCCTTTATGACCCAATAGGTTTTCCTGTCATCGGATGAGAATTCATGCTTCTAAAAACAGTTTGGTTGAGATAGTTTGGCATTGCGGCAATGGCAAAATATCACCCTTTTCACTTACTCACAGGCGGCACGGTATATACCCTAAGTTCCATTTACATATTGTGGTATTTTTTTTCTAAGCGTTCGTTTTCTCTGCTATCAATTCCTCCACAGATTCCCTATAGTTTTATAATTGATCAAATCAATTAACAAACGTTACAGTTGGAGTCAGGATTCAGGAAAGTTACTATTTGACAGACTCTGTATAGTTGGTCTCAGCTGGGAGGAGAAACTGGAACCAGTTCAAAAGACTAACCACACATATCCTGACACCCATACACTCTAATCAATATCTAATACCTCTAATTAGTGCCTAGCAACCTGTAAGGTGTTAACTAACAGCTGCAGTCTTATTAAGGATGGGCTTTTGGCCATCCAAGCAATAGATCTACACTCAGTTTAGTCTGTAGGAGGTGGTACTTGTACTACTTGATAGCCAGTGAATGATCAGCTGGGTGGCAGAGTGGTTAAGGTTCCCGCCTGCTCCGCTGAAGGTCAATGTCTGCATGAGTTTGAATCTCAGTTGGGAACCCTAAATTTCTGTGAACCTTCATGAGCAAATTCCAAGGTGGATTATATTTGAAAGAGACATTAAATTGGCAGCCCCATGTATCAGTGTTTGTTTGTGCTGGGCACCTAGAAGATCCCTCATATGGGGTAAATGTGTAACATGTTGAGTACTCCTGTACTCTCTTCCATCTCATCAATTGATCAGTCCTCACTAGGGCCCAGAATGGGCTTAGAGGGCTGCACTTACTATCTATCCATCTGTCTAATATGTCATAGTCAGTTTAAAATTGCTGCTGCATATTTTTTGCTTGTTAATTTATAATAAATCTAACCATGAAGCTGTTATATCGTCCAGACCTTCCCAAAAATCCCACTGTTGGAGTATTGTTCATTTCAGGTATGGTGAGAACTTACAGAACATTTTACGGTGCAGCAAGTGGATGATCATAGGATAGTCTGGTGCAGTCTGTGGTCAAGGGGGCCCCTGAAGACTGAGAAGTAGGGATATTCTTATTGACAAGTTCTGGGCAGCATTTGGCATTCAGGAGGGCCTAATTAGACTGGTCAGTTGCCACATGGATGTCTTGACCCACAGCACAAGGGTCAGGGGGATCCACATGGGTCAGATCAGCTGGAAATGGAGAAGGCAAAAACTGCCAAGATGTGAACACATTGAAGTTAGTGTATCACATGGGGGTGGCAGTGGGGGATATCTACCCTGGGTGGTAATACAGTGAGATACCTAAGGCACAGATCAGTAGATTAAGAAAGTGGAAGGCACCAGTGTGTTGAATGACCTATCTATGAATAATTATACCAAAAAGATTGGCTTAGGCCTACAGACACTACCCCTTGGTGCAATATTTAATTTTGATAACCAATTGATGATTATATGGTCATATCTGATTGATATTCAAAACATTCATAATTCCATGTAAAGGTACATTTTTCATTTGAAGTATTATGGATTGCCTGGTGTGCTCACTGAAAATCCATGGCCTCATCATCTGATTTCCACAACATGAAAATGAATGGGGCAAACTTACATGGTCCTAACTATAATAAATCTGAAACGCTTTTAATTAAATACATATTATGAAAATATGGTAATATAATTTCGGATGATTTCCTTGTAGAATAAGCTGTTTTTAGTCTGTTGTATATCAGTGGCGGATCCAGACACGACAGTCTAGGGGGGGCGCGGACTTGTTTTGGAATTTGCGGGCCCGCATTATCGCAATTTTTCTTCAAAATGCTACTATTAATCTTGGTGGTCTAGAGGGCGGCCCGGGCTGCTGTAATCACGGTGTCCGCCACTGACAGACAGAACGGACAAACAGACAGAAATGTTTATTTGACATGAATCCAAAAACAGTTACAAAGAAGATTAAACATGGTTTTATTATCTCAATGTCAGGAGACATTCCACTGTATAAACAACACATGACTGCAGCCACTGTTTTCTTATTATTTTCTATTTTAACTGCACAAATGTGTGTTTATTGATAGGCCTATATTACTAGAACAGGAATATGATAATTTGATAATATACACATGGTGATACCACAGCTATTGTGTCTTTTAAACCAAATGTTTCATTATTTTAATATGTCTCTTTCGCATAAGTGTAGTTGTAAATCTGTGTTTGTAAATATCCATTTTGATATGTATATTTATGTTGATGCGATATTGTTTATTATAGGTTTGGGGTTTATTTTTATATAAAATCAATGTATGTAGATTATAATTACAATGAATGTTCTTAATTGCTTTATGTATTCTTGTGTTCGTTAACTCCTGTGGCTGGAACCTGTGAATATAATAATATTATGTGATTTTGTATTTTTTATGACAATTATATCAAATATGATATTTGCCGTCAATAAAAAAAAAAAAAAAAAAAAAAAAAAAAATGTATATGATGTCTGATGGTTTGATTCTTCTGTTATGTGATTTTGTTTGCAACACCTCAATTTGATACTAAGCACTTGCAGGTCATTCACTATGTCTTCAATAAATGTAAGGCCATTTAATTATCAAATTCTTCACATACTTCTTTAGTCATTTAGATGCAAGTAATCTGGTAGTTTCTATATAAGACACGGAGAGCCTGTCTCTCTGAGTTGATTTAATCAATCCCAGAATACCATACATCTTCGGGTTACTTTCTTACTCGAAACTTAAACAAACTTGTGCCTGACACTCTGATTCACTTTAAAAACACATGTGCAGCTATTGCCCAATGCTGTCACACTTCTTAACAATTGCAGGTGGATTCAATTTACTCAATTTCTCGAATATGTGTTTGATAACAGGCTTCATACTGTTACTAACACCAAGTGGACTCTTACTTGGTCTTAGAAGTTGAGAACATAAGAAGGTAGTTATTACCTTTGGCACGAGGGGGCATGCTTTTTTCCCTTTCTCTAACCTTTTTCCGTTTTCTTTCTTTCTTGTTCTTCCCCCATGGTGTCATTATTTTCTTGTAACTGCTACCACGAGAACATCCAGCCTGTTTTTCCATCTCTAGCACCATGGCTTGTTAAATTGCAGTTATGTGGCACCATTTTTTATATCTGACTTCTGTCTGTGAGAATGGGGACTTCTTTTGATTGGAACAAGGAAGACTGCCTATAGGCTATGCCCAGCCATGAGCCCAAGATAATCATGTTTCTTACTATTTCTGATAACCACAAAATTAAAATAAAATAAAACTTGATGGTAAAAATTTGTGGCTGAGTTAGCCTGAGTCAAATTTTTAATAGTAAACATCATCTAGACCTAACAAGAAAAAAGGCAAATATTCAAAAGAAGAAAAGAATTGTAAGGCTTGATAAGAGAATGTCGTGCAAAAAGGGAGGTTGGGATAGCTTCTGAGCTTCATAATCAGTTTGGCCACAATCGATCGCATTGGTCTGCGTCTCGGTAAAATCGGTTATGTACCATTTACAGTAACTTCTATTAAGGTATGCGGCTGATGTGCATGGTCATCATGTGACTGATTCTTGCAAATCAACTTATTTCTTGCCAGTATCCGCTGCTCAAGAATCGCACCTCATGAAAATTTGTTGGATTTTTTTTTAGATTGGAGAGAGTTGGGCGTCCACAACATGTTGAATATTTTCCCCACGTCAGGGATTTTTCAGATGACTAATGTAATCACTAATACAAGAAACTGCAAATTTAACATTTAATTTGATATGGCGGGAATGTTTATTACACATTAAGATCTAGGAAAAAATGGTTCCTTGACCGGTGAGGGAATGCATGAACTTCAGCAGACCAGACCTTAACGCATTCATTTGGAGAAGTACAGCCGATTTCATAATCGTAGATACACTGTAAAATTTGAAATTTTGAGTTAGCTCAAATGATTGAGTGAGATGGTTGCACAAATTGTTTGAGCTAACATAGCTTGATGTTTTCAGTTATGATAATCTTTTCATTGTTATAACTTTAAACAACAAGCTATGATAGCTCGAAGGAATTGTGCAACCATCTCACTCAATCTTTTAAGCTGACTAAGAATTCAAATTTTATTACAGTGTACTAAACCTGAATGTGAGGTTGTTTTTCAGGACATGTTATGCTATGGGGTAGAGTGATGTCATAAGTTTTTTGAAGTCATTTTTCCCTGTAGAATAAGTATCTCAGAAAGAAAAAAAACGCAGTTTCGCGGAATGTCGAAAATTATGAAAACGACTGTAAGAAATTATGCCACCATATAGATAAAAGTGACTTTATTACTTTAAATTGTCATAAATACTACAGGAGATTTTTCCAGTGAATTGCTCTGAGTGTTGTGATAGATTCTGGAAATGCTGATTACAATCAGGTGTATAGTTCTCAACAGACTGGCACAGTCCTCCAGGGGCGCTGCTGTTTCCCAACATCCCCTGTCACAGCTACACAAAGTCCCGTGCATGTCTCGCACAAGACTCGCGTCAGTCTCACCCCTAACGAGACTTGAAAGGTGCTTCTTATGTGAGCTTATGTGATGGCACACTCGCAAGAAAGGAATTAGGCACAATGGTCCCACAAGAGCAGTAATGAGCAGATTCCCCTGGAACTGGAACTGGAACTGCACAAAGAGAATTCATCTGGTCTTTGCCAGCCAGGGATTCTGCAGACTCGTGCGCGTCTTTCTACGCCTCTCCAGTTGCACTCTTTTTCCAATTGCTATTGCTCTCCTGCCCTGTCATTCTCAGCAGTTTATTTTCAAAAACTTTTGCTGCCATTTCTCTGGTCACCTTATCCTATTACAGCCAGAGAAATAGGAGTGATTACCTTTGACTGTTTGAGAACATGATAGATTTGGCTCTGCGTGGAGTCCTTCATAGGTTATATGCTCATACCGTCCAAACGAGCAGAGTTATGTGTTATCCTTGCATGTCCATGTAACATGGAAAATAGAGGGACAGCCGATCACTCACAGACTCACAGCCTACAGTTAATCACATCTTCTCCATCAGCTGTATAAGTTTAATATCCAAAGCATATGTTCAGCAGCCACTACACTGAGATGATTTTGTCATTGAGTATGAGTTGATTTCAATGTTCTGTTTTTCTACAACCACTCATTAAGAAAGTCAAATGTTTACTATAAATAATTATTATAAGGGAAATACAATAAAATTCCTCAGGTGTGTATAGACCTGGAATTGAACCTAATACTGTAATGGTTTGTAATGGTGATACAAACACTTTCCTCCTGTTTTATTTGGAATTCGAATGCTTTTCTTGCCTCATATACACTCGGAATAATGAAGGCCAATTAATTCTGGCTAGGAGTATCTCTACACTTCAGTCTTCTATCTCCTCTGGTATTTAATTCTGGCTGGAGTTGAAAGTTGTCTGTCTACCTGTGGATATCTGTCTGTCAGGCTTGTTATCTTGATGTATTTTTTCCTTTTTTTGCCTAAGGTCAGTCTGGCTTCCTTTAAACTCTTCTTTCATCTTCACCCCACACATTTCTTTTACATTTTCACAACAGTTTCTATTTGATACCACAGTGACTGCATCATGGGGTTGCACATATTGTGCACCTTCGTATCTTCCAAAGACCAAAGAATGTAATAATTATGTTACATTTTGTTTGTAAATGTTATGTAGAGACTAAAGTTGTGCATATAAACATTAATGATATTGATGGGGGCACTTCAACATGATGTTGTTGTTTTTTTCATGTAGCAATTGCAGTTAGAAGCTTGCAAAGTGACTTAATTGGTCACAACATCATCTGAAGTGTTACGAACAACTATGCCAAGATCATCGTTTGTAAACGTTTAACTTGTGGCAACCATAAGTTGCCATTCAAGTAACGCAATGTATTATCATAACTATTTGCAATTGTTTGATAGCGCAATTCATAATAATTATTGATGTACGAAAATTGCAATTCCAAAGTTTATTCGGATGATTGTCATTCTTATGATGAACAAAAGCATCCTCATGTTGTTCTTTTTGTTTTGACACTTCCTAATACTTGTACGTCTACCCCGGTTGGCAATTGCGCCCAACGCCGCTTTCCAAATTCCGGTATCCCAAAACAAAACCATCAGTATAGACCTTTCTAGGAACCTTTCCCGACCATATTCTCCATCATGTGGTCAATTTCTAGTATAAAGACAGAAAAAAGATTGTCTGAATTTATGAAGGCTTTTTGACACTAGTCACGCACTGCAGGGTATTTATGATTGATCAGAAAATCCCTCCGTCAAAATAAATAGTCCCCATAGCTGACCGATTTACCCTGCGCAATAATACACTGGAAGATGGAGTGGTCTCCATGTGGTCTGTATGTTGAATAATATTTTCTAAAAATTGGTTACTATTGAAGCGATACAATACAGTTAAGCGTATGTTCATTAAAAGTGCATTTGGTGCACCGTTATCATCATTGTTATTTGATGTCTGTGTTATAACACAGCCATTTTTATTACTTGAACAATGGAGGTATTTCCTTTGCAACTAATGAACTATTTGACATATATTTCATATCATTTCATTTATCTGATATCATATAATGATTATGTTGTTGATGAAGAGGGATGGATGAGTGGTTTTTACATCCAGTATTTTTGCACTAATTGTATAGCAAAGGCAGGGATCATAGCCAGGGGGCAGCTGGAAGGCGGTTAAGTTTCCGCGCCTGCTCCACTGAAGGTCTCAGCTTGCACAAGTTCAAGCCTGATTAGGGTACCCAAAATTTTCAGCGGTCCTTCATAAGTAAAATCCCAGCTAGATGTTGTTCATATGAGACGTTAAATTGGCAGTCCCTTACATCAGTGTCTGTGCCGGGCTAGTAAAAGATCCCTCACATTGGGTAAATGTGTAACATGTTTAGGACTCCCACAGTGTCTCTCCCATCTCATTAATCCACCTTAGTGGCACCCACAACTGCATAGAGGGCTGCACTTATCCTGTCTATCTATCTATGGATATAACTATCAGCAATGCCAATGAGGCAGGGTGCGCTCTGGGCGCATACACGGTAAACATGCATGGGTTGTCATGAATCAAACTTGGGTCCTACAAAGGTCCGCTGTTCGGCACTCTAAGTGAGGTTCCACTGAGCTAGGCCCAAGGCGCTTTACCAAAATAAAAAATAAGAAAATGAGGTTAGTATTGTATACGGTTATTGTTGTTTATAACTTTCTTTTCTGTTGTGCTTCCCCTGTTGCTGCTAATTTATCTCAATATAAATGTGAGGGCCTAGCACATAGTTGTATTCATTAGGGAAAGGGTACTGCCCCTGTGATATCTGAGGACTCGAGGGGAAGTTCATAGGCAACATTTTTTGCCACTTCTGATCTCACACTTGTCTCATAGTCGGAATATTTACTTTACAGTGTGCTAAAGCCAAGTCTCTCTTGATAAGAGAACATTCCGAAATTTGACATTTACTTCTGTATCATGGCTACCTCAACACTGTGCCTCTATCCACCTGCCCTGTGAGCCACTTTTTGCCATCGAGCAACCTGGGCCGAGCTGGGCTGTCCGAGCCAATGTTGTTCAGTGTGGTTAGGTTTTGTGTTTTGACGGGGACTGCTCTTCTTTTTTCAGAAGTTTTGCCGACAATTGTAAATAGACAGATTGATGCAATGCTGGAGATACACTATACAATGTTGGGCACATATATACACTTACTTGTGTGTTAGTTTCTAATTGAGGCATTTTCGTTATATATATGTAAGAGTGTATAGGCTGATGTGGTACATTTTAATTACTTTTCATTATTACATGACCAATATTCAAGAGAAATGCTGATTGGCCAGAATCAGTCACATGATGAATCGATGATGTCATAAAAACTAATATTATATTGCATGGTTACAGTGCAATATGAGTTTTCTTTACTGCAGCAGGACAAGCAGTGCCAGCAAACTTTCGCAAAGAATATTAATAAGTTTTGTGTTCTGATGTTTTTGAAAAAAGAAATTCTCAGGAATTAATTATCATCAGGTTCAATATGAATTTCCTGGTGCAAATAAAACTTGATATTGCATTCATACAATGCATATTCGTATGATGTTCCGTTAATGTTTTTCGGATGTTGGTCATGCATGGGCCTGTGGAATCGCTGAAAGGGTGTAAGAACACTTCTAATTTTTTATTCAAAATGGTTCAGAACAATTTACATTATGCATACATGTAATTGTAACATCATCCAAATGAAACATCAAAAATGACTTTTCCAGGTGTGTGTTCCTGCATTAGTATTACCTCTATATTGCACACTTGTGTGTTTATGTGTGACTTATTCTCCTCTATTGACTTTTGGGTGAATAGGTCTTCTTTCAATGTAATACTAAACTACAACGTACAACTTCTAATCTTTTTAGGTGTTGTTTGAACTGCACCTGATATCTGGTGCTATTAGAATTTGGTCAACATTTGCAGGATATGCCACTGGAGCTTTTGTGTGTTCAGATTCTGTAATCTTGTCAAAAGTGAAGTTGTCAACATTTACCTAACCTTCCGTGAGTGACAGGACTTGGTTTTTCTCTTCATTCTTGCATTGCTCACCCCCAAGAGGTGCCTTGTTTGGAGACTGAGGCCTCAGACTTCACTGGTTAACTGGTCGAGTTCCTGTGTGTTCCCAGTGGGCTTCCTGTAAAAGAGGTTCACTGGGGCAATGTGGAGTAAAATGCCACTGCAACTGAAATATATTTATATATTGAGATAGCGAGAGAAGACAATCAGTTGGTGCCTGTACTGATTCAGAAATGTCATTTGATTGTATAATCTTCCTGGCATAATGGAGTTACTTCTTATTTTTCAAATTTCCCCTTCCAATTTAACTGAAAATAGTTAGGCTCAGTTTGTTTTAATGAAAATCAAGGCAACAACAGTTTCTGCAAATTTCATGCATTGTTAATTTTAATGCATATTTATAGTATCCCCAGTTACTTGTTACATACAAATTGCAGCCATGTTTTACAGTATGGTACACAGCATGCCTCTGATATCAAGAGAGAGAGAAAGTGGAAGTAGATATCATCCTCTGACACTTAGTGTCCTGGAGGGCTCTTGTGTTTGTTTACTGTCTGTCAGTCTGTCTGTACGTGAGGCAATATGTCTGCATGTGTCTATGTTGTCTATATTTGTATCTCAGGTATCTGTTGGCTGTAGTGCCGTCTGCTTGTTGAACTGCCGTCTTGTATAGGCTAAGTTTTTATACGTATTACCAGGGGTGCCGGAGGAATCGCAGGCAGCAGGGGAGGTTGAATAAAAAAGCGCTATTCTAATGTTTGCGACAATATTTTGATAGAGTGTCGATAAATTTTCTGAATATATACTTATTAATTTAAGGCCAAATAGTACATTTTTGTTCGATCGTATGGACACATTTTAGCGCCCCCCCCCCCCCGTTCCGGCACCCCTGCATGGTATTCCGCCCGGTTATGCTTCTTGTGGATGATAATGATTTGGAGTTGGATTCGTCATTCTAACCTGTTGTCGTTAAAGTTAATGTGACTGTATCATAGATTTCATTAAATTAGGAAGACAAAAATAGAGTAAGATAATGACTTGTTTCAAATAGGTTAAGTCTTGAGTCACTGGCTCAGTATGGGTCCCTGAAGAATATGTTACAGATTGAGGTGAATAATATTTGCATCTTAACAGAAGTTACATAACACATCCTATTTTGATATATCCCATGGTGTTAGCTCCACGTTGCACAGTTTCTGTTGGTTGGACCTAAAAAATAAACCAAGAAATAAACGAAGGATGAAATGGGAGCTTGTAATGATTGCTGTGGCTGGAGAAGGGCCAAGAAGATTTGCAGTTTATGTGTTCTGCAATATTGGCATCAGCTGGGGTGGCCGATGATGATAGACAGAGATTTACAAGAAGTTTAAAGAAACGTTTTGCTGACGAAGTCACTCATCAAGTGCAAGGAAGGTTGCTGTGTGCACCAAGCAACTGGCTCAAGGGTCTGTGCAGGGGGTGCAACATGGCCCCACACAGGGTGGATGGTGAAGAAAGTGGTCACATTGGTGGTTATATAGATAGATAGACAGAGGGATAGACAAACAGACATAGAGATAAAGAGATAGACAGACAGGCAGATAGATGGACAGGCAGATAGATAGACAGACAGATAGACAGCAAGATAGACAGGCAGATAGATAGACAGGCAAATAGACAGCAAGATAGACAGAGGCAGAGATACAGAGAGAGAGATTGAGAGATAGATTGACCGAAAAAAGAAAAGAAGAAAGAGAGAAAGAAAGAAAGAAAGAAAGAAAGAAAGATAGATAGATAGATAGATAGATAGATAGATAGATAGATAGATATAGATGGATAGATAGATATAGATAGATAGATATATAGAGAGATAGATAGATAGATAGATAGATAGATAGATAGATAGATAGATAGATAGATAGATAGATAGATAGATAGATAGATAGCTAAATGTTTAGTTTTGACTTGGACCCTTTCAGGCTGTCCCTTGGACTTTTTCCCATATAATCCTTTCCTCACCCAGGACCTCAATGATAAATTGTCTTGTTTCGTTGGCAAAATCCCTCATGGACTTTAAATTTAAGGCCAGTTTGTTGAAATTACTACTTCCATGAATGACTTTGGATACAGCTTGTTATTGAACAAGTGAAATCGAGGAAGGTGCATGTTGAGGGAGTGTTTATTTCCACAGTAAAACTCACGGGGTTGTCTAAACCTCTCTATTTGTGTTTGAAGTCACCTGAATTATGTTGTGTCTAACTGTAAACGAACTGCTTACAAGTTTTGTTACAGCATAAATAAAACGAACAAGCCAGTTGAGATAAGCTACAACAATAAAGCCAACATGTGTAAAGTCTGACGCTGTTGATATTCCTGTTCCAGGCAACTCCATATCAGTGTTGAGTTCAATGCGCGAAGAATATATAACTGATGATATTTAACCTATGTCCTCATGGAATATCGTTGAAATTAATTCATGTGGGACAAAAAAAAGAGACTGTAACAAATTCTTAATCCATACCTTTACCGATTGCTTGCTGCACATTTCACGATCATATAACTCCTTTCCAAAAAGTTCTGAGAATAACCCAAGGTTTTCATTCAAATATATATTGAGCAGACCAATCGAATGGGGTAGACAAGGAAAAAAATCAATGTTTAGAAATTAGATATATTGTATACTTCAGTTTGGTTGACATTGTGACATAACCATGACTCCAAGACAGATGCTTTTACCAACTCATATTGTCAATGGACTGCTTTGATTGATGTCTGTCAAGGAGATTTATGGATGTTGAAACATATCATATGCCTTGAATTGGGTAGATCTAGGCTGAAATGCACAATAGAATAGAATGATGAATTCTATCTTTCTGTAAAAGCAACCAGCTTATTTAAATATATGGAAAAAAAACTTACAAAAGAAAAGTTGTTCTAAAAGATCAAAGTGATTAATATCAGAAATTCACAAGTTCTGTCAGCCAAGATGTTGAGTCAAAAGAGCAAGAAGTTTGGGCATGGTTTGTCTTGGGTTGGTCAATAGGTTGTCAGTGTGGTGCATCCCCCTCCCTCCCCCCGAGGCCTGCCCATCCCACGTTACAAATGCTGACAGCTGTGTAACACCCTCCTGCTCCCCTTACTAACAAGCTGGCTCAGCCTGTCTGGGCCTGGCTTGGCCAAAGGGATGCAATAGGGTTGAGGAGGCTGGGGAAGAGACTGAAGAAGGCTCAACTTGGGGGCCAGAGCTTCCTGTTTGCTTGTTGGTGGCTTATTGGTTGCTTGTTGGTAGCTTACTGGTTGCTCACTTGGTTACTTTCTGGCTGCATGCTTATTGTTGCCATGATTTGTCAAATATTTTTGTGACTTATTGGCTGCTATAGATCTAATGTAGCTTACGGTTGCTTGTAGTTGCTTTTGTAGCTTATTGGTAGCTTAACGGTGGCCCACTGGTTGCTTATTAGGGTAAAGATGCATATGTTGCCTCTTGTCTTACTGATTTACCTGCTGGCTTGCTGGTTTTTTTTTTCATGTTATCTTTCTCATTGTTACAAGGTGGTTTGCAGGTAAATTACCAACTTACTGGCTTTCTCATAGTTTTCTGATTGACTGATACTTACTAGTAGCATACTGGTATTACTCACTTGTATTCTACTTATTTTTAAATATATAGTAACTTACTTTTTGGGTACTGATTACACACTGGATCAATATGAGTTGCTCACTGGTGACTTACAAACTACTGGTTGTTTGTAATACAACTTACTGGTTGGTGCTGATTGTTCACTCATCAATACAGTTCTGGGAGGTTTTAGTGGCTGGGATTACAGTTATGGTTACATACCAGTATTTGTGTTATTGACTATAATATGATTAAGACCAAGTATATTGTTTGCAATACTACCTAAAAGGTGTGCATCAGCTGATTGGTTTGCCTGGGATAAACTTGTATAATAAGTGTATGAGGTTCTTAGTGTCCTAGTAGGCGCTACTGGCAATATATGTACACAGTGTAGCAACCCATCTCTAACAGAATCCATTTTCTCCAATGAGACATACATTTATTTACAAAAGTACTCTCCTAACTTGCCAATCTTTCTTGGATAACTCAGTTCTCTCCCATAACTGCAAGGCATATTGAAATAGGACAAGATAAGCCTGTTGACAGACAGTGCTTACATAAAGTAGTTTCCTCTTTTTATATTTTACTTTCAATCATTGACCTGAGAAGTATTTTTGTTGGGTCATTTGATGTTGCATGCATTGTCAGTAACTTGGCAAGAATAATTGCAAGTTTTTATGACCTAATTATCCTGCATTTTGCATGTTTGTGATTGCATGTATAGTCATGCACATCCATGTTCTCTGTCAAAGCCAAAGTATTACTGTCAAATTTATCCAGATCGATCTGACAGAATCCAAAACTGATTGGAATTACATTCATCCATGCCTAGTTTGTAACAAAAACAACCTCGAGTTGACTTTGGCGTCTTTTATATTTGAAAGCAAAACTCTGACCGAGGAATGATGTGGCAAAGTGGATAAGGTGTATGTCTGCTTATTGAGACATCAGGTTTATGTTCCAGCCATGACATCAAGGTCTGCTAAGGGTGGACATGGAAAGCCTTCTGAAGTTCTGTAAAAAAAAACCCTGTCAATATGATCATTACAAAAAACCCATTTAATTTCCTTTCATAAATACATGTTTCGAAATATGTGGCATGCATGATCTTGTTGTGTTAAGAATGTTTTTTTTTTTCTGACTTCAAATTATGTTGCTGAAATATGAATCAGTCGACATTTCCAACTGTTTTTCGAAACAAAACTATAGTAACCTTTTAAAATGCAATTTAAACCTCTTATTTGCATGTTTTGGAGCCAAAGTGAAGAAATTTACAGCTGTATGGCAGTTTGTCAGAAGAAAAACATCCAGGGAGACCTATTGAGGATCCACAATAAAAAAGCAAGAGAAAGGAACACAAAAAATTCTCAGAAAAAGACAGTGAACAAACAAATAATGAAACAGGCACTTGCTTCTACAGCTGCGAATTTTTTGGTTCAAAGATCCAAGATCTGTTAGAAGGAGATTGGCTGGCAGATTCTTGTACCTAGCAGAGCTGAGGGTGATATCTTCAAATTCTTCACATGTATGTCTTTACAAGATTGACACCCCTCTTCTCAACCTTTTTTGTTCTTCAGCTTTATTTTTTGCCTACTCATCAATATCCAAATGCTTATGTTTCCCCCAGATTTCTTTAAGGACACTTGAGTGCATTGGTGAAATTGAGCTGGTTAAAAAAACTCCAAACAGGTTCATACAGTAATCATACAGTCTACAAAAGTCAGCAACAATTTTACTCAAAATATTTTATGAAGTCAATTGTAACATTCTCCTTATATACCCGGTCACTTTTTTGTCAATTGTCCAGCAATCAGTCACATTGATGTTTTACTCGACAATCTGGAGCAATTTTGTATTGGTGTTCCCAAGGTTTCCAGCAAAGCATCATGCAGTCAAAAGTATTATGTCCTCAGTTGAGGGAGTTGTGCTGTACACATTCCCTCTTCTTATTGAGAGGAACATCTATATTCTTGCAGTATTGTTTATTTGTGTTGTTTTAAGCAGTAGAGAAAGCAAGAAGTTTAGAGCTTTTTGGGCGAAGTTGTGTATTTTGATTACAGGGAAAAGAAATGCGGAGTTGGCAGGGTTAAGCAGGGTGGGAGAGCATCTTTAAGTGGAGGAAAGGTGCACAACCCTCCAAAGGTGCACACCTGAGAGTGAGAAATGTGAAGGCACCAGAAGGGAAGAGCATGTGCTGCTGGCAGGAATGCTCAGTTTATTGATGTAGCTAAAGTACAATATCATCTATGTATTATTGTACATTTACACCAAAGACTTTAAAAAATATGTGCATGGTTCGATATTCGAAATCTATCAATAGATATCCACTTTATTTGCTGTGACAGTGTAAACACTGGACCCGTATGAAAGACCACCCCTCCTGTGGTCATGAATTTTTTGTTTTTTTTGGTTATGGTCCAGACCATCCGGTCTGAAAAGCTACTTCAAGAGGCTGGTCGCATATCACAAATTGAAATTGGTCTTATTACATGGGGTAACAAAGTGAAAGGGTCATTGTAGATACCAAACGCTGTAAAACTACATGAACCATTACAAGACTTAGTGTAAACATAGAGAAAAGGCAATCGTGGACATTATGTGAATGAACCAGCAGAAAGACAATCCATTGTATTTGGTGTGTAATGCAGGATTGTCAACTGGGGTGGCATAAGTCAATATTTCCATGTTTGAGACATGATGATTTTGGTAAATATTATGGCATAACCAAAACAAGCTGTCAATGTGTGACTGTCCTGCTTAAAATGGCTGTCTGTCTTACATGCTGTCTGTGACTCCCAGTGTGTGGGTGAGGGATTAAGGGGTCACATGTAGGGTGTGTTGACCACCCAAGGCTAATCTCAAGGGCAAATCTCAAGGTCATTGGGTCACTGGTTGTGTGTCACTTATTGTTCAGTGACACAATGATCGAAATATACAAATATGACTTGGGATGAAGAAAGGGAAATGAATGACATATAGTGGAACGAGCAAAACGGAAGCACAAAACAGATTGAAATATGAATATCCATGGATGGAAGATGAGAAGGAGGAGGAGGAGGAGGAGGAGGAGGAGGAGGAGGAGGAGGAGGAGGAGGAGGATAAATATTGTTTTAGCAAGGAGGTAGGAACAATAAGGAAAAATAAGTAATATAACCAAATGGAACGAGAAAGAATTCATTAAGAACGAGTCGGAGGGAGAAATGAAGGAGGTAGAGAGAGCACGGAAAGAGAGAAGGGGAACAAGGGAGCAAAAAAGCACCGCATTGTATGAGAGGGAAAATCAAGAAATTTTGTTTGTTTGTTTGTTTGTTTGTGTTTTACGCCTCTGCAGCACCTTAGTGGGCTATATCGAGGCAGGCGATAGCCGTATGATGATGAGATGAGAAGACTGTGAGTCTGGTACATACCCTATTAATTCAGGGATGCCCAGGGTCTTTCAGTTGCCCCAGCATAGAACACTGGATACAACCCGCCTCCATTTAATGTCCCATGGGCTCGGACTAAATTGAGTTCCGGGGAAAATTCAAGAAATACCCAAACTGGATGAGATAAGAAATTCATAAGGAGTCTCTCTGTTGACACTTTACAAATGAATGTTTTCAAGCCTTGTAGAACATTGCAACTGATGTCTGTATCACTGTTTCGGTCGATATACCCTCAACAGCAGACTCCTTTGCACCCTGTTTTAGCATTGATAATTGACTGTTCATGAGCCCTAGTGGACTAACCCTGCAGTTTGAAATCTGCTCCCAAAAGTCCAGTCTATCATTTGAGCAGCCAAGCAAATACATGGGATCATTCGGACTGGCCTGCAGACCTCCTGTAAACCTCTGATGACATCCAAGGGAATCACTGCACCATCTGTGCCTGGGCTACTGCATGGTGCCAAAACTACTCAGTTCATGCATTTCAAGAAACTGAAGATGTTCGAAACTGAATTCAGTATGCTCGGAACTTGATTGTTAGATGGTGATAATATTTAACTTTACCCATTCGACACCTCTGTCAGCCAATCACATGCCAGTATTTCAGGGTGATAATTCCCATATTATTTGTTGTCCACTTATCATGATATTTGAATGTTTGGCTGTTTGTCTGTATAAGCTGGTTATACAGCATAGGATCGGGAATATGTTTTTATCACACCTTGGGCTAAAGCCCTCGGGTGATAAATCACATATTCCCTCACCAGAGTTTGAGTAGGCTCATACCTGATTAACATTCAGTCACTGCCTTTGTGATTTTTAACTTCTATGGGATGAATTTCATCTAAAATCTCTTGCACATTGCTCAAAGTGACCTAATGTTGGGTTTCTCTAGTATCAAAAGATCATTATACCAGCCTCCTCCCTCCATATGATGTATGCTGAGATGTTGCCCTCCACTGCCCGCCATTACTGCCAACGGTCATCATAATCTTTGATCTTTGCTCCGGACTCCCATCAATTGATGTCAAGAGATGTTGGGTGCCATCAGCGTGTGTTAAGGCAACACAAAATGAGAGTGATCATTACAGGTCATATTTACATGCAAACTCATGCTGGGAAAAAGAAGAAGCTGCATTGAGGAGAAATGAAAAGGTCTTTATGTGGGTAATGGAGGCAAGAAAGAGGAGGGCCAGGCAGGAAGAAAGAGGGAAAGGAGAGGAAGAGAAAGGGCTGAAGAAAAACGTGGACAGAAAGAACTGAAAGGCAGAGATAAGGACAGAATAAAGTCGGGAATAATGTGCATCCTCTTCCAGGAATTTAGATTTTTACACTCAGATTTTGGTTGGAGATTGTAGAATATTGCAGATCTATGGCTACATGTATGCCAAATAGCAAATATGGAAATTTGCTTCCGAATTGTAGACCTAATTGATGAAGATGTGAATAAATCAACCCATTCAGATTTTAAACCTAACTTGCCAGAGCTAAATTCACTGGTAGAAATTCCTATAGAATTATGCAGTCAAGTCCTCTTAGTTGTACACTGTAAATTTTTAATTTTGAGTTAGCTTAATTGATTGAGTGAGATGGTTGCACAATTCCTTTGAGCCAAGCTTGTTGTTTGTAAGTTATAACAACATAAAGATTATCATAACTCAAGCAAGCTATCATGACTCAAACAAATTGTGCAACCATCTCACTCAATCATTTGATAACTCAAAATTTCAAATTTTACAGTGTATGCATACAACTGTTAAGTTAGACTCCGCAGCTTTATGATTGTGTATAGGGGGAAGTTCCGGGGAACCGGGGCACACTGGGACGCTTTCCACATCTACTAATTTTACTCAGTGCTGAAAACACTGAGCAACCCAAAAGTTTGCATGATTGTCACCAATAACATTGAGCTAAAATCCAAGGCATAACTTATCAGACTTCACCTACTCTTTTGCAGCCTGGCAGCAAAATGTGACATGATGATAACTGTCCCAATGTCCCCCGACCCCAACATTCTATAGGAACTAGATATTAAATATAAGAATTGTGAAAGACTCTATATAGTGCAAAAATACCTCAGGTGTAGTGTGAGTAGGTAATAACTTTAAACAGTTCAAACATTTGACAAAAACCGTCCTGGGTGCGGTCATTTATGTAAATAACACACAGTGCTGAGCTATGAATTATTTCACAAAGCATGGTAATCCACTATTCCTCAATTCAATGTGGCCTATATTGCTGGGGGGGGTACTCACTATGTTCAAGTGTACACCAGTGCTCGGCTCTGTAGGCCACCTTTTTCAACTGAAAAATTCCTAGAGTTGGGCCTAAAAATCTGACATAATTCCTAGAGTTGGCCCCTAAATGTAAATGGGAACTTTTATCGAATCACAATGTTAATTTATGGTGAAATTACGGATTAATACCTTGGAAAAACAGACAAAAAAATCCTAGAGTCGGGGTATTTTCGCGACGACCGACCGCCTAGCACCGGGTCTGGTCGCCGAGCTTCCAGCCTAGCATACGTATCAGAAAAAATTTTGAGTACCCCCCCCAGGCCTATATTGCTATTGTTTACTGTCCCAGGTCATTCAGTCGACTTGGACACTTACATTCTGCTATGTAAGGTGCGTCCCAATGTGCCCCGTTTTCAGTGGCCCAATGAGCCCCGACAAGGCTGTTACAACAAAATTCTAATTTCTCAGGCGCCAGTGAGTTTGTTTGTCAGGATAGCAATTCGTAACTGTTTGTTACGATGTGCCAAACTCATACAAGCATTGAGAAAGCCTGATTGTTCATGGTTTTTTCCAGAGAATGGTTCGAATTGAACCCCTTTGAATTTAGTTGAGTATTAGGTAAACTTTTTCTCACCAGACCTATATATGGCTGTAATTTGCTGATAAAAGTACAGAGACATCAGGATGTGAATTTACAAGATTTGATGGCATCACCACATCGTATACTTTGTTCGTCAGTGACATTTGAGACCAAAAACAAATTTTAGAGGCTTTTTCACAATTGTAGACATTCAGTCCGAATGTGTTTTTTCTCTAGGACATGCATTTTACAGAGGAAAGGGAAATCAAAAAACTTTGACATCGCTCCGCCCAAAGAACATGTCCCAGAAAAATATTCACATTCAGGCTCAGTGTTTACTTTTTTAATTCAGTTTTAAGCCTATAACAAACCACAACAAACTGTAACAAACCTTAACAAACCATAACAAACTGTAACAAATTTATGATAACGAATTTTAACAAACCTTGTCAACTTGCACCTGACTTTCTTTCAGTTTACTGTTCCTTTGTCACTAAAAATCTACCGGAATTTCTGTTCAGCTGAGGTCAGTTTTATATATATATATATCTATGGAAACGTCCAACTGTCAATTATTTTCCCAGTTTGGTTGTAGCTCCACTTCGAAATATTGCATTATACGGTCCAATTTTGCAAGGATCGAAATGTTCTGTTCAAAAGTTGGACCAGCTTAGTTCAGTAATGTAGAGATTATTTGTAAATCGGTCATGCCACATTTTTGTCTGTTGGTCAGTTTTTTTCATGTGGAATCAGATTTCCCCCGAGTTACAACGATGGCCAGTTGCAGTATCCCACAGACAAAAGAAAATGAAACGATGAGGTTTTGTTCAAAAGTTCTGAGTGGGCTGGTGGATTGCAGGCTCAGATGCTAAGTAGTACATACAAACCTTCCATCATAGATTTGGTCTCAGGTTCTAGTTTGGCCAAAGCATGTTAATTTACAGCAAACCTTTTAATTTAAGGTAGTAGTAATGCCTGAGGCATTTAAAATGGATGGCAATGCAACATGTTGTGATAGTCAGCAAATGACGATGAGTACCTACATTCAGCAACTAGTGGACATCGATGACCTCACTGCAACCCTATCCACTGCTTTGAAATGAACGGTCCATTGTCATTGAATAACTTGTGACCTCATTGATACTCAGTTGGTGACTTGATAGCATTGAAAGTACAATGTATATGATGTGCCCTCACAAATTTCTTATGAGAATAACATGGCATGGATAGGCATATTTATACCTCACATGGAACATTTCAATCCAAATCCGTAAGCAGCAATTGACATCCGTCAACCGTAATTTTCAATTTAATTGTTGTGTAATATGTAACCATTGAAAAAAAGGAAATACATTCTTGTGTTGTCCATATTAACTTCATTGTCACACTATAACATTATATAAACAAGGAAGAACCAGTCAGACACCTTTTTTCCTTGCTACACAGCATTTTTTTTTTTTTTGAGATCATTGAACCACACCACCACCTTCTTTCTTCTCTTATCCCAACTAGTTTTTTTTTCTCCTAACAAGACACCTGCTTCCTTGAGTTACCCCTTCATGCTTGCTGGGCAGATATCACTGCAATCGGATGAGACAAACCCTCTTACCTCAGACCGGTGTTTTCTTCGTAAAACAAGATACTAGCCTTGTTGTATGTGCATTTTGCTTACTATACTGTATGTTTTACATCGTAAAAGACTCTCGAACATGTCCCGAGAATGCTACATGTCAGCCAAAACACCTGTTGTTCCATGTACACCACGAAAATATGTACCAACAATTAGTCTTACCGTCACTGTAAACACGGGCAGTGCAATGCACTGCGGTGTAAAAGAGGTATATGTGTTCTTCTTCTGACTTCTGCTGCTGCTTCTTTCTTGTTTCTTCTTCTTTTTCTTCACCTTTTTCTTCTTCTTCTTCTTCTTTGTCTTCACTCTTATTGGAAAAGTTTAGTCACATATTTATATATGTCTCGGGTTCAAATTCCAGTCCAATCACTGTCCGGATTGCAACATCTGTTTCTACACCATCAAACCGGAGCTAGGCTTTGTTAGTATTGAATATCTTGGAAATAACTTATCATCTTTATTTGAAAAACCATCGGTGTCATGCCGCGAAGTCTCTCCAGTAAGAATGGATGGCACAAACCTATTCCTTGGCGCACTTATACATGTACTTGGTAGTTGGGCGTATTACTATTCAATTTAACAGTGTAAACATACAGTGCTCCCAGCAATTATGAGACTATTTAGTGTATATGTTTCTGCCACTTTTTGGTCATTCTCTAACCTCAAATAATTGCCTTAGAATATCTTGGATAATTGTCTGCACAAGAATAATTGAATGCAGACGTTTTTGTTAGTTTATCAGATGTACAATTGCTCTACACAGCCATTAATTAATTACTGAAGATACACAGACCAGTCAACATATTCTGCCTTCTAAAACCAAGAGACTGGAGCGTCGCAAGGCACAATGTAAGGAGAACCGCGCAGTGCTTGGCATGGCGAATCAAATCGCAATACTAATTGCTGTATATTAATAAGGGAATTTCCACGTTACACACTTCACATACACATTGAATATATAATGCATCAGGAAGGTGGTTTCTTAACAGCTGCTTTCACAATTATTGAAACTGAGCCTGACTATGAATTTTTTCTAGGACAAGTTTTCCATGGGGCAGAATGATGTCCCTTTCCCCTATAGAATAATGTTGTGTCCTTGAAAACGAAAACACATTCAAGCAGAGTAAAATAAGGTACATAACCACAAGAGTTACTATGAACCAGATTCATTCATGTTCTGAGATCCAGATATTATCTTTGTCGGATCAAATGTCAGCTTAGATGATCAAAGTGGTCTATGTTTGAATGTTGATAATCACATTGTCCAAAATGTTAATGTGACAAAGTTTCTTGGTGTTGATGTTGATGAAAATTTAAAATTTGATAAACATGTCAATGCAATTGTCAAAAACTTGCCTGGCTGGGCCGATTAAGACATATTATACCTAGAAATTTACTTGAGGTTGTATTCAAAACGTATATACTTCAACTATTTGATTATGCCTGCACTGCATGGGGTTGTACCAATGCTAATGTAAATATTATTCAGCGGTTGCAAAATCGAGCAGCGAGAATTGTGAGCGGTTGCTTTGATATCATCAATGTTATAGGTATAAATCTAGTAAAACAACTTAGATGGCAAAATCTACAACATCGTATTAATTTTTTTTTTTTAAGTATTCACATGTACAATTGTATTCATGGAAATGCACCACCAAATTTGGTAAATTCAGTTGCTATGGCTTGTGATGTTCACGAAATTAACACACAATTAGCAAATACTTTAAATGTAGTTATACAGTTGAGGTCAGATGTATTCATACACCGAAGGGTGATATCTTCAAAGTTGTGTGGCACCATCAAATCTGTCAATAAGGATATGAAAACGCTTCAAATTATTTGCTGTGATTGTTTTTCAACTCATGGCATTGAAAAAAGCAGAATTGAATATGATTTGTAGTTGTTAAGCGGCTCCAAATTAAAAATGTCCGAAATTTGATGGGTCAAAAGAAATCATACACTTGGATTTTTCTCCAAAATATGGCAAACGGAGCATTGGTAGGCCAACTAAACAACATAAATTGATGTCAGGAAGTGATCCTCCAATACCTGATGATGTTTTGTTAATTTCTGAACAATGAACAATTAACTGACCTAATTTTTCCCAAGGGATGTGACAAGTTAGCACTCAGACATAATATTTCCATTTTTCAAAAAATGTTAAAAGGGGAAAACATGTAGCAAATGCACAAAATGGTGAATAATTGAGTTCAAAGGGTCTGGGAACTAATGTCATGCAGTATCTGAGCAAATTCACACACCGAGGTCTGCCACACAGACTACCACGAGGAAGTATATGGCCTATTGGGCAACAGAATCGTTGCACAAGTAGGAAGTAGATGGAGGCTGTCTGCAATACAAGAGTGGATTTTATTCAGAAAGATGGAAAACAATCCCAAATTAACAATGAAATGTCTCTGTGAAGAATTATGGACACAGGGGACATAGCTGTCAACAAGTAACGACAAATGAACATTGCATCAACATGGCCTCTAAGAGGTTTCAATGCAAAGAAGTGCCAATGCACCAAAACAAAACACTCAATTCCACAACTGATAACTTCATGAACAAGGGGAAAGACTTCGGGAAAAGTTATGAATCTCTGCAGTGCTTGAAACCAGATGAAGTGACATTTTTATTGATTTGAAACCCATCAGGCTGGGTTGGTGCAAAGCTAGTTTGATGACGTTTGCTCAGAGCTATGTCTGCTGCGCTTGTAATTTTCCACAGAACTGTTTCTTTGTTAATTTTGGGTTGTTCTCCACCTTTTCAACCAAAATGCATTCTTGTTTTGCTGATAGCTCCTATTCATTTCCTACTCAAGCAATGATTCTGAAGATGATCAGGCAGTGGAGCTCTCGATGGTAGTCTGTGTGAAGACATTGGCATGTGAAATTACTCAGATACTGCATGACATTAGATCCCAGACCCTTTGAACTCAATTATTCACCATTTTGTGCATTTGCTACATGCTTTCTCCTTTTCATATTTTTTGAAAAATGGAAATATCATGTCTGAGTGCTAACTTGTCACATCCCTTGGGAAAAAATTAGGTCAGTTAATCGTTCATTGTTCAGAAATTAACAAAACACCATCAGGCATTGGGGGATCACTTCCTGACATCGATTTCTGTTGCTAAGTCGACCTACCATTGCTCAATTTGCCATATTTTGGAGAAAAATCCTAGTGTATGATTTCTTTTGACCCATCAAATTTCGGACATTTTTAATTTGGAGCCCCTTAACAACTACAAATCATATTTGATTCTGCTTTTTTCAATGCCATGAGTGGAAAAACAATCACAGCAAATAATCTGAAGCGTTTTCATATCCTTATTGACAGATTTGATGGTGCCACACACTTTTTAAGATATCACCCTTCGGTGTATGAATACATCTGACCTCAACTGTACCTGAATGTCAAACTCAGATCTGTAGAAAATCTTTTATATATAGGGCCTCCATTGTTTGGAATAGTCTGTTAGAGGAATTTAAAAACTGTGATAGTCTTGATGTTTTTAAATACAAGACAAAGATTTATTTCAGTTGAAGTGTTTTTATGTACGATATGTGCTATTTTTCTGTGTATTAATTCTATTTTTTACCAATTATCTGTACATAAATGTCTTTATCTGTTTTTACGTGTTATGGGCCACCTGAAAAACGGTTCCACCAAGCGTGTTACCCATGTAAAATATATTCAAAAAAGAAATCTTTGATTCAACATGATATCTCTATGTATACAAGATATGGGCCATATGGGCCAGATTAAATTAATATATAAAGATACTTGTTAAAATGGATTAAATGCACAAGTATATTTAGAAGTAAACTAATTAGTGAAGTTAGTTTTGACAGATTGTGCTGTTGTCACCATTTCAAGACAGAATCTGAAAGATCTCGTGCTTTCCCGTTGGCACGCGTGGCTGATGGAAATCTCGCGTGAACCAGGTGCATTTAAGGCTTGGAGATTGTCTAAATGGCTATTAAGGAATTCTTGTCTGTAGCTCCTGAATACACCTGCTCTAAACTTATTTTCAGTGGAAATTAGTTGACTTTGATTATCTATCCTCTTAGGAATTCTCAATTTTGATGATGTCTGAGAGTCGACCGTCAACTAAGAATATAAATATACGATATCTCAGGCAACATTTTGAATTAACTAATTTTACCATGTGAGCTGCTCTATGGTTCTTATTGCTTCTAGTATCGGTCAAATGAAGGGGTTACCCTGAGGAAAAAAACACATTTGGCAGTGCCAAATAAACAAGATAGATAACCACAACGTAACTATCAACCGATATGGCACTGGCTGCAGGAATGGCCCGATTCAACAGAAATGCACGTGTCTTAATTTGAACACCGAATGGATATAAATAGGGATTTCATCTATAATTGAACATTTATAATAGGCCTAAAATAATTATTGTGATGCCTCCTCCTCAGTTTTTACTGTCCTCTGGCACTAAATTGGTGTGACAAATTATTTTAATATTATGATGCTGGCGTGACATTGTGTGGGTGGAATGAAATTACCATCCTGAAATGGTAATTTAAAATATGGATGCATAAAATTGGAAAATATCAATTAATAATATGTGACATTTAATTCCTTCATAAGAGAGATAATTGTATTTATTTTATCAATTGTGGTGTCATGATACTAGGTATTATGTAACCATTAATTTTGTCTCTTCACCTGACATAGACAATAGGTCTGTATTTTTGAAGGTGTAATGCAGCCCCACAGAATCCAAACGTAAAGTAATTTTTGGACTAAATGGAGAAGGATCTATGGTCACTGAAAGACTATGTCGCCTAAATATAGACTTAGACCTTCAGTGTATGGATATGCTCCCTAACTCCATTCTGGTCAGACCACTAAAAACATTGTGAAAAGGACCAGTATGTACAAAGTCTGAATAAAAAGCATGAAAAATCTGTCTTTATTATGATTTATTGAGCCTGGTGGAGGCATGAGGGAACTCACAGAGTGAAAAGACAGAACAGAATCCAGTCTGGGCCCACATAAACTATAAGAAATCAGATTAGATGACACTGCTGAGGTTTATCAAAGGCTCTGCCATTACAACAATTGACTAATGTTCTCTAATGTTCTGTAGGAACTATAGAAACTTGCCATTCAGGGATATTGGATGGGTGGTGCTTTTTGGTGAATTTTAGTCTTACCATGACTGGGTTTTAGTCGTTGCTCCATATCATATATGGCTTGCGAGAGACATGGATGGGTCAATTGTGGTAGTATAGAGATTTATGTTGTTGAACGCAGCAGTGCTATGCCTATGCATGCTGCAGAGGGAAGATTTATATCATGGATATTGGACAACGACCTCTTAAAAGTTAACACTGTAAATTACAGTTAATTTATATAATTGTTGCGAATACTGCAGATTTGTATTTCACAATCAGATGTTGTAGAATAATAATTGTGTGATTGAGTCGTTGAACTCCAACGATATGTCACGATTAATGGTGTGATATACTAGATAATCTGAGTCTTGGTACTGGTGTGGTGTGTTGCAGATCATCTGTTTGTCACGAACAAATGTTGTAACATAGGCCTACTGCATATTTGAGTCTTGAAACTGTTGTGGTGTGGTGCAGATTTGTATGTTACAAGTAAATGTTGTGACATACTGCATATTTGAGTCTTAAAACTGTTGTGGTGTGGTGCAGATTTGTATGTTACAAGTAAATGTTGTGACATACTGCATATTTGAGTCTTAAAACTGTTGTGGTGTGGTGCAGATTTGTATGTTACAAGTAAATGTTGTGACATACTGCATATTTGAGTCTTAAAACTGTTGTGATGTGGGACAGATTTGTTTGTCACAAGTAAATGTTGTGACATAAGTACTGCATATTTGAGTCTTTTTACTGCAGTGGAGTGGTGCAGATTTGTTTGTCGCTAGTAAATGTTATGATATGCATAATAATGTTCAGGATATATTATTGTTTGGCACAGATTTTTATTCACATGATGTCCTAGCTATAATGTTTTCAATGCCATCATCATTATCGGATTTATTGGTTCTGTGTGGATATTGATGTTCTGATAGGTTCAATACTGTTTGCCTTATCCATCATTTTCCAGAGGTAGGTGCCATAAAAAGGAAGTCAATGTTAATTCTTTGTTTACTGGCACCTTGAAATTATTGGTCAACCAATAGACCCGACTTGTTGACCTGATTTGTAGACACACTCGTTTCGCATTCTAGTGTAACTATCTATTTGTGTCACAGTTATATATCATTCATCAATTATCATTAATAAACAGTTCATGAGGAATATCAATCTCCAAGACCCCAACTCTCCATTCCATTTGAATGACTTGAAACAGTAAAATTGATGGAACCTGAAAAGTCAAGAAAACAAAAATTCGAACTATCCATGCTGATTTAGGAATTCCGAAGACCTTAAGTCGGATGCTTCTCTTGTCTTAAGAGTTTGCAGGTGTTCTAATTGTTGACAGATCAGGTTCACTTCACTCACTTCACAGGAAGTGGCGTCATCTCTTAAGTACTCAAGGCGCAGGTGTTGTGGACCGGAAGTACTACATTGTGATGTACAAGATGACTCCTGTAGATGTGCATGGTATACTATTAGCGAAGCCGACTTGATTCAACTTGATTGTAAAGAAAGACGGAATGATGTATACCAAGCTCAGATTAACGAGAAGGAGGGTTAGCAGAGCTCATTGCAGGGCTTTCGGCTGCCAATCGCTGGGTCCCAGGTTCGAATTCAGCTCTTGCCTTTCACCTGGGCTTATGTTGGATGGTAGTTTCAACCATCCTTTGCCTCATTGCTGTCCTCCTCCTGGCCTAATTAGCCTACCAAGTCCAAGTGCCCTAAGCCCAATCATCCCTCCAATCTCAAATTAAGAAATCGTACACAACATTTTTACAGCGATCCCTGTGTTATATATATTATATAATATGACAGCTCCTTCTACGGTCATACAACAGTTGCTTTTGGGAGTGTACAAGTCTTCTCTTCGGTGTGAAATGCACTTTCAATGTGAAGGATGAAGGCAGGATCTTACATCTTACATATTGGAAAATATGATATATATTCTATAATGGGCCTTTTTGACCTGGTAGCCTTTTGGTTAATTTACTTGAGCATCATACACAAACAAACTAGTTTGGTTATCTAAACTTTACAGGGGATGTAGCACTCAAACAAAACTGAACAAAATACAACAAAACTTCTGAGTCCTGACTGACTTTTTGGGAGAAATGTCAGGCTGGTGTATTGGTGATTAGCCTTCAGAATTCGACTGGTCCTCTATCATGGTTGTATCAATAACCCAGTCGAGTGTGTACTCATTTCCTGTTGATTGTCAGGCAAACATGGGAACGAGGCTGAGTTCCTTCAACAGCCAAGCTGCTCCTCCTGGCCGTAGAATGTCATTTGCTTGCAGTGAAAAAGCAGAAGAGAGATCTTGTTGGAATATCATTTGGGAATAGAGCAAGGATAGACAGCTTATTCAAAACACAGAAATTCAGTATTGTTAACAAGCTGATAATTATGATGTTCACTGAAACAATGGATTTCCTATAATGTTGGTATTGTAATTTATTTGGCATCTTGTGGGGGATAGGATAGGATAGGATAGGATAGGATAGGATAGGATAGGATAGGATAGGATAGGATAGGATAGGATAGGATAGGATTGGATAGGATAGGATTGGATAGGATGGCACAATAATTATTACTCCACATCATTTCAGATGTCAGTCGCCCCTTGTTATACTGAATGAGTTACTTGCAGTTCATCCAGGAGAAGACTACATAAGTATATGGAATATGAGGATGGGTATATATTGGTAGATTTAACCAGTACAGTAGATCAGATTAGGAAGTTCTGTATTGCGAGAAGTTGTGGACAGACAGAAGAGAATAGACAGACAGGAATAAATGCAGGGAAGCAGACTATTCTAATATCAAGTGGCTCTTAATATGCACTCATACAGGAAGACCTCCTAAGAGTAGGTCCAATTAGTTCAGGACAGACAGAAACAGACACAGAAAGATAAACACTGCAGAAAAACATAAATGCTCCAAAATAGGCGTTACAAACAATCTTTGTCAATGACATTATATCGTAATCTTTTTGTTTCAGGATTGACTCAACCCATATCATGTTTATAATATATTATAGGCCATATATGATATTAAATGACTGTCGTCCTGGTATCATGTTAATAATAATGTAAATTTCGCAATTGGTGGGCCATATGTGCTTACGCAATTGTAACCATATTTGAATAACTTTTTCAGAAAATATATTTGAATTATTATTATAATGGAACTATTATTATTTCATTTTATACCAATTCTGTTATATCATAAGCCATTGTCATGACCCAGCACTTATTTGAACCAAATACGACACCAGATATATATGGATCGAGACACCTTTATGCAGAACCCAGGTTGTATTTTGTCCCAAATAATCTGCTTCAGCAAACTCTGGCTAATAGCCATGAAGTATTGAATTAATTTCTATTTTGACTTGAAAAAATATTTCAGGAAAGTTTGATAAGCAATAAAGCCAGTGATCTGTATTTTTCTCAGTGCATGGTGTGGAAAGTTGAAAACATAAAAATCGGTCAAGAAATACTTGATGCTTGGTCAAATAATAAAAATCAATTGGGAGAAGCTTGGTTTTCAGAAAGCTGATTTCAACTTAAGAAGGTGCAGCTCTAAATACTGCCTTGGCAGAATTTGCAGTGAACTTGAAACTTAAAGATTTCAGGCTTCAAAGACTGCACCTGTTTGGAGAAACCAGCTAATTACGTCACAATCGATTATAACTTTAAAGTTGACAAACTGGAATGAATCAATTTCGATTAACCATTTAAGATAGGAAGTACAACTGGCTTAGCCTCAGCCAAGATTTCATTAGCTCTTACCTGATTAAATTTTCACTTTCAAAACATGCCTCAGGTGAGCATGCAACTACTAATTAAATGATCGTTTTACTTAAAGTACTCAGCCGAAGTAAACATTTGGATATCCCCGGAAGTCAATGGATGAATGAGCAGATATTGGTTGATTATTTTATTTCTGTTTTCAAGCTAATGGCAAATATTCATATTACCAGTTCTTGTGGCTAGCTGCACCAAGCAGACGCATTGCGTTGAGGGATTGTAAGCTTCAAAGTGGGATAATTAAGTCTACATAATATAATGATCTAGTTAGTGTGGCAGACTCACCAACTGGACAATTTCTAATAATTGTTTTTGAACTGGTCTCTAACTTTTCAAAACCAATGTTCATGGCTTAAAGATGGGAGGGGGGGGCGGGGTCTCCCTTGAGATGGCTTTCAAATGCCCTGAAATGGGTGTGTGGAGCATTCTCTTTGGTCAGAAGAGTTCAAATCAATTTATCAAGCTGTGCACTCCCCCTGTCGGTTTGTGGCTGTACTAAGTCTCGAATGGCACCAGTTGATGAGCCATGTGACCTCACTGGTTGACCTCATCAAGTGACCTCACCAGTTGATGTCTTGACACCAAGATTGATAAGCAGTCTGGAAAAACACATACAAATGCCATGCATTACCGAAATAGCCTCAGGAAGACAGGTCTGGACAATGAAAAAAATCCATATGCATTTCTAGGTTTCCTGGGTCCGGTAACATAATTCAGAGGTGAACAACCCCCTGGCTGGACTTATTAACCCCAAAACATGCTGTCAACACCCTGGTGTAAAGTATTCTTGTTTTTACCAGAAGATGGCAGCTACACTAACCAGTCAATAAATGATCTTGCGTTTGGGTCAAACTTTCTATGTATCAATGAAGCAAAAAGTTGGAACTCGTCAATCTTGCTCTCTTTTCTTTCTATTGATCTATTCATGTAACTTCCCATCTATCCACCTGTCTACAATTTAATTTAATCTTTGCATTTTCCGACATTGAGAACGGAAATGTTATAATCCATTATCCACATCTTAGAAAAGAAATATGTCACAACCATTTGCAAAATGTCTATTTTAAGAAACACGCTCAGTGAAAAATTGCTTAAAAAGTAAAGCAATATATGGAAGCACACCTACACACAGACCTATAAATAGACCTATACCAAATAAAATATATAACCTCTTCATGGGGATAATTTTCACATCAAATGTTAGACAAGAAAATAATGAAGATGCTGCTACCACATGGCTTATCTTAAGCAGCATATTTCTCTGATATCAAATCATCATGTCCCAGACCAAAGAGAGGCACATTAGAGGCATAGAAATTTTTCAGAGGTACATTTGAGGCATGTTTGAGGCATACTTGAGGCACATTTGAGGCATAGTCTACCAAGTGCAATGTGCCTCAAATGTGCCTCTAATAATAATGATGTGCCTCATCTATGCCTCCCTGCATAATGATATGCCTCAAACATGCCTCCCTGACTTACCAAGAAAAGCATTACCTGCATCTATGCCTCAAATGTGCCTCAAACAGGACTCTGTTTTTCTACCCTGTGCCTCAAATATGCCTCTCCAACATAGCCAAATTTTTGTTTGGCCTGAATTCCCCCTTACGCCTCAAACATGCCTCTCCTGTAGATTATACTGGGGTGTCTCCTTGTGGTGACCTAAATTTTCATTAAAAAGGGAAACCCCAACTAGGGAGCATGGTGCCAATGTTGTAAGTCACATTTTTGCTTATACTTTGCTGTATTTGTCATACTTATAAATATGCAAGTTGTAGTTTTTATTGTAAAGGTGTTCTGAACAATTAGTTCAATTTATTTGGTTGTGTTGCTGATGTAACTCTTAGGATTTTGTGTTTTGCTCAACAGACTATATTATCACTCACATGACAACATGCTCTTTTGTTAGAAGTCGAATTACAATATCCTTAATTTGACAAATTATCCTGAATGCATGTCAGATTGAGTGTGCCACCCATTTGGCATTTACATCAAGGTCATTAAGTTTATTTAGTAGTTCTGCTTTTGTAGGCCTACTAAGTCTTTCCTTTGTTTGAGATAGAAGCACTATTTGAAAATTCAAATATTTGGCTCACTTCCTTAACTGTCAATTTGCCTCATTCATGCCTCAGATATGCCTCTTCTGTACCTCCATGCGGAGGTACAGAAGAGGTACTATTAAAATATTTGGAACGCCTCAAATACGCCTCATTTATGCCTCAAATATACCTCCACTTACATGATGAGCCTACGCCTCAAATACGCCTCAGTTATGCCTCAAACGTACCTCTTATGTGACTCAAATATGCCTCTTCATTTGCATATGAGGCACATTTGAGGCACATCATTAACATATCTAGAGGTATATTTGAGGCATTATTAAAATTTTTGGAACGCCTCAAATACGCCTCCTATATGCCTCAAATGTACCTCAAAAATGCCTCATATATGCCTCTTGCATATTTAATGAGGAGTTTGATATGCCTCCTTTACGCCTCTTGTGATCTCAGCTTATGCCTCTACCTACTCCATGGTATGCCTCAAATATGCCTATTCAGTGCCTCAAATGTGCCTCTCTTTGGTCTGGGATATATCTCAGATATAATCCTTCTCTGATATCAGCATAGAAATACATAGAAGGGACATGAGGCTGTATGATGCCACCTCAAGATGAGGTCACCAAATCAGCCATATTGGAACTGCCCTGAGACATGACGTCACAATAGACCAATTATGATGTGACGTCATGCCATTGTTATAAGTGACATCACAGTTATTGGTGACGTCAAGGTACATTGTGCCAGTATTCAGGGCAGTTCCAAGATGGTGGATTTGGTTGCTTCATCTGCCAGAGCCTCATGTCCCTTCTATGTATTTCTATGGATATCAGCCCTGGATCTACATGATTTCCAAGAATATGTCTTACTCGCCATGTCTCTTGGACATGCTGATTATTACTCTGCCCAGATGCAGCACAGATTCCCATCAGGCCTAAATCTTCTGACCCCTGAAAACTACTCATCGATTTTATATTTGGAGATTTGCGAAGGGTTCCTACATGTGCTTTGCATCAATTTCGGAATAGAACCTAGATGCAATTTCAATGTGTATAGTGACTAAAATTGTGTAGATAGATAGATAGATAGATAGACAGATAGATAGATAGATAGATAGATAGATAGATAGATAGATAGATAGATAGATAGATAGATAGATAGATAGATAGATAGATAGATAGATAAGTCGCTCCATAGCACTGTGGTTAGCATGCCTGCCTTATTACATGGATAGATTGATAGATTGTAAGATAGATAGATGGATGTGCCCCTGGAGCGTCAAATAACTCTCTGTATAACCTAGTTCTGTATTTGGATCTTCATTATGGTAGAAATTTGACTCAGGTTAATCTGTACATAGAGATTCCATCATTTTGCCCAAGTAGCAGAAGACTGTCTTGGCAAATCACTTTGAAGTTTCGGCTCAGACAAATCTCGCCTCAGAAAGTCTTTGGCTGCAGACACAGTTAATTACTCGGTAAAAGGATGGCTAAACGTGAGAATTACTTCTAATTTTGCTAAGTGCTGAAGATGAAATACGTCATGTAAGCAAATCACCTTCTTTTTCTACTGAATCAGATATGTCAAAGAAATAGGCCGAGAGTAACTTGTAGTAGAACTGGCGACCATCATCTTTTGCTTGTACCACCTCTGCTCTCGTCTGTCTTTTGAGTCGAAGGAAGAATTGTTTGTCTATTAAAGTTCACAACAAACTTATTTTAAATGCTAACCTTAATTGAGAAGCAATTAGAAAATTGCATAATCGTTAACAGTTTCAATAAAACACATTTTATTCAAAGACACGCATCCAGATTATGAATCCAGAATGACCTTCCGAGATGTTTTCCATTTTATTTTAAAAGACAGTTTGCCAATTTCATTACCTAATTTCTGATGGTATTACAAAGTATTGAAACATCATTTCCTAAAGTGTTTTTCTTTTTTGGCTTTTCTTTCGGTTGATCTTCTGCGTTTTGCCTTTCCAACTTATGAAATTGGCGTTCTGTCGCAGCATGTTTGTCAGCATTTTTATTGCCTTCACACTTATTATGAATGGTTTTGTATTTGCATCTCATCACAATGTATTTTTTCAGAGCTCTGTGAGTTAAATTGTGAGTTTGTTGTTATTTCTATCCTGACATCCATGTGGTTCAGAATGTTATTTATTAATTATTAAAGCAAACATCTATGGTCGTTTATCCGCAGTCATTACTAGCCTTCCAAATTTCATTGACGAATGACATATATGTTAATTCTACTAGCTATAGGCGATTATCCATTTGTATGTTTCTGCATGTCTGTCTATACAACAACTTGTCTTCACCTGACTGGTCAAGTAAAATCCAAAGTCATTCTGACATTGCTATTGTCATCAAGTAGCCAACCAAGATGGTTGCCCATTTCTTCTGTCCAGTCTGGGGGCCTCCTCTTAGCAACCAAACAATTACCCTGGCAACCAGAACAATTCGAACCAATCACTTCGACTTCCTCACTCATCAGAATCAACATTGTGGTTTAACGTGAAAACAGGGAACCTCATGGTGCAAATCCAATGTCTTTTACCATGGAACTATAAGTTAAACTCTAGTATGGTTTTGCCAACCAAACAGCTTGCCAAGTTGTCATAAGCTATAGGCCTAGTTCGGGTCCATGTTTTGTGATTGTATGTTTGTAACACTATAGCTTTTAAAATTAAAAACATTCGGACGGATGTCTTTGCCTATCTAGGCCTATACTATATTAATTGTAACATCACTATAAGGTTCAAGACGATCAATGTTATTGGGGATGGAAACCGCATCTATAGGCATTGATTCCCTTGAGATGACTTCCCAATGAGATACATGAACATGCCCTGTCACTTGCTCCATTGCCTTGGCACTTCATTGTCGTCTTAAACCATGTTCTACATATCTAGTACAGAGCTTGCTGACTAGTTCACGGAATATGCTAAACAAAACATGTTAGTTTCAGGACAGAACCACATGTTTTTCTTTTTAAATGTTGTTCTTGTCATGGATTTTGAATTGTATATCTAACATTTTGTGGCATTTGCATGGGTGTGAATTCTTCAAATCCATTCTACAATCTACACTATAGGTAAATCTCCTGAAATCCTGAAAGGTCAAATGATTCCAATGTCAGATGCACAAGAGCCTTTACAAGTTACAGGAACATTTGTAATTTACAAAGCGTTTTCATGAATGGTTAGGCAATGATGCTTCGCTTGAAAGTGTACAGCAAGGGAGCAAGCTTTTGCCCGCACTTTTTTGCTCCCAGACTGACAGCTGAACTGTCATGGGGGTTGTATATTACTGCAGTTGGAGCAATCGATCGCCCACTTGCTCAATGAACCGTGAAATGACTCTAGCATCTCTCTTTTCTCGACATGTGCTAACAATCAGTATCCAAGCTGGTCCTAATTATTTCACATGCAATAGTGTTCTCACAAACTGTCTGTTCTGGCAATGGGAGGCCATTCCTCATCCAGTAGCAAGCTGCTTTCAGGAAGTTCAGAAGCTTAATGTCAGCCATCTTGCTTTTTGCTTCTTTGATTCTTTTTTTCGGTTAGGGATGACACTTCAACCTAATTTTAAAGTGTGTATACATGATTTAAAGTCCTCTTTTTAGTTTGCTAATTGTGCATAAGATATGCTAAAAAGAAAATGTTGTCCCAACTTTTCCTATCCTTCTCCTTTTTCTTGAAAGTAACGTGTAAACATTTCTGTATTCAGGGAATCGAAATACATCATTGTTCCATTGCATTTATCATATATATCGAGAATTCTAACCACTGCCATTGACTTACTGACTTGCCTCTATTATTGTTGCATTTGTTGACAAGGATGCAGCTGGTTCATGTGATAATTTGGCTGAAGAGTGACTTCTGGCTGCTATAATTGGCTGACTTGACTGCTGTTTTTCAAATGTGTGTCACTTCTTTCAAGTGCACATTACAGGTATGCATACACAATTACTGTCTACTCTGTTTGGTTTGTCCATGTCATTGAACATTTTGACAACTAAACACATGTCATTATCCATATAGCTATGTTGCATACAAACTATGTGTTTATCTTGGAAGCTGTTGCTAAGGACCTGGGTTAGAAGATCAATTTGGACAAACAAAAAGACTGCCAAGACAATTTAGCACTACATGGTCACAACCTGCATGGTCTCAGAAAATACCACCTATAATTAGGATGATACCTTGCAATTTTCAAGTAAAAAAGAAAGATGTTTTATTGTTGGTGGCCAAAATCTATGGATGAACTTACAAGGAAATGGCCATTAGGTTGTCTTTTAGAATGCAGGAGCCAGTCATTGCCTATTAGCTCTAATCTATTGGCAAAGTCCAATTGCAAATCCAAACAAGATCGATATCAGATAATTGACAGGAAAATAAAGATTATCACGAGTATAATGAGCAAAATCGTATTGATGGCTGCCCGGCTGAGGCTTTGGTTGCTCTAGTCGGTGAGCCATTGACCGCCCATTGTCACACATTTTAGTCCGTCTTGTGTGCGGAGTCATGCACACTTCACAAATGTAACGATTAGCAGAGTCATTGAAACTATGCATGCATGCATTATTAGTGTCCAATGATGTGCCATTGATGCCCCTGCATGGCATGCATTATCCTCTTTATTCCTGTGCTGTAGTTAACACTGTACCATCCTGCAACCACTTATTTCCTATGACCATTGTGCTGTATGATCAGTGATCAATACAGTATAAGCCTTTAAGGTTTAGGCAAATTATTTGTGAATGTTGAAAGCAGTGAAATTAGAATTTATTCAGGAATACATGTAAGTAGTTTGAGAGAATTTATATCATATTTATTATTTAAAATTTTCAGTTTCTATATATTCATAGCCACTAAGCCATGAATTACTGCAGTGGCATCCCTATGGGGGTGTCGAAGGGCACGGGGGGCACGTGCCCCCCATATTGGACCTGTGCCCCCCAGGTGCCCCCCACATGAACTTCCTCACTTTGGCTAAAATATATAGTTAGTATAGGCGGTGCCCCCCCCCCCCCAGAGAATCGCGTGCCCCCCAAGGTGCCCCCCACTCGCGACCCCCTAGTTACACCACTGATTACTTTTCACATTAAATGGTTGTTTCAATTCAATTCAGTAATTGTTAGTCCAGAACCTGAACTGGTATTTACTTCTTTAATGCAAATTTGGTATGAAATTATCTTACCAGTCCATCTTCTTGAGCAAAAAAAGTAGATCTGCTTGTCTGGCGTACAAGTTTCAGTGCCACTGCTTGACTTTTAGTACATGTGATAAAATAGCTAGCATTAACAAATTACTGAAATAGTGCAGAAAATGCAATGAGAAGAGCGGCAGATATGTGCTGGCATTTAGCAAAGGATAAACATCAGGATTAGGGATTTACTGGTTGTAATGGGCCGAGCTGTGCAGATTGTGAAACATTTGGAATGCTGGAGATATTATAAAGACTGGCATATCGGAGAGGAACAGGCTGATAGGTCAGAAGCAATTTATGAAATCATCTTTCCTGCTTAAATCTGCAAAGACTACATGTGTGATAGGTCAGGGTATTTGTGGCAAAAAGAGAAGGGGTTTTGCTACTTGCCCTGGGCACTCCTGGGCACTGGAGGCAGCTGTAGCAGCATCGGGGTAATCTCTGGCACCCCTTGTGCCAAGGGGATTTGCCCCCTCAAGTCATGTGCATCCAACCATGAAAAATTAAGGACTCATGCCCATGCTCAGAATGGATTAGTGCTTTGGGAGATCATCATTCCAGTCATCATCAACTACTTGCACCTTGAGGTTAATTTTGGATACTGTATCACAGATTATCAGTTATCACTCATATTTTCATGATGACTATTAATTCTGTGCATGCCCAGATTTGATGGGGTTAATTTCTAATATTGTCTGACAAGTTTTTATCCCATTGATGACATCAAGACCAAAATAGTCACTCTGTCACTATTGAATGACTAATTGAGCTTGTCTCCTAAAAATACTTGGACTATTTGGCATTTTAGCTTAATTGAGGAAAATAACTCATTGCATGCCAGAGACAGATAAATTCTAATTACCAAAAATGAAGAGCCATTCCTCCTGAGGTTTCGTATCACAAAATTGTTTTTTCGAAGGGCTCCCTCAGTTTTGCTCTATATTGTCATATTGATGTTATGTACATCATTGTGTAATTCAGGAGGCAGACAGACATAAAACTAAAAGTTATTGTCTGGTTTCTGCTTATTGCATGACATACCCCATGACAAACGGAAGTTTTTATGATGTTTATTGCCATAATATTGGAAAAGTTACGTTTCAGCTATGTCTCATCTACATCTTCGACTACTGAAAAAGTGTTTGGACTCTCCGCTTGAATGTATTCCAGAGAATAGGTCCAATCTTTTCTCGAATCTCGATAACCAATTTCAAGTTTTCCCAGACTTTTTCAGCTTTAAAAATGTATTCTACAGTTACTGGGGGTTTTTTTTTTTTTTCTATCAGAAAATAATTTTCTTAATTTATGGGTCTTGCTTACCTGCTTCTCATTGCTTCTCTATTGCTTGCAGTCATATTCGCAGCAGCGGAACGTCTTAAGTTGCATGTGATTCATTTGAAAGACACCGTTATTCATAACCACCATTGAATTGAAATGCACAAATAGCATTCATCTTGGCATTGGTTCAGTTGGTACAATGTACATGTTTTGTTGCAGGTGAGATTTGTATACCAATCACAGCATTACTGTGCCACCATATGTACAATGTTATATGTACTGCCAGTGTACAATGTATCATTGCCCTATTCATTTGTGATAAGACATACTTGTGTCATGTATTGTTGGATTGTATATGCCAGTGGCCTAGAACTCAGCATGGTCCCTCAGATAGTACAGCTTGTGTTAGACACATGTCTGCAACATTTGTTATTGGTATGGAATAACTCTGCTGGAAGCCACTAGGTGCCTGAGTGAGCCTCAACTCCCTGATTTATGCACCTTGCCCCACGTACCAATCATAATTAGGAGTGAGGTCGAAGTGGCCATAGATATGATAGATAGCCAGGTAGGCGACCCAGTGAATTAACTGGTCGTGTAACATGAATTATCTGGCCCAGGAAGCAGTTCAGTGTAGAACAGTGAGATATACAGATTTGAACCCATGCCAAGTGCAGGTAACGACTTTATGGAAAACACATTTCCCACTGGCCCAGTGAACCTTTGGAGAGGATCTTATCTGGGGGTTCAGTGTCTTGTCCCAAGCAATTGCACCTATAACAATAGTTTGGCTGAGAGGCCCATTGTTCCCCAGTTGACCTGTTACTTCACAAGTATTCAGGAAGGAAATTCAAGAATTCTGAAAATTCTTTCTTCACCGCATGAATAATTTGGCTTTATTACAAAACACTGTTATTAGATTAGGAGCGAGCTTTCTCTTTGTGTCTTTTCTGTGGCACTGTGCACCTTCCTTCCTGCATTGAATACCTCATGTAGGTTCGTGAAGGAGAAATTAGACTGATGGAACGACTGGTATTTTTATGTCAATTGAACTGCAAAATCTGACTTAATCAGGAAACAATTAATTGGTAATTTTATTATAATATGAAGTTGAAATTTGGGGATACTTTCATCAGCTGAAGGTTATCAAAAATTAGCCCAAAAAAAATCGAATGATCAGAAGGTAAAATGGCACTTGAGGCATGATAGAAATTTACTGAGATAAATAAGCTTTGAAGTCAAGGTTAGATACATTAAGAAGGAGGAGAAAAATAAGCAAATGAATTTATAGCCCCATAAATAAGATAAATGTAATTAGTTAAACTTCCAGTCTGCCTTCCCATTAGATTAGGTAATTCCAAGAGGCTGTGATGCAGCAGTGATGTTTAATTCAATTTACGTCTTCTCCACATTTTGGCCTTAATTACTCTGCCATTGTTGCTGACTTTTTGTCTTTAAGAAGTCATTTAAAGCAGACCTAGCAGCAACTGAACTAATAGGCACTAAGTGGATAGATACACATGTTTTTGATGAGGCAGGCTGAGATAGATAGATAGATAGATAGATAGATAGATAGATAGATAGATAGATAGATAGATAGATAGATAGATAGATATAATTGTCCCCCGCCAAGAAGCGAATCATCACTGTTTAGATATAGGTATTTGGCCATCCTTATTTTCTATTTCTAAACTGAATGACAGATCTGCAGTGTCCTGAAGTATAACATATATATGGGATCCCTCCTGCGTAAACTTGACACCGAGACGTTACTTGAGCAACTCCTCATTTGGTAAAAAGCTTTTAAAGCTATTTTTAGCCATTTTTGACTGCAAACATTCTACGAGGAAAGCCAATGCACGCTCGTTTGTGTGCCAAAACTTGGAAGACAATGCTTTTTACTTGCTTCCGAACTTTTGACCCTGTGTATATATAGTGCCTCAAACTTGCATGCACGGAAAGATAGACAGAAGGAATAAAACAGAGACAACTGTTTGGTTGGTTGGTTGGTTGGTTGGTTGGTCCTTTCGATTGTTTGTTTGTTGATGTTTTTGTTGATGGTTGGTTGTTGTTGGTTAGTTTGTTGGTTTGTTTGCTAGTCCTTTTTTGTTTTTTGTTTTTTTGTTGGATGATTGTTTTTAGGTTTCTTTGTTGGTTGGTTTATCTGATGGTTTGTTTGTTTGTTGGTTGGTTTGTTTGCTGGTCAGTTTGTTTGTTGGTTGTTTATTGGTTTCATTGCTGGTTTGTTGTTTTGCTGGTTGGTGTGATGGCCTGTTGGTTGCTTTTTAGTCAGTCTGTTGTTGGTTGTTTTAGAAAGAAAGAAGGATTGAAACACACACAACTATTTGGTTGGTCATTTGGTTGTTTGGTTGGTTTGTTGGTTAACTGGTTGGTGTGATGGTTGGTCGGCATATTTGTTGGTTTTTCAGTGAATTAGTTTTGTTTGGTTGGCCACTCTAATACATGGAAGTACTTCTGGAAAAGGGCAACTAAAACGAAAAAGACCCCAAAAGTTGTAGTAAGTGCAACGTGTAGATGGACTGACCTGAGAGGATTAATCACAATATGTACTCGACCTTTGCATTAATCTCAATAAATTATACAAAAACTTCTGAATCATGACATGGGATAATGTGACTTATAGCCTCAAGAAATACTCACAAATGTGTCATATACATAGCCTGAGTGGTGAAGAGGACATATTAATGTATTTGAGGGACTTGTAATGCATAATCTCTCCTGAAGCCAAAGTATGAATATAACATTTGTAATAAGAAATATGATGTTGAGAAATGTATGTGTGTGGGCATTTAATCGTCATAATCGGCAGTTTCATGGAAATTGCTTTGTCGAAAATTATTTCCTCCTCTTCTATATATAGGTTTAAGTGTTTCAATCAATATTTTGAAATATATCCTTTAAAAGAGATACATTTTTATTGCCTTAATTTCATGTGGCAGATACTATCAGTGAATTTTAACTTACTACAATGTAGTTCCCATTTCCAAATTAGGTTTTTTCTTGCTTTTCTCTGTGTAAATAAATATATATATCAATTAACTGCATGTATCATTTAAATACAGTCATCATGGAGTTGTTATAGGAATGAAGTATAACATATTGGATCCCTCCTGTGTAAACTTGACACTGAGACGTTACTTGAGCAACTCCTCATTTGGTAAAAAGCTTCTAAAGCTATTTTTAGCCATTTTTGACTGCAAACATTCTTTGAGGAAAGCCAGTGCACGCTCGTTTGTGTGCCAGAACTTGGAAGACAATGCTTTTTACTTGCTTCTGCTGTAAATAAATAGATATCAATTTACTGTATCATTTGAATGCAATCATCATGAACATTGTTATAGGTGCGTTTCATCGTTTTAAGCTGTTATGCCGAGCATTTTATTCATCCTTTAATGCTGCCAAATCTTCCCATTTCTTTTGTAGTAAAAAAGAAGTAAAGTTTCAAATCAATATTCAGGCTCATGTTCGCAGATTGACCTGTCCGTAGAAAATAAATCTTTTAATCTTGCGTTTTACATAAATCATCCTGTCAACATGATATCTCTTGGCTTTGTGTCCACTTTTTGTCTTTTTCCTTGTAATACAAGTCCATCCTTCTGCAGACCATTCTGGTAATGTAGTGGTAATGCAAATTTCTTTATTGTTCCAATGGTAATGTTGAGGCACTCATATTTGGAATTTAGCCATATGGACATGTCTGTATCTGTTTACCTTTGAGCATCAGAATGTAGCCAAAAAAGAAAGAAATAGCAGGGTTTTTATTATGCATACACTTTTGTTGACGCCAATTCAAGAATTTTGAGAAATGTGTTTGCTTCTTTTATTTGAATTGATTAGAGTTTGGAATAGTTCATCCTCATTAAAGAGTAGAGATATATATAGTCAGTCCTAAGATATAGGCCTATTGCTTGAACTGTAATTATTAAAGCCCATGCAGTACTGCACTCCTATTAGGGCAAGCCATTGCGAGAAAGACATGTAACCGATGAACATTGGATAAAAATACTGATTTTGGCTGAGTGTGTCAGGAGAGCAATTTAACTTTGTTGTTGAGAGTGTTTGCCAATTATAGCAATCAATATTATTAGAATACACTCTAAAAAATTCAGACAAAATTGGTTTTTTAGATTCAAAATGAAACCAAATTTCGATGCAAAAAACCAACATGGATTTTTTTTACAATTCATGTTGGTTTTGCATTGAAATTTGGTTTAAAAAAAAACCATTTTGAATCTAAAAATACAATTTTGTCCCGACATTTTTTAAAGTGTATTAGTATATCACATCTTTCTATGAATGGACTGAATCTGGAGCCATGTGCAGTCACATATGCCTAGTGAAATAATACTCCAAAATAGTCATAGCAATTTAAGAAAGAAAAAAAAACAATTCTTTTGCCAAAGTTGAGTACTTGCTACTAGTCAGCAAAATTTCCTGGAAACCACCTGTGTGTCACCTAAGGTGGAGAACATGTTAATATTTGATGAACAGAGTAAGTAGTGCTTGGGGCAGATGGCGGACGGAGTCAGCCTTTATTTCTTTGATGTCCACAGGATAAAAGTCTATGTGAAGAAACTATTGTTCCTAATTATGTGAATATGGCTTGTTACCAACTTATTACAGCCTATCACTAAGCCATTCCTGGCTTGTTAATGTCTTCTTAGTAAGTTCTTATACCTATCACTCCAGCTTGTTAGCTTATGCAAACTAAATAAGTCAGATATTCTATACCATTCTTATTATTCCTCAGGACTAATGGCACTGCATTCTTGCTACAGTGAAAAGCAACTCAAGCTAACCAAAGCTTGTTACACTTACAGATGTCATTATTTTGTCAGATAATCCTATTACTTTTCCACATATATACTGCTGCACTATATTTTAGTGTCTAAAAGTAACTTCAGATCATAATATGTCCATACCTGTATATGTTATGGCTTAAATTGTATGTAATTATTGACTTCTGTTATGTATTACGAATTGTTATTTTGATTTTCAGTATAGCCTTGCCATTTTCTGGTTAGTTCTGAAAAAGAAAGGGTAAAACCTCAATGGGCAATGAGTGAGTGGGTGCATGGCTTCAGGTATAGGAAAATGAAGCAAACCTTAAAGAAGCATGAATGAGGAAAGTAAGCATGCGCTGTTGTCTGAAGAAATATTAATGATTGATTCACCAGACGACGCTGCCATCTTATTATTTTAGGACTTCCACATTGATACAAAATAATTGTATTAGCAATTCATTATTCAATTTTATGTTTTATTGCAACTACCACCATTTAGCCTCATTCAATCCTCTTCTTTCCCTGTGTGTGTATTTTAAAATATACAGAATATCTCCAACTCAGAACAATATTGTACACAAGTATAGACTCTGAGATTTGTATTGTCATTTGTATACTAGTATACAATGGTTGCGAAGCAATAAGAAGAGCACACCCGCGACCTCTCCTTGGAAATCTCTTATAACCAAGACGTTGGTCAGAATTAGTGTCTTTTTCCTCTCATTAAATCCCAGTTTGTTTCCATGGTAACCTTGATACACAAGAGTATGGGTGATAATACCAGAAGGTTGCTAACAATCTATAGGAAGCAGTGGCGGATCCGGCAAGGTACATGTAGTCTAGGGGCCAAGCGTTATTTCTGCCTTTACGGACCAATGTGGGCATTTTCTGGGCATTCGTGGCCCTGTATTGCTCCATATTTGCTTCAAAATGTTATTTCCATTTCAAGGGTCAGGGGGCATGCCCCCGTATGCTCCATCCTGGATCTGCCACTGGGAAGGAATTTTGTGGAAATAGAGTAGAAATAGATATCTCTGAAGTCATGACTGATTCAGTAGAAATCATTTTGTATGACTATATTTAATCTACTGAATCTATACAGACAAATTATTCATATTGGAGTCACAGGCTGGGATTTATTATATGTGATACACACAACAGATTACTCTGTGTTTCTCTCATTACTGTTCTGACTAACACCGGAAATGGCATCATAATGGGGCCCACTTACTTACTAATGGACTTGCAACAACTAAAGTTATCACCTGACCAGCAGAGGCAAAGATCGCATAGACAATTACCCATGGAATGGATTAATATTGCTGATATTCTCATAATACGATGATTATACATCACACAGTCCTGGTAGACCAATCCAATTTATAGTATGATTATCTCTGTGAAGTAGTTTATATTTTCACACATGTCTGCAGACTGTGCACCCTGTCAACTCAGCTGCCTCGATGTCTGTACCTTGATGGATACGCTGGTTCTTGGGAAGAGAAAGGAATTCCACAGGAATTTGATTTGATATCAATTTGTGCTTCCAAATGTACCAAATATTTCATTGCCAGTTTCCCTTGGTTCGAATGTTTGATTGATTGTGGATTGAACCATTTATATTAGTGCTGTGGCATATTCTCAAAAGAGGCTTAAAACAGGGAGTAACCCCAACAGAAGGTATAACAAAGCACAACCTATACCATCTTGTGCAGAATATTGTCTGGGATCATGAAAAGATGGTTGTGGTGATTTCAAAGGTGTCTGACATGTTCAAAAGAGCATATATCTGATGTAAAGTAAGTTACGAAAACGAAAAAAATTTAAAATCACTTTTCTGCCTATATGGGCTCCCCTATGAAACTTAAATGCTTCAAAATGGTCCTAACTGATGCCAATGGGTGTAGAATAGTATATTATAGGTTAGTTATTGTAATATTTTCTATATTTGACAAAGCAGGGGTGTTTTAATGTCAAAAATTAGCGAAAAAATATTTCATTTTCAGATTTCCGAGACACTTAAATTGCATAATACCAGAGAACTATTCATCAAATGTGAACATATTATACATCAAAATTTTCCTTATTTAGTCCTCTATCCAGTGGTATATAACACATGTAGGTCTGTGTAATAATGTAGCCACAAGAAGTCAAAATGCTTCCCCTTACCCTTATTTTTCGAAAATCACATAAATTTTACATCTCAATAAGAAATGTGCAAAAAAGATATTTAATGAATAACAATTGACCACATTAACAGCAGAAGCTCTAATGAATGCAATCCTTCTTTATTCAGTACATTTTGGGTGATTTATGGGTTTAATTACTATATATATGGTGGTTCAGGCATATATTATGGCATAATATAGGAATGGCCCCTAATCAACGCAATCACGACAGCAATTCTCATCAGGCAATCAACAACTTGCCTTTATATCTGATTTCTTGCTTTCCCTATTTTGTACTCCAGGCAGTGATATATGACACACATGAGTTTTCTAATGTATGTGACCAAAGGGAGTCAAACCCATACCCTTATTTCGCCAATATCAGAAATTTGTCATTATTCCAAAAGAGATATTATGATCGACAGTCTTGATGATGAAGCTGAGTTGTTAATTTCTTCTTTGTTACTCAGGAACATATTAGTGAATTATGGAAAACAGCGGACTGTTGCTTATAAGGATTTAATATATATACATTCTGGTTGTTCCCAAGTGAGGATGCACACCATTTTTACGGTTCCAAGGGTAAAATGCAATTTGATTTTTGCCACAAAACAGCAGATCTGTAGTTACTTTATAATTTAATTTAGGGTTTAATTGTGAAATGTTTGAACTAAAGTTGGCTTGATGGACCACTTTTGCACGCTGTACAAACGGACAGACTTAACGGCAGTTATCAGGCAAATAAGGCAGTTAACACATTTTAAAAGAAGACAAATAACATTGTCCATGTAACAGCTTTGATATAATGATCCTAAATGAATGAAATGATCACAAGAACATTTATCCTAACGAAAAATTCAAACATAAGTAACCACAAACATTTTGGGGTATATTTACTGACTGATGTCTCACTTTTGTCTTTGTAACTCACTTTTTAGCTACTTTCTGCGAAAATTTTGGAAAAACAAAAAAGGAGGATAAAAGCTTCAAAATGCTTCATTCATACACTAGATTAGCTTTTTAAAATCTGCTTCTTCACACAAATCTTGAAAGGACAGCTGAATGTGGCAGGCTTGAACAGTAACATTTCAATAGTGCCTTCAGTATTTGTTTATTTAAATGTAATTGACAGGTCAAATATTTATGAAATAGTGTGCATAAAACGACCAACAATATTAGGTACATGTCAATGTAACTTCCAATGTCTTGCTGTTGAGTCTGTCCGTTTGTACAGTGTGTTTTGACAGGGAATCAAGAAAAGTGTTGAAACGATCTGGTGCGTTGTACTTACAATGTATGCAGCTTTCCAAATAACAATTGTTCCAGCTTCTGTGTCACACTTCATAATGTAATTTCATCATTTTAAGTAAACATTTTTTGGAGAAAAATGAAGTGAGTCAACTGCAACATAACATGGATGACTGCTGGCTTGCTAGAAAGGAGAAATAACCACATTTTGACAATGGTGTAACAGTAAAAATTGGTTATTATGAAATACAAAGAAAAATGTAGGTCTACTGCTTACTTTCCATCAACATTTGATACATTGTCAAAACAGTGTTGATCCAACATTTGGATTTAAAGTTTTGTTTCAATAGTTTTGTGTGACTTATGCAAACCAAAATGACTTGCCATCCGGAAAATCATGCAAAGAATCATGTAGTCACATCAATGCACTAGCTAGTCATATCTGGAGTGCACAACAACCGACATGCCATATCATTTCCTATTGACCAGTCAGAACTCTTGCTCTGAGTTTTCCTTCAATTTCTCCATAATCATTATAATCTGAACTGCTTGGCTTCAACAAGATGTAGTAGTTCGCCACTTGACATCAACAACCATATTCGTGAGTGATTTTCTGCAGTGTCGGAGGTCTAGGGCGTCTTTGAGCCACTGTTGAAGGCCTCGGCCTCAGTCACAGTGGCTCCTGCCTCGCGTTCCTTCTCAGCTCAGCCTCGGATCTACCAACCTCCACTACATCACTGGTGTGCTGACCATTGACTCTGAAATGTTTCTCTGCTGCTTCTAAAGACATTCAGGGATCACTCAACTCGTTTCCTCTGTGAAATGACGCATGATATTTTGCTGAGAATGTGATTAACAAGGAAACATGAACACAGGGATTCCTGAGACGAACCCCGAGCTAATGTCCTTAGGACATTACAGGGCAAGCATACAAGTCCTCAGTGCACCCACACCTTGAGTATGTTTCATCTGGGATCTGTAGAGACAATGCAACACTATTCCATTGAGATGGTGCAATGGAGGGTTGCCGAGTTTGTTACTAGGAATTGCATGCCGCAAAGAGCCGGGAACTGTAACAAAGATCCTCCTGAATCTAAACACTGCTAAAGTGGCAAGCGTAAGAAGATTAATTCCATTTTTCAAGGCGATGGGAGGAGGAGCTGCCATTAACATCCCACAATATGTGCAAAGTACATCGGCACCTGCTAGACAATATTGCAATGACAAGTTGTGCATCATGACAAGTACAAGTACAGCCTCATCCCCAGGACAATCCGTTGACAACTGGGACTTGGTACCAATTGGTGCAATCCAAGTACCATCATTGGAGAGCTTCAATACAGCCCTACTGAAACTGCTCTGAATGTCAGGACCAGCTATTATCCTGATTCTACAATGATTTTTAAGAACTTTTAACACCCAGATTTTACAAGGTGCATAGGTTGATGTGGGCATACTGCCCACCAGCATCCGCTGTTCAATTAGACTTCCAATGGCAAATCTCCAGCATAGAATTGGAAACACCAATAATATTTATATTATAATTCTGTGATGGTTTTCACATGTTTTCACATATTGCCAGTTTGAATTTTTTTTAGGAAGTTCAGTGCAATTCAAATCACAGGGGCATCAGTTTCATTCTTAAAGTGGTGGGGCAAAATCAGGCAACAGTCTTCGTGGACCGAGGTCCTTGGATCCTCACAATTAAAAAATAAATATTTACAATCTATGCTTCTGCCAAAACGTGGTGGGACATAATATGCTCCATCAACCGCACCAACACTGGTTGGGTTGATGGAGCAACACTGCAAATCATGCAGTGTGGAAATGATGGTTCTTCGACAGCTTGTGACCATATTCCATCTGGTAAGTATGCCTTTGTATGTTGAGAAACATACCTCCAGGTACATGTGGTCGGACAAAGGTATCTTCAGCATGGCATTCTGAAATCCTAGCCAGGTCTGGACCTGGAAGCTTCTTCAATCTTCATCCCTTCAGCTCTTTATTTCCATTTAGAAAATGTCTCTAAGTTTGCGATTGTAACAGTTGCTATGTGTTCCAGCAATTCAGACGCTTTTTGCAGTGTTTTCTTGATTGTGACTTCACTTGACTGCACGATGTCATTTTTTGTGTCTGCGTTCAGTGACCAGAAGAAACCCTCTGAATTGTCAAGATGCTGTTTCAATTTCCACATGCAACAGCATTTTTCTTCCCACATTTCTGGGATATTCTCTTGTAAGAATTTCCGTTGGATGCAGGATGGTTCCAAGAGTATTTTTACAAGCTGTGCATTTAGATAATGTCAGCTGCACATGGTTGTGTTTGGTTATTGTTCAGTAGAACTAATATTGCATTCAGATATAAACTTCTGTAGCACCTACAAGCAGCAGGTTTAGTTTTTCTATGCTTGTGTATAAATTATACTTCCACAAAATCTTACAAGACAGTTATTATGTCCCCGGGATTATGTCTTCTTTGTAGGGTAGTCACTGCAGCCTATCTGCAATATCACCCTCCTAATTTTGTTGCATTTATAAAGGTTGCAATCTTTCTGATGCAAGCTTTTTTCAGCAAAGTTAGTTTCTTGTTTGTCATGGTAAAGGGCCCTTGGTGGTGATTCTCTTTGTTGGGTTGTGACTTGCTCCCAAAAAAATCTTATGTCACTTATCGAAAAGCTCTTAAAGCAAACACGAAGACATTTTCAGGAAAGCAAAAACAACACCTACTGCACAAATGAAATTATGTAAATAATTAATAATGGCATTACAAATCTGATTTAGAGTTCATGGTCATAAAAAACCAAGGCCTGTATGTGAATGATATCGCATAATGTAGAAAATATGAAACATTGTAATTGAACAAGTTATAATTTGAAAGAGAAACACGAAATCAGACACAAATGCAAGTTGTAATTGCTGGTAGTAGGAAATGCTGTCGTGATTGTGTTGATTAGGGGCCATTCCTATACTATGCCATAATGCATGCATGAACTACCATATATATAGTAATTAAACCCATAAATCACCCAAAATGTACTGAATAAAGAAGGATTGCATTCATCAGAGCTTCTTTTGCTAATGTGGTCCATTGTTATTCATTAAATATCTTTTTTGCACATTTCTTGTTGCAGATGCAAAATTTATGCGATTTTCGAAAAATAAGGGTAAGGGGAAGCATTTTGTCTTCTTGTGGCTACATTATTACTCAGACCTACATGTGTTATATACCACTGGATAGAGGACTAAATAAGGAAATTTTGATGTATAATATGTTCACATTTGATGAATAGTTCTCTGGTATTATGCAATTTAAGTGGCTCGGAAATCTGAAAATGAAATATTTTTTTGCTAATTTTTGACATTAAAACACCCCTGCTTTGTCAAATATAGAAAATATTACAATAACTAACCTATAATATACTATTCTACACCCATTGGCATCAGTTAGGACCATTTTGAAGCATTTAAGTTTCATAGGGGAGCCCATATAGGCAGAAAAGTGATTTTTAATTTTTTTCGTTTTCGTAACTTACTTTACATCAGATATATGCTCTTTTGAACATAGTCTAGGAGAGATTCTCAAAAAAGCCTCTGTAAAAAGTTTAATAGGCATTTCTTGTTAAAAGTTGGCAACAAGTGGTTTTAACCTAATTTTAGGGTGCTGATTCTGAATCCGCTTGTTGCCGGGCTGGATTTTGAATTTTAAGGGGTCAAAATGGCAAAACAAAATGGCCGCCAAAATGACAAAAATTGGCAGAAATATGACAATATGAACTACACAGTTAGCTTTTTCTTGCAAACATCTCCTTCTGACCTACCAAATTCATTGATTCTAGTATAAACAAAGACTGTTGGGACTATTTTAAAAACATTTAATGCTCTAATTTTAGTTTTTTGGGGTTCAACAGCCTGGAAAACAAAATGGCCGACAAATTACCAATAATGTTGGTTTTGGTACTACAAATCGAACTCATTTGTGTTATAAATCATCCTTAAATTACTCATGTCACCATTCCAGTATAATTCAAGGCTGCTGTATCTATTTCATTTAAAATTATTTAGTTAAGGGGTAAAAATGGAGGCTAAATCAATCTCAGGGTGCAAATCACAGTAATTCAGATTTTCCCAAATTTCCAATTTTCGATGCAGCTTTCTGACTCAGTCTGGTTTGTTGTTAATTTTATTCAATGAAACACATAGTAAGAAGGTTATTATGCATTTTCACATGACAAGTGACCATTTTAAAACTTTTCTTTTCAGTTTTAATTGCTTTTTAAATGGTTGGAAATTGGAAAGGCTGATTGGGATCCTCGCCAAAAGATTAAAAACCTTCATGAAAATAAGATGTTGTGTAGTTACTTGTATATAATTTTTCTCAGCTAAATATACCATTTATGTGTAGTATACTAAGTATAGTTTATGAAATTATATAATAATGTTATATACAGACAACTAACAGACACTAAAATTAAGTTTTAAAGGCCCAATTGGTCAAATTTGGCATCTACAGAAGGTCGAAAATCACAAACATTCTTCATCTTTGAGCCTCAGTTGTAAATTTTTGTGCAATTTTGTTAACTTATTCCCTAATTCATTAAGTCTGACATTATATTTTTGTCAGAAACATTAATGTCTGTTTGTGAAATTATTCCAAGGTAACTTATCAGAGGTTGATATATCACGGAACAAAACAAAAAGGACGCTTACAAAATGGTAAAATCTTGCCAAATTGGATGATTTCAACCTTAGTAATGGACAACTCTTGCTTCTTCCTCATTATAGTTAACCAAATCTTTATATATATCCCTATAACCATTATTTTTTAGGGTCTGTTCAGTGATCTGGACAAATTATACAGCTTAATAATGAAGGTTCTAAAAATCAATGTTAATTAACCTGTAGTTACAAACCTCATTTACCGGTTTATTCTTGTTAAAAGTTTACACACTTATTATAATCCTATATAAATGTTTTTAGTGTGAGTATGCTTTTGTACTTTGGGAAAGAGTTTGATTTATGCATTTTAACAGCTAGAAGTGATGTATAGCCTTGTCTGCTGAAGAGCAAAAATCAATCCTAATGTGCTAATTGACGACAAATTCAATGTTGTTCATAGCATCTTTGCACTGTGACAAGCAGCCATTTTTAAATGGTACCTATAATGAACAACCAACAGTTTTCTCTATGCAATCTATCCCTTTTCTACTTCCCTTCTCTACAACTTCCCTCCCTCCTCTTTTCTAGTCTCTGCTTTTGGTCCTTCCTTTTCCTCTCCTTACGCCTAAATATGTACCTCCTTCCAGGATATACAGCAGTATGCTTGAATTGCAACCAGAGGGAGCTCACTTGCTTTACAGAAGACTGGCTTGTCAGTCAGACCTCCCTCCAATTTGTTGGTCTATTCCCAGCTCTTCTTATCCATCTACCTCAGTCCTCTTTTGAGTCTCTCCACTGTTCTAGTCCCCATTCCTCCTTGTTGGGATCTTCCATCCCTCCATTCTTGCAGTCCCCATAATAACTCTTCCTTCCTGGTCACCTCCATTTCTCTTCCTTCCTGTCCTCCGTCTTTATTGGTTTCCTCCATCCCTACATTTATTAAGTATCCTCCAACACTCCTCTTTCCCATTCCTCCTCATTTCTAGACTTCTCCCCCTCCCCCCCCTCCAAACCTCATCTTTCCCTCCGTTGTACTAGTTTCATCCCTCCCACCTAATTGTTGGTCTCCTCTATCCATCTATTTCTAGTCTCCCCCATCCATCCTCCTTTGTAACATCATTCCTCCTCCTTTCTTCATAGTCTTATACTAGTTGCCTTTATCTCCCCTCTTTCCTAGTCTCATTTCTCATTCCTTCTTTCTTGTCCCATGCCTCTAAATAGCCTGCACTGGTGTTGATTGGCCATGAATAGTCTCATTGCTCCTATATCCTTCTATTTTTGTAGTCTCCCAAATCTCTTTCCCAGTCTTATCAAACTTTCATCCTTGCAAGTCTCCTCTGTCCCTCCCTTCCCTAGTCTCATCCCTCCCTCCTTCTTGGTAATCTCCTTACCAGTCTTATCAAACTTTCATCCTTGCAAGTCTCCTCTTTCCCTCCCTTCCCTAGTCTCATCCCTCCCTCCTTCTTAGAAATCTGCTTACCAATTTTACCATGGTATTTGGGTATTAAATTCTGCAAGTAGGATAGAGGAGTCTAGGAGAAAAATTGAGGGATTGAATTACACCGGCAAGGAGTACAAGACAATGAAGAACGGGGGAGCAATGATGTTGCAAAGGAGGATGAATGCAGGAGACTACAAAAATGGAGGGATAGAGGAGAATTCTAGAAATGAGGAGGAATGGGGAGGAATGGGGAGGACTGGGAAATAGGAGTGTTGGAGGATACTTAATAAATGTAGGGATGGAGGAAACCAGCAAAGAGGGAGTACAGGAAGGAGGAGAAATGGAGGTGACTAGGACGGAAGAACTATGGGGACTGCAAGAATGGAGGAATGGCAGATCCCAACAAGGAGGAAGAGGTGTGACTAGGACAATGGTGAGACTCAAAAGAGGACTGAGGTAGGTGCAGTCAAGCACGCTGCTATAGCCTGGAAGGAGGTAGGAGTAAAGATAGGAAGGGGGAGGACCAAAAGCAGAGACTAGAAAAGAGGAGGGAGGGAAGTTGTAGACAAGGGAAGTGGAAAATGGGATTAATTGCATAGAGAAAACTGTTGGTTGTTCATTATAGGTGCCATTTAAAAATGGCTGCTGTCACAGTGCAAAGATGTTGTGAACAACATTGAATTTGTCATCAATTATCGGATTAGAAATGATTTTTGCTCTTCGGCGGAGACAAGGCTATTCAACACTTCTTGCTGTTAAAATGCATAAATAAGAATCCTTCCCAAAGTACAAAAGCATACTCACACTACAAACATTTATATAGGATTATGATAAGTTTGGTAAACTTTTAACAATAATAAACCTGTAATGTGGTTTGTAATTACAGGTTGATTAACAGTGATTTTTTGAACCTTCATTATTAAGTTGTGTAATTTGTCCAGATCAGTGAACAGACCCTCAAAAATAATGACTATAGGGTTATGTATATAGATTTGGTTAATTACAATGAGGAAGAAGCAAGAGTCGTCCTTTACCAAGCTTGAAAGGATCCAATTTGGCAGGATTTTACCATATGTAAGCTTCCTTTTTGTATTTTTCCGCCATATGTCAACCTCTGATAAGCGTCCTTGGAATAATTTCACAAACAGACATTAATGTTTCTGAAAAACAGATAATGTCAGACCTAATAAATTAGCTCAATGGGAAAAAATTGCACAAAAATTGACAACTGAGGCTCAAAGATGAAGAATCTCTGTAGATGCCAAATTTGACCTATTGGGCCTTTAAGACTTAACTTTATGTCTGTTAGTTGTCTGTATACTACATTATTATATTAATTCATAAAACATAGTACACATAAATGGTATATTTAGCTGAGAAAAATCATATACAAGTAACTACACAACATCTTATTTTCATGAAGGAGCTCGATTTATGCAAATTTTAAACCTTTTGGCCAGGCTTCCACTCAGCCTCTCCAGTTTCCAACCATTTAAAAACCATGTAAAACTGAAAAAAAAAGTTTTGAAATGGTCACTTGTCATGTGAAAAATACATAATAACCCTCTCATTATGTGTTTCATTGAATAAAATTAACAACAAACCAGATTGAGTCAGAAAGCTGCATCGAAAATCGGAAATTTGGGAAAATCTGAATTCCTGTGATTTGCACCCTGAGATTGATTTAGCCTCCATTTTTACCCCTTAACTAAATAATTTTAAATGAAATAGATACAGCAGCCTTGAATTATACTGGAATGGTGACTTGAGTAATTTAAGGATGATTTATAACACAAATGAGTTCGATTTGTAGTACCAAAACCAACATTATTGGTAATTTGTCTGCCATTTTGTTTTCCAGGCTGTTGAACCCCCAAAAACTAAAATTAGAGCATTAAATGTTTTTAAAATAGTCCCAACAGCCTTTGTTTATACTAGAATCAATGAATTTGGTAGGTCAGAAGGAGATGTTTGCAAGAAAAAGCTGACTGTGTAGTTCATATTGTCATATTTCTGCCAATTTTTGTCATTTTGGCGGCCATTTTGTTTTGCCATTTTGACCCCTTAAAATTCAAAATCCAGCCCGGCAACAAGCGGATTCAGAATCAGCACCCTAAAATTAGGTTAAAACCACTTGTTGCCGACTTTTAACAAGAAATGCCTATTAAAGTCACAATTTCTGGAATCTCTCCTAGACTAACATGTCAGACACCTTTGAAATCACCACAACCATATTTTTCAGATCCCAGACAATATTCTGCACAAGATGGTATAGGTTGTGCTTTGTTATACCTTCTGTTGGGGTCATCTCCCAAATGTGCTCCATTGCCACAGCACTATATTTATTTATCAGGGATAAAAGTCAATTTAAAGAAATGATAATTTGTTGATACAGAATATCAATGAAGGAAAGAGTGTGTGAGGAAACTTCAGAAGAACAAATAGGAGCATATTACTTGTGCAAACTCCTTATTTTAGCAATTCAAACATCTTTGTGCAGGTGCAAGTTGTACCAAATAGTACCATGGTACCCCCAAGTATTTGAAAACGTAATCCTTTCATTGGCTTTCAGTTGGATTGTGCGCCTGTGGCTGCTCTTAATATTCCTTAAGCACATAAACAAATAAGCAGAGAAAGAAAACAATAATAGACAAGAGATAGAGAAATTAATAGAGGTTGTGGCCTGCCCTTCAGATTGGCTTGAGAATTGCCCCTCAGATTTGATGTACACAGGTGGTTCTTCCAAGAAGCTATTCCCCAGGCCCTACTTGGGGCAAAAAGCTTGCTCCAGCACGGGCCCATGGGCAGATGGCAAGGGTAGGGCGTTCTATTTACCCCAATCTCATAATGCCCACCAGATGCTGCCGATCTTTGCCAGACTTGTGGAATATTATAGCCCAAGACAGATTGCAGCTGAAAACAATGATTCCGTCCGATGGAGCCAAGGCTTAGGTGTGAGACAAGAAGATACAAGGCTGAAATATTCTGCTGGGTCGCCAGGGTGAGAATCGGGAGATAGGAGATAAGCCCAAAGATACTGCAGTGATCATAAGATACAAAACTTCAGATAGAAGACCTTATTAGAACCTCAGAACAGATGCAGACCTTGAAAGATACAGATACCCAGACGGTTACTCAGATCTGAATCAAAGAAAGATACAGCTTTTTATGAAAGTATTAGAACTGATGCCACAAAAGATTCAATTCAAAGCAAATGAATAGATCAGAAAGGGAGGGGGGGTCAGGCCAATGATTGAATTTCATTGAACAAAAGAAAAAGAAGAAAGAAAAAGATACCACTGCTCATCAGAATGCAGAGGCAATGATGAAAGGTCCATTGGAAAAGCAAAGAAGAATTACATCTCTAACTTGTCTTTGGAATAAGTAAAGATATTAGAGTGGATCAAAAGCCTAAAGAAAGTTGTTACTCTTCGCCTCAACCTTGAACGTAATCCATTCGAATGACTGGCATACAGAAGCCTTTCACATAAGGGAACTTTTACATTTATTAACAAAACATACTGTCCAAGAAAATAAAATCAGCATCAGAAGACATTCATCTTGTCATTAGACCTACAATAACACTATCACAAATGACGCTTACTTCTATGTCGTTGTTTCGTTTAGCTTTTTAAGTTTTAATTATAGCTCACATATTCCTTTTAACAATGATAGAAATTGTCACTTTGATGACATGTGTTTTTTCTAGTATAGCATTTGGCATTTTTTCTGTATAAAGTCATAAGAAAGGCCCTTGTGCAGGGGTAACATCTCTTCAAGTTGGACAAGATGGTCAATCTATGTTTAGTGTGACAAACAGTTGAAGAGAAGACCTTGCCACACTGTCACCTGCATATACTGAGACTGAAACTAATGATATATCAGCCATGAAGATACTGCACCCAAAGACTGATTGGACATCAGAGAACTTACAAAGAAAGATGCCAAGACTGCTTGGGTAGCACTAAAAAGTTCCTAAGAAGCTCATCTTCTGGTACAAATTCTATGAATACTTCCAATGTATCTGTCAGATATGGTGAATAGTGAGCAGTCGTTTCTTCTAGGAGCTCCTCGAAGGAGATACTGGTAAATTGGCGAATGTCTCTATCACTGGTGGAGTTACTGGTGGAGTGATAGAGACATTTGCCAGTTGCTGTTTCATTGGCTCGTGAATATTTATAAGAAACCTCTATCTATATCAGGATGGAAGAAATGGAACTCCTGTTTCTGAAAAAAAAAAAACCCCAAAAAAAACATGCAGATACAGTGACTCCGTATTTATATGGCTGAATATTTGCAACACTGGTGTGACAGACCAACAGTGTAAAAGAATTTGATGAAAACAATTAAAATATTTGTTTTGATACAAATTTCAATCATTTTAAACAATAGGCTAATGATCCACTCATTGATAGACAGAGCAGCAAAGAAGTTATGCTACACAGTTTTAATCGTGAGCGAAACAGATCTCTTATAAAAGCAGACCACTTCCAGTGATGAAGTGCATGTTAAGTCAAAATATGTGAGTCTAAATCAGTGAAGCAATTCATCTCTCTTATGATGCCATGTCAGTGTTAGTCTCAACACCCTACCCCATGCTCTCCAGCAGTCGACAGACTCAGCCAGTTCTTGCATTTCAAAGAGGCTGCTGCAACTTGCACTCTGGATCACTCTGGAGTGGCTGTGCCAAAAGTCAAAACATTCAACTAATTGGGTCGATGTGGTCTCCTTCTGGGGGCCACATGCAATCATGCTGAGCCCTCAAGACACACAGAGACAATGGTTTTTGCAATTTCTGAAGTTCCAATATATCTGTGATTGACACCCACTTGTTTGTGTGCATAACACAATTTTTGCTCTCTTTTCTTACTTTGTTGGAAGTTTTTTTCTTTTCTTTGTTACACTGTAAGTAATAGTATAATATTATGTGGAGCATATTGTAGGCGGATTCAATATTAATACTTTCTCGAAACAATTTTTGTAAACTTGCATTGTATTTTGTAAGTATATTGATATATTCCTCTTTATTTTTCTTTGTTCTTTTCTGTTATTATCGTTTTATAATACGAAAGAATAGCTTCAGCCTTAAAACTCCACAAAGCCGGTGTATTCACATTGGGATACCACAACGGACACAAGGAATGATTTGTAGATTCATTTCAGATGGTGTACATTCTCAATCGTTGCCCCTTGCAACAATGGTCATTGGTCTTTACCAGACATTCGTTTTATCACCAAAAAAAACACACACACACACATAAAAATACTCTGTTTTCAATTATCCCTCCAATTGTCAATCCAGTCTGAATCTGGCTGCAATAGATTTTTAATCACTTTTTCCAAGCATCCTTTTGTTTGTCGAAATGATCATACTCGCATTGCATTTGATGTCGTTCAGTGATCAATATTGCGGCTTTGTGATAATTGCCTTTTGTGTTATCCAATTACGAGAAGAATTTCATGTATTTAAGAGAAATTCAAGGGTGTTTGAACTCATATTTGCACTGTGAAAGTTTTCAGGAATTTAAGCAACAACTTATGTGCAGCTAGTGGAGATAACAGAATTTTACAGCAAATGCAGTTGCTTGAAATGGTTGTGAAATTATGAAGCCACTTAGGGATATACACACTGAAAAAAAAAATGTAAAAGAAATATTGTTTGTTCCACTCTATTTAAGATTGTCTGTTCCATTCTCTTAATTATCTGGTTCAGACAACAACAAAATGGAATAATCAGGTCATTTGACATTTTGAACCTTTCAATTGTCTGGTTCAGACAACTAAGTGACAAGATATATTGTACAATTGTTGCTAATATCAGACAATCATTTTTTAAGTGCAGGAAACTTGTTGCAATCGAAACATTTTATCTATTTTACAATGATACTTTTCACATTAGCAGAATTTGTTGCTCTCCTTCCAAAGAAATATTCAGTCATGCTAATGATGATATGGCATTGAAGGCATCCAGAGATATTGTTTCGGAATAGAGTAAATACCTTGTTAAACAGTTAATCTATAACTATTTATTGATCAGTCTTAATCATTCAGAAATATGATAAAGACAAAAATGACTGTGGCTCAGACAGGTGAAAATAAGGCTTAATGCAGAATGTATATGTAAACTGACACAGTTTTAAATCTTCCTTTTTATTCACATAAGATTTGCACTGCATTGGATTTCTCAGCAAATATATCATAAAAAGATTGCTTATTCAGTCTGGGTTATCTGCTTCTCCGTTGTTTTCTTGAGGCATTTTCCTGTCAATCTGTCACTGTGCACTGTGCTCCTTCAAATATAAACAAGAGTCACTCAAGTTCAACCAGTTGTGCTTAATTTATTTTTACAGACTCTAATATTCTTGCTGAGTATTTCACTGTCTCACCCTGTGCCTTGCATTTTCTTGTCTTGAAGTAATAAGAAGTTGAGGAATTTTTGTTATCAGACAATACCTAAGACCACCTGTAGCCAGGGAGGGACCACCTAGTCTGCAAGTGATTGTATGAGCATGCTCACCTTCCACCCTCAATTATTCACACATCTTAATTAGGCCAAGCTTGCAGAATATGCATAGAATATGCCCTGTTGCATGCAGTGTAGCCTTGCCATCACACTCTGTGGGTAGTGTTTGCACTGGGTATTATAAGCTATTATAGTACCTGTAACATTATACAGTTTTTCAATGTGCACACTACACACTGCAGATCTACAGCATTACCTTCGAATAAAATTACAGTATTATTTCTGAAAGTAGAATTCCAGCCAAGAGATTACAAGTAGGCCCACTTGATCACTGATGAGTGCACGGTTATAGAGTGACTGATCTCTAATTTATTAAATTAGCAACCAAACAATCAATTTTGATTAAACGCTGGTTTGCTCGCTTCCGACTAAGTATCCTTCCTGATTTGTGCAATAACAGGCTTACGTGTAGTGGTTCCTGGCCAGTATCAGGGTGTTTCTCTCACACCAATTAGACATCACCAAGATACTTATACCGTTGGAAAAACCGGTATCTAACTGACAATATTGCATGTTAGCGCCCTGCTAAGGATTATCATTGTTTACAACAGCAAACAATCAATGAGATTATGGTTTATTTTGCAAAAATTATAAGCTAAAACAAATAATAGAAGAATCATATAATTATATGATGTCTAAGTCAGTTAGACACCTCTTTGTCAGGTCCTAAAATGCATGTTAGAACCCTCCAAATCGGTGTCTAACTAATACTGAGTGATTCCTGCTCCGCGGACCTGGGTTAAGATCTGGAGTTTTTTCAGTGGCACCCAATATCTAGTGAGTTTAGAACTCATGTCCCATCTAGCTATAATTAGAGCAGACAACCCCATGGGCACATCGACGTTGCAGCAACGTTGCAACGACGTCACACTTTTCGTCAAATGACGTAGAATTGTATGGTTGAAATTATGTTGTCACATCGTTGTGAAGCAACGTCAAAGATATGACGTTAGCATGCAATGTTGTGGCGATGTTTTACAACATTGTGAGGCAATGTCAGGAGTTCGACGTTAGCTTGCGACGTTGTGGCAATGTTGTAAAAAAACCCCGATGTCGTGTTCACGTTGGGGCGACATAATCTCTACCATACATATCTACTTGACCAACAGACCAGCCCTCCACCAATTAGCAACGTCGGGGTTTACGTCGTGTGCCCACTAGGAAGGCCCTACAACAGGGAAACTTGCAGTCAAGCTTCATTCTGAGGAGACAAGAGTGTAGTGGTTCCCCATTGATCGAGGAGCTTTTCCCCACCAATGAGCGACTTTTGGTGTGAAAGATATTCTTGAAGGAAGTTGCAACAGTTAATACATGTATATACCCTCTTCCAATTGCATCCAAGATTAGATTAAATGCAGGATGGTATAGTTGCAATCTGTATATTGACAAAACTAGCGCACAATTAGTGTAGAAAAACAGGACGTAAAATCACAACTCCTCTATTGATCTTTATACTTGAATGATCGGTGAACTTGTTTGTCTAACTGCATCATAGCTCCTATACACCCGATAATATCACTTCTTCCCTTTTGATGACCGTGTCAGCAATTTACGCTCATCCGAGCATCCTTTAAGTATTACTTCCTTTAAGGATCTTGATCTTGCTAACAACCCTATTAGTGTGCTGATTATTCGCTAGATGGTGCTGCTCCTAAGGTTCACGTGTCTCCTTAATTCCTTGTTGAGTCCGGTCAGATGTCTACTGGAGCCGAAGACTGCTGTAACCGTTTGTTCACTTCAGTGATCTTATAAGTTGTGAGTGATGTTCCCACAGGTGCTTTCCATGCTATGTTTTATGACTCATTCCTTTACTTGCCATGTTATAAGCATGTGTCGCGGAATGAGTCATACTGCTCATCATAGTGATGTCACGTCATCTCTCTCTGTGACTGTCCTTTTCAATGTGTACTAAAAGTCAGTTCAGTGCAATCTAGTTCCGGTCTGTATATCAACAGACTAGCAGGGAGTACTGCTTTCTGAGCTCTAATTGGTCGAGAAAACAATCAAAGTGACGTCACCAATTGTGAAATGTTTTGTGACGTACATCAGTAGCACGGTGCCTAAGGCCATAATATGCCATGAAAAACAGATTGGTTCAGGTTGGATCTGCTGCAACATCATTCCCAAGGGGCACACAACGTAAACGCAATTGGCGGAGGGTTTGTCTTTTGTGAGAGATGTAGGGCGGAAATGATGTTGCCACAACTTTAACACATCATTGAGATTTTTTGATAACATTGTGACAATGTTGCCACAATGTCACGTGCTAATGTCTTTTTTTGACATTGCAGCACAATGTTGTGACAACGTCATTTGTACCATAAATTCCATGTGATTTCTACCAAAAACGCAACATTGTCAAGATGTCGCTACGTCGTAGATGTGCCCATCGGACTGATGTCCACTATCTTAAACAGTCAAAAGTAATCACTTCCCTGCCCCTGACTGTAAAACAGACAAGCCTTGGGCCAAAACAATATAGTTTATTGGTGGATGATCTTTTACAGTAAGAGATCTAGGTGTATGTTAATGCGTCTCCAGCTCTTTGAGTGCATTTATGCCACGAGCCGTCCAAGAGTCAACACATGCGGTTTACACAGTATAACAGAATCCAACTCTATCCAGACCGGTCAACGTCAGAAATGTATGAGCAAACAACAGACAATGGTCTGTATGTTATTAAGAACACACAGCTCTCAGTCTTGGCATTATAGAGCAATAAAAAGAACTGTACACCAATAGCCTTGACAGTTTCAAGTTGCCATCCCTGACAACAGCCTTTGATTTTGTTTTCTGGCTTTAAAAGGTGTTGTTCGCTGGGGAGAGTAGCAAAGTTATACAGCTTTATATGAAGCCTCTTTTTGGGTTTGAGGGCTCCAGACAGGTTGTCAAATGTCTTTCAACTAAAAAAAAAAGCAAAAATACAATGTGAAGAAAACAGTTCACAACTGCTATTTTTGTACATAACTGTATGTATTATAACTCTATCAGCTTTTCAGTTTTCACTAGAGTCGATGTGGTCCAGGCAACCCATGTTCCATCTAAATGTTGTTCGCGGTGTTGAACGTGGTTGGTCATTGTCTGTCCAATCCAGTCTAGTATGTGCATAAATGGGCACACTTTAATACATCATTTTAACAGGTGAAATTTCTGGTGTTTCAGTCTACAGTTTGCTGCAGATTAACAGATTCTGTTATAGATTGCTTGTCAAAGCTAAACACAGACTTAACACGCAATCTTTGATTGGCCATTCTTCTTGTTCAAGAGACTAACCTTGGAACAAACTTCAACAAATAGTTCCAAGTTCGTTCTCCTGGGTCGAGAACCTGAGCTACAACAATCAACTTATAAGAAGGTTGAATCAAACAGGGGATGCTTACTATTATTTTGGTCCAAAAGCATTGCAACATTTATGACAGTCCTTCTGCAATCCAGCTCTCGTCATCTTCCACATCTCCCACATCTTCAGCCTTATTAAATTCCCTTGTTGACTTACTTTCTCTAGTCTTCTTTATCTTCCTGTTCATAATCTTCCTTTTTCTTTTCTTCCCATTAATATAGATCTAATAGCATCCTCCCCATCCTCTTTCTCTTCTTTTTCTCTGTGACATTGATTTTTCTTCTCTTTTTCTTGATTCCGCAGCCGCATCTTTTCCTTCTTTCTCTCCTTTCCTCCTTGCTTCTATTTCGTCCTTTCATCTTCATCATATCCTCCTCTTTCACAGGAATCACAACCCATGCCAATTAGTTCTTATATAATAAGGACTTGCATTGCATTTTGCTGGTCATGAGCACCAATGGCCATGGGTTATAGATCATGAGTGTTGTAGACATCTCTGATTAAATTCATTAGGATACAGGTCTGCGGGTTCTTAAATATAATTCTGTAGATATCTTAGTCTGGTCCGGTTGAGAATATTTAACATATTATTTTCTTCCTTGTGTTCAACGTCAAAGAAGTTGGTCAATGACACCAAAAAAATTCAATTCATTATTTGCCTCACTGTCATTTCCTCTTTCTGACCGAATTAAATGCATAGATAGTATGAAAAGTTCCTTTTATCTTACCACCAGAATTGTGTGGGTGGGTCAGGCAAGTTACACTGATAAATCATTCAACTCAGCCATTTTTAGATACATGTATAATTGATTTACATTTTACAGGTGTAATGAAATATTGACTGTCACCCAATTATTGTGAAGTGTCTTCCATTTAATTCTGCAGCTGAAGTCAGCAATTGCTAAAAAACAATTAATGAAGAGGGCTGACAGTCTTCATTATATTGCTGCAATTAAACTAAATATTTCCAAAAAAATACTCAAGAGAAATGATGGTGTTAAAGCTTCATTATGAGGAGTTAGCAAATGCAAAAATTGTGTATATGAATAAGTGGTGCAGACAGCTACACTGAAGGCTCTAGACTGGATTCTATATAATATTAATGATCACAAGTTTCGGCTGATTAGAGCCTGGAGACACTTCTTACAATTTATGAAATTGCTTTGTCAGCTCTTGCAAGGAAGTTATGATTAAATACTGAGCAGATCTAATTACTTTGCCATTCTAATTAGTACTTTAAAGGGAAAAACAAGGCACAATGAAGTACGAAAACGAAGAGCAACCTCCAGACCTGGTTCTTTACCCATACATGCAAATTTATTGGTGATAGAAAAGGTAGATAGATAGATAGATAACGATAGATATGGTAAGTGCAGCCCACTAAGCCCAGTTCACCAATAAAATAGATAAATCTTAATTTTCTATCTATCTAATTCATTGGCGATAGAAAAGGTAGATAGATATAGATAGATAGATATAGATAAATATGGTAAGTGCAGCCCACTAAGTCCAGATCTGGGTGCTCATGAGTGTTCATTGATGAGATGGGAGAGAGTGGGAGTCCTCAACATGTTACACTTATACCCCTTGTGAGGGATCTTTTATTTGCTCAGCACAGACTCTGATACAGGGGTGCTGCCAATTTAACTTCTAATCATGTCCAGCTGGGATTTTGCTGAAGGTTCACTGAAAATTTCGGGTTCCCCATCCGGCGTTCGAACCTATGCAGGCAAAGACCTTCAGCGGAGCAGGTGGTCACCTTTAGCAAAGGAATTAGGCCTAATTATTGGAATTTGACAACGTCTGTTAAGACGAGCTATTTTGAAATCTTTGATAGGAATTTTCGAACTACAAAGAACACATTGATAAGGTCCAGAAGTTTGACCAACCAATATCATGTGGTCAGCAAATGTATGCCTTGCTCTGTTGCTCAGCTTTCTAGCATACACTGTATTAGCACATGAATTAAAATGGCAGCACTGGATCCATCTGCTCCTTGTGGGAAGTTCCCATTTAATTGCTTGTAAGACCCATTGATGCACCAAATGCATGATAACTGCCAATGAAATTGATCCTGTACAGATTCCTGCTGGCTGCTAATTTGCTGGCTCTTAAGTGGACACTGGTCTAATGTCCTCCATGTTTGTTTGCCCAGTCCCCACATGGTCACCATTTGTTGGCCTCACTCTGGTTGCAGCACCGTCAGCAGTAATGAGGGACCTTATTGAGGGTGTGTAATTGCATATAAAGCAGGAATCAGTCGAAGGCAGATTGGAATCCTACCAGGGTTTGCCACTTTGCCAAAATGTCGCCTGCCTTTCTTGTTCTTGCACCATCATCTTTCCTTTCGGAGGCATGTCCAACTCACATTTTGTTATAAATGCAATCAGCTCTGAGACCTCAAAGTACAGCAAGATATTTGGAACTTGACTTTTCAGTCTAATTTGTGTTGCCCGATATTCTCGCTCCACTACCACTCCGCTGCACTCTAAAAAAAACAGCCTCCAAAAAACCAAATTTGGTTTTTGAGCTTGTCCCGCATATTAAACCAACTAGGGTTTGTGGAAATACCAAATTGTTTGGTTTTAACAAAAACCAAATAAAACTGGTTTCTTCATAAACCAAACAGACAGGGGGCTGTTTGGATATCTGAGAAATCAGTAGTGGTATTATGTTATCTCATATATAATTGGTCCATGGCTGGCCTATCAACTTGGATTCATGGATGGATGATTGAGGCTTTACGTCAAGGATTTATGCACTTGGTAGGCTGATTAGGACAGGAGGGTACAGAAATCCAGTGCTGCATGATTGAAACAGCCGTCCAACATAGGCTGTATTTAGTGCGGCAATACAGGATGTAAAATTGTTTATTTCACTTGCCAGGGACCCAAACTCCCACCCCAGCCACTACTGATTACATAAAATAAGGCTTTTTTGATAATCATTTGCAGCTGCAGCTTTTTCATTGGGGGGGGGGGGATTTAATTTTTTATTTGGGGGGGAGAAGGGATATCTATGGGGGGGGAGGTGCTTTGTTTTTGTTCAGATCTGCAAAAAGAAAAGACAAATTGTAACAGTGAAAACAGAACAGTTATAGAGTGCAATAAAGAAAGACAGGGAGGAGAGAGTGAAGCTACACACCCAGCAAGCACTGGAGATAGCTCTAAAATCAGTAGACTTTTCTTCCTTGTTTTACCAAGCAGTCTACAGTCCATTTATGGACTACCAAGATAATAAAATGTACTTACCTCACAGAGAAATGCCACTGCAAAGCTATATTGCTAATGGGACATTCCTAGAACAGTTGCCTGTGATTGACTGAAGTTTGGTCTTAAATCATTCTCATGTTGGAGTTTTTGGGTGTAGTGATACTTCTACGAAATGTTAAGCTTACCTACTCTTTCACATGTTAAAATATATTCATTAATGATTTCTTGCAGATGGTTTATCTACAATTTTGTAACACAATCATCTAATTAACATGCCCGTGCATCAAGCATGGTCTTTTATAACTACAAAGTTACAAAGTAAATTTTAAAAAGTATAGTTATAGGTGGCGCCACTCGGCTCACCATTGCTCAGTCATGATTCTTTGACAAACATGAGACTCAATCTACTTATTAAGTCAACTGTGATATGTAAGCTGGGATAAAAACACATTTTGAGATAATGCACTGTTTTTTTGTTTGTTACAGCTTAGTTATACTTTCAGTGTAGATAGATTCAATGATTCCTTGCTGTGTTTGTGTTAATCACTTGTTCCTTGTTAAAATTGAACTTCTGTTTGTCAAATGCATGTCAGTATAGATGGCGTTAAGTGTGGTACAGAAGGAGTCCTTGTTCTCTGGGGAGCTGATCTGTCTCAGCAAGCACAGTATCGAGTTTGTCTATGAGGTCCATGAAGTTCCTTATACATCGAAACTAGTACAAGGGTATTTAATATCACTAGATAAATGAAAACCCATTGTCTCTAAGCAAATTATCTGTGTATGGTAATCTGGTTGATCATCAACAAATGTCGTCATATCGACACATGAACCAATATTTATCATGGCATAAAGAACTCTAATACCAGGATAGACTCATTCCTACAAGAGGCCTTGGTTTTTTGAAAAACCATTTTACCTGAGGAGGAGACCAATTCCAAAGACAAAAACCAAAAATGACCTGATAAACCAAATTTCAATGCAAAAACCACCATGGTTGTCTCATAAAACCACTTGATATTTTTAAAAACCGCTTTTGTCCTAAATTTTTTAGAGTGTGGGTTCACCTGGAGATATGTTGGACAGGAATTTCAATTATTCTTTGCATTATTACGGTGTCCTCCTCATCTGCCAAGAAAATAAATACAAGACGCAAAGCCCTAGTCATCCATAGATCTCCCCTCCTTCGGTCTGTAACACTTGAAGTGGGCAGTACAACAGGCAATCTACTCCCACTACAGTTTACAACAATTTGAAATTGAAGCTGATACCATTCCTGATCCTGTGGGAGCCAGTTGTATTGTCTCAGAATAGTGGCAGAAAAAATAGCTTATTCCATGAAATAGGATATTTTAAGTGCTTTAGATTCCATAAGTTTTTCAGAAATAGATTCTAATGTACAATGTCAGGCACAACGTAAGGTGTACATATCATACGTTTCTCTGAAAAGAAGGCATTGTGTATTAATGTGTTCAAGAATAACATTGTTACATGTCATGCATGAACAAAATATATTATGTGAACGGTACATACACCGTTGGCCAATAGTTTTGGCATGAGGAAAGGCTAAGTCCACTCTATCTTCTACATTGAACTCTTTACAGTCATGGCTGTGAGTATCCATAATGCCAATGCAAATGTATTCACTTGATGTTCCTGTTTGCATTGCATATCTTAAATTTAGTGAACAATGGCCTCTGGACCGAGATGGTGCCTCATAGGACCTTCTGAAAGACCTTATAGAAGGACCTCATAAAGGACCTTATCTGTGCATTCAGGTCCTTTTCACTTCCAGTTCCCCTTGTGCTTCACCTCTCAGCTCTGATGTCACAAGTCCTGGCTCTAAGCTGCTTCCAAGATCGATTTGAAAGCCATTACAGTGATTACAGAAAGGCTGTAGCAATTATTCTAAGTGAAGTGTTTTTATTATGGGCCCATGTAAATCCAGGATTTGGCTTATACCACTGGCCTGTTTTGGCCCAGCCGGCCAGGTTCAAGAAAGGCAGCAAGGAAACTGCGCGAGAGGAAACCGGAGTTGTCATTTTCTAACCAACTATCAAATTATACAGACAAGTGAACTTGCTTCGAATGGTCTCATTTGCCCATTGGATGTATGTTGCATCTGTCGCATCCTTTTGGCTGTTTCATTTCAAAGTTATTCATTTGGTTTTTGTGGCAGTTTGTGTACTTGTTAAAACTGCTGTGAACCATGCATGCGGGCAAATATATAATTCATGTTTTGGAAATTATGCACTCAATTTCCTCATATTTTACACCTGTTGGAAGGTCTGGTTCTACAGTCTACATAGCCATAATCATCTGCATGGTCTAGAGTATATATTCCTTCCCATATCTCATCATTGTAAGCTCCTCCAAGTTATCTTGTCTCTGATGCTCAATAATGATCTTCCCAAGCAGTTATCGATTGAGGTCAGTTCTGCCTTTAATCAAATCTAGCCTAAGACACATCCTCTTAAACCCCTCTGACACCTGTCAATCTTTTGCCAATCGAATTTTCAATCTCAATGCTTGTACCTTTTTTTCCTGTCTTATGGTCTATCTTATTGAATTCTTATTCTTATATGTCTCATTCTTATTACCTTTTATGACAGAAAAACTGTTGCCAGGCTCCATTTGCCATTTGATCTCAGAGATCTCCTTTCCCTATTCTTTCCTCATTCTTTCCTTTTTCTCCTCATTTCCCCAATTTCCTTTCTACATATTCCCATTCTTTTTTTTTTCCTTTTCAATGGAAGCTGAGCTCTTCTGTGATTTCCCTGGCAGCCATGTTTGTTTACATCTCATCTCGAGAGGAAACAGGAACCGGAAGGAAGTGGAATGCTGGAGAGAAAGATTCCATGACAAAGCTTAGTCAACAGTGTTTATATTTTACTGTTGATCCTGCTCAAATCAGTGAATCGCACAATGGGACAAGATACACCTAGACTAGATTTGACTGTGGGATATGATGGAATAAGATATGACAAGATAGCTTAGGATAGGATAGGATGGGATAGGACAATATCATATGATAGGATACGATAGGATACGATACAATACGATATGATATGATATGATACTATATGATACAATATGATACAATATGATACTATATGATACAATATGATACAATATGATACAATAATGAAGTCCACGAAAAAATGAACAGCAGTTTTTTGCTGTTTTTTGCTCTATAAGTCTCAATTTAATCATTCTTGGTACTAGATTTTGGTTTCTATTTATTTGACAGTGATGAGAACAATTCAAAGAGCAAAAATCACCCATTGCTAAATTTTCTACATCTAGTGTGACGGAATGATTCTTACCATCATTCCGCTCAAAATGGACCCCTGAGTGCTGAGACACTCTTAGTTTAAAACTTCAGCAGTTGGTGATCTTTACTGCTTGAATTGTTCCCTTAAGTGTCAGACATACAAAAACTAATACATGGCACTGAGAGTGATTAAAATGAGACTTATAGAGCAAAAAACTGCTTCTTAGCATCATTCCGTCACACATGGACTTCATGCAATACGATACGATACAACGTACTACGAATCTATACATACAATATGAAACAATATAAATAAGAGACAATACAACGTAATGATTAAAAATGTCCCCCAAACTTGGTGAAAGTAATAATTTTTGACAAGATTGACTGACTGACACAAGATGGAAACACTGACTTCCTGGAGAAATTAAAGGACTGTTGTACAATTGTTGAAATTGTAAATTATTATTGTGCAATGGTACTCGTGTTTGATTGCAGTCAAAACTTGCTGATTTATATGTTGGAATGATTAGAAACTTTTCTTCTTTTGCAGAAATTTGCCCTGACGGAGTATTGCAAAGCCACCAAGGAGTACTGTGCGGGACAAGCAGGAGGGGAAGAAGGAGGGGGAGGGGTGGCAATAGCTGGTCCTCCTGGGCCCCCAGGTAAGAAAACGTTTCTATCATTTGTAGATCAGGGAATGATACATTAATATTTATGCACAATTAAGTAAAATGCTATGAAGAGTATGGATTGTTTCTGCACAAAAATCTCTAAAGATTAAAAAAGAAGTTTGTCAGTCGATTGCACCCCTAAAAATTCCTCTGTTTTGCATACAGGTATCAGTTATTTAACTTTCTTGTCATTTCCACACAAAATATATTACAGTGTATATCACCAGACAAATGGCTGAGAGGCATATGATACTAGAGTCAAATATACGAGTTAGGTGTATTTTATCGGTAATTGACAAATGAACCAGACAGTTTGCAGTCATCGATCGTTGGTAGATAATGGCCAAAATGCCAATATCTACAATTTCAATATTGGTGGAAATCCAGGAAATGAACAGATCTCTCATTTAAAATGTATTTTGGCTCTGGCACTGACTGGAAGTTTCACCTCCTAATATCACCCAGGTCAGTGAGCAATCAGTAAGCATGATTTATTGATGATTTATCTTGGAGGGTATCCAGGTATTCACTAACTTTATAACCATAGGCGCTAGTGATTCTATAATTCAGTGCTATAGCATTGAAAGGATAAGGATTTGCATTACCATTTTTGGAAGGCAATTAAAAGTCATTAAACGTTAAAGGTCCATGACATTGTTTGCAGTGCACAGAGACATAACAGAAGCTCTGTGCCAGCAAATAATTTCTAAAAGTTTGACAGCAATGGTGATTGAGTATAGTCAACCTTGCCAATAATTTGATAGGTACTCAGATTTCTATTTTTTTTTTTCATTGGCAATTGTTCCATCTGTTCACCTGGGTGCTGGCTTGCTGATCAAAACTTTTATGTAAATGTCTACTAAAAAAAGCTTTAATGGATTCGGATGACCCGGTTAGCTGAATACTGATCAAATTTTATGAAGTAGTAACAAGTAACAAGTAGTTTCTGGATGCAGGTCCCGAGGGTCCTCTATATCCAGATCAAAATATAGTTTTGAACTGCATATTCTTTTAGGTTAAGGGCTTCTGGTATTACCTCCTTAACCATGTAAAATTGAAATATTACCTGTATCAGTTCTGCCAGTTAGTGTAAAAAATAATTTCCCCACTAGGTGGCGACTGGGCAGTGGTTCTATACATCAGCTCCACCCAGGGAGAAATTGTTGCTCTCACCTGAAAGATATTAACCTTCAAGGAAACCAAAAGACCTCAATAATTACCTCAATATGTGTTGGCTTCCTCGTTTCTTCGGCTAATTGCCACTTTTTCTCCCACTATTTGTAGCTTTTTCAGTAGGCGTGGCTTAATTGGCTGTTTTACATGGTACTGAACTGTTAATTGGTGCAATAAGGGAGCTTTCTCACTCTCAGAGGCCTCCATAAATGTGGTCTCTGTGATTTCTAATGATGCCTCACATATTAATCCGTTCAGACATCAATTAGCCATTTAATTGACGCAGTTAACCTGTAAACTCTGTAACACTCAGATGTAGCACTTCAATTGGATGGAAGATTGGCGCTTTATGTCGTGTATTTATGCTCTCAGGTAGACTTTTATTGAAGTATTAAAGAAAACTTAATTTGTGTATTTCATAATAAACATACATATATATTGCAAGATCTATATCATATTTAGCTAATGCACTAGTGTACATTATTATCTTGCTCATCGCTAGTGTACATGCATTATCTTGCACTTGTGCAGATGCATTATCTTACACAGTTGTCTACATGCAATATCTTGCAGTTGTGTAGGAAACTGCAGATGCAAGATTGTATACTTTGGTCTGTAGATTATGGCCTGATGTACAGTGCCGCCTGTAAATAAGTGAAACGCATGATATAGTGCCAATGCACCAATGCTAAACATCCTCAACCAAACTGCTTGTGGAAGCATAAATTCTCTTCTGATGACAAGAAAACATATTGGGTCATAAAGGCAAATGTGTGAGGCATGGAGGATAACAATGGCAGCCAATTTCTTGGCTATAGTCGAAGCTAGGTATGGGTCAAAGTCTTCGATAAGTAAGTGAAACACAGGCTCAATGTTATTTCATGAGGAAGGCACTGTAGATGCAGATGTGGATGGTTGGGGATTCAGTTGTTGTTGTCCCACCAGTTTTGTCTCTTGCATCGGTGGGCTCTCCTCTTCTCAGGATTCTTTCTTGTTTTATGCTGTGCACATGCATCTTCCTTGCTCTCTCTCTGTCCCTGATGTTTGGGGATAAGATGTTTTTATTAAGTCTTGATCTCGATGCATGCATTTATGGGAAGAATGATGGTGACTGGATGGCCCACCCTAAGTTGGAAAGGGGTCCAGAATAATTAGTATATGTGCATAATGTCCCAATGTGCCGCGATTTCCACCACACATGCATCCAAATACTCCACTTATTCTTTGATATATTCATAGCCTCTTTTCTCTCCATTTAATCATTTCAATGGCTTCATTGTAGGAGAGAAGGGCGTCAAAGGAGAAGTGGGTCCGCCAGGTTTCCCAGGCGGCTTGGGAGGCAGGGGAGACAAAGGTAATGTGGTCGATTTGTTTGAATTCAAATAAATATGCATAATTTACTCTTGGCTGTTGTGATATAACTCTGAAACTTCATGGAGAATTTTCTTGTTAACACCAACAGTACAAAGGCAATTGTTTTAAACTTCCTGGATACATGGAATTTGTTTCAATGAATTCTTGAAAATGTAGAAATCAAAGTTATGTAACAGACCTATAAATCAATTACTTATTTCCAGGAGAAAGAGGAGATGAGGGTGTTTCAGGATTGCCTGGTTTGATTGGTATATACTTATAACACAAACCTTATACACTGCAATGACTGCATTACTTTTGCTTGGGAGTGATCATTAACACAGCATACTGCATATGGATCACAGTTACAATATTTTTACACCAGGTGGCATGAGAGTGTGTGAACCATCACTAATGATTGCTTCCAGCCTCACGTTGGCTCCACCTTGTGTTTGCTGCTTATGAGATAGATGGGTCATCACTGAGCTGAAAACAATATTTAGTGCACTGTAATAAGGCTTACACTAGAGTAGTACCAACCGGTACATTGTTACAAATTTCCGAACAAGCACCAAAGAATTGCATAAAAAGTTAAACATTCACACTTTTTCCCACTAGTTACACATTTGTTCGTCAGTCGTAAGAATATGCAGTACATGTATATTTTTGTCAGAGAACTACGCCGAAAAAAAAGTTTGTTCAAAATGGACGAATTGAACATAAGCTGGTGTCGGTCCAGAATTTTGTCTAAATCAGACAAAATTTTATGTGAAATAGCCAAGGAAGTTGCATATCCTGAACAAATTTTGTGTAAATTTTGTGTAATCTAATCATATAAATATTTATAAAAAACATGGTTTTTGTCTTTAGACAAAGAGTTTAAAGGGACACCAGCTAAAGTTTTTTTTGTCTGTTTTAAACAAACCTGCTTTTCTGTGTACTGACAATACTCAATTGATTCCTTGATTTTTGTTTGGGATACAGCAGACTACCTAATGATTTGCACCTGCACATAAATAAGCTTACTATCTTGAAATTTTCCACAATGAAGTCCTTTAGTACGCAAACAAAATATTTCTCCTGTAGGCGTTTTGAAACTTTGATGAGATTCAGAAGTCTGCATATCAGACATAAGATCTAATAATTGCTTGAGGCAAAATCCATATTTTACAAAAAATTTTGTTTTTCATAACTAATTATCATGTCTTAATTAGCTCTTGTTTGGATTTTACCCATGCCGCCTGCAATTAAGCTCTATTACAGCCTTTGCATGTTGCACAAACCCCTCTGACTTTCTGGGTTGTGTCTAAAGGAGATAAAAGTGTCATGATAGAAAACTTTCAAAAATTTTGTTAGCACAACTATAAAGTCCATGACCAATCACTTAAAGCCCAATGTGACAGCAATTTCTCCTCATGAAAATCCATTCAACTATGGGAAAAGAAATCTGATAACATCCTATATAAATCTATGCTCAGTTGCATTATTCTGTGACTTTTGTTTTTAAAGTTGTCTCAACATAAACTTAAGTGTAGCTTTTGCTTTATTTCTCTTCACCGAAGCTTGAAACATATGTCTAGTGTTGTCTATGTTTATAAGTTATATAATTGCCACTGGATATGTCTGTAACAGTTGTGTGACACTTCATGTTACAATTTGTGTTAATAATTCGTTCCCAAGGGTGTCCAGTGTCACCTGTAATTCTATGAAACTGAAAGTCAGGAGAAATGTCAATGCACTATGCTGTGCAAGTTACTGAACTTTCAAAATATCATATATGGTTTTAAATGGCCAGGATTCCTTCATAGAATAATGTTGGTGGTAATACAGTTTAAGCCTAAGCTAAAATCAACCCTGGAGTTGGCAAACTGAAACCTGAATGAAAACTAAAAACCTGTGTTTCATGTGATAGATCTAACATGTTTTTGTACTTAGTATGATACTTCTAAAAATGCTTGGTTGTTTGGAGTATATAGAAAACTTCTTGACAATATGAATGCATGGGTTTGAATTAATCACTAATTACTACTGAAGTTATTCATCTTACAGCCAATTTCATAATTGCAGACACTCATCCTGAATGTGATTTTTTTTTCCAGGATACGTTTTTATATAGGGCAAAGTGATGACAAAAGTTTTTTATGTCACTTTTCCTATAGAACACATGTCCTAGAAAAAAAAAATCATATTCAGGCCGAATGTCTACAATCATGAAACCGGCTGTAAGTTCCAACATATGCAACGGGTGGCTATTTATACAGGCCTATAAGCTGTGGCATCAATTGACAAAAAATAACAAATTTTTTATCTCCATGCATCATCCATTCACAGTTCTCTAACAAACTAATAGGCCAATGCATGTTATCATAATTTGCATGATTTTTGGTGTGTGGTTTTCAGAATCCACAGGTCCCTTCAGACCGAGTCGACATGGCCATGGCACAAAGAACGGAAATACTGACAGTGGTGGACAGTGCATTTTGGAATGTCTGTACTTTTTAACTATCTCACACTTATTTGTTACTCTAATATTACTCTAATAATATGAAAATGAAATTACTAACTAACTCATCATTAAATTTTGCTTTGTTAGTCCTAACAATCTGTAACCTCAAGGGCATGGATTAACCTAGTTTTTCTGTGGAAATTGACAGTTTGATTATTATTATCATTCACATCATCAATGCCTAAAGTTTCCTATATAGATGTGATTTTATATAAAGTCATTTACTACTTGATACATATAATTATAAATACATTTAGATAATTTTTTTAAGCGTACCATTAACGTAAAATTGTGGCATATGCAAAGATAGATTTTTTTCGACATGCATCCCGGTTGGAAGTGTTTGCAGCTAAATTAATCAATGAGAGTAAATAGATTGAATATCTTAGAAATGTTTTTTTATCCAATTCCCTTTCACTGTCACATTTACCCCCCTTTCCAGGTCCAGCAGGTCCTCCAGGGGAAGCAGGTCCTCCAGGTCCACCCGGGTGGCCAGGTTTGGATGGTAGACCAGGCATTCCAGGTCCCCAAGGTTCGGCCAAATTTATCTTGTTGTTTTTTTACTTTGTCTCGTCTGGTCTGAGGGAAAATATATTGTTTATGTTACACTTTCACTGACATGATGTATTTGATATAAACAGTAAAAGAGGTGATTTCTAATAGTAAGCTCTATACTAATACTGTGATGTAATTCGGTTTCCATTCAATTACGACAGTTATGGTTTTGCCTCTTTTTACACACCTCTCAAAGACGCTCCAACCATTATTTAATGCTATAACAAAAAACATTTGATGTATAGTAATACTGGATTGGTTGTAGTAGCTACAGTTTCCCCAGTGAGCATACACCTCTGTGACCTTGACAGAATTGCCAAAACTGAAGAATCTGTGTAAACGAACCCCTCTAATAATTTTTATGGGTGTATTATACTTTGAAACTAAGGGACTGTCCATGTCTCACTTTGAATGTTGTACAATTGCACAAACACGTTTTCCTGGGTCTGAGGGATATGCAATGGTTTACCAGGATTTTGTCAGTTGGATGCTGAGTTATTTGCAAATTAGTCAAGTTGCTGCATGGGTGTATTCACTACTCATTTACTTGGGGTACTATATATGAAGCTTACAAGAATGACAAGATCAATGAACTGAAGCAATGTGTACACTTATCACAAAATAAAACACAATATCACAATGTTACAGGAGAACAGGGCTACAATGGGACAGATGGACCAGTTGGCCCGAGGGGTCGCAGAGGCAAACGCGGAATGGATGGTATTCCGGGATTGAAAGGCGATCCTGGTGATGTGGGTCCTCAAGGACCGCGAGGACACCGCGGAGAGAAAGGAGATGCTGGAGCCGATTTGTTGGGCGGCGGAAATTGCACTTGTACGTATAACTCTCATTTTGATACTTCTGCATCATTCTTTAATTTGAAGTTTTCGCTGGAATTTTATAACTGTATGTAGTACTATGTATATAAGTATATTGTATGGTGCATATCATACCTGTTCGCATCGTACTTCTATGTGACTTAATAGCTCACAGTGTCTTCAGTGACATTTGATATGTGCTAATATAATTTGTCGCAACTCGTAGCTCAAAGTTATGTCTGTTACCGTAATATGTGGTGAAGATGATACTTGAATAAGACTGAGCTCTGAATTACGTTAAGCTTTATATATAGCGCAATCCTATTGTGATGGTTTTATGTCTAGAACGTGTTATGTTAATTAATGTCACTGAAGCGATATGTACTATCACTTTTTGTGTCTCGATACATCATTCACGATGATTGTAGAAATGTAAGGTATTTAGTTTTGTGCTGTTAATATTCTATGATCATGTCGATGATGTATATAATGTATTTGTAAAGTGTCATTTATAGCATACACTGTCTGATGTGTAATTATGTGTTTTTCAATGAAGATCTGTAACACATGCTATGTTAATCTGTTAATCTGTTAAGTGTAGGTGTGTCGAACCGATTAACATTGCAAGAGACAAGCGATGATGATGATGATGATGTAGACATCTTGTTCACTAACGTTGCCTCTTGTGTCGGGTGATGTGTCGGGTGATGCATGTGCCTTGCATGGCTTCAAAGTCTCTCTTTCTGGAGGACCTACTAATTGTCATGTTCTCTTGGCGATGTCATGTGATAGGTGAGAAGGGCGCAAAGGGCGATTTGGGCGAGAAGGGTAACAGAGGCCTCATTGGATTCATCGGATACAAGGGTGAACCAGGTGGCGCAAATATATGTCCCTTTCAATGCACGTTACGTGTCGTGTTGTCTTTCGTCTTTCGTAAAGTGTCATTAGTCTGTCTCTATTTAAACGTCCACTTCATTGTCTACTTAATTGTTTTTCTTAAATTTCTATTGTCACTTTTTCTTCTATTCGAATTACATACTCCGAAAGTTTGTTGTTATGTTTTATGTACAACGTAAAGGTAGTTAACTCCAAACAACTAAACTTTTCCTGAATGCGCAGTGAATTCCTATTTTCCTGATTGCTTGCAAACTACGTATCTGACTACATGTACATAGACATTTTCTGTTGCTGGATCATATTTATTGGCCTGCATGGCAGACTGGTTGTTATTCCTATTTTATGCAGTAAATATATAGCAGATCATCATCTTCATCGCTAAGAAGTAGATTTTGGTTCTCAGTCTGCATCAATCATTGCATTGATATTTGAAACCTATAGTACTAATACTAATTTGTCTCTGTTGAGTAAAACAGCAACTTGTGCAGAGCACTGGTGATCCAGCTTCAGAGAAGTCATCATTTGAACTCCTAGCTCATATGGTCTCCCCTTTTGACTGCATGGAACTTGTATGCATGGGAATAAGGATGCACCTTGGTTAATAATTTTATAGTGCATGGCAATTGAGAATGAAAAAACTACATATGTGCATGACAGTGATGAATGCTTGTCCTGAATGAATTTAAGATTTTAAAATTCCATCTGTGAATGAAACTGTTGGTTGTATGACACCGTGAGAAGTATGTGTGGTCGTATATGACATCCGATGATTCGAGAACGATGTGGAAAACGGTTAAACCCATTTACATGATATGAAGCAGTCTAGAAATTTTAGTAACTTTAAAAAGACTATACATGCCAAACAAGAGATGTCGTTTATACAGGCTTATTCATAAAGACACCATGGTCTTGCCTCAACAAAAACATAATAAGCCCACTTTCACCAACAAAGCCTAGACCTGGTTTAAGGTTAAACATGCTCACCATGGTAGTGCTACCATAAATCACTGAAATTGAACCTAGTGTTAATTTTGGAAATACTTAGTCCAGATCTCGGTCTTAGAAATGGCTAAACTCTGTTGGTGTGAAATCGGCCCTCATGCAATACGTTGGCATCTGACCTGTCAGAGCAGCATTTTATGTGCTTGGTTCTTTCGAAATTCTGAAGGTTTAGGAGTGTTCACATTATCCGTTTCCACATTGTTCAAGACTACTGATTGCATGGTTTGCTTGCTTTATCCAAAAATACAACCTGAATGTTTATTGCATATGCTAATGATATCATGTTTATACATTTTAGATATATCATAGATTTCATGTCCCCTTTCTAATCTTCACTGTATATAACATATTCCTATTTCTACATACTTATCTTGACACTGCTGCTAGCATAAAGCGTTATTGAATGTGGCCTTGTGCAAACTTCACATTATACTGCCAATAACATGCAAAATTTTTCAAGCACGAAATGTGCATAGTGTTGATTACTAATGGCATTAACCACATTTACAAGTTGATCTGGTTCGTTTCTCTCTTAAGTGCTTAATGGTTTTTCTCTCCAGGTCCCGCCGGAATTCCTGGACCACCAGGTGAGAATTTTTTCATCGAGGTTTTTCAAATCGGGTCTTTTGATATGCCACGCTGCGTTATGAGATCACTTCAAATCCAGCGACACTATTTTTGTATTGTGGCACAAATCGAAGAGACAAGCTTATAGAATGATGATATATACTGCATCTGAACTTCCTAAGACTTACAAATAATACGTTGAAGCATGTACATCTGCACATTGCACAAAGAGCGAGTAAAAACCTTGTGCTCGTCGATTCAAAATGATGGTGGATGAAGACATTTTTTTGCTAGCAAAGTCGGATATAATATTCTAATTGCCTTAATTGGGTGAAGGTTAATATAATAATGGATTGATATCATCAAAGGACTTTTAGGATTATTAATTGAAGTAACTAATCTCTTTCTTGTGTGTGGGCGTAACTGGAATGACGTTCATTTTCTGGATCACATCCTCTCGAATGGTTCAAAACCACTATTATATCATGTAATTCTGGGTCATGATCATCACAAACTTGAATCTTTATCACAATACTAAGTCAGTAAAAGGCCATTAAATAATTATCTAATGAACAAATCTCCCAAAATTCCATGTTAAGCTTGAAGCTTCTCTATCAAACTATATGCTAGGCCTAATCACACCATACACAACAAATTATAACTAATTGATTAATATCCCTTAGGTCCTGTAATGGAAGGTCTGCCAGGACCACCAGGGCCACAGGGAGCCATGGGACCACAGGGCATCAAGGGCCAGAAGGGCGAGCCAGGGAGTGAGTACCAATTGCAAATGATGCCAGATCGATCTACAACTCTATATGGGTTGATCAGGGACTCAGTAAATGACTGTAGGCCTACATTGTCCCTGCTCATCCCATTGTTAGCTTATAAATATGAATTCGCCCCATTTGACATTTCAATTTAAAAACACTTTTTTTTTCTGATGTACAAAATCATTAGAAAATAATTGCCAATATGAACAAATAATTATTAAGACAGAAACTTTTAACAGCAATTTAAGGAAATGGTAATGTAAGATCATAACGAGTCTGACATTGAATGCCCTGTAGTTGTACGACATCTAAGTAGACATCTATCATAGAAAGCGAATGATTCTTAAATTCCTGTATATCTGTCAATCTGTCCAATCTTCTGTGTAGTTAAGTCATCTTGTAGATTGTGTGACGATAGCATGGTTTGCCTTCCACTATCTATTGTAGACCGTCCATTTTGCAGTGTCCCCGTTTTAACGAACCGATCACAGGTAGTCGGATGTGTTGATGCAAATCTGAAACTATATCATATTTCTTTCCACGCTTTGCGTCAAACTGGCATTTCTTCATAAAAAGTTATGACGTATACCAAGAGCAATATTAGACAACAAAGCGATACATTGACATTTGCATTTATATACAAATAAGGCATCGTCAAATGTCAGCCTATTCAGATAAACCAATGAAAAATTGTTTGCATCAAATCTGTTTTCTTTTAACTAAGTGAAATGTCACTTTGAATCTAATGTTCCTTCTGTTCTGACAACTTTTCAAAAATAAGAATGACCATGCTTGAGCTTAGTTCGGCTAGCGTGTACTCCTGTGTTCGTTAAACCGAGGGTAACTGCGAATGAAATGATTTCGGAAAATATGTATTCAAAATCTTGTTATTCGAAATTAAGTACGCTATAAGATTGCATATGACTATAAGAATTGATCAGTTTATGTCAAGATGCCAATTCTAGATGCACGCAGCAAGCAGTTTCGGCTGACCGCCGTGACGCTTTTTCTTTCAGAATCAGTATACCGATACGTTTTCACAGGAAGACACTAGCTAGCCGTTTTACCCAACAACACCTTAGCTTAAGCTCCTTTGCCAGACTGACCTCTAGCTGCTGAACATGTGGCCATTTCTCACATTGCTCTTGCTGCTTTGCCAATAATTCCCTTTGCTAATTCCTCCAGTTGTTCTCTTTACATTCGCTTCGGTCCATATATACCTCGATGCTTTATCAAAAAGCTTACTAAATATGGTTTACTGAATAATGTTTCCATAACCTCAGGTTACCTATAGTCTTTCAAAGGTCATGATTACCTAATAACAAAAGCAATGCATATCTTCATGGCTTAGGAGAATGACATTCCAATTTCACTTGAAAGTTTGATTATCTAATTTATATAACAATTGCAATATGTGTGTATACTCGTATAGCATGGCGCAGTTTTTCATAACACACATTAACCAATGCTCATTCACACGCTGCTTCATATAAAGGAGCAAGGTGTTCTTACTAACTTTTCGCTCTCTCCTGTTAACAAATGCTTTAGACTACTAACCCACTAACACTTTGTGTTTCTCTTGTCCATTCTGCTGACACGTCCAGGTCGGTTCCTCGCAGGCTCCGAAAGACGACTGGAAAAGAGCACGCTGCCCCCGACGACCACCGTCATCACTACTACTGGTAAGTGTACTCACTTTATATGTAGATCAAAGTTTTTCTTCTTATCAATTCAAAAATATGTAAATCTATAATATGTAATTTATGAAAATTTATAAATATTTATGAAACTTGATTGCGGAGATATATCTCCTTTTTAAATGAATTTTCAAACGTATTGTTCTCGTTACTATCAACGACATTTTGGGGAAACTGGGCACATTTATCACATATAATAATGTAGGAAATGCTAATTGCATGTCTAAGAATGCTCGAGGCCTTGGATACATCAATGAGGCCTTTCAGAATTATAATTTCACAACTTGACCGATGTGATCAGGTGTGGTTTCCTGCACAGTAAGTTCATTCGTATTTGCTTTCGATTTGCCTCGGGTGTTGTGACTGATGTGTCCAATAGCTGAAGGTCTCAAATCTGCATATTTGTCAAATACATTTCCTTTTGATGCTAATTAATCCAGCTGCCTGGTTAGATATAACTCTTTTTGACTGAATTCATGATTATTTCATGTGAGGTCTCCCTGGTGTTATGTTATGGGCTGAAATCCTCATATAATCAAGTGCTTCGCCTAGCCTTGGGCATAAGCAGGCTTTGTGGAACCCAGTAAAGCTCAATTACTGCATTGGCAGCAAAAATGCTGAGCCCAGTCACTACATCTGACTTATGTACAGTGGAAGTTATTACCTGAAGGTAGAAACTGGTCCTGGAGACCTGCTTTTCCTTTCCAGAAGAACACTATAGTCACTATACACATACAGATACACAAAGACTGCATGTTTGTATAATTCTCCCCTGATGACTTTGTGTATCATAGTTTTCCGCAGGAATCTTTTTGAGCACGGAGAGTTTCTTTTATCGGCCGTGCAAGGACAAGAGTGATTCTTTTTTTTTTAACCTGAAAAAAAAAAAACGGTTTAGTTTATAAATGGCCTCTGCTGTTTTTTATATAAATATATCTTGTGTGTGTGACTCAGGGTGTGTGTTAGCTTAGCTATAAAAGCTCTTATATTCATTTGAGCTTCCAAAACCAATCCAATAAATTTGCTCTATTTCACAGAATATTATAAAATAATATTAATAAGATTTTGGAAATAATATTTTATACCTTAGCCTATCAATCCACTAAATGTATATATGCATTACAATATGGTGATGAAAGATTTCAACTTGTTTTTTCAAAGCCGCCATTTCACTTTGGTGGTCCTCTATTCAGAGAAATAACAAAAAAAAGAAAATCAGTGTCTTGCATCAGAATAAGAATTAATCTTCAGACATAGGCGTAAATCACTTTTAAAAATATTTTCCTAGAAAATTTAATTGGAATCTTTCAATTCTAATAATTTATTACCATTCAGGAGGTCATTGAATCCTGGTTTTCTAGGAGGCCTTATTGCTCAAATTCCCGTTAGACGCAAGATATTTTTTCTCGCTAAATTCCCAGGACACTAAATCAACACTTTATTATCTGCACGGATGTTGACAGAGACAGATGACTGAGATAATTTTCTGAAACCAGAGATCTGTGGGGCTAGTTATGTTATTGGCTGCATTTACCACTAACAACTAATTAATTTGAGACTAGTTTTGTGACGTTAGTTCGAAAGAAGTACTGATAAACGCCTGGTAATTCCTGACACAGTTGATGATGTGTAGGAGGATATTTCTTGCTGTCTCCAAGTTGTACTTCCGTCTGTAGGCCTACCACATGGTTGCGGCTACATCAATATGTCTTCCTCCTTTTGCAAGACTAAGCTTGTGTACAAATTGCAGTTCTCTGTGACATGCAGGTGAACTGCTGGAACCTCTGATTCCACAAAGCAAAATATTCAGACCAATAACGTTATAGCCATTTCCATAATTGTAGATATTCAACCTGAATGTGCTTTTTTTTCTGGGACATGCATTCTATATAGGGAAAATGGACATTAAAAAACTTTTGACATCACTCTGCCCTGAAGAATAACAAGTCCTAGGAGAAAACTCGCATTCAGACTAAGTGTCTAAAATTATGGAATCGGCTGTAAAGGCTATCAAACCGAGAAATGATAATGCCCTATCAGAAAAAAAATAACTTCGGCATAATTATGCTATATAAAATGTAAAGCTGAAGAAAATCAACATTCAATCCACGTGTTACGAAAGTTGAATATCACAAGTTATTAATCTGAATAATCATATTTCAAACTGGCTGCAACCAATGCCAAAGCTTGATTTTTGTCTGTGGAGGCCATCATGTCTTCGCATGTTATTAAATTGGATTTTCCTTGAACTGGAAATGGATCGCATATACATCCCACAACTGCCATATCAGAAACGACTTTTATGTTATGGGCCTAAGAAGGCTTATTAGACATCTGAAAGAAGTCTTGCTTATTGTTGAAGTTTATTAGTGTGAGTTGTTTTTGTCAATCATTGCAAGGATCTAAAATCCCTCATTTGTCTTATTAGAGACGGCCTCCCTTTTTACTGTAACATGATAATATGTTTCAGGAAAAAATTAATGTGTTGAGTCTCGAGTCTCCAACATTTCTCAAATTTATGTAATTGCAATTATATGAAAATGTGGACTAATTTTTTTCAGAAAGCTAATCATCCTAATGGCAGCAATTTATTATCTTACATCAAAGTAATATGATATTATGTTGTATAACTGATTTAAAGCATTGTGTAATTTTATGTTTCAGAGATGTCCACGACTCCCACGACAACAACGCCGGAGCCAACCATTATACCAAGGGAAAACGGTGAGTAGATATACAGTAGATACAAGATAGATAGATCTCTCTTCTCCCAAGTGTAAATATTGGCTGATTGATCTCTTTTTTAAAAATCTTTCCTTTAGGCAGTGCTACTTTCCCCATTTGATCTTCCTTCCCTATAAATTACAATGGTATTTGACTACGCACGATTCATAAAGACATATCTCACAAATTGAATACGTTTCTTATAAGTTGTTTTTCCTTGATAACTAAATAACAATTGAATCAGTTTTGAAGAAAAGCTAACAAATTTGTGGAAACAAATGGCCAATTTGCCCATATCAAAAATTTTACGAAACTAAGATTTAAAAAAAAGCTGTATGTGTCCCATGAAGTACCAGTTGAGAAAAAAGTTATATTTTACTAGCTCCTTAATAACCAATATTTAGGAAGTGAATTTATTTGCTGAAGTGTACTTATGATTTAATTGAAAATGATTATTTTATAGCATCAGCTAATCTATCTACGTCCGCCTGTTTATAGTTGTGAGTTATGTAATGAAGCGTTATACATTGAGTTTTATACATAGGTATAAAATAATTGTCACGATTCTGTAGGTTACCATGACAACTATGCAATTTTCTGAAACAGATTCAAAGCAATTATCTGTTTCTACAGTGTTCTAGATTTGGTGAAATCGTGACTCTGATTAGCTCTGATCAGGTTTGCTCAATAGAAAAGGGATGGTGTTCAATGTAATTAGATCATTTTGGATTATTTTACCTGCAAAAAAGTATTTACATCATTTCGGTGCACAGTTCAAGGCTGTTGCTGTTTTCCAGGAAAATCAATTGAAAAAGAACACAATGATGGCATATCAAATAACCAACATTTTATTGAATGGATGGCCTTGACATTTTAATTCCGTAATTTGTTTTCCTCCTTTATCTCTTTAGTCATGCTATGTTCACATTCACGGGCAATTTGTGTTGAGAATTCATAGCCAAAAGGCAGGTGTCCTAATACCCTTTGACATGAACATGAGTATTTGCATTTTGCATTGTGTCCAAATAAGAGAACTCCATGGCCATACTAACGTAACCTCATAGTAAATATCACATTTTTCTATGCTGTTGTGTTTTGACTATGAAATATTATTTATCTTCTTTATAAGCAAACTTAAGATTATCTCATAGAACTCGGTTGTGATTCAGATCTAACACAATTGCAACTGACAGAAATTTTGTCATGGTGGTTATAAGGCTCACACAGCAACAACCATTTAATTTTGCTTGTTACTTTTCCAGATTGTCGAATCAGAATGGTTGGCAAGCCCCTGTTCCAACGGTACACAGGGACCTACTGGGGAGCATGGATGACTGACCCCAAACCACCAGACTACCACTGGGGGGCCAAATACTGGTTCACGAGGCATTTCACTGGAAAACTTCTCTATGAATACCGCAACCTGGAGGACTTCCGTCAAGACCGCACGAGTCGCACGTATGAGCTGAAGGAACTGTATTTCGGAACTGGCCATGTTGTTTACGAGGGTTCCTTCTACTATCATAGAACGGGCTACAATGAGATTGTGAGGTTCGATCTGCAGAAGGAGTCCACTGTGGCCAAGGTGCAACTGCCGAAAGCGGTGTTCCAGGGCAAGAACTATGTCTACGGAACTGATTACAATTACGTTGATCTGGCCGTCGATGAGAACGGCCTGTGGGCCATCTACAGCTTAGAGCAAGAAGACCATGCTCTGATGGTGGTCAAGTTGGATCCCATGGACCTGAGCATCATGAAGACCTGGAACGTCACAGTCGACCACCGCCATTACAGCAACGGCTTCATAACGTGCGGAGTCCTCTACCTCATCAAGGACACTCGTGTCAAGAACACTGTCATTGATTTCGCTTTTGATCTCTACTCCAAAGAATATTACTCAAGTGTTCGACTTATCTTCACCAACCCCTTCCAGATGAACAATATGGTCTCCTACAATCCCCAGAAGAAGAAGCTTTACGGCTGGGATCGGGGCAACCAGCTGACATATCCGCTACTCATATAATGTGTGACGGTATGTCTTATATACTGTATATGAGGCCTGTTCATCAGAAATCCTTTTGTTAACGAGTAATTATGAGTTGTTGCTGAGTGACTGAACAGCCCACATATGCTGCCAATATGGCTTTCGGACCAAGTATGAAATGATTTACGTATTGTGAGCTGCTCGACCAAGAATTTCGGAATATCCTAAGTGCATCGCTATGGGCTTAATAATGATTTAGCACTGCCGGCACTCTACATGACTACGTCCTAGCCTATACCTCTTGATATTCTTTTAGTTTATTTATCATCGTTCTTAAAGGTGTACCTAGACCTGTAGAGACTAGTCTTATTTTGTTGTATTAATTGGTGAATAATGAATCATTAATAATGAGTCATTAATGATCGGGTGGTAGAGCTTTGTATTCACATCAATGTTGTGAGTGAAGTGTACACATGACATATCAAAATATTTTATGTAAAAATGTTGTTGTTCCACATGTTGTCCAGCTATTTATTCATGGTATATACATATTTTGTCATTTGTGACTTTTGGTCGTAGGTTTTACTGATCATGTTGACATATACACAAACTATATTCTTAAGGTTAAATATTGAAATGTGCTTTGGATTTTAGTTTCTCGTAAATTGGTGACTCGGAAGTGAGTAAATGTACAGTTATCTCTCGAGAGTAGAAATGAGGTAAAATCTATTTATGGCAATATACAAGCAATACGTTGCTTCTGCAATGTCTCGGTTGATGTTAAAGCATGAAGCTGTTGTTTCATAATAAAACATGTCATAGTTTATATCTTTTTGGTTTATTCTTTAGGAGCCAACCAAATGATACTATAGGTGGGCTATGGATTTTACGATACATTTTTACTCCCAGAACAAACGTAGTTCAGCATGAAGCTATATCAAACTATCTTTGTGTTCGAAAGAGCAACAAACTTTCATAGCATTATAGGACTAATATCCAGCTAAAGGTGGGAACAAAAATCCATTGCCAGCCTCCAAAGATCATCTTATATTTAGGGCGCAATCAGAAAGCTTTTATTATCAGTAAAACATCTTAGAAATGGTGGCCTCTGATTAGACGTCTGGGAAGTGTGATGCTATTATATATAGTATTTATATTTGAAAATGAGTCATGAAAAAAGAATAATCGCAGTTAATTGGAATTGTTTCTAGTGTCTTATGCGCTTATGTACTTGTCGAAACAATACTCTGGGGATATCTGTTGAAGGGCTGTGAAACACCATTTTAGGCAAACTATCTGTTGAATTAGAACTCTGTCATAATGTTGCATCACAGCTTCCTATCTGTCCAATTACTGACCTCATGTACATATGTATATCTGGCAGTGAATTAATTGTTGATAATTATAATTTAGGAATTTATAACTTATTATCATTCAGTTTATATATTGCCTTGAGTTAAGTTAAGCTTGAGATAGGCATAATTTGTCCTCTTTTTAGTAGATAAAATTAATCCACAATTGAATTATTTAAAAAAGCTAGTTTTGAAAGGCTTTTGAACTTTAGTTAAAACATGATAAAAACAATCACACAAACAATTCCATAATTAAGTGAAACCGAATTTATTAGTATTACCAATTTTACATAATGATTATTAGGATTATTCATTATCAACAATGCAATATAGGCAATTATATTCTGCAGTTAGAACTAGCCCAGCTGGTTAAATGTATATTATTGGTATAAAAGAAAAGAAAATATTCAACATCATTACACATGCAAATTATTGAGAGGTATATTTTAAACAACAGTATTGGAATGGACTGAATATTTCTCAATCAATAAACCGATACACTTCAAATTATCCGAATCATTTAATTTTATAACAAATGTATAAAAACAGATGAAGATATCTAAATTTACAGTATGGAAGAAATAAATGGATTACATATTTTAATACAAGAGTCAATCTTAAAAAGCAACCTTGAATAAAGAAATCAGAAATCAAGATTTTGTCAATTAACCCACAAGACAATAATAACATGATGCACCCGCTCAGATAAGACAACATGGAGATCTTCAATATTTATAATAATATTGAGACAGGAATGGAAAATCAAATCTCCAGAACAACATATTTATAATATTGAGAGGAATGGAAAGACAAATCTCCAGAACAACAATCTCAGAATCAATGATGCTCCAGATTTGACATCCCAGTCTGCAAAGAGTTGGCAAGGTTGTTTCTCCGACCATCTACACCTCATAAATACATGCAACTGACGAGCTCTGTGAAAGTTTTGAATGCAGTTCCAAAGAATTCAACTGGAGCAAGATATATGGCTGTTCAGACTCAGACAATTTTATTTGGCATAAGTAACCTACACATAAAACATTTTAAGATAATTAATTGCCATATTAGCAATTGCCCGGCAACTAGTTTCATGTGGAAGCAAAAAATATTTGCACTGACGTATGTGTTCTAGAACAATTCTTCATATCAGGACATTGAATGAAGTGGACATATGACCAAGTCGCTTGATCATCTCATTGGAAGCTTCTGGCAGCATAGCATGAGCGAAAATGGGTACCGGCTGTTTTAAAACATGTCGAAACTATAATTATTTATTTTTTAATGTTCCGTCAGTCATTTCCTGGATGTGATTGTTCATTTATGTTTCATTGGTACATTCATAGTGCACAGTAGCTTTTAGTAAGAAATTTATTTAAAGTCCCTGTGAATGAGCAGGCAGTTTGAGCAATATGATTTCCTTCCACCATGTTTGGTAACTGATTAAGCATATTTTTGCCATCTCACAACAATATGTTTTTGCTCTAATTAGATAAAGTTTCTGAACTTAAATAATCAATCCGCTTCTGCAGAAGTTCTGCTGAGAAATAAAACCTGCGAACCAAATCGGATGAATTGTAGGGGTGAAGATTCTCATTTCTGGTTTCCACACAGTTATAATTTCAAATATACACATAGCTTGCATTTCCATCAGTAAAAAATAATGAGATCTGTGGTTTTTAATGAGCCATTGAAGCTCTGTTACACTCAAATGAGATCGGTTAGATTTAAAAAGAGCAATGAAGCATGCAAGCACATATGACATCTATAAAATACATAGAAAATGTCACAGAATGTGTTAGTTTTTGTTGAAAGCATCAGCTTCCATAAGAGTATGCCAAGACGTGTAATCTCTGCCTGGGTTCTGGAGGACATTATTCCAATGGGTGAATTCCGACTCTTCGGTGGCGCCAAGACCGAGTCGAACTTGACCAATGGCCTCGTCACTTCGGATTGTCTCTCGGCTGTAGACTGTGAAGGTAAGTTTTGAGTAGTTCAAGTCTTCAATACGAGGGGAAATAGTCATCAGATGCTCTTCGCTATAAACTGGGTTTTGTGTCTTCTTACGGATCTTGGTTTGGATTCTGCTCTCTGGCCGACCCGGCTGTTGTAAGGTGACTCTTACGTAGGCATCTGCAACAAGGGATATTTTAATCAGGTGAGTCTTGCATAATACTTAGGTTACTGTTTTAGCTACATTAGGAGCAAATTTTCTATCAGTGATATTATAAAATAAGTGTACTAATTATGAAGGCTAATAATGTAAGGGTCCTAATTATAAGAACAAAATTATAATGGAAGTGTCCTAATTATGAAAACTTATTCATACGTGTCGTGTATCTATACTAACCATTTTACAAAACGCATTACATTAATTAGCTCTATGGTATATCTTGATGGCTAATATATACATGCATTGTGAAGACACTGTCTCTGTTTTGTTATTGTACCCAAAAGTTATATACCTGGTGGTCCTGTGATGGAATTCTTTGGCAAATCCTTGGACTGGATGATATTCACTGTGAGTTTCTCCAGACTGGCTTGGAAGCACAAAGATATTTCGAGTGAGCCCGATTTCTAAAACAGAAGGCAATAGAGATTAATTTCAATGCATAACGTAGAGACATTCCGGACCAAAAACAGTCAGCAATTTGTGTATAACCCACAGTGCAGTACAATATGGTACGTCTGCATTATAAACTACACCTTCAATACAATTTTGCTATTTTACTTAATACAGTTGTCATCAGCTTGATTCATAACTCTACTAAAACTATCATCTATGTGTCTCTTAACCCTTTATTAAAACACGTTTGGACTTGTTTAGATGGAGAATGGGACATAATTTTTATAGCTTGGTATAGTTTGAAAAGTGCTTGCTTTATAAATTTCCACCAAACATAGGCCTACTTACATTGTTCCTCTCCTTGTCTTGAAGCTGGCAGTTGATATGAACAGGCTCCATGATTTTGTAATCTTGCAAGTAAATCATGGCTTCCCCCAGGAAGTCCTTTCTTCTTAATCCTTGCACTTTGTTGTAGAGTCTAATCCTCAGTTTGAGGCTTTCAAACTGGTCCTGGCTAAGGTCCTTGAACAGGAAGGTTTCACTGGCATTAGGGACGAGAGACAAAGTTTGCCTTTGAATCTTTCCTGGCATCAGGCACACAGTAGCAAATGGCAAAATTGGAAGGTCAGGTCTCTTGTTGATAAGATTCTTACATTGTATTATAGTCACTGAGAGCATTTTAGTATTGCTGTTAAACTGCATCACCAAATCTACAATACCATAATCATCATCAGATATTGGCATGCCGTCTTCTATATTTTGGTCATCAATGAAGTCTGAGTTCATAGACAAGCTTTTACACAAGGCATTATGTTTGTTATTGTTATTAACAAATTTCCTTGGTTCATCAGCATCCTCGACCAAAAGTCTTGGTCCGCAGCTCTGTCTTCTTGCTCCCGACATCATAATCCTCTCGCGAGTGGTCGTTGGGGACACGGAACGGCCTTTCTCTTTCTTAGGACTGAATCTAAACCGGACTTTATCAGCAGCACGAGGTGATGTACTGTCTCTTGGGGAAGGACTTCTGCTGAATGGAGAAATAGTTTGATTGCTTTCATTTGAGCTCAATGGAAGAAGCACACCGAGAGGAGCCACCACTGACGGCACGTTACGACGTTTGTAACTGGGTCTTCTCTCGACCGTAATGTCCTCTGGGGGAAATGGAAGGGGAGAGCCGTCACATGACCGGGACTTACGGTTAGGGACAGCTCTGTGAGCATTTTCAGCATGCATGTTATGGAATAGCGACTCCTTGCGTCGGGTGTTAGGACTCTCGCGAAGAGTCTCAAAACCGAAATTAGTGAATGTCTTGAGGTGAGGCAAACTCATGGCTGCCAATGAATAAGGGTCAGCATTGGTGGCCATATCCACCTTCTCACCGGCTAATGTGTTGAACCTCTCAAGACGAGCATTTGTATTACACCTGACGGGGCTGACAGGCGCTGAGCGGGAGCTGTGGGGTGAGGTGGGCTTGTTAAGCAGATTTGGAGTTGGTTCTCTTGATGCTGGGGATAAGCGAGGACTTGTGTGGCCTGAGCATGGCAAACTGCTGTCGCTTGATTGGCTGTGAGTGTCGCTGTCATCCCGCGTCTTCACGTCCAAGTTTCTCGGAATCTGAAACTGGGGGATATTGCTCGGGGTGAGCACGACACTTCCATACCGACGACAACTAATCACTTGCTTGCTGTTGTGTTCGGCCTGCAGCAACAGTGATGCATCCTTGCATTTGTTCAGCAACCAGTCTTTAACATTGGCTCCTGCACTCTCACTCATCCTCAAGGCTGGGCTGCAAGAAAAATAAATCAGATATTCAGATTTTTGAGAGTTTCTGTTTTTTAGGAAAATCATTTCTAGATAAAAATGTGAAAAATTATCGAGGCCACACACATTTTGTGAAATAAAGTGCATATTCAATCTGCAATGGAAATTAAATTAATGAGATCAAAATTCAGAAGTGAATCAATTTCAGAATCATGTTGATAAATTTTGTCTTCAAATCTTTAATATTACCAACCTTTACATTATAATTTTGCACAAACATGGAGTTTTTTTTAAATATTTTAATCAAGAATCAAGGTGCAAATCATTCTTAAAATCACAATGTGGCTGTTTTACCTCTTCTGTCAGTTATCCAAATGAGCAAGTAAATACCTTAAAGAGAATTTAGAATGTCACTTATATTGAATTCACTTGTATCATGTGATGATACATTATTAGTAACTGCTAATTTTAAGTCCTTTGTATATTCCACAGGGTGGTAGTTCTTTTGCCTCCCTTGCGTTGAAGACAAATGGCGAAAGAAGAATGACATGTTTGCTTAAACCAAGATTATGGCTTCAGGAAAAATGAGCTTCCAAAGGCCGAGCTAATTCCAAGAGCTGGGTTTAAATTTAAAATATGCAAATATAATGCAAAGCATGGCCACTGGGCTATTCACAGAAAAGCCATTGATCACAACACGAGTTGAAAACACTGAGCACTGAAAGGATGGAAACTGCAAACAAGACTTCCTCTGTTGCGAGAAGGGAATTTAGAGAATACATAACTTGACTTCTTGGTATTTTGGATTATATAACAATTTACAAAGGTCGTTGAATTTATATTTATTTCCAGGAACTGCAGAGAACCCATGCACATATGCCCAACATTAATGTTATATAAGGTCTCTGCCTCAATTTTTGTTCTATAATCAAGATAAATATCAATTCCAGTGACAGCGAGGATTTATATGTATTTATACCTTTACCACATCCATATACAAAGTGTGTGACATTAAGCTCCCTGAGACACAAGCAATTTTTCTCCACAAGACACCATTCACATATGAAAAATAGGCAAATGTGAGGAAATGTAATACACCAAGTCGCCAATATACTTCTGAACAATTCCATTTTGAACTGAGAGGGATGAGAAAATCCATTTAACCAACACATAGATTTTGAAAATTATCCGTAAGATATTGATGATTTTTGGTTGTAATTCTGATATTCAAGTTTAACACATTGTGTATTCCATAACACAGGTAAAAGTAACCATTAAAAGGGTCCAACCTTTGTCCTGTCTTTTTCAGATCATGAACAACGAGGTTGTCCAAATAACAATAGCGTCAACTTTCTTTTGTCTCAGGAATATGATATCGATGTACACGACCTTCGTGTCTTGAAGGATCTGTTCCTTTTAATAGAGAATTGAATGACAGGTGAGCCTCTGCCTCTGCTTAAGCGATAATACACTCACGTAACTGCACTTTGAGGGTGATTATATGATACTCTGATCTAATTACACCATGATCTAATTATTCTGGTCTCCTGTGAGTACACCTCCCGATAAAGACCATCATTAATTAGGAAACTTTGTCCCAAGACACTGAACTCTCGTTCTAAGCTTTGTATCAGGTAAACATCTCATTCCGTGAAGTGGTCATCAAACTTTCTTCGTGCGTTCTGAAGGGCAGTCTTGTTTAACTTGTCGTACATAGGACTTACAGAGATAAAGTTCAGAAAAAGGTCTTTAACTGAATTCAGCTGCATTATACATTGTAGCAGTATATATTATTGACAGTTATTAAGCATGCCACTAATCAGTTTCTCATACCACTATCAGCCTTCCTGCAAAAAATGTGTACACATGAAAACAATTGTCCATATTTATAAAATAATGTACAGGGTGTCAAAAATAATTTAAAAAATCTAAATCTTCATCTGTTGTCATCCTAATTCATTTGCATATTTAATTGAAACATGATAAGTTCAACGTTTTCATAAACACGACTTTAAAATACCAATTTATAAAGCAAGTGCTGATGAAGATTGCAGTGGAAGCATCATTATTGTAGAGCAGGTCTAACTTCTGTACCTCTATCCAATTCAGCAAACAGCAAATCTCATTGCTTTGAAACAGAAAGTTAATTTGCACTGACAACTTGGGATGCCAGTGGGATGCGAATAAGGTCAAATTGGAAAGGTCCGGAGTAAATCCAATCTCTTGGTCAATTAGATACCCTCTGTATACTGTATCCATTAAGTCTTCATCTAATAAGTCAACCTAATAGTGACAGTCCCAACAATTAATTCATCATTGCTATAACATAGAGGAGCAGAAGGTTGGAATATATTGGTGTCTTGCTCAGCTTTTAGCTACCTGGGCTTCCAATCACCTTTTTGTTTGGGACAACAGTTTCAACCGCCCTCTGACTCATAAAGCTCTCTCACCTCTTTTTGTCAAATTAGCCGATCAAATGCAAAATACAGGATGCAAAGCCACAATCATCCGTTCATATCTTATAAAAGTGATTCCATCTTTGATCTGGCCATCAGTGGAGTTTTACGAGAGGGCGCAGCGTCTGACTTGAATGCGTTGCGGTCTTGAACATCATAGTACTATTAGTAGTTGGGTGCACCAGGACCACCCGCTCCTACTAGACTAAAGCAGCTTATTGTTTGTGATTAACTTTTTTCTCTGCTTGCAGAAAATTTATATTGTAATAGTATGTAATAAACCATTTTCAAAAAAGCTAATGGATACTTTCTGAATCCTTAGGCATTCAAAAACTTTGTTAATATATACCAAGTTTTAATTGATCGCTGAGTTGTATACTTTTTTAATTCAGAGTGATTGCAGTGTTGAGAAATCAGATATGGATGCAGGGATTAAATTCAGACAATTTGTATGTAAATTGGTATATGGTTTTAGATGAGATCATTACAGGCACTGGAGCATAAGATAATTGTCTATCTTTTTTTTAAACGCTATTGTGAAATTGACTAAATGACAAATGTCTTAATTTGAAATAAAAATTCTTACATCAGATTCAATCCAACATAACAATAAGCAACAATGATTTATCTACTCCACTCATAAACCAGAAAGAGGACTCTTGTGTGAATGCAACTCTATAGAATATTAAGTGCATGGCTGACCTTTCGGCTTATGACTGCTCACTGTACTCAGACATGCTCTTGCATATATATCACACAGGAAGTATTTTACTATTCTAGTCATGCGTAACGACCTTGACTTCTGCTGGCAGAGTAGAAAAAGCCAATTGCTTCTTGTGATTGTCTGGCCAACATCCAATGAATACGTTCCAGAAAGAAGAACAGAAAACTTCGACAATTCAATGAATGCAGCAAGTTTACGAGGCAGACGGAATTTGATTTGCAAGGGCTGGGTGGGAAAATGCAAGGTCTTGGCCTTGGGACTTGGGAGATGGGAAGGTCTCAGAAAGGAAATATCTCACAGTGTAAAGATCTACTGAGATGCTACGTGTCACACTGACATGTCCATCCTATGTATGATTAATTTTTCACAATTTTCTCCTAAAAAAAATATTAACTTTTAAAATTCTATTTTACATTCTGTGCACTGCATGTGTGTTATCAGGACTTATTATGTTCCAGTACAGGAGGTGATTTATTTTTATTTTGAAAGCTTTGAAATTGTGATAGGCAAACACCTAGAATAATCACAAAATTACCAAAAACCATGTATGAGAGCTGTGCCCTATACTTCGGGGGAGTGTGAGCTCAATTTGTAGAACACCAGGCTGCCAATCGCTGGGTCAAGGATTTATTTGATTCCCGCTTCAGCTGGGTCACCTGGACTGACGTTGGACAGCAGTTTTAAACATCCTTTGCTTTATTGAGGTGTCTTTCTGTAATCCTAATTAGCCAAACAGCCTGAAAGAATAAATGCCAGGACAATGGTGACATAAAGTCATCAATCTCTCCATATCCTTTTCTTTAACCTTTCTAGAAAAGAAACATCTGCCAAGTTTCTCAAAACATCATCTTTTTTGTACGTTTCTATCTGCAGAATAAACCTTATTTCAATTATTATGGAAAATTGGCGAATGTCGTGATAAGGTTACTATAGAGGGACATTGATATATGCTGTACTTTTTATTCTGGAAGCGATTGGAGATAAGAGATCTATTTTTCCAGCAATGACTAAATCTGGGATGCACATCATTGTGAGTTTGTCATCTGTGACTCCTGGTTCTTTTAAATTGGTTTGTGATGAATTAGTATTTGGTTATTTCAAGGTACGATGAATTAGTTACAAAAATATAAGCATAATTTGTAACAGTAATTAATGAAGGGTCAATGACACATTATACTTGTAATTCAATGTATATGTATATATTAATATTTAATTCCAATGAGCTTACACATCTCAGATTTCTCTATGATTAGATTATATTGAATTTCATAACTACATATGTACACTGAAGAGGACTGCTTGGGCCTTATTAATCAAGAGAGGTGAGCCGATGAATACAACACAAAATTCATAATATTAAAATGTCTCTATCAGAAGTTTGTCCACGAGACCATTAACCCAAATGGTTTTGTTGCCATGGTGATGAAGCTATCTTGCATTTCACATCTTTGGCTAATAGACCATTTTTATTGTTTCGCTTTTTTTTTATTTGTCTAGATGGATGTGTTGCTTGTCTCAGTGCTTTGTCACATGCTGACCTATAAAGCTTATGCAAAAAAGGATTACACTAATAGAACTTAACAGTGAAGCATTTCTGTGTCAGAGTGGCAAAGTAATAGTACTCAGTCTCATATTAGCACCTTTATAACATGCACAATCTTATACATTCGCGAGTGCAGACTGAACGGAAATGAAACCTTACAGAGAAAACTTATATATCCAAGCGATATTTTCTTGTTGCTTTCAGACTTATCTGATGACCTAGGAATTTAAGAGCAGTTAATAATATAGTACTGAAAAGAAGAAAGACAGATCAAGTAAACAACATATTCGGTCATTATCAAATTGATTCGTGTCCCAACACACTATGTTACAACTTGCATAATACTGACCAAATACTCAAATAAAAATATCAGAAAGAGTCTGAATGACAGTGATAGAAATCAGGCCATGCCATAAGATGTTTTTCATCATCTAACAGCTATAAAACGTCAGAATATGACAGTGAATGGTGAAAGCTAATAGAATGACTCTATCCGCAATCCATCATATTTCATCTGCCAATTTGTCAACCACTCTGACAATAACCTCCTTCTGACAGACACTTTGTGACAAACTGCTGATATGATTCCCTTTTAGTATGCATGAGTGGAACCTATGAAGGTTATCCATTTTGATCAAATGAGGCATCTGACATTTGAAATTTTAATCAAACACCATAAATATTTAGTTTCTGCCAACTGATTCGTAAATTAATTGGATTATTTAGGCGAAATTGTGTGGGTGGCCTGAAATTTCATGATAACATCTTGAGAAAAGATTCTTAAATCTAAATCTTCTTTTTGATTTTCGCTTACTCATTTTTTCTAGAGACGTCTCCATCAAAAACTTATTTACCTCAACTAGATACCACTTATACAGTTTCAGTTACCCTAATATTGTATCTGTAGGGATTTTAACATGTATCTAAGAATGTTCATCAGCTTCATTTGCTATTTCCTTCTGACATCTCCCAGTCACAAAATCAAAAGGTTCGCAAGAACGGCAAAGACCACAAGGATGGTAGTATGAATATCAATTTTAAACTTCTCCTTAAATTCTACGACTAAAAACTTCTGTGAATTCCTGATTTATTTTCTTTCTTTTTTTTTCAAGACCTATAGCTCACAAAAATTTGATATACAATGCTGAATAAAAAAAAGCAATATCCATGTCAATATGATCATGTAAGATAGTGTGGTAAGCTCCCATGTTTGACCGGTTGCGGAAGAGGTTGTCACTTGTCAGTCTCTACATATAGCCATGAAATCCACTTACATGACGGTCTGAAAATTCATGCAAAAAAATAATAATTGGTCCTTTTACAACCATAATCTTTCCAAATATCTCAGCATGCTCTAGCCCTTGTTTTTCACCATAGATTTCTCTGGGGGCAAATCTGATAAAGTGAAAAAACACTTTATAAGTCTTTCTGTTTACAGAAGGGGATGCAGCTCTAAGATTAAAGACGATTCTTGAAATATGAGTCAATAGAATAGGCCGCCATGAAATTCATACCATTGGCAGTGGTCGTTTCAAATGGGATATGGCCGAAAGCTTCTCATTTTGCATCCCATATATCAATGAATAACATTTGCTCTTTGATTTACAGGCAATCATAATCTGCAACAGTCAGGTAACTACTTTGTCAGTTTGGATAAATTTTAATGCATAAAAAGTCATCTTATCAACTTCTTCCTGATTGTGTGTTGATGACAGTATTCTCCTTGGATATTCTCTGAGTAGAAAGAAAAGGTGGTATATTGAGAGGCTTAAAACATCGCATGTGCTCATTTATTGGTGGAAAACAAAACCACAATTTTCAAAGAAGGTCAGACACAGGCTGTTACACTGAGCGTTGAATATCATTTATTGAGCTATAAAAGGCAATAACAGAGGTGGAAAGCACCATATTTTTTTAGAATGCAATGGACATTTCACCATATGGGGCAGCAGTTGATAGCCTTGAGGCGCTCTTTTCAGAGAGGCTCTGAGAGACAGAGAAATGCTGCTGACAATCTGGAAGTTGCTTTTACCTTGGATGTTGAAATATGTTGCTTCAGAGAGCACAAAGTACACATTAAGGCTGTTTGCACATCTTGTACGAAAAGCAAAAAGCACTTTCTTATGTCACTAAACCAACGTGCATGCAAAGCAAAAACGATTTTGCTGATGCTGCAGAACTTTTACGATCAATGTTGCAATCATCTTCATATATTGACTTAAGTAGTCGTGTGATGCCCTGAAGTCGGTTCAATTGAGTCTGTATTTTAATACAACATCGTAACATCAACAAAAGGAACTACTGTTATCCATAAATCTCCATCAAGAAGTAACTGAAATAGTTGAGATACTGGATGCATTGTGCTGAAAATCTTTTTCACTAATTACAATAAAACTTTTTTAGATTTTTCTCTTTTTTGTCATTGAGAGAAGGAGTGCTGCTTACATATAAAAGATGACTTCATGAGACCAGTTACATTATTTAAGGTGTAATTAATATAACATGAACAAAATAAGTTTAAAATTGTTGGTGATTGTGCGTTTTAATGACTGCCTTCTGTAATAATGTCACAGCTGCTTGAAGTTATGATTAAAAAACAAAACCACAATCTTTACTGAGTACGTCAGACACAAAGATGTCAGACTGTTACAATATGCTTTGAATGTCATTTTATTGAGCCGTAAAAGACAAAACTTGAGGTGGAAAGTATTATATTACAAGATGCAATGGACAATTCACCATATGGGTGCTCTTTTCAAACAGGCACTGAGAGACAAGAAATGTCTCCTACATTGTCGAGGTCACAGTTACCTTGGTGCTTCAAATATGCTGCCTCAGAGTCAGAGACACCAAGTGCACATTAAGGCTGTTTGTAACAAAATATTTTGCACTGATGGTGCTTGACTTTCAAGATCAAGTCTCTTATAAAGGTATACGTTGGAACATATTGCCTTCTTGCTCAGCTGGTAGAATCCTGAGCTTCCGATCACCTTTAAAGCAGTTTCAATCGCACTTTCCCTCATATAAGCTTTGTCCCCTCCTGTAAAAATAGCCTACAAAATGCGAAATGCAGGATGCAAAGCCACAATTATCCATTCATATCTTGTAAGAGTGATTCCATTTTTTATCTGGTTGTCGAACTTGAATGGTTTGCGCTCTTGAATAGCAATGAAGCCTTTTGTTTGTGATAAAAATTTTTTCATTGCTTGCAGAAAATCATTGTAATAGTATTGGGAGTATAAAATATTTTTCTATCTTTTTTTAAAATGCTGCTGCTAATGCATAGAAATCGACTAAATGACAAATGTTGTGAATTTTTAAAAGGAAAATTAATTACTGACGTCAGACTCAGTCCAATATGACAACTATTACATATATATCACTGTGGAAGTATTTTATTCTTCAGGTCATATGTAAAGACTTTGACTTCTGCCGGCAGAGTGGAAAGAGCCAATTACTTCTTGTGATTGTCTGGCCAACATTCAATGAATACGTGACAGAAAGAAGAACAGAAAACTTTGGCAATTCAATGAATGCAGCAAGTTTACGAGGCGGACGGAATTTGATTTGCAAGGGCTGGGTGGGCAAATGCAAGGTCTTGGCCTTGGGACTTGGGAGATGGGAAGGTCTCAGAAGGGAAATATCTCACGGTGCAGAGATCTACTGAGATGGTATGTGTCACACTGACATGTCCATCCTATGTATGATTAATTTTTCATAATTTTCTCCCCAAAAACAAATATAACTTACCTCTATTTTACATGCTATGCATTGCATGTGTATAATCAGGACTTTTTTCCAGTACAGGAGCAAATTTTCTTCATTTTGAAAGCTTTCAAATGCTTATAAACTATCAGCCTGAATAATCACAAAATTACCTAAAAACCAACATATATGTCCTAATTATCCTAAACTTTGTTCTTTCAGGAAGAGAAACATCTGGCAACTTTCTCAAAAAGTCATCATTTTTGTAGGTTTCCATCTCCAGAATAAACCGTATTTTCATGTTTAAATTATTATGGGAATTAGTGAATGTTGTGATAAGGTTACTATGGAGGGAATATGATAAATGATGTTATGTTTTTTATTTGGTGCGATTGGAGATAAAGAGTTTTATTGTTCCAGCAATGACTAAATCTAGGATGCACATCATTGTGAGTTTGTCATCTGTGGCTTCAGGTTCAATTAAATTGATTTGTGAATGAATTTGTATTTGCAGACTTGAACCAGGATAAGGTATGAGGAATTAGTTGCAAAAATATTGTGAGCATAATCTGTAATATTGAATATTAAAGGGTCAATGACACATTAAAATTCAACTGCAATGTGTGCAAATACATAATTTCCGTGAGCTCATATATCTCTGATTGCTCCTTGATTAGATTATATTCAATCACATTACTATATATGTACACTGAAGTGAAGAGGACTGCTTGTGCCTTATGAGCACTGATTGGCCTTATTATTCACAGTGTTCAAGAGATGTGAAGTGATGTAATACAACACAAAATTAATGATATTACAATTTCTCTAATGCAAGTTTGTCCACGAGACCATTAACCCAAATGGTTTTGTTGCCATGGTATGAAGCTATCTTGCATTTCACATCTTTGGCTAATAGACCATTTTTACTTTCTCCCTTTTTTTCCATTTGCCCAGCTGGATGTGTTGCTTGTCTCAGTGCTTTGTCACATGCTGTCCTAAAAAGCTAATGCCAAAAAAAGATTACACCAATGAATCTAGAAACTGAAGTATTTCTGTGTCAAGTTATGGCTAGTTCTCACGGAGACGTAACAGAGGGTTCTTGTTGCGTCGCTTCTTGCTTTTCCAGGAAAGTGGGAGGTTCTTAAGCTAGATTCAACAATTCGGCGACGATATTTTCGTCTACGGCGCTTCTTAAACTTCCTCGCCAAAAGTTCCTAGAAGTCACATGACCCTATGGTGAGGCAAGAACTTGCTTCACGAAAGATTCAACCGGTTGAATCTTTGCGAAGGAAGAAACCACGATGCAAGAGACCAGAAAGCCCCCCAAAATGATTGGGCGAAGTTAGAGACAGCTTGGGCGAAGTTAGAGACAGGTTGGGCGAAGTTAGAGACAGGTTGGGCGAGGCTACTTATCATTGAGTCAATGGAACTTCGGCGAAAAAAGACAACAACTCGCCCACACAAACAGGCTGTTGAAACGCCGAAACAGCTACTTGCTTGGCCGTAACAGGTATTTGCTTGGGCGTAATTGAACATTAGGACGAAGTAAGAGGATGCTAGGGCGAAGAAAGAGCATGCTAGGGCGAAGAAAGAGACTCCTTGGGCGAATCTAGTTTAACATTGAAGCAATGGAACTGCGTCGAGGCTCCTGACAACTCGCCGACACAAGTGTCTTCTTGCCTCGTCCGTAATTACGAGCGATTCGGCGTAAAAAACGAGAGCCTCGTCGTAATAGGAACCATCAACGACGATTTAGAACCTCTAATTGATTATATAATTGTCCAAAAATGGCTTGAAACGCCGAAATTGGGCGAAACTTGACTTCCTGGAACCTCTACAACTTCGCCGTCACTTAACCACGCTCGTGAGACACAGGCATTAGCGAAGTAATGGTAACACAGCCGCATATTAGCACCGTCGTTACAAGCGCAATCTTTTACATACACATATACATTCAGGAGTTGAGACTGAGTGAAAATGAAACCTTGCAAAGAAAATGTATATATCCAAATGCTATTTTCTTGTTGTTTTCAGTCTCATTTGATGACCAAGGGAAATAAGAGGAGTTGATATTATAATAATAACAAGAAGAAAGACAGATCAAGTTAACAAAGTAGCGAGTCATTATTAAATTGAATCGCATCCCAAGACTCTATGTTACAACTAACATAATACTGACAGAATATTAAAATAATTATATCAGAATGAGTCTGAATGACAGTGATAAAAAGCAGGTCATGCCATAAGATGTTTGTCATCATACAACCAGCTATAAAACGTCAGGATATGAGAGTGAATGGTGAAAGCTAATACAACTACAGTTTCTATCCACAATCCCTCATATTTCATCTGCCAATTTGTCAACCACTCTGACAATAACCTCCTTCTGACAGACACTTTGTGACAAACTGCTGATTGCCTCTTAGTATGCATGAGTCCCAGCAAACACAAACGGTTTTTCAACGGTTTTAAAGCGGTCGGTGCTCAAACCGTTATTTGATAACGCTTTTTTAACCAAATTTCAATGTTATTGAAAAACGTGTTATTCCAACCGTTAAAGTTTAACATATTTTTAACGTTTATTGAAAATGTTGAGTATACCTTACCTGAAAATATGTTTCTGTAATGCATAAAATACATTATTCTGACATTATAAATGTTGGTAAAGTTTTGATGTCGATTTAACATCTGACTTTAGCATTGAAAAAATGTTTCAAGAAAATGTTAGAAATATGTTTTTTGAAAACGTATTTCTTTAACGTGGAAAAAACGTTTAATGAAAATGTTGAAAATATGTTACCTGAAAATGAGTGTCTGTAATGCATAAAATACATTATTCTGACATTATGAATGTTGGTAAAGTTTTAATGTCGATTTAACATCTAACTTTAGCATTGAAATAATGTTTCAAGAAAATGTTAGAAATATGTTTTTTGAAAACGTATTTCTTTAATGTGGAAAAAACGTTTAATGAAAATGTTGAAAATATGTTACCTAAAAATAAGTTTCTATAATGCATAAGATACATTATTCTGACACATGAATGTTGGTAAAGTTTTGATGTTGATTTAACATCTGACTTCAGCATTGAAAAAATGTTTCAAGAAAATGTTAGAAAAATGTTTTTTAAAAACGTATTTCTATAACGTGGAAAAAAAGTTTAATGAAAATGTTGAAAATAAGTTTCTGTAATGCATAAAATACATTATTCTGACATTATGAATGTTGGTTAAGTTTTAATGTCGATTTAACATCTGACTTTAGCATTGAAATAATGTTTCAAGAAAATGTTAGAAATATGTTTTTTGAAAACGTATTTCTTTAACGTGGAAAAAACGTTTAATGAAAATGTTGAAAATAAGTTACCTGAAAATAAGTTTGTATAATGCAAAAAATACTTTATTCTGACAATATGGATGTTGGCAAAGTTTTAATGACGATTAAACATCTAACTTTAGCGTTGAAAAAAATTAATGTTTCTTTCAAAAGTGTTTCTGAACATTTTATAAAAATGTCTTTAAAACAATATCAATGATCCAATTCAAAATGTTAAAATAAAACGTTTTTCAAATGAATTTCTAAGCTGATTGGCAACATTAACTTCATTTTTTAACATTTCTAAAATGTTTCAGGAAAATGTTACAAATATGCTATTTAAAAACATATTTCTTTCACATGGAAAAAAAATTATTCCCATGTCTTGAAAATATGTAAAACGATTAATGAAACTTGTTCATTTGACAATATGGTCACAGAAACATTTTTCCAAGACTTTTCAGAACATATATTGAAAAGTGTCATTAAAACATTATAAATGATCAATTTGAAAACATTTGAAAAAAAAAAGTTTTTCAGCAGAATTTTGAAACTGAACGACGATGTTAAACTTTTAACTTCATTGTTTAACGTTTCTAATATGTATAATGAAAACGTTGAAAATACGTTATTTGAAAATGTTTTTCTGCAACATGGAAAATACATTATTCTTACGTTGGAAATATGTGGAAAGCAAACGTGTTTGGTTGAAGACCCTGCATGAGGTTGTCATAATATAAATTTTTTTTAATGAAAAGCATAGACTCAGAAATGTCTGAGCATGTCATGCTTTTGCTGTGTTACTCTGTGTTACATGCTGACATATTCAACTATTCTGAGTCAGTCGAGTTGTGTTTCTTTTCGCTTGCATATTAAAATGTATTTCGTTATCAATCAACAACTATTTTACCTACAAAAAAATGGTTCACACTTTTGGAATCCACAGATGATATACTCGATGATGGATTTTGTTAAAATTGTGTTCCTCAAAATTTGTAGACTTTAGGCCCTCTCAACACAAAAAAGTCACACAAAAAATCAGGAAAAATGACGTTTTTCGGCCACTTAATGCTTTATTCAGAAGAAAAAAATACACACAACTAGGACAGGAACCTAATATCCACTTAGCCTGTTAATATGCTCATCTTTTGACTCAAAAATCATCTTCCTATCTGCCTCCGTTGCTGTGCAGTGAATTTTTTACTAAAATTGAAAAACACAAAATTTTGTCACTTGTGGCTGCAGCAGCACTGAAAACATGGTGTTTCCTCTCAGGTCCCTCCAATCTTTCAGATGTTAAAATGACCATGCAATATCATGCGTCCTAGAATTAGACAGATACATAGATAGATTAGATAGATAGATTAGATATATAGATTAGACAGATAGATCGGATTGTTAGATAGATAGATAGATCTATAGATATATAGATACATAGAACGATAGAAAGATAGATAGAGATAGATAGATAGATAGATAGTTGATCAATAGATGGAACATAGATTGATTTATCTACCCCCCCCCCCCCCCCCGCTCCTCTTTGCTCTATGCACAGAGGGCCCAATCTTTCATTTCCAGTAGAGTCATTGTAATGTGCAGAATGTGTTCAATACATAGACAGTTTTAGACAAATCAAACTATTTAACTAACTAACAAACAAACAATAGGCAGACAGCTAGACAGATAGATATACAAATAGACAGATCGATATATAGATAGATGGATAACTAGATAGATAACTGGATAGATAACTGGATAGATAACTGGATAGATAACTGGATAACTAACAACCAGATAACTAGGTAACTAAATATATAACTAAATATATAACTAAATATATAACTAAATATATAACTAAATATATAACTAGATAGATAAGTAGATAGATAAGTAGATAGATAACTAGATAGATAACTAGATAGATAACTAGATAGATCACTAGATAGAAAAAAATATATAGGTCCAATTTACTAATTTTATGGATCTACATGTAGCACAATATCATAACATAGGCATGCTATAATTATGACCTTGTGTAGCATATTCCAAATGATAATCCAACATCTAAGCATGCTAATTGTCCTTTTTTTCAAATTCTATTAACTAAAATGCAATGCTAATTTTAGATTCAAATACACAGATATAAATATACAATAATTTATTTTACAATATAGTTTGCTCATTGTAATAAAACAGAGTCACATTACATTTCTGGAAGAGCTAATTACCCCCTAATTGCCCCCTATAATTTATGCAAGAAACTCAATTTTACAACCTCCATGGCTGAATGCACACCAGAGTTGATAGAATTCAGAAGTATCCAGATGTTGTCCAAGCAACATCATGCTTAAGACTCATAGGTGAGTTAATTGATATATATTTCCTATCAATTAAGTAACATGCATTACATTAATTTGGTGGTAATATTTTGAAATATGTGAAGAACACACATTGTATTAATTCACTTGTTTTTCCAGAATTTTCCTGCAGATACACAATCACTTGAGGAATTCTTGGCTGCAGCTCCCAGGTATTAAGTAAAATCTTGCTTACCTACAAATTAATCAAAGTGTATCCATCTATCTATCTATCTATCTATCTATCTATCTATCTATCTATCTATCTATCTATCTATCTATCTGGGATAAAAACCCTGTTTTCCCTTAATCATTTACAAGAAATATTAATGTATATAGGTGAAATTTAGTCAAAATCTTATGAATGAACTTCCAAAGATGAAATGAATGAACTTCCAAAGATCTAAGGTATGGATTTGACTACAGTTGGTATAAAACTTACTTTAGCTTGGTATACTTTGCACTCTAATATAGACATTTTCAATGCACTGGAAGATTTTCATACAATTTCAGGCTCTGTGAGTTAAATCTATCTATCTATCTATCTATCTATCTATCTATCTATCTATCTATCTATCTATCTATCTATCTATCTATCTACCTATCTATCTACCTATCTATCTTTCATTCTATCCATCTAACTATCTATCTATCTATCCATCTATTTATCTATCTTTCTATCTATATATCTATCTATCTATCTATCCATCTATCTATCCATCTATCTATCCATCTGTCGCTCTTCTGTCTATGTTATCTAATCTACATGTATGAAACCTCTCAAATTGATCTTTCCTGGCCGATCTTATCTTTCTGATCAATCCTATGTAGCTTGTTATATGTTTGCCTTATTCCCTTATAACTAGTGAATGACTGATAACAAATACTTTCTTTGCAGTGGAAGAACATGATGAGGCCAGCAGTGACACAAGACCCTCAAGATGCAAGGAAAATACCAAAAACAACGACAAACAAATGTTTACCCCTGCACCCCAACACCCCAGACCATAATAAAGGCATTCCTCCTCCAATGTTGAAAGAACATTTCAATATAATTGTTGAAAAATGGTCTTCCCCACAACGTGATAAAAACGTTTCCAAAAAACGTTGAAAAAATGTTTCATCAAAACGTAAAAATAACGGTTTCCCCATCACGTAATGAAACCATTCTCCAAATACGTCAAATAACGGTTTTTTCATAACGTAATATAACCATTCCAGGAGTAATGTTATAAAAGCATGCATAGCAAGCATTCTAAAAACATTTTTCAAATGCATTAAATAAATGTTCCCGCCATCAGTGTATTAAAAATGTCAAATAAACAGAAAATATATGATAAATTATAACCGTTGGGAGAAAACATCAAAATAACGGTAAAAAAAGGTTTTTGGAAAACCGTTTAATAAAAACATGATTTTGCTGATTATTTGACGTGATCGAAAAACATTTTTTGGAAACATCGGCATGACATAATTCTGACCGTTTATGTAAAACGTTAAAATCATGTTTTTTGGACCATCCAATTTAACATAATTTAAACGTAGCGAAAAAACGGTTTTTCAACGGATTATCAACCGTTTATAAACGTAATTTAAACGTAATTGTGTTTGTTGGGGTGGAACCTATGAAGGTTATCCATTTTGATCAAATGAGGCATCTGACATTTGAAATTTTAATCAAACACCATAAATATTTAGTTTCTGCCAACTGATTCGTAAATTAACGGGATTATTTAGGTGAAATCATGTAGGTGGCCTGAAACTTAATGATAACATCTTGAGAAAGGATTCTTAAATCTAAATCTCCAATTCAGCTTTCACTTACTCATCAATAAGCGTCTTCGGTCAAAAACTTCTGCGCCCGAACTTGATAGAAATTATTCAAATTGAATCACCCTAATATTGCCGCTGTATAGGTTGTTAAATACATTCTAAGAACATCATCAGTATTCGCCATTTTTTCTGAAAATCTCCCAGTCACAAAATCAAAAATTTGGCTATTTGTTGTATGAATTCCTGATTAATTTTAATTTTTTTCATTACCTAGTGCTCACAAAACATTTGAAATGCAAAGCTGAATAAGAAAGCAATGTCCATGTCAATATGCTTAAGTAAGACAGTATGGTAAGTTTGTATGCTTGACCAGTTGTGGAAGAGGGTGTCAGTCTCTCAGCATATTGAGTGAAATCGAGTTGCATGATTATTTGAATGAACATTTATTGTAGAAAAATAATAATTAGTTTTTTCCTAACTTCTGAGCATGACCGTGCCCTTGTTTTTCTCCATAAATTTCTCTGAGGGCAAATCTGACTGAGCAAAACAAAACCTTTTAGTCTTTCCTTCTTTAGGAGGGGATGCAGCTCTCAGTTTAAAGACAACTTTTGAAATATGAGTCAATAGAATTGGCAGTCATGAAATTCATACCTTTGACAGTGGTATTTCCAAAAGGGATATGGCCAAAAGCTTCTCATTTTGCATCCCATATATCAACACATAACATTTGCTATTTGATTTATAGGCAATCATAATCCACAACAGTCATGTAACTGTTTGTCAGTCTGGATAATTTTTAATGCATAAAAAGTCATTCTATCAACCTCTACCTGATTGTGTGTTAATGACAGTCCTTTCTTTGGATATTCTCTGAGAAGAAAGAAAATATATTAAATGGTACACTGAGAGCCTTAAAACATCATGTGCTTATTTAGTAGTGGAAAACAAAACCACAATTTTCAAAGAAGGCAAAGAAGGTCAGACATAGGTTGTTACACTCAGCATTGAATGTCATTTATTGAGCTATAAAAGGCAATAACAGAGGTGGAAAGCACCATATTTCAGAATGCAATGGACATTTCACCATATGGGGCAGCAGTGGATAGCTTCAGGTGCTCTGAGAGACAGAGAAATGCTGCTGACAATCTGGAAGTTGCTGTTACCTTGGATGCTGAAATATGTTCCCTTCAGAGAGCACAAAGTACAGATTAAGGCTGTTTGCACACCTTGTCCGAAAAGCAAAAAGCACTTTCTTATGTCACTAAACCAATATGCATGCAAAGCAAAAAAGATTTTGCTGATGCTGCAGAACTTTTATGATCAAATGTTGCAATTATCTTCATATCTTGACAATAGTAAAGAGTCATCTGTTGCACTGCAGTTGATTCAATAGGGACTGTGTCTTTATACAACATCATAACCAAGGGGAACTACAGTTACAGATAACTCTCCACCAAGAAGCTACGGAGTTAGTTGAGATCATGGATGCAACATACTACATGCGAAGTGTCCATCCATTTGTCAGATTGTTTTCTGGGTTGCTTAAGACATTGGTGCTTCCACTGTGTAACTATAACATACACACAAGTCTTTGTCTTATCTTAAGATATGCGTACTACAAAAGGCAATCGCTATCTAATGAAAATTTTTCATAGTCCACTCAGTTCACCTACGCTGAACATTTTTTGACAAGATCCGTCAATTGTTGGTACCTTAAATTCTCTGTCTATAGTCGGTAAAGTGACTATTAGTAAGTTAATAACTACACAGCTATTTGAAAATACAATTTCCCAGTGAGGCTTGAACCATCAAATTTCAACTCTGTCTCTGAGCTGTAAAAGGATCAGCTGCCAGAGCAAGTCAAGGTCGTTACATATATGACAAAAAAAGTAAAATACTTTCAGTGTGATATATATGTATTCAAGAATGCGTCGGACTGATCTGAGACAGAAGATAGAATAATCCAGACCGGGATGTACCATGATTATGGAAGGTAAGGGCAGGTTTGCTGAATTTCAACAGCCTTATTTATATATACTTTATTATCTAATTGTTACCTTAGTCATGTCTTCATTAATTAATTTGGACATACATGTACATGTATGTCAACATTCCTTTATTCAGTTTTTCAGTATTGTTTGTCGTAATCAGTATTCTTTATCTTCAACTAGTATTGTTACTATGATTGTTTTGTATACATGTTGATTCGCAATGTGAAATTAACAACAAAAAGTTTCTCTTTTAGAGACTGAATAAAGTATATCATTATCATTATTGTTAAGTTTGAGCATCAGTTCTCTTCCTTAATACTGATAACATGCTTAAGCAAGGCAGTGACTGGTTATGTCAGAAAATGTCACTCTCTCTATACTCAGATGTCCCATCATAGCCCGTCACCTGAATCATCCACTAACAAGGAAAGTACAGCAAGAAAGGTAATGTATTTAGCCCCTTTGCAGGGTGCAATGGATGTGAAAATATGTCATATGATAGTCTTTCCTTCCAACGCATCCAATTGCCTGCGTCTAGTTTTAGTCATATTTGTCTCTACTTAGAGAAAATCTCCTACAGCTAAAATCTTTAAGATTTTTCTCTTTTTTTGTTGCAGCTCACATATAAAGAAGACTTCAGTGAGACCAGATAATAATTCATTAAAGCATAAACAATACAACATGAACGAACTATGTATCAAATTGTTGCTGATTATGTGTATCAATGACTGCCTTCTGTACGACTGCTTGAAGTTGTAATGACAAAAAAAACCACAATCTTTACTAAGTAGGTCAGACACAAACCTGTTAGATTGTTACACTGTGCTTTGAATGTCATTTATCGAGCTATAAAAGACAAAACTGGAGGTGAAAAGCATCATATTACAGGATGCAATGGACAATTCACCATATGGGGCGGCAGTGGCGAGCCTTGAGGTGCTCTTTTCAGAGAGGCTCAGAAAGACGAGAAATGTCTCCTGCAATCCGGAGGTCGCAGTTACCTTCGCGCTTGAAATATGCTGCCTCAGAGAACACAAAGTCTACATTAAGGCTATTTGTGTCTCTTATTATGTGAATGCAAAGCACTTTCTTGTCAATAATCATGCTAATTTGAAGCAGAAAAAAAGCAATTCTCTGATGGCAGATGACTTTCAAGATCAAGTTTTGTATTGAACTCATATAAATATATAGAAATGACAGATGAGCATGCAAAGGGGTAATGTTATAATAGCATTGTGGAACAACCACTACCTATACAGACCTTTGGCTTAAACAGGTACAGCAATGCATGATATGGTGGACACAGGATAGTACATGCAACTAATCCATTCTTTGGTCAGATCGCTTTCGAGGTTGGTATAAACTCGGTACATATATATATGGATACTACAGTAGTCTCTTGTGTGATTTCCTTGCTGAGAAAATAGTACAGTTTATACTGGAAATCTACAATCTACATGTATGACAGCAATTGTATTAAGAAAAAGGAGCATTCCGTTTCGGGCAGCATACATGGTGATTTCGAGAAAGCCTCAAATTTCTAGCTGGTCGAGAAATATCTTATATTTCTAAAAGAATATTTTAATTTAACGGGAATACATCTGTCTTTAAAATGGCATCATAAGCACAGTGTTCTTCGTTATGTCTCTAAGTTCTGTGAAAGGACACTGTGTCTTGATGTCGATCAATGTCATGAGCGCTTTGCTGAATTTTCAGAATGAAACTTATTAATTGTATCTTTAAGTAATTTCTGAATTGTTATCCTAAAATATTGAATCCTCAAGTGGAATTGGTGTACAAGTTTTCCTCTTAATATATGTATTATGTTCTCATTCATTATTTGAACAGGACAGCAATAATTGTAGGCACATTTTAAATGGAATGATATTGAAACTGCTAGGGCTTCAGATTCAGGTGTCATGTTCCACTTTAAATGTAATCATTTACCACTGTTCATCAGGCTTCATTTTAATTCATTTGGTTTTTCTTTCTGCCCCCAAGGAATTCCATTTCAGAAACTGAGATTAGCTTGGATTGAACATCAACTGAAAATTGAATCGGTACACTGAAAAATATGTTTGTGTGAAACAGATAAAATGAACGATAGCTGGTGTCGGTCCAAAATTTGCTGTAAATTCAGACAAAAGGTATGTGTATTTTACACATTCCATTGCTTAAATCATACAAAAGAATTGTCAAATTCCTTGTGTTTTTATCATAAAAATCTTGTCTGATATACACAAAATTTTGGACGGACACCAGCTAACGTTCATTTTGTCTGTTTTACACAAAGTGTTTTTTCAGTTGAAGTGATGTCTCAAAACTTTTGAACAAACTAATCTACATGATGAAAATGAGAGTTGCTATATGACCATAGTATCTATGGCCCAACACACGAGGAGTTGTAACTAAACATTAAAAATTGCGAAAAATTTGTAAAAATCAAATCCGTTATGAAACTGCCCCACACGATATTTCAGATTTTTTAATATTACAAAATGCAGCATATCTATATTGCGAAATTGAGGATTGGATGGATAGTAAATCTTTAAATTTTAATGAATATTCATCCGCAGTTTCTTTTTGGATGGGCTAAAATGTCAAATAAAGAGTCACAGCATATTAAAAATATGTAATTGAAGATGAGTTTTGTTTTGCAATAGATTGGGAAGTCCTTTTTAAATATCTCATTGACTCTTTCAAATCAAGTTTGATTGAGAATACCCGAAGTATGCATATCTACCCTATGAGTAGCTTTCAATTGTGGAGTGACATTTACTGACAGCTTGGATTAGTATTGGGCACAAATCTGTGGAATTTTTAAGAGTTTCATTATACAAGTTCATCGCTTGAAAGGATTACCGGAAGTCAGTTTTGAAGGCCAGTGTCACCTTGGGACTTGAATATGACTGCGGTCAGAATGCCAAGCAAATGTCAAGCCAAGCTGTTCATATAAACTGTGATGTATTATTGTAGCTTTTCTAATGGAATAAGATTTGCAAATATATTCTATTCCGGGTTTAATCCTGGTATCTTATTATCTGAATTTATGAAGAACGAATTATTGGCGAAGTTGCCAACATCTTAGAAATTAGCAAGCAACATAAAACGAAAGCTACTGAACTTAAATAATTACAAGAAGGAGAAAGCGATTCTATGAATTCCTCCAATTTCGCACATTAATCGAATTAGTTTCATTGATTATATTGCATTATATTCTCCACTCGGATTGTGTCAGCCAATCACAAGCGAGTATTCTTGGATAATATCCTTGCTGTATTAGGCAGAGAAAAAGTTATATTGGACAGTGAAAAGTTATATTGGTCAGTGAGAAGTTATATTGTGCAGTGAGGAGTTTTATTGCCAAGTTATAGGTCCATGAGGGAGGACCTGAGAGGAAACACCTTCTGCTGTGCCCTGCTGCAGCAACAGCAAGAACAAATTTTGTGTTTTTCAATTTTAGTAAAAAATTAATTGCACGCCTATGGGAAGACACAGAAAAACACAAATGATGTCAAAAGTAGCGTATTGATCAGGACAACAACATTAAGCAAATGTAACATTGCTTACATAGGTTATGGGACCATGGTATGACATTGAGTGACAAAAAATGCACTTTTTTACCCATTTTTCGCGCAAATGCCAATGTTTAAAGAAAAACATTGTGCTATAAAATTCAAATAAAAAATACCAAATATAAAGAGGCTTCTTGGTTATAGAATACAGAATCAGAATATGTGAATTTTATATTTTTGTGGCTACCCATTGCTGAAATAGAACGAGATACATTTTGAAGAGAATTCTGCAGTTAAACAAAAAGAAACACAAACTGGCTTTCCAGCACAGTCAAGGTGTTTAAACCTATTATTGCTTTAAAAGTGGGTTCATTTATGGAGAATATAACAGATATCGGATGGTAAGTCGTCCAATATAGAGTATAATTGGATTCAGAAAAGTTATATTGGATTCGGCTGCGCCTCATCCAATATAACTTTTCTTCATCCAATTATACTCTATATTGGACTCCTTCCCATCCAATATTTGTATAATATTGATCATCTGTATTACTGAAGACACAGTTTTTCCGTGACTGGTAGTGACAAAGATCGCCTCATAGCTTCTACTCGTTTGGGCAGTGAAAATAATGATGGTGGTTCCCATGGTCACTTGGTGCACTTTTACTGCATTTTGTGAATTTTTGGTAGACTTTTTTTATTGGTCTTCTCTGGAATCTTGTGGACACATTTCGAGACAAAATATTGTAGCTGCATGATATTTTTGTGGATGTGAAATTATTGCAATTTGTCCATATGCACAGGAATCCTTACAAACCTTCTAGCTATCCCCTGTCCTTGTTTTTTGCCTGACACGTTTCTGAGAATAGATCTGAGCAAATCTCAGCTATAGTGCAAACTGAGCATGACATGCCTTTTTATTATTTTTTTTCAGTAGGGAGATGCAGTAGCAGAGGAGCCTATCGAATTGAAGATGACTGTATTAACATGAGAGAGAAAAAGAAGCTGCCTGAGACAGCAGTGGAAATAATACTTGTGGCAGTTATTTTTCCAAATGCGGATATCACCAATAGGCTTTATTTTTCATCATAGCTTCATAAGATATTCGATGACAAATGACGTATGTGCGCAGCAATTTATATTCTAATATATATGCAAAGACAGTCTGGTAACTGCTGCCTTGGTCCAGAGAATTTAATACCAAAGCAGAAAAAATCATTTCATCAAAATTGTGTGTTAATTTACAGTAATTACTGTCTTCCACTATTAATACTATATCAAGACTCACTCGTTATTATCTAATGCCTTCAGACTCTTCAGAGCCAAATAGTTTTAGTTTTTAGCTTTAGTCACATCTGACCATTACATGACCATTTTAAAAGCAGTGAAAAACAAAATCACAATTCCAAAAGAAAGTCTCATAAGACCTGTTAAAATGACTTTTGAATGTCATTTATTGAACTATAAAAGACAATAACGGAGGTGGGCAATGGGCAATGGGCATTGTACCATATTTTAGGATGCAATAGACATTTTACCACATGGGGCAGCAGTGGGTGGCCTTGGGGTGTTCTGTTCTGTGAGGATCAGAGAGACAAGAAGTGCCACTGACAATCTGGAGGTTGCAGTTACCTTGGCAGTTGAAATATGCAGCATCAGAGAACACAAAGTACACATTATGGCTGTTTGCATCTCTTTGCATGTAAATATGAAGCACTTTCTTTTGTCAATAAACCAAAATAAGCAACACAGCATCATGGTAAAAGACAGTAGGTTGGAGAAATGATATTTCAACATTAGGACTGTTATTTGTTACATTCTAAAATACTTGGAAAACAATCAATGTTTTTGGTAGTATGATGAATTGCGATAATAATTACATTAATAATTAATTGAATCTGTCAATCTGGTCCAAATTAGAACTAAGAAATGTTGAGTCATCAAATCAAAATAATTGTTTTGTCCTGACTGGAAAGTGTGTATATTCTTATCAATTTTTTCTACATATGGCAACTCAAATTAAATACTAAATAGAATACTAAATTTGTATTACATATGGATTAGCTGCACCGTTTTTGCCTACACAGTTTTCCCCTTTCGGTCGAACTTAGAATCTATGACAATAACATCATCAGATTTTAATGAAGATTGTCGGATACTTGTTTGAAACTTTTGATTGGATCAAAATGTCAAATCAAAAGTCGACGAGATAATAGCTTCCATGAACTTTTACTAATTTGTTTTGCATCAGTATTAATGGCAATCTTAAAGTAAGAAAAAAAGTGTGAATAACATTATTCAGTGAAACAACAGCACATTTTCTTGCTTTTCCTTCAAACCGTATATTTTGGTTATAAATTTCAAAATTAAACATACATCTAGCCAATGTTATTTCAATGGAGGTGGGTTATGTATGCTCTTCTGAATTTTTACAACCCATATGCCATTAGAACTAAAGTCATGAAAGCATGCTGTTATTTATATGGAATAAAGCTAATTTTATGAATTGACGACTGAATGTCAGGGATGCACACACAACACAAACTGCATTAGTTATTTCACAGTTTTCTGCTCACCACCAGTCTATGAGACTAAAAAGATAATACTATTCCACATGCATCTCTCGTAGAAAGATCAAGGTCACTAGCAGGAAAAGGAAACAAAATCGGATGTCAACAAGAAGATTCAATATCTTTCATTACACAGCAGGATTATAAATACGATAATGTTGAGCTCATATGATTTCCAAATATCGTTTGTTTAGGTCCATGCATAAACTGCTAAAGATATAGCCAAAGTCTTTACTGATAAATTTGCTTCAGTATGAATTGTATACAAAGGTAACATTAATGTGTCTTCTACACAAACACATATTTGATTGTTGATAGTTTCACAATAAATCAGAAAGAGAATGTCGTGTCACTTACTTTGTAAAAGGAGGAATGATTGAAAACATATGTTTGTTGAGAATCACAGGGTACTGGAATATGAATCCAGAACTTCATCATTGCAAGAAACCTGTGTAGATTTATATTAATGTGACATCACATAAACCCTTTGTACACTGTTTTGTAAATCAGATTCCGTTTTCCGTGAAGGTTAATATATGCATGCAAATATGCACTTTGAATTGTCTTGGCAAAATAATTTGTTTTAAAGTAACTTAAATGTTTGTTACTTGATACTTCTTGAAGCAACTTGATACCAAACAATATCCTAAATCAGTACCCGGTACTCAACATGATGTTATTCAACTGATCTAGGCCTATAATGTCATTTATTGGGTGAAAGTTATACGTCTTCATAAATAGATTTTCATCTGAATGTATTTATTCCTCTGAGATGTGGCAAAGTTGAAGGAATGCCCACATCACAGTCCTGAACTATACACTGGAAATGAAAAGCTGTTCACTGCATGAATTATGTTGAGACTGCATTTCTCACATTAGTTGAGTCCAGAGCTATTTCTAGTTTGAATTACAATCGAATTAGAATCATATATAATCCAATCACTATCCATTAGGGGGAAAATATGCTCTATATTTTAGTTCCAGACAAACGAGCATCTCAGTCTGAAATATTTCATCAAATTCTTTGAAATGTGATTAGACCTTCTCATTTAACAGTAGGTACTTTCAAACTTGTCCTGTTATTATTACACAAGTATATCTTGTCACAGATGTCTTCCTTGTGATGTTTCAAAGTTAGACCCAAAGGCCACAACCATGAGACGGGGGAGGGTTGGTCTAGTGGTAGCGTGCTGGACTGCCAATCGCTGGCTCAAGGGTTTGACTCCATCCCTTGCCGGGTTACATTGGCCTATGTTGGACAGCTGTTTCAACCATCCTTCGCATCATTGCCGTGTCCTCTTCCTGTCATAATTAGCCTACCCAGTGCATAAATACAGACATAAAGCCCCAATCATCCATCCATCCATCCACAGTCATGAGCCGCTATAAGCAGTCATGAAGAACAAATTTTCAGACAGCCATCAGTTTTTTTTTTCAGCCATGAGCAGCCATCAGTTTTTAGACTCGGCCAGGCTAGCAAAATTCCTACATTTGAAGTAATGAAGATCAAAAAATTCTTAATTTTTTATCGCGACATTTCTGTATCTTCAAGAATTTTTATTGTCAATTCTAAGTATTAATTTTGGTGAAGTTTGTACTTTGTTCTATTTTTGAAATTATTGGCTTTATCACTGTGTTCAAGAAACATATTGGTAAACTTCAAGATATATACAATGTATATATATAAATGACTTTTTGGGGAAAAGTTTTAATTGATGTTGCAGGTCATGGCAAATGTCTTAAGCCATGAGAAGCCATGACTACGGTACACGGTTTAAGCTGGGCAGCGGCAATCAAACATTTTTTAAAAAGCCTGCCACAACTGAAGAAAGTAATGGCTTCAGGGTCTATTCAATACAAAATCTTCAGTGAATAGTATATCAAGAACTGCACAGGTGCTGCGCTCGTGGTAATCGCGTCGGTATGACAAACAAGCCTATATACATAAACAGCAGAACAATGTGGTGTCAAAATATGATTTAAAGTTATAAATCCAGACATGGATTTACACTTACCTGAAAGCCTCTAGATATTACTTGGAAACGAAATGTTGGAATAAGCAGCTTGACAGAAGAGCACTCACTTCAGTTCAACACTGATACAATACATGCAGAACAAAAAGTGTTTTTCATGAATTATTCATTGCTTCCTCCAGGGAACAATAATACACTTACAGAACTACCTGGCATGCACCGTTAGAATTTTTGTTAATTTCTTTTGATAAATCAGTTTTAGGATTAACTCCAGCAAAGCTTCTCTTGGAGAGTTAAATCAGTTACAGCAGAATTCAAATACAACATTTTTATTATACTATAATCTGATTGGTTCATGAAACAAGCAGAGCAAATCAGAAGAAGCTAAAATGACATGTGGTGAGTCGAAAATAGACAAAATGTTTATCAAAACTGCTGTAACTGATTCCTGCTCTTTGATACATAGACATCAAAGCAATGTCTTCAGGTTAACTGGGTTTTTTTTTAAACCGTTTTCATAGATATTTCAACAATCGACACCAATTGCTTCGATTGGATTCCCAGTTTGAAACTAATACTTTAAACATTATAATATTTGATTTAATCACTTAGATGGAGTTTATATTTTGTTTTAGCAAATTTCTACCGGAGTCATGATTACACCTTCCAGACGTCGACCACTTTGTTTAACTAACAATTTCATCCTGACAAATTGAGTTATTCCATCAAATTTACCAAATTAATCAGCATGCAAGTCAGCCTCAACAAGATTACATTTGTCAGATATTTTTCGATTGAATGTCAAGGGAGCACTCAAAACAATTTCAGAAGAGTAATTTCATTGTCCTCAAATAATTACAAAGACTTCAAATTTATGTCTGATCCGGTGCTTATGGCTTGGAGTTGTCCTTTCCAGAAAAAAAATTTGGTTAAATGTAACAATATACTCTCTTTGCTAAATAATCACACTGTACTGTTTGTTCCATTAGGCCAGTCAATGCCAACTTAATCATCTTGTGGTGAAAACTGCCTTCGCACTAGCATAATTAGTGAACATTGATCCTTGCATATATTTTTTGTCTCAATGAACTTGATAAGCTGTTACAAATCTCTCTGAAACAATGCTTGTAGATTGTTTTTCACTTCAGAACCTAAAACCACACATAATTTTGGTATTTCGATGTCTAGAACGCATATTTTTCATAACCGACACCCAAGCAATCAACCTTTGGGCTTCAAAGCATTCCAGTTTTCATTTCACCAGTGCCCTCTTCTAGTGTCAAGTTGTTATTAAAAGGGGAAGCAATCACTGGGCAATATCCAGCATAAGCTTTTCCTCAATATTTTTCTCCATTTTTCATCAGACAGAATTGAAAGAGACTTTATTGAGCTTGACCGACAGGTGAGCGCTTGTTACAAAGTGAAGAGGCTAAAGATATATAACATATGCGCTTCTGATACAAGGCACCAGGCCGCGACAAGGCTGCATCCCCGTGGCATTGGTTTTTTCAAAGCATTTTGTAATGAGCCAGCTTAAGATATGAGGGAGAAAGAAAACGTTATGTTGGTGTAGTGGACTTGTGGTATGCTTCAAAATCAACCGCCATATAATAGAGAAAGTCAAATTACAGACCCTAGTGGTAGATTAGTACATCTTAGCTGAACGACTATATAGTAAACATTGTGTTGAGGTTTCTTTTGACATACATGTTTCCTCATAAAACCTTTCGTTAATAGGATTTGCACACAGATTTACCCAAATTGGAGAGAATGGTAATTAAGACATACAAAGGTTTAAGCAAAGCAAAATATACGCAGCAAACTACCCAAAACTATATGCTGATGAAAAAGCAGCGTTACACTGTGTACCGTTTGCTCTATGTGAAGCGACCTAGTTAATCATAAAATCTTAAATTATAGACAAGAAACCAATGTAATTACGATATAACATAGCCAGTATGCTATATTTATGTATTAGACATCTTGATGTGGAATTACAAGCACTAAACAATTAGCAATCGAAAGATTTGGTGATTCTGGTAAAAAAACGCACTAAAATTTACCAAAACTGCCTAATCTCCCAGAAAACGTAACTTTTTGATTCCAAAATGTGTATGTGCTTCATTTGTACTATAAGACAGCATACTGGCTATAATGCAAAGTTTGTTGTTTGCTCTATATATGAGAATTAGCATAGTGTAAACAAAAAAATCCTTAATTAGGTCACTTGGTAGGTACACAGTGGTTACGAACTACAAGATCGAAAACAAGCAAAATATCTGAATAGGAATATACTTTATAGACTCACCCAAAAGAAAATGTGCTTTCTCATCCATCAGAATGTGCAAGTAAAAAAGTTATTCTGGATCCTTAGTTTTTGAAATTACTTTGACATATTATGTAATGTTGTCAATATAATTATATATATATATATTTTTTTTCAGGAAGTTCATCATTCGAGACAGCGGAAAGTATAGGACCCTGCAATGCCTCTGCATTTATATAAATTTATCAAGCCCATTTTTGATTGAATGTCAGGGATGCCTCTGCTCACCACCTATTGATCAGACTAAGCATATTAATATCATGCCAAATGCTGCTTAAATACCTTCCAGGATTCCTTGGTAAACAGAAAGATCAAGGTCACAAGCTGGGAAAGGCAACATATCAGATGTCATCAAGACGACTCACATAATCTGTTATCATGCAGCCGGATTTGAAATATGACACTGTTGGCCTAATAGGAGTTCCCATGTTTATGTAAATGATTATACAATATGGTTCGTTTAGTTCATGCATAATTTACCAAGCCCATGGACAGTTTTTGCTACATTCAGTGTATATATCAGACTCAATTGTATTGTACAAGGGAAGCACCCAGAGAATCTACCCTTTTCGTACATTACCATAAGTTTTTGCGTCATAGCGTCACAACCAATCAGCGGGCTGTATTTCTCTCCAGTTGAAAATTTTTTTTTTTTTCAGGAAGTTCATCATTCGAGACAGCGGAAAGTATAGGACCCTGCAATGCCTCTGCATTTATATAAATTTATCAAGCTCATTTTTGATTTAAAGTCAGGGATGCCTCTGCTCACCACCTGTTGATCTGACTATAAGAATGATAATATCATGCCAAATGCTGCTTAAATACCTTCCAGGATTCCTTGGTAAACAGAAAGATCAAGGTCACAAGCTGGGAAAGGCAACATATCAGATGTCATCAAGACGACTCACATAATCTGTTATCATGCAGCCGGATTTGAAATATGACACTGTTGGCCTAATAGGAGTTCCCATTGTTATATATTATGAGAAAATAGGGTTCGTTTAGTTCATGCAGTTTTTGCTAAATTCAATGTACATGTCAGACTCAATTGTACAGCACAAGGGAAGCACCCAGAGAATCTATCCTAGGCAAATTTTTCCATTTTCGAACATTATCATAATTTTTTGTGCTATAGCGTCACAGCCAATCAGCGGGCAGTATTTCTCTCCGGTTGAAAAATTTAACCGGCGATTCGCAAAGCATCTATTATCTTCTCAGAGTATGACCTCATTGACCTATCCTTTTAAAGGTCTCAGAGAGATCTGCTATCTACCCAAAAAAGAATTATACCTCTGAACCTTATGGAAATGTGCGAAACAGCAAAATCGGCCTCATTTGTATAACATGCTTGAAGGCTGTTCATTGGTCAGCTTTGTGGGTGTGTTAAAAGATGAATAACTGATACGACATATATTAATTAATTTTGTTTGCTGACAATTTGACAATAAATTAGAAGTATAATTTTGTGGAGAACGTACATTTTAATAATTTGGTAATATGCTATTTTTGCTTCATATAGGCCTATGGACATAGATTGTAATTTTCTCTACATCAAGCATTCCATTCCTTTTCACTTTTCCCAAATAATGATAAATCTGTTTTTATATGAAGAGGGATAAAATCATATTTAATAAACTTAGTTATATTTAGAATAAACTGATGCTATAGTCTCTTCCAGGGACAAGGAACATTCTTCTTTATTTATATTTCAATGTTGCATAAAATGAACTTTAGCACAATGTCATACATATCTGATGTCTCTTAAGATGATATTATTAGAATTTAAAAACTGCATTAAAATATGGTCTTGGATACAATTCCATATGGCCATTTACTATTTGATATGTAATTGCCTTAGGGAGAAACTTGCAAATCATCTTGCGATAACTTTTTTCCAATTTCGACTATTTACAACATGAATTCTGAAGAATTTTCGAACCAGTCCTCAAATTGAAGTTACACAATTATTGAGGACTCTAGACAAATAATATGGTTAATTAGATTCATATACGTGTATGCCAAACATGTCTTCATAAATTTATTTTATCTAGCTTATCTCTAGAGTATTATTATGTGCTCCTCTGAAATATGGTATTGCGGTAATGTTCAAGGGACGCCTACAACACAGACTTGTGCGACTGCATTTCCCACTTCAGTGTAATCCAACTCACCCTAGGCTATCAATATATTTCACATAACAGTCACCTAAGACTCATCTTAATCAATCACTACCATTAGTGAGAATAGTATTTATATGCTGTCTATTTTAGTTCCAGACAAATCTGAGCTCTCCAAGCTGCTTTCTTCAGTGTCTGAAATAGTCCACAAAATTCCTTGAAATGTGATTAGACATTTCCCATTTACAGTGTTTCCAAATACATCTTGTTATTATAATACAAGGGATATTCTTACAACAGCTCTTTTTCTTGTGATGTTTCTATGTTGTACAATATATATCTTTTGCAAATATATTCGCAAGAACTGCAGAAGCTCTGTTATGTGCTACACCAACTGCAATAAACATCAGAACAATGTGGTGCCAAAATATGTATTCAAAGCCTTAAATCCAGACATGGATTTACACTCTCCTGGAAGCCGCTAGATACTGTTAAAAAAAGACAAAATGGAGAAAGTAATTTGACTGAGCAGCACTCACTTCAGCACAAGGCTCGATACAGAACAAAAGGTTTATCTAACATGAATTATTCATTGACTTCCTCCAGGGAATAATAATACAGTTGATAAATCCACATGTGTACCAGACAAGCATACTTGCTGAAACATCTTCATTAAAATATCTAAAAAAAAAACAAGTTTGTGGATAGTTTCAGAACATCAACACAATTAAAGTAAGAAGTATTTTCTATTACACATGCCCACCAGTGATCACTAAAAATGTTCCTATCTAACAAAAACTTTTATCAAATCGGAATATTTAAACTAATATTTCTATCATCATACTTTCTGATTGGAAAAATTCATGGCATCAGCCAGTCTAAGCTAAAGCGGTTGGCCTTATAAAATAGACTTTGCTTTAGATGCTTTACCAAATTTCTGTCGTAGTCATAATGACACCTTCCACATGGTTCCCAAATTGTTTAAAATCAACTCATTCTGTCAAACTGAGAAATCAAATCTACTAAATTAATTGGCATGCAAGCCAACCTCTAAAGATTTAAAAAATTTGTTAGATATTTTTCGATTAAATGTCAAGGGAGCACTAAAACTATTTAAGAAGAGTAGTTTGATTGTGTGAGACACAGAGAGCTAAAGAAGAAATTTATGTTTGATCCAAGACTTATGGCTTGGAGTTGTCCTTTCAAGAAAGAGTAAAGGTTTTCACAGGAATAATAGGAAGCTATACTCACTTGAATAAATCATCTCAATGGACATAAATAAAGTAGGCCTTTGCAATCATTGCAATGAACTGTTTCCTTCATGGTCAATGGCAAATTTTGAATTGTCTGAACTTCTGAACTTGACAAAAGTCTATCTGACGATAAGCCTGCATACTGGATTTTACATCTTTAGGAACTGACATGTCTATTTCATAAAAAAAGTTATAAAAACCAATAATGCCTTGGTATGACGGATTTTTTTTTTTTTTTACGACTGACTGCTTAAGTAATCAACCTTTGGTCTTCAATGCATCCCTATTTTCGTTTCACGAGTGCCCGATTGTTGTGTCAAGTTGTTATTGAAAAGGGATGAGATCAACGAGCGATATCCAGCATAAGCTTTTGCCCAATATTTTCATCCTTTCTCATCATACAGAATTGAAAGAGACTTTATTGAGCTTGACCAACAGGTGAGGGCTTGTTACAAAGTGAAGAGGCTAAAAATATGTTTACCTGCCACAATACAACAGTCTGCTTCCCTGGGGCATTGGTTTTTTCAAAAGTTTTCTTATTTACTCAGCTAGATTGGATGGAACAACTTACTATATTTAGAACTAGAACTATTGAAGCAACAATAGGAGCAAACTTCAATCTCTGTTACATACCAGGAGCAATCTCTAGAGAAGACTTTCAAAAAAATGGAAGTAAAGAAAGCCTATGTACAGAAATCTCAGTTACTCCATCATCAATTGTAGATAATGAGAATGTGCACAACATAGATTAAATACACATGTATGCTGCAATTAAACATGTTAAATTCTATGACATCTGTATAAATATTATTGTTTTCAAAGTATGTGTTCTTATTATTAGTCTTGCATTTCTGATTTTGCAATTACCTTAAAAAATCCTTTTTGCTCAAGGAATGACTTACAGATATATTGAACAGATACTCTCAATTGAAATGAGAAGTCTGTAGATTGTAAAGCATTGTACATAGCATATGCCAGCTTAGAATGTGATGGAGGTAGACATTGTTATGTAGTTAGTATGCATTCAAACTCAACCGCCATATAAAGAAAGTCAAATGACATTCCGCATTGAGAATCTTATTATTTATGATGGTAGATATAGTGTTGAGACTTAGTGGTTATGACGCTGATTGCTGAGGTTTCTTTTGACACATATGTTTCCTCATAAAACGTTTCCTTGATAGGATCTGCGCACACACAGGTTTACCCAAATTTGAGAGAATGGAAATTCAGGCATACTGTGGTTTATGCGAAGAAAAATATCTATACACCACATGCCTAATTAACCCACCAAAAAGAATGGCTTTTTCATTTGTCATTGTAACTGCAATTCTAGATTTCTGGCTTGGAAATTTATGTTCACTTGTGATGGAATGTGTGGGATGCTAACAAAACAATCTGCATTTGCTATTTCATCATTTCCTAATAAGTTATTATTAGTAAAAACCACCTGGTGATGAGACTAAGAAGATAGTACTATGCCAAATACATCTTCTATTCATTTCAAGAGTCTTTCGTATCAAGAAAGATCGAGGTCACAAGCTGGAAAAGGAAACATATCCGATGTCGCCAAGAAGATACAAATAATCTCTCATCAGGCAGCAGGATTTGAAATATGATAGTAATTAGCTCATATATACATCTACACATATATATATGATTGCTATATATGCATACAAATGTGATTGCTAAATGTGGTTCATTTAGGTTTCTGCATGAATTACCAAATGATTTTTGCAGAAACATTAAAAAGATAATTTTTGAAGAACACACACAGTCTGATTACTTATAGCAACGTGATATTTTTTTCCTTTTGGTTTCATTTTGCTGAAGAAGAAGGCCTATATCTTGACATATGTATGCTTATAGAATATATACAAAACGGATAAAGAAGTCGGCTAAATTAAATGTTCTCAAGAAAAGAAACTTATCCTATATCACTGTGGCATAACTTGTACATGTCCAATATCATATTTCTCCAAAGACTTATGTAAGCAGAGAAGATAATTTTAAATGCAATTCCATGACTGCCATTATTTTACTTTTATGCACTTTGAATAACTTCATGTGTAAAAATTGTTTTCGAAAAATTCTGATCCAATTCAAATAATATTTTAAAAAGTGTTTGCCGTACCTAAATATATGTATTAATCATTGCATGCTCCACACCAAGTTACACAATTTATCTAGTTGCATAATGTGGTTTATTTCATATATAATGCAAAGCTGTTTACCGACTTATTTTAGGATTGAACTTCAAACATATATATTGTCATCCGGGGCTACAGTTATATATTTTCACATTGCAGTCTATTATAAGAATCATATAATTCAATCAATATCCATAAACGGGAAAATATGTGGTGTATTTTAGTTCCAAACAAATCTCAGTAAGACTCCCAATGCTTCTATCTCCTCAGTCAGAAATATTCTTTCAAATTCTTTGAAGTCTGATTAGTCCTTTCCTGTAGACAGTGCTTCCAAATGTGCCTTGTTATTATTACTGAAGTACATTAGTATATTCCAACGACTGATGTCTATTTTGGAATGTTTTAATGTACAGTGTATAGCTTCAGCAAATATTTTCTCAAGAACTGCAGAGCTCTATAGCAAACAGGTTATTCATTTTGGAGCAGCATGGTCAAAAATATATATTTAAAGCTACAAATCCAGACATGGATTTGCACTTTCCTGAGAGACTCCAGAAGCTAAAGTGATATGCAAAGGAAGAAAAGAAGAAGACAAGAAGAGAAGAAACACATGCTTAAATTTTGCTTATTCAAACTGCTGCAACAGATTCCTGCTGAAGACTTAATAATATGATAATATAGTATGGATTTATATAGGGCTAATTTCAATAAACTGCGCATTAGCTTTAGTGCATGTGCTGCCGAAGCAAAGTCTTTCGGTTAACTGATGTTTTTGCCGCACTTTTAGATAATGCTACAGATGTTCGACATAATTATATCCAATACAAATTTCTTCTAAGATTTCAAGATTATAATTCCAGCATTATGCCTTGCGATAACACCTCACATTGTTTAACCAACAATTTTATTTTGAGAAAATTTAGCTATTCCACCAAATTTACTTCATAAATCAGCATTGCGAGTCAGCCTCAACAAGATTACATTTGTCAGATATTTTTCGATTGAATGTCAAGAGAGCACTTTGAAAATTTTCAGAAGAGTAATTTGATTGTCCTCAAATAACTACAAAAAGTTTAATAAGAAATTTCTGTCCATCTCATGTGCAGCTTGAATTTGTCCTTTCAAGAAAGAAATGAGTGGTTACAGGAAACAATGCTCCCTTAACTGAATTATCACACTGGACACTGCTTACTCTTCTTCTATTGGCCAATGACAATTCAATCATGTCAAGTGAAAACTCCTTTTTTACTGAATATAGCATAGACATTAATTCTGCATATATATTTTTTTAAGTTCGAATGAACTTCATGACGAACCTATCTGAACATACGCCTGCAGCCCGTTTCTTAAATCAGAACCTAAAAACATCACAACCACACATACTAATTTTCAGATGTCTGGTAAACTTTTTCATAACTTGTCCCCCCTCCCCCAACTAATCCACATTTGGACTTTAAAGCATTCCAATTTTCATTTCGCGAGTGCCTGCTGATAGTGTCAGGTTGTTTTTAAAAATGGCCATAATCACTATGAGATATGCAGTATAAGCTTTTGCTCAATATTTTTCATCAGTCAGAAATGAAAGAGACTTCACTGAGCTTGACCAACGGGTGGAGACTTGTTGCAAAATGAGGAGGCTAAAAATAAATACATAAAATGCGCCAATCTGGATCCCCATGGTGTTGCTTTTATTTTTGCAGTTGTACTCTTTTTTACTGGCTATAATGGAACAACTAACTATATTTAGAACTACAACTATTGCAGCCACAGCTCGAGTAAAATATCTTGATCAAGTAAAATATCTTGATCGTCCGACTCTGGAATGCATAGTCCATGCATTTGTAACGTCCAAGCTGGACTATTGTAACTCCCTGCTTGTCGGTTTGCCATCTTCACTTGTTTATCGTCTCCAGCGCATACAAAATACTGCGGCTAGAATTTTGACGGGAACGCCAAAGTACGCACACATAACACCAGTGCTTCGAGAACTTCATTGGCTTCCCGTTGAGAAGAGGATAATGTACAAAGTACTACTCCTGGTCTTCAAAGCTGTCAACCATCAAGCGCCTGTTTATATCAAGGATATCATCACAGAACATGTTCCTGCTCGCAGCCTACGCTCTGGAGATCAGAAACTCTTGAATGTACCCTATACATCGTCATCACTGGTTCAGGCCAGAGCCTTTAGTGTTGTTGGTCCTCGGCATTGGAATGCGCTCCCTCAAGACCTCAGAAATGAACCCTCCATCAATGTCTTTAAAAGCAGACTCAAGACATTATTTTTCAAGGCATCTTATGACTAGTTATTAATGAAATCTGTGCAATTTATCATTGACTTTTACAACTTGTGCTTTTAAAATTCTGGTTTTTGTGGACTCTAATCACTTTTCGATTTTATATTTACATTATCTTATATTTTTATCTTTTTGTAAAGTGTTTAGAGCAGATCTTTTTCTGGATTTTACGCTATACAAAATAAATTTATTATTATTATTATTAAAATTTAATATCTGTAACAAACTAGAAAATCGAACTCTGGAATAAAATTGCTGAGAAAAAAACATTGATTTCATCAGAGGTAGATCTACACTCCTGCTCATAAATATGGAACACTTTTTCGGAAAAAAAGTGTCGAATAAAAGTAAATTTCAGAGTGTGATTGTAAGCAAGATCCATTGTAAAGGTCAAGTCGTCTTCTATAATCACTCCTTGAAAGCCTCAATTTCATTTTTTGCAAGAATTAAAAATTTTTGGTTGAATGCACCTCACCCTAAAAAACGTCCTGGATTTCAATATTTCGTGCTACTGTAACTTTTACTGGGTTAACGCGGCAACAGGCGTTTTAAATGGCAGCATGTTCTTCCCTTTAGCATTCTTTGGAAGTAGCTACCATTGAATCAGACTGTCATGCGCTCCAACTGAATTTGCTAAAGTTGTCAATTTCAATGGAGAATGTTGAAGTATTCCATATTTATGAGCAACGGTGTATATCAATTGAAGTTCAAGTTTGCCATAGTTATAAGTTTGTTAATTCTCAGTATTTCCAAGGCCAAGCAGCAATGCGGTTGCAGCATAATGCCTAGGCTAATACATGCAGTGGCATATTTTTTGCTATTTTTGGCAATGCCAACCCACTCAAGCCGTCCTGAGAATTTTAAAGCATTATACAAATTTTGTGTAAAATTATCGGGCTGAAGGCTACACTTGTGAAAGGAAAATTTGTTTTTTTGGGTCAATGCATTCAACATTTAGCAAAACTTGCTCAGTGAATTCAGATTATAGCAGACTCCTGACAATTCCCAGGTTCAGATTCTGTGCTGAATCATATTTTATGTTAATTATGTACAAGGGCATTACAAATGATCAGAAGCTGCTTATAAACAAAGTTAAGTTAATGACATTTGTGCACATATCATTGTTTTCTCCTAGCATTTTATCATAAGCCATGCATTTTTGATTTTTCGGCAAAATCACTGTCATGCTGAAAGGATTGCGAAAGGCATTGTACTTTGTCCTAGTGATACACTTAAAATTGAACCACCGACAGAGAAAGTCAAATTACAGACCCCTGTGGTACATTGTGCATCAAGGCATAAATATAAAATATAATAAATATTATGTTCAGACTCTGTTGCCATGGCAACCAATATGCAACTTGAGGTTTCTTTTGACACATATGTGGCCTCATAAAATCTTTCCTTAATAGGATTTACACACGCAGCCTGACGCAGGCTTACCTAAATTGGAGAGTACGGAAATTCTAGACAGTTAAAGCAAAAAGAAATATCTATATAGAACATGCTGCCTTTACAGACCTAAACGAAAATCTACATTCTCATTTATCACATTGCACCAATTGCAATTTTAATGTCTGAAGTTAAGCAATGACTTTAAAACATGTTGCGCAATTTTTGCCCTACAAATGAGTTATTAGAAGAACTGTACACATGTGAATCTTATTCAAATCTTAAAGGCAGGCTTCGCTCTTGTTTTACATCTTGCATCTGTAGATATCAGAGCTCTCCTTTTTGTTTTGACACAATCCATTAAATTTGATTAGCCTGCTTCAGTTGACAGTGCTTCCATGCAGAGTGCAGACTCACCTTGTAACGCATAGATAGCTACACGGTTATTGAAATCACTTTGTCATAGGTATTGTCAAGTTCAAGATGGGACAAATTCACATATAATAGCAATGAGGTATAAACATGAATTGTTCCATCTTTGAGATATTTACTGGGAAGGCAAAAGTGGGGAATATTCCCTCTTGGTCAGCGCCAAATAGATTTTGGTGCAAAGTGATACTGTTTTTAATTAATAAAGATGTTTATTTATCAGGTTCTTGGTCCTGAATTTCCTTTTTCTCAAATGATCATACCTATCCATGACAGATTCATGGTATGGGCTCTTCTGCATGAATGACATATTTTTATTCCAGAAAATGATAACAGAATTTAACATTGATTTAAAAGAAACTCTTGGCAAGTGGAAGATTCACATAACAAAAGATTCTGAGCAGACATGAATTATTCATTATCTTCCTCAGGGAATGATAAAACAATGTCTACATTCAAGTCAATCATCTGACGATTCTCCGTTTACTCAGAGGTGAGAGCATTTGGTCTGGTGTCTGGGAAAATCTGAATACACTGAGCAAGTTTTTTTGAAATGTTGAATGTATTGACATAATAGAAAAAAATGGTATTGTATACTGTCACCAAGTCCAGCCTTCTGATAATTTTATACAACATTTGCGTAATACAAACATGCACTTTATATTCTCAGGATGGCTTAGTGAGTTGGCATTGCCCAAAGACTGCAAAAAATATTCCACTGCATGTATTAGCCTATGCATTATTAGAAGACAATGTGCTGCAACTACATTGCTGTGTGGCCCTGAAAATGCCATTTCCTGCTACAAAAGCAGTCATTAATTCCTACTAAAAGAGACTGATAGCCATAATTCATGCACTATCAACATTACTGCAAGAGATGGAGGGAACTCACCTTGCTTTACCAAATGCATTGTCTGAGAATACATCAGAAAAACAAGCAATTTGAAAGCAGATAAGTCAGGTAGAAACGTGAAAAGTGAGGTATTTTTTGCCACCAACGAGAGTTGATTGATTAGTATCAAACTCAGACCAACACATGCAAAAAGTTGTCCTTCTTTAAAATCTCAATAGGCTACAATTTTACATTCTATTCTGGTGAAAAACGCAAGGGCAAAAAAATGTCCAAGAAAGTTATTATTGAAATTTATCCAAGAATTTTGAATTATGAGGTTTATTTGAATTAATTTAAATACAAAAATATCATCATGGAAGACTGTGACATCACACAAGTCAGCCTTGTTAAGGGAGGTACATATGTAGGACGTTGGAGCCGTATCGAGCAAGACTCAGCCTGCCTCTGCGAGAGAGAAGATTATGCATGTGTAGCGAAGTGCAGACAGAAAAACATGTGATTGAAAAATGTACCTTATCAGAACAAATGAGACAAAAATACCTTGGATTGCAGTTTGATACTGAAATTATAACAAAGTGCGAAGACACTGATGAAGCCGAAGCAATTTTTTAAATTATGAAAATATATGAGTGACATCCTCGATCTTTTTTTATATTCATACATTTGTGATGTTTAAGGTAAATGTGCTGACAATTATTTTTATACCATGTGACACTTCTTTGGGCCAATAACTCTCTACTGCTACCACTAGTGAAAACTGCTATTGCCTGTTATAGCTGATATTGACAAAAAGAATGAGTCAAATTATACTATATTTGTATAAGAAAAGGTGCAGTAACTGAGGTAGAAGCGGGCCTCCGGTATTTAAGCCTGTCCGATTAATTCCGCTCCTTTCCGAGTCTGCATGGTTCCTCAAAGGGATTTCTTTAAAAGCTACTTAAAGACTTTTTCATCTCAAGCTTACCTGTTTTTTACTTTGCAGTTTCATTGCAGGAATTCAGGAAGGATTCTACAGGCAGGAAAGAAAACTATTTAGTTCTTGTTCATAACTTTTCCCAGGATAAATGTTAGAAATAATAATGTCTTTTTCCTGTAGGGAGGAAACTTTGTTTCATTGTTCAGTCTTTTCTATAGGAAAGGAAAAATGAAACACCAAGGGAATGAAAGGAACCAGGTTTCTTCAGAAATCACATTTAAATCCTTTCAAAGCAGACTACTTTTTGCAACCACTCAATATTTTGTAATAATTTTTGCTACAGATAATATACAACGCGGATATTTCCTCAGGACTTTGTTTGAATGTCAGCCTATATATATGAAGGTATCAGCTCCCGCAAAACTTACGTTGTCACAACTTAGGGATTTTTTGGAAGAAGTTTGAACTTAAAAAACTGACCACGTTCTTTTCTTCAACATCTCTTTACTCCGAAAGAAGTATCTAAATTTATTTATAAGGAATATGAGTGTCTCGCAAGAGACAATTTATGTATTTGCTTTATTGGGTTTGTGTTCTCAAATAGTACCAGAGCATAACAATTATATTAGGAAGGACCAGCAAATTACAAATAATTTCTTTAGAAGTACTCCATAGGTGTAACAAACAGCCATCCCCAAATTCACATGGTCATATTTTAAATATCTTAAAAACATTTACTTGTTTCTCTTTAACGGCAGCTACCATAGTAAATTTTCTAATTGTCATTTTACGGCAGAAAACTTTTGTTTAAGATTTTATGGCAGGTATCGTTGTTTTGCCATTAACTGCCATGCAAGTAACGGGAGCTGTTTTTACAGTATACATCTAACTAAATAAGTCTATAATTTCTTCTCTTACTGGTGTTGAATCGACTATTCCGATTGTATGCATACAGTAACAATCTCATATATATGCCTACCAACCACATTGTATTACGTCCCTGAGAAGGCTATTTCCTGCAAGACTGATTGTCATAATTCAGGTGTTGCGTCAACGTCTACAGCCTTCAGAGACCACTAATAAGATTAGTGGTCTGATTGATGTATATAATACAAATTCTCTTTTGGTCTTTTGGATTCTAGTGGGAGGCAGGTCAGTTCAACTCTGTCATGAGGTGTCAATGACTCACGAATCAGGATAAAAGAAATTGAATGCATACGTATTTGACACCTGACTCTTACAATTTTCTTAATAAGGAAATCATAATATGGTAATACTGGTACTCTGTCAAATTTGGAATTTCGAGTCGGTCATGCGTCATGAACTGGTCTGCTAAAATGGTGGATTTGTCACACGAAATTTCAAAACAAAATATTCAATGGAACTTTTCTACCACTTCTATCTAAGTTATTTCAACATATTTGACATCAGAAGAAAGGAAATATTATCTAGTTTACAGAACTGTTATCCTTTTGAAAATCACTTAAACCAATAAAGCGCTATTGCCCAGAACGTTGAAGCATGTCAGTCAGAATCAGGGGTGGATCTGGAGTCGGTGTAGCGGAGTCGGTGTAGCAATATTGTGAAAAGAAGAAATCAGCCCCTCTTCTTCTTCTTCTTCTTCTTCTGTAGTTATTTTCCGCCTCTTGTTCAGACGAACCTCCATTTCGAATAATATAAAATCATTATAAAATCCTTTGGAGTGATAAAAGTTGCAGTTAAAAACAGTATTGTAATAATCCGTTCGGATAATTGGCTACAACTAAGATACAGGCTACGGCTACGGCTAGGCTAAAAACTAATATAGAATAAAATAAAAACTGTACAAGTGACTGACGAATTTTATTCTTAATTGTGACGTTTCCGGGACACAGTCCCAATCATGGTTTATTTTTTCAGATAGTTATTTTAGTTCATGTGCTAAGCTTTAGATGTCTTACTTCGGGTTTTTGAGTGCTTCTCAGGAAAAGCCAAGCAGATGTCATTCTCAACCTTAGCAGTAATCTACAGAAGCATATTGCAAAATGATGTAGTTTGTGATTGCAAATATTTTCAATGTACCCTTAAAAAGCAAAAACCAAGCTTGATGTCATTCAGATTAGTTGCTAAATTGGGGTATCCTTGTATTAGAGCCTGTGCTGGGCAAGGAAAAGATCCCTTACGTGGGGTAAACATGCAGCATGTTGAGGACTCCTGCCCTCTCTCTCAATTCATCAATGTAACCTCATGAGTAGCTACAACAGGCCATACAGGGCTGTGCTTACCTGATCTATCAATATATACATCTATCTATTCATCACTGTTATGCTAATTCCCAATTACTTTGATCCATGGACCAGAAATCTTCCTTTGTTGTAATTTTGTTACATTTATGATGAACTGGCTCATAAAAGGACAACAAATGTCCTGAACATGCCTAGCTAAAGGGATATAATTTGTCTTAATTCTTTGGTGAATTTCACTTGGAAACACAAGTAGAAGGTGGGATTTTAGAGGAATTTTAAAAGAAAAAATTTCAGTTTTTGCTGTCAAGATTTCATATCGCTCAATGGGATTCATGTAAAAAGTGTCAACATATATCATTAGAGGAACTAGTCAGAATCATTTTGCAACAAACCCCATTACAATTGGTTAAGTAGTAGAAAAGTTACAGACGTTTTACTAAAAAAACATCAATTTTGAGAAAAGCCTTAAAAACCTTCCCTTAAGTCTACACATTTCAATGACTGGGGGAGGCACAAAAGTGCCCATATCTCGATAAGTATACAAGATAATTAAATTCTGTTTGAAACATTGTATAGTGCTATGCTTCTGTGATGATATATCAGAAAATAGAAAAAATGGACATTTTTGACCTGCGACGCAAAATGGACCAGTTCATTACGCATGACCAGTCAGCTTAAACAATTGAGTGAGAATGGTTTTGAGCTATCATAGCTTTAATATTGTTTTAAGTTACGATAATCTGTATTTTGTCAAAACTTGGAAAAACAAGCTATGTCAGCTCAAAGGAATTACTATGAAACCATCTCACTCAATAATTTAAGCTGACTCAAAATTCAACTCATGTAGCGTATTGAGAAAGATTTAGAGCTTCCTTCAAGATGATTTTATGATAAGTTTTTTGCTGCCAAAAGTTGTATACTGTAAAAAACTTGCTCTGTGAAATGAGATTATGCCAGACGCCAGACAAAATGCTCTCACCTCTGAGTAAACGGAGAATCGTCAGATGATTGACTTGAATATAGACATTGTTTTATCGTTCCCTGAGGAAGAGAATGAATAATTCATGTCAGCTCAGAATCTTTTGTTGCGTGAATGTTTTATTTGGTCAGACAAGTGATGCATCGCTCGTGTGATGCATTTCTGCTCAACATCTTTTCCTTGTTTTTTTTTTTTGGGGTTTTTTTTTTCCAAATTACCACATACAATAAATAACTGAACTGTGCCAGGATTTCAGTAGGGGGAATGGGGGCACATTGGGACTCGGGGCACTTTGGGACAGTGGGGTTTTCTTGGATCCTGGCAAGGTACATGATATGGTAGTGCCATCATATCTTGTAATTTCACATCCTGATGTTTCCATGGTTTTATTGACAAATTACAGCCACATGCAGAAGTATGGCGAGGAAAAGTTTGTTTTCCTACTACTAAAGTGAATATGGACAGGTTCAATTTAAACCATTCTGTGGACAAACCATGAACAATGAGGCTTTCTCAGTGCTGGTATGAATTTGATATATCGTAACTAACAGTTATGAACTGCTATCGTGATAAACACATTCACTGGTGTCCGAGAAATTAGCATTTTGGAGTAAAAGTCATATCGGGGCTCATTGGGACAGCTAATTCGGGGCACATTTTGATGCATTTAATATGGCAGAATTTAAGTGTCAAAGGCAACTGAATGACCTGGGACAGCACACAACAGGTGTTCAGGCCACAGTGAATAGAGGTTTAGTGGATTACCATGCTCTGTGAACAAATTTGTCGCAAAGCACTGTGTGTTACTTACATAGATGTCCGCACCCAGGACAGTTTATGTTAAATGTTTAAAACTGTTTAAAGTTATGAACTACTGGCACTACAAGGTGTTAATGCACTGTATATTGTCTTACGCACTACTTATATGTGATATCTATTGCACATGGAGTGTTAAAATGATTTTTTAATTGATGTCCCAATGTGCCCCGCCTGTGACAGCCGGGGCACATTGGGAAAGTCATTTTTACGACTCTCTGGCAGCAAAAGGGTAGGTGCAGTCTAGTATATTATGCATTGCATTAAAGCTCAATAGTATGGGTGATGTTCATGCAAACCTCTGAGTTCTTCAGTGCTTTCAGCATTGAGCAAAATTGGTAGGTAGACGTTAAAAGCGTCCCAATGTTCCCCCGTTCCCCCTAAAAGTGGATTATAAAAGATATTGAAAAAAATCAAAATGTTGAATGTTGAGAGCTATGAATTAAAAGAGTATCATCAAAATTAATAAAAGCATCTGTGTCTCTGTGGTTCAGCTGAAATATTCCAAAAAGCAAAAATTCAACCTGCGTATGTGTAATCATAAACCATAGGCCCACACTTGTGTTTCGTTGCATTCCTGGTGGACCAACATTATTTCAAGCAAAGTGATTGGGTGAAAAACTGAAAAATATTTAAAATAGTAGACTTGTATATGGAGGAATATACAATACTGCAGTATCTGCCACTGCATTATGCAGCACCAAGACTACACTGTAAGAGGAACTGACCTGACTTTCATAAGGTGGGCATATGAGTTTGTGTCAGGAAATTAGTTCAGTAATCTAATTGGAAGTTGATTGGGTATTCATTATGAGTCCTAAGACTCCTATAAGTCTCTGTATATACCAGGTAGTGATGGCATGACTGGTATCCCTTATCTTATTATGTCTCTCAATGTTGTTGTTGTCGTAGAACATCATGGATCTCCCAGGAAATGGCATTCTCGAGGACACAGGTATATACTGTGACTTAACTTATTTATCTCTCGGAAACTATGCCGTATCATGGTCAGGGAATGCTGCATCATAAACAAATCGTTATTGTATCTATATATATAGGCCTAAAAACAGGAAAAAACTTCCACGATTTCAAATAATTGGAGTCAGAAAATTCAGGTTTAAATTATTTCCTGTGTAATATTTTACTACGGTACTTCGAAAGAGATGTAGGCCTATAATGCACTGGTTAACAAGTTATGTTATTTCTAGAAACACCAAAGTCTTATTGCTGAACATGTTTTGTAAAGATAGCATCTGATATACAAAAAGATACACATTCCAGTATAGGCAGACAAATAACTGAAGGTCTTTGCCTGCATGGGTTCGACTCCCAGTTGGGGAACCCGAAATTTTCAGTGTACCTTTATGAGCAAAATCCCAGCTGGATGTCGTTCGGATGAGACGTTAAATTGGCGGCCCCTTGTATCAGTGTCTGTGCTGGGCAAGTAAAAGATCCCTCACATGGGGTAAATGTGTAACATGTTGAGGACTCCTGCTCTCTCTCTCATCTCATCAATCAACCCTCATCAATCAACCCTCGTGAGCGCCCAGAACTGGGCTTAGAGGGCTGCACTTACCATATCTATCTATCTATCTATCTAACTTAACAACATTATTGTTTCTTTGAGAATGCCATTTCTCATGCACAAGAATCAGGAGATTGGATTAATTGGATGGCACAATTCATCAAGGAAACTGGTGGTGTCATCAACACATACTTATGATATGGAGACCTATAGGACACACATCTTTATTTAGAAATATCCCCATCTACTGCCAATTAGATAACTGAACTAATTCCCTGATGCAATTAACACATACAAGGCCCTTATATGTAGTCAAGTTAATACACTCTATACATGATATATAGGCCTATACAAGCCTCCAGAAAGTCCCTGCACTTTCTAAATAGCTGTAGAGTTACTATTCCTATAATTCCCTGCTGCATGCTTATTCTAGAAATCAGTGCCATTGTGTAAAGTTTCAATATCCAAATATATATATGAAGCAGTCCGAAATTCTGTTATTTTGATGAAAGGTCACTAACCATCAGAGGGTGTACTATAATATGTAGGTGTTGAAGAAAGATGATCACTTTGGAAGCTTGTTAGAAGTTACCGAGTTTACCCGAACGTGCTTCTGAAATTGTAACTTTTTCCATTCCTGGCGTAATTTGACCGTGTCGCAAGATTTGTCTATTTTAACCTTTATTTGCTTTATTCTCATCATAGTCATATTCTTCGTACTCCAACCTTTCACTTTTAACTTGTGAATCCAATTTCATAACTTCTCTAAGTGATCAACCCGGTACATAATGCATTTCTCCATATATAGACAGATAGATAGACAGATAGATAGACAGATAGATATGGTAAGTGAAGCCCTCTAAGCCCATATGGTCAAACCATTTGAGAATCATGCCTCTAGGTCTTTGGGTTGAGGACAGTTTTGGAGTTACACAGATTTCCGGTTCTTGGATTCTGGTCCATATTTTTATAACTAGGCCTCTTGCTTGTTGATACTATTGTTTTCTGAAGCAAAGACAACACCCAAGGAGCAATGCACCACATAATGTCCACATATATATATGTTTATGTACTAAAAATTAAGCATACTTTTATCAAATCCTCAAAAATTTTCTTAAAAGGTGCTGATGAAGTGAATTTGTTTATTTATTCACGACAAGCAGGTTCCTTAGTATATGTACATCATGAAGAAGTTGTCAGTCAAAGTTTGAAGATATTTTCTCTTCACATGTTTACGTGTCCTACGCGTATTTATTCTTATCTGGCAATATTCAACAGTTTAACGTCGCTGTCATAGGATAAGCTGCGCTGAAAGAACTTTGCAATTGTAAATTTGTGTTGCTGCCAGAATCTTTACCAAGAAGGAATACTCCAGACTGAGCTGACATCTTTCCTGAGACTAATGTCATATCATCAAAATTCCAATCAGACTGAAAGCCAGGTTTGCTCCTATAAACTGGCCTGCCAAGACACCCAGGAAGGCGACTTGCTATTGCAAATATTCAATACGCCCTGGTGCCTCCTGTTTTTATCATAATTTGGATGTACATTAAACAAACAAAGTTTGATATAAATCATTAATTTTATGATTTGCTGCTGACAAATGAAACTTATATATACACAACTCAAGGCCCAGAGATAAATCATCTCACTATCAATACCTTACCAAATATGTCAGACCTCAGCAGACCAAGTTTTCAACATTATACCATTCGACACCTATGTCAGCCAATCACATTACTGCATTACAAGGGAATAATTCCCATATTCTTTGTTGTCCAGTTATCCTCTCATGTTTGACTGTTTGAGTGTTGGTCTCATGGCATAAGTCGGTTATTCACCATGGGATCAGGAATATGTGTTTATCACACCTCGGCCTAAAGGTCTCGGGTGATAAATCACATATTCCCTCTCCCGTGGTGAATAACCTTTACAAATCTGTCAATTTATGAGCTTGAAACAGTGTGTGCACATTAGCAGTGCTCATAACCTTCCTTTATACTTGGTTCTTCATGTTGCCCCAACTTACCCTCGTTTCCCTTTCAAGAACAGTGTTTAAGTCCAGCCAAGAAACAAAATACACCAAATTACAGAACGCTAGGATGTTACAGAATAACAGAATACTTGTGACACCTGGCAATTACTTGGGGTTCCCTTTTTCTTCTTTTTTTATTTTAGTTTTATTTTTTCCTGTTTTCCAATTCCGTTCACTGATTGCCTTCGGAATTAACAGTTCTGGTTTGTCAAAGTAAGTTAGGGACTAATAAGCTGACGTGCACCTGTCTGTATTAAAGACACGTCCTGCTAATTCTTTACTGGTGTAATTAAGGCATTAGACCGCATAATTCTGCCGATTCTTATTTCCTGTCTTGTTAATACCATTGGTCAATAATATAATTGATATAGATAATCCAAAAATTACCAGTGATCTACAGTGTAAACATGGAGTGCATCTAGTTCAACTGCATGAAGGATAACATCCCTCTTCAACTACTACAGCCATTTTCATAAGTAAGACTTTCACACAAGATTTTTTTTTTCTTATAGGCCCTACATGTATTCTATATGGAAACGTGACGTCAAAAAACATCACTCTGCACAACAGAATAACATTAGGCTGCATGTCCTCGAAAAAAAGTTCACATTCAGGCTCATGGCTTCAATTATGAAATTGGCTGTGGTTTCAATCTGAATAAGGTCAAATGATTTTGTCTCTTTTTCTGGCTTTAGACAAATTGGAGTCCAGTGATTAAGGTATCAGAAAGATATATCAATATGCTAATATTTTTTTTATGCTCACCATTTTCCTGTCAAAAAGCTGAGGCACTGAGGCAGACTTGATGGAGAAAGAAAATTAAAGTATATACAATGTATGTAAAATTATTAGCTTTTTCGAATCTGTTGTTGCTGTGGTATGCATTTCATTTTGAAAATTTGGCTGACAATAGATTTATGAATCTTATATATGTTCAAATGTCAGGCGTCAAGTTTCATTGAGGAGTGGTCATTCAATACCATAGCACTTCAACCTATCCTCGTGCAATATTTCTCAACAGATTGAATGGAAATGTTTAAAAATCATTGATAATATATCACGACTATTCAACAAAATTGCCATAATTTAACAATATCTCAAAAGTATATTACTTTGCTGATGTGTCATTTATGACTTGATTGAATCAACTTTATTGACATTTTATTTCACATTGTTGTTGAGGGGCATCTCTGAAGTCCGCTACTACAAATAACATTGACAATATGAACCAAATAGTTCCTTATCCTGTTTTTATTTCAACAGTGACTAACGAGTTTTCACTTACTCAAATTGTACACATCGACATCGTTTCTATCAAAATTCATACTTTGATTTTCTCTATACATGTATCACTTCCTTCACTGCTGGTTTGGATATTTGAGGCTATCAGGCGTGGCATAATTCTAAAAGCCTAGGAAATTCTGACAAAGATCAACAAACCGGATTTGAGACGACATATATATGAAAGAAAAAGGGCATGATCACTGACTGCCAATTCCAAAGCAACTTTTCCAGGTTTAAGTTGTTTGTTACAGTCGGCAGCGATGGGCAATTGCATTTGGCTGTTTGAAGACTTGAATGATGTTAGTATAGTTCATATTTTCCTGACAAAAAGTTAGATGTCAATTTGTCATTTAGTTAGATGTCGTTTAGTTAGATGTCGGTTTGTCATTAGGAGACTTGTGATCTCAATGGTGATGGGCATGACTCATTCCATGACTTTTGCTGATAACAGGGCCGTGTGACGTCACAGACGTTCTCCATAACATGAAAAGTAGATGGACAGGGTATAACTTCACATGAAGCATTTTGGCAATCACTATTTTTACAAGTGCTGTAATATAAGTAATTTCGCCAGAAACCTGTGAAAAAATTGACCTATTTTGATGACAGGGGACGTCAGTGTGACGTCACAGACGTCTTCCTGATATCCGGGGACATTAGTGTGACGTCACAGACGTTATCCTGACATCATGTGAGGTCAGACTGCCTATAAAGGGATGCTGTCTCCTGAGAATAATTCTCACTCCACCAAAACAATGACTTTAAGGTGGCTCGATACTCGTGAACTTTCCAAGATAGGATTCCTTAAAAACAGTTTAGAATGATCCAAAATATAGTTTATAACAAGGATATGTAAACAGAGTGGAGTGGTCGCTACCAGCCTTTCAAAAAATATATTTGAGGTCATGTACCAGAAAGTCAGTCCACGCAAACCCGAAAAACTTAATTTTTTTCTTATTTTTCCTTCTGTGAAGTTTGTTCTGCCATTCAGTGGTCATGCATCCCATATTATGCAATGAAGCATGGAATTAAAGAAGACACTTTCATGGAAAAGGTTATTACAATTTCAAAGAGATATATTTAGTTTAAAGGACTTTCCAAGGGGCTCGTAATATAAGTTTCGATTTTGATAATTTTAACTTTTTTTATAAACCATGGCGCCAAAAAAAATTGACGGGATAGGATTTTTCATTTCTTTGTCATTTATTTCCAAAAATTGTTGGGAACAACATGATGATATAGACAAGACTTCCTACCACACTTCAAATTGATATAAAAATTTATTTATATCACAAAGTCATTTTTGAGAAATTAGACCTGCTTGCCGAAAATCGCCTGTAAAAATTTTCTGTTTTGAGTATCAAGTTGAATCTCCGGCTGTATATAGTACTCTTCATGGCGCATCTAATGCTCCAAACGAGAAGTCTCTAACCCCAATAGAAGTGGCACAAATTGCAAACGAAGCGGCCGATGCATGAAATTCTCAGAATTAAAAAAAGATCTTGAAGCAGTGTCAGCACAGTGGTGACGTTACGATAGATAGGGCCTGCCTGGCTGCGCGGAAATGTGCTCAGATGACGCATTTTCGTGAGTAGCGAGCCACCTTAATGTGCGGGATGTTTGACTCTAAATGTACTTATGTTGGAAACTATCATCTATTCTTTGCGTGAAACTTTTTGTCCTGGCCTTCTGATTTCATTGCAAAGAGGAAACCCATTTCATTCTATATCTCCTTTCTTTGTTATTTGTTTTTTCAATCTTTGTTAGAATTCCCAGAACAAGTAAGTAATTGAATTAGCTGATAGGATATTTTCTAAGGTTTCTTTATTTTCTTGAAAAAAGGACTTATGGTGACTTTTCAGTCTTGGGATTTTTCAGAGATTTTTCAGAGAGGTTTCTCCTAGTCTTAATATTTGTTCATCCTGACAGTTAGCCTCAGGCTTATTCTTATAAAGAAGCCAGTTGGGGCTTACATTCTGTCAAAATCATTTCAGAAGCATCTAATCCACGATAAGCCCAAACTTTTAATAAGCACTTAGAATGTAATGGCTTTCGAGTAGTATCAATCCGCCCACACTGCGTTCCATTTTTGCAAGATATCTTTCTTTTTCATTTTTCTTTTCTTTCTTCTTCACGTCACTAATACAAGTCTCTTTGTGTGGCATTTGTGTTGGAAAAGTAACTGTTCTGACAATCACTCCATCTCGTATGAAAATTGTATAATATTCAAATAAGTTCATCATAATTTTCCTGTAAATAGCTCAGGCTGCCCAGCAGAACATTTCTAACCCATGGTATATCTATGTATACCATCAATGGGATATTACAGCAATGCTGCTTGTATTGAATTCCTGAGCCATCCCTCTCATCCAATATCTTAATTTTCAGATCAGAGTGTACAAGTAGGCCTACATTTGGTTGTCGAACAGGATCACATATAATAGTAATGAACTAATGATTACATTTAATGGAAAATATCAGGTTTAAATGAGAACTACTAAGAATTTTCATGTCTGCTCATAATTATTATACTATGTAGACATATGTGCCTATGTGAGCAGTTCAAACAATTAAGCAGTTGGCTTTTCGTCAGTCCACAATAGAGCACAAATGATTAGTGCATGCAAAACTGCATGTCTTAATACATGTCATAATGCCATTATTAAGGTATTCAAATTACTGAACACCTGTTCTACAAGGTTAAGTATAATTAATGTGGTGCTAATGAAAAGTGGCATGATAGTAATGAAGGGATGCTGATGTCATGTGCACCGGTCCCTCTATTATATTTATATTGACCACTGTGGACCTCCCTTCCTTGACCAACTTGCAATGTGACCATTTTCAATCAACAAAACCCTATATTTAACACCAAATTCACTCAGCAAGTAACAGAACCCCTTAAATAAACATAGGAGTAGGAGGGTTTCAAATCACAAGTTTGTAAGGTATCAACATTAAATATCTAAAAAAATATGCAGATAAATATTATATAAAGTAGATCTATGCCCATCAACAACTTGTATGTAAATCCGATGTGTGGGACAAACAATAGATTGTGAGCCATGAGGAAAACATCATAGAACTGTGAACAATGGTACTAAACCAGTCCTATGCTTACTTCATTCAGACTGCAATGTGAAAACAATTTTTTAAACAATGAGATATATACATATAGTTTTAACATACAAGAAAACCGGCTTACCTGTTTCTTCCTAATTGACAGTGACAAGCAGTTACTGGTTAGAATCCCATGAGCACACTAACATATTGTGTGACATGTGTCTCGGTGAGCTGACAGCTGTGTTCTGCAGTCTCAGATTTGCTCCTGATGCTGGGTGGAGGGATGGAGCAGGCCGCAGCAAGGCAGAAGGAGCGTCCCATACTCAGACTGGCAGCACCAGTTCCATGAGCAGTGATGGCCACATGCATGGGTCTGTATTATAGTTTATACCATCAAATACCTCTGAAAGACAATAACATGAGAGTACAGCATTGCAATAATTCTCATATTCTTGGGGGGGGGGGGCTTGGAGTTTTCCTCAGTGGGATGTTTTATTTTTCATGGTAACAGCAGCCATAATTATTTATTTCAAGAGTGTGAAGTCCCCTAATATTCATTCCTTAATCAAGCATCCCCTTCTTAAGAAAAACCCCAGCCAGAAATTGTTTATTTCAAGACTGCCCAGAAAGACTTTATTTACTTCACCAAAACTGATCAAGAATTGTTTTATTTAAAAAAAAAACTCCAAGCCTTGAGATGAAATGGTGGCCCCCTCACTTGCTTCCCTGGGCAGGTTGGGTGTTATTGCCCTGGACAATACATGACTGTTCATGGAATAAAATAATGTACATGTAACAAGTTGTATTGGAAGTTTTTAAATTGTATGCATGATAAGGAGCAGGGATAGTTTTGAAACAATACTTACAGGCTGCATGTCATTCACAGCTTGATTGTCCGGATGACTGTCCATTTACCTGTCCACTGCAGCATGGACATGTTCTGTCAGGGGATATTCACTGAGAGCATTCGACTGATCCTGACATGGACACCTTGAAGATGTGCACCTGTAAATTTCTCATTGATCAGTTTACACTTCCCTTGCAAAATGTGAAGTCTCCTTGAAAATAACTTCCTTCTAACTTGTACGCTTTTATATCACCGACTTTCAAACTGAAAATAATTATTTATTATCATTATGTTTTTTTGTTGTTGTTTTTTTTTTTCAGGTTCATATTATGTAATACAGAATTCTGAGCAGTGATAATTTGCTATTGCTACATTTTATGTCAGAAAGTACATGCTTGCACCTTCTCCTTGCAGCACCCACCAATGCAATGTCAGTGGAGTGTGGGTTGCAATACAATAATATTAGTGATTTGAGACAGCAGGTACAGAATATTTTTACATTACATCATAATGACATTGGTTCATTTCAAGAAGCATATACGCATCAATGTAGATTGTCCATTGAATAAAGTCTGCCGCATAATTGACAAATTTCACTCAAACCAGAATGAATTTCACTGAAACTCTCTATGTGGGTGCTGTCTGTATGAATTATATATATTCGAAGCAATTTCAGTGTCCGAAACACATTTCGCCACATTAATGATGAGCAATTCAGAACGTCAGCAATGCCTTATAATGATGCAAAAATCGTGCTGAATGAAAAATCATTTTCTGAAATATTCAAACTCAATTGGATGAAATTAATAGGCTGACAAAATTGCACCAAGCCATTGTATTTTTGGCCAGGTGTATCATCTATCGCCCACTGGCTAAATTCCCACATATTCACAGTGGCAAAACTGGACGAGGGTAACTGAGTTACCTCATCTCTAAAATAGCCTTAAATATTATGTAATCATGAATATGAGCTTATTAGTGATTTTGAAGTTATTCAAGTGGTGTATGACCATTATCAGCAATCGAAAATAACATTACAAGACAGAGAAAGTGCTGATTCAGGCTGTGTGGCTCTAGAAATGGCTTAAAGCACCTCCGAAATGACGAGGGTAACTGCATCTCGAGACGAGACCATGCTTGTTGCTATGACGAGGGTAATTGAACCTTTTTCACTGAGAATTAATATCAATAAAATCAAAGAGAACAGACAACAGGACATACCCATGCCATCACAAAAGGTACAATACTATTATTCAAGCACTCAGCACAGAACTCTACTTCTGTTTAGTCAATTACATCTGTGACTTGTGTTATTTGTTTTCTAATCGTCACCGACCTGGAAATATGGCTTTTATTCTTTTTTTTTTAAATTCTGACTGCAGTTTCAAAAGCAAAATAAGTATAACAGGAGCGTAAATTGTTTGACAAAAATTTGTAAAAACTATAGATTTTTGCTGTTGTTTTGGCTTATTATCGTTTTCATAGATACGTGTTTTTCCAGTTTGCACTTTGCTTTATCTCAAAACTGTGATGTCACAGATTTAATTGCATAACTGTTTATTACAAGCACATATTTCAAGAAACTGACCAAATGCATTTACACATGGATTATATATGATTAGCTGTAATACCTACATAGGTTGATAGATACTTTAATGAAATGAAACTGAACTAAACAGACCACTTGTCCTCAAAGGAGAGTTACACCGCTGGCCAAAAGTTTGGAAAAAACAATAAGCTGCCTAATTAGTGTTTCAAAATGGTATCTGGTTGTTCGGAATTTCGGATTCTTATACTTGATCAAGCCAAAATAGTGGATTATTAAAAATACATTTTTGAAAATAGCATTAAATTTCCAAGGTTGCTCTTAAAAACGGGAATGGATGAATTGGGCCTTTAGTCCTGTATTTATGCACTTGGTAGGATTAGGACAGGAGGAGGAAACGGCAATGAGGCGAATGATGATTGAAACAGCCATCTAACATAGGCAAGAGCTAGAGGCGAACCCTGGACCCAACGATTGGCAGCCCAGCACGGTACCACTTCTGTAACACTGATCTGATGGCAAGCAAAATTCTGTTTCCCAACTTTTGGCCTGCAGTGTACAATGACTAAAAACAAATGCAACAAATGATTTGAAATTGTGAAGGCGAGTGTCTTGTGAATAACAATAAAGCAGATTTTTTTTAAACATTGAAACAGAGACTCTTCTGTCAAGCTTGGACTGAAGTTGTTTGTTGTGGTTGTACAAAAAGAGTAACATTGCCTGGCAGTTTTAATTCCCTTTATAATAAACTGTGATGTCAAACTCAGAACTGATATGTCACAGATTGAAGGTTAGACCAATCACATTCACAGATACCCTGATGATGTCACGGTTTAACTGCAAAACGAAATTTTCAAAAAACACGTAGCTATGAAAACGATAATAACGGGATATATGCTGATTAAGAGTTACCTTTGTACTCAAAATACTACTCATGGTGTCCCATCACTTTGTGATCCACTTAAAAAGATTCTCAGTGTATTTTTCATACGAAAATTAATTAAAAAGTCTCAAACTGTAACAATCATATAAGGTCAGCAAGTCTTGGATTGAGTTTTTTACCACCTCTATTGTAAGAGGAATGTTGGAAAAGTGTGTTACAGTCAACGAAATACAAGTGCTTGGATAGCACCTGTTTTGCTGTTTCACTTATCTCATCAAACTTAGCATACCATGTCATACATGTGCCGCATCAACTTTATATTGACCTACGTCGAATAATTTTTTGAAAAATTTTATAACAATAAATTTGCTTACATTTAGCCAACCAAAATGTACTGTTTACCACAAATATTGAATGCCCTGCTGCAGTGATACCAGTGCAGCCTAGAGACCACCAGAGAAAGTTCTCATAAATTAAAAAGCTTAAAAACACTACAGAGAGAGGAAGGGAATGTATGACGAAGGAAGGAATGAAGGAAGGAATGAAGGAAGGAATGAAGGAAGGAATGAAGGAATGAAGGAAGGAATGAAGGAAGGAATGAAGGAAGGGAAAAAGGGGAAAAGGAAGGAAGGAACAAGGGGACAAGTAAGATAGATAGATAGATAGATAGAACTGAACACAACTTACAATACAAGAGAAGAGAAGTCATCCAGATCTGAAGAAGACCTCCAGTTACATTGAATTGTGTATATATACATTGTAAAGTGCCGTAGAGCACATGTCTCTGTGAATATGGCGCTATATAAATGCTGTATAATAAGATAGATAGATAGATACGAGGGGTGTTCAGAAAGTTTGAGGCTTTTTTTTTGTAAGGACACTTCTTTTCAATCTAGAAAAATGAATTTTTCACAGGATAAAATTCAGCATATCATAAATTGATTTCCAAATTTTTGGACAATTTGGAAATTTTTAAGTCATTCTGTGGTTGCCATGGAAACTAAAAGTTCAGCTTCTTGGGGCAGGTAATACTGAAACCACTAAAGCCAATGAATTTTGGCTGCGAGAGACCTCTCTCTATCTCTTGCATTAGTGAGATTGACAATATTTGATACAACAAAATATAATATTGGCCTTAAAAAATACTCCCAAGCACACCAAATGCATTAATTCATACACCTGACCTATTGAAGTAAATGTTACTTGAAGTCCTCCAAAAAAGTTCTGAGAAAGTATTCTGGTCATCCAAAGCCTTTTCTCCTCCAGTGCCTGAAACTCTAGCCCCCATGGACTAAAGTAAGGGAAAGCAAGGACTTACGTAAAGCAACATGTCATAGGAATAACTATGATGGATAATGCTGTCCATTTTGGTCTCTTGTTCATACTGGCTTTTACAAGTCCTTATGCAGTCAGGGAAACACACCTTTGCCTCATGAATTTCCCTCGCCAAATCTGGCGTGCAGAAGTGCTTTCCTACATGGGTTCAGCGCAAGAATACACACATATGGTGCGCTTGAAAGCATATTTAGAAGCTAATACCATATTTCTTGTGTCAAATATTGTCTATCTCACTAATACAAGAGACAGAGAGAAGTCTCTCACAGTCACAATTTCTTGGCATTCTTGGTTCCTCTGTTACCTGCCCCAAGAAGCTGAAGTTTCAGTTTCCATGGCAACCACAGAATGACTTTAAAATGTCCAAATTGTCCAAAATTTTGGAAATCCATTCCAAATATGCTGAATTTTATCCTATGAAAAATTCATAGTTCTAGATTGAAAATAAGTATCCGTATGAAAAAAAGCCTCAAACTTTCTGAACGCCCCTCGTAGATAGATAGATAGATAGATAGATAGATAGATAGATAGCAACAAATTCTCCGCATAAAATGAAATACGTACTTTGTGGACGTTTTTCACCTGAGTATGAAGGATGTATTTGATTTTGAAGGTACATGTACAAGATGAAAGAATGTCATTCATTTTCTGATATAAACTGCTCACACTTAAAAACGCAAACCTATTAATACACCTTAAAAACTAACATCTAATTGTCATGAACATTTGTACTGATGTGGCTGAATATCCTGGCCTACGTTCTGAAAAGTTTCACTGTAAAACATTGAGAATCGGCTGCAATAGGCCACATTTTGTGAGATTGCTTAAAAAACTGAAATCACAACCAAGGCAGAAAACATTTTTGCATTAAGTCCATCAGAGTCCAAATTTTCAAGTTCACGGATAATGAAAGTGGTCCCCTTGACCCCTTCAAGCATTTTTACTGCATTTTGTTGGTTTTGGGTTGAATTGTAGCACAAATTGCTGTGTTTCACATTTTGTTTGTCACATCCTCTTCAAAAACATTGTGTCATAAGCTTGGATAATTAGAGGATAGGGGGCTGGCATGAACAGGACATTTTCAGAACAAGAACTATTCAGAACATGGATTATGTTCATATGTCAATTTGAATTGCAATCCCCAACCTACATTATCAGCCTGTATTATGTGCTAACCATGGGGCAGGTTGGCACATGAAGGGGGCAGGTTGACACAAGTGACACCATGCAGGAAATCAAATGATGTTCAATTACAAATTTACAAATTTTGCATTTTTGATATGTTCAATGTGAAAAATAGAAAAATATGTTACAGTATGCACATTCTTATCATAAGGCCTGAAAGGCCTTATCATATACACAAAATGTGACAACAACACACTTCTGTACTCCTCTTCATTTTCCCACAAATAAGGGTGTGCCAACCTGCCCCTGTACCAACCAGCCCCCTCTCCCCCTCCCCAATGCGACATTTTTTTGCAATGCAATTTTGGTAGACATCTTTTGTTTACAATATGAAATCATTGACATGTTGATGTGGTGAGTATTCTTCGCATTACAGCCTCATTTCACTTTCTTAATCCCAAATTTGAAACAACCATACAAAATTGTGTCCAGATTTTCTTCAAATTTTCAAAATTCTTGGCCAAGCGATTAATTAGCAGGCCTGGAAGGTTATTCAAGGTGGTTGGGGGGGAGCTCTATTGTTTTTATAATGTAAATTCTGAGAGCGGTGCTGAATTAGCTATTTACAATGATGAACTTAATTAGAGCCTCTACTCAACGGAAATCATTATTCTTTTGCACAGTTCAATAATCCAGGGCTTTTATTCTGGATTGGGGGGGGGGGGGGCAGAGCAGGGCTTTTATTCGAACAGATTGTTTTCTTTCTAAAAGGAAATGGGCTTTTGATGGCATTAAAAACGATTGAATCTTGTTAAATATTTTTGTAGAGAAATACTGCCAATTTATCAGTTATTTCAGAATAGAATTCAGATAATTTTACAGTTATAAATAGCATGTTAAACATGGGTTCAATACACAATTTACAAGCAGTTACCCTCGTCACCAATCACAGTTACCTTGGTCTTTCCATTTGGAGAAAAGCAGTTACCCTCGTCCTTCTTTAACATGGGATCCAATGGGATGACCTAGTTTTTTCAATTAATTTTGAGAAATTGAGACGAGGGTAACTCAGTTACCCTCGTCCTGTTTTGCCACAGTGATATTGTCAGCGTGAAGAGGTAAGCATACGAGTTCAACAAAATTTATAATGACATTTAATAAACTGGTAATTGATCAAATTAAATATCTTCATATTTGCTGATTACTTGGAAAAGATTACTAATATAAAAATTAATTTGCCTATTATCATATATATCGCTTAAATTGTTTGCACAGAGATATCACGACATCGTCATTATGTTAATCTACAAAAGGGATTTCATTTCTTTTAATACATATCATATGCATCTCACTTTTAACTGTCTAAGTTGAAAATATTACGTAGACTAGCTTTTCTGCTGCCCAGAGTTGATAAATATAGATTCCTATTTCTGGCAAATGACAGTCCAAATTTAGATAAAAGCCATGAGCTCCAGATTGGCAAAGTATAGAATTACAAAGAAAAGTTAGCCTAGTACCAATCCCACCTTATATCAGTATATTCCAGGAACTGTGGACATCAATCTAATATGACCCTGGGATAGTTTCTTGAAATAATCTTATTCCATCCTGGTGAAGAACTTATCATGTCAATGATGTCATCCTATAATGCCGGTCAACCATCTGATCCATCCAGAATTTACAATTGGGGGGTATTGGAGCTTTGCCCGAGGGAGTACTTACTTTCCACACGTGCTTCAAGGGGGGTACTCACTTTTTCCAACATTTGAAAGGGATCTGAAACATAAGAAAGAATTTATCTAAGGATTTGCCGTGGACATCCACATGACATATTCATTCACCTGCCAAGCTCAAGTCCAATTGATGTTAATGCACTTGGTGGGCTATTCCAAAAGAGGCCCTACCTCATGGCACCGATCTGGCTTTCTAGAAAGTTCAACAAAAATAAATCCACCTTTAAATTAGCTTGAATATTTCAAAGATACCTTCTCAGATTTTAATGAAAGTCGACTGAATTATAGGCTTGTATATATATTTATCGAGTAATTCATGAAATTTTGTTGTTGTACCAATGATTCTGATCAAGTTGGACTGCGGTCAATAAAACTACTACTACTATATCAACCGATATATATTTATAACCGGAATTTGTTTAAGTGTATAGGTAGCTTTGTGGCATTATCCCGAGCTGAGCCAGCAGCCTTTGAGCAAGCGTAGCCCTGTTTTCAAAAATCTGTGGCTTTTCCAATGGATATCACCAATTTTACCAAGCGGGGGAGCCACCAGCTGGGGCATACTTCATCAAATGACTGTAGAAAATTTGTTTTCCATTCATACTTACTAGACAATTGAAGACGTATTTTGTAATATTTTCACGGTTTAGGTTCACTGGGTGACATTGGAAATAATTTGAGAGGAATTTGAGCACCTTTTAGAAAACATTTTTTGTGAAAGCCCAACTTTTTTAAAAGAGGGATACGTGCACTAAGGGTTTGCTGGCTGAGACAAAGATGAAGGAACCAAGCTACAAATACAAATCAAAACGTCGATATCCAAGCCTACTAATTATTAAATTTAGACAAGCAACTCACAGATTTCTACCGCGCAGTGAGACTGTAACTCCAAAATTGTAGGAGTTAGGAACCTGAAACTACTTGACAGTATGCCCTAATTTTTTAATTCATCTATAATTTGGGCCTGAAGTTAGCCTATTCATATGCCAAAATTATGTTATACTTGAAAATATTTAGAAAGTGTCTTACTGTGCCCCACTCTCCTCTGCTGGTTGCTTGTCTTTTTTGTTAGTTTTTTTTTATTCATAGGTTGGAAAAGCCATGGATTTCCGGAGCAGGGCACCCTTTATTTTTTGATGGTTTGTAAAAATCTGTGACAATTAAAATATTTAAATTTTTCAGACAAATTTTCAGTTGTGAATTTTGTGCACTCGTTACAATTGCACAATTGCTTTGATGATGATAAATTGTATGCCAGATTCATGAGATCACTTGAAATGGGTACACGGTACCCAGGGATTAGTGTGGAGATTTGACTCAATTACAAAAATTAGAATCCTCTTCTTTTCAAAATAGGAGGGAGAACTGACTGAAATGAATACATGGGAATGGCTGATACAATTTCTAATCTGGCTATTTCCTCTTGCTATTTCCCAGAGTATTGCTGATGATATGGACTCGGACATGCCGTGCATCTGCATCTGCATTTATACCCGCAGAAACCCTTTTTTGTGGGCGTTTCCTATTTGAACAAACAAAGGTCATCAAGCTCATTATTTGGTATTTAGGTTTATGGCAAGAGAATAATTGGCGTCAAAAATAGCGTCATTGCCTTGTAATGCCTACCAACGTGTTTCCTGCAAAGTAATTTACAGGTTATCCTAATTCCTATCCTTAGAATAATTTATGTTTTTCTTTTTATTTCTTGGAATTTAACAAAATCAGTACCAGATGCGAATTGTTTTTAAATAGGAGTCCACACAGACTATCACGAAGTACAGAGTTTATGTCAAAATCAATTATTTTGTGGCTAAGAAAAGCGTTCCTTCTCACTATCAATTAAGCTAAAATAATATAATATAGAGATACCTTTCTTGAAACTATACAGGTTCCCTGTTTGTTAATGTAAACTTCCATTAGAGAGTCTCCATGCATATAACTAAAGTGGGTCAAATTAAATTTTAATTTCCATGGCTCTAGTTTTCTGGAAATATTTCATAAGGGCAATCACATTATGGGGAAATTTGGGTGTATCTATAGGTGTATTCAGGTGTCAAAGGGCTCGGTTGCTTGAAGTCACTCAAGTGTGACATTATTTTGCTTATCTATGGGTGAGTTTATCACATTCGGGAATATCAAATGCACTTTAAGCATGCACCCCGTATAGAGCAAATCCAATCTGCGGGAAAGATTGAAGAAAATTGTGCAAAAAGCCACTCAATTCACCACTGTTGGTACCACCTGACTTGTTAAAATGTTGTTGTTTGACAAGTCAGGTTAGAGTTTTCACACACAATGACATTCCAATGCAATGAAGTGACGATGGAAACAGGTCCTCCAACAGCCTGTAAAAACGCTGCCGAGTGAAAGGGCTAAAGGTTATCAAAAAGACCTCACCCAACCGGTAAAATCATCTGCAGAAGTAAATATCAGTATCATCAGTAGGGGGAACCGGGGCACTGTGGGACGGTGGTTTTTCTTGGATCCTGGCAAGGTATATGATATGGTAGTGACATCATATCTTGTATTTTCTCATCCTGACGTTTCCATGGTGATATAGACAAATTACAGCCACATGCAGAAGTATGGCGAGCAAAAGATTTTTTCTCCTACTACTAAAGTAAATATGGAAATTCGAACCATTCTGTGGACAAACCATGAACAATGAGGCTTTCTCAGTGCTTGTATGAATTTTATATATTGTAACGAACAGTTATGAATTGATATCGTGATAAACACACTCACTGGTGCCTGAGAAATTAGCATTTTGGTGTAAAAGTCATATCAGGGCTCATTGGTACAGTGAGTTCGCGGCACATTGGGACGCACTTAATATGGCAGAATTTAAGTGTCCAAGGCAACTGAATGACCTGGGATAGCACACAACAGGTATTCAGGCCATAGTGAATAGAGATATAGTGGATTACCATGCTCTGTGAACAAATTTGTCACAAAGCTCTGTGTGGTACTTACATAGATGTCCGCACCAAGGGACTCTCTGGCTGCAAAAGGGTAGGTGCAGTCTAGTTTATTATGCCTTGCATTTAAGCTCAAAAGTATTGGTGATATCCATGCAGACTTCTGAGTTCTTCAGTGCTTTCAGCATTGAGCAAAATTAGTAGACGTTAAAAGTGTCCCAATATGCCCCGAATCCCCCATACCTACACTGATTGACAGATACTTCAATGAACTGTAAATGAATCCAACAGACAACTTATCCTCAAAGGGGAGTTACAATGACTGACAACAATTTTTTTTTAAAGTTTTTGAAATTGTGATGACTAGTGTCTTGTGAAAAAACAATAAAACGCTTTGTTGGGAAACATTTATGGCTAGTTCTCACGGAGACGTAACAGAGGGTTCTTGTCGCGTCGCTTCTTGCTTTTCCAGGAAAGAGGGAGGTTTTTTACCTACATTCAACAATTCGGCGACGATATTTTCGTCTACGGCGCTTCTTAAACTTCCTCGCCAAAAGTTCCTAGAAGTCACATGACCTTATAGTGAAGCAAGAACTTGCTTCACGAAAGATTCAACCTGTTGAATCTTTACGAAGGAAGAAGCCACGATGCAAAAGACCTGAAAGACCCCCAAAATGATTGGGCGAAGTTAGAGACAGCTTGGGCGAAGTTAGAGGCAGGTTGGGCGAAGTTAGAGACAGGTTGGGCGAGGCTACTTATCATTGAGTCAATGGAACTTCGGCGAAAAAAGACAACAACTCGCCGACACAAACAGGCTGTTGAAACGCCGAAACAGCTACTTGCTTGGCCGTAACAGGTATTTGCTTGGGCGTAATTGAACATTAGGACGAAGTAAGAGGATGCTAGGGCGAAGAAAGAGCATGCTAGGGCGAAGAAAGAGACTCCTTGGGCGAATCTAGTTTAACATTGAAGCAATGGAACTGCGTCGAGGCTCCTGACAACTCGCCGACACAAGTCTCTTCTTGCCTCGTCCGTAATTACGAGAGAAAAAAAAAAAAAAACGAGAGCCTCGTCGTAATAGGAACCATCAACGACGATTTAGAACCTCTAATTGATTATATAATTGTCCAAAAATGGCTTGAAACGCCGAAATTGGGCGAAACTTGACTTCCTGGCACCTCTACAACTTCGCCGTCACTTAACCACGCTCGTGTGATCTAGGCATTAGACTCTTCTGGTATTAGGTGTAACACTTGGCTTCTAAAGACAGAAGTTGTCTGTTGTGGTTGAACACATATAATAACACTGCCTGGCAGGTTTAAATTCCTTTGGCATTAACCATGACGTCAAATTCAAAACTGACCAAGAGCAAAAACATCACATTTGAAGCGCTTGCAGGGCCGGCGCTAGGGTTGTCAGCACCCTAGGCAAGATCAAGTTATGCCCCCCTTTCCTGAGGGGGGTCTGATTTCCCCCAGAAAATTTGAAATCCTAAATGCTCTGAGATGCGTTCTGGAGCATTTGAAGCTCAAATAACAGTGTCATGTTCAGTGTCTTTTTTATGTTTAAATACCCGACTTTCAAGTCTTATCATTAAAATATTACAAGTTGATAACATGTAGACCTATATATAATTGCTTATATTTTATCCTGTTCTTTTAGAGATTTCCTATTTACAATTAGGAATAATTCATGCCATGTGTTTGTCCAATGCAGCTGTGCTGTCATGGGTCACAGGAGAAGCATTCTGGGTGGGTGAAGCAGGGAGAGAATTTCCCCCTTTTGCAGGCCCACCATTATTTTGTCGATTCCTACAGTGTACATGCAGGGAGCAGCTGGGAGCTGTAACATCTCCCTGATACACGTGACAGACAAAACACGCATTCCTCAAGGGGGGGGCAATGCAATTCAGGGAAAAAATCATTAAAATATACAACATAAACAGATGCTGCATAATGTGCTTGTCAATTAACCTTTCTCTTGTCATTAAAGAATGATGATAATCTCACCCCAGTCACGGTCACCCCATCAAAGGATCCTGCATCCTGGAAGCTGATCATTTGATGATATGACTATTGTTTTGGGCTTTCTTGTTGTAAAATGTACATAATGTATCTGAAGTAGGCCCAACATTTTATGTGAAAATATAATGTTTAGTAAAATGTAGGAAAAATCAAGCTTCAAAATGCTCCTCTACTAGGCTCTAGTATTTTTGTGTAATGATCAGTTATTGCGTCATAAAATTAGCTGTTAATTTTGTTTCCATTTTGTTCAATAAAATTATTATCACTCCAGTTACAGCTAGTGCATTTTATGACAGCTGTAGAAGGAGGGGGGGGGGTAGAGTGGAAGGGAGATTTGAGTGTTAATACCAGTAAATAAAAGAATGGCAACTCAGGGATCCCCAGACCAGAAGCCTTGTCATCAAGTTACATCGGTGTAAGTGTATCTACAAGAGGTTTGGGGTGCGGGACTGGGGGTAGTCTGTGTGATTAATGGACCAGTCACATGGCTTTACTTACAACAACCCTCACCCCCATCAAGGTGCCCCCCCCCCTCTTCAACCAAGTGAGTGTGACAAGTGGGGTAGGGTGGGGGGGGGGCAATTTGGTGACTCGTGCTGCATGCTTGTTTTCACTTATAGCAACTTTGGTTTGAGCGGTATGTCACACATGTTCGTTGTCAGTCTGTTATATATAGGCCTACCTTTTTATTTTTTTTCTGCCCTCAGTAGGCGCCCCCCTTTGCCCTGCGCCCTAGGCAACTGCCTAGTTCGCCTAGTGGTTGCGCCGGCCCTGAGCGCTCGAATTATTTAAATTAGCAAATGTACTCCAATTGCTCGGGGATGCCACAGGTAGAAGATTAGACCAATCATAGACCGAGGTCACAGTCTTCACGATGCTGTAGGCAACGTAGACATTCCTATGGCTGAGCACTCTTAAAATCCTTGCAGGAAATATGTGATGATAACAAACAATCAAACAAGAATACAAACAGAAAACAACAAACTGCAAACAGAAAACGGCAAATGCCAAACAGAAAGCAACATAAGAGGTCATCTGGTTTCACATGAGGTGTTTTAAACTCAATCAATCAATCAATCAATCAATCAATCAATCAATCAATCAATCAATCTATCTATCTATCTATCTATCTATCTATCTATCTATCTATCTATCTACCTATGTGTATCAGTCTGTCTGTGTATTTATCTGTCTATCTAAACAGTTCAAAAGAAATAAGTTCCCTGTTATGAAAACATTAATTCCGAATTCTATGAAATTTGGCCAGTTTGCAGGCCTGCATATTGACATTGTGCATGTGTAAGCCAGCAGACATTGAATGAACATAGCCCTATTTTTTAAAATTTTAAGTTTGGACTTATTTTTCAAAAGAGCTCAAACTCCTCCGAAATTATTTCTAATGTCACACATGGAACCTAAACTTTCAAAATGTTACAAAAGAAGTCCTCGGTTGTCTGCTAAATATGATTGAAAAACAAAATTTTCTCCAGTCACTTGGTAAAGTATGGCCCAGCTGGTGGCTCCCCCGCAGGGTGAAATGTTCATGTCCATTGGAATAGCCACATATGTTTGAAAAGAGGGTTGCGAACAAACCTTTCTCCAAAGTTTTAATATTTGATTGTTAACGAAGTGTTCTCAAAACATTAGACAGATAAACAGTTCAATAATAATAAGTTCCCCTTTTAAAAAAGAGTAGACCTGTATATCAACTTTAAATGTAGGCCTATGTGTTTTTAGGTCAGTGGCATTATTCCTTGCTGGGCCAGCAGTCTTCGAGTGAGCCTACCCTGTCTTTAAATTTTTTGCGCTTTCAAAACAGAAAAAGAGACATGAGTAGCTAATTGCTGTATTTTAAGAAATTCAGTTTGAGAGGTTTAAAATGTGGTTTCAATCAATCACTATTCTTGGGAGGTACAAGCTGCATGAATGCCCCAATGAAACTGTTGTTGTGTGTGAGCAACAGGGATTATAAAAATGGCATGCAATGCATGCACCATGTCCTCGGGCATCTGAATTTGTTCGATGTATGTCAGGTGGCTGGTCCATTGGCCTTTAATGTTTAAAATTTACTTTTAAAACATTTAATCAGCTGTGAATTTGTCATAGATCTCTACAGATTTTGTCATCTATGCCCAAGTCCAAAAAATATATATCACGCATATGCATTAGGTACTCTCTGAACATATTCAAACATGATACAATCAAGAGGCCACCCCACCCCCATGCAGCCCCCCCCCCCAGTGACCATGTGCATCCTGTCACTGAGTTGACAGCACATGGCTAGTGAAGGTGTTCCATGCAGTAGGGTGGGAGATAGATAGATGCACAGGAGCACACAGACTGATTTTTTTAAATCAATGATATAAAAAAAATATAATATCAACAGTGTATATCAGTATTAAAAAGTGCAAGTGACTGGACCAGGGAGGCTCTCAAGAAATTATATATTTTTCTACAGAAATCCTGACTTAGAATATAGTCTGCTATGTCAATATGCTATAGGCCCACTCTATAGATCTCTTCTCTAATATAAATTGTATATATGTGCTATGTGCTATTCTAATATCATATAGCTTTTCCTATCATTAGAACGATATACAAGAAGAACATTTCTGTGTCTCATAACTTGACTAAAATGATATGGCAGCAGTGATTTTAAGAAAACCAATAACTGCATTTCAAGAGCACATTTTGAATCAATTGAGTGACGTCAGTCTGACAAGAAAGGCTAAATTGTACACTGCTAATCTTCTACTGACAATCCATGACTGGGCAGCCAGTCTGAGCCAGAGCAGAGACAGAGAGAAAGCACTCCAGGTAGAATCAGGTCAACTGTTGAACTTAGTTCAACTTTTTCAACTCATGCATATTCAACACAGCAGCAGCAGCAGCAGCAGTGACACAACAGTGACCCACATAGTGGGGCCAAGTGATTGGGTTGCCAAGGTTGGCTAGTGAGGGTGCAGTGCTGCATGTGTGCAGCTGCTAGGACCCGTTGCAACGAATTTGGAATCGTTTTTGTTGAAGCTGTCACAAAATAACTGGGAAATGTGATATATTGAAGTAAATTGAACACTGAGAAGATCGAAATTGCAGGCAGGAATGCATAAGAGGAAGTTTTATCATTGGAATACATTAGTTGGGCGTGTAATTTCGCCAGTGAATAGTTTTTCTGAAAACACTAAATTAGAAGATTGACAGGAAATGGGTCTCACAACAGATATGTCCTGGGATAAATCCCGAGGACATAAAAATGACTTCCACAAAATGTGTGAAGAAAAAAACTTCACAGTTTCAGATTAGGTTTGCAAATTTATTAAAGATGAACAAACAAATCAACAGCTATAGAATCATGCAAATTTCCAACACAAAATTTGCGTCATTTTAGCCGTTATATAAGCAAAAATCGGCCGATTTTGATGCTTTAAAGTACAGGAATGCTTTGAAATATTCACACAATATATTTGTGCTATCTAGTCATACCATTATTTAAGCCCAAAACAGTCCCAAAATAGCTGCGACACGCTTCTGTGTCGCAAGTGTTGTGCTCAACCTATGGTTTGTCTCCAATCCTTGACATTGTCAAGGTGGGTCTTCCTATCTAGACCAATCACATTCACATGATATCGCAGTTTAGCTGCAAAATAAAGTTTTCAAAAAACACATAGAGCTCTATGAAAATGATAATAACGTGCATTTAACATTTGTGGCAGTTGTAACATAATTATTCGGATTACCATCTAATTTGCTGCAAGAGTGTTCTGCCATTTCCAAGGTTTTCCGTGAGACTATATTTGTGGGCAAGGTTATTTTTCCTTTTTCCACATCACACAATGCCATGGACTTTAACCTCAACATTCTGGACATTGGGAGATTGATGATAAAAGTCAACAAAAGAACAAGTGGGTAAAAGACTTGTGACACGTCACCTGAGATAATGTTTTAAGGGTAGGAAAAGGAAGAATGGTCACTCGAATGCTTGTATATTCTATACTGTACAAAAGCTGTTGTAATTTATTTATATGTACAAGCAACCTACGCTAGTTCCTTTCTTCAGAGCAAGTTTATCTTTTTTGTGTTAGGGCAGATGAGTGGCTAGCCAGATCTGCTCCGCTAAGGACTTTCCAGCATGGGTTTAAACCCCAGGTGGGGAACTCAAAATTTTCAATTGACCTTCATGAGCAAAAAACCAGGTGCATGTTGTTCGGATGACACATTAAATTGGTGGACCATTGTGTCAGTGTCTGTGCTGGGCAAGTATAAGATCCTTCACATGGGGTAAATGTGTAACATGTTGCAGCCTTCCGCTCTCTCTCCCATCTTGTCAATCAACCCTCAAGAGCCCATTTAACTGGACAGAAGTGGAGGGCTGCACTTGCCATATCTATCTATCTGTCTAACCATGTATCTTGTGTGCCTCTGGTGATTGTTTATTATCCACTAAAAGCTGCAGTGGACATAGTGTTCGTATGAAAGAATTTACACACTATGTAAAATTTCCAGACAGCGCTGCTTCATACTACCTTCACTTCCAATGTTCCCCTTTCAATATGTTTCCCAAGATACCTTACCCCAATGTGTAAGGCCTTAGAATACATTTTCAGTTCCCTCAATTTTCCAAAAATGGTTAAAAAGTGTAATTGAGCTGCCTGTTTCTCAACTGTCCACACTCCAAATTCTGCCCCCCTCCTTTGGGACACCCCCTCTTGCCTTCTTGGAGCCAAAAAGTTCTAGGAGGGGGGCACTACCAAAAACAAATTGATGAATGAGGGGGTGGCACTCTAAAAAAATGAATTGCTTCTAAAATTGAATAACAAAAATGTATATAGTCATCGTGATTAAAGGAGGAGAGGACAGGAGAGCTGCACTCAGCTGCAGTGGATTTCACACTGCTGGCAGTTTGTATGGGGGACCCTCTAGTGTTCTTTATGAAGGATGAAACAATGTTAAGGAAGCAAGCTATGGTGGTAGGAAACAATTAAGAGGAAGTAAACAGGAGAGAGTCAAGGATATTGGCAAGCGACATGCAACCATGCAAGAATCAAGCAACGGAGGGAGCAGGTAACAAAAGAAAATAATGCAAGCAAACAAGAAAAAATGAAGGAAAGCAAACGAAGAAGAAGGCAGGTAAGGTAAAGCAGTAGAACAGGCTGAAGTTTTGGATATGAGAAAATGAGACAATAAACTGGTTGATCAGGAAGAATTGTTAAACTGTGGTTCACCTGCCGCAGATGCACTACAATGCCATTTTGTGTTCTAATGATCATTGTAATTATAGATACCACAATCAATTAAGATAATAGCTCTTTAATTGTTGGTTGTCCTTAATTGGGAAAACCTTTTAGGTCAGGTTAGCTCAGTTTAAGCATTGCATTGAGTGCAACCTTGCAGACCTCTATAACTTATAAGAAACAACCGATCTCCCATTTCATAGTTCTAAGTCTCATCACGGCATGCTTCATTGTCTAATGCTCCTTAGAAAAACAGAATTTCTACAACTCCTAAAATAATTTGATGACCATATACTGAGAGTAAGTGAACTGATGCTAGAAGCAACACTTATACAACGTGCGACCACTGCTTGCTCAACATCAACATACAAGACCGCCATACTCTGCAAACAAGCGCTCGACTTTGTCAACACACTAATGTTTTGAGAACACTCAGTCCTGACCTTGCACACCGCAATGGACAGTGTTCAATCCTGAGTTTGAGTTTTGTGATAAGTGGTTAATGGTCAAAGTCAACGGAGAGAATATGAAGCAGAAAAAAAAGAATTAATACAGAAATAGATCAATGGAGTCAAGTAGCTAGTGCTGACCTGAATTAGGTACAGTATCAGACGAAAGTTTAGACCGCGTCAGTATTTTTTCAATATCGGGGCAAATAGTGGCTTAGCTGAAAAAGTTCTTCATGGACTTTCTTGCCTATGCATCAGGGAAGTTCAAAAATAGATCAAACTTCATCTATATTTATCACTTACTTGATATGTGTGACAAACACAAATTTCAGGTGGTCTAAACTTACGGTCTGATGCTGCTTACATCTACAAAGGCCCTTAATGGCATTGTACATTGGAGGAAAGGTCGGTAAATCATTCAATGTTATTTTAGACGAGTTATTCAACCACGTTTCATGTGATTTCAAGGAAATCAGTCATGACGGAAGAAAAAACATGCTTTTTAATTTATTTTTATAATTTCACCTTAGGGGGTAATAATGGTGATTCAATGAGCCAAAATTGTTAATAAATAAAAGGTCAACTAAAAAGCACCAAGAAAATATATGTCTGACAAATTTTCATCCTTCTAATGGCGTATGAATACACTTGACACCCAGTCATACTGCAAAAAATGGAGTTTTTTCCTGGGTTTTGTCTAATAGAAACTATTTGAAACATCATAAACAATGACCGGGGTGTTTACATTGACCTGAGCATGTGTCCTGATAAAATCAAACAGCTTTTGTTTGTTCGCTTTACTTATGATGAAACTACAGCCACTTTTATGGAAGGCGTAAAACTGGTCCATTCATTAACATTACGTTTCAACACACTTTCCAGAGTGGCGTCTGTAATTGTGTCTGTACTGTGGAAAAAGAACAAAAGTTGTTTGAACTTATCAGGACACATGATCAGGTCAATGTAAACACCCCGGTCATTGTTTTATGATACTTCAAATAGTTTCTATTAGACAAAACCCAGGAAAAAACTCCATTTTTTACAGTATGACTGGGTGTCAAGTGTATTCATACGCCATTAGAAGCACAAAAATTTGTCAGACATATATTTTCTTGGTGCTTTTTAGTTTACCTTTTATTTATTAACAATTTTGGCTCATTGAATCACCATTATAACCCCCTAAGGTGAAATTATAAAAATAAATTAAAAAGCATGTTTTTTCCTGTGTCATGACTGATTTCCTTTAAATCACATGAAACGTTGTTGAATAACTTGTCTAAAATAACATTGAATGATTGACCGACCTTTCCTCCAATGTACTATGACTTTAAGGGCCTTTGTGGATGTAAGCAGCATCAGACCGTAAGTTTAGACCACCTGAAATTTGTGTTTATCACACATATTCAAGTAAGTGATAAAAATAGATGAAGTTTTCGTTATTGTAGAACTTCCCTGATGCATAGGCAAGAAAGTCCAAGAAGAATTTTTTCATCCAAGCCACTATTTGCCCCGATATTGAAAAAATACTGACGCGGTCTAAACTTTCGTCTGATACTGTAATAGCTGGTAATCTATTCAGGCATAGGGTTCTCCTTTGTATCGACATTGCAACGCATACATCCTTGGGAGGCACAACAAAAATTTTGTCAAATATGTTGTTTCTTAGTAGAGCTTTCTGCAACAACCATTACAGTTTAGTTACCACGCAATTCCGGTCGTTTACATTTGACTGTGGGGATTCATATCTACAGGTTATTCACCACGGGAGAGGGAATATGCCCGAGGTGTGAGAAACACATATTCCTGATCCCATGGTGAATAGTGGGGTGGCATTATTAATGGGCTTATACCATGAGACAAACACTCAAACAGTTAAACATGGGACAATAAGTTGGCAACAAAGAATATGGGAATTATCACCCTGAAATACTGGCATGTGATTGGCTGACTAAGGCGTCGAATGGGATAAAATGCTTGCTTCTTTCAATTTGCAAGCGATTAGCAGACAAGTGGGGTCCAACAATGCATAGCCTATGTGGCAACTGGTTATTGGTGTCATATCTATTCTTTTCACTGATCTCCTTTATTGTTTTTTCAATAGCTTTAATACATGTGTATCCTAACACCCAGGAAAATAGCACTACAACTGCTTTAACAAGACCTTAAGCTGAACCAAACATAAACTGATAGGCATTGTGTTTGAGATAAAATTAGCCTTCGTTGCCTGTATTTCTCCTTGTAACCCTGACTATAAATAAAAGTTTTGAGTTTTAGGTTTTAGTTGTCTAGTGTTACATGATTGATTGCTTCAGTTTGTCAGACTGAACCTGTAAAGCACTTTAAGTGACAAAACCCAAAAGAACCTCCCAAGAGTTCATGTCAAAGCCTATGAGTATGAATATTGATATATCAGTCAGTAATCCCTAGCTGCACTGTGCACTAACGAGGGGGGTACCCTCGCCATCGAAGCAGCCATTACAACACTCGATTCAAAGTAATTTTCTGCCATCCTGAGATTATTACGTCAAATCCAAAACCTACATTTATCAAGCATGTAGTTTTAATGTTAAACTAAACATTGGGCCAGCAATCCACGTGTAATAGATCACAGAATTATCAGATTTTGCATTTGAAATACATCGTAAGGGCTAGGGTAACCACTAAAGCCTCTCGAGGGTACCACCATTTCAAATAATCGTCATGGTGAGGGTACCACCTGAAATTACTGGTCAATAAATATTTCTTTTTTGCTGTAAAACCATTGTTTAAGTGTGACATAAACAGCAATAATGATGTTACTAGATAGATAAGACAGATAAGAAGACAGATATGAAGAAAATAGATAGATACAATGTAGATAGATGGATTGATAGATAGATAGATAGATAGATGTATATATTATCACAGTTACATAGATAGATAGATACATACATACACACATGTATACATAGGCATACAGGATGGCCATTGGGGGGGGGGGGGCGGGGTTCCTGTCGCTATTTTGCTGTGATTTTTTAACATGTTATGAATGTGACCAATGCAGTTGATCTGCCCTAATATTGCTTAGAATTTTCTCTGACTAGCTATTTGCTGCAACCCCCTGGCCCCCACGGATTGCGCCTAAGGATAGACAGATAGAGCAAGATAGATAGATAGATAGATAGATAGATAGATAGATAGATAGATAGATAGATAGATAGATAGATAGATAGATAGATAGATAGATGATAACTTAATCTGACTGTTTAATTTTCATTCAGTTTATCAGTCATGTTTCTCTCAATTTATTTTCATTAATAATATTGAGGCAGATCCCATTTTGCATTTACAATGTAGACCTACATGTACCATGTGTCAGCTTATCTGTGTTTGGTCATCACAACCTTATAGGTCAACACAAGACCCATTATAATTTAATTCTTCACTATCTCAGATGGGCAAAAAGCTAAATAGTTGATTGATTGAATAAACTTTATTGAGCTCAATATGTTGGTAGGGTACTTCGGTGTTGTACGATGCATGGAGCTGGGAGACTATCAAATGGTGCTTTTTGCACCAATGATTGATGATCCATAACCATAAAAAACGAAGAATCTCACATTAAAAGCTTAATTATAAGAAGCATGTTATTGTCACCGCATAAACGCAAGCAAAACACCCAAATACAGGAAGAAGCCATAATTTCTTTTTAGAAAGTTTCACTGTGGATGGTATTACTTGAGAGAAGGGCATTTTGAGCAACTTTCTTAGATTTGAAAACTGAAACGTAACTCTCCTCGTGTCCTCTCTGTCTGTGAGCAACTCCTCCACCATCTAAGCAAACATATATACAGAAACATGAACTGTGATACTAAATTAGTGATTATGCTCCATGCTAATTACAGCAAATTCAACAAGCATGAGTTTCTTCAAAAGGGATAGCAAAACGTAGCAAATGAAATTTTTATGATTGGCTGAGACACTGAACAACATGGCAGAAATCTAATTTGAATACCTTAAAAATGTATTATTAAGACAGTGCCGTGTCTCAAGGATGTCTGGAATTGGCAATTTCTTTTACTGTTTTTAAACTGCTAGTCCTCCAACTACTGTCAGCACATGCTGTGATCTTCCAGAACAAAGAGTAAATTAATTAGCTGATTTATTGGCTTTTTCTTACTCTGTACCCATTTGTTTTTATATACCACACTTGAGTAGAATGGGTAAGCCGATTATTGCGCAACTGTTTTCTCGTTAGGGGGTTAATTAAGTTTAAGATTCTCCTTTACTGACAGTGTATTGCAATTGTGTTCTTGATTGGAGTTCCTGATTGGTATAATCACTTAAGAAGTGCAATCATGTGTCAGTACATGATGTTATCTATTGATAAGCTGATTCGTTGCTATCTCTTCAAGGCTGTTTGCTCAGATTGCTCAGATTGCTCTGCCAATATCTTGCATTACCCTCGCCAATCCCCTTTTGGTTGTTACCCTCGCCAACCGGAAGTGACCCTCGCCCAAAACCAGCAGTACCCTCGCCACTTCCGGGCTGGTACCCTCGCCATTTTAGGTTGGTACCCTCGCCAAAATATGCTGGTACCCTCGCCAAAATGCTGGTACCCTCGCCCTGCTATTTTTCTTTTTTTGTGGTACCCTCACCTCGAGTGATTTCTTATTTCATAAATGGCTCACTTCATCTTGCTTCTTTAAGTCTGGCACTTGGTAATTATTCATTCCACAAGCCTTATAAACTATCTTCACAATTTGAAGACTTCACTCCCCCTACATTTATTGCAATTTCACTTTGAAATCACGAATCAGGAGTTGTAATGGCTACCCTGATGGCGAGGGTACCCCCCTTGTTAGTGCACAGTGAGCTTTGTAGGTATGATTTGGGTCAAAACCTTTGATAAGTAAGTGAACCCCCTCCCTATTGAAAGTGTATTGGTGCTGTGTTTCACTTACTTATCAAAGACTTTGACCCATACGTAACTCTGAATGTGGCAATCATTCGTATCCCACATACCTCAAATGTCAACCTTTATGACCCAATATGTGTTCATCTTAGCAGATAAGAATTCATGCTACCACAAGCAGTTTGGTCAAGGTCAATCAAGGATGTTTTGCACTGACCTAATGGCATAAAATTTTGTGAAACTCACTTTCACTCACTGTATATACATATCAGCTATTAAACGATGGCCATTTCAGCCATCCTCACCTCTCAGTGCAGGCTGGTGAACCTACCCCGACCACATGATATACTGTTTTGTGAAGTTGTAACATAAAGATAAACTATCCTCCAGTATGAAAGACATAATTAACAGTTTGACATCTCTAAAAGCAATGGACTGTTGAGCGTTTCATTGTTGCCTGTTAATTGTTTGAATGAGTTTCTTTGTAGAAAACCATAAAAAATTGTTTAAATCACGCTGGAAAAAAGCTGTAAAAGGATTTGAAAACTTCAGAATTTTATGGTACTTGTTGGCAGGGTGAATGACAATGAACCCTGCAATGGGAGGATGATTTCAGCAGTCAATTATGGCTCTTTTCAGATGGGCGGTCCGAACACTTTCAACTTGGTCTTGTGATGTCACTGGCTTAAAAATGCTCTGTTTTTGTCAGTAATAGTTAATCAGTTGATTCAGTGTGTATCTGCCAGACATAGGTGTCAATAAACAAACCAATTAAATGACTCAAGGTAATTTGTCAAATAAGAAGATTGGGAGACAAATATAAAACTGTCAATGACATGGCAAGACCAGTTTGCAAATTGAAAAGAAGAAAATTAATTTTTCAAGTGGACCGCCAATCTTCAAAGATCTCTAAGGAACTGCAATAAGTCTAAAATTGGCATAAAGAATTTGATAATTGGCATTTTTTCTAATTTTATAATTACATCCTGAAAGCAGAACAAAGGAGATAATTGGTGAAAAATTCCAAAATGTGTAATAAGATGGTCTACGAATATATGGCAATATTGCGTAATTGTGAAATATATTGCAGAATTATGTCCAAGGCCAATGTCACCTGATCAGAAAAGGAAATCCAAGGCTATAGGTAGGCCTATGGGTAATTAACTATTCAATGACAATCCGATAGGGACTGTTGAAATGAGAAGTGAGGAGAATTTTAATTTCTTTTCGTAGTTGTTTCTTGGCCTAGACATCTTTCAGCCCTTTGCAGACTTTATTTGTAATCCCCATATTTTGGAAGCTGCTAATATTGATATTTAAACATTTCTAAAGTTTGTGATTAAATCGTCAAGGCTCAAATTCTCAATTTTAAACGAGGTGTAATGCTAAATAGATATATATGTATGAAGATACTTCAGGGTGGTCCAAGTACCCTTTTTTCAAATTTTCCTTTTTGAAGTTTTCAGTGAAAAAAGGATTGTCTTATATCAGATAATAATTATACAATGTATATGATTGATTGAGAGATTGAAAAGACATGACATTGTAAGTCTTAGTAGAAAGCAACTACATTGGCTACCGATTCCAGCAAGAATCCAGTTCAAACTGTTGATGATCACATGGAAAACAATGAATTCCCAAGCTCCATCGTACATTCAAGAACTTATTCAAGCCAAACCCCAGCAAGACCACAATCTGAGAAGCAACCATAGACACCTGTTAGCAGAACCTATCCCATGCAACAAAAATAAGTTTGAGGACAGAGCTTTCTCATATGCAGTCCCAAAACTCTGGAATAGTTTGCCAGAAAAATTGAGAACAATTAACACTTTGGAAAGTTTCAAGAGTAACCTTAAAACTCACTTGTTTAAACAATTCTACCCATGAGCTCCTCTGAGCAGCGCTAATGAGCAGTTTACTGGAATTAGCGCTATATTAAGTTATTATTATTATTATTATTATTTATCCCCCATGCTGTCGGGCGCGGTGATTACCACTGATTAACTCTCAGAATAGGGGTAATACACAAATTTCTCCGTTACACTTAATTTCAAATTTCAAAAGTAGCTAAAAGTCTAAACAACAGGATGTTGACAGTTGACTTATCAGCTTGCACCATGTATGGATTCACTAGCCCGTCAGGCTGAAGGATGTATGATTATTTGTCCGATGAAGTTGTTGTTCAACCAGCCAATTGTCCTCTTCAAGATGTAAATAACTTGACGATAAGCCTACTACATAGATGGTCTTAAGTTGTTTGACATTTTGAATAATTCAATTGTCTGGTTAAGATAATTAGAGCTGTTTGCAGATTAGTGGCCCAAACAGTTCGAAAAATTAACTTTCAACTTGGTCGTGTGATGTCACATGTTTGTGTCAGTTATGGTTATGGTTAATCAGTTGATTCAGTGCTTACTAGCAGCAAAGGTGACAATAACTAAACTAATTAAATGACTTTAGGTACTTCATCAAATAAGAAGATTAGGAGACCAACAGAAAACTGTCGATGACGTGGCAAAGCCAGTTTGCAAATTGAAAATAAGAAAATCAATTTTTTCCAGTGGACCGCCAATCTGCAAAGAGCTCTAATTAATTGGACATAGCGGGTACATTCATAGTCTTTTGAAAGGAGCTCTTCCTACTATTATTGCATGTTGAAAGGAACTCTTCCCAGATCAGTTAGAATGGAAAATTTCTGTTTTCAATTTGTCACATATATATGTCAGATCTTTCCTCCTCCGCGTCAGTTGATGTCCATGAGCTGTGACTATGTTGAACTGCGGAAAGTTATTTATATATCCAACGTAGTGTGCCAACTATGGACACTTTTTGATGATTTGGGTCCATGGTCCATATCATTAGCATGCATTCAGAAATAGTTGAATGGAACAGGCTTTCATTTAATTTAAAGGGCCTGAAAAGTATGATCATGCACTCCTGACTCCTTCTGCAAAATCAATGAAATGACCACACCACTAAACTGGAGCACGATCTATTTGAACTCGTTTTTTTTAACTAAGTTTTTATTTCTTTTCAAATCCATGTTTGCCACTGTGAGTGACGGCGAGTGTTAAAAGTTAAAGGGGTGACCATTTAATAACCGGAGGGGGGGCATGTATATGTGGCAGTAATTTTTTATTTCGAGTATGCTAAGTCACAGAATATTAATTCCAAAATCAAGCTAGGGGAGAGCGGGGCACCATGAGCCACGGAGCACCATGAACCGCAGGCTCTCTGCAAAAAACTGCTGGACGTATTCCTCCAGGAAGCACTGTGCATGTTCCCCTATTGGTGATTAAGTAGATCACAAAGATTAATGACTGTCCTTGACACCATATTTGCACAAGAAGAAAAAGGAAATTTGTGCAGTTGAAAAGTGAGAAAAGTAAAAAAAAAGAGGTGTGTAAGTTTTTCTGCTGGCATCTTTATTCTTTGCAGCATGTTCTTAACCAACCCATTGCTTGCTGATAAGAGGCAACTTGGGCTATGGAATAGTGAAGCCATGTCGCTGGAGGGGTTAACCGATATTTTAGGAAATGTGTTTTAAGTTGAAATTTTGACATGGGGCACCATGAGCCACTTTTGACGGGGCACTATGAGCCAATTTGATGAAAGGCTCATGGTGCCCCATTACAGTATATGAAAACATGATAAACACTGCTCTGTGACCACAGAAGTAAATATTGAGGCCCTTTGATGTTAACTTCATAAAACAAGTCTATGTCATAACTATGTCTGTTAAAAAACCTAATTGCCCTTTGATTACAGATAGAACAATGGTAAGAAATTACCATCGCAAAACTGGGAAGAGTCAGGGCCGTATTAACCTATGGGCAAACGGGGCATTTGCCCCAGGCCCATGACCTCAGGGGGGCCCATGATGAAGCTGAAAAGAGTTGCGACAGTAAAGAAAGTGCTTCGGGTAACTGGCGTGAGAATGCACTTTTCAGAATTCAGACCCTCACACGATATGTGAAGAAGTACAGGGAGAAGCCGGCAAATGTGCAAGTCCCATATACGCCACATATGAACCATAGACAGGTGGGTGTAACTACTATATTAGGTGCCCACTCACAGGATCTTTCTTGGATTGCAAGGACAGAGAGTGTGTAAAACTGAGTAGTCCTGATAATTATTATTCTGAATGATTTTTATTGCAGAAATACCATATGAATGTTCCATTCTCTTTAACTTTTCAGGTTTTCAGTGAACCAGAGGAGGCATCACTTGACACATATATACAGAGATGTTCAGTAATGTTGGCGGCACTAAAAGGATAAAATCCATGCTCTCATTTCCAGTCGACCTTTCACAATATTCTTGTCAGTAGTGAATGGACAATGAACTCATTCGTTTATAATAACAGTTATGTCTTCATAGTTTTGGACTTTAAATTAACAATGATAATGATATTTCCTTTCCAATGTTAATAACATGAAAATCAATTCGGCGGATCTTTTCTCATAATTCTTTGATGTTTTCTTGCAATTTGTTGATGAAAAAACTTTTCATGAAACTGATAACGCTTTGACTTTCGTTTTCACAATGAAATTCAAAAGTTATGTGCATAATCTCATGACATGTTACTGTGGCTTATGGTGCCCCAGGCCCTGGCTCATGGTGCCCCATGGTCGGGGCAACATGAGCCGTTTGACTTTTTTTTTTCACAGCAAAATTTCTTACCTTTCCGAATAGAAATTGTGATTGTATCACATGTGACACTGTAGTCAACAGTTCAAACCATGATGACATAAGGTCGCTTGGCATGAAACTTTATGCTCAGGAGCTTAAATTCGGAAAAGCGGCTCATGGTGCCCCGCTCTCCCCTACATCTTGCCATTCACCTGATGAAGTCTGCAGGTTGCAGATGACATGTTGTATGTAAGTTGAAAATCCAGTATTATATTTAGTATAATTAACATATCTTCAAGCTACATCTTGTTAAGGAATATCCCTACCAGAAATTATTTATTCAAGACCAAGTCTGCCCAAAAGAATTTATTCATTTAACCAAAACTGAGCAAGAAAAAAAAACTCCGACCCCCCCCCCCCTCCTTCCTGGATATGAAATATGTATGTGTCCTCTGTTGACATCAGCAGAGGACTGTAAAATTACACAAGACTGCAGCTCAGAGTCAACAAAGTGGACCAATATGTTACAATCCTGAGGACGTTGTCAGATGCCAATGCAGTGCAGATGGAACCTGCAAGGGACCTGCTTGGAACCTGCTTGGAACCTGTGTCAACTTAGAACACTGCTGTCAACTCAGGGAGACCATTGATTGCTTTGCTCCAAGGTCAAGGCCGTTCTGGCTGCTGCAGAATGGTAGCATCTCCTGCAGGAGCATCAGCAGCAGCAGCAGCAGCAGCTAGGTGATGCAGGTTGCCATGTTGGATGGAGTGGATTATTCTCAGCAATAGGCAATCTTTGCCTAATATGTAAACCCAACAACCAGTGAGACAGCCTCCATAAACAGAAGGTAAGATCATGTGTTATCTTTATTATATTACTGCAGGTTGTGTTGGTTGCCAGGGTGATGTTCTGATTGCTCTTTTGTCTTGTCTCAATCTGCAGGTTGCTCTGTCCATCTCAGAATTGCTTGTTTCCTTTTCTCGTTGTGGTAATAATGCCAATCCCAATGGCAACATTTCATATCTGTCACATTCTATTAACTAAATTGTGTTGACAGAAGTCTTTCTGACATTAGTTTGAGTCTTATTGCTACAAATTATTATTTAGCATCTCCTGAAAGTGACTTGTTTTTTCCTCTGCTAATTCTTCTGACACCTTATTTTGGAAGCAGTTACGTAACAGTGGCTGTCACGACATTTTATGAGGACAAATTCCGTCGTCTTCAGATTAAAAACCCTCTTGAAGAAAACCACTAAAAATCTTGGTAAAACGTTGCTTATCAGTTTGTCTGTTTCACATATTTATATCTGATACAGCCCACGCATTTTGAGCACCAAAGCGTTGTAACAAGCTCAAGTATGAATGTAATAATGATGCCCTCCAGCGCTTAATATTTATGAATGCATGAAGTAATAGACTGGACTGAGAAAACTTTATTAACAGCATATTAATTCAGTTGGTTAATGACATTTAATAGTGGCAACACCTTATTGAAATAAAATGCATGGCAACTGTCAGATCTCTTTATCAACAATTAGGCACAACAATAATTTGATGACAATAGACCAATATTATTATGTATGGTATTTTCCGTTCTGATAATCAGATAAGTTTAGACCTTGATACCACAATTTCACTTCTGATACGATGTCGATCCTGGTATTTTGCTACTGATACCACCGATAGCGATACCATTTTTTATATCAATACCATTGGTTATAAAAATGTAGAATAGTGCCACCAATCCGATATCGATACTGCATTTTAGTGCTGTATCGGATTGGTACATCCCTAGTTTAGATGCATTAGATCTTTGTGGTATTTCTGATATTTAATCAGTCTCAACATTTGATTCAATCAAAGACCATGCACATTCCACACTAAAGAGTCTTGGACAATGGACATGGGCACCATGTTTGAATAAATGTTTCCATGAATTCTTCTTTGATGATCCAGGCATCTTTCATTTGCCAGACAAAGAGGAAATTCAATGGAAAACATGGGTGTCTTTGGTGCGGAGGTGGTTTTATGCAATTGTGGGGAACATTGGTTTCTAGTGCAAACATTGCAAATGAAATGGCCACAAGATGAACTTCTGTAAAACCCTGCTCTGGCCTGCAGTTCAGTTTAGAATATAATTTTTCACAGAAATTAACAAAGGTTTGTAAATAAATATCGCTACTGGCACTAGGTGTTTAGTAAGTTAGAACCTCTACGCTTAAAAAAGGCTTTTGGAAAGATAATTCTTTTTAGCCCTTTTTTACGCTCTTGAATTCACGCTGCTTCTCTATCTCACCCTGTATCATTGTTTGATTTATTTGTGTGTTTCAAATCATCATTACTTAGGCTCTGTCTCATTTTCTTTCAGAAAAACACTTCTTCAGGTTTTAATCAAGAAAGAGGGAATAATCAAATCAGAAGAGATGGGAGGCGACCTCTGGTGGAAGATTCTTTGCATTCTGTTGTTGACAAATTTCACTGAAGGCAACAATGGCCACGCAGGGCGCACTCATCGAACTGAAGGTGAGAAACGGAAACATCTAACATATAGATTATTAAATTTTGTTTTTGTCGAGTTCTTATTGCTAAAATACCAGGGAATTCCGCACGACCAAATTTATGTTTCTAGCAGCTGAAGTTGTAAGCCTACACTTAAAATAGAAATATCTGAGTACGTCATCCTCCAACTGTGCATAACATGGTGATGCTTCTCGGCCTTTTGGCTAAGATCAAAGTGTAGTATCTGTTCTTATCAGCTTAATATCTGAAACCTGGCATTTTGAAACTCCTCACAAGTGAATGGTACACACTTCTTACTTACTTGTTTAACATGGTATTTTGCAATGACTATCCTATTAAATGGGCACTATCCAAGATTTTTGTTATATACAAAAAAGGTTCATCTCTGGATACGAACAATTACCGGGGAATAAGTATTCTTACGGCACTAGCCAAGGTTTATGATGCCATTCTTAACCAACGTTTTACTCTGTGGTTCAAACCTGGGACTGAACAAGCTGGTGGCCAAGTTGGCAAAGGATGTGTCGATCAACTGCTCACCCTTCGACTGCTCATTGATGTTGCCCGAAAAAGAAATTGGAACTATACCTTGCATATATTGATTATGTAAAGGCATATGACAAAGTTGACAGGAATATATTGCTGAGAATGTTGGCAACTAAAGGATGTGGAAAAAATTTTTTGAATGCGTTGGGTCGCAGTCTTATGTCAACACACAATGTTCTCAGTAGTGAGTCTTTCAAGTCTTCTATTGGTGTCAAACAAGGCAGTCCAACAAGTTGTACATTGTTCATATTCTATGTAGATTGCACATCACAAGCACTTCAACGTTTTGGTGATGATGGCTTCCTGAACTCGTTTCACTCTTTGCTCTTCATGGACGACACAGTCATTCTTGCTTCATCTCGTGCTGCAATGGAATCTAAACTGAAAACCTTAATTGACACAGCGGAATCAATCAATATGGCTGTACACCCTTCAAAATCTCAATATATGACAGTCAATGTTAAAGACAAACGCCCCTTCAATATCGAGACAATTGCTATTGCACACACTTCTGAGTACATTTACTTGGGATCGCCAATTTTTGATGCCTCTGTATCCAAACAAATTGAACGACATATTGAGCGCTCTCAAAATAACATCAGGAAATTTACATCGTTCATCACGAAAAACGCTGATGCTCCCTTCAGAATTAAAAGACTGGTGTGGCAGAGTGCTTTAACAAGTTCAATTCTCTACGGATGTGAAAGTTGGAAGACAAATTCAGTAAAAAGTGTATCACAACCGTTCCTGAAAACACAAAAGCTTTTACTTGGAGTTCGAACTCAGACCTGCACTGACTTAGTTAAGCTGGAACTCGGTCTTGGGGATGCTAAATCGTTCATCAAAAACCGTCAAGCATCATACTTGAAGAAACTGAGCAATCTAGAAGACTTCAATGATACCCCTCTTCACTTTGCTATAGAATTAGCTAAGGACAGCAATTCAGCTATGGGCACCTACATCAAAGAGTTATCATTGGAAACTGACTATATTAAGCAAGAAGTACAAATAGTACAAAACTCAGTCCAAAACTCTCCTTCGTCAAGACGGAAAGCATACAGAGAGTGCAACCCAAGTTTTGAACACCATCCCATGTATTATTCAGATGGCATCCCGGAATATGCAAGGATAAGCGCCACTCGTATTAGTCTCGGATCACACAAGCTGCAAATAGAAACTGGACGATGGTCTAGAATAGAAGTAAATGAACGAGTCTGCTCATGTGACAATTCGTCAATTCAAAACAAAGACCATATTCTCCGTACCTGTGATTTTACATCACAATATCGAAATGATTTTAATGATCTGAATTACACCTCACTTGAAAACCTGATGAACTGTGATGCTCATTTGTGCAGAGACTTTGTATTATTTTGCCATAAATGTTTAACCGTTTTTTAGAGTTTCTGATTTTATATTATAAGTATTTTTGTATCATTTCATATATAGTATGCCTAACATCATTTTGAATTTATAATGGACAAATTTCTCCCTTTTTGTCAATAAACTTACATACATACATATTCAAACACTTCGGAGTGTGTGCTTTTGATTTCGACTGTAAAGCAATGTCAAAGAAGTAAAACTTCAAAAACCAGAACATTAAACCATTTTCTTGTGGCACATTAGATGCCTACAATAGCTGCACTTAATTTTGAAATGAAACGAAGATAATGTTTCTAAATTTGGGTGTTTAGGCCAGTTGACTGAACTTCCAACCATAGCGGGCATAGGCACATTTTGCAGCCCCCCCCCCTGGCATCAGGGCAAATGGCTCATAGGGCAAATCCCGACCCAATATCAGGGCAGAAAAGGACCCCCCCCCCCCCCCGAAAGACAGCCGTCCCATACGCCTATGCTCCCAACAGTTTTGTAATAGACCTACTGACAAGAATTGTGATCAGATAAACCTATATCCATGAAATCCATGATTTTCCGATTATGTATTTCCAATGCTGCAGATAGCGTCAAAATCTGCATAGCGATGATTATTAACATTTGTCCAAAAGAGTGAAGTCTTCAAATTGCCTTATTGTAATTTGTCTGCACCAGAAGAAGTTCAGTAAACTCTTAGGGCAAGCATAACATATAATTTTATAACATATCTGTAACAATCATTCAAGTGCAGTTGGTGGAATTGTCCTAACTGTGACCACAAGCAGTGGGACCAAATGAAATGGAGGCCTTCAAACCCAATGGGATCTGAGCAGGGGGATCATTGGATCCAGGTGGATCAGAAAGGGATTAAATAAATCTCCAGGGATCAGACTAAATTACAGTTTGACCTCACTGTAGCAAAATATCCATTTAGTGAATTCTCTCAATTTAGATCCAAAACAAGATTAGTCTTACATTCATTGAGGTGGTTGGCCTTCAGGGCACCAGAAATATCACTCAAAAATGTTTCAGACAAAATTGGTTTTTTAGATTCAAAATGGTTTTTTGAAAAACCAAATTTCAATGCAAAAAACCAACATTTGGAACCTTAAAAAACCAACATGGATTGTTTTAAAAATCCATGTTGGTTTTGCATTGAAATTTGGTTTTTCAAAAAACCATTTTGAATCTAAAAAACCAATTTTGTCCCGACATTTTTTAGCGTGTATAGTTGGAACTCAAAATAATGCCTTGTTTATAAGAAAAAATTAATTTGTATTTGTATTGAGAGATATTAATAGAATAATATCTGATGACTAAACCTTGTCTGACATTTAGAACTTCACAATTCTTCCACTTCCACTGACTTTTGTGGCATATTATAACCTTTTTATATTCGTTGTGTAAATATTTCTGAGATATGAGATGGAAAATATTCTCCAGACAGACAAATTGACATCGTTAACTTTGATGTATCAGCTATGAAGCTTCAGTTGTCAAGATTGAGGGATGTATCCTGCCCTCTAAGCTCTTTATAGATATTATATTTAAAATGTTTCGAAATACTTACAAGGTCTGAAACTTACGCTTAGAACTTCATACGAGAATTCATCATCAACTCATTAGACATCTCCATATACGAGAAAGTTTGACAGACAAGTTAGCCATCTTTATTATATTATAATCGATGTTTTGTGCTTGAAACTTCAGCTCGACAATCTAGATTCCATGTTGGTCTAATTCCTGCAGTTTCTAGAAACTTATACCTCCATGAATATCTCATGGGCCCATAGCTCAGCACCATTACTGCTGGAATGAGCCTGTCATATAGCAGACACAAGTTCTACATCTTTGATATGAAGAGAATAACAGGTTCACAAGGAATTGTGCATTAGACGGCTTCTTATTGCCTTTGCCTATCAAGTTGATATACAATGGCATTTGCATAGGCAGATGGCTCAGTAATTGCACATCCAAGAAAGCATGTTGTGGTTGTATCTGATATCTCTGACATTCTAATACGTTCTGGATTGCTATACAATGTGTAGTAACAGAATTTCCTCCGAAGTTACCTCCAATGACATTGTGATAAACAAGGTCTGGTATATATGGCTCATTGTATTCATGGTAATCTGTTATATATAAGATATGTAAGGCATGTAGGAAATCATACAGCAAGGATTACAATGTAGGAATCGTGAATGAATGTCACAACAATTGCAATGATGGAGGCATGGAAAAATGAAACACAGAATCAGTTAAGATTTTAAATAGACAATTAGGCCTACATATATTTGTGAAATGTATATTGAATGATGTTGAAAAATATTTTTGGATTTTAATGTTTTTTATATCCGATGTCGACAATTGTGGGATTGTCAACCGATTATTGTTTAGTATGATAAGTGTGGTTTTATCTGCCAACTTCCAGCAAATGAAAAAAAAAGCTTTTCCTCCCGTATTTGACATTTGTCACATTTTAAAAGATAAAGAAAAACTTGCAAAATCACACCTGCACATTCCAAAAATTAAAAGGTCTGCCTTACAATGATTTGGGTTGGAATGATTTGGAACCTTAAATATTCTTATAATATAATGCTATCTAAAGAGGCTTAGGATTCACAACTAAATTAAGCCTAGATAAATAACCTTTGCCGGGTTTCCCAAGACAATATCATTTAGGTGTCAAAAGCCCATAAACACAACCCTTGTGACTTATGTAGTGTTCTTCTCAGCCTGAGTTCCTTGGTCTCTCTGGCCAGTTTCACTTTGAATGCAGAGGACACAATTTGTTGTGTGGTGATGGATGATGCCAGAGGCTTGCTTCATGAAGCTCTATTCTGAAGCAGTGTGTCAATGAAATCCAAGAGGGCCCCAAAGCTTAGTTTTTTGTTTTTTTTAGTAAGCATCTTTAAAGAAGGAATAACAAGCTGGCCAAAAATACTATGTGGGCATCATGTAGGCTACATATAAATAACTGTAACTAAACCACAGGATCCAACTACAAACTTTGGCAGTCTTCAGAAGAATGTTCTCTGCTACAATGTCAGTAGTGTCAGATGAGTTAACATTTGAGGTTAAAAAAAACAATCTACGAAAGCAAAAAACAATCTACAAAAGCAGAAAACAGAACAATGTTTCATTGGGAAATTTGGATGCCCAACAAATGGGTGGTCAAATCTCAAATGAAAGAAACACTGGATATTTATACGAAATCTCTTTCGGGGTATTTAGGCCAGCTGAGTGAACTCTCAACAAGTTTAGCAATGAATAGGCCTACTGACTGGACTTTTGATCTGTTTGACATATCTATGAGCATGAGTCCATGATTTCACGACTACTTTATTCCAATGAGCACTGGAGATATTGTCAAATATGCGCAGCAATGTTTATCTGTGTCCGAAATAGTGAAGTAATCAAAACTTCCTCATTTGAAAAGCGATATTATCTAAAAACCGTTCAATAAACTCTTAAGGCAAGCATTACAAATGATATCACAAATTCCATGTGTAATAATCATTCAAATGCAGTTGGTGGAATTGTCCTAACTGTGACCACAAGCAGTGGGACCAAATGAAATGGAGGCCTTCAAACCCAATGGGATCTGAGCAGGGGGATCATTGGATCCAGGTGGATCAGAAAGGGATCAAAATAAATTCCCAGGGATCAGACTAAATTACTGTTTGACCTCACTGTAGCAAAATATCCATTTAGTGAATTCTCTCGATTTAGATCCCATACAAGATTAGTTTTGCATTCACTAAGGATGTTGGCCTTCAATTCACCAGAAATAGCTGGCATTCAAAATAATGCCTTGTTCATGAGACAAACTTAACTTGTACATGAATTTAGAAGAGATATTCACAAATTACAAAAGCCTGTCTGACATTTACAATTAAAATCAATTCATTCACTGACATTTGTGGCATATTCTAACCATTTTTATATTTGTTATGCAAATATTTCTGAAATATGATGTGTAAAGTATTTTCCAGACAGATTGACATTGTTATCTTAGATGTATCAGCTATGAAGCTTGCCAAGATTTAGGGATGTATCCTGCCCTCGAAGATCTACACAAATATATTCAAAGAAGTTTCAAATATTTGCACAGTTTGAAACATCGCGCTAAGAACTGCATACGAGAATTCATCATCAACTCATCAAACATCTCTATAGATGAGAATGTTTGACAAACAAATTAGGCATCTTTATCATATTATAATGTATGTTTTGTGCTTGAAACTTCAGCTCAATAATCTAGATTCTGTGTTGGTCTGATTAATGTAGTTTATGGAAACTTATATCATTCATGAATATCTCATAGACCCCAAAGCAGCACCATAAGTGCTAGAATGAGACAAGTTCTACATCTTTGATATGAAGTGAATAACAGGCTCACAAGGAATTTTGCATTAGATGACTTCTTATTGCCTTTGCATATTAAGTTGATATAAAATGGCATTTGCTTAGGCAGATGGCTCAGTAATTACACACCCATCAAAGCATGTTGTGGCTGAATTGGATATCTCTGTGTATATGGTCTGGATTGCAATAGCAACAGAATTGCCTTAGAAATTACCCCAATGTGATAAACACGGTCTGGTATATATATGGCTCATTGTGTGCATTGTAATCTGTTATATATGATATATATGAAAAATGTCGGAAATCATACAGAAAGGATTACAATGTAGGAATCATGAATAAAATGTCACAATAATCTCAATAACGAAGGCGTGGAATAACAAAAGAGAAAAGAGAATTACAATGAAGGCCTACATACCATTGTGAAATGTACATTTAATGATCTTGAATACATATATTTGGATTTTTTTCTGGCACTGACAATGGTGGGATTGTATGGCTGATGATCATTCATATTGACATGTGCTTTTACCTACCATCTCCCAATTGATTCCACCCACCTTTGATATTTATATCTTAAAAACATTTATCCACTGCCGTTCATAACATATTATAAATTTAGTTTGTTATATAAATATTTCTGAAATATGAGATGTAGAATATTCTCCAGAAAGTTGACACTGTTATGTTAGATGTAACACCTATAAAGTTTATCAAGATTTTAGGATGCATCTGGCCTTTCAGATTGTTCAATGAAGTTTTGAAATATTTGCCATCAACAACACAGGAGAACTCATCGCCAACTCAATAAAAACCTCTTATAAATACAAGAATTTTCACAAACTAATTTTGCATTATATATTTATGAAATATGTGTTTTGTGCTTGAAACTTCAGCTCGACAATTGATTCTGTGGTGGCCTAATTCCTGCAGTTTATAGAAACTTATACCTTCATGAATATCTTACAGGCCAATCCAGCACCGTAAGTGCTGGAATGAGCCTGTCATGCAGCAGACACAAGTTTTACATCTTTGATACAAAGAGAATAACAGGCTCCCAAGGAATTGTGATCAGATGGCTTCTTATTGCCTTTGCCTATCAAGTTGATATACAATGGCATTTGCATAGGCAGATGGCTCCATAATTTCACATCCAACAAATCATGTTCTGGCTGTATGTGATATCTATGTGTATTGTTCTGGATTAATATTCACTGTAGTAACATAATTGCCTAAGAAATTACATCCAATGACATTATACTTGTAGTTTGATGGAATCCCCTCAACTTGCATATCAAGCTTGATGTTGTTGACAGTCAGTTTTCATAGTGATTTCTTTACTAGTGATGATGTGTTTTTGTTTTTTTTCATCAACCTTCTTTACTGCTTGCCATCAATGTTATTTTCTGCTGTATGACAAACTGAGCAAATATAAAGATTTGAGATCTTGAGTTTGACATATGTTGATATTTTACAGCTCTTAGTTTGTGTCTCCAAACACATACGCCATCAACTGGGCTTCCACGAAGACCAAAATAGAACTATCCCTGTAAGACACGGCCGCCTACCAATTATCAACATCGTAATCCCCATGTGGTGAAAAAAACCTATTAGCGATCGTAAGACAGTCATCATGCAGTGACGCTGGTGGCAACGAGTCCTTCATTTAACGTTGGGGTAGTTGCTAGAATATTTTAATTGAAAATATACATATAGCGCCACCATTCACGAAGAGCATTGATCAGCAAGTTAAAGAACCTTGCAGTTCTATATGAAACCTTGCAGTTCTAAATAGAACCTTGCAGTTCTAAATGGAACTTTGATCACCAAGACAGAACATTTGGCCAAACAACTTAAAAAAGTTAGCGAAATAAAGAACCCAATAGTTCTGAATTTTAAGATCTTATCATTCCAGAGGCCTTTCTGGTTCCAAATATTGACAACCATTTTATAGTAGGGGGGCTTAGTCAGAAAATCGTTCACTTTATTACAATTTTATGAGGTTTTGGTTGTTGATGGACATGACCAAGACCTTTCAAAATCCACCGACTGCCAAGCTGATTTCGTCCCCTGGTGGCCGTATTTGGCAAATCCAATATGACTGCCATCGGATTTTGCCGATTTTGTAACTTTTGAACCGGGCATCATAAATACTTGTGTGATACCTCTAGTTTGGGGTTTTCTTGACTGAGGAATTCATTTCTGGAATTGGTTTGGTGATTTGAGTATTTCTGATGGCCATATTGCACAAATTCAAGATGGCCGCGCTAATATTTGGCAGACTGACATAACTTTTTAACTAAGTGTCACATATTCACATATGATACCTCTATTTTGGGGTTTTAATGAGCAAGGAATTCATTTTTAGCATCCTTTCTTTGATTGGAGCGCCCCTAGTGGCCCTATGAGATTCTAACAATGTGTTTTTGAGTCAATGGAAATGAGCAAATGTATTCTGTAGCACTGAACAAAGTATTGTAGACCTCAAGAAGTGCATGAATATTTTTGAATTGAGAAGCTTTTTTATGTATTTTTATCTTGGAATATATCTATTATGTAATTTGCATTGCTAAATCAATTAATTTATGGGGAATATAGGTGGAACTCTTTACTTTTTAGCTATCTGGCATCTTTCCACACAAAGAACAGCTTCTTGGGACTTTTCACAATTGAGAGACCTTGCAATGTCAATGAACATCAGACATATTCCTTTTAGCATAAAACCTTATCCGCTTTAACAACCAGATATCCTTTGCCGACTCTCACAGGAGCTATAAGTGCTGCTTGGATTTCAACCTTTAAATTGATTATTGAATAAATCAATATACCATCAAATAAGATAAAGTGGTACATATGTGGGAGGGTGGTCCGCTTGCAATTGTGTCTCGCACAAATAAAAAAAAAGACGAAATACTTGCATACCCTTCTGGAAAACAAAATTTAATACAATCCGTGCATTCTAGCACCCTTCCCTAACTTTGAGGTGAAAGTCCAGAGTGATTACTTGAACTAAGATATGCAATCTCCTATATAGTAGCATTGATGCATTATAGCGCCTTGCTCCCTGAATTGCAACAGTGGTTTTCATTATTTCACTGATGTAGGCCCACAGACTACACACTGTATTCCAAAATGCTAGGACTTGTGGTAGAAAGTTATTGTAAAAGCAAGTGCTCTGTGGACAAGATTATGGCAAGATACTTCACTGATACATAACAAAAAAAGCTTGATTTCCCTGAAAAGGAGGGAGAAATTAAAGCAACCCAACCTTAATTCTACCCGTTAAAAGATCAAAAAGTGTCCACAAAGCAGGTGCGTTTTATCTGACTCACATGGTGACTTTCTTGTTCCATCACAGAAACAATCAAACAAGATAAATGTTTATCAACGAATTAATGAAAAATTTAATCATGATAAGGAGTAACATGATTCTGATGTTTTCAGTGTTATTTGAGTGGCCATCTCATAAAACATCAGTACTGTAGCATTATGCTTGACATTGGGACTCAACACAGAAGTTAAACAAGCAATTTTGAAATGCACCAACTAGCCAATGTGAGTTGCATGAAAACTGTCATCATATCAGTTGGCTGTCTATCTGATTTGTGCATTGGAATAATGCATGTTATTCATTTGCCAACTGACAGAAAAAAGCAATGAAATTACTATTCTGCTTTTGGCATTATCCAAGAAATCATTGTCATCAATGAGCCAGCCAATCTGCCATTTTCTGAGATCAAGATACTTCAGAGTTTGGGACACTTAGCAGCTCAAACACTAAAGTGACAGATTTGTTACCATGCCTGAATGTCCTGCTTACCAACGAAATGTGGGCCCTTACACGTCAGCATTAAGTGATTAATTTGATTTTAATTTCTTGGTCATGAACCGACATGCCGCACATGAAATTTGCGGAGAGCCTTCCACCTATGATACAGCTCAGGGCAGCTGCAGTGTAGGGCCCATGGGCAGAGGATACAGGAACATTGCCCAAGGCTCCCATGACGTAGCACCCTCCAGTGTTGGTGATCGTCGGATGATGAGATATTGATGAGAAGACTGAGAGTCTGGCAGACTCTGTCACAAACCCTATTAATTCAGGGATGTCCAGGGTCTTTCAGCTGCCCCAGAACACTGGATATAACCCGCCTCAATTTAATGTCCCATGGGCTCAGACTAAATTGAGTACCGACGTTGGATTTGAACCCACGCTCTCTGACCCAGTGGTTGCGCAAACCAGCACGCTTAACCATTAGGCCACGGAGGATTTAAAGTGTAGGTATCCCTATCAAATGTCAACAATTGCCGATTTCAGAAAAAAAAGTGGCAAATATGTGCATTACTTGAAATCTGGTGTTAGCAGCTTTCCTGAAAAAAAAATTGCTGTATTATTGGACCGCACCATTTTAAACAATTGACCAAATGCTGTTAAAGCGACTCCTCATAATGACCTGTCAATGAGATCTGAACTCCTTTCAAATGGTCAATGAGCCTCACAGAATTCAGGACCTTCTGCCTCAGTAACTGCTTTTGCATTGGCACCATAAGAGGCATAACTATTTGGACAAACCTCAATCAGCTGTTCAGAATTTCGTATTGCTCTATTAATACGCTTAGTCCAAAGCTACAATTAATGGTGATACACAATGAACATCATGTTTGCAAATTTTAAGTTCCTGCAATGCTTACTTCAGAAGTAGCAAGACATCGAAGACAACTTTTTGCAAATTTTTGTGTCTCATGCATGCCTACTTTTTTTTACTGCAATTCGTGCTAATGATCGGAGCCATTAGCTGCCGAGAATACTTAATTCTCTAAAATCATCATCTTTGGTGTCAAACACCACAGGTTTCATTGCTGTAGCACAAACACAAACTTGTATAAATCTTGAGATCCTGCATCAACAAGTGTCAAGTTAGTTGAAGAGAGCAATAACATGAAGATGCTGGAAATGGCCACCTGAATGTCCGAAAGATGTATTGCAACCTACGATGAATGAACATGATAAAGTGACATGCCAGTTCAACTGCAAGATGGACGGTTCTTTTCCGTTGTACTGTTGATGCTAGAGGGAAGATTGAACTGGATGTTTTGGGATGTTTGTTTTGGTAGATACATATTATGGATTGTTTGAGTGAACTTGTACTTGAATATAATATCGTACAATAACACTGACTGTGAGTTTTGTCTTGTCAAGCAGGTTCCTCCTGTCTTTTCAGGAGCACCCCTGTAAACACAGGGTCATGTTTGTGGCAATTGTTCAAAGAATGAAACTCAACTGATAAGTTTTGCCACAGCATTATGCAACCCTTGGCAATACTCCTTGAGCACTTGGTTCATGTCATTGTCTTCAAGATTTGTGTCCTTCTTCTGTCCATTATGGATGAAGCAGGTTACAGCTTTGTGCAGGGTTGTTTGAGAGAGTGGGAATTGAAGGTGGGACTATCGTATCTTTTTTGGGTGCTTCATCTTTTCTCTCCCTGTTGCTTCTGTGGATTTACAGTGAATTGGAGAGTGTTAACAGGAATCCAGATGACTGCTTCGGTCTTTGATGCCAACCAGCGATATTGTTTGATTTGTTCTGAACTTTCAATATGCAGGACTAATCAAGCAATTATCTTGAAATAATCCTTCCCAGTGGGCACACGACGTAAACCCCGACGTTGCTAATTGGTGGAGGGCTGGTCTGTTGGTCACGTAGATATGTATGGTGGAGATTATGTCGCCCCAATGTGAACACGACGTCGGGTTTTTTTTACAACATTGCCACAACATCGCAAGCTAACGTCGAACTCCTGACATTGCCTCATAATGTTGTAAAACGTCGCCACAACGTTGCTTGCTAACGTCATATCTTTGACGTTGCTTCACAACGTTGTGACAACATAATTTCAACCATACAATTCCACGTCATTTGACGAAAAGTGTGACGTCGTTGCAACGTTGCTGCAACGTCAATGTGCCCATGGGGTTCTTAAGATCTTGCTTGTTGAGAAATTGTCTCCTGTTTAAGAGCAGAGTATTCATCCTAATTGTTCAAGAGATTTGTCAAGAGCATTGTGAACATACAATCTTTGAGAGTACTTAGATATATTCATTCCACTACATCATTTGGGATGGTCTTACATTTTTCACTTCAATTATTCTAAAGAACTAGGAACACAAATTCTGCAGCCAAATGAAGGCAGGGTTGCCACTGGTCAGGGAAAAGTCAGGGAAATTCAAGGTCAGGGTAAAGTCAGGGAGCTTTGAAATTAGTCAGGGAAATTTGTGATTTTGCAAAAAGTCAGGGAAATCTCACCTTGGTCAGGGAAATTCTGCATAAAAACTATTTCACGACACGAAAGTCGATGATTTTGTGATTAGAACGGCAGAGAAATGTATGACATTTGCCTGTCTAACCTGTTTGATGGGTATGAAGTGGGCTTAAAATCAAGAATCTATAGCTGCAGGTGTCTTGAGTGAGCAACCCAGCATCATCCACTTTCTTTTTTTTTTCAAATGGAAACATAAATTCACGAAAGCCCGCTAATTGCGATCCAAAATTTTGGGCGAGAGCCATTTTGTTGTCAGGGAAAACTTGTTTCGAGACAGGGAAAAGTCAGGGAAAAGTCAGGGAATTTAGAAATCCGACTCAAGTGGCAACCCTGGAAGGTGGTTCTTTCATAGTTCAGGTATGAAACCCACATTTTGCTGATAATCTTGACAGTCAGTAGAAATAAATATCACAGGACATTAATTATGTTAATGGTGTAAAATGGTGGAGGTTTTGTTCATTAATCTAAGGAATAAAAAAGAAATTTGGGAGGTTTTTGCTGATACTGCTAGAATACATATAATTCCAAAAATGTGCAAGATGTGTTCATGGTTAAACCAAAGAGAAGCAGACCAACATGTCATGAAAATGACACTCTTGAATCTTGATTTATTATCAATCAGCCATAACATAAGTGAGTGAGCGGTTTCTGATTGCTTAAAACTGAACTCAATTATGCAATTTTATTCCTGCTCAGGCTATGAAAGTGACAATTGAGACTTCATCTCAGCATAAACATTGTGTTATAAAACAATAATAAAGGAATCATTGCATGAAAATGTGGCAACTTTTGGTGACTTAAGCATGTTGTAGGAGGTTCTACCTTTCATATGAGCTTTTTCTGATTTGAGTTATCGGACATTGTTTCTTCAAGCATAATTAAACAAAATGACTTAACACTCAGTGGTATGATTTGCACTGACTTAAACATGTCATTGAAATCCCATGTGAGCATCAGGGGATAGTCTAATCAAAGACAGAATGCAAAAAATGAATTCCTCATCCATTAAAACCCCAAAATACAGGTATCATATGAGAATATGCGACGCTTAGTCAAAAAGTTATGTCAGTCCGCCAATCATTAGCACGGCCATCTTGAATTTGTGCCATATGGCCACCAGGATTGCTCAAATCACTAAATAAATGCGAAAAATGAATTCCTCAGTCAAGAAAACCCCAAACTAGAGGTATCACACAAGTATTTACGAAGCCCGGTTGAAAAGTTAGAAAATGCACAAAATCTGATGGCGGCCATATTGGATTTGCCAAATATGGCCACCAGGGGGCGACATCAGCTTGGCAGTCGGTGGATTTTGAAAGGTCTTGGTCATGTCTACCCACAACCAAAACCTCATAAAATTGTAATAAAGTGAACGATTCCACCAAATATTGAGGCTAAGCCCCCCTACTATTAAGAACGTTTCAACCTTGGATTAAACATTCTCATTTTCCTTCCATTTTTTATAAGGAAATAACTTCCAGTGAAGTCTCTGTTTGCTCTTATCTACATGCATAATAATATACCTCTCCTATTTTATTTCAGCAATGTCCAGAAAAGCAGGCAAGGCTAATGATGAACTGCAATTAGCTCACCGCTTCAAAAGACAGTACAGTCCGTCAGTGAGGCCTGTCGCGGACCACAATGACACCGTCATTGTCGACCTGGCTTTGTCCTTGAGAGCCATACACAGTGTGGTAAGTGGATTGATATCCTGATACAGAAGCATGATTAGGTCTTATTTTCGAATACCGGGTAGTAATTTATGTAACCCTACACTGTAAAACTTGCTCCGCTTACTTTTTTGGCAGTTGCCATTAAAACAATTATACCTGCCGTTAAAACAACAATTTTCTATGTAAAATGGCATTTTTTTTGTCTTTATTACGAATACGATAGCTGTTATTGTCTAAAGAATCAGAACAATGTACATAGTCCAAAAATGCCTGATCAATAATATATAAAATTAGGTATGATTTCCAGAACAGCTAATTCCCATGAATGGACAAAATTTGACAAGTTTTTTATTTGATGTTTATCATATCTCATAAATTCTCATGAACAGGTGTGGGTAGGTCTAATCACTGTTGGCTTTCTGGGAAGGCACATTTAAAAAAAAAAAGATGCAATTATGTGGAAGTGTAATTTCTGCATTTAAGCAGGAATAGGTTTATTCCGTTTAAAGATCATGACGTTGAATTGCCAGCTCTTTTGTAACACAATTCCTATTTCTGGACAAAAAATTTAGACATCCTGCAAATCATAATGTTACCTAGAGTGTCCAATTACAGGCATTTAAAATTAATTGATAACACTTTAATCAGACAGATTTAGGCCATGAGGATGCATGATAGGCAAAATCTTCGGGGGCAACCTGCAGATCAGATTTTCAGGGAGGGGGCTTGGAGTTTCCCTCTAGGGGAAATTATTTATTTCACTTTAATGGCATAAGTAATTATTCATTTCGAGCATGTGACGTCCTCAAATATTTCTTTCTAAATTAAACAAGACCCTGTTGAGAAATACCCCCACTAGAAATTATTTATTTCGAGACTGCCAATAGAGATTACACATATACGCGTGTCGCACGCATACCGTGCTAAAATAGTCTCCGGACCTCTGGCATCACTGATACTGAAGATTAGAGTAGCGCGCGGGCATGCAGCCCCCCTTAACTTCGAGGTGCGACTTGACCTACTTTTTGTGGTCGATTATTTGAATGCTTATGCTGTCAGGAAGGAATCATTTGACTCTACTTATAACTAGTGAATCAAATGTCTACCAATTTTAATAAAGGAGTTACGGCCCTTTTTGTAAAAAAATTAAAATGGCCTTCTTACCCCACCCATCGGGCAAGAAGCCCCCCTATTATAATCCTATGGCAATTTTCTTTGCAAGCGCATTCAGCTTGAAATTATTTCTTGGGGTTCTTCTATAATTTTTCAGGCATTCTATTCACTTTTTCTAAATTTCATATTTTTTCTGTTCATATATGTATTTTTTAATATCTTTTACCCTGTCTCAGTTTCGGTCAAATTTTTTTTTTCATTTCAATTAGCTATTTGATCAAGATTTAAGGTAAAGTACAAATTATTAAATGGTTCCTGAAGCAGCTTGGAGGCCTCAGTGAAGGGGGCCTCATGCCCCATACCATGTGGGACCTCTCGCCCAAAGGCCACATATTTTAATTGTACCTCTATATTTTGAGCTAAAATGCAAAAGACATGATCCAAATCATGTTTATCTGATGGTCATAAAGTGAAGCAATGCAGAAATCCATTACACTTTTAAAAAATTCCAAAGTTATTTCTGTCAACCAATTTCAAAGAATTAATCAAAGTTACATAAACCATGCACCTTTTTTTGTTTATTTATTACTACTGTGGTTTGATGCTGTTTGCCCTGAAAATTGGTGACATCACCTAAAGAGCCTCTGGCTTTAATCCTTTCAATAAGAAAAAGCACCAAAAATGTAAGTTTAGATATAACCCTGGAGGGGCCTCTCACCTAACCCGGGCTTTTTGCCCCGACCCACTCTATATTTATTTCACAAAAACTAAGCCAGAAATAACATATATTCTTTTCTTTCTTTTTTTAACTCCAACCCACCCCCCTCCCCTCTGCAGAACTAAATGGATGTCCTCTCAATATTGTGGTGTGAGAGTCCTTGCTGGTAATTTGGAATAATTGTTTATTTAAGGATGAAGACCTGGGCATGGCTGAACTGGAAGTATGGCTAATTCAGGCAAGTGCTTTATTTTCAGTATCTATACTGTATTTTTGTTATAGTGTTCATGTTAATTTACTTTATATGCAACTGGTTTGTCTGCTACAGGAAGACAAAATGGGATAAGGCGGGAAATGAAGAGGCCTATTCTGATGGGCAGATATCTTGCACTCATTTTTGCAGCCTGGAACAGAAGCTGAGTTTAGAACGTAGACACTCGATATTAATGACGTCATAGTTAAGCTATCAAGATCTTCTGGAAATATCCCAATATAACTGACAAGTCCTCATGATCTCTTAATTATGTAATCCAGTAATTGGATCTGTCAAGACCTGTGGATTTTATAGGGATAAGTTTCCAGGTAGATTCTTGCTACTTCATGTATCAATGACAAGAAAGATAAGCTATAAAAAGATATTTCCGATGAACATAACTCGCTTCTGTCGTTAATTGTATTATCGTATAAACTATTTCAAGCTAAGTTTATTTATGTCATATTTATAGTCCTTATACATTCCACCTGTGACAACTGTATTCGGCAGACTTGTTATTCCATATATGACAATGTGTATTTGTATGTCTGCAAGTGTCCAGAAACGGAGTTCTTCTTCGGCAAATGGCAAACGAAAGTTCACTTGACATTTGATACAGACAAAAAGTTACCATCATGTGCCATGGTATTCAAATGAGAATCAAGTTCACATTTATATCTTGAAAAGTGGGCGAACTGCATAATTTCCATTGTATTTTCTTTTTATCTCTGGTACCAGATCTTAAAAGTCAGCATTTCATTTCAATGATTCCTTGTAACAACGGTCAATTACGTCAGCAACTAATCGGTATAGGTAACTTCATCAAAACTCTAAAAGCGTTGCGCCAGTCACTTTGAATGAAATATTTACAATTGGATGACATGGAATTGAAAACGACATTGCACGGTAATAAAGTTTAAAAGAACCTTCATAATTTATAGCTGCACTCTTAGGCAACAATCTCACTTCTCCAGATAAAAAGCAAATATGACAGCTATTAATAATTTAAATCGAAATTCAGGGCTTCTCAAACATAAGTTTCTGTGAAGTGTCCCCACCTTGTTATAAATAGTCAACTGTGACTGTTATTCAATGAAGTATATGAGATGGTGAGTGCCTGTGATCTTCTCTGCTGCTGCCAATATATCTCCTTTCGTTTCCATCAAATTAAATGTAATATCATCTTCCACTGAGGAATGTAAAGACCATTGTTGTAGTTTTGTGTAAAGATACTAGGCAAACTAACGTTTTGGTCCATAATTTAATTTTTTTCGAAATTATTTGTATCTGCAGAAATGGACAGACCATTTTGTGCCATGGATACCCAAGTCGTTCGGAGGCATAGAGAAGACTTATGTGGCAGCTCATCTTCTTTGGCACCCGAAACTAATTGTGGATCACTCGTAAGCGCAACTTTTTCATCATTGAGGCTGATTTTAGCACTATTGAACAATGATGGAGATGTTGGTAGAAAATTTTCAGAGAATTGAAAAAGCGGCACCACTCGCCTCAAAGTACTGTAGGACAACTTGTGCCGCTCGACCAATTTTGACCGGAAATCGATCTTGCATTGTCAGTAGATTATGCCCTGCCAAAATAAGTCGTGTAATGACTTGGATCAGAAGAACACACACAGTGTTATACCACCTCCCAAACAACAAATTATACCTACTCTAGTTTTTGCAGCATATTGAATTTTGCTTTAAATGGGTCATCAATATCCAATAACTTTCCTGAATTCATATATATATATCAGCCATGTGCAAAAATACATGATACAAATGATCTATCTGAAGAAACAGGTGAAATACTAGGTGTTTACTGAATAAACTGGGAAGATCAACTTACTCCTTAATTCAATAGGAAGACCCACCCTGACAGAGCAGCTGTCATCGATGGGAGACAAAGCATAGGTTGAGCATTACACCTGCGACACAAAAACGTGTCGCAGGTGTTTTGGGACTGTTTTAAGCCTGAATAAAGGTATGGTTGGATAGCAAATGCTTTGAAATATGTTGTGTGAAAATTTCAAAACGGTCCTGTACTCTAAAGTGTCAAAATCGGTCAATTTTCACCGATTTACCAGCTGAAGTGACACAGATTCTAGGTTGAAGAATTTGCATAATTTGATAACTGTTGATATGCATGTTGTTCATGTTTCATAATTTTGCAAAGTTAAACTTGAAACTGCGAAATGTTGTACTTCACACATCTGCAGCTGGTGTTTGCGCTGTCTTATTTATCTCTTTTATATCATAATATTGTCCCTAGTTGCCATTTGTCATAGTTCCTTCAAACACAGCATTAGACTTCAGTAACCTTCTTCCTCTTCTTTTTGTATGTTCCTCCTCTGCAGGAGAACCCTACCATGTAGGTATCGCAGCCCTTAGCCACGTCCGTCAATACTAACACCACTATCACCGCTACTAAGTTTTGTACCGCCAGATACACAACTACCACCCCCTTTTGGATGTGCATATAGTTGGGGTGGGCTTCATTTGGACCATACACTTAGAAGTGCGCCTAGAGTCTGGAGCTTGCTGTCCTCTGATGCCTCAGGATGGCTTGTGATTTCCTGTAGCATGTTTCTCCTTGGGTCCCTTGTTGTCGAGCATCTCAGCAGCATGTGTTGAATGTCCTCCTCTTCTTCTAGGCAGAGCAGGCATGTTGCATCCTTTGCCAACCCAATCTTATTTTTCCTCCTTTCGGTCAGTTACGTACCGGTGAGCATTTGTGCTCTGGTCATAGCTACCAGGACTGCTCTAGCATTGGTCGTACAGGAGTCCCAGACTGGGTGTGGTTTGTTGGGGGATGACATGCTTAGATCAAGGAGACATAGAGATGACTTGTCCGCCGATGTTACGAGTTGTGATGTCCAATGTAGTTTGATACTTGTCTTGACATGTCCTTTCCATGCTTCTTTCTTCCAAGGTGAGTTTATGACCCCAGTGATATCAATGTTATATTTTTTGCAAAGTGTGATGACATGCTGAAACCAGCTATACTTATTTCCCATTGAGACTTGCCTGGAGGCAAGACTGTATAGGGTTTTGTTGTTTTGTGCAGCTCTGGTCACAGCGCCAAAAAGTGACAGGGTTTTGATGTCTAGTTGTGCTTCTAGAGTAGAGGGAGGCACCCTATTAGGGTGTAAACCTGATTTATGAAGTTTGAAATGCTTTGTGGAGGAGAAACGTGTTTTAGATGTCACACATTGTCATGATCATTGCATCCTAAAAATTTGACAAGAAAGAAACTTTGACATAATAAGCACCACATTCAGCACGTGTCATTAATTCATTATTCAACTCAATCTTAAAAATGTGACTAGCTGTATAAGCTACTTTTCATGCCCATATAGTCAAAAATTTCTTTTTTATTAGACATTTGTCATTTTGAGTTTGGCAGTGTGTCAGATCATAATGAGTTGATTGAGAAGGGATTTCCGTGACCTTATTTATGATGACATACAACTTTCTTGGGAATTGTTAGACGCAATACGTATGGGCTAATAACCTTGTGCCAACTTAATGATTTAATTTTTTTTTCAGCTTAAATTAGTTTTATTTAATTGTTGTTTTGTGTTCACATAGGCCTATTGCCACTGTGTATGAATAAAGATATTGGGATTGATAGGCATAGGCCAATTTCAGCCACTCTAAATTTGCTGGCATTACAGTGTGAGATTTTACAAATAACAGCAAACTTCTTTCAACAGTGAACCAAAATATCCAAATATAATCAAATTTCTTCAAAATGTCAAGATAATGCCATTGGCACTTTCTGCCATGCAATATTAACCGGATTAATATAATAAGCATCAAATCTTCGTCTTTACAGAATTTGCAAATTATTTCCCAAACAAACCTTGAATTATAGATTTCTTTCACCACATAATATTTTTGAAACCATTGAAGTTGGTATTCAAAATGAAGCTCTAATTGAGGGCAGTTCAACCATACCGGTTATATATGACTCATATTGATATTGACAAAGTTATACAAGGCCGCGGTTAGCACTTTTAAAGCTTAATTAAGAATTTTCAACTGCAATGTGCTTAAGTTACGCACTTTTCTGATTTCCATGAAACTTTCCACTAATGTCATCTGGACCAAGACACAGTACCAAAAAAAGATGCAGTGGGATATGACAACCTTTGGGCACCAGTCACACCTAGTCCTCTCCTGTGCTCAATTTCGCTGCGCGAATATAATCATCATGCTGGACAACAGTGCCACAACTTCCCCTTTCCCCATCCTCCAAGCCAAATTGTGCCACTTCACATGTTTTTAGTGCTAACCATCATCTTCCTAATGGTCTGATTGTCCTGAAACCCAACCTGATTTTGTTGGTATTGATAATATCAATTTGATATTACATATGATGCGCTGTATACAATGTAACACAAAATAAAGTACAACTACCCCAGCAGGAACGCAGAATCAGCCACTATACTTTACCCCTTCACACCTTTGGGCTCCCCTGAAATCACTTCCTACCTTCACCTATTTTGAACTACCTTTTAAATTACATTACACCAACACCAATTAAAACCCCATAACACTACATTGCCAGCTGTCTTAATAGAGTTCTTGATATGGGATAAAGTTGTGGTGCGGAGTCAAAGGTAGTTTTAAGGATATTTGTGATGGAGAGGAGAAAATACACTGCATCTGACGAAATTACGCAAGTAGGTTATTTTACATTGGTATGAAAACATTTGGGCCAAATGTTTTATCCTTTTCATATAATCATTGGCTTGATATGAGACATCTTCAATGTAACTTTCATCCAATTCCGTTGGGGAAAAGTTGAGTTATGCCATGTATTCAAATATTTTTGTGTCTTACGAAATTACGCAAAATTGACATATTAAGTGGAGGGGCCTTGATAATGTTAAATTTTCAAATTACTGCACTCCAGTCATTAGCATCTAATCATTTAGCAACTATTCATATAAAAAAAATTGCTTACTTGCTGCCTCTGCCAAGCTGTATGCATTAATTGTCTGCATTGGAATAACATAGGATTTGCATAAATTTTTTAATTTATGCTCCCCATAATCTCAAAATGGTTCCGATTCTTTCGAAAACAGCTTAAAAAATAACCTTTTTCTATCCATTAAGCTCAATAAAACTGAGTAATAAGTTATGCATTGGGGATTGACAAAATATTGAAAAAGGTACTGCACATTCTGTTCGCAATGCTATTCCAATGGCAGGTTATGGATGTGATTTTTGATTGCTAGCCAGTTTAAAGGGAGACAAGTTACTTCAGTGACCCTTGAACTGAGCTCAATTGATAGAATAAAGTAACTGGTAGTAATATGTTTTTAAAGATCGGAACCTGTTTGGGGTTTTTGGAAGCATTCATTCGAAAAATATATGCAAAACTAATGTTATTCCAATGGAGACAATTAATGCGTACAGCTTGGCAGAGGCAGCAAGTAAGCAAATTTTTTCGATGTGAATAGTTGCTAAATGATTAGACACTAATGACTGCAGTGTAGTTATTTGAAAATTTAACATTATCAGGGCCCCTCCACTTAATATGTTGGTTTTGCGTAATTTCGTAAGACACCAAAATATTTGAATATATGGCATAACTCAACTTTGCCCCAACGGAATTGGATGAAAGTTACATTGAAGATGTCTCATAGCATGCCAATGATTATGTGAAAAGGACAAAACATTAGGCTCAAATGTTTTCACACCAATGTAAAATAACCTACTTGCGTATTTTCGTCAGATGCGGTGTAGGTGAATAGAGGACTTATGACAGAAAAATTTTAGTTTCTTGTACTTTATTTTTGGTTTTACTGTACATTGTACAACATGTCCTGCAGAAGTTGAATATCCTAATTGGAAGGATATTATAATTCTCACTAGTGATTCACTACCGTTGTAACACACTTTTCACTTTGTATGAAATATGCTAAATAAGATTAACTTTTACTCTCCCAGAGGACACACAGAGCAGCCCGTAACCAAATCAGTGGAAGCCAGGGTGTCTCACGAGGGAGCGGTCACCCTGCAACTGCCCCTCAAAGTCAAGGCCACCTGTGATGTCAACTTGAGTCAGTTCCCCTTTGAAAGTCTCCACGCCTGCACAGTCGTCCTGCATTCCATGAGATACAGCACCGATGAGGTTTGTTACTTTTGCAATATCCTTACAATATCCTTTTTTTGTATTTGGGTGTTTCCCTATGCCCAATGGGCGCTTCAGCGTTGCAGTAATTTTATGACACTGTTGCAATGTTTGTGAGATTACGTTGAATTGTACGGAAGAAATGATGTCACAGTGTTGTGAAGCAATGTCAAGATGCGGCGTTAGCATGCGACATTATGGGTTGTTTTTCAATCGGGGTAGGCCCCTAAATAGTTTTGTCTCGAGGGGGTAAAAAATAAAGGTCTTTTTTTTCTGGCCAAATTGACTTTTTTCTGTTGCTATATACCGTGCCGTGGATTTCTGAAAATTTTAGGGCTACAAGTATTCTGAATTTTTTTTTTTTTTACTTTTTGATAATTTGACCAAAGTCAATATTCTGCTCATCCCTCTATTACTGGATGTATAGAACACCCAGTAGTATGGGCTTGTGCTGAGTGGATAGATATATGTCTGACAATGAAAAATCATCTTACTTGCTTAATTTTGGCCAAGAACTTTTGTGCGTGTCAAGGAAAATCGATATTTTCGGAGAGGACGGAGAGGACAGTTTATTTGACGAAGCTGTTTTTGGTGTTTTCCGCTACGAGCATTGTGCAGTTCGTACAACTGAAGTGAAACACTTTCCAAAACTTTGTCTAATCTTTTGAAGGAGTATTTCTATAAAATAAAAATCCTCTTAATTTAATGTTATTGCTGTTTTGCTGACCATATTTCGGAGAGAACAATATTTGACGGAATTGACCTTCATGTGTTCAATGCAGGATTCTGACTAATCAATAAAATAGTAATCATAGTTGTTGCATGTAACTCTAATGTTGAACTCTTGGGACCATGTTGAAGGCATTTTCACATTGGTTAAAACTTACTGTTAGGTCAGGACTAAAAAATCTGAAGTGATATTTGCCTAATTTTCAAATGAGACAGTCAATTTTGGTTAAAATGAGACAAATACATTTTTTTCGGGCAGTTATCAACCAACTTGAATATTTTTTTCGCTACTGAAGGTCCGTCTTAGTATGTTTAATCTTCCTGTGTAACGTTTTTACCAAATATATGCATGGTATTTCTGGTATTTTGGATATCGTGTGACTTTCCAGAGCGTACCCCGATTGAAAAACAACATGTATGGCAACATTGTCACAATGTTGTGACAAAATCTCAATCCTTCGGTTTTAAGTCCTACAATATTGGTTATATTACAGCCTGTCACTTTGATACCGAAAATGAGTGTTCTGTTGCACTGTGAAAATGGCACTTTGTGTGTCATCATACAGATGATTTATCATGATCATACCAAATACTTCCAATGTTAATTTGATGTGAGGAGACTTATCCCTCTTGTTGGCGAGAGCCAAACAAAAGGATTATGCATCTGATTTTCAATCCAAAATCAGTTATGGCAAGTCAAATGGCCTTCTCTTGATCATGACTAATCAAACTGCCTCTATGTTTCCCATGATGACAGTAGAGAAGATAATGCTTCATCAGCTATCGTGAGTCAAGAAGTGCATTTTTCACAGTGAACTGGTCTTCATTATATCAAAGTGAAAGATTGTAATGCAAAATTCTCAGTTACTCACTTATTTTATCCATAGAGTAAAATTAGTATAAAAGTGTCCGAATGAGCCCGCTTCCCCCTACATAGATAAAAGTCCACTTAATGGACTGTCTGCAGTCTCTGCATGTAGGATATTTTTTGCCGCAATAAGACTGACAATTTTTTTTATTGAAACATACTGAGTAAAGGTCTTGTGTTACCACTTAAAAAGGTCTTGTCTTACCACTTAAAAAGGTCTTGTGTTACCACTTAAAAAGGTCTTGTGTTACCACTTTAAAAGGTCTTGTGTTACCACTTAAAAAGTTACTGGTCTTCATCTCTAAAATCACAGGTATAGGAAAAATGTGAATTTCCCGTCAATTTCATAGAGTACGAAATCCCCACAAATGGTCGCAAAGTAAAGATGTGGACCTTCCTTCATAAAATATCCAGTAAGATTTAGAAGTATCCAGTTAGATTTAAAAGTATCCAGTCAGATTTAGAAGTTTCTACGCAATGACATTCCTTAATTCCCTACTTTTTCTAGCCATGCAGGGCCGATTTCACCAACATGGTATTAAGAGAAGATCCAGGTCTTAGCTTAGACCTGGTCTGGCTAAGCCAATCACTCGAAGCAGAGCAGTATCAAGGAATTTTAGTTAAGTGGAAGTTTACACATGTTGTGTGAACGGGTCAGCTGTTATAAACACAATGTCTGATATGGCTACACAGAAAGGGGGGGGGGGGGTTCTTGGAAATTTTTAAAATAGATAATTGCCTACCCAGTCTCAGTGAAAAAAAAGAAGAGTTCAAAACTTCCCCCTTTCCCATTAACCAACCTATCATTGCTATCAAGCACCAAACAACACAACAAGCTATGCTACGACTATATCAAAGTATCATAGTCTCTCGCACAAACATCAAACTTCATATATATTAACTTTTTTGTCATATTTCAGATGACATTCAAGGTGTATCATGTGCATATATTTACATGTGTGTAGGTTTGTTCATTGGCCAGCCTTGGAGGTGTGTCTGACTTACTCAATGAAGGCTGTGCTGAGTGCTCGGGTGGAAACAAACTTCTTTTTTTTTGATGTGCTGTGCAAATTTATTTCCCAGTATCATGTACTGAACCAATTATTTTCATCATAAAATCCAGCTGCCTCCCCCCCTCATGTATCATCTGGTCAGCCCTAAATGGACACCACTTTAACAGTTTGACATCACTAATCTGTGAGCTGTCTTACAATATTTGTCAACCACTGAACTTTGACAAGTCTATCGACTAAAACTCAGTTGGTGAAAGGGACTTAGTTAAACCAGGTTTAAAGAAGTTAAGATCAGGCCTAACTGTTAAAACTATGTTGGTGAAATCGGCCGCAGTGTTTCGATAAAAAAATTGTCAGTTCTGTTGCAGCAAAAAATATCCAACATGCAAAGACTGCCAAAGTGCATGCAGTCTAGTCTCCAATGCTTGCTTGAATGTGGCACAAAAAGCAACATGTGATAAACCAAAATGAGAAGAATGATGATAGGAGGCATCTAACTTTTAGTCTCCCCTGCTTGTAAGTCCATGTGCCAAAGTTCCTGGAAAATCATATTTCACCCTGAGGGCAAAGTGATTATTCTAAATATAGGTAGTCTTGACAATGGCATTTGTATAATCTGTACTATCTGCAATCCCTTGCATGGAAAACAAAAAGAAAGGTTCAAAGGGCTTTGATGTGGCACTGCCAATGAACTTTTTAGAAATTGGATTAAAGTGGATAATTCCAAATAATAATGTATCTTTCTTCAGACAGCTTAATTTTTGGGAAGTTATTATACTAGGTGTACACAATTTATTGATAATCTGCTTAAGATTGCATGGTACCCAATACTTTGGATTTGGAATTACAAGGAAACTTGGGGGATATATGACGTCACAGTGTTAGCTTGTCATTTGGTTCCTTAGACCAGAACTGACTCTTCAACAACATAACAAATAAGTCCAGATAGGCTTTATAGATCTTGTCAGATTGTGAAGTAACTTTCTTTGTCATGGAATACAGCTTTGTAGCTTTGTAGATTGTAGCTTGCAGCAAAGGACCTCAAGCTGACTTGTGGGCGGTCGATCTCTTCATGGTTGTTATGATGTTATTGTGTCATGCACTCTCGCTCATAAATATGGAATATAGGGGGAAAATGGAAAACAGTTTAGTCATGGCTCCACCATTTCAAGTTTCGGTTAGAAGTCACACTTTTAAGAAGATAAGTGCATCAGTACAAAGAATTACTTGAAGTCCTCCTTATTCAAACAATTCCTAAATTTGTCTAGATTTGACAAATGGAAATATTACGTTGGTACACAAAATTATACTCGACGTGTGTTCTTCCAAAATGAACCATAATTTCCATTAGAAGTTGTTATGACTGTTTGCAATTAGCAGTTCATCACCAAGAAAAAAAAACAAGGTCATTTTATCAAAATGATACAAAATAGTTTAATCGAACCCAGAAAATGGGTGGAAACTCATCCAGCCACCAAAGTTGCATGGTCTCCACCGATTGAATTAAATTTTATTTATCTGGACTTTCTCCTAACAAAAATTGAAATTAAAACATATCCTGGTTATTTTGATATGATTATGCCATATTTATGAGCAAGAGTGTATCACCGTATATTACGCAGGATACCCAATATCACAGAGAGGTTTCATTTGCATAATATATCTGTATAGTTGGTAAACTTCCGCCAGCTACAGATTTATGATAAGCCATAAACATCCCAGGAAATTAATCAGTTTATTACATAGCAAAAAGTCTGTTGCTGATGAATCAGTGATCACAAAATACACAAAATACATGTTTCAGATTAATGCCTCAAATTTTCAAATATTAGGTGCAATTTGTAAAATATTATCTGCATTATAATGTACGTTGAAGTCACTTAATTGCATTTGGTTGTTGTTTTTGGCGTTTAAATCCTATCAAGTATGGGTTTCAGAAATAAACACAGATAAAGGCAATTAAAGACTCGAGGTATAGGGATAATATTAACACATACTTTAAAAGCACACCTTCTCTTTTTATATAGGTAACACTTCGCTTCGCCAATAACATCCGCACACTGGACATGACGAATTTCCGGACGGCTAGACGGTGGCATGCCAGTACTGTTCCAGGGTCAATCAGCACAAACAAAGATGAGTGGTCAGGATCAGAGCACCAACAAGTCACATTCAGGCTTCAGCTGCAGAGAAAAGGAAGAGCCCAAGAGATGGGAATATATGTGGCTCCAATGGTGCTCCTAGCCCTCCTTGTGCCAGCTCTATTTATTCTGCCTAATTCCTCCAAGATTGTATTGGGTGAGCACAATATCCTTCCTACTATAATACAGTTAGTTGTCCCAGCAAGATCGTGAGGCTGAGGGAAATCCTCCATCTACTATGATACAGTTAGCATTGGCAGGGAGAGTTGTTTTGCCTTTATGGTGATTGGAAGACCAGTTGAGGTTTCTTAGTAATTGATTTATTGTGAAGGTGAAGTAAGGCAGACTGTTAATACTTACAGTTTCACTCACAGTGTGTAAGAATTGCCTCAGACAAGTGGTAGTATAAAACAAATTTATAAAAGGCCGGAACATACAATTCTATAGACTTTCTCTATCTTGAGTCTGTTGAGAAATTGAATTAGTTTTTATAAGGTACCAGACATTGATATGTAGGCCTACTACATTATTTCTTATTTTTGAATTACAGTCAGTTTTACATGTGTCAATCCTCTTGTTATATCATCCAAGTTATCTTTGGCTCAATCTGCAACATGGCAGTTAATTTTTACTTTTAATTTCATAGTGAATGATATGATGTTATAAGGCTTTTTTTCCGTCCGCCGCAACACTCACTACATACACTGTACAGTTCTGAAAGAAAGTAAGTGAAACGGGTGATGTTTTGCCAAACCATATGTGGGAAACTCCCCTCGGCCCCTTGTAATTACTTTATCCTTGGGCCTGACTTAATTAAAATAAGATTGTAAGCCATATATAACTCTGAGTACAATAATGAAAAGTTGCAGCAATTTTGTCTCAGACTCTTAAGACTTAGTTTAAGTATGTTCCGTACATGGCGATTTATTTTGATCCAATCGAATGAGAATCAATGCTCCGGGCCAAAGCTGTCTGGTTGAGGATGACATTGATCCAACAGGAAAGCATCACCTATGTCAGATGCTTTCAAGCAGCACAATGTCTATAAACAGAAGAGAGTCATGTACTAAACCATAACACATACATTATCACACAAACAACAATAAGCCACAATAACAGAGATTATCTGCATATATCTAGAAAGGGCCATATATGAAGAGACTGGAGGATGGGGAGGGTCTAGAGTGTGTGTTTCTGGCCTATAAGATTATATGTTTGCAGAGGGTGTTTGATCCTGTCAGATAATCATGTGGGACTAATATTCACACTCTGACAGCAGTGTGAAGTGCTCTGTCAACAGGCCTGTCAAAATGAAGAGTTGATAATGACATGTGCTTTTCAGGAATGGGACTGCTGGTTACCTGGTCTGTGCTGCTCAATCAATTAACCCGGATTCTGCCAAGCCCCAATGGGAAGATCCCTATCTTAGGTAACCTACTTCACTTACTTTTCTTTTATTAATTGTGCGATCTTGTGATATTTTTGTTTTGTGATGAACGGTCTTTTTGACCTTAATGCTGCCAAAAAAGGAAGAAATTAATTATGTGCTTTCGATATTGATGTTTGTAAATGTTTTTTTCATACTTTCTTGAACCTTATTGATAACATTGGTAATATAGGCTATTTCATTAAAAGACAAAAAAATGACATAATTATTGACATGCATAATATTTACATTAAAGTTTTGTCAGAGTTTATCAAATATTTACCATAAAATTTGAAATTTTGAGTCAGCTCAAATGATTGAGTGAGATGGTTGCACAATTTGTTTCAGCTAACACAGCTTGTTGTTTTGAGTTTATGATAATCTTTCTGTAGTCAAAACTTAGAACAGCAAGCTATGTTAGCTCATAGGAATTGGGCAACCATCTTAATCAATCTGTCTACAAGTTGACCGCTATTTGCTGCCACCTAGGGTGCAAAATTCGTGAGCTCCTGTGAGCGGTCAACAGAATTTCGATCTCTGGAAGAAACCAGGACAGTTCCATCATTTAGTGATGGTCTAGTTTATTTCCAAAAACTCTGCAAGTGTCTAATCTGACTTTGGTTGGCTTCAATTTTAAGCAGACAGCTTGTAAATACCAAAATAATTTGGAACTATTTTTTATCATGGAGGATGTATACATTGTAGCTCACATATATTGCCAGTATAGAGGGGGCCACTTGTGGCATGGACAAGACATTTTGCTGAGTGTGACACAGCTTTTATGAAATTGTGAATTATATTGCTATGCTGCCCTAGTTAATAAATCTTCATAAAGTAACAGAATAAATACAATTGAGCATTTTTGATATTACAAAGCAAAAACACTGCCTTTGTATGGACACGTGAATATGTGTGAATGCATTCTTTTTGGACCCTTTTCTGACCACAATTTAACATGCACTAAATGGCATAAGTAGATTGATTACCATCAAACTTCTGATTAGTAAAATCATCCCTTTCACAGGCGAGGTGTATGCTAAAGTTTCAAAACTTTCTTTTTGTCTCATGATTTCCAACATTTTCATTCAAAGCAGTGGACTGGATATTAGCCAGCAACCATGCTTTGTGAAAGCAGCAGTGGCGTCCCTATGGGGGGGCACGGGGGGGCACAGGCCCCCCCATATTGGACCTGTGCCCCCCCAGGTGCCCCCCCATATGAACTTTCCAACTCTGGCTAAAATATACAATTAGTATAGTGGGTGCCCCCCCAGAGAATCGCGTGCCCCCCCAGGTGCCCCCCCGCTCGAGAACCCCCAGTTACGCCACTGGAAAGCAGTTTGGCGTAGTTATATGGACAGCTGTTGTGCGACCTGATCTGGTGATCTGTCCAAAACAGATCAAATTATTGTTGACCCAATTATATTTTCCAGGGACTGTCAGCATTCTGCTGCCACTTGACAGTCCCGAACAGAGACAGTCAAACAATCATTAAAGCTGACCCAAAATTCAAATTTTACAGCGTATATATAAGATGCATGAGGAGTGGAGGGGTCCTGTGAAAAGAATAATGAGACTGACAATTAAGTAAATGAGAATAATGAGACTGCATCTGGACTTCATTTCATAGTCAGTTATAATTATTGTTGATTTTTTCAGAGCAATACTACCTGGGCGTTTTTGTTCTCCTCTGCTTGGCCATTCTCCTGTCTTCTGTCACCATCAACATGGCTCACGAGGTCCACACCAGGCCCCCTTACTTGCTCACCAGGGTAAGTCAAAAATGTTTCTTAGGCCAGACATGATTGATCTTTAGCTTCTCGGATCTTCTCGAAGCGCTTTTATGAGGTCGGTCGGTAGGACAAAAGCGGAAGGTGTAATCTCAATTTTTCATAGTGTCTATCAAATAAAAATTGTGGGTATTCTCATTCTTTTATTTTTATTGGCAGAAAATTTGTTGGGTTGGTCAACCCGCAAAGCAAACAATTACTTATGTCTTAGCCAAGTATCTAAGCGTCAACTTCTAATGGAGTACATATAATGAGCCAGTTTTTTAAGCAAATTCTATCAATAATATTCATTAACTGCTTTTAATACATTTATCAATTTTATTTCATTTATATCCATTGACTTTATGTGTTTATCATTGTTTAAGAGGGCCTAACATAATTGGTTTCTGACTATGCATACCTAATAAAACTTATAAACTTGTAGCATACATGTGTAGTAAGATGATCACCCTATTTACTTGTTTACCTTATCAAAGACCAGCAAATTTAGCTTGTTTATGCAAGTCTTGGAAACAGTTTAATCAGCATGTGGTTGAAATAATTGTACAAATCATGATAATTGCTTCTATATTTGGAGCATTTCAGTAGTACCTTGCAATTAGATTCAATTACTGGCCAACAAGTCATAATTTAGATAATTATGCTCAATCTGTAACTAATGGTAATTAATACCTAACATTCACAATCAACAATGCCATAATTGCTATTGTTTATCATTTATCACTCGTTTACGCTTTCCAAGGATGTTCATGTGAAGAACTCCAAAGAAACATGACAGCGTTAGTCAGAGTAGGAAACTGCACTGGTTACAAATCTGAGCAAGAATTCAGTTCAAATTGATGACAACAATATGGAAGGCAGTCTTAACAATCAGGCGCCACAATACATTCAAGAACGTAACCTGAGAAGCAACAAAAAACTGCTGTTAGCAGAACCTGCCCAATGCAACAAAAATAAGTTTGAAGACTGCGCATTTTCCTATGCAGTACCAAAGCTCTGGAATAGCTTGCCTGAAAAAGTGAGAACTGCAAAGACACCAGAAAACTTTAAGAAGAATCTAAAAACTCATTTGTTTCAGAATTCCTACACATGATTTGACCTGAAAAAGCGCTGATGAGCAGTTTACTGAAATTAGCGGCTTTAACGCTATATAAATCCATATTATTATATATTATAGAAAGTAGTCATAGTTCTGAGAAAACTTCCTCGTGAACATTTCCTTTTAGACATAATTAGCCAACAATGCATGAAATCTAATAAGTATAATAATCTTTGGCCAAACTGTTTCCAAGGCTTGCATAAACAAGCTAAATTTGCTGGTCTTTGATAAGGTAAACAAGTAAATAGGGTGATCATCTTACTACACATGCTACAAGTTTACAAGTTTTATTAGGTATATACATTGTAGTCAGCATACAACTCTGTTTGGGTCCTCTTAAACAATGATAAACACATAACAATGCCATTCCTTTCAGAATATATAATGTTTCTTTCGCAGCTGCCCGGGTGAAGCTGACACTTTCTTAGACCTAATAAAATGACTCTTTTTCAACATTCAAAGCATAGATTTAACTGACACATTCGCCTTATCCTATGAATGCCTTTTGAATTTTCTGGATGCCGCACTGGCTCCTGTGATGTGGCTGATGGCGTAATTTCTGTGGATAGTGGATATCTACAGAAACATACAAACACGACCAATTAATTACCTTAATGTCTTCTTAATTGCAGGTAATGAAATCAGTGTTCAGGTGTGTTCGTTGGGTCACCTGCTTGAGGAGATTTACACCAGATGATGCCACCAGTCCTGTCTCCACCAATTATGACACTACAGACTTGTCTTCTAACAATGGGCGCCCCCTGGCGGACAGCAGCAGTTACAGCTCACTCAACATGCTTCAGAAGCTGGATGGGGATGGGGATGGGTTGCAAGGGGTCACTCCAGTGAGGCCATCTCCGCAGGTCCAGTGGGCCTTCATCGCCTCTACCTTGGACCGTGTGGGTTTCGTACTGTTCCTCGGAGCCGTCTTCCTCTTGCCTCTTGCCCTTGTGGTCGCTGTCTATGGCGGTTAAGTTGTCGAATGATTATCAACAAATTTATGATAGCGTAACTACTTATGGCAAGAAAAGATAAACAGTAATTCTTTTACATTGTCAAATGATTTTCATCAAATTTATAAGATATAGGAGAGTTTAAGTGTAAACTACTAGTTACAAGAAAAAATAATCGATGATTCTGATTCGTTGTCAGACCACTGTGTTCATAAAATGGTCGTTCCAGGGCTTTGGGTCGGTGTTCAGAAATTTTAGAGTAAGAAAAGTTTTGCCTTTGTATGGATCTATCAGGAAGGATAAAAGGATTAAACTTTTAAGCAACCATCGAAGAAGGAAGCCTGCATGAAATAAATGAGAGTGATTCTGATAAATAGATTGTATATATTTCATAGATAATGATCTCAGATGGCTGGTTGTAATTGTATGCTAGTGAACTGCTGTAATCAGTGTCCAACCATGTAATATATTCATTTATTTCAACTGGGCGCTTCGGTCTACAAAGGTATTATTAATGCGGAAAAAAAACCAACCCCCGTCATTGCCGTCAAGGCCAATTTTAGAATTTCTAGGCTTTCTATGATGATATAATAACGTTATTGTGTCAAACAGTGTACAGTATTTTTCATATAATGTGTTCATCATCCTGCAACTTCAATAAAAAAATTAACATAATTGCTTAAAAATATAAATAAATCTGAAAATTTGCGATAAGACTATGGAAAAGTTCATCAAAAATCATTTCCTGGCAGTCCAAATTGCAAAATAGCTAATAGCTGAGAGGAACTAGATAGTTTAGAAAAATTTAGACAAAGGCAAACACAGTCCCATATCATGTTTACAAACTGCTACATATTGAATAAGGTCTTCTTGTAGGCCTATTCATGATATAATCAGATATGTTTGTAGATTGATATATATATATAATATATACTTGGCATTCATCATGTATATGAAGCAATTGATTTGAGCATTTGTTTTACTTCTGTCAGTATTTTCGTTTTTTACTACATTTACTTAAAATGTCCAGAAGTTATTGGGAGTTTTTTAAAACTTACCTTACTTTTGTCTGCTTTACACTAACCTAACGAACTCCTCATATGGCTAATCTGCAGAATATTGCAAAGGCCTCTTATTAACATAATTAATATTTGGTCTTCGGTTGAAACAAATCTATGGGCTATAAGATTCAGCTATCTAAAATGAGAAAATCGTCAATAAATTTGAAGGTTCGATATGTGGGAGGTGCAGCAAAAATTATAAAAATATTGCTACAAACACGAGAACAGATATTTTTGTCTGATTAGAATGTGCAAAAATGTATAATGTAATAGTAGGGCGATAAATCAGTATTGATGTACATAGCTTTGGGATATTATTGAATGATCGTCATTGTGTACTTAATGAATGTTGGAGCCAAATGAAAACGTCTATTAGCTCAGCAATTGTGTAAGATATTCATTTCGCTTGTCCGTCCCGCTTACTTTGAAAATGTTACCCAATCAAGCACAGGTAATTGGACCGTGTGAATATATTTTTTGATTGTAACTAAATTTTTGTTATTCGCTAAATGGCATTATTATAAATGGCAATATGATGGAACCTTAGCATTATTCCTTTTTATAATTTAGTGTCTTTCATGACTTTCGTCAATTGTGACCTTCTCATCATAAATAGGATATTTATCATTTCCTATAAGATTATGTATGTATGTAGTCTTTATAGACTAAATTTCTAATAAGACTTTTCAGACTCAATGATCTCCTGTAATATTGTATCTATACTGCAGATTTAATATGTGTGGGTTTATTTTATCATGATCAATATACTTACATCGTCAACTGTGAATGTTCATGGAATAAAGTTGAGTATAGAATTATGCTTGACTCCATTCTTTTTCATGTGTTAACATCCCGTTCATCCACAGACGTCTCACTTCGACTACAGCACACTTCTCCTGTGATTGACCGCTGTTTCATTGCCACTGCTCTGCTCAGTTCCAGCCTTGGAAGGACATATGCTGGTATTTGCAGCCACCTAGTGTGCAATTCCATGAGCTCCAGCAAGTGGTCAGTCTGTCTACAGAAAGCAAGTGTGAGCAAGTCGCACAACTTTTGCAGGAAGAAACCAGGGCTGTTCGAGTATGCTGATGACCTTATCTACTTTTTAAGAGATAATAATTGCCTAGTATGGCTTGGGAATATTCAACTTCACCTCATATTGGAAAGAAACTTTCCAACTTTGTGAATATGCAATAAAATTGGAACTATTTCTTAAAGCAGCATTTAAAACTAGCTTTGTATCAGGGGACAGCAGCATGCAGTTCTCAACTCCCAGTTTAAAGGGACTGCATGGAAACATTGCACCGCATCGGTGCTCTTGTCCTATCTGATGAGCCAGCTTGAGTGTCCTCCAATTTATTTTCAAATTCTTGTAAGAGAGCTGCCAGCAAAATGGCCGCCATCGTATTGACTTACAGATGTTAAAAATGTAGAGGGAGTCACGAGTGAATCCAGCTCCCCTGGTGTACGGTAGAGTAAATCTAAAGCAAATAGTTTCATAAGGCCAAAAGTAGACCAGCTGCCAAGAGTTATCCAACATTTTCTCTCTTGGTTCGCAAGACTAGAGCAAATTTAGACAATTGTGAACTTGAGAAAATTAAAGACAATGTGGCATTCAAGATGGAACTTGGTAAGTTCATTCCTCTTATTACCAAAAAATATTAACAAACTGTAATTGGGTTTTGGTCAAAATCAATGCAGAGGATGCAGACCAGTTGCCAGAGAGCAGTGGCGTAACTGGGGGTTCTCGAGCGGGGGGGCACCTGGGGGGGGCACGCGATTCTCTGGGGGGGCACCCACTATACTAATTGTATATTTTAGCCAGAGTTGGAAAGTTCATATGGGGGGGCACCTGGGGGGGCACAGGTCCAATATGGGGGGGCCTGTGCCCCCCCGTGCCCCCCCATAGGGACGCCACTGCCAGAGAGACTACTGGAACACGTTTCTATGTGAATCCTAGTGCTAAACATATGAACTACATCAAAGTAACACCGATTTGCAAGTGAAGGCTTCGAAATGTGACTCTTGCGATGCCGCTTGAGCGTATAACCCTCACCATTCATCTTCAGTGAGTTAAGTTAAACTTGGGATGTGCTTGAGTTAGAAATGACTCCCTTAACAGGAATTTGAAAAGAAAGTTGGGGCACAGTGAGACGCCAGGCACAGTGAGACAAAGCCCGTTGCGCCCGTACCGGTAGCGTCTTTATAAAAAGCTGAATTACAAGATTTTGTGTGAACAGAAACACTCTCCAGCCTGGTTTTTAAGATCCACAAAAACGACACACACAATAGAGTCACTTGTATATTTACACAGAGACGGTTTCTCTCCATTCAATAACAATTTTATAAAAACACCAACAATAACATTCTCTGCAACTCTGAAGATTCTCATAAAATACTATAACAATAAGGCTCAATCAAACAACAGAGATATGACTCAGGGAAGTCTAATACACAATTTCAAAATATTAATTCATTAAATTTAACAGGTCATCAAACACAGACAATCGTATGACTTCGAACATTCTCTGGACATTTGATTTTGGCAAGTTTAGAAACACTTGAGCTGATTTTGAAAGCAAGAAAGGATATTTCCACAAAAAAATAAATGTATACAGCACTACCCAAATACAATGCATTACAATGCATTATAGTAATTTTTGCAACTAATGCTCATCATATTGATTCTGACTATCAACTCCAGAAGAAGATAAAGCACAATGTTGGAATCAAAAATTTGTCAATGAATATTAATTATTTTTGGGTAAGACTTCATAATTTCATTACTACATTGGTAATAACTGTTTTTTCACTTGTGGCATCATGGATATACCCCAGAGAAGAAGAACCCCTTCTGACCCCATATCCAATTTGTCAACTAATAATTTCGTAAGGAGCAAAACTTTTGGGCAAGGGTAAATCAGCTACAGTTACTTTGTACATTGTCACTGGTTAATCATCAGTTAATACTGTTAAAATTTTACAATCAATGCTTTTTGTACAACAAAATAATTTTTATAGCATAATTCATCAAAAATATATCAATTAATAAACTGACTATTACTATAAGACCTATTTTATACAAATATACACTGTATGTATCAACAATCTACTACTCACTGGTACAGTGGTACCCTGTAACACTATATTTAACAGTTTACAAGGAATTACTAACACGCTAACACAACGCAGTGTTGTTAAGTCAGTATGTAACTTCGGTCAATGTAAATACACCGTTATATATATACTACACTTTTAACAGGTGAGAATTTAGCATCTGAGGTATGTCATTATGTCATTTCTGGGACGGAATGCTGAAGTCTATCTGGATTGAGAGGAAGAGTCGGAATTTATCGTAGAATTGTTATTTAATCCGCCAGGTGCCCCGCCGCTCTTCTCTTCCAAGTCTTTCCAAATCTTGTAGTTTGTCTGAAGATGGCTCATCAGTTCTGGGATGTCGCAGAAACCTGCAAAGAAGTGCAAAGATTACCGTCTATTTCTGAGACAGCAATAGTTCATATGATTGATTGATTGATTGATTTCCCACTGCTGTTGGCATTTACAAAAAGTATGAAACAGTTTTTCAGAGAGCTCCCAAAGACCAAAAAATTTAACTCTTCCATTTTTTGTCCTTAAAGTAAAATATGGTTCCCATACAAGGATAGGATAGAAGTTTAATTAAACACTAATGACCTGCTGGATCCATGCTTTTTCAAATATGTGGGACACTGTCACGAAAAATTGTATTTTCAATATGAGAGCATGTCAAATAAATAAATATTTCTGTCCATCTATCAGCAAGTACTGTGGCGTCCCTTGCTCTTCATGGGATAAACAACAAAGTGAGACAATTCTGAACTAACCGAAGAACCCGAGATATCAACCCACAGCGCTCCTGAAGAAACATTGGGGTTAAAAAAATGAACCAAAAACGGGACCTATACCACCTGAAACTACAATATCATATGAACATTTTAAGACAAAAACGAAAAAAATCTGTTGGGAATTTTTTGAGAAATTCAAGTTTTTAAAAATGTTGTTTATCTCATCACTTGAATAAATGTAAAATGGCTTATAATTTAATAAACAAGCTTGAAAACGTGATTAAACATGCCAGCTTAGCCAGTGATGGAAATGGAAAATTTTCGTCGGGGGAGCTCTCAGCTTGTGCGGCAGCGGCTCGCCATTCCAAATTTTTAAAAGGGAAAGAATTCTTCCACCAGAGCGTAATTTTGGCTAAAAATGCTATGAGGACTGAAAAAGTAACATGATAATTGTAATTTCACAACTGATCATTGGGGGAGCTGTAGCAGGGTACAGCTCCCCCTGTTTTTTGGTCAAGGGAGCTCAGCTCCCCCGAGCTCCCCCCCATTTCCATCACTGAGCTTAGCTTTCTTAGGAATTTCAATAAAGTTAAAACAATGAAACAAAAATATTTACCGACGTTTTCTTAGTAAATGTGACACATTGTTTATCACACACCATATAAATGCAAAAATGCTGAAAATAACCAAATTCTCCATATTTTCAGTCTTTGGGGTTATTAAACAAATTTGTTATCCTTAATCTGGATATGAAAAGCTTCTACAGCTTTTAGAAAGTGAAAGCATGTCTAAAACAGATATAAACATGACAAGTAAGTATCTTCTCACAGCACCGATCATTATTATTTCAGACGGGTTTCTCATTGGCCCATATGATACTACATATGTACAATAGATCAAATAGATAAAATAGAGCAAAGGCGATGCAGGCTGAAGTATTTGACAGTAATATCTAGAGTGATATCTGAGGCTAAAATAACATGTCACAATTTAATTTTCTAACAGAGTTTTGTGAAATCAACTGAAATTTTTCTTCTGCATCTGCATTGGAGGCCTAAATTAGGATAAATATGCTTCAAAATTAATTACTATTTGATATTGAATGGAATATCCTGATATCCTTTGACATAATATAGCTATGACACTAGGCATGGCTGTTCTCGGCTGTGTGCAGAAATTGGGCTTGATGTTTGCTGCACTTTTTCAGGTACCTTGTACATGCCTAACTGTAGTGAACACTACTGTGGTTGTTTGAATATATATCCTGCACCATGCATGCACTTTTTAATCTGTTTCTAATCTGAGAATCTCTTTGAACAGAACAAATTTAGGGAGGTACCAAAAAATGCTTGCATGCACAGAATCATAGAATGCAACAGCTGTAATTGGGCCTATGTTTTTTTGCAACATATTCTGCACTGCATATCAAGGCTCGAGAGTTACTAGAAATCAGTAACTGAATAAATTAACTTCCCTCAGAGGTTTACTTGCTAATTTTCTCTTTCACAATGAGAAAATAGATGTGAACCTTCATTTTAAAGTCAGTCATTTGATTTGGAAACAGCTGTGACCGCTCACTGTGCAATATATTTATAATACCCATTTTGATAAGGGAGAAGGAAAGCGGTGCCATTCTCCTTTTACTGAGTCTGGAAACTTTGTGTATTTGTGGTCACTGCTACATGCATAATAATGTTTGAAAGTAGACAATCTGCTGTAGTCCGCTTGACCAAACATAAGTTTTAGACCCACTTTTCACATTTAAAGCTTTCCATATACATGTCAAGCAAGGTTTAAAACTTCTCAACAACAAAGAGTGAAAACAATTAAGAAATGTGTTACTTATAGCATTTTTGAATTTTCAGTGTGTGATAAACAATGTGTCACATTTATTTCAGTAAAGTAACAAAATATTTTCATTTCAATGTTGTAACGTGTTTGAAATTCTTAAGCGAGCAGAACTAACAGGTCTCATTGTGTTTTTCAACTTGTTTGTTGTCTTATAAGCCATTTTACATGTATTGAAGTGATGAGATAAACAAGATTTTTAAAAACTTGAATTTCTCAAAAAATTTCCAACAGATTTTTTTCGTGTCTGTCTTAAAATGTTTGTATGATCGTATAGTTTCAGGCGGTATAGGTCCTGTTTTCGGTTCATTTTTTCAACCCCAATGTTTTTTCAGGAGAGCTGTGAACCATTAATGACAAAATCAAACAAAGGATAAGGCAACACAGTAAATTAAAACATTATAATAATATATTTTGCAAATTGCACTCACAATCCCAAGCTTCAAACATATCGTTGATGAAAAGTTCAATAAAACCGGTCTGCGATTTAGGAATGTTGCAGGTTTTTCTGTCGAAAGCAGGCATTACCACTTGAAGACCTCTCTGTTTCTCATCATCTGTCTGCAAAACAATATAAGACTCAGTCATTTTACTGTATTAAACATAAGTATATAAGGAGATTCTACAATGTGACATAATTTTATGTTTTTGCATTGCGCTGTGCAGACTTTAAGAAAATGTCCCTATCAATGTATCAATTTGCATCATCCTGACAGTTTGAAATTAGTTTCCTGTTCTTAATAGGTGATCTGGACATTAGGCCTACATCAAGGACCGGATCTTTGCCTAACTCCACAAATCAAAGTGAGTGATAATGGGTGATTAAGACATCTGCCCAAAGGATTGGATCTTTTCCCCAAAAAAAAGCCAATATCTGAAAAACAGTACTTTGGGAAAACCTTGGGTATTATCCTACTTTAGCCCCCTTGAGGGTTTAAACTTTTTAAAGGTATTTCCATAGATATTGATTTACAAAAACTGATACTGAAAAATAACTCAAATATCTTTCCAGTCTGTATATCACAGAATAAATACTGTAAAAGTGTGAAGGGAGATCATTACAATGAATTCTCAGAGTTATATGTTTCTTAAAACATTCAAACTGAAGTGTGATATATTGCAAAATACTGTCTTATATATACTCCCACTTTAGCCCCCTTTCCCATTGACTGTACCATTGAAAAGGGGGCTAATGTATGAGTATATATAGACAGTAGGATATAGCAAAAACTGTCTTATTATACTCCTGCTTTAGCCCCCTTTTCTACTGACAGTACCATTGAAAAGGGGGCTAAAGCAGGAGTATATATGGAAAGTTGGATATAGCAAAAACTGTCTTGTTATACTCCTGCCTTAGCCCCCTTTTCCATTGACAGTACCATTGAAAAAGGGGCTATAGCAGGAGTATATATAAGACAGTATTTTATATATCCTACTGTCTTATATATACTCCTACATTAGCCCCCTTTTCAATGGTACTGTCAATGGAAAAGGGGGCTAAAGCAGGAGTATAATAAGACAGTATTTTGATAAATAGTTAGACAATTATTTCTTTGTTATATTGACTGTATAAGCGTCATCTTGTGTATAAACATAATGACGTTTATACAGTAAAAATTACCACCACTATTTCCCATGAAAAAGGGCCTCAATGTTTAGACCCCTGAGGGGGCTAATGTAGGATAATGCCAAACCTTGTCTGACGGAATGATAATGCGCAAAGGTTACCTATTTCGCCCAAAGACCATCTACAAATATCCTTGCCCAATGGGCTTATTGCCAAAGTGGGCAGTTCTTTGATATGGGTTTTACCAACCAGTCTCTTAGGATTCCATCTCAGGCCCATCGTCTTCAAAACTGGTTCTGCCATATATGATGACCCACGCAAGCAATCATCTCATCAGTTCTTCATCTGTACGGAGGCCAGTTTACAGACTGATAAACCATAAAAATTATTATATAATATATGATATTTACCTGTCTGAAATATTCCTCAGAAATCCTGACAGCCCATTCCTTGCACATTTCATAGGGCCTACAAGGGTTGGACACATCTGCACATTTTATCAAAATCCTTTTTATCAAGAGCTTGTTCTCTGGAGAGGAAAGATCCACTGACACCGGGGAAGAACTGCTGCGACTCAGCTGAAATATGAAAAGAGGAAAATTACCGCTTGTGAAATAATTTACAGGAGCACATCATGACCAACAAGGGACTTTAAGAGTAAGTAAGTTCTTTTGTAGTCAAATACACAAAGGCCCCTTTGTTAAAAGACTTTTCGCAGGAGGAATGCAGCAACATTAGACAATTAGTATTGAGATATCTTACCATTTCAAAACAAAAAAAAACTTTAATTGTTATGCTGTATCATCAGCAGATATTTGCACAGAATTAAACAAATTAAATTGAAAATGAATACCCACTGAAACACTCATATCTTCTTCATTGTTGCACTTGACAGCTTTTGTAATGGCACTGTTGAATTTGGATAAATGTTCAAAATGCTTTGTCATCTCTGTCGCAAGAACCATGTCCACCATCATCTGTCTGAGCGCTCGATAATCCTCCCTGAGAAAATAATTATCGAATAAACTATACAGTATTATGACAATGAAATATAAACTTAAACTAGAGACCGGGTAACCGCGAAGCGGTGACAAAACTTCACCGCCTATAATCGGGGTGTTATTGGTACAATGCAACTAAAGTAAGGGTATTAGGTTATGGGTCCGACTCCAAGCAATCTTTCAGAGCCACTTTCAGCCCTCAAAATCAATTTCCTGTGACGGGGCGATTTTTTCTTGAAAAATGCAAAAACGGACGTTTTTGGCAATTTGGGGGCTCAGAAATGATGCGATTTTCATCATTTTTGCAGGAAATGCTGCTCTACTAGTGAGGATTAGTAATGTGTCAAGACATTTGGCCCGAGTACGTTCAGGTTGATTCTGACCGGAAGGCCCATTTTCCTATCTTTTAGCATGCGAATGCCGTAATGGACCCACATAGGCCTATGCAAAGGCCTAGAATCACAAAACCATGCAATTCTAGGGGGAAGGGGTCCAGAAAGGCATTAAACTGCCACCGGCACCCCCACAATGCGGTGTTTCAGCTTTTCCCGCCAAAAATATGCGGTTTTTCTGTTTTGACCTGTTTCCGGGGCAATCCCGGTCCATGTCACAGCCATAGTGATGCTAATCTACTCCATTCTAACCAATTTCCATGCTATTTACTGGCCTGCAGCCTCAACTTCAAAGTTCACCTGCATTAAGTCAGCCAATCACAGCACAGCTTTTTGTTTACTGCGGGACTCGAAACCATAAGACATGTGTCGTCTGCTAGAATGGAGTCTTCTGCAAGTATTTCAGCTTGCAGGTTGCTTATATAACATAGAGAAGGCTTGAATTAGGTATATTTTGGCTTTCTACAGTATTAGATCACAGGAGTTTCAGCAAAAAGCATAATTCAAAGGGGGGGGGGGGTGCACCGTAGGATAATTGCTGGTTTTGATGACGCGGTCAATATTTAAAATTATGTAACTGCATAACCAAACATGGGATCACCACAGTTATAACTTACAGCACTGGCCCGGCCACCAAGCCAGCTTTTGGCCTCACTTTGAAAACCCTGGGGCTTACGGTTTCTGACATCTCGTGCGACAATCGCTTAGTACTAAAAATGGCCGTAGCCATCTTGGACCTGGACCTGCGTTTTCGGAAGTCTCACTTTGTAACTTGCAAAAAGCATGTGGAACCTAATAAAAGTGACAGAAACGAAATCCGGGCATAACCGGATGAGATTTGGGCATTTCAAAAGTATGGAAAATCTGACTTCAAAGTGCTCTGCTACCTTGAAAAATGAATCAAGGTCAGCGAAACCGGGTGGGTGTCATACGGGCATGGTGGGCTTCCTTCATGAATTTTTTGAAAATTTTTCGAGGACCTTTTTCGGAAAGTACGAACGCAACTTGAATACTAGAAATCGGGTAACCGCGATGCGGTGACAAAACTTCACCTATCATATAATTATTGGCAGTGAAATCAATGTGAGAAAACACAGAAATGATATCGGAAATGACATTGGACATGAACTTGAACATGAACATGAAACTCGCACATGAACTTGCACATAAACTTGTACATGCAATTGCATGCGTCTTGCACATGTAACATTACATGCAATATCACACACAATATCACATGTAATATTATGCAATATCAAATGTAAAGTTACATGTAATGTATTTAAAATACAATATCACTTGCAATATCATGCAAAATCATATCACATGTAATATTAATTTATCACCTATAATTTTGCATGTTACTTAGAATGTACATAGTGTGCACAGATATATGGAAGTACTTAAAGACTATCTGTCCGTGGAGTAGTTGTGATGTGACATATAGTCAGCAGACAGATAAACCCTTACTGTAACATGTCAATTGGTTTGTGGCCATACACTGACTGATTCGCAGACTGATACACTGACTGATACTTATGATACACTGTCTGATACACTGTCTGATACACTGTCTGATACACTGACTAATACACTGACTGATACACTGACTGATACACTGACTGATACAAAAATATCTGACCGAAAGCACATAATTTTGAGGGTTGGGCGTTCCTTTAACGCACCAGAGTTACAAGAAAACATTCAGAGAATGAAAACTAGAGGAAAATTTGATTTGCCGAATATTGAACAGTACATTGAACAGTCCAATGACCAGCGCATTGACCAGCGCATTGACCATGCATCAACCAGTACATCAACCAGTGCATCAACCAGTGCATCAACCCGAACATCAATCAGTACATCATCAGTACATCAACCTTGGAATTTTAGGAATGCATTGGCTAAGACACTTCTAGTCCTGAAAACATATCGAAATGACTGCAATTTCTGAAAACATACATTTTTCAGGGTCCGGCGATCTTTTTAACCGTCAGTGATGCAAGAAATTGTTCAAAAATATAAGCTAGAGGAGAATTTGTGCTCTCCAAATCTATTTTCAGATTCTCCATAACTTTACTAGGACCTGAGATACGGCCGATTGAAATTATGGTACAATTCAGAAATGTGGACTCCAGAAATTTCTGAAAAAATGCAGTTTTTCACTTAAAATTACTCTAGAACTGAAACGGTTACATGGAAACAAATATTACTTGGCAGGATTATCTGAACAAAAGATGAAAGTATGCTCAAATAGCTTCATTGAAATAAAATGATTATTTCCTTGTCAAAATGATGATAAATTGTGAAAATTTGACAAAAAACATTAAATTTTCAGGGTCCGGCGATCTTTTATACCGTCAGAGCTACGACAAAATGTTCAATATATGGCAACTAGGGGAGAATTTGGCCTTTCCAAATCTGTTTTCAGATTCTCTGTAACTTAATTAGGACCGGAGCTACAGCCGATCGAAATAACGCTATTATTGAGAAATGTGAAAAAATATCGTAAATTTTTCCCTAATTTTTTGACCTTGTGACCTTCACGGTCTAATGTAGGTTAATCTGAGGACCTTGAAAATTTATAAGATGCCTCTAAACTATTGTAGCAAGTATGTGTGACATTTTTATAACAATATTTTGATTTCTTGTCTGTGTAAAAAAATCAAATGTCAAAAAAGTAAAATTTTTCATCATGTTTGACCTTGAATTTGACCTTGAAAATAATTTTCTAGGTCAAAACAAATATGATTTTCAGAATCAAGATGGGAAAATGAGGGGATCAATTAATTATTGTAACTCTCTCGGATCTATATTTCCATGTCAAAAACGCGATAATTTGTCATTTTTTAACATTCTCCGGTTTGCGATATTTGGAATTTTGTAGAAAATTAAGGTAAAATGTTAGAGGACTTTGGATTGCATATTCTAAATGCACATATTTTTGTCTGTCTAGAGATAATATATCAAGGTGATATCATGAAAAAAACATAATTTTCAGAATTTTTGAAAATAAACACTTTTTGCACTTTGAAGAGCCAAATGACCTTGAAAAATGAGGTCAAGGTCAAATTTGAAGGTGGGTATGGGGGTTTTGGGGGCTACTTTGGGGGGGTTCACTATACATTGTTATGGCCTAAAATCGATATTTCAGGGTCAGACATTCAAGGTCACCTGTTTTGACGACGCGGTCAATATTTAAAATTCTGTAACTCAAAAAGTAAGCATGATATCATTATAAAAATAAGTCGCAGACCTAGATTAGTCATTTATAAAACTTTTGTCATCAATTACACAATTGAAAAATTGTTGGTTTCTGAGATCATGTGTTCTCAATTCCAGGAGTGAAAATGGCTCTGTACGACCTTGACCTTGACCTACTTTCCTGAAACTGGGTCAGATTGTGTAACGTATATGTAGTACATGTAATATAGTTGGGAAGTGAAATTTGCCTGTAATTACCTGAGAAGCAATCATTTGAAATAATAAAAAAACTGACTTTGAAGTGGCCTGTGACCTTGAAAAATGATTCAAGGTCACCGATACTTGGTCAGTGTGATAAGGTCATGTAAGACTATGTATGTGAATTTTTTGAAATTTTTTCGAAGAAATTAGGGGGTGGCGGAAAAATAATAATAATAATAATAATAATAATAAAAATATTTACGAAAACAAGAAACTTCACCTATGGAATAGGTGAAGTTTAATTATTTTGCTTTGGTTATTTTATGGAGATACTGAATTTTAAGATATGCTAGTGGCCAATCCATAACACAAAACTACATTTATGTATTAGACAGCGTGTGGACAATCATATAAAGGAAAGATGCAGGTCAGTGTGTTAAGTAATTAAAAGTAACACAGATGCTTCACCTGTCAATATTCTTGAAAATGTTGACAATGGGATCCTTGCTGGTTAACCGAAAAGCTAAACTGCTGTGGTGGTTTTCCAGAACCGCACTGAAACCAGAAAAAGAAGAATATTAGATTACGGTGAAACAAAAAAATCAACATTACTATCTCAGCACTAAGTTTTAATTGATTGTACTAATGATTCCCACAGAACAAAACCTTTGTCCTTGACAAATTAATTAGGTCAGTCCATTAAGAGATTAACTCGACTTACGAATCATTGTAAAGAATAGCGAGCGGTGAACTGGAGTTGACCAAGAACGTGTTGGTTCTTCCGGGATGGTCGACGTCATGAACTGCAGCCGCTAACAAGGCAGCCACCGCATCTATTTCATCCATTACTTCCTGCAATGACAAAGTAAATTTAGTAGAGAGTTATTATCACCTAAGCTTGTACATACAGCAACTTACATACGAAACATAAACATTATTAGAGCAACATGCTTTGGTGTGATGATGCACAAGAGTTACGTCTCAGTCAGAGCATGATCTCGAGGACATATAAGTTGTGACCTCCAACAAAGATTTGTGTCCACACAGGCCTGCAGTATCTTTATGCAACTAATGATATTTTTCTTGTTCTTTCTCCTGGTGCTAATTAGCAGTTGGGTCAAGAGTGGACTGGGTTATTTATGCAAAGACTTCCCAAAGCATCTTAGTCTGGCTAATTAGAAGAGACAGTGCTAATGCATACTAATTAATGCTATTCTCAAGAGCTTGTACCAGAATGCTCCAGGTGAAGACCCAAGCCCCAAGTTGGCAGAAAGAATGGATAGATTATTGGGGCTTTACATCCTGTATTTGTGCACTTGGTAGGCTAATTAAGACAGGAGGAGGACACGGCAATGAGTCAAAGGATGACTGAAACAGCTATCCAACATAGGCCCTGGTGACCCAACAAGAGGTGGATTCGAACCCAGCACCCAGCCATTTGTAGCATACTGCCACATTTGCTGAGCTAACCTTTCACCCAGTTGTTGGAAAGAAATAACAGGAGAAACATAGATCTGCATAAAATATAAATGTAAATATTGATTAAAATTCACATTAAACTAATATTAAGGCAACAACAGAAAATCATTAGTAAACTAATTGACCTACCCTGAGACAAGCCGAGTGAAATAGCAGCGCAAGGCCTCACACCACATCGCATGCTAAAGAAACTGTTAATAGCATATACGTGTATTCACTTCTCACCTTGACCCTGTAGCATGAGAGGAAGTAGGCAGTAGCATGGACTACATCAGCAGCATGGGTTGAATTGTGGTAGGTGTTGGTCGAATGGTAGTTCGCTTCGATGAGTTGCAACCAGTTTGCCATGACGCGTTCGCTGCACCGAAGGAAGGACAGGACACCAAAACGCTGGAAGGTCTTCATGGCAAGATAGCGCAGAGGTCTGCAAAAGTAGGAGCGAACATTTAGACATTTTAAAATAGCCCTTTTCTATTCTTTGTCTGGGCATTGTCTATATTATACACCGGTCAATTCTCATACATGTAGATAAGAAGAAATTGCCTTCGAGCCATGCATAGTTCAGAACACGAACACTTTTGTTAGTGGTTGCTTACTGGTCGTGATCTCATTAAGTGTGTCAATTCAAATTAAATCGAGATCCCATGTGTCATATCAGTTGTTTTGAATGTTGCTGGTTTTTTTTTCACAAAATCACAAACAAGTATTCAGGAATTTGATCCTGTAAGTTAATGTTACTACTGCACAATCCATTATTCAAATTTGACCAAATGACATGAGGTTTATGAGACCATATAATATTCCAGACAACCAAGTAACAAAAATTAGGGCTTGGCACTGATTGATGGTCCTGGCTCAATTTGTGAACCCATCTTTGATAACAAGTAAGGTTAGAAAGCATAACGAAACAAATGTCATTACTTTGCAGAAAGAATAATTTTTAAGTAGCTTTTTTTTGCTACATCTTGTAAAACTCAAGGGATTAATTTAGTTTCACATATGGTCAGGTCAACTATAAGGACTTTTATTGATCAACCTGAGGCACAGAGCCAATCAGTTCAACAATGGAATAACAATTTGTGTAATTGGTTGTCAATCCTAGAAGAGTAAGTCTATAAAGTATGACCATTTATTACTTTGACCAAAAAATCCTTCCCTTTGAATAGCCCAAAATCAAACATATTCTCTTAAAGGACTCTCTGGTGGGTCTGAGAGAAATTCAGAGTGCCAACAATACGCATGATTCTTTAAAAAAAAGTAATTGAAATGGACAATAGAATCATCATAATCATTCAATGATTCATTTTTAAACATTAGAAATTATTAAATACAGAATTTTAAAAAGCACCACAGAGGATTAATGGCAGCATCGCCACTTCTTATTCACACGTAGTGACAATGTCATCTTTTGACTCTTCAACTATGAGTAAAAGTGAAACTTGTTATCGACTCTAGAAGTGACCTCCCCTACACTGTAAAATTTGAAATTCTGAGTCAGCTCAATTGATTGAGTGAGATGGTTGCACAATTTGTTTGAGCTAACATAGCTTGATGTGTTGAGTTATGATAATCTTTTCGTTGTTATAACATAAAACAACAAGCTATGATAGCTCAAAGGAATTGTGCAACCATCTCACTCAATCATTTAAGCTGACTCAAAATTCAAATTTTACAGTGTATACTGCATTTCAATAGGTTTACTCTGCTTCTGTGCACTTTGATGCCAAATACATACATAAATTACCTCTTATTTGTGAGTTTTTCCAAGGCAAATACATCAACGTCCCAAGTGGGTTCCTTGTCCAGAATAGCCTCGATCTCAGAAGGGTACTGGTCAACTCCTGTGGGGGAACTTCCATCGCCAAACACAACTGAAAAAGATCAGTGAGTAGTGAGTAGACACACCAGCTTTCTCTTTTCATGAACTTTTGAATATGGAAATGGAAAGATATGTCTCCAAGTAATAGGATGTAAAAACATTTTAAAAATAGGGAATTAATCCTTCTACTCATTTAAAAGAAACAACTTAACAAGGGAATACATAATTTTGCAGTATTTTACATGCAGTCCAAAAGTTTTCTTCTTCTGTCTTTTTTGTTGACACATAGAATTACTGCACATTGAAGATCCTTAATATCTCATATATTGAAGAGACAAATTGATCTATAAAATGACATTTACAGAGTCATAAATCTTCCTGTCTCATTTGAAAATCTTTTAAAAAATTATACACGTGCATCAATGACTTTAGAGTGCCATTTATCTTAATCAAAACTAGACAAAAAACACATTGTCAGGGGACCAATGCCAAAAAATCTGATCAATCACTGACATTAAGTTCTATGAAATTGAGCAGTCTGCAGTTGATACAAATTAAGATTATTTGATAGGACGGGTTGAGTAGCTGCTGTCAGAATAAAAAGGATGATCTAATTGATCTTTTCTGACACACATTTATTAAATTTAGTGCCAAGTATAGTGGAATGGGTCTCTTTGGAAAGTTCCTTTTCTTTTACAAGTGCAATTTCCCATATTATATCTTCCTAATATTGATTGGATCCAGTTCATTGAGATAGCAGTGTTCTCGGTAACTGCAAAGTGAAACCGTATTTTAAAAATCATTAAACGTACCTCGATTCTGGAAATCTGTAATTGAAGAACGTCTTCTTGTGGAACCCGTAGAGTGTAGAGTTATACTCGACTGGAATGAAAAAATAATAATGAAATAAAATTTAATTAATATGTTACTTAATCTGAAAATAGTAATTATTAAAGCATACCCCAACCAGGGCCCTACCTGTTCTCTTACAATATTCTATAAACGGGAATGTTACATCAGTGATCGGTCAGTGATTTTCTATTCATAACGAAGCTGAAAATTTTTATGATAAACAAATCTGCATACAGTAAATCAGACAGTCAGTATGTTTTATCACCTGTCAGCATTCATTCATCTGCTTATCAATTGTCTAATTACCAATCTAAAATAATACTTATTGTGTTTGAATGTATGTTATTGTTTTAATTTTCCACTTTGGACTTTTAAGTAATCAAGTGCAACTGTGCAACTCATTGAAAAGTTAAAAAACGAAATTACGTATACAGCACAGAGTTCGACTCGTTCTGTTTTTACGCATGAACTAAAGGAAGGCGCATCTGAGGTTGCGGAAAAAATGAACATCCTTTGAGCCAGATCCTTCTTCGATATAATTGGATCAATGTAACATCAATAAATTAGAAAAAAGGACAATTTCTAGAACATTTGTTAGGATGACGCTGGTCAGAAACTGAAGTTAGTCGATTCAAAGCGCTGCCTGACAGTACAAGACAAATTGAGTGCGTTCAAAGGCTCTCTTTGCTCAACTTCCTTGATGGACGATAGTGTCTTTTATGAACTGCGCCACACATAAAGAGAACACAAGTTTACATACTGCTTCATTGAAAAAACAGAAAAAGAAACGAAAGCACTGTTCACTAACCTCAGCAGACATGAGACCCCCAACCAATCCACTGATGATGTGGTCGTTGCGGATTTGTTGATCGATTTCAGGAGAATACAACTCGGAGGAACGCAGCATGTCGAGGACTTTGTCAAGCGCTTGCGCAACTTGTGAGGGACTGTTCTGTTGGGCTGCGTTAATTATATTTATTACCTATAACAAACATTTTAAAATAATACACTTTATATTCAAACAATGCGTAAATTGAGAATCAATATTACCCTTCCACCTTTTCAGATTTGTTGATCTCTCTCGCAAATCGCACAGCCCTTATTTCAAATTTCCGAAAGGTTCAAAATATTCCAAAGTTAGCGAAATGCACAATCTCAATAACATAAATTGACAAAGGCATTAAATTTGTTCTTTATTGTGTTAGAATATATTTTGAGAGAATGGTCAGGCTTGCAACCTGAAACGTTGTTCTCAGTTATCAAAATTTTCATGTCTAATCACAGCATTGGATTGTTCATACCATAGAAATACATGGTTCATACACACTGTGTACCAACCAAGTGACCCTATTAAGGATTTTCTTTGTTTACATTTTGCTAGTTTTAATATATAGAGCAAGCAACAAACGTTGCCATATAGCCAGTATGCTGTCTTATAGTATACACAATACACATACAAAATTTGGAATCAATCAGTTAAGTTTTCTTGGAGATTAGGCAGTTTTAGTGCATTTTTTACTAGAATCGCTAAATCTTTTGATTGCTAAATATTTAAAGCTTGAAATTTCACATCAAGATTTCCAATACATAAATACAGCATACTGGCTATGTTATATTGTAATTACATTGGTTTCTGGTCTAAAATTTAAGATTTTATGATTAACTAGGTCGCTTCGCATAAAGCAAGCGGTACAAAGTGTACAATATATGAGTTGTGTTTTGGCATCGGGTTCAAGATGATGTTATGAATGCCAGTACTAGGCCTATAATTGAAATCAAAGGTCAAGTAATCGTATAGAAATTGGGAAAATAACAAATAAGAGAGTAATTTTACTGGAAATACATGAACTGACATTCATGAGATCTTGTTGAATGACCTTTGACAAATAGTGCAGAATCTGACGTTTTGGGGTTAGTTGGTAGTTTCTTCTTGTAGATCTAGACACATGCAACAATTTAGATCATCACGATATCAACACAGATATTATTGCACTCCTTAATGGGCCTTAACTTTGTTGGGTTTTTTTTTCTTTCCAGGGCTGTGACCAATTTTATAGGACCAAGTACCCTGATCATTGGATTATTTCATCTTTTTGGCAGCAACTGACTGACTCATTGCTCATACCTGGGAAATCTCAACCGCCTGTCATGACTATTAGTGTCGTTTTCAATAAGATTAGAGATCAATGAAATTCTACGAAAGTCAGGTGAATGTATTGAGTAGAGTGAATGGAAAGATAAGTCGTAGACTTCTGACCTTTGTGATTGGTGCCTCGATGGTCATCGAATGTATCCCTGTAGCCGATTCCCTCCTCCGTTCCAGGAATTGATTGTTCCCTAGCAACAAAGCCATCAACATTAATTATCTTTCTTGATTCCACAGAATTTGTTACACCACAACTCAAAGATTTGCCATCATGCAGATTGATAGCAACTTATCAGCCCCTGACTAACATTGATCAAATTCAAACATTATTTCGCAACCAAAACTGACCGCAGATTAGCCCGAACATCAAACTCGACTTGTGTTGTTAGTATGGTTTGTTTGGATACCCCCACTCCAGTGGACCGGTATTGGACCTGGGGTGGACAAACTTGACATTTCTGCAAGATTTTGAATGACCTTCAGTTGAAATACCCCTGATGCAAATTTAATGGTCATGTCAGTAAGACAGCTGAATGGCAACTTGGCAAGCATTGCATCAGTGATGCAGGCATTGTTTTGGTGTTTTAGCTATTATGATGAGACTCTTCTTTAAAAGATGGAATTCAAGACACTGAGGGGTGCACATGCATTTACTTTCAAGAGCAACTGTAGTACTGTACCAATATAAATTTACTACCACATCACGGTTTTAATTTCATAACATAACATAATACGGCATGACTGAAAATATGATCGGCTGGCCTCAGGCTAATAATAATGAGGAGGACGCTGAGATGAAGCAGTGTTTTTCTGGACACTAGATTTGTGAGGAGTGCTGACTCAACATCGCCAAGTCAGAAAATGTCACAACCATTTTCAGAAAATTGCTGATATCAGGTGTGTCTGATATCGGTTATCTTTGCAAACCACTAATAAGCCTCATTAACTCCGATCTTCTGTTACGCAAGTATAATAAAGCCATAAGAAACCTATTAATTTCAGAATTTGTGATGGTAAACAAACCATTTAGAAATTTTCTTTTTTAGCGGATAATAGCCATGATGTCACATTCCATAGATAACTCTTATATCAACTGATATCATGTGCATATCTCAAGAGAATACTGAATCTTTAGAATTTTATTAAAGTACAATGTATTACTTATTACAATGTATTTCTGAATAATGATAATATATTTCTGAAGGAGAAAAATGCATAAATTCTGTACATTTCACAAACGATCATTTCTGATAGTAATGCTATCCCCTTATTATAAGAATTCCTACTTTATAATGCCAGGTAAGGTAAAATGACTTAATTTTGGATAGTGATAAGATGCCTCACTTTTAATGAAATATTTTTCCTGATATACACTGAGATCCATTCACATGTGGGCCTTAATCATACACAACTATGAGTTGTATTATTGTAATTGAATAGCCTTCACAGAAGCGGCTCACAGAATAGGATCATGGTCGCTGATGGCTCATATAAGTAGAGTACAGGTAGATACAGATAGATATTTATAATCATCTTGAGCATGTGGATGGAAATGAAAATGATATTCCTGCTGTGCTTTGCTCACCTGTTATCTGATCGAGGTCCCTGGTCGACCTGAGAGTCACATAATGCTGTAATTGGCTGAAATGAAAAACAGGCTTCTTGTTACAGAGGCCACTGACATACTTCTTGGATGCTAGGAATGATCCTGGGCTAATTTTAGAACAAAATGTCAAGAAAGTAATACGATTAAGTCTTGCTTCATAATGTTAATCATTATTTTGTGATGCCTGAACAATTGAACATCAAACAAATTGGATGGAGTGCATTTGGTAAATTCAGTGAATTTCATTTGAAAAAAATAATGTAAAAAAATAAGCATAGCTTTTGTCTAATCTTTCACAAAGTTTGACATACCACTGCCACAGTTTGTTTGTCTGTAAACCTTTTTAAGAGTGCATGACATGATCAGTTCTAACACAAACTCTCCTTTCCTGACTGCATCACATTTTCAGTGTCTGGATTGTTGTATATTTTGAAAAGCAACTCACCCTTTGTGTCCCATAACAGGAACGACTCGACAAAGATTTTGAACATTTTCTCCGGTTTTCTTCTTCGACCAGAGCGTACCCTCCCATACCTGAAATGGAGGAATAGTTCTAAGATCCATGATTCAAAGAAGAGTCTTCGTACTCACATAAAAGGCATATGAAGGATGGGATGTGATCAGTTATGTTTTGCTTTTTTATTGTTTGAGGCCAATATTTCTAGTAGATTTTTCTCACTTTGAAGATAATTACCTGGTATCTATAGTTCTATGCATTGAAATATGTGCCAGAGAATTAAAAAAATTGTCATAAATTTCTTGTAGATAAAAAGTAAAATGAAAATGTGTCTTTGAATGAGTAATAAAGTATGATGATGTAAAATCCAAAAGGATTCAGAACACTCAAATTGTGAGAAGTAGGCTATGTACCTAGCACTATAAACAATTTTAATGAGCTTCCATGTAAGCAGTTGATGGTTTACTGGAATTCATGTCAAAATGTAATCCAATTATCCTAAATAACACAATTAAATCAGCAAAGTCTACTCTCCACTGTCACCTTATCTTATCTTAAAAGACATTTTTCACCAACCTTCCCTTTCTTCAGTTGAGCATTCATTGTTTCAAATATTTCTAGTCGATTTTTCTCACTCGCATTGACCGCCATTACATCCCTGCCAATAACTTCCTCTGAACTGCATCCGAAAAGTCTTTCATAAGCTGAATTCACAAACTGAAAGTAACATATTAAATAAATGCAACACCGTAAAAAAGATACATTCAGATTCGATACTTTCAAAAATTTGGGAAAGCACTAGTCCTTCTAAGTATATTACTGTGATAGGGATACTATTGCCGAGAACGCGATAATAAAGTATAGAAAAAAATTATATACTACTATAAATTTAAAATTTATTAAATTTATATGGCAGATACAAACATAAAACTAACATAATAACTAAAATATCCTATTGTTTTCAGAGGCCAATCTGGTTAATTTTTACATCAAGGGCAATGTATGTTGTACAAAACAATAAAGCTATTGAAAGGGATTGTCTGAAAACAGCATTGTAATACAAGTCACTTGAATTATTATAACATGGTCAAAACTATATTGATGAGACCTAATATGTGTAGCCACAGTTCAGTTAATCAAGCTGATTTTGTTATTAATGCTCAAGTTGTAATGAATCACAACAAATTTAGGCCAGAGTGCATTTAATCAAGCTTATAAAAAATTGTGATATCAGTGATGATCAACACTCTTAATATAAATAGTTTTGACATCCTTCAGCACCACTTCAAAAACACCTTTTTTACCAGATATTCAATCTACTCATCAACTTTAAAAATTTAAGTAAGATCAGTATTGATGGGCACTTCACAACAATAAGAAACACCAAATATTATTTTTTTTCGAATGTAACTTCAGCGAAAAATTAATTCAAATGAAAAATTATGTTACGTTGTAAATGTCAACTCTCACAGGCCACATAGTAGTATACCCTAAAATGTAATTTTCAAGATATAACTAAATAATTAGGTCAGATGGTACTGTCTACCTTCACTTATGGTTTCAGTTGAAGGTAGTTTAAAAGCTGGAGACCAAACTGTCCATGACGTAACGGCCATACCTGGACAGCTGAGCACATATATTGTATATACATGTATCTATGAGACGGTGACAGAAAACAACCACTTCTGTCAACAACCTTACCTGGAATTGCCTGGGGTCGTCACTCGTGATGTCCACAGCTTCTGAACAATTGTCCAAAGCGGTGACCAGGGCCTTTGCCGCCCTCTTCTGCTGCAACAGTCTCACATCACTGTGTTCCAACATCAGAAGTTCATTCGCACACACACTTGTCTTTGTGCACTCGATAAAACGCTGCAAATAAAGTAATGTGAATTGTCAAACCTGTGCCTTGAAATTGGCAGTCACAGTCAGTTACAGTGACCAGTGTATGATACAGATGTGTACCTCCAACTGAAGCAAAGAGCTTATTGGGTTATGTAATGCATCCAGGCAAACAACAACTATTGTGTGAAAAACAAACTCAAGGATTGTTTCCATATGTTGTGCCTATGTGGCATTGGCTCAGTTGTCTAACAGCGTGACAGTAGACTTTAAATATGCCCTCTAAGTGGAAGTCAACAATACTCAGCATACAGCAGTGGCATGATTTTATCTCAAGATTCAAATAATTGCTTCAGAACTGACTTACTCTGGTGAAACCAGCATTGAGCAAAGGACGAACAGCAGGTTCCTCTTCGTTGTCGCGACTGGAAAAAGTCATTTTGGAATAAAGTGTATCTGTCTGTGTACTGGACGACCAAGCATTACAAAACAGTTATATGATGGTCTCACTGGTCTTATATCGCAAGGTTGTGGACATTAAATTCAACCTTCTAAGAAAGATTTCTGATACAAGAAAGACTATAGGTGAAAGGGAATTCAATCACAAATTTTATTTGCTGCATGTTCTTCAATGAAAAGAAGAGCCTTAGCCCTTACCATCTCCTCGTCACCGCAACAATGACACTGTGTTCGCTGCATTGTGTAGCACGTAATGACCTGGAGGCAAACAGAATGTATATATAACACATGAAATTGAAAAATTTTAAATCTTTTTTTAATATGTCACAAGTGACATAGTAATAGCTAATCGAGGGATCAATGGGATGTTTCATTTATCTTCTAAACTTCAGGAGGTCACGACCAGTCACACTTATCAGAGAAAGTTTTTGAAGCACCGATACTAAGGACAACATGTAACATCAGATGGCAGGATAAGTTGTCACAGCGTTAATATAGAAATTACTTGAGATTTTGAACCATGATGCCATTTCAAGTTTCTTAAAAGAAACCTCGAGTCTGAGCAGTTTAAGCAAATACTTCGTTCTCTTTTTACTGTGAGGTTGTCTCTGTTGCTTCCATTGCTTTTTCATAACATTATAATACTTTCCTAGCCAACAAAACTATCAGAAAAAGCTGCTGAGAACTATTACAATATCTTACCGACACAGAGCATCTGGGTCGAAAAATTTGTGAGGGCGATGGTCGATTATTACTACATCGTGCTGCTTTTCAAGAAAGGACTCGAGAGCATTTTCTGCATTTCGAACGAGACTGCAAGAGTAACCCGCTTGGTCCGCTGCCCCCAATAGTCCTTCACTTTGGGCGTCCTCTTTCCCAAACACCAGCAGCACCTGAAAATTTCACCAACAACATATCAAAATATTGTCATCAGCATGACACTTTATAGATTGGTGTCTCCTCTAAACTTTTCGACATACCAATTTTAAATATGACCCTTTCGTTAGAATAAACATTGGACAATGTATTTTTAGGAAAACCTTTTATAAATAATGTTTTTCTTGTATTCTTTTAAATATAATCATACTGTGTCAGTGCTTTTGACAACCACAGAGAACAGATAGTGGATGACAGAGCCTCTATTCAGACTACGTGTACAGCTGTATAAGTGAGTAAGAGTAGCAGCCCTGATTATGGCTGATAGTAATTACAGGTGAACGAAGTCTACATTTATATGGACCACATCTTCACCGTATTTAACAAAGGATGCTGTTGCAAAACTGCACTGAAGCGTCTACAGGTCATGACTAAACTGCAAAGAATGTAATTCATATGGGATGAACCAGATTAAAGAAGCCATGTAAAAACTACTAGTAAAAAGTGAAGCAGGCTGGCATGTGTGCCATCCACTGAAATATCTTCTCATTATTCTCCTCTCCCTTTCAATCATCCTTCTTTCACATTATATTCTTCTATACAATTCCAAATAGGAATCCTGTCTCAGGTGCATAATCATCAGGACTGTTGTTCAACAAGGTCCCCTAAGAAATATTGACATCTTTTATTTATTTATCTGGGATGCTGGTTGACATCTCTGTATCGTGACCGATATTTCATTTTTCTAGGATTCAAATTATCATAATGTCTTTTGTGATTATTTAGGTTGATGTGAAGATTTTTTTCCATTCAAGAAGTTTGAATGTCATCTGATAACATAAATTATTAATATTGCCTTAATATCTTCCCTTAAATGCACTTCTGTTGACTACCTTCACTTCTTCTTTTGGTTTTGTGTAACTCTTAATTTGATCTTGTTACATACATTCAAGACAAGATTAATGATTTCCTCAATGCTTTTGTAGGTTGTGGGTGATACCATATAAATATATAATATTGCCAAAGGGCACACCACATAAACACAGAGTTGCTAACAGTGGCGTAGCTAGGAAATTTTCCAGGGGGGGGCAAAATTTTCAAGTCATTTATAGAACTATATACAAATATTTATTGGTTTCTTTTTTGCCATATATGGTTTAATGGCGTACATTTTTACAAGACTATTCCGAGTAGTGTATTGTTTCATCTTATTTTGTTGGACATACCGTGCTAATGAACCAAGACAGTGTATTTCTTTATTCAATGATTGATTTTAAAAGGGAGCGACCATTAAATATCCAGGGGAGGAGGGCCTGGAGGTTTCCTCGGTTGGAAATTATCTATTTCACGGCAGCGGCGGCAAAAAGTCCAAGCCCTCCTTGAGATTAAATGTGGCCCCCTAATTGGAAGGAATGCAGCTGAATTTTACCAAACTAGGTTAACTAGCCATTTATAAAGACTGAAGAGGTGAAAATTTACTTACTAATTTTAATTTAGTAATGTGACTAAACCCCTTAGAAAACTTAGTCATGAGGTAAATACTAACAATACAATTATTTGAAAATGCCAGATGAACTACACTAGCCTCTCATTCATTTTCAATGCCTCCATAAATCTTGGCCAGTATATCAACAACTGCTAATTTTTGCACAACGACACAGATGACCATGTTTTGATATCCACTAAAAAACTCAATTTCAACTGTCTTTAATATTCAATGATTTAGTGGAAGTTTCTGAAGCAAAAGGTCTGCAGGCCCTGACATATAGCTTTTTTGAGTCACTGGGGAAACAATTCTCATACAAAGGCAATTGATGTGGAACATGTGGTTCCTCCTTTAATTTGACAAATTCAGCAAAATTTGACTAATTAACTTACTAAGTGATCTAAAGGCCTGGTAAAAAAAGTGTTGACGACAAGGTATAGGTAAAGGGCAGAGGTCTAAAGTCACTATCCTGACAAAACTTTAGAAATTGACGCACCCCATAGAAACCAGCAGGCAAGTCAATAAATACAGTATTTTTAGGTTATCAAAATGACAGAAAAATTTCACTCTCGATTGAGAAGAAAGAAGCAAATAATCTCTAAACATGGTGTAATCAATCTTATCCGGACTGAGATGACTATCGCAATTTCACATCGGCAAAATACAACTTTTGATGACAAGGTAATAATTTTTTTTCTGGTCAGGAAGGAGCCAGGGGGGGGGCAACCGCCCCCCCTGCCCCCCTGTAGCTACGCCACTGGTTGCTAATTGGTGAAGAGTTTGTCTGTTGGTCATACAGAAATGTGCATGTGGCAGAAATTGGGGCTGTATACCGTTGCTTACATTCAATACGATACATATCATCGATACACTTGATCGATACACGATTCGTACCATTGGTCTGCAAATTCAGGCCAATCCGCATTTTACAGAAATCCGCTTCCCGAAAACAAAATTTTTGGCTCGGAAAGTTGATCTCGCACTGGAGCGGACGTCAACATGACAATATTCATGTTCGGTTCATGATTTTTTGGACATTTCCTCTCAAATCTCTGTGCATTAAAGGACTTTTTTTAACTGTATAGGGCATAATTGAACCAAACCAAAAGTGCTGCTTTGAAAACCGGTTCGGGAACTGGTTCGGGAACCGGCCAGACTGTACCGGTGGGGCCAGTATTTATTGAAACGGAGTAGGTCACTAGTAGAAATTATGTTGCCACAATGTGAATTAAATGTTGTGAAACTTTGCCACAACATCACATGCTAGCATCATATCTTTGATGTTGCTTCACAACATCGTTGTACTTTTATCTTTATTATCTTACTTTTGGGGTTGTGTTATGGCTTCACTCCAAAGCCAACACTAACTGTTGTAAAACTGTAACTGGCAAACATTGAATTTTTAGAATATAATATCTGAGTTTTCGTATAAATTCAGTTGATTGAAACTTTGAATATTACATTGCTCGTCATATTTACACGGGATATCAAGTTCTTAACTGTGGTGTCACATGTTAACTCAGTGTCATAGCTTGCATCCCTATTCTCTAGCATTGCAATATATGTAAAATAGCTACAAACTGTGAAGTCATTTTATACTTGTTCGAATTCCCAAGCTTCTGGCCATTAAGAATGCACCTTAAGATAACAGTATAACTATGCATCACAGTTTTCACATTAATATTTTGACAAAAGCATTAATTACATTTTATTCTGTAATCAGAACACAAGTGTCTATGTGTTCCAAATGATCTATCATTGGCAATCCCCAGTCTAATCTACGAAAATGTAATTAAGCATTGTAAGCATTCATAGCAGACATTTGTTATAATTCTTTGATTAAATTACTAACTTGCTAATTTACCACTTTAAACTTCGATGGACCTTGCTATAAACAAATGGTTGTCTCAATTTTGTAAGCACACGGCTTCTGTGATGCTTAGTTATTCTGACAGGTCATTGGCTGACAGGTTGTGATGTGGCACTTGCAGGGGTTATTCAAGACCTAATTTTCACTCTAACATTTAGTTGAAACTATGATGCTCAGTTGAGGTGCATTCTTACAGACTAGAAGCTGGGGAATCCGACCAAGCATAAAATGACATCACAGTTTGTAGCTAATTTACATATATTGCAATGCTAGAGAATAGGGATGCAAGCTGTAACACTGAGTTAACATGTGACATCACAGTTCAACAGCATAGAAAAGAACTTGATATCCCGTGTAAATATGACGAGCACTGTAACTGAGCTTCTTCTGTAACAGTATCATTACTACTCTAAGTGCCATAATGTACTCACAAGGCAGGGCCCTTCATGAAAATATACCATGTAAAACATCTTAATATTCTTACAAATCTGGAATACTTACAGACATCGTGGTTCTCTTGATGTGAATTGGCCCAGGAAGCATATTTGGTTGGCCTCCCTGGAAAAAAAATAACTGGAGGTTAGATGGATGGATGGATGAATGGGGCTTTACGTCCTGTATTTATGCACTTGGTAGGCTAATTAGGACAGGGGAGGACACGGCAATGAGGCGAAGGATGATTGAAACAGCCATCCAACATAGGCCCAGGTGACCCAGCAAGAGCTGGATTCGAACCCCGGACCCCGCGATTGGCAGCCCAGCACGCCACCATTAGACCAACCCCCGCTGAAGGTTAGAGAAGTTATTCACCCATTATAATAAGTTTATTCCTGGCATCACATGAAAACAGAGACATATGGTGAAACTGGGATTGTTCGACATTGCAAGTTAGTATTTTGCAAAAGGAGACATAAATTTCTACCGATGTGGTCCACGAATGATACTGAAGATGTTCAATCTGACCAGCAAGAAAGATAGTATCTGATTAAAGCGTGTCTTGCCTCAGGACAATATTCAGTAATTTCAATTTCAAAGGAACTTATGCATTCACTATTGCGCGTCCGTCTGTCTGTTAACAGTCCTGAGCAAAACTGTATGCTGCACCGTTTGAGACAAAGCTTGTCGCACACACATTCTTGAGATTTCTGCTGCTACATCACATTATTGTAATGGATACTGATAGAGGTGTCTATTTCTAAAATGGTCTATAGCCTTCAAAAAACATGTTCTTGTTGTTCCAAACGTGACAAAGGTGGAGACAGCCATCCATATTGTGATGATGATGCTACTGCATGGGATGTTTAACTCATTTTTTGCACAAATAACTTTCAAAACAAATATGTATCATTGTGCTAAATGCAGTGGATCATTGGAAGTGAAGAAACTAAAAGTTAGCTTAGCAGGTCAAACAGTAGCTACATGTCTATATTTATTTAATTCAATCAATTGATGATAACAATTGACAACCAGGAAGATAATCATAAACTTTTTTTAATAGAAAATTAATGGTCTCTAATACCTTCACTATCTTAGGTGAGCACACATTCCTGATAAGCAAGTGAGATGTGTCAGATTTAATGTTAATTGATAAAAAATCAATTATTTATCATTTCACGACCAGTAGCAATTTGACGCAAGCAATTTGTCACAGAAGCTGAGACGTCATCAAAGAAAGATCCTTGGTCCCAAGATCTTAAGTAGCAAGTAAGACATTAATCTGGTTTGACAACATAAGCTCAAGAAAGTTTTTAGTGAAGACACAATACAAATAGTTTGTGCAAAGAAAGTTAAATAACTGACTGGCAGTAATTGAATGAAACAACTTGTCACAACATGACGTAAAACTTGCTCCTCCGTTTGGGGAAAGTTTCACCACCCGAACCATTTATTGAAATACTCCCTTAATCTCAGGGATTCTGATGGGGACTAATTATTACAATTTCAGCCAATATGCAATACTCTGATATCTAACATTCACATTGCTGAGAAAACTAGTTTGAAGTAATAAAAAATAGCACAACTTACCCCTCTCTCCCCTACCCCAGTCAAGATGCAAAATCTTAGACTACAAGGTAATTGTAGTTTTAATAAATTAAATTTGATGTTTATAAATTTGACAATATAGTCAGAGAAATTAATGCTTCATTGCTTGTCAGGTTGCTTGCTTATTGATGTTTCATGTTAATGTTTACGGTTTGAAACACGTCTGGATTAGAGAGCTTAATTATGAGAACTAGATGTTTGGATTTTAGATGGCACAATGTCATGTAAATCTTGTGTTACACTTGAATCAATGTTGGCTTCTCAAGATTTCTTTATTATTATATCATACGTGTGGATATGCCTCATGAAGGATCATTGTTTTACAAGAAGGAGATGAGCCACTGGACTAATATAAAGACAAAGGCGTTTTTTGGTAAGTAATTCATTTTGTTGTAATTACCTCTGGCGCCATAACTCCATCATTTCATACCTGTATAAAATCATCAAGGCAGATCTCACTCCTCCATTCCAAATATACGCCGATATCCCTGAGTACCACCAAGGCATTTCTACCATCCCAACTGATATTTTAATCACCAATCTAAAACCTGACATGGTTGTAATTAATAGACAAGATAAAACGCTCATACTCTTTGAACTTTCGGTACCATTTGAAACTAATATAAATTCTACACACTCATACAAAATTGACAGATACCTCACTCTGATAGCGGACATTGAAGATGCTGGATTCAAAGTTAAATATTACGCGGTAGAAATTGGCTCTAGAGGTTATATAAGCAAAGACAATATGTCACGCATGAAATCTTTCTTTAAAGATGCCAATGTTAAAATTTGCCACAAAGCCATCAAAGACTGTATGTGCAAAATCTCACTAGTCTGTTCATTTATTATATTTAATTCAAAATTTGATGCTACATGGATTAACCCACCATTTGTTGCTTTCTAACACTTAAACAATGTACTTATAAACTTTCATATTCTTGCTTGGATACAAACTCCACATTCTATGGTGTATAATATCCTTGTCTAGATTTAATGTACCAATCTTTATTTCTTTTTGTGAATAAAGATATATATATATATATATATCCACCTTAGAACCAAACTTGTGGGCCTGCGCCCTATTTTGTTCTGGTTACGAAGTTACCAGAACATTATGGTAGAGGATTATACTGTCTGGTTCACTTTTTCTAATGAATGTTTTTAAACAATTATCATTGAACTCTCTTGACAGACTAGTGATTATATATACCAAAGATATTCGTCGGAATTGACTTTCAGAATAACTTCACTATAACGTCCAGAATTCATGAATCCATCAAATTGATTAAGATCAGATCAGAGATCTAACTTCCGTCCAACACATTTACAATATGTCATTTATTGTAAAACACTACAAAGTTTACAAGAACTACACAAATCAGGTAAAAGATATGGGACACAACAAAAACACACATATACCTTGACCTTTCACAGCTGGAGAAAGAGAAAGGCAGAGGGACTAATATCTAGACAAATTACGTAATAGCTGATAAGGTTATCTCCAGCAAGATGACCTTATCTAACCACTACATGTGTAACTAGCGTTATCTGATATTGGCCTACCACACACAAAGATTACTGTGGTGCTCGTTTCATAACCATACACCTTATTATACAAAACAATGGCTAATTGGGACCCAGCCAGTCACTAATTGGTCAAATAAGATATGATGTGATGAATGAATGCAGTAGCCAAAGACAAAGCATACTCATCTAAAGCTGCACTTTATTTAGTAAAGATGTTTCAAGACATCAAAAATCAAATCATTTAGAACTGATAATTAGTTAACGAAAATAATCTGCCATTACAAAAAATGTTTATTAACTGAGACAATTTCTCGACAATATTCGAATAGAAAGACCAGACCCACTTCAACCAGACCACAAAAAAACAGACTGAATGCATCAGGAAAATCAAGTATTATTGTGTCGCATACATGTATGAGTTGAACTGAAGAGAAATAACAACAGAAGAACTTCACAGTATAGAAAAGCAGGGGCTCTGGAGGGAATAAGTTGGTGTCAGAGGATTTGTCCTAAGATCGTGGTGTAATAACGTGGCGGCACTGTACAACTTCCTGTTTGATCAAAACAGTGGCTCGGAGAAAGCACATGTTTTAGAAAAGTCAATTCATGCAAAATCAAATTGCTGTCATCTATATAAAACCATGAAGAACTGTGTATATAGTCGCCGTGGACCAAACCTATGATAAGTTTAACCTTGAAACATCTTTGATATTTGATTAATTGCCTCAACAGTTTCAGTGTGAGTTGGCAAAAAATTCTGTGTTGACATGGCCAATTGGCCATAGGAGTATTTGTCATACCTTGTCCTGTAAATTAGCATCCTCCGATTTGTCCTGTTTGTCAATCCATTTAAGAGATATCCCATGCAACATAGTTACAGTCCATGAACAATCCATGTGGATAAATGGATGCTCAAATGTTCCAATTATGAATTCTCCAGAAATTAGTCCCTGGCTCTGCTACATATTCTTATGTACTGAGAATGTCTTAAGGGCCCTATTACAAAATAGCAAGCTGAATTCTCTTGTTTAGCATTGCTCAGCGTTGCCTGTTTGTTGTAATCACCTGTCTCAAACCTCAGGTCAGTAGAGTGCACCGCTTCAATTGTGAATTCCATACCTGTAGTTGTGGGACCATGCTAAGAGGTGTGATGCTGAGGACTCAATGTACCTGTTTATGCTGCAGGCCTGTCATCTCCATCTCAATACCAAAACAGACATGTCAGTCAAGATTTGAGATTCCTGACTTTGACAATTTAGTACCACTCACCAAAATTGCAAGAACTACTGACATGCTTGGCAATTGCTTGCATAGCAACCCTTTTTAGTAACTCAGTCAGAGACAGGATTCGCGAAATGAGGAATCCTTGTAGTGGCCTGGCAAAGAAAATGAGAAAAAGCATCTCAGAATTATACTACAATTTGCAATAAATGTGCAAGTGCCAGAAGTGATGGCAAGGCAGCATTGTGGCATTATGGCGTGATTTATGTGTGACAAATTGCATACTATGTGAATTCAAAACTTTGTGACAGCTACATTACTGCCTCTCAAGTTCACGTTTTGACAACCATCACACACCGCTGTACCTCTAAATATTTCTACAGTGTTTTGAAAGTGTAGCAGAACAATAAATTAACAAGTATAATTTTGGATCTAAGGATTTGTGCATGCTTGATTACAATTTTCTTTGCCATCTTCATGTTGGCATTCTCTCTGGCATTACATTAGCGTACTCCACTGAACTGAGATTCCAGACATGTGATTACAACAAACAGTCAATGCCAAACAATGCCAAACAATGCTAAACACGATAATCCAGCTTGCTATTTTGTAACAGGGCCCCTTAAAACACTGTCAGAGCATAAGAATATTTGACAGAGCCAAAGACTTTTTGCCCAAGAAATGATAATTGAAACATTTGAGCATCCATTTATCCGCATGGAATTGTTCATGGACTATATCTATATTGCATGGGACATCTATTATTTGGAACAGGACAAATCGTAGGATACTGATTTACATTATTAGGTAAGTCAAGTTCTCCTATGGCCATGTCAACACAGATTTTTTTGCCAACTGACATTGAAACTTTGGAGGCTGTCAGTAAAAGATCAGAGATGTTTCAAGACACAGATGTTTCACTTTGCATAGGTTTAGTCCACAGTGACTATATGCACTGTTCTAAGTGGTTTTCTATAGCCAACAGCAATTTGATTTTATATGAATTGACTTGAAGCATGTGCTTTATCCAAGCCAATGTTTTGATTGAACCGGAAGTCATGTACACTGTACAGCATGTACAGTGCTGCCACATTGTTGCACTATGTCTGGGTGATCATTTGACCAAGATGCATTTGCCCTAAAAGTGACTTGAATATCTACTTGCACAGAAAGACAGCATTTTTTAATTATGTGTGGATCTAAGATGATATACTGGAGGAGTGATGGGATTTTATGTTTAAAGCATGCAATATATATGTTGTATATTTCCTGATCTCTTTCAGATCATGAATCCACCTTTGGCAAGGTAACATTTTGCACACAACTGTACGCCGCTCCACCACTTCAACTGTAAGTACTATGTACACTCTACAGTATGATATGATTACTCAGAAAACAAAAACAGACACGAGATTGTCACATAACACAGATTACATTCATGGTACATCTGTCAGATCGGTCCTGTAAGAGTCATTCACAAACACACTAGACCAGGTGTAAAAGTGGACTTTCGCTTTTCGCAAGAATTACAAAAATTCCAAGAATTCGTGAGAACAAAGCAGGTATATCACATTCCTGGGCTGCATTATCAATTGGATGACATAAAGATTTCAAGAATGACAATGCTCGAGCCTGGATGACTGGCAAATTTCAGCTGATTTCTGAAAGTTGAAAATTTTCATCACTCCCTTTTTTTGCATATATCTTTTTTTTTAATATATATATATATATAAGTATTTAAAATAGTAGCTATGACCAACTCACCAGTCATCATACACTTCCACTTATAGCACACAATTTCATCCTAAGTTAGAACATACCACGGATGCTTTTTAGTGACCTTTTATGTTCATCAAACCAGTGTATGAAGCCAACAAGGTTGATTATTTGCCTCGAATGGTTGTCACATATATATTATACATTATACCACACCTATGAGCCAGCAGCCAATCAGAAGCCTGTATTTGGCTGGTATATTTCATATATTCTTTGTTGTTCACTTATACGCCCATGGGAGTATATAGGATATATAAGCCTCATTGTTTAACAAAGCTCATAACACAAACAGCAAAACTGTACCAAACAGTGAATTACTAACAAAAATTAAACAAAAGTATTATAAATGTATAAAACAAAATGCCTGAGACAAATCCGTAAATCCTTAAATTTGAGCCCCCTTCAGATTTTAATGTCAAGAACACAACTAGAAAGGGGTCAACCATATTGGATCTCTGGGAGGAGGAGGAGGCTTGGATTTTTTTAAATAGATAATTTCTTGTCCAGTTTAGATGAAATGAATAATTCCTATAGAGTAGCCTTGAATAAAATAATTGCTGGTGTACTTCTTAACATGGTTTTGTTTAAAAAGAAATATTTTAGGACATCATTCACTCAAATAAATAAATTTAGGCCTAATTACTGCTGCTGTTTTCATGAAATAAATGATTTCCTGTCAATTGAAACATTAAAACTCCCAGCACCCCCCTTTATATGTGATGGTGATCTCCAACTATCCAAATGCATATATTCTTCTGATTTTTTAACATTTTTTTCTAACAATTTTTTCGTTTGCCTGCTTTTCTCCCTGTTAAATCTGTTTTTTAAATTCTTCCTCCCCCTAAATTTTCAAGAAAATCATTTGTTCCAACCTTATTTTTACAACTACCTACCTCCCCCCTCCAAATTTTGTTTTCTGATTTTTCTCTCAAAAATTCCCCCTCCCCCCAAATTTTTTAACCCTATTTTCTTTTTAGAATCTTTTTTGTACCTCTGTTTTTTTGTCAAATTGATTTTCTTTCAAAACATCCCCTACCCCCACATTTTCCGGGGGGATTTTTTTTCCACTTTTAAAAATTCAAACTATTTCTTTTTAAATTTTCAATCCAAACACTTTTCATTATAATTTTGCAACTAATTAGAGCTAATTAGCTTATTACAAACTATTGTCTTTAAAATCAGTCTTTTGGATCCAACAGCACGGTCTTCAAGCTTTGGTGTTTACACATGTTATTTGAGCATATATATTAAAGTGAGTAATTGGGAGATATCCCTATATTTCAAGTAACTAACACAATGTCAAAGTCCTCAGTATTAAAACAGTTGTTTTCTAAATTTATAACCAAATTCTAAAAATGTAAGGGATGTCTCTGTAGCTTTTTTAGTGCGTGATTGAAAATTTCAAATACCTTTCAGATGCATTAGCCTTGTATATCCAAGAAAATTATCAGAATATGCATAAATTTCATATCATATAGTTTTCAACTGTGATTCCTTTTGGATTGTGTTCTTCAACTGATACTTTCATTTGATTAAATTAATTAATCCCACTTGGCAAATTGTTTGTAACAGTTTTCTTCTAGTAAATCCTTCTTGTTGTATTTATTTTTAAAATCTCTTTGTTTGTTTTATTTTGTTTTGTTTAAGGTATAAGTTAGTTATATCCCTTGTTTTCGTGAATATGTGATAATCCTCGGCTACGCCTCGGATATATCACATATTCCCTCAAACGCGGGATATAACTGGCACATGTACAGATCTGAACACAGGAACTTGCAAGAAAGAAAGTAAATAAAATTGTGTAAAAAAATAAAGACAGAAGCAAACTGATAAGATTGGGATACATTGAAGAACCCAAAATTTTTCAAAGCTTATTTAAAAGTAGGTCCTAATATGTTCAGCTAAGTATAAACAGGATATAAACTCTGTCTACAAGTGGACTGCTCTTGCATTGCCACAGATTAGAACACATGCTGTCTTGCGTTGCCACCTAGTGACTAGTGTGCTATTCAGCGAGCTCCTGCGAGCAGTCCACCAACTTTGGATCAGAAGAACACACACAATTTTGTCTGGAAGACACCGGGGCTGTTTCTGAGTGTGCTGATGGCCTTGTCTACTTCCTTAGAGAATGTGATTGCCGAGTCTGACTCTGGTATACATCAATGTTGAATAGAAATTTTGTGAATGTGCAATGAAATTGGAACTATTTCTTGGGACAGCAATGCTGTAGCATAGGAAATCAACTTTTGTGCCAGGTGGCAGCAGCATGCAGTTCTCAGTTTCACCAGACTGATATAAACTAATTTTTAAAGACTGGTCTCACTGTTGTTTAGTCCCAAACCTTCTGGAACCCTGAAGTAGCCTGGTTGAGGAGGATGGTCGCTTGTTGACGATTACAGCAAAAAGACGCGGGGGGGGGGGGGGTTAGGTCAGTGGCAGTATGCTGGACTGCCCATCGCTGGGTCTGGGTTTGAATCTGGACAGCTCTTGCCAGGTCACCTGGGCCTATGTTGGACGACTGTTCCAATCATCCTTTGCCTTTTTGCTGGGTCCTCCTCCTGTCTCAGTTAGCCTACCAAGAGCATGAATACAGGCCGTAAAGCCCAAATCATCCATCCAACTGCAGAATGATGCATTGATTGATGGACGATTGATTGGGGCTTTACGGACTTGATGTGCTAATTGGAACATGAAGAGGAGGCAGCGAGGAGAGACACAGGACGATTGAAGTTGAACTGCTGTCCAAAATAAGCCCAGTCATTTTCAGTGCAAAAAATGAAATCAGAACAGTTTTTGTCAGCATATTTATAACTGTAACGAAAACGTTATCTCTTGTGTTCTTTTTTTTTTTTTTTTTTTGGGGGGGGTGGTTTTTTAGATGATGGAGTAAGCTTACACTCTAAAAAAAATTGTGATGCTATCGATAACCAATTAATGGCTGACATTTGTGTCCAAGTTATCGGTCAACAAAGATAGTGGTTACAGCATCAAATACCATAATCGTGTTATTCAGGCTAAGTTATCAACAATGCTTCATGATATCTATTCCAAGAATGAAAATGGAACGAATAGTGCAAAGAACATTCAAATTTCAATCACACCATTGTGAATATTGAGTAATTTTTTTTCAAAATCTGAAAACTATCACTGAGCAATTTTAACATGAAACAACAATAATATCTGCAATACTTAATGTATGATCATATGTTAGATATATATATAAGATATAGATGTCATATGCACCTACTTTCTGGCATAATACGCAACAGGTACTTTCTGGCATATCTGCAAATGCAAACTCCCAAGATCAGAGTTTCAGAAAGGAACAGTGCTGCTCAGTGTTCAGCTAGGATCCATGAAAATGAGACATGTTCCATGTGCAGATATCTGCAACTGATACATCGTCAGCAAGTAAAAGAGATATCTTTGTATTTTGTGTGCAATCAGGTCAAGACCACTGATAAGATAAGAATGGCTTGGATCAATAACAAGGGACAGAGAACACTCAGAACAGCACAAGAAATTATGGAAATGCATAGTAGTACTCAGTGAGATAGAAGAAATAATGTTGTAAGTTACCAGAGAAATATAGAACAACATCTCCAAATTGTTGCATTTCAGCAGATGATCAGTAGCACAAGAATGTATGTCAACTGCATAGAAGCTATCAAATTGCAGCAGAATTATAGAAAATAACATTTCTACTGTTCTCCAGCAAAGATTCTCTGAATGCTCAATTGGATGGCAGGATATAATGACAGTAAAGGTCAAAATGGTTCTTCTATAGATGACGATTATTTCGAAGATGAAATATGCTTGTTCAAAATTCTGTGAAACTCTGGAGTGTAGCCAAAATAGTTGGTATTCCTTGAACACAGTACACAAGTGAAGAGTTTGTTGACCTTAGTGACATAAGTAATAGACACGGTTCTCTTAAAACAAACTGTATTGGATAAGTAAAAACCAAAAAAGTAATTCTTTTAAAAAAAAAAGAATTGTAGATCTATGGCTATATTTTTTCAAAGCGTATACTGCGTATGTCTCAAAATATTTACATGAAAAGATCTATGAAATATAGATATTGTAGAGAAAAAATCAACTATCTTGTGCATGCATACTTATATTCGCAAAGCGAAACGGCCATAGGCCGTTTCGTAAAGCGAATTGGCCATAGGCCGTTTCGCAAAGCGAATTGAGCATAAGAGAGGTTTCAAAAATCTGTGCATTGATGGTCTCAACATCAATGGTCGACAGCAGGAAATTAGGTCAAGTGGGTCCAGCTTCTCACCAATGATTTAGTTTCGAATTTAACAAAACATGACATATTCATATTCAAAAGTGTCATAAAAATTCAACTTTCTCCAGTAATATTCCCTGTATCTATGATTTTTATGGAATAGTAAAGGCCTATCTAAAAAATAATGATGCCACACAGCTGGTTTTCACTGAGAGTCACAAATTTTGACAACGACTGTATGCAACAATTTCACATTACAGTCTCGCCTTTAATACATTCTTATGCCAGAATCCTGAAAATTTCATGACAATTCGTCAAAAGATTATTGAGATAGGGATGAAAGTATATCGATAAACATGAATTTGGTTTGGGAATAACAAATTATATCAACAGAACTCCCTTCATCCATCTGCAGATATTCAAATCTTTCTGTCTTTCTATCTCTTTAGGTATCTATATATCTATCTATATATCTGTATATCTACGAGTATCTGTCTATCTATCTATCTCTATATCTTTCTATCTATTTATTTAAATTTGTCTCTTTCTAATATTTTCTTCCTATCTATCTCTTTCTATCTATCTCTTTCTATCTATCTCTTTCTATCTATCTCTTTCTATCTATCTCTTTCTATCTATCTCTTTCTATCTATCTCTTCCTATCTATCTCTTTCTATCTAATAATCTCTTTCCATCTATCTCTTTCTAACTGTCTCTCTATCTAACTCACTCTATCAATATGATTATCAGTCTATCTGTCTACCTATAAATCCATCTATCTGTCTATTATTCTAACCATCAATCTATCTATCCTACATGTGCAGACACTCTGTCAAGCCACTTTCCCTCCTTCAGCTCTCACCAATCCACTTGTCTTCTTCCCCAGTCAAACTCAATTAATTTTTCTGGGCTGCTGGATCATTGTTGCTGCCCAAAAGCAACTCAGGCAACTTGCTTGCTGGGCAAGTACTGCCATCATTCTCTTTCGTCGGAGAACTTCCTTTTTATAGTGGAAGAGGCCTGTTTAGAGGGCTGCACTTTCTGATTTTACGGTGTAGGGCTGTTGGCCTATGTCAAATGTACGTCAATGTAGGCCTATCGATCTAAATAGAAAAAAATAGGGCTCGGTCAATTTGATCAATAAACATGAATCATTGTTGGAATGGTTTGGTGAAACATTACCGCGGCTGAGTTAAGATTTATTAATGTAACTGACAGCAAAAAAAAAGTAAATAAAAAAATCGATACACTTCGGAAAAAAAATCAAAGCTTAATATTGAGGTGTGAGTGTCCATTGCCTCCGATTGCCTCAATTGAGTTTCGCTTGTCAATTATTCTGCAAATCTCTGCGATGTTTTTCTTCTCTTTCTGTTTTTCATTTGGAATTTATGGAAATTAACTTGTTGATTGGGTAGACCCCCAGGAGAGCCCTAAATTAAGATCCTGATTGGGAAGTACACATGCCTTAATCAGGCTGCAGTTTGCTGGCCAAATAGTTTGTTTGTTTACAGACTGTGTGGCCTGTGTCAGCAGTGGAGGTCGATTTGCTCAGTTATACGGCAAGTGTATTCTTATAATAGAGAGAGATGCAGCCCTCTATAAGATATTCAATATTGTAAGAAAAGCAATCACTGTATGCTTCTCATTAACTTAAAAAAAATTTGGATTTTTTATCGACTGCCAATTCATTCTATATATATATGGCACTAAGCAAATCCACACAGTGCAATAAAATGGAAAACATCAGCTCCCCTAGTTGAAAAATCATGTCATATAGTCATTGACTTAAGCCTTGAGATTTTTAAAAGGCTTATATCTTCTAAGGCAGGAACTGGACCCCCATAGGCATAATACCATTGAATTCTGTTGAGTTTCAATGTACTAAAACCAGTCTTGCCTAATAGGTCCATTTCCTGCTTTGCTCGTAAATCTCAAATAAAGATTCCATAGTTGTTGTGATGTTCATTTGGTCTCATGATTTTTTTACCATTGCACAGACAGGAAGTCTCAGTAGCAGAGTGGATAGCCTACCGGCTTTCTAATACTGAGTTCCAGGGTTCGATTTCAACACGTGGCAATATTTTTCCCCAACTAATTTGAAAACAAATGAGAATTTGAGTGTAGCGCTTGACAGTGCACTGTTCTTTGGGATTTTATGCTGGTCTGCAACAGGAAAACTAAATTTTACTTGTCATAATGTTAGTCTCTGATTGGTCACTCTATTAATAGACTGATATCAGGCAATACATAAAATTGGGGCCTCAATAGAATATTTGACCTTCTTCTGCTGTTCTTAAATGTGCATAATCAAGTTACTTCATATCCCCCAAATTCCTGCCTTGCTCTTAAATCTCAATGAAAGATTCCACAATGTTATGATGCATATTGGTGTCATGATTTTTTTCTCACTTCAATGTTGTATGTCTCAGTGGCTGAGTGGTTAGCATGCTTGCCTTGTAATTTTGAGGTCCAGGGTTCGATTCCGCTGCATGCCAAATGCTTGACTACCAAATTTAGATACAGATAGGGAGCCGTCTGGTGATAGTCATGCTGCAAAGTTGCCAAGTAAATGGAACTCAGTTAGCATAGAAACTCCTACCTCATCTTTCTATGTGTATGGGACACATAAGAGTTTCACTATTAAATTTGTGCTTCTTGAGCAATGATCATGTTCATGATGTCTTGAGTTAAGTTACCACAAAAATTGGAACCTCTATCATTGGTCATGATCATAGACAAAGTGGCATAACCCAATTGTCGAGTAAGAATCAAATTCATACTCCATCAGTTTGTCAGTCATCACCAAATCTATAGCATTTTCAGACTCCTCAAGTTAAAATGCTATTCGAAACTAATTATTTTGATCATGACACATCATTTGCATAGTGGCTACGAAAGTACTATTTTCACAGTGAAAATGTCCTCCCTTTCTCTGCCAGGGATCTGAGATGCCATCTTAAAAAAAAATGAAGCTAATCAAAATGTATCTATACAAAGAAGACTCACAGTAATCTATTGAGATTCTTGACCGGGGCCACACTCAACCAAATAAATAATTCAATCATAGTATTGTTTACAGGCAGAAATTAGCTGCAACAATTACTGGCATGTCACTGGCAGCTACTGGCAATGATTGGTTTGGGAATAACAAAATATCAACAGAACTTCCTTCATCCATCTACAGATATTCAAATCTTTCTGTCTGTCTATGTCTTTATCTATCTCTGTATGTATCTATATACAGTGTATATCTACATATCTATCAGTCTATCTATCTCTATATCTTTCTATCTATTTATTTCTATTTGCCTCTTTCTAATATTCTCTTCCTATCTATCTCTTTCTAACTGTCTCTTTCTAACTGTCCCTCTATCTAACTCGCTCTATCAATATGATTATATGTCTATCTGTGCACCTATAAATCTATCTATTGGTCTATCATTCCAACTATCAATCTATCTATCCTACATGTGCAGGCACTCTGTCAACCCACTTCCCCCTCCTTTAGCTCTCACCACTCGTCTTCTTCCCCAGTCAAATTCAATTTGTTCTAGTGCTGCTGGTCATTGTTGCTGCCCAAATGCAACTCCGGCAACTTGCTTGCTGGCATTGCTTGGTAAGTACTGCCATCATTCTCTTTCCTCAGAGAACTTCCTTTTGTAATGGAAGAGGCCAGTTTAGAGGGCTGCACTTTCCGGTTTTTACGTTGTAGGGCTGTATACGTCAAATGTGCGTAAATCTAGGCATAACGATCTAAATGGAAAAAATAGGGCTCGGCCTAATTGATCAATAAACGAGAATCGTAGGAAACCAGGAATGGGTTGGGGAAACATTATCGCGACTGAGTTAAGATTTATTAATGTAACTGACAGTAAAAAAAAAGTAAAGAAAAAAATCAATGCACTTTGGAAAAAGAATCAAAGCTTAATATTGAGGTGTGAGTGTCCAATGCCTCTGATTGCCTCAATTGAGTGTTGCTTGTCAATTATTCTGCAAATCTCTGCGGTGTTCTTCTTTTCTTTTTTTTTTTCATTTGGAATTTATGGAAATGAACTTGTTGATTGGGTAGACCCCCAAGAGAGCCCTAAATTAAGATCCTGATTGGGAAGTACACGTGCCTTAATCAGGCTGCAGTTTGCTGGCCAAATAGTTTGTTTGCTTACAGACTGTGTGGCTTGTTGCGTCAGCAGTGGAGGTCAATTTGCTCAGTTATACGGCAAGTGTATTCTTATAATAGAGAGAGATGCAGTCCTCTATAAGATATTCAATATTGTAAGAAAAGCAATCACTGTATGCCTCTCATTAACTTAAAAAAAATTGGATTTTTGATTGATAGCCAATTCATTCAATATGGGAAAGATGTGAATTTCTCTGTACTGGGAAATTTGCACTTCTGAGTCATGATCATGTTCATGATGTCTTGAGTTAGGCCTATGTAAGTGACCACACAAATTGGAAGCGCTACTTTCATTGGTCATTATCAAAATGGCATAACGTAATCGTCAAGTAAGAATCAAATTCGTACTCCATCAGTTTGTCAGTCATCACCAAATCTATAGCATTTTTAGACTCCTCAAGTTAAAGTGCTATTCAAAACTAATTATTTTGATCATGACACATCATTTGCATTGTGGCTAAGAAAGTACTATTTCCACAGTAAAAATGTCCTCCCTTTCTCTGCTAGGGATCTGATATGAGATGTAATCTACAAAAAAATGAAGCTAATCAAAATGTATCTAAACAAAGAAGACTCACAGCAATCTATTGAGATTCTTGACTGGGGCCACACTCAACCAAATAAATAACTCAATCATTGTATTGTTTACAGGCAGAAATTAGCTGCAACAATTACTGGCATGTCACTGGCAGCTACTGGCAATGATTGGTTTGGGAATAACAAAATATCAACAGAACTCCCTTCATCCATCTACAGATATTCAAATCTTTCTGTCTGTCTATGTCTTTATCTATCTCTTTATGTCTCTATATACAGTGTATATCTACATACCTATCTATATATCTATCTGTCTATTTATTTCTATTTCTTTCTATCTATTTATTTAAATTTGTCTCTTTCTAATATTTTCTTCCTATCTATCTCTTTCTATCTATCTCTTTCTAATTGTCCCTCTATCCAACTCACTCTATCAATATGATGATCTGTCTATCTGTCTACCTATAAATCGATATATCGGTCTATCATTCTAACCATCAATCTATCTATCCTACATGTGTAGGCACTCTGTCAACCCACTTCCCCCTCCTTTAGCTCTCACCACTGGTCTTCTTGCCCAGTCAAACTCAAATTGTTCTGGAGCTGCTGGGTCATTGTTGCTGCCCAAAAGCAACTCAGGCAACTTGCTTGCTGGCATTGCTTGGCAAGTACTGCCATCATTCTCTTTCATCGGAGAACTTCCTTTTTATAGTGGAAGAGGCCAGTTTAGAGGGCTGCACTTTCCGGTTTTTACGTTGTAGGGATGTTGGCCTATGTCAAATGTACGAATCTGGGCCTATCGATCTAAATAGAAAAAAAAAGGGTTCAGTCTAATTGATCAATAAACATGAATCATTGTAGGAATGGTTTGGCGAAACATTACTGTGGCTGAGTTAAGATTTATTGATGTAACTGATAGTAAATAAAAAGTAAATAAAGAAATCTATACACTTCAGAAAAAAATCAAAGCTTAATATTGAGGTGTGAGCATCCAATGCCTCTGATTGCCTCAATTGAGTGTTGCTAGTCAATTACTCTGCAAATCTCTGCGGCGTTTTTCCTTTCTTTCTTTTTTTTCAGTTGGAATTTATGGAAATGAACTTGTTGATTGGGTAGACCCCCAAGAGAGCCCTAAATTAAGATCCTGATTGGGAAGTACACGTGCCTTAATCAGGCTGCAGTTTGCTGGCCAAATAGTTTGTTTGCTTACGGAGTGTGTGGCTTGTGTCAGCAGTGGAGGTCGTTTTGCTCAGGTATATCAGAGACACTTGTCTCTGGTTATATGGCAAGTGTATTCATATAATAGAGAGGTATGAAGCCCTCTAAAAGATATGCAATATTGTAAGAAAGAGAAACACTGTATGTCTCCCATGAACTTTTGAAAAATTGGATTTTTGATCGACTGCCAATTCAATATATATGGTACACATAAGAGTTTCACTGTTAAATTTGTGTTTCTTGAGTAATGATCATGTTCATGATGTCTTGAGTTAAGTGAACACACAAATTGGAACCTCTTTCATTGGTCAAGATCAAAGTGGAATAACCCAATTGTCGAGTAAGAATCAAATTCACACTCCATCAGTTTGTCAGTCATCACCAAATCTATAGCATTTTCAGACTCCTCAAGTTAAAGTGCTATTCGAAACTAATTATTTTGATCATGACACATCATTTGCATAGTGGCTACGAAAGTACTATTTTCACAGTGAAAATGTCCTCCCTTTCTCTGCCAGGGATCTGAGATGCCATCTTAAAAAAAAATGAAGCTAATCAAAATGTATCTATACAAAGAAGACTCACAGTAATCTATTGAGATTCTTGACCGGGGCCACACTCAACCAAATAAATAAGTCAATCATCGTATTGTTTGCAGGCAGAAATTAGCTGCAACAATTACTGGCATGTCACTGGCAGCTACTGGCAATGATTGGTTTGGGAATAACAAAATATCAACAGAACTCCCTTCATCCATCTACAGATATTCAAATCTTTCTGTCTGTCTATGTCTTTATCTATCTCTTTATGTCTCTATATACAGTGTATATCTACATATCTATCTATATATATCTATCTGTCTATTTATTTCTATTTGTCTCTTTCTAATATTCTCTTCCTATCTATCTCTTTCTAACTGTCTCTTTCTAACTATCCCTCTATCTAACTCGCTCTATCAATATGATTATATGTCTATCTGTGCACCTATAAATCTATCTATTGGTCTATCATTCCAACTATCAATCTATCTATCCTACATGTGCAGGCACTCTGTCAACCCACTTCCCCCTCCTTTAGCTCTCACCACTCGTCTTCTTCCCCAGTCAAATTCAATTTGTTCTAGTGCTGCTGGGTCATTGTTGCTGCCCAAATGCAACTCCGGCAACTTGCTTGCTGGCATTGCTTGGCAAGTACTGCCATCATTCTCTTTCATCAGAGAACTTCCTTTTTATAGTGGAAGAGGCCAGTTTAGAGGGCTGCACTTTCCGGTTTTTACGTTGTAGGGCTGTATACGTCAAATGTGCGTAAATCTAGGCATAACGATCTAAATGGAAAAAATAGGGCTCGGCCTAATTGATCAATAAACGAGAATCGTAGGAAACCAGGAATGGGTTGGGGAAACATTATCGCGACTGAGTTAAGATTTATTAATGTAACTGACAGTAAAAAAAAAGTAAAGAAAAAAATCAATGCACTTTGGAAAAAGAATCAAAGCTTAATATTGAGGTGTGAGTGTCCAATGCCTCTGATTGCCTCAATTGAGTGTTGCTTGTCAATTACTCTGCAAATCTCTGCGGCGTTTTTCCTTTCTTTCTTTCTTTTCATTTGGAATTTATGGAAATGAACTTGTTGATTGGGTAGACCCCCAAGAGAGCCCTAAATTAAGATCCTGATTGGGAAGTACACGTGCCTTAATCAGGCTGCAGTTTGCTGGCCAAATAGTTTGTTTGCTTACAGACTGTGTGGCTTGTTGCGTCAGCAGTGGAGGTCAATTTGCTCAGTTATACGGCAAGTGTATTCTTATAATAGAGAGAGATGCAGTCCTCTATAAGATATTCAATATTGTAAGAAAAGCAATCACTGTATGCCTCTCATTAACTTAAAAAAAATTGGATTTTTGATTGATAGCCAATTCATTCAATATGGGAAAGATGTGAATTTCTCTGTACTGGGAAATTTGCACTTCTGAGTCATGATCATGTTCATGATGTCTTGAGTTAGGCCTATGTAAGTGACCACACAAATTGGAAGCGCTACTTTCATTGGTCATTATCAAAATGGCATAACGTAATCGTCAAGTAAGAATCAAATTCGTACTCCATCAGTTTGTCAGTCATCACCAAATCTATAGCATTTTTAGACTCCTCAAGTTAAAGTGCTATTCAAAACTAATTATTTTGATCATGACACATCATTTGCATTGTGGCTAAGAAAGTACTATTTCCACAGTAAAAATGTCCTCCCTTTCTCTGCTAGGGATCTGATATGAGATGTAATCTACAAAAAAATGAAGCTAATCAAAATGTATCTAAACAAAGAAGACTCACAGCAATCTATTGAGATTCTTGACTGGGGCCACACTCAACCAAATAAATAACTCAATCATTGTATTGTTTACAGGCAGAAATTAGCTGCAACAATTACTGGCATGTCACTGGCAGCTACTGGCAATGATTGGTTTGGGAATAACAAAATGTCAACAGAACTTCCTTCTTCCATCTACAGATATTCAAATCTTTCTGTCTTTTTATCTCTTTATCTATCTCTTTATGTCTCTATATACAGTGTATATCTACATATCTATCTATATATATCTATCTGTCTATTTATTTCTATTTGTCTCTTTCTAATATTCTCTTCCTATCTATCTCTTTCTAACTGTCTCTTTCTAACTGTCCCTCTATCTAACTCGCTCTATCAATATGATTATATGTCTATCTGTGCACCTATAAATCTATCTATTGGTCTATCATTCCAACTATCAATCTATCTATCCTACATGTGCAGGCACTCTGTCAACCCACTTCCCCCTCCTTTAGCTCTCACCAATCCACTTGTCTTCTTCCCCAGTCAAACTCAATTAATTGTTCTGGAGCTGCTGGGTCATTGTTGCTGCCCAAAAGCAACTCAGGCAACTTGCTTGCTGGGCAAGTACTGCCATCATTCTCTTTCATCGGAGAACTTCCTTTTTATAGTGGAAGAGGCCAGTTTAGAGGGCTGTACTTTCCGATTTTTACGTTTAAGGGCTGTTGGCCTATGTCAAATGTACGTCAATCTGGGCCTATCGATCTAAATAGAAAAAAAAAAGGGTTAAGTCTAATTGATCAATAAACATGAATCATTGTAGGAATGGTTTGGAGAAACATTACTGTGGCTGAGTTAAGATTTATTGATGTAACTGATAGTAAATAAAAAGTAAATAAAGAAATCTATACACTTCAGAAAAAAATCAAAGCTTAATATTGAGGTGTGAGCATCCAATGCCTCTGATTGCCTCAATTGAGTGTTGCTTGTCAATAACTCAGCAAATCTCTGCGGTGTTTTTCTTTTCTTTTCTTTTTTTCAGTTGGAATTTATGGAAATTAACTTGTTGATTGGGTAGACCCCCAAGAGAGCCCTAAATTAAGATCCTGATTGGGAAGTACATGTGCCTTAATCAGGCTGCAGTTTGCTGGCCAAATAGTTTGTTTGCTTACGGAGTGTGTGGCTTGTGTCAGCAGTGGAGGTCGTTTTGCTCAGGTATATCAGAGACACTTGTCTCTGGTTATATGGCAAGTGTATTCATATAATAGAGAGGTATGAAGCCCTCTAAAAGATATGCAATATTGTAAGAAAGAGAAACACTGTATGTCTCCCATGAACTTTTGAAAAATTGGATTTTTGATCGACAGCCAATTCAATATATATGGGACACATAAGAGTTTCACTGTTAAATTTGTGCTTCTTGAGCAATGATCATGTTCATGATGTCTTGAGTTAAGTTACCACAAAAATTGGAACCTCTATCATTGGTCATGATCATAGACAAAGTGGCATAACCCAATTGTCGAGTAAGAATCAAATTCATACTCCATCAGTTTGTCAGTCATCACCAAATCTATAGCATTTTCAGACTCCTCAAGTTAAAATGCTATTCGAAACTAATTATTTTGATCATGACACATCATTTGCATAGTGGCTACGAAAGTACTATTTTCACAGTGAAAATGTCCTCCCTTTCTCTGCCAGGGATCTGAGATGCCATCTTAAAAAAAAATGAAGCTAATCAAAATGTATCTAAACAAAGAAGACTCACAGTAATCTATTGAGATTCTTGACCGGGGCCACACTCAACCAAATAAATAATTCAATCATAGTATTGTTTACAGGCAGAAATTAGCTGCAACAATTACTGGCATGTCACTGGCAGCTACTGGCAATGATTGGTTTGGGAATAACAAAATATCAACAGAACTCCCTTCATCCATCTACAGATATTCAAATCTTTCTGTCTGTCTATGTCTTTATCTATCTCTTTATGTCTCTATATACAGTGTATATCTACATACCTATCTGTATATTTATCACCTGGTTGGCTGTGAATATCACTGTTTACAGCCAAAATATCAGGGCCTATGATATTGTAACAAATACCACCCTTCAAGGGTGATATTTTTTTTAACAATAGTTATGACATCACCAGCATTTCAGCTGCCTAATGACATCACAAACTAAACTGTGGCCGAAACAATGGGATTGGGACGCGAAACTTGCACTATTTGACAGATTTTATTTTTTGGTGGAAACGGAGGACTTTACCAAATCACAACAAATCCATATTAACAGGGCTGAGAAACAAGAGAATAAAGAATGTTTTCGTGCAGTTTGGCTAAAATTATCTCCAACCGTAAATTCAACATGGCTGCCAAAAATTCTCCTAAAAAAAGTCCTCTCGTGTTCGGGGACCGTTCTCGATTATGACAGCTCGGATGATGACAACACCTTGGTGGGAGAACCTGTTGATAACCTGCTTTATTATGCCACAAAAAGATTTTCCTAGTGTCATTCATCAAGATCAGCAGGTATCTTTTTGGTGTTGCATGAACCTCCTGACTTAGTGGGTTGCATCTGAAGGATGCGTAAGTGGGATTTTAGAAACTTTCAAAATCTTGTTGTCACAGCCGAAATCAATGACCTGTCACTTTGCTGCTCATTGTGTAACCAATTCATTTCCGAAACCAATGATACTAATGGACAAGAAAGCTTATAACATTCTTGAAATCCCTGCCAAGTTTCATTGTTCTCCATCCTTAACTTTTGAAAATGTCCTACCGTAAATCTTGTGCAAGATTCGCGTCCCCACCCTGTATAAATCAATCTATTGGTCTATCATTCCAACTATCAATCTATCTATCCTACATGTGCAGGCACTCTGTCAACCCACTTCCCCCTCCTTTAGCTCTCACCACTCGTCTTCTTCCCCAGTCAAATTCAATTTGTTCTAGTGCTGCTGGGTCATTGTTGCTGCCCAAATGCAACTCCGGCAACTTGCTTGCTGGCATTGCTTGGTAAGTACTGCCATCATTCTCTTTCCTCAGAGAACTTCCTTTTGTAATGGAAGAGGCCAGTTTAGAGGGCTGCACTTTCCGGTTTTTACGTTGTAGGGCTGTATATGTCAAATCTAGGCATAACGATCTAAATGGAAAAAATAGGGCTAGGCCTAATTGATCAATAAACGAGAATCGTAGGAAACCAGGAATGGGTAGGGGAAACATTATCGCGACTGAGTTAAGATTTATTGATGTAACTGATAGTAAATAAAAAGTAAATAAAGAAATCTATACACTTCAGAAAAAAATCAAAGCTTAATATTGAGGTGTGAGCATCCAATGCCTCTGATTGCCTCAATTGAGTGTTGCTAGTCAATAACTCAGCAAATCTCTATGGTGTTTTTCTTTTCTTTTTTTTTTTTCAGTTGGAATTTATGGAAATGAACTTGTTGATTGGGTAGACCCCCAAGAGAGCCCTAAATTAAGATCCTGATTGGGAAGGACAGATGCCTTAATCAGGCTGCAGTTTGCTGGCCAAATAGTTTGTTTGCTTACAGACTGTGTGGCTTGTTGCGTCAGCAGTGGAGGTCAATTTGCTCAGTTATACGGCAAGTGTATTCTTATAATAGAGAGAGATGCAGTCCTCTATAAGATATTCAATATTGTAAGAAAAGGAATCACTGTATGCCTCTCCTTTTGATTTTTGATTGATAGCCAATTCATTCAATATGGGAAAGATGTGAATTTCTCTGTACTGGGAAATTTGCACTTCTGAGTCATGATCATGTTCATGATGTCTTGAGTTAAGTGACCACACAAATTGGAAGCGCTTCTTTCATTGGGCATTATCAAAATGGCATAATGCAATTGTCGGGTAAGAATCAAATTCATACTCCATCAGTTTGTCAGTCATCACCAAATCTATAGCATTTTCAGACTCCTCAAGTTAAAGTGCTATTGGAAACTAATTATTTTGATCATGACACATCATTTGCATTGTGACTAAGAAAGTAATATTTTTCAAAATGAAAATGTCCTCCTTTTCTCTGTAAATTGACCTGCTGTAAAATTGTACTGAAAGTAATAATACATTGCACGGATCAGTCAAAGGCTTTTTAGAGGGGAAAGAACACAAACCCATCTACAGCTGGGGGGGGGGGGGTACGTGCCCCCGCCATAGGGACGCCACTGCTTTAGACTTAGGTTACTGCAAATCACTGACTTGAGTATGTATATAAAATATTTAAATGGGTCAATGTTAAAGTCATCCCAATGTTTTGAATTTATCAAGTAAATACGATTAAAGCAATAACAATGGCAATAAGTCAAAATAATTACCGTAGTCAAGGATGCTTGTGACAAATATTGTTATGTAAATAGTTAACAGATAGATATAAATATTTCCAATTCTTCATTATTCGCCTTACCTTTCGTGATAATAAGTTGTAAGTGACAACACAATTGGCACTCGATGTACCTTTTTTAATTTTAGGCTCCTCATTTGACTTCCCATTTTCTGGAAAGCATTTTTTGAGAGCACACCACTTTTTTACAAATAATTGAGTCATTAAATTCAGATCTATAAATACACAGGTGAAACCAAATATGTAGTTCAGTTCATATTAATAGGCAGTCTGTGGTTACCTTTCATAATTGGATGCATTTTATCATCTTTCTGGGATATAATTGGCCTATCCAAAGGAATACCCGGTATGTTGCTCATTTGACTTCCATTTCTGGGATAAGGATGTGTGACTAATAACGCAGTTATGATAATTATCACTGTTACTGGCATTTCACAATATCACAATTGGTCGTTATGAAAACAACAGAGCTGTGCTAAAATGTTCATAACATTTAAAAACAGGCCTGCAAAAACAACTCTCTAACAAGTCACATCTATAGGTAATTGAATACTGCAAGATATTTCAGTATTATCTGTTCCTTTCCATGGATACATGATATACCCAAAATATACCTAATTGTGTCTTTCAGACATTATATACATATATGTGTATTTCCAATACAAAAAAAATCCAATGAAAAAGTCTTACTGAAATGTGTAATAATTGTCTGTCTGTGGTAGCACACAATTAGTTGTACTGCAGACATTAACAATCATGTAAATGTATTTTAATAAACATTATATATATACATGTAATACTATGCATAGTAACAAAACAATAGATATTGAAACATTTACTTGTCATAGTGTTGAGCAGTCCAGAATACAATGTATCCTTCCCATCAGTCTCAATGCTGGTGAGTGATCAGAAGTCACAGGCCAATGAATATTGTATCAATCGACCATCAAAGGCCAAATAACGCAAAACAATTACTCAGTAGAGCAAGGCAAAACAATGATAAATTCCCACATTTACCCAACAAATTACAGCTGATTGGACCATATTAGCCCCAAAATACAATTGCTCAAATGTTTGGAGGAGTGTATAATTTCTTTCTGCAGTTCTGCAGTTCTGCAGAAAAAAACCGCAGAATTCTGCAGTTTCCAAAAAATTGCAGAATTCTGCAGTTCTGCAATAAAAGTGCAGAATTCTGTAGTTTCCAAAGGAACTGCAGAATTCTGCAAAAAAAGTGCAGAATTCTGAAGTTCTGCAAAAAAAGCAGAATTCTGCAGTTTTCAAAAAAAGTGCAGAATTCTGCAGTTCTGCAAAAAAAAAATTGCAGAATTCTGAAGTTCTGCAAAAAAGCAGTACATTTAAATTTCTTCCTCCACCTGCATATTCTGCAATAAATTCTGCAGTTTGGGAGTGAAATTGCAGAATTCTGCAATTCTGCAATAAATTCTGCAGTTTGGGAGTGAAATTGAAGAATTCTGCAATTCTGCAATAAATTCTGCAGTTTGGGAGGAAACTGCAGAATTCTGCAATTCTGCAATAAATTCTGCAGTTTGGGAGGAAATTGCAGAATTCTGCAATAAATTCTGCAGTTTGGGAGGAAACTGCAGAATTCTGCAATGCTGCAATAAATTTTGCAGTTTTGCAGCTCCTTGCAGTATTTTTTGTGAACCTCTGGTATTTAATCCAGCTTATCAATTGCAATGTGTATGCTAAGTTCTGACTTCTTCGACAAGGGTCTTGCCACTACCCAGGAAACGTTGGTTGGGGGGGGGAGGAGTAGCTGTTCGGGGTTCGGGTGGGAGGTCTAGGGTTTTGATGCTCGTCTGTCCCTGTAGCCTCTCTGAAACGTTTCTTCAGCAGAATCTGTAGTTCTGTAGGAATTCTGCAGCCTGGAAGGTTTTATGCCTTTCTGCGGGTAGGAAGCTGCATATTCTGCAGTTTCAAATAAACCTGCAGAATTCTGCAATTCTGCAATAAATTCTGCAGTTTGGGAGGAAACTGCAGAATTCTGCAATTCTGCAATAAATTCTGCAGTTTGGGAGTGAAATTGCAGAATTCTGCAATTCTGCAATAAATTCTGCAGTTTGGCAGGAAACTGCAGAATTCTGCAATTCTGCAATAAATTCTGCAGCAGAATCCGTAGTTCTGTAGGAATTCTGCAGCCTGGAAGGTTTTATGCACTTCTGCAGGTAGAAAGCTGCATATTCTGCAGTTTCAAATAAACCTGCAGAATTCTGCAATTCTGCAATAAATTCTGCAGTTTGGCAGGAAACTGCAGAATTCTGCAATTCTGCAATAAATTCTGCAGAACAAATTTATTGCAGAATTCATGCAGTATTTGTGAACCTCTGGTATAAGGGACTTGTCATTACCCTGGAAACGTTGGTTGGGGGGGGGGGGTAGCAGTTCTGGGGTCGAGTTGGGGGGGGGGTGCTTCAAAATAAACCTCTACTAGAATGCCCGTTGGAGAGACGGGTGGCCTGAAAAAGCATTTCACGTGATATTTATGGAATTGCATGAATTTTGCCGTGATATATATTATAGTTGTGAATTATTTGTAAAAGCAAAATGCTCAGCTTATTAGCCATGCATGCGTTGTACTTGTGAAAACGCGGAAGGTGAGTTGGAAAAGACATGAAAAGTTGAGTGCCTATCTATCTATCTATCTATCTAGCTATCTAGCTATCTAGCTATCTATCTATCTACCTATCTATCTGTCTATCTGTCTGTCTATCTATCTGTCTATCTAAGTCTTTGTGTCTATGCATGTACGTATATTATGTATGTATGTATGTATGTATGTATGTATGTATGTATGTATGTATGTATGTATGTATGTATCTATCAATCGATCTATCTATCTATCTGTCTAGCTGTCTATCTGTCTATTAATTAATGGCGTCGAAGAGGTGAATGGAAAATTTCGTGAAAAGGGCTGTTGAAAAAGATGATTAATGAGAAATAAGGGAGGACTTCCAGGCATTTTATTAGCCACACTCAAAGGCAATGTCAGTAGGAATCGTCATGCAAAATGTGGTGAATTTCGCATGAGTAGGGATGGAGGAGAAGAGGTGACATCACAGTTGAATAGATAGACTTTTAAGAGTAAGATGCCTCTATGGACGTTTTGACACTCTGCTCGGCCAATTCTCAACCAAATTTCACTCTGAAAAAAGTGGTGGATACCCTGCAACCAGGTCTATTTACTACAATTGTCAGTCTTTGTCTGTCGTTGTTTATTTTTGCCGTACGGCACTTTTTTCGGCGATCGGTAAGCTCGCAAAAATGTCATTTTACAAAATGCTGCATCAAAATAAACCTCTATGGACATTTTGCCACTCTGCTCGGCCAATTCTCAACCAAATTTCACTCTGAAAAAAGTGGTGGATACCCTGCAACCAGGTCTATTTACTACAGTTGTCAGTCTTTGTCCGTCGTTGTTTCTTTTTGCCGTACGGCACTTTTTTCGGCAATCGGTCAGCTCGCAAAATGCATTTTTGCGAGCTGACCGATCGCCGAAAAACGTGTCGTACGGAAAAAAGAAACAACAACAGACAAACACTGTCAACTTCAGTCAATAGACCTAGTTGCAGGGTACCCGCAACTTTTTTCAGAGTGAAATTTGATTGAGAATTGGCCGAGCAGAGTGGTAGAAAGGTGACTAATCCACAAGAAAACAAAACATGCAAGTGCTGCCCCCCACAAGAGTGGCGACCTGGGAGAATGGACACCAAAAGAAGAAGAAGAAGTCCATAGCAGTTCACTTTGAACTCCAGCTGTTCTTGTGTTGAAATTTTATTGCAGAATTGCAGAATTCTGCAATTTCACTCCCAAACTGCAGAATTTATTGCAGAATTGCAGAATTCTGCAGTTTCACTCCCAAACTGCAGAATTCATTGCAGAATTGCAGAATGCTGCAGGTTTATTTGAAACTGCAGAATATGCAGCTACCTACATGCTGAAGTGCATAAAACCTCCCAGGCTGCAGAAGATTCTGCTGCAGAAACTTTTCAGAAAGCTGCTTGGACAGGTGAGCATCAAAACCCCAAACCTCCCAACCGACCCCCGAACCGCTACTCCTCCCCCCCCCCCAACCAATGTTTCCTGGGTAGTGGCAAGACCCTTGTTGAAGAGGTCTGAACTTAACAGATGCATTGCAATTGATAAGCTGGAATAAATACCAGAGGTTTACAAATACTGCATGGAGCTGCAGAACCGCAGAATTTATTGCAGAATTCTGCAGTTTCACTCCCAAACTGCAGAATTTATTGCAGAATTGCAGAATTCTGCAGTTTCCTCCAAAACTGCAGAATTTATTGCAGAATTGCAGAATATTGCAGTTTCACTCCCAAACTGCAGAATTTATTGCATAATTCTGCAGTTTCACTCCCAAACTCCAGAATTTATTGCAGAATTGCAGAATTCTGCAGTTTCACTCCCAAACTGCAGAATTTATTGCAGAATTGCAGGAAGAAATTTAAATGTACTGAATGTTTGGCAATGTTGCACACTTCTTCAGCATTTACAGCAGAGGAAAGGAGCTGTGTCAGCTGAACAGTTTTTATTTCACATCGGTCATCGTTACTTGAGCTATACATTGTGAGACGCAGTCATTTCACTATCTTGATATTTTGCACAATGTGCTCAAATTATACAGTATAACTTTAAACTAATTTTGGAAAAGATGGACGTGGTAATTCTGAGATAAGCAACCACATTTTACTCAAATTTGTTGACATTAACCCCCAAGTTAAACCCCACCCTCCTTCTTATAAATGGGGGGAGGGTTGGACTGCTAATCGTCAGAGTTCGAATCTAGCTCTTGCCGGGTCACCTGGGCCTATGTTCGACGGCTGTTTCAATCATCCTTCACCTCATTGCCGTTTCCCCCTCCTGTCCTAATTAGCCTTCCAAGTGCATAAATACAAGACGTAAAGCCCGAATCATCCATCAACCATCCTTTTTAAAAAACAAATACAATACTTAACACAACCTTGTAAGCTACTGACACCCCCCCCCCCCCGACCTAATTGAACTGCCAGAAAATGACTCCATTGAAACATTATACAGCCTTCATGCACCACATAGGTCAATATACTACATGACAATTTCAGAAAAAAAAATTAGAGAGGTCATGGACTATTATGTAAGCTAATATCCTATGGGTCGATGCCACGCAATAAGTGAAAAGTGAGCCCAGTTTTAAACGTATACTAGAATTGCACACACAAAAATAGACCTCACAGTGCTCTTGTGGGGGATATCCAATTCCAGTGTCATTCATACACCATCATTCATCTATATACTACACCTGTCTTTATCTCCAAAATATATGGTTTCAAAATTCGCATAACTTTGCTGGCTTGGTGAAAGATCCCTCACATGAGGTAAATGTGTGACTATCAACCCTCATGAGCGCCCAGAACAGGGCTTAGAGGGCTGTATTTACCATGTCTATCCATATATCTATTTAGATCTATCTATCTGCTATAAATTCCTTACATGTTGATTTACAGTTGCGGACAAAAATATTCATACAGCTGAGTATTCTGCACATAACTGGTATTTACTCTTGATTGAGGGATGCGAGGAGAAAAAATTCACTTTTAAGTCATTGCCCTAATCAATTGTCATTGTCAAGCACTGCAAACTTAAGCATATCTCTGTTTTCAAGCTCAGGGGGGCTCACAAACGTAAAATTTCAGCGTGACAAAAGTATTCATACAGCTCGAACACGCTGGGTATAAAGTGCAAAGTCTTGTAAGTTTTGCCCATTGAAATAGCATTGGGCCTTGGCCAATTTTTACCCTAGGCATTTTGCATCGTGTGCAAATCATCACCTGCATGCCACAAGTTAATTTCAGTCCAAATGAGAGTTTGCACTAACGATTTTAAAAAGTAAGCCATGAAACCAAATTTTATTGTTTGTGAGCAATAAGCTTGGCTTAGTGAGCATCTTTGCAGAAGTTTCATATACATTTAATGGTAAAATGATACCAGCGCTTTAGGGAGGTATGGGTCGACCAAAACAGATAAAAACACCCAAAAAAGCACTCAGGACTTCTAAGGAGGTTATCCAAAGAAGCCCGAAAAAGTACAAATTGTTTGGAATAGAAATTCAAGCTTTTGATGCACTTTATACCCAGCATGTTCGAGCTGTATGAATACTTCTGTCATGCTGAAATTTTACGTTTGTGTGCCCCTGAGCTTGAAAACAGAGATATGCTTAAGTTTGCAGTGCTTGACAATGACAATTGATTAGGGCAATGACTTAAAAGTGAATTTTTTCTCCCCGCATCCCTCAATCAAGAGTAAGTACCAGGTATGTGCAGAATACTCAGCTGTATGAATATTTTTGTCTGCAACTGTATCTTAGAACTGCCTAAAATTGTATGGGGGGAGGGTTGGTCTAGTGGTAGCGTACTGGGCTGCCAATCGCTGGGTCCAGGGTTCGAATCCAGCTCTTGCCGGGTCACCTGGACCTATGTTGGACAGCAGTTTCAATCATCCTCCACCTCATTGCCGTGTCCTCCCCCTGTCCTAATTAGCCTCCAAAGTGCATAAATACAGGACGTACAGCTCCAATCATCCATCCTAAAATTGTATGAATAACTTCACAGTTGATATTAGAATGCTTCTCTTGAGGCAGGAAACAAATCGTGTTGTACTCGGTTCTGTCATGTCACAAATCTTGCCTATTCCTTGTTTCTTATAACCTATAGATACTCTATTCTTTTCTCTTTGTATTCGATTCTATTCTACAAGCCCTTTAGATAGATAGATAGATAGATAGATATTTTATTGACCTCAAAAAAATGAGAGTACATAAATTTACAACAAAATGATAATAAAAATAAATTACATATAATGTGAATTAAAATAATTTCTTTTTCAAAAAGGTTTAATATATATAGACATATCCTACATTAAACGATATCCATAACAATCTTTTTTTATTCTATATAACTTCATATTATATTGCATAATTTTCCATCCTGTCCTGTGTACCATATCCTATTTATTTATTTTCTGTTCTATTATATTATATTCCATATATTCCATTCCATTCCATTCTATTCTATTCTATTCTATTCTTTTCCATTCTATTCTATCCCCTTCTATTGTATTCCATTCGTCTGCAGTATCTTATCTATTTTGGTTATCCCACAAGCACCTTTGCACATTTTTCTTGCAAAACAAGCCACAGAGATCTGCTAATTCTGACCGACACCTGCGTTTCTTTATTGAGGTTTCTCACGATTTTCAAACAAAAAGCACAAACGTCAAAATACTTTGAGTTGCAAAAGCGAAATTTTTATAGCCCCAACATTTCATAGAGATTAAACTGGTATAAGTCTTGGTTATCATTTTGTCGTTATATATTTTTTTTTAGTTTATTGTTTAGTTCATTGTTTTTTACGGCTTTCTAATTTCGATCAACAATTCGCTGTGCCATCACTGAGCACATGGTAAGGTACTTTACCGTCTCTGCAGCCCACGTGTCTTTGCTCTAAAGATTGAAAAAAATATGGACAAATAAGAATATTTGACATTGTGTTTGTATAGCAACCTTAGGTGATATAGAATGTGTTGATCATTTTCAAAAACATTTGTCGACTCATCATTTTATATCAAAAATTAGCATGAAGCAAAAAAAAATGATTTTCAGGAGACGGTAAGCCTATACCTATGCCTTGAGAGTCAGTAACTGTTCATTAATTTTATTCGAAATTAACTAAATGATTTTTATCAACAAGTAATCAGTGTGTGAAAAAAATTTCTTCTCAGTATATTTCCTTTGACTTAGTATCACAATGGAACACAACTAATACTCAGTGGTGAAGCAGTGTATTGCCGCTTTATCATTGCCAGTGTCTGTACAAGAGTCGTTTGGAGTGACCTGTCTTTGCACAACCAAGACACGTGCAGGGCGGAGGTGCGTCTTTGGTTGACAGATGTTGCCTTAATCTCTACTGTACAATCGCTACAATGGCCAGCCTTTTAATTAAAAAGTTTCTTAAAAAGATCTTCATAATGAAAGGTCTACTTTTTTGCATGGTTTCCTGTGTGTGTATTTTTTTTTAAAGGAAGTAAATTGCAAGCTTGTAGTTTCTAATTACCATGGCACGGGGCCAGTACCAGACTGCTGAAGAAACAGGTGCAGGCCTACATGATATAAACACAATGCAACGAAATCTTGCCTACACAATTAAAATAATAACGTACATAATCGCGAAATGTTATAGAACACAATCGAATAACCACTGATATGTTTGCCACAACGAGATGGTATATGTAGGCCTCTTACTGTATTTCACAATTTCTCCATGGCCTCCACGTGCCTTCGATAAAGCTAATAACAAAAAGACGTTTAAAATCGACTCCACAAACAAGGACTACACATTCTATACAATTCCTCCTGAGTAAAAAATGTGAAGCATATACCTTTTAAAACAAATAACATTTATTTTGTATACATGTTATTATATTGGCCTATAAAAATTAATGGTAAATACGAACAGTTTAGAGACATATTTTCAATTCTCAGACATAAACATTGATCAGTAGATGTTTCGGAGAGAATGAGTGAGTTTGTTTTTTACCCCCCCCCCCCCCATCAGCACCGGTGGTAGATGTTTCGGAAAGAAATTGCAGGGAAAAAAACATTTTGTAAAAATGAAATTTTACAGAAATTTAGGGTTTTGGGAAATGCATTGTAGATAGCTTAGCCAGAAATTCCTAATTCGGAGAACTGAAACAGTTGTTTTTTTAACAAGAACACAAAATCCAATTTAAAGTCTAAACCCAAAACCGTGCTCCACATCACATACCACAAATCCCATGGATGTCATTATAAGGAAATGGCAAATGTATGGTCTTGTAGACATTGTCATGATACACGGAAGTAATTCCAGTGGCTCTATTATCACCTGTGACTATAAATAGGTCCTTTTTAGCTTGGCACACAGGTGTGAAAATGCAGGAATAACGTATAGCTGCTTGTTGTTGGATGGACTAATCCGGAGGCAGTTCCAAAGCTAATGCGAAGAATTAGGCTTGAATATAGGGTATAGGGCCTTATTATCTCCATGATTTAAAGTTCTGAAGAGGCAAAGCCTGTTGAACAGTCTATAAATAGGTCTAATCATATTTCTTTTCTTCTTCTTTTTTTTCAAGGACAGCCGTTTCTGGTGCCCTCCATGCAATGACCAGCTTTCAGACTCTCGACATTTGGACAACAATATACTGCGGGAGATGCTCTCTTTCAAATCAAGTCAAGTACGTCAGTAATACTTCATTGATCCCCAAACTTGGCAATTTAGAATTTTTCTCTTTGAGTGACAACTGACAAGCCCGACTGTTTTCGTAATTCATACATGGTGGTTGCATAGCCAGAGACGAAGAACTTCAGGGGCCTCCCTGTAGTGCCTCAACAGAGGACCTTGATGCACTGTTTTTAGCTAGTATTTATAAGTTTGTTTCGAAAATGCTTGAAATTTTGCATGACAATCTGTTCTCTTTGCTGTGGCATTGACAGTTTTTTGTAAAGCTTCTTTCTTTGTTCGCATGAATAAACCTTGCCCTCAGTCTCACATCAGTCAAAATAAACAAACAGTCCTCACTTCATAAAATGAAACTGGAATCCCAGCAATATACACCACTATTGTTATATAATATACATTTACATATTATTTATGACACAATACCCGGATGTAGAGTAATGTTCATTGTCCGGTACAAAAGTGTTAACCCAATTCACAGGGACACGGGTGTATAGAGTTTTCATTTTCACTCTGCCATGCTCATCTAAACTATAATTCACACTGCAAATATAATTGTATTATTTGATATTCTCATATTCAAGTATTTTTAAGTGTTGTTGGGTAAATTCCTCTCTAAATGTTTTGCTCCAAGAACTGAACTGTTGCTTTGCTCTTCTCTTTGGTCTTTGATATGTTGAAATACGTTTTCAATTATCATTTTTCGCAAATTTGTATACTGTATACAAAGCTTCCAACTTGAACTTGCTCTATATAATAAAACCAGTGTGTCCCGCAGAATAGGTGACCATATTGAAATCGTAAGTCAATAAAGAATTTCTATCTATCTATAGTTCTATATATACACCTATATATACTGTCACAGATCTTCAAAAGGAAAAATGATCTTCATTTATTGATCTCTATATAATGCCCTTGTCAAACAAATGTTTTGTTTTGTGACAAAACGATCACATGCATTGTGATGACAAAATTATATTTCAACCTTTTTTCGTTCTTTTTTCAGCCAAATGTATAAAATGCAGCCACAATATGATAGGTTGCAAACTTATTAGATTGATGGGGATAAAACATTAAAACAACACCATTTTGTAGCTACATGAACCCATCTGGAACATCAGATGAGTTTGCTGCTATTTCTGTCATATTATTAGAAAATGAAAAATATAAAGGGCACGTGCAGCAGAGCAATATAGCTACGGTAAGCCATGGTAAGCTACGATTCAAACAAGAGAAGGGGAAAAATTTGACTGAAGCAGAAAATGATTCCATCTAGGCCTTTGGACTGTGCTTATGTCAGGTTAATTACCAGTGTGTCATTTGGTGAATAAACCAAACCCCGAGCATCCTGGTTTTGCATGGCACGTGTTATTGTGGTCAATGTTGACAAGAGAATGCCTAGGCCAAACTGTATCGTGAAAGGCCTCCAATAAATCAGGCAAGCAGGCCTAGATACATGCAATATTATAGCCGATTAGTGGTGCAGGTCCATGCAAGGAAAATGATAGGCTCTCTTTTTTTATCAATAGGCTCATTATGATTATATATATTTTTGACATTAAATGTTAAGAGAGTTGTTACAAATTAAACCTAATTAGGCCTATTAGTGACAAGTGCTGAAGGCCGACAGATTTACCTACAGGTAGGCCTACACAACTCTGAACCATGCATCCACCAGAACAGTTACACTCATATATGGATTGCCTAATTGTGCTTCAAATGAACTGTCCTCGTCTTTAGTTTTTATTTGTGTTTTTAATTTTTCTTGCCACATGATCTCCTGATAAGTGTGACTTACTTTTGAAATGGACTTTGTCGTTTGAGTTTCGGCCTCAGTACAGTCTGCCACACTGACGGTGGCCCTCTGCTCGACCAGGGCAGCGCTGCGGCCCAGGGATGAACTGGCGACGACCCTCGTGGTCTGTTTGAACGCGTGGTTGTGGTTTTGGTTACTTCCGCTCAAGGAAGAAGGTCGAGGGGAGTTGGACTCGTCGGAATCTCGGCAATAAACCACCCCCGTTTGAGAGACGTGGATGCTGGGCGTACAGCCCATCGTGCAGGGGCTGGGGAAGCCACAGGTCCTTCCAGAGAAAGTCCTTTGGAGAGCCCTGCCCACGAACGTCCTCAATCAAAACGACATCGTCATGATCACAGTGACTTTTCAAGTCATCCAAGTCATTAGTTACGTGACAGACGACGTCCTCCCGTCACATGGGTAAAAGGTAAGGTCCAGATGCACAGGGTCACGTGGTTTAAGTGGCAGACGAACTAAATCCGAATGAAAAGGGTAACATTCCATAGAAGTGTCATAACAAAGTGGCATATAACGTGAGGTTATTGTTTGAAACTGCCATATGGAGGAGAAATAGTCCTGTTTTGGGAGTGTGTTCTGATGCCACGCGCCTGATGTTGAACAACAGGACACCATTCCTATCGAGAGCACTGCATGGAGCTCCCTCCGACGTTCTGACGTCACTGCCTCCCATGGCAACGCTGATGGCTGCGCGGCGTCCCTGGTCACCACTGCATCTCCTATTACTCCTGTTAACCAGGGGCGAAATTGCAAAGAGGATCTATGACCTTTTTTAATATCAACCCAGGTCGTCACAGATTGCTAATCTCTGTGTGTAACTTTGTGCCTGTATCTCCACGTGTTTCTGAAGGAGACTGAAGCAGACCTTCAAACAGAAACCCTGCTCTCCAGGAGCGACACCTCTCTGCTCTGCTCCTGCACCTGTCTTCACAGCTATTTTCAGCTGCTTCCTTTATATCACACTATTGTTTGCTGCTCATGACTTTATTGTACATTAATGATAGTATTGTGACACATTATTATAGTACAGGGAGTTCATTGCACTTATTATAGCACATGCATTAAGCAAAAAATGATGAAGTATAAAAAATGATAAAGTATAGGCCTATTAGATCTAATTTAAAAAGTTCTAGATGTAGGCCTAGGCCTACATTTTGACTTAGGCCTATCTTTTAGCACTTTTTGTGAACCACCTAAGTTCAATCATAGAAATATTATTTATAGCTCTATGGTCCAATCTAACGAAGTCCAAAGGTCTATGCCCTATATTAATAGTATAGCCTGTATTAAAATTGCTTCCAAACAGCAAAAGGTCTGTATTTATGTATTAGCATACTGATTATAGGGGGTCACTCTTGCAGTTTTTGTGTTCGAAGAGGAAACATTGCCACTTCCTGACAAGGGATATTTCCATGATCATTCCTCATTGACTGTACTCGGTATATCCCATTCACGCAGTTGAAATAAAGGTCATAAAGTAGGGGAGGGATTCAGATCTGTTACAATAGACAGACTGGAAATATGATAGGCAAAAATGTGAAGCTCTCATTCTAGTTTTAAAACACGTGTACATGAAGGCTATCTGTGTGAACAAGATAGGTGACAACACTGTATAGGGGAGACCGGGGTAAGTTGTGCCATTTTTTGCTTCAGGGCGATTTGCCAAAAAATTAAAGTTTTATTGTGTAATGTGAAAATCAAATGTCAAAATATAACACTTTGCCCTGAATCGAGGCAAGTTTCAGGACATCCAGGCCATTAGGAAGACTATGACAGGCGTTTGAGAAAAAGTAGCTCAAGTGCACCACTAGCCAGTGGCGTAGCTAGAAATCCAGGAGTGGGGGGGGCAGGGTCTGAGCCAGGGGGGCCCACCTTTTGCGGCATTTTTTGGGCAATACAAGGCAAAAATTAGTGTCGCGACAAACGTCCTCTTTACAAACGACATAGGAACAACATCGTTCTTTTTTTCTGGCGAACACTACTGCATTAACTATTTAATTTAGATATGGTACAAAAACCACTAAATATTCTTTCACAATTACTTTTCAGAGAGAAAATGCCTTTCCATATATACCAGTTGCACAAAGTGCAGAATGTTGATTCTGCCATTCAATTTGTTATGCACACGGAATGAGAGGACAGTTCATTGCGAAAATAGCACTTACTGATTCATAATGCTGATACGAGGCTAAAAGGCTAACAATTTAGGTAGATTATTAAAATAACATAATTAAAAGCCAATGGTTTCCACAAGATTTCTTTTGAAATACATGTAGTATTAAATCTGGATCTTGAAAATTTGGACAAATGTCGCAAGGCCGCCCTAAAAAGTTAAGATGCCTATACACCTATTTCCAGATATTTTCAGGGGAAATAAAAAATTCTCGAATGCCTTAGAACTTTTTAAAGGGCAACTGTCATTCTGGTGAGAATCAGGTATAAGTGAGAACCGTCACAAAGACGGACGTGCTCTGCTCAAATAATTTTTCAAATTTCTCAAATCTGAAATGGGGGGACCAGTGGGGGGGCCACCCCCAGGCCCCCCCATAGCTACGCCACTGCCACTAGCCCCGGTAGCAGCGCAAGTTGTGCCGCATGACAGGGCAAGTTGTTCCGCTTATTTTATTCCAAGAACACTGTATTTTACCTGTTTCTTGAGATAGATCATTTGTATCATGTTTTTTGCATATGATATGTCACACGAAACTTATCAAACATTAGCCATATGAAGCAAAATTCTATATGGTAAGCAAACTAGAACTATATTTATTGTTTAGACGGTGGCATAACACTTTTAAAACATGTTCTTTTCAGAGTTAGTTACTTCACAACATGTACAGGCAGGGTGTAAAATAAAACAGGGACAAAAATGTACCATCCATTGGCACACCTTGCCACAATCCAAATGCACTCAGGGAAAGTAACTTGCTTTTTCTCAGAGTGTCCAAATGGTACAACATGCCCCAAATTGATTTTCTGGAGGAAATTGGTTACTCATTTCTTCACTTCGCCCAATACAAGAGTGGGCAGCACAACTTACCCCGTTGCACAACTTGCCCCGGTCTCCCCAATGGTGATATGAATTATGAGATCAGCTAAGTGAAAACTGAGCTTCAAGAAGTTTGCCTACAATTCTGACACCTCAGCCTTCCCTTTTCATTTAACACAATCAATTCCAGGAACCCCACTCCACCCAATCACACCAAGCTGAAAGTTGAGCTAACTCTCAGGAATCATGTCAGATAACCATGAATACTGAATAGGCCTTGGTATATAAAAATACATTGTACTTATCGGCCTATGTATACACTCTTGTTCATAAATATGGCATAAAGTAGTGATGTTGGCCCTTGGAGCAACGAGTGACTCTTTGGTCTAATGCCTAGGTCTCACGGCACGTTACGGAGGACTTTAGGCGTCGGCGGGCTGGTATTTCCTGGGAATTTGGATGGTTTTTTTATGATTTTTGACATCCCGCCGATGATTTTTTAGGAATCGGCTGGTTCCTAGAAATGGGGGGAACTCCGCCACAAAATGCCTTGGTCTCACAGCATGTTATGGAGGTCTTTTGGCGTCGGTAGACTGGGATTTCCTGGCAATTTGGATGAATTTTTGATGATTTGCGATATCCCACCGATGATTTTTCACATCTCGCCGATGTTTTTATGTATATCAGCGGGTTCCTAGAAATGGAGGGGGGGAGAACTCCGCCAAGGAGGTCAAAAAGATTCAGCTTGGTGAAACTTTTTTTCTAAGTCACGAAAGAAGAGCAGCGGTTTTTCTCAATTTTTGGATTTCAGACGGGCATTTTTCTTTAACACAGGAGTTAAAAACATAATCGGCGGGATATATGGCCAATTGGCCATCCCCTGCCCCTGTGGAACATTTCTACTGCTCCTGCGGAACATCTGCAGCCTCGCCGGCGGTTTTTGCAGCCTCGCCGACAGTTTTTGCAGCCTCGCCGACAGTTTTTGCAGCCTCGCCAACAGTTTTTGCAGCCTCGCCGACGGTTTTTGCAGCCTCTTAGGTGGATATGATCTTGCCCCACAGATTTATGATCTTGCCCTGCAGACATAATCTTGCCCCGCAGATTTATGATCTTAATCTGCCAATTTATGATCTTATTCGGCCGATTTATGATCTTGTACCGCCGTTATATGCCTCTAATTAATTATATAATCGTTGTGTCGCTGAGCTAGCCAATTTTCTCCTTGAAATCATCTTAAGCTGCTGTCCCACAGACATACAGTGGGTTCCAAATTATTACGCAAGTTGGTTTTTTTATGATATCTCAAAAACAACTAAACAAATTTTAAAATCCTTCCCACATAACAATTTGTGTTCCATGAAGGCGATATCCTATAAGTTTTGTCCAATCCTGGGGGTGCAGTGAGGAGTTACGCTACAGAGCACCATATACCCTGTATTTCGATGTCCCAAATTATTATGCAAACGTCAGAAGAAGTGATCTAAAAGTACCAAAATGATCTATTAATCCTCTAAACACTTTCCTCTTGATGTTCAATGAAAAATAGAACCTTCATTTCAAAAATGATTGTTTTCATGACCAAGAAATCAATATAAAACCTCTTCATTGGAATAACATTGAAATGACCATTTTTCTTGAATATAAAGCCTCTGTTGTTTTAAAAAAAAATTCAAATCACAACCAATTCACATAACAATATACCTTTGACACTATGATGTTATCCTGTGTAAATATGAACCAATTCCCCTATCTCTACAAAACATAACAATAAGTCAAAAATTAGTGCTTCTTTTTTCCATTGAATTAGCATTGCCGTCAGTGCAAGCTCAATCTCCATCATTTTCCTTTAAAGATATTGTTCATGTTTGGTCAAATGGCTTCTTTTTAATTTTGGGAAGAGTTCTTAACCTAAGGAACCCAGAGAGAGAGTTTCATAATGTGAACAAATTTTGTTTGCCTTGGAGAAGCTTTTTAATGCAAGAAGTTAGTAATTTCAATGTTATTTCAATGCAGGGGAATATTATGGATTTCTTCGTTATTAAAGCAACAATTTTTGAAATGAAGGTTCTATTTTTCATTGAACATCAAGAGGAAAGTGTTTAGAGGATTAATAGATCATTTTGATACTTTTAGATCACTTCTTCTTACATTTGCATAATAATTTGGGACATCGAAAAACAGGGTATATGGGGTAACTCCTCACTGCACCAGCAGAATTGGACAAAACTTACAGGATAATGCCTTCATTGTCAATCATGGAATATACATTGTTATGTGGGAAGGATTTTAAAATGCATTTAGTCGTTTTTGAAATATCATGAAAAAACCAACTTGTGTAATAATTTGGAACCCACGGTAAAGTTCTCTGTTTCTGGCCGTGAGAATGGGCCATATATAATGGTTAACATGCTTGCCTTCCACACCGGGGGACCGGGTTCGATTCCAGGCTAGGCTTCCCCTCAAAACATTATAATATAAATATATCAGCGATTTCCTTAGAAATTTAAAACTTCTGTAACTTCTGCTGGAGCACATATTATAGTCCAATTCAATCGTAACTGCTTCCAATACTCTAAAAAATTTAGGACAAGAGTAGCTTTTTAAAATGTCGAGCGGTTTTATGAGACAACCATGGTGGTTTTTGCATTGAAATTTGGTTTATCAGGTCATTTTTGGTTTTTGTCTTCGGGAATTGGTCTCCTCCTCAGGTAAAATAGTTTTTCAAAAAACCAAGACCACTTGTAGGTATGAGTTTACCCCAGTGTAAGAGTTTTTTCATGCCATTATAAATATTGGTCCATGTTTCAAGGTGACAATATTTTTAAATGATCAACTAGATTACCATGCACAAATAATTTGCTTAGGGACTATGGCTTTTAATTTATCTTGTGATATTTAAGAACCGAGTACTCGTTTCTATGTACAAGGAACTTCTTGGACCTCATAGACAACTTTGATACTGTGCTTGCTGAGACAGGCCAGCTCCCCAGAGAACAAAGCCTCCTTCTGTACCACACGTAACACCATCTATACTGGCATGCATTTGGCAAACAGAAGTTCAAATATTGAACAAGGAACAAGTGATTAATAAAAACACAGCAAGGAATCATTTGAGCCTATCAACACTGAAAGCATAACTAAGCTGTAACAAACAGTGCATTATCTCAAAATGTGTTTTTTGTCCCAGCTTACAGTCATCACAGTTGATTTTGAAAGTAGATAGAGTCTCATGTTTGTCAAATAATCATGAATGAGCAATGGTGAGCCGAGTGGTGCCATCTATAACTATGGTATTCAAATTTAGCTTGTAACTTTGTAATAATAAAAGACCATGCTTGATGCACGGGCATGTTAATTAGATGATTGTGTTACAAAATTGCAGATTCACTATTTGCAAGAAATCATTAATGAACATCTTTTAACATGTGGAAGATTAAGTAGGCTAAACATTTCGTAGAAGTATCACCACACCCAACAACTCCAACATGAGAATGATTTAAGACCAAACTACAGTCAATCACCGGCAAATTTTTATTGTACTCTGCAACTGTTCTGTTTTCACTGTTGTAATTCATCTTTTCTCTTTGCAGATATAAACAAAAATCAAAGCACCTCCCTCCCCCCCCCCGATATAAATCCCCCCCCCCTGGGTAGGTGGAATCGATGATTTTGCATCCTGTATTTCCGCACTATACAAGGCCTTTGTTGGACCGCTGTTTCGATCATGCATCGCTGATTTCTGTGTCCTCCTGTCCTAATTAGCTTACCAAGTGCAAGAATACTTCATGAAAAGCCTCAATCATCCATCCATGCATCTCCACTTGATAGGCTTATCAGGCCAGCCATCAGCCATGGACCAATTATGTATGAGACAACATACTACCACTGCTGATATTTCAGATATCCAAACAGCCCCCTATCTGTTTGGTTTATGAAGAAACCAGTTTTAGTTGGTTTTTGTTAAAACCAAACAATTTGGTACAAACCCTAGGTTTGATATGCGGGACAAGCTCAAAAACCAAATGGGGTTTTTTTGGAGGCTGATTTTTTTAGAGTGAATGATAACCATAAAGAAGAACATTTAATTGTTATAATTATATACTCATATAAACTCCAATTATTAGGGAAAATAATTGAGACCTTTATTGCAGACCTTCTCTGTATTCAAACTCCAAACTTTACTTCTGTTTGCCACTTTTCTTAAGAAAGAGCGATTCCATATATTTTAGCAATAATATTATATGCCCTAAATTTGCCTCACAAAAAGATGCAAAGCCTTACTTCAAGCTTTCAAGACTCACTTAAACCACCAACCCAATGGGCAGTTCTACATCGAAGTAAAGTTTTGACCTAGTCGAAATTCATTTAGTCAATTCTATTAACTTTTTTTGACAAAGATATGTAATTTAATTTAGCTCTGTCAGGCAAAGATTTGACCTTTTTTTAGCTCTGTTTGACAAAGATTTGTCATTTATTTTATTTAGCTTTGTTTGACAAAGATACGTCATTTCCTCTAGCTCTGTTTGCCAAAGATATTTTATTTCTATTAGCTATGTTTGTTTAGCAGAGAACTGTCATATCTATTAGCACTTTTGTTGTATTTTCTATTAGCTCTTCTTTCCAAAGATTTGCCATTTCTTTTAGCCCTTTTTGACAAAGATTTGTCATTTCTATTGGCTCTGTTTGGCAGGGATTTGTTATATCAATTTGTCATTTCTATTAGCTCTGTTTGACAGAGATTTGTAATTTCTTTTAGCTATGTTTGACAAACATTTATAAGCAGTTTCCTTTATATCTGTATAAAAAAAAAGTTTTTATTTCTGTTAACTCTGTGTAGCAAAGATTCTTTCATTTCCTTTAGCTCTGCTTCACAAAGAGTTGTCATTTCTTTTAGCACTGTTTGGCAGATAATTGTATTTCAGGACAGCATGTGGCTAAAATGGTCTAAGGTCACAACCAATTGCCAAAGTCAGATGCTTATTTAATCAAACGAAACATAAATTGGGTAAACAAAATGGTGACAGTTGACATAGACCTATTATATATTTATAAAATTTGTCATTCCCATTAATATAGCTATGTTTGACTAAGATTTGCCAATTCCTATAGCTCTATTTGAGAAGGAGTTGCCATCATTTCTGTTCTTTTACCTCTGTTTGACAAATTAGCCATTTCCTTTTATATCTTTTTGAAAAAAATGTTGTCATTTCCGTTAGCTCTGTTTAACAAAGCTTTCATCACATCTTTTAGCTCTGTTTGACGAATATTTGTAATTTCCTTTAGCTCTGTTTCACAATGAGATTTCATATCTTTTAGCTCTGTTTGACAAAGATTTGTTTTTTCTTCTGGCTCTGTTTCGCAAAGATCTGTCATTTCTTTCAGGTGTGTTTCACAAAGATCAGCTGTTTCCTTTAGATTTGTTCAAAAAACAAAGTTGTCATTCTGTGAGCTCTGTTTAACAAAGATTTTGTCACTTCTTTTAGCTCTGTTTGATGAAGATTTGTCATTTCCTTCAACTCTGTTTGACGAATAGTTGTAATATCTTTTAGCTCTGTTTGACAGAGATTTGTTTTTCAGGACTGCATGTTGCTAAAACAGCTGAGTCACAATTGATAGCCAAAGTCAGATGCTTATGGAACAAATTATATAGACCACAGTGTGTCTGCGTCATTGAACTGTAGATGTTTCCTGTGGTTAGAATATACATGATGTGACTGGCAAATCTGACTAATTTTAAAAAGGTAAATGATGATGTGTATTGAATGTTTCCTGAATAGTATATGCAGTTATGCACCTGCCCTTTCTTTTTTGTGCTGCCTTAGACCAATGGCATAGCTAGGGTTTTTCTCTGGGGGCAAAAGACCCTCAATTTCCCCAAAAAGCAATCGGTAACCGGCGTGCGACACAGGTTGTTTTTAACTTTGAGAAACTTTACTAAACTCAAACAAAACAAAGTTTTGGAAAGTGGCTGGTATGTTCAGCATAACCGAATTATGAAATGAATATGAAATTCTTCTGTATTCAGGTGCTCCACGGTAAACAGAGACATCCTTAAAACAGTTGTTGCTATTTCGTAAAGAAAATTTAAAATTTACCCTTGTGTTTTGCGGAAAATTTTTTCAGCAGTGTGATTATCATCAGAAAAATCAGTCTTGAATTTTTCTTGTTTGATTCCATCATGCAGTGCTTAGTCAATTTTGCTTTTGATTTATAATTAAACATTTGACATATATAATAATAATAATAATAAAAATAGTGATTTATATAGCGCCTCTTCCAGTAAACTGCTCAGAAGCGCTTAGGTGGATATCGATTATTTGTAGAATGTTTTAAATAAGTGAGTTTTCAGGTTTTTCTTAAAACACTCTAGGTTGTTAGCTGTGCGCACACTGTCTGGTAACTTGTTCCAGAGTTTTGGTGCTGCAAAGGAAAAAGCTCGATATTCAAACTTGTTATGACTGTTTGAAGCTTGTTCTGTTAATAGGAGCCTGCTGTTACTTCTGAGATTATGGTCTCTGTCTGGTTTAAGTTGGACCAGCTGCTGAATGTGCATGGGTGCTTGGCTGTTTAATGCCTTCCAGGTAGTTGTCATCAGCTTAAACTGTATTCTAGCAGGAATAGGCAGCCAATGAAGTTGCTTTCTGTGTAGTCCCACAATGTCTTGCCGTTTCAGTCTATCTATGAGTCGAACTGCTGAGTTTTGGGCCACCTGAAGTTTGTTCACTAGATATTGAGAAACACCATACAAGAGGCCATTTCCATAATCCAGGTGAGGGGTGACCAGGGCATTTACCGCTGTTTTAACTGTATATTTATTCATGGACTTGCGAAGTTTGGATATGTTTCGAAGATTAAAGTAGGCATTTCTGCACATCTTGTTAACTTGCTTCTCCATGGTCATATTTTTGTCAAAGATTACACCCTGACATTCTCTGCTGTTTTGATAGAAACATTTTCAACATTTATTGATGAAACTTGGAGTTTATTTAACTGATGTGGTGTGCCAATCATGAGCAGTTCTGTTTTGTCACCATTATTACAGAGTTTGTTTTCATGAAGAAATTTTCTGATTTCGGTTATGCATTTCTCCATTTTCTCAACTGCACTTTCTTGATCTATGAAAGTCGGTTTGAATGATAGAATGAGCTGCTCATCATCAGCATACTTTTGATCTTCAATCTGTTTTTGAGAAGCAACTTCACTTACTGGAGCAATGTAAGAATTGAATAAGACTGGACCAAGTTTTGAACCTTGTGGGACACCAAATTTGAGTGGCAGCTTCTCTGATATTTGATCATGAATCAAGACAGACTGTGATCGTTCAGAGATGTATGACTTAAACCAGTTGAGTGCTGAGTTGCACACACCATATCTGTTTTTCAGTCTTTTCAATAGAATAGTGTGATCAATAGTGTCAAATGCAGCTGACAGGTCTAAGAGTACTAGCATTGTTATTTCTCCCTTGCTCATGTTCAACATGATGTCATTGTGGATATATTCTGGTTTATCATCAGCATTTTCTCCCACCATTCCACGAATCTGTATTTTATCCTCTTCAGAAATTTACCAACACCTTGATTCTCTGTTGTGTGTTTGGCTTTGGCCAAAATAGACCTGTAGCTCAAGACCCCATTTGAAAGATCTGGATGTTGGGTGATACATCATGCAGGTGAAATGCTGGCGATGCAGACCAAATAACATTTAGATAGATTTAATAAACACTCAAATTTTCACTCTACATCCCGTACAGCATGTACTCATACAGCGTCTCCAACTTGTTCTTTTTTATTACATTTTGTCAAGTTATTATAGAGTCTTACTTCAGATAGTGTCGGCATGAACTTCAACAAGATTTCCATATAATAATTATAAAGTATAAGTATGCCTTTCCTCCTCCTTTTCTCTTTTTCTTTCCTCTTTTTCCCTTTTGCTTCCCCCTTTTCCCTTATTTTTACCCTTTCCCTATTTTTACCGCATTTCCCTATTTTTACCCCCATTTCCCCATTTTTCCACAAAAACTTGCCCCCCCCTGCCCCCCCCACTAGATACGCCACTGCCTTAGACATAATATCAAATAGGCCTACTAGCCTTCTGCACAATTCAATATTTCACTTACTCCTGCGTATTGTCATTTTTATTGTCATGTCTGAATCGTGGCATGTTGAAAGAGTCGTGGAAAAATATATATTCAATTTTAATCCACATATTTAAGACACTTGATTCAGATTTAAAAGTTAGTAGACACCCTGATCAACTTGCTTGCATTTTGTAGTTGAAATTCTGTGCTTAAGAATAAAGTGCAGAAATTTAACATTAGAGCTCTTTGCAGATTGGCGGTCCACTTGAAAAATTAATTTTATTATTTTCAATTTGCAAACTGGCTTTGCCACGTCATTGACAGTTTTCTGTTGGTCTCCTAATCTTCTTATTTGATGAAGTACCTTAAGTCATTTATAAGTTTGTTTATTGTCAACTATGCTGCTGGATATGATAAGCACTGAATCAACTGATTAACCATAACTGACACAAACAAAACATTTTTAAGCAAGTGAAATCATATTGAAAATTAATTTTGAAACTGTTTGGACCACCAATCTGCAAACAGCTATCAGTGCAAGACAAAACTAACTTGGTTTGCAGAAAACGCCAAATAAGATTCAACAATTGCCATGACTCAACAATCGCCATGACTCCAGAGATTGCTTTGGCTCACCGGCAGATTGGCCAGTCACCTTCAGCAGGGGATGAGATAAGCAGGAGCTGAGAAAGGTCATCAGCTCATCCAGGAGACCAGGGCCAATCATGAAGCGCTAATTAGATTCTGACCTCTGCCAAATAACAGGGCCAACTGTCTCCTGCCACCAAGATGGTGTTTTGGAAACGCTTACAAGTGCAGTCTGGGCCTCCCTGGAGGTTTGATACCCTTTTGCAAGGTTTTCGACAGAAATTCTACAGAAAACAAACTTTCGAAACACAAATTTAAATGTCATTCAGCAAGATGGCTGATTTTGATACGAAACATCAAACTTTGAGAAAATGGCATTTGAATTTCCCGCATTTACAATAAAAGAACTAGGAAAATCAAGAATGATGTCCAATTTAGATAATTTAAATCAGTTTTTGGTTAAAAAGGTCTTAAATAATCAAAGCAAATTACTTTTTCTAAAATGTGGTACCAACAGCTAAAAATCATCAAAATGTGACCTTTTGACATATTTTGCTCATTTCTGGAAAATGCAGATTGCCTACTTTGAACTCATTTTGGTGGAGCAGGTCACATATTCATAAATAATGATCTCTGAACTTTTAACTGAAATTTGTTGTAACTAATTGAATTTTCCTGTCTGTACTGTATACTGAATCATAACTGCTATACCTGTACCTGTGTATAAGTGTATGTAATAAATAAATATATATATATATATATAAGTACAATCTTGATCACAAGGGCTGTTTGGGTTGTAATTTTGTCTGTTTTTCTGTGTACACCATCTTTGCCTGTTGACAGGAAATGAAGCTGATGACAATGGCTTTGGAATGAATTCCAAGGACCCAAAAAGTCAAATCTAGCGGACAGTCACCAAAAAATGGATCAATACCTTGATCGGAACTAATTGGTCCACTTCAAGCTTAAAGTTGATTTCTTACTGTCATGGTCATATAATATTAAATGTTTACACAGAATCCAAGTTGATTTGAATGCAGTAATAAGTGTGATATAATGCGAGCTCGCCCAGACCAAAGACAGGCACATTTGAGGCATAGAAATTTTTCAGAGGTACATTTGAGGCACGTTTGAGGCATACTCAAGGCACATTTGAGGCATAGTCTACGAAGTGCAGTGTGCCTCAAATGTGCCTCTAATGTTAATGATGTGCCTCATCTATGCCTCCCTGCATAATGATATGCCTCAAACACGCCTCCCTGACTTACCAAGAAAAGCATTACCTGCATCTATGCCTCAAATGTGCCTCAAACTGGACTCTGTTTTTCTACCCTGTGCCTCAAATATGCCTCTCCAGCATAGCCAAATTTTTGTGTGGCCTGAATTCCCCCTTACGCCTCAAACATGCCTCTCCTGTAGATTATACTAGGGTGTCTCCTTGTGGTGACCTAAATTTGCATTGAAAAGGGAAACCCCAACTAGGGAGCATGGTGCCAATGTTGTAAGTCACATTTTTACTTATACTTCACTGTACTTGTCATACTTATAAATATGCAAGTTGTAGTTTTTATTGTAAAGGTGTTCTGAACAATTAGTTCAATTTATTTGGTTGTGTTGCTGATGTAACTCTTGGAATTTTGTGTTTTGCTCAACAGACTATATTATCACTCACATCAAATAACAATTTCCTTAATTTGACAAATAATCCTGAATGCAAGTCAGATTGAGTGTGCCACCCATTTGGCATTTACATCAAGGTCATTAAGTTTATTTAGTAGTTCTGCTTTTGTACCAAGTCTTTCCTTTGTTTGAGATAGAAGCACTATTTGAAAATTCAAATATTTGGCTCACTTCCTTAACTGTCAATGTTATTAAAGTATTTGGAATGCCTCAAATACGCCTCAATTATGCCTCAAATATACTTCCACTTATATGATGAGCCTATGCCTCAAATGCGCCTCAGTTATACCTCAAATGTACCTCATATGTGAAACAAATATGCCTTTTCATTTACATATGAGGCACATTTGAGGCACATCATTAACATATCTAGAGGTATATTTGAGGCATTATTAAAATTTTTGGAACGCCTCAAATACGCCTCCTATATGCCTCAAATGTACCTCGAAAATGCCTCATATATGCCTCTTGCATATTTAATGAGGAGTTTGATATGCCTCCTTTACGCCTCCTGTGATCTCAGCTTGTGCCTCTACCTACTCCATGGTATGCCTCAAATATGCCTATTCAGTGCCTCAAATGTGCCTCTCTTTGGTCTGGGAGACCTCAATGTCACACCTCAATGTCACACCTGGTGCCCCTATTCCCCAGCATTGCAATATATGTAAAATAGATTCAACTTCATACAAGCTATGATGTCATTTCATATTGCCAATTATTGGGCCAGATTCCCCAGCTTCTAGCCAATAGGAATCCACCTCAACTGAACCTAATCAGTCTCAACATGGTGGAAAGTGTAAAATTAGGTTTGGAATCACCCCTTGCTAGTGCAGTGTCACAGCCCTTCGGCCAGTCGAGGCATTCCTTCATCTTTCTTTTCTATTATACCAAGACCATATGCAGAGTCTGAGTGGCCACTCAAAACAATTTCCAATATGTATACTAAGCTAAAAGTTTGGCGACCGGAACCTATGGCAGAGATTTGTTGACATGAAAAATACCCTACTCTGGGAATTTTTTTTCACATCGCTTCAAAGGTGATTCTCAATATTTCACTTCGCTTAAATGGTATTTCTCCTGTTTTTGCCTCGCTTCAATCGTAATCATCCATCTATTGTGGTTATTAACCGCATGATTTTGAGCAAAAACGATATGACGATTAGATTTTAAAGTTCATCATTAAGAAATAGGGCCTATACTGTAGGTATGTCTAGGAATTTCTGTGCTGAAAAAGAGGGACTACTGAGCCCAGCATATGTGTAGGCTGTACTTTAACATAGTGAGTACTCCCATTTTTAAAATACAACTCGTAGTGTTCTCCTGGTACCTGGGCATTTTCTAATACGGTATCAATGGCAAACAGATGACTGATAACGGGTGCTTGTTACTCCTTTCACCGTAAAGAATTTACGCTATGTAGGCCTATAGGCATATGTACACTATGTTTTAACGTTTTCAGCAGCAATGAGTATAGGCCTATAGGCATATTATGTACACAAACAACTCAATTTTAATGTTTTCAGCAGCAAAGAATTTCACACACACACTTGGCAACAGAGGGAGACTCATGTAGAAATGGCTCACTGCAGTGCCACCTGGTACGTTCTTGTGATACTGAAACTGGTGAGAGAACAAGCAAGCAACTGAAGTACTGAACTTCAATAATTATCACATATTTTTTGCCCAATTGGTTATCTGTGACTGAATATCATAAAACTACCAATTCAGTTGATTTACATTACTAATATATTTGCAAGGTGACCACTGGACCCCTCCTTGAAAGATGAGATGGCCCAATGGCAATACATTGACAACTGCACCACACAATTTATGATGCTAAAATCAGCTCTTTTCATCCTACAAAAACAAACTTGTTTCATTTTAATTTCAATGGTCTGCCATACACGGATGAGTCCGACAGCATTTTAGTATGGCTTTGCGAATCGACTGGCTATCTGTTAGCGCGACTGCTTGTTCAACTTACTCAGGACTTTCACTTTGCTGGTAATGAATTTGCGTCATACAGGCCTATAGGCAAATGTACAAATTGTCAATGGGCGTTTTCGGAAAGGTTACACGAGTAACTCCAGTGACACGAGTCACAAGGGTTTTTTTCCAAATACGCAAAACTCGACCCTCGTGTTTCCTGAAAGTGCCAACTTCATTTCTCGAGTGTAGTGTTTCCGGCTACTCCCCGATATGTGGGGACGACTAGGGTCTTGAGATTTGCACCACTTGACAGAAACTGATTGCTGCTCTAGTGATGCTCTCCTGTTCTGGTACGGGAAACACGAGGGTCGAGTCTGGATTGTCTTAATCAAATCCTCTTCACCCGTGTCACCCGAGTTACTAGTGCAACCTTTCCGAAAACACCCGAGGTTTTCAGCAGCGATGTGTTTCACAAACGCACTTGGCAACAGAGGGAGACTCAAGTAGAAACGGTTCACTGCAGTGCCACCTGGTACGTTTTACAAATCGGGTGAAAAAAGTTGTGAAAGATTTGTCTTTCAAAGTCTAACAGATAATGTATCATGCACTTTTCAACTATAATTTATTATTACCTGCTTGACCCATCCCAAAAAATCCAATTGCTTATGATTTATTATTTCATTCATTGAATTATAAATTTTCTCCCTGATTAATTCCAAAGTACATATCAACTCTTCTCACAAATAGAGATTTCTTTTTATAAATTCAAAAGTGTTTGGTTGAGGTTTCCAATAAATCATTGCTTTAAAAGGATTTGCAAAGTTACTCTAACCTGGTGGGAAAAGCATTCAAAATCAATGGTCCATGAAGTTCAAGTTGCCAAATAAAGTTTGTATTACATAAGCCTGTGGACAACACATACATGTACCAAGTGTGTATGCAATGCAGAAGTCTGTATGATTCAATAGGTATATTCAGATAATGCATATGAATTGACAAATATTGAATATAGATGTAGACATGTATACATACATTAGAGGTTGTGCAAAACACTATGTCATTGCGTTTGTATAATAGGCCAACACAGATGTACTATTGAGCATAAAAAATATCATTACAACATAATAGACGTACACACTAACTCTGAATAAGCCAAGCAACACATTTTAACAGATTATTTGGCCTTGGTGGCTTGTCATGAGGGAAAATTGTTTAAAAACATTCAACTGATGAAGGCTTTAAATGGTAAACAAACCTTTTGAATCAGTCATATTTAGCATGTAAATCAATGCAGCATGAACAATACTGATTCAGACACAACAAATATTATGCTTACCTCAGTTGTGATTTGAATGTCAGGGAGGCTGTCCATTTTGGCCTATAATAATATTGTCATTAATTGTTGAGATGTTCTTCAATATCCAACTCCTATGAAATGCAGGAGCCACTTGAAGGCTGTTGCTTATGTTCCGCAAGGCTGATTCAGCAGAACACCAGTCAAGTATGCATACAAACCCATTATGAAAGGAGTTTTAAAGTATCATGGTGCCACGTATAGTAGGCCCAAGCAAAAAATAAGTAGAACATTAAGAAAATACGGATGATCTAAATTCATGTAAGGGTGTGTCAGAGTTTATCTATGAATAACATTAGACTGTAAGAAAATTTGGCAGTTTATTTCATGAGTTTTTTTTATCAATTTACATATGTACCCAGTTGGTGCAGGGATCTTTAAAGTATTACCATAATACGACTGTAAATAGATATTTCCAAGTCAAATACATAAATTGATGTTTCCTTCATTCTCCTGAAGTGTCAATGTCAATTGAATGGCCGAAGCTTTGTTTTTACATCAATCTTTTTCTTGGTAAATTCCTTCATATTCTGCTTTCAATTCATTTAGTCCATGCATTAATGCTGAAGGTGAAATTAATTAAAATATTTCTTGAATCTAATCCTGTGTTCCTCCTTTGTTAAATCGGTATATCTATTTCTCCATATCAACATACACTCTGCCTGTACTGCAGATTATGGCACAATGATCAATTTAACATAATCAAACCGTTAATACTCAATAATCTTGGTATGATACAATCCAGTTGGCAAGTGTGTGTGCATTGGATGATTGTATGGCCCATATTAAACCTGGAGTGTCATTCATACGTGAATGCATTGATTATAATAAATAAATCACAACTGCATGAATATGGGAACAGCTTGTATCATGAGCTGGTATAGAGGCCAGTTCATTTGTCAAAATCAAATTATTAGTCGAGGTCTGGTGAGCCCATGTATGCATGGTATAAATCTAACAGAAGTCACAAGACTAGGACTTGCTCTTTGTGGGTGACTATTAAGGGTCACTGAACAGTCACAAGAGTATCTATGGCCATAAATATCCCAAAACAATTAGACTTTTTAAGATCAACATTACAGGCTTGAATGCTTAATTATCAGTTGTTGTAAACAAGTAAACTGGCTAAAATTGCTTCAAAAAGCTATCATTGCTAAAATCAAGGACTGGGTATTAGGATGCTTGGGCTCTGTACCATTGTTGATATTCGATACAATACGTATCATCGATACACTGGATCGATACGTTTCGTTGGTCTGCAGATTCGGAACGATCCACACTTTACCAAAAATCCGCTTCCTGAAACCCATATTTTTATTCGGAAAGTTGTGCTCGCCCAAGACCGGAAGTCAACATGATGATCTCGTGGGCTTTTCAAGGTTTTTAATGGACATTTTCAGTCTAATCTTGGCAATAATGTGCCTTTTTCAACAAAAATAATGCAGCTAAGCCATTATTGAACCAAATTGCATTTTTTTAGGAACCGACCAGACTCTATCGCTTGGGCTCTAGGCTATATCATTGCCGACATTCGATACGATACGTATCATCGATACACTTGATCGATACACGTTTCGTACCATCGGTCCGCAAATTCGGGTCCGATTCACATTTTAGAGAAATCCGCTAACCGAAAACGATTTTTTGGCCTGGAAAGTTGATCTCGCAGTAGAGCGGACGTCAACATGACGACCATCTCGAGTTCAGTTCATGATTTTGTGGATATTTTCTGTTGAAACTCGGCAATAAAACTACTTTTTTAGTACACCGAACCAAAAGTGCTGCTTTGAAAACCGGTTCGGGAACCGGCCAGACTGTACTTGTACGGCCGGTATTTATCGAACCTGTGTAGACCCCCAGTAAAAGCAAACCCTCACAGAGTCACACTGGTCCAAAATCATCAATAGGCAGGCTTCATGCAACACAGGAAACCCATGCCTCCTATCAAAGGTTTACAGTTTACGAACACAAATCTCATTAAAATTCTTCAGAATCATTTAATTACTGTCTTTGTCAATTGTCATATTTATGTGGAATCCAAGCTGAGTGTGATGTCATGTGAGAACTCAGTGTTGACAAAGTTGGCATCCCTATTCTCTAGCATTGCAGTATAAATAGCCACAAGATGCATGTGATGTCATTTTATATTTGGTCGCATTTCCGAGCTTCTAGCCAATTGGAATCCATCTAAACTGTGCATCAGTTTCAACACAATGTCAGGACATAGCGCAGTTCATGTCATTCAGGGAGAATTTCATTCTCCCTAAAAATAGCGAGGAGTCACCCTGCGCTGCCGGCATAGTTTTTAGCCCTTTTTATTTACTGTGGGGCTGCTTGAAAGTGGACGTCTCGTAGGAGTCTGGCCTTTCAAATTTCAAAATGGCATTCATTGCAAAGTGCCAGAAAAAGACATCCACGAAGTCTCGCATCTCTTTGGTTTCAGCGCCTCCAATTGTCTAAACTGCTTTTGGCAACACACTTTGATGTCACAAGACCCATAATTATTCATAAAATCAGAAGTAAAACATCTGCTGATTTTGTTGGCATGTCATCATGATGAACGTTGCCAATGTTTTTGGTCAGGGATAGCCTCTACAAGCACGGCATCACAGCCAGCAACTATGCATCACAGAAACCAGAATTTTTTTTACAAAAAACTGTAAAGGCTTTTGTTTTTAGCAGTTAAGTTCTGTCAAAGTTTAAACTTGTCAATTAATAAATTTGCAGATCAATAAAGCAACTCTGCTGGGATTATAACAGATTTCTCAGGTGAATACTCATAAAGCTGACTAACTGGAGATTGCCAATAATCGATCATTGGGATCACATCAACACTTATGTTCTAGTCACAGAATAAAAATAATGCTTCAGAACTTCAATTATTGATATATTAGTATTAAAACTGTGATGCATAGTTTTACTTTCAGCATATTGGCCAACAGGCTATCCCTGATCAAATGTTGACTCTGATATTGTGTTGAAACTGTGATGAACAGTTGAGGTGGATTCCCATTGACTCTGACTTAGAAGCTGAGGGATCTGACAAAATATAAAATGACATCAAATTGAAGCTGTTTTACATAGTAAGTAAAGGTTATTCACCGCGGGAGAGGGAATATGTGATTTATCACCCGAGGCCTTTAGGCCGAGGTGTGATAAACACATATTCCTGATCCCATGGTGAATAACTGGCTTATACCATGAGACAAACACTCAAACAGGAGAGGATAACTGGACAACAAAGAATATGGGAATTATTCCCCTGAAATACTGTAACGTGATTGGCTGACAGAGGTGTCGAATGGTATAAATAATATTGTAATGCTGGGGCAATGGGACATAGTGACACCAGCAGCTGTTGTGACCATGAGTCCTCACATGTTATCACACCTCCACAGTCCACAGCATGGAACTTGGATTCCACATAAATACATCCTCCCATGCAGGTACCCTGCCCACACGGTCAGCTTCAGCCACTATTTCAGTTTTTTGCCTAGTTGACTCTCTCAGCCAATCAGCTAATGAGAAAACCTTAAGGGTATAATTTAAGCGACCTTTCCATGTCAAATACCATAAATCTTTATAAGGAGGTCTATTAGAAAGTTTACCTCTCAATAGCAACCACTAAATGGATGACATATGGTCTAATTCGAGTATTAGACAGAGATTAGGAGATAAACTCTCCTTAGAAAGTAGTTAGCACCATTTCCAAAATAGTTTTACAACAACAGTAATGTCATTTGCTAGAAATGACATCCACTGGCCAGTAGCTCATGAATATCCAATATTGTGGGCAGGGGTTGTCTTGGCAGGGTGCGTAAATATGACAAGGACAGTAGGCCCAATGATTCCAAATTTACTCTTCTACTCTCCTATGGATCTCCTCATTATTCTGTGACACTTCCTTGTCAATATGTTGATTGTCAGATTTATAAGCTGCAAAGACCCTTCAAAGGCTGGTGGAACATTATTGCAGATTTCTGACACCATCAGGTTCAGGAATACACCTGAGTGTCAAATTGGACATTGCATTCTTCGCCAGCTGGAGTTAACAAGTGACAATGGACTCCACTCCCAGCTGATCAACTCACATTATGACTCATTTCCCAATTATTTTAACAAAAGCTAAATTGATCTAGGCCTAGGCATATTATTGAAGTTAGAGTGGACCTTTGTTGCCTCTAAATAGCCCACACCGGTGCTGATGGGGCGTAAAACCCAAACTCACTCACTCACTCGAGTATACCTTTGCGGACAATGAGGACTGAATAGCAAGAATAGTAGTTCCAACATTCCCTTTTTTTCACTGACTTTCAGTATTTATTGAGAAAAACAAAAGAAATTCAGCACATATGCATTCAGAAAGAAACCTGTTGCAAAGATCTTCACCATTGAGTCACCAATGATTAAAATTTTACTTATTGCTTGAAATTCACGTGCAACAGCACAGGCATTTTATCTGATTTAAAGTTACTCAGACTGTAAGTTCTCTACGATCTGTGCCAGCGATCAGGTTGAAAAAACTTTTTCAAATGGAAGAACCATCTCTTTTCCTCTAGACAGGTTTACTCCTTGATGAGGACCAAATAAACTGATGAAATTTCCTTTGAAGACACGGAGTTTGGTGATGTGGACAAATACAAGACTGATAAAAACTTGGCACTGGACTGACCCCAACTGGACTGACCCCAACTGGACTATCTTCAAAGATAGGGAAAGGAACCGGACATAAGCTAAAGATAGTTCGGTGAGAACACCTGAATATATAAAAAGTTTAACCATATATATATACCGAAGTTTACATCACAACTTGATGGTATCACGCTCAGAGTGGTTGGTAAACTTGGTATGGGCCTAGCATCCAATCTCTTCAAATACCTTGACTAGGCTACACCACAATTACACACAAGTTGTAGATACAAAGACATAAAACACCAAATTGAATACAGTCTGTCATGCCAGAAAGAAGTTTGCACTGTCTTTACCACCAGACAACGTGGCCTGTTAATGGTAGGCCTTAACTTCCTGCCTTGCCCTTGGTAAACGCCCTAATCTTACTTAATTAAAAATTAGCAGTTGTGGCATGCAGTTTTAAAGCCTTCTGACAATGCAAATGATAAAACTATCGAAAACATTATTGATAATAAGTTTATTGTTAATATAAATTACAAAATATTTATTTGCCATGTTTCTCAGCCATTTCCTTCCATCGTTTGTAATTTGAGCGAAGATTGAACATGAGTTCCGGAATATTGCAGAAGCCTGGAAAGGAAATAGAATTGTCAATCTATTAGGGTGCCTTCCATGACTCCTTTTAGGTGACTCAAGCGCGGTACACTGCACATACTTCTGAGCAGCGTGGTTGCCTAGCAACATAGCGTCACCACTGCTGCAGGCCCTGAAAAAGTTGTGACGTTAGCATTTTCTGTTTTCTTTTTTTTAATAACATGGCAGCCAGTAATTTGCTATTTAAATGAGATCTAAAGCAGCTAGAAGCATAATTATTTTTTTATTGAATGCAGTAACACCTACTCTGTGCTAGTTCAAATTTTCAGTTTCTCATCTTTATCCAAAGAATTTTCTCGATTAATTTCAGTCAACTGTGTCTAATATTGTCTTTATTTCTTTAAATTGACGTTGGCATAGTCATGGTACTGCAGTTAAACAACGACTCAGTGAAATTTTTAAATTTTTTGCCATTTGTTTGACAATATCTTGTTTATGATATATGCAAAAAATCCATGGTAAGACATTTCTGATGTTTTTGTGTGACAAATGCATGTAATGCTTTATTCTGTGGTACATAACCAAAAACTCAATTTATGACTTTTAAGCAATCATCAGGCCAAACATGCTGTTACCATGGCAACCAAACGAGTCGGTGAAAGTTTTTTGTTTTTCATTTTTTGAATGTATGGGTCCCATAGAGTACCTGTGCAAAATTTTAGAAAAATCTGTATGATCAAACTACCATGCTTGAGTCACCTTAAAGAAAGTAATTTGCATATTAAATGGCCAATCAATTCTTTTCTGACCATAGCAAATCGGTACTTAACCCTGTAGTGTATTCTCCCAAAAATTTGAGCGTAGGCCTATATCACACTCTCATAAGGTCTGAATGAGCTGATTGTACTTGGTTCAATTATTTCCTTTTTAAAACTTGATTCCAATACATATATATTCATTGCTGCCTAAAACCCTGCCCTGGCCTCAACAAATAAAATAATAAAACTCACTATGCCAGTCTTCGTAAGCATCCATGACGATAAACTCTATGAAGCCAGCTTGCGTCTGTGGAACATTGCAACAGGCTCTGTCATACATCGGAAGTGACGGCGTCAAGCCCCTCTCCTTTTCTTCATCAGTCTGTGTAAAAAAGTGAGAAGTGATTATTTTTTGCAAAATTTGATCACTGGTCAGATTATATTTTTGTTAGGCTATATATAGATTTATTTAAGTTCAGAGGTGCCGTGGCCTAGCGGATGAGGTGCTCGCCTGGTAACTGAGACGTTGCAGGTTCGACTCCCAAACATGGCACGGAGGAACTGAGCAGATCCTCCGTAACTCTTTGCTTCACTTCACCCCGGGGGCGGGGGGGAGGGGTTACTTACTGTGAAAGGGTGTATATATAGAGGCTCCGCTGGATGGTTTTGGTTTTTGTGTCCGAGAGCAGGGCCTCGGGCCCTTTGTCGTCATCAATGGGATTGTCATATCAAAGTTGGTGTGGATCGAAAAGCATTTCACAGATGCAAGAACAACCCAAAGTTATGATGCCATTATGATACCCAGTGTTTACACTGTTGCACTAGATGCCCTGGCTTTAATCTTATGTCTCACTGCTCTAAATAGTTAACTTTAATCCCCCAAATTCCTCCTTGCTCAGCAGACGATTTCTGAGAAGCATCTTCTTCTTCTTCCCTTTGGCCCTTCCGCCCTGAGACAAAGTGGGGTGCACCACAACCTGAGATTTCTGCTTCAGCCAATTACTAAAGATAGACAGATAGACACATAGACACATAGATAGACACATAGATAGATTGATAGGTAGATAGATAGATCTATAGATAGAATGCAACTTTTAACAATTTATAGAGATGTGTTAATGTAATGATCATATCCCATTGAGTTATAAGGGTTATTAAATTGCTCGAGGACACGGTGCATGCATTGCATGCTATTTTTTGGCATTCTAGGATTAAAATGGTCTTGGTTTTTTAGGAATTCAGATTAATTTGGTTGCCCTTTTTACACCCCCAACATGTTTGGTACCGTTAGAATCGGCTTGAAAACACGATTACAATGGTATAAGAATTACAAAGATTAAATTGGTCGTGGATATTTTTACTAAAAGATTAAAATGGTTTGTGGTTTTGTGTTGGATTCAGATTAAAATGGTTTTGGTTTTCAAAATTGCCGTGGCGCATCCCTATGCAAAAGCAGTGGCGTAGCTAGTGGGGGGGCAAGTTGCCCCACCAGACAACTTTTTGGGGGAAAAATGGGGAAATGGAGAAAAAAATGGGGAAATGGGCAAAAATAGGGAAAAAGGGAACAAAATTGTGAAATGTGGGGAAATGAGGGGAAACAGGGAGGAAAAGGGGAAAACAGCAAAAAGATGAGAAAAGGCAAAATACGTTTTTGGGAAACAGGAACTTTCAGACCAATTTTCAGATTTTATTGGCTTTTAATTGATCGGACCTTTGCAATTTTCTTCCTGCGTATTGCTTACATGCCCACAACACCTTGGGAAAGCTTCTTTTTTTAAGTGGCCAATACCTCTTTCAAGGATGTCTCTGCTTGCCTTGGTATATCTGAATACTGTAACAGGTCAGCAGTTTTCCTGTTTGATGAATGATGAAAGACAACAAACTTTTCGAACTCTTACAATGGATGCCCACTGACTTCAGTGTAAAAATTACATGACAGTTTCTATATATTTATATAACAAGTTAGTTCCTAAATTGACAGTACTATACTCTATAGCATCATCATATTCATAGTGTTTTCAATGTTATGTGTACTTTACTTGAGATTTCAGTAAAGTTTGTCAAAAGTTCAGAATGCGTCAAATGCAACCCCGTGTTCTCGATAATATTTTGGGGAAATTCAGGGTCATTTGCCCCCCCAGAGAAAAATCCTAGCTACGCCACTGTGCAAAAGTCCGCGAAGTAACCCCCCCGGGACTTCACCCAGGTGTAAATGGGTACTTGAAAAAGTGACGAAACTCAAATGTATATATATCTTAAAATAAAAGATGCATCTCTTCAACTTTGTTGTCGCCTCTACTAATTTCCAGTCCCTTAGCTACACAGTACACACACCAAACTTTGCATGTGCTACCATTGCCTTTGAGTATGGCTCATAAAATGTCACCCAAGAGCCCATTGTTTTCTTTAAATCCACTTTGGAATCACCACCTCTAACAACAATAGCCTCCTTGCCTGATAAAATAGGTCAGAAATGTTCCACTCCATAAAGTTTATGACAGAGAGCAGCACAGTCAGTCTGATATGCCAAGTGTGTTGGGAAGTTTCTATGGCATATCTCACTCAATGTAGGCCTATACAACGGTAGACATTGGAAAGTTACATTTATTCAAAGGTAATTTACCTGGGCCCAATACTCTCCACAGATTCTATTTGTCCACTGACTACACTTATCAAAGGGTCGACACGGATTTGAAACATCTGCACACTTTAACAATATTCTTCTGATAATCTGTCTGTTTTCTGGAGTTGTAAGATGTTGTTGAAGGGAAGAGACTATTGTGTCACTCAGCTGGAAAAGGGAAAAGGAAAGTTTAGTTTGTGATATGTTGCTTCGTTAAAGTTTCAATAATATTCAATAAGCATTTTTGGATTGAATCTGGCATGACCCAATAGAGAAGTGTTTATATGTTCCTTTATCAAATAACTTCATTACCAATATCTTGGTATGATCTTCGCTCTTAATCAACTTGACAATGTCACTTCTAAATTTTCCTGTGTGCTCCCAGTGTTTCTTGATGTCGGTTGCCAATACCATGTCGGTCACCATCTGCCCAATACAACGAGACGTCTGCCTGGAAAGACAATGTGATAATTAAAACTAAATTGGTAACGTCTTATTTGAATTTGAGGACAACAATGTCAAATCTGAAGTGTCCCCCACCTGTCCACGTTTCGGAATATGTTACACTGCGGATTTCTGCTTGTCAGCTGAAATGCCAGATTGGCATGGTAGTTCTCCATAACAGACCTGAAAGAATTGTTTTCGTCACTTCATTTCATTCAGTTTCAAATTTCAATACTTATTGACTAGGCCTACAACTTATGTGGGCCTGTATTTTATAACATTTAGGATAGTTGCCCCATGATCTAGGCCTATTTCATCTTTTGATGAGACCTGGCCTTCAGATCTTATAAGCTCTTATAAGCTCTTTTTCAAAGATGTAAGAAAGTTAATTTAGGCTAAGTACCACAAAGGCGAAAGTAGTAGGTCATAATATAATCTTTGCAACTACAATCATATTATCGAATTAATTTGCAGAATGTAATACCTTGTACTCACTCGTCATTGTAGAAAATTGCCAGAGGGTCACTGATATTAACCAGGAAAGCATTGGTCTTCCCACGGTGGCCAACATCATGAATAGTAGCCGCCAACAATGCTGCCACTGCATCCATATCAGTCAGCGCCTCCTACAATCAATTTGTTTACAGCGGAAATAGAACAAGAACATTCATTAAGAAAATAATTAATGCAAATTTATTACGCATTATTTGTTGTGATGAATAATAAGTTGACATAATTGCTCACAACAATGGGTAGGCCTATAAAGAACCTTGAATGGTCCATGAGCTGGGTCAAGGAAAAAAACAACTTTTAAACAAGTTAAAAATAGCCGGGACGTCATTTTCAATATAATGAGATTGGACACCAGGAAATTGTTTGCATATTCTTGCTTACTCACTGTAAAATTTTCGGCAGCTCTGATTTTTTTTATACAAAGTCTAGTTTTGGCAAATATATGATAAAGCATTGCTCGGTCAACCCGATTTGGGAACTGACGCCACTGAAAAATAGCGTGTTTTACAGATAATTCTAACTTGACCATAAAAAAAACATGAAGAGCTTCAATTTTACAACAAACCCTTATCCTGGGGCGGCCAAGAAAGTAGGCTGTAGTGTGAAGGACATCGGCCGCATGAGTGGAATTGTGGTAAGTGTTGTTCGAATCATAGTTTGCCTCAATACACTGCAACCATTGCATCATCCTCTCATCGGGGCACTGCAGGAAATTCATGACGCCAAAGCGTTTGAAGATTTTCATCCCAAGATGTTGCAGGGGGCTGAAAAAAGGGTTTGTTTAAAATGGACAAAATGAACGTCAGCTGGTGGTCCCTGTCCAAAATATTGTCTTTATCAGGCAACGGTTTTATGTGAAACAGCCAAGGATGTTGTCCATCCTGGACAAACTTTGATGTAATCTGATCATAGAAATTTTTAGAATAAACATAATTTTTGTCTATTTTGGACAGGCGCCAGCTAACTTTTGCTTTGTCTGTTTTAAACAAACCTATTTCTTTTTCATTGTTAAATCTTGAAAAACAAGAAGGTTCTTACATAAATTTTCATTTTGGTAAGAACGATAGTTGCATTGCCAGTTTTTGCCACACCATCAAAGGTAAAGGTAAAGGTACTTTTGTTTAAAGTGGGTGGCCTAACAATAGGTCAGTGACTTGTTTACAGTTGCGCCCACAGCACCTGCAATTTACATCTGATGCGAACAATGACGTCATGGAATGACACGATGGCCAGCCTGGCGATTGAACCCGGTCCCTCCCTTGTGAGGCGAGCACTCTACTCAGTCTACTGAGTGAGCTGCAGAAGCTCAAGAGAAAACATAACCGACTGTGGCATTGCCACACCATTTACACCATTACTAACCATAATTATACATACATACAAACCGTTGACATGTGAGTTTCTCAAGCACAAAAATGTCGAAGTCCCAACACACTTCATTTTCCATTAGGGAAGTTATTGCTTTCTGAAAATGGATAATTTTGTTAACAATTAGTAGAAGATGGTGCCTGTAATGGCCATCATTACTATGCTGTCTATGCAGTAGCCTGTAGGTCTTTTGTACAGTCAGAGTTTATAAAATTTAAATAATTTAGGCCTATAGCCCACGAAGCAGTCATGCAGAGTCATCAATAAATGAATTTGTAAAAAAAAAAACAATTATTAGTTTTTAGGGATGCCTTGATACTACATTTTAACTTCCGATACCATTACTGAATGCTTGTATTTTGTTGCCGATATCACCAAGTGATACCATTCTGATATGTATATAATATATATATAATATTGAGCAGTGCCTGCGATTTATCACCGACACTGCTTTTTGGTGCCGATACCGAAACCTGGTATCGGTACCATTCCAAGAAACGATAGATTAAAAAATTTGATAACCTGACGAGCTCCAGAGATCTGCGGGTTGGGAAGGCATCCAATTTCCTGAAATTGAAATCATAGCCAGAAGATTAACATTGAATACGAGTATTGAGATTTTCCACACTCCAAAATAACTAAAAAGGGGAAAATCACTGGGGGCAGCCGGAAGTGTGATGATGAGGGTAACTGCAGTTACCCTCACCCTATCGGCGGCCATGCCTCTACCCACTAGAAAAGTTTTCAGGTGATTTTCAGGTATTTTAGACACATTCCGAGCCGGTTATTGAGTGTACAAGATCAACTGAACAGTGAAGCATGGATATTTGCTGAGATATAAGCTGTATACACATCCAGTGATTCAAATTTTGGCAAAGTATCCATGAGAGATGATGAGGGCAACTATACGTTTCCCAAACACATTGATGAGGGTAACTGAGAAAGGAGATGAGGGTAACTGTAATTATAGTGCCTTTAAGTGATGGAAAAGAAGGCTCTGAGATGCTGTAACATAACATAGTACTTTGTCATCAATTAAAATAATTACAGAAATAAATAGTTAAAAATTTTATGCAGGGACTGCCACGGAGAGCTTCAAAGGACATGTACAAAACTGAACAAAAGGAAGTAAAATGAAAAGAAAATGAATTATTTACAAGAATTATCAAAAGATAGGCCTACTTTGTATGTTTGAAATATGTTCTACTATATATGGTCCAAAAAAAAACATGCTTTCAAACCTTTTGGTTCTTTGGAGGGGAACAGACACAAATAATTATAGTCTCTCACCAGAATGCAAGCAGTTTTGTGCTGAACTAAAAAAAAAAGGATGTTTCAGATGTTGCTTCAGACTCAGAAGTGGTTGAGTACATACATGTCACCATGTTATGCAGTTTGATATAGGTAAAGCATGACATGTTCAGTGGTTCCTAGTGATGGAAATGGGGGGGGGGGAGTTTCAGCTCCCCCAATGATCGCCCCTGAAAATACACTTATCATGTTCACTATTTCAGTCCTCCAGGTATTATAAGGTAAAAATAATACTCAGGCGGCAGAATATTTTGGCCTTTAGAAATTTGAAATGACACCTCGTCACCACGCTAGCCAAGAGCTCCCCGACAAATATTTCCCATTTCCATCACTGGTCTGTCCTTTTGATTGTAGCTGTAAACATTCACTGTAGAGCTGTTCGATTGATGTTAGTTGCTCCCATCCTTCTGATTTCCAGTTTGCTCCCCCCATTCATTAGTCATCAATTCAACTTTTCAAGGGAGGCAAAATCCCTGTGGTTATTAGAGACAAAATTTCAGTGCAGTAAATAAAACTGAAGTTAAGTAAGTAAAGTTGTTTGCTGACTTGAAGCACTGCTTCAAGCAAAACTTGACTGGATAAGGATGCCGAGGATGTCATATTTCCAGGGCATTCGATTGGCTTATAACAGCTCACCTGACCTTCTATCATATCGACCACATTCGGGCAGATACTTACTACTAACTACGACTAACTACGAAATCAATATGGGAAATATAATGGTCATAACTCGCTTTTGTTCTTAAACTGTTATTATACTCGCAATGCTTGGCTTGGCTGTGAGAAGATCCGAGATCTTGTTTGCATGACCAGTTTTTTGAGCTTATTGGAAAGTATTTATCTCATCTACTCTTGTATTTGTGGGGAATGCGAGTAGAGCTCAGTGGTGTTAATGTGTCTCTTTCTATTGGAAGTATTGATTTCCAGAATATGCCACATTGGTCATATGCATGAGACTTGAACATTATTGCAGCTACTGTACTGCAGCTTGCAACTGATTGACTGCTGAGAGTAAATGCAGAATCAACCCTGCTTATTTATTCTATTCAAGACACAAGATTTAGATTAAAGTTTAAACATTTATTGTGCAAAACTATGAAACATAAACTATAAATATACATATAAGTCTATTGGACCCAATTAACATATAGCAAAAGAAATGGCACTGATATAGTCACAGAATGAGCAGTTTCAATAACTCATTAGTGATAATTTCATTAAGTACAATATTACCAAAAGTAGCTTAGATCTTAACAATCTGAAGGAATATCATGTTACACTCATGTAGACATATAAAATGGACATCAGCACAAAGCACTTCTCCCTAATAGACCAAGTCACTGATTCTCAAACAATTAGGTTTACTCTGACTGATATGATCACCGAACAGTTCTGACACAGTTCTTTGTGTTTCTTTAATCCTGATCTCACATTTACACTAATTAATTATACTTCAATCTAGCAATCAAAGTCATTAATAAATCACTGAGCATCTATACATAATAATACATACATTTATAAAGTCAATAATTATATTTCAACATTTCAACCATGCTCTTGCAATTGGTGAAATCACAAACTGTCAATCTGTCATCATGTGACAGGAATAACAGCAAACCGCCTTCTCTCGACGTAACCATGTGAAAAGCCCTATTCATCCCCCCTAAATAGATGCACAGGTCAGAACTCATAAATGCTAAATCAGGTCTTTACTGCTAACTCACATCACCTCAGCCAGTTACACCTTTGTTAAGAATAGACAGTCTACTTGCAATCAAGTCAGATAGCTTCTACCAAAATGTCCTACAGGTCTTCAAGAGTTACATGAATTTGTTCATTACTAAATAATTTTATACTATTGTTGAAAAGAAGTTACTAACCTTGCACAACACCTGACCAGAGCCATGGCAAGTGGCAAGAGCCACTGCCCTCTGGTCCTCCTGGTTCAAACTTCTCTCTAAACTGCCGCACGCATAGTGTGTGATCCTGCACTGTTACCCAACGCCTTATCAATGCCTAGTGCCTGACCAGAGCCCTGGCTAGTGGCAAGAGCCACTGCCCTCTGGTTCCCCTGGTTCGAGCTTCTTTCTAAACTGCCGCACAAGTAGTGAGTGATCCGGCACTGTTACCCCATGCTCCTTATAAATGCCTAGTGACCTAGACCACGCCCCAACCACGTTCAACCACATAATGGGTAGCAACTGATTATTGTTTAGTGTTATTTATAGTATCTACGTCACTTGTAACCATCCAAACCTGAAGCCAGAGATATATTGATTATTTGTAGGCCTAACTTATTCCTGAGCTACATGTACACAGGATATCTGGTGTGCCTTTTACAACAGCGACTCTATCTAATACACAGTTATAAAAAATCCATGATATTAGATAAAAACAATTGCACACAAATGGTCCAATAGCAATAACAGTAAATTAAATGTGTTTGCCAGAAAACAGGCTATATACCCACAACATCCATAAATATATATATTAACAATAAGATATGACACATGACTGTTTCTACGTTTGGTAAGCAAATACATGAAATAACCCAAACTCCCCTTTATTAGTTATTGATTAGATATTGATGCATCGTATAGTTATATACGACATCCCCCCCACTTTCTGTTAAGAAAATACTTTTAAAAGAGTATTTTATTTACAAACTATACTACCTACAACCCCCAATTAAACTTAATTTGTGTTACCTACTTCCAAAACATACCCTTATCTGCTACCTGAACTATGAGCTAATCTAGACCACAATGTGTCCTCATCACTTCACGACCGTTAGACGAAGTGATTTCATCCTCATCAGCGAACTGGCTGTTGATCCGCAATTCTTCTTGAAGTATGCAGCCTTTTCCTCTTCATCGGCTGTTCTCGAGTTCAATGATGTTGTCTGTGTCTTCTCCTGTTGATGGTAGGTATTGAACCATTGAAAGCCATTCACATAATGTATTTTCATGCATTTTGCTTTCTTGTTGCGACTTGTAGTTGTCGTTCATGAGTGAGCATCTGCTTCTCCATCTGTAGTTGTAGATCTGAAATGCTGTCGAAAGAACATCCGATTATCTGGTGATGGACCTCACACCGGAGTGAAGTGAAGTACACACAATAAGGTTATGCGATTCACAGTTTATCAAAACCCTTAACCACAGCATACTTGTAATTGTCAGTAGAAATGTTCATGTTGCCGAATCTGATGTTGCTTTATATGCATTTCGATATCAGTGACAGGAAAGAAACCACAAATGCCCTCAAGGAAGATACGTCGTGCTGTCTCATTGAACTTGTGATTCGAAGCAGAAAATGCTGAAGATGCTGTGCTTGAAACCTGCCTGTGTCTGGATGTGTAGTCATGTCGGTTGTCCTGTATTTGGTACACATGTTAACTGACTTGGACAATTGTGTTGACCTCCCTGATTAATGCTATTGTCTTAACCTTTCTATATACCCCTAATATAATCATATTATATGGATTACTGCTTCATAAATACATTCCCAAAATTTTTGTCTCATGTCATATTCTAGGTAAGCAAATACATGAAAAAACCCAAACTCCCCTTTATTAGTTATTGATTAGATATTGATGCATCGTATAGTTATATACGCCACTTCTACATGCAATTGGCTGTGAAATTGTCTAAGCCATGCTAAAACATCTACCTACGTCATATACCGGCCTAGTATTACCGACTCCCTCAACCAATAGAAGCTGTTATGCACATGTATATCAATCTGAAAGCAAATCAGTCCTTTTGACTTCAGCTGCAATAAGCTCAGAAGGGAAACATATCAAAATATTGAAGTATTATACACGACAGCAAATTTGCATGTTACCTTGTTAAAATATAATCGGCAATCAGGCGAATGACAGAGCCAGTGGTCTTTGCTCTTCCAACATTACCAGAATGTTGGGCCGATCAATGTTCACAATACACAGATATTCAGTGGCGGATCCTTGGGGGACCTAGTCCACCAAAGTAAATAGTAGCATTTTGAAGAAGAATTGCATGCAGTGACACAACTTGCAAATGCTGAAACTAACTTCTCTGAATCCACCACTGAGATCAGGGGGCTCAAGTAACGGCACAGGTACAGCCCCCCCCCCCCATAATATAGAGGTGTGGTGTATGTTAACATATGATTGCACATAGGCCTACCAGAGGGGGAGGCACAAATAAAAAACTGGAACTTCAGTGTAAGGAATTTCAACCTTTGAATCCAGAACAGGTAAGCCCGACAGGCAAAAAGCTATAATACACAAAAGTATATATTACACATGGCAGAATGGCCTTACCTACCACTCTGGATACTACAGGTATGTTACAGAGCCTGTGAAATTTACTATAAATGTTTTTCTGAAAAAAGACCAAGTTTCATTTGCCTGGCCAACTGAGTGGCCATTTCGCAAGACAATTATCACCAGGTGGAATATTTAGATGGGGACTTATCAGATCTGTTTTTGAAATGGAGAGCATTGATTCATGAGCTGCCCAAAAGTGTACATGGTCATTAAATAATTACATAAGTCCTAATTTCAAGTTTTACAGATGAAGCCTGTAAATCAGGGTATAAAAGTGAAATTTGATTGCTTTAACATCCAAAAATTTGAAATAGAGACAAATTGAATTTTGCATCAAGAGACATTGTCCCCAAGTTCCTATTCTCAAATATATATATATGACTTCAAATTAATTATAAGGCCGCCAGACAGACATTAAGGTGCACAGAGACCTACAATGGTGCAAAACTAAAGTTTGGGTGGGCTAGCCATGAAAATTTCCTACTAGAGCCACAACGTTACAGCAAACTTTTCTATTTTAAACTTTAAAGTAGTGTTTTGGACAGTTACCCTCATCATTAGGTTTGTTTACAACAGTTACCCTCATCCTTGGGTTCAGTTACCCTCATCACCGAGAAATGGTTATTTCACAGATTACACAAAATCTGGCAAGAAATGAGTGGATTTACCACTCATGAACAGCTTTCTACACTTTTTTCTTGGTGCCTGCGGACTCGTTTCTCTATAACATGGTCCAAAATCTTCAAAATCGCCTGCAAAATTTTCTGGTGGGCACTGAAATGGCTGCCGATAGGATGAGGGTAACTGCAGAGGGTAACTGCAGTTACCCTCATCATCGCACTTCCGGTAGCCCCCAGTGAAAATGAACTTTGATTTCAAGAGTATACATCATCATCCTTCAGCCTCATTCTGAGTAGTGATGTCATCAATGCTATTACATACATATATATTTAATATACAGGTCATTCACTTGCTCCGATGCCGTGGTAGTGATCGACTGACTCTGTTCCACAAATTCAATTTCTAAGCAATTATTGGAGCTAGTAAAACTATTTTCGAAATATACTTCACAAGATATATCCGACATATAATGCACGGACAGCAAAAGATTTCCTGCTGGTGAGGCATGGTTATTGGTTAACCTTATAATACATGATCTTTCTGATATGCCAGTTTTGAAAATGAAATTGCAATGTTCCGCTGTCTACAAGTTGACCGCTATTTACTGCCACCTAGGGTGCAAAATTCGCGAGCTCCTGTGAGCGGTCAACAGAATTTCGATCTCTGGAAGAAACCAGGACAGTGTGGAAGAAACCAGGACAGTTTCATCATTTAGTGAGGGTCTAGTTTATTTCCAAAATCTCTGCAAGTGTCTAATCTGACTTTGGTTGGCTTCAATGTTAAGCAGACAGCTTGTAAATATCAAAATAAGATGGAACTATTTTTATCATGGAGGATGTATACATTGTAGCTGACATTTATTGTATTGCCAGTATAGAGGGGGCCACTTGTGGCATGGACAAGACATTTTGCTGAATGTAACACAGCTTTTATGAAATTGTGAATTATATTGTTGTCCTAGTTAATAAATCTCCATATTTAAAGTAACAGAATAAATACAATTGAGCATTTTTGATATCGTAAGGCAAAAACATTGGCTTTGTATGGACACATGAATAAGTGAGAATGCATTGTTTTTGGACCCTTTTCTGACCACAATTTAACATGCACTAAATGGCATAAGTAGATTGAATACCACCAAACTTCTGATGAGTAAAATCATCAATTTCACAGGCAAAGTTTATGCTAAAGTTTCAAAACTTTCTTTTTGTCTCGTGATTTCCAAACATTTTCATTCAAAGCAGTGGACTGGATATTTGCCAGCAACCATGCTTTGTGAAAATAGTTTGGCGTAGTAATATGGACAGCTGTTGTGCGACCTGATCTGGTGATCTGTCCAAAACAGATCAAATTATTGTTGACCCAATTCGATTTTCCAGGGACTGTCAGCATTCTGCTGCCACTTGACAGTCCCGAACAGAGACAGAATGTTCATCTAGCTAGAGAGTAGAGACAAATAAATCTGGGAGTTGCGACCCAGGCTGTCGGACCAAACACAAAATGAGGATTCATCCAAGAATCCCATTTTTTTCAAATAAGATTTAATCATAAATGGCAGTGTGAGAAACCTACCCTCACTGGCGGTGTTATACTGAATTTGGGCTTGCCCACTTCCCGCACTCGACAAGCTCCATCCTGAAATGAATTTTAAATTTTATCTAAAATTTCAGGAGCTGTGTTATTCACAATTTCCGGTGGGCCTATTCTATTTTTGATTGAACTGTTTTAAATATTTTATTGTACTCCTGGTAATAACTAATATATAAGCTATGTCGGTAGAAGAGTCCCTAGTAGGGATGAATGTCTGTTTCGAAACTTCATGTCAAGAAAATATTTGGAGACGTCTTGATTTTTCAATTCAAAATTTCAATTCTTGAATATATAGCCTGCAGAATATCATCTTGTTTAAGTTGTTCTTTCTTTTACACTGCGTTCCCAATTATTATGCAACTATGCTTTTTTGCCATATCTCAAAAATAAATAACACTATTTGGATGTCCTTTACACATAATGATAAGTGCACCATGGAGCTAATATCCTGACAATTTTGTCCTATTCCATGTGCTCAGTCGGGAGTTATGCTATATAATGATGTTTTGGGGTGTTCCCAATTATTTTGCAAATTCTTGGAAAAGCAACCAAGGCCACTCAAAATGACTCAAAATAATTTGAAGATGCCATCAACTTATATCCCATAACACAAAAGAAAAATTATAATCATCATTTAAAACATAGATGCATTTGTAACCAAGAAATCCATGTTATTCTCGTGCATTGAAATAGCACTGAAATCACTGTTTTATGGCAATAAAAAGCCTCTGTCAGGCAGAAAAAAATGCAAAATCATTACCTAACTCATTTTCCACTTTCCCTAGGTGTAGAACTCTCCTGTGAAGCAATGGCAATTAGGTTGCACCACTGTATTTGAAAAATATCTTGAGATGAATTGAACGCATCCAATTGCCAATGCTATTCCAATGGGAAACAGAAGTGTGAGTTTTTGATTTGGTGTCATATTTTGTAGAGATACCGGATTTGATGTGTCATCACATGGTATGACCGTAGTGTGCTCTTGATGTATTCCAAGTTGAAATTTTATTGATATTATATTTTTAAAGAGCATGGGTAGCCTCTTTATTGAGAAATTAGCCAATTTCAATGGTTTTTCAATGCAGTTGTATAATATTGATTTCTTGGTCATGAAGGCATCCACGTTCGAAATGATGGTTCCATTTTTTATTTAGTGTTATGAGGTATATTCTAATGTCACTTCATAATCAACTTTGTTGATTTTGGGTGACAATGGATGCTTTTCAAAGAAATTGCATAATAATTGGGAACACCCAAAAACCTGATTATATAGCATAACTCCTCACTGAAACAACAGAATTGGACGAAAGTCACAGAATATTTGCTTCCTGACACACATGTCATTATGTGTAAAGGATATCCAAATTGTGTTATTTTGTTTTGAGATATTGCAAAAAAAACATAGTTGCATAATAATTGGGAACGCAGTGTAAATGTAACAACTATATAGAAGAGGTGTGGCTCTGTCCCAACCAGTGCCCTCCCCCCCCGGTGCCCCCCCCCCATATGAACTTTCCAACTCGGCCGGCAGCTTAGGGCACCATAAAGGGTTAATCCGGCCCTGGCATAGATCAACCAACATCTAAAATCTTTGGATTTTAGGACGGCGCGCGCTTCGGTCCTTCGGGCCTCAGACAATGCTTCTAATCTTTGGGGCTTCAGCCCCCCCCCCCAAACTTGCATTTCTAGTGACGCCCCTGGTCAAGATCATACATGTACGGTACCTGGTATTCAGCCTTCTGATTGGATGGTGTGCACCCCATCTCACCTGTAAAACAATTTACACAGGTAACACAGTGCAGCTTAGACGTGAAGAGAGCAAGCTGCAAGAAGTGAAACTAAAAATTCAATGACACCAGGCTGATCAGGGCAAAATCACAGAAATGTAGGCCTGTGCAGTTTTGTTTTTTTACTAAATTTAGTTTGTCCTTTTCATAAAACAGTGACATTATTAACATATTATAACATCAACAGCTTTCACTTCTTCAACCACTCAGTATACTCACCTTAAATTTCAGAAGATCTTACTGAGAATCATGTAGGAATCATCGAAATATTTTAGCTTCGCCATTCATGATCGCCGCTTTCTTGTTTGTTATTCCACGAGTGATGACGTAGCACCTGCTTGTGACGTCATGACGCGCGGGGGGGGGGGAATCCCATTGACCTGTGGGGAATCCCCCATGAGAGATTGTGTGCATGGATTCTCAATCTTCGCTGCAGTCATAGCTCAATGCATTCATTGCATTGGCATTGATTGTTTTTGCTAACTTTTCGCAGTTCAACTCATGTTCGTATATATATTTGTTCTCTTTTTGAACCTGCAATGGTATTCAGCTCACTGGATAGAGAGGCACCAGCTTTGTAATTCTATAAATTTATATCTATCCTGCCTTATGTATTTTGTAATTTCTTTTAATTTTAATTATTTTATCTTATTTTTTCTAATTTTTATTTGTATTTTTTACTTTTTTTTTTAAATCACATTACTTTATTTAGGTGGGACCCTAATGCTTGGATTATTTCAGGCCTTTTGTCAGATATTAGTGTTATAAACTGCTGAGTTTTATCAAGGTTATAATAGTTTGGTATGAGGCCATTAATTTTACTTAGGAGCTCAATTCTTGGCACAATATTTTTATTACATGTTTAGAGGCTGTGAGTTACATTTATCGCATTTTCTCTGCTGTACTGGATTTTTAGGTATATTAGGTCTACCTAATTCATTTTTTAAGTTATGAGAGCTCACTCTGACTCTTGCAATGTTAGGGGCCGACCAGATGATCTTTGGGGGGGGGGGGGGCTATGGATATTTGATGAAACAAAAAGATTGTTTCCCACTTGACACTGAAAAAAAAAGTTTGTTCAGCACATGGAAATAAAAAAAAAAGTTTGTTTTCACCTATAGCTAGGGTACCGTAATGTTAAAATTCTAATTAAAAAGTATGTCGCGAGTGCGCATGCGAAAAAATTGTTCGTCGACGCGCCGCAAACGAAAAAAAAAGTTCGTCCCGGGGGTAAAGTCCATAGTCCCCCCAACTATCGTCTGGTCGGCCCCTTATTGTATGTTTTCTTCGTGAGATTAAGGTTTAGATAGGGCTCTAGGCAGTAACTTTTCTTAAACAATTTATAAGTGCGTAGTTTGGAGACTTTATCAGAGTCATTTATTCCAGTAAGGATTTTGGACTGTTCTTCAGTATATAGCTTTAATTTTATTTCCTTTATAATTGTGCTGGGCTCAGTAGTGAGTCATAATTTTCCAAATTTTAATGTACCAGTTGTTTTGACCTGCTTTGTGAAGCTGTTCTTGTATTATATATAGAAGGCATTTTTCTGAATATCATGATTTGGGAGGTTTCTTATCCTAGCCCAGTAGTTTACTGAAGTTCGCTGTTGCCTCAATATTAGGGGAAATCTACCGGTCTCCGCATATACTGCAAGTGTAGGGGTCTGCCTTCTCACACTAAGGACATGCTTAAGGTAACTAGTTTGTACTTTCTCAATTTTATGGATTTCTGATGTGCCTGACCAAAAAACAGTATAGCGAGGCACTCGCACGGCCCACAGGGCCGTGCGTTTGAGCCTGGATGTCTAGTCAGTAGTCACGTGTCCTTTTCTCAAAAGGCATGCATCGCAAAAATTTTGTACATCTGCGCAACCGCACTGCAAGAAAAGCGTTCCTTGTGGACGAGATCCTCACAGATTCTCACGGGAGCAGGCAATGTTTGGTTACCAAGGAGATTACGTCCACAACGGGATACAGACACCGACAGACGTGAGAAGTGACAGGCGTGTGAAGTGATCGATTTTCAGATTGTCAAAGACATCGACATCAACAGTTACTGATCAAGGTACAATAATAATAATGTGAATGCACAATGATTTCCACGTCATTCATTTGACATACCATGCCGGAAAACTATCAAAACTTAGCAGGCAAGTTTTAATTAAGTTTTGATTAAGTTGTTTAAACATAGGCAGCATAGCAGCAAACCTTCAGCGAAAAAATAACATTTAAAAAGGACACCATTACACCATAATAGTGATGTGAACCAAATTACATGTAGTATTTGCAATAGTGGCCCGATCTTGGTCTGAAATTATCTATACGCCCTGCCATATGCCCGTCTGCAGGCCAAGGTACGTTGAAAGATGGAAAGGCCTTACTAGACCAATGTACATATAATATGGACCAGTTTCATGCATAAACAAGGAATAAGTTGTAAGGTATGGGTCAGAATATTTGAAAAAGCATTAAGAATAATAATCAAGCAGACCAACAAAAGGCACTAGAATATTATAATATACGTGATGTATATAAAATTTCATCTACATGCAATGATGGCCGAGTTTTGGCCTGGAAACAAAAAATAATAATTTTAATATTTTTTGGTCAATATTTCAAAATGTATAGAATATCCATGAATCACACCCACAAAAGGAACAATGTAATCATATAGGTGACATGTGCAACAAATTTCATCTGTGTACATGCAATTGTGGGCAAGTTTTGGCCCGAAATACAAAAAAAAAAATTAAATACATTTTTCTCAATATTCCAAAAAGTATGGAATATCAATCAATCAGACCATGAAAAGGAATAACTAGACTGTATAGGCTACATGGGTAAAAAATGTCATCCATGTACATGTATTAGGGGCTGAGTTCTAGCCCGGACATGCAAAAAATAATTTTTTAACATTTTTCTCAATATTTGAAAAAGTACAAAATATCCATCCACGAGACCATCAAAAGGCACAATTAGACCATACAGGCTACATGTATACCAAAATTCATCCATGTGCATGCAATAGGAGCTGAGTCCTAGCCCGGAAACAAAAAAAATATTTTTTTTATATTTTGCTCAGTATTTCAAAAATTACGAAAGTTCCATCAATCAAACAATCAAAAGGCACAACTAGACCATATAGGCTACATGTGTACCAAATTTCATCCATATACATTCAAATTATTGAATGATTCAATAGGTGCTGAGTACTGGCCCGGAAACTATCTATCCGCCCGCCGCCCGGACGCCCGCCCGGCGGACGGACAACTTTTGACCAAAGTGATAACAATACCTTCTTCGAACTTCGTTCGCTGAAGGTAAAAAGTCAATCACTGTTGTTTGCGTCATGTCACTTTCGCTTAGCCTTAGGGTTCTGACAGCAGGATTTTCACGGTATGATTGACGCACTTTAAACGACGATTTCTCTGGAAATACTCAACATAAATCTAATGTTGTTGCTGTTTTATATTACCTGCAAACTCGTCTGTGATCGTGTGCAGTAACCAGGGGCGGATCCAGGGGGGGGGCGAAAGGGGCGACCGCCCCTCCCACCCCCTCAAAAAAAAAATTATGTGGGTCTATACTACAGTTTGTCTCACAACATGCGAACCAGTGTTTGGCCTGACTGATCAGCATCTAAAGGTCACACAGTAAAAAGACAGATAGGCCTACTCGTAGATAGATGAGCTATTTTGTGATTTTTTCATCCAATTTTGTAACATTTTGGTGCGGTTTTTGTCAGATTTTTGATGAAGACTGTCCATTCTAGAAATGAGACAGACTGTAACATCACTTTCTACATTAGGCCTGTTTAAGGTGGCTCGATACTCGTGAACTTTCCAAGATAGGATTTCTTAAAAATAGTTTAGAATGATCCTAAATATAGTTTATAGCAAGGATATGTAAAAAAAAGTGGTCGCAACCAGCCTTTTTTTCATATTATTTGAGGTTATGTACAAGAAAGTCAGTCCACGCAAACCTGAAAAACACAATTTTTTTCTTAACTTTTTTGCTGTGAAGTTTGCCCTGTCATTCAGTGGTCATGTATCCCATATTATTCAATGAAGCATGAAATTAAAGAAAAAACTTTAATGGAAAAGCTGATTACAATTTCAAAACGATATATTAAGTTTAAAGGGCTTTCCAAAGGGCTCGGAATCAAAAAATTGATTTTGACAATTTTGACTTTTTTTATAAACCATGGCGCTAAAAAAAATTGGCGGGATAGGATTTCTCATTTCTTTGTCATTTGTTTCCAAATATTGTGAGGAACAATAAAATGCATAAGAGAAGGTTTGCTACCGCGATGGATTTTGCTATAAAAATTTATTTATATCTTCAAGTCAGTTTTGAGAAATTTGACTTGCTTGCCGAAAATCGCCATTAAAAATATTCCGTTTAGACTATAAAGCTGAAAGTCTCTCTGATTGCAGTCCTTTTCATAGCGCATCTAATGCTTTAAACCAGAAGTCTCTAACTCTGATAGAAGTGGTTCAAATGGCAATCGAAGCGGCCGTCGCACGAAATTATCAAAAACCAAAAAAGCAGCTCACAGAGCTCAGAAGACTGCTGTTGCCATGGTGACGCCGCCATTGCTAGACCATGAGTAGCGAGCCACCTTAATCATTATTGTTTAACTCTGATTTCCATTAGATTTGTTCCGTTTGACAGACCAGATATTCGATGGTGTAGGCCAACTGTATAACCAAACTCTGCTGTTCTTGTTTGTCTCACAGCAGTGTTGATGAAGCTTTTGGTAGTTCAAACTTTAGATCATTACCCTGGTTTTTTTTTCAATTATCTTACAAATTACTGTTTATTCTTCATTATATATCTATTTTTGCTGTACAGCATAGACATAGAATGCAGGGGACCGAAGGGGGCGGAGCTATACCCCAAAGTCAATGTTCAGTCCAGTCAAGTCAGACTTGAGTCAGCTAAAGTCAAGTCATTGTTGCATTTAACTTTGCCATGTTTTACTTCACAGAAATGACAAAATGCATTTCACACTCTAATAGGACTTTTGTAAAGTAGGCCTATATATATTCAAAATAAAAACCCACTTAAAATTGACACATTCGAATACTACCTAATATTCTGTGTACAAAAATTCTGAAATGTCCGAAGTTATAACGTACTGCTGAAGAATATTTAACAGGAAAGTCCTATGAAATTACATTAATTTAGCTGAGGTTTACTTATATCAAGTGAAGTCAGAGTTTAACTTAGCTTACTAGTCAGTTGAAGTTCTTGCCAAGCTCAGAGTTTTAACTCAGACAGATTTTGGGGTCTGGCTGTGGGAGGGCAGCTGCTTCCTAAAAATCTCCAAACATTATATTACATTTATAAATATTAAATTGAAACAGAGAAGAAAAGAAAATTTCTGGCTGAAAGCCCCATTACCGAACTAATGTCCCCCACTTTTCTCCTTTTGAATTAGGCTCTTGATTGGGTTTTGCGTCCCCCTGTCCCTTGTCCTTTTGAATTCATTGTCCCTTTGCAGTTTTTTTATTGAAATTTGAATTCCCTGTCCCTCAGCTCTGGATTGGGTTTTGTGTCCCCGACTCTTTGCCAATTTACTTTTGAATTCCCTGTCCCCCATAACCCCCATCAAGAGTCTCATGAAAATGTACCCATCCTGACGTCAGCAGTGTTAGTAAGACCTCATTTTTACTGTCAGTATCCTTGCCAAATGACTGTCTTCCTGACCATAGAAACCATTACAAATATGATGGCAGTAGAGGTCAGGATGACCAATTTTTATGATCCGGACTGACCGTCAGGAAGAACACAAAATATTGCTATCCTGAAGTCAGTACAGTCTAATAAATGTACCCATCCTGACGTCAGTAGCGTCAGTAAGACCCTACTTTTGGTCCCTGTTTTTAGCTGGAATAGAGGTTGCAGTCAAAGAAAATGAGTGATAACATGAATTTGTCCAAGGACATCATTGACGTCACTGCAGGGCCTCTCTTTTCTATTCATTGATCCTAAGTAAAAGCGGCTGTCTGTCTAACTTTTTAAAAATCAGAGTTACAGCAGCACGAAGCAATCTGTGAGGCAAAATTGATGGCTTGGTATATTACATGGAGAAAAATGGATGAAACGATATATTTTAAATCATTTGAACCAATTTTAGATATTCATAAACTTTGATTGGGACACTGTTTCCATGTGAAATTATTGAATATCGATCAATTTGTCGAGCTTGAGTTAATTTGTCTCCAAGTAGTACTTGAAAAAGGTAAAAATGTGTAACAAATTTCTTTTAAAATATCCCCCTTTTAGAGCTCACAGTGCATCTCAGTAAATCTAAAAGCCCTGACCCCCTGCCGTTGTGATTTCGGCCCTTCGGGCCTCATGAGGTCCGCCCCCCCACCTAAAGAATCCTAGATCCGCCCCTGCAATTGCAGCGGTCTTGTCATGCTTCAGGATCGTAACCAGAAGGAGCAAGTTTAAAAAGCCAAAGAAACACCAAACAATGTCCATGTTGATTGAGCTCGTTGAGGTAAACAAAAAATGATGAAGAGGGAAGGTAATCAATATTTATACTTTTTACTGTGGTGATAAAAATCTTGAGGAGAGGCCAGTTCACTGGTAGGCCTACACATTTGTCAAAACAAACTCATTCATGACAAATTATTGCCACTAGTGGCATATTTAGGGGGGTTGGGCCATGGCCCCCTCAGGCCAAAAATTACCATGGAAGAGATATGAAAAGTCGCGGAACGCCCTGTATTCACCCCATGTAATGGCCCCCCTCAGGCCATTTCTACACTCTAAAAACAAGTGTTGTTATTTTAACACCAAAATAAACACTTTTCGGTTACACTTTTTAAACATGTTGAAGTGTTTATATTCATAAAGATAAACATGTTGAGGTGTTTATGAATTATAAACACGACAACACCTTAATGAGCTTGTTACACTTTTTAAACACTTCAACATGTCTTTGACTCTAGAAGTGTTTTAAAATAAACACAAGGTGTTTATCTTTATGAAGGGAGAAGAAGCGTTGATCTGAAACAGTCATTGAGATCAGTCAGATTAGAAACACAAAACAGTTGTATACAAACACACAATAATCACCACAAGCAATCTCTGCTAATCAGGTCTAATTACACTGCATCTAGTTTGTGAAAAATAGCATATATACAAATTATACATATTATGATTGTATTTGTTTTGCTCAAAGTAAATATACTCAAAAATTCAAATAGACAGTAAAGAAATTTAAAACGGCATCTTTGTTCAGTTTATATAGTACTATTTTGCTAACTTCCAAAGCAGAGTGGGGGTATTGTTTCTATGTGTCTGTCTGTCTGTCTAGCTGTCTGAAGGACTGTCTGTCAGTCTGTCATGGGCACTTCCTTTGGACAAAAATACTCCTTGAAAAATATAGCCCCACAAAGGTGAAGTACAGTAAGAGCAGATTTTACTTGCCTTTGTATTCCTTAGCAGCAAAGGGGGGGAGCCAGTAATAAAACACCGAAAATACAGTGATTTTCAAAAGTCTTGAGCCACGTCCACATTTTTTATGTTTGATTTCCAAACTATGTTTTGAGTCCGAATGGTGTTGTTTTCTTATTAGCATAGTGTTCAGGAATGTTTCTCTAACACCCATTTTTTAAAAGCTTTTATGGGTACTTGTATGGAGATACTTAGGAAGTGAGCCATAGAGAGGAGGGTCATGTGTGCTCAAAGGGAATGTAAAAGAAACAAAAATTTGTGGTTGCCTCAAAACTTTTACACTGCACTGTAAAATGACCTCCTTAAATAAAATGTTGACATTCTGTGTTCCCCCTTTTGCTCAAGCAGGCTACAAAGGTAAAGTACATAATCTGACTTACTTTACTGGGAAAAGGATCAGCTCAGTTGATAGTGCTCTTTACTTCAATGCAATTGCTGGTTCCTGGGTCTCATTCCAGCTCTGGCCATATCACCAATCGGACATACTATGTCGGACAGCAGTTTCAATCAACCTTCTCATCAAATGTTGCTGTGCCCTGCTCCTGTCCTAATTACAATAGCCTGTAAAAATGCATGAATACATGATGTAAAGCCTTTATCATTTATCTATGAAGGTTGAATAAAGTTACTGTTTCAACTAGGTTCAACAGTTTATGAAAAGCAAAAATAAAATATTATTTATAGCTTGAAAATGAAAATTAGTACATTGATCCCAGGGTCAATGTGTTTCATACAGTATAACACATTACATTAAGCAAGTATGACAATTTCTTGTTGACTTTTTATCACCCGTTGGGGTTTTTGTCAAATATGTTCGTATTAAAACCACACAAAAACTCAGGTTTTCATTCAAAAGCTTGCCCTATTGGTAATGAAAACCATAAAATAGGCACTGCAGCTTTATCAATACCTGATATTAATATTATTTTTGCAGATTTATGTGCTCTTTATATAAAATATGAATGCTTCATATGACACTGTCTTCTAAGAGTTCTAAATTGAACACTAATTTTAAGTGTTGCAGACAGAACTTTAAAAGTGACCAGCCTTGCAAGCATCATCAAGTTGGCAGAATTGCTACTAGTCTTGCTTTCAGAGAATTGTAATATTGGAAGTTTCAGATCTGCATCCCGGAAAAGAATGGTTTACTTTAATGGTCAAGTCAATTCAATGCATCAATGATGCACAGAGAAACAGCCCAAGTTGTGCAACAGCTTGTTTGAAGCTCATCTTCACAGAAAATCAACAAAAATTATCAGTAATTCCACAATTTAATAATTCCAATTTTTTATTAGTAAATATTACAAGGATGCATCAGACTCAATAGCAACAAAGAGAATCTTTTTAAGTAGGCATACAAAATATTTTTTACTGGTTCAACTCATCATAATATATATGTAAACTCTAGGAGAATACGTGTATGTAGGAAATATGTAGGTCCTACTTTTAGTGATTGTACAACAACAATTGCATGTTAGTTCCTCCAATGAAAACCTGGCATAAAAGTAACCAGATCGTATTTTTTACCATATATACTGATATGTTGTGAAATGTTTATAAGAATAATATACATAACACTGGACAAATCAAAATTAGGTGAACGCTCATCTGTTCTTTTGTGGATAAGGTTCAAGGTGTCTTGTCAAATTGTCACAAAAGTAAAAATGAAGAAATGTTCCATTAAGTCAGTATTGTATATTTGCATCGCAGAAGGCAGATCTGCGCACCGATGAGTGTTTTAACTCAAGTAATAAAATCAGCATTATCACGATCAGAAACGTCAAGATGATGACATAGATGATGCAGATGACACGTAAGATACAGATGATGCATAGAACCTGTAATGAAAGAAAAGAAATAATATAGAAAATGGTTGGTTTTTATTTTATTTTTTTAAAGAAATACAAGTTAAAAGTTCTGTCGATTTGTATAGCAAAAATTACCGTTGTTATTAAAGTTTACTTGAGCAATAAAAGAGAGATACATGGGAGCCTTTAATATGTTATGCATTTATCCAATGAGTGACAAATTCTACTTAAGGGTTGAATTTGAAAACTTCCAGTTTGTGTAGTATTCCTAAAGTGCACTAAGTAATTATGCAACAAGAGGTCAATTGCTGAATAAGAAGCGTTAATTAAAATTATGACAAAGGGAACTGAAAAATAACTTAAAAATAAATAAATGTTTACCTTCTATTTTGGAGAATTGGACAGTGCGGTTTCTTGCTTTTCCCTTTTTATTTCACATGTCATCCATAACCTGGAACAATTAGCACTCTTGTCACATTGTGCACATTTTAATTTGTAAATGTGGGGGAGACAGCGGTATGTTGTGCCGCGGGGTAAGTTGGTCCCTCCCTGCCCACTATTGGGGTAAAATGAAGAACTGGGTAAAAAAGCAATTGGTCAACATCATTATGCGCCTTGAAAAAACCTCTTAAATGTAAAGCTATGGAAAGCTACACTCATAAATTAAATTTTTTTTCTTGAAAATCTGATGTAACAAGGACTGACATCCTTGTTTCTTGGTCATTTGGGTGGCCAAGTGGTTAAGGTTCCCGCCTGCTCCGCTGAAGGTCTTTGCCTGCATGGGTTCGAACCTAAAATTTTCTGTGTACCTTCATGAGCAAAATTCCAGCTGGATGTCGTTCGGATAAGACGTTAATTTGGCGGCCCCTTGTATCAGTGTCTATGCAGGGCAAGTAAAAGATCCCTCACATGGGGTAAATGTGTAACATGTTGAGGACATGTTACACATTTTAGACATGTTGAGGACTCCCGCTCTCTCTCCCATCTCATCAATCAACCCTCGTGAGCGCCCAGAACTGGGCTTAGAGGGCTGCACTTACCATATCTATCTATCTATCTATCATTTGGTATTTGCATCATTGATTTCTTTTTGACTACTCATTTTTCTCCTGAAAATCAATATAGGGTAAGTTGTGTTATTTGGATTGGGGTGAGTTTGTGCCTATGATTTAACATAGGATATAATTTTCATTATTCGATTTCTGTTTGCAGGTAAGTTAGAAAGTGTTATACCAACAAATAAACAAAAAACATTTTAGTTTCTGCATAATTTTGAAGTTGTGCGTAACATGGCTATTAAATGTTTGATAGTTTCATACATTTAGCATATAGCCATATGCTAAAGCCATATACAAATGATCTATCTGAGGAAACAGGTGAAATACAGGGGTGCCTAAAGGAAATGCGGGTGACAGGGGTGGTCGGATGTAAAAGGGTAAACATATTCGAGCCAATTTTGCAAAACAAAATTTAAGAAGAGTGTCAATAATAATTTTGATAATAAAATTATTATTTATTATTTAATTTGAGCTTAAAATTGCTAAAATAAGGCAGAATAATGTTTTTTTATTAAAATCAAAATGGAACACCTTGTCCCCTCTGCCCCCCTTGGACAAGGGCTGGAAGGGCAATTGCACCCCTGGTGAAATACAAGGTTTTTCTGGTATAAACCTCAGGGACAACTTGTCCATCATGGGGCACAACTTACCCCGGCAGCAAGGCAAGTTGTGCTTCTTGAACTTTCTAACCAGATTTTAGAAATAATCACCTTTTTGTGACAGTTCTCCATGATTTTCAATCACAATTTCTTCATCCAGTGAAAATACCTCCAGAGTTCAAAACGAACATTTTCTTCCTGAAAAACATGAGATACATAATGAATCTGCATCATATAGCATATGACCTTACTTAAATGTTTTAAAAACATTATATCAGCAGAAACGACCTACATTAGTCAATCCACGGGTTCTTGTTCAGGTTAAATTTTGATGACACAGTAGACATCTCTCCTACTGGATTTATCAGAAGATGCCACCAATATTAGGCAACCCAGAGATTCTTGCCTGGATTAAATTTTAGTCACATATTAGACACCTTTCTAACCAGATTTTGGATATAATCACCTTTTTGTGTGGCAGTTTTCCATGGTTTACAGTTGCAATTCATCCAGTGAAAAAACCTCCAGAGTTTTAAAACAGACATTTTCCGCCTGAAAAAAAACATAATATAAATTTAATGAATCTGCATCATTTAGTATTTGACCATACTTAAAAGTTAAATATTAAAAGAAATCCTCTACATCAGGCAAGCTGTGGGTTCCTCTTCAGGTTTTATTAGGACAACATGTTAGATTGATGGAAGGATGATAGGGGCTTTACATCCTGTATTTGTGCACTCAGTAACCAACTATATTTATTAGAAGAAGCCGCCTGTTTCAGACAACCCGGAGCTTCTTGTTTCGGTTAAACTTAGACAACATATTAAACACCTTTCCAACCAGACTTTAGAAATACATTGTAATTACCTTTTTGTGAGAGTTGTCTATGATTTCCAATTACAATTTCTTCATCCAGTAAAAATACCTCCGGAGTATAAAAACAAACATTTTCTTTCTGAAAAAACATGAGATACATATCAGCAGAAACAACCTGCATTAGGCAACCCATTGGTTCTTGTTCAGGTTAAACTTTGATGACACAGTAGATATCTCTCCTACTGGATTTATCAGAAGAAGCTGCCTACATTAGGCAACCCAGAGATTCTTGCCTGGATTAAATTATATGACATATTAGACAACTTTCTAGTTTCTAACCAGATTTTATATATAGGCCTAATCACCTTTTTGTTGCAGTCTTCCATGCTTTGAAATTTCAATTTTTTCATTCAGTGAAAAACCTCCAGAGTTTGAAAACAGACATTTACTTCCTGAAAAAAAAAACGTAAAATACATAATGAATCTGCATCATTTAGCATTTTACCATACTCAAAAGTTAATCATTTTAAAGGAAAACACCTACATCAGGCAAGCCGTGGGTTACTGTTTAGGTTAAATTTTGACAGGTGAGATCGATGAATGGATGATTGGGGCTTTACGTCCTGTATTAACGCGCTCCGTAGGCTAATTAGGACAGGAGGAGGACCCTGCAATGAGGTGAAGGATGATTGAAACAGCCATCCAACATAGGCCCAGGTGACCTGACAAGAGCTGGAATTGAACCCTGGACCAGCGATTGGAAGCCCAGAACGCTACCACTAGACCAACCCTGAGACATCTCTCCAACTATATTTATCACAAGAAGCCATCTGCATTAGGCAACCCGGAGCTTCTTGTTTAGGTAAAATTTTTATGACACACTAGACACCTTTCCAACCAGACTTCAGTAATAATCACCTTTTTGTGGCAGTACTCCATTATTCACAATTACGATTTCTTCATCCTTTGAAAATACCTCCAGACTTTAAAACTGGCATTTTCTTCCTGAAAAACGTAAGGTACAAAATGAATCTGCATCATTTTGCTAAACCAGTGGAATTAAGCAAACCCGCGGGTTCTTTTTCAGGTAAAATGTTGCCAACATATTAGACACCCTTCCAACCAGATTTTAGAAATAATCACCTTTTAGTGGAAGTTCTCCTTGCAATTCTAATTGCTTCATCCAGTGAAAAATATTGCTGAGTTTGAAAACTAGCATTTTCTTTCTGAAAAACATAATTTAAGGTACATAATGAATCTGCACCATTTAGCACTTGGCCTAAATGCTAACTGGTGCAGATTCATAATGTACTGGGTCGGACCCCCTGGACTCCCCCCCCCCCTCTTCCCCCTTCAGGCTAAGATATTCAATCAGACATAGAGATCCCGGTTGAATTTGCTCCGGCCCTTCGGGTCTTGCCCATGGACCTCCCCCTTTCAAAATTCCTCGATCCACCCCTGTGGCAGGATCCTTCACAAAACAATATTTGACATTATTCTAGTGTATTTATATTTGAAAATAAATATTATCTCCACAACATTTCAATATGACTGCTTAACAACACTGAGAACAGATACCTTGATTAATAATATAAGGATATTTACTTTGTTTTAAACTTACCTTGTCAAAACTGGTTAAAAGACTTCTTAAGGGTCTCCAATAGCTCAAAAAATCAAACATTGAACAGAACCAACAGCTTTTTGAAAGTGGCCAACATTCACCTTCATGGCTGGGTGAACGTTTCTGTTGATGAATGTATTAAGTTTGAAGCTTAAGTGTTTGATTATGTGTTTATGATTAGACACATCATAAACACTAGTGTTTATGAAACTTAGAATTTTTTTTCAGCCTTGACTTTTTACGTTATAAAAGCACACAAAATATGTACTGGTTGGCAAAAATGCCTGATTCCATATTCTGAAGATATATATACATTAAAAAAGAGATTTTTTCTTAATTCCCTTTACATAGTAATATACATTCCAATTGGCTCAACATTTTCTAAGTCCCATTAACACTTCAGCTTGTCCTGTACAGACACCATAGTGTTGTTGTATTAACACTAAAGTGTCTATTTTCAATCACCTAAGTGAATATAAACACATAAGTGTTTACGAAATAACACTATAACATGTTTATGGCCAACACTATTTTTTAGAGTGTAGAAACGCCTCTGATTGCCACTTCACCATATAATGACACACACTTTCACTTTCACATTCACTGGAGGAGGTTCTTTTTAAATGTGGCCAGATAATTATGAATCTCTGTAGATTCTAAATCACATACACATATAATTTTAAATGGAGATTTATGAATAACGCCAAAATATTTACGAAGCCATGTAAACCATATCTACACATTCAAATCCCAACCCAAAAGTCAATTTAGCTGCCCATGAATCATTATACATGAAAACCACGTGATGAAAACCATATTAAGGTATGTTTTATTACTTTATCGGTTCCAAATCTTCTAGCCCAAATAACTTCAAAGGTTCCATGGTGACTTTTCAGGTTGAAGAGTGTTTTGTATATATATATATTATACAAATATTTGATGGCGAGGGATCCAATATTAAGTAAAATGGACGAAGAAAGCTATATTGGACAAGGCACTTGCACTGAGTCCAATATATAGTTTTTTACAATTATATTCTATATTGGACGACTAACCAACTAATATTTGCTATGTTCTCCGTAAATGAAAACATTTCTAAAAGCTTGCACTTTTCACCCATTTTTGGATTACATGTCTACAGTTTGTCAGGTCAAGCAGAAGACAGACGTTTGACCAAATATCTGAGCAACCACAAGCCCCACAGGAGAAATACACTTACCTATGTATAGCTTAGCTCATTTGTAATGTGAATATCACATTTTCACAATGTTTTGGTGCCGTTTGTGTCCGATATTTGACAATTTATGGAAATGGCAGTCAAATTTAGCAAAATGTTGACATTTGTGATGCTGCCAATCTGACACACAATGGTTGGTGACGTCAGAAAGGTGTACTTCAATGCCACCCCAGACTCAGTTCTTGTCAATTTGGCATTAAATAGACCTCAAATCTCATTGTGATGAATTTTATGGCCTGTACAAACTGTGGTAAATTTCTGTCTCAATGCTTCGCATGACAAACTGTATGTTTAAAGGTAAACGTTATGGTATAAAATATAAAATAAAATATACCAAATATAAACCAGCTTCTTGGTAATGGCATATACATGTAAAGATTCAGAATAATTATGTAAATTGTATTTGTGCAGCCACCCATTCCTGAAATATTTCAAAATGGAATAACTGTCATCAGCAAGACTGCTGCAATAACAAGGATTGTAAATAAGTACATATGTATATTGGGCTGGGATGCACATATATATTGGACTGCACCACCTCGCCAGCACTACAGATTGGACTGATAATGATCTGAACATAGAGGCTTTAAGCCTGCGTTCAGTACTCGCATTACATTACATTACATTACATTACATGACGAGAAACATTTAAAGAGTATCCAGCGTTTTAACAGAAAGAAAGAAATTGGCTCTCCTGCACAGTCAAAATGGTTGTTTCCTATCTCTTTCATGTTAACTTTTGGCCTGTGGGGAGGGGCATGGCCCAAAGACCCCCCCCCCCCAAATATGCCACTGGTGACTGGTCTGTCCTTAAATTACAATTTTGTCTAAATATCCAATTGTTTGGTCATAGTTTCATTCAATTCGATACCCAATTCGACTTGAATGTCATCAGTCTGCAGCCTCGCTCGCTCGCCTGCTTTAAAGCAGACTGACTTGTCAGTCAGAGGGTACCTCACATTCGTTTTCAAAAACGACCAAAAAAAGGGCACTATTTAGGACATTATTTTGATGGATAATGTTGTCTTCATGTTGTATTTATCTAGTGAAACAGGGGAAAACCCAGTTACAATTTTCTCTCGGCTTTTATACATCCTTGTTCAGGTGCAAAGAAGGGAGGGGGTCAGATGTAGGCAGATCAGTGTTAGGCAAATAAGATATCAGACCTAGGACATGATTTTATCGAAAAAAATCAGGACAGAGAAGAAAAACAGAACAATAACAGAAGTGGCATATCCAGACAGGGTAGTATAGGGAGGTGTTTCTGCATTTGCATGCGCACGTCTCGGCGTATTTTCTTTAAAATACTATTATAGAGTTCCCATAGCCTAATGGCTAAAGCGCTTGACTGCGAGTCCAATGGCACTTGAGGACGCGGGTTCGAATCCCGCTCCTGGAACTCAACTGGAGTGAGTTGGTTGTGGCTGTGGTCGGGGAGGGTGGCCACTTGTGTAGGCAGGGGTCAACCTCCTGTCAGGTGTGATCAGCGACACCTCCAGTCAGACTCCCCATTGTTAAGTGCCGTAGAGCATAGATTCTCTGTGAATATGTATAAATAAATAAAAAATAAAGTTTTAATTAATCTTTTAATCTTAGTGATCTAGGGGGCTGGCCCTCTAGTCTAGGTCCCCCCTGGATCCACCATCGAACAGAAATAAATAAAGAAGGAATCATAGAAATAGCCCTATAATGATAATATAACTTCAGATCAAAATTTATTTATCATACGTCCAGAACAACATAAGCTATAAACTATTTGAACAGAATCCGGTGAAGATGACATGTGAAAATGGAAAATTAAATTTGAAGTTGAAAGTCAATATAATTAAATATGTATTATATAATATCAGTTGACAAGGTAATAATAAAGATACGTTAAAATTATGTTCTGAAAATGAAGAACTAATAATTTCTAGTAAAGAGAGTCAGATTCAAATGAAATAACATGGATAAAGCATAACATGACATGTAAAACAACACTTAATTGTCAATATGAGATACATAATGTATCGAAATTGCTTGTGGGGAGAACAAAATAAGAATGGTAATGTAAACAAATATGATAAATAAAGTTGGCTATTGGTACTTTCTCTTCCATTTTCGTAGTACTGGAACTGAATAAAATATTTACATGTATAAATTAGCAATACTAGTGGAGTTATCATGTGCAGAAGCTTTTCACAAATATGGCTGTCGAGGTCACAGAAGTAGGTCAAGGTAACTCATGTTGGAACTCCTTAAAGGTATTACGGTAATACACAATCCATGTTAGCTTAGTGATCCTAGGATCGATACAACTGGTGTTATTGTGTACACAAGCTTTTTACACAAATATGGCCGCCAAGGTCACAGAAATAGGTCAAGGTCACTGGTGTCAGAACCCCTTCAAGGTATTTCAGTGATACACATTCCCTGTTAGCTTGGTGATCCTAGGATCAATACAAATTGAGTTATCTTGCAGAAAAGGATGGTGGACATCCAGACAGACAGCTAGACAGCACACAAATATTGTGACAATGTTACTCTCGTAAACACAGACAGACGGACAGACGGACAGACGGACGCTGCTGCCCTCTGCAATACCCAGGCCATGTGAACATGGCCTAGGGTAAAAAAGTTTGAGCCCAAGATTGGAACGGCAGCTTAGTGGTAGTAATAAGCCCTTAAATATGGGAATCTGCCACGGATTTGAGCACATGAATTATGGGGTGGGGACACTAAAATTGCTATATCTCCTTAACCAAAGGACCAATTTCAACAAATTACCCCTGTAAATGTCTGTAATTTTAAATTTTACAAATATAGGTCAATATATGGCCAATATGCAAATTAAGTAGGTCATCAGAGGTCAAAAGGTCACAAAAATTGGCTATTGCTTAAAATCTGAACCATTGTCCAAAAAACACCACAGCTGCCAAACCAATGAGACTTGGTAGGTCATGGAGGGCTCAGATTATAGATAACAAGTATGAAAGTCCATTTTATGCCAACAAATGGATAATTTATGCATGTGTCATCAGTGGCACATAATGAAATATAGTACATATTCGAAAATCGAAAATGACCATTTTAAGGGTGGAGAAATATAAAATTGCTGTATCTTCTGAACCAATACTTCAATTACCAAAAATTAACCATCAAAATTTTCAGAATTGTGAGGTCTACAAATATCGATCATTATATTACCAATATGCAAATTAATGAGATCATCAGAGGTCAAAAGGTCACGAAAATTTACCCTTCCTCAAAATCTGAGCTCTCATCCAAAAACAAACACCTTAGTTATCAAACCAATTGGATTTTTTAGGTCTTTTAGGGGTCAGATTATAGATAACAAGTGTCAAAGTAAATTTTATGCCAAAAAAGGAGAATTTATGTGTATGTCAGCTTTGTCACATAACCAAATATGACAGATAATGAGTTTCAAGGGCGGGGGAAACTGAAATTGCTGTATCTCCTGAACAAATGGTCAAATTCCTGTATCTCTCAAACCAATATAGATACCAGGAAATTTCTTTTTGCGTCTGCTAAAGTTACTTGTCTACTTTTTATGTATATCAATTTTGTTTCAATATCATGATACCAGTGCTTCTTGTGAAGGCCATTCTGGGAAAAAGCAGATTTGCAAAAAAGTGTGATTTTGCAGGGAAGTGTCTACCTTGTTCTGGGTTGGTCAAGTGAAATCTTACACAGTAAAAATTGTGGATGATTTTTAAAGATGATATATCAAAGTTTCAAACTACACAGGATCTGTTTATATGTTATGTAATTTAGTGAGTTTAGGGCTATGGCCAATGTTACCCCAAATCTCGAAGTCAGTGTCGGGGTTACTTTGGTCACCCCTGGAAATGGCAATTGGCAAGAATTGGAACAATTTGTAGTTTATAGCAGTCAAGGAGGTATAAACCTTGATTTGACAAACAGGTGTATGACCCTGAAAATTATGTTTACTGCCATAGATGCTTAAAAAATACCATAAATGGTTCAATGCAATAATTGCAATTTGTGTCATTTAACAAGCATAACACAGCGATGATGTACTGGCTGCTAGGGAAGCTGTGAACCACCGTAGACATATTATTGCATCCAAAATAGCATTAGACAAAGTTATTTCATCTTGGATTATTTTTTATGGTGTTTGTCAACATAATGTTACATTGGTGAATTATGCAAAAAATCTAAAATTAGAATAGAAATGTAAAATGTCATATGATTGATAATTTTTTTAAATGACACATTTTATGACTGGTAGCATATCTTACATTCTTGTGGCCTAAAAACTGGGGTATGTTCACACTATGTCATTCTGAATTGGGAGGCAGTAGTACACAGAGTGTATTGGATACATATCAATACTTAATTTTTGTTTAGAAATCTTCGAATGAGTCAAAACTCATTTTTGATTACAAAAATACATTCCTCGGCTTATTGGGGGGCCAAAATAACAAATAATTAAATTCTACTGGGGTTATTTTGGCCGACCCTTTAATTATGTAATAAAACATAGAACCATCATAGATTTTGGAAAGCTTTTTGACAGATGAAAACCTCAAAGTACTGGCTGTGTTATGGCAAAAAACTGTTGATATTCAACAAATAGTTTTTCTCAGAACACAAATTTGGTGCTCCGAAACGGCCAAAGTAACCCCGTTTTACGATACCATTGGTATGCCGGTGTGTGAATTTTTCCTGAGAGCTCAGATTTTAAACAAAGGTACATTTTTCCTGCCTTATGACCTCTGATGACCTGATTACTTTGCATATTGGTCAAATAATGACAAAAAATGTATAAAACTCCTGATTCCCAACATCTGCAGCAGAAATTTGTTGGAATTGGACCACTGGTTCGGGAGATATTGCAACTATTTTAGTTTCGCTCTACTCTCATTTTCAAATATCTACCATAATTTGTTATGTCCCACTGCTGACACAAACATGAACTGCATTTTTAGACATAAAATTGACTTTTAAACTTTTTATCTATTATCTTTCCCCTAAATGACTTGGCTGGTCCAATTGGTTTGTTTTGCAGCTATGGTGTTTGTTGTTTGATGAGGTGTTCAGATTTTAAGCAGTTGTCAATTTTGTGACCTTTTGACCTCTGATGACCTAATCAATTTGCATATTGGTCATATAATGACTTATATTTATAGAACCCACAAGTCCAAACATTTTAAGGGGTAATTGGTTGGGATAGGACCATTGGTTCCGGAGATACAGCGATTTTAGTGTCCCCCAACCTTAAAACGGTCATTTTCAAATATCTGACATATTTTGTCTTGTGCCACTGCTGAAACATACAAACATCCTGCAATTTTAGACAGAAAATTAAATTTGACACTTGATATCTATAATCTGACCCATAAATAACTTGCCAAGTCCCATTGCTTTTTTTTTATGAGGGTTCAGATTTTAAGCAACGGCCAATTTTCATGACCTTTTGACCCCTTATGACCTAATTAATTTGCATATTGGTCATATAATGACCTATATGTGTACAACTTGCATGTCCGAACATCTTGAGGGGTAATTTGTGGGGATAAGACCATTGGTTCAGGAGATACATAGCAATTTTAGTTTCCCCCACCCCATAATTCATGTGCTCAAATCCGACACAGATTCCCATATTTAAGGGCTAATTACTACCACTAAGCTGCCCCGCCAACCTTGGTCTCAAACTCTTTTATAGTCTATAGGCATATGTCTTTCAGAAAAACACTGTTAGATTTTGCCACCCCAGGTGGTACCAATTTGTGAAAATATTGGGTCTGGCTCATGGACTATAAGGACTGACAAGAGAACTGGGAAAGTATAAGAACATGGTAGGAATTGGAAGAGAGAAAGACTTAGTAGTGATTGACGGACTGACTGACTGACTGTGTTTTTGGGAATAATGTATTTTTTTTCCTTTCATCACAGAAGAAATTTTGTATTATGAAAGGACATTTATTTCATATTCTTGCTTTTTTTAATTTGTCTTTTTTCTTCTTGGTCCGCTGGAGTGGGGTAATTTGTGACGAGCCTTCAACTGATTACAGCTCAGGGCAGCCACAGAGCAGTTAAGTACCCAAGGGCGGAGGATCTAGGAACAGTGCGGAACATTGCCCACAGTTCCTATGCCGTAACATCCAGTGTTGGTGATCACCATAAGATAATGATTGATGAGAAGACTGGAAGTTTTACACATACCCTATTAATTCAGAGATGCCCACAGTCTTTCAGTTGCCCTATCATAGAAATGGGGTTGCAACCTTCTGAGATATAATATCCCATGGGCTCGGAATAAATTAAGGTCCAGGGTGGGATTTGAAACCACTCCCTCAGAGCCAGTGGTTGTGCAAACAACCACTCTCAACAATTAGGCCACAGAGGAACCATTGCATTACAGAAACAATTTTGTGTAATATACTTCGTATAAGAAATCTTAAATTTCAACTTATTTTTCTCATACATAGCCTAACATATGCATACAAAAGTTATGCAGAGGAACTTCATGGTTTAAAAAAAAAATGCACCATACTGATGTGCACAAAGCATGATATTATCTAAATAATAAGGAAGTGAGCATACTTCTTTGGTTAGTGTCCCTCAAGTGTGACATTAAAAACGTTTAAATAGCTAAAATCTTCCTTATCATCATTTGAATAAGTAACGTTGAGCAACATGGACTCTCTCTACTTCTTCTTTGGCGCCGTCAACTTTATTATTCTGGTTGCCGTTCTTCCACATCAAGAATATCATGCTATGAGGTAAGAAAAGACATTTAATATTACTGAAGCCCTCTTTTAAAATGTTTATAACTATTACTAGTTTATTTCGAACAAAGCAGGGTTCATTCCATGCCAAATCACCTGAGCATCCCACCTGACCCTCTCAGATCTTGTCGAAAAAATTCACACATGTTCTAAAATTTATATCACTGGTGGATCCCAAATTCTGGTGCCTGTCACTTGTAGTTTAAAAGTTATGACCGATAACGTGTGAGGGGGTATTTTGTGACAAATTGCAAGTCTGATATATATACATATGACAGTTTTGAGATTGGCATTTCTCAAAAACCGTGTTAAATATGAATTTGAAACTTTTTCTACAATTTAATGTGATCCTAGACATTCCATAACTCGTCCTGCCAGTTTCACAAGGCTATAGCATGGTTGCAATAAAATGTTGAATGTGATGTTTCAGGCTCCCTTCTAATTTTTTTTTTCAGATTTTGGCCAGCTGTGTCATCACAAGTATTTGAGTAAACTTCCAATATTTAACAAATTCAAAGAATATGGGTTCAGAGGTCCACACCGAGAAAAAATGTTTAAGGATACCTCGGTTCATAAGTTCTGGGCCGTTTCAAACATGGTTCCAGAATGAAAATAGGAGGTATAAGACTTGGATGACCATGTGGGCAAAGAATTACGGTTTTGAAATTTTTTCTGTGGCCTTGTAAGCTCATCATCCATTTGTGTTGCTAATTTGCTTGATGTGTCTCGATTCCTTCATATCGTAAGCACAGTCTGAGACCAGACTGCTGCCTCCCCCCCCCCCGCCTCCCTTGCTTGAACAAAAAGCACCACCTCATAAGGTTCCATCATTTGGGGTGCTCCTAACACAGAAGGGAAGTCCAATAAGAAGAAGAAGAAGCTCCCTCAGATTAGTGTGCGAGCAGTCTGATTGATTTCAGCATGAATTAGAATCATAGTGGGGCAGCACTCTAAACTTAGAGCTCAATAGGTTCACAGAATTGGCTATCTTTGCGCCCTCTTGAATCCATAACAGAAACTACAATCGAACACACCTTGGTGTGTGAGGCTCTAACAGATTTCAGATTCAGCAACTGTTGCTTTTCTGCAGTATTGTGGAGTAACTATTTGGTCTGTTGAATTATGTCTAGAATTGAATATTGAATAAATTTTAATCGTCCAGTGTATGCTTAGAATTGTGTTATTGCTGCAAAGTGGCACTTGTTTAGACCGAGGTCACAGTCTTCATGTTGCTGTAGGCAACGTAGACTGAGGACATTGGCATTGCTGAGTACTCTTGAAATCATTGCAAGCAATAAGTGATAATAACAAACAATCAAACAAGTAAACAAGCCAAAAACAACAAACTGCGAACAGAGAGCAACATACTGATTTAATCTCCAGGTGTTTTAAACACCAAGTGCAGTGGTCAAGATTTTTTTACAAAAGTGGGAGGGGCAAATTTATTTCTGGATTTTGTTGATAGTTATATCTATCTATTTATCTGTCTATCTATCTATCTATCTATCCATCTATCTATCTATCTATCTATCTATCTATCTATCTATCTATCTACCTGTTTATCTATCTATCTATCTATCTATCTATCTATCTATCTATCTATCTATTTATCTGTCTATCTATCTATCTATCTATCCATCTATCTATCTATCTATCTACCTGTTTATCTATCTATCTATTTATCTGTCTATCTATCTATCTATCTATCTATCTATCTATCTATCTATCTATCTATCTATCTATCTATCTATCTATCTATCTATCTATCTATCTATCTATCTATCTATCTATCTATCTATCTATCTATCTATCTATCTATCTATCTATCTATCTATCTATCTATCTATATCCAACACATTCTCCACATATAATGAAATACGTACTTTATGGACTTTTGTCACCTGGAAATGAAGGTTGTATTTAATTCTGAAGGAACATGTACAGGATGAAGAATGTCATTCATTTTCGGACATGCGTATACCTATAGACCAAATAGTATGGGTAATTGCCGAAAAATGATGCTTATTTTTGGCCTTTAGACCCTCGTTTTCCATTATATAGCATGAAATCCTATAAGATAATCTTGACGATGAGAGATGTCAGGGCTTTTATGCAGCTTAAAGATGGAATGTCCACAGATTAGCGTCAAAATTCACATATTTAATCATATTTTTTATTGGATTCTAAATATTGGGTCCAATTTCTTCCCTATTATAATATTTTAATTTTTGGATTATTGTAGAAATCGAAAGGACGGGACAATTTTCCCCTTAAAAGTGCTAATTATCAATTAATAATTTGCTGTAAATAAACCAATAAAAATAAAGAAAAACTTACGATTGTTTACATTTATTTTAGACACTATAAACAGGACTCATCCGAAAAATAAAACACCTTTATTAGTGAAATATTAATGAATCAATATTTTGGTCAGATTATAAATGTTAGTATATTTAGGTAAATCCCGTTCTACCTTCTCCCTTCCTCCGCTCCTCTCTTTCTCTCATTCTCCCTTTCTCACTCCATCCCTTCCTCTTTTTCTCCCTTCTTCCCTTTCTCTTTTTCTCCCTTAATCTCTTTCTCTATTTCTCCCTGCATCCCTTTCTCCCTCCCCCCTTTCCCCGTTATCTACCACTCATCCAGTGGCGTATTTAGGGGGGGGGGCTCCCCCTCAGGCCCAAAATTTTCATGGAACAGATAGGAAGGGCCACGGAGCACCGCCTATTTTCCCCATGTTATGCCCCCCCAGGCCATTTCTAGATACGCCCCTGCAATCATCTCTTCTTATCTCTCTCCTTCCTTTTCCCCCACCCTTCCTCCGGTGTAAATGGCTTTTAATTTGATGTTGAGAGTTACAGTTGGTGTACATATACGTTTTAAACGAAAAAAACGTCTAAAATTAATGTCTAGTTATTTTCAGGAGAATTAACTATTTATTTACAATAATGCAAATAACAGGTTATTGGTAGTGGAATTTGTGCATGCTTCATTGCAATGATTTTGTTTTCTCTTGAAAATTATTAATTTTGACTGAAAAGTTTCAACTGGAATTCCGATCATTCAACTTTGTTTAACTTCAACTGCCTTCATATGCATGATAATGAGCTGAGCAGTGATGCATTCAACAACATTTGGCTAGATCACTCTGGTACTGGAAGTACACTTATGGTCTTAAAGCAGTTTTTCCTTTTTCATTTTTTAAAGAGAGCCATATTTCACAGATGAAGCACAGAGCAAAGCTATGTGGATAAACAGCCCAACCCCAATTATACTTGAAACAGTTTCTGTATTTCATATTTCTTTGTAAATAAATAGTCTGAATCGTGTCACTCAGTGCTAATTCATGGAATATTGAATTAACTTAACATTTTATTTTTTTAACTTCATTGGGATATTTTATCTTTATTAATGGAATTGTCAATATAACTTACAAATATGTAAATAGGTCAGCTATACTTATTAGATAAGTGCTATTATACCTGTATTACAATAGAAGGGTTACAGGAACTGATAATGAGATAAGACATCACCCCTATAATAATCTGGTAATGACCTGAGCAATGAAGCATACAATGGAATTCACTCATATAATGTTAGATAATGGATATAGGGGTAAAGAAAACGCAGTTTGAATCAACTTAATTAGAAAAGAGCACTGTAGTTTTAAAATATTAGCCATGATATAAAAAACATGTAATTTGTGTCTGTAATCCTAAATTACAAGAAAATTTAGAAATTATGTCACTGTGTGTACGGGAAGGTTTCATAATTGGGGGGGGGGGTTGGCCACGGAATAGCCCCCCCCCCCTTGTTTATACCACTTACCATTGCAGTGGTGTAGCCATGGAGGGCTCTCACGAACTAGATCCCTCCCCCCCCCCACCATATTGATCCAGTGACCCCTTCCCCCTCCCCGCAAAAATTTCCTGCCTCCCCCTTCGGGTACCCCCCCCCCCAGCCTGGGTACCCCACCTCGGGTATGCCCCGGTATCAACCCCTGAGTACCCCCCTGTACCCTGAGTACCCCCTCCCCCAGTACCCTGAGTATCCCCCCAGTTATCCCCCCTCTCATCAGGATTATAACCCCCCCCCCCCCTTCAATAAGCACAGCAATATCTTAGTAAAAACCTGAGAATCCCTTAATATGGAATAAATGAGTAGTTTCATTGGATATGAAGATTGTCCTTCATTCTCCATTTGCTTCAAGAGGTCAAATTATAAAGTAGGGTATTCAATTTGCTTTTTGCTTTTATATTAAAGTCCGTCCTTCATTTTCATGCTGATGTTGTGGGAATGAATACCATCCTTTATTATGTGGAAATCTGTGGAAATAAAGTATGGTATTCATTCTCAACAGTTGTGTGATCTATACACGAGAATGAAGGACGTCCTTTTTGTTCCTTCAGAATGAAGAACGGTGTTTAAATTTAGGTGCAAAAAGTCCATGAAGTACGTATTTCATTCTGGAGTGGAGAATGGGCTGCTATATCTGTCTGTCTGTCTATCTTTCTATCTGTCTATCTATCCATCCATTTACCTGAAGGGCAGTTCACTAGACATTTACATTGGAGTGTACCGTTTGTGATGTGTTTTAGGGAATTTCATATAGAAGTATCAAAAATATAGGCTAACATATCATACAAAGGCTGCTGAAAGGCATAATGTCATTGTGTTATAAGGAAAATAATACATTTATGAAAAAGATAGAAATACCCTTTATTAAAATAATACCCTAAAAAGGCCTGCAAATTTAATTCAGTCAAAATGCGACCTGAAATTGTGAAGCATGGTGCAAGTCAATCACTGCCTACCAAAGTGTGTAAGAGAGCCAACCAATCATATCACATCTGATATGCTTGGTCAAGTATGACTGACTGCTAAATGTAACAGTCCAGACCTATTCATTGGAAAACAATAGACATAAAAAAAAAAAAAGTGAATTATGAACAACAAAATTATTAACAGCTATCATTTTATTCAAAGGCCCCCTCCCTTCCTACTGAAACTTGTGTCATTTTCATTGGTAAATGTTTGAAAATCGGCCGATTTTGACACTTTAAAGTACAGGAAAGTTCTGAAAATCGCACACAATACATTTTAAACCATTTCCTATCAACCCATACCTTTATTTTTGATGGGAATAGGCCCTAAACTGCCGCGACACGCTCTGTGTCGCAAGTGTAGTGCTCAGACTATGTAATGTCTCCCATCCTTCTCAGCTGCACTGAGAAGGTGGGTCTTCCTATCTAGTACTTGTTGAGGAACTTTTTTTTTGTGGCGGAATCATGCTTTTCCTGGCTCATTGCATGTCACTTTTTTTCAGCTTGCTTCAAGCAAGTGATGTTTGCTGGAAAAATGATGTCATAATTTTGACCAATAGTATACAGCAAAGGCCAACTTGGCATTGTGGCAGTTGTTCACACATGTCAAACCCTGTCTCTGTTCGGGACTGTCAAGTGGCAGCAGAATGCTGACAGTCCCTGGAAAATCAAATTGGGTCAACAATAATTTGATCTGTTTTGGACAGATCACCAGATCAGGTCGAACAACAGCTGTCCAGATTACTACGCCAAACTACTTTCACAAAGCATGGTTGTGGCAAATATCCAGTCCACTGCTTTGAATGAAAATGTTTGGAAATCATGAGACAAAAAGAAAGTTTTGAAACTTTAGCATACACTTTGCCTCTGAAAGGGATGATTTTACTCTTCAGAAGTTTGATGGTATTCAATCTACTTATGCCATTTAGCGCATGTTAAATTGTGTTCAGAAAAGGGTGCATAAAGAATGCATTCTCACGTATTCACGTGTCCATACAAAGCCGATGTTTTTGCTTTGTGATATCAAAAATGCTCAATTGTATTTATTCTGTTACTTTATGCAGATTTATTAACTAGGACAACAATATAATTCACAATTTCATAAAAGCTGTGTTACACTCGGCAAAATGTCTTGTCCATGCCACAAGTGGCTCCCTCTATACTGGCAATATATGTGAGCTACAATGTATACATCCTCCATGATAAAAAATAGTTCCAACTTTTGTTGGTATTTACAAGCTGTCTGCTTAAAATTGAAGCAAATCAAAGTCAGATTAGACACTTGCAGAGTTTTTGGAAATAAACTAGACCATCACTAAATGATGGAACGGTCCTGGTTTCTTCCACACTGTCCTGGTTTCTTCCAGTGATCCAAATTCTGTTGACCGCTCACAGGAGCTCGCGGATTTTGCACCCTAGGTGGCAGCAAGTAGCGGTCAACTTGTAGACAGTGTCAAGCTGCAATCCACATGAACTCTTTCACTTCTTCATGAACAGTTGTATTTCACACTCCTGTGTACAACTGTTGATTGTTTCAATTGATATTAAATCAGTTTCAAGCTCACTCTGAATAGCTTCACATCTATATATATACACTAAATTATCATGCATTGACCAAAAGGATTGTCTATGACATCAGTAAGACAGAATTTATGACTGGGTTGAGGGGGGGATGGAAGTTTTACCTGAGCGGGTGCTGCATACTTCATGTGGGACAGTACTAATTTGGAGTTTTGCCCGACGGAGCACCAATTTTTCACACATGTTTCAAGGGGAGTACTTATTACTCACAACATGCCTAAGGGGGTATGAAATTTTAATAAAAGAAAAGAGGACATACTAAAAATCCGCATGGAATGTATGAGAGGTACAAATAAGCATGAAACCAAAGGGAGTATACATTTTTGATGGAAGGTTCCAACAAAAGTCCCCAGAATCATAAATTCTGAATGGTCCCTCAGGACAGGATGGTAGCCCAGTGATGTGGTCAACATTCATAAGAAAATCAAGGACCCCGCTATTGGTAGCCTATTGTCCTGCCGCCTGAGCTGAGCCCCTCTTCTGAGAAAATGTTACATTCACAATTACATGTTTATTTTCTGTATAAAGATCCTAATCGTCTGAATGCACAACATTGGACTTGCAGATTGTATGTACTGAAAATGTATGAAACACAAACTGAAACTTTCACTTGAAACTGCTAAAGTCAGTCCCTGTTAGGACATCAATGGCTTTAAATGCCATCGTCACCCATGTAAAAAGCTATGTCACTTTTCAGGAGAGAGTGGTGTCATACCTTCTCTTGACCACAGGCATAAACAATCTGTTTCATGTGCGGTGTGTTCCATTCAACTGGTGGCTCTCTGATACATATTACTATAAGAAAAGGTATGACAGCTTGCTTGACAATGCTCCAACTTTCTAGACCGAAATGGTACGTTGTCACTGTAGCAGACGACAGAGGTAACTGTAAAATCCAGTCAAAAGACAGTGGGGGCAGACGAGGGACCCTTGGACCCCCTCCCCTCAAATCTCCTCCAAAATGAACAATTTCACAAACACGAATGTTGTCATTTTGTCCACCACAGTTATCTCAGTTATACAGCTGAGAAAACAAAATCTTGAAACTGTAGAAATTGGTAAAGTTTTTCACAGGATAGTCAATCATTTGCAATTATGGCTCTGTGCTGATTGGACTGTTCCTCAAATCAATGTATCTTTGATAGAGACCTGTTAATTTGGTCCATATTTGACTTGCCCAGACCGCATTTTGTAATGGCATCTGAAACTGTATTAAAGGTAAAGGTAAAGGGACTTTTATTTAACGTGGGTAGCCAAGCTAAGTCAGTGACTTGTTTCCAGTTGGGCCCACGGCGCCTCCGATTTACGTCTGATGCGAACGACGATGTCGTGGAATGACATGATGACCAGCCTGGGGATTGAACCCGGGTCCCTCGCTTGTGAGGCGAGCGCTCTACTGACTGAGCTATCGGGGCTGGTATACGCCCCAGGAAGATAAAATTATGTAGCTGATAGATTTATAAAACAGTAAATTTATGTGGACAGATTAGATAGACAGATAGATAGTTAGACAGATAAATGGATAGATAGATAGATAGATAGATAGATAGATAACATCTAGTAAACTTTAAGATAGATAGTAAAGATAGATAATAAAGATAGATATTAAGGATAGATATTAAAGAAAGATATTAAAGATAGATAGTAAAGATAGATAGTAAAGATAGATAGTAAAGATAGATATTAAAGAAAGATAGTAAAGATAGATAGTAAAGATAGATAGTAAAGATAGATAGTAAGGATAGATAGTAAGGATAGATAGTAAGGATAGATAGTTAGGATAGATAGTAAGGATAGATAGTAAGGATAGATAGTAAGATAGATAGTAAATATAGATAGTTAGGATAGATAGTTAGGATAGATAGTTAGGATAGATAGTTAGGATAGATAGTTAGGATAGATAGGTGTCACCAATTAAAACTATGTTATGTTTACATTGTGTCCAATATGTATGAATGAAAATTTGTTGATAAATTGGTATTTTAATATCAATGTAGATGTAGAAGCTCCTCCCAGCATCTCATACAGAGAGTCATATGAAAAGAAATCTTGCGGTCTGCACTTGCAATTTGTGGGGCAAGTCAATCACTGCTCATGCATAAACCTCACTGAAACTTTCCACCAATCAGAGTACAGGTGCATGTTACATGGTTGATTGATTGAAATTAAGATCGCGCTGGTCCCTTGTTGTCAGTGTGGTATATTATTTTAATCCCAGTGTTGTCAGTTCACAGATAGGCTGAGATTTCACAACTCATTGCACTGACTGAAAGTGTATCACAGTTTTTTTAGAAATTATTCACTTACATGTCAGCGTTTTCTTTGTTCCGTCTAAACTTAATTTTTCTCAAATCTGTGAATTTTCTATTTGTGCTGACATGCTTGAATGCCCTCACTTCGATTTTTAAAACTCTTCTACATGATTCAGGACACATTAATTCGAGCTTAAAATTTTGCACCACAATAAACGTGTTGTTCTGCTAATGTTGTGTGAAAATTGGAGTTCAAGATGCAGCAATTAATATGACATATTTTTATTATTGTTGGTGTGGCTATGACAACGTACCAGTTCAGTGTGGAATTCAGATTTTAGATTAATTTTTTGCTTAATTTTGTTGTTTAAAACAACTGTCAACACTACCAGGTATGTTTAATATCAAGATAATGTACCAGAGAAAGTTATGAATGGGACATCCAGGTGTTTTCTTTGTGATAAATGTGAATTTAAAGGAATTAAACCACTGGCTTAGAAGAAGGTCGCCTGGTGGGATCTTCAAGCTGTCATACCTTGTAATAGTGATTAGTGAAAGGAGTCCGTGAACTGGCCTAGCCCAACAATACACAAATCACACTGTTTCTGCCTGTGAGCTTACCGCACAGCATAACACTATTCATCCTCCCCACGCAAGCCCTGCTAAAATGGACAGGGCTTTCTGCTATTTCCAACCTCTTCTGTGATTGGCTGCTTATTTAGGTCATAAGCATTTTGCATGCAGATGTAGTCCGATTATGGACACTTAGAGGATTACTTGCAACTGAGAAAAACAGTATAAAACAAGCAAACTTTCAAACAGATTCATTTCAGAACTGTGAAAATGCATAATTCAATGGAATTTTCAGAACTGTGATAGCACCTTTCAACAATACACAATTTCTCCATTTGTAACAGTGTAAAACAGAAGCAACAAGTGGGTCAGTTAATTAAGTATTCATGAATTAGCAAAGGTTATGGGCCATTTTGTCATGGTATGACTTGGGATGATGAACACTATTTTGTGAAGTTGTAACAAAAAGATTAACTCTCCTCCTGTGTGACAGGTAATAGATAACAGTTTCAGATCTCTTAAAGCAATTAAGTGAATGCTTGAGTGTTTCATTGTTGTCTGTTTGTTGTTTCAATTAGTTTCTATGTAGAAAACCATAAACAATTAGTTAGTGTTGTTTGTGTCACTGCAGTTTGGCCACAGTGAAAGGCTGACAGCAAGTGCATGTGCACTCATTGATTGTCTAACATTGTTGATTACAATTTGTTTACATCTTGCTGGCAGCTCAGCTGTGCGTATGAGCACAAGTGATGAGGTCCCTCTGCCTGGTTGAATGACCTGACCTACTTGAATATTGATAACTGTGTCAGCTGCAGGTCATCCCATTTCTGGCAGACTCTCCAGCTGTGCTGTTCGTTTAGAGTCTGTGAGCAGACTAGTGGGGCAGATAGAAAGTGATAATAAAAAATGACTTAGTTGCTACACACTCTGTATATCCCATCCTTCAAAATGCCAATTTCTTGCGGGAACAGTCTACTCTGAGGTATAGAAGTTGGGACTATTTGCCTGGGTGTAACAATAAAATCCCTAAGTGGTGGTTAAATGTTTGAATCCAGGCAGATTATAGGTGTTGCCACTTGTGGCATGTTTGCCAAGGCTGACTCTGCACAGCCTTTATTTGAAACCCTTCCTGCTATTTATGTGAAAGAATTATAAACACTGGGCTTATAACAAATTGAACATTTCATGGCGATACACCATTTCTATCAGCTACTTCAGCTGTAAAACATTATAGTACTTCTCTTATGAAAATTGAAAATTGCCGACATGTTAGTCAAAATGATTGATTTGAGGAATCTATGTATTCTGTCAAGACAGTGTTCCAGCTGACCATAAAATGTTCATGTGTCTGGCTTTTACTGCCTGATTTAGTCCTCATGGACAATTGTGTAGTAATTTTCTTCAGTGATGTGTCGGTCTATTTGCTTTTCCAAATCAGACTGTCCCTCCACTGATGGTGGAGGCTTAATATGCAGAGGGACAGGTACTGTCTGTCGCAAGCTTGTTTGTGCAGAATTAACATGGAAGCAAATGACACCATTGACCTTTAGAAAAAAAATTCGAAAGATATGAAGGAATCGAGACACATCAAGCAGATTAGCAACACAAATGGATTGTAAGCTTCCAAGGCCAACAGAAAAAATGCCAATCTCAAAACTGTCATATATCAGACTTGCAATTTGTCACAATATACCCCCTCACACGTATTTAAACTACAAGTGATAGGCACCTGAATATGGGATCCACCAGTGATATAGATTATAGAACATGTGTGAATTTTTTCGGCAAAATCTGAGACGGTCAGGTGGGAGGCTCTGGGTGATTTGGCATGGAATGACCCAGCATGTATTGCAGTCAAACCAACATAATACATTAATCTTTAATTTTCATTGCAGATTAGAAGCACCCAGAGCCGTAAGCAGTGAAGAAGCAAAGTCGTTTCTCAGAGTAAAACGAGGTTTCTTTTCGACTGTACTTGACGGAGTGAGGGCTGTTGTTACTCCGATTGTGCGTGATGTTGTTACTCCGATCACGAGGCCTGTTGTTACTCCGATCGTGAGGCATGTTGTTACTCCGATTGCGAGGGCTGTTGGATTAGTATCTAATTCTAATGAAAATAACGAAGAACAAAAGGAAGCAGGGGCTGAAGCGCGACGCAGGGAGACGACTGTGCGACTGAATAGGTATTTAACACAGCAACAAATAATTTTTGCGAATGTAATTTGGAGAGACGAGCCCTCTCCACTACTAGTCCAGACATTTTATTATCTGGCGCTAGTCCAGATGTTGTTTCTATGAAGCAGTAGTTCCGTCATAAATGGCATCCTCATATAAATAGACTTCCGGTCGTAGGTAAACATGAAATATAGTGATTTACTCAACACACCTCAATTTCCTCCTCCACCTCTGCACACACGTCATCCTAATGAGTCAGAGTGATGTGACTGACAGATTAAGGCTAGATCTATCTGTAACGACTGTAAAAAAGATGTCTGCAATGCCGAGAATAGTCAGTTTTGCCTCTTGGATATTGGGGTGGATTTTTACCGAAGGCTTAACTTCTTGCAATAGGCCTATTCAGGTACTGGTTGTCAAATGTCTCACCCTAGGTATAGGCCTTAATAAGGACTGGCCTATACACAACCCCCCTGCCCCTGTATTTGGTAGCTGAAGTAAAAATGCCATCACCAGATCATACATTATAGGCCTACTAGCATAGGCGTATGGCGCGTGCGATTTTGGGGGGGGGGGGGCAAGCGACATTTGGCCGAATTTCAAGATCTAGTTTTAGTACCAATTCAAATGAAATTGGCTAGAAACCAGTAATTTTCAATAGTGTTTATTTAATCATCTGCCCCCAAATATTTCAGCTTTTTGCCCGAATCTTACTGTTTCCCAAGCTTTTGGGGGGAGCGACCGCCCCCCCTGCCCCCCCCCCCTCCGATACGCCTATGCCTACTAGTCTCTATAGTCCTCGGGATGAACATTCCACAACAACTGAGTCTTTTGTGTCACTCAAGCTGTTTACGGCTAAATCATAATATTAGGATTTTGTTACTAATCATATGCCTTTCCCCTCTTTTAAAGAAGTTATTTTCATTGTCAAATGGAAATCATCAGCTACTGCTTATATTGTGCACCCTTCACAATATCCAAAATATAGCCAAAAAGTGATGAAAATTCTTCTGTCAATTATCATACGTTTTTAACAATGTCAAATCAATGTAAATATTTGTGATGGGTCTAAATCTCAGGACAACTACTCCACATACTTGTATCCCAAGCCCGACTAAATTTTTCCTCTTCTGTGTATACTGTGGAAAATAAATGACCTCGTCACCAGAAAACATGTCACTGGTGTTACTCATTAAATAAAGCATGGCTGTAAGAGGAATGCTCCCTTCCATCTTTGGTCTAATGCACCAGGGGGCTTCTTCTGATGGACAGGCATCAATGATAACTGCACTTTTTGTCATTTATAGGTTTTTAGCAAGCAGGGTGGCTTTACGGTGAGTTGAAATTAAGAGTATTCTTTTTCGGTGTCACTGTTGTTACCCTAAAAAATGGTCTGTAATTGTAGAATTTTCAATAACTGCCTCAGTCATAGCATATGTCCTGTTTACAGGGATAACCTTTGGCAACACCTGTTCAAATTATTGCATCACTGTTTTTCAGGGAAAATTGTCACTGGTGTTACCGTCACTGGTGTTACTCAAAAATGGTTGACAGAGGTGTCCAATGGCAACACCAGTAATATATGGTGAGAGAAAATCCAATGAAATTCTTATTTCAAAATGAAATATTTCAACAATTATTAATTTGGTCACTGGTTTTATTTTCAGTCAATTGTGCTTTTTAACTTTTACTGTAACACCAGTGACAGGTTTGTCTCAGTTATTGTGGAATGACCCTGACATTATTGCTTCATTTGATTGATCATTAAAGTCATTCCAATAAAGGTTTAGGTCTCATAGACATTAACTTGGTGTGAAAACATTTGAAGTTGGATGCTATGTACTGCATTATATCTATAGCAAATTCGTATTATAGATCACGCGAATGACGTCGATCTGAGACATAAGCTGATTATGCAACAAGTAGAGCATTATGAATGATTAAAATATTGGGGCCCCAACCTTTTTACTAAAAATGTCGCTGTTGTGCAAAGATGATCTGGTAAACCAATTAGAATATGGTGGTTGTCACTGGTTGATATGTGGGGGCTCTGCTCAGTGGTCCTTCCTTCTCTGGTGCCCCTCTCCTATGTGTCTCTTGCCCCTCTGGACCCCCACTTCTTGTCTGGGGACCCCAAGGCCTCCTATACTCCTCCCTTCCTCTGCCGGGGCTCCGCCTTTGGGGGGCCCCCAACTTATGCCCAGTTCTCACGGTACGTTACGGAGAACTTTTTTACCACTGAGGGGTAGCTTGAGTAGAATTCTAGGAAAAAAATGACCATCCCGGCGACATACGATGTTTATAAAACCATTATATAATTAATTAAAAGAATGTCACGGCGGGATAAGATAGTAAATCGGCGGGATAACAACATATCCCTGCGGGAAAGATCTAAATGCCTGGGGGGCAAGATCTAAATGTCTGTGGGATGTCAAAGATCGTCGGCGGGATGTCAAAAGATCGTCGGCAGGATGTCAAAAGATCGACGGCGGGATGTCAAAAGATCGTCGGCAGGATATCAAAAACTGCCGGCGAGGCTGCAAATGTCCCCCAGGAGCAGGAGAGGTCCCCGCAGGGGCAGGAGAGGTCCCCTCAGGGGCAGGGGATGTCCTAATATCCCGCCGGAGATGGTCTTGAGACGTTCTCACTGAAAAAATCCCCGCCGGACATCAAAAAATCAATAAAATTTTGGGCTCTGTTCCGCCGTCATGAAAAAAAAGTTTGAACCTGTTGAATCTTTTTTGATATCCACGGTGCAGTTTTTCCATTTCTAGGAACCCCTGAGGGGAACAAAAACTACCCCTGGGGGGATGTGAAAAGTCTACGGCGGATCACCCAAATTCATCCAAATTACCAGGAAATACCATCACGCCGACGCCTAAAGTGCTCCGTAACGTGCCGTGAGACTGGGGCATTACTCTTTGGCACATCTGTTCTGCGGGCCCAAACCACTCTGGGGACTCCTCCCTCTCAGGGGGCCCTTCCCACTCTGGGGGCCCCCTTCCACTCTGGCCTCACTCCTTCTTAAGGTGCCCCAGGTTTAATATTTTATTTCAAATTTTAAATTATTTTTGTCAAAGGTGTTCTTAGATTTTTGTTTTGCAGTTGTGTATACATGGATTCTGAAAATTTCTGACTTTTAAGCATCATGTATAAAACTAAGAAAATACATGAGTGACACGCACATTTCCAAACGTTGAAATGGCCTTGCGAATGTACCTCGTTGATTCACACCATTATCTTGCAAAACCCAGTGTGCCGAGGTATATATTTTTCACTATTTGGCATGTACACGAATTTGTAAAGCTGCAAAAACGAACATATACACGAATTTTGCATTCGTGTAAGTGATAAATATTGCTATTCACGAATTTGTGTATGTGTAATTACAAACATTGCAACCTTAAACTTGGCTAAAACTAACTCTAAACCTAATTGTAACACTAAACCCTAATTATATGGCACTTCCACGAATGTTAGTATTGGCAGATACACGAAACATGGAAAATAACCTAGATTGGCAGTGAGACAGACTCTTTGACAAAGGAATCATTTGGTTTTAAGACTGTTTGTTCAAATTACACAATGAAGCTTGGTAAGTTATTGAAATTGTTCACAGGATATTGAATTCCGTTACGTCGAAATATCACGCCACTGCCTGTCCAAATAAAATATTTTGTCAAATTTAACCAAGAATCGCTCATTGGTGCTGTGGCTGTATGCAGCACGAATTGCCTGGGATGGAGTTTGAACTCCATTTCAGAGCTTTACAATATTAACAGTTTGCCATTGAAATTTCAGGACATGCCCCGCTCTGTGCTGGAATTCTTGGGGGAATATGTCAGCCTGTTCACAACCTTGTGGCAGTGGAGGTGTCCAAACACAGACAAGGACACCAAAAGCAGGAGCTGTGCTCGGTGGGTATACATATGTAAGGGGGTGACCATTTAATGATCAGGGGGCTTGGAGTTTTCCTCGGCAGAAATTATTTATTTCATGTTAACGGCGACAGTAATTATTTATTTCGGGTGCGCGATGTCCCAAAATATTCCTTTCTAAATCAAGCACCACCCTGTTAAGAAATACCCCCACCAGAACTTATTTATTTCAAGACTGCCCAAAAATTATTTATTTAAAAAAAACTCCAAGACATTAAAGGCACACAATAGTGCAATTTTTTTATTAGTTGATAGCTTCAAATGTACTATTTACAGAAACGTGACAGTGATCCTTTTGAATTTCTACCAAAATAAACCCATGAAAAAAATCATTTTAGCTACTGATTTTGGCCAAATTTTTGGCACAAGCAAAAGCGACACCTGTAGGAAGAAACTGAGCAAGTCACATAGGACTGGGTAATGAATAAACAAATAGATGACCTTTTATGACCTCTCGAAGTATGAAAGAACAGTGCTCAAGGCCTAGCTGTGAAATGTTTTATGAACAAAGAGATGAAGCTAAAAAAGCTGACAATATAAATCTGAGACAAGCTGAAACTGTGAAAAATCGTTCAAGCACTTGTGATAAGGTCTTATGCACAGCAAACTCCTCCCAACTGTCATTCATACAAATAATTATACATTTTGGGAGCTGATTGGCTGGTTCTTTTGACTTTATTTGGCAATGGTTAATTTGCCTCATATTTTCCAAGCTCAGAACGCATCTTGTGATGGCAGCAACTGGTATTTTAGATAGACAGAATGTCAAGATGGAAAAATATGTGAATAAACAGACAGACAGACTGTATAGATAGATAGATAGATAGATAGATAGATAGATAGATAGATAGATAGATAGATAGATAGATAGATAGATAGATAGATAGATAGATAGATAGATAGATAGATAGATAGATAGATAGATAGATAGATAGATAGTGTGTCTTGAAAGCTGCATGCGGATGTTGCTTCATCATTATATCATGCATATAAAAAACTGCTATGTTTGCAATTATATTCTAAAGTAATTTCCTAACTTAACATGATTTCATAATATAATTGTACTTTGAATTTTGCAAATTATAATATAATTGTACGTTGGATTTAACACCCATACCAGCGGCCATGAGCCAAACTTGGGTGGTAATAAAAATTCAATTCAATTCCTAATTGTACATTTTGCGGTGTGGTCTTGCAAATTGTGGTCCAAATCAGTCACTGCTTACTCTCTCAACCTTGAGAAAATCAACCAATCAGATTTTGGTGCATGGCTGTCTGATTGTAAGTTGTAAATTGTTTTATTCTGTTTGTTTTTTTTAGCAGTTATTGTCATTTACACAAATAATAGCCTCTTCCCAAGTGTAGCAAATTCACAGCTTATCAAGTCATGTTTCTTAATTCTTTGACAGTTTGTCACAGGCCTTTCTGGTGGACAAAGCAGCAGAAGACCACACTTCAATTTTTTCAATTATACCATTTGACACCTCTGTCAGCCAATCACATTACAGTATTTCAGGGGAATAATTCCCATATTCTTTGTTGTCCAGTTATCCTCTCATGTTTGAGTGTTTGTCTCATGGTATAAGCCGGTTATTCACCATGGGATCAGGAATATGTGTTTATCACACCTCGGCCTAAAGGCCTCGGGTGATAAATCACATATTCCCTCTCCCGTGGTGAATAACCTTTACTTATCCTACGTCACTCATCAGCTGACTGAACATGCAGTCCGGACGCAAAATATTGCTAAAATCCCAATTTCATATATTTTTCTTGATCTCTACTTAAAACCAATTTTTTTAAGGTTGACAGGATGCACTTGCAGTAGCTCATTCTTTTATAAGGAGAAAAATGAACGAAACTGTCATTTAGATGAGTGCGGCCCATTAAATGGTGGTCCCCAAATAGACAACAAGACTGATATTGTGATTTTTATAGCATCACATCTATTGCTCGTCAGAATTTCAATCTTAAAATCCGTCGCCAGTTAACCAAAGGGAATCTGTAAGTTTGTAAGGCCTAATTTCACCATCAGAGCTTCAATCAAGTTTAAACTTTTGAAAATTTGGTTTATTTTGCTTACGGAGTGCTGCCATGCATTATATCGCTGAAATTGAATCGGGGCCTGAGTGACCAGCATTAATTCAACAACACATTTTCTTGCCACCAAAGTTTCAGACTGTCAATATTTCATTGTAGAAAGTTGTATAATATAATTCTAAAGCTTTATTTAATATTAATGTATTATAAAGGTGAATGTCAAGCCTGGGTGGCAAAAAGCGGATGTCCTGGAGCAGCAACCCGAAGTCGGAAATGCAACCGACAATGTCCCAATGGTGGCACAGGTCACGCAACAGGATGCCTTTGCACTGCTGGCTGGAAGGGACGGTGTTGCGATGCTAGTGAGTCATTTTTAGTATAAGGCCTATATAGACCTGCAATAGGCCGTGATAGTGGAACTCTCCTTTTTCCAGCTCTCCTGTGTTGACGAGCTGAATAAAACTATTTCTGGGAACAAGCTGCCATTTTGTACCATTGCTGAGTCAGTGAAGCTGGCATTCCAGGCCCCAGGGCACTTTTAATCCATTGAAAACATTACGGATTTGCATTGCCGAGTCTTAAATGGAATGTTCAGCATGGATTGCCACCATATTCCAGTACTGTCAGGCTGATTAGACTTTGTTACGGACCTTAGAAACCCCGGCTCCATTGTAAATTCCCAGGCTGATGTTTCCGGAAATAGTTTTATTCTGCTCGTCAACACAGGAGAGCTGGAAAAAGGAGAGTTCCACTAACGCCCGCTATTTTTAGCTTCGCTGAGAAGCTATTGTGGAGCATGGCATTTCAACATGTGCCTTAGTGGGTATGTGAGTCGATTTCTGCAAGAACTACTGGTCGTGGTCGATGGATTTAGATTTCCTTTGGCATGATGAGTTCATTTGTACTAAACAATACCTGATTAAATTTTGGTAACTATAGACGCTTTTTTGGGCCTACAGTACAAGAAATCTAAAAAAGGCCTCAACCATATGCTGCATGCACTCATTTTTTGCTGTAGCACCAGCAGCTGAGAGGGTGCTTATTAGGGGTCTACACCGGTCCGATGAATGCCGGGTGTACCGGTACGGTCTGGCCGGTTCCTGAACTGGTTTTCAAAGCAACACTTTTGGTTCGGTTCAATTATGCCATATCTAGCTAAAACAAGCCGTTTATTGCCGGGATTTGAGAGAAATGTCAAAATCATGAACTAAACTCAAGAAAGACGTCATGCTGACATCCGCTCTAGTGCGAGGTCAACTTTCCGGGCCAAAAATTCAGTTTTCGGCAAGCGGATTTCTCTAAAATGCGGATCGGCCCGAATTTGCAGACCGACGGTATGAATCGTGTATCAATCAAGTGTATCGATGATACATACCGTATCGATTTTGTGTAACGATATAGACTCCTAGTACATATTTCTGCATTCTCTGCGCAAAAACGGCTATTAAACGGCTGTGAAAGCTGGTGGAAGGTGCCAAAGCACTAAATTAGTGTTCAACATTTAAACATTTATTTGATGAAATTTGCTGGGTCTTTCATCCTTAAAGTCTTGCAATTTATCACAATCAGTTTTCTTTTAAAGTTCAACAATGAGTCGATAACATCTAATGCTTAGTTCTCACGGGAGATGACGGTGAGCTTTTTGTTGCCGGCGGCGCAGAGGCAGACGATTTCTTGGAAGATTTTGAGTTAGGACGGCGCGAAGGGCAATTATGTAATCAATTAAGGCTAATCGATAACCATGCAACGAAAGGCCCGGCGGAGTTATTTTTGTTCCCTGCGGGGAAGAAAAGTTGTACGTTGTCGCCAAGAGTTCGCCGGGGGTAAAGAAATTACCTACTCCTGCGGGATACTTTTATATCGCCCCGAGATATAAAAAGTACCCCGCAGGGAACCTATAACTGCCCCTCAGGGAAGCTATTTCACCGCGGCGGACTATATTTTCACAGTGCCGGGTATTGCTTTTACGACTGCGGGAATGGTTTTGTACTCCACGGGGATGTCTGTAGGCCCGAGGGCATATCGCCGGGAATGAAAAGCATCCCGCCATTGTCAAGGGCACCGCGGCGGAAGAGGGCGCTACGAAAGCCAATAAAAAGGGCCGCAGAGGGCCGCCTTGCTTCACTTGCTGCTTGACCTTTGATGAGGACACTCCTGGATGCTGGACAGACATGATGGCTGATGAAAATGCTTCTGAAGACCTTGACGTTGCTGTTGTTGCTGCTGTTGCTGGTGCTTATTATCTAAGAAGAATGAGGAGGAGGAGGAGGAGGAGGAGGAGGATGAAGAGATGGTGGATTCGGAATTGGCTGCTGCAGAGGGAACAACATGGCCATTTCTACCAGCTGCTGCCTGAATTGGCCAACAATGATGTCTCTGGCTACTACAACTTCTGCAGAATGCCTCCTGAAATGTTTGCTGAAATCCTGGGTTCTGTGGCTCCTGCAATTACAAAACAAGACACCAACATGAGAAGGGCTCTGGAATCTGGATTGAAGTTGGCAGTCACCCTACGGTAAATGGCGACAGGAGAGAGCTACAAGTCCTTGGGCTACGGTTTCAGAGTGGCTCCCAACACCATCTGCAATTTTATCCCCAGTGTCTGCATTGCCATCATGCGAGCTTACGAACATCTGCTGACCCTGCCAATGGATCCAGCATCCTGGAAGGAAGTTGCCAAGGGCTTCGAGAAGAGGTGGAACATGCCCCATTGCATCGGAGCACTGGATGGGAAGCACATTGGCATCAGATGTCCTCGGAAAGCTGGGTCAATCTACTTCAACTACAAGGGCTTCCATTCCATTGTGCTTATGGCTTTGGTGGATTCTGACTACAAGTTCCTCTACGTGCAGGCTGGATGCCAAGGAAGCTCATCGGATGGAGGAGTCTTCCTGGACACAAGGCTGAGGGACCTGCTGGAAGAAGAAGGACTTGGGCTACCCCCTGCTGAACCTCTACCTGGCACAGTTGGGAATCCTTTTCCATACTAAGTCTTCATCGTTGGAGATGAGGCCTTCCCCCTGAAGAGCTGGTTGTTGAAGCCTGTTCCAAGAAGAAACCTTGACATCCCCTCCAGAGTCTACAACTACAGAATTTCAAGAGCCAGGAGAGTGGTGGAGAATGCCTTCGGTATCCTGTCCCACAGATTCAGATGCTTCCTAACAACAATGCCCCAGAAACCCGGCAGAGTGGCAGCCATCACTCTGGCAGCCTGCACTCTACACAATCTGCTGCGAGACAGAATAGGAATTCATCGAGCCATGGACAACGACGTAACCGACAGAGAAGATCCTGCAACCCATGAAGTCACTGAAGGACTGTGGAGAGGAAGACCCTTGCATGACCTTGGATTCGCTCCAGCGTACGGAAATGCCACCAGACAAGCCAAGCAGTACCGAGACTACCTACGAGACTGCGTGAACAGCCCAGACGGAAGTGTCCGCTGGCAGATGGAAAGAATTAGAAGATGAAGCAGAGAAGCAGCAGCAGCAGCAGCAACAGCAATTCAATGCCCCCCTTAAAAAACCACAAATTAACCCAGCCCAGAAAGAGCAGGCCTTGTACACATCTTTATGTTGACAAACCCCCCCCCCCTAAAAAAATCCCTCCCTGCAACAACTACATTTTTTGTACATAAAATAGCACATTTATAGGTTTGTATCTGTACAACCTATTTAAATCACTTTCACTTCCTGTCTATCAATCTGTCTATTTAGTTATCTATCTATCTGTCTATCTGTCTATCTGTCTATCTGTCTATCTGTCTATCTGTCTATCTGTCCGTCTGTCTATCTATCTATCTATCTATCTATGCAAGTGCAATCCCTGCAAAGTGACGATAACAGCTTTTGTTTTCTGCAGTGTATATATGTAACGAGCATTGTGTTCCATCTATCTATCTATCTATCTATCTATCTATCTATCTATCTATCTATCTATCTATCTATCTATCTGTCTATCTATGTGCCTATCTATCTATCTATCTATCTATCTATCTGTCTATCTATGTGCCTATCTATCTATCTATCTATCCAAGTGTCATCACTGCAAAATGACGATCACTCGTTTTTCTTTGCTGCAGTGTATATGCGACGTGCAAATATCTTCTTCTATCTAGCTATCTATCTGCCTATCTATCTGCCTATCAATCTGTCTATCTATCTGCATATCTATATCTTTCTATCTATCTATCTATCTATCTATCTATCTATCTATCTGACTATCTATCTATCTATCTATCTGACTATCTAACTGACTATCTATCTATCTATCTATCTATCTATCTATCTATATTAATTAAAGTGGTGAAAAATCTTTAATTAAGAAAGCAGAAATGCCACCTGTACTGGTGGAGCAGAAAGTGAAAATGGGCCAAAAAAAAAGAAGGGAAATAGCACCTTGCTTTTATGAAGGTGTTTAAAATTTAGAAGGGCCAGGACCGGATTTTTTTTTGGGGGAATTTGTCAACTTTTTTTTTTGGGGCTCTTTTCATTTTTGCTCTTGTTTGTCATCGCAAGAGTTTTTTTAGTCAACATAAGATGTGTACGTGGCCAGCTCTTTTGGGAGGATTTGGTGGCCCTTAAAAGGGCCTCGGTTGTTTTTTTTTTCTTTTTTCAGACGACTTGAACAGGCATCACTTCCTTGGAGAGGGCAGGTTGACTTGGCTCCACTGGAACGACAATGGAGTTTGATGTTGCTGCTGGTGGACAAGTGTCGGCTGCTGCTGCTGTAGAGACTGCTGCTGCTGTAGAGACTGCTGCTGCTGTTGCTGTAGAGACTGCTGCTGTAGTGGTGGCTGCTGCTGCTGTAGAGACTGCTGCTGCTGTAGTGGCTGATGCGGCTGTAGAGGCTGCTGCTGCTGCTGTAGTGGCTGATGCTGTAGTGGCTGCTGCTGCTGGCCAAAAGAGGGTCCGGGGAAGCCAAGCTTCTGGGGCTGACAAGCTTCAGCTGGGTGAAGCTTAAAGATGACTGCTGCAGGGCTGGAGTCTGGCTTCGAATTGGCTGCAGGGACTGGAACTGGCTGCTGCCGCTTGGCTGGGACTGCAACTGCTGGCGTGGAGGCTGGGACCGCATCTGAAGACTTGTCGAAGGCCTTGTTTGCTGGGGCTGCTGCTGAGTTGTTGGAGGCTGCGGCAAGTCCTGGTTGACAAAGGATGGAGCAGGACCAGGAGGAGGGATGTATTGCTGCTGCTGCTGCCCTAGGATCATCTCCACATTCTCTTGCTTCATCATCAGGAGTTTATCTTGGACGGCCGCCTGTACAAAGTAGTTGTCCGTCTGGCTCAAGGAGTGCAGGAGGCGAAGTCTCAGGGCACGGTTCATGTTATTCCCAGATGTGAAGATACTCCTGCACATGTTCTGCAACTGGTGTACTTCTGGATCCAGCCTGTCATCAGTTTGTGGGCACATGTCACAGAATGGTCCTGCCGGCTGAGGTGGTGCTGCTTTCCTGGGCCTGTCCGAAGTGTAGTGACCGGCAATGGAAGTGAGGGCAGAGGCCATCTCCTGGTCTGTGTCCTTCCTCTTCTTGGATGGCTTTCGTCCTGGGAAGACCTGGGACTGCGGCTGGGACGGCTGGGACATCTCCTGGGATGACTGCTGCTGGCTGGCTGGGAAGCTGTCATCCAGATCGGGCATAGGAGTGCAGTCCATGGGGCCATCAGAATCGGACGACAGGCGGTGACTTCCTCCTGGTCCAGTGAAGCTGGAGATTTCCACGGCACCCTTCGGAATGATGGAGGCCCTCAGGAATTCGCACTTCACCAGGATGTACTTGTCTCGCTCGGACATCTTCTTTCTGCCAGACCCAGAAGCTTGAGGTCTGATGATCTTTCCGAAGGTAGTCCTGATGTTGCTCCTCCATTTGTTGACTTTAGCTGCTGTGATTTCTTTCCCCACTAGCAATGTAAGTTCTGCTGCTTTCTCTGCATCCAGTCTGTCCTTCTGTGTACTCTTAAAGGTGGTGGAGCCCTTGGAGTACAGGTCCTCGTTCAACCGGTACCAGTCGATCAGCTCATCCTCCTGCTCTTCTGTGATGCCCAGTAGGTCCCTGGAGTTTTTCTTTCTGTAGCCCTTCTTCTTCTCCTTGTGGACAAACTGGCCATCGGAGTCCTGGATCAGCTCAACCTCAGATCCAGTGTTGTCTGAATCTTCCTTTGCCTGGTTCTTCCCCTTGTTGCCCTGGGACTTGGCAGCAGTCTTCTTGGGAGTATCTTCCTCTGTGGTGGCATCGTACTCAGACCGCAGGGTCTGCTGGTGGATTGCAGCTTTCAGATTTGGTACGGAGTCATCATCATCATCATCAGCAGGAGTATCATCTGGAGGTGGAGGTGGAGGCTGGACTGCAGTCTTGGCTCAGGTCTGGGCTGGAGTGACAGACTTGGCTGGAGACTTGGCTGGAGACTTGGCTGGAGACTTGGCTGGAGACTTGGCTGGAGACTTGGCTGGAGACTTGGCTGGAGACTTGGCTGGAGACTTGGCTGGAGACTTGGCTGGAGACTTGGCTGGAGACTTGGCTGGAGACTTGGAGGTGGCTTGACGCTTGGCTGAAGGAGACTTGCCAGGAGTGCGAGGCCTTCCCCTTGGAGCAGTCTTGGTGGGAGACTTGAAGACAGCAGCATCAGCCGACTGGGTGCGCTTGGTTGGAGACTTGACAGAAGCAGCAGCATCAGCAGGCCTGCCACGCTTGTTTGGAGACTTGCCAGCAGCAGCAGCAAGGTAGGCCAGCACTTGATCTTCATCTTCATCATCATCTTCATCCTCCTCATCAGCTTGCTGTTGCACTTTGGATGGTGGGGCGCCCTCGAAGATGGTCTCACTGGTCACTGTTGATGTAGCACTGGTCACTGCCACGATGCTGTCCGGAAAGCTGAACATTCTTGGAGACAATGTAACAGCTGCGTAGTCTAGGAATGGAGCTGGTGAACCAACTGGAGTTGAAGATGGAGTGGTCAGTGGAGTGCTGGCTTGAATGTTGCCCTTGGTTGGTGCCCTCAAGGTCTTCTTCCCTCTTCCTCTGGGTCCCATCTTGAAGCAGGATCAATCAGAAATGAAGCAGGATGAATCAGCAATGAAGCAGGATCAATCAGCAATGAAGCAGCGATTCAGCAATGAAGCAGCAATTCAGTAGGCTGTGAAGCAGAGTGTCATGGAGTATAGATGCGTTCGTCTTGAAGTTCAGAGTGGTTATGGTGCTCTAGTGGCTGCTCTTCTATTTATATGCGAGGCGCGCGCCAGTGCGTCTCAAAGGCTGACCCCCCATTCACGCCATGGCACGAAAGGTCGACGCCGCAATGCTTTCAGTACCCCGCGGACAAAGGATTTTGCTAAAAATAGCCCCTGTGGCGCCACTCTGTCTGCTCCTGGAGGGGGTCCAGACAACGGCGCGAAGGTTTTGCACACGTCGGAGCATTTTCCTTGACGGCGGAGTGCAGAAGAACTGCGGCGTCGACCTTTTTGGCGCCACGCAGAGAATCCCGCTCGTTTTACAAATCCGCGGGAAAGTTATTACCCCTCAGTGGCGCGAAAACTTCAACGCCGTCTTGCTTTTCTGATCGTGGCGTCGAACAATTTTTCTGGTCTGCTCCGCCGCAGATTTTTAGAAAATTTGTACTGGTTGAAACTTTTTTTCTGCTCCGTGGCGATTTCAAGTGACGGTAAGGAGCAGGTTTCTCGACGGCGCGCAATCAAAAAATGTCCGGCGGGAACCTAAAATGCCCCTGCGCAATACGTAAAAAGAGGAAATATTTTTCCGTTTTTCCTGGAAATACTTCGACGCCGATTTAAATAGTTCTCCAGGAGCCGCCGTGAGAATGTAGCATAAGCCTAAGGCATAACCAACTGCTTATGTGGCATCTTGCGAAGTTCAATATTAAATAGACAGCGAATCTACGAGTATGTTCTCTCTGAGTGCCAGTTCTAGTTCTTCTTTTGGCCGGGGGGAGGGTTGGTCAAGTGGTAGCGTGCTTGGCTGCCAATCGCTGTGTCCAGGGTTCCAATCCAGCACTTGCCGGGTCACCTCGACCTATGTTGGGCGGCTTGTTTAATCATCCTTCGCCTCATTTCTGTGTCCTCCTCCTGTTCTAATTAGCCTACTAAGTGCATAAATACAGGATGTAAAGTAATCTTCTATCCATCCATATAGGCCTCATGGCAGGATACAATCCCCACAACCCTCTTATAATAAACCTCAATGGACATCAGACCTCCCAACCAACCCTCAAAAATAGGGAAAAATTTTTAGCCTGAAACCCTCATACCCTAATTTTAATGCAAAAACCCTATTTTTTTGAGAACTTAAAACCCTGGAAAAAAATTGCCATTTAATTGTTATTTCATTACTTTCTGTCCGAAATTGTTGAGCTGGTATGACAACCCGGTCAAAACTGCCCAGAATAAAGCTTGAGGAGGATGCTCACTGCTCAACTACTGTTATTGATCAGATGCTGTAATTTGGCCTTGAATTAAAAAACTACAGGAAGTGCATTGTAAAACTGTATCAACTGGAAGTTTTGGCTATAATTGCGATTTTCTCAATGCAGAAATGTTGTTGATTAAGACCCCGATTTTTTTGTGAAAACCTGTAAAAAGAATGCGTAACCCTGGAACCGACGTTCCTGAGGTTGGGAGGTCTGGGACATAGAAGGTGACAAGCCTCCCTCAACTTAACTTGCTTCTCTCTACTAACCTTGGTTTCCCTCAACCAATACCAGCTTCCCTTAACCAAACTCAGCTTCCTTCAACTAAACTCTGCTACCCCAACTAAACTCGCCTCCCCTCAACTACACTCAGTTATCCCAACATTAAACAGCGGTTACCCCTTTGGGGTGAAGGTGCATCCCGGCCCGCCATGAGCCGATATATACATTGTAGGGGAGACCGGGGCTATTTGAAGCGTGGGGTTATATGAAACATGGCCAAAATTCATCTTTTAAAATATTGTTTTGCCAAATTGGTACTTTCAGTAGATGCTTTGTTCACTGACACATGTTGTCATACTCTTAATCATCCAAATTTCCAAAATGCTAATTCTGTAGGCAAGAAAGTTTGTTTTCTTGGTGTCTGAGTAACTTGTTTGCACAAATTTCGACTGGACTTATTGTATTAGTAAAGACATGAATCCAGGTGAACTAACCCTCAATCCAAATGAGCAAGCCCATTCCTAATTCACACCCAGGATCATTTTGTTATGTGTATTTGATAAGACCGAAAAATAGGGCAATATTCTGCTTCAGGTGTGATGGGGTTGGTTCAATCACACATGATTGAGTAGGCCAAAACATGATTTTTCTCATTCAAATTGTCTTGCATGTCATTGTAAGTTGAAATTATTACATCTAAGAACTAAAACAGTGCAGTTTTGAATTACCGCTTTTTTTTTTGAAAAACCTGCTTTTTGACCCAAAATGAACAAAAAATTGTGTAAATTACAGTATACAATTTCTTTTCAAATGAGAATTTCACTAAAGCTGGTAGTCATCCTAGGGATGGCAGTAATGTCAGAGGAACTCATGTCATAAGTATTTGTCTGAAGAAATTTTATTGGGCTTCATCTAACCCCGGGGGAGGGGTTATTTGAAGCAAAAAAAAAGTTGGAGGTTTTTGTCTGTGACACAGAGTTCAATAATTATTTGCCATATCTCATGAGCTGATCATTGAGTTAAACACACTCACTATCACATGCCAAAATTTGGTGTGAATATCTTATGTCATTAGCTCTCCAGAGCAAAAATAAAAACAAGTGCTTCAAATAGCCCCGTCTCCCGTATATATATACAGGTGTAACAATGTCTGATCACTTTTACAAAATTTGCCTATTCTACAAAATTGTTTGAGAGTTTGTATAGATCAGCATGCCGACCTCAATGGTTTGCTGCTATAATGGCAATGCTATGCAATATGCATAGATCTTACTTTAATATCATAATTTGCAAATTTTATGCAATAATGCATGGTTCTTATAAAAAACATTAATTCTCTAGAAATTGTCTTTCAGAAATGACTTGCCCGGCTCCTGGAGTGCCAGCACACGGAACAACAACCCCGAATGCCAATGGTCTTCATTATGGAACAGTGGTCAGATTCTCTTGTAATACCGGATACAACCGTGTTGTAAGTGTCTTGAATTGATTATGAAAATTTATCAATTTAATGCTTGACTTATTTTAAACGTTTTACTGATATCTTGAAACTTATACGATAAGATAAGATTTATAACAAAAAATATGTGGCAGAATATTTTTATCCCATCCAAAAATAGCATTGAAGTGAACAACCCCCCTGAAAATGGCCTGTCTCCACCAACATTTTCTTTGAAAGATCGCATCACAAAAACTAGTAGGCTACAGGATCCAGTTTCGACTAAACTTGACTGTCAGTCTTCTTAAATCTAGTTACAAATAGCTGAAATAATATTCTGTGTAAGAGCAGGAGGTTGTTGTGTCAATGTCTCCGATATTGCGTCATTAGCATCACACCAGATTTTTTTCTTGATAAAAATTAAAGGGACACACATTCTGTGTGAAAACCTTGTGTCTGACGTTGTCTGAGAACCCAAGAAAATAACTGAACTATCTGTAGCTCTGTTACATTTATGTAAACCAAAATATTAGAGTATTACTGTTGGTATGTCAGTTGTCCTATCTCAATTTTTCATTAGCAAACGCCTTGCTACTCTATTTCTGTGAACATGTCACTGGTGTTCATAAGGTCATTGCATGCACATATTGCCAGACTGCCAGTTTTTCAATGGTCCCTACAAAGATTTTTCCCTTAATTATCATTAGCATCACGCTGTCATTAGCATCATGTCAAAAATGGCTTATTGCCTTTACCTCACTAAAATTTTGTTGCAGGTCACTGGAGTTGAAATCAGTTAGATGTATATTATCAATAAATGCTTTAACAGAATATTACATAACATTTTTGCATTTTCCTTGCATCTGACATGCTTAGTATGAAGTTTGATGCTTCTCTGAAACTACTAATCAAATATGGGGTGCCAGTAACATTTTACCATTGTGTAGCATCTGAACTGTGGTTTAGCAAAGACATTGGGCAAAATGTAGTTTCTCAAAAATAATTGGCACTAGAGACCTGGAACCTGGCCTAAAATGTGCAAGCAACTTGCCTAATCATTGGCAATAGATTGTTTAGCCCTAAGTGGTCTAGACCGAGGTCACAGTCGTCACGTTGCTGTAGGCAACGTAGACTGAGGACATTACATTTGCTGAGCACTCTTCAAAATCATTGCAAGAAATAAGTGATAACAAACAATCAAACAAACACAAACAGAAAACAACAAATTGCAAACAGAAAGCAACATAAGCAGGTATCTTGTTTTGTCTCCTTCCTGAGGTGTTTTAAACATAAAGAGCAGTCACTGTGGTCAATATTTTAAAAGGCAGGAGGGAATATTTATTTCTTTATGTCACATGTAAAAAATATCAGAATATGTGGTTGTTCTCATCACTTGTGAAAAAATATAAAACACAAATTAAATTAAAATTGATTTTGCTTCGTCTATCTATCCATCTATCTATCTATCTATCTATCTATCTATCTATCTATCTATCTATCTATCTATCCAATGTATCCATCTATCTATCTATCTATCTATCTATCTATCTATCTATCTATCTATCTATCTATCTATCTATCTATCTATCTATCTATCTATCTATCTATCTATCTACATGTATCTATTTATCTAGAACCCTATCTATTTTTCTATCTGTCTGAGCCTAGCTATTTTTATGAAAAAGGCAGAAATATACCTTGATACAATAACACTTTATGAAGAAGGCTGGAAATCATATTCCATGTATAAATGCGATCTGAACTTGTCAAATATGGTGTAAGTCAATCACTGTTCAGCAAAGTCTGTTTGAACCAACCAATCACAAATCAGATAAATGCTTGACTTAGTTTGATTTATTGCTAAAAGTATCAGTCCAAATCTGTTCATTTGAACATAATGATTAACAGTTATCTGTTTATACAACATACTAATTAACAGTTATCTGTTTGTACAAAGCCTCCCTCCATTCAACATGAAACTTCTGTCATTTTTAGTGGTAATTTTGTTGAAAATTGGCCGATTTTGACACTTTAAAGTACAGGAAAGTTCTGAAAATCGCACACAATGCATTTTAAACCATTTCCTATCAGCCCATACCTTTATTTTTGATAAAAAGCTACACTGAGAAGGTGGGTCTTCCTATCTATAAGTGGTCAGGACTTTTTGGTTATAAGAGTGATTTTAATGACAGTCAAAAACATTACAACTGTGTTTATCACCTCAGTGCAGATCAGCAGAGCATTGGGACCCTTGAACATGAAAGTGCAGTGATAGCTGATTGTTTGACCTACCCAATGCCAACTTAAAAGGCATTTCTGGGGCGAAAAATTTTCGAATTTTTTTCAGCTGAAATTTCAAGGTTTTCAAATTTTGACACAAATATATACACACAGAAAGAAAGGATCACAGACTAAGAATTATTATGAAATTTTTCATAAAGCCACGGTTTTTTGATTCCTTGTTACTCAGAACTTTCTCGAAGGCATTTGAACCAGTCGGTCGGTCGGCAAATAAAAAAAATACTGAAAGTCCTCATTTCATTTTATTTCTGTGTTTCCATCTGAGAGCAGTCAGTCGGATGAAAAAAAAGAAAAATTCAAACTTAAACTTTGATATTAATATTTCACATTGTGTAATGCTTCTTTTTTAAAATTGATACGGATTATTATTGATTTTTTGGGGAGGTATATCTCAGATTTGGAATCAGAAATCTTTATGACGCCCATATAGAAATTTGCAAGTGATTTCATGAGCAGAATCACTTTTTATGCTGTTCTTATATGTAAAGCATGTGTGACAATATCGAGCCCTATATAGTTATAACGCTAAGGATAAACTGGGTGATGTAGTTTTAGCTTGCAGGTTGCAACAGGAAAACAAGACAAACATGTTCAATACCAACACGGTTCTCTACATAATCAACTTGTCCTGAAGTCTGTGTAAATGCATGAGCTGCAGGAGGTGGACCATCTTATCAAATTGCAAGCAGGTAGGTCTGATCTACCCAGCTGATAGAACCCTGCATAGGCATTCATATGCATGTCATATGAGAAACAATTTTGAAACAGGTGGATCCCAAATCATGAGTCTATCTATCTATTATGCATTATCTTTATAGATCTCATAGATGGAGGAACAAAATTTGAAGTGGGGGGCCTAGCCAAGGCGAGGCCCGAAGGGCCAAAGGCCATTACGGCAAGGGGTCTGGGGGCCGCTCAAGGCCCCCAGAAGCCCCGGGGTTTTTTTGATTGTTTAAGACAATTTCTAGGTAGTTTTGAGGGGTGACTTTCTACTACATGAACTTTCCTGGAAGTTTATTCCCTGTGTTTATTTAAATCAGATTTTTTATCTTTTTTTCTCAAAAATGTCTTTTTATATTCTACCGAAAAGTGGGGGGGCCAGGCCCCCCTGCCAAAAAAGTGGGAGGGCCTGGGCCCCCCCGGCCCCCCCTGTTCCTCCATCTATGATAGATCTATAGCTGGAGTCTCAAGGAAATCTCAAAGCTATAGATATAGATGTATAATTGTATATATTTGAGTGGTATGTTGAACTTCATTCATAAACTTGCTATAACTAACTCACTATATCTTACATCATTTAAGAATATTTGAAACTCCCTTTCTCTCTTCTGAGCTTGTGCACAATATTCCTCTGTGGCTTGTGTCACCAAGATGGCCTTTGATTCACTGCACATTGTCAATATAGTGAATATACATGCATGTATGTAGGGAAAGGTAGGGAGAAGTGGGCAATTTTTTGCATTTCTCCTTTTTATGACTGCAGTATTGAAGTTCAGTGTCTGTATTTCCTTTTAGAATGGAGTTTTGGTATGTTAGAACTTATATCTATGGTGAGTTACTGTCAGTCCATGATATATTTTCATGAAATGGGGTAATTAATTTTTATGACCAAGTGGCCCAATCCCCTCTGGTAGGGAGAAGTGGGCCACAGGGGTTGGAGAAGTGGGCCATCTGTTTAGTTTTTGACTGAGAAATAGCAGAATAGGATTTTACTCTTCAATTGCACTTAATTCAATGAATCCAACAGCATTCTTCTAATATATATTTATAATTTTTTTGTTGCCATGGACACCATGTGGGACATAGCAAAGTGAAAAGTCAATTTGGCCACATGAGCAATTTTCTTAAAAAGCATAATATGATATTTTAGGCTTTTAGTCTGATATATTCAGTAACAATAAGTCCAGAAACACCAAACCTACCATTGTTTTATGATTTCTCAAGTCCTTGAATTAGAATGAATTTTAAAAAGAACTTTTGACCTTGTTTGTGGTACACGAAGGGAGAACTGGGCCTCCAACCCACTTCTCCCTATGCAAGGCATCCTCCCCACGCAAGCCCTGCTAAAATGGACAGGGCTTTCTGCTATTTCCAACCTCTTCTGTGATTGGCTGCTTATTTAGGTCATAAGCATTTTGCATGCAGATTTAGTCCGATTATGGACACTTAGAGGATTACTGGCAACTGAGAAAAACAGTGTGAAACAATCAAACTTTCAAACAGTTTCATTTCAGAACTGTGAAAATACATAATTCAATGGAATTTTCGGAACTGTGATAGCACCTTTCAACAATACACTATTTCTCCATTTGTAACAGTGTGAAACAGAAGCAACAATTTCAAACTGTGATGCCAAAACTGGGTCAGTTAATTAAGTATTCATAAATTAGCAAAGGTTATGGGCCATTTTGTCATGGTATGACTTGGGATGATGTATGCAAGGTGGCCCACTTCTCCCTTCAGCAAATTTTCAGAAGAAGTGACAATCATTTTTTCCTACATGCATACAATGCCTCAACAATAACCTGATAAAACTCTGACTTTACAGAGATTTTAGCAACCCTTTCATTTCCAATCTATCCCTGATCTCATCATACATATAATTTTTTTATATAAAACAGAAATTTTACTCAACAGCACCGAAAAATTACAATTTAAGTTTTTCAAAAAATGGAATAAGTTATCTCCTTCCTGGCTTCAATATCACTCTTGGGTATCACACTGAAGCAAGGTCCCATGTTTTGTATAGTATCTAATTACACTTTAAGTATATCTATCTATCTTTAAATCTTCTCAAAATGTATTGAGACTTTTGCAAAACATAAAGATATATACAGTGTAGGCATGTAATCTTCATTAAACTTTCTCACAACTTCACAAACACTGATAACTAAATTGGATAGGTAAGTTGTCTTCATCCCGACTCCCATAAATGTTAATCCCCCTTTAATATCATTGACTGTTATATTTGTTCTCAAAATTAGAATCGATATTTTTTTTTTTATTTTTTTTTTTTACTATAAAATTTATAGACATTTTGCTATGCTTGCATCACCCTCCAGTCGCACTGTGAAGTCACCAGTCAGCCTTGGTAAAATTTTTTGATACATATATTTTTTTTTCTAATCTTATTTTCACAATTCAACATGTATTATGAAATTTGTCTATGTAAACTTTTTGACTGGTGGCCCCTCGGCAGCAGCAATTGATAGCCTTAGAGGGGTCTCCAATGATCTTGTAATTTCATGAAACAAGGCAAATAAATATTTCTGAATCTGAATTCTGAATCTGTATAGCACTGAATTGTTGATTTGAGCTGGCCTGAGTCTTATGCATTCTTGGTCTGCAATTCATTTTTTAAATCTGTAGGGTGGACTGGTTTGAAAATTTGTGGGACAGGCTTAGTCTGGTTTCAAAATTTGTAAAATAATCTGGTTTCAACAATGCGGGATAACCTGGTTTCAAAATCTGCGAGATAAACTGGTTTGAAAATGTGTAGGATAAATTGGTTTGAAAATTTGTTGGACAGGTCTTGTCAGATTTCAAAATTTGTATAATAGTCTGGTTTCCAAATTTGCATGGATAGACTGGTTTGAAAATTTGTGGGATAGGCCTAGTCTGGTTTCGAAATGTGTACATGTAGGATGTACTGGTTTGAAAATTTCTAGGATAGTCTTGTTTGAAAACCTGTCGTACAAAATGGTTCGAAAATTTGTAGGATAGTCTGGTTTCAAAAATTGCGGGATAAAGTGGTTTCAAAATAGTTTGAATCATGTGTGCGAACTGTTTTTATTCCATCTTTCTTTTTCTCTTTTGAACATGCTGCTAAAAGTGATCTACCATAGATAAGATTTTTATTTGCATCAAATGCTTTGATTTTGAGTTTTATTATTTAATATTCTAGGGACCAGCAACAAGACAATGTGTGGGTAATGGAACTTGGACTAACAGTGTTCCTGCTTGCAACAGTATGTTTTTATCATAAGTTCTATTTAACATTTTATAAAATTGTTTGTATATTTTTAAGATATGATGTGTGAAATTTTAAAAATATAATGTGTGAAATTGTCATTGATAAAATCTGAACAATTATTGATACTATTTTCTGTTTGTATATGTATACATGTATATGGCTTTGACTTCATTGAATTTATATCTAACTTCCTGTAAATCTTGCTAATTTTGAGTGCAATTAAGATCATTTTAAACTAATTGCAATTGACAGTTGTCTCCTGCGGCAACCCTGGAACTCCTGCAAATGGCAAGGTGGAATTCACCGCTGGAAATTCTTACGTCTACGGAAGTACCCTAAGGGCAACCTGTAATTTCGGATACCGTCTTCTGGGAACAACCATCCGTGCTTGCCAAGCCAATGGCCAATGGGCTGGTACAGCTCCATCCTGTCAATGTAAGTGCAATTGAGATACTCAATGAGATAATTTACACCATTGTTCTCATTATGATTGGATTGCATATTTAGGGTGGTATACTTATTCATTGAAGTTAATAGTAGGCCCTATACGTTTTTTTACCGAGATAGAAATAAAAAGGGAAAACTAAATTTGCATCATTAAATTTGACTTCCAGTGATTGTCTGCCCCGTTCAACCTGCACCCGCTAATGGAGCTGTTTCATACCCCAATGGAAGGAATTTAAATGATCGTTTGGTCTATACTTGTAATACCAGCTACGTCCTTGTGGGGGGTTCTTCCAGACAATGCCAGTCAACCAGCCAGTGGACTACTACAACTGTTGCCTGCACTCGTAAGAATTTTGAATTTATTTAAAAGGGAGACAAAAGATAATATCGAATTCCTTCATCAAATGTTTCGTTGTCCGAGTCTGAGAATCACTTCATGCCTGGCAAGCTTTTTTACTTGCCAACACTCTAAAAAATTTTGGGACAAAATTGGTTTTTTAGATTTAAAATGGTTTTTTGAAAAACCAAATTTCAATGCAATGTTGGTTTTTTGCATTGAAATTTGGTTTTTCAAAAAACCATTTTGAATCTAAAAAATAACGTGCAAGCACTTTAAGAGATGCTTGCAGATAGACTGCCCATGATAGTATCTACCCCTTTGCCTGTCACCTGCACAAGGGTATCTGGCATGTGAGACCTGCAGAGGGTATCTGGCATGTGAGACCTGCTGGAGGGTATCTGGCCTGTGACCTACTTTTGTTGATTGACCTTTGACCTGCAGAAAGTCAGCCTGTTTGTTTTCTTTATTAATTTCTTCATCTCAGAAAGACACCTAAAGTTTATCAACGCAAGATAAAATTCTATTGAGACTGCATGCAAAGTTTTAATGACAGAGATGAAACAGCATGACCAAGGCAGTTGTCATAAGTTTCAGAGAAATCCTCCCACAATAGAGATGCCGCTTGCAAGCAAGCAAGCATCTCTAAAAACCAATTTTGTCTGAAATTTTTTAGAGTGAATGAGCAGATTCTGAAGTGACATGCTGGCTTTTGACGATTTAGAGATATATGACTTATCCCACTGTGCAGGGGCGGATCCAGAAAATGTCGGACCGGGGGGTTTACAAAAGAAAATGTACTAAAAATATCCGGAATTTTTTTTTACATTAAAATTTACAGGCCAAAGGGGGGGGGGGTTAAACCACCTAAACCCCCCCCCCCCCGGGATCCGCTACTGCTGTGGTCTTCTGTTTCACTCGATATAGATGTGAATACTAAATGAAGTGACTGTGTTCAAAAAATATATTTATTTGCACATGATTACATGTACAGTGTATTGCTAAATGATTATAGGCAATGTAAAAATGCTAACATACAAGCCCCTGTGGAAAAAAACACTAATATTTATCATTAAACATTCTCAATTTCTATTTCAGAGATCCTTTGTAATAATCTTGCTGCTCCTACAGATGGCAAGGTCACTCACGGAGGTACAACCAGTGGTAAAACTCCATTTGGCCAAAAGGCGACATTTTCTTGTAACCAAGGTTACGTTCTTCAAGGAACAGCTGTTCTTACTTGTGCAGGAACCAGTCTCGTTGGTCAGTTCAACAGACAACCACCAACATGTGAACGTAAGTCAGATCTAGATATTTCTAAGATATAGGCAATGTAGGGGAGACCGGGGCACGTTGGACCTCGGGGCAAGTTGGACCATCGCCAATATTTTTGTTATAAAACATGCGCAGTTATCCAAATCCCCAATGAAGAGACCTTTAGTGGTATGCCTTTTGGCCAAAATATTTCATGAGCATTGAAGGAAAAGTGTGAGTTCTATTTCAGGTTTCCTGATTTTCAGCATAAAAAGCGACTTTTTCCAAGTCTCGATGGCCAGGTTACCCTTCTTAAAATATGGGGGATCCAGTCAAACAAGTCTCATAAATTGAAACTATCACTACTTAAGTAAAGTTTGATATAAGTTTCCCGAGTTCAAATGCAACCTTGTTAGCGAGGCATGCACATTTTCATAAGAGGTTGGGATGGGGCAGGTTGGACCAGCATGGCCGGGGCACGTTGGACCATTATAAACTGGATTGACTGGCAAAACATAATCTGCAAAATGCCAGCTGTGTAATTTTTAACATGAATAGAGCATCTTAGTCATTCCTGTACACAATATGTGGGTAAAATCAATTCCTATGGCTAATCTGCCAGCCCTTCTAGCTGAAACAAGATTTATTAAAATTATCTGGGTTAATATTCCGATATAATCATTCTGCAATGACACACAAGTGTGTGTTGTGATAATAAAATGTGGTGTTTGCTCACTTTCTTCTACTTTGCTGGACTTTCATTCCGTGGTCCAACCTGCCCTACATGGCAGTCCACCGTACGTTAGACCACAAAAAAAAAAATTCAAACTAATTTTTCTCCACAAATATGGATGGTAGATCGCCTTGGTTTGGCATAAGGGTAGTGTAGATGTTCAGAAGTCAGCTAGTAAAGAGATTTTCAAATGTTTAGAGAACTTTCTGATTGAGAGCCGGAAAATAAAAAAGCGGACCAACGTGCCCACTGCCCCGGTCTCCCCTACTGCTTAAGGCCAAGGGAGGTAGACCGTCTGGTGGCAATTTTTTGAATTTTTTTTGCCCAAAATGTGAATAAATTTTCTTAGTAGGGTTTTTGTGGATTGAAAGTGTTATTTTTATGAAAGATCATCATATATTCAACACACCTCTTCAAAGTCTCAACAAAATTTGATTTTTAGCTTTTTTTCGCCAAAAATGGCTATTTTTTTCATGCAAAATAGTCCCTAGAATGAAAATTTGAGCGGTGACCCCCCTTTTTTGTTTCATAAATTGATCTAGCTATGTGCACACATAATTATGCAGTTTTTAGCGTCTCTCTAAGAGAGCCGCTGTCAACCTCGAAAATCTTGTGGGCGAATTATCAGTTGCCTGCCATCTTCAATCTTGTTGCCACTTACAGTACATCATGTCATACTCCTATCAGCCACTGACATCAGTAGGTGGTGTCAGCCAGTGACATCGGTTGATGATGTAAGCCAGTGACATCAGTAGGTGATGTCAGCCAGTGACATCAGCAGACAATGTCAGTTGGTGCTGTCAGCCACTGACATCAGTTAGTGATGTCAGTTGATGACATCAGCAGTTGACATCAGCCAGTGACATCAGCCAGTGACATCAGCCAGTGACAACAGTCAGCTGGTGATGTCAGCACTGTGACTTCAGCAGGCTGATCTGACATCAACCAATGACACTGGCCGGTAACATCAGCCAGTGATGCCAGCCGGTGACATCAGTTGGTGACATTATAGCTCCTGATGTCAGCCAGTGACATCATTTGGATGCTATTTAACAAACTGTGTCTACCACAGCACCACTGGTAACCCCCCCCCTTAGCCCCCCTCAAACTTATTACCAAGAATATGCTCATATGCTCTGATACAGAAAAAGATAATTCCCGTATGACGGGGCTATAATAAAGTTTCTCCCTATTATCAGCATATTTACGAAATAATGGCACATTTTCACTACACGCCACGAGAGACGCTTTAAAGTGCCTTGTGCACGTTATGTTTTAAGGAAAGTCGAAGGAGCTGATTTTTTTTCCAGTGTAAAAAAAATTTTTTATTTGGCCATTTTTAGTATTTTCTTATTATTTCTTTGTAAACTCATCCACAGTGGATTTATGTCATTCAAAACTCATACATTTGCAGCGGTGGATTGTGGAGACCCTGGTAATCCTGCAAATGGAGTGCGCAGTGGTTCAGCATTTACTCTCGGTCAAACGGTGGCATTTTCCTGCAACCCTGGATATTACCTGGAAGGAGAATTGAGTATCAATTGTGTCCACACTGGGCAGTGGTCAAGTGCCAAACCATTGTGCAAAGGTAAGAGGGAAAAAAATGGATTTCTCGGTTTGTTTTGTGATTTATATATTATTTGATTGAAAATTGGATTATCCCTGTTTGTTTTTATGGTAAATTTGATGATTGATTAATATTAGGAGTTTTCCTGTTTGTTTTATTGTGATTTTTACTGGGACCACTCCATTCAATATCATTTGTTTACAAGAAACATACACAGACATTTTCCAGTTTATAGGCACAAACACAAACCTGAAAAATTCTATGTGGTAAGGAATGCTATCTTTTACCTGTGTCAGAAACTTGTTTTGTCAAATTTTTCTAGCTTGTGCACTGAATACCTACAAACCCGGTACGAGCAATGCCAAAACATGCTCGGCATGTCCCGTTAATTCTGGAACAGAAAGCATCACAGGGGCCTCAGCTGAAACTCAGTGTCTTTGTGTCCTAGGGTACAAAGGAAACCCTGGTGGACCATGTTCATGTAAGTATATATATATATGATCATCATTAGAAATTTAGAATGCCTTGATTTCTGAAGTCTCAGACTCTCTTAGATAGTCAGCTGGAGTATTGCCACTATTACTTTACTGGCAATATACCATCACCAAACCGTAAAGTAACCACAACTTAATATTTTAAAATCAATATGAATCATCAATTCATCGTAATATTTTTTTTATTATTCTCAGGCTGATATCAAACTTCCTTACTCTGAAGCAGTGTACATAAATTTATATGTACTGCACAGAGTCACTAGAATAGAATCTGGCTCGCCACATAAGGCCTGCTGGCAGTCCTAATTAGATGTTTGATGAGCTCACAAACAAAGGCATTGGTAATATGTTTAGTTCCAAGTACTGTAGTGGTATATAATATTATGTTCTCTGGTTTGTTAATTGTTAAATGATTAGAAGTATGGCTGCGGTCTGAACTGTGCTGAACAATAACTTCAGCAAGGAAAATGTCATTTCATGCAAATATAATAGCACCCCTATGTTTACCTAAATTTAGTCAGTTATAATTGTATTTTTAGTGATCCAGTGCCCGGCTCTTCCCATACCTGCTAATGGTCGCCTAGTTTCTTGCGGCAATAAACTGGATGAGAAGTGCATCTTTGCTTGTGGTGCTGGACATGTCATTTCGGGAGGAAACGCCCAAAGGACTTGTACGGAACAGGAAACATGGACAGGGAGTGACGTTCAATGCGATGGTATGCAGTGATTTTATTCTTATTTTTAATTTACAGCCTATCCATTAGCTATGCAAAAAGAGAGGACCAAACTCACTCAAAAGGGCTGAAGTATCACCTATCTTTAAAGCCAAATCAAAATTGACATGGTCAAATTATAGACCAGTAAGTATCTTGACCTGCCTTTCGAAGGTTGTAGAAACCATTATGAACAAACAAATGCAACCATACCTCGAAAAAGTGTATAGTCCACATTTATCGGCATACAGATCCAATTATGGTTGTCACTCTGTACTCATGCACTGCACTGAGACTTGGAAACGAGCCCTTGACAATGGATCCTATGTGGGAATTATAATGTCAGATTTATTGAAGGCGTTCAATTGCCTACCTCATACTTTTCTCACTGAAAAAATTAGCCATTATGGCTTTGGTGAAAGAGCTGTTGCTCTACTGAATAACTATTTAGAAAATAGAGTACAACGTGTTAAAATAGGCCAGGAGAGCAGCACATGGCTGCCTCTCACAAAAGGTGTTCCCCAAGGGAGTATTATGGGGCCTCAATGTTTCAATTTGTATCTAAATGACTTACTGTTACTACTTTTAGAAAATAGCATAATCCCTAGTAACTATACTGATGACAACTCATGCACTGTAATTGGTAAATCCAAAGTGGAAACACTTACCTTAGTCTGAAAAACAATGTCAATTCTGGCCTCCTGGTTCAGAAACAACATGATGAAGGCAAACATAGTTTCAATTTATGTTCTTTTGTCCTTCAGTAGCTGGAAATTCAAATTTGAGAATATGTCACTTACTAGCCAAGATGAAGCTAAGCTTCTGGGTTTTTACATAGATAAGAATTTTTAAAAATTTTGATATACACATTAAGCATAAGTGTAGGACAGACAATGCCAAATTGCAGGCGTTGAGAAGATTGTGTAAATATCTCACAAAAGACTGTAAATTAGCTATAGTAAGAAGTTTTATTGTATCACACTTTGTGTACTGTTCGCCATTGTTACACTTCAGTGGAAAATTAAGTAGATCTAAGATGGCAAAAATTCAATATAGAAGTCTCAGACTCACTTTTGCTGACTACACATCAAGCTATCAAGAATTGTTAGATACCGAGAACACGGACCACACAGTTTGGACTACACTCGCTGAGGTATAAAGGACCCCAAATATGGAACGAGTTGAAAAAAGACACCAAAGAGAAAGAGACTCTGCAGCATTTCAAAAATGCACTACCTGATTATAAAGGGACTGTCTGCAAGTGCAGACAATGCACTATATAAGACTATGTCATTTATGACATCAATTTTAATAGACAATTTTACCCTACCACTGTTATTTTTATTATTTTATATTTTTATACTTTTATCAATTGAGTTTGTTTGGACTGCTCGGTAAATAGCTTTACAGCTAATGTTTCTTATTTTGTACATCCGAGAATAAATAAATATTTGAATCTTGAATCTTGACCAGTTCACGGTGAAAAATGAACTTTGTGACTCATGATAGTTGATGAAATGTCATCTTCGCTACATTGAACATGGGAAACATGGAAGCTGCTTGATAAGTCATGATCAGGAGAAGGCTATTTAATTAGTCAAAAACTGATTTTAGAGTAAAAATCAGATGCATAATTCTGTCGTTTGCTTGTCACCAACAAGTGGGATTGCTCTCCTTAAATTAATTTAACATTGTAAGTATTGGTGTGATCATGACAAATTATCAGTATGATGACACACGAAGTGCCATTTTTACAGTGCAACAGTCCACTCTTTTTGCATATTAAATTTACAGACTGTTAGTATATTTATACCAAGCAAACATTTATTATTATTCCTACATAATTATTTTTTGAAATGCTAATATGATTATGCCTCAGCATAGAAGGTGGGACATCATGTAAATACTCATTCATTTGGTCAACAATGTTAAATCTAAATTCCGAAAGGAATTATAATTCCAAAACAAATTCCACCCCAAATTAATTGTAACTCCCTTCGTTCCGGAACCGAGAAAATAACGAAAACCTTCAGGAACTAGTGAAAAGCCTAGCAAAACATCGAGAAGATCAAGTACTCATACTAGGAGACTTCAATTACCCCGACATAGACTGGAGGAAAAAGAGGCAACAGGTGTAAGCAGTCTCTATGCGACACAGCTTATCATTACACTTGAGGACCTCTACTGGACCCAACACGTGGAATTTCCAACAAGAACTAGAGGAAATCAGATTCCATCACTCCTAGACCTGGTTATAACCAGTGAGCCAGAGACGATACAAGCATTAGAGAGGCAGAGCCCTATTGGCATGAACGATCACTGCATCATTGACATCAGACTGACTACAAAACAAGAAGCAACTGATGAATCATCAATGAGACCATCCTTCCACAAAGCCACACAAGGAAATGAGAAGACTGCTTGATAGAAAGTGGGAAGAACTTTTCCAAGACTGCGCAGAAGATGTGGACCGCCTGTGGGATATCTTCGTGGAAGAACTTAAAGAAGTCGAGAAGAAATGTGTGCCCATGTACAAACCGAGTGGGAAGAATGCAAGGCACCCTCTAGATAAACAGACAATTTAGTTGATTAAACAAAAACACCGAGCCTGGAACCGCTATATAGAGACAAGAGAAGAGGAAAAATACAGAAGTTACGTCAAATTACGAAACAGAGTCAGGAACAGAACGAGGAACATCGGAAGGGAAATAGAAATAGCCATAGACGTAAAATCAAACCCGAAGAGATTCTGGAGGCATGTTAACAGCAATACGAAGGTCAAGCCAGAGATACCGGACCTAAAAAACAGCTAGGGAGAATTGGTCCAGTCTGACAAGGACAAGGCAGAGCGTTTGGTTGAGTACTTCACATCGGTGTTTGTTCAAGAAGATATGACACAAATTCCTGAAGCATCAAGAGAAGACACCACCAGCTCAATAACAGAAGTCGAATTCACAACCGAGAAGATCAAGAAGAAACTGCAGGAGCTGAAGGGGCCAGATAACATCTATCCCAAGATACTAAAAGAGGTGGCAAACGAGATCGCCGAACCAGTCAGTATCATCTTCAAGACTTCCTTCAAAATGGCGAAGCTACCTTAAGTTTGGAAAACAGGGACAATATGTGCCATTCACAAAAAGGGTCCAAAAAATGATTGTGGTAACTGCAGGCCGGTAAGCTTGACATCAATCCTTTGCAAAGTTATGGAGAGTCTCATTCGTGATGAAATAATGAAATACATGCTCCAGTACAAGGATTCCAAATATGTGTCAGTGCCCCCCTTCCAGAGGGTTCAGCACCTACTCAAAGCCAGGATCAGTGCCCCTCTCTTACAAGTGGAGGTCAGTGCCCCCTCCTGCCAATGGGGGTGAGTGCCCCCTTCCTGAGGGATCAGCACCTTAAAGTCATGCAGGGTCAGTGCCCCTCTCCTACAAGTGGGAGTCAGTGCCTGCCTCCTGCAGATGGGGGTTAGTGCCCCTCACCTGTCAATGGGGTTCGTGCCCCCCTTCCAGCGGGTTGAGCACCTACTCAAAGTCAGGGTCAGTGCCCCTCTCCTACAAGTGGGAGTCAGTGGCCCCCTCCTGCAGATGGGGGTCAGTGCCCCCCTCCTGCAATCGGGGATTTGTGCCCCCTTCCAGAGGGTTCAGCACTAGATAGGAAGACCCACCTTCTCAGTGTAGCTGAGAAGGATGGGAGACAAAAGTAAGGTTGAGAACTATACACTTGCGACACAGGACGTGTCGCGGCAGTTTAGGGCCTATTCCCATCAAAAATAAAGGTATGGGCTGATAGGAAATGGTTTAAAATGTATTTTGTGCGATTTTCAGAACTTTCCTGTACTTTAAAATGTCAAAATCGGCCTATTTTCTACAATTTTCCACCAAAAAATCAAAGGAGTTTCAGACTGAAGAGAGGGAGGCTTTTGCAAAACTGATAGCTGTTAATCATTTTGTTGTTCATAATATGCTATTTCAGTTTCTATGTCTATTGTTTTCCAAATAATGGCATTGGACTATTACATTCAGCAGTCAATCATACTCAGTCAAGCGTTGCATGTATGATCTGATTGGTTGATTCCAAACGCACTTTGGTGAACAGTGATTGACTCAGACCACATTTGACAAATTCAGATCGCATTTAGATTGAATAAAGTTTGCAGGCCTCTTGGTTGGATAGAAACACAAACACAGACAATGATTCCATAACAAAACTCTAAAAGTCTGAATAAAACTTATTTTTTGAATATTTTAGCAAAAAGCTCCTGTAGGGGGCAGGCCAGCATTGACACTGAAATTTTATTAATTTCATCATCTTTAATTTTGGTTCGGTCAAATATTACTTTTTTTCGTCCCATCAAGCAAGTAAAATTGTAAACTTTCCTGACTAATCAAAAATGTTGTGGAAAGAACTGCAAGGTTGTTGAAATTAATGATCAGAGGATCTTGAAATTTTGTGACTTGTATTTTTGACAGTAGCTATGACGATTTAATTTGACACGACAGTTTTTCTCTCAGAAATCTGTAAATTTTCATGAATACACCTGATGGCAACTGCTAAGTGTGTGCAAAATTTCATCGTGATATACTCAGAGATAGTACCATTTTTAAGCCATTTTGCGATGTTGCATTTTTTAATGGCGCTCAGTGTAGATTAAGAAATTAAATTCCCAAAAAAATACAACACAATCGTAAATCCTGATCGATACATTGACAGATTGATAAATTGATGAGAACGGTCACATATTCTGATATTTTTAAAAGTGACATCCAGAAATAAATGTTCCCTCCCACTTTTTAAATATCTTGACTGTTCTTTGTGTTGAAAACACCTCAGGACTGGAGACAAAACAAGATCACTGCTTATGTTGCTTTCTGTTTGCAGATTGCAGTTTTCTGTTTGTGTTCATGTTTGATTGTTTGTTTTTATCACTTTTTGCTTCCAATGATTTTCAAGAGAGCTCAGCAAATGCAATGTCCTCAGTCTACGTTGCCTACAGCAACGTGAAGACTTAGATGGAGTATCATCCTCTTGTGGAGGATGGACAGATTACCTGGCTCAACGCCTATCAACCCGAATTGCGGCTCCAATGAGTGGTGTACTCAAGAAAAAAATACCTGTACTTCTGAAGAAGTGCTTTATCTTGAAATATTTGAAGAGATACCGAGCTTTTAAATTTTAGTTATGAGCTGACAGTTCAGCAAAGTGAAAATTTACCTCCTGCCTCTGTTTGTTTACACAGTGGCCATTTTTAATGATGCATTTTGGGTAGTGAAAAATGCATTGTGGGAGACAATTTTTTTAAATATTTTTTTCTTAAGTTAATAATTTTAACTGTTATAGCCAACAACTGTCCTAACAATTATTTAGCATTGTCACAAATAAAATATTTCACTTAAAACACCCAAAATTAACAGAAAAAAATTGAAGTACAGCGAAGTTTATCTGTGACATCACAGAAGCCAATGGCGACATCACAGCAGCCAATGGCTATGTCACAATGTGATTGTGACATCACAGAGGCAGTCAGCAAACATGGCAGCTGTGATTCAGCATGGATTTTTCTTCGTTGTTGATTAAATTCACCATGTTCACTCTTGTGTCAGATCAAAAACATCTACGTGACTGTTCTCTTCAAATATGAAGTGGTAAGCTACTCAACTTTGTTTATGCTAAATTATATAATTGTAAAGGCTGTGGTATTTAAGTATTTCGGGTTGTTGGAGTTCCTGAGCCGAGATCTGTTCATCATTCCCCAGAATGATGAAGTCCATTATCTAGTGAAGACTGTGACCTCGGTCTAGTTCAGCACCTATTCAAAGTCAGGGTCAGTGCCCCTCACCTGCAAGTGGGGGTCAGTGCCCCCTCATGAAGATGAAGTAGGGATCACCACCCCAGCCTACAGAGGGTCAGTGTCCCTCCTACAGGTCGTTGTCAATGCCCTCAAATATCTTTTAATGTCTTCTTCTTCATTGCATAATTTCAAATGTGTAGGTCTACAAATGTACACAGGGCTACAATGTATGACATTCGGACTCCCGTTTGTGGAATGGTTATTACGCTAGTAATATTTTATACAAACTCTTCTACATGCAGATATAAAAGGTTTAGTCAAGATGAATACATTAAAAACATTGTGCATTAGCATATGCTTGTATTTCTACTTATAACTATATATGTTGTGTAAATAAGTGTATATTTATATTTATGTTTAATGTATATATATATCTAAAATTGTATCTATAGTTTGCATTTACATTTATTTTATATATTGAGTGTACATTTCAAAATAATCTACAAGGTGCTTATCTGTTAGTAGGTTAGTTCTTTTGCAACTATTTTATTCATTTATATATTATGTGAATTTCAATGCTCTTTATTATTTTCTTTGAATTTTGATGACACATGTATCTATATTATAATAATAATAATAATAATAAAAATCTTTATTTTACGTCACAAGGTTAACAATGAAAAACATTAGCTCAGTGGCTATTATGTGACAAAACAAATAAAACAATTAAAACAGTAACAATAACAATAAATAAAATGATACTATAAAATTATAGTACTTAGATATCACATATTACATATATTACATGAGCACGTTGGCCCCTCCCAAGTATGTAGTAAATTTTTAAAATCATCCAAGTCAATACATTGTTTCATGTCATTTGGTAGCAAATTCCACAAATGAGCACCATGATAAGTAAATGTCTTTTTGCCATATCTTATCGTATTAAATCTTGGAACAAATAAAATAGATGGATCTCTTAAATTGCGTACATTCTTTTTTACATGAAACATTGCATTTAGGAAGGACGGATTTAATTTATAGATGCATTTGAAAACTTCAATAGCCATTTTCTTTAATCTATTCAAATGTAGAGTCTTGAATCCACTCTTTTTCAATAATTCGGGATAAGTGCTTCTCGAATCCATAAGTAGAAATCTTAGTGCACGTTCTTGAATTCTTTCAATGTTATTGCGTGATGTTTTACTGCAAAAATTCCATACCACAGGGCAAAAATTAAAGTTTGACAATATGAATGTTTTAAATAATACTTCTTTTTCTTTAGGACCAAGTAGACCTTTAAATCTCATTAAAACTTTTAATTGTCGAGCTGCTTTTTTACATAGATTAGATACATGTGAATCTAAGTTTAGTTTGTTATCGATTCTAACACCAAGCAATATAACTTCATTATCGGTGTCTATGGTGGCATCATCTAGCTTCAAAAAGGCTGGTGCAGCGATAGGGGAGTGACTCGGTTTAAGAAACATTAATTGAAATTTATTTGGATTCGCTTGCATAAAATTTTCCGTGAACCATTTTATTGCATTCTGTGAATCTTGGATTAGTACATTAGTGACTATATCAAAGGAGTTTCCGCTTGTGCTGAGCGTATTATCATCTGCATAGTTAAACAATTCTGCCTTTTTTACGTTAAGAAACAGGTCATTAATGAAGATATTGAATAATAGTGGGCCTAAGCATGAGCCTTGAGGAATTCCTCTGGTTACTGTTTTCCAAGAGCTTCTTTTATCCTTAATTTTCACTCGTTGGGTCCTATCTGTTAGGTAGCTCAACATAAAATTACATGCATCAACTGTGAAGCCATGTGCATGCAACTTTGCTATCAACAAATCATGGGGAATAGCATCAAATGCTTTAGACAGATCCATTAAGATCATCCCTACAACATGGTTTTCATCCAGTGCTTTCTTCCAGTTATCAATTGCTGCTGTGAGTACTTGGCTGCAACCATGTCCCTTTCTGTATGCACCAAGGTGCTTGTTAAACATAGGATTCATAAAGTTTTCTATTTGTTTAGCTATAACTGCCTCAAAAATCTTTGGAAATATACCTATGATATTAATTGGTCTATAATTATCCTTTATCATAAAGTCTTTCTTTTTAAATATTGGAGAGACTTCACTCCTTTTCATGTCTTTAGGGTATTGACAATTATTGAATGAGTTGTTTATCAATGTTGTCATAGAGTGAGCTAACTCATTGTGGCAAATTTGCACAGTTTTTGGTGGCATGCAATCAAAGCCAGCTGGTTTGTTTCTATTAATACCTTTGAGTTGTGCACAGATATCGTTTACAGTTACTGGATTAAAACTAAACTGAGTGATTGCTCTGTTTTCTGATTGGAGGTGATTACCTATATTTGTAATACTTGGATGATTGCTGTGAAAGACCAAACAATTACTCAGAGTTTCACAATCAGAGAGCATCTTATCTGCCATCCCTATATTGTTTGCTATGTTTACAAAGTAGTCATTAAATATTTCGCATACACTTTCGGGGTCACTCACAACATCATCTGATTCTTTTAAAATAATGCTTCCTAAAGAATCTACACCTTTTTCTGTGAAAAATGGTTTGATGGTTGACCAGAAATTTTTGGGTGAGTTGGATATTTGACATCTTTTCAGGAAATATTGCTTGATAGCATTACGTCTCATACAAGTTACATAATTTCTTTGTTTCCTATACGACTCCCAGTTCATGCGACTTCGATTTTTGTAGTAGATTTTTTTGTAGTGGTTTCTTTTATACATTTCTTTCATTAGATCAGAATTCATGTATGGTATTTTCTGACTCCTTACAACTTTGGTTTTGAGGGGAGCATGCTGATTTAATACAGACATATACATTTTAGAGAACATCCAATATTGGTCATCTATGTCATCAAAAATATTGCAGATCTGTTGAGGTATATCTCCAACATCATTCTTAAATTCTATTTCATCAAAGTTCTTTAGGGATCTGTACTGAATTCTATGTGGTTTAATTAATGGGAAACTATGTTTCAATATACACCCTACCATATTGTGGAAATCACTTGACCCACATACAACATTAAAAGGACAGCAGAGTTTTCGACTGTTTGATACAATAACAGGATCTATCAGTGTTCCTTTTTCACTTTTGAAACATGTAGGTTTTGTAATCAGGTTTTTAAGATCGTACATAGCACATAGTTGTTGCTCAACAATGTTGTCGTTTACAGACATATCTACATTAATATCACCAAGCAGGATACTTTCTTTGTTGCTGTCAGTCATGACATCATAAATTTGTTTGACATGTCTTATAAATATATCTTTTGGTACATTTGGGTTTTTATAAACACATATTAAGACCAATTTACATCTTTTGAGATTAAACTCAATTAGGATATTTTCAATGTGGCATGAGTTGTCTGCTATTTCATGCTGAGCAATTCTGTTATGTGGTATGTCAGACCTAACATATATCATCATACCGCCAGACTGAGCAGTTCTGTCCTTTCTATAACATTTGTAATTGTCACAGTTATACAATAATTGGGAATATGAACTATCTAGCTTAGTTTCAGTGATACAAAGAACGTCAACAAGACCATCTGACATAATTTGCTTAAAATACTCAAATTTACTTTTTATACTGTTAACATTAACATGGGCAAAGAATATATTCTTTGCGTTTCTTGTCCTTTTACTCTTCAACTCAGTAATCAATGGATCATCGCCGTTTTCATTATTTAAAGTTTCACAATCTGCTGAATTTCCATTTTCACAATTTCTACTGTTACTTTGACTATAAACATCAATACTTTCTTCAAAACATTCAAAGGTTGAGCTTATACAATCATAGCTTTTTGAGGTTGTGTCATCAACAACTTCGTCATTCCCTTCAATTTCTTCACTACCAACATGACATTGTGTTTCACCATATACATTATTTGCACGTTCATGATTTAAATTGCATGCATCATTTTCAATTCGAAAATATTGGTTTACACAGTATACAATCTCATTATTTACAGGAGAAGGAGTTTTACAAGATTTTATATGTTTTACAGTTTTATCATTTAAACTATTTTTACATGCATGTTTTACAACATCTTTATAAATGTTATTTACAGACTCATGATATTCATTTTCATTATAATTTATACATTCTGATATCTCTAGCTCAGGATTCTCATGATCCTGTCCCTTTGGATAGTTATTTACATTCATTGTTGATTCATGACTCAAATTATTCGAAATATCACAGTTCAAAGTCGTGGTGGCATAAGTGACATCATCATAATTACTGTAAATTTTAAAAACATTGTTAAAATCACACTTCAAGGAATCACAATTAAAATTGATTAAATTAGAGTTTGTGGTAGAAGCAACAACAGGTAAGTCACTTTGAAGTTCATTGACAAGTTCATGGCACGGATACATGAATGTATTCTCTGCAATGTCATCGTTTTCACTGGACAGAGTCTGTTCGGCCAGCTCTTCTTTGCCGACACATCAGTAGGTTCTGAAGCGATGTGAGCTGTTGTTAGCCTTATTATATTTGTTGATGTCACATAAAATCCTAGATATATATATATATATGCACATTTGTTATGAATTTTATATGTAAAGGAAAAAGCTGTCTGAAGATGCAATCCAAAACACCTTGCATTTCAGCCTGTCCAAGAGACACCTACCGCCTGAGCCCCTCCCAATGTGTCAAATGTCCTGAAAACAGTCGAACCACTGGAACTGGAAATGAGAAGGTCGGATGTGTTTGTGTTAGTGGTTACGCGGGACCTAATGGCGGCCCATGCACTGGTTTGTATAATGTGTCCTTTGATTTTTGTATTTTAATTGTTAAAACTTGTTATAAACTCTCACTGAGACCATTATTTCACCACCAGAGCCATGACCAGGTTTAAGGTTAAGACTGGTAAGTGTTTTACTTGCTAAGAAGTGCTGCCTTTTTATCACAGAAATTGATCCTAGTGTTAATTTTGGAATTACTTCGCACAGATCTGTGCCTTTTACCTGGCTTGACCTTGCTGGTGAAATTGGGGCAGTGTTAATGTAGTCAATGGTCAGTGTAATGGTAGTTTTAATATCATTAATGATACATGTAATTGTAAGGTAGCCAAGCTCATCAGCTCCAAAAATTGAAGGTAGTTAAAGTATACATTATGGAATTAGACAAGTTTAAGAATAATATATTAAGAAATTCATGTTTGTATCCACCAATAGAAACATTATTGTACAAGTTTTGTTTTGTCATTAACTCCTGTATATATATATAGTAGTTATACCATGGGCATATGACATTGTGGTATACGGAGATATATACAGCCGAGGTGGTAAATATAACCCGAGGGCGTAATTTTATATGTATTGAATATATATATATAGCGAAATTTAAAAAAATTATTGTAGATGTCATCCGTCTTGATCCCAGAGGGCGAAACCGAGATTGAAATCAAATTTTAAAAATTATGATTTCCTTTTGTCATTATAATGTTATTTCGTAGGAGCAGTATGATGAATTTCATGAATTCTAATTTTTTTAATAGTTTCTCCTTTACATATAAATTAACTATTTTAAATATAAATGATTGATTGCAGAAACCTGTGTCTGGCACTGCCTGCAGATTAGGCCTATAATGACACTTGCAAGTGTTGGCAATCTTTACAAAGTTTGCAATATGATTATGTAAATTTGGGTAACTCATATTGTAAATTTTTATTACACAGATATAAACGAATGTTCAACCAGCAATGGCGGCTGTGAACAGTCTTGTGTAAATCAACCGGGTGGCTACACTTGCGAATGTACAAACGCTGGTTATGTGAAGGATCTGGATGACCACAAGAAGTGTGTTTGTAAGTAAATTGATATTGATTGTCTTAAACTACTTGGGAATTATAATCTTAAAGAACCGCACTCTCCAAAATGAAACTTTTATTATCAATATCTTTCTGTTTAAGAAAGGGGTCCCATGAATAAATATCTCTAATGTTAGAGAAATTGACTTTAACTATTTGCATTGAATAATCTGTGAAATAGAAATTTCACGACAATTTTGTGGCCCTTCTGTCAGCCATGTCTGAAATATGGGTGACGTAAGACTGGAGCTCCCCCTCCCCTCCCACCTCAAGCTCAGTTCAGTGAAGTGTGACTGACCACTTATGCAATGGTAAGGTGGCAGCACCTGACAGAGCAATGCTACAGTTAATACAACACAGTAACGATTTGCATTGAGTGACCAGTCTACATAATCAAATAAGTGGGCCTATACAATGTGTGCAATTCATTGTAACAACACAGTTCGAGATACATGACAAAATATGTCATTATTGTAATTTTAATTCGTTTTTCCATATCTCATTAGCCTTACTGAAAAAATATAATTTGTTTGATATCTTTAATTTGGGGATATTTTCACCCTTAGGTCAATATGTATAGGGTAAAATACTTGATATTTTCTTTTTAATTTGGACGTCTGATTCAACTAATCATTCTAGATGGATCACAATAATCTGTTTATAGAATTGCACTTTCTGAGATGTTGTTACATGTTTGGGTCAGAAGGCAGGGTTTATAAAATTTCTAATTTATTCAAATCACTCATGAATGCACTGAAGGTGTTTACATTTCACCCAGCCGTACGTCACTTGTGAGCCTGCCTTTCGGTAGAGGTCGCTTTTGACTGTGCAAATTTTTGGCTTGAAATCTTAAAGTAAAACCTTGTCGTCCAGACATTGATATTGAGAGAAATTCAAAATATTCAATTCTGAATTTTTTTTTATGACAGATCTCAGGCTCTCAAATAATAAAAAATGTGCATGGCAGTTTGCCTTTCAGTAGAGGAACGTGCCATTGTTCCGTGACCAATTTGTCGGACTCAATTTTTCGACGCAATATCTGAAATTTGATCATTAATTTCATGTATACTCAGGAAATAAACATCTGGTCTTTGTAACAGGACAGTCTGTGTAACACACCTCTGACTTTTGCATACAAATTCAATTGGATGCCTATTGAAATGGCATAAAAATGTGCCTTTTGGATCAAACACATGGATTATAAACATTTTTTGAGAATTCAGCCTTAGATAAGGCTGTACACTGGCAGATCTGAACATCAATGTCCTGTAACCAGTCCTGAATTTGTAAATTTGGTGTACATATAAACCATTTAGGGTTTCTTATGCCACGGCAAAGCATAGAAACATAACACTTGAGCCTGTTCAATAAATAATCTCTGTAAAAAAAATTTCAATGCTTCTATTTAAGTTGTTTATCAATGCATGACATTCCTTTTGACGTTCTGCAATTTTTCCAAATTTGTAACCAGTCTCTAAACATATAGTTATCCTGTATTAAGCAAAAAACAAATACGCTTTGGGGAAAAAATTATCCCCTTACTAAAATGGGATCTTGCAACTTAAAACAAGAAAAGATTCAAAAGTGTGGCATGAAATTTGAAATAAAAGGCCTCGGTCCCCCTGCTGCCACCAAAATCCTGGCAACTTGGGCAGACACCTTTGAGAATATGTTTATGGGGTTGCCTGACCCTTAAAACCTATATTTTGACCAAATAGAAGTGGAATTGTGGCAAATTTTGAATTTTGGCGGCCATTTTCGAAAATGGCCCCTGGTGGAGTTAGCCCGAACTTTTGAGAGGGATTCCCTCACTAAATTTTCTTATTTTGAACCCATCTAACAGAATTTGCATCTAAAAATTGAGTCGGAGAAATTGGTCACGGAACCTATAGCACGTTCCTCTAAGTAGTACTATTTCATAAAATTTGAGATTTTTTTGTTTCTCCATCATAGTTTCTTCTGGTTTTGAATAACTGTCCTCAGATATTATAAATTAGACGCAAATTTCTTTGGCGTTTTATTAAGAGATACACTGCTCAAAAAAATTAAAGGAACAGCTCTTTCGGGTTAATGTTTAGGAACTTGGAAAGATGCAAATGCATTTCAATGCAAACTTGATCTTCTTTATCATTTTGAAGGGTTCATCATATTGTCTGTACAGGGACACTGAAACTTGGTGACCCCTAAAACTGATGTGAAAACACGACATGACCAAATCCAAAATTGTGTTTAATTGACTGTCTACCACAGCCAAAATTTAATGTTTCTCAATACTGTGTTAGGCCAAGATGAGCATGAACACACTCTTTGAATGAAATCGCAATGCTTTTGATGAACCTGCGGGCGGTCAATATCCTGGGCAACTCTCGAATGTGGTTTTGTTCACAATCCTGCTTGGTCCATGGAGGCTGTGGCTGCCAGGAAACACATTGTAAAGGATGTCCTACACATGTTCTATGGAATTGAGGTCTGATGATCTTCCTGGGCAGTCCATCACTGCAAAACCTTACAATTCAAGGTGAGCCGTGGTCACCTAAGCAGGTTGCAGATGTGCATTTTCCTGCTTGAGCAGAAAATTATCTTCAAATGACCCAGCTTCAGGCTTCAGTGTGATTTGCACAAACCTATTGCTGCACATCATGCCATTCATTTGTCCTGTAAGCACTCCATATACTCCGTGAACCCCTCCATTAACAAGGCATTCCTGACCGTCAAGAAACTTCATAAAAAACGTAATGTTATAACATGTTACAATCAGAAAAACATTACCTTAGTTTTCTTGTGACTCAGACATGATGACCACATGTCAAAAATGAGACCTGCTTGAATCTGCAGACAATAGAGGTCACTGCTGACACCGCCGCTGAAACGGGGGCTCCCTGTTGAACTCCAACATTTATGCATGGTGATGTGGGGCAATTGGAGGAGCAAAAACACACTTTCTACATCTCAAATGTTCTTCATGCAGTTTGTTCCTAACTTCTTGGTCCAATATTGCAAAATTTGTTGCATCATCAGAGTAACATTTCAGTTGCATGATGAAGCCAATGCTGAAGTTGCTGGGGATAATGTTCCTGTTGCTACGTAATGGACCAGGGTCTGCCCTTTCCAGGTCTTCTGCAGTACAATCCAGTGTACCTGTACCTCTGCCAGAGCCAAGAGACCGCATTTGATGACACACCAAACCTTTAGTCCCCCTTCTCACTTCAGTATCTTTCTATGGGAGTTACCCATCCCTGACAACCTCAATTTGAGACAAAAACTGTGTGGCACACTTTGCCCTGGCCTGCAGTTGTCAGACAAACCAGATGATTGAACAATTTCTTCATCCTTTGTTTGATAATGCTTTTTTCAGATTGGCAAATTTAACAAAAATCACTTCGTTTTTTGGGGTGACCCAGGACTATTGCTCCTGACAAGGCAATTAGTGACCAATATTGCTGTAACAACTGAATTGGCCAGTCAAATGAACAAACAATAGAAACATGTCTGTATCATTTAGTTACAGATTGCCCAGTTTCAGAAAATTGGCCTGAACGAGGGATTCCTTTAATTGTTTTGAGCAGTGTATGTAGTGGTTTTTTTATTCAATGAAAAATAACTATATATAGTTATCTGCATCTTTGGATGATATTATAACAAAACAACCCAAGTCAGGGTCACTGAGTAACAATATCACGAGCTGTTGTGTGAATTAATATCACTCGAGCCCGCAGGTGAATATCACTAGGTCAGGTCCGTAAAACCTGATATTGACCGCAACTGAAGTCCACAAATGTTTTGTTCCATGATAATTTTTTTTGGGGAAATTTTTTTTTTCTTTTTCAGAAAAATGTTTTTTTGTGGAAATTTTCTTTTTTCAGAATTTTTTTTTTTTTTCAGAAATTTTTTTTTTTCCGGAAATTTTTCTTTTTTGGAAATTTTTTTTTTTTTTGGGAAAATTTTTTTTTTTTGGCAATTTTTTTCCAGGGAGGTCAATAACAAATGTTATATTCACTGATCAGTGAATAACACTTTTGTTATTGACCTGCCTGTCACACACCACCGCACACAAGTGAACATCACATTATGCAGGTGGGTTGTTGGCCAATCAGGGGGCTTGTTACATAGGGGTCATGGAACAATCATTAATAATTCTAAAATGTAAAGTCAATGTAAAATGCATGTAACATAACAATTTTCAATAATTGCATGGGGAGATGAGCGATTTAGCATATACCATGCAAGACCTGCACTAACAAATTGTTCACACGAACCGTTTATATCATATGACCGTGAATGAACACTTTTTCAAAAATTTTTATTCAAGCCAAAAACCAATGCCCTGAAATGACACAACCAGCAAACGGTGGCGTCGTCTGTTACTCACAAAGGAAAACCAACACGGAAAGATGTTACGTGAAATGCAACAATGGTAAATGTGGTTCACAGTTGTTAGCCATGCAGACAGGACAAAGTAATGCGTTGTAATCCATGTAGCTTTCAATGTTCTACACTGTCATCTTTCTTACACTCAGTTATGGTTTTTTCATATATTATGCATGAGTATCTATATCTTAACGATTTATTTAATTTGTTTGGATTTATCTTGACTCTTAGGGCCGATTTCACCAACATGGTTTTCATAGTTAAACCTGGTCTTAACAGCTGTAAACCTGGTTTAGTGAAGTCCCTTTCACCAACTGTGTTTTAGACTTTAGACTTGTCAGGGATCAGTGAATCTCAGGAGACAGCATTTTCACAGATCAGTGGTCTCAAACTGTTTTGTTGTCAATTTTTAGGGGCTGACCAGATTATACTTGACAAGGGGAGGGGAGGGAGGATCTTGACTTTCGATGAAACAAATGTTTGTTCAACACATGACATTGAAACAATAGTTTGTTTCAGCACATCACAATTAAAAAAAAAGCTTGTTTCCATCTTTAGCTTGGGGAGGGGCCTACCATAATGTTAAATTGCACAAGGTACACCAATATCATTGAGATTGTCCAATACAATGATACTGGGCTTAAATATGACCAAAAAAATTAAACATGACAGCTGATGTTTGTGCAAGAGACTATGATGCTGTGAGAATACCGTCATTGCAAGATATTTTGAAAACTATGAAAAATTTCACAGTAACATTCTACAATATTCACGATATTCAAGTGAGAAGTCAATTTGTCTCAAATTATTAAGCAGATGTGTGTAGATAGGTTTGTTGGTTGGTGAGTTGGTACATGTAGTTTGGTTGATGGAAAGGGACGTTTCAGAACTCTTTTTTTTTCTTTGTCAAAACTGGGAAGGCAATTATTATTAATTATACCACTGTTTGCTTTTTCTGGCCAATCAGAAGGCACGATTTCGCTCTGATATAATGCATATCACAGCTCATACACCTGACCATGATTTTGCATGCTTGGCTGACTACAAATTGACAAAATTGAAGGAAACACTGAAACAAAACTGACCAACCAAGGATTAAAACTGAACAACACAGACACTAAACAAGGAGGATGATTGTATCGAGTGAAACTGGTCTCAATAAAAAGGCTGTATTCACTCTTTTTTATACCAATATCTGAAATAATGATCAAATTTCAGGTCACTTGATAAAATAGTTCATTTTGGATAGGCAAGCTGCAAAAAAAAATAGCGGAGTAGCAGACCAACAATTTTGGCCCTATTTGGCAAGCTCAAAGAATTAATTTTTTCTTCTTAATTCGGGGGCTGCCGCCCCCGAACCCCTCCTCATTGTCTTCTCTTTTTTTTTAAAACGTATTTTGTAAGTTCAAAATAAAGTTTTGCTCAGCGACTGTAATAATCAGCCTCAGCAAAGAGACCTTGGCTGAGTCAGCTGCACTATCGACCTACCTATCCATCTATCTATCAATCTATCTGTCTATCTATCTATAAAATTAATCTATGAAATTAATGCATTGTGTTATTCTGTCTATCTATCTATCTGTCTATCTATCTATCTATCTATCTATCAATCTTTCTGTCTATCTTTCCATCTATATTTCTATCTACAAAATAAATGTATTGTATTATTTCCTGAGAACAAAGAATTCTGACCTGTTGCCTTCAGGGCTGCCAACCTTCAAATGAACTGAGGGACATGAATGTGCAACAAATACCATGAAATGTTGTCAAACAAGAGGGATTGAAGGCAAACAAAGAGATTTAAATTAATTTGTTTTGTACTTAGTGGTATAAGTTAGATAACACCCTTGTTTGTGACGATATGCAATAATCCTCGGGCTAAAGCCCTCGGATATATTGCATATCGTCACAAACGAGGGCGTTATCTATTACTTATTAATAAATAAAAATTATTTAAAATATACCAGTCAACCACCCCACCCCCTCTATATTGGCATATCCTTTGTCTGTGTTTGAGAAGCTGAGAGATTGTGTTTGTAGCAGTTGAGCTGTTCACATACTATGTGTAAAATTTCATTGAACTTATATTCCTTGATCCTGCTCTGGTTGACTGATTTGGCTTAGCCGGACCACAACTTAACTAAGACCTGGCTTTTCTCTTAGTTAGTACCACGTTGGTGAAATCGGCCCATATTGTTAAAGTGATTGTATCTTAAATCATGGTGATTACTAATACTTGTTCATGGTGTTAAATTGTTATTTATTCAGAGTTATCACTGTGATTAATGACATCAATCTTTGTTTTCAAAATTATAAGTAATAGATAACGCCCTCGTTTGTGATGATATGCAATATATCCGAGGGCTTTAGCCCGAGGATTATAGCATATCATCACAAACAAGGGTGTTATCTAACTTATACCACTAAGTACAAAAAAAATTTATTTAAATCTCTTTGTTTGCCGTTTAATCCTTCTTGATTGACAACATTTCATTGTGTTTGTTGCACTTTTATGTTCCTCAGTTCATTTGCAGGTTGGCAGGCCTGAAGGCAACAGGTCCGAATTCTTTGTTCTCAGGAAATAATACAATACATTAACTTTGTAGATAGATACATCGATAGATAGACAGATAGATTGATAGAAATAATACATTAATATCATAGATTAATTTTATAGATAGATAGATAGATAGTTTGATAGATAGTGCAGTCCTCTCAGCCAAGGTCTCTTTGGTGAGGCTGATTACAGTTGCTGAGCAAAATTATATTTTGAAGTTCCAAAATACATTAGTAAAAATAAAAGAGAGAAAGGAGCAGGGGTTGCGGGCGGCGGCCCCCGAAATAAGAAGAAGCAGTGGTTCGGGGGCGGCAGCCCCCCATTTAAGAAGAAAAAATAATTCTTTGAGCTTGCCAAATAGGGCAAAAATTGTTGGTCTGCTGCTCCGCTATTTTTTGGCAGCTTGCCTATCCAAAATTAACTTTTTTTATCAAGTGACCTAAAATTTGATCATTATTTCAGAAATTGGTATAAAAAAAGAGTGAATACAGCCTTTTTATTGAGACCAGTTACACTTGATATAATCTTCCTCCTTATTTACTTTCTGTGTTGGTCAGTTTTGTTTCAGTGTTTCCTTCACTTTTGTCAACTTGTAGTCAGCCAAGCATGCAACATCACGGTCAGGTGTATGAGCTGTGATATGCATTATATCAGAGCGAAATACTGCCTTCTGATTGGCCAAAAAAGTGAAAACAGTGGTATAATCATATGGATTAAACCCATTAATGTTGAAGTGACAATAACAAATCAAATGTTTTTTTGAAGGTTATGAACATTTGAAAAGACCTAATGCTTTCGAAACGTGTGGTCCATCTACAAACTGGCAATGGTCTTACGACATCGAAAATAAGCCAGTACCTGATTGTATATGTGAGTATTATAACATGTCTCTGTTGCTTTTTGCGATAGATTCTGGTGAAAAATAGGCAAATCAAAGGAAAATACAAAAAGGTACAAATATTCAGGAATATTTTCAAAATGGGGGACTCTTCTTTGTGAACTGTTTATTGAATCACTTTTTTAAATTTTTAGCCGCCTTCTTTCCAAACGTAGAGTTGGATATGGAAGTATCCTACTTCAAAGAAGACTGCCTGACACTCACTGATGAAGAGAAGGAAAAAATAGCCCAAGACTTTGTCAAGTAAGTATTGTCAAGTACCAAGATAGCCACTGAAATTTGATGAACATAATATTATTTCCTGTTTTTCCCTGATTTGTCCTCGCCTCATTGATTTTTTTCCCTCACCATTCAATAGAGCTTTTTTTTTACTGTTCGACTGATGCAACAACCTTTTAAAAATCATTATTTGTAGTGCCGAGATATGCGACATAATTACAGTTGAGGAATGAGGACACAATTATTAGCCCCCCTCTGGAAAATCCCTTTAATTCCATTTTTTTTCCAAAAAGGGTTATCACAGACCAACCATCTTTTCACCTAAACTGTATTTTAATGGTTTTTCTAATCGAACAGGTCAATTTTTCAAAAAAGTCAAAATTAATCGCGATAAGTCAATAAAACTAAAATTTGCCTTGGACAAAATTATTAGCCCCCTGAGGCTTACCATCCCTGGGTGTCGCCTGCCGGCTTTTAAATGCTTTATAACAGTCCAGGATATTAAATAGAGCTTTCAGCTCAACTCAGACACAGTATTTAGTGTCCTTTCTTCCTTGAAATTCATTGACTCCTCCCAAAAATTCTTGGTCTCCTGGTATAGGCCCTACACCATGCAAAACTCACTTTTTTCAAAAAGTATAAAAAGTCTCAGAATCAGCAGAAATAAATTGTAAAGAATTATTATTGTTGAGGTACAAAAATTGCTTCCAAGAACTTCAAATTAAGACCATAGAAAGTGATAAATTATGGCAGTCAATTAGTCATACCAAAGATGTCAGTCCTATTGTTCTACACAATGAGATATGGTGTGGTATTGTTGTGCATATAAAATTTAGTTGAATTTTCTCAATCTTTTCCAGACGCCTCACAAATGAACGAGTTTGTACTCTCAGCAATCAAGGCACTTGTTCCATTGACGTTGTTAATATCAGTTGTGGAGTGGAGGATACATTTGAAGACGAAGGCTTCCCCGATTTTGGATTTGGATTTCGAAGGAAGCGAGACACTAGAATGGGACTTGTTGTCAAGTAAGTCTCTGCTTGGAATATATTGCTAGGAAAATTGTTATCTTGGGCTAGATTCCTAAATCCTCCTAGATGCCATAAATGTTGGATATTGAGGTTGTAAGTCTTCAACTTGGAATCTGATTTGATTAATCTTGTGGCTCAATTTATAACTAAATCCTAAACTTGAAGCTCTATTTTAAATGTTGACACAAATCCAAGACCTGGACCTATTGCCCCACTTAAGAAATAGCACCAATAATTGTGATTTGATATCGGCAATAATTCATCAGAATGCAAATAGGCCTAAAGATAAAGTTGCAAAAAAAGATCCTCTGTAGATACCAGGCAGAAGTCATTTTATGTATTTTGATAACACTTAAAAGAGTTGTAGGCCTACTACTTATGTTTCCCAGGTTCAAACTAAAGAGCAAGGCCAAAGCTCTGCCCAAGGACCAAGAATGTAATGCTAAATGTAAGGCAAAAGTAAAAGATGAGACCCAAGATCAGATTGCAAAAGAAGCCAAGGTTGTCTATGACATTTTCAAAAAGGTGAGTTCAACACATTTTTGAAACAAGATGATAGCGCTCTGTAGAGCACACAGGTCGGCCGCCAGGAAAAACTGGGGAGCGGGGGAATTTACGTCTTTTTATCAATTGTTCCATTAGCAATGCAGATAAAACAATTCAGTTTTACTAAGGTGGCACTTTGTTACTGTGCTGCCGTCCTGTGATAAGACAAATATACGGGGTCGAGGGTGACTATACCAGGGATATACTGCCGCAACCCATGGTATAACCTTTTTATCCGTGCACGTCTTTTTTTAAATACTTTTATTTTTATATCAATGTAAAACAGTTTGAAGCACTCAATGTGAATGCAGCTGTGCTACAAAAAATCAATACTCTTAATTGGCAGCACTTAATTGCCTTAAATCACAACAATCAGCAAATATGCTGGTTTATCCCATGTCTAGCCAACTTTTGTCCCTCATACTGAGCTTTTCCCTGGTCAATACAGATTGAGAGAGGGAAATACAACAGAAAGAAACACTTCGAACAGGGATATATTTAGTTCAACCAATCAAATTCCTTTGGCTAATTAGCCAGCAGGGATATACTGAAAGATAATGAGATCAACAGGGATATACTGGAACTGACCAATCAAAAGACAATGGTGCCCCTATATATCATGCTTATTAGCATGTAGATACCAGCATATTTGCTGATTGTTGTGATTTAAGGCAATTAAGTGCTGCCAATTAAGAGTATTGATTTTTTTTTGTAGCACAGCTGCATTCACATTGAGTGCTTCAAACTGTTTTACATTGATATAAAATAAAAGTATTTAAAAAAAAACATGGGATAAAAAGGTTATACCATGGGTTGCGGCAGTATATCCCTGGTATAGTCACCCTCGACCCCGTATATCCCTCGACCCTTCGGGTCTCGGGATATACTGGATCTTGGGTGACTATACCAGGGATATACTGCCTCCACCCATGGTATAACCTCATAATCTACATGCTAATAAGCATGATATATAGGGGCACTGTTGTCTTTTGATTGGTCAGTTCCAGTATATCCCTGTTGATCTCATTATCTTTCAGTATATCCCTACTGGCTAATTAGCCAAAGGAATTTGATTGGTTGAACTAAATATATCCCTGTTTCTTTCTGTTGTATTTCCCTCCCTCAATATGTATTGACCAGGTAACAGCTCAGTATGAGGGACAAAAGTTGGCTAGACATGGGATAAATATATTTACACCAAACCTGTGAGCCAGCAGCCAATCAGAAGCCTGTATTTGGCTGGTATATTTCATATATTCTTTGTTGTTCACTTATACGCCCATGGGAGTATATAGAATATATAAGCCTCATTGTTTAACAAAGCTCAAAACACAAACAGCAAAACTGTACCAAACAGTGAATTACTAACATAAATTAAACAAAAGCATTATAAAACAAAACGCCTGAGACAAATTCGTAAATCCTTAAATTTGAACCCCTTCAGATTTTAATGTCAAGAACACAACTAATAAGGATAAGGGGTCAACCATATTGGATCTCTAGGAGGAGGAGGAGGCTTTGATTTTTTTAATAGATAAATTCTTGTCCAGGTTAGATGAAATAAATAATTCCTATAGAGTCGTCTTGAATATATATATAAAATAATTGCTGGTGGTGGAGGTATTTCTTTTAACATGGTTTTGTTTAAGTCAAAAAGAAATATTTTAGGACATCATTCACTAAAAATAACTAGGCCAAATTACTGCTGCTGTTATCATGAAATAAATGATTTCCTGTCAATTGGAAAATTAAAATTCCCAGCACCCCCCTCCCCTTTATATCTGATGGTAATCCCCAACTATCCAAATGCATATATTCTTCTGATTTTTTAACTTTTTTTCCACAATTTTTTCGTTTGCCTGCTTTTTTCCCTGTTAAATGTGTTTTTTAAATTCTTCCCTCCCCTTAATTTTCAAGAAAATCTTAATATATATAATAATAATAATATGGATTTATATAGCGCTAATTTCAGTAAACTGCTCATCAGCGCTTTTAGGATTAAATCACTTATAGGAATTCTGAAACAAATGGGTTTTTAGTTTCTTCTTGAAGCTTTCCAAGGTTTTTGCAGTTCTAACTTCTTCAGGCAAACTGTTCCAGAGTTTTGGTGCTGCATAGGAAAATGCCCGATCCTCAAACTTATTTTTGTTGCATGGAGCAGGTTCTGCTAACAGCATCTTGTGGTTACTCCTCAGATTATGTTTCTGTTGTGATTTGACTTGAAGAAGATTTTGGATGTATTGTGGTGCCTGATTGTTGATTGCCTTCCATGTAGTCGTCATCAATTTGAATTGGATTCTTGCTGTGATTGGTAACCAGTGCAGTTGTTTCCTACTATGGCTGACACTGTCATGTTTTTTCAATCTCTCAATTAATCGAACTGCCGAGTTTTGAGCAACCTGAAGTTTATTTAACAATCGGGTGGCAGTGCCATACAACAGCCCATTTCCGTAGTCCAAATGAGGGGTGACAAGTGCATTGACAGCAGTTTTAACTATTTCCTTGTCTAGGTTTTTTCGAAGTTTCGATAAGTTTCTCAAATTGAAATATGCGCTACGACACATTTTGTTGATCTGCTTCTCCATGGTCATATTTTTGTCAAAGAGCACACCTAAGTTGCAGACATGGTTGGCAGTTTTGATTTCAACATTATGTACATTCATAGATGTCATTTGAAGTTTCTTCAATTGGTTTGGTGCTCCAATCAGTAGAAGTTCAGTTTTATCTCCATTATTGCAAAGCTTGTTGTCATGTAAGAAATTTCGGATTTCTGCAATGCAATTTTCCATTTTCTCAGTTGCATGTTGTTCACCCAAAAAGGTTGGTTTAAATGAAAGGATGAGTTGCTCATCATCAGCATACTTCTGATCATGAACCTGATTTCTTCGTGCTACTTCACTGACTGGGGCAACATAGGAGTTAAATAAGATAGGTCCAAGTTTGGAGCCTTGAGGAACCCCAAAATTGAGTGGAAGTTTGCTTGATGTTTTGTCATTTATTATCACAGACTGTGATCTTTCAGAAATGTAAGATTTGAACCATCTCAATGCTGCGCTGTGTACACCATACCTGTTGCACAGTCTTTCTAGCAATATGCCATGATCAATTGTGTCGAAAATCTTTTGTTCCAAACCTTTTTTTTACAACTCCCTCTCCCCCCCCCCTTCCAAATTTTGTTTTCTGATTTTTTCTCAAAAATCCCCCCCCCCCCCCAAATTGCAAATTGTATAACCCAATTTTTTTAATAGAATTTTTTGTACCACTTTTTTTTTTGGTCAAATTAATTTTCTTTCCAAACATCCCCCTCACACATTTTCCGAGGGGGGGGGATTTTTTTTCCACTTTTAAAAATTCAAAATGTTTCTTTTCAAATTTCAAATCCAAACATTTTCATTATAATTTTGCAACTAAGTAGCTTATTACAAACTATTGTCTTTAAAATCAATCTTTTGGATCCAGGCAGCACGGTCTTCAAGCTTTGGTGTTTACACATGTATGTTATTTGAGCATATGTATTAAAGGTAGTAATTGGGAGATATCCCTGTATTTCAAGTAACTAACACAATGTCAAGGTCCACAGTATTAAAATCAGTTGTTTTCTAAATTTATAACCAAATTCTAAAAATGTAAGGGATGTCTCTGTAGCTTTTTTAGTGCGTGATTGAAAATTTCAAATACCTTTCAGATGCATTAGCCTTGTATATCCAAGAAAATGTTCAGAATATGTATAAATTTCATATCATATAATTGTCAACTGTGATTCCATTTGGATTTTTTTTCTTCAACTGATACTTTCATGTGATTAGATTAATCGCACTTGGCAAATTGTTTGTAGCAGTTTTCTTCCTCTTTCCGTAAATCCTTCTTGTTTTATTTTCTTTTTAAAAATTCTTTGTTTTGTTTTATTTTGTTTTGTTTAAGGTATAAGTTAGTTATATCCCTTGTTTTCGTGAATATGTGATAATCCTCGGCTACGCCTCGGATATATCACATATTCACTCAAACGCGGGATATAACTGGCACATATACATAACTGTATCTGATGATTGTGGCATATCCGCTGTATGGATCTTCACCCAAATCATTCTTTGTCGTGGTAATTGGAAAAATCATGGTGAGTTTAAATTTAATAATGGCTTGGCAAGACCAGCTAGAGCCAATTTATTTGATAGATTATCCCCAGGCAGCATTATTAGTAGTAATGGCAAGTTTTCTTGTGTACTCTCATCACGATATCCTGTTGATTTTGTACCAGATCCAAGGAGGTGGTTCAATGCTTTCTGGACCATCTCCTGAAGGGTCAATTTGTTAAAGATGAAATTTACCCAGGGAGTCAACTTACTCCAGTTGTCCCTACATCATCATAACATAATACACATAACAAAAATAACAAAATTACATCAAATGGTTTAATTGAGATGAAGCTATCCATGGATTTATCCAACCTGCTGGGAGAGTCCCATGCCTGCAATCAACAGGAAGTGGAATCTCAACCGAGTGAATCGCTCGTGAATTCATCCGCAAATAGTTCTCAAATTATTCACTGCTACGGAATTACAATCTGCTTACTGGTTTAAGGTTTGTGCACCGCTGTATTCAGCATGTAAAATAACATATTTTGAGGTAATGCAGTCTGGATTCGATCGGAAATTTCTTATATATGTGTGGATTACCAAAAGCTAGTTTTGGCAGTGATACGGCCGCCGTTATCAACATGTCGGCGCCATTTTGTTCACTTTTGAAAATTGCTCACATATTGGAATAAATGCATTGACAGCACCAGTGTACAGTCGGGATTTATCAGGTAAACTTTCAACATCAGTTCTGTGCTATTCAGACCCTTGGCAAATCGTTTGATAATTTCAGACATCATGTTGATTGAACTCACATGTCTTTTGAATCCAAAATGGCGGCCCCTTCCACTAAGTCCACTGCAGGATGGATTTTATGAGCATGACAGTGGAAACCAATGATTGAAATTGGCAAAGTGTGCATTTTGGGACACAACTGTATTATTGACACGTTTTCCAATTTGTGAGATAATTGTAGGCTACCGGTTGAAATTAGACCTGTGTTTGTTTATCCAAAATGGTGCCGTGCTATTTTTGATGATCGTTAGGCATTGACCAATCAGGTGCGAGGGCGGAGCTAAGCATTTGAACACGCCGTCAAATCAGATGTGGGGGCTCGTCTGCATTTTTAATGTGCGGGCATGAGACCACTCATGCAGTTTGGGATTTATCTTCGCAGGAATTGAAATTTCCAATTCAACTTTTTAATATAGATCTATCAAGTCATCCTATTCACTTTTTGTCTTGTAGGTGAACGAAAATGTAAAATATAAAATTCTAATTGTTTGTGTTTTACAGACAAATGAAGAAAACAGCCAAGTGACACTAGGTGGCGTTGAGCTCCAACAAACAACGAAGATTAATGTGGGAGATTTGGCGCTCTCTTGTGAGAAGGGACAGAGGTTAAAGAACGGAAGTTGCGGTAGTTAAAGTTTTTATCAAATACTGATTTTGCCTTTGCATAAATTTGGTGTATTTTCCAGTCACCTGAAGGTCAGTACTTAGTCTTGATTAAAGTTTATTTATTCATTATTCATCCCAAATATTATCATTTTGCTGAACAGAACTTTTGTTTTTCTTAATGAATTACATACTATTTACTCATCTTCTGTATTGTCGCACAGGGCCTAGTACCATGATACAAGAAATGTAAAAAAATTGGTTGGGCAAATCAAATTATGCCCTTGATTTCTGTTTTTTTTTTTTCTAGTGCCTGTATCTTGTGGTCTGCCCAAGCCCCCTGCTAATGGAGGAATGGATGTCACGGGCCATTTATACAACCAAAAGACCAAATTTAAATGTAATGCACTCTATACGCTCCACGGAGATAATTCGACCACCTGCGAAGCGGATGGAAAATGGTCTACTTATAACACCACCTGTGTCCGTGAGTTAAATTCTTGACATTTATGGGCTAATAGGCCATGTTACTGCTCTCTGACGTCGCCGAATAGAAATAAACTATTTCCGGGAACCTCTGCCATTTTGTAGGCCAGTACAATGCAATGGTGCCGGGTTTTTCCGAGGTCCATAAAACTGTTTAATCAGCCTTACAACACTGGATTAGCCCAACAATTTCGAGATCTGTACCTAATCCTTGGATCCCGCCAGTGTTACGGAACATACAGGTCTGTGATTAATCCAGAAATTGTGGCCGAAGACGTCCATCTGGCCGATTCCTGCCACATTTTTCTCACTTCATCGGGCCCTAATCCATTGAATGTTGGCCCACCTCGTGGCCTGGCCAGCCAGTTTGGTCGATCTACAGACTTCAGGCAGAACAGTGTGAGTCATGCTGAAGATTTACAGGCCGAATTTCGGGGATTTTGGGGAAGGTGTTGGCCGGCTCTATCGTCAGTTTCGTGGACATACGTCTATGTTCAGTACTCAAGACATTGACGCCATACAAGCCTGTGTCCAGTTACACAACGCCCAAAGCAGCATCGCAAGTTCTGAGCGTGGACACTATCGAGGCCGAGGACGGCCGTTTCGGGGTCACGCTGGATACTATGGTCGCAAGAATTTCTCCAGTAATGGTAAACCTGGTTCGGCACCTTCTACCAACGACAATGAACATTCATCATGAGTCGCATATCTCAGAATTGGTCCGCATGGATGAAAATCGGAGCATCGGACACCGTTCTGGATTGGATTACCAATGGTGTGCCTGTATCATTTCGGAATAACGAAACCCCACTTCCGTTTGAGATACCAAATCCAAAGTTTTCAAGTGCTTATGGCAAAGTTTATCAAACAGGAAATATGTTCCCTACTAAACCAAGGATTTATTGCAAAAGCGCCATTCAGGCCATATTGTGTGTCTCCAATTAAATGTGTTGCCAAGAAAGGCAACAAGTTGAGACTGGTAACGGACCTTCACGTCTTCAATTCTTATGTTGTAACACAAACATTTCAATATACAAACATTAACAGTGTTGCCAATTTGATTAACTATAGTGACTGTATGATCTACATCGACTTGAAAAACGGGTTCTTTCACTGCCCACTAGCACAACGGTTTAAAAGATATTTTGGATTCCAGTTTCATAGATCATATTATGTTTTGTGTGCGTGTCCCTTTGGCTGGTCTTCCAGCCCATATTACTTTAACAAGTTACTTAAACCAGTCACCACGTTCTTCAGTGAAAACAATATACGGAATACTTTATATGTCGATGACTGTTTGGTTATGTCGGACCGCAAGTTCATAATTGAATCAAGAGATTTTGTGCTACAAACACTTGATGACTTGGGATTGGCTGTCAATTGGGAAAAGTCCTGTCTCGAACCGACAACCAAAATCGATTTTATTGGATATACTATTGATCCAGTTGGGACTGACTGTGTTCCATAGCTATCTATGTCAAAATTAAAACTACACAATCTTAAAAGGGATATTACCAAATTTCTACGTAAAGGTACTATTCAAGCCCGGTGGCTTGCCAAAATTTGTGGGCCAGGCCATTTCCATGTCCAGAGCAATATTACCTGCTAAAATCAAATTAAGACCAATCTACAGACTGTTGTCGAAAAAACATTCATGGACTGATGTGTTACATATTAATGAAGAAGCAGCTCAAGCTTTATCTTGGTGGAAGGATTATGCAGGGGGATGGAATGGTTCGCCCTTAAAAAAACGAGACCCTGAAATCCAAGTATTCACGGACAGTTCTGATAATGCTTGGGGCGCAGTGTGCCAAGACCTTGAAGCTTCTGGCACCTGGGAGCCTGCTATTTTGAATGAACACATAAACTTTAAAGAACTCTTAGCTGTGTACTATAGCATAATATGTTTCCAAACCAATCTACAAGGGAAGTCGGTGCACTTTCTATGCGACAACAGTACTGCCGTCGCTTACATAAAAAATATGGGCGGCCCGATCTCCAAGTTAACGGGACTAGCAGAATCGATCTGGTCGAAAGCTACAAAATTACAAATGACTATTTTTTTTTCGTTGAAGGTTCGGTGCTACGCAGCCTATGTTTTAATAAGTGAGGATGGGGGCCAACTCTCCCGTATGGCCAACTCTACTTAGGGGACGACCATTAAATAATCGGGGGGGCTTGGAGTTTTCCTCGGCGGGCAATTATTTATTTCACGGTAACGGCAACCGTAATTATTTATTTCGTGCCCATGATGTTGCGAATTATTCCTTTCTAAATCAAGCCACTTAAGCAAATTCTCTGGGTGAATCAAGCATGACTCTGTTAAGAAATACCCCCAACAGAAATTATTTATTTCAACACTGCCCAAAAATTATTTATTTATTTCACCAAAACTGAGCAAGAAATTATTTATTTGAAAAAAACTCCAAGCCCCCCTTGAGATTAAATGGTGGGCCCCTTAGCTTCCCCTACTTATAGTAGTGTTAATTTGTTATCTGAAAGTATTATGTATATCTTTTATAGTTATGTATCTGTTAGATCTGGTGATGCTGTATGCTGTTTTTCTTTCAGGATGGCTACTGCATTGGCTGGAGGGGCGACTTCTGTTGATGGTCTTAACTTAGTTCCCTTTACCCCTAAAAACCTTCAGTCTGAATTTGTTTATGTCTATTCTATTGATTCTGATGTCATTTCTGCTCACTCCCTTCCTGTTTTTTCTTTGGATCTAAGTTTAGTTTTTGTGGCAATCCTCAACGTTCTTATTGTTTCTTCTTGAGTTCGGCCATCAGCAAGGTCAAGGTCAATAGCCAAAATAGGAGGTTCCGACGACCAGTGTGCGTCAAAGTCATGTCATGTGATTTTATGTATGTAAGTGAAAATTTTCTTTTAAAATAAAAATTGGTAGTGACTAATGTTTGATTAATCTGTTAGATTACAGGTGGAGGGGAAAATAGAACCTGCCATGGCAACCTGGATCCATACTTTTGATACAAGTTTGTTTGCGGTAAGTGATAGAAAATAGTTATCTTACCTGCATGAAACCATTTTCTTATTGGATGTGCGGACTGTTCAACTAGTCAATGACACCAAGGGGATGGAACGGGGGGGGGGGGATATTGCCCCTCCTGCCCTTGGCCAGGAGGGGCAGGTGGGTAAGGTTGCCCTTTCTATCTCAAAGAAAAACGTAAGGCCTTAGTTTATAGTGAATTTAGGCAAGATTTATAAGTATATATATATATATATATATTCAAAATTGTTTTGACTCGCGAATTAATTTGCCCTTTCTTGACTGACTGCCCGAAAATCCCCAAAATCACCACTTTTTGAGGTAAAATCAAAAGTAGGGGGTGAACCGGCGTAAGGACATCTTCAATTGGCCTGAAATTTCCCAGGAAGTCTTCTGGACTCCATTCACAACTTTTGGGAAGGTTGGGCTTTGGTCGGTTAACTTTGCCGAAATTTGGTACTACTGATGACACACACAAGTAGGTTTTGGAATAAATTTGTAATTAGGCAAGTTGGAAACCAAAGATTCAAGTGTGGGTCTTCAGTGGGGGATCCTGGGGGGCCAGGGGGCTCAGCCACTGGCTATTTGAGGTTGTTGCAACTTGCAATGTCTAAGTTTTAATATAATAGGTATGAGATATTACTTTATCAGCTCATCTGTTGGCTTTGAAAACGTAGAGCTATTATTGTCAATTAGATAGATGAAATTTGATAAAGGGAATCAGTTGAATGTATGGATTGGGATCAGTTGGAGAGACACAAAACTGCTTCCACCAGTCAACTTGTGATACCCATACCCATAATTGTGCAAAAGTAAGTGCACCCTAAGCGTAATGTTAAAAGATAGGAGCAGAGGATTACTTACTTTTGCACAATTTAAACCCTATCTAGCGCAAAGACCCCTGATAGTGTGTGATACAAATCCAATGGCCAGGCTGGTACATGTTTTGGGAAACCTCAATGGTATAAGACAGTCATTGATTCAATTATTCGTGCAATATCATTTATGTTATGGCCAGTACGGCGAGTCAACTTTATCATTGTCTTCAATGGTAAATCTCTATGGGTTCAGTAATTTTCAAGCACAACTGTATACAGGGTGGTCAAAAAAAAACTTTACAGTTGATATTTCATTTTCCAGGCTACCATGATTGAGTCAGTGCCTGGGTACTTATTGTGTATACAAGCCAACTTAGCCAAGTATGTTAGATCTTTGGAAAATTGGTTAATAATCAAAACGGTTCATTACTTTTTTGATAGCAGACAAAATGGAAGCCGGGAGTGCTCCTGCGTTTTTACTACTCTGGGTTGTTCATTGTCCATCAGCAATTTTGAAGCTACTAAGCTTCACAGGACAAAATAAATACAACATAAAATGAAATTGAGAAGACAGAGGCACAATTCAGCACAAACCAGAAGGTGCTAGAGCAAGTTCAGACTTCACTATGGCTATTATAAGATTTTAAAACAAAGCCGTCTAAAGGTGGATGATCAGGGTGTTGAAATCACATGAAAAGTACATATTAAAATCTTGGAAGAGCATCTTAAGCCCTGGATAGATAAGACATACAGTGCTACAGATAATTTGATCTTCAAACAAGACGGGGCATCAGCCACACTCCCTTGGAAAGCCCAGAACTAGATCAAGGTTCTCTCTGTCAAGTTTCTCGGCGGGACAATATGGCACTTGTTATCACATGATTTCAATCAATGTGATTATTCTGGGCGGGCAAACTTAGAGGAAGATCCCTGCAAGACACCACAGACCTAAGTTGCCCAATAAAGGCATCCATTACGTTTGTGTGGGAAAAACGGACACAAAGTTACATTTTTGACACCTCTGCATCATTTAGGCCCACTGCAGAAAAGTCATCAGTCCAAAAGGACCTCCGAATGAATAAATTATCTCTAGAAGAGTTATTCTTTGCTGTACAAGTTGTTTTTGCATTGAAAAATAAGCAATTGTTACGATGAGCGTCATCCAAAAAATTATTCATAAGTGTAAAGTTTTTTTTTGACCACCCTGTATTATATAAAGGCTATTTTGCAAAGATTAGATTATCTCCTGTCTACTTCTGCTTCTGCCTGTTAGGCCACACATAATTGATCTTTAGCTTCTCGGATCTTCTCAAGGCATTTTTTCTAGGGTCGGTCGGTAGGACAAAAAAAAAAGGTGAACATTTTTTTTTATAATGTCCAAAAAAAAAAATTTTTTTTCCATCGGCAGAAAATCGATTGTGTCGGCAGGTCCGCGAAGCTAAGAATCAATTATGTGTGGCCTTGGCACATTCAAATTGCTGAATATTACGCCAAGGTTGTAGATCTGCTAGAGGGAAAAAGAGAGAACAGTAGGGAAAATGTAAGAGTGGATAGTGCTTTTAAAATATGAATACAGTCCTGGCTAAAAACAAGGTTTATATATGTGTGGCTATTGGTTTGATTTATTAAGTTTTAATTTAAAGGAGTCAATAGTAATGGCTGAGGCTACTTGCGGAGCAAGTAGGTTCCAGTCTCAGGGGAAAATAAGAATTTTTATGAAAACAAGCTGTGGAATCCGAAATGGCGTAATTATGGGCCGTCTTAGGCCTATATCTTGTTTGGTGTTCATGGCTAGGAGGTTTGATGTAAAGTGGAAGATTAATTTGAATGATGTTATTTACAATTTTGTAAAAGAATTGAAGTCTAGCGTGCTGGCGACGGGTTGAAAGGAGCGGCCATTTTAGGGTGTCAATCAAGCGTGACACTGGAGTAGTGTTTGGGCCATATTGATATTTGTTTTAATGCCCATCTATCTGCTCTTCGCTGCACCGCTTCAATCTTTTTGACGATTTTAGTTGTATATGGGTCCAAGACTATGGATGCATATTCTAGATGCGGACATACTAGCGAGTTATAAGCTAGACTTTTGATGTTGGGGGACTCCGGAGATGACGTCGGCTTCATTTGATGTTTTGCCCTCAAGGACTACCTACTGTCTGTGACTATATCGCATGATTTATCGACATTGCAATATGACCCTTACCACATATTTTATCTTAGCCCATGACCGTGCAGGAATACAAGTCAAGTCACAGACACACCAAGTCGTAGACACATTTAAGAGCTATCCGCCAGGTAGGAGACACAGCATTTTCATTTTAGAAAGTCATTGCCCACTGGTAGACACAAAATAAACTTAATTAACCAAGTGGTCGACACCGCATCATGATCATCCAACCTTATTGAGGGTCTACCAACTCGTGGTCAGCACACTTCCAAGATTTTAAGCTGATTCCAGACTTGGTATTGAAGCAATGATTGCAAAACATACGCTGCTACTGTGTGTTAACTCCGGAGAAGGTGCGATACAGGTAGTTGCAATTTTGTTCTCGCATTTTGAACTGTGGATGAGAATGACCCAAGATCTGAAAGCTGACATGATTTTTTAGTGACACATGGATTGCAATCAGCACGTTCATGCTGCAACAATGGATTTTTAATTAATCGTTTGATCAACAACTGTTTGTCTACAACTTGCCTTTCCTGGCAAAGTTGGCTTGTCTGTAAATGTCTGAATTTAGTGTCTGCGAGTTTGTAAGCAGCCAAAAATAAACTTGTGTCTATGACTTGGCCATCCCTATAAATTTGTTGTCTACCAGTTGGTAGTGCCTGGTGTCTACCAATTGGATATTAGAAAATTGTTTGAACATATTGGTAGACTAGACATATACAATGAAATGGTTGCTTTGTCAACTGAATTTGCATGGGCTTGTCTGCATAAGAAAAGAATGTGAATGCTGGGTGATCTCTGTGCAGAATACACCCAAGCTGAGAACTTATGAAATTTTCAAGAAGCAGTTTAGGGTTGAAGAATATGCCAACCTACGTAATAAGAAACAGCGCTCTCTGCTGTCCCAGTTGAGACTCGGTATTCTCCCTCTTGAAATAGAAACTGATAGATGGAGGAGTATTGATGAACAAGACAGATTATGTAAATAATGCGCTCATGGTCAAGTTGAGAATGAATACCATTTCCTCTTTGGATGCCCTTTCTACTCTGATCTGAGGAGTAAATATTTCAGTGACATTAATATTACATCTGATGAATTTCTAGTACTGAATGTTCAAGAACAATGGGATCTTGTGATGAGCCCTGAATATTTTGCTCACACTGCTAAATTTGTATGCTCATTGTATGAAAGTAGAAAGTCTGCCTTGTTTGCATGAATATTTCTGAAACTTTTATTTCTCTGTAGCCTATATATAGTAGCCATTAGTAACAATTATTTTGTCTGTTTGATTGTGTTACAGAATGAACACAATGAAATTGGGTTATGCATATTGCTGATAGTAATTTAACTTAACATATTTTTCCTACAGTTTTCACTTTTCTTAACAGAAGGACTTGTATAAAAATAATATTATGTTTATATCTGACGTAGAAAATCCTATTATGGTCATTAATTATACAAAATATCGCATTTTTAGCGCCACTCATAAGAGTACTTACATAGTGTGAAAGTGACTTGTAAGCCCAGTGGGCTGGATGCGGATGTTGATGATTTAACCAAAATACTTATTTCTCTTTATTTGTACTAATATTGATTATCACCTGGTTGGCTGTGAATATCACTGTTTACAGTCAAAATATCAGGGCCTATGATATCGTAAAAAATACCACCCTTCAAGGGCGATATTTTTTAACAATGGTTATGACATCACCAGCATTTCAGCTGCCTGATGATGTCACAAACCAAACAAGGGCCAGAATAATGGGATTGTGACATCATGTCCATTGTTGCTCCATGGTGACGTCACATTTTTGTAATGGCAGAAAATAGTCCCTCTTTAGGCCTATAACTGAAAATTTGAGGTAAAACCAGGTGATAAAAACAAAACAACCACGCGTCAGGGCACTTCGTACAATATCACTCGCTGTTGTGTGAATTAATATCACTCTCGCCCTGCGGGCTCGAGTGATATTAATTCACACAACAGCTCGTGATATTGTTACTCAGTGACCCTGACTTGGGTTGTTTTGTTATATTATATAATTATCGAATGTACGCATATGTCACTAAAATAAACATTTAACAAACAAACAAACTAGTTGGTTGTCTACCAGTTGGTGTGTCTATGAGTTGGTATGTCTAAAACTTGACTTGATAACCCATGCAGCCCTATTTAACATGTTTAAGAATGGGGAAGGTACCAGGTTTTCAAATAACCCTGGGAGTTCCAAATGGCCCATAAATTGTTCTGAAAAAAGAATCTGCCGACATGTATTGTAACGCTATAGCCGTCACATCTGTTTGCAACCTGTGGGTTCTGTAATTTTATGTATCCTTATTTATTTTAGATTCCGTGAAGATGGACCAGGTGGTTGTGGTATCTCTGAACACCTCACTGACAATTCCATTCTGTGATTATTTGTATCTGGAGACCATCTGCCTTTACAGAAAATGAAACATGTGAAAGACAAGTAGCAACACAATTTTACCCAGCACTTCAGCATCCACTTAAATCGAGTCTTATTGAGATCACATTTGACTGCAGTCCAGAGTTGTTGGCCTACTAAGATCTCAGGAACTGTCGACTTATTAATCATGTTAATGACCCGATTTCATTCAACAAACCAAGACCAAAATACTCATAGTGAAAACTTGATATTTATATTTATTTTAAAATATTGTATGAATTCGGTAATTTGTACATTTAAAGTCATTTCTTTTAAATCTCATGTAGCAAGTACTTTTGTGGCGCTTTAAATACTCCTTGCCAAGTCCTTGGATGCGTTAGATTTTCCTGAAATGAACAAAAGACAGTGATAAGTTGTTAAATGTGAGGTTGAACAAGAATTAAAAAATTATTGTTTGCATAATCTCACACTTCAATTTGAGATAAAGACTATATAATGTAAAATAAATAGATAGATGTGTATTTGAGTGTGTCTCTCTCTTGGTCACTTTGTAGTGTGTCCGAGTCATTGTCTTGCTCTCGCAAAACTTACCTGTGCTTTCAAGACTTGTTGGTCACTTTGGAGTGTGTCCAAGTCAATCTCAAACCAGAACAAACCAGCCTCAAATCTAATTGGAAAAGCTAGTTGGTCACTTTGTAGTGTGTCCGAATCAAATTTCAAATCAAACAAACAGGCTTAAAACTTTGTGCAAGGAACTGTTGGGCACTTTGTAGTTTGTTTCAAGTTGATTCAAATAAAGAAAAGATAAGCAAAAGTCGCCATGTCTGGTACAAAATTGTACTCGGATATTGTGCGCAGCGGACTAACAAGTACCGAAAAAGTATGAATACAGCATGGATTCCAATCTCAAACAGGTCAAGAAAGTATATACTAAAAGAGGCACATCTCCTCATCCTCTGCAACCACTGACCCTTACAAATAAATTTTGGCCTCTTGACAAATCAAATCAGACCTGTGCTGACAAAATACTGCACCAAAATGGAGCGAAAAAATCTGGAAGGCATTTTTTAAATATTGCTCTATGGAATGCTCAAAGCCTTCGTCAAAAGACACAAATGGTAAACGAATTCAGAGATGAATCTGACATTGACATCTTTCTTTTTGTGGAAACTTGGTTAAAACATGATTGACAAAGTGGAAATAGGGGAACTGGAAAGACAAGGAGAATGTGTGTTATTACATGAGCCAAGGGAGGGTAGACAAGGAGGAGGTGTTGGCTGTTTGGTAAGACATTTGAGCACATGGAAGTCCAATTTCAAAATAACAACAAAACTGTTACTTTAGTTGTTGTGTACCGATCAGAACCTTCGAGTCAAAATAGGTACACTATATCTGAATTCTATGAAGAATTTAATCAATTTCTTGCTCACTACCACACTTATGAACATGAAGTAATACTAACAGGCGACTTCAACTTTCATGTGAACAAGCCAAAAGACAAGAAAGCTTCTGAGTTCATCGGTATCCTAGATATGTTCGATCTTGTGCAGCATGTCTCCTCTCCAACACACAAAGAAGGCAACACATTAGACTTGGTAATCACACGGCAAAACTCAGTCCTGACAAATTGTTCCATTGGTGATCTGAATTCAGACCACAGCTGCATCATGTTGAAGCTTAATGTGAACAAAAATAGCAATCCTGTAAAGAAGATCACGGTCAGAAACACTAGCCGTATTAATGTTGTGGAGTTCAAAAAAGATATAGCTTCACATCTTTCTGAAGAACATATTGAAGTAAGAACTGAAACTGAACCATCAAAACTCCTCGACGATCTTGTTAACTTATACAATTCCACCAAATGCATCATAGATAAACATGCACCAGCGAAATCCAAAAGAATAGTCCTCCGAAATGCCACACCATGGACAAACGCAGACATCAAAGACCTGAAAACAGCAAAAAGAAAAGCAGAGAAGCAATGGCGAAAGTCGAATCTTGAAACAGATTGGGAAACATTCAAAGATAAACGTAATGCCATGAACTCACATCTTATCAAACTCAAATCAGATGACCTAAGAGAAAAAATTAGGCAAACAAAAGGAGACTCTAGATCTCTGTTCAAGGTTCTTAATGCCAGTCTCAACAGGAAACAAGAGCTGCCCCTTCCTCATCATGACGATAAGAAACAGCTATAGCCAATGACTTTAACACATTCTTTGATGAGAAAATAGAAAAGATACGGTCTAAACTTAACTCCAACACAACTGATCCCACAGTTGAGACAGTGGTTGACACTGGAACACCATTGGACAAATTCAAAACTCTTTCACCTTCAGAGATTAGAAAATTGATATCAGATATGCCAAAAAAGCACTGTGCACTTGACCCAATACCTACATGGCTGCTGCTTGAATGTCTAGATGAATTTCTCCCAGTCATAGCTGAAATTGTCAACTTGTCACTCACTCTTGGCAAGATGCCACAGGTATTAAAACATGCATTAGTTAAACCACTCTTAAAGAAAGCAGGCATAGAACCCATAAAAAAGAACTATAGACCAGTTTCAAACCTATCCTTCCTGAGCAAGATCATAAAAAGTGCAGTGATAAAACAGTACATTGACCACATTGTTAAAAACAAGCTGGATGACAAAAAACAATCTGCCTACAAGAAGTTTCAGAACACTGAAACACTTCTTACCAAAATCCACAACGACATAATGTTGAGCATGAGTCGTGGTGAGGTGACAATGCTGGTACTCTTGGTTCTATTACTATTAGCAGCCTTTGATACAATTGACCACAGCATTCTCTTAAAACGACTGGAAAATAGATATGGAATAAATGGCCCAGCTCTACAGTGGTTCAAATCCTACATTTCACAGGGATCACAGGCAGTAATTCTAAATGATGTGATGTCAGACAGGCTGGACCTGAAATATGGAGTCCCACAAGGGTCTAAGTTAGGTCCCATACTATTCAATTCTTACATTGCACCAGTCAGTGAAGTAGCACAGAGAAATCAAATTGAAGATGAAAAATATGCTGACGATGAACAGCTTGTGCTCTTCTTTAAGCCGAACTTCCTTGGTGATCGAATAAAAGCAGTGGAGAAAATGGAGAAGTGCATAAAAGAAATTAGAGACTTTCTTACCGAAAACATTCTCTGCAACAATGGTGACAAAACTGAACTTCTCATCATTGGCACACCTCAGCAACTAAAAAAGCTGAAGGTTTCATCAATCCGGAAAAACAACATTGAGATTCAAACAGCAGACAATGTCCGCAATCTTGGTGTCATATTTGAAAAAGAAATGCAAATGGAAAAGCAGGTGAACAAAATGTGCAAAAATGCCTACTTCAACTTAAAAAACATCTCAAAGCTGCGCAAAAATTTAGACAAAGACACAACAAAAACAGCAGTAAATGCACTGGTTACTCCACATCTTGATTATGGCAATGGATTGCTTCATGGTATATCGCAGAGACTGATAAAGAAGCTTCAAGTAGCACAAAACACAGCTGTCCACTTAATTGAACAATTGAAAAGACGAGACAGTGTCACAAGTCACAGGAAGAACTTACACTGGCTGCCAATTCCAGCGAGGATACAGTTCAAAGTCTTGATGATGACATGGAAAGTGCTGAATGACCAGGCTCCAGAATATTTAAAACACCTCATTCAGCTCAGACAACCAAATTGCAACTTACGAAGTAACAAGAAGTTGCTATTAACAATTCCAAGCACTCATGACAATAACAAAATGGCAGACAGAGCATTCACACAGGTGGCTCCTCAACTTTGGAACAGTCTTCCACATGAGATAAGTAGTTGCAAATCCATGGAAAATTTTAAGAAAAAATTGAAAACCCACCTATTCCAGCTACATTACAATTAATTCCACAAGAGCGCTGGTGAGCAGTCTGAGTGAAACGAGCGCTATATAAAAAAACTTACTGAGTGAAACCTGTAACAGTTTACAGAAATCAATCTAGGTATTTGAACAAGCAGCAATTAAAGCATGACGACCTGATTGCAATACACGGAATACAATGCTGCTCTCAAGATTTAAAAATGCACAGATAATCTTTAAAACTTAAAGAAATTATTGTTAAAGTAATCTAAGAATTTAAGTTATATCAAATGGAAGTAGTGAAAAAAAAATCATTTAGAAACAGGTTTTACAAAAAGGAATAAAAGCGCTTAAAAGAGTTAAAATGATAAAAATCATGATAATCATAAAGCCTCTCTCTTTGAGTAGGAAGAAGATAGATAGATAGATAGATAGCTAGGTAGATAAGTAGATAGATAGCAAGATTGATAGCAAGATTGATAGCAAGACAGATGGCTAGAAGTACAGCTGGATCGATAGCTAGATAGATAACTAGAGAGACAGCTAGATCGATAGCTAGATAGATAGCTAGATAGAGATAGATAGCTAGATAGATAGCTAGATAGATATTAGATAGCTGGACAGTTTTCAGTCTGCATGTTTAAAAAAATTCAAATCTCAAATCGTTTTTTCTTGTTTTTTTTTTCGTTTTGCACAAATTATGCAGGCTAATGGTAGTTGTTGAACCAAACATACTTATCATATCAAAAGAAAAAAAATCAGAATCATGTTATATATTATGTCAAATAAAAATTTGCTAAACAGGTTTTTATATCTCAAATTGAAAACAGACAACTCTTTTATTTACAAACCACCACAAACATGTATAAATCTGAAAATTTTGGTGCAGAATATAATAAATAGTGGATGTTGAGTCGACCAATATTGAATTTTATTGGCCTCAGCAGGTAATATTGGTCTCGGCCTTCGGCCTCGACCAATATTACTGCTTCGGCCAATAAAACTCAATATTGGTCTCCTCACCATCCACTATCTATATAATATATATATTATAGGAAATTGATTTGTATATGACCTACTGGAATTGGGTCTCATCCGGGAGGAGGAGAGTTTCAAATCTCGATGTTATTTTAGGAGGATGTTCTCCTCAAGTATCAATATTTGGAGTAGAGAGAGAGAGAAATTCTTTATTTCTCTTCCTTCTCATCCTCCTCTTTCTTCACCTTCTACTCCTCCTACTTCTCCTTCTCCTTCCATCTCCTTCTCCCCCCCCCCCATTTCCTGCTCCCATTTCCTTCTCCTCCCATCTCCTCCCCATCTTCTCCTCCTCCTCCCATCTGCTCCTCCCATCTCCTCCTACTTCCTCTCCTCGTCCTCCTGTCCTCTCCACCTCCTCCTCCCATCACCTCCTCCTTCTCCTCCCTTCTCATCCAATCTCCTCCAACTTCCCCTAATCCTTCTCCCATTTCCTCCTCTTCCCATCTCCCTCCTTCTTCTCCCGTGTCCTCCCATTTCTCATCCTGCATGCTCCCATGTCTACCTACTTCCACTCATCCTATCTTTCTCATCCTCCCCCCCCATCAACTCCTACTTCTCCTCATCCCATCTCCTATTTCACATATTCCTCCTATCTCCTTCTCCTCCGGCACGCACTACGAAAATGGTACCCTATGGTCAGGTTCTCGGAGCCCGAATTTCATACCCTATGGTCAGGTTGTTATATAGGCCCTATAGCCTATTTTATTGACATAAAAGAGAAAAAGTAATCAGAAAAGGTGTGAAAAGTAAATTGCAATTAAGAATGACACCTTACACTTGAAAGTTCAATGCAAATTAGACATTGCATGATTGAAATTTTAAAGGCAAAACACCATTGTGTGCTGTCCAATTGAGCAGTGTACCCTATGGTCAGGCTCTCCAGGGCTCAAAAAATGACCCTATGAGCAGGAAATCCTCTTTAAAACCCTATCTTTTGAGCGGCACATAGGTAGTATGACTTAAATGTGAGTGCCCCCCCCGGGGGGCGGACTCAGAATTTTTCTGGGGGTCATGGAACCATGGCCAAATAATTGACTTCATATCGCCACGAGAAACACTGCAACCCCACTCCCCCACCCCACCCTCCTGTGAAAGTACGCCCATGTTTCCAATCGCGTGAATAGACCCCCTTGCGGATAACTAGGTCAAGGTCCCAAGGCAGGAGAGCCAAGGCCTATCCTTGTCAGTGTTCGCTGGGATTCACCACTGGTAGCAGCTGCTGGAGGGAGGTGAGTGCTTGGTGTTACTTTGTTCAACAACTTCATTTGCTAACAAGAGAGAAAATAATATTATATTCTCCAGTCAGTTCCTACAAAGGAACTTAAAGTCAGTGAAAAGTTATTGTTCTTATTTTTAAGTTGTTATCCTTGGCATTCAGCTGATAGGCTCTCCTCACTGGAAGATCCAGTGCAGTGTCTATTTATAGAGATGCTAAATTACAGGTAAGCCACTGGGGCCAATACCGTCTAACCACCAATTAAGTGAATTTAATTAGATTTTCAAGTAAATTACTTTTATATCTTTATTCAAAACTCCTTAATCGGTTCTCCTGCATGTCCCCTAAAAAAAACACCCCCCCCCCCCAATCCGCCCCCCAGCCTTGGATGGGACTCCCTTATTGAGGTCTAGTTACGCCACTGTTGCTATCATGAATTCAATTCTTGTATAGGCCTGTATAATCACTGTTTACTTGATCTTACTAAAGTTGTGATATTAATTACAATGGCCCACATAGGATTAGCCTTGGGAGGATCAGATCTGTGTTTAGATCCTGTTCCTGCATAATATTATGGATTTATAAACATGCTGAATAACTTTTTTGAAACATGAAAATACAATGCATCTGTGTTATTACTAGAATTGCATACATACATGCATCAATGGGGCAACCTTGAGCTTGGGTTATTATTAGCACGTGGCCATGCATTGGTCCATATTCAACTAGTTGGTGGCTAGATAGAGCTAGATCTAATTATATGAGGCTACGGGGCAAGCTGGCCAGCTGGGTGCAAGGGATCGATAGCATGGCGCAGTCGCAGTGGCAGCTTGCCAAGTCAGTGAGTCACTCTTTGTTGTGCAGGCAAACCTTCCAGTAGCAGCCATTTGCTACAGTGCCCAGCTGCTCTGCTCAGAAATGGATACTTGGATAGTTGTAAATGAATGAAACCATTATGATGTGATCTGATTTGACAGGAGAGAGATATTCACATACGTTGTTATTGGTCTTGCCAGTATGTAAGTTTTAATTTTAAATAGTATACATCATCAAATGGTGGAGAACCTTTATGATATTACATGACAGCTCATGACATTGTGATAATATAAATTTTGTTTATGACAGGTGAGTGGATCATGAGCAGATTTTTATTTTTTTTTAATGTCTTTGCAGAGATCAAAAATTAATCAGAAGAAAATCTGAAGAAGCACCGCAGTGAAGTTTCTTCTTCATTTTGGATAAATCGAGACAAGGTAGCCTTTGGAAAACTCATAATCTACCATGGCAACCTTGAACAATGAGGAGCTATGTTTTACTCCCACAGAAGATGACCTCAAGGTGTGCCTTGTTTGTTGTTTGGTATTTCCGACAAAAAGCAAACTGGAAATTCACATGAAAACGCATCAGCCGAAGAAAACGCACAAATGTCCAACATGTGCCGCAACTTTCAATCACAAAGGGAGTTTAAAGAAACACATGAAGGATCACGATCAAGAACAGCAAGGGGAGAATTCGAGATCTGTTACTAGTAATTCTGTAGACAGTGGTGATTTGGCAGTAAACAATGATGCAGTAAACAATGATGCAGTAAACAATGATGCAGTAAACAATGATGCAGTAAACAATGATGCAGTAAACAATGATGCAGTAAACAATGATGCTGTAAACAATGATGCAGTAAGCAACGGTGGAAGTCAGATTGGCATCATAATTAAAGCAGAACCACATTCGGATTACGACAGCCTCATGATAAAAGTAGAACCACATTCTGATCTTGGTAGCCTTGTAATAAAAGCGGAACCAAATTCAGAAGAAGACACCGAAATGGCAGAGGCTATCGAATGCCCGGAATGTGACATGACCTTCTCAACGGAGGATTCTCTCGAGCAACACATAGTCGTACACAAACAGTCAGAGATGCCCAAGGATTACTTTGAGTGTTTCGAATGTGGTGAATTATTCGACGATGAAAGATCCCTCAATGATCACGAAGCTAGTCATTTGGCCGAACAGAATACCGATGAGGATTCTGATGACCCGGATTATGCTCCAGCAGGTCAAGGTGACTCGAGGCGAAAAATAAGATCTAGTCGAGTGTGTCTAAAAGTTGAGGATCAGAATTCCGATGAAGATTCTGATGACTCGGATTATGCACCAGATCAAGGTGATTCGAAGAAGAAAAAAAAGAGATCTCGTCGAGGATGTCCAAGGGATGAGGATAATGGTGAACCAGTGACGTACCATGAGGTTATGAGTAAAAATAAACCTGAGAAGGAATATAAGTTCAAATGCCATATATGTGGCAAAAAGCTTATGACCCAATTTGGGCTTGAAAATCACATCAAATTGCACACGGGTGATTTGCCTTTTAAATGCGAGATATGCAAGAAACGCTTTCCCCTCAGAGGGTCGCTGAACGTTCACTTGGCGAGTCACACCGGAGAGAACGCAGTGGACTGCCCCATTTGCGGCAAGACGCTTTGTAACAAGAGCACCTTGCCGAGGCACTTAGAGTCCCACAAGGGAGAGAAACCGTACAGATGCTCAATTTGCGGGGAGGGATTCACGTGCGAGCAGAACAGGAAGCACCACATGAAGCTGCACGGGAAGACTCAGACGTACAAGTGCTCCGAGTGTAAGCAGGAAGGCCTGAGCAACAAGCAGCTGGAGAAGCACAGGAGAAAACATGGTGGGAAGGATGTGCACATATGCCGCAGTTGCAAGATTGTTTATTACACTCACGACGAATGGAAGGAACACAAGAAAGAGCACTACAAGGAGAGACCCAACAAGTGCCCACACTGTCCGAAGGCTTTCTTCAAACCTGCCGAGCTGAAGGTGCATGTTCGGGTGCACACTGGCGAAAGACCATTTCCTTGTTTTGTGTGTGACAAGAAATTCCACAGGGCGAGCGAAAGAAACAAACACCTGAAATTTCACAGCGACGATAAACCTTACGAGTGCAATGGGTGCGGGACGACATACAAACACAGCAGCGCTCTGCACAGACATCGGAAACGTTCAAAGGAATGCAATGGCACTAGTTAATGTCTTTTTTCAGGTCCTACTGGCATTAGTGGCATACAGGAAGAATTTCAAGGCCTACTCATTTGCAGAAATCTGAATTTCTATTATGTCTATTCAAATGTACATGTATGTATTTATTCCATAATTTATTTATTTATTTATTGCTTTTGAAAATATGTTCCTCTGAGCCAGTGATGTAAAACACAAACTCACTCACTTCTCTGACAAACAACTCTGACACTTATATTTATGGGTCAAAATTTGAAAACCTTGAAATTTCAGCTGAAAAAGTTTTGAACATTTTTCGCACCAGAAAAGCCTTTAAAAGTTTGTTCTGGGAAAGTGAAACTATCAGCTATTACTGCACTTTCATGTCCTAGGATCCAAATGCTCTGAATATCTGTACTGAGGTGTTAAACACAGCTGTAATGTTTTTTGACTGTCGTTATACAGAATATTATTTCAGCTATTGGTAACTAGATTTTAGAAGACTGACATTCAAGTCTCCATGTATGGAAGAGTTTAATTGAATCAGGATCCTGTACTAGTTTTTGTCATGCGATCTTTCAAAGAAAATGGTGGTGGAGAGAGAGACAGGCCATTTTCAGGGGGGTTGGCCACTTCAATGCTATTTTTGGATGGGATAAAAATATTCTGCCTCATATTGTTTGTGGTTTAAAATTTGCTAATATCATTGTCTATGACAAATGACAACAAGAGGTCCTCCATGTGCCTTCCTGCCATCATGAATTATTGTTATCATCGTTTTCATAGCTACGTGTTTTTCAAGTTTGCAATTTGCTTCATTCCAAAACTGTGATGTCAGGGATTTAGTTGAATAATTTCGTTTATTACAAACACAGATTTCAGGAAACTGACGAAGTGCAGTGACACATGGATGATGTATGTTTCACTTGTTCATCTTGCCCTGGCTGAAATATGCTTCAAAGAACTGTAACTGAACCAAACAAACTACTCGGCCTGAAAGGAGAGTTGCAATTACCGACAAAAAAAGATTTTTGAAATTGTGATGACTGGTGTCTTGAGAAAAACAGCAACACATTTTGTTTGGAAAATAATGAGACTCTTTTGGTGAGGTGCAAAACTCAGCTTAGACATGCGTTGTTTGTTGTGGTTGTACAAATGTAGTAACATTGCCTGGCAGCTTCAAATTCCTTGTCATTAACTGTGATGTCAAACTCTGAACTGATATGTCACAGATTGAACAGATTAGACCAATCACATTGACAGATATCCGATGATGTCACAGTTTAAATGCAAAACGAAATTTTCGAAAAACACATAGCTATGAAAACGATAATAAACACTGGAGACAAGAATTTCAGACTTAGCAATTAGGCCTAAACCTGTACAAGATAAAAAAATAAATAGTCTGTCTAATTATAATCGTTGGTGATCTCAATGTTTTAAACGCAATTTTTTAATTAATTTTACATTTGTTATTCTTTGTTGTTTGTATCAATTGCTATGAATAACTTATCATGTGCTTTTACTGTTTCAACTTGTTGTTTTACTGATGCTTTTGTATGGTGTTGTCGACTGACAACTTCAAATCTCTTTTTTTCTGATTTGAATGTGAAGCGCTTCTAAATAAAAGTACATTTTTCAAATATGTATATATTTCTTACATTGTGTAAATCTGGCATCCGAAGATCCAGCAGATGCAGGCCAAATTATTATTCCCCATGCTATGGCATGGAGGATGGCATGGAGGATATGGTTTCAGTCTCCATGTCATGGTTTCCATCAAAAATCTCCAATACCTGATCATGCACAATGTTCATACTTTCCACCGGTTCTTATAACTCCATTAACTTGCCAAATCAAAATTAAATCATACGAATGTGGGAAGCCAACCTATTTCCCAGCTATCCTTGTGAGCATGGCTGGGACTGCCACCATTTCTAAATTTGGTAAGTCAGGCCATTCATAGGTGTCACCACAGGCAGGTTGGCACTATTGCACCCCTAGTGGTGTTCATGGAACTACAAATTAAGGAAAACTGTGGGAATGCACTACTGTTGTTGAGTTTGATGTAGATTGTGCAGGGCATGGGGGATGTGGAGCCAGTTCCTGCTCTTGTTTCAAAAACATTAATGCAGTGAGGCTAGTTGTTACAAATTATCCTTTCTCCAAGTTTATGCCTCAAGAGATTTCCAGCAAATGTCAGGTTGAAACGTTTACAATTTGCACTAAACTTTGTTCTCAGACATGTTCTAAAAAAATATATTGTGTAATGCTGCTTCATATGGGTTAAAAGAATGCTGTCAGCTTTTATGTAGGCTACACCAGTCTTATGGATTTCGGAGAGGCAACTGATTTTCCAGAATGGGGACGTGAAACTTACATTTTGGTGGAAATCAAACTAATAACCAATTCACACAATTTCGCAGCAAATTAATATCATGTAGTTTGGCTCATATTATCTCTTACCACAAATTCAACATGGCCACCATAATGACAGTCCGGATTATGACAAACTTATTGATGATCTGCTTTAATTAGGAGGCAAAATGATTTTCTCGTTTTTTGGTCAAGCCTCAGTGAGAGTTCGACGCTGATCAGCAGTGGCATCCCTATGGGGAGGCACGGGGGATACGTACCCCCCCCCCATATTGGACATGTGCCCCCCCAGGTGCCCCCCCCCCCATATGAACTTTCCAACTTTAGCTGAAATATACAATTAGTATAGTCGATGCCCCCCCCCCCAGAGAACTGCGTGGCCCCCAAGTGCCCCCCTGCTCGAGACCGCCCAGTTGCTGATCAGACTCGGCGGATGTCGATTTTCGGAACAATTTCATTTTCTTGGCTTGTAGCAGTGCATGCGTCAAAAGTCTAGGCCCTCATTTAAATGTTCCGGCTACTATGCCAAACTTTTGAGAAAAAGCTCTGGTAATCACTTGACGCTTTATATCCATGTTTTGCAGAGATTTCAGTATTTTTTGGCCCAATTTCGTAAACATTTTCTTAATTACACAAAATATAAAATCAGTGTATCGAATAGGCTAGTGTACATTTTGTAGCCTCATCCTGTATGACAAATTTGACAATCATGTGTACTCTAGTCCACAACTGCATAAACGTTCATTATTTGTATTGCGGTTTGATGGCAGGCGAGCAATGAGCATACTAATTCCACCACTCCGAAATGCAGTAGACTAGTTCTTTAAAATTATTGCTTCTGGCAGCTCCTGATTTTATGACCACTGGTCAGTCAGTTAAACAGCATTTTACCTTCTTAATAACTGCCAGACTGCCATTCATACACTTTATGCACACCAGGTCCAGGCAGCCTTTGTAAAACATCTGGAAAAGTTTCAGTAGCATTGGAGCAGTAGGGGAGAGCGGGGCACAGTGAGACGGTGGGCACAGTGAGACAAAGCCCATAGCGTCTAGCTGGTACTGTTTACAGATCAACCCTCTTTTGTATAGTACAAAAAGTAAGTAAATGAGAGACTGTCCTATATTCTGAATGCCTACACAGCATATCCAGAGTGGAATTTCAATATTTTGGTTTTTAGCCAGTAAAAGTAAATAATTTTGCTAAACGACTTTTTGTTATAATTCCCAAGAAAAACAGTATAATGCAAATTAATTGCCAGGGATTCAACCCTTGATTATTTGTCTTAGTTTAGTGAGACAATGAACCACAATTTAGGCATGCAGTCTGCAGGATTCAAAAATTTTATAAACAGAGCAGCGTGGGGCACAGTGAGACAGTTGGGTCATAACATGCTCAAAAATGGACCTAAAAAATTACATAACCAGCTGCTTTTATATGAGTACAGTAGTTTCTGTCGCATCAATTGAGAGAACAATTCTGCAGGTCCTGAGGATCAGCGGTTATGGCAGCAGATGCCCTGTCTCATTGTGCCCCCCCCCCCTGCTGCCTCACTGTGCCCCGCCCACGGGGCACAGTGAGACACTTAACGAGCATGGACGAAACTTAAAATTTCTCCAAACCTGTAAAAGGTAGGAACCTGAAACTACTGGACAATATACCCAACGTCATTATCTATAAAGTGGACCTGATCTCATTTAACTCGTTACTGCCAACATTTTGGAACACTTGAAAAGAAAAAAAGTGTCTCACTGTGCCCCGCTCTCCCCTAATGACACTTTAAAAACTTTTGTCTCCTCTTCCTTTTTAAAGCAACCTACCATTTAATGCTTGAAGCATTAATCATTGCCAATTATAACGATTCAAAATTGGAGTATAATCACTGTGAAAGTACTAATTTTTGGTTATACTTTTTTTTAAGTGAAAGTTGCTCGGAAATAGCTAGGAACAAGAATCAACTTCAACAACAGGAGACAAGCAATTATGCCACTATCTGAAAAATGGAAATTAGTGCAATAAAGTTTTGAGGCATGAAGAAGTCTAATTTGATTTAAATTGTTCCACTTTAATTTACCGGTTGCTGCCTCAACTTAAGTTCAGATGGGGCATCAACATGGTGTGATACGCTATAGATCTATAACTTAATTTCTCAGTGGTTAAAAGTGCTTGTTTGTGGTACCAGTCAGGCTGTGAGGTCGTGGGTTTGACTCCCACTCATGGAACTGAAATTGGTCCGAGCCCATGGGACGTCAAATGGAGGCGGGTTGTATCCAGTGTTCTGTGCTGGGGCAACGGAAAGATCCTGGATATTCCTGAATGATTAGGGTATGTGCCAGACTCACAGTCTTAATTCCAATCACTCTTCAAAACATGCAATCACCAACACTGGAGATGGGCAACGTTCCTCTAATCTCTATGGGTGCTGTTGCGAAGAGCAGTGATGTTGCTGCAGTGAGTGGCATTACTGACATCATTAATGAGTTTTGTCCAACACAGCATCCGAGAACGAATATCAACTTTTTCAAAAATTCAACGATTCTGCCCTGCCTGATTAGACTGATGCCTCAGTCACACAACTCAAGTGTAACTTTAGAAATAACACTTAACAGAAGAAAAGGCACATTCGGAAAGACATTGTGACATTGGTAACGAAGATTTGTTTCTGAACACGCCAGACTCAACCCTCATGTTTCCCCGGATGGTCCTAACGTCAATTCTCTCACATTATGTATCTTATAGCCTATATGGTATAATTGTGCCTTTTTAACCGGCCTAACAGCAGAGGCCGGTTAATACAGGAGCTGTAAATGGATCAGGTGAAACCATAAACAGTAGGCATAAACTGCAACCACAAGCTTGCAACCACAAACCAGATGTAAACCAAGTTTGGCGATGACAGACAAGGTTTTTCCCCTTCACTTACAGTTATGAAATTTGGTACAGGTATGGGCCTCTGGGTATGGATTGGGAACATGTCGAGAAATCCAAGATGGCTGCCGTTTTGTGGCGGCCATTTTGGCAGCCATCTTTCTTCATTCTTGAACTGCCCATTGTGACCTTAATATTTCACTTACAGTTATGAAATTTGGTACAGGTATGGGACTCTGGGTATGGATTGGGAACATGTCGATAAATCCAAGATGGCGGCCATTTTGTGGTGGCCATTTTGGCAGCAATCTTTCTTCATTCTTGAACTACACATTGTGACCTTAATATTTCACTTGCACTTATGAAATTTGGTACAGGTAGAGTACTCTTGGTATGGATTGGGAACATGTCGATAAATCCAAGATGGCAGCCATTTTGTGGTGGCCATTTTGGCAGCCATCTTTCTTCATTCTTGAACTGCCCACTGTGACCTTAATATTTAACTTACAGTTATGAAATTTGGTACAAATATAGTACTATGGGTATGGATTGAGGACATGTTGATAAATCCAAGATGGCGGCCATTTTTTGGTGGTCATTTTGGAAGCCATCTTTCTTCATTCTTGAACTGCCCATTGTGACCTTAATATTTCACTGACAGTTATGAAATTTGGTACAAGTATGGGACTCTGGGTATGGATTGGGAACATGTTGAGAAATCCAAGATGGCGGCCATTTTGTGGTGGCCATTTTGGCAGCCATCTTTCTTCATTCTTGAACTAAGTTATGAAATTTGGTACAAGTATGGGACTCTGGGTATGGATTGGGAACATGTCGAGAAATCCAAGATGGCGGCCATTTTGTGGTGGCCATTTTGGCAGCAATCTTTCTTCATTCTTGAACTGCCCATTGTGACCATAATATTTCACTTACAGTTATAAAATTTGGTACAGGTATGGTACTCTGGGTATGGATTGGGAACATGTCGAGAGATCCAAGATGGCAGCCATTTTGTGGCGGCCATTTTGGCAGCAATCTTTCTTCATTCTCAAACTGCCAATTGTGACCTTAATATTTCACCTGCAGTTATGAAATTTGGTACAGGTATAGTACTCTGGGTATGGATTGGGAACATGTCGATAAATCCAAGATGGCGGCCATTTTGTGGTGGTCATTTTGGCAGCCATCTTTCTTCATTCTTGAACTGTCCATTGTGACCTTAATATTTCACCTACAGTTATGAAATTTGGTACGGGTATGGGACTCTGGGTATGGATTGGGAACACGTCGAGAAATCCAAGATGGCTGCCATTTTGTGGTGGCCACCTTTTTTCCTTTACTGAACTGCTCATAGTGACCTCAATATTTTGCTTAGAGTTATAAACTTTGTTACAGGTATGGGCCTGTGGGTATGGATCAGGGACATGTTGAGAAATCCAAGATGGCGGCCTTTTTGGCAGCCATCTTTCTTCATTTCTTGAACTGCTCATTGTGACCTCAATATTTCACTTAAATTTGGTATAGGTATGGCCGTATGGGGCTGTGGGTATCAGACGGGAGCATGTTGGGTATGGATGAGTAACATGTTGAGAAATCCAAGATGGCGGCCATTTTGGCAGCCATCCTTCCTTTTTTTTAGAAATCTGTTCAAACTGCATTGATTCTATACTAATAGTCTAGCATCTTCCAATCAACTATTTCTCCTATCTTCCAATATCAGTTGCTCAGTGGTTTAAGCAATAACATCTTCAATTTCATTGCGCTAGGTCGGTTTTGAATCCGCGGATTCTTGTTGATTGATACATTATATAATTTTTGAAATATTGAGAAAAAAAAAAAAATTTCCGGGCCAATGCTCAGCCACTATTGCATGTACATGGATGGAATTTAGTACACATATAGTCTATATGGTGCAGTTGTGCCTTTTGGGATCAGTATGATACATAACCTATACTTTTTGAAATATTGAGAATTTTGAGAAAAAATATTTAAAATATATATACATGGATGAAATTTGGTGCACATGTAGCCTATATATATAGTGTAGGCCTACTTGTGCCTTTTGGTGGCCTGAATGATACATATTCTAGGGCTAATACTTTTTGAAATATAGAGAAAAAATAAAAAATTATTATTTATTTTCATTTCTGGGTCAAGGCTCAGTGAATAGAATGCCTTAAAAATGATAGAAGAACCCCAAGAAATAACTTTCAAGCTGAATGCGCTCACAAAAAAATTGCCATAGGATTATAATAGGGGGGCTTCTTGCTCAATGGGTGGGGTAAGAAGGCCATTTTATATTTTTACAAGAAGGGTCGTAACTCTTTTATCAAAATTGGTAGAAATTTGTTTTACTAGTTATAAGTAGAGTCAAGTGATCCCTTCCTGACAACATAAGCATTTAAATAATCGACCACACAAAGTAGGTCAAATCGCACCTTGAAGTTAATGGGGGCTGCATGCCCCGCACTACTCTATTTGTGTCTTCCCACGGTTTCATGTACTACAGTTGTGCATATTTGAGATGCCAATATTTTCCCTTTGGACCTTTGTATAAAATATTGGTAAGTATTGACATACATTTAAACATCTATTTCAGCCTCTGTTTGTCATCCGAAATTCCGAATGTGTTCTTTGACTTATTTTGTTCTGTTAAATGTGACAATTCCATTGCAAGTAGTCTCGTCCATCTGTCATCTTCGCTCCCACTTGTGGAATACCACATTCCCTGTTTGGAAGTTGTTCGCTGAAGGTTTGCCGCTGCACAGACTATGTTTTATGTGAGGTGCCTTTAAGGTTGCAATTTAGACTCAACGAAGAACTTTCTTGAGTTGTGTTTTCGCAATAATTGAGTTGCTCATTATGCCTATACACCTTCAGTTTAGGCGTTCTCTCCCTCTTCTCTGTCTATTGATGTGCCATTACTTCTCAAAGACTTTTTAAAAGCTTTGACATTTATTCAGTATAAGATTAGATCATAAAAGAAAGTGAAGTCACTTGCACTTACCTTAGAACTTTCTTTATTTTTCATTGTTCATTCAGTTGGCACGTTGATGTATAAAATTCTGAGGGATAAAAAAGTTTCCTACAGGTAGCATGATGAAGCCTTTATTATAGAAATCTTCAGATATAATTTTACACTGACAAAATATGTCCATAAATAAATTTCCAAGATCGACATGGTTGTTGTCTCTTGGTTTGTCCTAGTCAGTAATTGTTTTGTCCCAATGGGCAATAATTATTCTACGTCGCAGCAATGTTGTGACAATGTCGCAATGTTGCGGTAAATTCCATAGAATTGTACGGCATTGTCACAACATTTTTGAAGCAACATCAACATATATGAGGCTAGCATGCCACTAAGTGGCAACGTTGTTATAATGTTGTGAAAAAATCCTGACGTTGTGGCAACATGATTTCTACAATGCATTTCTACATGACAATGAACGAACCAACCACCAATAAGCAGTGTTGTAGCACAGGCATAAACAATATGGTTCGTGTGTGCTTTGATCCATTCCAGTCAACTCTCTTATTATCTATAACAAGGTATGACAGCTCGAACATATGAGCAGACGGACATGGACTTAGTCAGAAGTAAAATGGCTTCAAATGTATACTTCTCACAAAGCAGAAGCCCTGATGTCGGTTTGATAACTTTCTTTGGTGCATTTTCTAGATACCAACAACACCTGGAAGTGTTGACATTTGTTTTAAATATCAAAATTAAGCAAAAAATTAATCAAAAGTCACATTTCCACACTGAACTGGACGGAAGTTTGATTGTTGTGACAGCCACACCAACAATAACAAAAATATGTCAAATTAATTACTACATCTTAAATACTCATTTCCTCACAAAATGTGGAGAACGAAAAGTTTATTGTGGTGTACAAATTTCACCTTGAATTAATGAATGTAGAAGTATATAGAGAATAATAAAAATCGAAGTGAGGGCATTCATGCATGTCAAGACAAGTGAGATATTAGTAAATTTCAGTTCAGACGGACCACAGAACAGATTGACAAGTCAGTCTATTGAGTATGCTTGTAGTTGTAAAGCTGACAAAACAAAATTGTGAAAAACTCAATTGTGAAAACTGGAATTATAAGGCAAACATTGTTCAATCAAGTGTTCCACTGTCAAGCAATTTGATTACTACAAATGTGCTGATTGGCTCTTCTTAAATGAGTTGGCCAGCCTCTTTGATAGAAATTAATTTTTGGTCCATATTGAACATGTCCAGACCGCATTTTGTAATGCCATAGTAAAGGCAACTGACACTGTACTGAGCCAGATAAGCACATATCTATTGGAGAGATTGATAGCAAAATAAACCATCATTAGATACTACATAATAGATAGATAGATAGATAGATAGATAGATAGATAGATAGATAGATAGATAGATAGATAGATAGATAGATAAAGAGACAGCTTTAGAGGATGATTATTGATACATAGTGATTGAAAATCTTATAAATTCAAATGGATATTAAATGAAGATAAAAAGAAAGGAAAATAAGTAAGTATTATTCTGTGGTGATTGCTTTAATAGTGTTGGGGAGGGCGGTGGTGCTGAATCAACATTTCTCTCAATTGCTTCTCACAAATTTATACAAATATTGCGGTCTGCTCTTGTGAACAAAGCCAGTCAATGTTTATGTATGACCTCCAGGGAAACAACCAATCAAACCTCAAGTGCATGGTTGAATGAATTTTAGATAGCACTGCCCATTGTTTGAATGGATATGAATATGATCAGTTTAATTTTCATTTACAACTGAGCTATCCTTTAGTTGTCAATTCACAGCTTGGCCCACATGAATTTTAAAAGCCTTTGCAGTCAACACAGTTATTTATACATGAAAAGAGTGTTGTTTCTCAGTTGGTGGTTGAACAAAAACGTACTTGGTACCTACTTGGTCCGCTACCACTGTCTTTAAACTGGATTTTACTGTTACCTCTGTCGTCTGCTGCAGTGACAACGTACCAGTTCGGTCTGGAAAGTTGGAGCAGTGCCAAGCAAGCTGTCATACCTTTTCTAATAGTAATAAGCATCAGAGAAGTGGCAGTGGAATGGAACATATCACACATGAAACAGATTGTTGATGCCTGTGGTTGTAGCAATGTCGTGTTACATTGTGTGTCCCATGGGGTATTGAAGTATAGCAGTTTAGGATTAGGATATATTGTGGAATTTATCATGCAGTCTATATGTCTGCTTGTTTTTACAGGTTCCTTTATTAATCAAAGGCAGTTTTTCCTCTCATGACATTCATGAGTCCGGATTAAAGGTCACTTGTATGAGCCCACTAATGTCTGACACCACCAAGTCGCCATGTTTTTGTATTATAGTAATTGTGACTCATTGATCCTGAAAAAGTTGCTACTAAACTTTGTTGTCTGCCACTGGCACAGCAGAAACTGTAGCTGTTTTAGATGTTGAAAGAGATGTAGTCTTTGTTCTCGCTCCTGTCATGTCGGTGTTCTGCTTCGGGCAGCAGCCAAAAAGAGAAGCAAACTCTTGGCGGAACTCTCTCCCGGAGATCAGATACAGAAGAAAGTTGATAGCGTGATTCAGGTAGAGGCAGAATATGCTGAGAGCCCAGTTGAGGCGGTTGAGTGCTGCCCTGGAGTCCTCTTGCCAGTAGTTGCTAGGGAAGTAGACGTTCAGGATGAAGTTGACGCGGATGGGAGTGGTGAGGACCAGGAAGGTGAAGCTGATGGTGATTAGCATCGTTATGATGGATCCGGTCGTTTCATTCTCTTGCTGCTTGTTGTTTGCCAGTTGCCGACGTCTTACCCTGCGAGCCTTGATAAGTGTTATGATCATTATTACATTACACAGGAATATTAGAGTTCCAGGAAAGATGGAGTAAGCTATGTATTCAAACCACGGTCTGATGGAGTAGACGAATAGCTCATTCTTTGGTATAATATCGCAGATTTTTCCACGAGAAGTATCGACTATTTCGTAAAGCACCAATGAGTAGATGTAGTAGAGAGAGAGAAGAATCAGGCTGATCACAAGAAATCGACGTGAAGATTTCTGCATGTTGATTTTCTTTGCCAGAAGTGGTGCAGAAATGGCAAGGCATCGTTCGACCGTCACAGCGGTCAGGATCCAGGTGGAGTAAGAAGTGGAGACGGGAACAATTAAATACCAAACTTTACAATAGAAGGTTGAAAGTGAGAGAATGTCTTTCCCTGTTAGGGCTCTGATCCAGTGCCTCCCTCCTTGTCCAACTGCGATCGTTAGAAAGTCACTGATGGCCAGGACTGTCAAGTACAGAGATGACGGTAGACTGCGAAACCTCTTTCTCCGCAGAACTATCAGTGATGTTATGTTTCCGAAGACTCCAAGAATCAAGAGGAAGGCCCCTCCGTACTGATCCACCCCCTTGGCTATGGCCAGTTCTTTATACTGCTTTTTTGGTGGAGAGTTTCCAGCAGGCGATTGTACTTCTTCATCTTGTTCGGTCACAGAGCTTGCATTCGGAGCCAAGCTGAAAACAAGAAATTAGCAAACTAAAAATGGAAGCTTTTTGCTTTTCACTATCATGATATTTTTTCTTTACTCCTGTTTGCGTATTTTAAAACAGCATTTTGTAAGCATGCCCTTGAATAGCTTGACGTATTATAATTCCTGCAAGTTAATTTATTGTCTTCGTCAGTATCTTTAATTACAGGTGATTTCATTAGTACACGATTCTTAGATTCTAGACCCACCGAATACATGTCATTTTTAGTTAATCTGATTGGTTTAGAAACAACAGAACGTCACACATTTGATTTATCAAACGTAGCAAGTGCTTGTTTGGCATCGATTCCTTACAGGCATGCAAGTGTGAATGACAAGAATCGCATGGTAATGAAATCAACTGTAATGGGGAAATTGTTTTGGCTTAACTTGAAAGGGTGCATTCAATTTACGATGGTTGTAAAGTAATAACTTTAACTGTGATCCCAATTTCACTCTTACTCTAATCTATATTGATTCCTGTGAATTTGGAATGTGACTTGAATGGGCTGATAGTAGTGGAACGTGCCATAGGTTCCGCAACCAATTTCTCAGACTCAATTTTTCGATGCAAATTCTGTTTGATGGGTTCAAAATAAAGAAAATTTAGTACGGGTACCCCTCTCAAAAGTTCGGGCTTACTCCACCAGGGGCCATTTTCCAAAATGGCCACAAAAATTCGTAATTCCACTTCTATTTGGTCTACAAATTCAAATCTTGGGTCAAAATATAGGTTTTAAGGGTCAGGCAACCCAATAAACATATTCCCAAAGGTGTCTGCCCAACCCTTGTGGTCACAATCCAATATGGCAGCCAAAATGGCCAACGAAATTGACTAACTCACAATTCCTGTATCATTTGGTCAAAATTTGGAGTTTGAGCTTCATACAATATGTAAACAGGCCTCACAAAAGACAAATATTGTGATTAATAATATCTGCATTCAATTCTTATGGTACCATATCCAATATGGCCACCAAAATGGCCGTTCAAAATGCCCTAAATTTCGCTTTTATCATAATATGCCACTATTTGGTAGTTTAATTTGGTGAAAACATCAATACATGTACTTTAATAGTTTCAACAATTCAGTTATAACAATTCATTAAGAGGTACACACAAATCTGTTCTAATAAATCTAATATGGGTGCCAAATGGCCGCTCAAAATATCACAATTTTACATAAATAGTTGGTCTACAATTGTAATCTTAGCATCGTTATAAATGTTTTAACCTTCAAAGAATTCTGTGATCTGTATTTGCCAAATGAACACACAACCCTGTGGTTAGAACTCCATTAAGGCTGCCAAAAGGCCTCCCAGAGTGTTCAAATGTGAAATTTTATCACAATTTATTCTTACCATGTTTGTATTATTGTACTACGTTTCATGAATTAGATTGAAATTATGAATATACTGATTGTTTGCCCTAAATTAATTGGCAAAATTTAAAGCTTCTGTCATTGTTTAATACAATTTGATTGTACAAATTTTTGCAATTAAGACTTCTTTTCTGATGGCAACCAAAGGGTCACGTCATCGGTTGAATTATATCTACTTCTGCAGTCTGCATCCTTGAAGCACTGTAGTTGCACAGTGATCTCTGTGTCATCTTGCAGGGAATAATCTGCCTGCACTTCACAAAGGCTGCATTATTGTGTTTTCACCAATAATTATTGTATTTATGGTCTTTGGGAAAATGAGGCTATGTGTATTGTTGGAAAATTATTAAGTAACTAGAACGTCCCATGAGACATAGGCATATATCGTAGGGGGTCGGTAGGAGGTTGTACTTTGGCATGAGATAATAGCAAATGAGGGCGTATCCTGACCAATATGAGGGCAGATGTAGTGGCAGGGTCACATTTGTATGTTGTTAAAAGAAAATGTAAGGGCAAAAGAGCAAGCGGCGAATAGCCATCCAGTATGCCTATGGCAGATTTCACGAAAAAGCTGCAAAATGACTTACCACAACTTGTCCACAAGTTACATTAGCACAACACTGATAAGGCCAGACATAATCGCTTCGTAGATTCTCAGATTTTCTCAAGGTGCTTCTTCTGAGGATAGCTGGCAAGACAAAAAAAAAGCTGAAATCTAAATCTTTTATTGTGTCAATCCATTAAATAAAATCATGGGTAAACAATGTTTTCTGTTGGTTTGGTAGGTTAGAGTACCTAAAAATATGGCCTTGTGCTAATGTAACAATGATGAACGAAGGAGGACGGAATTTTTTATGCTGATCCTACTGCAATATAAATGAAATCACCAGCAGGGTACCACCCCTGGCCTGCTCTTGGGAGACCTGGCTTTCAGTTCAGAAAAAATTTGAGATCTAATCATTTTTTTTTTAACTTAATTTTTATGTACACATTTTGCTAATGTAACACTAAGAAACAGGTACCACACCCAGTTGTTTATGTTTTTGGTGATGTAAATAGGCAAATAAGACACGTTTTTCAATAAAATATTATAATTTCATGTTTGAAATTGGCATAAGTAGTGAGAACACAGAAAAATGTCCATGTAAAAGTTGCTAATGTAACCTCAGTGTCCTGAGACGGAATCGAGTTACATTAGCAGTCTTTTTTTATTTTTCATTTTTTTCAAGTTTTATAATGACCAAGACAATTAAAAATGGTTCCAAAATAATTTTAAAGATGTTTTTTATCAATCACATACCATTACTTTTTCCTGAATTGGTTTTAGCAGATTCCACAGAGTGCCAAAGTAAGCATGTCTGATCACCAGTAAGTTTGGTCGTCCAAAATTGTCCTCATGAGGCATAAAAAAATATCTTTTTAAGAGGAAAAAGCTACATATTTGAGGAATATTTTATTGATATTTATTCATTATCTCACAGATATACTTAGTAATAGGTTTACTTGCTTCAGGAAGCAACAGAGAGATAACAAAAGGGTTGGAAACTTATAGGTAAATTTTAAGAGCACTTTTCGTGAAATCTGCCCTATGGCATGAGATAAGGGAAAGTAAAAGGTGTGGCACTGAAGTAAGTTCATTTCAACAATAAGTTGTTATGCTTGACAGCAATTGGCATAGATTTAGGGACTCTTGCATTTATTGATGCCTCCATCTTTGGAGCCCAGGGAGAACAGAACTACTACTACCACCATTTGCATGCGAATAGATATCTGTGGATAGCAGACATGTGTGAATAGGGCGTTAGAGGAAACAGATAGTTCTGTAAAGATTTAAAAAAAACATCTCTAGAGTTTGTAAAAAGATGAAGATTGAATAGCATGTCAAGATCCATCAAGAAATGGCGATTTGCATACAAAAAGAAAATCTGAGCAAACAAAAATATGATATCAGAAGAAGATTGTAATATTATAATGCATGGAAAATTGGAGAAAGTAATATCAGCCTCAGTTAATGATGAGAACCGATATGGCCACCACCACCCCCAAATAAACCAACACGAAAGAGGAAATTCCTGAAAATCAGTTATTAAAATATATATGATTAGTCTTTCTGGGATCAAAATCACCATATTTTGACCAAATGACTCAGGAATTGTGAGTATCAATAACTCTACAGTCTTCAGCCATTATCACAACTGAAATGTGATTGGATAAGAGACTAGCTTGTCAACATTACAAAAGGCAAAAGGTGTTGACTTTGTGCACCTTACAGCCACCTGGTAACATCATATAAGCAGCCAATTACATCCTTGTACAGGAAATTTCGGAGAGAAAGCTCAGATTACGAGTCAGTCATTTAAGTCGAATTTTTAGCAGGGCTTGCCGACTGGGAGTTAACCGAAATGCTTGTCACAACCTGAGAATGCATGTCACATATCGCCAATTAGTACAGCAGGATACGTATGCCCAGAAAAGAGATCTTCCTCCCAAATTTGAACTTTTTAACTCAGGTATTTACCTCACATTATTCATCTTTTGATTCAATGTGCTCTTACAGTATCGAGTGTATCACTTAGGACGACCTCGTCCTATCGCCCGAGACGCCCAGATTTGGAAAGGACGACCAAGATTTGCCAGTATTTAACTATGAAATGACAAGCTGGGTGCCCTGCATTGGGTGTCAGACACCCAAAATCTGACAACGAATCTGGCACCCAGTACATCAGGATTTGAAATTATTGCATTGCCATTCTTTGACAATAGCAGCCTCAATAATTTGTGATAATCTTTAACTTCAAATTGTCATCTAGCAGGAAAGATTAAAAGTGGGTTTTACGACATACCGGTTGGAGCTAATATATTTCAGTGATGTTTTTGTTTGAATGTGGTGACTCAGATTCCAGGATACCTGATATATTTTGTAATAACCGAATAACAGGAGTCTCCTCATTCTTTGTTGGTTATATTAGATTCCCATCATAAGTAAATTTGATATTACATTCTCCGTCTTCCATGCATTATATTACTGTTATTTAATAATTTCCGGACAAGACATATGGCCTGATTTACCCACAGATCATATAAATGCAATAAATTGTTGAAAAAACAATAACGCAGCCTATATGAAGTGCAGGGAGAATGCTACCTGATAGAGGACGCAGAGATCAGTACCCGACTGGATGCAAGCTGCAGAGGTAGATGTTAACTGATGACATGACCCTTTGGGTTGCCATTAGGAAAGCAATCTTGATTGCAAATGGACAGTAAAATAGCATTAAACAATGAAAGAAACTTAGAATTTTGCTAATTAATCAAGTGCAAACAATCAGTTTATTCATTATTTAAGTGTAATTCATTAAACGTATCGTACAGTAATACAAACATGCTAAGAAGAAATTGTGATAAGAATTGGCATTTGGATCCTCTGAGAGCTCTTTTGGTAGCCTTAATGGAGTTCTAACCACAGGAATGTGTGTTCATTTGGCAAATACTGATCACAGATCTCTTTGAAGGTTAAAACATTTATAACGATGCTAAGATTACAATTGTAGACCAACTATTTATGTAAAATTGTGTTATTTTGAGCGGCCATTTGGCAGCCATATTAGATTTATTAGAACAGATTTGTGTGTACCTCTTAATGAATTGTTATAACTGAATTGTTTGGACTATTCAATTACATGTATTGATGTTTTCACAAAATTTACGATACGATACGATACGATACCATATAGGCTTACAAAAAATGCCCTACATGTACTTTATTTAATCATGCAGTTGATGGAACAAAGGATGAACGATAGCGATTTGTTCTACAATAAACTGTTGACAGTCTGAGACCAGAACGTAAATAGTCGAAATAATGGTTTGAAGGATGATTACGATGTTTCATAATTTTTGTTGCTTTGGTACATGCTATTTCATGATACAATCCATAGAGTGATTTTACATTTTTACAACCGATACGTTTCACATATTTGATCGTTCTTTCAATTAATTTGCAATCAGATTGGGTTAGATTGCCATACCAACAGATGATACAAAATGTAATGACAGATTGGATAACACTGGTATAAAACAGAGTCAGAATAGAAGAGTCCATGTTAATATCTCTTAATTTTCTTAGAAAGTAGATTCTTTGATTAATCTTTTTAAGAATTCTCTCAGCATTTGATGTTCCTTTCATGTTATTGTCTATGATGGTTCCTAAATACTTGTATTCTGATACAATTTCAACAGGTTCATTGTTTATAACAACCGGTGGACCAACACAGGGTTCCTTGCTAAAATCAACAATAACTTCTTTTGCTTTTTTTTTCACATTCAGATCTAGAAAATTAGTTGAACACCATGTGTGAAATTTGTCAATTTGATCGAAATACGAATTACAATCAGCATCAAAAGTCAATTTATCAAGCAAACCGATAATTACAGTGTCATCTGCATATTTAATGATCAGGCATTTACTGTTATCTGATTGACAGTCGTGTGTGTAAAAGTAAACAAAACAGCAGAGAGTACACATCCCTGGGGTGCTCCAGTATTGGTAACAATTGAATCAGAAAATGAATCTTTGAATCTAACATATTGTAATCTATTGGTAAGGAATGATTTAATCCATAAAAGAATATTTGAATTAACACCCATGTTTAACATCTTTTGAATCAATAAATTAAACGACCAAATAGTGGTACATTATAGTAAAGGGGAAAATAGGGCATTTTGAACGGCCATTTTGGTGGCCATATTGGATATGGTACCATAAGAATTGAATACAGAAATTATTAATCACAATATTTGTCTTTTGTGAGGCCTGTTAACATATTGTACGAAGCTCAAACTCCAAATTTTGACCAAATGATACAGGAATTGTGAGTTAGTCCATTTCGTCGGCCATTTTGGCTGCCATATTGGATGCCATATTGGATTTTGACCGCAAGGGTTGGGCAGACGCCTTTGGGAATATGTTTATTGGGTATCCTGACCCTTAAAACCTATATTTTGACCCAAGATTTGAATCTATATAGACCAAATAGAAGTGGAATTACGGCAAATTTTGAAATTTGGTGGCCATATTCCAAAATGATGGAGTTAGACTGAACATTTGAGAGGGGTACCCTCACTAAATTTTCTTATTTTGAACCCATCTAACAGAATTTGCATCGAAAAATTGAGTCGGAGAAATTGGTCACGGAACCTATGGCACGTCCCTCTGCTATGAGATTGCAGCCAACACACACTGTAAACCCAGCTACCAGCAGTTCCCATTAAAACAACAGCACATGCCGTAAAAACAACAATTTTCTTCCGTAAAGTGGCACTATTTGTATTCATTACGTACGGTAGCTGCTGTTAAAGTTACCCAGCAGGTTTTAGGGTGTATTTCATATTTATAGATGAAGTTTATTATGTCCCATGATTTGTGAAATAAGTTTCGTGAAGTGATAACGGACATATAAATTCAACCTAAACCCCAGAAATAAGGAGGTTGCTGTGAAGTCCAAGCATAATCTAGGACACTGTCCTTCAAAAGGCACAATGATACACTGAACAAAAATGTTGAAGTTCTGGTGGCTCAATAATTGTCAAATTTGGCACATACCTCATGTATGACCTTAAAAGCAATTTTGGAAAAAATTGTGAAAAAGGGTTGACTTTTTGCTAAACACAAGTGACATGACTCATTTTAGTGAGCTCTGTTTAAACATCTGTTCACGGACTGTGCTTTAATTATGGTTGGATCAAAGATCACTTTTTTTCATCTCATCAAGCAAGGAAAATGGTGAACTATCCTGACTACGAGGGGCGTTCAGAAAGTTCGAGGCTTTTTTTATATGGACACTTATTTTCAATCTAGAACTATGAAATTTTCACAGGGTAAAATTCAGCATATTTGGAATGGATTCCCAAAATTTCAGACAATTTGGACATTTCTAAGTCATTCTGTGGTTGCCATGGAAACTGAAAGTTCAGCTGGTCGGGGCAAGTAATACTGAAACCAAGAAAGCAAACAAAGTGTGACTGTGAGAGACTTCTCGATATCACCTGTATAAGTGCGATTGGAAATATTTGACTCAAGAAATATGATATTAGCTTCTAAATATACTTTCAAGCACACTAAATGTGTGTACACTGAACCCATGTAGGAAAGCGCTCCTGCCTGCCAGATTTAGAAAGGGAAATTCCGGCGGCAGGGGTGGTTTTCCCTGGCTACATAAGGACTTGTGAAAGTATGGATTCACTGGTATGAGCAAGCAATCAAAATGGGCAGCATTATCCATCCCAGCTATTCCTGTGACATGTTGCTTTACATAAGCCCTGGTTTTTCATTACTTAAGTCCATGGGGGCCAGAGTTTCAGGCACTGGAAGAGAAAAGGCTTTGGATGACCGAAATGCTTTCATAGAACTTCGTTTGGAGGACTTCGAGGATCATTTATTTCAATGGGTCAGGTCTATGAATTAATGCTTTTGGTGAGCTTGGAAGTATTTTATTATATATTTGTTGTATCAAATATGGTCAAACTCACTGATGCAAGTGATAGAGAGAGGTCTCTCACAGCCAAAATGTATCGGCTTTCTTGATTTCAGTATTACCTGCCCCGACCAGCTGAACTTTCGGTTTCCATAGCAACCACAGAATGACTTGAAATGTCCAAATTGTCTGAAATTTTGGGAAGCTATTCCAAATTTGCTGAATATTATCCTGTGAAAAATTCATAGTTCTAGATTAAAAATAAGTGTCCATATAAAAAAAAGCCTCGAACTTTCTGAACGCCCCTCGTAATTAAAAAATATTGTGGAAAGAACAGCAAAGTCATTGAAATTGATCATCACAGGATCTTGAAATTTTGTGACTTGCATTTTCAACAACAGCCACGGCGATTTGAATTGACACAAAAGTTTTGCTCTCAAAAATCTTAATTTTTTGTGAATATACCTGATGACAACAACGAAGTGTGTGCAAATTTTCATTGTAATATTTTGAGAGAAAGTACCATTTCCAGCCATTTTGCAATGTTGCATTTTTAATGGAACTCAGTGTATAACAAGATAGATTTAATTATGCAATGGATCTTGTTTTTTGGCTGTTATGACATCTTTTGTAGTTTTAATGCCAATCTGTGTGTTTTGTTTCTATAAATCACAGCAAAATGTCCAGATATTACAGAGAATATATCTGATATGCACTGAGCACCATTAAAATCACAGCATTGCAAAATGGCTCAAAAATGGTACTTTTTCTCAAAATATCAAGGTGAAATTTTGCACACAGTTAGTAGTTGCCACCAAGTATATTTGTTTAAATTAACGTATCTCTAAGTGCGATATGTTTGTGGCAAGTTAAATCGTGATGGCTACTGTCGAAAATGTAAATCACAAAATTTCATGATCATGCGATCATTAATTTCAATTATGTCGTGGTTCTTTCCTCAATATTTTTTGATTAGTCAGGAAAATTTACCATTTTACTTGCTCAATGAGATGGAAAAAAGGTGAAATTTGACCAAGCTGCAATGAAAGATGATGAAATTAAACAAAGTTTAGTGTCAATGTCAGCCTGCGCCCTATAGGAGCTTTTTGTTAAAATCTTCAAAAAAAGATGTTTTATTCAAAAACTTTTCAGAGTTTTATTATTGACTGATTGTCTGTGTTTGTGTTTCTATCCTGGCTTTGCATAACAACCCCATTTTTCAGTAGTTAGGTTCATATATACTTTATTTTCAGATACTGATGCCAACATCTTCAATTTTCATTCAAAATCTGCTTTATCCTCAATATGTTCTTGTAAAAAGGTTAATGGGACAGCTTTTTCAAGTGACGTGCATGTTAGCGGAACATTTCGTGAGATTATTCCCAATCCAACAAGCCACGAAATCAATATTGTCAATGGCAACAAAATTCTCGAGAATTCTCGTTTAAGCGAGAAAATGCGGAGTCATTGTTGATCTCGAGACTTCTCGAGAATTCTCGGTCTCGTTGGAAACACTAGTTGTGAGGTCAATGATGTCCCTGAGTGTCAGTACGTTCAACACAAACATGCAGTGTAAGCTTTCAACTATACCGAGAGAGGACACAATCAACCTTGCATGGTTTATGACCTAACAAGTCTTACAAGTCTAAAAACAAAAAGCTCAAGTTGATCCAAAGAGAAGCTAAATTATTAATAAGAACTACTTTACATATTTTATGTGCACAGAATTACATGGCAGTTAGTATAGTTACATGACCTCACACCTGAAAAGGAAAGATCTGAGGATTAGCTTCTTATATTTCCCAGTTGCAACTCAGCATCAGAGCAGAAGACGATTAGCAATTGGATCCTCATTTGACTTATGACATCACGGAAAAGTTGGAATTACAGGTTATTCTGAGTCTCCCCATCTCTACATTATAATTGGTCTTTCCCCTAATGCAGTTCCAAGATTGTCCATGTGCAGTAACAGTGCAGGTGTCAGAACTGTTAGTCAGGTGATGTCTTTATGAAAGCCCCCTTAATTAGTAGACATAGCATGTTGCAGTGAGTTTGACCAATCATTACTATTCTCAGAATAGACTTGTGAAATGGAGGTGTTTTTTTTTCTTCCATACGGAAAAAGACCTATGTTTCAGCTCGAGACTGACAAGTGGCAGCAGAATGTTGTCAGTCCCTGGAAAATGGAATTAGGTCAATATTTACGTTTGTTCCATGACTCCCCAGCCACATGCGCTCTGATTGGTCCAGAGCAGGTCCGTAAATCATGATATTCACCTCCCGTGCAGACGATATTGACTTGACAGTTTACAATGCAAAAGATTGAACGGACCTTAGAGGAAGCACTTGCTTTTGTGACCTACAACTGCACAGACAAGGAAACGATTTGTGTTTTTTCTGTTTATAAAAAAATCATTTTCTAAAAAGTGCCAAAGATACAAAACTGCTTATGGTGTCAAAAGTTGCGCATTTTTGTGATGCAGTAAGAATTCTAATTCTGACTAAGATAAAATTATTATTGGCTTTACGATGTGGCATTCAGTGACAAAAAGTCCCCAATCTTGGCAGTTTTTCGTCGATATGGCTGTGTTTAAATGTCAAAACTCTGCTATAAACTTTTGAAATAAAATTATTAAAAATATGTATCATCGAGGTCATTACTTCTAGATTACAAAAATTTGTAACGTTTTTGCGACAAGCCAGTAGTTACTGATTTATGACGAGATACATTAAAAAGATGTTGTTCAGAAAAAACACAAACTGACTTCAGGCTTCTGAATAACAGCTTTTATGTGTTTAATCATGGAACAAAACAATTATTGACTTCAGTTTCGGTCAATATCAGGTTTTACGGACCTGACCTAGTGATATTCACTTCGGCCTCGGTGAATATCACCGGTCGGGTCCGTAAAACCTTATATTGACCTCAACCGAAGTCCATAATTGTATAATATATGACTCGTCACAATACCAGGTTGCACAACATGTCTGTATCAAGATAGTCTATTTTAAAGTTTAAAAAAGCACTCTGCTCTGAATGAAATTGTTTGAAATCATGAAGACAAAAGAAACTTTTTTAACAGTTAATCTTGATGATGCAGAAGAAAGAGGTAGCCAACGTCTGATCGTTAAATGACGGTTTTATACCCTTTTTAAGACTTAAACTTCAGTCCTCTGACAAGGCATTTTTGCCTCAAAGCAAACATCCAGACAGAGAAAAGGTAACCTAAACCTGACTGGACAGGACTGGACTGGACTGGACTTGCGTTGTGCCGGTTTTCCGTGGATCAGCTGAGTATGGCTCTTCCTCCCTTTTTGTGGAGGGTGGTGCACATTTGTGACCTGCTCCACCAAAATGAGTTCAAAGTAGGCAATCTGTATTTTCCAGAAATGAGCAAAATGTGTCAAATGGTCATATTTTTATGATTTCTAGCTGTTGGTACCACGTTTTAGCAAAAGTAATTTTTGTTGATTATCTAAGACCATTTTAACAAAAAACAGATTTTAAATAATCTAAATTGGGTATCATTCTTGATTTTCCTAGTTCTTTTATTGTAATGGCGGGAAATTCAAATGCCTATTTCTCAAAGTTTGATGTTTCGCATCATCAATGTTTGAGGTGCCATATCGTTCATTTGCCACACAAAAAGTATACCAGATACAACCTGCCTTCATTTAATGTCCCATGGGCTTGGACTAAATTGAGTTTGGAGATGGGTTTGAAACCAATCCTTCCGAGTCATTCATTGGTTACACCAACATGGGGTCACTCAGATGGTAGCGCTCCGGACTTCTAAAACAATCCTTGGGTCCTGGCTTAAATCCGCCTCTGCTCAAGTCACCTGGGTGCATTTTTGTCAGCAGCATCAATCATCAGGTTCACTTGGCTAGCCATGACATTAAGAATTGGAACGTGGGTGTAAAATTGTTGTTGTGGTTGAGTCCCAAGGGAGGGCATCGGAAGAAGCCACCCCTACATTAGCTATTGCTGCCTGATTATAATTGTAAGTTGAGATCAAATTGCTTACTTGAATGTTGGAGAAGGCAGCGGAAGAGGCCATCGCTACGCCGAGACCCAATACTGTTACTGTCATGTAAATATTGTACTTACAAGGAAATGTAATTTGGTTTTGTGGTAGGTGGCTGCATGTAGAGGCAAGCCCTTTGGTTGATCACAATTTTACATCCGTAAAATGCACAAGCCTCCAATGAAATCATGTGTGGTAACATATCTCTCATACCAAGGAGGAACTCTGTGAAGCCTTCGGAGTTTGTACCAAGACTTTTTAAATTGTGCCTCTTACGCAGAGCTCCACACTAAATCTAAGTCAAGATCTGCAGGCTCAATTTGTCAAGACTCCAAATGGTTGCTATAACAATCTCTTCACTGCCTCTTCAATCTTCACTATGAAACTTTACATTGAGATAAATTTAATTAGAGACATCATCACTAAGAAACAAAATCCATACCATTTCGGTTACAACAAATAAGAACAAATAGTTTTAAGATCCATTTGGCGACAACCTGGAATTCTCTTCTGACCACATTTGAATCTTTGCGGACTTGCGGTTGAGGTCAAAATCACAATTTCCTTCGGCCTCGGTGAATATCACCGGTCAGTAAAACCTGATATTGACCGAAACTGAAGTCCATAATTGTTTTGTTCCATGATTAAACACATAAAAAAGCTGTTATTCAGAATCCTGAAGTCAGTTTGTGTTTTTTCTGAACAACATCTTTTTAATGTATCTCGTCATAAATCAGTAACTACTGGACTGTCGCAAAAATGTTTTACATTTTTGGAATCTAGAAGTAATGGCCTCAATGATAAATATTTTTAATAATTTTATTTCAAAAGTTTTTAGCAGAGTTTTGACATTTTTACACAGCCATATCGACGAAAAACTGTCAAAATTGGGGATTTTTTTGTCACTAAATGCCATATTGCAAAGCCAATAATAATTTTATCTTAGTCAAAGTTAGAATTCCTACTGCATCACAAAAATGCGCAACTTTTGACGCCATAAGCAGTTATGTATTTTTGGTACTTTTTGAGAAAATGATTTTTCCATAAACAGCAAAAACACAAATTGTGTCCTCGTTTGTGCAGCTGCAGGTCACAAAAGCAGGTGCTTCCTCTAAGGTCCGTCCAATCTTTTGCATTGTAAACTGTCAGGTCAATAACATCTTCACGGGAGGTGAATATCATGATTTACAGACCTGCTCTGGACCAATCAGAGCGCATGTGGCTGGGGAGTCATGGACAAAACAAATTAGCAATCATTGAGACATGATAGGTACTAAAGGACATGCAAATGCGTTGAGTGCTCCAATATATACCAGCGCACTCCAAAGCACAGGAATATTGGCGAAGATATCCTGAAACTGTGTTTTTTATTTATTTAATATATCTGTCACAGATTTTGTCAAATTGTAAAAAAAACATTTTCTCCAAATTCACGGTTATTGTTGAGTGTCGTTCGATCTAATAGATGAAGATCCCTTTCTTTTCCCCGGCTTATGTCTAACTGCTGAAATTCACCACTATTGATGAATGTTAATTCGAATAGTCAAGTTGTCATGTGACTTTGGAGCAGGCTCCCACTATTTTTATTTATTCAAAATATGCAAATATTTGAATGGGGAAAATTGTTTGCAGGCCAATATGTTGTCAAAAATAAGTGGGATGTACGAGGTCAACCATTGCATGTGCAATTGTGCACCATGCATGTGTCTGTTCATTATTTGCAGAATGGCTGTGCTTCTGCAATTGCCAAATTTGAGTTGTATGAGCTCGTAATATCTTATTATGGTACTATGATATTCATACGCGAGTGATTGATATGACTATGACATTGTTTCTCTGTCGCCATTGTTTCCTCATTATCAGATTCTTAAACTCAAGATTATCTATTTATTTAGCAAAAAAAAATTACCCAGGTTTATACCTATTCATTCATTTAAATTTTATTAACTTTACATCATGTTTTACTGTTTTTTACTGATGGTGCATGTCTCTACAGCCTAAACCCTTTTAAATTAACCTATAATATTCTGTTGAAGTTTTTATGATGTTACTATTTATGTATTTATATCGGGTATCAAATAAATTTAACTTTACTAACTTAAACTGCAAAGAGCACTTACCTTATTTGGCATAGTGTGTGATCAGCTAATATTAATAGGAGCAAGGAGAAAATCAACCTGTGCTTCATCATGAGTTGAAAGTCTGCAAGTCTCCTCGAGATTGCTTGTGGCAGCCTTTTGAGACTTCACTCCTTGCATACATTATGGTGGGGCCAATGGTGGAGCCTGCAAAGGAGGCATGCAGCTCACTTTAATCTACAACTCAATCTGCAGACACTGAGCTGTGTAGTGGTGTGTGTATAAATGTAGTTCCAAATGTATCCTAAGGGCAGACATAATTGATTTTTAGCTTCTCAGATTGACTGGCCCAACAGATTTTATATCCCTGGAAAAAAACTGACTTTTCCAACAATTTTTATTCCATTGACATTATAAAAAATTTAAATTAGGGACCGTTCATAATTTATGACTGAGGGCGGTTGGGAGTTTTGGCCGAGGGGGTACATACTTTTCACACGTTTCGAGGGGGGTACTAATTTTTGACTAGATGTCCAAGGGAAGTGAGAACTTTTTACAAAACATATGCAGATATGTTGTAAAGCACGGATAAACTCACTACAATATATAACTTACACCATCCCAATATGGCGGCCATCTTGTGGCGGCCATCTTGGATGGCGTAGAAGCAAGAGGGCTGGCCTATAAGGGAAGCTATTCATGCCCTGAGGGCATGAATAAATTAAGCTAATGAGGTAATTCGATACCTTTGAAGTAGGGTAATCAATCAAGTGTAGTTAATTGACCTGTCAAAGTTGACATGCAAGCTGTCACATGAGAGGGGTACATATAATTCACCTGTCAAAGCGGACATCTGCTTAATTATAACGTAGCATAAGGTAGCAAGTTATGGTCTCATGCCAGTTAGTTGTATTTGAGTGGTTATAAAATTTGTATTTGAGTTGTTATAAAATTGCTTTAACTTATTACCCTCAAAAGTATCTATGTGTATATTAGAAAAGAGTCAAAGTGTTAGTCACCAGCAATATTTTTAAAGATGTGTTTATATATTGAAATATCATATATATCTTTTTTAACAAATGAACTTACTACTGCTCAAAAAATAATAAAAATAAAAAATAGTCATTCTCATATGCTATTAGAGTCAGAGCAGAATCTTAGGTCCCTATGGACCCTCAGTATCTTATAGAAGGTTAACTAGGCATTGTTGTCAGGAAAACTATGAGAAAAATGCTGCTACACTTGGTAATACACAAACTTTAAAAACCGCTGCTGTTTCTAAAATATTTTCATGGATACCTGTTACTACATTCACCAACATCGCAAAGCAGAAGTTAGAGAAAAACTGTGAAATTAGTCTAAATTTCCAATCCACAAACTTGTAAGAGAACCATCTGACAGCTGTAACTGTCAGACGAAATTGACTATGTATATCAATGTAGCCATGTGAAAAAAGGTCTGTGCTTTCCCTTTCTTCCCTGAATATTGTCAGACAGACTAGCTCGGACATGCTCAATAGCATTCTGTGAAATATCGCTAGTATTTTATTCTGTTCGCTTTAATGGTTGAGGTCAATGATACAGGAGATCGACTACGATGGACTAACAATGTCGACAAGACTATTAAAATGCGTGCTGTAGCTGTTAGACTCAGTAGAACACCCGCGAACGAAATACAACCCAAGGGGAAACATTTAGACGCTTATAACCAGACGTCAACAACAAGAGACTGCACAGGTGCGTGATTGCACCTGTGAAACTGAAAAAGTAGACCTCAATACATTCGCATCATGTTTTAAGCTACAATCCCCTACCTTATCCTATGCCTGCTTCTTCCTGAATCTTGTCTCATAGCGTACGATTGCAGAAGGCCATTCCACGTCACTTATTCGGTAAAATCCAGTTCAATTCGTTTCGCAATGGACGTATATTCGACATGTTTGTTTGGTGCAATCCACAAAATTTTGAAACTGCGCATCCTCCACCGCGCACATCTCCGGGCGCAGGTGTGCATTCTGGGAAGTCTGCAGGAGCTCAGGCTGATCAAGGCGACCTCTCTCGGCTTAGCAATGTACTGCCTGACGTGTGCGTCAAATCAACTTCTGACTAATTTTAACATCTATTTTTTCTTTCTTTTTGCCCTGGTCACCCCAACAGCGTCAATTAGAATGCATTTACTTGGTCCTGTGTCTGTTGAACTAAGGTCTAATGTGTTAAAACTTTCAGTCAGAGTGAATGTATTTCAGTAGGTGGCTGGCAGTCGGACAGATAACAGTGAATGAAGTGCATCAGACTCGATCAGTTGAGTGAGCATATTAAAATGAATTCTCTTCATTCAAAAACTCACAGAGGTGAGGATAAAGTGCTATTCGAGATGGGAGAGGAGGTTCAAGACAGTGGTGAGCTCAGGGATGTTGAAAGGCTGAGTTTAAATAGTGACTATCATTCCATTGACATAGGCAGTGCTGAAATACCTGATGACCGTGATGAAAGGCATAGTTTAAAAAGTGAGCAAATACCTGATGACCATCATGAAAGAAAGAGTTTAAACAGTGGCCATGATTCTATTGACATAAACGAACTGCAACTGAATTTGCCTCAAAGGTCGGATTGGGATGATGAAATAGACTCCAGCAGTATTTTGTATTGGCCCCTGTGTGGTAGTTCATTTCCAAGAGCCGAAATAATATATCTCGTGCAGGTCAGCATATGTTTTTTAATAATCACATGTTGCCTTATAAATTTAAGTCTGCAAATTGGAAATAGCAACTTATGGGCCATATTGCTCGCCTCGAGCCTCGGTTACATTTTACCAAGTCCGGGGCTGGACAGAGCTAAAAAATTTACAGCCAAGAAGGAATTGAACAAGATTTGAGAGAAATTTTTTTCTTAAACCTAATTTTTTGAGAAAATTTTTGTCCTGTAAGAAAAAGCATAATACCCCTGACCCCACACATTGTCACACAGTCAAATTACTTCCATCTAACATAGGCTTTGATAGGAGCAAAGCTTTTCTTTGCTGAAATCCAAAATATTGATGTTGTTTCTGTTGACTTCCTTTGATTCACAGAACTTTCATCAAGCATGGCTTTTTCCTGAAATCCAAAAATTGCCACCCCAGATAATTCAATTTGAAATTCCTGTTTTCACTCTAATTATAAAGGGACCCTAATGAAGCTTGTCTTGTGGGCATGATGGAATTGTTTAAACAGCTAGGTGTGCTGTTTACCCTACATTCCTCAATGGGTACAGTCGCACTCACCCTACACAGCACCCTGGGAGATTACAGGAGGGTATTTTAGACTGGCTTTTACAAGGACTGGCTTAACATGCCTCTGTAGTTTTGGCACCTTCTTGTATCAACAGGACAGTCTGGTAAAGGCTTGGTGAGGTGGGAATTGAGCAGTAATAAAAAACTATTGTCAGCTCTCTGCTGTTTTGTTATTTTGGAACATTTCTTATAATGCTGCATTGGCTGTGGATTAAGGACTGCACCTCTGTTCTACTCACTGCATCTTGAAAGGGAATGATGACAAAAGGTCATTTCATAATTGGCTCCACTTCAGTAATTCCTTCTTCCATGTATGCCCTCTGCTAACTGTCCTCTGTCCAGAATCTTTCTGATTGCCATTGCCTACACATCTCTGCTACAACTTCATCTCAACATTGCACTTTACACCACAGGATTATTTTACTCAGGGATTTCAACTCTTTTGCTACCAGCATTTCTAATATTGAAAATGGCAAATTTTTTCACCACTGACCAGCTGACCAGCATCACCAGCCAGATCGGAGATGGTGTCTCCTCCATGGAGCTGGACCTTCAGCTCGCAGAGAGGAAGGAGCACCATCGCGTTATTGTCAAGCAAACAAGTGGTGACATCCGACAGATGATTGTGCTGTTTTGGAAGGACCTCGAGACCCTAGTTCAGGAGATGAGGAACCATCGTTATGCCCTGCTGACAGTGCCAGCACATCAGCTGATCACCATTTCCCCTGAGCTGGAGCTTATTAAGACCCGACTCCCCGGTGACCCCTGGATCACAGGAATTGCAGCCATCAGGCCCGGAGACCCTCGGTTCCTGCAAATAGACTTTCTGAGAACCGTCATGCCCCTCTCCATCACACTCTTTGATCAACTCATCGAAACGCTGGATGAAATAATAGCCACAGGACATGCCAGGGCCTTTGTACCCCCATATGTGCCGTCAACACGCTACATGACTCTGTACAGGAGGAGGAGGATCACCGAGGTGACAAAGGAGGATCGCGATGTAGCTGACAGATACTACATTAACCGGGAAGAGGCCCTCGTCATGGAGCCAGGACACCGCATTGCCAGTGCCCGTGAGACCGAGGCATATCAGGCCCGGGCAATGCTGTTCAGGCCCTACGCTCACATTAACACTACCACCACAGGAAGCATTGACAACCCCATAGTTATTCGAGACGACTCAATTCCACAAAGGACTGCAGGTGGCTTTCTACCAGCAACTCACATTCTGTCCGAAACATACACTCAACTACCAACTCCCGAGGCCATCTGCAGTCACTTTGCCATGAAAATTTTCGCTTTGACAATTATTAAGACTGTGGGCTTGCCCATGCATGTGACACATTATGACCTGAACTCTACAGCATCCTCGCATGCTCATGTTGCTCAAAACTGGAGGTACTTCCAGTACATATGCGAGTCGCACTTAGACATCTGAAATTCCCCAGGCCAACTCCCAGCAGTGCTTACGTCAAGGACCTCCTTAATGGAGCAGGCCTGGGGTCTCCATACCACATGGCCCTTCGCGAACTCAATATGTCGACATGCCTGACGAAAAGTCAGTTTATGGAGACCACTGCCTTGAACGTGATTTATGCCAGCTATGTTCATAGCTTCCCCTCCCCTAGGCAACTTTCTGCATACAGATAAGGGAGAACAAAATGACAATGTTGATATGCTTGTGTGACAATGTTAAAGTGACAATGTTGATATGCTTGTGTGAATGCTAATTGAATTGTTTTTTTTTTTTTTTTTTTTTTTTTGGTTGGGGTAGGGTTGACAGACGCATTTGTAAATATAACAATTAGGGGAAGGGATACATTTCGTATATTAAAATTATTTTCTATCTATAAATATTTCGTTTGTATATATTATTTCACCATCTACTGTTAAACTGAACCAGCTACTGTTGAATTTACATCAAAGTATCTCCATTTAGAAATACAACTGTCATGCAAATGAAAAATGAGATGTGAATCCTGCACTCATTGTGAATCTCAAAGAATATTATCGACTGATGAATTTGCATCAAAGTATCTCCATTTAGAAATACAACTGTCATACGAATGAAAAATGAGATGCGAATCCTGCACTCATTGTGAATCTCAAAGATTATTATAACAAAAAGAAAGAAACTGCTTCTTCACAGTGGTCTGACAAAAGGGTATGAGCAGAATTGTTTTATGTCTGGTAAAGTCTATGCATTTGCAAAAAAAAAAATGAGGGTCTATCTGAAACCCTCATTGTGAATCTTAAAGATTACAGGCTTAAGAACAGGGTCTGGTGACACCTTGGTAATTCATTTTGGTTTTTTCTGAACAGATTTGTTTCCTCAAATTTGATGCAAAAGAAAAAGTTTAGCCCACCTGGCTTTGGTTGTAATCCTTTTTTTCAAAAAGAAGTGGCTAAATCAAATTACATTTTTAACATTATCAAGAAGACAAAGAATATACATGTGACAAATTAGAAATATGACAAACTCTTAAAATCTCATTTTAAAAACCTTTAATAAGTATTTGTTTCTATTTTGTCAAGGACACAGGTATGACAAGAAAATAAGCACAGCAGAAAGTATGACAAAGTAAATATTTTCTAAAGCACCTTTACTTTTATTAATACAACCCACTTAGAAAATTTACGCATAGTGACTTTCTTTCTTAGAATACCATTCAGAAAATAAAATTCTCTATATAGTCTCATCATTACCCCCATCATCAAACCCCATTAATATTTGTTGACTTCAATTTAATAATTTTTCAGGAATATAATACTCTTTTACTGGCAATTGATAAAAATACAAATGAAAGCATTTAGTTTAAAATCAACATGTTCTGTTTGAAATAATTTTAAAATTAAAATGAGACTTCCCCTAATTTTAACAATATTAAATCATAGCTTGTCAGTGTTGAGCAATTACAAAAGAAAAGCACCCTTAGCTCAAATGAAATAGTGACATTTCAGTACCATGTGTCAAAAATACAACTTGACAGATGCCAAACAGGTATCACCAGGTTTAACAGTAAAAACTAACTAAAAATACAGTGAGTCTAGCCTAATTTTAAACAATATTAAGCCATAGCTTGTCAGTGTGGGTTGATTTCAAAAGAAAATGAAATTTCAGCACCATGAGCAAAAAATACACCTTGACAGCTGTCAAAACAGTTATCACATTACACAGTACAATGAAAATAGTATTACAGTGCTACTTAAGTCTATATATATATATGTACAGACACAAAAAAATGATGGTACTCTGAACCAGTTATAAACTTGGAAAAAAAAAGAAATAATTAGAGAAAATTGCATTTAAAAATAAAGAACCCAGAGCTGAAATAAGGCTTGGTCTACACTGGAAAAATTAGCTATTGTTATCAGTCAAAAAAAAAAAAATGGTTGGTAAGCACATGAAGATAAGAGCAATATTTACTTAGTATATCAATGTATTTTAAAAAGAAAATTTGATTAGAAAACGGATTTAGTTAAAGAAAGTTCTGTTTAAATATGTTATCCAGTGTCACAAAACAAAATTTTTACAGTTCTAATGTTCCTCACGTTAACGTCGTGGTCTCAATGAACGGGCATCTGCCCTAATAATGTTAGCCGGGTCTATATCGGCAGGAAGACCTCTTCTTCTGGCACGTCTTCGGACGACATTTTGTTCCTCGAGGGGGGCAATGACTAGGGCTGGCGGCTGGGGCAAGCGAGGCGCCGGGTGTTGCGCTGCCCGGGCGACTAGAGGACCGGCCTCTGGAGGGTCTACAGCTGGACCGGGAGCCTGGGGAGGCCGAGCGTCCTGGTCAGCTGGGTGCGCGGGCCCCGGGGGCCGAAAAGGCCGGGGATCGAGTCGGGGGGCTCCATCAGCCGCTGGTGCGATCACCGGTAAGGCGGCTCCCTGAATACCGTCTGGTGTATTCAGGGGGGCAGGTGCAGGGGGAGTCCGAAAATCGTTGTGAGGGGCAAGTTCCAGGTCCATATCCTTGTGACGTATCCCTGAAAAGAATCAAAAAGTGAAATTAGATAACTAATTAACAGAAACACATGGAAGTGTATTTAATTTGATACAAAAGGCTGCTGTCGCAAAGAAAATTTACATAATAAAGTATACGTACTCTATTTAGATGTCAATCAGAGTGCTGTCCGCAGGTACAAGGCGAATCGTTTCTGGAGTACGTACTCTGCACTGTTCATTGACATAACCCAGGTTATTGCTAGCTGCATCAAGTTGCCTGCCATACTGCGAGGGCTTCTTCTGACAACAATTCTGTTTACAATTTTCTCTTATTGTTGACACGGCCAAACAAGGTAACAAGAGGAAATTACAGTACGTCTCGGCAGTCTTGGCTATCCAGTTGGGGTACACTTTGTCGTATGCATCAATACGGATAAGAATAAAAGCGGAAATCACCCCTAAAATGGCCATCAAGATCAGCAGTGCAACAGCGGTCCATCCACAGGCCTTCTTCCAGGTGGGCGTCGGGGGTGACAGGCTTGCCGGCGTCGGGTTCTCGGGCGTGGTTCCCCTGGAGGAGGCCCCCGTGCTCGCGTCTTGAGTGCTCCACAAGTTCACAGTGTGACTTTCCACAGTACACGTAGACTCCAAGGGTGCGTCGGTCTTGAGACTGCTAGGGTCAAGAACACTACACTGCAGCCACCAGTAATCCTCAACAACCTGTGCGCAAAATTCCTCGGAAACCGTCTCAATTCTGGCATCTTGAAATCCATAGGTGTTGTCCAGGGAATCCATATCAAATCGGTCGGGATGGGTGATCGTCATCGTTAGCCATTTGTCACGTCGCAGTCTGTAAGGAATTTTAGGAGCTGTATCACTTTCCAAGCATGTGATACCATCATCCTCGCAGTCGCAATTCCTTGTCTGACCGCAGAGAAAACTTTCTCCTAAGTCGAGACACACCACCGCTGTCACCAGCAGTAGCAGGCCTTTCATGATGGATCCTTAAAATTCCTAAAGTTATTCTCTGATATTCTGAACTTTCTCTCTCAGTCAACAAATACAATCTGACAGTAAAGTTGGCCTCAGCAGTTCACCAAGTAGTTTTGACAGTTGACAGCAAGCAAGCTAGCAGCATGACACGATTACGTAATCGAATGCATTGCATTCACCCTTTGTCTCTGTCTGGATCCAGGGTAGCTAGACAGGGTGCAAGCTAGAACCAACTAGTGAATGTTACATAATATTACATCGCATTGAGACTGGTTGTCTGCTATTTTAGCAGTTTCATTCTTAAGACTGCTATAGAGCATTGTCTGGAATACTATAGAATCTGTATAGTCTGAGTAATATTTGTGTCTGTAATATATGAGTGATTCTGCCCTTTTTTTCAATGAGCTTTTGAATTCTATTGATATGATCAGAGGTTCAGAAAATAATGGGCATTGACAGTACAAATTTCTACTCATATGAACAAAAAGCAAAAAGAAAATAAAACAAAGAAAGTGACCATATTTGTTCTGCTTTTATTTATTTATTTATTTATTCCTTTAGCAGTCACAAAAACAAACAAAGAAACAATATAAGCCCTGAAAAAATACAAAAAGAAAAAACAGTTTAACCTATCTATTAAAGTTATTGTACAGTTGTTTGTGTTCTATTTTTTATTTTTTTTTTGGAATACTTTGTCCTGTTCACAATTTCATAGGCTAGTATACATTGAGGGTTCACATGAGCTTTTCATATAGTGTAAATGATTGTCAAGGAGGCCAGGCTGTCAGGCAGCTGGTTACCCTTTCAGAGGGGTGAGTAATTGTATTACCACCTTTGAGCATGCAATATAACAGTCAATTGAAACTTCTCATATGAGTTGTCCCAGCACAAAAGCCTAATTTGTTGTTGTATAGGGTGCTGGGGTGAGGGGGCTTAAAGTTGCAGGCAGGGGGGCTGTCACAATTAGGGTCAAAATGAAATGGCTGCCCCAGTGGCCTGTGTTCTTTGCATTTTTTATTGAGGCCATTTGACTGCTCATCAATCATGTGCAATTGTGCTCACGCAAGGGAAAACTTTGAATTTCAGGGAAGAGTCTGATCAGGTTACTGAACATAGTCCCAATGAACAATCACATCAGGCAAGCAGGGGATTACCAGGGGGGTGCAAGGGCTAGGGACTAAAATGAGGGGGCACCTCTCTAATCGTATATTGGCATGTCCACCTACCAACTCTTCTAAACTCTTGGTTCAATGAAGCATGAAAAAAAAGAATTATGTCAGTAGCTGTTGTCACAAATTCCTCATCAGCCAAAGGTAGAACATCTTTCTACCAGCTTTGGTCAGCTCAGGTAAAAACCTGCTTTAAACAAGGATCTATGCCTATCAGTACTCGCAAGTGAAAGCAGTTTTATTCTCATCCCAACAACAGTGAACTGTACTCATTAGCTTTTTGTTGCTGAAAAAACAAAAACAAGGAAAGAAGACAATTCAGCAACCTTCAGACTCTGGACTTCAGACTCCTCATCTCCAGGGGACCTTTTTGATCACAGGTAAGTCATTTGTTTATCATATCAGTGTGCTAAAACTCGAAATTAGATTTCCTTTTATTTTGGTTAGATTATCGTTCTTGACCAGGTGCGTCGGCCGTGTTAGTGTATTTGAGTGCGTTTTTTGACGGTCAAATAGTCAGTTTTTAGCAAATTGAAAGTTGTCAAAGTGTGGACACTCTCAGTCACTAGCAAATCACGCTCGCAGGTTTTAAGGAATCATGTCAAGGGCCGTATTCTCGTTAAATTCTCAAAAGTGCGCATATCATACAAGGTCCAGAATTGGCATTTTCCAGACACCTTCATGACATTAAACTCCAAATTCGCCTAACTCGGACATCATTTTACACGTACAAGACATGTCGAGTGCAGCTAAAATATAGGCCTAACGAATTATAGCTTTATATCTCCAAAATGTCGCCATTGGGCCAAATTTTCGTTAAATCTTGATGCCCCTATTTTGACGAACGCTGAGTAAGATGGAAGAGCAGGCTTAGATTACATGAGTTTACCTGTAGAGGGCGTAGTAGTACGGTGTAACTTGAAGGAGCCCCCTAGCGTTAAAACATATCTCTGTCATGAATCCACAAAGCTCAGAAGGGGCATCTCTGCGCATAAAAAAAAACGTTTTGTTATTCTTTATTTCTTTAAATCTGGCCATTTCAATGACCCTGAGAGTAGAGACAGGCAGGATTGGGGTGAATCTTGGTCAGCAGTCCCTCGTACCAATGGCCGAAGCAGGTGGGGAGGGTTAGAAATTATTCATTTTTAATATTTTTTCATTTTCGCAATATTTTCTGGGTTAAAAACTACGTAATTGAAGGTAGGCAACTCATGCGTCTAAGTTTTCAACAGCTCGGTCTCCCCTGAGCACTGGGGTCTTAGAGAGTAGAGCATTGCTGTCATGTCTTTTCATGCGCCTACTTTTCTTCTGCGATAACTAGCTCTCTGAACAGTCCGCCAGAGGGGGCTTATCAAACTTTTCCATCGGCGTCTGCCTCCCGCGACAGTTAGAGCAGACGCTCTTCATTTTCAGGCGACTACTTTTCTAATGCGACACCTAGCTTTCTGTAAAATACGCGAGAGGGTCGCATGAGAAGCTTTTTGCTCGGCGTATTTTCCCCTCGACAACTAGAAGAACCGATAGGGGCGCTGTGCGCAGTATGTCGTCTGCACGTCTGCTCTACTCTAGGCAAACACGCCACCTATTGCTCTCCCTCTATAGCTCTTGGTCCTCTTTGTTCAACGTTTTGCCCTGCACCGCGCTGTGCGCACTCAAACATCACATCACTTGCTCTGTCTGTTAGTCAATTCTTCGGGCATCTCATGCCTGCGCAGTTGGTGCTTTAGTCCACAATATTATCCTGCAATGCTTTAGTCAGTCTGTCATCCCTGCGCCTCGCTCGGAGGTCTTTGTAAACAACTCGTTTACAGGCCTGTGTCTCATGTCATTGTCAAGCTGTTGTGTCAGCTGTCGATAGTCCAGGGCCTAAGCATTCCCCTTTGCACTCTTAACATTCAGCTTTCTACCAGCGCTGCTAGGTCGAGTCGTCATTGCTTTGCAAGTTTGGGGGTGGTTAATTTGATAATATTGAGAAATTACCTCATGGAATCCAATAATTTTTTGTTGCTGTTTGTTTTGACATAAGTCAGCTCTGACCAAATAATCGACTTTGGCTTTAGATTTGAATACAAATGCATGCTTTAATTCGAAAATATTGCTCTGCAAAGTCAAAAAAAAAGTTGGCAAACAATAGCAAGTTGCAAAGCAATGCTGAGTAGACCTTGCATGGGCTTTTTGCAGGATCTCAAAATTAAAAAAAACAATGAAAAAACAGAGTCAATGATACTTTTGTTGATGAAAATAAATTTATTCTCTCATATTAATATACACAACACTACACAATATACGTACATATTTGAATATCCAACACCACACAATCTAACTGGACAAAATTTCAGTTTTTTTTTTATTTTATTTTCACAAGAAAGCCAAACACCTCACTGATGAATGGGCAAATAGGCACATTCTTACTCATGACAGTCTACTAAATACAATGTCAGAAATACATTTACTTCACACATTTTAAAAAGCTCACTGCTGAGCTCTAGACCTTTTGCTACAACAGAGTGGAACATTTCTACCAAAAAAAAAAACAAACTAGAATCACACGCGATGATGAAATATTTTGAAAATCATGCTTCTTTCAGCTCATCAAGTTTTTTTTTTCAACCAAAAACTAGAACCGCACGCGGTGCTAAAATGACAGGAGAAATATATGTTGTCACTACGATTAAAAATCCACAATGTAATACATATAGCTTTTCTGCAAAAACCAGTATTATTGACAAATAGGGACAAGGTTGGTAATAAAGGCATGCTCTAAGGCTCCTCGACATTAGGAACCGAGACCGAATAGTCGTCTGCATTCAGTCCTAATGCAGTCGCGCTTTTTCTTCAGCTTGGCCAGCACTCTCTCCCAATTATAACCTCTACACCAAAAGTAGGCAAAAATTAGGCAATAAAACGCGCAATGTTTAGTGTCTAAGAGTTCCTTATTGAGCATTTCGCATTTGTGCTTCTTGGTGAACTTCTCAAATTCTTTTCCGTAGGTTTTGTGCCAAGCTTCGCCAAGGCTGTCAAAGAGCAACACTGAATCATGAGCAACCACAAGCACAACCCAGTGACCAATATCAGGGTTCCGCGAATGTCCCATTTGGCTGGTACCGCCTCCGCTAATGGGCGACCACAAGAAGGACTTCTGAAAGCCCGCTCCACTGTCGCTCACCTCGGTGGCAGGAATCGAGATGTTTTCCTGGGGGAATGGCCTGGCAACTCCGCGACTTCTGTTATCCCCTGCAGAATCCCCAGATTTACAGGGATCACGACAACTGTGCCTACTTCCCGAGCTGCGTTCGCCACTCCTGCTACGACTCCTGGTGCGGCTCCGACTTCGGCGCCCGTCTCCATCAGACCTCCCGCCTCCAAAAAGAGACCTCGTTCTATGAGACATCCACCGTGGTGCATAACCTCCACAGACTCCTCGGACTCCTCCCGCTCCAACGTACCCCATCCTCCCATCCTCCAGGCCTTCCGTGGGAGCCCTCGACGCGGCTGTAGCAACGGGTGAGTACACATTTTCATTTATCGTGACATTGAGAATGTAGCAGCTTTGTGTAGAGTCCTTGCTGATGTATGGTAATATTTGACAGGGTGCTATAGCCATCACAAAGTCGCATGTTTTCTGGTCGTTCCATAAAATCTCATAAATGGCCGAAGTGTTCATGTTAGGAAAGGTAGACGTTTCTTTCAAAATCCAATTCTAGACAGGCGGGCGTCTTGATCAGGGTTAGCATAACTACGCTTTCGGGTAGGGCTTTAGAGAAACGCAATTCCACCCGAACTGAACCGTCACGTGCGGTAGGATACTGTGTGTCTTGGTTTTGGGGATTTAAATCCACTACAAACAGACTGTACCCTCCGGGGAACTCTTCAAGACTGATTCTCTGACCGTTTGGAGGGGTTTTACTCTTCCCAGCATACAGGCCCGTGTAGCCCTGAATATATTTGCCTCTTTGGAAATCAAAAGTGAGCGGTCCTCTAGCCGTTGGACAGCCTGACAGACTTATGGTCAAATTATTTAAAAAATAATGATGAAAAAAAAATGGATTTTTTTGGATATTTCCAATTAAGCTGTCCCCTGCGACGAAGGCAATTGCAAGCGAGCTCGGGATTTTGGATTGAAAACAATCCTCCATATAGTACGAGGTTATTCCGCGGGCTAAACTAAACTTGCGGATGTCCTCTTTCAAGTAAAAGTAGCGAGCACGGGAAAGCCCGGAGCGGAGTACTTGCTGGTGGCCTACAAGTACTTGCGGACTAGGCGTCACCTGTTTCACTATCAGAGTAATATCCTGTATTTCCAAAACGTAGTCGGTGTCTTTGGTATTCGCCGTTATTAACCTAAACTCCGAACTGGTGGGGACAAGCATTATGTCTACGGAAACTGAATTTAAGAGATATTTCCCCGTCTTGAATACATCCACATCCAATTTCGACTGTACTTCCACCGATTTACTGCCTTCCATGAGCGTCGCCCTCTTTCTAAAGCCTTCATTACCTCCGTAAGCCATGGAATTAGTGTCCATATACCCGGCAGCGTCTTTGTGAAACATGGCGCATTGGAGTTCCTCATCGGACATTTCCCTCTCCTCCAGTAGAGTGTTCATCATGGCCATATAGCAGTAGCCCGTCACACCGCCCATTACGACCGTGTCATTATAGCGTACCTCGGCTTGATGCCAGAGTGCTTGGGATAAATTATTCACCGGACCCACCGAATATGGTCCTTCATCACCTTGTTCGACGTCTTCACCACCGCCGGCTTCTTCGGCGTCCTCATCCCTCGTTTTCTTGGGTTTCTTTGGCACCCTACTCCCGTCGGAGCGTAAAATGCGAAGAGTAGTCCTAACAGTCACGTCGGAGAGGTCCAAGTACGAAGAACCCGCCCCGGGAATTCTAAATTTGACATTGCCCTCCGTTGAGAACTGATTCGAAGCTTTGTACTGAATATACTTGCAGTCCTGCACACCTAAATTCGAAATGGGCGTGGTGAAGACGTCGAGGGCTGTTTCGTATGCGAGATCGGCTTCCTTTAAAACTTTTTCTCCACTGGCCATATTGACAGTTTGATGATGCTCTCTCTCTCTCTCTCTCTCTCTCTCTCTCTCTCTCTCTCTCTCTCTCTCTCTTTCTCACGAGATCTAACCGAAAATATCGGAGTTGTCCTTCCCCTTTCTCGACTTTTTCCCACCGCTGGCTGCCGATTTCTTTCGAGAATTTTTGTCACTAGTCTTGGTACGCTTGCCTGTGCTTTTGGTTCCGCCACTACCGCTGCTCTTCCTTTTCCTCTTGCCCTTACCTCCCGATGATTTGGAGGCGACTGAAGGCGCCACATACTTGGGTGTGTTTTTGTCCATTTCCGCTCGCGCCATGTTGGTGAATTGCTCCACAGGTGTGACAACTTGGAGGGGGAGATCTTTAGAGGTGCTGGTGTGAGGTGTCCCCGACTTATTCTTAAGAACCACCAGTTCGGGTTTTGCTCCCCACGCATAAGGTTTTCCGACCGTTTGTTTGAAATGCTCCACCCAGGCGTCATTACCTATGGCTGCCACGGACTTGTATTGGGGATCCATTTCAAATCTAGTGAGCAGCGACTGACGTGTCTGTCGTTGTTGCTGTTGTGCAGCTCCTGCAAGGGTACGTTGTCGCTGTCGCAGATTTCTATACTCAGCTCACTCAGACTAGTCACTCTTAGAGGTACGTATCGAACTGAAGGAAAACGCACGCAGCCGTCGCGTTTTATCTCGCCAAGGCTGAGAGAGGCTATGATAGGTCTGTACGTATCCCCCAAACAGGAAAGTTTGCACTCCTTACAGATCACGTATAAACTGTCGTATTTTTGTCCCCTCTTGATGGGCGGGAGGGATAGTTCTATCAGCCCTAGGCACCAGCACCCTCGCAGCATACCCTGTTGAAGATCATAGCGTTCGACCAGCCCGCACGTGAACTTCACCGGTGTGTTGCCCTCATGCGTCAAAGCATCCCGATTGCTCTCTAAGAATATTAACATGGTGGCCCTTCTCTTCACCGATGTTTTTTTCTTCCACCAGTTCTCCCCTTTGCAGTTGTTGTTGTTGTTGCGGATGTTGTTCTCTTTCTTCTTCTTCTTCTTTCACCAGTAGTGAGCTTCACTATGGAACTGGCTGCTAACCATTCGTTATATTTTCGTGGCCAACTTTGATATTTGACCAGCTGCTCCTTCACGCCATTCCGCACGCGGCTCTTCAAGACTTTCTCTATCTTGAACAGGGCATTGGGGTCGTATCTAACGGGGGTTATTTCACCCGAATAGAATTGGCCTGCAACGTCCTCACCCGAGAAGTCCCTCAAATAATACACGGGGACGCCTTCGTACACGCGTCTGTCCCTCACGGTATACACTTCTCCTGTAAATTGTTCATCGTATGCCCGGTCAAAGGGTTTCTGTCTAAAGTAGGCCACGCGTACAGTCTGGCCAATGGTAAAGCTGTATTGCTGTCTCTTTCCCTCACCGGGTCCAACATCCTGAGTCCTTCGCTTCCTTTGGCCCTTGGTAGGCAGAGCGTTCGCCCTTTTCAGAGCCCTCTTCAGGGAGTCGCGGTAGCTCTTAGAGTGCGTGACGTACTGATAGTCCCACACGCTCTGCTCGTTATCCTCGGTCACTTTGGACGGTTGGATGCCTATACTACTATGAGGAGTGTTGTTGTAGGAGTCGACAATGGCCTGTAGTCTTCCCTCATAGGCGTAGGAGTTTGTGTGTTGGAAAAATTGAAACAACTTTTTCTTTAGGGTTTTAATCATAATTTCGGAGTAGTTCGCTTTGGTTTCGGTATTGGCCAGTACGTGTCTCACTCCCCTGTCCTTGAACAATTGCTGTACTCGGTCATTGCGGAATTCCATGCCTCTGTCCGTCCTCAAGAACGAGGGCGCTAGACCCGCTCTGTCGAAAATTGCCGTGAAAGCCCTCTTCATTTCGACACCTCCCTTATTTTTCACCGGTTCGACTCTGCAGAAACGTGAGAAGATGTCCACGGTGACCAGGATATAACCGTTGCCCGAATTACTCCGGGTGAAACGATTGCCCGTCAATACCAAAAGATCCGCATCCCAGTTGTGGTTCAACCCCTGAGAGATCACTCGTCTGTAGGCGGGCTGTCTCTGTCTCACGGCCTTGTGGAGAGTCACGAGGTCCTGTCCTTCGGCCCACAATTTTATTCTTCTCAGAGGAATGCGATATCGACCCTCTTTCTTTATGGCCTGGTGTAGCTTAGAAACGCTGGTGAAACTCCCAGAAGCTGACGGGTCGTAAAATCTCTTGGAGAGGTAGGAATCGATGTCACGAGGTAGTGCCATGAAGATTGTCGTTTTATCATTAATATTATTGAGTACGTATCCCCCAGGGTGGTTGGGACCCACCTCCAAAACTCTACAACTCGATCCAGGCTCTGCGCGCTCCCGAAGTTCCGCTACCTCCGACTCTCCTACCTCCTCTGCCCGTTTCCTCAACTTTGCTCGCTTTTCCTACGTTCGAGTCCGAGGACTTTTTAACGACTTTCTTGCCGTGCTTGTTCTTCAGGAAGTGCAGCACCCTCCTGAGTTTCTTATTGCCTATTAGTCTCAAAGGCACGTTTTTCTCAAGCAAGATTGCGTAGAACGTTTTGTAATCTTTAGGCAGAGGGAATCCCGAAGACTGAGTGTGTAGTAAAGAGGCCGAAAAGTTCCTTCGTCCCCCTTTACCTCCTTTGTAGGGCGCCAGAGCTTTGTAAATGGCCTCCGCATTTCCTCGAGTCACGTCGTTTCCGAGGGATGCTTGGACCTCGCTCAACACCGTGCGTTTCTCCCCCTTAGATTCGACGCGTCTGGAAGTTGTGGGCTTTGCCAACTCTGCCGAGTCTTTCTCGGAATCCTTTGAGGTAATATTCTCTTTAGGCTCCTCGACCTCATTATTCTCTTCCTTAGACCGGGTCACTCCCGTCTCCGAGAAATGGTTCGACTCGTCGCGTTCGGGGGAATGGGTTGTGGCCCGCCCCAGCATCCCGTGAACGCCTTCGCCCCGAGTCGAAGTTTGTCCACCTTCGGTCGTCGGAGCTTTGGCGGGGTCCGTTTGAAGGGGAGCGTCGATCCGACGCTCCCCTTCGCTCGGACCCCGTAGCTTGCGATCCTTCATCATGCTGAGGTATTTTTCTTCGGGTACCACGTAAACTTTCCTGTTGAACTTCATTGACGAGGTCATTATTGGGGAATAGCCTCCGAGTCACAACGTCCTAATGGTTTGAGGATTTCCTTGTCACCGCCAGCGCAGACGCTAATGTCTTTTGCGTCCTCTTCCGTCTCCTCCTGACTGGGGAAGTCACTGGCTAAGCCTGACGAGTGCTCGCTTCGACTCTCGCTTTCACTCTGAAACTCGCCAGTGTTGCCACACCCTTCGCTATCCTTCAACTCGGAGGCCTCGCGCGGTCTTTTGAGCAATGTCTCTTGCCCTTCCAACGCTTCTAGTTCTTCCTCTTCTACCTCTCCTCCCGCTTCCGACTCATCCGAATCGGTCGCGTTAGAACAAGAATCCGTAGCCGTGAGCTCATGAGATGATGATGATGATGATGATGCTGATGATGATGATGATGATGATGACGATGATGATGATGATGATGATGATGATGCTGATGATGATGATGATGATGATGATGATGATTCGATCTCGGTGTAAAAACCCTCCGTCTCAGTGCTGCTGCTGCTGCTGCTGCTGGACTCCTCACTTTTTCCACCCGGGCTAGGAATGTTCTCTCCAGCACGTCGTGTGCACCGTCTAAACTTATCTTTCCGTCCCTTCTCGGAACTCCTCGGTTTCGACGCGCTCTCCAGTTCGCGTAAATAAGGGTAGCACAGTTTCAGAAAGTGTAAAACTGTCTTGTGGTGACGCCTGAGGGACTCCTTGGCCGGAGAACGATGACGAATGGTCGCAAGCCTCCTCAGGAGAGCTTTACTCTTGGCCAGTTCCAGACAGGTGCCCGAGGATACTTGCAGACCCCCTCTTAGCACATTCACAATTAATTCTATAACTGCCAGCGCGTGTTCTCCATCAATCCGCTCGAGTAAACGTTGTGTTAGCCGCGGGGAGACTTTGTTCGTTCGAACCAGTAGTCTGATGAAAGGAATACATTGCAGCAATCGTGTTGACATGATGACAATTACGCCGGGTAATGCGGGTGTCCCTGGGAGAGCCAAAGAGAAAGAGAGCTGGAGAGCGAAATGACTGTCCCTTACTTTTTCGTGTACAGAATCAGAGCGTCTGAGGGTAGAATGCCTGTGCTCAGTCTTATGTCCTCATCGCCAGAGCCTGTTAGGTTGTTGACGAGCAGGTAGCCTCGCGGAACGCGAGTGGCGTCCTCCCACGCTTCCAAAAGTCTTTTAGGGGTGGAGGGGAACATCTGACGTGACAGGTGATGTATTTGCTGAATGTCTCTGCAGGTCTTCATCAGAATGAGGTAGCTGCTATTCAAATTTATGGTTCTCGAATAGCGAGATTGGTGAAAGATGTTCTGAGACAGCATTATAACGGAAATGCGACGGTGATGCACCTCCCGCGTGAATAGGGCACACATCTCGGAAGATTTGCCAATCTCGTCAAGCAGGTCATCCAGCACGAGTAAATTGTGATGTTGAGGGTCTTCAGAGCCCAGGCTCTCAATCAGTTCCCGTCCGGGTAGGCCTTCGTGTAACGTTAGGTTTTCCACATCAGCCTCCAATTGAGTAAACACTTTTTGATACACGCCATAGGCGTATACTATTCTCGCAGGAGGAATCTTGTACAGGCTCGACGCATTCCTCAGTATTTTCATTGTTAATACGGTCTTTCCTGACATCGAAGGGCCCACAATCATAGTCGAGGAGGGGCATTCGAAACGGAATACATTCTCCCCTGGTGCTGAAACACTAGCGTCATCATGCTTAGCCGTAGTCGCTTCCCCATTCATGTTGATGACTCGTAAACCTCGAGCAGTGTGAGAGAGCTCTTAGAATGTTTTTTTCCTTTATCTTTTAAGAGCAAACCCGAGAGATGGCGCTCAGGCCACGATTGGTACGGGTATCGTCAGAGGGCCCAAAAAGCGAGCAATGAATGCCCAAGTCAAGAGACCTCGCACTCAGTCGAGTTCTGAAGAGGAACGGCCACTGACCCTCCCCAATAAGATGTCCTTGGGAAAAAGGAAGCAGCCTGTTGCGAAAGTCCCCAAGAGAGGGGGAGTTGACGATTGGGAAGGCTATCAGGCCGCCTTTAGTCAGGTGAGCTCTATTCCTCAAACGATTTTTGACAACTTCTTCTTCTTCTTCTATGTCTATAAATCAATCATTAGCTTATAAAAATTTACTCTTATTCAGGACCTGCTGACTCACCTGGAGGTTGCATGCGAGCGACTGGTGAAGATCTCAACCATTTGCAATGCGGCCTGCAGTGGCAAGAAAAGGAAGCGGGAGATGTCTGAAGATGAAGATGGAGGTGCTGAGAATGATGATGATGATGATGATGATGATGGTGAGGGAGAAGAAGAAGAATTGAGGGCTCATTTGGAGGCTACAGCCAAACGTTATTTAAGGTAAGTCTTCTCTCTTCTTTTTACAGCAGTAATAAAATACAAAAAGAAAAAAGAAACCCTTTATTACACGGTACATTGTACTGAATCCTGTCCCTTGTTTTTTTTTTTCAAAAAAAAGGTTGCGAGAACGTCGAATGCGTAGCAAGAAAAGACGCGTTGCCAAGGCCGTACGAGTGCTAGGACAAAACGACGCGAAAATGGCTGAGGACAACAGAGACGACACCCCAGTAGCGGAGACCAAGAGACGCGTTCCGGTGACATTCAAGGAACCAAGGGAACCAAGGGAACCAAGGGAGCCTGTTGAACCCGAGGAGTCTTCGTACCCGCGTTTCGTAAACATTACGAGCGACAGCTCTTCCTCCATACTGATACCTCCCACCCCTCCGGTGCCAGGGTCTCGTCAGGAACGATTAAGCGCAATTACTCAACCGGCTCGACCTTCCAATTGGGTTCCCAATTCTCAACCCGATGAGAAGCTGAACGCTGTCTCCCCGCGACCATTTCATTCAACACCCGAACCAGGTCCGTGTCCTCCGGATGATGTGATGCGAGCTATGGGGTGCAACACTTCGCAGGAGTGGAGGGCCACCTGTGAAAAAATGGCAGCGCATTTACGTCCTTGCGAAATAAACATCAGGTGGGTACTATTCTCAAAGTATAGTATTTGAGGCTACATTTTAATTTATTTTTTCCAGGAGAAAATTTATGAATTTTAGTATCTAACACCACCATACCTTTATACTTACAGTGCCATTCGAAGGGAGAGCAAGATGGAAGAAGAAGAAGAAGAAGAAGAAGCAGCGTCAAAGGTTAACCGAATAGACGAGACACCCCCCAATACATCCAAGGATGCTGCAGGACGCAACGTTCAACCGCCTGTTCCTGAGCCTACCAAAACCAGGGCACGTAGTCCAACAGGAGAGCTCTTCTCATCATACAGCTCCATTCCCAGTACCATTCCCGAGCACGTTTACACGGACTCATCCTATGACAGGGACATGGTGGCGGCTGCTGATGAGTGAGTGTGCTGTTTATAAGCATTATTTTTTTGGTTATGACTAAATAAAATAGATATAATGGACTTCTCCTTATAACGCTTTCATTCATTCATTCATTCATTCACTCCCTTGCAGAGCGGAGAGGCTGGCTGAGAAGGAACCCATTAAGCCGGCGCAGAAGGAAGACAACCTCATAAGCGAGCCTCAGCCTGGGTGTTCAACGGCAAACCGGACGTATCGGGTGATAAGACTCCGCGTCAGGGCTTCAGGCTACACGTGCCCGTGCCTGAGGATGATGCCAAAGCCGCTCCTGATGGACTCACATCCAGGTGAAGTTCGCGTTTAAACTATGAAAATTCCGAAAAAAAATTTGTCAAGAGAAGGGCTATTTTTAACTTTTTGTCATTTTCTATTCCAGTGAGCGACAGGAAATTTGGAAAGCCATGAGCACAGTTGGCAAGGTGAGCGCAATGCCTGAAGGCGACATCGAAGGCGATAGTGACTTGAAGCAATTGGTTGACATTCTATACAATGCAGGGGAATGCACAGGGGAGGGAGGTGTTGCGGAAAGACTAAATGCTCTTGATGGGGTGGGGGAGGAGGAGGAGGAGGAGGAGGAGGGGGAGGTTGGGGGCGTAGAGGTAGGGGAGGAGGAAGAAGCGCCTGTTTTAGACGCTGTAGACGCTCAGGTTGCGAATGAGAGTGATTTGTGGGATGACACGCCACAGGGCGAGCTTCCCGGGTATGAGTTTGATGATAGGATGCTTTTTAGAGGTCGCGATTATGCATTAAATTTCCATAGAAATATGAGAATCGATGCGAGACATCTAGAATTTGCTGATGGTCTAGCGACAGAAATTGTCTACAAAGTGTACTTTAATCAGAACTGGAATAACGTAGTTTTGGCAGAGGTTTTGGGGGAATTGTTGGACATCATGGACGCCATAATCGAGAGGCTTAGAGTATGCTACAGTGACAATGATCTGGTTAGGGTTTATATTTCGAGCAAGTCCTTCTATGCGCCTCGCACAATAGGTCTGATGCCCCTCGGCGAATTGACAGTGGGACTGGTATCCGACGTGATAGAAAGCGTGCTGCAGTCGGACGAGTCCCTTGTGCTGGATGAACCACTGGACATTCATGTCGCTGTGGTGAGGAACCCGAGAGGGGCTGGCCGTGTGGAAGGGTTGCTTTACAACTTCGGAGAGGGAGATTCTCTCCGCTACTCAAAGGCCATTTCACAAACTAAAGTGTTGGACAACCTGTGTCTGGCCAGATCGGTTACTGTAGCACTAGCGAAGGCCCGTAAACTGGAGTGCGAGGAGATTGGTGATGGCGTTTTACTCAGACAGGCCCAAAATCATTTGGACCAGCTGTACAATGCCAGACGTCAAGTGCTGACCCGAGAGGCCAGATCTCTACAGTCACTGGCGGGCTTCGCTCTCGATTATACGCCCTCTTTTACTGACATTGCAGCTTTCGAAAGGGCTGTGAACTCGCAGATTGTAGTGTTCCAGTCCGGTACTGATTTAACGCCGGTGTATGTGGGCAACTCTGAGAGGCAGAGAACTATCTATCTGTTCTATGCCAAAAGGGACAGTAATGACAAAAGCCCGGGTCACTTTCATGCTGTCGTGAATCTTCTGAAGATGTTCAGAGGCGTGACCTTCTGCACAAAGTGTAAGGCCTGCTTTGGAAAGAAGGACAAGCACGCATGCGCGAATGAGTGTAAATCCTGTGGTGTTAATTCGTGTCCCATTATAGAGGAGGAGAAAAAAATGTGCACCACCTGCAACAGGTTCTTGAATTCTCAGGCCTGCTTCGACGCTCACATTGAGAAGGGTGTGTGCGCCGAATCCCTCCGTTGCCTAGATTGTAACTATTTTTACCGGCGGGGCGCCGAACACCGTTGCGGCTATAGATTATGTCGAATATGTCAGCAACAGGTGACGGGTGTACACTATTGCTATATACGCCAAAAGAAACCTAAAGCCATTTCGGCGAAGTACATGTTTGCGGATTTCGAGACGGACCCGAATGGCGAAATTCATGAACCGAATTTGGTTGTGGCGCATTGGCAATGTGAACACTGCGAGGGTGTCAGTCATCGTGACAACCCTCGATGCGCTCACTGCGGAACCCCTTGTGTCAAGTGTCGCGGTCAGGTGGGACGTCATAGGAGGGGCGACGATCTTCGTCAAACCTGCATGATGAGCTCCGAATGCGGCCTGAGAGGTATCGAATTGTTTGGGGAGAATATAGCTCACGAATTTTGTCTGTTCTTTTTCGATCGCCCTTTTGAGGGTTACACATTGCTATTCCACAATGGCCAGGCGTATGACGCTTATTTCCTGATGAATTACGTGCTGAACAGTCTAACAAGACAACCCCACATGATACTCAGGGGTAGCAAGGTTATGTGTATCGACACAGGCAAATTCCGAGTTATTGATTCCCTTAACTTTCTGACAATGCCATTGGCACAAATGCCCAAAGTGTTTGGGTTGGGGGGTATCCGCAAGGGTACTTTCCCGGTCTTCTTCAATCAGAAGGAGAACTGGGACTACATAGGGCCAATGCCGCATCCCTACTGCTACAGAGTAAATTCCATGAAGCCTCGGGCCCGGAAGGACTTCATGGAATGGTACAGGCAGCAGAAGGGTGCTGTGTTTGATTTCCGTAAGGAAATCTCTCAGTACTGTCAGGATGATGTGAACATCCTGCAAGAGAGCTGCAATGCCTTCCGAGCATGGCTCCTTGGAGTCACCTCTAGGGAGGAAGTGTTGGACGTAGGGGAGGGAGGGGAAAGAAAGACACGCACCCGCGGAGTGGATCCTTTCCAGTACAACACACTAGCGGGGGTGTGTATGGCCGTGTACAGGCACCTGTTTCTCCCTGAGGAGTTTGAGGTGAAGACCGAGGAGGGGCGTACACTTAGTGAGGTCAGCACATATGACAGAACAAAGTTCTACGATTGCGATGGCCAAGAGGTGGACGCCTCTTCTGTTGAAATAAAGGAACGCACTTTCAAGTCCACCCCATTCGCACACATGCCAGCAACGGGGTTTGGTGGTCAGGATAATCACAGCATGCTCTCCATTCTGTGGTTAGAGTACGAGGCCCGACGTCACGGTGTGGACATCAGGCACGCTCGTGCAGGCGGCGAGCATAGGGTACCCAACACTAGAGCATCGGGAGGCTGGCTGAAACTAGACGGCTACCACCGCGATGAGACCACAGGCAAGGAGACAGCGTGGGAGTTCATGGGGTGCGTATTCCACGGCTGCCCAAAGTGCTATCCATCGAATCCCTTTGGCACTAGCCCCCGCCACCCTCACACTCAAGAGCCCCTGGACGTGCTGTACAAGCGCACCCTGAGCCGACTGGAGTACCTGAGGAAAGAACTACATCTGGAAGTACATGTCATTTGGGAGTGCGAGTTCAGGGCTCTTAGAGCGAGCGACCCTAGCATTGAAGAGTTGGCTGAGAAATACGATCTCATGCCCCGCTTGGACCCCCGCGAGGCCTTCTTTGGAGGGAGAACAAATGCGGTGAAACTCTACAGAGAGGCAAAGGATGGTAAAAAGATTGGATACATAGATATTTGCTCCCTGTATCCCATGGTGCTGAAAAATGACATTTACCCTTATGGTATTTCAGAAGTCATTGTTTCACCCGACACAACAGATATATCCCAATATTTTGGTTTGATCCAGTGCCGGGTTAGAGCTCCGCGAGCTCTCTACCATCCCTGTCTCCCAGTGCGCAGTAACAATAAGCTCCTGTTTCCTCTCTGTCGCACGTGTGCCACAAATCTCAGCCAGAAGAGCTGCACGTGTAGTGATGACAAGAGGGACCTCATTGGCACTTTCACAACGGTCGATCTGGAGGATGCCTTGTCAGTTGGCTACGTGATTATAAAGGTTTATGAGGTGTATCACTTCAAGAGGAAAGCCAAATACGACAGAGCAGAGGAGGGCTCTGGGGCTTTTGCCGAGTATGTGAACATGTTCTTGAAGGGCAAGCAGGAGGCCTCGGGTTGGCCACGACCTGACATGACGAGCGAGGAAAAGGCAGAGTACTGCAGGGAATACGAAAGAGTTGAGGGTGTTGTGCTTGACCCTAATAATATAGCATACAATTCTGGGAAAAGGGCAACGAACAAGTTATTGCTCAACAGTTTCTGGGGAAAGTTTGGCGAAAGTAATAATCATCGCATTCACAAACTGGTGAAGACAGCTCCGGAACTGCTTAGGGTAACAACCGATTCCTCAATCAAATTGAAAGATGTCAACGTGTTCGCCAGAGATAAATGCCTACTGCAGTATGCCCATGCCGAGGGATTTCTACCCGAGATGTCTCACGTGAATGTCTTTGTGGCGGCATTCACCACCTCCAACGCGAGACGACGGCTTTATAAAACCCTTCTAGCCTTGGGGGAAAGAGTTCTCTATTTCGACACCGATAGTGTCGTATATGAGTATGATGAGGGTGATGAGCACGAGTACAAACCCCTTCTGGGCGACCATCTAGGTCAATGGACGAACGAGTTGGGTGAAGGCGAGCACATCACCCGCTTCGTCAGCAGTGGACCAAAGTCATACGCGTACTTGACAAACAAGGGGGTGGTGATAGTCAAATTAAAAGGGCAGACATTAAACCACGAAAATTCGCAAAAGTTGAACATGGATGCTATATGTCAACTCGTGTTATTCTGGGCTGACCCTGACACCTACCCCCTACCCGAGGGAGTAGAGGCTTACATAGAAGCGCGATATGACAAAATCAGGCGCTGCAAAAAACGCTTTGTCCTCCACAGTAGAGAGGAGCTCAAAAGATTTAGAGTGACCTACTGTAAAAGGAAACTAGTAGAGGGTACTTTTGACACTCTGCCCTATGGTTACTAAAGTTCTGTTTTTTTAAAAGTACACATACGTAGTTCAGTTTTGTATTTATTTTAATCAAGCTCCTATACTATTTAGAACATTGGTTTACTATTGCGACTTATCATTTCAGGCCCCTGGAAAAATAAATAAAAATGCCACCCATTAGATGATGATGAGGAGAGAAAACTATATTTTAGTTCTGAATGTTAGCCAGGCGAAAAAAAAAAAATACGGCTATTGTTATTGTGTTGAGTTGTAATATATATATATATATATATACGTGTATTTTGTGTTATTCATCTGTACATTTTCATTGTTAACCGTAACAAGGATTTTTTAATGTAAATAAACGCACTCTTCATTTCACAAACTACGTATTCGTTTTTCATATTTCCATGAGCAAAGATGTGTAACAAACAACATAGTCAATATTTTCAGTTGAAATTATAATCTTTAATTCACAGCAAACAACTACAAAAGTTCCACAACATAGTCAAATATTTTCAGTTGAGAGTATAATCTTTAATTCACAGCAAACAACTACAAAAGTTCTACAACATAGGCAATATTTTCAGTTGAGAGTATAATCTTTAATTCACAGCAAACAACTACAAAAGTTCTACAACATAGTCAATATTTTCACAGCAAACATCTACAAAAGTTCTTCAGTACGGATATTAGAAAATAAAAGTGAACATTCAATTCATAGCGCAGATATTACAAAATAAAAGTGAACATTCAATTCATTTCATCACAAGCGACATCATAACAATAGTGCAGGAGTCTGGTGTACATTTTACCAGAACCGGATACATGATGAGCAATAAGATTGTTCCTGACTTTTTCCAGGCCACCGAAATACAAGAACATATTCACAAATTCGGTACAGAGGTAGACGCTCTTATACGAAAGTTTCATCAGCACTTTCTTCACCAGCACTGTGAAGGGTATGTGCTCGAATTTGAAGAGAACTAGTTCGATATCCTCGGGATGAGGAGGACCATCATCGGGCAAGGACTTTATATTCTTCAGTTCCTGACAGGCTTTAAGGTATGCCAAATGTTCAATCACTTCGTATTTGTTTGGCCTGTCGACTGTCACTTTTTCGTAGTCGTAGGATAGCTTATAGTCGCACTCCATGGGCTGCGCCTGCATATCGTGAAGGTTAAAATTGTGAACGCTGGAATCATCCTCGCATTGGCTTAGAGTCAGAAACACCTTTGCAGAGCGAGTGCCACTGCTCCTGTGGGTCCACCTGTAGCCCTCAATGGTAATCGACTCCTCATTCTCACCTCGCGGAGTGGTGATTTTGAGATTAACGACGACAGAGAGTTTTTCGTAAACACTCACGAGTTTCAGGAATTCGGCTTCGGACAAGTTGATGGTCTTGAAGTGACTGATCGGATCGGTTTCTTCCAATGACTCCTTTTCGTGTACCGGATGCATGAAGCCGACGTAATACAGAGTCTCCTTATCATCACGAGCGAACTTTGAAGTGAGCATGTGCTGCTTCTTGGTCAGCATTAGTTGAAAATCGGACTTGCCTTTCAAAGCTTTCTGGAAGTCCTCTAGATGCTGACCCAGTTTTTCGAAAGACCTCTTGGACAGATGCACGTTACGTCCTCGTGATTTCGCCGGTGCGCTATCCCGTCCTGCTGGAGGTTTCCTTGTAATAGTAAGGTAACCACTCTTCCACTTATCACCCGGGTGTGCGGTTGCAGTAATTTTTTCACTCAACTGGTAGCACACGGGGCCCGAAGGAGGCTCAGGGTCTTCGGCAGAAGTACTCGGCAGAGTCATGTTAGTCGCGGGAACCTCAGGCGGAGGCATAGCAGCGGAGTCGTCGGTCGAGGCCTTTGCCTGGGTGAGTTGTGCTGAAGCCATGGTAATGCGTATCTTTTCCTTTCCAAAGAGAGAATGGTTTATGTCTGCTCAGTCCCTGCTTTATATACTCCTTGGCCATTTCGCGCCACCACCTGTTCGTGTCTAATTACAACAAAGCAATCTAGCATACACGCTACGTTATAATTAAGCAGATGTCCGCTTTGACAGGTGAATTATATGTACCCCTCTCATGTGACAGCTTGCATGTCAACTTTGACAGGTCAATTAACTACACTTGATTGATTACCCTACTTCAAAGGTATCGAATTACCTCATTAGCTTAATTTATTCATGCCCTCAGGGCATGAATAGCTTCCCTTATAGGCCAGCCCTCTTGCTTCTACGCCATCCAAGATGGCCGCCACAAGATGGCCGCCATATTGGGATGGTGTAAGTTATATATTGTAGTAAACTCAGTTTATTCACGCTTTTTTTACGCGCATATTTCCGCATGAGGCACATCTATGACATCATACGCATTTAAGGTCGGGTACAAAAAATGCGTCTCAAGGGAGGGGTATCAATTTTTGACGGGAAGTTCTGACAAAACTGCCACCCCCCCTTCAAGTCATAAATTCTGAACAGTCCCTTATAGCTTTTTTTTCCTGCCAACCTAACTCAGCAAAAGTGCCTCAAGAAGATCCGAGAAGCTAAAGATCAAATTAATGTGGGGAATTTATCCAATTTAGCCAGCGAAAATGACAACCAACACCAGCCATTTTAACAGGAAAACATCATCTCTTTTATTTTACCTTCAGCACGGGAGAGCGATACATTTTAATCCCACAGAGGGCACCACCTTGCAGTGAGAGGGCAGCACCTTACAGTGAAACAATTAATTTTCCAACAAACTCCCCACCTTGGAGTATTACTCCAACACAATCTAGTAAATTTAAATTACATGAGAACAAGTAACCTGAACAACTTACAAAGTTACGAAGGAGTTACAAACAACTCGCATTCAGACTAAAGACTACATACATTAAGTAATCAATACATCAATCATTATTAATAAATTAATTAATCATCTAATCTGTTCGGCCTTCTAACAATTCGGCCTCGCCTAGTTGTGTTAACCTTAGGCGGAGTTACAACTTCTACATCAGGGGGAGTAACTTCTTTTGTCTCAAACTTATCACTAACAGACAACTTATCACTAGGTACATCGTCTAGCCTAATAAATTGCACCATTAACACCTGCAACATGAGATGATTATAATCACTGTAATTTGACGGAGTGTGTTAGCCTATCAGGTTCCACCCAGAGATGTAATAGTTGCAGATTTTACGACGCCAGGTCATTGGCTGACTCCCAACTGGCACACAACGTAAACATCCTACTATTAATTCATGGACCCCTCCGTTTTTCCCAGCTAAAGTATAAGTTGCCCATCCACAAAAACGTGCATGCAACCTTTTCTCACCCACTACAAGGTTTTAGGCTGGGTTTTATGTTCATAATTTATATTTCATATTTTACCCCCCTCCCCCCACATTTAACGGGGTATCATGCTAGTAACATCAATTGGTGGATGTTTTGTCTGTTTTCACATAGAAATGCATTTTAGAAATTACGTAAATTTTACCGCTAAATCTTTCGTAACAGATATTTTCCAGACAATAGGGTGTGAAAAACCAAAAATGTTAATCTTTTCACCCTTCAGTATCGAAGCTGAGACAATGTACTGCAGTGCTTCATTGGCAGATTCTATAAACGTACATTTTTTTAACCCCAAACTTCGTTGAGAGACACCTTGGTGGATGAAAGAATTTTCCTCCATACCAATTTGCATGCTCATATTCATGATGGTTTCCTTCTAAGGTCCTGACGGGCAAGATGAGAAATATTAAAATTTTCAGAGTCAGATAATCGTTTTACACAGGGTGGGGACACAAATATTCACAATTATACTTTGTCCTATCTTTATTAAATTTCAAATAAATTGATAACATGTAAGGGCTGCTGTTGTCAAAAATCGGTCCATAACATCACATATAAATAGCAAAAGAAGCTCATCTATACCTGTGAGTCTGTGTATTTCTGCTGTGCCACTTGTAGATGCTCAGCAATTAGGCCTGGCCAAACATCAGTTTGCATGTTGTAGGACAAAGTGTAGACAGATGTTAAACTTCGGTGAACATGAAAGACGTTTCACTTTAACAAGGCTGAGAAACAAGACAATATTAATTTATATGTATTTGGACTCGTTAGGCCTGTCACTTTTGTCAAGGTCCTCATGCTTTTTTGGGGGAAGTAAGTTCTTACTTATACAAAAAGTCTAATTTCATCCAGATCTGATGAAAAAACCCAGGCCCTTGGCCCATTTAAAAATTGTCCTTTTCCGAATTTTCAGAAATATGCAATATCTCAGGAACCGTTTGAGATAGAGACCTGAAATAAAGACCAAAAGATGCATAATTGCTTCCATTGCTATCATAGGCCTAACTCCAGATGCCTTCATCCTCAATACTGACAGCAGATAAACACCATAATATGATAATGCCGAAGCATAGTGAGACCGTAAGGAAAAATATCAACAGCAAATCTAAAAGCCCAATGTGAAATATATCAAGTGCAGAATTTGTGTTGTCAAAATTAATCATTAATGTCATAATTCCAAGGTCTGGTCTCTACTGTAGTCTTATTTTAATTAAATGATAGGCCTACTTGAATATTTCCTCTATTATATTCTTATTTAAATGATAGGCCCACTTGAATATTTCCTCTTTAAATACTTTTGATGTAAAACGTAAAAATACACAATACATGTTCAATGTATTATAACAACTATTATACTCAGCTCTCGATTGTTCAAATATTTCTACATGTCATCTGCATGTAGAAAGTAACAAAATCTTTAATAAATAAATGTAGTCTTTGGGCTTATCATGTCTGTATCATAATTAATTAATTATTCAGTAACCACCATATTGCATAACTCTGTGCTATGCTTGCCACTCAGACACGCTTCACTGATTCTGTGGCCTGCTCAGTGCTGACTTGTGCAAAGCTCAGTGCTGATCTAGCTACGTAATTAGCCAGCTGCATGGTGTGGTGGCGTCAGCACTCTGGTCTATTTATAGCTCAGTAGAGTGACGTCATCTATGCAGACTGTTTTGTGACGTCATCACCATTGTGTCTCATTTAGTATTGACGTCATAATCACGGTGCCACTTTTGACAGCTTGCCGCATCCTGAAGATTTGCCTAGTTTATCACCTGGTTGACTGTGAATATCACTGTTTACAGTCAAAATATCAGGGCCTATGATATCGTAAAAAATACCACCCTTCAAGGGCGATATTTTTTAACAATGGTTATGACATCACCGGCATTTCAGATGCCTGATGACGTCACAAACCAAGCAATGGCCAAAACAATGGGATTGTGACGTCACCACCATTGTTGCTCCATGGTGACGTCACATTTTTGTAATGGCAGAAAATAGTCCCTCTTTATAATTGAAAATTTGAGGTAAAACCAGGTGATAAAAACAAAACAACCACGCGTCAGGGCACTTCGTACAATATCACTCGCTGTTGTGTGAATTAATATCACTCTCGCCCTGCGGGCTCGAGTGATATTAATTCACACAACAGCTCGTGATATTGTTACTCAGTGACCCTGACTTGGGTTGTTTTGTTATAATATCCATAGACTTGACGACGGACTTGGGCCTACGTGACGTTATGTTGTTTTATCATGCGACCTCACCGGTCATGGCGCACACTAACTTGAATTAGTGACGTCATAGCAACAGCATTGCAGGTGGCGTCATGAACAGACTCAAGACTCGATTCCATATCCCATATTGATGACGTGACCAGGTCTATTTGCTTGGAAATATTAGAGGATCTAAATTATTTTTATTAAGCCTATCCAATAACAGTATGAATTTGCCACTGTTTGATCTAGACGTACTGATATAATTTGCCCATGTAGCCTACGTCCTATATTTCTGATTCTAAAAAACAATTGAGTGAAACAACACCATGTTCAGAAAATTAATAACCTTCAAGGGATTATTCATTTCAAGACTGCCCGGAAACATTTTTTCATCAAAACTGGGCAATAAATTATTTCTGCAAATCTGCAAAAAATACATATCTGATAGTTTATCAGCTTGTAATAATACATTTCGATCAATCTATCAACCTCTACATCTATCTATCTGTCTGACAAAAAAGAAAAAAAGAAGAGACACATGGCATTCTTCTTAAAAAAGATGTGAAGACTAATGGAATTATGACACAGAACTTTTTTTTCTTAATTGAGCAATGTTACACATGGGGCCTACTGTACAAGGCGCCGACCAAGAATTCCTGAAGAAGGACAAGGAAATAAATTGTTCCTTGTAGGGTACATAATCAAAAAGTCATCTTATTGCATGAATTATTTTCTCACATATCAGTAACTTGTTCTGTACCCATTTAGCAACTTTGTTTTGAGTCTGCGTTTTGAAACTAAACTCAGATTATTTAAAACGCACACCTTTTCAACTTGCCAAATGTGCTCACAAAAAGCTAGTCAGCTACAGATTGTGAACGTTTGAAGTGAATCCATGGATTTTCCACAGAGCCAGACAGTGGCGTCGGTGTAGGTGGGGCTGGTGGGGCATTTGCCCCACCACTTTTTGACCAAAAAATGGGTGTTGCATGGGGAAACATTTTGAGGATTTTCCCTGCACATTATTCCTGAAGACTTCAGCCCAATTTGCCCCACCACTTTAAAATTAAACTGATGCCCCTGTAGCCAGACATGCTCTTGTAACCACAGGGGTTTCTACACAAAGTTTAAAGTGTTTCTGTATAATTATATAGATATTTCAACATTTTTTCACTGTTCAGAGTCCCCTGTGCTTGTGAAACCATGTCAAATTTGGAATTAGGAAAATTGAAAAGCAATAGGAGAGTACAGTTTACGCACCTGCTTATCACATGTTTTTTTTTCCCCACAGACACCATGTTCATCAGCAGATCACTTGATTGACTAAATTTTAAATACATTCTTCAATGTCATAATCTAAACAATTGTAAATCATAATTGCGTGTCAGGGCATCAGTTATTGCCTCAGGCAGTTACTGATTAGGAAATTTGAAGGAAAAAAAACCAACAAAAAACAAGAAAAAGGGCTGTTCGGTCACAACCTAAATCATTATTTCATGTAAAAGCATGATTCAAATTAAATTGATTTTTAATAATAAATATCAATAATCTTTTAGATATGTCGGAAATATAATATTAATTCATTTTGGGACCAATATCTTGCAATGATCCGTCAAATTTCTGACTTATACAGTTCCTCTTGCAAAGGAATAGTGTGTGGTTAGAAAAAAACCGCATCCTTCCAGCACGAATACAGCCCAAGATCTAACGATTCCTGATTTTCTGATGAAACAGGTAAATTTTAATTAAGAGGTCACTGAGTTTAAGAAAGTTTAAGAAAATCAGGTGAGAGGCAAAGAGGGGGGCAACAACAACATTTGTCTCATTTCAGAGCCAAAAAAAGTCAGACAGTGTTGTGTCTTGGAAATGGTTACATTGCGCAAAATTGTGTAAAGGTCAATGACCCAGGAGTTATCATCTTCTGGGCAAGTCCAAACAAACTCGCTGATTGGGGAGTATCAATCAGTAAAGGGCCGACCAGATGATCTTTGGGGGGGGGGGGCTATGGATATTTGGTGAAAAAAAAAGATTGTTTCTCACTTGACACTGAAAAAAAAAGTTTGTTCAGCACATGGAAATAAAAAAAAAAGTTTGTTTCAACCTGTAACTAGGGTACCGTAATGCTAAAATTCCGATAAAAAAGTTTGTCGCGCGTTCGCAAGCAAAAAAATTGTTCGTCGACGTGCCACGAACGAAAAAAAAAGTTCGTCCCGGGGGTAAAGTCCGTAGCCCCCCCCCCCAACTATCGTCTGGTCGGCCCCTAAAGTCTGATATAAAATGTACAAGAAAATAATTCCTTATAAATGAGAATAATATCAATTAAATATTCTAAAGGCCCTACTTAAAAATCGAATCTGTGATAGTTGCTTTTAAAAAGAGAGAAAAGAAAGAAAAGGTATTCATTGTTCTAAAAGTTGACAAGTTGAATTGGATGACACTAGCTGTTTTCTTAATTAATTATGCAACCCATTGCATGATTTAAGAAAAGATGTCAAGTTAGGCCTAATTGTTGTGATAGCAATTGAACAACTTTTAAAGAAAAGCAGGAAATAAAGCATTTATAATCATTTGATATGATTTACTTTAGCTGAAAACCTGAGGCTCGAATTCGGACATAAAATACTGTTTTATTTCAAACTGGTAGTGAATCCTGCATGAGATCAAATGATTTGCGTTGCATAAAATTTGCGTTTTGAATGTGCCTCATATATTGATAACGTTATGAATGTTTGATTGCTTTGCAAAAATGCTCCTATTTCACTTTAAACTAGCATAACACCCGTGAAGACATCCATGTGGGAAGGGGGGGAATAAAGGGCGTTTCATAATTGCCTATAGTTAGATTATGATAATTTGAACATGACACCTGGCTAAGGACATTGCAAAGAGTGTAGAAAAGCAGCTTGTAAGTCTTCATAACTGGGCAATCAGTAGTTTTGTTGGAGTAGCGTAAGGGGTCCGTGAATTAATACCCCTTGTTTTTATTGAGCAATCTGTGCGGGAGGGTGAGTCCTGCGAGTTGTGCAACAAACATAAACGTCACCTGAGCCAGTGCAAAGTTCATTGACCTATTGATGACGTCACCACAATGTCTCGCCATGACCGGTGGGGGCGCTGACCTAAAACAACATAGTTGACGTCACATATAGTAAAATACTCCGAGTCCGACATCCATTTATTGTATCTGGGGTATATCCATGTGTGAGTAGCTCTGTCTCGTACCATATTAAGACCTCCAGGTCACGGCCCTGCGGGCCGAGACCTTACGGTCTCCATAAATACTTCTGCACTGATTTCTGAATTCGTATTGATTAGAACAGTTGGTTCAGCAGATTAGGACAATTTTTACATGCTTATATATCACACTGCTGTGACTGTGTATCAAGATCTTCTGCCAAAGTGAAGAAAACTTGTATCGATTCTCGTTGGAGTTCAGAGCTATAGAAATAGTCTTGAGGGACTGGTGATCCTGTGACAAATGCCAAACAATTTTCTTTCGTGTGTGCTGCATTGTCAAAATGGCTCAAAGGAAGAAAGGTTGATGTAACGTTAGCTCAAGTTTCGAATAGCTGGAGATAATATATAGCTGAACTGTCTGCCACTTCTGTGCGCATATTGAGAGAAGCTGAAGTGATAAGCCTGACACATCTACCAGTCTGTCAGATGTCTCAACTAACATCATCATAATGGATAACAACTACATTGCACTAAAACAATAGACAGTTTATTCAATAGTTGACAATTCAGATTGGGGAAAACTAAGTCGGAGTCATTTTGTAAGATCCAGGTTATTGATCATTGTTTATTGAATCATAACTAATCTTGGTTAACTGTAACTAGCACTCATTAAGGCTGTGTCATATTTACTCTTAATTATGGATATCATCTCACTGGTAGGTGGCACTGGGGTAACTATCTAAAACTCAAAGTCTAACTCAACAATAGCTATTGTGCATTTTAGAAGTCAAACACCCCAATTGTCTCATGCTGGTCATTGTCTGAACCCCCTTGCCTGCACACCTGTGAGAGGCCCTAATTGCCCTATTGGTATGATAACTTAGGACCTCCCATCAGGGTGCTTTGAGTTGGTCAAGCAATGACACCAGAGAATTGGGCTCTCAATTGGCTTGGGGCAATTAAAGGTAAACTTGTGCCACCTAAATGTGAGATGATATCCATAATTAAGTGATATCCATAATTAAGTGATATCCATAATTAAGTGAGATGATATCCATAATTAAGAGTCCCACATTGTGTCTTTGTCTCATAGTTTGTATTGTTGGGGTTGTTGAAAGGGTCAGGGAACAGACCCTCAATGAGAATCATCATGGCTCAATGACCATGCCTGTATGTAATTAATATATATGTAAATGAGGTCACTGACTGGAACAGTCAGCCATCTTGGAAATAAAGCTTTAGTTTATCTCTGGTCTTGAAGCTGTCAACATCAACCATCTTGTCTGTCTTGATTTAAACCTTTTGAAATGGAACTTTAGGAAGCAGATATGTATCATCATACATATCTAATTGAGTTACTGCTGGGCACTAATAACAGCCGCCAGATAACTCATATTGGTGACCCTTTGACTTGTATGAACATGCCGGAATTTAAATATTAAGGAGATTTAAGGAGCTCACAAGGAAATTTTACAAGATGGCACCAACTTCACCAGGAAGGGTCAGATCTGGAGGGACTGAACATTAAGGAATATTGACCAGAAGACATGTCAAGTGCAACATGAGTTTGAAAGCACTGTTGGAAAAATCATTGCAATAACTTTGAATGTGCATAAATCTGCAAGATTTGGAATTTAACAAAATATATATACACAATATATATAACAAGTTTAACTGCCTGGAGTTTCAAGTCTGACATTTTGGACCAATTGGAGAAGCTATCCCCAGGATGTCACTTTAGAACGGATATGTATAACGTTTGGGCCGGAAGTTGGATGGACTGATATATGTTGAATCTGTCATAATCATCATTGGGTTAAAAGCCCTGATTCATTGAACTCTCATTGTTCTCATTTTGTCACGGATTTTTGTTTTGGCAGAGTCTCAAGGGAACCGCAAGCATGCAAAAGCATCTCCCGAAAGTTGGCTCATTTTTTTTTTAAAATACAAAATGAGAACATCACCAATTCTAGGAATCCCGGAAACTGGCACAAATTTTACATTGCTGTCAGTAGGTATTGTCTCTGTACTTTGCCATTCCTAGAATCATTGCATCTCACCTGCATCATCAATTAAGTATCACAAAATCGTTTAACATTGTCAAGTCCCTGGATCCCTTGCAACTTAAACTGACCATCGATTAAACTTGGAAAATCAGAAGAAATGAAATAGACATTGAAATCACTGGCCACTCATCATAAACTGGCTGCTCTCATGGAATACCCCTATTGTCAAGAATTACTGAAATCAATTAAAGGACTCTTGGAATCTGAAGTGGGATGTATCAATTAAAGGACTCTTGGAATCTGAAGTGGGATGTATCAATTAAAGGACTCTTGGAAACTGATATAGGATAACTTTCATGTCTCACCAGTATTGTTAAATTTGGTGTATATAAAATGCATTAATTGAAGGATCTGTGTCAAGGGTGGAAGCACAGAATGAAGTTGTTTTAGGGAGCTCTAGCAATGATACTTTAAAACCTTTATGAATTGTTTGATTTGTTGTGTATCACCATGTCTTTGAATTGCAAGGTTTGCTATGTAAATGACTTTGAAACTATGCCTAGAGGCATATATGTGCAGTTAAGAAATGAATGACAGAAAACTTGAGACATTTTAAAGTCAATGCTAATTTGGACAATTTCATTTTGAATTGATATATATATTACTCACCCCTGGTTACTCTTACTTCATTATTATCTTGGGTTCATCAAAATCTATTGTCAGTTTATATGCATATTTTTAAAAAATTGATGCCATGACACAGTCTTTATCTCTAATTGAAATATATCTAGTTCTTGGTTATAGGTTTTAGGATATGTAAATGAACATTGTGATTTACCATATTTAGTGCAGTGTACCAAAGCAAAATTTAAGGAGATAAACTTCTCGGCAGGGGGCCTGATTCAAAAGGATATGAACTGGCCCTTGATTGATTAGCCATATCTATGATATGGGAGTTGTGTAACCCTTGTAATATTGCAGTACATCTGAACACGGTTTTAAGTCTAATTTGGTATCATTAAAATTAATTTATCAAATAAGTCAATAACTGTCTCTTAGCTCTATAGGCCTAGCTTAAGATCTCTTCACATAGTTCATAGATCTTCTTAAGGGAGGGGAGTTGTGTAAGATCCAGGTTATTGATCATTGTTTATTGAATCATAACTAATCTTGGTTAACTGTAACTAGCACTCATTAAGGCTGTGTCATATTTACTCTTAATTATGGATATCATCTCACTGGTAGGTGGCACTGGGGTAACTATCTAAAACTCAAAGTCTAACTCAACAATAGCTATTGTGCATTTTAGAAGTCAAACACCCCAATTGTCTCATGCTGGTCATTGTCTGAACCCCCTTGCCTGCACACCTGTGAGAGGCCCTAATTGCCCTATTGGTATGATAACTTAGGACCTCCCATCAGGGTGCTTTGAGTTGGTCAAGCAATGACACCAGAGAATTGGGCTCTCAATTGGCTTGGGGCAATTAAAGGTAAACTTGTGCCACCTAAATGTGGAAGAGTCCCACATTGTGTCTTTGTCTCATAGTTTGTATTGTTGGGGTTGTTGAAAGGGTCAGGGAACAGACCCTCAATGAGAATCATCATGGCTCAATGACCATGCCTGTATGTAATTAATATATATGTAAATGAGGTCACTGACTGGAACAGTCAGCCATCTTGGAAATAAAGCTTTAGTTTATCTCTGGTCTTGAAGCTGTCAACATCAACCATCTTGTCTGTCTTGATTTAAACCTTTTGAAGTGGAACTTTAGGAAGCAGATATGTATCATCATACATATCTAATTGAGTTACTGCTGGGCACTAATAACAGCCGCCAGATAACTCATAATTTGAAAAAAACTTAATCTTTCAAAATTGTTGCCTTGGTAGACTTAATGGTTTCAGAACAAAGTTAAATTATGCTTGAAACTGGAAAAGCTGTCTGGGACTTCCTACGAGCTTTGGTTTGAATTAGAACTGGCTCATTTTACTGCTATCATCCAATATTTTTATGAGAATCTTCCTAATTCCTTTCCATTCTTTCAGTGGATTCAACAACCATTTGAACTAGACACATCATCTAGAATCAGCAAAACAATCAAGCCATGTTTGCATCTTCACAAATGATTCTTAGAGAGCCTTCAAAGGCATGACCATTCAGAAAACTTTAACTGTATACACTATACACCAGGATTTGGCCAATTGAGCATGGTACTTTTTGTATAAGCATCCATTACAGGTGATTTCATTAGTACACGATTATGGTCATTCACACTTGATAGTGAGAAATCAATGCTAAACAGGGACTTAATACGTTTGATATATATATATGACATGTGTGACGTTCTATTCTTCTAAACCAATCAGATTAACTAAAAATGCTATGTATTTTGGGGCCAAGAACCTGAGAATCGTGTACTAATGAAATCACCTACACAGGTAATAGCCAACATTCCCCCAAAGACATATAGCAAATGAAATAGCTTTGGCAAGGTCTCTGAACTTAGTTTGAGGAACACACCTTGTGGTTTTATGTGGAATAGTATAACTATGTGTGTGACTATATGTGGTTGTCACAAACAAAAGAGCAGAGCTGGCATGTGCATCGGGATGCTTTGAGCCTTAATATTCACATGGAAATATAAGGTTCCAGAAGTTGGACTACTATGTCCTCAGACATTCTATTCCTTCTGCTTGCCTTGATTAGATGTAAAAGGCAACATTTAAATGTGCCTCACTTGAAAGAAACAGGATTATTTATTTGGCATATTCTTGAAAAAAAAAATTACGGCGAAAGATCTACAGATGATCCAACTCCTCATCAATTCCACTACAAGAATACACAAATTAAATAATACAATTGTTTGTCAAAATTTTTGCACAGAATTCAAAATGTTATCTCTTATGATTATTTGACAGGGATTTGAAAGAGAAATGAATTTCATACTTTTCCATCGTCCAGTTTTCTCATTCAGAAAAATGTATGTGCATCCAATGAAGGTACCACTGCATCTATCATATTTCTTTCCACAACATGAACTTAAACAGCCTTCAATTTGAGGGATCAGTGTCGGATCGAGACATGGCAGTCTATATTGGCAGCACAGTTACACTCAATCTGTCTTGACACACATTCTGCAGGCCCTGCTTAATCAATAAACACACATATTGAATTCAAAATTATAGTTTAGGTGGAAGCTTGAGCACTGAGCCCCCTAACACCCCATTTAGGGATCCATGTATCAGTTACATCTACCATTCTTCCTCTGATCCATTTTAACAATGCAGCACACACAAAAATTGTTTGGCATTTGTCACAGGATCTCCAGTCCTTCAAGACTATTTCTAGAGCTCTGAACTCTAATGAGAATCAATGCAAGTTTTCTTCACCTTGGCAGAAAGATCTTGATACAGTCACAGCAGTGCCATATAAAAACTGTCCAAATCTGCTGAACCAACTGTTCTAATCAATATGAATTCAGAAATCAGTGCAGAAGTATTTATATGGTGTTTATCTGCTGTCAGTATTGAGGATGAAGGCATCTGACTTGCAAAACGCAGTTGAAACCGGCAAGAATCCCAAAAAAAACAGGTATTTCAATATAACTCAAAAACTATTGGAGTTGGGCCTATGATAGCTGGAAGTTGTTATAAACATAACCATGACACATCTTTTGGTCTTTATTTCATGTCTCTATCTCAAACAGTTCCTAAGATATTGCATATTTCTGATTTTTACAATATTTGGAAAAGGTTAAATTTTAAATGGGCCAGGGGCCTGGGTTTTTTTCTTCAGATTTTGATGAAATCAGAATATTTGTATTAGTAAGAACTTACTTCCCCCAAAAAAGCATGAGGACATTGACATCTTTAAAATAATTTATTTCATGTCTCTATCTCAAACGGTTCCTGAAATATAGCATATTTCTGGCCTGGATTTTTTTCATCAGATTTTGATGAAATTAGACTTTTTGTATAAGTAAGAACTTACTTCCCCCCAAAAAGCATGAGGACCTTGACATTTTAAACATTTTTGCAAAAGTGACAGGCCTAATGCAATAGTGGTCAAGTGGCCAGCCAGGGGGGTTTCCAGAAATGGCCTGAGGGGGGCAATTAATATTTGTATCATTAAATGTGGGATGAATATGTGGCGCTCTGCTGCATTTACTATCTGTTCCACGTGAATTTTGGGCCTGGGGGGCATGGCCAGTATTGGAAACTCCTAAATATGCCACTGGTCGATTCGTGGCCTTCAATTATCTCTATTTTCCTGCTATCTGTCCATCTGCTTGTCTTGGTTTGTAAACCAGCGAAAGGCCTTATTAGACTAATTTATGCATATTATGGTACAGTTTCATGCATGTAAAGTATAGGTTATAAACTGTTGATTGGAAACCAAAAAATATGACGTTATATATTTCTAAAGTTTTTATCCATGTACGTGCAATAGTGACCGAGTCTTGGGCCAGCAACAAAAAATAAATTACTATTAACTTTTTTCAGTATCTCAAAAAGTATATAATATTTTCCATCAGACCTTTCCAAAGGCACAACCAGACGATATAGGCCATTATGTGTACCAAACTTCTATAGTGACTGAGTGTTCGACCGAAAAAACCAAAAAAAAATTTATTTTTTTTCAAAAAGTACAGAATATCTCTCAATGAGAACCATCAAAAGGCACAACTAAACCATATAGGCCACATCTGCAATAGTGACGGAGTCTTGACCTGGAAACGAAGAAAAATAATTTTTTTTTTTTTTTAATTAATTCAAAAAGTTTTGAATATATATGTGTACCGAATTTCATCCCTGGCCCAGAAACGATCTATCCACCCGACTCCCGCCCGACCAGCGGATGGACGACAATTTTACCCAATTGATTACAATACCTTCTTCGAACTTCATTTGCTGAAGGTAAAAAGTTAACATTTTTATACCTTTAATAAGGAGCATGGTGCTCAGATTTAGCAAAATGAAAATGCGAGATGAAATGGCCAAGGTGTGGTCTTTGTAAATCACTGTTCTTGGAAGGTATGGATGGATGCCCGCCAATCAAATTCTAATGTTTGATTAAATACATTTGATTATAAGAGAGCCATTTGCCAAAGTATGTGATAGACACAATTTTTGTTCAGTTTTGCAACATCATGAAAACATTATAACAGATCAACAGTCATCAGGTTATGCAAATTCCCCCTCCCTTCAATCTAAAATGTGTGTCTTTTTGGCTGGTAAATTATTGAAAATTGGCTGATTTTGACACTTTAAATTACATGAGTGATTCATTTCGTCTTAGCCAGCAGACCTTGAGTATAGGAGGGGCATTCAGAAAGTTTTAAATGGTTTTTTTTTATATGGACACTTACATTCAATCTAGAACTATGAATTTTTTACAGGATAAAATTCAGCAGTTTTGGAATGTATTTCCAAAATTTTGGACAATTTGGACATTTTTAAGTCATTCTGTGGTTGCCATGGAAACAGAAAGTTCAGCTAGGTGGCGCAGGTAATACGCCGATCAAGAAAGTCAATGAATTGTGGCATGGAAAGACTTCTCTCTATCACTTGAGTTAGTATGAAGGACAATATTTAACAAAAAAAATATTATAATAGCTTCTAAATATACTTTCAAGCGCACCAAACATTTGTATTCTTATATTGAGCCCACGTGGGAAAGCACTCCTGCATGCAAGATTTGGTAAGAGGCGCCAGAATGTGGTCCTTAACTACATCAGGACTTATGACAAAGCATGGATTCACAGGTATGAACAAGAGACCTAAAGGGAAAGCATTATCCATCCCAGCTATTCCTTTGACATAAAGCTTTACATAGGCCTAAGTCCTGGTTTTCCATTACTTTAGTCAGTGGGGGCAATAGTTTCAGGCACAGGAGGAGAAAAGGCTTTGGATGACCAAAATGCTTTCACAAAACTTTGCCTGGAGGGCCTCAAGGAACATATATTTCAATGGGTCAGGTGTACGAATTAATGCTTTTGGTGTATTTGCGAGTATTCTTCAAAGCTAATATCATATTTCTTGTGTCAATTATTGTCAATCTGACTAATACAAGTGGTAGAGCGAGGTCTCTCTTAGCCACAATTCATTGACTTTCTTGATCTCCGTATTACATGCGCCACCTAGCCGAACTTTCTGTTTCCATGGCAGCAACAGAATGACTTAAGAATGTCCAAATTGTCCAAATTTTGGAAATCCTTTCCAAAAATGCTGAATTTTATCCTGTAAAAAATCGTAGTTCTAAATTGAATAGAAGTGTCGGTATAAAAAAAAGCTGTGAACTTTCTGAACGCACCTCGTACATGTACCTCTCTTTTCAAAAATTTGAAGTTTCGGCTGGTCCAAGAATTTTTCTCCCAAAAGGTGCTCAAACTTGAGTCATTTCTCATGTCTTCCAAGGATCCTAAACAGTAAAAATGTTACAAAAGTTGTCCTCAATTGTCTGCTGAATACATAATATATGTTTGAGAAACAAATTTTCTCCTTTCACTTGATGAAATATGCTCTGCTGGTGGCTGGCCATCATGGTGAAATTACGAAATTGGGTCATATCCATTGGAAAGGCCACCGATTTTTTAAAACAGGGTAGGCTCATTCGAAGGCTGCTAGCTCAGCAAAATATAATGCTACCAAGCTATAAATACTCACATTTTGGGTTGACATACGGGCCTATAATTCAGCCAAAATTATCTTGAGATATTATCTTGTGTTGCCCATAAGCAGCACTTGCAAACCAGCCAACTTGCCAAACAGACTAACTTGAACCAGTAAACTTGCCTAACAAACTGACCTGCTTGTGTTTTCCGTAAGTAGCACTTGCAAACCAGCCAACTTGCCAAACAGACTAACTTGAACCAGCAAACTTGCCTAACAGACTAACCTGCTTGTGTTGCCCATAAGTAGCACTTGCAAACCAGCCAACTTGCCAAACAGACTAACTTGAACCAGCCAACCTGCCTAACAAACTAACCTGCTTGTGTTGCCCGTAAGTAGCACTTGCAAACCAGCCAACTTGCCAAACAGACTAACTTGAACCAGCCAACTTGCCTAACAAACTAACCTGCTTGTGTTGCCCATAAGTAGCACTTGCAAACCAGCCAACCTGCCAAACAGACTAACTTGAACCAGCCAACTTGCCTAACAAACTAACCGGCTTGTGTTGCCCATAAGTAGCACTTGCAAACCAGCCAACTTGCCAAACAGACTAACTTGAACCAGCCAACTTGCCTAACAAACTAACCTGCTTGTGTTGCCCATAAGTAGCACTTGCAAACCAGCCAACTTGCCAAACAGACTAACTTGAACCAGCCAACTTGCCCAACAAACTAACCTGCTTGTGTTGCCCATAAGTAGCACTTGTAAACCAGCCAACTTGCCAAACAGACTAACTTGAACCAGCAAACTTGCCTAACAAACTAACCTGCTTGTGTTGCCCATAAGTAGCACTTGCAAACCAACCAACTGGCCAAACAGACTAACTTGAACCAGCCAACTTGCCTAACAAACTAACCTGCTTGTGTTGCCCATAAGTAACACTTGCAAACCAGCCAACTTGCCAAACAGACTAACTTGAACCAGCCAACTTGCCTAACAAACTAACCTGCTTGTGTTGCCAATAAGTAGCACTTGAAAACCAGCCAACTTGTCAAACAGACTAACTTGAACCAGCCAACTTGCCTAACAAACTAACCTGCTTGTGTTGCCAATAAGTAGCACTTGCAAACCAGCCAACTTGTCAAACAGACTAACTTGAACCAGCCAACTTGCCTAACAAACTAACCTGCTTGTGTTGCCCATAAGTAGCACTTGCAAACCAGCCAACTTGCCAAACAGACTAACTTGAACCAGCCAACTTGCCTAACAAACTAACCTGCTTGTGTTGCCCATAAGTTGCACTTGCAAACCAGCCAACCTGCCAAACAGACTAACTTGAACCAGCCAACTTGCCTAACAAACTAACCTGCTTGTGTTGCCAATAAATAGCACTTGCAAACAAGCCAACTTGCCAAACAGATTAACTTGAACCAGCCAACTTGCCTAACAAACTAACTGGCTTGTGTTGCCCATAAGTAGCACTTGCAAACCAGCCAACTTTCCAAACCGACTAACTTGAACCAGCCAACTTGACTGACAAACTAACCTGCTTGTGTTGCCCATAAGTAATACTTGCAAACCAGCCAACTTGCCAAACAGACTAACCTGAACCAGCCAACTTGCCTAACAAACTAACCTGCTTGTGTTGCCAATAAGTAGCACTTGCAAAACAGCCAACTGGGCAAACAGACTTACTTGAACCAGCCAATTTGCCTAACAAACTAACCTGCTTGTGTTGCCCATAAGTAGCACTTGCAAACCAGCCAACTTGCCAAACAGACTAACTTGAACCAGCCAACTTGCCTAACAAACTAACCTACTTGTGTTGCCCATAAGTTGCACTTGCAAACCAGCCAACCTGCCAAACAGACTAACTTGAACCAGCCAACTTGCCTAACAAACTAACCTGCTTGTGTTGCCAATAAATAGCACTTGCAAACAAGCCAACTTGCCAAACAGATTAACTTGAACCAGCCAACTTGCCTAACAAACTAACTGGCTTGTGTTGCCCATAAGTAGCACTTGCAAACCAGCCAACTTGCCAAACCGACTAACTTGAACCAGCCAACTTGACTGACAAACTAACCTGCTTGTGTTGCCCATAAGTAATACTTGCAAACCAGCCAACTTGCCAAACAGACTAACCTGAACCAGCCAACTTGCCTAACAAACTAACCTGCTTGTGTTGCCAATAAGTAGCACTTGCAAAACAGCCAACTGGGCAAACAGACTTACTTGAACCAGCCAATTTGCCTAACAAACTAACCTGCTTGTGTTGCCAACAAGTAGCACTTGAAAACCAGCCAACCAGCCAACCTGCCAACAAACCTGAACCAGCCAACTTGCCTGACAAACTAACCTGTGCTTGTGTTGCCAATAAGTAGCACTTGCAAACCAGCCAACTTGCCAAATCGACTAACTTGAACCAGCCAACTTGCCTAACAAACTAACCTGCTTGTTACCAATAAGTAGCACTTGCAAACCAGCCAACTTGCCAAACCGACTAACTTGAACCAGCCAACTTGCCTAAGAAACTAACCTGTTGTGTTGCCCATACGTAGCACTTGCACACCAGCCAACTTGCCAAACGAACTAACCAGAACCAGCCAACTTGCCTGACAAACTGACTTGCTTGTTTTGCCAAGAAGTAGCACTTGTCAACCAGCCAACTTGCCAAACAGACATACTTGAACCAGCCAACTTGCCTAACAAATTAACCTGCTTGAGTGCTTTTGTTGCCCTTACATAGCACTTGCAAACCAGCCAAATTGCCATACAGACTAACTTAACCAGCCAAATTGCCTAACAAACCATCTCAATACTCGAGCCGCCTTCCTTCAATACAGCTGCGCACATCTGTGCATCTCATTCAATATTCAAGCCGTCTTCTTGAAACACAGTCACAAATTGCTTGATCCTCGAACCTGACCAACTTAAGTGGCAAATTACTGTGCTCATAAGTAATTTCTTACTTTGGACAAATAGTAACGATGCACAAATACAGAAAGCTTTACTCTGATGTTTTGCGGACTGGTCTCAACAAACATATCAATACTCTGCCAACCTCAACTCCATTACCTCTACCAAATAGCAACTTGGGATCAATTAAACTCTCAAACAGGTTTCAGATTTTGGCACAATCAGACTTCATGTCAGCTAGTCCAAAAAATGCCAGAAATCCCTCAAAGACTAATCTCAAATGTAACACTCTAAGAACCTGTGTATGGAACGCTCAAAGTTTGAGGCAGAAAACGCAGACAGTTAATGACTACAATGATGAGCATGATCTAGATATCTTTCTTTTCACTGAGACATGGCTTAAAGACGACGATAAAGTTGAAATTGGCGACATGGAGCAAAATGGTGAATATTTCTTCCTAAGTTCACCCCGGTTAGGAAGACCAGGTGGTGGAGTAGGTTGCCTTGTCAGATCTGGCATTCAAGCAATTACAAAAGATCGCATGAAGACCAAGACCTTTGAACACATGGAGATCCAAGTCCAACTAGATGGAAAAATTGTTACAATTCTTCTGGTTTACCGCCCAGAACCATCCAACAAAAATAAATACAGTCTTGCAGAATTCTTAACAGAATTCACAAAATTTCTGGGACACTATCAAACTTTAAACAATGAAATCATAATTACTGGTGATTTCAACTTCCATGTGAACAAACCAGGTGACAACAAAGTCATTCAATTTAAAAACATCCTTGAAATGTTTGATCTTGTGCAACATGTATCGGCTCCAACACACAAAGATGGCAATACGCTAGACCTTGTCATCACAAGAGAAAAATCGATATTGAACAACTGTATGGTCAGTGACCTGCTCTCCGATCATAATTGCATTCTGTTTGACATTCCAATAAAGAAAGCAAAAAAACCCAAGAAGAAAGTCAGTTTCAGAAAAACTAGTAAAATCATTGTCCAAGATTTTAAAAAAGACATTGGGAGACATCTGTCTGTAGATGGGCTTGAACAAAAAGATCTCAATGAACTCGTTCGACTCTACAATTCCACCGAAGTTGTTCTGGACAAACATGCTCCCATTAAAACTAGAGAAGTAACTCTGCGCACACCAAATCCGTTCAGCAATGCTGATATTAAGATTCTAAAATCATCAAAAAGGAAAGCAGAGAGATTATGGAGGAGAACCAGACTTGAAAATGACTGGGAATCATTCAAAGAAAAACGAAATGCATTGAATCTGCAGCTGAATCACCTCAAATCAGAAGACCTGCGAGTGAAGATTAAAGATTCTAATGGTGATGCTAAGAAGTTGTTCAAGTTACTGAACTCAAGTTTGAACAGAAAACAGGAACTACCTCTGCCACCACATACAAATGAAATTGACCTGGCAGATGATTTTAATAAGTTCTTTGACGAAAAGATTAAAACACTTAGGTCTAAGTTGGACTCTACACAAAATGAGACTGTTAATGATACTAAAACTGCCCCTCACACACTGCGACACTTTCGAAGTTTGTCTCAAAGGGACATTAAGAAACTGATCAGGGAAATGCCTGTTAAACACTGCCAACTTGATCCTATTCCCACATGGCTTTTGCTCGAATGCATTGATGAATACCTCCCAATTATAACCAAGATTGTCAATGAGTCACTCTCACTGGGAGAAATGCCTCTTGAGTTGAAACATGCCTTAGTGAAACCTCTGCTAAAAAAAGGTGGATTGGATCTTATCTATAAGAATTATAGACCAGTATCAAATCTGCCTTTCCTGGGCAAACTAATTGAAAGTGCTATTATTAAACAATATACAGACCACCTTACTACAAACAACCTGGATGATGAGAAACAGTCAGCTTACAGAAAATTCCACAGCACTGAAACCCTCCTAACGAAGATCCATGACGATATCATGTTGAATATAAGCAAAGGCGAGGTAACAATGCTCATACTACTGGACCTTTCAGCCGCTTTTGATACAATTGATCATAAGATTCTACTGAACCGTTTGGAAAGCAGATATGGTATTCATGATTCTGCACTATGCTGGTTTAAGTCCTACATTTCTGATAGGTCACAGTCAGTTATAATTAATAACAAAACATCAACCAAACTGCCACTGAAATTTGGGGTTCCTCAAGGTTCAAAATTAGGACCAATCCTATTTAATTCATACATCGCTCCATTAAGCGAAGTGGCTGGAAAAAATCAAGTTAAAGACCAAAAGTATGCCGATGATGAGCAACTTATTCTCTCTTTCAAGCCAACATTCTTAGATCAGAGAAATGCGGTTGTAAAGATGGAAAAGTGCATAGCTGAAATCAGGAAATTTCTTCATGAAAATAAGCTTTGCAACAATGGAGAAAAAACTGAATTACTGCTCATAGGCAGTCCGCACCAGCTTAATAAACTCCAAGTATCATCAATCCATGTTGACAATGTCGAAATCAAAGCAGCCGATCATGTTAAAAATCTAGGCATAATCTTTGACAAAAATATGACCATGGAAAAACAAGTCAACAAAATGTGCAGGAGTGCCTATTTCAATTTAAGAAATGTTTCAAAAATTAGGAAGTCTCTGGACAAGGAAACTTGCAAAACAGTAGTCAATGCGCTTGTCACTCCTCACCTAGACTACGGAAATGGTCTTCTGTATGGAGCATCGAGTCGCTTAATAAATAAACTTCAAGTAGCCCAAAACTCGGCAGTTCGACTTATTGAAAAATTGAAAAAGTATGACAGTGTAAGCCAGCATAGGAAGCAACTGCATTGGCTGCCAATCCAGCCAGAATACAATTCAAACTCATGTTAACAACTTGGAAAGCATTAAACGGACAAGCTCCCTTGTATGTTCAAAATATGATTCAGCAAAAATCTGAAAGAAATTGTAATCTGAGGAGCAATAACAAAATACTCCTAAATTTACCAACTTCCTACAACAAAAACAAATACGAAGACAGAGCCTTTTCACATGCCGCTCCAAAACTGTGGAACCAACTCCCAGAGAATGTCAAGGCCTCCAAGACAGTTGATGGTTTCAAAAGAAATCTTAAAACTCACCTGTTTAAGAGTTTCTACAAATAGATCCATCATGCACAAGCGCTAGTGAGCAGTTTACTGGAATTAGCGCTATACAAATGCCTATTATTATGATTATTATATTATTATATTCAAGCTTATGAAGGGGGACATATTTTGTTGAACTGTTAAGACCATTAAAAATGTTAAGGTCATTAAAAACCTGGTGGGGCAGAGAGCTAGGAGTTTTTTTTAATAAATAATTTCTTGCTCAGTTTTGGTGAAATGAATAAATTCTTTTTGAGCAGTCTTGAAATAAATAATTTCTGGTGGGGGTATTTCTTAACAAGGTGTTGCTTTATTTTAGAATTAATATTCGAGGACTTCGCAAGCTTGAAATAAATAATTACTGTCTCAGCAACCGTGAAATCAATAATTTCCCACCGAGGAAAACTTCACTGACTGGCTGATTCCACAAGTGACCTCTTTTCTGTCCAGTAAGAGCATGGCACCTTTGAATACACTAATTGACATATAGCTAAAAGTCTCTTGTTAGGTTTTGGCCTGTGGTCTGTCCCTTTTCACCCCCAGTGTCCCTATATTCACCCCCCCCGTGTCCCTATTCACCCCCAGTGTCCCTATTCACCCCCAGTGTCCCTATTCACCCCCAGTGTCCCTATTCACCCCCCCCAGTGTCCCTATTCACCCCCAGTGTCCCTATTCACCCCCCCCAGTGTCCCTATTCACCCCAGTGTCCCTATTCACCCCAGTGTCCCTATTCTTCCCCCCCCCCAGTGTCCCAATTCACCCCCCAGTGTCCCTATTCACCCCCAATGTCCTTATTCACCTCCAGTGTCCCTGTTTGCTCCAGTGTCCCGATTCACCTCCAGTGTCCCTATTCACCCCAGTGTCCCTATTCACCAGTGTCCCTATTCACCCCCAGTGTCCCTATTCACCCCAGTGTCCCTATTGACCCCAGTGTCCCTATTCACAGTGTCCCTATTCACAGTGTCCCTATTCACAGTGTCCCTATTCACAGTGTCCCTATTCACAGTGTCCCTATTCACAGTGTCCCTATTCACAGTGTCCCTATTCACTCCCAGTGTCCCTATTCACCCCCGTGTCCCTATTCACCCCCAGTGTCCCTATTCACCCCCCCCAGTGTCCCTATTCACCCCAGTGTCCCTATTCACCCCAGTGTCCCGGTACTGAATGCACCTGCAAACAAAATGTTTAAAACTTGGTTAAAACCATAAAAAATGTCTCAAGGCTGCTTGAGCTAATTATAGTTTTAATCCTAATTTTCCATGTTGATCTGAAACTGCAGGTCATTATCTGAGTGCTGCTGATTATCTCTGGTCTGCAATGTTAGCTCATTCCTGCTCATCATATGTCATAAGGAACTGAAATATGAAAGTCCACAGGATATTCTTTGATAAGGAACTGGAATACGAAAGTCCACCCAAAATGGCGCATGATGTAAATCACAACGTTGCTAATTGGTGGAGTGCTGGTCTTTGATCACGTAGATATGTATGGTAGAGATTATGTTGCCACAACGTGAACACAACATTTGGGGTTTTTTACAACATTGCCATAACGTCGCAAGCTGACGTCGAACTGCCTCACAATGTTGGTAAAAAGTTGCCATGCACAACGGCACTTGCTGACGTCATATCTTTGAAGTTGCTTCACAACATTGAGACAACATAATTTCTATCATATAATTCTACATCATTTTAACAGGGTGATGTTGTTGTGACGTTGCTACAACGTAGATGTGCCCATAGGGACATGATATTCCTTGCTAAACTCTGGTTGGTTAATGCACTTTTTAGCTTTTTAAGGGCTGCACTGTTATTCCTTCGAATGTTGCTCTGTACAACTCCAAGTAATTTAAAAGAGCCCACTGCCCACTGTATGAGACCTTAAGGGGACACTGCAATGAGACAAAGGATGATAGAAACTGCCGTCCAACGTAGGTCTTGGTCAGCGCTGGAATCATGGGGTGATTGGCTCGAATTTAATTCCCATCATTTCAGCCTTTCACTGGCACGTGTTTTCTGCGTCATTTGAAGTTATGAGGTAATTTTGTTATTAGTAATCATTTGCTTGTGACTGCAGGGTGTTCTCTTGAAGAAGGATTATAGAAAACTGAAAGTAGTACTTAACCATAATTACTTTCGTAATAGTTATGGGTGTGTATCCTAAGGCCACCATGCACACCTCACATCAAAACGTACGTCCTCCTTTCTACTTACTTTCCATCTTTGAATAGCATCTTGATCTTGTGTAACTTGCAAAAATCCTTTCTTAAATCATAGCCTACCCACTCTCTTCTGTAGTCCCTTTCAACTCACCTAATCTGCCTTCAGGGAACCTGGGCCAAAAACCTCAAGTATAAGTAGTTGGAAAAAAATACAAACATAAAGGTTTTTTTTTTTTGTGATTCCAGTCTAAAAGAAGAAATTGTAGCCAAAGCCTTTGCATGAACTGAAGTCACTTATGTCACATTGTTCTTACTCCCAAGAATAGCACCTATATTATATATGTTGGTGAGAGCTGCCGGGATTGGACCCCCAAACTCAGGAGCATTAGAGTGCCAAATGGGAACTGAAAGATAGATGAATAGGGGGAACCGGGGCACATTGGGAATTTGAGACGCTTTTAATTTCTACTAATTTTGCTCAATGCTGAAAGCTCTGAGCAATTCAAAAGTTTGTGTGAATATCACCAATACTATAAATGCCAGACAGCAAAATGTGATCGTGATCATGACTGTCCCAATGTGCCCCGACGGAAATCATTTTAACACTCGAAGTGCACTAGATATAAGAAATGCGTAAGACTATATACAGTGCACTAGCACCTTGTAGTGCCAATAGCTGATAACATTAAACATTTTTAAACATTTTTAAAACATAAACTGTTCTGGGTGCGGTCATCTATTGAGAAAGCCTCATTATTCTTGGTTTGTCCAGAGAATGGTTTGAATTTATTCCCTCTGAATTTACTTTAGTAGTAGGAAAACATACTTTTCCTCACTAAAACGATAGAAACATCAGGACGTGAAATTACAAGATATGATGGCAGTGTCCATATCAATACCTTGCCAGGAACCAAGAAAACCCCACCGTCCCATAGTGTCCCACGTCCCAATGTGCCCGGTTCCCTCTACCTCCGTTGTGCAAACTAGACATGTCCGAATCGCATAGCGATGAGTGATGCACTGCGCTAATGAGCTGGCGATATGATGCATCCCTTAGAATGATGTTCACTAATAAATGTTCATATTAGCTTGTACATTGCAATGTATATTCTATCAAAATATGACTAGGAAACTAAATATTACACATTATATATTGTTTGACGGGATGAAATAGTTTTGAGATAAAATTGGGCTTTCAGGCACCCATCTCCAAAAAAGCACACTCACAGTTGCCCAAAAGGCACCTCCATATTTCACTGCAAGTTACTTTGTTCTTAAAAAGCACAACAACTTGCACTTCACATTTAACATGGAGGACTTAGACTTGGTTGTGCCTTTTAGGTTACAGTGTATGTTTCCCGAGTTTTGTTGTGTTACCACAACCAAAGGGCATTTTGGATTTGTTTTTCTAAGATTTGCCAGAAAATAAAAAAAGACATGGCGTAGTCTCCGCATGATCTCCACCACCATTACATGTATTGTCGGTGCACAGGCTTAAATTCATGAAATCTAATAAGAAATGGAGCCATTTTCATCCGGTCCTTGTTTCTGGGCACCTATGCTTGGCAGTATTACAAAATGTGATGAAATAATTCTATAATCAAAATATTTGACTAATCATATCATTTGGAACACCTCAAACCTACTATTAGCTGCAGAACACAAGGGTGCACATCTGAGGAAGAGGTTTGTTTTTTTTGGCACTCTCCCCACAATGATTGTAGGCCAATACTTGGAATTTAACATATCTTGGAAGTGATTTCATTATTGGGATTTGAATATGTGCAGTGTACCCCAGATAAAACAACCCTCATCAAATAGAGAGGGATCTGTTTTTCATCTCATATAATCAACAAATAAATACTTTCAATGCATGACACTAGGACATATAAATATTAAGATTCCTGAAATAAGTATTTTCAATGTAGGGTAAACTCTATCAAGATAAATCTCAAAATTCTAGCCCTGGTAAGGGGGCATATTACTTTAGGAACAAAAGTACCTAATCACAAGTCCATAAATGGAAAATAAGCGAGTAACTGCAAATTAAAAAATACCATTTTGTGACGTATGGTAACCTACATGACGTGTGGTAGCAACACAGCCAATTCCAAAGATTAATCTCACTGGTAGGACTGTTCACTCCCATTGAACTGTGAAGCCTGTGTCCTGCATAGCTCCCTCTGCAGTGTGGAGTGGACTGTGCCTGCTGCAGCTGCAGTCTCAGCATAGGAACACAGGCACTGGCCAAACAAACTCTTGCAAACTTTTATGTTTCAGATCACATTTACATTGATAAAGCAAAATAGCTCAACAAAACCATTATTACAAACTTCTGTGTATTAATATACACACAGCCATTTAATGTATGGCTGGCTTTATCTTCATATATATCTGTGAGACTGAACACATTTCTGACAGTGTTTCAGGAACTAATGTTTTCCTAAATAACACATATAGGCATAAATGTCATATTTATAAGCCTACTATCTATATATCTGTCTATCTATCTACCTATCTATGTATGTATGTATCTATCTGTATATCTGTATATCTATCTATCTATCTGTCTATCTCCTAACCATGTATGTTCAACAGTTCAATGAATCGGGGATAGCTTTCATCACAGTACCTCCACTCTAAGAATACTTACTTTCCCTGAGTGAGTACCTCTTGTGACTTTACCCCCTGCAATTTTAAAATAGTGTTAAACCAATTGTTTTGCTACTAATCTGACAATCCATCTCTATTTAAGCATACACATGTCTCTCTATCTCTCTGTCTTAGTATTATCAATCCATCAATATCTATCTATCTATCTATCTATCTATCTATCTATCTATCTATCTATCTATCTATCTATCTATCTATTCGTCTATCTATCCATACATGTTACTTACCTTTATGTTGTGTTAATAACATGATGAGGTTTATCACAGCCTATGGCTTTGGAATGTATTTAGAACTATCCCATCACTGACCCTAATAAAGGTATTATAGGCCTTTTTCAGCTCTAAGCCCATTTTACTGGATAAGAAAGTAGGCCTACATGATTTCTTCATTCCATGTAAAAGTCAAGTTTACCATGTAACAGGATTCAGTGGTTTCTGGGTTAGGTGTACAAAATAGGAATTTTAATGGACTTCAGCTGTATTACTTTGTTCTTATTTCTTCAGAAATGTGTTGTTGACAGACAGAAAGATAATTTCCAACAAAAAACATAAACTTTATAACCTTTGTAGGGAATTAACAGGGCCATGTGTGTGTTTTAAACAGTTGTTTACAGCATTGTCACGTGGAGGCAAATTGCTTGATCCCTGTGCCTCTGAAGTCTACTTCAACCGAAGAACCTGGGTGACCTGGTGCATTCACTGTACTCCATGAGGTTCCATGCAACCGATTAACCAGATTCCAGTGGTGCATCAAACACGTACATTGTGCAGCAGCCAGGCAGCCTGCTGTAGTGGCCAGTAGTGAAATGTCGGAGGCAGAATAGTTGGAATATGACACAATTAACCCCCTAACATAAGTCTGAACATGTGGGGGAAAAACTTCATGATAGATACAGAACATACATGTGAAGGAGAACCGTTAAAGTGATGTCAGTGAACCAGGAGCTCACACATAAAATTTGCAGCAAATGTTAGTTGACGAATCTGGAAGGCTACGAAAACAAGGCACTGCTAGCCACCTGGTGGTGGGCTGGCGCAGTGCAATAAATATACTAATTAATCAATATCTCACGAAGTAAGATAGGTATGAAATTAATAACGATAACTATGCTCTTAATATCTTATTAATTAATAAAGATAACTATGCTCTTAATATCTTATTGTCTCGTCAAACGGAGGAGTTTTTAAATGCTTAGATGGAAGCCATATTGGTTTTCAAGATGGCCACCATCAAAACCTGTTATTTCCACATCTAAAAAACAATTGGATTTAGATGTATACTTAATTTCAAAGTGGCTGCCATTTTGAGCATTTACTAATTAATCAATATCTCAAGAAGCAGGATAGTTAAGAAGTTAATAACAGTGACTTTACTCTTAATATCTTATTGTCCCTTCAAAAGCAGTAATTTTGAAATTCTAAGATGGATGGAAGCCATATTGGACCCAATGGTAGACCCCTGGAGCAATTCTGTTCTAACATATCCGGACTCAGATATGGCATTGTTGATATCTGATATTTGAGTTTGATCGCTGAGGTAGCTGAGCGTCTTTTGTCGAATTCCGTAGTGGTCAACTTTATGCTACAATGTTTCATGGTGCACCGTATCAAATGCTTTTTTAATGTCAATAGCAACAAGACCAGTAATTTTGCTATTATTCAAGGCATCAAGTATGTTCTCCGAAAGGCGATGAAGACTGGTTTGTGTTGAGAACTTCTTGCGAAAGCCAGACTGGGCCATGCACAGAAGTTTATTTTCGTCCAGATATAAATTTATAGAGTTGTTGGTGCACAATTTTTTCGATAAATTTTGAAATAATTGGGAGGACTGAAATGGAATGGTTTCAGTGTCAACCTTTGGGCCTTTGTTTTTGGACGGCGGTGATTTTTGCACATTTCCAATTGTTTTGGAATTGTTTTGGAATTGTCCAGTTTTTAGTGAGAAATTAAAAATCCATGTCAAGCGGGCGACAAGCAGCTGGCTTATGATTTTGGCTTGGCATGGTAGTTATCGAGACCTCTAGCTTCATTGGTAGGTAGATTAGGCAGGAGTTAAGAGTTTAGTAGTCTCATCAGCTGTCACTGGGGTAAGGGTAAATGAGAAGTTTGAGCCAAGTCTTGGTATAAACGATGTTGAATGGCCGTTCGGCACGAGCTTGGGATTAGATTAGATTAGCTAGTCTAATTAGCAATGTTTAAATAAAAAAGGAGTTAACAGTATGTTCAATTTCAGATGGGAATGTAATTTTTCATCCATTGATCTCGAGGGCCTGTATTCCTTGAGATTTACATTTGAGTTCTCAGAGCCCTCCAAGTGGATAAAGGCCACATTCTGTTGATACATGATTTAAATTAATAAGATAACATACGGCTTTTCTGGAGTCAGTTATAGGTACTTTCGATAAAAATTTTCCTATAGAGGTGGGAGCTTAATTAGACGACAATTGTCTCCTGCGCCGGACACATTTACAAGAGGTCCAGCCATGCATATGAGTATAAAAAGATCACACACCTCAAAAGATACTAACCCCCCCCCCCTTCAGCTCAAACAAAGAATCATGCAGCTTCTTTACAACTTGACATGCAACAATTTTTCTCTTTTCCTTGCTCTTTTGTCTTTTGATAGCCAAGGCGTTGTCACACCTGTAGAATGTACTCAAAAGGAGAAAGTATTCTTGACAAGTTTTAATGGGTTTTTGACAAAGTCCTCTCCTTCAATTAATTTGACAAAGTTGATGCCGAAAAACATATCACATCATTTCAATCAATTTTTTTTTACCTGAAAAAAAAAAGCCTTCATTTAACTATAGATAATTTGTCAATGTATCTAATCTGTCTGCCAAAGACTGTTGGTATATCAACGGAATGATATATCAATGCATCTCATGTATATGTAGAGTGGGTCGGGGCAAGAAGCCCGGGTTAGGTGAGAAGCCCCTCCAGGGTTATTTCTAAACTTACATTTTTGGTGCTTTTTCTTATTGATAGGATTGGAGCTAGAGGCTTTTTGGGTGATGTCACAAATTTTCAAGGCATTCAGCACTAAACCATAGTCATAACTAAAGAAACAAAAAAAGGTGCATGGCTTTTGTAACTTTGATGAATTCTTTGAAAGTGGTTGTAAGAAATAACTTTGGAAATTTTTAAAAGTATAATGGATATCTGCATAGCATCACTTTATGACCATCACATAAATATGATTTGGATCATGTTTTTTGCATTTTAGCTCAAAATATAGACGTCAAATTAAAATATGTGGGTTTGGGGCGAGAGGCCCCACATGGTATGGGCCTATGGGGCATGGGGCCCCCTTCACTGAGGCCTCGAAGCTGCTTCAGGAACCATTTAATAATGTGTACTTTACCTTAAATCTTGATAGAATAGCTAATTGAAATAGAAAAAATTTTGGCCGAAATTGAAAAAGGGCAAAAAATATTAAAAAACAAATGTATGAACAAAAAAATTCAGAAAAAGTGAATTGAATGCCTTAAAAATGATAGAAGAACCCCAAGAAATAACTTTCAAGCTGAATGCACTCGCAAAAAAAATTTCCATAGGATTATAATAGGGGGGCTTCTTGCCCGATGGGTGGGGTAAGAAGGCCATTTTAATTTTTTTACAAAAAGGGCCGTAACTCCTTTATTAAAATTGGTAGACATTCGTTTCACTAGTTATAAGTAGAGTTAAGTGATCCCTTCCTGACAGCATATGCATTCAAATAATCGACTACAAAAAGTAGGTCAAATCGCTCCTCGAAGTTAAGGGGGGCTGCATGCCCCGCGCTACTCTATGCGGACAGATGAGACAGACGTGGTTTTTATCCGTTCCTATTGTCCATTTGGATGATTTCACACCTGTAATTCAAACTTTACAGGCAAAATAAGAACTTAATATGCCAAACTTAGATAGACAGATAGATATTTATTTATCTTGTTGTCAAAACACAGACATTTTACATGATAATTACAAAATGTGAATTATTTTATAAATAACAACAAGACACACAACAGAGTTAATAAACTATTTAAAGTTGCACCCCTATTGCTAGTAGACACGTATATATAGCACACACAAAATACATACAATGATACAATGAATAAAATGGTTTGACGAGTAAACAGATATATATCAAGAAAATATTAGAGAAAATATGAAAAAATGATAATAAAATTAAAAACAGAACAATAATATTTATGTGAAATGTCAGTAGAGTAACACTTTGGATATCACATAGTTTTTGGCAAAATACTTAATATTATTATAGTTCTTTAGATCTATGTTCATCTAGATGAAGCCAAATGTTTGGTGCTCGACCTAAGTAACTTTTATTATATTGTTCCATTGTATGATGTGGAGCTCATAAAAGGTTTCTATTTCTGGTAAGATTCTGGTGGTTTACAGGGTGAGGAAGCAAATTTTTCAAAATTTGGCAGATATCAAACTTCAGTCATAATGAAAGGCTTTGCTAATTCATAACAAATTAATATTTGCAGGACATAGAAACAAGACAAAAAAGATTGTTATTGTGATGTTTGACTTGTATTATCTCCAATCAAAAATGCAACATGGCCGTCTAAACTTGGTGGTGCTTCGAAAAAAAGCGCTTTTATATTTTGATCCCGTGAGCCATGAAGACAGGCAGGAGGACAACAACATCGTGGTGGCAGGTTTTGTGACCAACCATTTTAAGATGTCCTCTACGGAAAAATCCAGGGGATCAAGGTCAGAGCTGGAGGAGGGCCAGAAGTTGGCCGCCCAGAAGTCTCAGAAATTTCTTCAAGTGGAAATCCTGAACTTTCTTGGCCATATGGCATTGAGAACCATCCTGACACATGGGTAGACTCAGGAATCCTGAGTCTACCCATGGTTGCCATTGGGGCAATTCACATCCAGCCACAGCAAGACATGATATCACTGTACCTAGAAGTATGCGTCAGGTCCGTCCCCCTTTACTTGCATAAAAGAGAAATAAATCATAATTTTTCTATCTTGAGTCACAAATCCCAAAACCATTGCCCGAGATTGATGCTTTGCCCTGAATGTCCCATTGACATCCTCTATTGATTTTATATAGAATTTGCCATTTCTTCTGTTCATAAGAGAATCCACAGCAAAACGTTTATAGTTTGAAAAAATTTTTGAATATTGAGCCATGCTTCCTAATGTAGCCCATCATTTTTTTACCATTTCTGTCTTCATGCCTTCATGGAATCAGCCCAAAAGTGTCTTTAGGGTTCTGACATATGATTTCAGGCCAAAATCATTTTGCATAGCCAGTTTTAGCCACTCTGGCAGTCTTGAGGTCCACCTGAAGCTCTGCAACTACCTCTCTCGTGGAGGTTGGAGGTACCTTGTCAGTTTTGTCATCAGTGACTCCAGGAATCCTCCATTCCTCTCTTTATTCACTCATCAATTCCATTTCTTATTACCTAAGATTTAAGGAGACTTATCCACTTGTTGGTGATAGCCAAACAAAAGGATTATGCATCTGATTTCACTCTAAAAATCAGTTATGAAATGTCAAATGGCCTTCTCTTGATCATGCATCAAACAGCCTCTATGTTTCCCATGTTGAAAGAAGAGAAGGTGACACTTCATCGGCTATCATGAATCACAAAGTGGATTTTTCACAGTGAACTGGTCCTAATTTTTAGCGGCGTCAGCCAGCTCTTACCATAAGCATTTTGGCTAATCTTGTTAGCACTCTAGTGATCGTCCTCTCTCACCAATCTCATTCAAACTTGAAATACAGACTCGATGGAATATTTCCTTGAGCCCAGTCGATTTTGCTGTTCCACTGTTACGGAAAAATAATTAATTAAGAAACTAAATTGACTGAAATTCAAGGGTCAGGGGTCACACGAATCTGACCGCTTCGTGCATTTCCGTGAGTGGGGTACCTAGTGAATATGCTTCATGGAGAACCTGCCAAGCCAATGTGTGAAAGTTGGGAATTACTGCTCATTGAAATCTGGCATTCCTAATTGCAATTCTGGATGTTCAGGAGAGTATTCAGCTCTTATTCCCACCAACTGGGCTAATTGCAATTTAGACCATTGGGGGTTCACTGTCTTTGTCAGGACATGAACCGTCCATGGTCAGGATTCACAATTGTACCTGAGCATTTATATCACAGCCAATGTAATTAGTTGTAACTTGTTCAATTATCTAACATGATGATTACAAGTTATTGAATGCCTAAAATAAAGGAAGACAACATATATAAATCATGCTTTGTCATTTTCAAACTATTGATGTAGTTTAAGCAAGTGATGGAAAGACTGCAATGGCAACTCTCAACAAATAGGCATTGCATAAATTTCAAGTTGGTTAGCCATTGGTATGATGAACAGTTGAACACTTTCACACTTTGAAAAAATAAAAATATCCTTAATATCCAATATATTAAAAATGCATGACAGTTATAGCCAATATATATATATATAAGTGACAGTGAAGCAAAATAGAATAACCAAGAGTATTTTTAACAGTTTAGGTATAATTTATGTTCATGGCCTATTTTGTGATTTTGTCTTTTAGCTGAATGGATTTGAGCCTATTAGACTGAGTGAAAAAGAAATTTTGGTCTTTTTTTATTTTTGTTATTTGCTTGTGCTAAAGGTGAATCTTTAATGCTAATACAATTACAGGTTAGTTTCCAATTTATAGCGAGCAAAATCAAATGTTAAAGTAATGCAGCGTCCTATTATTTTTTTTTAGTCTTTTAACTTTGACATGCCGTATCGCGATACGTATCGTGTTTCGAACTGAATGCATTGTGATACGTATCGTATCAGAAAAAAGTAATCTTAATGACACAATTCAAAAGTGTAATGGCCAAGGGACATTGGGACACCAAACCCCCTCTAGAGCAGAGGGACAGGCTCTGGAAAAATTGCAAAGGGACAAGGAATTCACAAGTAATATGGCCAAGGGATTGAGGGACACAAAACCCCATCTAGAGCCTCACTAATCATGAACCTTTGACGCCGCTTAAAGTGCTTGCACGTTATTTTTCTGTATCAAAGTGACAGCCTGTAAGCGTTAATACAATCTGGTAGTACAGAGGGAATCAAGAATTCAAGATGACATCCCAAACGTCATCCTGGCACAGTGAGACAAAGCCCGTCTGACTGGTACTGTTTACAGATCAACCCTCTTTCGCATGGTGCAAAAAGTAAGAAAGTAAAAGACCGTCCCATATCCTGAATGCTTACACATATTGAGTGGAATTTCAAAATTTCTGTGTTTAGCTTGTAAAGCAAATAAGTTTGCCAAATGACTTTTTGTTATAATTTCCAAGAAAAACGAGACAATACAAAGCAATTGCCAGGGATTCAAACCTTGGTTATTTGTCTTAGTTTAGTGAGTTGTCCAACAACAATGCAGGCATCTGGTCCGCAGGATTGAAAAATTTTATAAGAAAAGCTATGTGGGGTACAGTGAGACAGTTGGAGGTGGGGAACAGTGAGACATCACAAATTACTCTCGAATTGACCTGAATGTGATGCACATCTCACAATCCACTATTAAAAACAAAATGCCTGCCATAAACTACTGATTTTAGTGAGCTATATCTGAAGGGAAGCATCAGAGAAGAAATGTGATTAGTAGGCCAATTTAGCAGGTGCTGCAAGTTAAATAAGTCGTGCATGTGTCCCGTGCGATGAAATTTCCAAACATGCTCAAAAAAGGACTCAAAAACCACCTGGCTAGCAGCTTTTATTAGCGTTTTTGTAGCAACAAGTGATTATAGCCTTTGCTGTCACAACTTCATCAAACGAACAGCTCGGCTTATTACATACATCAGGTGCAGCTCCAAAATATATTTCTAATATATGTTGTGTAATCCTAATGTAATGTCTTCGCTTCACCTCTATTGTGATCGGGGAGAACACATCATTTGTGCAGTCATCCTTTTTTTCATCATATATGATAAGATTGCCACACAGAACACAAGGAGCTAGATCAATTTAGCATCCTACCGGTAGCCCTGCAGTACGCAATTCTATAGCACAGACACTGCATTATACAACAATTATAATTATTATTATATATAACTCCTTTGAGACAGGCCAAATTGGAACGGCAACTCCACACGATACAGATTTGATTAATATCAGCGGATGCTGTTTGAGCTATATCCTTCTTATACCATAATATGAGAGGTTTTCCAAAAGTTCTGTCCAACTTGCTATAACCTTTGCTGTATATTTAATGAAGAAGCTTGATATTTGGATTTACGTAATTTCCAAATGATCCTCAAACAATCAGATCATAGAATTGAAATACATATATGGTTTAATTGTTGCCATGAAAATCAGAAGTCATGAAATGCGGCCAAGATTTTGTATTGCTTTAGCACCTCCCCAGTATGGGTGTCTTGACTTATTGAAACAAAGTATTAATACTGGTAGTATTTTTCATATCTCCCTTACCATACCATGCATCATCCATGCAGGTACATCATTTTTTCATCATGCAAAAAAAAAGGATATGGAGTCGGTATGGACAGCAGAAGAGGTCATGGATATATGCCCAAAAATTCCTTTAAATTGATTGGAAAAAAACTAGCAAAGAAAAAACCTTCTTAAAAATACATACAATGAAAGTAGTATGCATTGGTGATATTTACACTGTGATAAAACCGGTTATCTGAGGATTGATCAAGCTTTTCTGAATAAAAAGAACACACATTAATCAACCAGAGGACAATAAAAGTGCACTCACCTCTCTGAAAGGACGATGAGGCATTGTTATTTAAATTAATAGAAGGAAGAGTAAAGGTGTTCAGAGTCAAGACAGTTTTATCAAATTTCAGATTTTGCCCAAAAAAAAACATTATGCTCTAGAGCTTGATCGATTAATCATATATCACGATATATGAGATCAAAAGATCAAAGTGTACTGCCTTTGTATAGGTATACAAAAATAGTAGATACTACCCTGCAATTAACTGTTATGGATGACTCACTAAAGTGCTAGATTTTTTAAACATGATTTACATCATGTGACCCAGGAAGAAGACATGTTGAACGAATGAGTATGTTTGCTCCATCAGGGTGTGTCAACAAGGCAGGTTGGCAACCCGTGGGTTCTTGTCAAACTTTTAGTTGAACTAAGTAAAGTTTGAAGCTATAAATTCAAAGATTGCAAAAAAAAATTTACATTAAAAAAACATGAAGAATTTAAGTGTTAGTAAATTGACTCTTGGAATTGATTGCATCCTACAAAACAAGCCTTCTGATCCAACAGATCCAACAGAAAATGTTTAGCCAAGTTGTTTGGTTGTTTGCGCCAAAATTGACAAGACAATTAGCCTGGCCTATAGGCCAACATTGTGCATCTTAAAGAATGTTTGGCATTTGTATAAATATCCTTGCAACCTGATTGTGTTGCCGGTCTATTTCTCAGACAATCACTGTATAATATAAGCAAACACAGACAAATTTATCACGTTTGTGAAACTATAGAAAGAACACTTCCAAGTCCAAACAACACCAATATCCACCTATTTTCTCGAGTCTTTTATTTTTTTAACAATGTTTTTAAGTGTAATTTGTACTCTAAAGCTGCAGAATTCCGAGAGAGTAACATTCTCTTTTAGAATCACACAATTGTAAATGCATCTGGTGTTTCAGTGAGTTATAAATCCCAAGTTATTGTGAAAAAGTTCTGAGCTCTCAATGTTGTTTTGCTTTCAAAATGGCGCAGCTGCATGGAAGTGTGTTAACATGGGTCATGAAAACTCTCAAATAATCAGTTATTTTAATTTAAAACTGTACATAGTATGGGTATAACTTGTAGTAAACAATATTTGTGATCATTTTCATACAAAATTAAGGCTATTTGACACTTATTAAACACTTGCCATTACTTTTTGTCCATTGGTTGAGGAAGAAAATGTTGAAGTCGGGTAGATCAACCTAATTTTACTGCTTTTTTATGCACGTTACAATATAAGTGTTGAGCTATATTGATAGAAAATCTTCCGTGCTACATGGTGATAGGTCTAAATTTTTTGTGCGACCTATAGATCAGAAGATATTTGCGATTTTGTGAAACGTAGAAACACATTTTGACATTTGGAAGCATTTTGACAAGGTGCGCTAAGCGTGTCTAGTGTGCTGTCGCCGCTAAGGTCCGCGCCCACTGAACTTTGCTAGCTGCTAGCCCAGGATGTGTATTCACTTGTGGATTCGCATTTGAGCAATACACATCAACTCTTCAACATGTCTGACGCCGCTGCTCCAGCTCCTGCCAAGGCTCCTGCCAAGAAGGCCACCAAGGCCAAGAAGCCAGCCAAGAAGCCTGATCATCCCACAACTGCTGTCATGGTCAACGCCGCCATCAAGAGTTTGGCTGACAGGAAAGGATCTTCTCTTGCTGCCATCAAGAAGTACATCGCTGCCAACTACAAGGTCGATGTTGCCCGTCTTGCTCCCTTCATCAGAAAATACCTGAAGAAAGCTGTCGAGGCCGGAAAGCTGACCCAAGTCAAGGGCTCCGGAGCCGCTGGATCCTTCAAGCTGACCAAGGCCGTCAAGGAGGAGAAGCCCAAGAAGAAGCCTGCTGCCAAGAAAGCCAAGAAGCCCAAGGCTGCCAAGCCAAAGGCCAAGAAGCCCAAGACACCCAAGAAGAAGGCTGCTGCCAAGCCCAAGACACCAAAGAAGGCTGCTGCTAAACCCAAGAAGGCTGCCAAACCCAAGAAGGCCAAGACTCCCAAGAAGGCCGCCAAGAAGCCAGCTGCCAAGAAAGCTGCCAAGAAGTAAATTTCTTTACTTCGGATGACTGTAACCGACTAACCAACAAACAACCACAGGTCCTTCTAAGGACCACCAAATCCTCCCAAAAGAGTAGGCCATGTACACATCCTATGTTGACAAAAATTGTTTTTAAAATATTTAATTCCTGGTATTGTAAGGTAAAGGTAGTTTTATCATAGACACCGCTGAGTGGTTGTATCAAGTGTCTCAGCTGGGCAATTCAGAGATCCCTCAAATTATGCTCGTGGGCACCCAGAACTGGTCTTTGAGGGCTGCGCTCTCCATATCCACCGATCTAAAAGCTGTGCATGGTCATGGCATGAAGGGATGTACACTCACCAGTAAAAGCAATGCAACACTTGATTTTAGCTCATATTTTTGCAAATACATTTTTTTTGCCAAAGCCAAATAGGCCTAGATGGAATTGATTCTATCATCGACAAGCATAATTGTACCAAAAATCATTCAACTGCAACCATTTCCTGTCTTTTTTTAAAATCTGTTTTATCAAATTTGAGATTTTGAACAAGAAAAGACTTTCCCTACACCTTACAACCAAAGATGTCATTTGAAAGCCTACCAAATAGACGTCAAAAAGCTGAAAAATTACTTCAACAACTTTATTTTTAGATATCACAAAACTTTGAAAATTTGCGTTTCGCCAATTTTAGAACACATTGATGAAAATGATTTAGTTTCATGCCTTTTGAATTGTGCAATTTTTGTCAAATTTTTCCAAGATGTGTCCAGTATGTCTCTGAGACATGAGGAAAAAATGCAAGGCAAAAGATTCATAAGAAAAAATCTTTCATTGCATTGAAGGTCAAATTTTAAAGTGAAAGTGACAATCACTTCAAAAAACATTAAAATCCAAAAACTGAATTTATCTATCTATCGATCTATCTATAATGTACATCCAATACAAGTTCTTACATAGATATGATCTCGTCCGTTCGAATTTTCTTTTCTTACTTTTCTCAGCGACATTTCAGACCCCAAGCTCGGCCTTGTTGTCTGTGTAGCTCTCCCAGAGTCAGTGAAGCATTTTAGCATGTTAACTGCTGGTCGATTGTACAATAAACACGAGATGTCGCCAGTGTCTAGCAGATCTCTGTTCTGTGCGTTGGATGCGGCTCCCAGCATGGGTCATGCTGAGTCTGAGGCATTGGAGCAGAAGTTCACAAGCTACACAGACAACATGACATAGGCCAGCATACATGATCTAGCTTGTCACAGAGTTAGAAGATAGATAGACAGATAGATTGACAGATAGATAGACAGATAAATAGACAGATAAATAGACAGATAAATAGACGGATAGATAGACATGGATTTTCCCAAGTTGGCACATAAAACAATAAACCTTAATTTCTAGATAGACAGATAGATTGACAGATAGATAGACAGATAGAGGCCAGATAGATAGATAGATAGATAGATAGATAGATAGATAGATAGATCGATTTAAAGAGACAGATAGATAGATAGATTTAAATAGATAGATAGATTTAAAGAGATAGATAGATTTAAAAGAGAGGGAGAGAGACACACACAGTAGGCCTACATTTACTCTGCAAAAGTCTTGAACCACCACCTATTTTAATGTTTGATTTCCTAAAGTTCTATATTTCATTTCAAATGATATAATAATTTCAAGAGCAAAGGCCTCTAGTCTTCAGGAATGGTTTAGGTTCTTCAGGCTTCATGATTCTGAGGCTTTAATTATGGGGAGGCCTACTTGTACGGATAAGCTAGGGAGTCTAGTGTGTAGAAAATTAGCAGCAAATGTCTTTTGATTTGATGAATCGAAATTTGAAATTTTTGGTGCGAAGGGGGCCAAGAAAGAGATACAATACATTGTAGGCCTCGTGACAGGATACAGCTCCAACATCCCCTCATAAACTCGGTACCCTCAACTGAACCCTTTTTTCCCTCTGACTACCTCTTTTAATCTCTGCCACCCTCAAAAGGGAGAACATAAGCAGGGTGTCCGCTAGGGCTCTCACGATTAACCGATTAATCGCCGCCGATTCGATTTTAGTTAAAAATCGATTCTAGTTTGCAAAATCGATTAATCTGTTACTTGTATATTTGTACCTGGATGAGACATGCATGGCTATCAATTTCCAGGTGTCAAGAGTGAATTGCAACTGGATTGGTCAATTGGATTGGCTAATTGGATTGGTTGGACCTGATTGTAGCAGATTCTAGTGAATGAAGTGTGAAGTCCTAATTGCAATTAATATTTTCAATGGAATATCTAAGTCTCTTGGCTCTGCTTCAAGACAATGATATAAAAAGACATAGAACATCACTTGCTCTCTGGAATGGCGGGAAAACGGCGATTAATCGATTACGATTCGATTTTAGGCCATAGATTAATCGATTTTGAAATTCTGTAATCGTGATAGCCCTAGTGTCCGCCAATCCTGGAAAAGCCTGGAAAAGCCTGGAATTTGGTTTCTCAATTTCCAGGCCTGGAAAAGCCTGGAAAAACCAGAATTTTGAAAAAAAGGCCTGGAAAAGCCTGGAATTTAGTTTGTATGGAAATAAAAATAGGCCACTGCTAAATTTTTGGCAATTTTTAGCGATGATAGGACCAAAGGACGAATGTCGTGCTCAGAAAAAAATGTGTGTATCGTGTCGTTAATTGGTCAGTTCATCAACAAATTGGCCTGGAATTTTGAAAAACTTGGCCTGGAAAAGCCTGGAAAAAGCCTGGAATTTGGTTTCAAAAAAGCTGCAGACACCCTGATAAGGCATAACAAGAGACAACAATGGACAGAACAAGAGGCAGAACATCAGGCAGAACAATAGACAAACCAAGAACCAAGAGACAGAACAACTTCCCTCATCTTTCCTCAACTTAGCCGGGCTTCCCTAAACTAGACTCAGCTTCCCTCATCCAAACTCCGCTTCTCTCAACCAAACTCTGCTTCCCTCAACCGAACTTGCCTCCCCTCAACTAAACTTGCCTTCCCTCAAGTATACCCTCACTTAAGCTACCCCATTATATAACAGCGGTTACCCTGTGAGGGTGAGGGTCTACCCTGTCATGAGACCTTACGACAGTGAATGTAAAACAATACAGAACATTTGGGGCGGCTCAAGACTTTAGCCCATTATGTTGTATAAACAGATACATAGACAAATCGAGGGGGGACGGTTGGTCTAGTGGTAGCATGCTGCCATCGAGCTCTGGCCGGCTCATCTGGACCTGTGTTGGATGGCTGTTTCAATCATCCTTCAGCTCATTGCCGTGTCCTCCTCCTGTCCTAATTAGCCTACTCAGTGCATACATACAGGAGGTAAAGCCCCAATCATCCATCCATCAATAGATAAATCTATATCTGTCTATAGATAGAACTATAAACAGAACTATAGATAGATCTACAGACAGATCTACAGATGGATAGATGGATGGATAGATAGATAGATAGATAGATAGATAGATAGATAGATAGATAGATAGATAGATAGATAGATAGATAGATAGATAGATAGATAGATAGATAGATAGATAGAGTGTGGTTATATTTTGACAAAGACAAATTTATTCCGTTTCGGTTTTATTTAAAACACTATATAAAAGAAAAATATTAATTTTCAGCAGTTTATGGATATACCATTAGGCTTAGATGCCTCCAGTTCCCTTGAGTTAAGACAAGAGCATGATACCCTTGAAGTTACCCCACATCTGGGGTCATGGGGCAGGTCAATCCTGGCCTTATGTAGGTCAGCAGGATGGGATTCCCCTACAGTTAGGCGGGAAACCCCTCTTCTGAGGAAGTTATAAATAAGTTTTTGAAGGCCTACTTTTTGTTGCTGTGTAGGCCTGCATCTGTTTTATCTTAGTTTTCTTCTTCTTCAGAAAAAAGTCTTAGCAAGAAACAAATTAGCACTACTGTTTCATATGTATATTATACACTGCACATGCAGTCCTTATGCATTACAGAAAGGAACTTGGATAAAAGCATAGTTATACTATAAAGTAGCCTATAAAAGCGTAGAGTTATACTAAAAGTAAGTTTCAGAAATAAATCAAGGAAAACTATGAACTCCATATCTTGAAAATTATAAGAATTTTCAAAGGAGGACCTTTTAAAATTGATTCACAGCGCTTATAGGAAAACGAAAGTTCTGTTAAGCCTTTTACAATATGCAATACCTACATCACAACTTCATAAGAAGAACATGTGATATTCTGACATAAATTGGTACCAACAATTCATAATCATGCACATGCCTAGATGTCTAGAAGTAAGTATCTAGAGCATGTATTGCCCATGACGGAATGGGGTGGAATGCAGGCTTCTCTTGGGACATGCAGCATGTGCAGTGTGATGAGGGGTAAGGGGGGGGGGGGGGGGGTGAGGGGTAAAATCTTGACCCGTGATGGCACAGTGCAGCAGCATCAGCTCAGCCCCGGGGTTTCTTGCAGGGGTGCGCGCTACTGCAGTGTTTGATGTATCAGCTGCAGGGCCAGTAGCAGTGAGAGCCTAACCATCAGTGGAGCAAGAGCATCAGCAAGCGGCCATTGCAGTTGCAGCAGCAAAGGCAGTTCCATCGACTGGGATAGCTAGCAGCTCTGTCTACAGCAGCAGGATCAGCAGCAGCAGCGTCACACCGGCTGCATACAGACAACTCACAGCAGCTAGAGCATCAATTCCTGGATATTATAAAGACAAGAAAAAGCCTCTAGACCCCAGCCCAGGACAGTTGGCACACACTTGGCCCAAATTGTGCACGGTCTTCTTGCTATTTCACGAGCTTAGGCTGCACCACGAGTCGCCGGTTAAACGTATGCGAGTGGATATCTAATTGTTGCCATGGAAACGAACGAGGACAGTGAACAGAAAGCGCCGATCCTGCACAGCGCCGACGTGGAGGAGTCCGACGACGTCTCGACCGAGGAGAACGACAACCCCAACGTTGTAGCTGCCATGGACCGACGTAGCGGAGAGGTAGGGGCCGACTACTCGGACCCAAGGGTGCACAAGACTGCCCTGGAGCCCGTGCCACCCCCCAAGGTGCCGGAGAGCTTCGACCAAGAATACGAGGAAAAGAGAAAGAGCGCGGCTCTGGCCAGCCCCGAGGATGGCATAGTAGGTAGCACTGATGAGCAGGACGAGGGAGATGAGGAGGAGGAGGAGGAAGTCTGGGCTCAGCAGGACGGCCACCACTATGAAAATCCTGACAAGGCAAGGCAAAGCATGGCCTCTAGTGGCAGCAAGCAGGGCTATGCTTATGTGGAGGTGGAGATGCAGAGTCCTGACCCCAGGGACAGCACTCCCGAACCTCCCGACTCAGGGGCTGACCATGACCACTCGGAGACCGAACATCTGCATACCAGCGACCTCCCTGAGCAGAGTGTCACTCACGTGTGCACTCCGGCCAAACAAGGTAGGACATGCCCTTTCCTATAAACAAATCAACAATTATCATATTTAGAAATAGCTAAATCAACAGCAGCATACTGCCAGCACCCAGATCAAGGCATTAGCAACCATGATTGCAGCACAACACCTTAAAGGCTTTTGAATAATTCAGGTGCTACCCAATGAAGGCTTTTCTCGTGGTATGTTGTTGTGTTTGAATACACATCAAAATGAACACGAAAATTATTGCTAAATGAAAAATATTATGCTAATTCTGTCCATTTGCATACATTAAGTGATTGTGAGCGGTCTGTTTTGTATACAGCATTTGTCTAGTTCAATATATCACATCTGTTGTTCATTTATCGACCTATCAACATTGACCTGAATTCATATCATATTAAACCCAAACACAAGACTTCTCCGCCCCCTGCTGGGTTTGCCACACACTAGACGCCAGCCAATTAGAAGGCTGCTCAGGCATTGACACCAGTGTAGAATCTACAGTAAACAAACAACCACCATCTTGAACCCATGCCTGCTATAGCAAACTTACACTGGTCAGCTTCACATTGCCATTTGACATTTGAAATCACATTTTCCCATTGCTGGCATTGCATAGGATTTATTGCAACATTATTCACCTCACCTGTTGATATTGATCCACCAAAAAACATAGCTCACCTGAATACTTTCCATTACATTATTAACATTATGCAACTGCATGCAACCACCACATCCTATTATTTTTATGGAATTGTGCTAAATGCTGTATTATGCAGATTGGGCCCTGGACTCATGGAATTTGGAATACCGCAAGGCTCTGCCATACAACATGTGTATAATTACATACAATTGCTGGTTTTCACGGAAATGTACTTGATCAAATGTCCACACAGTCACAGCTACCATTCAAAACAAACCCTGTCTTTTTGGATTTCAAAGCATAAATCAACTGCAAATAGCCATTTATATAATTATAAGCATTGACTTATTTTGTCATTGTGATCACATCAATGTACAGTATACATATTTCATGCATGTAGGGCCTATACAGAGATCTACTCCAATTTAAAGGGACAGCTTTTTTAACAACAAAGTATTTACACGAAATTGCCATAGCATGCCTCGCAGTCACTTTAAATCAAGACTCTTTAACATTAAAGAGGGGAAATTTACATCAAAAATCGTTGGCAGAACCCTTTCACATGATAGCCCATGATCTAAGCTGCCTTGAAAATTGTTCAATTTACGATCACAAGCCGAAAGACATTAATGCAATTGATTTAGGTGCTAAAGCTGCTTCTTAAAACTGAGGGTGAAGCTTTGATATTGCTGTAGTGTTGATGGTAATGCTGTTGTTGATGCTTGCAGGTTCATATTTGAGCTTGGTGCTGTTGTTGAGTTACCGTGATAATGTTGTTAATGCTTATCTAGAAATATGTATTCCTTTTGATGATGCGGGATATACCATATGCAGCAGTAGTATTGCTGAAAAATACAATCATGAAGCAATCATGACATTAGCTGTTATTGTAACACATGATACCACTGACAACAGTACTTACAACTGATTGGTGATTATGTTGATCCAGTTATTCTGTACATGTTAATTCTTGGCAATGCTGATACTTCATGGCAATGTTGTTGATAGCTAATGATAATGTCGTTGATAGTTTGTGACAATGTTGTTGATAATTCCTGGAAATGCAGATGCTGGTCTGTTGATAAGTTACGACAATGCTGTTGCACTGTGATCTGGTGATGGCATATCTGACTGTGTATGTAATACTCCGTATTGATACTGTGGTACTGCTGATTGCATTGCTGTTGTTGATGATAAATCTGAATGATCTATGCTCTGTCGAATGCTGTTGTGTTTTGTGTTGTTGGAATGTTGTTGCTGCAGATGCTCAATTATTCTGCACCATTTTTCAGCTGCAAAAGCATCCAGCGTGACCTGATATTGCAGGGCTTGCCCCTCCTTCCCCCCTCCCCCCTTCCACCCAACATTGCTCTTTGCAGTCCATGCATTGATCTATAGGGTGCCATGGCCAGCCGAAATGTCCATGCAACATTAGCCAAGCATGCTACAATACTCGCCAATGCATTACTACAATGTAGCACTTTGCTTTTTCTCTTGCTTTATCATCTTTTTTTTTTGCTTGGTTTTTATCCCTTTGTAATGTAACAGCCAACCCCGTACAATAGCCTGATCGAATTGATCATAAAATTGATCGACCTGAACTGACACTGATGATCTCTGTCACATTTCCCATGTCTGGTCTCAAATTACGTGGCTTTGTTTGCTCAACTTCAGATTAGAGCCTTTTGCAACCAGCAATTATCCCTTTATCAGAGATTGTCACTCAACAACCATGGTGTTCCTATCATACAAGGATATATTGGCTTGGTTAGTGTATGCAAATTTAGTGAAAGGGTTGCTTTCTGCAAAGATTGATAAGAAAAATAACTGTTGAATATGTTAATTGGTGTAATTGCCATAAGATTGATTGCATAATTGTTACTGTCAGATGGACAAAAAGTACTGAATTGTCTGGCTATGAACACTGGTTATCATTTTCACGAGCTACCATGTCATTATGACTAAAACTGTCAGTTTACTAGTTTATCACATCCGATTGATCCAGGCCATTTATAACATCATTTGTCACACCAATTCAACAGCCATGTACGGTAAGTGATATATCCTCACGACAATCCTTCAATATCAATGCAACAGATTATTCATCATTAAAAATATTTACTCAACTACTCACTGCTTGCATTTGTAGGTTTAATGATTGATTTTAGTTTGATTATTTGCTGTACGATTTCTTATTTAAATATTATCAAAACCTTACAATCTGGACGCCAGATGATTCTGAGTTGAAATGTCAAGAATTTTACTAATTTTAAAAACAAATACAACATCATTGATTGCCACATAACTTGGGTTAAGTTGAATTCATAGTTATTGGCATCTGGACTTGCAGTTTGAAGAGTTTTTAACTCAAAATGTTCAGTTTTTAACCTACATGAGGCAATTACAAGTGCATCAAGCTCACTCCATCTGTTTTTAAATGCTCAGAACCATGTGTTGATGAATCCAGAGTGTTGGAGTAAAATCTGAGTATTTTTGTTTTCACAGTTGTCATGTTTGGTGCAGTTCAGCCCAATTAGACAAACCCTGCCTCTGAGCTTTGAAAATATTTTAAGAGGAGAGGCCATGTTTGTATGGCTCCCAGATGAAAAAGCCTGTAACCAAAAGAGAAAGTAGTGGGTTCTTTGGTTGTTGGTTCAAAAAGCATGCATGTTCTACCTGCTAATGCAAATGCATTTAATGCGCTTTTGATGTCGCCTCCTTTTTTTTCTCACTTTCCCATCTTTTTCTGTTGGTGATTCACCCTCACGGTTCTTTTGTTTTATGAAATTTATGGATATGACGGGCAGTTTGATGCAGTTTCAGAATTCATATAAGTAGACTACACACTTTATAGTTATATTTTGTGTGATGTGCTGTTCTTCAGTATCTATCTATCTATCTATCTATCTATCTATCTATCTATCTATCTATCTATCTATCTATCTATCTATCTATCTATCTATCTATCTATCTGTCTGTCTATCTATCTATCTATCTATCTATCTATCGATCTATCTATCTATCTGTCTATCTATCTATCTATCTATCTGTCTATCTATCTATCTGTCTATCTATCTATCTATCTGTCTGTCTATCTATCTATCTATCTATCTATCTATCTATATATCTATCTATCTATCTATCTATCTATCTATCTATCTATCTATCTATAAAAGATCAGATTTGGCTGCATGCCATGGTTATCTATCTATCCCACAAATATCAGATTTGGCTGCATGGTTATACTGGATATACATTGCTGTTAGTAATCTATCTGGTGTCTTCTTTAATCAGGTCCATCTTCTCCTGCATCTTGCTTGGCTTGTACCTAGGCCCCCACACAACCCCATCAGAACAGTCACGCCATCTTTCAGTTAAGTTGACGTCACTGATGGAGTGTGACATATTAGGTCAATGCAAGTCACGTGACAATGACGTAATAGGCGTAGACACAGCTAACTCAGCATGTCGTGGGATACTAAAAGAGTGATAGAGCACTGATGTTAGCTAGTTACTGATAGATAGATAGATAGATAGATAGATAGATAGATAGATAGATAGATAGATAGATAGATAGATAGATAGATAGATAGACAGATAGATAGATAATCCGGATTGGTTGCAGCATGATGCAAGCATCAGGCATTGTTTGCTGAAGTTCACAATACTGAAGCAATATCAGACAGAGGCTCTTGAGTCATGACTCCTCCGACAGTATACACTGGCTAAGTCACTGATAACACAAATATGTTAATTGGTGCTGTCAGCTAATTAGGAGGCTATCCCAGATAAGCAACCGAGGCAACCGGGGATACGACGTAAACCCTGTCCCACGTAATACTGTAAATAGTGTATATAATGTAAATAACACTTCTGTACATTCTACTTTTGATTCCGTCCGCAACCACAACAGTATTAAAGTTCTCTACACAAACTCTGACTGCCTCACAAACAAGCTCCAAGAATTATCTGCAAGAGTACAACTGGAACAGCCATCTATTATCTGCATCACCGAAGTCAAACCAAAGAATTACAGAAATCTCCCGAACAGCAGCTTCTACAACCTCAAGAACTACACCTCCCATGCTCTGAATACTGAGAACAACATCGGCAGAGGTATCCTGATCTACATCCGTAATGACCTGACCAACAGCCTTGAATTCTACCCAAGCACTACCTTCTCCGAATGCCTATGGATAAAAGTGAACCTGCACCGAAGTGACCAACTTCTGATTGGATGCATATACCGGAGTGACAGTGGGTCCCAGGACAACAACGATAACCTCAGAGCCCTCTTCAAGGAGACTACGGAACTTCGCTGCAGCCACTATCTAATTGTGGGAGACTTCAATTACAGAGACATCAACTGGCAAAATTGGACAACACACAAGGATATATCAAGCGACGAACATAAATTCATCGAAAGCATCAGGGATGCCTACCTGTATCAACATGTAACTCAGCCCACCAGGGGGAAAATCAACAATCAGCCGAGTCTTATTGACCTTATCTTCACCAATGAGGAAGGAATGGTGTCGGACCTGCAATACCAGAGCCCTCTTGGCAAAAGTGACCACTCTGTACTGCTCTTCAACTACAACTGCTACATCGAACCTGCATCACACACAAGAACGAAAAAGATCTACAGCAAAGCCAACTTCGAGAAAATGTCAACCATCCTGAATGTAAACTGGGCAGAAAAATTCCAACAACACCCAGAGGACGTAGAGAAACAGTGGAACCTCTTCAAATCAACCTACGATAATGCTGAAAAATTGGGTATACCATCCAGACCCTTCAACAAGAATCCCCACTGGAAGCAGAAAGGAGAAATCCCGCTGGATGAAGCCACCGTCAAGAAGATCAAACGCAAACACCGGGCATGGCAAAGATATTATGAGACAAAAAGAGAGGACCACTGGAAGGAATACACCAAACTCCGCAATCAAGTCAAGAGTCTCATAAGAAGAGCACACACAAACTTCGAGAAAGACATTGCAAGAGCAGCGAAAGACAACCCGAAGAAATTATGGAGCTATATTAACTCGAAGACCAAGACCAGATGTGGAGTGGCCCCGCTTCAAATCCCTGGATCTGATGACGTCACCAACCTCGCCGAAGAACAAGCCGAAATACTCTCCAACTACTTCTCATCAGTCTACACCATCGAACAAGACACCAATTTCTCCGAACTTCCAGAAATCCAGAATGTGCCGCAAGTACACGACCTCATCATATCCGAAACAGCCGTACTCAAGAAGTTACAAGCCCTGAAAATTGACAAGTCACCTGGCCCTGATGGGATCCACCCGGTCATCCTCAACAAACTAGCAACAGCACTTGCGCCACCTCTGACTCTCATATTCAAAACTTCACTCAGAACAACATCCCTGCCTCAAGAATGGAAAACAGCCCAGGTCTCAGCTATATATAAGAAAGGACAGAAGAAACTAGCACAAAACTACCGGCCAATAAGTCTCACCTGCATTGCATGTAAGGTGCTTGAATCTATCATCAGAGATGCACTAATGGACCACTTCAAGATAAACAACCTCCTCTCAGACCAACAATATGGATTCATAAATGGCCGCTCAACTGTAGTTCAACTGCTAAAATGCCTCGAAAAATGGTGCGACACAATAGACTCATGAGGACAAGTCGACATTGCCTACATGGACTTCGCCAAGGCCTTTGACACCGTGCCACACCGTCGTCTCAACTATAAACTTCATCACTATGGTATCCGTGGGCAACTACTTTCCTGGATTGAACAGTTCTTAGCCAATAGAAAACAAAGAGTCTGTGTCAACGATAATTACTCATCATGGAAACCTGTAACCAGTGGAATACCGCAGGGATCGGTCCTCGGACCCACTCTATTCGTCATTTACATCAACGACCTGCCACTCAACCTAAAATCAGACTGCTTCATGTTCGCCGATGACACTAAAATTTTCCATCAGATTACAACATCAGACGACTCTAGGGAACTACAAGAAGATCTTGACACACTACAAAAATGGTCCAACAACTGGCTACTACTGTTCAACTCATCCAAGTGTAAGATTCTCCGTCTTGGCAACACCCTGTCAGATAATAATTATACTCTAAACTCAGTTGAGTTAGAATTGGTTGAGAAGTTCAACGACCTTGGAGTCATCATTGATAAAGATCTGAAATTCCAGGAACACATACAGTCGAAAATCAACAAGGCCAATGCCATCATGGGTACCATCAGACGTTCATTCAACTTCATGGACGACGAAACCTTCAAGATCCTGTTCACGGCCCATGTTAGATCCCACTTAGAATACGCTGGTCAAATCTGGTTTCCATACATGAAGAAGGACATCATTGCCATCGAGAACGTTCAACGAAGAGCCACAAGAATGCTGCCAGGAATGAGTAACCTTGACTACCCCCGCAAGGCTCAGACGACTTAAGCTTCCCACGCTAACGTACAGAAGAACAAGAGGCGCAATGATAGAAACATATAAGATATTTCACAAATATGACAGATCAACAGCTCCAAACCTAGTCCTCTCCACTAGCAATACACGAGGTCATAACTTTAAACTCTTCATGCCCAGGTCACTAAAGTCCCATCCAAAATCACACTTCTTCGCTAGTAGAATAGTTGCTCCCTGGAATAGCCTGCCCTATGATGTTGTAAATAGCCCAACTATCAAGACCTTTGAAGCAAGACTCGACAGATGGTGGAGAGACCAGCCCTTCAAATATGACCATAACTCATCCTTGGACCCTAGATCATCGCCGCAACACCGAAACCTGAACCGGGAGGAAAACTCAGATCTGGAAATAGTGGCATAGCCAGCTTCCAGTACATCCATAGGTATCCATAGGTAGGTATAACACAAGAATGGCATTTATTTGGTAGTAGCTAGGGTTCTCTCTTATTGTAACAGTGCATTCAAGTTAGTATTTTGTGCTGTGTAGGGAGACCTTGGATCCACAACAACAAAAAGAAGAAGAAAAAAACAGACTTGCTTCCAAAAATTATACTTATTGATTGTGTGTATTATTATATGGAACTCAGTTAAGAAGTTAAGTCTCACTTCGTAGAAAAAAGATGTAAATTTGGTCTGGCCTGAGTAGATCATCCTGAGTGAATTGATAGAATAGGGGCAATGAAACAGCAATACAGTAGCTGTGACTGTGAGGGAAATCTCAGTTTTGGTTTTGTAGAATATGCATTATAAATGTGGCTTACATGTTGTCATACACAATATATCATAGAACCATAACACAGAATATTCTTGGTGTAAACATTATAACAGTCTGAGATATTTGGCACCCCACTCTAGACAATGTAGACAATGATATGTACTTGGCAGCAAGTAAACTATACAAGAAACTGACATACAGTGTGTATGATAGCTGTACACAAAGGTCAAGGTGTGTGACCCATAGAATGACCCACATAGCTTAAGTCAAAAACAATGTAATGTTTGGGTGGGTTTTTGCCAGGTTTTGCCAGGTTTTTTTTCCACCTGAAACCATCCTGGGTCCAGAAAAAAATACAAGAAAAAGGATTAGCTCTAAGGTCTGGAACTCTGGACTGATGCCAAGCTACCGAAAAGTAGGTCAAAAGGGGTTACTTTATCCTCCTGAGGATGCTGTATATCTCAGGTGATGAGTCATCATTATCTTGTCCCAGTAACTTCATTCCCTCTTCAGTCTGGAACTTGTAAGAAAACGATTTATTCATCAAAGTGGAAAGTGAGCTGACGTGGTATGAACCCGGGGGGGGGCACTCACATTGAAGTCATATTACCTATGTGCCGCTCAAAAGATAGGGTTTTAAAGAAGATTTCCTGATCACAGGGTCATTTTATTAGGCCTGGAGAACCTGATCATAGGGTACACTTCAATTGGACATCACACAATGGTGTTTTTCCTTTGAAATTGCTATCACGCAATGTCTAATTTCATTGAACTTTCAAGTGTTAGGTGTCATTCTTAATTGCAATTAAGTTTTCACACCTTTTCTGATGACTTTTTCTCTTTTATGTCCATGAAATAGGCTTTAGGGCCTATATAATAACCTGACCATAGGGTATGAAATTCGGGTTCTGAAAACCTGACCGTAGGGTACGACTTTTGGAACGCGTGCCGCACATCCGTATCAAAATTTTGCCGAGTACCCCCCCCCCCGGGGGTATGAAGCTCGAAGAACAGATGCAACTAAGTCAACACTATGAAATAATCTGAAATAAAGATATATAGAAAAATTAAGTAACTCGACTTCTTTAAACCAAAATTTTTTAAAACCTGCTCTTTACAAATTTGTGATGAACAGTTCTATTTAAGAATATCCACCTATAATAATAATAATAGTCACAGTTTCAATTATGTACTTTACCTAAGTCTTCCCAGATAACCATGATGTAAACTGGTTATAGGTTAAAAAAAAATTTTCAATCACGATTTTAAATTCACATCAATACAATTTGGACACTGTTCTGTTATTCTTATATATTATGTGTGGATGAACTCAACTTTATAAGGAACTTGACACCTTTTAAAAGGTGACTTTAAAATTCTGGATGTCACAAGCCCTGTGTCTAATCGGTCTAATGCGGTGTTTGTTTGGAGGGAGATTATCTTTCTTATCTCAGCTAATCTCAGGGTGTGTTCATCCAGTGCACCCTGCAATTTCCCCTCTTCTTCCTGCATAGCATTTGTTCCTGGCATTTTTACATGGCTCACTTTTTACCCCCTGTTTACATTTCTTTTGCCTTGTATCTCAGGTTTCTTCTGGCCCTTTTCTCTTCTTTTTCTTCTCTTTTTTCTTCTCTTTTTGCCTCTGAGATGTTTCTGACTTCCTTCTTTTACTCAAAGCAATTGCTCTCTCAGAGTCTCTCTCTGTTGTGCTCTGAAGAATCATTCAAGAATGGCTCCTCCTTCCCTGCAGACCTCATCTACCTCATCTCTCCCCCAATACATCTCTATTCTATCATATTTCTATGTATCTCAGTCCTAAATTGTTTTGGTGCACCGTTGCAGCAATAAGACATGGCAGATTGTGGTCTCAATTTATATATTTCTGTATATGGAGAAACCGATCCGTGGCGCAAGCACGATGAAGACTAAATATATAGCTTTATCATGTTATGACAAAGATTGCAAAACATATTGGTATAAAGATCCATGAAAGTATCTCAAAAGAATACTAGATACAACAGTTTGAATATTTACTTGCTATTTGTTCTTCACACGTAATCTGTTTTGAGTGTTAAAGTCACTCTCTGTATAAATTAATACTCATAATATCAAATTGAGAGTTACTTTTAGTATCAAATGAGATTATTTATTCGTGCAATTGTCACCAATCATGTTATCAATTGAACTGAATTGTTGTCAATTGCACTTGTATCAGAAAATATATGAAGATATTGCTATTGCAATTACACTAATGTTGCAGTGGCTTTGATAGTCAATCGATCTTCTGTATCCAGCGAATATCCTCATCCTCTTGATGGCTTTCCCCCTCTTTCCTTCTACTTTTTTCTGCCCTGAATACCAGCAGTGGTCCTGTGGACTCAGAATAGTCTCAGAATAGTCTTAGAATAGAGTCGTTGGATGGCTGCTTAGCACTGTGTGTCCACTCCGCAGTGACAGTTCTGATGGAGTTTTCTTGTAGATGCTAAGTCCTCGCTAATATCGGAGGCTATTCCGTAGTTGGTTCACAAGTCGGTCTTTCTCATCTGTCATGGCTTGAGCCAGACGGTGATCCCCAATTACTACCTCTGTCATTCAGCGGCCAATGAGCCAGGGCAATGAGCCGGGCCAAAGAGTCTGGAAAATGGCCGCTCTGTCATATAGTATAGTGGTGGCTAAATATAGTTTCTTCTAGTTGGTGATAATGAGTTTTAAAACAACAACTGTATTTATAAGCAACAGTCAGGGAAGGCTCAACAGGAATGGTAAAGATGCCACATGTGGGTATTTCAATGCCACTGGAGCTATTTTATCTTTAGTGATACTTAGCAGGTTATAATTTTTATGCATTTGCTTTCACTTGCAAGTATCAGTATCTATTCAGGGCCATTAAATGATTCCATACAACAGCAGCATTGGGAGGCAATGCTTACCTGGTAGAATTTTGGCTTCTTCCTTCTTTCTATAACTACAGTAACATAGCCCAAAGATGAACAAATAGGTGATTCAGAATTCTACAATTGTGGGTCATGTATCACAAAGGTTAGGTATGAATCATACAAATGAAAGAGCATTTCTTGTAAAAATCATCTATTTATTTTGATTCAATTTCTCATTGTGTGGTTCCTCTAATCCTGTCGAGATTGGGTCTTGAACAGGGTTTTCATCATCTGTTTTAAAGCAGACACTCCCAGAATCATCTGGGTTGGATTTGGCTTCAACTTGCCTGGGAATTGTTGGCAAGTGAAGCATGCCTAATCTCCAATAGAAAACAGTGCAGTGCACCAATTGTAGGCTATTGCCAGGAATTGGGTCATAGAATGCACTGAGGCAGGTTACTACCCTTAGGTGACTGTTCGACGTACTCTCTACTCTCATAATAGAGTCTCATTAATACAATTGGTTTGCACTGGATTACCTACAACTGTCCAAGAAGTGCTGTTTTCAAATTAGACCCTAAACCACTTTCTTCATTCCTCTTGCTGTAATAGTGCTGCTGGAGCCCCTGGTCGCCATGGAGTATTGATTTTGACAGGAAGAGAATTTCCTGCAGCAATTGTGAGTTTCTCTGTTTTGTCCAACTTGTTCAGTGAGCAGCAGCTAAAATGCTTGATGGCTGTAGCTGTCAGGAATGCTTGAACTGCACACTGCTGCATGGAATAGATGTGGCAGCCACTGGCAGGTGATGCTCAGGCTGCATTCATGAGTCAGCTAAGGGTTGCTGCAGTGGTGCTGTTGTTGCTGTTGAATGGGAAGTCAGTTCAGGTGGGCTACCTGGCTGCATTGGTTCTGTGTTCACACACAATGCAGTGAATTGATAAGGTTGGCTCTTGCCAATGCAATAAATTATACAATGCTGCTGCTCTTGGAATTCTCATACCTATCATATGTTGATGGGATGCTATCTGCACACTCAATTGAGCAGATCCAGGAAAACGATAATATTATGCTTTCACTGGTGAAATTAATGATGTTGCTGGAAGTGAATTGGTTCATTGCCAAAATCAACACTCAAACAGAGCAAATTGCAAACCACATTATTCAAAATTATCCAGTATTGCGTCTGAAACTACCTTTATTATTAACACATTTATCATTGTAAGAATCAAAACCAGAGCATTGCTAAATATAGAAGAAAAATAAGTATGCAGGATTGATTTGAAGCTTAGTGCAGTTTGCTACAGTATGTACTCACAAGTACTATAATTACATCACTTTGCTTCATGGTGACTAGTACTTACTACTACTTAGGCTACATACTGGCTCATACTTGTATTATTAACTTGATCAATCTATTGGTAGTTACCTGTATAATTTTTCAGAACCTCAACCTTTTATAGTACCACACCAGAAACGTCCTTGGATGCATTGTTTCGAAACATGCAGAAACGTTGTGAGGTTTGATATTTTATTTGCAGATCCAAAGATATTTCATGAAGCGATGTCGCTTCCGGCTGTGCCACTGTGCAGACAAATGAGCTTTATTTGTACCTGGTGATCACATATATCTGTTTTAGCAGAGATTCTGATCATTCTAATAAACTCAGGTCATCCTGGAACACCCAATTCTTGAAACAACAGATTTGCAAACCCTTCCTAAACTCCATCCAGGCATCATGGGTGTTTTGAGCTATTGCCAGGCTGTGTAAGCATAAGCTAAGCAAAACAGATGATTTTTTGTGATATCTTTTCTGTTTTTGTTTGGCACAATTTGTGGTAGACCATGGCCTCTGATGTTTTTGTTTGTGGTATGCATTTTATCTTCCAGTGGATTCCCATAGGTGTCCTAGGCAATCTGAAAAACCCAAAATAAATCAGGTTTAAGGAAAATAAAGATTCATCTCACAGGTATTTGGAAGGATTTGGTGACTCAGGCTATGTTCATGATGTTTTTGCTATCTGGGTAACTCACATATTTTGCAGTTTTGTCTTCTTTTTCTTCTCTCTTTTCCTCTTTTTCCAACACTTTTGCCTTAGATGTTAGGAGATGAACAAGGTGATGATATACTACTAGTGTGAAACTCAGAACCCTTGAAATGAGATCTTGATTATTACTGACACCTCTGTCGTATCTGTCGCTTGTCTTTCATTTCCCATCACGCCCAATGTAATAAGGAGTGAGCTGTCTCTTTCTCTCATTTACATGTAACTTGGGTTAATGGGATGACCAATCTGCAATGTCGTCAATTTTCAGGACAATTGATTGGTGAATATTATATGAGTGATTGATTATCTTGGATCGTATAGTTGCTGCTATACCTCTCCAATAAGGAGATTTTTAAGGCAAGAACATGAATTGTCCTTTTTATTGCCAATCTCTGTTATGCCTCCTTGAAATGATTATGTGTTGTCATCAAAAGACGTAATCTATAACAAATTACAATATCTAATTTAGCTTTCAATCATGCAATTCTGTCTAAAGTAGAATGGTTCAGCAGCTTCTAACCATTTCACTCCTGCATGTGAACTCTGCGAGTGTGTTTTCATGCCAGTGCATGCAGAACTGCAGAAGTCAGGCAGCTCTTGGATTGAATAAATATGAGAATGGTGATCATCTCGGCTCAAGTGCTACTTTGAATAAATCAAGGTAAACAGACCAGACAGGCAATCCATGATGCAATCCATGGTGCAATCGGATGACTCATTTTGAGGGTGGGTAGCTGAGGGTTGTTGCCTCTAATGTCCTGATCACACTCCTTGCTTTGCAATGCTTTCCAATGCCCTGCAGCCTGCTATTGGAGGCTGTCACATGGCTTTGATCAAATCCAGACTGTGACTCCAATCATTTTTGATCTCCTAAATTCTCCTGGGGTTATAGTATAGTAGGAAAGGCTGAGAGCTATAAGTACAGCATTATATCCTATTTACCAGTTTAAAAAAATCTATGAATATTATTTCTGCATGGACTAAATCGAAATTGGCAAGGGCCAACAACATCTTGCATACATTGCACTTCAGCCTTGATTGATGTACTATTCAGGTTTATGAAATATTTCTAAAATGAATCATGCAGACTTTTTCAAAGTAGATGAAAAATTGACAACATCTGGTTTGATTTTTAATCACCATCCATCAATCTAGAAAAAGCTTACGAATTGAGTTTCAGCAGAATTATAAAGATTATATAAAGTACAGAAACTGTCTCTAAAGATATGGCCACTGGCTGAATGGTAACGTCTCATTCCTTTGGGTGCATTGGTTGGCTGGTGGCTGTATTGGAAATGAAATAATTCACTTCACATATCTCCCATCAAGTCAACTGGATCTTAAAGGTGAAAATGCAGTGGTTATTGGTCCAAATGGTTGAGTTTCTATGGAGGTTCTTGGCAATTTTATATTGGCCACAAGGCCTTCAGGTGGCTGTTAACTCAACTGCTCGTCCAAATGCCTGGTCAGAGCTTGCTAGCTTGCTCTCAGCTATTGGTAATATTCAAGACCAATGGTATTCTGGAGTCTGGACTGCCCAGCAGCTTAGTGGTAGACCTATTCTGGACCATTTTCTGGATGCAAGAATCGGGGTTGCTCAAGGGGCAGCCCTGGTTCCTATTGATCACCGTCTCCCTGAAGGGCAACATTTTCCTAGCTGCCTCTGGATTGCTTGATCAATGCCTTGATTCACCAGAATGATTCCTTCTTAATGGTCACCTGACACGCCCAACCCAGGAGTGGAAAAGTGCTCTCGGCTTATTTGTTTGCCACCGAAGGACACTTTTTAATGGAGGTGTGTAAACACACCGCCATTTTTGTAATTAGTGAGAAAGTGTATGAGGGAGTAGGTGAGAGAGTGTAAACTTTTGGCGGGAAATTCGAAATTGGAGGAGAAAATCTGGAATAACTCTTCGCTTGTTTCAAATAATCTCCGAATTGTTAAATTGCCCACAACTAGAGATGCAGAGCTGTTATTGCAGCGTACTTGTATTGATCTCAAATAATTCTAAGTACCCCTTTCATCAGTTCTTTGTTTGGAGCTTCATTTTTGGTGTTACAGTCCACCATTTTGAAAATAATGTGTATTGTGTTTTGTGTATGCAAATGAGCTGTCCTCCATTTTGAAAATTATGTGTATTGTGCTTTGTGTATGCAAATGAGCTGACCTTGAACTATGTCATGGGGACATTTGGATGTGTATTGGTCAGTTTGCTGACTTGAGAATGTATGTTATCATAATACTAGGTCACAGGACTTGAGATTTTAACAGTTTTATGTAAATTTCCAACTATTTCAATGCAATTTCATTCTCTGGGTGAGCAATATAGGGATGGGTGTATTGATGGATAGGCCTAAATTAATATATCTTTTTATAGATTGCTGGCTAAATAAATGAATATTGAAGTACCGGTAGATAAATGGAAAGAGTTGGAAAGAGATAGAAAGATAGATAGTTTATTATTAGATAGGAAGATAGAAATATAGATCTATAGAAGAATAGATAGATAGATTGATAGATAGTTACCTAGATAAAGAAGGATGAAATCCATGTATGAATTTTATGGATTAGATGGATTGCATGAGTTAGATGGATAGATTATAGAGATGAAATAAATAGCTTATACTGATGAGTGAGATAAGACAAAGACAAAAAGTTCTTCTTTATTGGTCATTTGTGAAAAGTTAATATCGAATGAAATTGTTGGTCAAAGATAATAGATTACACAGATTTATCAAAAGGATATGGTAAACATGAGCAATAAATTGTAATTTGGTACTTGTGTTGCAATTTGTGACATGGTCCTATACACGTTCCGAAGGCGGTGGAGTTACCTCAGTTGGTAATGCACTGGGTTGCCAATCACTTGGTCCTGGATTTGAATCCCACGTTGGCGGGGTCACCTTTGCTTGTAAGGGGCAGTAGTTTCAATCATTCTTTGCTTCTTTGCCATGCCCTCCTGTCCTAATTGACCTGCGTAAATAATGGACTTAAAGTCCAATCCTTCATCCATCTGTCAAAAATATCTGTGCAAATCTGACATGGGATTTCACATCATTTCCGCTCTTTATAAAGTCTAGATTGATAGATTGAGTTAATTAGTAATTTTGACAGTCTACTAGTTATCTGGCAGTGGTATGTGGATTGACAGGTGTGTAGACCAGCATATCAGTGACAGATAGATAGATAGATAGATAGATAGATAGATAGATAGATAGATAGATAGATAGATAGATAGATAGATAGATAAACCTATATAAATGTTAAATGTTAAATATTAAGATTGAAGTCCCAGGTGGCTGTCATACATAGGAGATGTTAAATCATTGTCTCGTTTGATCATTTTCAAAAAGAGTAAAAGTGCAACGTGTAGATGGTACAGTAGACTGTAGAAGACTCCTGCTGTATCTACCATCTCATCGATCAATGATCACCTACTCCTCTTAAATGGCTGCACTGATGCATACCATATATCTCCTTATCTATCTATCTATTTACCTATCTATCTATCTACATGATCTATCTATCTATCTGTCTATCTTTCTGTCCATCTATCTATCTATCAAATAAAGTATCTATCTATTTATCTATCTGTTTATCTATCTTTCTATTTATCCATCTATCTATCTATCTGTCCATCTATCTATTTTAGGCCTATCTGAAAATACCTGTCTGAATGGTTAGGGAAGTGCAGGACCAACGATCTGCTGGAATCAGGGGATGTGAACTTAGACACCACACCACCTCCATTTTGAACCCCTGGGTTCTTGTTACCCCATTTTACCCACTTTTTGGCAATATAAAACCTCCTCCTATTGGTCTGGGACACTTTTTTCCACCATATTTTATCCATATTGACAATATAAAAACTATCTTTTTTTATCTTCTGATTTCATTTTTTTTTGCGCTCGCTTCGATATTTGACTTTTGCCACTTGATGTGACACAAACAGAAAGAGGCTTATCCATTTGCAGTTTGGAAATCTTTCTCTTTTATGTTTGATTTTTGTTGCCTGCTTCAATTTCTCTTGCCTCTTTGCTCTATCTATTTGATATAAAATGCATGAATTCCACCTCTTCAACAGTAAATAACAGCCTTGCTAGCGAGGGACGTGATTGCCTCTATCAGAAATACCCTACCTTTCTTGGGATATTCGTTTTTGTCTTTTGATTCTTGGAATTTAAATTTGAACACTTCTCGGTGGGGCCTAATTAGGGATGTAACCGAAGAACAAATTCTAAGGTGAAGACATAGAGTACGTGAAAAGCATGTTAATTATACCGGTGTTTCATTTTGGTTGTCACGAAGGCATGTGATGTGAGAAGCATGATAAATTATCAATGTTTTATGAAATTATTTATATATATATATATGTACATTGAAAAGGGCAAATTTCAAAAGTCAATTTTCATCACAACCATGTTTCTGTTGGATTCTAGACCTGTTCTAGACTCATCCAAACTGCCACACTGGCCTTGCTATTTCCCAAGATATTGGATGGGCAGTCAATTGTGCATCACTTGTGCAAAGAGCATGTGGTGTAGGGTTAGGGCTTGGAGATTGACTCATTGACTCAGGGCGTCTAGTTTCTGTCCTTCATCAATGCAAGCTCCTAATGCAATCATTGGCTGACCAGACAGCCTCAGAGGGTCTCAGAGAGCTGCAGACTGACTGCAAGTCTCCAACCCTTCTCACCCTTCCTCACAGCCTGGCATCCCCTGAGCCCTCCCTCTCAAAGCATTCTGTCCAGCCAAATAGCCCCGATCCAGAGGGACCCTTGTTTAAGAGCATATCGATATTGGGATCAAATTATGACAAAGTGCTGTTCACCAAGTTCAAACTGAAAATCTTGCCAATTTGCGACTCAATATACATTAGCTTCAGTAGCATTAATCCCAGAAGTTTATTCTTGGACATGGTTATTGAATCATCTCATCTGAATGCATTTGTAAGCCACGAATTTGCCATGCTCTATAGCATTGACTGGTCATAATGGTCAATGGCCCCTCCATTGGCCAGTGTTCTCAGCAGTGGGTCTCTACTGTTGGTCATCGATCGGGAGTCTTGCAAGGGGACCCTCTGCCTCCCCATAGTATCTAATATAACATCTAATATAACGATTGGGCAATATGAATGATGTCTCATATTATTTGCTGCAGGAACTCTGAGGTGACCTAATGCTTAGCTATGGGCATCTGCACTAAAGACTTGTATGACTCGAGATCTGTGAGATTCTTCCTTCCTAGGGCTGCAGGGATAGCTACAATAGACACAGCCACAGGCAAGCTGTAGATCTTTGATTTGCCATATATCTCTGCAAATGGCTTTGCAACTGAAAGCTTTCTACTCGCTTCTTGCACACATATAGATTTCTGCTTGACAGCAGACATAGGGAGTCTACATCTTGTGGTAGACCTGACAATGTTGCATGTCTCTGCAGTTGACATGACATTAAGCATTACATGCATCCTGTACAGGCTGTTCAATGTGCATTCTCTATCCAGACTCCAGAGCCTATGACAGGATGGATGCTTTAGCTGTCAACAACAGAGATTAATATCCTGGTGTTGTATCTCTGAGAATTTCCACGTTGGCAGTATATTCACTATTCAGTACTATGATATAGGTTCTCATAATCTCATATCCTTGGCGATATGTGTGGCTGACATCTTAGGACATATTAGTTATGCACATGTATTTCTTCATCTTGTGACAGTAGTATAAATCGACAGAAGTCTGCAGGTCTACATCTTGCAATAGATCCAAGATAGTAGAACTTTTGACAGAGGCAACAACTGTATGTAGACACATGGTTAGCCCAGCTGCAGACATATCTTTGAGTAAATGCAGATGTAGACTATACTGTCAGCAGAAGCATAGTGTCTCTCTTGCAAGAGATTTACTCACAAGTGTGTCCAGCTGTCTGCATCTTGTATATTTCAACCCAGCATAGTGGCATGAGGCATCACTATTGCTTGCTTGGAGTCTACTTCCAATATATTTTGCCATAGACTGCGGACTCTCGGATGTCTTGAAAGTTTGGGCATGCTTCTTTTGGTACTGTCCTGACTTTTTTCCTTCTGAATATTCAACGAAATATTCCTGCCTCAATGTCCACATAAATATGCTATTATGCTGATCTGTCTGCATCTTGTGATGGTCTAAAGATGGGCAAAGAAAATGGGGAAAACTACAGAACATGTTTGGTTGTATATTATACTAGATGTTACTTGAGTGTTTTCTACATATACAATAGTGTCTGAATGTCATCATGGTACTACTGTACTACAGGAAACTCTTTGAGGCTTGAAGTACTGGCATATTGATCATATCCTGGAAGTGAAAGTAAATCAAAATAACATTGTAGCCTACACTTAATATGAACACACTAAGCATGAACACACAAAGGTGTAGACTAACAAGTCACCCTCACCTACAGTACTCAGGTGTAGACTATACAACAAACTCAGATGCAAATGACCGGTGAACTATATACGAAGATGTAGACTCTTATCACCATTATCATACTCTCTCTGACTCAGATGCAGACTATACAACCAACTCAGATGTAGACAATGCAAATGACTGTAGAACGATATGGAAATTTTCATAATCACATCTTTCTCAAGTGCAGACTATACAACTGACTGAAGAACTATGCTTCTCTTCTAAGTAGACTCCATCTGAGTCTGCAACTGGCTACACAGTAACACAGCAGCTGACCTGTTGTGGTTCTTATAAGCCACCCAGTGCACTGCGGATCAGAGCAAATGACGTGATCATAAACTATACGAGCCATTGGGGTATCTACTACTGATCAGGGCTGTCAGGATTAATCTAGACCTACAACCCCTGCCATTCTTAATACAGGGCTTTATAGACTGGGCTGGCAAATAACACCCTTACCTCTTTCTACCCCATTGCTCTCGCTATCGGAAAGAAATGGAAAAAAAAACCTGATCGCCACAGTGATCGGTTAGATATTGTTTCTTTGATATGTATGGCCTCTCAATCTGTCTTATCGGATCCTCTGGATTTTTTTTGCATTCCAGAATTGTTTTTATTCTTTCTTTTTTAATACGCTCTGATACACCAGAAAAATGCAGTTGATTCTGCCTTTCGTTCTCACTGGGGATTTTCTATCATGTTTTTGATTTGCGGAAAAGAAAATTCACTTTAAAGCTCTTTGCAGGTTATCAGCCCATTGGATTTCCAAACTTGTTTTGCCACATCGTTGACAGTTAACTGTTTGTCTTCTAATCTTCTTACCGGGTGCATAACCTTTGAAAGAGTTGATAGTTTGTTATACAGGGCTTTATATAGTTTGTTAATACAGAGCAACCAATGGTCACAAAAAGGAAGTAGATTGTATGGAACCGAAAGAACAGAACTACAACATTACAAGACAAAAAGTTGCTAAAAGTTTAATTAATCCTCACCGATCACTGTGGCGATCAGGCTTTTTTTCATCTCTTTTGGATAGAGAGAGCTATGCCGATGGGTTAATGACAAATGCTGACTGAGCTTAATATATACATTAGGGTTGGGGTTATGGTTAGGGTGACATCATAATAAAATTATGGCCGACTTGAATGTAAATTTTGAAACTGTTATGGACTGCTAATGTGAAAAGAGCTATAAAGGAAACTGTCACTTGCTGTTTGGCCAAACTTACTTTTTCACTTTAACAGAAACTGGGAACAGTGTAACAAGCAAAGTAGATATAGATTTAGTTGCAAAAAAGACTGTCGTTACACATGCCCTTGAAGAGGAATGTCATCAGCCAAACTCCTGACTGTGTCCGCTTGTGTCTGTACAAGCAAGGGCCATTTAAAAATCAAAGAGACTTGTCTGACATATTCCCAACTGAACGTGCCCATGGCTGAGGCCTGGCTTGGCTTTGCTCAGATCTAGACTGAAGGATGTTCCTGGTCTGTGAACTAGTGTAGATCAACAAGGTCAGAAAGTCCAGTCAACGTAACTTTTAGCTACTTTTTGTCTCGTAATGTTGTAGTTCTGTTCTTTCAGTTTCGTACAATGTACTTCTTTTTTGTGACCATCGGTTGCCTGATTTTACTCGGGCAACCAATGGTTCCTTTTAAAGTGCAAGCCAAATCACTCCTCTATCTGGCTCTCTCTGGTGTTAGAATAAGATTTGTGAAATTACTATCAATGTAATAAGGTAAACTCTAATGTCTGTGATATAGAAAACTTGTGATTAATCATTTAATCTTTATTGAAATATACCATCTGAGAAAATAAGCTGAAACTGCATGGTGTGGTTGGTGTAATTGAGCAGGTTTGACTTTCTTATAGCTATTGCTAACTAGCATAAATTGTGGTCCATGAGTAAATCCAGATTGATATCACCAAGCAAAGGGACACAGATTGCAGATCTAGATTTATAGCATCTAAATCCCATTATCTATCATACTTACTGCTCCAAATGCTAGTATACTGTACATTCACAGCTGACGCTTCAGGAATCTTGGGGGAATCTTGTGGTCTGGTAGGCACTAAGCAAGGAATAGATTCATTGGATTTTGCAGCTCTTCCTCTTTAGAAGCAAGTTCTTGCCAATCAAGAGGATTGATTGAAGATTATGAGAGAGTCCAAAACATGCTACAGATTTACTCGATTTGTGGGGATATTCTATTTGTCCGACACTGACAAGTGCTGGCAAATTAACATTCATTCGAAACTTGAGCGAAAGTCATCCACCACTTCTACCGAAAGATAGTTCTCGGACCAGACATTGAATTCAGGACTTTAACATGGGCACTATAGCTGACACTCGGGGACCCGGCTGCTCTAGTTGAGAAGGGTCTGTGACTCCATGTTCCTGGTTGCCCTCAATGTCATGGTAACAGACAGGTATTCAAGGTCACAGACTAAGGGTCCTCAAGGTCACCCGAAATCATTGCTTCCGCTTCCGGCTGCCTCTTCCAATAACCTTAAACGCTATCCTTGTCGCTACCCTGGTTGCTATGGTGAAATTAGATTAGACCACTGACCTCACAGGTTTGGAAGTTAGGGTTCTTCGTAGCTACATAAAAGAACTTGGCAAATGTGGGGAAGGTAATTGTTCTAATGCCAAATATTGGATGGTACATGTCAATATTGACGCTGAGCTGGAATTAAGCCAATTGGATAAGAAAAATGTGTCAAAGAAAAATTGATAATATGATATATTTAGCCTGGCTATTTCGATCATGTAGGTCATCCAGGCTTGTGGAGTGTATTATTCATGGAACAAGTGCTGAACATTTCAACATTTGGAATAATCATCCAGTGTCAATAGTGTACTTGAATAAATATATGTATTATTTTTCTGATTTGGTAATTTCTGTCATTTTGAGATGCCTGTTATTCTTCTTTTGAAAAATATAAATTTTTAATGGCATTTGTACTTCCTGTGTAACAGTTCTCAATTATACTTTTTCTGATTGAAGAAAGATAGTAGCAAAAATGTTGCATGACATGGTGCAAAGCAGTAGACCTATCTGAAGCTTTTCTGAGGCTGCCTAAGCCTTTCAACCTCCTAACTAGGATTCACTGAGGTGAACACTGCACTTCCTGAACTACAGGCTCAAAAAATATTGGCAGAATCAAAGGAGATGCAATTTAATCCCTTCCATCTTTTATGGTGGACTTCCTAACAGCACATCAGGGAAATGTCTACAAGTTGCTGAAGAAGATTTACTGTATTCTAGCATGCCAAGTTCACAGGTGAAATGGACGGGATTTTCACCACCAGATGCATTAGAATTGTCTGATGTCTGGAGTATATGGCCTGTGTAGTTCTAGGGAAGTGTAAGAACAATGAATATGTCCTCAAGTGGTTTGAACCACCTTCTTCCTCAGAAAACTATGACAAGGTATAGCTGGGTGAACTATTCCAGAATCAATATATCTATAGATTTATATTATATGGCAATATCTGTGTTGTAGTGTGCAAAGACTTTTTAATACCAAACGTGTAGGATGTGCCTTTTTCATATCTCCGACAACTGGAATATAATATTGCACTATCAAAGATTCTGCTATTTGCAGTATTCTTTCAGTGTTGAACCATTTTACACTCTTTATATCAACGCTTCTCCGTCTTGGTTGAGCCAATAAGGATGAGAATAAAAACTCGCGTCAAGACTCACCGAGGCGTCTTGTCTTTCTTCTTTCTGTCATTTCACTTTCCTTTGGCTTCCTTCTCATTAATTTTATTCTGGAGAGAGTGATAGATCACGAAATATATCCATTACTTGAAGCCAACCTTCCATGCCAATCTTTAAAAAGGAGCCGAGAAAGAGAAAAATATCTGCGAAAGGACTTAGCTCTCAGATTACAGCCAAAGCCTCAGAAAATATGATTTCGCTTTACTCTTTGTCAATTTTTATCAGATCTAAAATAACTCACAAGAAGAATATTAGATTAAGATGTTGTATATCCACTGAGTCCATCATCTCAATGATTCAAGGTTTAGAAAGAAATATGGTATTATCTAGTCTGAAAGCTGAAACCTTGCACATATTATAATAAGGTGGAAATAAATAGATAGATGGATAGATGGATAGAAATAGATTCTGGTAGATCTAGATATATTTTCATTCAGCTTAACATTTCCTGTTTGTGCGGCTTAGTTTCTGTCACCAGACTAAAAGCTGCTCGACCATTAATTTTTATCTTGAAGTATGCAATGAAGTGTACACTTGTAAGGAAGTCTAACAGCAACTCCACACCTTATTAAGCTCTTCTACATCATTCTCCTGGACACACAATGAGATGAAGCCCTGCAGCTTCTGAGACAAGACCTGCTGCAGGAAAGATGCAGTAGCAGGTATCGTTAAGATGCTGTTTACTGCATCTCAGAGGTGGTGTATTGATCTTGGTTTTTTACCTGGAAGAGACTGTTACTAGACACTCACTTGTGTGCCTTTATGCAACAAGACAGGTGATGAGGGAAGTGATTGGTGATGGAATGTGGGCCATGTGTTATCAGAGTCTGAAGAGTGGAAATATTCAGAATGCTAAAGGTGTTCCTCTTCAGACACAAACATGTGTTAGGCAGGTAGTATTCTGAGTATTCAAGATATTACGGTAATATTTTAATAGTATTCAAATGTGTTCAAGACTGTAAAAACTATGTTGTAAATTTCATCTTTTCATCAATGGAAGTGCCCATTACAATGGTCTGTTATTAAGATTCGACACTTCACATATTTTGTTGCTATTTTATTATTTCGTTGTAAGAACAGTTCAATATTGGCCAAATCTTGCAATTGTAGCCTGCTTCATTCCATCACAGACTGGCATATTATCTGTGTTTAGTGGTGTTTACCTTTACAACACAGTCCACATTAACCTGGGCTGTGAACCTGGAAGGATGTATTGAGCTAATGATTAGAACCACCCATAGTGACACCCCAGTAATGTGTAGGGTAACTGTAGTAACCCTGGTGCCATACCTTGGCCAGAGCCATACCTTGAGCCATAGTGAAGGGGTTATTTCTGATCTATGACCAGCCCAGTTCACCTGCATATGATCTGGTTTATTACTGGAGTATGGTAAGGGTTAGGGTTGGGTGGAACCCTTTATTCTGGGAGGTGCAGGTTGCATTACATTTTCTGGGTGTGTCATGCCTTAGAAATTGTGATCACCTAACATATATCACTTACTGGTGGTGATTCAGAGGAGATATGAGTAATGCCAAGATTTCATGGTATATGCTCTTGTGTATTATGATGGGTGGTATTATCCACCTGTTTAGTCAAGTGAGATCATGACAAACACATGAAAAGAAGTATAAGCATCAGTACAATCTCTTTAGCTCAGCAGGATTGATTGTCGTCACCAGCACTAAGATCTGAAATAGTTCATTGTATTTAGATGATGATGTCTATATTGACACTTACTGTTACTGTCTAGTTTCCAATGCAGTGCATTATAAGACCACCTTTTTGTTGCCCTCTTGGGCTTTGGTTTCTCTAATTTAAAGCATGAGAAAGGTGGTGATGTATCCTTATAACAGGAGGTTGTATAACACACAGATCCGTGGCATTATTTGTTACAAATGCAATTTTTACAGAAAGAGAGACTGCGTGTAAAATGTCGTCATGTATTGAAAGTCATCAAAAATGTTCATTCACTGTATGTTAAATGTATATACATGCAGTATGAGGCAAAATTGCTTGTCAAGCAGGCAGTACGTTCGATTAAAAGTATAGACAAAAATTTTGACAAGGCATTAGGGAAGTACATTAAAATACATATCTGATTATGTCAATGTCTTCATTGCTTCAATGTGACTTCATTGCTATACCTTGTCCCAGATTTTAACGGCAAGCACCCTGAAAGCTCTCCAGACATTCAAGACTAATTTGATTTTGTGGAAACTAAGGAATTTGTTGTTTCTCCAGACTAAATGTGTGTGTTGAAGCGGAGAAGAGTTGCTTGCTACGAACAGACCAGAGAATAAGCTACAGAGTGATTAAGCTCTAATTTCTTGAAAACATGGCTTAAATTTACAATCTTAATCGATTTCAAATACGGTGCAGAAATTCACCCAAGACATACATTTCGAACGCTTGATGTGTTGACAGAAATAGAGGGTGCTATAAATATGTTTTCCTATTCAAAATTAGATTTGCGTTCTGTAACAAGTATTGGCATAATGTAATTCAGCACATACAAATTTTCACAAACAGCATGCATGTAACTTCAATACCATTAAGTACATATATTTCAATATGTGAGTATATAACAGGCAATACTGCACCCAACCTAGAAATGCCTATAATGCAATGTCTTTGCAATATGCATGCATACAACCCGCTTTACTCTCATGTAAAGCTGAAACTCTCTTACTTTCTCAAAACCTTCATGGAGATGGCTGCCAACAATATTATCAGCAGACATGTGGGAGTTTGGAATAAACAAAACTATTCTCCAGACTGCTGGTGGCTTCAGGTCAGACAACAGAACCTTGAACCCACCTGTAGGAACCTGTAGGAACCTGTAGGAAGTTGCCAGACAGCTGCTGGTTAGAGGTGGGTTGTTCTCCTGCCCCAGCATATGACCCCAGGTGGTTGTTCAACTGCAGGGGCTGCTACCACTGCACCTGCATCCTCAACTGTCAGTTCCTGCAGTCACGAGGTCCTGCAGTCATACAGCTGCATGACAGACCCCAGTTAATCAGAGGTGTACACACAACTAGCAGGGCACTGGAGCACTGATGGACCACTGATGGAAATGTTATGGACCTTAAACATGTCAGAATGCCAGTTATGCTGCAAGATTAGAGCCAGGTAACACTCTAGTGGGTCACAGTGGTCCAATTACTGCACAGGTCTACTGCAAATTACTTATTGTTCACTCTACACCAACATTTTCACAATGAATTGTGATTTATATTGCTGCTTTTGAATCATTTAAACTGTGTGCATAAGTGTAGACTGTAGAAACATATTTCCCTAATTTATTTGCAAAAGCTTTCAGCAAATCGATGGCATGTTTAAAAGCTGTCATCTCGATAGATTTTATGAACTCTATTGGCCTAATTTGACTGTGCTATTTATTTGCTTATGTTATTTATTGTTTTATAAAATCCATATCAACGTGGGCTGTATCCTATGTAAATGTTAATTGTCACAAAATAAATTGGTACTGCAGACATGAAGTCTGTGACAGTGCATAACACTGTGGTATCAATTAGATTTGCATTGATAGGTCATTTCAAGACCTGGCCACAATAGCCAATGGTGTGGTTGCACAGTTATCGATCTAATGGTCCCAGCGTTTGATCTTGTAACGGGTCATTGAGGACACATAGCCACATATTGATCCAATACGTCACTAGATGCAATACCAGTGCTAAGTCAATATTTGAGTTACTACAATGCAGCAGTAGTGTGCTGGTATAATGTCAATAATGTCATCATTGTCATAATCCCATGATAATGCTTTGTAATGCAATGAATAATTGCCAATGATAATGCTTTGTAATGCTTTGATAATGCTTTATACTGCATTATGTGATGCATGATAAGCACTTGTGTAATGCTTGATAATTTTGCCATCTGCATTGTATATGTTGATTAGAACTCATCCAGAGCATTGCCACTGCCAATGCTGTTTTTGTCAACATTTGCCTGGGTAATGCCTGAGCAATGCTGTTGCAATGGAAACTGATGGCCACCATTGGCAAACATTGAAGCAATGTCAGTGGCATATTGGAAGCCATCCTTCCTGTATTTGTCATTGTAGTTGTCAGTGTTTGGCATACAATTTCACATTCTGTGTGTCCGCGATATATGGCAATACCGCAGAGAGCGAAATGTTATGGGTCTGCAACCTTCTGTGGCCTTTGGGAATGACACCGCGCTGTCATATTGCCCAGGACTATTTGCAAAAACCCAAACAAACATTCATTATGCATGTTGTTTCATCCGAAATGTAAACAAGTCATTACCATCCAAATAGTGCTGGTGCACTGCATGCAATTTCGTTCTGCTCAGGAACTTTCTTTTTCTGAATTTGTTGTGACGATGGATCCAATAAAAAAACCATTTGCTACAGTGTTTGACAAGAACAAGATTCAGGTTTGAATTGCCTGTGCTCACCTGTTATCCACTTCAGCAAATGCTTTGGGTGCTGTTATTGAGGATGGTGTGAAATCTTGTATGTAAATTTATATTCTCTTGTCTTCTGTAGCACTCACCTGATAAGGATACAATGAACATTATGCGGATCTTTGGTCTGGCTCTTTTCTATCCATGGTCAAGTTTTTAAAAATACACTCTAAACATTTGGTTGTCACTGTGACTAGTTTATGACTACTTCAGGGTAGTAATGGTTGCAAACAATTTGTTACTGACTTCATGGAAATCATTTTGATTATTCTATTATGATCAAAATGACTATGTTGACTATGTAGGTGTCCGAAAGGTAGTCGATTTCATCATCATCTGGTAGCTTTAATAATCAGAGTGGTACAGCATACTAATCCAATATTTGTCATATTGACAACCTTTCAGTAATTTTGACTCAAGGAGTTGTCGGTTTAGGCATCAGGAATTACAACTCTAGAGTTGTCATCTTGACCACCCTGTGTTTAGAGTGTATCTACCCAAAACATTCGCTAATTATGGCACAAAATCCCAGATGCTTGTAAGCCAACTTATAGTTTTGGCGATGTACATTATTTTTTACTTTCGATCTGACATTGATGCTGGTGTTTTGTTGCTGATACCACAGACACTGGTACCATTCCAATACCGATACCATTGCTTATATGTCTAGCAGTGCCTTCAATCCGATAACAATACTGCCCGATCAGCACCAATTCCGATAGTTGGTATCGGATCGGTGCATTCCTTATGGTAACACAAAATTAGATCGGTAATAACAAATGTTGTGATTTATGTTCCTTTTATATATAATTAATATGTTTTAAAGCATAATTCTTTGGTTCATTATGACACTTGTCTTTACTGATGTTATCTTTTATTTTCAGGTGAGTTCTTGGCTCCTAACTTCATCTTTGAACATTTGCCGTTGGTAATGTATGCTTTGTGATTTTCACTTATACCAGCTCCAATCAAATGTTGGTATTTGCTGTTGCATAGTCAAGCATTTTGGAATTGTATGAGTTGTCCTGTAACCAACACATTTTCTCTATTTCTGGTTGTTACAACAGTTACAATAGGTAAGTGATTCTGGGTCATCTTGCCAAGTACCACCTTAGGCTTAGCTTTAAGTGATTGGCTCATGAACTATTTACAAACAATCAGAATAAGCTAAAATACTATGTATACACATAGCAAGCAAGAAAAGAGACCTTGTAACCACACATTTATCAAAACTGCTGTAACCTGCAAAACCAACTCACTTGGAATTCCTGAGGATGACCACAAACAAGAAGAGTGTAGCACTGGTGTAGCTCAAGTGGCAAAATGGGCCAGTGATAACATGGACTTCCTCAAGGAGGTGAGCTGAAACCTGTGTAGTTCAGCAGAAAGCCAAGTGCCATTGAGAAAGTAGTAGAACGTTGCCAGGGCTCACCAAGGGAGTCCAGAAGAGACAGGCTGATGGATAGTTAGCGCAATGACTTGAGGCCAGGAACATCAAGACTTCCTTCGCTGTTCCTTCACTGTTTGCATTTTACAGTCCGGGCTGACAATCCAGTGACATACGTTTCCTGGGGGATGTTCCTCTCAGCCAAGACACATCTCTTGCAGGCTACAACTCACTCTTACTCACTCCATTAGACTAGTCTCTGCTATTCATTTACTCCACTGCGTTTGTACATTGTACAAGATATATTCTTTTGTGTTCTGTTTCCAGGCACTGAACTGTTATCTGTGTGGATAATATTAGATCTTCTGGTTGTATTCAGCAGATTTTAAGGATGAATTGAGCTTTGGTTAATGGGTTGTATCCATACATTGACATGGCATAACAGTTATTCCATTTTATCTTGGATGCACAATTGCATGTGTGTGACATATTGAGTTTATTATAATGAATGGTACATAATATTGTTCAGCACAATAATTTGTATGCCCTTGGAGGACTGGGGGTGTTCTTTCCGGATCACTTAAATTCATGTTACTCGACGTCGATGATAATGGAATTTTCAACGGGAAGCAGTTTTTTTTTTGCAACACCAAGTTTTTCTGTCAACGCATCAATTCTTCAAGAATGTATGTCCTGGGTGAATTTCAACACTGTATGTGAAAGCCATTAAGAGTCTTAATTTAAGCCATATTTTCTTGGAATAAGAGCTCCATAATTCTGCAGCTGGTGTCTCTGGCGTATTCAAAAGAAGCGATTGTCTGTGCTTCAACACGCATTTAGTCTGGAGAAACAATGAACTGTGCTGTTCTCTGTAAAATCAAATTAGTGGTGAGTGTCTGGAGACTTCTTCAGATGCTTGCTGCTGAAATTTGGGAGGCGGAAGCAATGAAGACACATGCGGCGACTGGCGTAATCAGATATGGATTTAAATGTGCTTCCCTAATGCCTTGTCAAAATTTGGTCTACTTCAAATTGAGCGTACTGCCTGCTTGACAAGCAATTTTGATCGAACATACATTTAACATACAGTGGAAGGCTTTTAATACATGACATTATTATGCGTGTTATATCATTCTTGATACCAGTAGCAGTCAGGCCAACCCATGCCAGTTATCATGTTTACAAACTTTACATGGATGATTATTTTGTGGACGAATGATATTTGTTGTATTTGTGGTGACATTACTTATCAAAACAATGATAATGCGGGCCATGCAAAGACGGATTCACGTCATCATCATTGCATGCTCTGCATTTTCTTTTTGTATGTTCCAAAAATATATTATGTATCTATATCATGTCTCCGAGCCATTTATTGAAGGCAGTAACCACAATCCTGGACACAGAATATAATGTGCTTCCTCTTCGTCATTATATGACATGTTCTAGAGCTTGTCAACTGAGTTTGTCATAATTTGAACCTGAAGTTACCGCGGAAACTGTCCTTCTCTCGCTATGAGATTAAACTGAGTTTTGTTGTGCCTTTTGCCTAAAAGAAAATGCTGAGGATGATAACTTACTAGACATGACGTACCCAGTCGATTGGAGGTGAAAAGCACTCAGTATTTACACTGCATGAGGCAAGTAAAACCTGAAAATAAATAAATTCTCATTTGATGTTATTTGGAAAGCCTAAACTTTAACAAAGATGACCACTTTGACCAGTCTTCAGTGCTCATCATTCTATGCTTGCCTGTAATATCCAATTTGAATTCTTACTCAATATCAAACCGAGCTTCCTTCAGAACAATATGCAACAACCAGTGGGTCCACACCAAGAAAGCAGCTTCAAAATGCCTTGCAGTACATCTTGATTCTGTCTTCTTGCATCTCGAGGCGAAATGATGTTTTGCGACATCGCAAGATGTGTATTAATCGCCGAGATGAAGGCATCAGTTTGTATCTTCTTCTTTCATGCCTCAACTCACAGCTTTTCATCAATCAATACAGAGAGCTTCAAGGGGTATTTTTGAGCTACAAGGCGCAAATGAAAGAAGAGAGATTCAATGAAAAAAGGCTTCCTAAGCACAAATAAGCCGCGGAGCAGTGCAGACATTCGGCCGCAAGCATAATCGGACATCGTTACGACTTCACAGTTCTTTACAACATACATTCGCTTGTGTCTACAAGGTGTCTTAGTGTCTTTAGTGTATATTTATATGTCTTTGACAATAAGACAGTCAGAAAAAACACACATGTCTCAATATGGGATGGCTTCCTGCACTTCAAAGGTTTGTTTCAGAGATTGAAATTGAGATATACTCTATACATCTGGCTTTGGAACATCTAAATTGAAAGTATGAGGCAAAGAGATGAAGGAAATCCTGCTTTATATGTGCCGTAATATGTTCTATATTGTTTTAGTAAATATTGTCACCACAAATACAATGCTGTCAAATATCATTTGTCCACAAAATAATCCGTGTAAACATGATTACAGGGTTGACCTGACTGCTGCTGGTATCGGAATAATAGACAGTGTCCTGTATTAAAAGCCATTGGAATCTTCATGCATGTGTGCAAGGGATGTTCATACAAAAAGTTAAGCTTGCATACCACACAAATGTAATTAGATGTTATCCATTCCAACATTGAAAATGACCATAAACAGTTCCGTTCCATCAACAAAACAAAAAGTATATAACGAGGCAAGTACATTACATATACATTGTTCAAATATTTTGTATCCTATACTCTGAGGTGCAATAAAGTTTGCTACAATTCTTTCCGAAAAAAGGAGCAATCCATCATTAATTGTGAAACTAAATGTTAGTGAAAAAGGGCCCCCAAGAGAGATAGCAGTCTGAGCAAAAAAAATACAACAATCTTTTTTGTTGGAGGGTGGTCTCCTGTAACAAGCACTTCTAGCTATGGCAATAGGAGAAAGATCTTGGTAGCAAGGAAAATTGGCAAATGGGATGAAACCACAGAGACATAAAGAAAGCTAATGAAGGGCCAGTCAAGACCTATGGCACGCTGGTTGGAGTAGGGACCATTTGAGGGGAATGTGGCTTGCTAAGTTGATACAGCAAAAAGATAGTTCTGGCCGTTGTTAGAAAAGCGTCTGTATCTTGACTTAGATTTGTTTTTTAGTTATTCCAGGCATGAATTTTTGGTGCGTTCTTTAGTTATTTGTAAGTTATGGAATCCAGTATAGCATCAGTGCTTCTCTTTAGAGAAACTGTATTTTTTGACAATTCTGAAAATGTTAAAAGTATAGAATGATATTGTTGACCTGTAGAGTGTAGAATTTATTTCGAAGTCTGCTCCAATAATTGTGATTTCAGAAAAAGGTAGAAGGAAGGATTATAATTTTTTCCATTAAATCTATGATATTTTTGAAGGCATTAAATTTGATTTGAAATTATTGAATTTTACCAAAACTACATATAATCCCAAAATGTAGCTGCTTTAGTATTTTAATTTTACACCAACTGCATGCAGTGCAGCACATAACTTTGGCTTTGATGTTCAGCATCTAATCTCCTCCTGGAGGCAGAGGCGTCTTCAGGGAATTATAATTCTCAGCATCTTTCCTGTTATATTTAGTGCAGATCTTCAAAGAATTATGAGGAGCAATGTCGTAAGACCCTCATTATTATTTCATGTTGCTATCCTAGTTCAGAACCTTAGGGCACAGCAAGGTCATTCTTGCAGTAATTTATTACCAAACTCAGCCATATCCTTAATCACTCACTCCCATAGACTCACTCATACATTCGTCCATTCACTCACAAATGCACTCACTCATTCAGCCATTCTCTCCCTTATTCACTCATCACTACCACAATACACCCTCCCTGAACATTATTGGCCAATCACAAGAAAGGAAACAAGTACAGCGAGACCTCACTTGTGAGGCTAATGTGAAGAGGAGGCTTCTTTATTAGTAGACTCACTCACACTGTGAGGAATACTTGCCCTGCAATTGTAATATAATTTGTCTGAAGATGTTTATGGTATTCAAAATTGTAGATAGCTATATCAGATATCTCTTTTCCAAAATCCATGATATCCACCGAACAGATTTATAATCTATGTAATTTAACTGCATTTTGAATATCCAACAGTATAGCAGTGCAAGGCCATATTCTTGTATACACCAAACAACCCTTGTGAAATGGATATTTTTTGGGCATGCACCCAAGGGAAAATGGCCTTATTAAACTATCCAAGTACAATAGCTTCTGATATCAAAGGCTGGCTGTTGTGTTATATGCTGCTAGCTCCCTGATGACCCATAATGAGGAAGTCTTAGAGCTGAGATCTGCTGTGTTACACTAGACTGCCTGCTGCACCAGGCTATCACCTATCGCCACCACATCAATGCCTGCTCCTGCTGCATCAAGTGTTGGGTCTGAACAAGGGCAGCAACAGCAGTTGTATCAGCCGCAACAGCAGCATCAGTGGCAGGATCACAAGTAGCATTTGTTATACTTACAGATATATTGTGAGCCATTTGTGGCTGCTACAGTATATTATTAGTATATTTCTTTATCAAGATCTGAATTAGCGGGTGTATCAGAAGCTGTAGAGTGGGTCGGGGCAAGAAGCCCGGGTTAGGTGAGAAGCCCCCCCAGGGTTATTTCTAAACTTACATTTTTGGTGCTTTTTAGGTTTGATAAGATTGAAGCTAGAGGCTTTTTAGGTGACGTCACAAATTTTCAAGGCATTCAGCACCAAACCATAGTTGTAATTAAAGAAACAAAAAATGGTGCATGGTTTATGTAACTTTGATTAATTCTTTGAAAGTGGTTGTCAGAAATAACTTTGGAAATTTTTTAAAGTATAATGGATATCTGCATTGCTTCACTTTATGACCATCACATAAATATGATTTGGATCATGTTTTTTGCATTTTAGCTCAAAATATAGAGGTCAAATTAAAATATGTCGGTTTGGGGCGAGAGGCCCCACATGGTATGGGGCATGGGGCCCCCTTCACTGAGGCCTCAAAGCTGCTTCAGGAACCATTTAATAATGTGTACTTTACCTTAAATCTTGATAGAATAGCTAATTGAAATAGAAAAAATGTTGGCCGAAATTGAAAAAGGGCAAAAAATATTAAAAAATAAATGTATGAACAGAAAAATTCTGAAATTCAGAAAAAGTGAATAGAATGCCTTAAAAATGATAGAAGAACCCCAAGAAATAACTTTCAAGCAGAATGCGCTCGCAAAAAAAATTTCAATAGGATTATAATAGGGGGGCTTCTTGCCCGATGGGTGGGGTAAGAAGGCCATTTTAATTTTTTTACAAAAAGGGCCGTAACTCCTTTATTAAAATTGGTGGACATTTGTTTCACTAGTTATTAGTAGAGTCAAGTGATCCCTTCCTGACAGCATAAGCATTCCAATAATCGCCCATAAAAAGTAGGTCAAATCGCACCTCGAAGTTAAGGGGGGCCGCATGCCCCGACCTACTCTATTCATACCAGTAGTATAAAGCTTTGCCAAATATGTACCACACCAGCAAAATCGACATACAATTTGGATAGCCAGAAGCTATAATTTCAGCAACAAAAAGGATATCATATAATTATTAGATAGCTGCATCAGTACAATAGATAACAACTTCTATATATATCATCAGTGTAAAGAGCAAGTTTTGTTGTCTGGTCTCAGTAGAAACAGCATTTAATTACCAGTATCAGCAGGAGTATCAACAGGATCTTGGCTTCACTTATCTAGCTCAGCAATTATAAATCACCATCCTATCATTTTGTATTACCAATATCAACATTTGCAGCATCGATTCAGAACTGCAATCATAGCATCAATGTCAGCAACACTTGTGTAATATCATTGCTTGTAAGGCATCGTGGCATCCATTCAGCTCTTATAGCATAGTTCCACTAGTATTAGAGCAGCCTGGGTAGTCCCATAGCATCCGCATCAACAGCATGATGTGGGCTTGTGTAGCAGCATCAGCAGCAATGATAGATGATGCTTTCCGCATCTCTTGGAGGCCTGCACATGTAGCAACCCTAATGCTTTTGCTCAACATGCATGCTTCTACATCCCCACATAACATGCATGCTACAAATGGTTTCAGTTTGAAACCCAAACCCAACAAAAGGGATTGCTTCCTGTGTTGACCCAAACTCTAAAAAATGTCGGGACAAAATTGGTTTTTTAGATTCAAAATGGTTTTTTGAAAAACCAAATTTCAATGCAAAACCAACATGGATTTTTAAAAAAATCCATGTTGGTTTTTTGCATTGAAATTTGGTTTTTCAAAAAACCATTTTGAATCTAAAAAACCAATTTTGTCTGAAATTTTTTAGAGTGCATAATCACATTAAAATGGCCTTTGAGTAATGAGTATTCATCAGGTCCACAGAAGCTGCTAAACCCCTTTTAGATATCAAGAAATGAGCCCTTTGTGGCACAATCTTCTTGATCTTATGAAATGTCATTACCAACATCCCATATGTTATATACGTGAATTAGAATTATTACCTGCTTCCATATATCGTGGAACATTAAATTTTGTAATACAACATATAAATTGCATTTATTGAAAGAATTTCGGAAAGGACTTGGGGAAGGGGGTTTAGCTCGGTGACACCCTGGGCTTCCAATTGCCTTCATGGGTTCGATTTTCAATCTGGCTGTGTCAACGGTTTTTTTTACAGCAGTTTCATTTTTCTTTTGCATCATTGAATTACCGGTAGCCTACTGCACGCATAAATACAGAGCGTAGTGTCCAAACATCCATCCAAAGTGTTCTCTGCATAGAGAACATATACTGATGCCAGACTTTGTATTGTGCAAGTGACACATATTATGCCTAGCTTTTTTTGGGTGGAGCAATGGGCCAGCACAGCATATTGGTCTGCAGTTTCCTTGGGTTCTTTTATGGCCAGCAGAACGGTCAATACGTGGACGGGCTGGCAAGGAGCCCCAATGGGCCATTGCTACGAAGTTTGCCGAGGATAACCGAGGATTGTCGAGTGCAGTTTGTCAGCCAATGGGATGGAGGTTCTTGAGGCTAATCAATAATCGGGAGACTTGCGAATGCTCACGGAGACCACCGAACTCTCGCACGTGACAAGTGGCCAGGAAATGTGAAGTGTGTCCCAAAGTCAGATTTATGACATCCTCCAAGCAACGAGGAAATAGAACTTGGCCTGCCGCAAAAACCTAATTACCATGCGGATAAATTGACCCAGTTTCTGGCCTCTGCAGAGCTGCTACTTAGGCCCCAATATCATAAGGCAGGCTCTATTCTTCTGAAGGGTCTGAGCCATAATTACACCCAGCTAGTGTTTCATGTAAAGTGTGTAGCAAGCATGTTGCTGTGTAGCCATCGACGACAATCCCAGACATGTCCCAATGAGCGCATCAACGTTGCAGCAACATTGTGATAATGTTGTGTCATCCTTGAAATGTTGGTGTAAATTGGGTAGAATTGTATCGTAGAAATGATGTTGTCACAACATCAAGATATGACGTTAGGTTGTGCTTGTGGCAACATTATCACAACATTGTGAAAAAAATCTCAACATTGTGTTCGCATTGTGACAACATGATCTCTACCATACAATTTCTATGTGCCAATAGACGAGCCTTCCACCAATTAGCAACATCGTGTTCATGTTGTGTTTGTCTGAAAATGGGGTTTGCCTGAAAATGTTAAGGATGTATATTTCTTTTTTGTACCCATAGTCCTATGTCTACTGACATATTGCTTACATGCTAAGGAGCAAAAATGCAATTTTAAAAAGTAATGTATGCTATATAAATTTTTACAAGCATGTTCATTCAAAATCTAATATAAGTCTGTAATATAAACATGCTCAAACCTTACTGATCTTTGGCCATTTGCAAGGCAATGCTCATAGTGTTAAGTAGACTACTGGGTAGCTTGTTCAGCATAGTGTACCATGATACATAATGTATTGTATCAGAGACCACTACAAGAGCCAGGGTGTTATAATATCATCTTCAGGGGATTTGTTGCTAGTGCAGTCACGGCTTGTGTTCTGGCTCCCCTCGCCTAATGGAATAATCACATTAGCACAAAACAGATGAGAGGTTCTGCGGCGAAGACAGAGGTCTTGGGAGTTCACTCCCGGCAACTAAATCATCTCGCACCGCGGCACGAAATGGTGAACAGCTCCTCCTCAGAACCAGGGAGCCAAACTTCAGCAAGACCTTCCGCCAATAAGGGTCGCCGAATGCATTTTAGGTTGCATACTTCAACAGCAAAATGTTCCCCAAAGGCTTTTTGCTGCATGCCCTTGAGAACTGAGAACTCAAAAGCACTACGGTTTACCTTAATTTCCAGGCTTTTTGAGATCTATCGAAAAACCGCTGATGTCCTTCATTTACTTTGATATCCCTGCTCTATCATTTTGAGGTTTATTATATTGCAAAGATAGTTAAACTCATCACAGCAGTGATCTCCAGATCAGATCCTCAACATTGAGGCTCTCAGTCTGCTGGTAATAATGCTGCAATATTGTCAGAACATCCTGAAAGCATTTTCAGGGCGAGACTTGACGTTAACAAGCAAGCAATTAAAGTTCAAAGAGAGTTTGATATCCCTAAATCATAGTTGGATAGATAGAATTACCCAACCATATGTTGTTATATTTCAGCAATGAGTTACTGCAAAGGAGTCAAACAGGGATTGTTATTCCCACAGAAGACTTTGCATTCCTTTGCTTTTACAACTGCTGTGCCTGCTGCTGTGCAGGCATCATCATATGTTTCAGTGATAGGTCTATACATTTTGTGCAATAACTCATGACAAGCTTTTGGTGGATTTAAGGTCAAATAATTTGAACCTTCCGAAACATTTCTAGCAAAAATACCTTTTTGTTGTTCTGTTGTTCTTTCGAAGAGCTAACTGGCAGTGTACAGTTGTACATTTGTACAACCAGAAGAGTTCTTTCAGTAAGATAGATGATAGGTTGAGCAATGTGGGGCATTACACCATGATGTGGTACCTCAGCCTTTAATAATGCAGATGTACGGTCTGGCAATGCAGTATTTTTGGACCTTTAGCAAGCTGTGGGCTCTGTGTGGGCTGAGTAACATTATTCCCCAATCCCCAGGGAGTGCAGGGACAAGGCATTGTCAAGGCTAAGATACTGAGGGCAAAATCATGAAAGTGAGCAGGGGGCCTGGGACCTGCAACAAGGAGTAGGAGTGTCCCCTGTTGTATTTTGTATTCAGGAATGAAATTATGGAACCTCTAAGGGCGGGCCGTGTATCTGATTTTAAGGTATAACGTTAATAAATCATCGCTTTCTCTCCAGAAAGAACAAGCTTGCACTATTTTGCAATTCTTATGAGGTGTCTATTGTGATGCATAAAGAAAGAAAATGAAGTTAGAAATCAAGTTCTTCTTAGAAATAATCGAGATCACAAAGAATAAATTCACTCCGCGAGTCCGCGGAGAAGAAGTCCTCCAATGTATTACCTCATAACTCGGAACAATGTCGCATGAGGCTGCGTTGAGATGAAGTGAAGATGAACATCAATGGCATCACATTTCATTTCCTTAAGGGATCTATATTTAGCAAGAAGCACCCTTGTCATGTTGTGTCATGTTGTCTGTTTCATTCTCACTTCATTTGTCATTTCTTGTCGCATCAGATGAGGGGAGGTAGATCTGCCGTGGAGGCGACATCTGCGCGAAATGTCTGCGGCTTTTGAAGATTAAGCTCTCTTACAAATTAATTCGCGCACTACATTTCTCTCTCGAAGCTTCAAAAGGATGAGAAATTCAGATAAAATGTCTCAAAGCGAGAAACCCTGCAGTTATGGAAGTATTCATTCTCATTTTAGCAAGCTTCTTCCGAAAGATGCTACATATTGTTCTTCTGAGTCTAATGTCTCCATGTTGTCTGATGCTGTGGATTGATCCACATGCCTAAAAAAAGCACCCAAAGAGAATCAGAAACCGGATTCTATTTCCCTGGTTTTTCAGCGATGTACATTGAAGATGGCAACTGGTTAGTCTGAAACGAAGTACAAATGTCATCTATATGATTATTTCAGGATATTTCTAGTTGTATTGGATATTAGATGGCCATTTCATTCAGCTTGTTATTGTTGCTGCAATTGTGACAGACTTGAATACTGTGGTTAATTCACCCAATTTACATGATTTACTTTGAAATGTCAGTTGCTATAAGCATGATAAGAAAACCTTCATGGCATTTCAAGGCTTGGCAGTCTAATCTGCAGTTGATGTATTCAATTTTCAAGATGTCATGATGGAATTGATCCTTCTTATACATTCTAGCATGGCTTGATGGTGGATACTGGAAGCCATGATGGTCAGATTCAAGATTCAATGTTTATTTATTTTCACATATTGAATACTAAAAACAATAGCTCCAAGGAGCTATTGTATGACATATCATAAAGCATAGATGCCATTGTCCTGTTGAGCTATCACATTAATTTTGCTTTCTTACCTTGAAGTAAGGGGAAGTTACTTCAAGGTCTTTAAAAATATATATTACAGTAACTTTTTAGCTATTTTAGCACCTTAAAGCTCTGCAATCTCTTTTGTTGAGATGTTGTGGAAATGTGTTAAGCATTGCAGACAACTAGAGAGAATTGATGCCATTCTTAAAATGTCCCTCTCCAGACAATTGGAGCTTGAATATCTTCCAAGAACGTTTTAAATGTCAACTGTTCAATGGAGGCTGCAGCTCTTGGCCTTACATGAGGCTTCCTCTGTGGCCTCCTTATACTGTGCTCACTGTTAAATTTAATAGCAATTTCCACTGTGGAAAATAATTGAAATTTTCGTGACATGATTGTTATGTGATGGTAAGATCATGTTGTTATTTGACTCCATGGTAAATTAGTAGTCCATTTGAGAGAGTGTCACCTTTTTCGAACGGCCAGTGACTCCAGAAGACCCAGTTCACTTATTTGGAGAAGTCTGACATAAACGTCTAATCAAGCTAAATAGCTCGACTGAAATTGGACTACAGGAGGTTTATTTTATTCATAGGGTTGTTATACTGTACAAACAATACAATGGGTTGCATGGTTGTCATCCCAGGCTCTTATTTAATTTACAAGATGCTTAAAACGTGTAGCTGCAAAGAGATAAGTGCAATGTTTAGTTGATCTTGAATATAATTAAGCCTATTGACATTCCTTCCCATTGTGAATTTGACCATGTTGCAGCATTTGACACTCAGTTATAACCTGTAGCTGTAAATATTTTGGGTGCTGCAACAGAATACAACATTTAATTCATGTAGTGTAGAGCTGATTTTCACTGCAGCTGCTTCAACAATGCTGGTTTCCTCTTGATCTTGGCTGAACAGAGCTCACTATAGCTCTCTTAGAATACTCAGAATACTCCAGAGCAGAAGGAGCACAAGAAGCTCGTTCCAGAGGGGACGAGGAAGATGCAAATCCAATTTGCAAAACAATGCTCTTATCTTTGCAGACATGAACAGGACTGATGCCACACAAGCAGAAAGATATGAAATACAAAACTCATTGCTCATTGCAACCTTGCCTGTAAAGGTCATTTGAAATGAGCACCCAGTTTAAATGACATCTGATGTGAACAAGCCATTCAATGTATTGAATTTGGATCTATTTAAAATCAATTGGATCAAGCAGAATTCGTATTTCATTTCCCTTCATTGATCTTTTTTAAATGCTCTTTAGTTACAATTGTGCAATGTAACATGGAAAATGGAGTGCAGTGTAAAGGTACCTTCTTTTATAAGTTCTTATATTATATAGCATATTCGAGAATTCCTCAAGATGTGGCATTTTAATCTATTTGATTGTTTAATATTCATTGTATTCAGCCCAATCCAGACTCCTGAGCTTCTGCCATTTCTGCATTGCCTTGCCAAGATTTAGTAGCAGATTTGATATTAAGAAACACCAGAAGACAAACTCGATTTTGCTCAGCTGGGTGGTCCTTTAAAAGCTAATAATTCATCGGTCCTTCTCCCAAGCTGTTTAAATGCTGGTCTGTTTCTTGTTGACATTTTTGACGGTTCTGATTGGTTGCTCAAACTTAATGACATCGCTGGAACGTGAGGGGAAACACCAATTTAATTCCTTAATTCCTGGTGATCTCATGTTTTGCCACAGACAAAGCATACCAATCATAACGAAACAATGTTCAATGAGAAAAAGTGGATGTACCCATTAAGGCTGCCCATGTATCTTTCTTTCTTTCTGTCGTTTGCTCAGGCAAGAGGAAGACAGAGACCGGGTTTGAATGATATATATAGACACTATTAGACAGATAGATAGACATACAGAAGATAGATGGATGGTTCGATTTTTGGGGCTTTACATACTGTATTTATACACTCGGCATGGTAACTTGGACAGGAGGATATATGGCAATGAGGTGAAGCGTGATTGAAACTAGCGTCCAACCTGTATATAGGCCCAAGTGACCCGGCAAGAGCTGGCTTCGAACCTTGGACCCGGTGATTGGCAACCCAGCATTCTATCACTAGACCGACCTTCCGCCAGATATAGACAGATAGATCAGATAGATAGATAGATAGATATAGATAAGATTCTAGTAATACATACAGAAAGAACATGTTGCAAGGAGGTTTGCTCACAGCGAACAAGTGCTTGTCGCTTTTCACTCATGTTCGGATATTCCTTTTATACATTTCCTCTCTTTCTGTTTGCTTTGACATATCATCCTTAGTCTCCCAATCCTATATCTCTATATATCTCGGTTCGGATGCCCTAACTTCATTAATTGAGGTTGATGAACCCTGCACATCACCACTTATTCGACTGCTCACTTCTTGCCATGCCTTCTTTGCTCTTTCTCTGCTCTTTCTCAGACTGGGGATTACATCTCTCTCAGCCTGATGTCAGGTTCTCATGAGAACTGCATCATCTCAGCAAATGCTGCCATCCAGGCCAACCTCCTTCCTCCAGACCCCTATCAACAGTAATTGCCATATTGTCAACCTCCTCTTAATGTCTGCACAGCGCTCCTGAAGAAACACTGGGGTTAAAAAAATGAACCGAAAACGGGACCTATACCGCCTGAAACTATACGATCATACGAACATTTTAAGACAAAAACAAAAATAATCTGTTGGGAATTTTTTGAGAAATTCAAGTTTTAAAAAATCTTGTTTATCTCATCACTTGCATACATGTAAAATGGCTTATAATACAATAAACAAGCTTCAAAAACACAATGAAACCAGTAAGTTTAGCTCCCTTAAGAATTTCAAACATGTTACAACAATGAAATGAAAATATTTTGTGACTTTATTGAAATAAATGTGACACATTGTTTATCACACACTGAAAATGTAAAAACGCTAAAAATAACCCTTTTATTTCATTTTATTCATTCTTAATTGTTAAGAAGTTTTAAACCTTGTTTGACATGTCTATGGAGAGCTTTAAAAGTGAAAAGTGTGTCTAAAAATTATGTTTGGTCAAGCAGACTGCAGCAGATTGTCGACTATCAAACATTATTATGCAGGTAGCAGTGATCACAAATACAGTTTCTTGACTCTGTAAAGGAGAATGGTACTGCTTTCCTTCTCCCTTATCAAAATGGTTATTGTAAATATATTGCACAGTGAGCTGTCACAGCTCTTTCCAAATCCAAATGACTGACTTAAAAACGCAGGTTCACGTCCATATTCTCATTGTAAAAAGAGAAAATTAGCAGGTAAACCTCTTAGGAAAATTAATTGATCCAGTTACTGATCTTGAGGTACTCTCGAGCCTTGATATGCAGTGCTGAATATGTTGCTCAAAAAACGTAGGCCCCATTTCGGCTGTTGCATTCTATGATTCTGTGCATGCAAACATTCTTTGGTATCTCCCTTAATCTGATCTATTCAAAGAGATTCTCAGATTAAAAAGTCCATGGAACAGGATATAAACAACCACCATAGTGTTCACTACAGTTAGGATTATACAAGGTGCCTGAAAAAGTGTAGCAAACATCAAGCCCAATTTCCGCACACAGTCAGGAACAGCTATATATATTATGTCTAAGGATTTGACGATATTCCATTCAATATTAAATAGTGCTTAATTTTGAACCATATTTATCCTAATTTAGGCCTACAATACAGATGCAGAAAAAAAAATATCAGCTGATTTCACAAACCTACATGTACGTTAGAAAATTAAATTGTGACGTGTTTAATTTCGCCTCAGATATCACTTAAGATATTACTGTCAAATACTTCAGCCTGCATCACCTTTGCACTATTTGGACTATTGTATATATAGATAGTATCATATAAACTAAATGAGCCAATGAGAAACCTGTCTGAAATAATAATAATTGGTGCTGTGAGAAGATACTTACTTGTCATGTTTATATCTGTTTTAGACCTGTTTTCACTTTTTAAAAGCTGTATGAAGCTTTTCACATCCAGTTTAAGGATAACAAATTTGTTTAATAACACCCAAAGACTGAAAATATGGAGAATCTGGTTATTTTCAGAATTTTTGCATTTATACGGTGTGTGATAAATGTGTCACATTTACTTCTAAAAAGTCGCAAAATATTTTCGTTTCATTGTTTTAACTTTATTGAAATTCCTTAGAGAGCTAAGCTTACAGGTTTAATCACATTTTCTAGCTTGTTTATTGAATTATAGGCCATTTTACATGTATTCAAGTGATGAGATAAACAAGATTTTCAAAAACTTGAATTTCTCAAAAAATTCCCAACAGATTTTTTTCGTTTTTGTCTTAAAACGTTCGTATGATCGTGTAGTTTCAGGTGGTATAGGCCCCGTTTTCGGTTAATTTTTTGGCTAGTCGAGGACTAGCCCTTAGAGAGATGACAAAAAAGCCCGCGAAAATCGGAAATTCAAAATACCGTAATGCAGATTTGCCTCAGAAAGCGCCTGTGGAGCCAGAAACTATCTGGAAACCACCCAGCGGCCGAGATATGATCGAAAACGATCGTCCACGATCATATTTACGATCGATGGAGCTCTAAACAATCCTGTGCGCTTGTCACCATGCATGCACCGCATGGTGATGAGGCGCAACGCTCGAGCTAGCGGTGGACCCAATGGTACTGGTGGGATCCCGCTAGCCGGGCGTATGACGCTCAGGCAAGCGAGCGGGCCCAGTGGTGCTGTTAGCATCCCGTTGGGTTTACCTGGCGGGAACTTAATTTACAAACGCTAACAAAGGCTTCAAAATGGCTTTTTCTTTTGGAATGTACACAAGCAGCTTGTTGTGATTATCAACTTTCTGGTGTTCATATTCAGTGATATGGTGACAGGTCTGACAGGTCAGCAAATTTGTCATTGAATAGTAGTGAGTCATCCTAAATATTTGATCAGAACCCACCAACCATGTCATTATAAATAATGACTTAAGTAAGGTAATAAGGTAAAAATTCCATTATGTATTTATTTATTTTTTGGATAATACATTATTAGCATGATATTACTGCAAAAACTACATTTTAGGTACAAGGTAGGCCTAACTTTAAAAAATGTCTCTGAGGATGGGACAGCATGATATGCAGTCTATGCTACTATGGGAAGGTGCCAATGGACAACTGCTTGAAACAACAACAAGCACAAGATGACTAGGCCAAGCAAGTAGAAATCATAACATAAGATTTACCTTTTTTCCTTAAGATGTACTGAAAAGCCATTATCCTCTTTTTCTCATCCCCTTTGGCATGTTCTTAAAGCATGTCTTGTTGTACACTGAACAGATGCACCAAGGCTGTTCTTTATATACCATTTACTAAGCAGTGACACATTCAGAGTTGACAGCTAGTGTCTAATGATTGCAATTACTCATTGAGCAGTGTCATAGAAAATATCAACTCAATTGGCTTGAGTTGGCAGGTTGTGTCTAATGATTGCAATTACTACGGAGATCAGTCAGTGTCTAAGGTAATATCAATTAATGGAATTGGCTTGAGTTGGCAGGTAGTGTCTAATGATTGCAATTATTCATTGATCTGTGTCAAAATAAAATATCAAGTTATTGCAATTGCAGAATTTCTTGAAAGTATAACACAATGCTTTAATTAATTGTAATTATTTTATGTTTTATATTGTAAATTACACCACAGTGTGAATGAGAGTAAATAATTAAAAAAGTGGTCATTAATGTGATATCAAGTTGAGCAGATTAGAAAATAAATGTCAATTCAATTTCACATCAGAACTTACTTGTCTTCTTTGATTTATTTTGTCTTCTATCAAGTAAAATGACTGTCCAATACAGCACAATTTTTGCAATAAGTACTATATTATGATTGATCAAGACATAATTTTATTTTTACCAATTTGGCTATGTAGCTTTAATTTTACAACCTTACTTTCCCGTTGGATTGGAACTGTGTGGAATTTTTGGGTTCCAATATTTTGATTTCCTGTTGTACCACATCACAACAATAGCTTGTTTATGTGTAGGACTATAAACAAACAGGCCTGAACTCTGTTTCATTGGTGTTACAGCCACAGTGGTGTTGTTAAGCAATTTCACACATAAGCACATCACATTTATCAGACACAACTAATAAAAAAATTTAAAAAAACACTACAGATCAACAAAAATGTGCAGTTGTAATTGAACACAGCTCAGTGCAACTGGTCTGCTTAGTGATAGTATATATGATAGGTAATGCACGATAGACTGCAGCATCACAATCTGTTGAGTTTCATTGAACAATATTGAAATAAGGAATTTCATTTCAGACACATTTCTTGATAAAAATTTGAGATCAGGGCAATTACTCCTCACTGACATTTTTTTGCAAAATTCACATAGTTCAAAACTATGATAACCATATCTGCAAGACAGATGTAATAGAGGTATATCGCTATCCTGGTTAATCACTGCTCTATAAATATAGGCCTAATACTGAATCGACTAGCCTTTGAATCCATGGATTCTTGTTTAACCCAAATATTTCTTCAGGAGCGCTGTGTCTGGCTGCAACATTGTTTGAGAAGCAACCTGCCTAATTTGGGGGAGAAAGGAAAATTGTCTCCCTCCTATTGATTTTAGTAATTGTGTGTTGTCTCCAATTGTCCACATGGAGGCGTCTGTGAGGAAGGGTACCTGTGGAATCAGAGGTGAAATGGATACAATTGAGTGGTCAAATGGATACAATAGCTAAAGGTAACTGACTCAGTCACTTCTATGATTATGACTTCGGCTGTGAAAGTTGAAGTTTCATTTATTCGAACAATCCGAAGATTTTATTGCATGTTCGTTGTTCGGATGATAAATCGTTTTACTCTATAGGCCTAACAGTGATCGTATTTGAGATTTATCCAGTGACACCAGAATCTATTTCAGTGCTGCTTTGAATTTCCATTATCGTTGCGGATTGAAATTTAGATTAAATCAACTGCAAGTGGTAGGCAGTGACGTGGCTATGGGATAGGGCAGGCAATTCATTAGGCAAAGGACTAGGCCAACCTTGGACTGTCACCGCCACTGTTCCCAGGGCTTTGGGGCCACAGTCAATTAACGACGGGGTGACTCCAAATGCTGATTAATGCCTAATGAACAATTGGATCCAGGGCTTCAAAGTCTATTCTGCAGTCTGGCCCTCTTTTCAGTGCCCAATTCTATTAGAAAAGCCCATAAAATATTGACAATCAATCAGCTAGCAGCAAACCGAGGATGCCTCAGTCTGTTTTGTGAACCAAACATAAAATGCACACATAGCAACGCAATAATTTAGAGCTGCCGGGCATTCCTGGCCCTTTCATGTTGCTTTGCAATTTGCTTTTCAATGATGCATTTTAACGGCATAAAATGCTGTAATACGCTACTCCAGGACATGCAAATTGCTGCTTTCTTTCCATGTGGCGTCCCATTCCACATGTTCCATAACTTGTTGGTCCAAGTGGCTGAAGATAAGACAATTGAGTTCTGGGTGTTTTTAGGCTCAATTCTGTAATCAATTGGCTCCTGCAACTGGAGACATGCACAATTCATGTTCTTGGCCGATGCAATGTAAATCCCTTGGTATTTTGAAGAATTCCATCATTCATGTGATGCCTGCTTCCAAAGGTTATGTGGTCTGCAACTTTAATGACACATAATCCCCAGGAGCCACAGGTTGATGTCTCACAGACATTACCTTTCAAAACTGTGTTTCAGTTGACAAATGTTGCATTGTTACATGATTGTGTGTGTTTTGTATTTAACATTAATTGACATGCACAACATTGAAATGTCAAATACTTTCCACATTTCTGTGCTAAAACGTCGTTCGTAGAATTCACAGTGTCGTTATGGACATCTCCTTTCAATGAATATTTTACTTGATAGTTCATTCTTTTGTAAAGATTTCGGTTAATTCTTTTCTGTCATGTGAGTTCAGATAGGAAAGTATAGGTTCAATAGATTCCGTTAATACTTCTGCATATCATGATTGTATGGTTTCTCACAAATCAATACCAAGGAGTCAGGAAGACGAATGCCAAACGGAATGATGATAGTTTTGTAGCCCAATATTGTCCTTACATAGCGTTTGCCTATTTATCCAAGGCTGTTGTCTATTGAGGACATATTGGATCTGGCAATGGTACGCAATACCAATTCATTATTCATTACTTCATATCATGCTGGTGTGAAGCTAACACATCTCCCTGTTTGACACCCTATGAGCTGTCCGCTTGGATCTGTTCTGTTCTGTCAGAAACACCCTTCAAAAACTACTTGGTGTTTTCTATTTGGTTTGTGCAAACTTGGTGGTGTTGGAATGCGTTGTCATGGTGATACAATGTGCGATTCAAGAAATGTCTTTTCGAAGTGCATGCCGTGCCTATGCAATAAATGATATGAATAGGAACTTCCATAATGATATGCTTTTCACTTGCTTTGAATATGTCATTTGGCATTTTATCTGACCAGAAAAGTTGGTTGTTGGTCTTCTCCCATATCCATGAAATATCTAGCAGTTGTCAGGCAATGGCTGTTTATCTGACAAGTGTTATAGGCCCTTCTTCTTTTTCTCTTCTTCTGAAACAACATATTTATCACAGAACGATTATGGAGATTATTGTCATGTATAGTTATAAGAATCTATTATTCCAATTGACCAAGATATCAAGCTTTTTTTAGTTTTCCGTTGTTATCACACTCTTTCAAAAGGCTGTTTTCCTTCTAATTAGGCTGTAATATGTCGGAAATATGCAGGTTTTCTGCTTCAGCTTTCTGTCTCATTTTTGACAGTTATTGGTCACGACGGTGACTCCCTGTAGGTCTAAATATGGGCAACATTTGTCAGTGCAAAAATCAGACCCCAGATGAAATCTCGCTAGACGAGATATTTGGTCAGAAATGAGATTTGGGTATATAATTCCCAAGTTGAAGAGTTGTTTGAAAGCTGTCACAGCAGATCATTAGGGGCCACCTTTGGATGTAATCTTCTTTTCTGAAAAGAAAGACTGGAATTGAGAGCTGACTTGTAGGCTCAGCTGCTGAAGATGTTTCCATGTTCTCAGTATCTTTCTTAAATTGTGTTTTTTTTTTTCACTTGTCTCAAGGACAATTTTGGTGTCATGAATTAATTAAGAAACTCTTAAAATGGCAGGCACATTCAAAAGCATTGAAGGAAAGATTGTTTAGTAATAGAAGTTGAAATTAGTGTGCATCTTAATCAGAAATGTACCAAGGAGCAAAATCTCTAATTTATAATTTGTCTGTTTTGAAGGGGGTTTTTTTTCTATAAGGCTCACATAAAGATAGTTTGCACCACACTTCATTCAAGGCATTTGTAACAAATGATGTTGTTTTCATAAATATATTGGAAAGGTACTCACTGCAAACAAGGAATATTGATAGTTATATAGCCCCATATTGCCTTATAAATTTTGTTTGCCCATTTATCCAAGGTTGTCTATTGAGCATTGGGTCTGGATATGGTACGCCATACCAATTCATTCATTCATATGATGCTGGTGTGAAGCTAACACATCTCCCTGTTTGACACCCTATGAGCTGTCCGCTTGGATCTGTTCTGTTCTGTCAGAAACACTCTTCAAAAACTACTTGGTGTTTTCTATTTGGTTTGTGCAAACTTTGTATTGTTGGAATGCGTTGTCATGGTGATCCAACGTGCAATACCAGAAATGTCTGTTGGAAGCGACACACCAATACAACAAAAGCCATGAAAAAACAAACTTCCATAATGATGTACTTTTCACTTACCTGTAATCTGACCAGAAACATGGTCGTTGGTCTTCTCCCCTATGAATAAAATATCTACGAGTTATCAGGCAATGATTGTCTATCTGAGAGTTGTTGTCACATCTGTTTTTATTCTTCTGATAACGGCAGATTTGTCAAAGTTGCAGAATCAAATATTCTTTTTGACCAAGATATCAAGCTTGTTTTTTACTTTTCTCGTTGTTATCATACTTTTACAGAAAGTTGTTTTCCTTCTGATAAATCCTTAATATGCCGGAAATATGGAGGTTTTCCTCTTCAGCTTTCTGTCTCATTTTTGACAGTTATTGGTCATGATGGTGACTCCCTGTAGGTCTAAATATGGGCAACATTTGTCAGTGCAAAAATCAGACCCCAGATGAAATCTCGCTACATGAGATATTTGGTGTGAAACTAGATTTGGGTATATAATCCCAAGTTGAAGGGTTGTTTGAAAGCTGTCACAGCAGATCATTAGTGGCCATCTTTAGACTTAATCTTCTTTTCTGAAAAGAAAGACTGGAATTGAGAGCAGACTTGTAGGCTCAGCTGCTGAAGATCTTTCCATGTTCCTTTTTAGTTATTCCACTTGTCTCGAGGACAATTTAGGTGTCATAGATTAATTAAGAAACTCTTAACATGTCAAATCTACCAACACAACAGAAATCTTCATGTATAATTAAGAGCTTTGAAAAAAGTGGGAACAAGAACTTTTTAATCAGGAATGTATACCAAGGCACATAATTCGTGATTTGCCTTTTTTGAACTAATTTTTCTTTCAATTACGTAAAAGTGGTTTGCATCAGAATTGATTGGTGTCATTCGCACTAATCGTGCTGTTTTCATAAAAACTTGGCAAGATACTTCCTGTCAACCAGGCCATGAGTTGCAGGCTCATACTGGTCTTACACATATATGGTTGATGATTTTTTCAACCCAACTATAATTCATGTTAATACTATTGACTTCTCACAACTTGCTTCATATAGCTTGCCATATGGAAAAGGCCACTGTGGATCCAGTTTTTCCATCCGCGAAACCCTTTTGCTGCATTAGGCAAAGGGTCCATCTTTCTTTATGTCTTATGCTTCTTGGCAATTGATGGATTTCTCTGCTAAATGAACCAAAATGATTTGGCTGGAATGGGTAAGGAAAACATCACACAATGTTAAATATCATCTCACAAGAGATAAAGCTGCTTACGGCTTAGCAAGATAATTAATGAATGTTATGGCATTAACTTCTGCTTGATGAGTTTTGCCCACCAGACACCAGGATATTAATTTCATACTTTTCATGAGCCTTTCCGACATCCTGCGGTGTGTCTTAATATAAAGGAATAATTCTCGCAATAAGTCTGTTAGCATACTCTTCAATTGTCGTCGCTGCGCCAAGCTCTGTGATCTTGACGAGTTGAGGTTCCGGATTTGTTGGTTCGATACATATACTGATTTACAAAAGTCTGTGTGGGAAGTGCATAGATCTGATGCTAATAATAGATAAATGGCAAAGTGATATATGATCTGATGAGAGGAGAGAGATCGACTTAATATAACAAGTTTTCCCCATCATTGCCATTATGTAGTGTGCCAATGTCTTTACAGTCTCCAAGTCTGTCTAACACTAACAAGGTGCCTTTTGAAGCACTTACAGTTCCAATGAAGCACAGGGTGATATCTAATTATTTCCCATGTTTGAATCCAATTGAATGTGTAAGTGAAGTTCCTGAAGTGACTAATTGGAAGCATTTAAGTGTGAAACTATCCAGTAGTTGTATATACAACTTGGAAGAGCCACAAATGCTTAGCGTTTCCTCATTTGGTATTGGTGGTATGTGGCATTGAGGCACCTCCTCTGCAATTCATTGAGTGTTCCTATTTAGACCACGAGACTACAGACTCCAGTGGAGTCTTCATTGCCGGGAAGCATTCAACTGCCTCACAATAAAAAGAGCTGTGTGACTTTATTAGGTTTCTCTGACAATTTAGCTGCAAATGAACACAGACCTGACTGGAGTAGGAAACAGCAGAGTGTTTCTTTCCTCGATTTTCTCTTGGAAGTTCTTTTCCTCCATTTTCTACTTAATTCTCTTTTAAATTTCAGCTCATGAGATTTCCTCACCTTTCTCAAGACTTCCCGACAAACAAACAATAGTGCATATAAGGAAGCTGCAGAAAGCAACATGTGGCCCATTGTGTGAGTGGCAACAATTGTCAAAGGATGACATCATATTGTGGGATAATGCATTGATGTTTGACACGACGCTCAGACAGGAAACAGATAATTACCTCAGCGTTCTTCACAGCCATTCTCGGATGATTCTCCAATGTGAGATCCATATTATTTGAGTTTTAATTCAAACGAGGCCATTAGTAAAACTCATTGTGTGAAATTCTCCATGGGAAACCTAACCTGGTGTATAATTTAAAATGAATCAATTCATGTTCGGCTCAGCCTTTTCTCCGAACTGCCACAATGGGAACGGCTTTGCTTGGGATTTCATATTTCCCATTTCGTTAACATCTATCTGAAAATAATTGTTTATGCCAAGATGACTGTTATTTATATAATAGTCCGAGCAAATGGTATATTTCCTTGCCCGCCAATTATCCGCTCTTTGTTATATGTTCAACATATCCTTGACATTTGCAGCCTGGGAATATGGATAACACTCAAAAACTTGCTAGAAAAAATCTGAAGGAGAAGTAAGATCTGTACTTTGAGGGCTGCATCCTAGTCGACATCACCACTTTTTTCGGAGTGTCAATAACTCGGCTTGCAATCGAGCGAATTTGGCATTGGCATTTTTACAGCTGCTGCCACTTTAAAAAGCAAAGGGAGCTGGGCGGCCACCCTAACCTTGGCTTTATAGGAATTTTCAGCTGCTTTCCTTTTATATTTTTCCCAGTTTCGCAACTCTTATCGAGCAGCAGTGAGGGGCAAGGTTCAGGGGCCATAAAGGCAAGTTTATTGGCACCAGTCTAGCAGGGATGTTCGGCTTGATTGCAATGCATCATAGCCAGAGCCTGGCAGAGGGTCTACCCGCCATGAAATTGATGAAATACTGGCCTCACTGCCCCAAGGTCTAAGATGTGGACTCCAGAGGTATATGAGTTCTGTAATACTAGGAAATGGAGTCATCCCTGCCCTTTTATTTTGTTATATGATTCTACACTGCACATTTATCTATATTAAATATATATCTTTCTCATAAAAATAATAAAGATTTTGTATATAAACTAATGATGGTATAGGAACCAGGAACCATGCAAGCTGTATATATTCAGCACTTTCTCATGCTGTATTACCAGAATTGGATGAGTTCTTGATGTTTCGTTGAAACTCTAACCATAAAAGTGAACACACATAAACTCCACGACTAGCTACTATATATCGTATTAATCGCATAACTGACATTAAGCCTGATAATACAATTTATGGAATAAATCCCCCGGTTATAGGCTGATATGTGACATAATCCTAGCTGTAAAACCGAAAGCTGTCAGTTCTCGTCTGACATTTTATGGGAAAAGTAGTCTGTTAAAGTCCCATGTTGAGATTATGTGATGGAAATTATCCAATAATCGGCTTACTGAACCACAGGGTACTTTTTAAATCTTTTTAGTGCATCAACATTATCAGCAATCAATGTTTGTACTACAGGATTTGGTATACCTCAACTAAAGATTTAAAAGCCAGCCCCAGGCAACCCAGCAAGCAACTCAGCAGTTAAGCTATGGTGATATCAGGACAAGCTTCTTATAAAATAGATTGAAGCAAAGACTCAGATCTCCTTTTCAAATACATGCCTGCAGATATAGACTCTCTTTCCCTCTTTTGAGTTTGTTGAGCATGTAACTTTTGTCATTGAACATCAGTACTCTTTGTAGATTGGCGGTCAACTGGCAAAATTAATTTCTTATTTTCAATTTGCAAAGTGGCTTTGCCACGTCATTGACAGTTTCCTGTTGGTCTCCTAATCTTCTTATTTTGATGCAGTACCTTAAGTAATTAATTAGTTTGTTTGTTCTCACATATGTAGCTAGATATGATCAGCACTGAATCAACTCATTAACCGTAACACTAACTAAACATTTTTAAGCTGGTGACATCACACGACCAAGTTAAAGTTGTTGTTTTTTTTTACTGTTTGGATCGCCAATCTGCAAACAGCTGCAAGTGCAGAAACATGTGGATCATCTCCAGAAGTTTGACATATTGAATGTCAGAGGTTTACTGAGATTAATGTACTATAAAACAGGGAGGAAAGCTGGGCTTCCTATTGTCATTATCCTTCTTCAGCAATCAGTTGGAAATTTAGTCTGTGTTGCCCACCCTTCGATTGAGAACCAATTCGATCCACCCTTTCAATGGGAGGGAAATGACCCGTGAAATGAATCATGCTATTTTATGGCTGTCTTTTTATCTGTCTGGGGAAACGGGCAATTTGAGTTTTTCCCGTCTGTATTGGCAATGGTGAGGGTGGGACTCTGGGGTATTCTGATATCAGGCAACGCTTTAGGCATAATATGGAATCATGAATGTATACCCTGGGCACCGTTATAACGCATTATAAGTGAGGCAAGGGGGACGTTTGTGCTGGTCTTTTTGCATCGCTGGGTCTAAGTGGCTGTTAGACTGTTTGACTGTTTGTCTATTATCACGTATCAGTGTTTACTATGGATCCACTACAGTTGGGGTGAAGATTGATAGCTATCAAGTAAACACACAAGGTGACTAACAAGGGTTGCTCCTATAGATAACAAGATGTGGAGCAAATATGCTGGGCCATTGCAGGCTTTGTAGCACACAAGAACTGTCATGGTGATGTTTTATTGCTGGTCATTTGTACAGGAAATGTTGTCCCTCTGCATGCATTGCCAACTGTGTTTATTGTACTGTATTCTCCTGCATTGGAATAATTTGAAAATATATGGAGACAATGGACAAGCTTTGAAGTATCATTATAGTATAATAATCTTTTTATTATTATTGTTTTGCTATCACATGATGATACAAGCATGGCCAAATAATGAGAGGCATATTTGCTTCCATGATACAAGTATACAGGCCTAAGCTGGTTGATTGTATCTGTATTCAATGGTAATCAATCATGATTATAAAATGATTCACCTAACAAGGACAACATGTATCCCATGTTGCAACTAGCAAGACCTCAACAAGACCTCATGTACTGTAATTAATAGAGCATACTGTGACATGTCTGGGTTACATTGTACTGTAGCCTTGTAGCAGCAGATTGTGTAGTTTCTTATCCAGCAACCCTGCATGGAAATGTTGGGTTAAGGCCCCTGAACATGCAAGCCATGACAAGGTTTGCAAGCTTCTGCTGGCTGACTCATCCCTGCTGGCTTGAGATTTTGGGCTCTAGCAAAAGCAGCAGCCTAAGAAGGCCTTATCACTGATCTGTCACCAAAATTAGATTCCAAGGCAGATAGCTGTGATCAATCTTAACCTTAGACAGCTTATTGCTAGCAGTCTTGGGTGATCCTGTAGCAGATTCTGTGCCATAGATCTAGATATACACACACTCCCCACACTATTTCTCTCAACACTCAACCAATATTGAAAACAAGATATGCCATCTATTGATTTTAAGCTGCTGGTTATGGCATGTTAAACAGCTTCTCAATTTGCAGTTTTTTGCTCTGATGTAATCAACTGTTCATAAATACATGATGTGCCAGTTGGCTGCCTCCTGATTTCATCATAATATTGCATTAGGGTTCTTGAATGTCTATTTCAGCATGAAATGTACTTTCACTAATTCATGAAATATGAGGAAGTAGCATTATTGTTTACTGAGAATTACACTCAGTGTATTTTCAAATGAAAAGTCAATATTTTCACCACCTTCGTGAATCTTGATATAAGGTAATTTAAGCTCATATATATGGAAGGACATGTGTGTATAATACTGCTGACCAGAGATATTATTCTCATTCACATTTTCTTTTAAACGGTTATAAATGCAGATGTTTCATCCTCAATAATAACGATAACATTGCAGTGCTATATAGCAATATGCTTCCTATATAGTGAGTATAAACCAAAAGGCTCAAATTACCAAGTTACCTCTCTTCATTCATCATCCTCTTGGCATAATATGTTGTCATATGCCAAGCAATTGGAAGCAAACATCTACTATTTCTGTGAGCAACTGAGATGCTGTTACAACGTTACGTGCTCACGACAAGACGCATAAGATGTAGAGGTCTGACCCTGCTGCCCTTTGCACACAATCCCGTTTCACAGACCAGAAAAAAGGTTTTCTGTTGTCAGTGGTATCTGCTTGGACCACACTCTGGTTATCATCAAATTCACCGAACTCTTCATCACAGTTGGTTGCTTAGATGTTTGGTCCTGCTGGTCCTCTTGGAATTGGCTGTTCTATTGTTTTTCCTTCTTCTTTTTAAAAACTTCTGTTCAAGACAGACCTATTATCGTGATTATATCTCAATTTATTTGGTCACCCACATATCTAGTACTGATAGTCATTGACATAATGGATCTGTGGTTCACTTGGGCCTGACTATAACTGTAATGTATGCACTTTTATAATGCATCATTGATATTACACATTCTTTAGTGTACTGTATTGTATTTGAGTTGCAGATTTGCCAAACAGTTCCTTTGATAAATTAAGAATATTTTTGTTAGTAGTATCCTTGCATTTTTATCACTTTAAAAATACTAGTTTAATTAATTGTGTTTGTTGCTTGGGTATAATTATTTGCCCCATCTGTATGCATCCCTGTGTGCTCCCTACATTTCCTAACGCTCTGCATCCCATGGCGTGTATAACACTCTCCAGCTTCGACAGACAGGATCGGGGTTCAATAAACGTCCACAAACAAACCACAGGGGTCAGCCCAGCACTTTGTTGTGTCACCACGCTGTCACTTGGTTTGTTAATCATCTGAATGTCGTGTTAGTCAATGAGAGGGAGCCACGTGGATTTGATTCCCTGTTTACCAAGCTGGGCTAAGCCTGATGTTTTGATAAGCTGCCTTGTTGGGGTGTCTATAGAGCACTTGGATACAAAATTGCCAACACTGGTGTGTACTATATGTAGGGTATATTGAGCTTACTCTATGTCCATTATTTTGGTGCTCTGATGACAGATTAAAGTACTTAATGGAAGTATGTATACTTAGGAGATTACTGACTACTGAGGCTCCAGTACGTACATGTAATGCAGTTAGGAGCACACCAGAACTGCCACCTCCTAGGCGGTGATAGCACGGCAAAGGCCCAGCAGGCCACAGGATCGCAGCACAACGTCATAAAAGTTGTGCAGTGCCCCATGGGACCTGTGGCTGTCCTGTGACAGTATTGATTGCTGTTCGCCTTGCTACTGACCTGCTCTCCTGTGCCCTGCCTGTCTTGCTGTGCCCTGCTGGGCCTGGTGTGTCCTGCCGCAGCAAGTGTAGGTTCAGCCTGCTACAGCCCTCTCACTGACCTCCTGCTATGTGCTATACTGCTATGGTGCTGCCGTGCAGCCTTCCATGTTATAGCTCCAGCTTGCTGGTCTTCCCTGCTTGTCCTGGTGTTTTAGGCCAACCAACTGTATGGCTCTTTACTGAGTCTTTTGCTCAACAGTTACTATATGCCTTGGTTTGTTGATGCTGAAACATTAAATTCTTTAACACAGGCAATATTTATCTTGACAAATCACTTGTTCAAAAACGACATGTGTGACACATTCTAATGCATGCATTCGCTGATCTAGCTATGAATTAATTTCTTAGCCGCAACTGATATCTGGACTGTCCTTTCCTGAAGCCAATTTCAGAATAATACCACATGTAGTGAGGGCTACTGCCAGTAGCACCAAGAAAATACCTACCTGACTTCTTGTGCACTTATATATATACATTATATATATATATATGTAGGTCTGGCTTGGGCATTTTAAGGATGGTACCCTGGTATGCTGCCAAATTTGGACCAACATCTTCCTTCTGAACACCCAGTAACTCGGTCTTGCCTTACGTAGTGTGCCTCCCGTGTAGCTGCTAGCCTGCTGTGTGCCTGGTGGTTGTGATTCGGTTCTCTGCTGGAGTCTTAGCATCTAGAGCTGGAGCCGAGTCGAGCAAGGTCCAATGTCCTGCCCCATGGAGAGGGCCCTGCATCAGCAGCCGCTGTGTCCCATCCATCACAACAGATGCAAGATGAGGAAAGGCGAGGAGGAGCAAGGAGGAGGAGTAGATAGAATAGAAGATGGAGTAGCAGATAGAATGGCAGATGGAGTAGCAGGAGATAGAGCAGGAGATAGAGCATGAGATAGAGCAAGAAATAGAGCAAGAAATAGAACAAGAAATAGAGCAGGAAATAGAGCAAGAAATAGAGCAAGAAATAGAACAACAGATGGAGTAGTAAATGGAGCAGTTTCTTTATAAGCTTCTCCAGCTCTACTTTATCTCCTCAATACTACATAGTTCTCAGAATTATTTTATGTTTAATTCTTGAAATATCTTCTGCTTTCCTTTTTGAGTGTTGTCTCAAGGAGATTCAGAAATTTGACAGAATATTCTCTTCCAAAAGGCTCTCAATAATTACTAATTGGATATTTGACAGAAGTTGAAAATTATGATGTTGTCATTTTGTGAAGATTTCTCCTATCCTTGCTTTGCAATGTTCTAATGTATTATAAATATATCAATAGGCTATTGGTATATAGGTTGAGAAGTTAAAGATTCGTAGTAGGAATATACTGAAGGATTACCTCTGCACTTCATAAATGTGAGCAACAGATTTACTGTAATCTAAACATTTGCTGTTACACCTAATCCAAGATTTATAAATGAAACAGCATAAGAAATACGCTGCATTTGTTATAGACATGTACATCTATACATCAAACAGAAGGGGACCACCGAGGTGCTATACTGTCATGAATAATTCCCTGATCCACCCTTGTGTGCTCTCCCTCCCCACTGCCATTCTATATCCTTGGTTTGCTTGCATTTGCTTACCCGTTACCATATCACTGCCTTCTCCCGGGTAGTCAGTTACTATGCATAGCAGCTTTTCAGTAACTGCTAAGTACAGCTGCATGGTTAGCCTGTCAGCATGATGACTTTCTTTTCTGCTACTGCACTTTCCTTGTCAAGTTTGTCAGTTATCATTGAAGCTTACCAGTTACTTCTGTAATGGAAGGATTTTCTGACACAAAAATATACTTGATGGTGACCTCAGCTGCTTGTCTGTTGTCGTGAACATGTATTTGAGTGACAGTTGCCATTGTTTTCACATCTATACTAACACTATCACTCATAACTTACCAGAACTGCTGTCATTAATCACAGCTACTTGCACTTGTTAGTTGCCACAAATATGATGTTTGTCAATTTCATTAGCTGTTCATCAGTCACCACAGCTGCCAGTCAGTTACCAAAGCTACCAGCTACACTACCAAAGCTACCAGTTACCAGAGCAACCAGTTACCAATCTGCAGTTTCCATAGCTGCATACCACTCACCAGAACTGCTCCAGTGTGCTTGCCATTTACCACAGCAGAATGCCTCGAAATGCCACATATGTGGCCATCCAGCACATTGTCTTGAGGTGACAATCCTCCCTCACTGCAATGGCACTGCATGCTGCAACCCTCAGAGCCGAAGAGGACATAAAGGCAGATTCTATGGGTCTGCCTAATGTCTCTACAGTCTCTGTGCTGGCCATATATCTCCATTGTGAAGGCCAGGAGGCTGAGGTCCCGGGTCTAGCAACGGAATGTCACTGATTGTGGGGATAACTGATTGGGTCTTGTTGCGGCCCCCAACACAGTGCATTCTCCCCTCACAGCGACGCAGGTTGTTCTTGCTCTAAATGTGAAGTGAAAGGTCACATTGGACATAATTGAATGATGGGAACTTTTCCTACTTTTGCCTCTTTTTGCTTTTGAACAAGTGTGTTGGATTTCTGAAGGCCAGATTAGTCATGTTTGAGAATGTAGCTAAGGTAAATGTCATAGTTAACCACATTTTCAAAGTGGTTATTAGGAAATCTACGTTGCTCCATGGAATACTTCGTCCATGGTTACAGCCCGGCTTCGTAAATAGTATGGTACCACGATTAATATTGGACTCCTGGTTTTTCGCAGATTGAAAATTAGATGCTCCCTTTCCTTGTCATATTTAAATGAATTCATGAATATCTCATAAGTATTTTACAATGACTTTTCTGAATCAATTCACATCATGCATGCATATTCATATATTATATTAATGATTGATAAGCTTTATATCATGACATGAGAATCTGCATGATTTGCCTGGGGTTGTTAGCTGACTTGTACGCCCAGTGCTTTCTACAAAAACCGTGGCTTCCTATTCGTTAATAATTGATTGGTGGATAAAGGATAGGATACAGGATGGTTTATGCAGAACATAAAGGGCTCTGGGCCTTTTATAACACAGTATAGCACTTCTGCAAGGCTGGCGTTCTGCATGAACAGTGTGCTGCATTTCTGTGTAGATGCCTACAGAAAAAGACCTATATGTAGATATAAATCTAAACAATAGTACATTATATGCAATTGCTATTTTGAGTGTTACAGCGTATCTTGCCCATGTTCAATAGATGTATCTTTGTTTCCTTTGCAATGGTCGTTTCATTTGTTCCTTGAACTTATTTTGTTCTCTGTCTTATGTAGTCTCCTTCTTTTGGTCTCCATATGGTCGGCAAATCTCTCCATTTGTAAGTGGTCTTTATTCTATATATTCTATTACCACGAGTATTTTATACACAGTGTCTGAACGGTATATTAGATCATAATATTTATGCTACTAGTCAAGATTTTCGAGACTTCTTCTTCCTTGTCTAACATACTTTCTCCGCAAGTATAGTACATGGGTTCTCTTCCCTACTTTGTCAGCTTTTCTCCTCTATTCTACCCCGCACCATTGTAGTTCTGATTTATTTGGCTATTGGCACACAACACCCACGCAGTTTTATTGAACCACAAAAAAAGTCACTCCAAAATTATTGAGATATTACAAGAAGGGGATGGAGTCAGAAATGTCAGATACAATCTGCAGTGCAATCTATGGTCTAACATTCTTTTCTTGGGCTGCTTTAAATCAAGTTGCTGCAACAGCAAAAATGAAAAAAGACCATAAAACAGCATATTTGAAATATACACAAGATCTGCTGTTAGCCTGAGACATGAGTTAGGAGGAGCGAGCTGAGAGGCAGTCTGCCAGAGTCTGGCCCTGTGCTTTTAGGCTTTCCATCGCCTTGCTGATATGAAACTGGCTGTCACATCAATAAATTCTCTCTTGTCAATCTACAACAAAGACAAGCCTGCCTCTTTCCCCTTGCATCCATATTACTTGACTCCATAACTTAGCTCAGAACAGCTCAGAGCTTGGGAGACATTATTCAAGGCACACTGCTATAGTATAGAGGCTACAGAGACTAGCAAAGACTATATAGGGACTTGGGGGCTTAAAGCAGTATACCAACTGCTAGAAAGCCTCAAGATGTGCTATGCTGTCTAATGAGATTTCTCCTCTGCTTCCTGCTCAGGTGTCTGGCCTGGGACTTCAATCACACGACTGACACAATCGTGTTCTGATTAAACATATATATGGGCTCTGGGGTATCAATGAGCTTCTCTTTTAAATTCGAGTTTATTTTGTGGTCTATCAAGTTTTGCAACTCTCAGTAAATTCTAGGTAATGGTGATTTATCTAGCAGATAAATATGTGCCAGCTGGCAGATTTCTTTTTGATATTAGTGCGAATGCATTGACATACTTGACATTGTGTGTGTACCCATTGATGTCCCTTATACAAAAGTCTTGCATCGGAAATCTGAGAATTTGAACATTTTATACTTGATGAAATACATGAAAAATAAAATAGGTCCTATATCCTGCAGAGTTATCTGGTTTCTAAAAAAATAACAAGTATAATCTCCATTTCCACTGCTTTACATAGCTATTTACTACAGTTCTCACATTTGTTTTTGGCAAACCTAAGATCTTGAGAAAGCTGCAGATCTCTGCCACCCTTGCTTCAGCCTCATGTTGGTGCTGGAGATAAATCACTATCAATTGTTAGTGACAGCCATTGATAAATGATTCATGTCACAGTGACAAAGACTGATAAACACCCTTGTGTTTTCCTCATACTCTGTTCTTATCAGTCTATTGCAAGGTGCAGGGCAGATTGCTGTTGCAAAATTGCTACAGAATCCATGAGCTTCCAAAGTTCATGTTGTAGATATAGGGCAGTTCATGTTTTGATTCTGTGAAGGTTTCAAGCATTTACCATTGTCTACTGAATTCAAATGGCATTTATGTTTTGTGTTCTGCTGGAGTAAAGTTCAACCTCTATAGGCATTGAAAAATTTAATGTTGAGAAGAGATTTCTCCATTCTTTGTTGAATCTATTCATATTGAACATGTAGGGCATTGTAGGTTTTTCTCTTCTTTTTTCTATTGATCTGGAAGGAATATGATATGTTTCACCATATATGATATGTATCATGAACATGTTCCGTCTTTATCTCTTAATGGAATCTGTTCGTAATTTCATACGAGGGGCGTTCAGAAAGTTCGAGGCTTTTTTTTATATGGACACTTATTTTCAATCTAGAACTATGAATTTTTCACAGGATGAAATTCAGCATATTTGGAATGGATTGCCAAAATTTTGGACAATTTGGACATTTTTTAGTCATTCAGTGGTTGCCATGGAAACTGAAAGTTCAGCTTCTTGGGGCAGATAAATACTGGAACCACTAAAGCCAATGAATTGTGGCTGAGAGAGACCTCTATCTATCACTTGTATTAGTAAGATTGACAATATTTGACATGAGAAATATAATATTAGCCTTAAAAAATACTCCCAAGCTCACCAAAAGCATTGATTCGTACACCTGACCCATTGAAGTAAATGTTCCTTGAAGTCCTCCAAACAAAGTTCTGTGAAAGAATTTTGGTCATCCAAAGCCTTTTCTCCTCCAGTGCCTGAAAATATAGCCCCCATGGACTAAAGTTAGGAAAAAACAGGACTTATGTAAAGCAACATGTTACAGAAATAGCCGGGATGGATAACACTGTCCATTTGAGTTTCTTGTTCATTCCAGTGAATCCATGCTTTCACAAGTCCTCATTTAGTCAGGGAAAAACACCTTTGCCTCCTGAATTTCCCTAGCAAAATCTGGTATGCAGGAGTGCTTTCCTTCATTGGTTCAGTGTAAGAATACACACATTTGGTGTGCTTGAAAGCATATTTAGAAGCTAATGCCATATTTCTTGTGTCAAATATTGTCAATCTCACTAATACAAGTGACAGAGAGAAGTCTCTCACAGTCACAATTTCTTGGCATTCTTGGTTTCAGTATTACCTGCCCCAAGAAGCTGAACTTTCAGTTTCCACGGCAACCATCGAATGACTTAAAAATGTCCAAATTGTCCAAAATTTTGGAAATCCATTCCAAATATGCTGAATTTTATCCTGTGAAAAATTCATTGTTCTAGATTGAAAATAAGTATCCATATGAAAAAAAGCCTCGAACTTTCTGAACGCCCCTCGTATTCTGCGGAATCTGTTCATATTCATTCCGCGGTGTAGCCGGCATTGACCATGTGACATGCTGATTATAAGTATGGTGATTTCCATTTTGTGAGGCTAAAAAGGGAGGGCCCAGTGAATGCACAGGATGCATACTACTGCATAGCGGCATCATGACATCCCATATCAGATTGCGGCTTCAAAGAAAATTGCGCAGAAACATAATCCAAGCAGAAGAGCCATCGCGTCTTGTGATATATCCCCCGACAAAAATAAACTCTGATGGATTGATGATATTCTGGGTTGCTTCTTGTGTGCTCCAACAAGAGACGTGTCAGCCAATCGCGCCACTGAAGAGAAGAGCGCAGAATGGAAAGCGCTGAATCGCAGAGAGCTAAATCGCAGAGCGGCAGAAAGTATAGAGCGTAAGGGTTCAATACAGTATGGCAGCATTATGGCTGTCCTAACACCACAAGTCATTTGCTTCAGGCCAGCCAGGGCACAAGAGGAATAGAGCAGCTCTGTAGCAGTGAGCTTTCTTTTAGTTGCTGGATGACTTATATAAATATATAGGCAGAGGAGCAGAAGAGCAACTGAGCAAGGTTAATGGAGCATCGCAATGCTCTTTACGCAGGAGGAGGATGAGAAGAATACGAATGCGGTGTTTAGATGGTTGCGAAGCGCAACCCACTTCGTTTGCTTACTTTGCCTTACATAATTAATTAATAGATGGAGACTTGGTGGCCGCACAAGGCGCAATCTCTGCCTGCTTTTCTTCGTCTGCTGCAATTGGCTGATTAGCTTTGCTTCATCGCATGCTTGTAGACTCTATTTCTTTCATCGATTTGTTCTCCCAAGGCAGGCTGGGCCCGGAGGAGAGCATTATGAGAATAGCAAGTAGTTTTCTGACATCTCTGCCTGTAATCCCCACACTCCCAGTAACGATCTTCTGGTCGGGCTGTCCTTCCGTCCCACTTGTCTGTCTCCATCAGGGAATAACGTTCTACTTGTGGAGTAAAGCATCAGAAAAGACCCAGGGCAACCACAACTCAGTGATGTATAGAGCAGGAGTGGCGGTGTGAATTTAAACAAAACTGACCTGTCCTGTGTCATTGATGTTATTGCTTTTACTGGTGTTATGTTGGTGTTAGTGGGTTGTTGCTTTTGAAGCTGCTACTTCTGCTTTCCATTTAGGTGTGTTGTTGTTAAATGTGCAGTTTATCACACGATTCACATCACTCTTTTCCACACCCCTAATGACATTATTGGGACATTGTGTCAATATCAAATGTTTACTTGCTCGATTAACGCTGATTACGAGTGGTTGATCGTTAATAAGTTGTTTTATCAATCCTAATTTCACTGCTGGGTCGATGCTGGTATTGTGTTTGCTCATCACCCACCACAAGCCAAATAAACCAAATACACCAGGCAGCCCATGCTGTTTATGTGGACCAAGTGATGTAGTATAGCGATGTATGCTGTGTGCTTGTGCTGTTCAGCATGGCTCTGCATTACCATCCTGATAGGAAGGGTTGATGTGGTCAATTGGGTAGCATAGATGCAACAGCATTCGCTCCCTGGGGATGGCTGCCATTGGCTGACCCTATCTCTCCTGTCTGCTCCTGGTGGATTACATTCTGATCTGGCTGGCTGCAGAAAGAGGACTGGTGATTATTCCTATTGTGTGGAGAACACTGCCTGTCTGCTTCATTTATCGCAGATATTTCTCAGGATTAGACCCCTGCTTCTGTCCTAAACACTAGTCTATCTTAGAAGGACCTCATGCACTTGTCTAATTGAAGAGGACTCTGCTACTCCTTCTCTTAGCTGAGTTAGCTCCTTCTCTCACCTCATTCTATCAGCCCCTTGTCTTAGCTTCTTATCTTAGCTCCTTCTCTTAGCTTAAATATAAATTCCCTTTTTTTCCTTATTCTCGTATCCCCTTCTCTTAGCCCTTTATCCTGACTCCTTCTCCTAGCTCCTTTTCTGAACTCCTTCTCTTAGTTCTTTCTCTTAGCCTTAGCTCCTTCTCTTAGCTCCTTCTCTTGGCTCCTTCTCTGAAATCATTCTATCAGCTCCTTCTTTGAGTCCCTTCTCTTGGCTTCTTCTCTTGGCTCTTTTTTAGCCCCCTCTCTTAGATCCTTTCTCTTATCTCCTTCTCTGAGCTCCTTTTCTTAGCTCTTTCTCTCTCTAAGGTCCAACTGTAATGCTGTATCGATCAGTCGGTTGTGTGTGTGGCAGTCATACAATCAGACGACCAGTGTCAGTCGGACAATTAAGCAACCTGTCTGTGGGTTTGTCATCATGGGCTGTAATTTAGCTGCAGTTAACTGCAGGACATTCCAGTCCCTGGGTCATTAAGATGGCACTTGTCCAATTGAAGTGGCTTCTATTGTGTCTGCTCTGTAAAGGCTGCTAACTGCCAATCTAGGAACCTTCCTGATAGTATCAGTCAGTCAGTGGCTGTCCTTTAACCAGGCTAGCTATATTGTATACTGTTAGCTTCAGCTTCTCTGTGGCTATGCCTGTCACAAGTTGACAGAGCTTATCTCTGGGCCGTACCACACCGTATGTCATCATGAAGAGCATTTCCATGCTATCTATCAGTGTGTGCCCCAAAAGGCTTCATATTTCATCTCTGACCATGATGCCTGTCACAAGTACATATATAATGCACCCAGTGTATATTGTATCTCCTGTAGCATCGTTGCTCAAGGAGCTTCTTATTGATTGTCAATCACCGAATCAGCCATCAACCGCCAATCGGACTGTCTCTCGGTGTGTCTCGCTTGTCTATGGTTTCATTGAGCGGTGTTCCACATCTCCAGTCTTTAGGCAGCTGCCATTAACTTTCCCCAATGTCAATATAGATGACAACAGACAGGAGTAGCTGTGGACGCTGCAATCTGAATGATGGAGGAACGTCAAAGATGCAGAAGCAACCTGAAAGATGGTGGTTATGTCATTCGCATTGACAGATGGGATTCGCCCTCTGAATGCTGAGGATGTCTGAAGATGTCTCGGCCCAAAACATCTCCGCAAGAGGAAGCGATGTCTCTCGGAAGCCATCAAAGATGCCAATCAATAGCAAAGCGGAGTGTAGCAAACATGAGTATGTCAAGAGGCATGGATGGAGGTCCCCATTCGCTACATCTTGAGACGAACCATATTTGCTCGGCGTTTGCTTGGCATTCTCTACTTAATCGGTATAGGAGCGCTGCGGCCCTCGCTGTCAAGTATATTGTCCAAGTACTTCCATCATCTGCTCTGCTGGTCCTTGACAAAGTGGACCATCGTTTATATCAATTAAGGCAATCAATGATCTAGATACAGAAGGATGTATGATAAGAAGTTATAGTAGATTGCAAGAAGCAATTTCTATTTCATTGACGGAACAAATTGATAATAGATTAAACAAAAGCAATGAGACATCTCTCGCAGTGTTCATTTTAAGGTTTAAGGATGTGTTTATGAACAGTTTAACCCATGTTATAAAGAAAAACAGCCTATAACACTGAATGGAAAGATTACTTCCTTGTGATGTAAGAGTTTCTTACAACTATTCAAACTAGCCTACAATCCAACTTTTTTAATACCCATAATGACTTCCTTGTGGCTCTCACATTCCGCCAACTTGAACGTATTATTCATATTGGAAAATTGCACCTCACAAGCTGAGTACACATGTTCCTTACACATTCCTTCATGCAGTTGTCTCATTCACTCGCTTTGTCAGTCACTCAACCTGCAGGAAAATCACCAAACATTCCAGCCCCTTTCAAATCAATCACAAACGTGTCAATGAATCTAATTATGCATTGGTTCTTCTAAGCAATGGAGCAGCTGCATTACTCCCTTGCTTCTTGAATTTAAGACTACAAGCATTAGCCATGGCATGTTGAGTTAACTCGTGAATTTTCTATTACTTTTGTTGGTTCATGCTCCAACCAAGTTGAACCAACTGCAGCAGTTTAACATTGTCTCAATTTGTCTGAGTGCAGTCTAGTTACAGAATATGCAGGATCAATTTCTAGTTATTGATAGAAATGTTGGGTGGATTTCAACATGTTCAACAGGGAGCAATGATCCAATGTTTTCTCATCAAATTCAAATTCAAATTCAAATTCAAATTTATTGACCAATAGACAAATATTCATAAAACATATTGAAACAGAAAATCAACGCAAGTTTGGTTGGCGGATGCCTCAAGGGCATATGTGCCATTACCAATACATAAATATTATACGGGTCATTCTCAAATTTCGGGACAATTTGCGTCACTCTAGCTCCCTGACATTAATATGAATGCGATAAATATCTGAAGCGTCACTCTGCATCTGTTATTCATATTTCTACTTAGAACCACTGCATTTGGAGCAAAAAGTCATTTATTAGACTTTTTTTAATGCATTATGTCCAGAAATCCGTGCAAAATCAATGGTTTTTCCCTGTCACTGGACCTAACATGACAAAATCAAGTGTTCATTTTCCTCCTAATATACCATTATTTTCAAAGTTTCTTTGCACGATTCATGGGAATATAGACTTGAATTTATATTTAGTTCATATTCAATTTTTTGTGTGTATAATTTCATTGATTAAATTGATACAATAGTCGTGTCACTAATTTATGTCAATTTTTTTGTCCCCTCCGTTACTTGCCATAGCTCTGTTCGTTATTGTTTTTTATGAGCTATTTTCGCTGAATATCATCAGACGCATGTGCGCCATAGTACCACTGCCTTGCAGACTTCATAAAACATGTATTCAATAAATTATGACATAATGTTCATAAAAATGTTTTTGGTCCCACTAAAATGTCCCCTCCGTTTCCTTCACTTCCAAGCTTACCAATGATAATTTTACAGAGCGATTTCATGTATATGTTGCTGAGGGTGGCAGGTTTTAATATTCTGCAATTATTTTGTCTAATCTCCAAAATAAAAAGCAGCAATGAGCGAAAAGCAAAAAATTGTTCCCCTCCGTTACCGTCCCCTCCGTTACCAGATCATGAGCAAGAAATCGACATTTGGACCAAAAAATCTACTAATACGAGATGAAGTACTTCTGAAAATAATAGTTACATCAATCTTTTATCATTTTTCCTTTTGTTGCTGTTCCTACAGTTGGTTTTTTACATCAAAATTCCCCTCCGTTACCACATTGTCCCCTCCGTTACAGGACAATTTTCCTATACCCTTTGTCCCGAAATTTGAGAATGGCCCATACATGTATTAATAGCGAATAAGTTAATTTAAATAAAAAAAAAATATCAAGCAGTAAAAAACAAATTAATATTTGTGAAATAGTTCTATTTACAATAATAAGCCAGGAAGTTAAATTATTTAGGTGGCTTATGTAGAGAGACCATTATAGATATTCATAATATAGTGAACATTAACCATATAATATCTTCTTATTCTGCAAAGCAGACTTAAAATTGCAGTGAGCTGCTTTTCCCACCTGTTTTGGTGATTCTCCTTATTAAAAGATCAAATTTCAAATGTTTTGGGTTGTTATTTGACAGCTACAAATGTAAATAGTAGGCCTAAAGAACATATTATCTTGTGTGAAACATTTATATTCAATAGTGTGAGGAAAATTGAGGATGACAATTGTACATTTATAGCAGTTGGACTTTATCATACATTTTAGATTGTCTTACATGCATCAGTTTCATTAAGCATTAAGTTTTCATTGAGTTTCATCTGGCTCTCCTTGCTTCAGTGACCAGTCAGATTAAGGATCAAAATATTATGTAGCAAGCTCAAAACATTGCTTATTTATAGAAACTGCTGTATGAAAATTGTCTTCATAATGAGCCCCACAAAAAATGCTTACTCTTTCACCATCTATTTGCAGCTGCTTCATTTGCCTGACGACTAATAACAAGGCTTTTATGGCTCTTGTTTCGAGGGCCAGAACACTCAGTCGAGAACAGTGACAATATCCTAGAGCGCAACCACTGCAATACTGTTGACCATAATTCTGTTGCCTGCTTAATTCTCACAGCTCCTGCAAGAAAGTATGTGTGATGACATTTTCTCATAACAGGATTGTCCAGATAAGGTTTGTCCCTCCGCGCAACTCGTATTGCTGGGAACGGTATTCTCTTCACATCTCGCAAATATTGCCAGTGGCTTTGCTTTCCTGTGGGCATGGTCAGAATCAGCGGTATAAGGATATAAGGAGTATTGCCTAGCCGAAAGCTTTGCGGCTATATGTGGATATTCTGGATAACGTGATTCTATGGGCGTACTGTAGCTCATCGCTTGATGCAGCACCACCGGTGTGGCGGCATGGCGATGGTGACTCCATTGGTGAGTGGTGCACTGGTGGTGATGCATGGTGCCTACCCATCCCATATCAACATCTGGTTGGTGGCCTTTGATGTTATAAGCACCAATGGCACTCTGGGACACTCTGGCCACTATCTGCATTTCAACATGAGTCACTGGACACATCCTGGGGACAGAGCCCAGGGCCATGTGCATGGGGTTCACCAAGGGGACCCACTGGAGCCACAGTTTATCCATATAGATATGACCAACCCAGTGGCAACCCATAGGGTCATCTTGTTGATTTCCTCAGAGACCCTTTAATGTCTCATTCAACCACATGTTGTCCTATTTCAAATGCCCATTACATTTTTATCGCTTTTGATACTTTTTCTATATGTGTTTCATTACAGTAAAACAGCGGCTAGTTCTGTGACATTTTCACTAATTGCACACTTGTTTGTGGTGCAAACTGAGGCATGAAATGGATGGCTGGATGACCAATAACAAACACAGTGCATTGGAACATCAATATTCACCGGGGCAATGTCTGGTGCTCGGCATTTGTACATTGCATCAATACTTTGTAATCTAATTTACTAGACACGTCGCTCGTGTGCATGCATAATCCTTTCTTTTTCTGTCTCTTGTGCTTTTCATCGTATTAACAAGGCCGAAGCCATCATTCGAGGCAAAAATTCTCTTCATAATTCAAGGCAAGAGCGCTCCTCCTAAATAACGTATAGCGAGTCACACAACTGTCTGAAATAGATCTTCATAACATGCATGTGTCTCATTGTGTCTGGCACTCCCTGAACATGCAATTCTGATAACTTGAGCACAGTTCAGTTATCTGGCTGTTTAGCGAATGCAATTTAAAAGGCTGGATGTTCAGTTATCTGCCTATTTGGAGGTTATTTCAGCCGACCGTATTACAGAGAAAAGTTGCCTTAATCGGACAGGTTTCGAATTTATCCTCATTTCAAGCCGACAATTTAATGGATGCGGAATGGAGATGGATGAAGGTAGAGCGAGTTTACTCTTCCCTCTTTGGTCCCATCTAATCTGATCCACTAAAGTTAAATGGCTCTAGACTGGTGTGAGTGGCTTGGGATGTCAACAGCTTCCTTTGCAGAGAAGATACTTGGCAGGGCAGCCAGTTGCAGCCTGTAGCAGCCTATGGCAGCCAGCAGTCTATTGTGGGAAGTATTCCTCCATGCCATCCATGGGGGATAATGGGCTGCAATGTATTTGGCCTGGTGTATCCACTAATGATGTTGGGGATGAGGACAACTCATCAATCAGGTGTCACTCCGGGTGACACCGCAATGAAACTGCTGCTGGTGAGGCTGCATGGTGAGGCTACATGGTAAGGCTGTTGTGGCCGGTGAATGCTGTGTTGCTGCTGGAGAACGGTGATGCAGGAGCTCCATCAGTAGCACAAGAGCCCAGCAGCAGCATCAGCAGCAGTAACAGCAGCAGGTCGTGTGATGGTGGTGAATACTGGTGAATACTGGTGATGCTCGTGCATCAGATCTTCCAGTAGCAGCAGTTGCGGAAAGGATGCCGAAAACTGCATCAGCGGCTGCAGCAGCGAGCGTCAACTGCATCAACCAGCAGCAGGCATGCATATCATGCAGCGAATGAGGTTGCCATAATGGCCTTCATGAATGCGAGTGTCCGCAGCGCACACCACAACGCACACCACAGTGCACACCTCTGACAGCCACAGACTGCCGCAGACAGCCAGAGCTTCAGTTTAGACACAGGATAGACACAATAGACAAATAAGGGGGATATCATCTCGCGTCATCACCTAATTTGATCGATATTCACCCAAAAGGTCAATATGACCTTGAAAGGTCATCTATAGGGGACACCTTATCATCCAAGGTCAATGACCTCCTCTTCCATCCCGCCCGATCCCTGAGAGCTGCGCTAATATGATTTGTGATTCTAGATTCAGAAAGACATCCGCGCTCCTTGTTCCACTCAGGAGGCTATTATCCTCGGTTATGATGTCCTCATACCATTTTGGGCTTAGCTCTGTTTTCTGCGGACATGAAGATCTCGTTTAGCGCAAAACATTACCGTGGTGCTCTAATGGTGGAATTCGGGCGCTGCTGATCTAAGAGTGATAATAAAACTGCATGTAATCTGTGAAGTGCTGCAATATTGTAGTGGGAGTACTTCTCAGGCATAAAGACCAAGATTGTGATGATAAATCTTCTCTGCCAGGCTTTAAGCTACTTTGTCTCCCTGACAATGGCTCAGACATCTGATAATGAAAACATAGTGAATTCTGCACATGAATGTTGGGTTTGCAAATTTCAAGATAATCCATCTGCTTTACATTGTATTTTTCGACAAGATCGCAATAGCTTTACGTCAAAGGAAATTTGTCTCGCGTCTGATTGTTATAATCTCAGCACTATATGGTTTCACGAGGAAGATTGGCAATTTAATATGGTACAGTAAGGTGACAGGACAACCTATAGATCTGTGAGAGAAAGTCAACATAATAAAACAGAGAATGGAAGGGTTTTTAAAACATTTGATCGATTATCAGCAAATAAAATGCAATGTTCAAACAAAAATGTTCAAGCAGAGCAAGCAGAAAGTCAGAAACCGAAGTTGATCCCTGCACAGATTGCTGAGTCTGTGTGACAATTAGAGTGGCTTGTCTGATTTCTGATATGAATCAGAAATGGTTAATGTTATCCATTGTCACCATGGTAATGCACAGATTGTCATGGCATCATAATTCAAAGGTCACGTTGATGAATCATAGAAGCAAGGGCTTGAACAGTACGTAAATGATGTTGCAATGCAATGCAATTCAGGCAACCTCAGAATTCGTTTGAGCTTAGTTAGAGTTGAAGAGTGTCAACTTGTCATGTTCAGTGTTTCATGCAAGTGTTTATCATATTATGTGCAGGTCTGTGTCATTAATAGTAGATTCTGAATTGTCTTTGGAATTGCGTTTCAGTAAACAGGCATTTCTGTTGGGATTCTGATTTCCAAATTTCCAGTTGGTGGATCCCATTAACAGTAGGCCTATATATATATGTAATAGTACCATGATCGCATTTGAATTTTACAGCACTTTTGATCCACCACCTTAGAATCATTGCTTTGCAATTCACAAATGTGATGTTGTCAGCACCCCAAAAGAACCACGACTGTGAGTGATATATTGACAGCGGTATTGTTGGTATACCAGCCACTGCTTCTGTCAAGCAATCAAGTCAGCAATTTATAGTTTTATTGGGCACATGGAATTTGTGTCAATCTTGTCCCTACCATATACTGCTGTAAATGATGAATTGGCAATAAGGCGAATGGGTCTTTTACAGCTCCTGTACACTGACCTTTGCTGTTGACAACAGGTCAATGAACTGCAATGTATACTACCTGATAAAAAGCACTAGTCATGATTCCTTCTGCAGATGATGACTGTTGAAAAGGACTGGAATATATTTTGCTGCAATGTATACAGTATTGCTCATTGCTCAACCAATGCTCAATGATAACTGCTAGTGTGTTGTCAGCACAAGATATTCTAAGAGACTTCCTTATGCCTACATGGATTGGATACCATTATTAGATGTCTTCAACAAGAGATAGATGGACAACAACAAAACACAGAAACCACATATTATTCCAAGATTTTTTTTAGTGTCTCTCCGTTAATGATAATGAGGAACACCAAGACACTGTGTCCTTTTTCTTTCTTTATCTCGTCGTGTTAAGATTCCTTCAGATCTTTGCTCCGCCTTGGATCAAAGAGAAATGCAAATATCATCATGGTGATTTCGTAATTGACCCATAGCCACAACATCTTAGCTGTGTTGGTGGAATGTAGTTTTTTGTGGATTTGTTTGGACAGCAGCTACCTGATAGATATAGCTGGCTAGTATTAATACAAAGATAATGTGTCCCAAAAAGCCATAAAGATTGGTTAGAAGAACTTCTGAGGAAGGCAGTCCCCTGGGTACCCTGGGCATAGGCCTACACTACTTATTTACCTTGTCTGTATACTCCAGACTCTCCTCTCCAGATTTGTGGCTCGTGATGCAGAATGGGAAGTTGATTATGGAAATATTTGTGTTGATTAATGATTATCAGTCTTATGATGAGGGTACAAGTTCAAACCTCACTCTGGCCTACACTGCATTTCCAATTGTCCATGTATGTCAAAGTCACTACAATTATAGTGAAGAGGTCGTAGTGAGCAGATGGCAGTGCTATACTAAAAAAATTGGTGATATGTTTTGTAATTATGACATTATCAGATCATGTAATTTCTATTGTTTTTAACATTGATAGTTTTATTCATTCTCAGAGTATCTTTCATGAAATATGCTGGTATACGAATATTTGGTCAGTAGCGTGAATCATCTTGGTGTTGCAATATTTATTAAATACGCGTTTGGCATTATGTTGAGGTTTTGCCGACAAAATCTTTGAATAAATCTGTTTTTTGTAGCTTCCTTGCTGCTGTCCCTGCTTTGAAAAGCATAAAAGGGGATTATGAAAGATGGGGGCCTTTATTAACAGAGCCACTGCTAAAAAAAAACAGGGAAAACTAAAAGGATTTAAAAGAAGCCACACAGCCTGGAGATGAATGATGGCTGAAGACAGGGTGACAAGGGAAGTCTGCTAGACCTTGGCTTGATTTATTGGATCTAATTTAATCTATTTCTTTTTCCCGCCCAATTTTCTCTCTCAATGCTCGTTTTAATCTTTTGATTTTTACGGTCAATTTCCAGAAATTTTAAAAGCGCGATAAACATGTGCTCCTTGAGGTACATTAGAGAAGGATGTGGATCTTCGTTTTAATTAAGGTTAAACTTTTCCATTAATATTTCAACTTCCCTGCTACTCCCCAGTGACAGTGGGCAACCTTGAACATACTTTACTTGCAGAATTCAGTCATCAATTGTTGTAACTACTTCCTGCTAACTACTTCAGGAAAAAGAAGTAGAGAATTGAAACATGATATCAAATCTCAAAACCACATTTGCCACAACTATAAATGTGTAGAATTTAAGGTGACAGCATATATCCTTGTGATATTCCTTTCATCATTCAATAAAGCATATATATATACATTTTTTTTTGTAATGAAAAAAAAACATATTGCTTCTATAGAATGTTCTGATGTGCATATAGAACTTTGGAATATGAGTATAGAATATCTTGAATATAGTGCACATTCACTTCGGAATCTCTGGGTGTGCACATAATGATATCTGCAGCTTCACACTTGCTTCCACTTGCTTCCTGCAGTATGTGAAAAGAAGGCTTATCTTTGTCGGACACAAGTGGTCAATGGAGTAAATGGACTCCTTGCTATATTTTGCTAGAGAGCAAAGCCTTGTTGGCAATTGTTGCCAGCCAGGGCTGAAGGTCAGTAGCTCCTCTTGGTTTCATTGATCCTATTGTCCTTGAGGGAAACGATTCGCTCAACACTGAAGATGGAACGAAGATGGAACATTGAAAGCCGTGAGATGGGTCAGTCGCATGCACAGCCGCAGTCGCCCTGATGTATAATCCTGTGTATTTGCCTTTGTAGGACAAAGCCAGGGACATCCTTGACTTCTATTGCTCCTGGATCCTGGCGAATGCTCTGCAACATGCATTTTCTCACTCCCAGAGTCGCGGTGCAGTTGCGCAGAAGACGGTGGAGTTGTGGAGTTGTAGAGTGTTTCGCGGTGCTCAAGACATCACTAGCAGCCGCCGTGCTATTGAGCATGTGGAGTGCCTTGAGCCGAGCTATTGTGGTCTTCCGTCTTTCATTGCTCAGCGCTGTCGTGCCCCAACCCTTCACAATACAAGTAATCCCAGCCAAGAAGGGCTGAATGGTAGTGAATGGGTAGGAGGTTGCCTGGCACTTTCTATGCTGTCCATGATAGGCTTGGTCAAGCAGAATGTCACCATAACTGGAGCCGGTCATTCCTGAGAGAGTGTAAGACCCGAAATGATTTGCAGAGCTTTTACATAGCTTGAAACCTGTTGTCATTCAATAACTGAACAGCTGAATGACCGGTTTGCTTCAATAGCAGTATTCCAATTATGAATGAAATTGGCCTGTCTAATGTTATATATATCATATTCCTAAGCCTGCGTGTGAGGAGATCTGCTAACCATCACTTTTGGACAAGCATAATGTTGCCTTGCATAGAACCATAACATACCCTATGGGCAGCTCAGCTGTTGCCTTAATGCAAAGAGCTCTTCAGTGAAACTTCTTAAGATATATGAAGTGTGTATGGCATACAGGAGAAAGAGCAGGACTTATCCACACAAGGCCTTTTCCTGAGGGCGCGTCTTGTTGACTTTGAGATCTGAAGGTGGCAACCAAAGCGGCTAAGGTACACCAGCGAGGAAGCCCTTTCTAATTGATGGGCATGAATATGAATGACTCTTTTGCTACCAATGAGCTTCGCTGAGGGCATTCACAACCCGAAGATGGCTGGAAGTCCTCTAAGCAACGCTAAGTATAGCCATAAGCTCTGTAAAGGTCAATTCTGGTCGGGCTTACTGGCAGGCATAATTCCGGACATGTCCATTTGGGAGGAGAAGCGACTCGGCTGTCGGCTAACACATGCCAGTGTTGCTGGAGGCCAAGTCCTGCACTCTAAAAAATGTCGGGACAAAATTGGTTTTTTAGATTCAAAATGGTTTTTTGAAAAACCAAATTTCAATGCAAAAAACCAAAATGGATTTTTTTAAAAATCCATTTTGGTTTTGCATTGAAATTTGGTTTTTCAAAAAACCATTTTGAATCTAAAAAACCAATTTTGTCTGGAATTGTTTAGAGTGTGGGCACATGAGAACAGCGGACTGCCTCTGCTCTGTGTCATGCTATAGTCCCATCAATTTGCAGGCATCCAGCCTGTGCATTTAGAGCCAGCCACCTCCCTATGAGCAATATTTGGGCTCATAAGCACATCCACAAACCTGCGGAGGGAGGCGATGCTGCTGCCAAGGGAAAATAGCACAAGTCCCTAATGCCCAAAATGTAATCTCTCCAACGCCACATCATACGCCGCAAATTGCAGCAATCAAATGGTGTTTGCTGAATCTGTAATGTCAGTGGGGTGCGAGACATAGCAGCCTCTGAAAAGGGAATGGAAAAAGTGCATCTCTAGGCTTGCTTTTATTGGCATTAGACAAGTGCAAAACATTCTTCATATATGCCATATTACATTGTCTAAAATTGCAAACATCGAATCGCTAACGCCAGAACGGAGTTGGAAAATGCCGCTTCTATGGATGCTACAGATGTCTTTCAGTAGGCATATTATTTTGTTTTCTGTCATCACACATCCTACAATATGGACGATTTAATGTACCCCATCATGTTTTATGTATTGTGAGTTCTCGTTTACATACACACTTTGTATTTGAATATATCTCATGCAAATGTCCTGACCCTTTTAGTAATACAAAACGGTCGAGTCTGGGATATTCATGGTGTATTTCATACAATACCTGTTTACTTGGAGTCAACAACAATGTAAAACCAACCTTTCCTCTTCACCACAGGTCCAAAGCATGGGTGTTTAATAAGACCCAACATTTCCAGGTTGCTAGGAGGCTGTGGAGGCTGTGAAGGTAGCAGGACAGGGTGTGATGCTTGAACAGTGTTGAGCAAAGGCTGCTTGTGATGGTTGTGTGCCAATGTTTGCTAAGCCATGGTTGGAGCAAAGAAGCCATGGTTCAATCACAGAGCAAGGTTTCCAACACACGTCCACCTGTGTGGGGTAAACATCACACATCCTGGGTATCTTACAATATCTGATGTCATTCTATTCCATGGGGTGGTTGGAGAAGGCTTGATATGAATAGAAAAGAGGCTCAACAGCCCTCCTCTTGTGGACCCTTTTGTACTTGATTCCACTAGGAGGTGGCAAACAAGCATCATTATTGGCATGTGGGATGATCTTCTTGATTGGGAAATTTTCACACATGCAGAACTTGTGGAGCTATAGACTAAATCTTCACTCTTGAGCCTATCTACTTCGATACACAGATATATGATGTATACGGAGAAAACACACAATCCAATGTGAAAGATCTAGATGGTTAATGGTACTTACATCCGTATTGGATGTCAGCCTACCATATCTTACGTATGGTTGTGTTTCCTTTTGTATTTAAAATAATGTATTTATATAAGGTGTGCATTGTCCGTATTACAGTGATAAAAAGATGTTTTGCAAATACACCAAACACAAAATAAGATTTGCACGCTTCCTATATGTTGTTTTTGTGCATAAATGGTTTATCAATGCAATTCATGACACCGACATAAACTGGGTCATCAATCGATACACACTTTGACAGATGTTGTAAAGAAGAAAACACTACATATATTTGCATTTGTGTTTTTGCATCATATTTAGGTGGAGTATAGTGTTTGACAGTTGGTTGTGTTACAAACAAGTCTTGTTTAAGTACAGAAGGAAACATTTTAGATGGGTTCAAATCATGCTCATTGCAGGAGCCTCACCAACTCATAGGGCTGCACTTCTAATATTTCTATCTTTCTATTTATCTATCTGATTCTATAGATCTGTCTTACGTGCAGGATCTCGTTCAAATTGGTTGTAGATCTGAGTGTCTGTGCAGCGGGGTCAATTTACACATTGGCTTTACACACTGTGTTGCAGCAGAGGCACTTGATTAGGTTGCCTGACAAAAGCCCATTGTTCTCCCTAATACCACTAATGTGCAGCCATTGTTCAAATTGAAGAGCAGAATCCTTTGGAATGTGTGGAAGACTTTCTTCATGAGCTGCTGTTGAATATTTTATAGATCTAGCAACTTCCCAAATGCCCTGATGGTGTAGCAACCTTTGCCAGAGAGAAGATGTGTGAATGAAGCTTGGCTCCTTATACTTTGTGGCCTGGAAGATGATAGAAGGTCTATTTATAAGTATTAATTTATGGAAATGAATATGATATATACCCAGAAAAACATAAAACTTGATCCAGAAATATGGCACATTTGTCCATTGAGCAATTTGTGAACTGTGCCACAAATTGCAGAAACTGAAAATTGGATATGACATACATTATAGTAGGCACTAAGAAGGTACAACCAAGATGTTGCAACTTTTAAAATATCAAAACAAAATTCTTGTATTTGTCTTTGTGTCAATATACATAATTAGGTACATGGAAGTATAATTATGAAAAATCTGAATTCAAGGTCTATGCGCGAAAGCGGGAACTTCGAGAAGCTATTGTCGTACAAAGACAAACAGAATATAATATGTCTCGTATGCATAATTGGTGAACTACAGATGCAGATAAATCTACTGCTAAAATACTCCTCTTGCATAGTCCTAAATGAAGATGTAGAATTTTAGATGCTACAGCCAAGCTGAAATGAAGTGCTAATTATCAGGAGGAAATATGATTACACATAGAGATAGAGGTATATTGTTCCCTTGTATAATTTGTCAAGTTTCTAGTGGCACCAATTTATCAAAAACAATTCCTCCCTAATGATATTACACACAAAACCTCCATCTATCATCCTGACATGTCTATAATTATCCACATAACGTAATGGTAATTGCTTTGCTTCTTGTGGGGTGGGTGGTGGAAATCACCTCTAAATGAGTATATTGCTCAGAGGTGTGCTTCTCATCTGTGGAGCTGGTTATAGGGTGGTATCTTTTGAAGTAGTACTGCTACATATAAGGAATATGCCATTAAAAAATATATTTGATTTTAAAGAAATGTAAAATGTCATTTTGTCATACATTGGAATGGAAACCTTTTGAAACCAAGTTCAATCTTCATTGAAACAAGATTCTTGTTTAGGCTAAAGAAGAATCTGAAAAACTACCTTCAGAAAAAGAATGAATTAGAAATCTTGATAAAAGGAATGAATAGCCTTTTATAGCCAAATTCTATCGCCAAAAGAAGGAGATTCTATAAGAATCTCCCAAAAATAATCTCAGAAAATGTGGATTCCAGATTTCTAAAAGCCCAATAATATGAAGAATAGTATTTCTGCAGATATATCATGTGTAAGCAGCTAACAGGTTGTCACTTCTCTGCAGGTCCAAGGGCACTGAGTCCATATATCCCAGATTAACCCCTGGATCCCCCTCTGTGGAATGTGAAAGGCCTGGGGTCCTTGGTAGAACACCATTTTAATCCCAGACTCATTGACATCCCACCTCCTGGGCCTTTCTCTGGGTTCTTGTAATCTAAGGCAGTCTGGGAGTACTGGCAATTTACGTCATGTCCACTTGTCAAGAAAAGAGTAGAAGCCACTTTCATTGCAGGCTTTGTTGCTCCAAGACCAGGCATCTGGGTGGTTAGACTGAGATGCTGGCTGTTTCACTCCATGTTGCACTGACTCTTAAAATGTTTGTATAAAGCAGACAACAGTTTAGCAGATGACAATTCAAAGTAGTTCTGCATATCAGGCAAAATATTTATGAGAAAGAGCCAAGGAAAATTGTCAATATCGATCAATTTATGTCTAATTTTATCAAAGACATGTCAACAGATATTCATGCACTTGTTAGTAGGTTTGTGCAAGTAGAACTGTAGCAGACGAAACATTAGCTGATGCCCATGCAAACTGTATATAATTATATTACAATGTGTAAGACTGACAAAAGTTATGCTAACCATCGGTATTTGCTCGATAAAGTAATACACAGTAAATTTCCACATGAAACAGTATACCAACCAGTTTTTCTGACCAGTTTCGATCTAACATCTTTGCACTATACAGAGCCAACCTTCCTCACTTTTGCTGAGCTTTCCTCCTGCCTCCCTCCCCTCCACTCAGCTTGACAATCAAATCAGGGATAAATGCAGGCGCATGACTGAAGCACAGATTTGTCTGTGGGCCTCAGGACCTGGGCTGGACCGATGGGCCCAATAGCCCTTCTTTGCAATGGCGTAACCATGGTCTAACCTGCCCATTGGAACCTGAAGGGAATAAGAAAAGAAGAAGGACAGATTCAGGACAAATTCAGGACACATTCAGGCTAGAATAAGGACAGATTCAGGCAAGAATCAGGGACAAATAATGACAGAATCAGAAGGACACCCTGGGCTGAATGAGGTGAACAAATATGCCTAACCCAACAGCATCACACGACCTGCCTGCAGATTCGCCAAATACAGTTAGGGCAAATGTGTGGACACTCCTCGAATTGCAAAGCAATCTTTGGTCAAATATTTTGCAACCTCGACCAATGGCATTGATTCACAGTCTGGATGGATGTTCGGCATGTCCTGATGCATTAGAGAAGGTGAAATGCATTATTCACATAAATCATAGATCTTCCGTATGAGGAAGCGTGCCATCAATTCTGCTAATTAAAGCGTTCAGTCTCTTCCTGATTATGTAGGCCTTGATTGAAACCACATGCAAGTTAACATTGCCAAGCAAGATGAAGAATTTCCTTTCAATACCTTGCCAAGCGGCCAAAAAAATATTTTGATCGTCTGTCTAGAATCTAAAGAACGTTGCCTCTTTCGATCCTCATCTAATCTCCGTCTAACATCACGTTAAGAGAGGACTTAGCACAAGTCGTCATCTTCTTGCCAGATCCACCCTTTATCATTGAAAATGTCCATAAATAGTGTTCATTAGGGCTAAGGATAGCTGTGCTAAGCTAGGTGTCACATCACTCAGGCAACAAGGAGGCCTCCTTATCACTGTGAATTCTGAAACGCCAACGACTGTACTATAGCACTTCCGTCGGACCACTTTCTTATTTTGGGACTACTTCTTCATCCTTGGGGACTACTTTTAGACAACTTGACGTCCCAGTGGATGAATTTGGTGATCCATCTTTCTTGTACTGCGGCACGTATTAAAGCAACCACAATTCTTGCTGCCTCAGTTTTAAGAATATCATACACTGTGAAACTTTGTTGTCACTTGTATTGTCCTAGCTATATTCCGTTGGGCAGTGATGCAAACGTGTGCAGCGTGCACAACCTTTGCGCTTTTTTGACAAATCACAGATTTGAATGTGCGACGTTACGCCATTCAAGTGCGGCGCATGCGCATTAGTATTGCCAAGACCTACTAGACCTGATGCAGATACTATAGTTAACAGATTATGAAATTGCACAAATTATAGGATTTCAACCCAACCTTGTACAGTGCACTGCCATACAACCACATACGGAAGTTCTGAATGTTCCTGTGGGACATCACAAGTAAAGCACACTCCGGGGAGCATATCTGCAGCTCATCATCCTCAGATAATTCCCTTCTTATCAACATATCACCGATCCTGACATATTCCCAATATCCAAAAAACATTTTCACTGCTCACTAGTGTGTCCTCAAAAAGATGGCAGAGTTCTAGATCGCAGCTGATTACATTTCTAGACAATCATTCAGCCAAACTCAATTATTTCCCCAGTTTTTCATGTTTTCTTGCCTCCAGCTGAAATCGATCCATGAACACATGAACCATGTTAATTTGTTTCATGCTTTTACATGTGCTTGTACGGTGCCTATGCAAAGTATTCATGGATTGGATGCACTTGTGTTTTGTATATATGATTATATGAATTATCTGAATGCCACTAACTTATAAATTGTGTCTATAAAGGGTAGGCATATAATACAGCAGCGAGCAACAATCCCCTTGCCTGACATGGAAAGGGTTTATAGTCATAACTTAGCGCTTTAATGAAACATAGTGCTTGAACAATATACTAATACACCTGTTAAACTATGCAGTCAGTCTATAGTGCAAAGAAAGTTGATAAGGTACACTCTAAAAAATGTGGGGACAAAATTGGTTTTTTAGATTCAAAATGGTTTTTTGAAAAACCAAATTTCAATGCAAAACCAACATGGATTTTTAAAAAAATCCATGTTGGTTTTTTGCATTGAAATTTGGTTTTTTAAAAAAATCCATGTTGGTTTTTTGCATTGAAATTTGGTTTTTCAAAAAACCATTTTGAATCTAAAAAACCAATTTTGTCCCCACATTTTTTAGAGTGTACTCACCCACTGACTGAGACGTTGTATGTTCAAGTCCTGGCCATAGCATGGAGGAACCGAGCAGATCTTCCATAACTCTTTGCTTCATTCCACCAAGGTGTAAATGACTACTCTGCTATTGGCAGTGACATCGATGATAGTAGAGTGACTTAGTACGATTTTGAACATGTCTGGCTGTCTGGCAGCTTACTCGCTGGGGAGTTGAGAAAGGCCCATGTTTGAACCGGCCTGTCGAGGGTGTAATTCTACAGTATCTTGAGATGGACTTAGTCTATGCAACAGACTATAAAATTATAACATTTCACGATGATTCAACATTATAAATGACATTTTTTTCAGCATTACTGAGACAAATTCCATTTATGGCTGAAAATATATAATAGTATTGTATCATATTGTATTGTTTAAAAAAATTGATATTTACATTTTCATTTCTCTTCTGTCGTGGAGCCATGTTATGGTCGTGAAAGGTCCTTAGACCCGAGCGGACTTCTCCTTGCTTGAGCTCGGTTTATACTGCTTGTTTCATAAGACAGTGTAGTACTAGTCACAAAATCGTTCTTTGTAGAATATAAGAAAACATCAAATCCTTGTCTGGCATTTTCAATATGAATGCCACAATACCAACATAAGACAATGGCAACGCGGCATTCAAATATATAAATACACGTTTTAGCTTCTTATTATTTGGAAGAACATGTACATAAGAAATGTGATATAAGAAAGCTGCATTCGTGTGTATAAATGGAAATTGGTTGCATGCTGATTTCTCCAGACAGAACAGCCAGACATGCAAGTCCCATGTTGTGCTTGTCTTTTGCTATTTTGGGTTTGGCTGCTTCAGCCTGCTTGACCATCTTTAGCTGCAGGTAGTACTTGTTGCTGTTATGTTGCCATGGCAACAGTTTCCGTGACAATACACCAATGGCCTGGACATGTCAACCCCACCAATCAACCTTTTTTTAGTGCTTTTTTTTTCTTCTTTCCCCTTTTTATAGAAGAACTCCTTTTTTCCCCTGGGCCAAGAAAAATCGATGAAGGAATTTATTAAAATTGCAAGATTACACGAAGGCCTTTGGCAAAATACTCCTAAGCATGTGAGGCACCGAGGAAGAAAAACACCACAAGGCACCCGCAAGAAAATGCTTCTTGTTGTGTCTGCGGCTTTTCGGCATTCTTTCAGTTGAAGACGTGATGACACATTTTGCCATTTGTGCAAATTGTGAACATGTCCATGAATGTCAATCGGTGATGTATTTGTGAAAGTGTAAATATTATTTGTTTGTGGTGATTAGCTCACTGAACCCAACCTAACTCATATCTAAAAACAGAGTGCTAAAAGGCTGGAATATCTGAGAATAGTGTGCTAAAAGGCTCGAGTGTCTAAGAATGGAGTTTTAAAAGACTCAAGTATCTGATAATAGAGTGCTCAAAGGCTCCAGTGTCAATACTGTCAAAGAATACAGATATTTTATCTCGGAACAATGAGGTCCTGAAGCAACTAGAAAATATTATCTTTCCATTTTAATGAAACAGAAATAACATGACTTAATTCATGAGATGGTCCATTTACTTGGATCCCATATACTAGATTCATGTAAAGCGAAACAAGTGACCTCATCTGACTACTTCAAAAGTTATCTCTCAACGTTCAGCAACAGGAGTGACCTTTTGATGTGTTGTATTACTTAGCAATTGTATGTCGATTAGAGCCAGGATTTCACCAGTTTACCTCTCTTTAGCATTTATGTTAATCCTACTTATCTCACCTTACACAACAGGCATTAGTGGGATCAGCTGACATCATGCAAAGTGGCATTTAACTTATTTACTTGATTAGTGGCAATTTAGGGATCTACTGGCGGTGTGCTGGCTCCATTGGCCAACTGAGTGACAGCTAATGGGTCAATTAGGCTCTAAATCGACCTGTGGTGGAAATCGTGGCCATTTAAAGTGACTTTTCTCACATTGGAAGTGACATGGGCCTACACTCAGAGTTGCCAACTGAGGGTAGTTGTAGGGGAGCACTCGGGCACTGTAAAAATGGTTGTTGATGTTGTTGAATACTTGTATACTGACTAAAAACAGTTTCACCAGTTCTCAGCTTGTAGCAGAGTAATTGCATGTTTAACTCTTTACATCAAATAGACAATTAACGATTCAGGGGTTTTCAATATTTTAATATGTTGCAGATCTGTGTAAACTTATTTACTAGTCAAATTCTAACCTTGATAATTTTTTATCAGAAATTAAGGAAATACATGTCTGCCAACCAAACACTTACACAGATGACAGCTTGATTTATAGTGCACAACCAATCAAAAATTACCAAATATTTAAGTTAGTGTACATGCTCTATAACAACATGATCTACAGGTAGTTTTCGCAGTTTCTAAAGGCGAATCTATTGATTTGAGAGGAGAACATAGGAAGTAGTGGGAAGTAGTAGGAAAGCAGGGCTGCTCTTTAGCCCTCAAAAAGGCTGTTTGAGGCAGTCCTTTATGATGTGGTTCTTCAGAAGTAGGCTGCAACCTTTTTTAACTTCTCTGTCCTTTTTTGATTGGATTCCTCACACATGGATGCCTAAATCAAGTCAACATTTCCCATTTTACCACAAAGAGCAGAGGCAATAGTCCTGGCTTTTTGATAAGCAGTAATTGGTTTACTTGTGGGGATTTTTCTGTTGATGTTGCTCCCCCAATATAATTGTTCTAGTTCTGCTGACATTTTAGCTATATCTGTCTAAAGAGAAGGGAAATTGTTATAATTGGAAAAGGTTTTGCTATATACCGAGTTTTTGTGTTGCATTTGCCTCTTTAAAATTACAGATGTTTCCAAAGCGTCTCTTGAGGTGATATATGCCTATATGTTTATTGTCTCTATTTGTTTGTTCATGTCAGATATATACCTTTTCTGTACAATTTCAAAATATATCATTGTTTTGGGAAGCTAGATCAATGTATAAACAGATAGGAGATTAGATCTAAAAGTGTATGAACCGTGTTTTAAAGAAACGCGGATACTCCACACATGTCTAGGCCTAAATTGGAATAGAATATTTCTGTGACAGAATGCCATGATACCAGTCTATACAATGAAAATCATTTTCTGTTTTAACTACGTGTATTTTATAGCTTGATAATTTAACAATGAATATCAATTCAGTATAGTACCTTTACAGAGTGTATTGCTGCTGAAGCCAGCAGTCCTTCAGTTGGTGTCAACATATGTCTCTGGAGTGTACAGTTACCACCACAAGATCTAATTTTAGCCCACCCTGTCTCTCTTTTCCTCTCCTCCTGTTTCTCCTCCTCTATCTTTCTTTCCTCTTGCACTTTCTCATCTGCTAGACAAAGCCAGTGGGGGTCTCAAAGGGAATAAATCACAATGGAAGTATGCTCGGTTTCACAGCAAGGCCCGTGGTTGTGACTATATATTAATGCACACAGAGCCATGTTCTGGAACTTTTCATGCACAAAAATGGCACTAAATCACAGCCACCAGACTCACGAACAGACCCAGGACAGAATATACCCTATCCCTAAAGGGTGTTGGTGCTGATTGCCTAGGAGGAGGCTGCCAGGAGATTGATCTGTGTATCATTGGCATTGAGCACTCTTTTCAGGTCCTTTGCAACCTGCTCATGGTGTGGCAATGGGAACATCAACCCCAGGCACATGTAAAATATGTGTACTCCAAGTCTTTATTGGTCAATGCATCGTTATGTATTTTAAAATGTGCTGAAAATCACGTTTTAGTATAATTTTATAACATTCACAGAGGCACAACATAGTAGAGAATCAACTGTAACAAATATTGTACAGACTGTGTACATTCAATGTATTAATGACATATTGCATAGATCTACTATCTACTCCATTTTATTGTATACCACTAATTATATATAGTGGCATAGTTTTACATGCAAACCTACAAATTAAGTTCCTCGCACAGTTTTCAGAGCATACATCATTGCTGTGCACACACACACACACACACACACACACACACACACACACACACACACACACACACACACACATATTGCATGGTTGCGGTTACATCAATATGTTATAACAGTGTTTTGTGGTGCAAATGTTTGTGTTGTAAAACACCAGGTCATGTATGATAAAAATGTAAGATAGAGATCAAATAAATACTGATGCCACGGAAGTGTGATTACGACCAAATAAACTAAGATTAGATTATAATGTTTAGTGCAATATTAAACCACAGGATCACTTCATCAGATTGAAATTCTAACATTTTTCAACTCATTGAATTTTACATTGATTTAAGAATGTTGCGCTTCGACTAGTAAGAGTGTTGTAAGACATTTGAAATTGTATGTGATTTGTGTGGTCGAAGTAAGTTATATATGTATCCCAACTGTTGCTCTTTTTACATCAACCTAATGTTCTGTCATTTGTCTTTGCAGGTACGTGTCCAGAAAAAGAAGAAGAGAGCCGTGAGTTATTTTACCTTCATTCTAGGCATGTTCCAGTCTTGGTAAATGTATCTACCTCGATTGAATTGGAATGCATGCAAAGTAGCATTGTGTTGTGGGATGTGTTGTCTTAGTATTCAAATTAGCATATCAATTCTGACCTTGTGACATTAATTATAGTTTGGCGTTATGCCTACATGTAGGGAAGAGTGTAGCTGTTTTGTCAATACTTGGTGTCATCTTCTATTTAGGCAACTAAGGCAACATATTCCATACACTTGTAGGTCTGTAGGTAGTTTTGTTTTTATGGTATGACAAATAGTGTATATGGGTGGAGTGTTGATAATAGGTGTTATCCCATTTAAATATTTGTTATGAAATGGCATATTTGTTTACTTCCCAAATTGGTGTGAAATGTTCGTGTTTCCATGCATTCATGAATTGCTTTGAAGTATCTTAAATAAATTAGAACTTATTACTATTAGTAACCTACAATATTCAGTACATGTACTTCAATTGGATATATATATTTGAGATTATCTTTGTAGGCCTTAGACCAGACTCTGGTGTCATACTACTTTATCCAATCACACCTTTGAGTCTGCTTCAGTAGTACTTCACAGTACATCAGTCTACCGTGCCAGATGATGATTCAAGAGTCTGTTGAGAAATACCAATTTTCTTCTTCTCTTTATTCACCAAACAGAGCACAGTCTGTACATTTCTAAACAATGTATAGGCCTACAGGAATCTACAGATTCTACATCTATATTATTCTTTTGAAACAACAGCACCTAAAGTCTAAAGATGTGGAATTGTAGAAGCACAGCTGGAGACAACTTTGAAACAGCAGGGAGCTTTGTCTTAAGAGCTTTCTCACAGTGACACCCTGACACAGTGATTTGCCTTTGTCATGGAAAAGCAACATTGCAAGACAATTGTTTCCATGGCAATCAGTGAGTGTCTCCTAGCAACTGATGACAAGACAGAGGGAGCTGTGTCACTGCTTCCGGTCTGGTGTCATACTTCTAAGCCAATCGCAGTTGAACTAACATAATTTGGTCTGACATTTCTCTGTGTTACTAGTGATATAGACTCCAACACAACCCTGCTTTTTCATGCACAGATATTATACAATATTGTAAATTTCCACTTCTAGTCATATGTATACCATGACCAATGTCAGAAACCAAACCATGCATAAACCATCTTCTGCTTTTCAGATGATATATGGATTTCTGGATTATATTCTACTTGAAAATAGTCCTTTCATTTTGGAAAAAAATATTTGGTATGTCGTTAGTAATATTTCAATGTTAATCAACGAGTTCGATGAAATCATACAGAAATGGTTATCATTTGCTCCTTGTCCTTTTGACATGTGATGTATTTTGTGTCAAGATTTTATCCCCAACCCTGTTACTTCCAAGCAAGAGAATGGCGCCTTCTTATTACTTTCTAGATACATATAACACATATTCATAAGCCTAGCTCCACGTATAATTTTGCACTGGGCTGGCTCTTCAGCCCTTTTACTCTGTCATCTTTTAAGGCAGCCTGCCACTTTGATCTTGCACATGCTTAAAAGGGCCACCATCCCCCTGTTGCATAACTCAAGTGACAGCAGACGTTCCAGGTCAACATATTACATAGAAATTTGAGGATAAGCATATATCTAGCCTTACAGTACACTGAGATGGTGTTATCTCTACATAACCCTCTTCTTACATGCATTATTTTACACTGCACATTGTTACATACATGCGATAGCATATTAACAGCCTATAATAACAGGTGTGTTTTTTTATAAAGTGTTTAGATTATTGATGTTATACAATCATCACATGCAAATTGTTCATTTTTGAAAGTTCAAATGACAGGGGAAAGAAACATTGAACTCTTAAACTTGTATTGCCTATATCATTATGATATAGAGTGTCTGTGCAAATGGTATTGATGTTCTGGCATGGGCTATGATTGTGGCCAACATGCATTGGCCGTAGGATGATCAGACTATAGACCTGATGCTCCATCATCATTCGTATTGTTGCTCATGTAAGGAACAGATACTGAATCTCCTCTTCTATTCTCTGATTCGTGCTGTGTTGAACAGTTGCTGCTGCTGCTGCTGCTGCTGCTGTTGCCGTAGAGCTCTGCTGCTTTAATCTGCTGGATCACCCCAGTCTCCTTCCTGCTTCTTTGATGTGTCAAGACACGCCATACCCATTCTAAATAACTTATCTCTTGTGTCACCAGAGGGAGAACAAAAATAAACATCAAATGGCTAGGTGTGACCTTTGTAAAATGTAAACTATAAATGTGTAAATGTGGTTGAAAATGTGATATGTGCAGCTCTTTTCATCCAAAGGCCCATAAAAGATATACCCTGCTGTAAGTGTGGATAATAGATCTATATATTGCATATATATGTACTTTATATGGGTCCGTTTTCTCCAATGGAAAATTGGGATAAAGAACTGTCCTGTAATATTAATAAAAATAAAAGATTCATAAATTAAAGCGACATATATAGGCCTACTGTAAATCATTTGCATGACATGGAAGATATAGCCTCCTAAAACCATATAGAAATGTGGACGGTTTTTGGAGGAAGAGGTATGATTTTATGTTGTTCTTTTCATTATATATAAGATCTATGACAATCAACGTTACAACTTGTAGTCAGCAGTCAAAACATGTATATTTATTATGTGCAGCAATGTGCTAGAGCTTTAGAATTCATGATTTAACTGTTCTTGGGAAAAGAGCTATGAATTTTCATGGTATTCTGGAATGTCTAATTACTGCCATGATTAATTCAGGGCAGAAAAACGCTCCCCTGAGATTTGAAAGCTCAATTCTTCAAAACAGCTTTTTGGGAATTGCCCCAGACAATGTTGGCAACATGAATTGAAGGCTTGATCCTTCTTTCGAGAAAGATGAAATGTGGAGGAAGCATGTAGTTGATATATACAGTGAACATGTATACAGTCTTCACTTTCAGTGAACTGGCACTGGCCAACTTAGTCTTAGATCTATTTCTATTTTATACGAGGGATGGTCATATCTATTTGAACCAAAATTATATATATATATAGAATTTTATTGACATGTAAAAGCATCAAACAGATACATATGTCATAAAATAATAAATATGAAATATGGATATACAGCATAAAAATAAGCAACTACAATCTAATGGGATGAGGCTATACATTCATAAACATATATGTATATACACAATTCAATTACATTAATACTGAACATTTGTTATAAAATATAGAGTGTAAGTAGTATAGTAAGTTGTCTTACAACGTAGTTCAGTTTAGTTTCAACCAGGAGCCAGGAGCCAAAGAGCCACTAATTAGCCACTAATTAGTGTCATCTGATCTGAAGGGTCAACCCCTGGGGTCACCACCAGGGGTCACCTGAGACCCCTCTGAGGTCACCTGACACCAAAAGAACATCCACTTAAGATAAAACGTTTAATTGACGTCTGTAGATGCTGAGGTGGTGCAATCCCCAATTTCTCCTATAAAAGAATCTGGACATCAGAGTATAGAGTGTAAAAGCTGCTGACTCCCCAAAACACAACAAGAATGCAATCTTCAACTTTATACAAAGTAACTGATGAAGTGACTGATGATGATTTCACTTTCACTTCCATGTTCATTCCAATTGGTTATGGAAAAGGCAGAGATATTATTATGACAGCAGATCCTTTCTTTATTACTCTAATAAAGAAAAACACATTGGATCTTGATTTCATCATTCAGTTTGGTCCCAGTCAAATCAAATTGATTGATAAATTTTTCAATGAAATCAAAAGTGCTGTTAGTCTATGCTCACAAGATGCATTGCAAGAAACATTCATGCATTCCTTAGGTGGTGGACTTTTTGTTCGGGTCACCCCTAGTATCTATTGTGTCACATTTGGAAAATTTTATAGACACAATAAGATATGTTTAAACTTCAAAGAGTTTGAGCACTTTGTACGGAATTGGAAATCTGCAATATATTTTGTGCCTTACAAAGATGCAGAAATTTGTGAGTTTGATAGCATAGATGACCATTATTCATGTCCTTCTTGTTGGTTTTGAATTCTGAAATAAAAATGAGAAAAAAAAAAAAAAAAAAAAAAAAAAAAAAAATTAATTAAAATATTCAAAATTATGATGCCATTGAAGCTTACCTTCCTGTGGTGGCATTTATATGTAAATTGCAAATGTTTTTGCAATTTACAAACTAAAAGCTTCTTACAACAAGTAAAATAACTAATTTTCGACTCCCAAGTAAAGGTGACCAACACACTGGGGTATCAAAGCACTGTCACCACTGGTATATCAACAGCTATCAAATGGTCTTCTCCCTGTAATTATTGTTAAGTGCCTAGGTAAAAGTTCTATACAGACCTCCTGATGCATGTATTTACCCAGGGCAAGTTTCCATCAACCCTAACTATCCCGATAGACTGTACCCCAGGTATCTAAGACTGTGTGTACCATTAATCTGTTTTATCAAAAGCATTTGATTTTATGCAGCTTGCATTTGTTTTACTGAAAATTTTGCTCTTTAAAAAGATGTATACAAATAAAAGTGGTTCAAATTGTGCTTCAATAGAGTCTACACTTCCAAGGATCTGTGTAAATGAGTATAATCCTTAAATAAAAATACTGGTTTTGACAAAGAAAAACAACCATTTTAGTATATATTTCACCTTACAGGACAAATTTTTCTCTAAGCATTTGTCCACTAATAATTTTCAGGCTAAATTTTATATTGTAAAAAAAAACAACTCCACTGAAATATAGCAGTGATCCCTGCATAAATAGTGTTTCCATTTCAGTATTTTTCTCTTCCAATTGTGTGTTCATTTAACTTTCATTCAGGAATATTTCAAACACCTATCTATCTATCGATCGACCCATCTATTTATCTATCTATCTATCTATCTATCTATCTATCTATCTATCTATCTATCTATTGATCCATCTATCTATCTATCAATCCATCTATCTATCTATCGATCCATCTATCTATCTATCGATGCATCTATCGATCTATCTATCTATCAATCAATCTATCTATCTGTCTATCGATCTATCCATCTATTGATCTATCTATCTATCAATATCTATCTATCTTCCTATCTATTTATGTTATCCTATTTGCTTTTGTCATTAAATGATTGGAAAAAAAAAGAAACAAAACATTTCAATGTTTCTTTCCATATTTCAATGTTTCTTTCCATATTTCAATGTTTCCATCCATAATATCAATGTTAATTCACCAAAAAATATATATACCCTCTGTGCTGTACGATCGATCAATCTATTTATCTATCTATCTATCTATCAATCCATCTATCTATCTATCTATCTATCTATTGATCCATCTATCTATCTATCGATCTATCTATCTATCTATCGATGTATCTATCGATCTATCGATGCATCTATCGATCTATCTATCTATCAATCAATCTGCTATCTATCTATCTGTCTATCGATCTATCCATCTATTGATCTATCTATCTATCAATATCTATCTATCTTCCTATCTATCTATCTATGTTATCCTATTTGCTTTTGTCATTAAATGATTGGGAAAAAACAAGACACAAAAAAAGAAACAAAACATTTCAATGTTTCTTTCCATATTTCAATGTTTCTTTCCATATTTCAATGTTTCTATCCATAATATCAATGTTAATTCACCAAAAAATATATATACCCTCTGTGCTCTACACTCTGTACTCAAGGGTAGGTCTCAGACCTATCTATCGATCTATCTATCGATCTATCCATCAATCTATCTATCGATCTATCTATCTATTAATCTATCAATCTATCTATCTATCGATCTATAGATCTTCTGATCTATAGATCTATCTATCGATCCATCTATTCTATAGATCTATCTATCTATCTATCCGTCTATCGATCTATTGATCTACCAATCTATTGATCTATCTCTCTATCGATCTATCTATCTATATATCTTTCTATCTATATATCTTTCTATCTATCTTTCTATCTTTCTATCTATCTATCTATCTATCTATCTATCTATCTATCTATCTATCTATCTATCAATGTTATCCATTTTGTTTTGTTCTTTTTATCATTCGATGATTGAAAAAATATGTAAATATTTCTTTCCATATTTATCAATGCTAATTCACCCCACTAGATATATGCACTCTGTGCTCTACATGCTGTACTCAAGGGTAAGCATCAGCCCAGGCCCTATTGCACCATCATTTAGCAATCTGCTCTAGGGTTTAGCAAAAGTCTTAAGACATTGATTCATTAATTTGAACATTGTGTACAAAAATGACTTTTTTAACAGAAAAAATAGATTTTGTTCAAATCATTGATGTGATTACACAACTTTTAAACAATAAAACACTACTTAGATCCATTATTTAAAAAGAAATTGTTTTGAAAGTCATGCAGTTGATGTCATTGTGTGCATGTATAAATGTGTCATATATGTATAATGTATTTTTGTGAGTATATATTTTAATTAATTATTGCAGTTTTTGTGTATATTTTATATTATTTTGTGTTGTATTGTTTGTGTTTTATATTTTTGGGGTATATTAGGGGTACACCAGCCCTAGGGGTTACAGCAGTTTTACTGTTTAGGTGTTCTCCAGTGCCACATTTTCATAAATTGTGTAGATGTTTTATTGATATTGTAAGTAATTTTACAAATTAACACATTCATATGCACCAGAAACTTATTTTGTCTGAACTAAAGAGAGAAACTTTAATTCTGTCATGTCATGTATGAGTAAATTTGTTTCATTGCAGCTTTGTTGGGGTAATATAGTAAGACAATCTCCTTGAGTACTCAACTGCTCAAGAGCACAAGGTAAACCAAGAAATTATATGTGCTTTTAGATTAATTTCAATGATCTATCAGTGGGTAAGTATGATTTTTATATGCACCTAAATGATGTAAAGTTGAATATTTGTGATGTTTTGTGCACACATTCCCAAATCCAGGTATTTACTGACACAGAATACAGTATTACCATGTCAACATATGACTAAGGTTCCAACACATCGATTGCTATAATCTTGCATCAAGCACATGGGATTTTTATCTATTACACACTATAACTCCATCCCATGTCATCGTTTTTGTTTGGTTTATTGGTACAAAGGAATGATTCACATTTTTTAAAAATGTTCAAAAACAGAAACAAAATTGTATGGATGAATTGAATTGCATTAGAAATGGAAGCATGTTCCAATCTGCATTGGTATAATTTTTTTAAATTATGGGTAAGAACACACATAAAAACTTGAACTCCTGTGTAAGAAGCCTAACTTTCTGCCAACAAATGTGTTGGTGTTCAGTGATTTTCAGAAAATCATTTTGCATTGTGTCTTTTGCAAGTGAAATTAATAACTTAAGTCACTGAAGTCAGCACTTTATGCAACAGTTCTAAAAAAATTATTACATTTTCTTGATTATTCTATGTTCATAAGTACAAATGTGTTGATTTTATTCAAAATCAGATTTTGAAATCATATAGAGAATGTAGTTTGTTCCACCTGTTTAAGTCTCCTTGTTGAAAACATTATAAGAAAATGCTATAACATAGATTCAATTTTATCCTCCAAGTTATTATCGTTGCATTTTTACTGCTAATTTTCACTCCACAGAGACATCCATTATCAATACCAACGAATATTGATAATGCATTGAGTAAATAATTGAACATTAAAAACAAACAAAGCTATTTTCCTGCAAAATTACCAATTTAAGTAAAATCCTCTTCATTACTATCTTTAAGGATGTTAAATTTAACTAAAATCGTATAATAAAATATGTCATCCCATCATCGTCTTATGTTGTTATCCTACCACAAGTCAAATTTTAACTTTTTAAGGTGTTGCATCCAAGAATCACCTGTCAAGGCTGACGTACCCAGTGTGATAATAATAAAACAACCAACCAGATATGTTTACGTGATGTCTAAAGTATGGACTAAAGTGCATTTATTGCAACCAGAAATCCATTAGTGTGATGAAAATCAAGTTCAACCTAACATAATAATAATACTTGGTATTGTGAACACAGATTAAGATACTCAGAAGCTCTCAGGAAGCACAGAAACAAGGATGAAGAAAAGTGAAAAAAGGATGTTCAATTCAAAATATATTCCCATTTTTATGGTGCTTAATGTCTGAATTTTGAGGTATTTTCAAACTATGTGGTGAATACTGAACTTACCATATATACAACCCATATAAAAAATTTACCTCTATTAAAATATATATTTTTTTAGAAAAAGTTGTCCTGTTAGTCCTATCAAAATAATTGTTAACAATGATAAAGTGAGTTACAAGAGATTTGTCAATGATGCAAACTCTACTGCTAATGTAAATGTTATAGCTAAATATTTGAATTATGAAACAACACATGTATAAACATAGACTGAAGGATATGTTTGTTTTCAAGATATTATGGTTATATTCCTGTTGTGAATTGTATTACTCAATTGAATTGATGGAAATATTGCTGGTTTTAATGCTACTGAACTGCAATGTATTTTAGAATTTTTATTTATTGAATAGCAAACCACTGTTTTATTGTTGTTTTATTGTTCCTTTTTGTTTCTTTTTATATGATTAAACCAATTGTATATCGCGAATAGTGTGTGAATAAAGTATTTTATATATACTATTGGGAAATTAGAGCAAATTAGCCCAATAACAGACCCATTCACATATTTTACCATAACTTTTTTTGGTGCATTGTTGTAAAATATACATGAAATACGTAAAATAATCAACTTATCACATCTGATTATGGTTACATAATATAGACAATATAAGAAATGGAAATCCCAAATTTCAAATAAGACTTTTATTAACAGAACGAATATTACAATAAAACTAGGTTACATTATGTCTTACCATTCACAAGGAATTTAGAGTCATAGCTTTTTCAATTCATATTGAAGCAAACATTTATTTGACTCATCTAGTCTACTGTAGACAATTTGTTTCATTCATTTTAAATTGGCAATCCCTTCCCTGTCATAATGATGACAAATCCACACAAATTTTGCCTTTTTCATGACAAAAACAATTATTTGATGACAGTGTTTCACATGCTAAGGGCATTTTGCATGAGGGCAACTGATTTCCACTTCTGCTAGTCACGCTGCATAAATTATTTTTGAAAGATTCGACGCTAAAGATGTACAGCGATTGAATCAAATTTATGTAACTATTTTCTAAAACTGAGCTTTCGCTCTTTTACCCTCATGATCTATTGATGTTGCTACAAAAGGCTAATAATTCAATGCAAAGTGCATAAACAAATTGAAGCATCCATTTATTGATGTAAAACTTACCTACTTTATAAATTTATAAGATCCTAATTTATCTTACTCTGTAAATAAAAAATTCTTCTATAAAAACATTTTAATGTTAAATTAAGAACACTAGTTCACATTATAAATGTCACCAGACCTTTCAGCTTGTCCTGAGGAAGTTGGAAAATTATTTAAGAATCTTTTTTTTTTTTACATTGGATGAAATTAGGAGAATTTTTATGTAAATGTAGACTTGTCTTTTTGTATGATAAAGGATTTCACCAAAGAAGGCAAAATTTACTTTTGACCTTGTACGGTGATGTTGATATAATTGTTGAAATCGGCATTGTTTTTTTCTCAATACATGTATTGTGGGTTTAATTGTCGATTTTTGTTATTCCCTCATGTTATCACAGCTGTGACACACTATATTTTTGTAGTCCTGTCTATTATCCACAAGAAAAAATATCAATGATCAGATAATTGCTTCTGACTTTTGCGTTTCCCTTATTTGCTTAGGACCACATGTTCACATGTTGATGGATCGATAGATAGATTGACAGATAGATAGATGGATCGATAGAGAGATAGATACATTGATAAATAGATCAACAGATAGATAGATCGATAGATAGATCGATATATAGATCGATAGATAGATCGATAGATAGATTGATAGGTTAATTATACCGCGTGCCATGATTTATAACATTTCTGCAATTATTGACCGTTTGGCACGCGGTATAATTAACCTATCAATCTATCTATCGATCTATCTATCGATCTATATATCGATCTATCTATCGATCTATCTATCTGTTGATCTATTTATCAATGTATCTATCTCTCTATCGATCCATCTATCTATCTGTCAATCTATCTATCGATCCATCAACATGTGAACATGTGGTCCTAAGCAAATAAGGGAAACGCAAAAGTCAGAAGCAATTATCTGATCATTGATATTTTTTCTTGTGGATAATAGACAGGACTACAAAAATATAGTGTGTCACAGCTGTGATAACATGAGGGAATAACAAAAATCGACAATTAAACACACAATACATGTATTGAGAAAAAAACAATGCCGATTTCAACAATTATATCAACATCACCGTACAAGGTCAAAAGTAAATTTTGCCTTCTTTGGTGAAATCCTTTATCATAAAAAAAGACAAGTCTACATTTACATAAAAATTCTCCTAATTTCATCCAATGTAAAAAAAAAAAAAGATTCTTAAATAATTTTCCAACTTCCTCAGGACAAGCTGAAAGGTCTGGTGACATTTATAATGTGAACTAGTGTTCTTAATTTAACATTAAAATGTTTTTATAGAAGAATTTTTTATTTACAGAGTAAGATAAATTAGGATCTTATAAATTTATAAAGTAGGTAAGTTTTACATCAATAAATGGATGCTTCAATTTGTTTATGCACTTTGCATTGAATTATTAGCCTTTTGTAGCAACATCAATAGATCATGAGGGTAAAAGAGCGAAAGCTCAGTTTTAGAAAATAGTTACATTTGATTCAATCGCTGTACATCTTTAGCGTCGAATCTTTCAAAAATAATTTATGCAGCGTGACTAGCAGAAGTGGAAATCAGTTGCCCTCATGCAAAATGCCCTTAGCATGTGAAACACTGTCATCAAATAATTGTTTTTGTCATGAAAAAGGCAAAATTTGTGTGGATTTGTCATCATTATGACAGGGAAGGGATTGCCAATTTAAAATGAATGAAACAAATTGTCTACAGTAGACTAGATGAGTCAAATAAATGTTTGCTTCAATATGAATTGAAAAAGCTATGACTCTAAATTCCTTGTGAATGGTAAGACATAATGTAACCTAGTTTTATTGTAATATTCGTTCTGTTAATAAAAGTCTTATTTGAAATTTGGGATTTCCATTTCTTATATTGTCTATATTATGTAACCATAATCAGATGTGATAAGTTGATTATTTTACGTATTTCATGTATATTTTACAACAATGCACCAAAAAAAGTTATGGTAAAATATGTGAATGGGTCTGTTATTGGGCTAATTTGCTCTAATTTCCCAATAGTATATATAAAATACTTTATTCACACACTATTCGCGATATACAATTGGTTTAATCATATAAAAAGAAACAAAAAGGAACAATAAAACAACAATAAAACAGTGGTTTGCTATTCAATAAATAAAAATTCTAAAATACATTGCAGTTCAGTAGCATTAAAACCAGCAATATTTCCATCAATTCAATTGAGTAATACAATTCACAACAGGAATATAACCATAATATCTTGAAAACAAACATATCCTTCAGTCTATGTTTATACATGTGTTGTTTCATAATTCAAATATTTAGCTATAACATTTACATTAGCAGTAGAGTTTGCATCATTGACAAATCTCTTGTAACTCACTTTATCATTGTTAACAATTATTTTGATAGGACTAACAGGACAACTTTTTCTAAAAAAATATATATTTTAATAGAGGTAAATTTTTTATATGGGTTGTATATATGGTAAGTTCAGTATTCACCACATAGTTTGAAAATACCTCAAAATTCAGACATTAAGCACCATAAAAATGGGAATATATTTTGAATTGAACATCCTTTTTTCACTTTTCTTCATCCTTGTTTCTGTGCTTCCTGAGAGCTTCTGAGTATCTTAATCTGTGTTCACAATACCAAGTATTATTATTATGTTAGGTTGAACTTGATTTTCATCACACTAATGGATTTCTGGTTGCAATAAATGCACTTTAGTCCATACTTTAGACATCACGTAAACATATCTGGTTGGTTGTTTTATTATTATCACACTGGGTACGTCAGCCTTGACAGGTGATTCTTGGATGCAACACCTTAAAAAGTTAAAATTTGACTTGTTGTAGGATAACAACATAAGACGATGATGGGATGACATATTTTATTATACGATTTTAGTTAAATTTAACATCCTTAAAGATAGTAATGAAGAGGATTTTACTTAAATTGGTAATTTTGCAGGAAAATAGCTTTGTTTGTTTTTAATGTTCAATTATTTACTCAATGCATTATCAATATTCGTTGGTATTGATAATGGATGTCTCTGTGGAGTGAAAATTAGCAGTAAAAATGCAACGATAATAACTTGGAGGATAAAATTGAATCTATGTTATAGCATTTTCTTATAATGTTTTCAACAAGGAGACTTAAACAGGTGGAACAAACTACATTCTCTATATGATTTCAAAATCTGATTTTGAATAAAATCAACACATTTGTACTTATGAACATAGAATAATCAAGAAAATGTAATAATTTTTTTAGAACTGTTGCATAAAGTGCTGACTTCAGTGACTTAAGTTATTAATTTCACTTGCAAAAGACACAATGCAAAATGATTTTCTGAAAATCACTGAACACCAACACATTTGTTGGCAGAAAGTTAGGCTTCTTACACAGGAGTTCAAGTTTTTATGTGTGTTCTTACCCATAATTTAAAAAAATTATACCAATGCAGATTGGAACATGCTTCCATTTCTAATGCAATTCAATTCATCCATACAATTTTGTTTCTGTTTTTGAACATTTTTAAAAAATGTGAATCATTCCTTTGTACCAATAAACCAAACAAAAACGATGACATGGGATGGAGTTATAGTGTGTAATAGATAAAAATCCCATGTGCTTGATGCAAGATTAAAGCAATCGATGTGTTGGAACCTTAGTCATATGTTGACATGGTAATACTGTATTCTGTGTCAGTAAATACCTGGATTTGGGAATGTGTGCACAAAACATCACAAATATTCAACTTTACATCATTTAGGTGCATATAAAAATCATACTTACCCACTGATAGATCATTGAAATTAATCTAAAAGCACATATAATTTCTTGGTTTACCTTGTGCTCTTGAGCAGTTGAGTACTCAAGGAGATTGTCTTACTATATTACCCCAACAAAGCTGCAATGAAACAAATTTACTCATACATGACATGACAGAATTAAAGTTTCTCTCTTTAGTTCAGACAAAATAAGTTTCTGGTGCATATGAATGTGTTAATTTGTAAAATTACTTACAATATCAATAAAACATCTACACAATTTATGAAAATGTGGCACTGGAGAACACCTAAACAGTAAAACTGCTGTAACCCCTAGGGCTGGTGTACCCCTAATATACCCCAAAAATATAAAACACAAACAATACAACACAAAATAATATAAAATATACACAAAAACTGCAATAATTAATTAAAATATATACTCACAAAAATACATTATACATATATGACACATTTATACATGCACACAATGACATCAACTGCATGACTTTCAAAACAATTTCTTTTTAAATAATGGATCTAAGTAGTGTTTTATTGTTTAAAAGTTGTGTAATCACATCAATGATTTGAACAAAATCTATTTTTTCTGTTAAAAAAGTCATTTTTGTACACAATGTTCAAATTAATGAATCAATGTCTTAAGACTTTTGCTAAACCCTAGAGCAGATTGCTAAATGATGGTGCAATAGGGCCTGGGCTGATGCTTACCCTTGAGTACAGCATGTAGAGCACAGAGTGCATATATCTAGTGGGGTGAATTAGCATTGATAAATATGGAAAGAAATATTTACATATTTTTTCAATCATCGAATGATAAAAAGAACAAAACAAAATGGATAACATTGATAGATAGATAGATAGATAGATAGATAGATAGATAGATAGATAGATAGATAGATAGATAGAAAGATAGAAAGATAGATAGAAAGATATATAGATAGAAAGATATATAGATAGATAGATCGATAGAGAGATAGATCAATAGATTGGTAGATCAATAGATCGATAGACGGATAGATAGATAGATAGATCTATAGAATAGATGGATCGATAGATAGATCTATAGATCAGAAGATCTATAGATCGATAGATAGATAGATTGATAGATTAATAGATAGATAGATCGATAGATAGATTGATGGATAGATCGATAGATAGATCGATAGATAGGTCTGAGACCTACCCTTGAGTACAGAGTGTAGAGCACAGAGGGTATATATATTTTTTGGTGAATTAACATTGATATTATGGATAGAAACATTGAAATATGGAAAGAAACATTGAAATATGGAAAGAAACATTGAAATGTTTTGTTTCTTTTTTTTGTTTTGTTTTTTCCCAATCATTTAATGACAAAAGCAAATAGGATAACATAGATAGATAGATAGGAAGATAGATAGATATTGATAGATAGATAGATCAATAGATGGATAGATCGATAGACAGATAGATAGATAGCAGATTGATTGATAGATAGATAGATCGATAGATGCATCGATAGATCGATAGATACATCGATAGATAGATAGATAGATCGATAGATAGATAGATGGATCAATAGATAGATAGATAGATAGATAGATGGATTGATAGATAGATAGATAGATAAATAGATTGATCGATCGTACAGCACAGAGGGTATATATATTTTTTGGTGAATTAACATTGATATTATGGATGGAAACATTGAAATATGGAAAGAAACATTGAAATATGGAAAGAAACATTGAAATGTTTTGTTTCTTTTTTTTCCAATCATTTAATGACAAAAGCAAATAGGATAACATAAATAGATAGGAAGATAGATAGATATTGATAGATAGATAGATCAATAGATGGATAGATCGATAGACAGATAGATAGATTGATTGATAGATAGATAGATCGATAGATGCATCGATAGATAGATAGATGGATCGATAGATAGATAGATGGATTGATAGATAGATAGATGGATCAATAGATAGATAGATAGATAGATAGATAGATAGATAGATAGATAGATAGATAGATAAATAGATGGGTCGATCGATAGATAGATAGGTGTTTGAAATATTCCTGAATGAAAGTTAAATGAACACACAATTGGAAGAGAAAAATACTGAAATGGAAACACTATTTATGCAGGGATCACTGCTATATTTCAGTGGAGTTGTTTTTTTTTACAATATAAAATTTAGCCTGAAAATTATTAGTGGACAAATGCTTAGAGAAAAATTTGTCCTGTAAGGTGAAATATATACTAAAATGGTTGTTTTTCTTTGTCAAAACCAGTATTTTTATTTAAGGATTATACTCATTTACACAGATCCTTGGAAGTGTAGACTCTATTGAAGCACAATTTGAACCACTTTTATTTGTATACATCTTTTTAAAGAGCAAAATTTTCAGTAAAACAAATGCAAGCTGCATAAAATCAAATGCTTTTGATAAAACAGATTAATGGTACACACAGTCTTAGATACCTGGGGTACAGTCTATCGGGATAGTAAGGGTTGATGGAAACTTGCCCTGGGTAAATACATGCATCAGGAGGTCTGTATAGAACTTTTACCTAGGCACTTAACAATAATTACAGGGAGAAGACCATTTGATAGCTGTTGATATACCAGTGGTGACAGTGCTTTGATACCCCAGTGTGTTGGTCACCTTTACTTGGGAGTCGAAAATTAGTTATTTTACTTGTTGTAAGAAGCTTTTAGTTTGTAAATTGCAAAAACATTTGCAATTTACATATAAATGCCACCACAGGAAGGTAAGCTTCAATGGCATCATAATTTTGAATATTTTAATTAATTTTTTTTTTTTTTTTTTTTTTTTTTTTTTCTCATTTTTATTTCAGAATTCAAAACCAACAAGAAGGACATGAATAATGGTCATCTATGCTATCAAACTCACAAATTTCTGCATCTTTGTAAGGCACAAAATATATTGCAGATTTCCAATTCCGTACAAAGTGCTCAAACTCTTTGAAGTTTAAACATATCTTATTGTGTCTATAAAATTTTCCAAATGTGACACAATAGATACTAGGGGTGACCCGAACAAAAAGTCCACCACCTAAGGAATGCATGAATGTTTCTTGCAATGCATCTTGTGAGCATAGACTAACAGCACTTTTGATTTCATTGAAAAATTTATCAATCAATTTGATTTGAGTGGGACCAAACTGAATGATGAAATCAAGATCCAATGTGTTTTTCTTTATTAGAGTAATAAAGAAAGGATCTGCTGTCATAATAATATCTCTGCCTTTTCCATAACCAATTGGAATGAACATGGAAGTGAAAGTGAAATCATCATCAGTCACTTCATCAGTTACTTTGTATAAAGTTGAAGATTGCATTCTTGTTGTGTTTTGGGGAGTCAGCAGCTTTTACACTCTATACTCTGATGTCCAGATTCTTTTATAGGAGAAATTGGGGATTGCACCACCTCAGCATCTACAGACGTCAATTAAACGTTTTATCTTAAGTGGATGTTCTTTTGGTGTCAGGTGACCTCAGAGGGGTCTCAGGTGACCCCTGGTGGTGACCCCAGGGGTTGACCCTTCAGATCAGATGACACTAATTAGTGGCTAATTAGTGGCTCTTTGGCTCCTGGCTCCTGGTTGAAACTAAACTGAACTACGTTGTAAGACAACTTACTATACTACTAGTGTAAGGATTATTGTTGTGAGCAATTATAAGTTAGAACAGCTTAATTTAAGTTGGTGTGAGAGCTCCGAGGCACCGAGTCAGCGGTAACCGCTATAAGGCCGGACCAAGGAACTCTCACATTCTACTTTCATTGTCCATAAATGTCCATACATAAGCACATAAAAATATATACACAGAATGTCAATTTGAGCACCATAGACAAGTAGCGCACCTTTAAATTAGCACCCAATTATGCACCAATAAAGTATATACAGCCTGGAAAGTAAGTTATATATATGCATATGCAGTTTTCTTCAATGTCATATTTCTTCATAAACAGCTATTAAAAGTAGGTTAAAAACATAGGCCTCTAGCACTTATGTATACTTATAGTGTAAATAGTTTCCAAAGGTTGATAGCAATATCAGACTGGAATTCATTCTCTTAAACATGTTCTATTTCATGTTAACATGTTCTTGACTTCTGCAAGCCATGTTCACGTTCATGTTTGATCTCAGCTTACAGGGCTATCATCTGAACTCCTGTGCAGAAAACCAGTCTTTTGGCAATTTGCTGAATCATATAAATGGCACCCACTGAGATGGTATGCAAAGCTAAATTTCTGCAAAGCTAAGTTCAGCTTAAGAGGGCAGAAGAGCTTAGCTCCTAATCGATGCTGACCATTTAGCTGTTGCAGGGAGCAGCCAGTAAATCACAGGCCTTGACTGGGTCGGAAATGGCAGCTGCAACTGTGAAAAGGGATGCTCCCCCAAGATTTGAGGGCAGGGGGGTCGGGGAGGTGTGAGGAGAGATGAAGAAACTGTTTAAGAAGAGACGGTTCAACAATTTATATACATAGATTTTGGGGAGGACTGGAGAAAATAGTATGTTTGAGGTTATATGGAACAGCTTCTGAGATAGCATAATGAAGCACTTATCATTAAGTAGGGCATAATTATGATGGTATGGTATTTGATGATGGCCCTGGAACTTGGAAGTCATACAATTCGTCTTGACAGATTTGGTTGGATGTAGCTAAGCAGGAAACACATAGAGCCAGATGAAACATTTAGCTATCTGGCACATATGTATATCATAATTTTGATAATTTATTCACCACTCTGAATAAGGTAATAAGATGAAGCACTGTAACCACACATGATGGGATAAGTTGATGAAATGGATGAAGCTGCATATACCCTGCTAATGAAAAAGATGAAATTATCTCGTCAAGGTGCTAGTAACATGTTGGCGCTTATTGAATATGTCGGCTCCATCACCTGCATCAGTTATGGCTGCAGCAGGCAAAGCTACAGAGATAACATGACAGCATAACAGAACATAACATCAGAGATATAACACCTCAGTTATTGCCACCAGACTTATAATGATGTGATTTGTGTGGCAATGCACAGGCCTGAGGTGTAAAAAAGGCCTAGCATCAGTGAGTGCCATGTGCGTCAGTGAGCATCAGACATAACTGCAAGATGTGCCGCCATGCTAACCACCGGAAGCGGAATCGATGCACCGGAAGTGGCTGCATGCAGGTCACGTGACAGCTACGACATTTCCGGGGAGACGAGTAGGTGCTGAGTGTGCGATCGTGGAGGTCATCAACTCAGGGATTGCAGCTAAACTAGACTGATTACCGGGGGCCAGGGCAGCTGGTGGGCTGTCTCAGAGAAGTAGGCATGGTGCAGTCGGCCCATTTGCAGTCATCCAACAGGTTGCTCCTATGTGGTTGTATCTTTCGGGAGAAACCTTGCTTTGAGGGTATTTATGTTACAGTCTGTGGAGAAGTGTGGATGCTCTTGTTGCTCCCAGGCTCCCAGGAGATTTAACAGTTCTTGGAGACACAAGATATCCACACACATATATATATATATGACCTGGAATCAAACCCGAAACCTTTAGCTGAGCGCTGAGCGCTGAGCAGACGAGAGCTCTTGCAATTATTGAGCCACTAAACTCACATGTACCATGGGTCATGGATTTGCAGGTCTTTTTGTAGACTTGGTTATTGGTCTTTAGATTATCTATTATCTTATATAAGGGCAAGGCATCTAAAACTATATGCAGACACTTCTGCTTCCAGTATCAATCTAGTGCACGTGGTATAACCACAACTTGCACAAGTGTGGTTAAACAGACCTAGTCTTTGATACAGTCTATGGCCTGACATAGACCTAAATGTTCACGCATAATTGGATGTTCACGGTTGTTCACAATGTAGGGCATCTTCCAAATCTTTTTACCTGTAGTCCTCTGCATGCCAACCTCCTATATGCATCTATAATAAAATGCAATCGTACAAAACAAAATTAAAACAGGGCTAGTATTTAATCAGAATGACTACTGATACTTTGTGCATAAGATGTTATAATATATTACAGGATAAAGTATAAAAATAGATTCTGTCCGCAATGCTCTATCCTTACATGTACTTACCTAAAATGGCGATGCCGAAGGTGGGAGCTAAGGTTTCATGCAGATATAATTCGTGACAGTATGGCGTAAAATGTCAAAGGCAGAGAAAAGTTGTGTGTTGCATTGATGGAGAATGCTGCTGCTGCTGCTGGTGCAAACTGTAAAACTAATGTTGCATATGTTGCAATGCTGTTGTCACACCTTTAGGCAACAGCAGGGGGCACCAACTTATGAGCTCAAATGGAAACCTTTTGTCTGGGAGCAAAAACCAGAAATGCTGCTGCAAATTTCATTGCAACTCTTCTGCTGAATCTTTTCGAATTACATTTATATATGTTCACAGTTTTACAGTCCAGTTTTACAGTGTCACTGGCTGCTGATACAACTGCTGTTAATGGCGTTGCTGATCTTTGAAGCATTTTTACCCTCACCCGCTTCAGAAGGTGGATGCTTTTGCAGACAGACATTCTTTTTACACTCTGTTTGACATGCCTGGCTTTGTGTAAAAGCTCTGCTTCTTTCTCTGCTATTATTGGCTGCAGCAATCCACCTACCAAATCGTGGCTGCTGAAGAAATCGAATAATGTATATATTATACATAAATATTTCTGCATATTTTGTATACTGCAATATTTAATTGCATGTATAATATTTTCTTCGTAAAATCTTAATAAAATGTGCATGATATTCTGTTTACACGTTTGCTGGAAGCCTGGAATATACATGTAAAACGTCCCAGCACGAAATCCATTAGCTTAAAATGTAGGGCAATGTGAGCAGAAGACTGAGGAGAGAATATACTTTTATTACATGTATGTGCATTGTGCAATCTGTATTGCTACTAAACTATATTCTTCATACGTGGAGTAGCTATAATATGGGTATATAACATGATAAATGTATGCATGATTTTTATGATGTAGCGGTATATCAAATGTGATTCTTATACTCGTATAGGTTATTTACCACGGGAGAGGGAATATTTTATTTATCACCCGAGGGCTTTAGCCCGAGGTGTGATAAACACATATTCCTGATCCCATGGTGAATAACCGGCTTACACTATGAGACAAACACTCAAACAGTCAAACATGAGAGGATAACTGGACAACAAAGAATATGGGAATCATTTCCCTGCAATACTGGCATGTGATTGGCTGACAGAGGTGTCGAATGGTATAATGTTATAAACAGTTTGCTGAAATCAAACCATACGTGCACAAAGCTTCGTACAGATTGAATTGGTTAACACAACCTTGTACAAGCCCATGCACTTAATTACACCTCCAGAGCTGCTGTGTGGTGCATGCCATAAAACGCACCAATTTTGGGCCGTTTCTTTTCAGTGCTTATTAAACGCTACTGGCATGGGGAATTGGCCGATTAAAGCAATTCATCATTGGGGGGTCAGCCCCCGTCACTCACATGGCCATTTTCCCACTGAGGTTGGATCTTGAGCCACTGGGGGCTTTGGGGTGTGAATTAGGGGAGGAAGGTGAGGGAGTTGGGCTTGGGTCACTTTGTAAATTACCAGGCACCTGAGTTGTGCATTAATGTGCAAAAGAGGGGAGGAAGTAGGTGCGTTGAGTTTCACATGCATGCTCAAGTAGAGTTGAGTGATCTCTCTTTTCACATCACCATTAGTTGGCCTGGTGCAATGTATGTCTGTTGTCTGAGACCAGCGGGAGGTTTGCTGAAATTACTCGCTAGAAAGTCGCTCCCAAGGTAGATACTCTAAATATCACACATAAAACTAAACAAATTCTCACATGGTAGGCTTACATATATATAGGCCTGAGAATGTCTAAATGTCATTGATGAGAAAAGCATCCATATATTTGTAACTGTATTGACATGATTTCCACTGCCTTATTGGAGCTCAATGGTATTTCATTGCGGATGACCGGAACAGTTGAGAGATGCCGTCCTGACTCCTGAATGAAACCCACACCCTGTTCTAATGCTGTTCAGTGAAACCACGGGGCATGCTGTACACTAATGACAAGTTTAGCTCGAGGCAAAAGCCGGGCAAGAGGCAGGCAAGGACCAGGCTGGAGCTAGGCTGCAAGAGGCCCACACACAGTATATATATGCTGAGCAGGAATCAGCCAGGGGTCAAAATGTCTCCTGTGTGTTGGAGCACCCTTCAACTGACTCTTGACATTATGGACAAGAGCTCTTCCAAGTCTTTTGGCCAAACTAAGCAGAGCACTATCTCACTGTCTGATCTTTAGGCTAAGTTAAGCCTACTTACAGACAACATCATGGCCTGTTTTAGCTTATTTAGATACAGGTCCGCCTTGTAAGTTGTATTATTGATGCTTCTTTGGCATTTCTCTGTCAGAGCTCGCTTCAGAGCTTGGAGTGGACATACAATCTAGTTACTCCCTGGTTGGGATCATTGAGTTTAGAATTACATCCTCAGGAGACCAAGATAGGATTCCAGGATAGGATCCCTTTATTGAGAAACATCTCACTCCTGGGGATCTCACTACCTTGAAAATCTTAGTGGCTGATGTTCGCCAACATATTATGGAATATATATCAGAAATGCTGGTCTGGGACAAGAGACCACCTTGTAGGCCTCATTCTTGTCTCAAAGTGAAATCATAAATCTTTGCTTCTGTGTATCTATAGACCAGAGCAGCCAGGAGGGCTGGTTTGCAAGTGGTTTTGGGTTAGAAACATTTGGTGGGACTGCAGCTTCCAAAGCCAAGACCAGCTCAGGCTGCTCAGCTGAGTCTCGTGTTTCATGGGTGGCTAGTGCAGGAGCCTAGACCCTAGCCTTAAACATGCTCAGATCGATACTTGGTGCTGTGTCCTCCGAGCTCAAACATGACTGGAAACTCAATTAACCACCAAGCCCATTCACCATCCTGCAGAGGCCCAAGGAGGCAGAAAGGGGTGCAATTACAGCAGATGGTAAATGTACACCAGAAGTCAGCACTCATGGCCACCACAAGCCTGTGGCGTCATCTTGTGACTAGAAATGGTCTGCTGGTCCAGGGACCCATGGATCATGTCATACTCTCTCACAGCCTCCACCTATTAATTTGTGCGGGGGGGGGGGTCATCTTTTGGCTCATGTAACTTAATTATATCTCCGAACTCCATCTGCTACTGGTGCAATCCCAATGCCCTAGTGCAGCCCTATGAAAATGATTGGATCACCTGGCATGATCTGGCCTGCAATACAGAATGTAGCAGCAGAACATCCTTTGAGTACATTGCAACTCATGTAATGGTCTGTGAAAGTGATCTTATTTCTATCATACGCAATTTAGTTAGTAATTAGTTGCTGTCAGTGCCTTGAACAGTGCCAAGTTTATGTCCTTTTTCCTCTAACTGCACAATTATATAGCAATTTACTGACCTTGCTTGGAAAGTGACAGGGCATTAGTTCTTCAAATTGTAAGGGTCAATGATAAAGCAAATAGAAGTGAAATTAATGCTATATGGCATGTTAATACCATATAATTGGTTTATACAAAGGATTTTGCAGATCTATGCTTTGTACAATTAGTTAAAAGAAAAAAGATCCTGAACATTAATATATTATTTACTACCATGTCGACTAACTTTCGAATGAATTTCTCAGATGCCAGCTATCTTGGGCCTGCCTTGTCTCTGACGTGGTAAACCAGTGTGAGGAAGGCTTATGCTTACATAGATATTTTAGTCAGGAAAAAAAGTTAAATATTTTCAATGTTGCCAAGACATAGCTCCCCTGACAAAAGTGACTTCTGGCAATCTGTGTTGAAATTTGATACAGCATTACTCTTCATTCAAGCAAATCTGCATGTTTTCTGAATGTGTCTAGACTCTGAAATTCACCACCTTCTATTTCCCCAAGTGAAATTTACAGGTTTTTACATACATTTTGAACTAGCTGTTTTTAACCTGTGCATTTAAAGTAAATTCAATGTACCAACATATTTACATACCCTTGTGAAACATATGATAACACAACAACCATGTGAGTTGTGTAGTTTTCATGGGTGTACTGCTAATATTTGAGGTATTAACTGTTACAGTAATTGGCCTGCATGAACTACCAAGTATCCATGTGCATATAATTGAATCTTCATAATTCACTTGACATTGTAGTGTGTACATTTTCCATTTAGTACATGGTCTATTGATAATACATATTAGTAATTAGACATAAATTGCTGTAATGTCCAGTGCAATATATCACGTCCATTGATCAAGGACGTGTGCTATATTACAATGTTTTGGTATGGATTAATTTGTCCCACCACATCCTGATATGTGAAACTTATTCATTTGTATAAAAATCATCACACATTTCACAAAAACCACTTGGATGTAGCATTCAGTGTTTGGATCTGCTTTTTATCTCAGTTTTTATGCTGCTCACTGGATGTAAAGGAATTTACACAAGCTCAAGCTTATTTTGCCTGGTACTTTGTTGTTGTTTATTCCTTTATCTGGTGGTTTGTGGTAGGCCACTTTGAGGAGGTTGATGACGGATTGATGCTCTCTCTACCACTACACAGACCTGGAATAGACAGATTTGGAATAGACAAACTACCACTTGTGCTTGCTACCCTTCTTCTATACTTACCCTGCAACTTGCAACCGAGGGCTAAACCTATGGTGGCCACTTTGCAGGTGTGACCCTTTGACCAAGGTTTGACCAAGGCTTCACCAAGCCAACATATGTAGCCACAGTTGCTTTCTCATGAATAAGATATAAAGAGTAAAGGGTTTGGGAGGTGCTCTGTTCTATGGGATAAGACAGAGGGGAGATAGGATGTATTAGGCATTCTAGAGGACTAGCAGTGGACCATTGAGGACCAACTGTAGCTAGCTGACTAGTAGCTGTGGACCACTGGGGTGGACTACAGGATGGCAAGCTAGCAGTGGCAGGCGTCAATAAATGCTAGTAGCACTTTGGCAGACTCACATAGGATACATGCTGCAACTGGAAGCTGCTGAGAGGCAACTGAGGTTACAGAGTTGTTATTCAGGGTGTCCTAACTGTATTGGGGCCAGAGGAATGTCAACAGAGTCAACAGGGCTGCTGCATCAGGACTGGTCCAGGAGTCAACCATTGCACATGTGCACATGCCTAATCTGTTAACTGTATAGGGGGTGTGTGCCGCTGATGCTTCTGCTCTTGCTACCCAATCCACTCTAGTGATGCGGGTTAACCCCTGTTACTCGCATCAGTAGCAATCATACAAAGCTCCAGCCTCAACACAAAACATTTCGACATATATATATTTCCTGGGATTTGCTTTCAGTTACAGCTGTCCATCATAGGAGCAATAAGGTGGTCTAACTGGATTTGACAACTTGATAGACTCAAATTGTGCACTGGACACAATATTGTCATATCTCATTCAATCTGGAGTTTTAAAAGGACACAGGAGGACAGAGATCTCAAGGAAGTTTTTTCAAGAACACTTGGCTTGTTTTGACAAAACAACAGGATTTTGCACATTTTTTCTGACCTGATCTTACTCAATAAGGAGACCATACGAAACATTACTTGAAGTGTATATTGCACAATAATTAGTTTAATTGGCAAGTACCAGAATTCTTGTTGAATTGCCCTGGACTAAGGCAACACTGATTCCAGACCTTCAGCTTGAGGTGCCTTAGTGTATTCACATCACCAAAAGGGAACACACAACTCCATCAGGATGGCAGGTGAGATGCTCTTTTAAATATTAACTTGACTCTCAGAAGTTGATATGTGCTTCCTGTTTGTCAGGTCACTGCTTCCGGTTTGGTAGCCCACCGGGACAGGTGCTTTTGGTGTGGAGGACCTTTTTCTGCTACTGAGCCTAAATAACTGAGGTCTCTGGCTAACATAATGTTAGGACTATTTTAAGATGCACACAAAATATTTGTTGTGTTTATTAGATTTTGGCGAAATAAGGTCCATTTCGGTTGGAGTTTTGAAGACCTTGTATATTATAGCCCTACAAGAAAACTTGCTGAGCATGTAGAGCTATGCAAAACAATGTAGAACAATTTGGAACAATGTAGAACAATGTAGAACAATGTAGAACAATGTAGAGTCTCACAGTAGAGACCTATGAAAAGATGCTTCCACAGGAGTCTACTTTCTGGTAGTGCAACAAGTGGTCTAATGCTCCAGCCTAATGCTGAAACCATGTCACTTAAACATCTGTTTTCACATTTATGAGCACAGACACTTGTCAAAGCTGAACCCAATATTGCATTGCTCCTGTTGAAGAGTAGGTCATTTAGGGAGCAACACAAGGCCCATAATGTCTGTAATGACCTTTCCAAGAATGTGCAGGTTGGAAATTAGCAGAGGAAATTAACCCACTGTGTTATTGCATTTGTATTACTGCATTACTTTTACAGGAATATGGTGCATAAACTCATGAGTCTTAGACCTGTTCCTTTACCAATGATTTTGGTTATCACTGAGCACTGTTGTTCTATACCGATTAACTATATGTATTTTGAAACAGTAAAACAATTCTATTCAATTCCTCTCCACCAGGAAACAAAATCAATTTGGATGTTTTACAAAATTTACAAACATTACATGTAGAATCAGTATAGGATGTTTTCTTGGCTTGTTTTAGGAGTTCAAGTGCTGGAAATTCAGATACCTCATGCTCAATGAAGCATCTCATTGATACACTGATTCCTGCTTGAAAGCGAATTACCCCAGGGCCAAACCCTTAATGAATTGCATGTCTTGACTTGCTATTTTGTGACAAAGCATACTGATTTACATTTTAATGTGTAAACATGACCTGTACTGCATGCATTGTAGGCCTATGTGGGAAGGTTTGGGTTTCACTTTCACTGCATGTTTATAAAGATTTTCAGAATTAAAACTGGACCCCTGGTGAAGGTCAATTGATCATGTTAGAATGGTCAATGGGATATGATAATGCTTCATAATAGAAGTGAAATGTGTGCAGAGGTTAATTGTAGGCCTATTGTGTGAACCAAGGCTAATCCTCATGCATGTGTGGGACTCTCCCATATTTGGAGAATATGCCACACAACAGCATTGGACTTAATAATAGATAGATATGATTTCAACTTTTAAAATAAAATGGTAAATTGACCCTTGCAAGCCCTATATAGGCCACGGTTCCATTCACCACATGATGATTTATAATAAGATTAATAATAAGTGATTTCACTAAAACCAATTTTCCATTTCCATTTCATGTACATTTATCATGTTTCAATTAACAATCTTATTATACAAGCTCAAAGTTCATATATATATGATATATGAACCCACAGGCAGGGTGCTTTTGAAATGTTTAGTCACCACTTTGAATTCTATGGAGTAATCATCACATGACAAATGTTTTTGCCTCAAATTGCACTGAATATATGCCAGAGGGATAAACAGTCATATCATCTGGAAATTCAAAGTTGATGATGGCTAATTCTTTAATGATTTATATTGTTAATACACAATTTAAGTTGTATGCAAGTGCTAAAACAATTTTGCGGAATTCTAATTCCAGAATAATCAATTTTGCAGGATGTAGACTACTAGACTTCACTGAACAATCTCACATCAGCTACCATAAAAATTCTCATGCGGCGGTGGATCCAGAAAGGGCAATCCGGCCGGCCCTCCCCCGCTTTAAAATTAAAAAGAATTTCCTGTAAATTTGGTACATTTTCTGGATCCGCCTGTAGAGTTATATATAGGAAGTGTCATCAGTGTTAAGCACACTGATGACACTTCCCGTATATATCTCTACAGGCAGATCCTCTATTTTTTTTTCCTTGTATTTCACAAAATATTCCTGCTTCAACCTGGCATGGCCAAATAATTGGTTAATTAGCTTCCATGAACCTGGTACAACCCTTGGGAACATTTTGATTGAAGACCTATAAAACCATTTTCAACGCAAAAATAAGTTATTCTGATTCAACAATTGTGTGCCTTGTATTAAACCAAAAATATGGAATGCTCACATTAAATTAATCACCTTCCTGGCTTATGGATAGTCAGACCCTAAGCAGAATCGTGAATTTAAAAAAGTTCAAAGGTTTTTTACTCTGATTATGCTCAATCAGGGCCCTTTGCGTCGCTCTCCGGTGCTAGAGGTGCTAAAAGAGATGACGTCATTCCGGTGGAAATTTCTGTGAAAGGAGCACGAGGAACAGAAAATGAAAATGCCGAAGACAAAATTTGTCGAAAACTTGGCCATAACTTACGACCCTTACATCTATACTTGTGTTTTTAAATGCCCTGCATGTTGTGGTGGTGAGGATGCTTTCATTTCAAGTTCATCGTTTTGTTAATTTCATTAATTTCACAAAAAGTTTTAAAGACTGTTCAACCTTGTCTTTGACTCAGTCTCAGTTTGAGTTTGAAAGTTTGACTTTTTTGCCGGCACAGTGTTATTGTGTTGGTATAGGACTTTGTCGTGTCAAGTCTAGATATTCAATTTTCAGAATTTTCTGATAAAGCATGTCAACTCCCTCATGTCAATTTGTCAAGTGGCAAAGTAAGACCAATCCCAAAAAGTTCCCATTCATGCCACACAGTCATAGCAGTACTGGCACCCCCCCAGCACCCCCCCCCCCCCCCAAAAAAAGAAGGCCACATTAAAAATTTGAGCAAGCTCCTAGGTGAAGTAGGCTAACAATTTGGGCTGATGGTCAAATTAGCATTATTAATTGAAAATCCTATCAATGTTTCCTAAGGTACAGTTTTTCACGTCAAGCATTGGGACAGAAATTTAGCATTGTTTGTACAGTCCATAAAAATCAACACAATGACATAGGAAGTTCTGAGAATATTAATTTGACAAGAACTAAGTCTGGGGTGGCACTGCAGTTCACTTTTATGACGTCACCAACCATTGTGTGTCAGATTGGCAGCTTCACAAATGTCAACATTTTGCAAAATTTGACTGCAATTTCCATAAATTGTCAAATATCAGACAAAAACGGCACCAAAACAGTGGCGGATCCAGACATGATAGTCTAGGGGGGCCCCGGCATTTGCGGGCCCGCGCTGTCGCAATTTTTCTTCAAAATGCTACTATTAATTTTGGTGGTCTAGGAGGGGGCCGGGCCCCTAGGCCCCACCGGTTCAAGTCCAATATAAGGACCAAATAGTTCCAAGTGTAACAATAAGTGTGTTGTTTGGCTGATGACGTCATCACAACAACAATTTCAACCAATCAGCGGGGGTGTGGGGCGGCAGCCCCCATGTGACGTCATGACAACGGTTGTGACGCAATGATTTTATGAAGTAAACAGTCCCTCAGGAACTTCTTATCCGTATACTGGACTTGAGCCGGCCCCACCTACATCCGCCACTGCAAAACATTGTGAAAATGTAATATTCACATTACAAATGAGCTAAGCTATACATAGGTAGTTGTATTTCTGCTGTACGACTTCTTGTTGCTGAGATATCTGGCCAAACGTCTGTCCTCTGCTTGATGTGACAAACCTATGTTACTGTATTTGAAAATTTGTAAAATCTGAAATTAAATTATAAAATTTGGTCCTATGTCGCTCGCCCTCCCAAAAACCCCGATTTATGAATCTCAGTACTATTATTGTTCATGGTAGACCGTAGCCCCTAGATGGAGCTAGGAGTGTCTGTCCTCTGTTGGATAATTATCTTTACATAACTTTTGAATTAGAAGTAATAAATTTATTACTTTTTTAATTGAATCATAATATTTTAGGCCGATATAGTCATTGCCTCATTGCCATTGGCCTGAATCACATGTCGTAACAAGCCCTTCCATTTACCCTGGGGACGAGGTCACGGAGTAAAATGTTTTAAAATGTTCAACGATTGACGTAATTTTGTTTAGAATTGTCTTGGGCATTCTCCTATATCACAGAGCTTGACTGGTTAATGGAGACTAAGTCATGTCATGAGGATGGGTTTGGGGGTGGCAGCCCCCAAGTTAACCATGAAAAAAAAAAAATCAATTGACGGCCCGCTATAGTGGCTTTTTTCCAACTGTTTAATCATAGAACAATCAGTTTTGTACTTTAATATTGCGGCCTTGTGCTGAAGTAGCGGGCTAAATGAAGTTTCCTGTCAGCAATTGGTAATCCATCTCAATATAAACCCTGCTTGGCTGACCCAACATCATTTAACACAAAGATTGGGGTTGTGACTAACATTGACTGTGTGCAGATTTATCCCATAAATTCATATCCCCTCAATGACTATGTCCTATAGCCTCATATTCCATAATTCCATGGTAATGTCGCTGTAATCATATGGGACAGGGTCATTTCCGTTAATACGTAGAAAGCTGGCTTTGCATAGTAACTGCCAATGTGGTGACATTCGCGAAAAGTAGACTCGGGTTGTATGTAAATGCCCTCACTGTAGGTTAAGTTGGGGCCTGCTGTTTTTATTTTCTCTGTTGCATGGTAACTTTTCAGGAAGCAGATATTTTTTGTGTTTTAAAAGCGATTGGTTCCTTTTATCCCGCTGATGCATGTAGGTCATTCTCTTTGAATGGGCAATTTAACTATTGTGAAAAAGGCCAGAACCAAAGCTACACCTTACTTACCTTGTGTAGTAAGTGCTACAATGTTCAGTCATTACAATGGATACATAAAAGTAGAGGTGCAACAGTATTGGTATTGATCATTTTTGGAGGTCTCGAGGCCAGCCTTGTCCTCTGTCTCGGCCTTGGTCTCGGGTGCCTTTTGCCACTGATGGATGTCTCGACACCTGCCTCGTCCTCGAGGCTAGTCTGAAGGCCAAGTTTTGATGGCCTCAGTCTCGGAGGCTGACGCCTCGGTCTCGGCCTCGGATGTCTTAGCCTCGACTACAACACTGGCTACCGATACTGCGAAAACTTGAGTATCGGTATCAGTGATCAGCACCAGATCGGTTATTTACGGTGGTGTGATAGTGTGTGCTTTACTTGTGAAAAATAATTATTCCTTGCCTCACTTAGCGCCTAAAAGTCAGTGAAAACAAGTAGGTGTTAACTGCAGAATTTGTGGTACATGTACATGATGTATTGTAACTTATTTACGAAGTATGATGCGATGAATTATTGGTGATTTTGTATTGTACTTTGAACAATGTACGGAAGCCAACGGAATTGGGAGATAATTTGACCTGCACATGTCCAAGTTGCGTGGTGGTGTACATGAACTTCCTAAATTGCATAAGTATCGAATCATTATTCTACAAAAACAATACTATAAACATTTTGTGCTTGTTTCTGGCATGTACTATTGTCTGGTTCTTTTATTTGGAGTTGGGCTCATTACCATGTCTGTCAATTTTGTTTCAAAACAACTTCAACCTTCGACTCCGCAGTCATGTTGAAATCAGTCTTTCAGGAAATAATTTCTGGAAAAAAAAATCGCTAAAAATCATTGTGGCAATGCGGCTGACACCCATTGTTGTGGATATCATGATACTGTTTTTTCCAGTATCAATACATGGACCTATAGTCATATTCTATTCAAGAAAGTAGAAGGTCCATGGCGAATAGTTAAAATAAGAAAATTACGTAGCAGGGAAGTGCATTTCTTATGACAGTCCGAGCATCGAATGTTCTCAGAAAACGCAGTCTAGTAAAAATGAGAACTGCATGCTGCTGCCACGTGGCACAAAAAGTTGATTTTGTATGCTACATCATTGCTGTCCCAAGAAATAGTTCCAATTTCATTGCACATTCACAAAATTTCTATTCAACATTGATGTATACCAGAGTCAGACTCGGCAATCACATTCTCTAAGGAAGTAGACAAGGCCTTCAGCACACTCAGAAACAGCCCCGGTGTCTTCCAGACAAAATTGTGTGTGTTCCTCTGATCGAAATGATGTGGACGCTCGCACGGAACTCGTGGAATAGCACACTAATCACTAGGTGGCAACATAAGACAGCATATGTTCTGATCTGTGGCAATGCAAGAGCAGTCCACTTGTAGACAGCAGAAAACGTGTGTTGAAATAGAGGAGAATCAGACATAGCGAGCTCAAGCGTTTGTCCTGATTGGAAATTCTCTTTTGTTGTTATCTTCCATATATCTCTTGAGAAAGGGTTTTGTTTGAGGAGACAACCCAGGCACTTGAGTTATCTGTGGGAAAAACAATGCAGTCTTGAATGGAATGTTGGTTTGCTACTTGCAACTCAAACTCAAGAAAGTTGGAGACTTTCAACAAGAGTTCTCTCTTTCTTGCCCAAAGTAACGAAAGAGTTTGGTCTATATCATCTCTAGACACGCATACATGTAGAGGAAGGGGAGGAGTGGAGAGGAGAAGAGTAGGGAGAGGAGTTAGAGGAGGTCCTCATCTCCTTGAGAGCCCCCACTATCCTCTTCGCCTCTCCTCCTCCAGCGTTCTGCTCCTCCCCTTCCTCCTCCACTTCTCCCCTCCTTTTCTCCTTTCAACACCTCCATCTCTCCACCCCTCTCAGTCTGCCCTTCCTTTGGCTCCTATTCTGACTCCTCTCTCTTCCTCCTCTCCTCACTTCCATCCCTTATTCCGCTCCTCCCTCAAGCAACTTTGTCCCGCTAGTTCTGAAAATCTCCTCTTCCCATCTCATCCTCCTGCATTCCTCTTCTCCCCCATATCCTTTTCTTCCCTCTCCCCTTCAAGAGGAGAGCCACAGAGAGAAGGGGCAGTGGAGGGGGAGAGGGGAGCGAAGGGGAAGAAGAAAAGAGGTTTGCTATAAAATCTCAGGGTGGAGACTCAGGTTGACCATGTTGACAGTTTTGTAAATATTGACCAGTGGTCCCATTGTATTGGTCCAAGATCTTGGTATGGTCTGTTGAAATATCTGGTCTGACAGACAGCTTAAATCCATGTGACATGGGGAGTCTGGCCATTGTATGAATTACTGCAGTGCACTATTATGCTACTATATGAAAAATACTCAAGATTGCATGGTCACATCTGCCAGTAGTATAATGTTACACTGTCATATAATGCAATCTTACTGTCTATCTGTGACTATCTGTGGCTGTATCACATGTGACTATCTGTGATTATGATCAGGTTTTTTTTTATACCAGCGTACTATGACTTAGGATGATGATAATTGCCAACACATGTTGCAACTTGTCCACTTCTGAGGGCATCCATTATGTCATTCTGTGTGACGTCACATGTGTCTGTCCCATTGTAGCATCACTTGAGATCAAAGATGATCCTGACTTGATCCAGGTCTGATCAATACATGTGTACAACGCTGAGTACTCCTCAGTTTACTCCTGGATTGATCTGTCTGTGATTTGAACGCCATCCAATTGAGATCTTAGCAATATATTTACAAGTTGGAGTCAATTAGGGAAAGTGGTAGTGATTTAAACCACTATTGATTACTGAGGATCTTGTATGAGTTATTGTCATCACATCAAAGATTGACAAAACCAGTTGGATTCATTGGAAGTGTAGAACTAAGGACTGCAACATCTTTCTTAAATTCTACTTCACATTGTGACATTTTTAACAGAAGTTGCTGGGTGTTTTGGATACTGTTTGTGGTGTTGTCTGCATATTAATAGTGCAATTTAATAGGAGGATGAAAGTTGTTGGGAAGATTAAGGAGATACTGAGTATATCTTGCCAAAAGTTGGATGTGACCGACAGACCAAGATGCGCAGGTAAATGACATTGTTTTAACCCTACCTGATGTTATTTCAAAACAACATTCTAGGTTTCATGTCAGCTTCATGTCTTGGTATCAGATGAATATGATTATAAATATTAGGAAATTTCAGACAATGGCATTCCACAAGAGGTTTCCACTCTGATTCATTGATTATGAATAATTGAGGTTTTCAACTCTGTGTGTATACATTGACTGACGAAAGACACACTGTTGAGATGAATGATTGAAACTGCTGTCCAACATACTAAAGCATAGCTCCAGGTGAACCAGTCAGTGCTGGGATCGAACTGGGGACCTATATATAGTACAGTTTCGAAGCATCAACAACTTCTTTGGAAGCATTCATGCTATATCTACTGATGCCTATAGATGGATTGAGCAATGCACAGATCTATATTGTATCCTCTATTGACATCTAGGGCTACTTGCTCTGACCAGTTTCACTTTTTTGCAGCATTTATTCATCATTTCCCACAACAGATTCAATGCTTACTCATTATTGTTAAGCTCAAATTAGCTGAAGGAATATCAGAACTTAATTCAGCCATATTCAGGAGAAATTATGTCTGAAGCCTTAAGGGTATTTTTGCAGCTTCTCCATAATTCAAGATTATGGTTTCCTTCCCAGAATTTGAACTGATTTTCTTCTAGAATAATTCTTTTCTATTCTGATATTAGATTCGGAACAAATAGAGCAGGAAGAGTGCATGCTGCCCTAGATTTTGCCATTTTGAAATCCTAAACTCAGCATCTCTGCAGGGAGTACATTTGGGTGTGGGTGTGGGAATCCAATTCAGCATTGAGCATGTGCCTTGTTTGTATTTTTATTATTTTTATGACAAATTTGTCTCTAAAAGATCTTGTGTCATGTTTGTAAACATGTAATTTACTGCAAGATATTAATAGCTTAAAATTAGGTCAGTGTGTTGTGTGTAGAAGAGTTACTAATTGAGCTCAATTAGCAACTTTTCTACTTCATATTAGCAGTCTATCAATAAAGCTGGGAAAGATACATTGTCTTCAGAGGTCAGATATCAATTGACCAGATTTGGTCATTGAATTAATAAATAAATTACAAAAGCAAGGTGATGACATGTAACTGTGAAATAATGGAATGATCTGTAACTGTAAGCCAACCTGCAATCAGAACTGGTAAATAAAAATAATTTTTGAACGTTTACCGTAAAATGCATGCTTCTATTACATCCATGATCTACTTAGCATGAATTTTATAACTTGCATTATGGATAAATGATATGGATGTGTAGCAAGTGTGATATTTGACATGAGATCACACTGGATCATACCAGCCTGACATGCCTGGGCTGAGCCTGCCAGGATTGGGTTGCCTTGGAATTTAGGTTACCCTCAACAATTTGGTGCCAATTTTCCGAATTATTTTCCCTATTTAGTGTAATACACCATAATTGACCCGTATAGAGATCTATATCTAATTCGAAGGGTCATTTTCATAGTATGGTGGCCCTGCTCCCACTGGGTTCATGATTTCAACCATTAGCAGAAATATGTATTATGTAGTTGAAGGAAAAAAACACGAATTATTGCTAAGTTTGATTTCAACCCCCGGGGTCCCCCTAAAACATTTTGTTGTTGTTGTTGCAAATTTGAATGTTTGAACAGTCAACCTCACTTGGTAGATCCAGTGGGCCTCTATAGAGAACTTACTCATTTTTCAGGGACCTGGCTCCCTCTATAGTTTTTCTTGGAATTCTGAAATTGTGTCTGATTTTGGTGAACATTGCCAAGATATATGTATGTATGGAAAACAAAGCATTTTGTGGTGTATGTTACATTCTTCACAGTCTAGTCATTGCTTGGGTGGATCCTTGATTTAAAGTCAAGAAACACTTTTTGTTATCATGTAGTGATGAGCAAGAGTTGTGACTGTCTGTGTGAGTAGATGTGAGTGGGCCAGTGGGGCCACAGTCAATAGATCTACTGTACTGTAGATAAAGAAGTTGGAAGATATCTTTTTTATACTATTTTTCTGAAATACAACTTGAAAGTACTAATAGATAGGCCTACACATTTTTCAATTGACAATTCTGTACATGATACATCACATACAGAGGCATAGATTTTTCATTTTTGTTGGGTGGGATGATTTCAGCCAACGCAAACTTCGCGCGAGGCCCAACGGGCTGAAAGTCGCGCGGCGCAGGTTTTTGGGGGGCCACTTAAGGGCAACTGGTACTTCGGAAAAAAAACTAATAATTGAATATTTGAAATTCTAGGGTGATCATAATTATGATCATCCCCCCCCCCCAGGCTCATCATAGGGGGGGGGGATGCATCCCCCCATGCCCCCCAGGAGCTACTGATCACATGGTAATCACTGAAACACACAAAATGTGTGTATTGAGATCTATAGATCTAATGAATCAGAATGTTCAATGTGCCTTTTTACTTCAGAATGCTGCAGTGAAGCATCAGTTAAATATTGTTGAAGTACCAGTAGTTGTCCTTTTCACAAAGTAGTTTATCTGCAGATGGTAGCTCTGAGCATGGAGCTATTAGGAAGGAGGGATCGCTTTGGTACTTCAAAGGTACAATGTGTGTAGCTCTGGTACCCTAATTACACTGAAATTTCCATTCAGTCTTTGCTTCTTAATTACCCCTTTCTATAACTTTTCTTAAAAATGTATGACTATTTCTTTGAATTTGACATGTTGGAAGCATTGCATGACTCAATGCAGGTTGGTTTTATGGATTATCAAGATATACAACTGAAGAGCACAAAGTAGATACCAAACTTTCCATTCTGTGTGGCTTATCTTCGAAAAAAATAAATAATTTTAAACTGGGAATAAACATAGTGGCCGCTCCCGGCCGCCCATAAGTTTAATATCATTGGAAAGAGAAAATTCAGGGCTACAAGATGGTTATTGTGTCATTTTTAGGAAATAAACGGCTTTTGTTGTACATTGAGTAAAAGATAAAAGAAAAAAGGCATATAACTCATCAACCAGGAGTCGGAAAGCAGCCAGAAGCATTACATTGTATTTGGAGTACTTTATCAAACACTCATGTGAAATGAGATTATTTTGTAACATCATACTAAACCAATATTAAGATTTGAACTTTAAAATCACCAGAAAGATTTTAAAGAAATATTGGTGGTTTTTGGTCTAAAGCGCTACACACATTGTACATCAAAGGTACACAGCTCTGTGGGGGGTAATTAAGGATTTTGGGCCAATTTTGCCTGGAATTCTTTAATTCAATTTATGTATATTACGACTTATTGCCCTTCTCAAATTACAGTTATTCCTCCTTCCTAATAGCTCCATGCTCTGAGGTGCATGCACCCTGAACCCTAGACATGCGATGAAGTTTGAAGTCTGAGGGTTTTTGTGGCAGAAGCTGTTTGTTGTGAGAAGGCTGCAGTTCTAGTGGTTCACTGAACCCTGTTCTCTGGCTTGTTTACATGTGCAGTCAGCCTCAGCGCCCCTATCGGTTTAGCCTAGAATTAGGCAGAAGCAGACGAGAGTTTGGAGAAGTAGCGTCGTCTGCGTTGTGAGCAGCGTGTTTTCCTTTCATGTCGTTGGATTTAGTGACGTCGTCGTTATGTCTAAAGTGACGTAGCGACTTCGAAAGTTTCATTTAAACTCACAATGGACAATGGTTACTCTTAAACAACGTGTGGATGCTTCCCTGAGTCTGTGGCAGATGCAAAACATGGGAGTGAGAAAGTTTAACCAGGGCAAATACCACGTACCCTCGGGTAATCGAAGTGCAACAGACCATGAAGACGACTCAGGTTAGATGATTTCTGTGACGCTGTGAAATGACGCTGCTTAAAACGTTCATAATCATTATTGATTTTCTTTCTTTGCAACTTTTCTTTGTGTAACTTCTTTGGGATGCACTGCAGCAGCTGCAAGGTTTCCTGGGCTATCAGATAACTTGATAGATAAGTCACAGGGGGTGTGTTATCTGCACCCTGACTTGTTGCACTGCCTGCAAGCTGAAGAGGGTTGATGAATTATTATATTTTAAAGAGACTGCTTTCTTGTTTTTCTTGCTGCATGCTGTTTGCTTTGCTCAGAAGCAACAATGTTTACTTTGTCAACTGAAATAGGATACTTTTTCTACAGAACATGTTGGATCAAAACAATGGGTTCAGTCTGTATTTGACATGTATGGTACTCCTGCATCTGCTTGCAATGCTTTGTGTATTGAAGATGTGTATTCCCAGACCTATTTCTTTGTTGTTTATTGCAGATAATATGTTTCTCTTTATACTGTTTCCTTCCATTAGGCTCCCCATTCTGTCTGGGGATGACATGATAAAGTTACAGCTGGCCCAAGTCTGACAGTGTTTGGGACATCACTGCTACTGGGGAACACGTTGCTTCTATTATACGGACACAATGATTAATTGCAAGTGGCCACATTTTGGGGTTGGCAGGGTTAGATATTGTTTTCGACAGGTTGTCAGAATGTGGGTAAATCTCCAAGGGTGTTCTCTGGGGTGCTGAGTTATAAAGTTGGCTCAGGTAACTCTGGGGTGTTCTCAATATTAGATTCACCTGTATGTCAACACACTAGATGCCCTAGGACTGTGTGTTTACATACAATAGACCAAAATACAGAATATTTAGCCAAAATATTGCCAAAGAAGCATGAACTCTGCCCTGATAGCTATATCATAGGCTATTTAATATATTTGAGCTGTCCAGGTAACCCTTCTAGAGAAAGGTAGAGATAATGCTGTTCTATTCTGGGGTTATTCACTGTGAAGTCCTATCCTATCCTTTGAATAAACATTGCCAGTAATTAGCTTATCTGATCCATTTAGGTGTAATTACCATTGATATAATTATCTTTAAGTACATTATTGCTTTACTGTCTTTTATTGGAGGGTATTTGTCAAAGTCAATATTTCTTTAGCTGATAAGTCAATTATCAGGTGATAATGGTGTGTGATACTTAAATATTATTGAAGCCTATCCTAGCCCAGTAGGTTACTTGAGGCCAGAAGAGATCTTGTAATAGACTTGTACACTAAAGTACAGTTAACCTGGTTAATAGTTTTAAAGCACTTGAAGCCTGAGTTGTTCAGGTTCTCAGGGAGAAGTGAACTAATACACTGGAGTGCCATGTGGTCCACTGGTTCTAATAACGTTAGTCTAATGCTATTTGTCTCGGACCATTGGGTTCCATCCAGAATCAATGTTCTGTAGCTTGTTACAGTCATGTCAGTCCCAAATTACTGTTCTTTATGCTAATTTTTCAATTAAGATGACTGCGATGGCCCAAGTTCATGCAATTTTTGCATATAATTTCTGACCTACTCAGGTCAAAATGGTCCCTTATATATATTTTGTGTTTCATATTTTATGGTGATTTATGTTCTTTCAAAGCCTCAAAACAATCCAAACTGAACTGCAATTTTTGCCGATTCGACATCTAAATGCTGGCCTATTATTCTCTCTCAATTCAGGTTCTTAGTCTGACATTAGTATGCAAGCAATCAAATCAAATTTCTGTTAATCATTTTGATAAATATTGGCAATTGAAATGTTTTTGTTAGTTATTGAGGCTTGCAGAATTAATACTGAATTTGTCAGTGGATGTCCACACAAAGGGAGACCATTAACATTGATCTATTTTTTGTGAGGTGTGCTCATAAGTTGTCATGGAGTGACAAGGCCATTCAGTGACACTGAATCACTTCATCTTTCTTGCAGTTTCTCCATTCATTTACTAGACTCATATGTTATCGGACAATTTAGAAGTGAAACTGGACTACACAGTTCTTTATTGCAGTTTTCTAGGCTTTTTATGTATTTTTGACCACAGTTCAGTGTCCTCCAGATTCTTGTTTGAATTAATGATAAAATATTCAACATAGCACTTTCGCCTTTGAAGTTTTGTGTACAAAATGTACATTTATGTTCTGTGTGTGGGCTGACTGTGTTTTGTTGGATATTTCAAATCTGAGGTTACCCCATGATGTTATGAAAATATGATATGACCTAAAAAGTATATCCTACATATTATTGGTTCATAAATTCATGTTTGGGATCATGTGATACTTAATTTTGTACCTCTGATGTCACCAACCTCACTACCTCAGCTATTCATAGGTTCTTTTCAATACATTTTAGTCTTTTGTCAATTGTCCTGATCTGCACTGCATATCAATTTGCTACCAAATGATGTGTTGTTGCATTATGTATTGTTAAATTCAGGCAATTTCTGATTCAGGGCTAGTGAGGTTATTCACCTGAGGCAATGGTCATTTCAACTCATTCAGAACTCATTCCTCACTGTATTTTAATGTATTTGACCCATGGCAATGTCACATGGTGTGTTGACACTCTACATGATCATGTGTCAAACATTGTGTCTATCTTCTGGTTGCTGACTAATGGACTTGTTTGGTGTTCTGAAGTTCATTACTCTGTGGAGTCAACTTCAGTGTCATTATGTTTAGGAGACATTATTTGCTTAATATGGCCCTGTCCCACTTGTCCCTGCTCACAATGGATGGGATGCCAAAACTAAAACTAATGCCATTATAGTCTGGGGTCCACATCCCAAATTGGGAAAAAGTTTGCCCCCGATTTTTATATAAAGAAATTTGATGTCGTTGGATAGGTAACAAGTTAAACTTTCAGAATCTGCTAGGTGTCGCTCTGAGACCATTCGCATAAGGTTGCTATGGCAACCGAAACATAATAAAAGTGGTTATTTTAGTATTTCATCAATATTTTGCAAAATATCGAATAACAGGACAACTTTTAATGCTACATTGCCCAAATTTTGGAAATATTTTCAGATTTGGGAGTTTTTTATGACTGCATGGTTGTTTTGACAATAAATTTTAAAAACCTTCCACTTTTGGGTGAAAATAACCTTCAAATACCCCTTTTTCCACTATGTGCTATATTTCAAACTTTGCAGCTCAACCATATATTATTATATAATCAATTTTTGTTGTGCATTAGAATGCCCTGGAAGTGGGCTACACATTTGGCATATAATCGCCAAGCCAAGCCTTTGCATTTCTGGTGCCACGGCAACATGACATCATAATTCAAAATTCAAAATGTCAAACTGGAAAGCATGAAATGTGACATAACTCAAAGTCTAGGGCGCCTATCCTCATGAATTTTGGCAAATTTATGTAATAATCAATTGTCCATCAGGTAATATAACAATCTGAAAACTTTCTTTATAAAAAGTTCCATTTTTAGGTGAATTAAACCCATAAATACCCCTTTTTTCCACAATTTACTATATTTCCAACACTGCCGATCAAACAAATTTTGATTTTATATTAAATTTTTATTGTGTATTAGGATGCCCTGAGACAAGGCTGAAAATCTGATATATTATGGACAAGCCAAGCTGTTGCATTTTTGTTGCCAAGGCAACATAACATTATAATTCAGAATTCAAAAGGTCCAACTCTAAAGTACAAAATGTGACATAACAAGAAGACCAGTGTATATATCCTCATGAAATTTGGCAAAAGTGTGTAATAATGAATAGTCCTTCCATGGGCACAACATTCAGGTGACTGTCATTTAACAAACATTCTATTTTGGGGTAAATATTACCCATAGATACCCTTTTTGAAAGAACATTTTATACTTCAAACCCTGTTGTTCAGCTATTGTATCATGTATATATCAAATCCATTTTGAGATACACATTGCCCTGAAAGTGAGCTATATATTTGACATATTTTGGTTGAGCAAAGAAATTGAATTTCTGTTGCCATGGCAACAAAACAATTTATTTGAAAATTCAAAACTTCAAACTATTAAGCATCAAATATGGCATAACTAAAAGCTGTTTCATGGATCTTCATGAGATTTGGCAAGAATATGCAAAAATGTATAATTCAACAGTTTACACGCAATTTCTATAACTGTCATATGAAAACATTCCAATACTGGGTGAATTAGACCAAAAAAATCAAATGTTTTATAATGACCTAATATGTCTTATAAGACATTGCAAGCTCTTCCAATCAACCATACTTCATATAATATCAATTTTGTTTTCAGAATCAGAATGCTTGAAAGTTGGCTATAAATTTGACTTTCAAGAGTCAAGCAAAGCCATGGCAACCCAATGTATTTCAAAATAAACAAGTGTTTAACAGATGCCTGGCATAGTTTGAAGCTTAGGAAATATATGTTTCAAATTTTGCAAGTAGGGCCAACATAATGGTATCATTCTGACAAACAATCAGATAATTAAACATTGGAATGACTGTCATTGGCAAAATACATTCGGTTTTGGGGTGCATGAGACACATAAATGACATAATGTATATACAATCAGAAGCCTGGGTCCTCATATTATATTTCAGGCCACTTTTCCAATTAAGCTGCTGCTTCAAGAATCGAGCTACTTCTCAGCAACAGTGTTGAGCCAACCTTCTCTTTGCAAATTTCCCTTGTTTTCATACATGTTGTCAGTCTGTTTATTGCTTATGGTCAAGAGTGACTTCTCCTTATGGGTGGAGGTAGGTTTGTTCCTATCCCTTTCTTTTATAATAATCATAACTAGCATTTACCCGTGATAGAGGATATGTAACAGAAATGGCAATCAGGCAGTTATGTGCCCAAATCAGAATGAAAGTGATGTCTCAGTAAACGCCTGAGACTGGCAAATAAATTGACATGCTGTTTAGAGCATTTGCATGTGTATGGCAGGATGAGCCTTGCAATTAAGTATTAATTTAGTCATTTAAGCAATGGACAGGGGACAACATGGATGTGGCTATCAATAGGTTGAATATGTATCTATCTATGTATGTATCTATCCATCTATCTGTCTATCTGTCTATCGATCTATCTATATATCTATCTATCTACCTATCTATCTAAATCTATCTATCTATCTATCTATCTATCTATCTATCTATTTATCTATCTATCTATCCCTCTGTATACATAATTTTGAAGGGAATCCTTATAAGATATCTGAAACAGAATTGCACTTGAGAGTTGAAACTCCATGACAAATGATCTTGAATCAGGGGCAACATTAAATTGCACTTCAGCATGTCACCTCACAGTTGACACTTGAATACCAATCAGGCAGTGTTGTTTCATCAATTCTTTTTGCACTTAAATGCTATCCTGGGCCTATAATTACAGTGACATAACAGACAGAGATAGCAATACCCTCCTCCAGCTGATGTATGACGCTTGGAGGGCGCGAAACTGTCTGGATCACAAGAAATAAAATGGCGGCAGTGGTCTCGATTGAAAACGCATCGTGAAGGTATCGTAAAAGATACAGGGTTAATCGGCTGATGTATGGTATGTCATGATAGAGAAAATGATAATGCATCTGCAGGGCTATGTTAAAATTTAGGAATGTTAAGTGATAAGATAGAAATGAAGGGAAATCCATGATACCCATGATATGACGTTATGTATCCCATGTTCCATATTAATATATTAGATTGATACAGCACTACACTTTTATGGGCAATCCAAGTGCATTGTATTACAAACTCCATAATTCTATTGCCTATTTTTTTTTATTTGAAGTAATTATAGTCTATCGGAAGCAAAATATTTGCTCACCAAAGCTTTCAGCCATGTCAAATGGCTTTCTTTGAAGTCATTATCCAGCTCAAGTCACAGATGATAGTACTTGTTGAGCAATAGTTAGATGGTACGGAAAGATGATTGCAGAGAGTAGTCAGCACTGCATCTTGGTTCAAAGCTGGTGTGGTGGACATACTTCTTCCTTGAACCATTCAGACCCCATTAACATGTAACTCAAAAGCGGCATAACAAAGAGGGGGCATATGCCACACAATCTGTCAGGTGCACCCAAGAAAAAGTGTAATATATCAACACACACAGTACTAAATATATCTGCATGCCCCTCTGCCCCCCCCCTTCCCAAAATTGCGTGAATCCCAAGTATCACTCTCGTGCTCCCAATGCATTTCTTCACCTCCCCCACACTCCTAGATATGCATGACCTTGTCATAAGGATTTTCAATGAGAAGTACAGTGGTCCCTGAGGTGTAAGTTATATTGCATATTAAAGTTACAAGAGAAAATAAAATAAATTGTCTGGTGCATTACAGAGTGTTGAGATCACAGAACCTGACCTGGCAAAGGGCAGAGGAAGTAAACCAAACCAACCAGAGTCAGGTGTAAGGAGGTGTGCGACTTAGGACTCACATGTGATGTTGAGGCCTTTAAGGACGTCCAACCTTCCATCTCCTCCCACACAAGACCTTGAATGGAAATCTAAGAACTAGAGTTTCTGGAGAGAGACCTGAATGTCACAAAACAACCAGTACGTCATGCCAACACCGGAAGAGGAATTTGACTTAAAACTCTTCGATGGACATTGCATATTTTATAAACAATGTTTTGTATTTTTTGTAAAAGCTGCAAAGTTGTTTGCATAAAAACCTATATTTAAATCCCTGCCTGAGGAGAGAATCACATAATGAAAATGTGCCTCACTGAGAAATATGTAATGATCACAAGCCCTGGCAAAACTGATGATGCAAGAAGCATAGACACCATAAGCTGGCTTTTCTGTAATATTAGATGCAACAGGATATGGATAGTTGACAATCTCGAAATTGAAGTCATCCCTTTTGTCATATAATTTAGTGTGGAATTGGTTATCCCGGATTGTAATGAGAAGGTCCAAATAAGAAACTTCCTTATTAGATTGTGTTTACTTGGTTATTGAGAGCTCTTATATTTGTTTCAACTTGTTGCAACCGCTTTTAGCTTGTGACCTTCTGGGCATACATTGGAGGGGAGCAGTGTGACCCACCTCCTCCGTGCATACAGATCTGGCTGGACAAAGATGGATGTGACCTCAACATCTGCACCAAACTTAAATGTGAAAATATTTTCAAAGGCAAAAGTCAGATTAATGCAACGTGGCCAGGACTAACAGAGTGCTATCTTATGGATTTTAGAGATCAATTTGAAAATCATGTACATGTCCTTCAGACAAATCCTACAAAGTAAGATGTTCAAGTATAATGAAAAAGGCACATGTAGCAAGCTACATTGGTAAAACCCAAGCACAATTAACATAATTTTTATTAAATTGTGCCAGAAATCTGAAATCTCTGTAAAACATGGAAGCAGTTACCAGAATATGGAAGCAGCTACCAGAACATGGAAGCAGTTACCAGCTTTTTAAAAAGGAAAGGCTCTGCAACATTGAATGAACATTAATATGAGGATCCAGGCCTCTGCCACATTTATAATTGTTTATACTTTACAGTATTTATGTGTCTCATTCACCCCAAAATATAATGTTTTTGCTAATCTAAAGACAGTTATCCAAATGTTTAGTTAACTGATTTGTTAGCTCTACATGATTGTAATGGTTAATTATATTCATGCCAAATTTCAAGTGGATATTTGCAGAAGTCTTTGAGTTATGGCAAGCTTCTGTTTAACAACAATTGTTTATTTTGAAATGTATTTGGTTGCTATGGCAACATACTGGATTTGCTTGACTCTTAAATATCAATTTTATAACCAACTTTCAGGCACTCATATTCTAAAATCAAATTTGATATTATATGAAATATGGTAGATTGGAAGAGTTTGAAATGTCAAATGTCATTAAAAAAAATTATTTTTGGGTCTAATTCACACAATAATGGAATGTTTTCATGTGATAGTGATAGAAATTGTGTGTAAACTGTTGAATTATTCATTTTTACATATTCTTGCCAAATCTCATGAAGATCCATGAACCAGCCTTTGAGTTATGCCATATTTGATGCTTAATAGTTTGAAATTTTGAACTTCCAAATATATTGCTTTGTTGCCATGGTAACAGAAATTCAATTTCTTTGCTCAACCAATATATAACAAATATATAGCCCACTTTCAGGGCAATGTGTAACTCAAAATAGATTTGATATATACATGATACAATAGCTGAACAACAGGGTTTGAAGTATAAAATGTTCTTTCAAAAAGGGTATCTATGGGTAATATTTACCCCAAAATAGAATATTTTTTAAATGACAATCACCTGAATGTTGTTCCCATGGAAGGGCTATTTATTATTGCACACTTCTGTCAGATTTCATGAGGATATATACACTGGTCTTCGTGTTATGTCACATTTTGTACTTTAGACTTGGACCTTTTGAATTCTGAATTATAGTGTTATGTTGCCTTGGCAACAGAAATGCAACAGCTTGGACCGGCCATTATATATCAGATGTTCAGCCGTTTCTCAGGGTATCCTAATGCAAAATAAAAATTTAATATAAAATCAAAATTTGTTTGATCGGCAGTGTTGGAAATATAGTAAATTGTGTAAAAGGGTTATTTACGGGTTTATTTCACCTAAAAATGAAACTTTTAATAAAGAAATTGTTCAGATTGTTATATTACCTGATGGACAATTGATTATTACATAAATTTGCCAAATTTCATGAGGATAGGCGCCCTAGTCTTTGAGTTATGTCACATTTTATGCTTTCGAGTTGGACATTTTGAATTTTGAATTATAATGTTATGTTGCCGTGGCAACAGAAATGCAAAGGCTTGGCTTGGCTATTACTTAGCAAATGTGTAGCCCACTTCCAGGGCATTCTAATGCACAATAAAAATTGATTATATAATAATATATGGTTGAGCTGCAAAGTTTGAAATATAGCACATAGTGGAAAAAGGGGTATTTGAAGGTTATTTTCACCCAAAAATGGAAGGGTTTTAAAATTTATTGTCAAAACAACCAAGTAGTCATAAAAAACTCCCAAATCTGAAAATATTTCCAAAATTTGGTGAATGTAGCATTATAAGTTGTCCTGTTATTCGATATTTTGCAAAATATTGATTAAATACTAAAATAAGCACTTTTATTATGTTTCGGTTGCCATAGCAACCTTATGCGAATGGTCTCAGAGCGACACCTAGCAGATTCTGAAAGCTCAACTTGTTACCTATCCAACGACACCAAATTTCTTTATATAAAAATCGGGGGCAAGAACTTTTTAAATATGCACCTTTTTCCTGGTTGGACCCCAGACTATTACTAATGGGCTTTGTCTCTATATGCTGTGGAATATTTTAGAGTTAAAGTGCATGATAATTTATCAACGATAATTTGTCAATCTTTTAAATACTTGATTAATGGTGTTAATAACCATAAGGTCATCAACCAGATTACACTGATTCGAAATTATACAGGACAACAATTGATTAATAAATGATCAATCATTAGTGGTCTAGGTTTGGTCAATGGTTTCATCTCAGGATGTCTGTACCTTGCACTTACAATGCATGGTTATCATTGCCTCATAAATTAACTTTTTGATATTTTTTTTCATCTTCTTTATCAAAGGTTGATGGTACTCTTTTTTTTTGGAAGTCAAAGAATATATGTTTTGCCCCTACTATGCATTTATTGCTATTATGTAGGTTTAGCCACGTTTGCTATTTATAAAAGCTACTTTACTTTTGAAATCAAAATTTAATTCATTTGCAAATGTAGGCCATGCTGTACCACCTCAACTTGTATTTTTTTGTGCTCCTTTAGAAATTGTATGTTGACTCTTCTACATTATAAAGAATTTTTTAAGGACAGATTCTTTTTTGATTATATTATTAAAGAAAGAAGTCATATGACCTTTCGGGTAAATGGAACCCCGTGGATTCGGCAGTGCACCAGTCTTTTGCCCTTCTCACAGTTTTGAGTTTGCTGAAGAGATTTTAAGGTCATTACTTGTAGTATTGCCCTGTATAGGCTGGGAGGTCATGTGTTTTATAATGCCCTTTTAGTTATGTCTTTTAAACTTTCACAATGGCTGCCTGGGCCAGATAACAGGGCATGCTAAGGTGCCTTTTGTGAGCAAAATTCCAAGCCAGCTGAAATTTATGTCTTTGTTGGTTGTATGTAGTATCACGGCCAATGAATTATGGTCTGCTGTGTTGATATAAGAATTTATATGTGGATTTTAGTGCTCTTAAAAAACTGATAAAATCTTCATTGTGTGCAAACTTAGTCACAGAAATTTTGGAGTGAGACTAAATAGTGGTTGGGGACCTTGAGTTGCACTTATATATAAATTGCAGTCTTTGCACAATACTAAGTCATCTATGTAATACTATGTATTGACTATGACATTATTTTACATACTATATTTTAATGGCTTTATTCTTATGGGAATATTGTCTTCTTTTACAGCTGTTTTGCCATTTGTCTTGGTGCTCTCTAATTGATTTTCTCAAATATTTTATGAACAAATCAATGAAAATAGCTATGAACCTCCAGTACTAACATGAAAGACATATCAATCATCTTGGCTATTGATAATATATCTTGTGCTGAAGTTACAATGTTACTAAGAGAGTTGCTTATATTTATAAATATCTTTTCAACACTATTTATGACTAATCATTCATTTACAAAACCTGATTGAATGATTGTTTAGTGATGAATTTGAAATGAATTGAAATATGAACTAGTGCTGATATTGGAAAACCGAAGTTTGCTTTTGATATATTTGATATAAATTTGTTAATTATGCCAGTGTGGCTCCAAATATAGTATTTATATATCAGCTTCTCCATATCATGATTCATGGATGTGTTGATAACTGTGAAGCATGTATTTTTTTTCTCTCAATGAAGCAGTTTACATTTGGATGATTAATTACTATATAATATGATCCAAATTTAGCACTTTTCATGTTGAAAGCCAGACACAAGATAGCAAATTTATCAGTCAATGACAAAATTATATTTCTATCTTGTTGGCTTGTTGTCTTTATCATAGACTTCATGCTTAATGATAAGCATGGTAAATCCAGCTAATCCATTTCATTTTTAAATGCCAAGCTTATCTGGCAATGTGTTAATCGGCCATTAAAAGTCATTTAGCAAGGTGTTAATCTGGCGATTGTAGAGAATTACATGTTGATTTTGGCAAATTTTCTAGCATGATTTTATCTTGATCTTTTCTTGATCTTCATCCAGTTTTTAGATTAAGCCTAGGCCTATTTAGCTATAGTAATGCAGCCCTCCTCTCTGGAGGCATGTGATGATGATGATGATGATGACAATATAATTATTGTATTGTGAGTGGTTAAAACTCTTACAGAATCAATCTGTCTACTATACTTGGTATAATTCATCTTGAAATTTTAACAAGAAATCTCTGAAGTATGAATGTGTAACTATAATGTGTTCAATTGCCTATTTTGGAAAATCCTTCTAAGTACGGTATAATGCCTTTATATTTTTTATATATTAAGGATTACACTTTGTGTACATGAGGCAAAAGCTGGGATCCCTCAGGAGACTGATATGCCAATTGCATATGCCTCCACCAAGGCCATGGACCCCATCTTGAAACATGCATTATTGAGCACCATGCTATTGGCAGAGTGGCCAGTAACTCTAACAGTGTCTATTGAAAAAAGGAATATGTTCTAAAAACTGATAAGTAGAGTATGAATATTTCAATGGTTGCCAGTGGCTAATCTGGCTCTCTGGCAGCTCTCAGCTTTTTTCATGATCCACAGCAGAGATTATTTGATGTTACAGAGCAAATGCTGTGCAATTACTAGACTCAAAAGTGAGATATTTTTGATTTGCAGAGCATGTAAGATGTTAGTCAGTGAGGCAGAAAGTGAGAGGGATAGAGATATGGGAAAAAAAATATGAAATTGAGTCAATATCCTGCGCGATAGTGTGTGCATCCATATTATGTACAAACGTATCAACTTTTCTAAATGAAAAGAACTGTTAATGAAGTTCTGCGGGCTATTTATGAGCCTTTATTGACTTTCCTGATGATCTATTAGTACTTTCTCAAGAATCAGCACTGTTTGGTGATTCGTCACATCGAGATATTTGAGGACAAGCTGCTATTTCTAGGCGCTTTTATCGGAGTCTGTTGGACGAATAGTTTATGGCTGTGAGTCTGTGACTGTCAGACTGTCAGTGACTCTTTTGGTGGTCTATATTTGGTGATCCCTTGAATGATGAAGTTTGATCCTTCAGGAGGGCCAAAATTGTGCATGTGACCTCACTGAAGCTCACTTGAGGTCAAATAGGTCATTGAATTTGCCTTATGGTCAAGTGAGTCAAGTGACTAAAGTTCCTCCAGGTCAGACTTCTACTAAGCTACATGTATCCTGTCATTTCCCTCATGTATTGTGTCTCTCCTGTCAGCTAGGCTTTCAGCATACATTATAAAATCAGGCGTATCTCTATATGTAGGATATACATTGTAATATGTAAAATGCATCCATAGGCTATTTTCCAGGGTATTTTTGGTGTCTATTGTTATAAAGCATTCTGGTGTCCATTCTTAAGCATGCACCTGTTCAGCTCTGTTCAGCTCTGTTCTTTGTAGCACATTTCCTTCTACAATGCACAGCCTTAAAACTGCTTAATGGCAGCAGTTCACCTGGTTAATCTTGATGGATCTGTGTGTTGAGGAAAAGGCCAGCTCAGCCCCATGGACCTTTTGTCTACACTATCTTCCATAGTGCCACCAATAGCTTCCAATGGTCCTTTCAATAGTGCTATCCTGTGCTATTGCCATGGTGTTCTATTGCCCAGCATTTTCCACCCGTCGCTTCCTTTCACCCATGAATAATGCATCTCCGCTCTTCGGGTTGTGTTCGACCTATAGCCATTAACACTGCGCATCTACTTATTTTTATGCTTTGTATAACCTGATATATCATTCATATGTATTCTGTATCATCTGCATTCTCCAGAAGAATTGTTGGCGAATTGCTGTTTTTTTTTTGTAACTTCCCTCTCAATGTTGTGTCTCTAAGACTCAGATTCTCAGAGAATGTAGGTCCTTTGCCTTATTCAATTCTCTCTAATGTTTTTGTCTTAAGACTTATGGATTTTTTAATAGCATCAGATGTTTTGTGCGACCTGAATTCTCTCCGGTTTTCGCAATGTTGTCTTCATGTAAGATTCATAATTTCATATGTTACAAAGGATATGGTAAGACAGTAAGAGCAATACATTCTTGAACATTCCCTGGAATAAAGAAATGTGTTGGCAGTATCAGGCTTTACAACATATGTTATTTGTTGAATTTTGATATTTTGATTGCAAAAGGTGAATAGCATTGCGTGATACACTCGCAGGTGGCTGTCTCCTAAGTGATGAAATTCGACAAAATTTAATAAAAATGTGGAGCAAACAAATTTAAAGCAATCAGTACCGACAACAGATGCTGAACTGCACATATTAAAGGGGAAAAAGGTGAAAGCGAAGGGCTTGATTCTGCCAACTTTTAACCTTTTCCGTTTGCTAAACCTTCATTTCCGGTGCGGACTGCGTCCATTGTGGCCGTGCTCCACTTCATCATTGTCCCTTTGTGGCTTTGGCCGACTTGTCGACATTGTCGTATACCATTGGAAAGACTCCTGGGACCATTGTATATAGCATTGTATGGCCATTGAGTCCATGCCTTTTGCTGTACCTTACAATGATGCATGGTATGGAGGCAGAGCATAATGCAGGACTGACCGAGTATATCACTATCAGAGTATAGTGGTGTGTAGTGGAGGATCTTAAGAGACTAAGACCAGTAAGTATGGGCTAAGTAGAGACTGTAGAGTATGTAAGTACAGTACACTGTAACAAATTGCTGTAGTTTGTACAGTGAATTACTGTAGAAACTACAGTAAGCTGCTGTACAACTCTGATACAGTAAGCTACTGTAGAAGCTACAGTAAACAAAACTCTACCGTAAGACTTACTGTAAATGTTACAGCAAGCTACTGTAAGCTTCATATTATGGCAAATTGCTGTAGATTTTACGGCAAATAAAACTCTACTGTAAGCCTTACTGTAAGTGTTACAGCAAGCTACTGTAACCTTCATATCACGGCAAATTGCAGTAGATTTTACAGCAAACAAAACTCTACCGTAAGCCTTACTGTAAATGTTACAGCAAGCCACTGTGAGCTTCATATTACAGCAAGATGATTTTACAGCAAGCAAGCCACTACTGTAATCCAATATCACACTACTGTAATAACTACATTAAGCCATTGTACTGACAGTTCATTCCTTATAAAGGGGCTATACCAAATGTGTCATGTCCACAAGCAATGGCTGAGCATTAAGTTCTAATTGGAGATATTATATTAGAAAATAGCCATCCCTCATATTTATGTTCATGAAATACGTTTTTAAAATCATATCAATATTGCTGTAGACATACATGTATTTGTATTACAATGTTCACCCAACTATCTAGTATAATACTTGATTAAAAATATATGATTATTTAAAATGTGGACTATATAATATTTAGGCTTTTTTTTATTATTCTCTAAAATATATGAATTTACAGATTCAATATGGCAAATTCATTTATAAAGATGAGATATATGAAAATGACTTTGAAAAAATCTGTAGTGTGTAGCATTTGATAGACAAATTAGATTAGATTATTTATTTTTTTAAACTGTGCTGTATTACATTTGTAGGATGTTCATTTATTAAATTGCTAAATATACTCTAGATAATATCTAAGGTCTAAATGGAATAATATCAAACTATGCACAATTGTATACTAGTAGTAATTTCTCAGGAATACCACAAGGTGTCACTTTGCATGCATATTATATGAGTATAGCATCAATTAAGGGGCAATTAGAGGGGTAATTAGAAGGGTAATTAGAGGGAAATCACTGACGCAGAACTGTGACCCAGTTACATAAACTGAATTTACTGGCAGTATTAGACAATTGTATTAGAGTCATTCTTGGACAGTTATTCAAAGGAAGAGGTGGCACTGTTCAGTGGCTCCATGTTTATTTCTTGTTTTAGCAGTGGAGTTGAGTAAACATTGACTGGGTAAGCGTGTTGAATAAACTAAGTATGTTCATTAAACATTCAATTAACTGATTCTTTATTACTTGAATGCTTCATCAACTCTAATGATTTTCTTCTTTTTCAGGAGTCCAAAGGACCAGTTACAGGATATTTTACTGAAGTCTGAAATGCTGTTCAAAATTATGGAATTTCTTCTATTCTAACTACTGTTTCCATTTTAGCATCTCAGTTCATTGGTCATTCTGTTCATGGACATGTTTTACAAATTATCTGGTTTAAATAAAATTGTTCCTGCATTTGAATAAAGTGGTCCCAATACTAAAACATACCCCCAAAAGAACTACAGTATAGAAAAATCTTACTGTGAAATCTACAATAATCAGCTGTAGTTAAAACTGCAGTACAAGGTCCCCTTCCTGTAAAAACTACAGTAATTTACCGTTATGCTTATACAGTATGAAAATCTATTACTGTAAAAACTACGGTAAGATGCCGTTTTCAAACTACAGTAAGATATATTGACTGCTGTAGTTCTTACAGTAAGTACCGCACAGCAAAATTACAGTAGTGATTTTTGTTGCTGTAAAAAACTACAGTAGTTGACGGCAACTGAGTCTGCCGGTAGTTACTGTAGTTTTCTACAGTAAGGTTCTTACAGTGTATGTAAGTAGTCTTACTGTATATTATGTAAAGAGATACTGAGAGAATGAGAGCACTTACACTCTCACTGAGTCTCAGCTGCTCTCTTATGAATTTGAACCACTTTGTCTGAAAGCAGGTAACTGCAATCAAGCAGCTCGCTAATTTGAAGCAGTTCAGCTGCAGCTGATCATTGAAAAGTCTTGTGAGATCCATGCCAATAGACTTGACATAAATACAGTTGAACTTGAAGGTTTCTGTAGGGCAATGCTGAATCCCAGATAGATCTGCCATTGCTTGCTATTGCCTCTGTGTCATTTAACCCATTTTATCATTGGTTTGGTGCTTTGAAGCTTACATGGCTGTCCCAAGTTTACACTTCCAACAATTGAATAAGGTGGAATTGATCCCTGTGATTTGAACTGATGTAATTGTTCTGATTTGATTGTTCTGGTTGATGTCGAGTGCAATGGCAATGCAAAGTGAGTACATGTACTTTAGGGCAATCCTCATGGTTCATGATGATCTATGGCTTTGTAGCAATTACTTGTTGCAGGTACATGAGCACTCCACTTAGCATGGCCACTTGGCCAAAGCACAGCCTGAAATGCCCTGCATCATTGCATGCACATCCGATGCTGTTGCAATGTGTTGCATACTCCTGATGCATACTCCTGATGCATACTCCTGATGCATACTCCTGATGCATACTCCTGATGCATACTCCTGACCTGTTGCATACTCCAATGCATGCAGCTGCAGCCTCCAGCATGTGCACTGAGCACTGAGGCTCATCCAGAGAGCAACACTTAGAATGCTAGCAGTTAATGATGAATGATTAGGAAATGATAGACTTGGCTAGCTCTGTAGCAATCATGGATGCTAGCCATTTGTCTTCCATCTTTGAGTGATGTGCACAGGATGTAGCTGCCACACCCCAACCCTCCCAGCTTCCCTCTCCCTGTCTCCCTCTGCAGTTACAGCATGTACAGCTTGCAGGGAATATTTTTGTTGATGTTGGAGGGGAGGATCCTACACTCAGCATGTCTGTGTGCTGTTCATCTAGCACTCAATGGTTATGTGCAACTTATGTGCTGTTTCTGTGATTTACAGTGACCCAAGCACATGGAGGCTGTTACTCAGCATTGCCCAGGCCCCACCAGTTTGTTTTACTGTTATGCACTGTATACTACTTGTACTTCTGACACTATAGTTAGTTCCAACCTCCAACTGGAACTTTCAGTGAATGCTATAATTTTATGAAGTACTGTATTATTATCAGCTGTTTGAAATCTTTGGGTGACTGACTTTAGCCTAACTACTGTGAATAGTGGCTAGACATGTATGGGTGATTGCATGAAACCAATCAGCTTGCAATTGAGTGCGCTTTAAACTGTTTTGGAATTTAAACATCTGTTTAAATTGGCTTTAATTGCTGTCTTTGCTGGAGGCTTATTGGCTTGTGAGTTGTCATTCATTGTATGTGTTGTACATCTTCCTAAATACTGTGTAGTTTTATGTCGGTGCCCTCTGGCAGCAGCGGCTGAGCAACAGCTCAAACATTCGAAGGAAACAGCGACATGATTGCGGCTATTGCGGCTATATTGCCACATTTTGAGTCGTGAAGTTGACAAGACTTGGGCCATTACCTTGATAATGTACGAGACATAATTACGAATGAATGATGCATTCGGCTGCTTAATGACAATTAACGTAAAGAAGGATCATTTGGGAACGAAGGGGATGGAGAGAACCTCATCACGAACCTTGTTATTTTAGTCATGCTCTCAAACTTCTTCTAGTCCCTTAATTCCCCTTTGTTGTAAGGGGGGGAACACAATTTGTCGGTATCAATGTCCTATCATCTAGGATTTGACTGGATGGCTTCTTGGTGGTGTATGGGTGAACAGAGCTCTAGGGTCTTATAATTATGGGCACTGTCGCAAATTTAATAAAGTGTTGAAAGGTGGATTGTCTGTTGTTTTCCTCTTCCGCTTGGATACATTTACGTATTATAGTAGCTGTATAGTGTCATATCTGACTATGGCTTTGTAGTTTGGATTTATGAAATACCACTTTGCAATAGTTTTACTCCCATTTCCTCTACCTGCTTCTTGGGCCTACTGGGTGCATTTCTGACTTTATCAGGATCCTCCTTCTCCATGTTCTCAATAGATTCTGCTCTGTTGGCAGACTGACTACTTGTATTGTCAGGAATGCATTGTCAACATACTTGAACATAGTGGCACACAAATGCAGACAAGTATTTGCCAAATAGTAATACCTGACCGTCCTTCTTGATTGTGTATTAGAGGCATCATTTGCATGCTTTTGCATGTTCTTGGTTAGTGCCTACTACACTGTAAACATCTTTTATTGGTTCAGCATGTGAGCAATGATACAATGTTACAGGAGTGCTATGAGACAGTGGGAATGCTGCAGGGTTCTAGTTTTGCCCCAGTTATATGAGTTGCAAAAGTTCCTTGGCCAAGTTGGCTTAGATTTTAAGCTGAATTTGATGTATTTGAAGTAGAAAGAATGCACAGCATTTCCAAGTTTCTTGGTGTTTAAATAGTTTCAGCTGTTGCAGGAACTAGAAAGTACATTGAAGCAGACCATTAGATCTTGACTACCCTAACACAGTGAGACCCCAGAAACTCCCCATGTTAAAATATATGAGTGTTTTGGCTGTCATAAGTTAACTTCTCCTTCTAATGTTTCTGCAAATGTTACATTCTACTTCTGTTGCATTTCTCAGAATATTTGTAGCAGTTAGGTCAGTCAGCTAATGCTGGGCATATTATTTTACCCTTTTGCCTGAGCCAGTGGGTCAGCAGTCTCAGCACCCCTTGGAGATTGATAGATCAAATGTCAGTGCAATAGTCACATTTATCACATAGCTATATAAATATCAATCATATTTATCAAGTTGCTAATGCTTCTCATGTTGAATTCATATCATAAATTGTAGCAATTGCACTCGACCAACAGAGCTGCTACAATATCATTGGATGAATGGATGGCATATTTTCCTAGTCACTGTGCTGATAATGATGCAACATTGCAATGCCACGAATAATAATGGCTGCTATTTTTTAATCATACATAGCCACACCAATTGGTGCATTCCTTTGTAATTATCTCTTGTGGAATTTGTCACTCTGCCAGTATGACAAATGTTTGGGTGAAAGTAACAAAGACAAATCATCCTTGAATACATGGCATTTTCAGATTTTTCATCAGAATATATGTTGTATGTCAGTGTGTTGTTGTTTCAACATTTTGAAGGGAGATGATTATTTGCAACCTTTGAGGTCTCTCATTTTCAATTTAGCTGAAATGAGAGGTTATTATGGGATAAATAATCTGAATGTTGCATGCTTAGCCATTGATGGTATGTACTTTCAATGGTGTACTTTAGGACTTGGTTAATGCCAAAATTGTGTTTTGGAGGATAGTTTTAGAAAAAATCCAATACAGTCGCGACTCTCAGCTCGCCCCGGTTTTGTACAACTTCTCCTTCAGTATCATGATAACGGTCTTTCGTGAGAGTCTCCTGATATTGGAGGTGCAGTGTGACAGTGTCTCTGCTGATCATCTTGAAACAATTCTGCTTTTTTTGTGTCCGAGAGCAGGGCCTCGGGCCCTTTGTCGTCATCAATGGGATTGTCATATCAAAGTTGGTGTGGATCGAAAAGCATTTCACAGATGCAATAACAAGCCAAAGTTATGATGCCATTATGATGCCCAGTGTTTCCACTGTTGCACTAGATGCCCTGGCTTTAATCTTATGTCTCACTGCTCTAAATAGTTAACTTTAATCCCCCAAAATTCCTCCTTGCTCAGCAGACGATTTCTGAGAAGCATCTTCTTCTTCTTCCTTTGGCCCTTCCGCCCTGAGACAAAGTGGGGTGCACCACAACCTGAGATTTATGCTTCAGCCAATTACTAAAGATAGACAGATAGATAGACAGATAGATAGATTGATAGGTAGATTGATAGATCTATAGATAGAATGCAACTTTTAACAATTTATAGAGATGTGTTAATGTAATGATCATATCCCATTGAGTTATAAGGGTTATTAAATTGCTCGAGGACACGGTGCATGCATTGCATGCTATTTTCATAGCTGGAGAAGGAAGGTAGTTGCATACCACAGGATGGTCTTACAAGAGATTTCATCATCCAAACCTTGAAGGACTAGTCTGGAGTCCTCTGGACCACTGTATAATCTGCATTGTGGACAGCATTTGGATATGATGATATGACTGTCCTGCACTCACCTCCACTCATCTGTACTGATGTGTGGTGTTGAAAGCTATTTCCTCATTAGAGGGGTGTGTTTGTATAAATGCTCCTGTAATGAGTGGGGCTGCCAGAAAAAATGACAGCCCCATATTATGTGTGTATAGTGTGTTTACTGTGTTGAGCAATCATTCATTTAGGTGGCCCACATTAACTGGAAGATAAATGAATGGATGTATGGCTGAGCATGCTCCAATGTGTATCATGTGTCACATGTGATATAAATCCTATTTTAATATTACTGTTTACACTCAAATGCATTTATATTGCAATGATTATTGCTTGAGTAAGCAAAATGCACTTCAAACCTAATAATACACCACATCTACAGGATTATGATGGGAGTAACTTGTGGTACATTCATGATACCACTGGTATATGATGTCATTGATGTGTAAAATCAATTGCAGTTAAGCTGTTTCAAAATGCAACCTAAAAGTTCTCAGCTTACAACAGTACAAAGCTGGTGTATGAACCATTGAACCTACTGGTACTAGACCTTTACACAATGTTATGTATAGACAGTATAGTCATAGTACAGTGCTGGACAATTCATTAGGTGAAAATGTACATGCATGGTAGCTCATAATATGGCAGTTAGCTGATAGATCTATCATCTGTGAGAATAAAATGCCATGAATGAGCAATTGAGCATGTATATGACACTGTGTGTATGTCAAGCAAATATTCAATTAGCTGAACAAAATTGCCTGGGGTCAGAACTATGTGACCTGAGTTTAACAATGTGGCAATTTGGGTTGCCATTGTGCTAGTATATGTCTGACTTAGTACATGTAATAATGCTGTAGATACATGTCCTTCAGCAGTCCTTGACAGGTTGTTGTTGTTGTTGGGCCAAAGAGCAATGAATAAACCCTCAGTGCTTTTGGGGCACTGGATCACTGGTGGAGTCTATGGTCATTATGATGTGCTTTGCTCCTCTATATTTTAATAAAAAAAACAAGTGAAAATGTATCATCAGTAATTCAGTATGTTAGTTGGACTTAAATGAACCTTTCAAGTTTGTGTATGGTTGTTCGAATATCAAAAATTAATTTTGATGTTTTTCATGATCAGCGACGTTGTCTTGACATCGAGAAAATCTCAAAATTTATATTAATTCGTCTAGCATAAGACATTTGCCTGACTGGAATTTGTTCACATTTTTGTACCATATGTATCTCTAACATTTTTGTCAATGGCTTGCCAGCCTTCAGCCCCCTAGCATTGTAGGGCATAGTGCTTTTGCCCTGAATCTGTCTTGTATATTTGCAGATAGTAATCCCTGATGACTGCAGCTCTGTGTATGTGCATTAGGTACACACTGTTTATTGTGTTTATTTGTAAACATGTCTGCTCTGTATATATCCAGGTAGATCTGCCAAGTGGAGCATCCTGAGCATTGAATGTTGCATTTACTATCCTTGTGAATCTGTGACTGTGTGTATATAATATTGAATAAATATAAAATATTCAGCTATTTAAACGATTGAGGTTACTCGAATAAATAATCATTTTGTTCTTGTGAATCTGTATTGCATACATTAAGTTTGAATTGCCACTGAGAAGGTGTATTGGGAGTGATTGAAAAAGTTCGAAGGAAAACATAGCCCATTTATCATGTTTGAGTTTCTTAGGTAAATATATGGACATTTTAAAGGAAACCTCATGTATTGATTGATTTCAAGGTGAATTTTCAACTGCTGATAATGGACTCCTGTTGTCTCACAGAGCAGAAAATCTGCCTTGAAGAGTGTGAAATGAAGCCTCTGAGAACACAATCCAGGTGATAGGAGGCTCCTTTGATATATTGGAGGGTGAGGCTTGTAATCAGGTGTGTATATGAGGCATTTCATGGGTGTGGGTCAGTGCTTTCCAAACTGATAGCTGTCATGGAGATTCATGTGGGTTAGGTTGGATACAATCCAGGTTATATACATACTTAACATGTCACATAAAACTACTTGATATCATGTGCTTTCTGGTCCACTTGTCTTGAGGTGCATGGCCTGTGTTACACAGTGTAGTACTGGACAACTGATGTGTATTAGAAAGTGTCCAGCATAATTGAGAGGTCAAGGTGTTATTGTAAGGCCAGTACACATGCAATTGGACCTCTTCAATCTGAGCATAAATTGTTAGTGTTGCACCTCTGCTGTGTTATTTCTTCAGCTCTCTGTGTTGTACAGGGTGTTGTCCAGACTCCACAGAGAGTGCTGGTAGCAATTTGCCCATGATTTGCACAAGTAGGAGATTCATCCAGGAGTACCACTCTGTAAGGCTGTTAGCTTCTCATTGATCTATGTTAATGAAAAGGCACATGTGCCTGGAACTGCTGAACACTACACAAGCTTAAACACCAAAGCACCACTTGCAGCAATGTTTGCTTTACTGCTCTGAACCAATCTGGAGCCTTTGGTTTGTGTGGTTTATGTACTGCTGAAAGGTGTTGTTCTATCTCCCTGGGTTTACTGTCTTTACATTGCACTGCAAGTGCCTTCAGGCTTCAGCTACTGTTGTACTGACACAGTGGCACACAGCAACATTGTTACACTTTGGGACTGTGCAATTCTCCATTCAGCCATGCATGTGGAGTCAAGCCATAAACTTGCATGTTTTCCACCAATTTTCCAGAAGTGGAAAAAGGTGATTGCTGCACTTGTTATTGAAATTGTACCAAAGTGATCGTGTGACCTTTTATATACCATACGTAAATATGGTCATTTTGAGACAGGGATTGACCGGATGTGGTGCCCTTCTTTCGATAAGTGATAATAAAGCTTTGGCAAAGCATGCTTAGTTGCTTAAAACCAGTGGCGTAACTGGGTTTTCTCGAGCGGGTGGGCACCTGGGGGGGCACGCGATTCTCTGGGGGGGCACCCTCTATGCTAATTGTATATTTTAGCCAGAGTTGGAAAGTTCATATGGGGGGGCACAGGTCCAATATGGGGGGGCACGTGCCCCCCCGTGCCCCCCCATAGGGACGCCACTGCTTAAAACATGTAAATAACACAATAACAACTCAATTTATCTCAGTACAAAACAACTTCCTTTCCAGAATTTTAAAGAGCCTTTTCTCTCCTTATGGTGGGTCCATTGGCTCAATGCTTTTACTTAGACCATAGGTAGTTGTTTGTTTGGGTCTTCCAACTCTGCCCATCTATCGCGGTGTCCTGCAGTCTCCTAAATCTCTGGCCTGAAGCGATCACCCACTGCGGTATTGGTTGAGAGTGGGATTTGGTTAACCTGGCAGAGTGGACCAAGTCCCCCTTGAGTGTAGCAAATTGTGGAGCGTAATGCAATTACAAGTTAGGCAGATTCATGAAGACGTGGAACACCGCAAAGCAAAGGCCATAAGCGCTTGATGGGCGTTGCGACCGCTCTGTGCCCGCTCTGTGACCGCTCTGTGACCGCTTTGGTTGGAGACTGACAGATTGTGGAATGCTTTGGTGGTCCTGAGTGACCGCTGTGACTCTCCCCGAGTCAGTTAATCCCGCTTTGACCTTGAGCTATGAAAGGTCGTTAAAGGTCGTTGCGAGGTCGTGTTAGAGGTGAAATCCTTCCCGGCTCGCTCCAGATATAGTCTGCTGTAACACCTGGAATCTATATAGTAGTCTCGCAGACTATAGATGTGACATAGGCAGCAATATATATATATAGACAGACAGGACCTGCTCAGTGCTCAGCCCTACTGTGGCCTCAATATGCTCATCTATTGACTGATGTGCTTATTCTGTGCTGGGTGCTTGTTTCATAGCAAGCTGGAGCATTTGTTCAGTGAGCATTTGTTCAGTGAGCTGAGCTCCTGATGTATAGTGCTTGCTCACAAGAGACTAGCTGATTGCTGGGCTACCTCTCACAAGGTGGTGTTTGTCAGGGCTGCTTAATGGCAATTGGCAAGTTGGTAGCAGGAATAAGGGTGTGTAGTCACTGTAAAGTCACTGTGCATGCTGAGATTGGACGTGTTAAGTGGAAGCAAATTTCCAAGCTAAAAGTCTTGTTTCACCCTACAAAATTATGGATAATATAAAAGATAACATATGAAGCAGTGGGACCATCTAATGGAATATAGAGCAGCAGAGGTCAGATACTAGAGGTCTTCGATAACAAGGTCCTCTTCTGCCGTATTGTCTTGTTCTGGACAGACAATATGGCAGCAGAAGATCAGAAGCTACCGATGGTCAAATATAATTAATGTCTAGTTATATCTTTACATATATTGATGCTTCAGAAGATATTATTCTGAAGTTATGATAAACTGACATCAGCGCGGAAGTGGTTACCAAGATGTGTTTGTCATAAATGTGCTAGCGACTTACAATCAATATACGTGGTCTATAAGAATTAATGAAATATTCATAAATGCACCCAAGCTAATTCTGAGGCATCGTTGACTTCTCTACAGTAAGCTAAGAATGAATGCCAGATGATTAAATTGTGCAAATGCTTTTACAGAGAGAATGACTCTAAAGTATCTATTTGATATTGTCATGTTGGGTTTGATCAATTCTCAACAGATGCAAAAGCATTTCCCAAGGTAGGCCTACTGGCTGACTGTACTATAGTTGCAGCCATGAGAGCACTCGGAACTATTGCCTTCCTTAAAGGGCCTCCATTTAAAGTCAATTTTCCTTCTGCATTCGCTTGGGATCAATGGCAGTGGCAGCCGAGTTTTTTCTTTGGATATTTTTTTTTGCCTCAAAGCAAACAGTAGTACGAGACCAACTAGGAGTACAAACAGTAACTGGACTTGTAGCGAATTGTATACAATTGTGTTTAGATTGAAAACAAGAAAAGTAACAAGACCCACGTGGCCTTATCAATAACTGACAGAATGTTTAACCCCTGTATATTAGCTGTGGGCTTATCACACAACTAGCTGCTTCCTGGTGTGAGTAAACTTCCCTTGGTTGTTTCTATCAACATCTGGCCAGCAATAGAAACTTCTCTTTGGCTTATCCTGTGGTCCTTTTGACTCCCCTGGACTTCCAGCCAGTCCCAGGGTAAGTTGGTAACACTCTTAAGAATTTCCAGTATGACTAGTATTTCCCATAGGTTTTTGCCAAAACTGTGGCTGCATTGGTAAACCGGACTGAGCTTACCCAACGGGAAATTTACATTGCAGCAACATTGTGATTATGTTGCAATGGTGGTGTAAATTACGTAGAATTGTCACAACATTGTTCTGTTAAGATATGACATTAGCCAATAATGTTTTGGGCTTGTGGCAACATTGTCACTGAGTTGAGAAGCATCGTGACGAAGTCTCAACATTGTGTTCATGTTGTACATGTATATAGCAATGTAATTTCTGGCAAAAGATGAATCCTCGTCTAATTAGCTATTTATCTGGACGCCTCTGGCGTCCAGATTCTGTCTCACAACGGCCTACTTCCTTGTGTTTTTCAGTTTCCTGTTGGCTGAACATAAGACATAGTGATGTACACAGTAAACCCATCAAACTTACTTTATGTTGCACACACGTGATCCAAGTGACTCAGACTGATATAGCAAACAGATAGTGGATAGATCTACAGATATCACCCGGTGAATTGGTCCTTAACACCGAGAATAGCTGGAAATCTGTGTTGCAATCATGGAAAATTGACTGGATTCTAAATAGGACAATGTACTAGAATTATAACTGATATACTGTCCCTATGGCACACCAGGGAGGGGGGACCAGTCTACCAGAATCTGATATGCTTCAGCGCACACCCGTCATCAACACGCGGTAGCCACCTAGCATGCAAAATACGCACTAATGCTATTGGTTGAGAGAGCTATATAGATTTGCCGGTGTTCAACAACTAGATCATTAGATTGAAACTGGCATGCATAAACAATTTAAAAGGGGGTTAAAGAGCCCTAAAGCTATTGACCAACTTGTGACCGACTTATGCTCAGACAGGATGAACTGTTTTACAACCATGGCCTCATTCACACCTCCTTCTGACCTAAAGAATGGCTTTTTGAGGAAGCATACTACACTGGTCCATTTGTTAGACTAGCAGGGCTAGTCTTTAGGGATACTAGGTGTCGTCCAGTTCCGAGTCTACCATCTCCAATTCTCCATGGCAACCACAGTAGTAGTACTGTCTATTTACACAAGGTAGTTACACTTTCTTCTTCTTCTTATTGGGAGTTCTCTCCTGTGTTTTGGAGCTCCCCTATTGATAGTTATGATATGGTCAATGATGTCAATCAATGTTAGTCAGCGATGTCAGCCGGGATATCAACCAGTGATATCAACCAGTGATGTCAGCCACTGATGTCAGACGGTGATGTCAGCCACTGATGTCAGCCAGTGATATCAACAAGTGATGTCAGCCACTGATGTCAGCCGGTGATGTCAGCCACTGATGTCAGCCACTGATGTCAGCCACTGATGTCAACCGGTGATGTCAGCCACTGATGTCAGCCACTGATGTCAACCAGTGATGTCAGCCACTGATGTCAGCCACTGATGTCAGCCGGTGATGTCAACCGGTGATGTCAGCCGCTGATGTCAGCCACTGATGTCAGCCACTGATGTCAGCCACTGATGTCAACCAGTGATGTCAGCCACTGATGTCAGCCACTGATGTCAGCTGGTGGTCAGCCACTGATGTCAGCCACTGATGTCAGCCACTGATGGTAGCCACTGATGTCAGCCAGTGATGTCAGCCACTGATGTCAGCCGGTGATGTCAGCCACCGATGTCAACCAGTGATGTCAGCCACTGATGTCAGCCGGTGATGTCAGCCACTGATGTCAGCCGGTGATGTAAGCCGTTTATGTCAGCCACTGATGTCAGCTGGTGGTCAGCCACTGATGTCAGCCGGTGATGTCAGCCACTGATGTCAGCCGGTGATGTCAGCCGGTGGTCAGCCATTGATGTCAGCCACTGATGTCAGCTGGTGATGTCAGCCGGTGATGTCAGCCACTGATGTCAGCCGGTGGTCAGCCACTGATGTCAGCCGGTGGTCAGCCACTGATGTCAGCCGGTGATGTCAGCCAGTGATGTCAGCCGGTGGTCAACCATTGATGTCAGCCACTGACGTCAGCTGGTGATGTCAGCCGGTGATGTGAGCCAGTGATGTCAGCCACTGATGTCAGCCACTGATGTCAGCCACTGATGTCAGCCACTGATGTCAGCCACTGATGTCAGCCACTGATGTCAGCCACTGATGTCAGCCACTGATGTCAGCCGGTTATAGGATGATGTCAGCTGATGAAGTCAGCCTATGATGTCAGCCGATGATGTCAGCCAGTAATGTCAGTCAGTGATGAGCTGAACAAACTGCTGATCGACCCCCTGCTAGTCTTGCATATGGAAATATGCTCCAATCTAGTTTGACAATGTATAGAAACAAAATAAAAAGAATTCTCCCATGATGCATATATGTTTTAATAAAGTAAAGTGTAGTATACATAATCAAATAAAAGTTTTACTTTTAATTTGAAGTTTATAAACTTTATACAGTGTACTTTTAGTAAATGCATGACAGTTACAAGGGTAACTGTCATGATAAATGTAAGCTGCATATGCATATACACATACACATACAGCAAGATTGTTGGGTAATTTGAAAGAGGTGTGAAAAGGGGTAAATACATTTACTCTGCCCTTGGTCCATTTTTCTAGGCCAATGTGCAATGAAGTAGGGCAATAGCCTCAGGGCTCTTTGACTTCGTTTAAATTATGCTATTGCTTTCTTTCTCGAACATCTCAGGTTTTATTGAAATCATAAAAGTGGGTCTGCTTCATGAAGATGAGCTGTATCTACCTTAGCTTAAGATGTCCAAAGCAATGATGAGCTGTGGGTGTGTATCTCCTCTGTCAGCTTAACACAACTATTTCAAGTTGTTAAACACACAACTCCATCACACACAATCAAAAAACTTCATGCATCGCTATGTAGCAATACATTTATTTCTCTCTCTTAAGGCCCATTGGCCACTATGCCCTGATAACTTCTGACTACTGCTATTATAATTCAGCCAACCAGACTACCAGACCAATATTATGTTACAATGTTCAGGTCAATTATCAGCGTCCAGATATGCAAATTGCAATTTGCCTTCTAGTTTGTGTTTACATTGTTATCCCTTTGGTAGTGGTCTTAGTATTGGAAATGATCAGACTGCTTTAGAAATTTGTAGTTTTTGTCGTGAAATACATTTACTTCTAAGCAAAATACTGCTGACAAAACATCGATGATTCAGAAACTGACTATCAGCTTGATGGTGAATTTGAGATATCTTAATTGTATTCAATCTGAACCAGCGTTCTTTGCTTCAACAGATTGTACTGATCTTAAAGAAGCCGCTTCGGTGCGGTTGATACCAAGCGATGCATTACAATACATATATATGTATAGTTCCTTCGATATGTGGTTTAGTAACTGATGCTGTGAATTGATAAATTGCAGCAATAATAGAATAATGGACTGGCGATGAATTTATGTGTCAGCATTTTGGCATGATTTACATTTGGCCAGACTGCCAGGCTGTGCATTTTTTAATGGGGCTATTTACAGAGTTTAAAGCTATTATGTTACTTTATTTTATTGCCAACTATTTTATGCTCACTGAGGAGGAACATAAATTATGGTACATGTATTATGTATGTCTGAAAATTAATATAGTACTGCTATAAATTATAATTCTGTTAATAGGATTTATTGCATTTCAAGATTATACCAGTCCTTTTTGTGTCAAGTCATTGATGGTTTACTCCAATATTCTTCATGATATTTTCGTAGAGTGTCATATACAATGAATAGTGTCGAATATAGACAAGTTCAAACTCTGGTCAAACCGGTATTAAATGATGGGCATTCCTGACAGCATGGACTTTTTAGTCAGCAACAAAATGATGAATATGATTTTCCTTTTAGGACGGTTCCTTTTTCTAAGGCATTACTTGTGACTATTTTGAGTCAGGATTGATGTAAATCTGGCCTGACCGAAAGTATGGCTCAGTCACTTCGGCTCGATAAGCCAAAAAAAATTCCAGAATCCTTGAGGCTTTTCGTAAGATGTACATCATATGTACTAGCATACATGTATAGTATTTTGCATGTTCTTTTTACATGCAAAACTATGATATGTAACACAAAATCCTTGAAATTTTCTGCTGAGTTGAGTGAGTTTCATGATTCAAAGCATGGCAGCCAATATGACAGGATGGCAGTGTTGCTGCAATTTTGACACCTTATTTGAGGTCCACATGTTCCAGGTCCTCATATTCCACCTGCAACTGCCTTCACACTTCCTGAAAGTGTGCCTTGGGCTACCACATGACCTTGCAAACAAACGAGGGCAGGGGCAGCAAGGGCATGATGTCTAGGGCCCTTTGCCCTCCCTGTCCTAGAATCAACACATCAGCTTTTAGACTCGAGTCTGACTGATTCACTGCAGTCATGCAGGCCTTTCAACTTGAACCAAGGCTTTTTCAAGCAGGGAAGCAGGCTTAAGAGGCCCATAGCAAAAGGCAAGTGTATACACCTTAATGGGTCAATGGATTTATGGATTCTCGGGTGATTCTCAGTGATTCTCGAGCAATCCCGGTGAACCGACTCCACGATTTTAATATCCTGTGTTGAAGTGACGCCATTGAAAATGCCAGAAGGAGTCAAAAGCCTCGTTTATCTAAATATGCTAAAGGCGAAAGGCTCAACGTTGAAAATTGTCAATGAATGCTCCAGCACGATTCATGTGGCAGACAATAACTACAAGACTTTAGTCACTTTACTTCAGCTCTGCTGACTTGTGACTAGTTTCTTTGGTTCCCAATTCTCAAACACTGAGGTTATTGGCTTATTGTTCTGGTTAGGTGTGCCACTTGGTTGCAGCCAACAATCCAGCACAGGTATCAAGATTTGTCATTTTCATCAGGTTAGTGATTGATTGGCTTTTAATTGAACACAAGAATCAATATGTGGTGTTTCAAAGCAGTCCATTAATTCCATATTTATAACAGCGATCGACAGAGTTGAATTCGTTCAAAACATAAAGGTCTTGCAAAATTTGTGATCTATCTACTCCATTTGCCTTTTCTCAACCCTTTTGTCGCTTGTAAAATTTGACATGTATTCAAAATTTACACAATATGATGGGTTGGTACTCCCTGGTTTTCTATTGATTTTAATGATTGAGTATTGAATTTACCTGACCAGCAGTTGTAAACAACTGTTCAACAAGAGATCAGATGGGTAACCTTGATTTTTATCCTTTTAAAAATTCAGACCAACAGGCATAAGCGGTTCAAATTTGGCTTTTCTACTTAAATCAATGATTGGAATAAGCCTTATTGAATCCATCGAATCCAATAGATTCCATTTTATCTGAGCTAAGTCGATGTATTTGTGTTTTTAGTATTGTCAAAATTGATTGAGTCAATTTGAGTGGACGTGATGATTAGCAAGATAATGTTGGTGATTTTATACTATCTTCAAATTAAATGACATAATGTTTCAGTTTAATGTTTACAAAATTCAGAAATGACACAAAACATCTCTTTTCAGAAAAAAAAATTGAAACTTAATCATAATATATATGGCATACAAAATAGTAGTAAAGCGAAATTGACATGTAATATGAGATACCATATTGTAGATCACAGAAAAAATATTGCAATATAGCAACAACATTAGCTATATAATGATTAGGGAGTCTAGTCTGTAAATTAACAACAGCAATATCACTGAGCTGACATGTCTCCTTACACCCTGAGTGACCTTCTAAGCATCTTTAGAGCTTCTTTTCAGGAGCTATACGAGTAGCTTTTCAGTGACTTTGTTGTGTCTGCAGTTCTGAAACTCCCTCTTTTTATCAGGCTGTCATTGGGTGTCATGAGAATGGAGGTTTGCTGAGTATGTCTCAGACCATTGCTTATCTGTGAGGGCAGCTGTCACCAATGTGTGTTGTGTGTCCTCAGCAGGGTGATGGCCTTCTACCATCTATGGAACATCTTCTGGAGGATTTTTGCAGCATCTGTCAGGAACTATAGAGGAGGTGAAGGCACTGTCAGTCTGTGTGAGTCTATGGTGAGACAGTCAAGAGTTAAGGTTGGATCGAAGGACTTCGACAAGATTGGGGAGTTTTAATGTGCTGATTTTAATGTATTGCATAATTTGTATTCAATTGTATTACAGTCTTTGTGACCACCAAATTATTCCCTTTAGTTTAATTTGTAAATAAATTTGAAAGTTGTGGCAGCTTTTGTAAAATAGTTGGAAGTTGTCATAATGTAAGGCATAAGAACAATGAACACATTATGTATAAATCTTATTTAAAATTTTGTATTGAGGAATTCTGGTTTTAAAGTTTTGAATGTCTTGGTTGTTTGTAACCATGAGGCATATGATTTAGACCTGCCACCAAATGTTCAGTCTTACTGGTCTAATATTGAATTGCCAGCCTTTCATTACCCCAAATTCTTAGTGATTATGCAGAAGATTTACATGTTTGCATTTTCTTCATGGCATGAGCCACCCTGGGCCACCCAGGGCCAGTTTAATATTTGCAATTTGTAAGAAAGCCCATATATTTTTGCATTAAGCCTTGAATATTAAATGAACATGGAGCTTAAGCCCACGGTGAATCAATCTACATACATGTACAAAAAATATATTGTAACTAAGATTTTATGAAGTTATCAGAGAATGAGAAAGAACAGATATTGAAGGAATTGATTGAGTAAAATTATTTAGTGTTGAATGTCTGAAAATCAGTTTGAAATTGCCAATTACGCAGCGCGAGACTCGACTTTCAACCAAAGAATTGAAACTTTTTCCAAGAACGTTGTGGAAACCAGCCAGAAAAGTTACAATCGTAAGTTTTTAATTCGAAATGCCTTTTAACATGTTAAAAGACATGAGAAACTCATGTAATGAAATATCATCCATAAGGCGTTAAGCCCGGCTTCTGGCTCTTCCAGATTTTATGTCTCATTCGTTGGATTTGAAATATTGGCCATTGATTTTGATTTTTACATCAATATGAAGTTGCACTAGTCTCTTTTGTCGGTAACATTGATGTGTTGTTTTATGCAAATGTTTTATGTACCAAAACCATTGAGCCTTGAAGATATATACTTCAAAGATTTAAATATATATGGCACTTTAACCCTTTGGTCAAAAAGTTTGTTTCAAGTTTCCTGGGTTTGCCTTTGGCTTGTCATTTGCCAAATGTTCCCTCAAGAGAAATTTCGGAAAGTTAAAACGAAAACTGTTTGAATTGTTAAGCTGTGACTCAAAATCACTGTCTACTTTTTACTGCACAGTACTTTTTACATAGCAAGTATAGAACAGTACAGTGCTTATGTCAAACGTATGTGAAACGATGAAGCATATTGACCGTTGACCTGGGTTGGAAATAATGAGACCATTATGGAACATATCCGGGACTAATGGTTAACCCATTATGATGCTGGTCCTGTCTCCATGCAATGCATGCCTCTGTAAAGTCATATTTCAAGCGTGTGCTTGACTGCTTGTGCCTTATTTTCACATTAGTACTTGTTATATATCTAAAACATTCGATTCGTTAATAGGGTTGATGTGAAAATGCTGACCATTCACCATTGCATGAGAATTTGCAAAACATCGTTCTCACATGGTGAAACTTTTGGCTGATGGTACAGCGTAGCATTCTTATATTTTTATATTTTTCTCCCCAAGTTCTGGAAAATATGTGGATGCAAATTTCAAAAGTATGAATAAAGGGCATGTACAATGAGGTTACCCGGGGGTTGTCAATTATGATGCAGTTTGGAAGTTATGGCGGCTTATGTGGAAAGTCGTGGCAAGGCAAAACGTGGCAAGGCAAAACGGGACGAGTTGTGTCGCTTGATGTAGCGCACGGTGCATTGTGGAGTGACATTGGGCTTCTTTAATCTATGCGATGCTACTGTCAATGCCGCTGTCTGTTGAGGAAAAAGTTGCCTGATGGAATTCCCTTGATGGAAGTTGACAGCGAAAAGAAGTCAATACACATACATGCCAGGGGTTTGAGCGTCAGGAAGCCTTGGGCTCATCTAAAATAGATGGTAGGGCGGTGAGGCTTGCAGGTCCTTCAAAGACTGCACCAGCTTCTCCATGCAAAACCCATTAATCTTGCTTATGCACTTGACTGCAGGTTAAGGCTGCTGTGGAAAGCTCCTTCTGTAGATGGTTACAGCACTGCACCAACCGGTTACAACCCTTCTCATCCAGACTCAGCAGCTCAGCTGAGTAAGTGCCAAGTCAGTGCTGAGCTCTTCGATTTGCATCATAATCTGATTCACTCATTGCGCCTAATATCATATGTAGTAATTCATTGCACCGCTGTCAATACAGGATCAATTCAGTCAAGAATTATTTTATAGCATATCTTCCATATGGAATATGCGGATAGTGATACAAATTATAAATGAATAAAAGCGACATTGCATGGTGCTGCTTTGATGACTCTTTTCAGTTTGTAGCTCATCAACCGACATTAAGAACAGAGAGCGTCATCCAGAATTTGCATTCAGTAGCAATCTTGCTGAAGAACTGACTCATGAGTCATGTCTACTTAGATCTTGGTGGTTTTAACCCTCTTTTACTGAGTTTTAGGGACGTGAATTGAATATTTGTTCCCTTGGGACAATTAGTGGGGATTAAAGTTAAATCAGGATTAAGCGATTCTGCTCGATGTGTTGTTTATGTCCATTCTCTTCGAGGAGTGTCAAGATTGGATTAGAAAATTTTCACTCTTGTACTGAATGAATCTCTCCGGCTAGGCTTACTTAAATTGGCAACAATATTGATCGATGATTAATTGAAAAATTAATCATCACCCAACAGCAGCAGATTACATCATTATTAGGCTAATACGGAGTGATGATAATGGTGAAATTGGTGTTCGAGTGGAAAGTCGCTTTCATTATTTTCCTCTAATCATCTAGAAATCTCAAGGGTTGACATTTTGCAATCAGGCAAGCATGAAGATAACCACAGGAACTTGTTGAGTCTTGAATATTTTAAGAAGTTCTTTGAGATTATTGAATTAGATATTTGAATTTGACTCTGTGAGTTATGAGTTACTTATTGCTCATGACATGATTGACTGATAGTTTAATTTCTTATTCTTTCAGTGCTGAACTTTTTGACTTCTGAATCATTTCTTTCTGGTTTGACTCTCAGTCTATGTGGACTTCAGAGTGAGAGTTATTGGTGTTTCATTTCTTGGCTGTTTCTCATCCTTTTTGGAAGTGATCAGGAATTCATGAATGGTTTCTAATTCCCTTTGATCTAGAGCTGTGGGCTTGCAGTTACTTGTGGTGTCCCAGCGAGACTCCAGGCAAGTTGCCGAGTCAGTTATTAGCTGGCTTGGATGTCTGGATTGATCAGTTTCTTTGGGTTTTTGGCTGGCCTGGTTGTTGGCTGACTGACTTGGGTTGATAGCTGGCTGAGTCTGTTATTAAATGATTGAGTTGCCCTGTTGCCTTGCTTAGTTGGTTGGCAGCTGGCAGAGTTGTTTGACAGCTGTCTATGTGTCCAACAAGTTGTTAGCTGACCGGTGCACTGAAAAAAAGGTTTGTGTGAAACAGACAAAACGAACGTTAGCTGGTGTCCGTCCAAAATTTTGTGTAAATTCAGACAAAAGGTATGTGTATATTTGACATTTGATTGTCAATCTTGACCAAAATTTTGTGTGATTTGATCAATGAAATGTCAAAAATACACATACCTTTTGTCTGAATTTACACAAAATTTTGGACGGACACCAGCTAACGTTCGTTTTGTCTGTTTCACACAAACCTTTTTTTCAGTGTGCGTTTTGTTAAAATTTGTTGAGTTGGATGGTTGTTGAGTCATTTTCAAGCTTACTGAGTAAGTGGTAAGCTGGCTGAGTTGGTTATCAGATGGTGGCTGAATCAGTTCCTAGCTGGCTGAGTTGGTTGTTGGCTAGCTTTGTTCGTTATCAGCTGGCTGAGTTGGTTGCAATTTGTCAGATTGCTGCTTCAGTTCTTAGCTGGCTGAGTTTGTTGTTGGCTGGCTTTGTTCGTTATCAGCTGGCTGAGTTGGTTGCAACTTGTCAAATGGCTGAATCAGTTCCTAGCTGGCTGAGTTGGTTGTTGGCTAGCTTTGTTCGTTATCAGCTGGCTGAGTTGGTTGCAATTTGTCAGATTGCTGCTTCAGTTCTTAGCTGGCTGAGTTTGTTGTTGGCTGGCTTGGAGTAAGCTGAGGCAGGTTGTGTAACTAACTAACAATTGGGCCTGGGGTGATGTCCTTTTTTCCAGGTGCCTGATGTTTGTTAATGCAGCAAAATGCTAAGTTGTTGCAAGTTGTCGCGGGTTGTTGCAGATTGTCGGTCGTGTGATGCGGTCTTTTCCATGCAATGTCTGATCACCTGTAGGCCCCTGGCTCTACTTTCCACTGAGCACAGCTCAACACACTGAGGACATAGACACATGAGGACACGGACACACTGAGCAGCAGCACACAGTAACATTTCCCCCCTGGCTACCTGATGCTCTCTGGGGATGCTTCTTCTCCTTTCCCATTAGCAACATACTGAACACACTTCCTTTTTTCTCTTGTTGTTACAGCATTTCTTTCTCTCTCTCTTATCATCTTCTTTCTAGCATCTCTTTTTCATTTGTTCTTTTATTTTTTTAGGGTTCCTCTGGCTTTTCTGTGCATTGCTTTCTCTATGTTTGTTGATTTGTGCGTTCGACAGACAATTGCGAACACTTGTTGTTCCTTATATCGAGAGTATTGGCTTAGTTTCTCTTTGGTATTTCCAGATTGAACAACTGGGAACTCGTTACCCATTACCTTTTCCACTAAGCCCTTTGTCATGATCACAATAACCATAGATTTGTGTCAATATTTTGCAATTTCCTCTGATTTTACAAGATAACATAGCACAGCGGAGAATAAATCCAGTCCTTTATCAGAACTATTATTCTAGACTTACAACACTGGAAACTCTTTACCTCATTGTTAACCTTCAAGGCAGTTGATAGAGGGAGAATTTAGTTCTGTTGTGCTGTGATAGTTGCTATACCAGGGCTTGACCTCTGAGAATTATTGGAAACTATCCGCATTGCTGCTAATATTTATTAGAAATGAAAATTCAGTTGTCCACTTCACTTCTTGAGCATGTTGAGAGGGCTGGTACTAGGTCTTATCAAAACTTCCGTGGTTTTAACTTGGAATTTTTTGCATCTCGAGTTGGTGTTAAGAGATACTTGACAGATATTGCTTTGTATCTTATTTTTAAATATTTGCAGGATAACCTAAATTCCTTTGGTTGTTGCATGAATTCGTTAGTTATACAAAGATCAAGTTCAGGAAATCCGTCACGACTTGCTACCTTTTGTAAACATTGACTCTGAATTACAGAAGTGCTCGGTCTCCTTGTATCTAGTCGTAACTAAACATTTGTGTGTGCAGTTTTGATAAGGACTTTTTTCGTGGTCTTCCGGCACAATCACAGTTATCTTGCGTGTTTCTTTCTGTCGCATGCATTTCATGAAACATCTTTACATATTACAGAATGATACAGATTTTCATATCCAAAGAAGTTGCGAAGAGTCGTGCTTATGCTTGAATTTAACAGATAAGTGGGAAAGTATCTGTCCCAAACGGTGTTGGCTAATCTCTTAATACACTAGAACTACTGTTACATCATGCTGGTATCACCGTTTTATCATGGGAATATCAGACAGATCTTGGAAAGATTTTAAGCCATGTTCACAACTTTTTTACAGTGGATATGTTCATAAAATTGCAAATATAGTAGTCTGGCTGAATTTACATAACAGTTGTGGGTTACAGATACAGGATACACCTCTTTTTGTCAACTGATACACCTTTAGAAAGTTCAAACCTTTTGCTGAAGTGCGCATAGTGATTTCCCTGTAAAATTAAGTTAACAATTTAGTTTGAAGAGAGCGCCCGAAACTTCACTTGCAATTTACATATTTCTAGTTCCAAATTATATGTAGACTCTTCACCAACGTCATTTTTGCCATCCACTAAGAAATGTGGGAAATTAACCTAAATTCCATTATAGATTGCCATCGTATGTTTTTTTGTTTAAAATTTGTTCTCATCAGGGACTGGGCTAACCATTAGCTAGATCACTATGCCTCCAAAATGCTATAATTATGTCTAACAATAGCTTCAGTGCTTTTGGTGCATCATTGACAAGTACTTTTGTTCGTCGCCGCAATGAAAAGTGGGAAAGAATCCTGAATTGGTGATACACCGCTGTCATATTTTGTAAAATAACTTGGCAAAATGTGTTCTCACTGAAGAATGAACTAACCACCAGCTTAATCGTGAATTATATCCAAACCAGTATGTCTAACAGTATGTACTGCTTAACTGCCATTGGTGCATCATTGACGAGACTTGAGTAAAGCTATTCAAGTGTAGACGAACATGCAGCGGCTGATGAAAAAGGCATCTTATGTTGTCCGTCAGACTCCGTCTGCTGATGTGGGGCACCTGAGCTGGTGTTGTGTGTGACCTTTTGCTAATGAGGTCTTTTGTGGCAGTCACATCATTAAAAAGTGCTGTAAATAGCAACAAAGGAAGTGTTCTGAAAATTGCCACTGCCACAAATGCATTAATCATCAGGTATATATGGCAAATTGCCTGGCAATACGCAGTGTTAAAAGCTAATAAGTGTATGTTCTTAATTTCCTATCGAGGAATGCTCTATCATGGTGCACTGGGGAGATGTTATAGACATTCGCATAGAAGTAGACTTTCGATTCTTCGGCAAGTGTATTTGTGGCTAAATTTTGTTTTGACGGTAGTCCTAATTATTTATATTAGAAAGCTAAATTTTTGTTAGTTCGATTTCAATTTGGCGGAGGGATACAACAAACTAAAATTTTAGTTATACGCCGAAAAGAACAAGGTATATAACCTGACACATATATGCATACTGGAATTTTGACATGGGTCATTTTTGTTATTGGTTGAAAGATAAAGTAATCAAAGATACTCTGGCATTAAGTGGACAGTGAGTAGGACAGTGGTATGTTAATCGAGTTATAATAACAAGGTGGTATGTTGACCTATTTGCATTAACATTGTGATAATGGACTTAAACAGAGCACTCTTTGTATGATCAGATCTGATCCGGCAGTGATTTTGTCATTCTATGTTTGCTCTTGATATCAGCTTTGCACAAGATAGACCAGTGCCATTCATTGACCAATGGTCAGTATGTGTACTTTCAATGATCTCTCCTTGTAAGGTGACTTGGGTCATGGTAGCCACTGGATATATATTTCGCTGATTTTGGCGTGTCCACAATTTTCGGTCAAGAATGTCGTGTTGAATACATGTGATTTGACCGATTTGAAGTGATTCGGATCGTGGATAACATGCAAATTCAAGTATATTTTCACAAATATATACGCCTCATCAAATATCAAATGCAAATGTCCATAGGTCAACTTCAACATGCCAACTTTCAAGCTATTTACTGCATACCGGTTATCTGTTTAAATCAGATAAAAGTGCTGTTATCGGACTAAAATATATGGTTAATTTTGGTAATATCAGTCAAGTTTTGTTTGCTACCTAAATTGCTAGAATATTCGGCTTTATTTCATGTTCCAGTTGCATGATAATTTGATAATGTAGATTCTTGGAGGCCAAAATGACCTTTGCATGGGAATTGCTATTAGAGTAGCTGTTATACACTGCTATAGGGCCTTGTTAGAATAACCTGGAGGGTGGAGACTGCAACTAGAAAGTACAAAATCTGCCATAAGCAGTCAGGGAAATTATCACCAGCTGATGACAGTCAATGTCCTCAGCCCCACATGACAATCACCCTAGCACTGTCATCACCCTCCCATGACACTCTCAAAGTGTCATGGCCCAGCCATGACTTTGGCAGTGCTCAAAATCACCTTTGACTGGCTATTTAAAAAGAACTACTGCAACTATCACTTCCAAACTTGGTATAAAGTTGTATCACAGTGTCAACTAACTCTATGAATTTTGGCAGACCTATCCATTACATAATGAGGAAAAGAACCCGAAGGCTCCAGAGAAATTAGGAAATTGTCATCAGCTGCTGATGACTTCGCAGTATTTCGTGAAATTGGATAGAATGAAGTCCCGTTACTGTCATGCTGCTGTGTGGTGAGGATGGCTGCAAAGAGATCCGACTTTCTTCTGAGACCCAACTGATCAACCCCATACACTCAATCATCCTGTCAGGGCCAGGACTTAGCTTGAAATGCAATTGTCATCACATGCTGGTAATTTCCCTGACTGATAAGGGTCTGGTTGTAGTCATGAGTTGGCTTACCCAGGTTACTCTTGTGGTTTTGCCCTACAGTAAACTGCATGTTTGAGGGTGCTTTATTTTTGGCTAATTTGTCCCAGGTGATCCTTGACTTCTAGGGTCTTCAGTTCTCCTCATGCTTGTGATGGCACACATCTAAATGTGCTTGCAATTTCTCTCTTTCTTTCTTCTTACAATTCTTATAAATGTTAGACCATTGCACTCACATGAGTCAGAAATTCTCACTTGCCCAACAGATATATAATATATACATGGACATATCTCCAAACTTCAGGCTTACAGGTTTCACGCTGTGAAAGAATATTGTAAAATATTAAAAATATGTTATGCTTTTTCTTAGAGCATGTACCAAATGAAATCTCATCTGAGCACAGTGAGTAATGTTTCACTCAGTCACAACGTCACATAGACCTTAGGACATGAATACAGTATAAGGAGTCGCAGCGTAATAGAGAAGAAATTAATTTGAAATGCAATGTGAAACTTAATTCAATTGAAATTATAAGAGAAAGAAAATTCCAGTTTTATCTCACAATTGCATTATTCAGACTTCACATATGATATCTAGTTGTGAGTTGGAATATGCATGTAACTTTAGAGTTTTTCGGAGAAAGATAATGAAATTCAAAGTGATTCATCTTCTATTCCAAAGATGGAATTATGACAGCTATATTTGGTTGACAGTGACTTTCTTGTTCAGCATCAATGCAATTGTAAGCATTATGCTAAGTATCATATTCAGAGTCATCAGATTATGCAAGATATTTCTCTCTGAAGTTGAATCTTTTTAATGTGGGTGGTCTGGATTCTGGAATACCATATCTCAATTCTGGAGTGACAAATATACACCTTTATTTATATACACCACTGTAACACCAATATGAATTCCTCCATTCATAGCATTTTGTGTAGTATGATAAATTTTAAAGAGCTCAAGATTCAGAAGTCATCACTCATCAGGACAACATTGTTGCAATTTCAAAATTTAAGTTGGGACTTTATGGGTTCAATGTCTCTTTGTGCAATTTAAGTGCTTTGGGTTATTCTTACATTTGTTGCTATATTTTGGAAATTGACTTTTGGAAAGATCTTGAGCTCAATGTCTCAAAGGAAAAGCTTCAGCCCTTTACAAGACCAGAAATGACACAAATGGTCTCACAAATAGTCATACAATATGGAGATTTAGAGGGTGGGAGATGCATGAACCACTGCTCCAAAGAGATGTATCAGGTGTCTTTATAGACTACACATAGACTCCAGTCCCTCCTATGGCCTTCATACAGACTTTCTCAGTCATATTGTGTTTTGTAGGCTCATTTACTGCCACAGTGAACTGGTGAAGTCACAGAGTGATAGGAATGCCCCTCTCCTTTATGCAAACATTTACATAAACACCTTCACAATTATGTCAACCTTTTTATGTGCAGACAAAACTGTGTAGGATCCGAGTGAGATCTGAGTGGGATCTGGGTGTAGAGTCACTCTAGTCAGTATGCATTGGATTGTGACAGAATAAGACTGAAAAATAAGACAGCGAAAGTGGTCTAGTTACATTCTGTTTGCATTTACTCGTCTTCCAGATCACCTTGACATATTAACTTTCTAACTGGTTTACGCAACTTTACTTTAGGAAAATACTCCGAGAGGCGTAACCGATTACTGCAAAATTTCAGTGCAAATGTACTGATACTATAGAATAGGATTCATTTGATAGAAAGACATATGCATTGTATTTGCCATGCTTCTGCTCAAATAAAGAATAATTTGAATATTTTGTGTTTCGATAAAGATTAAAGTGATCTTTTGTGATAAAGTAATAAATGAAATTGGTTACAAAAGTTTACTTACCACAGAGTGTGCCTTTCTAAAATTTAAAGTATATACCTGAAGACTTTCACTTCAATAATAGAATTTTCAGAATTCCGATTTGAGATACTTGAAACTTGGGAGTGCGTTTAGCAAGAGAAACCTGCAACTTCAGCCTAGGAAAAGGGTTTTCAAATTTACCATAATAGGACTCCTGGATCATGTTTTATTATTTGCATAGAAGCATTTGTTTTATGCTCTTACATGTTCACCTGTACTTGTCTGCAAACATGATGAAGAGTTGCCATCCACTTTATGTTTCTATGTCAGGAAAATAATGGCTTTTTTGCTCTCTCTTTTTATTGCAACAAAAAAAATTTAAGCTTTTTATCCTTGGTTTTTCAAGTGTAAAACTCTGTGAGATAGTATTTCTCTTTTTTGAGGGCAAACTAAAACATGATATAGTTTTATACCCCAGAAACACTGAGGTCTGAAGCTTCAGATATACAGGGGGATTCCCAATCCAACATATCTACATGTATAACATGATGAATAGCCTTGGTGACATATAATATATTAAAGGCTGTGTTTTGGGAAAAAATCTGGTGAAGCTCTTCGAGTTTTGTAGATGAAGAGGTACATAATTATTGGAATAAAAGTTCACTTTACCAAGATTTTGGAAAAAACATTTATGATCTAGTTACCTAACTAGCGAAAAATAAAATGCATTCGCTGGTGTAATTATATTGTCAAGCATTTGGTTAGCTTCAACTAATTCGACCTTTGCAGTAAAATGAAAGTTATTTTATGGTAAAAAACTTTTTTTTTTTGACAATTGGGAAAATAGTTTCAATGCTCCAGTAAAGAGGACATTTTAGTGATCAGATGACTACTAGTTTTAGACAGTCATTGTTAGTAGGGTTATTGTGAGTTAAGATATATAGTTACACAAATAACTAGGGTTTTTTTCCTTCCAAGTAAAAAAAAAGTTATTAAAGCAATTACCATTAGTGCAATTGAACCATTGGACATGCAATTTCTGAATTTTGTGCGGTTTGTAATGGCCCATGCTCCACTCTGATATCTATGATAATACTCTGTCAGAGAGTGTTAACCACTGGAACTGGCGTTGAGTCATGTTTTTAGTGTAAAAAGTTCTGCCATTCCATGTTTAAATAATTATCTCATTTTTGGATGGGACAAAAGGAGTAGGCATATTCCCACGTACACCATGCTATGACAACTGTCAACATTTGGACCAAAATTGCAGCTAAAAATGAAGAGTTCTTGATCTGTTGAGGTCTGTAACTAGGGGTGCTGTCCATTTTAGTATGACTTTTTGTCACTGAATTGTCAGTCTTTGAGGGAGGCTTTTTGAATGTTTTTGTTAAAAGAAGTTTAAAAAAGTTAAGACTAGCTCCAAAAAAGTTAAAAGGTTACCCCCACTGCTCATCCATGTACATTGGGACTATGATTTTGAGTAATTTAGTGGAATGGCCAAAAACAGTATTTCGACAGACGAAAAATGGAGTGACGGTGGGGTTGCGCCCATTGGACTGTAGGAGGGTTAAAAATATTCGGAATAAAATTATCATTTTAAAGTGGGATGAGATGTCAAGCTTGACTTGTTTTCAGTGGCCTTGGAAGTATTCCATGAAAAGTGAAAACTATTACACTATAACTAAAACTTCTAAACCATTTCAATATCTTTGCCTGTCATACCAGCTGAGAAAGTTATGTACTTTTTCTTACGCATGAAAAAAAAAGTGCATAGTGAATGAGCAAGTTTGTTATTATAATAATGAGACCACTACTAGTTTTCTCCTCGGATGAATATGTGCCAATGTATACTGAAGGCTCCAGGATCTGGTCTATTTTTATTAAAACTTCATACATGTGCACAATGGACATGTTATCAATATTAATATGTTAATATTTACATTCATATTACTTAAGATATATTCTATGAAAATAGTGGAAGGTGGAAAGCCGAGTTGCAGTTGACTTCTTAATATGTGTATTTTTTGACATTCATGTGTGACTTGGTGTTAAGAATATACTAGTCGACTTTCATGCGAGAGCACAAAATATTTTAGTTTTAGTCTTTTTTGTCTCCTTTCTCTGAGTTTCCCTGAAGGCTATTTAATGTAGTAGCGTTATATAGGGTAAGGTTCTTTGAGTCGGACACTTTTATTCTGTACATCTTTAAAAAGTGATATATTGCTTGGCCTATGGGTTATTGATTGTCAACCAGGGCCTCAAATTAAAGGCTTTTACTAAATCTAACAGAAAAGTGACAATTGGGGCAGCACAAGAACTAAATTAGTGGCTAAATTTCTGAAATAAAAAATGACATAGGGTATCTTTGAGTCGGACAGCTGTGTTCTAAAAACATGAAATCAAAGATACATGTGCTTTAGAGTCTTCCCTTCAATTCAAAAAGCCCATATTAGAGCACAGAATATGCCGAGCTTACTCCTAACTGAATGACAAAAAAAAACGCAAGTCATATTAGTACCATAGGCCAGTAAAAGATAGCTGAAACATGACAAAATTGTGCAAAAATTCACCAATTTCTGACACTAACTTGTGAGAAAAACGGATTTTTTACCCTATCTATGAAGCCATGAAAACCACACTTTACTTATTAGTATCCTGCTGAAACTTGTTGAACATCTGAAGGAGGTCTTAAGCTAAAGATTGGTACCAAATATATAGGTATAGGAGCTCTCAATTGGCCAATATAGTCCAACAAAAAGTGTCCGAGTCAAGGTTACCTTCTCTAAGTGTCCGACTCAAAGAACATTACCCTATAAGCGTAGATATAATGTGAAATTAAAGAGTTAAAACATTCACAAATAGATCTATGCATGTATACAGTGAATCACCTACTCTGGCCTTGGAAGAATAGTGTATTCCTCAAAGCAGTTTCTAACCTTGGAATAGAAAAAATCAATTGAGAAAACCCACCCAAACCCATCTACCTTTGTGGTATGATGGATCCATAACAACCCCTTATAACTCTGTGGTGGTAAGTAGGATTGTAGGTTGCAATATATATATATTTAGAAAAAGGGAACAGCAAAAAATGATGACAAAAAAAATAAGATGAAAAGAAAACATGTTGCATTTCACATTCACATATCTGTCTGTTGTCTCTCCTCACATCTTCAGTGTATTTTTGGGTCTTTTTCTCTTAGCTTCTCTTTCTTTTTTAAGCTTTTTTTCTTGTCTTTCAATTTGCCCAGAGGCCCTAGAGCTCAGGATGTTCCCATCGGATAATCTGGAGATAATCTGGAGTTTGTGGAACACAGCAGAATGATGTAGGATAATGCTGGAACTTCTCTGGATGATGTCTGAAGGAATTCTGTTTCCGAAAGAAAAAAAATCTCTTCTCCAGTTACTGCTCCACCTTGTTTGTTTGCAGCTTGTTCCTCCACATTGCAGATGGGCTGACTAATAGCTCCACCAAATATCTCACTTTGAAAAAAGCTGTATAACAAGTGGCCAAAGACTAAAGTGATTTTTCTGAAACAGACACTGATAGACATGCTGATAGACAGCATGGAGAGGGTGACTGAAAGAGTAGAAACTTTCTGTGGAGGATAGTGAGGATTCTGGTAAAGGATGAGAGATCGTGAGTAATGGTATAGAGTGACACTTCCAAAAAAAAGCTAACCGACACAAACTGAGGATTGAATTTCGATTTAGGCTGGGCGTACTACAAGACCTGAGTCACTATTTTGATGTCCGGGTACATTGCTTAGAAAGTATGAAAGTACAATACAAAACATGAGATGCTTCTTATAGTTCCAACTTCTTGGTGCTTGGTGCGAATCAGCTGATAAAGATCTTCTCCTTTTGCTTTTTCCTTGCAAAAGTCTACAGAGTAGGCCTTTTTGTAATTCATAAATGATATTGTCTCATTGAGTTTGAGGACAACAAATGAAAATAGTAGTTTTGAGTACAACAAATGAGCATACTTTCAGATTATATTATCATCTCTTTAAGAGCCATGAAATCAGGTGTCAACTGCACTCAAAACTTCATCTTGTTGGAACAAGTTTCAGGAGCCACATGGGATGCAGATGGCTTGGCATCAGTCAACACTGCTCTTTTTAAAACCTTTCGCTTGTTATGAGAAAGAGGAAAAATATGAGATAGACACAAAAAATGACAAAAAGAGAAATAGAAAAATAGAAGGTTTTCTTCCATGTCAGTGCTCTGGTCTGCTTTGGATCTGGCCTAGTTCTGTTGTATGTTTTTCGAAGTATTTTTCATCTTTTTTATTTTATTCATGAATGTTAAGGTAAACAAATATGCCATTAAATAGCTTTAAATGCATGGGTAGTGACACTCATCATAGACATTAATGGTCTCATGTGTATATAGAATATATACGGTGTATTATAGAATTTATAGTTGTCTGTGAGATTTGTGTGTTTCAGACGTTCAATTACACTTCTTGCAATTGATATGGACAATTGAGATTTGATGTTTCTTAAATTTGGAGCTTTGAGCTGGATGGGCAGATGTGTTGTTGGTCCTAAGCTTTATGTCACAGAAGGGTAACTGAGTTGAACTGACCAATCATTGGGCTATTAGCATTATTAGACCTCATGAGTGTACTCCAGAATGTACAGTAAATTGCAGTTTCTTATTCTCCGTATCAATTGCAAGGAGTGTAACCTTGAGCGAAACAAATTTGCCATTACAATTCTGAAAGAGCGATGCGAGAAAGCATTGTGGCCATTTGGTTGCGGTCGTAAATCTCAACTGATTGAAAATTATGGCAAGGTTGTTTTCTGAATGTCTGAATAAATGATTGGGTTCCCAAATTGAAATTCATATCGTCTGGACTCTCAAGGCAACAAACAAGGTGGCAACAAACAAGGTGCCAGTAAACTGTGTGCGAGCCTTTGGGAAATAAATATTTTGAGTCTTAAAATTCTCTGAAATCATCATCAAAATGGTGCTCCATTGTTTTGCCACAAAAATGCAGCTTTTAAACAAATTAGATGTCTTGCAATACATTTCAATGATTACAGTAAAGTTCTTGTTTTTGTTTGAGAGTTGAATTAGAAACACCTTATTCCTTGTAATGTTGACGGTCCCGTATTTTGGAGATGACCGTCATCAGTACCACATAAGCTTATGGGGTACTGCCATTTTAAAGGGCACAGTTGATTGCTTACCATGATCACAAACCATAAAATAAAAAAAATAGATAAAATGTTGATTGTAGGTCAAGTAGATTGTGTTAATAGTTGTAATTTGTGACATTGTCTTCCAAGTGTCCCATGTTCACGGTGTCGGTCTATGTGCTCTATCATAATCATTATCATACAATAATGTAATACAGTTTATACACTGAAACACAGAAATTGACCATTTGCAATATTTCCGTAAATACTTATCCATGCCTCCTTTTCGTGTGTTTCAGACGACAACTGTTGCTTGCGGTGCCTGCGCTGCTTGACCAGAGTGCCATGTGCCACCCTCTGCTGCTGGGTCTTCATGCTCCTGTCCGTGTGCGCCTGCGGAGGCTCACTCATCATCGGAGCAGAGAAGACAAGGGCCCTCCTTAATGAGGATAAAACTTTGTAAGTATCGGTAGAGTTTGCATGTAGATACTGTGTATTATGTGCATCATTAATTTCAATCATTATTTGTAGGTATGTTCGTGATATATGTATACAAAAAGCTAATTTTGGTATGGTGGCTTGACTCTGTAGCTTTATCTCAGTGTTAAATAACTTTTGCCGGGAGATCCACCAACAACTACTCAATAGTTGTATAATCACTTTTATCAGCGCTTGGTCAACATAAGGAGTCACAAGGGTAGACCAAATTTTATATATAAAACATGTTATTACTTCAAGATGGCTTTCTTTTTTAAATTCCTTTTTTAAAGAAGAGTCCCAAAATGTTTTTTTGTATATATTGGATCATTACGTATCAGTGATGGCTTTAAGTATTAAGTATTGACGAGTTCATGAACTTGACCATTTTTGGGTTGTTGACATTATAGGAGACTTTTAAAAAAAACTAAATAATGTAGCATTCCATTGGTTTTGTGGAGTATTGCTTTATTTCGAAAAAGAGCAATGATCGGTCACTTTGGGCTGCAATTAAAGAAAATATTGGACAGTATTTGGATATACGCCATCTTTTGGGTATTTCAGGTCTTTAAAGATTCTGTATGCCATTACCAGCTTCAAAGACCCTTTTGTAGTTCTGTCCAAAAGATGACAGAATGCGTTGGCATTGATTCTTGAATTGTAATGCCGTAATTAATATGATGCGGGGTTGGATGGCAAGCTTTGAAACTCATAATGTACAAAGTGAAAGAATATCCGATTGATCTCCTTCATTTATCCCATTTATTTATGGAGAAGAAATATATTATGCGCTCTGTGGTATTACACTAAAGTTTTACTGCGTCGATCATCCTTGCATTCATGGAAGCTGTCTGACATTACCTATCTGGAGTTACCTATCCTTTAAGCTCAGATGTTACCTGTAATTATTGTGACTAACAAACTAATGTGATTTAAAAGGGACCGTTCATAGGGCTGCACGATATATCGAAATGATATCGATATCGCGATATCCCATGCCACGATATTGATATCGTGCAAAACACGATATTCACGATATCATTATTTTCAAAAATTGTCAAAATACAACACAATTTTTGGGCCGCCGAATGCCGTTTCGGCGGCAAAAACGGCCATTAAACGTCCGTAGAAGGTGGCGAAAGGTGCCAAACCATTAAATTTGAAACATTTTAACGTTTATTTGATGAAAATCCGACCAGAATTGACGAAATTAGCAAGAAATTGTGGAAAATCCGAAGCATGCTGCTGCATGCAGTTCTCCCTGACACGATCTGACCTACTGAGGCGCGGGGTCCCACTGGTAGGCGCAGGGAGCAGTCAGTTGAGGGAGCAGTTCTTTATTTTTACCAAATATCGAAAACGATATCGTTATCGACAATTTAACCCCTAATATCGATAGCGACCATTTTTCCAATATCGTGCAGCCCTAACCGTTCATTATATATAATATGCTCTAATCATTACAAAGAAAGAAGATATGTCATGAAACTCATGTTTGATATTTGGCATTTGAAAGTTGCCTGTTTTCCTGTTATCTGATTTATTTCTCTTGATGTAATTGTTTCCTAATTATTTTCATCATGAAACAAAAGTAGACAGGTAGTTCTAATGAATCTGATGAAGCACGTACAGTCTTCAAAGCATCCTTGTCATTGTCAGAATCATTCCAACAATGTTCATCAAACTGAATATGACAATATTACATCTTTTCGAAACCAATGCATGTGTGAATTTCTATCCGTTGCATTCGCAAATTTCTATCTTTCTCTCATTTTTCTCTTCTTGTCTTTTTTTTCTTATTCCTGCTTGCTTTTTCCCCCATTTCTATTTTCCTAATCGCATTGAGTGGTTTTCTGATGTGCTTCGGGTGACAAAAGAGCCGCTTCCTAAATATTTCAGATTAGTTTGCTGCGTTAAAAGATTCAGAGGGCTGGTGGTGGCTTTGGCACGCCCGTTTTGCAAACTCATTTTGCATTTGTGGGGGATGGATGCATGCGGAGATGCTTCTATCATTGTTCATATCTCTTCATATTTTGAAGCATCAAAAGTATCTGCAAAAGCATTATAGGGTTACAACAGAAATAAATGAATGATTGAATTACTGTACGTTATTTTTATTTTGAATGAGAGCATTTCTTGAGGGAGGTGCCATGGTCCATGGTTCTTTTGTGGACTACGGTGAATAAAATAAAATAAAACTTAGTTGATAGAAATAAAGATACAAAGAATTTAATGGAAATAGATTGCATTGAAAATGGTGGAATTGTAGGAATTGAGGATATATACAAGAAAATATATTTTGAATTTCAGATGCACTGCAATTAAATACATTCTCATTATGAAAGCTCCTATTATTAGCAGCAAAACCACAGAACTGCAAATACATTTTGGTTAGACAGAGAGTAAATACATATTGAGTCATTCTGAATCACACGGGAAATTCTTTGTCTGTCGACTCAAGTTCTAATTTTGATTAAAAATGTTGAAGCGCTCAGTTGCACCAGACTTGTATGTTTTGTTTCTGTGCTGTTTTGTGCCGAAAAATCTTCTCAATTAACAAAGTTCTTTGACTCAAGATTCAGTTTCTTCCTTTCACATTGAGTTTTCTTTTTTTTTTTCCACTTTCACAAATAAAGAATATCAGCATATGATCAGATCTGATTTTGGGAATCTGCCAAAAATGACAAAATGGGTGTTCCCTTGCCAAAAGCTTATATTTCAGTAGGTGGCAATTAATGGGATAGAGTTCCACTCAGTGAATCTGTGTACATAGATTGTTACTTATATGTCATATACATATACTCCACACAATAATGTGATGATAGATGTGTTTCAGTTTGCCTTCTCATCCATAAAATTGGAATTGTGCTATTTAAGATTTCTATCCAACCAAACAGGGGGTGACGCCATGTATTTATTAGACCCTCAATTTGAAACGGTCTGTTCGCACTAATGTTGCCAAATCAAAACAATATCCATAAATGACTTTGTAATATTTTTATAACCTGTCATTATCTACCCTGTTCTTGGCAGAATAAAACAGGGCTGATATTTCAAAGTATTTAGACTATAATTATATAAATGTTCCCACTGTCATTGCTTTGCCCCTGAGCTTGTAAATTTGAAGTGTGTGGAAAAATTTCAAATTTGGATGTTGATTTATGAAAAACCCGTATATAACTCATGTAAATGTGTTGAAATTGCATAAATTTAATTTCTGTGTGAACACTCTCTTTAGCCCTCTTTTGGTGCACAGGAACCATTTTACATGCCTTACATTTGACTTTTTGACCATGGCTGGAAAAAGCAGGAAATTCAGGCATGGCTTTGCCTGGAAATTTCCAAATCTCTATGGAAATTTTTGAAGAAAGGTCCAAATTTCTGACTTTGAAGAAATTGTTCGACTCATGACCATTCGTGGGAAATTTCTGTTATACCTTCCAAATTGCCTGGAAATTCACTTTTTTCTGGCCCTGTCTTTAACAGTTGGCAATATAAAAGAGAAATTGTGATTACGGTAAATATCCAAAAACTTACCATTTCAGATCTGCAATGTTATAATCCTATGTTTTTTTCCTTTATATTTCAGCATGCACCTGACCCACTGGGTGTGCATGGGCGTGATGCTGGGCATGTTGCTCATGGGGTTCCTCTTCCTCATCGTGGCCGTAGTGTCTTCAGGAAAGACCAGCAAGAGCTGCTTCAACTCCCACAACAAGAACATCTGCGGCAGGGTGCTCAACGTCTTTGTAAGTCTCCACTATAAGTCTCCACTAACACTCAGTAACACCAGCGAGAGGTAGTGAGTGCCCGGTGCGGTGCTGTATATCCCAATCCCCCACTAAATCCTCCTCAAAAAAGATATAGTCTTCACGAGTTTCCATTCGGTCAATAGCAGCTATTGCCTTACTATGAGCACGCCAAGTAAAATACAACCATTTTCTTACTATCAGTATGATTCATGGTAGTGGCTATTGACTACTGTAAGAGACAGTAAATGTTATTGAAATGTCACTTTATCAATCGACTCTTTTGATGTCATTCGTTAGCTATGTTTGATTTTGAGATTCGAGATATTTCGATCGTAACAGTTAATTTAGGATATATCTTATGACAATGACAATATTTTAGTGTTTGTAATTTCTCAATTTGTGATATTTGTCTTAGTAATAACAATGCTGAACGTAAAAAGCAATATGCTTGTTTCAAATACAAATCAACCTGATTGTGATTATTGAAGTTCTAAAAGTCTATTTGATCAAATGCACTATTAAATTTCATGAGTCACCTGTGCTTTGACTAATAATTTACTAAAAGGGGCTCAAATTGGCCTGGAATACCATCAAACTCTCCAAAGTCTTTTCAGTCATTATACAACTTTGTAATTGCATGTCTCTTGATAATTGCAGGCGGTGCTGTTCATGCTGATCCTGCAAATTGCGTGGCTGGCAGCGACCACCCTCCTCTTCCTGCCCTGTGCCCTCTTCATCCTCCTCCACGTGCTTCACCGTATCTACAAGGTCGACTGTATCAACCTCAAACATTATGGTAAGTGCTGCAGCCTGGCAGAGTAGCCACAGTTGTTGGTTTGGCTACTCTTTAAAAAAAAAAAAAAGAAACCAGTTGAGCCTTCCCTGGTTTATCACTGGCGTTGTGGCTGCTGTGTCGGCATTGTGGCCACCTGCTCAGTAATGCATTCAGTAATTAATTGAATGGAAAACTTAATTAGTTGCATGTGTGCAACACAAAACTCAAAAGTTCATACATATATAAGCAAAAATTCAGCAGATCTGGGACACATGTTATATTGCTCAAAATTAGTTTGCTTGGTGTCTCACTTTGACATTTCATTTCACTTGCTTCTGTTATTTAACTTGTTGATAAAGTTTATAGCGTTTGTTTATTGTTTTATTGTCACCACCGACATTAAATAAAGTTTTACCTTACCCTACCTCACCTTACCTTTCTTTATTCTTTTCCTTTTCATCAGCAATAACCAGTGAAGACAAGGAATACTGTGGAAGCGAACTGACCAGATTTTTCCTGAGGGTGAGTATGAGTTTAGTTTTATCTGAGGACATATGCTCAGAAATCAGATTCTTAATTTAATTTATCCAACACTTGATCAGTTAGGGAAATTACCAGCATATGAGGACAATTGCAATTCCAGCCAAGTCCTGGCCCTGACAGGATGATTGAGTGTGTGGGGTTGATCAGTTGGGTCTCAGAAGAAAGTCTGATCTCTTTGCAGCCATCCTCACCACACAGCAGCATGTCAGTTGCGGGACTTAATTCTATCTAATTTCAAGAAATACTGCAATGTCATCAGCAGCTGATGACAATTTCCTAATTTCTCTGGAGCCTTCGGGTTCTTTTCCTCATTATGTAATGGATAGGTCTGCCAAAATTCATAGAGTTAGTTGACACTGTGATACAACTTTATACCAAGTTTGGAAGTGATAGTTGCAGTAGTTATTTTTAAATAGCCAGTCAAAGATGATTTTGAGCACTGCCAAAGTCATGGCTAGGCCATGACACTCTCACAGTGTCTTGGGAGGGTGATGACAGTGCTAGGGTGATTGTCATGTGGGGCTGACGACATTGATTGTCATCAGCTGGTGATAATTTCCCTGACTGTTGATGATAAACTTCTTATGTGGATTTGTTCTAATGATTTATTTTAAATTTGTCTTTCCAGAGCGATGAAGCTTTTATTTGTTACGCGGTCGCATACTGCTCAGCCTTTTTGGCTACCTTAAGTATGGTAAGAGCCATGTTTTATTTGTGAATATCATTGCAGTACTCACCAAAAATCTCTGTGCTTTTCCAGATTACAAAATGTTAAGCTCTTTATATCATATTAGGGGAAAAGTTTAATGTAACGCAATGCATTTTAAATGAGGATTAACAAGAGAAAATGTTTCTTGCTGTAATGTTCCATTATGCTGCACTTTGTTTCAGTGCTGTGTATAGTCATGCATAGTCATTTCCTCCGACATCAAGTTTTATGTCTGTAGAAGTCTGTTACATAATTAGAATGCCTGTATATATTCATCCTGTAAAGTGTAAACCCATGAACTATGATAAAGGTACCAGCTTGTGTTCTCTTGCTCGGTATACCGGAGTACTGTTTCCTCAACTTAATTACATTGTGTCATCTAATTCCCGTGTCATTTGACTAAGTCTAATCTGGTGAATGGTGTTTTGTTTGCAGACATTTTTCATCATCACTGCCAGCTCTAATTTCACCTTCCTGCGGGAGTCTCGTCATGTTTCCTACGAAGTATACCGTAACGACATCAGGCGGGGGTCGCACGATTCCGTCAATATGACGGACACCAAGATGTAGACGTGTGCATGTGCATCATGTGGTCACAACCATTAATTAATCAGTTTAATTCACATCAAAACCGACAACAGTTGAACACTGCCATCTCTTTGGTCGCCGACGCTTCTCAGAACATTTCTCAGAGCATTTCTCAGAAACATTCTCGGAAACATTCTCGGAAACTCCTGAGAAACAAGGGATTTTATGTTCAAGCTGGATGCTATGTTTTTGCCACTCTGTTTATATACAGCTCACGGATCATCATGCGCACTTTTCACGTTGCGCTAGCACAGTGGTCTAATCGTACACGGGAGCATAATAATTTCATAATAATATTATTACAACCGATACGAACAAACGAACAAGCTCCGACTCATCAAATTGAAACAAAGATGTCGAAATCATTATTATCAGTTATGAGATACTGCTGTGCTGTTTAGTGTTGTGTACAACGCATCTGCTTAGGAGAATCATTTCAAAGAGGATCATTTCAAAGAGAATCAGTTCAAGGAGGATCATTTACATATATGCCAGGGAGGACCATTCATCCAGTGTTTCATGTGACCCATATATAAGTCACCTATTCCAATTCGCGAGGGAGAATTCATCATCAGTTTCAACGCCGCTTACTGTGTGCTTTGTTCTGTCACTCGTAAAAAAAGGAGTGCGCTCGCTACGCAGTCAACATTTGAGCCATGGAGAAATATCACACAAGTCCCTGAGTTCGTTTAAGATTATGATGACAATGAATAATTGACGGAAGTTATTCGTAATCAGGTATAAAATATGTATATTCTGCTTATACATTAATACTACATTGTAATTGTAATACTACATTGTAATTCAACATTGTAATCCTACATTATAATAACAACAAAGGACTACACTTCCTACGATATCACACTCTAGGACTCGGCTTGTCATCCATAGGTTTTATACTGACCTATATATTGACAACTAATGGTGTAAATAATCTCGTAAATAATGTCTTAATCTTGTAATCTTTTGGCTTCGGTGTACTCCTCTGCTGTATCTTCGGCATCCTCGGGAGAAAGTCACCAAGAGAAGAAAATACAATAATCAATAAAGATTATAACGTTACGAATAATTATATAATGTTACAAATCTCTGAATTGGCTCTGAAATTGTTTCAAAAAGCATTCCACTTTCTTATATTGGCACTTTTTTAATGAAATCAGGATGTCTGTAGTTGGTTTAATAATGAATGTGAAATGTTTTGCTATTTATACACATCACTCAGTTTTGTCTAGAAGTGATTCCCACCGGGTGACCCCTTCCTTAATGTCAGTTCATCTCGTAATGAAATTTCTACTTTTAACATTGTTTAAGATGATTTAAATATACCATTACCAAAGAATTTTCACTAGTGTCTCTGGAGCACGTTTTCAAATGTTATACACGTATATGCGACTGCATCAGTACATGAAGTGTAGTTTTTACTTGCCAGTTTCCCCCCGAGGTGCATACCTAATATGAATATATATTTGTTGTGAGAACCTAACAGGTGCAGATTTTCTTAGGAACTAATTTTTTACAGAATTCCATTTTGTAAATGTTGATCGTATTGTTATCGTCATTTCTATTTACATCTTCCAGGTTAAGATTGTTTTTGCGCGTGTTTGTGAAAGTCAAAGCGACAATAATTGCATTGGTTATATAAAGGTTTTGCAAATGTGTATGCTGTTGAGAAAATGCTTTGGTTAAAAGCAGTGTAAATTTAGATGGACTGCCGGTTTCTGGTGTATTATATTAATGCATGTGAATGTGACAAATGTGACAGATAATAGACCATAATCTTCTACTAATAAATAAATAAAGTGCAGCATTTGATAGCAAATTGCCTCTTTGCATTTACGGTGAAATGGTCAACCACTTTTGAAAGAAACCACTCTCCTGTATATTTTCAATAATTGTTGCATTTAGATTTGTATGGGACGTATTTTATACAAGTGTTTCTGACTAGAACTCCGACATAGTAACATGTATATAATAATCTTGGCCAGTCGTTTGTCTGAACGATGAGGAGCCAGTATTTATATACAAATCATTTGTATAAATTATCACTGTAATTGTTAATGTTCATTATGTGTTTTGCCAATCTAAGTGTACACATGTTATTAGCTCCTAGTGAACATTTGCGATCACTGTTAAAGATTTGTTTTAAAATGTGGCTATTAAGCGCCTTTGTTCTTTCAAGACTTGTTTTAAAGCTAGACTGTTCATGCATTGTTAATTAAAAAGTTGAAAAAATCTCAGTAATTAATTATGAATGTAATTAATATTATTATGAATTTGGACGTTTTTAAAATACAGTTGAAGATTTTAGATTTATTTTTATATATATACCTTGGTTTGATGCAGCCAACTTTAGCATGTAGAGACGATTAAGTTCCAAAAAGAAGGTTGTGGAGCGTTAGTTGCTAGAATGAGCACCAGGTGGACGGACAGTGTCTGTCACACACCTGGTGGCCAATGTGTCACTTGACACCAGAGGACGACTTTATCTGGAGACAGTGACAGACTCTGAGAGTATAGTTAATTGTTTGCGAATAAATCTTAACCCTTTGTTTTTGGCTGCATTGATTTAACAGTGTGATATCTGTGATATTCATTCAGTTTGTATTAATTAAGTGCAAGCTTCAACTGTATTTGCTTTTTATATTTTTTTCCCCTGCTGTACATAATTGAACATATTAATCAACTGCTGTTTACGACTTTTACGTTATGTTATAGTTACGTTAGGCGGACTTTTCCAGTGAATACCATGTGTAGATAATAATGTAATTGTAAGAGCGTGTTAATTGGTCTGTAAGAAATTTAACGTTTATGGTTAAAAACAGCGAGTGATTGATGATTGGTGTTGTGGATCGAGGAATGAGTATTTGTGAATTTTCAATCAAACATATTGAACTCACGATTGTGTGGATTCTTGATGTTTTGTATGGACAACCTCTTCATATAGTGCTAGTTAGGGCATGATCTGACGACAAAAAACCACTGTAAATTTTAGTCAGGTTGTCATTTTTGATTCTGATGTTTGTCTCCAAGGTTGAACGGACGCCTAGACAAAGTTAACTTGCTGTTGTTTCTGTAGTGAACGGTTTTCAATGGCTGTATCATGTAGAATAAAGTTTCCATTAAAACAACGTGTTCAAGTATTGTTTTGCATTGGGTCAACTGATTTTAAAACATATTAACACTGACACACAAATTATTTTGAATCCAATTTATTTTAAATGAAAATAATAAATGTTTAATTCTTGCATGTAATCCTGTTTGATATCGTTCTCCTCAGTAACTATGAAATATTATGTCATGTATGAGAAACACACTTATTAAAATAGAAAGTTATACAAAAGGTTGCCAATGACCATGGATTTATTCACTTAACCGGTGATGGAAACAGCAAGATAGTAAGGGTCTTCAATGTCTGATGAAAGCTAATGTGATTATGAGTGTTGTGTGCAATAATTTTGAATGGGTTAACAAGTTCAGTAAGCTGGCAATGTCCCAAGCCTTCATCGGTGTTTCTTCTTCATTAGCAGCATCCTCAGTTGTTCCAAAAGGTTATGGAGCTTTTCAGTCTTGACTTCTCTCTTGGACGTTGTCTCTGCCTCTGGTGCGGGGCACACATCTGGTCCTTCGTGGATGCAAGCGATGTGACTGTCACTGAATTGTGTTCCTGCTGCACAGAAGTAAGTCGTCTTCTCCCCATTTCTGCAGCGGTAAAATTGTCGGCAGTCTCGATTTCTGTCTCCAAAAAATCCGTCCGTCTTGTCCTCACAGCTGAACTGGAGCCAGGATGGCGGACCGTGGCTGGGGACTCTTTTGCGACGTGTCTTGCATGCTACATCCTTCTCGGGCAGACATTCTCTTGCGTTTTCGTCAAACTTGGCACCATCGGCGCAGTAAATGGTCTCTCCTTGGCCTCCTTGGCAAGATTCGAAACTTCTGCAATCGTCTTCCACATTAGCATAGTAGCCATCTTTCTCTTTGGAGCAGTCAATATTGGAGTTTGACTCCTCCTCATTTACATCCCGCTTGGCGCTGCACTTGGCCATTTCCGCCATCACGCATGCATTGACCTGAACGTCGAAGTTGGTTCCATCCTCGCATTTGTGATTTGTCATGATCCCCTTGCTGCATCTGTAGAAGCTCGAGCAATCTCCTTTGACTGGGTAGTATCCGTCTGATTGGGAGGCGCAGTCTGACATCCCCCTTGCTTTATCTTTGCCAGCACATCTGGCCAGTTCCGCCAACACACAGGCATTCACAGACTCGTCAAACCTGGTTCCTTCAGCACACTGGTGACTTGTGCTTATCCCGCGGCTGCAATGGTGGAACGTCTTGCATTCGTCTTCTGCAGCAGCATAATATCCATCGTCTCTAGAACCGCAGTCAAAATCTGACGCAATGTTCCTCACTTTGTAGGATTCACTCTGCAAAAACACAAAATGAAAGATTTGAGTTATTTGAGTTCTGAAATATATAACAGTACTTACAAGTGGCACAGAACTGGCATCCCTGTAGCTGTCAAAATTTGTCACTAGGGGACTTCCAATCCAGAATGATTGTCATTGGGGCTCCTGGTGGAAACCAAATTATCCGAATGCTTAATGGGATAGCACGTTTCACAGAGTTCCATTTTTAATTCTAGAATTTCCAGTACCGGTACACTAACTTTTGTATAAAACAACTGGCCATCTTTGTAAGATTTTAAAAATTGGGGTCATAAAAAAAATCATTCCCACTGTTTGTGACTCAGAAAAAATACCTGAAAAGCGATTTCGAAAGAAACTTTATGGGTTTCTTTAAACTTTCAACTTGAAACAGTAAAAGTTACTAAAACTTTATTCACACTTACCGGTTCAACACAAGAGAATGAGTCGTCATTGACGCAGGCCCTGATTTCCGCGTTGAACCGCGATTGCGGACTGCAATGGAACACGGACACCTCTCCATTATTGCACCAGTAGAACTGTCGACAGTCTTCTTGGTAGTCTGTGTAGAACCCATCAGCTCTGTTGCTGCAATCGAAATTCACTGGTGCATCCGGCAAACCCACTGGACCTCTCTGAAAAGGTCAAAATTGCCAATGAATTTACAGTTGATATTATTTCAGATTTAATAACTAGACTCTACACATGCCAGTCATCAATTTTGTGAGCTAAATATATTGTTTAGCCTACATCAGAATTATTGAATAGGATACTGACTTTTTCCAAGAACGAGAAGATATAAAGGCATATCTAAACTTTTCAAGACACTTCTTCAGAGAACAGATAAGAAAACTTTATCAGGCTTTGAAGGAGACAACAATGTCTGCCCAGCCCTCCAAAGTATGATAAGGAACAAAAGTTCTGCCTGTTAAGAGCAATAATGCAGACAGTGGCGTATTTAGGGAGGGGGACCATTGGGCCATGGCCCCCTCCCTCAGGCCAAAAATTAACATGGAAGAGATAGGAAAAGCCGCGGAGCACCCCGTATTCACCCCATGTAATGCCCCCCTTAGGCCATTTCTAGATACGCCCCTGAATGCAGACATTTTTGTATATCTATATATATTGAAAACATATATTAAGATTAAGACAGCTGTTCACTTATTTAGCTGTTAAGAACTATACACTGTAAAATTTGAAATTTTGAGTTAGCTCAAATGATTGAGTGAGATGGTTGCACAATCTGTTTGAGCCATGAAAGCTTGCCGTATTGAGTTATTATAATCTTTATGTTGTTATAACTTGCAAACAACAAGTTATCTTGGCTCAAAGGAATTGAGCAACCATCTCACTCAATCAATTAAGCTAAGTCAAAATTCAAAATTTACAGTGTAGTACATTAAATTTAATAGAACTCCCCCAATGTGCACATATACGCTGCCGCAATGTTGTGGGAAAGTCACAATATTTGTGAAAATTACGTAGAATCGTACGGTAGAAATGACATTGCCACAACATCGTTGTGAGGCAACATAAAATATATGACATTAGCATGAGACGTGAAAAAAAACACGTTTCGTTCTCGCTGTGGCAACATAGTATCTAAAATACATTTTAGTAAGTGAACAACAGACGAGCCCTCCACCAATTAGCAACATTGCGTTGAGTGCCCCTCAGGTCCAATCGACAGGCTCTCTGAACCCCCACTCGTGAGAGACCTACCCATGTCTGCAGATAGAGCCGTCGCTTGTTGAAGGGATTATACATGCTGTACTGCTGGATTATCTTAAACATGCTCTCTCAATACTTCAATTAGAATAAACACCTCGATTAATTAAAGCGATTTACCTGAATGGTAGCCCCATGGACAAGAGCCAAGCAGGCAATCCCTGCTAACAAAATCATGGTGGAGAATATGACAGTAATAGGACAATAATGTGCACATCAACTCTTAAGTTGAGATAACATAACTCTGTAGGTGGCTGATAAACTCATAAAGATTATTTATAACATAACAACTTTACATATTTGCCACCACTGGAAGATCCAGAGATAGCCACGGTGCATGACAAGCTGACTTCAAAAATGAAGTGACAAAAAAATTATCATGTCAAACTATCAATACATGCATGTTTTTATGGCCCTAGATTTCAGTTTCAGCACTTTGGGGCCCTTGCTTATCTCATCATTCTCATCATATGAGATTAAAGATATAAATTGTTTGCACAAAGCTTTACAACTTTCACATAAAGCTATTTTTTACAGAAATGTGGAATTGGTGAGGGGGATCCATGTCCAGCGTTTTTACCTTCTGCGAACGAAGTTCGAAGAAGGTATTGTTATCACTTTGGTCAAAAGTTGTCCGTACGCCGGGCGGGCGGGCGGGCGGTCGGGCGTCTGGGCAGTCGGGCGTCCGGGCGGTCGGGCGTCCGGGCGGATAGATAGTTTCCGGGCCAGAACTCAGCCCCTATTGCACATATATGGATGAAATATGGTACACATGTAGCCTTTATGGTCTAGTTGTGCCTTTTGTGTCTTTTGATGGTTTGATTGATGGATATTTAGTAATTTGTGAAATATTGAGAAAAATAAAAAAAATATTTTTGTTCGTTTCCAGGCCAAAACTCAGTAACCATTGCATGTGCAAGGATACAATTTGGTACAGATCTGGCTTATATGGTCTAGTTGTGCCTTTTAATGGCCTCAGTGATAGATAGTCTATACATTTTCTAAAAAAGAAGAAAAATAGAAAAACATGTATTTTTTGGTTTTTGGGCTAAGACTCGGTCAATTTTGCATGTAAATGGATAAAGTTTGGTACACATATAGCCTATATGGTCTATTTGTGCCTTTTGATGGTCTCATTGATAGATATTCTATACTTTTTCTAAAAATGAGGAAAAATAGAAAAATATGTATTTTTTTGTTTTCAGGGTTGAGACTCTGTCAATATTGCATGTTAATGGATAAAGTTTGTTGCACATATGGCCCATATGGTGTAGTTGTGCCCTTTGAAAGGTCTATGGAAAATAAATGCTTTTTGAAAGATTGAAAAAAAAAAAAATGTTTTTTGTTTCTGGCCCAAGACTCGGTCACTATTGCATGTACATGGATAAACTTTGGTACACATATGACTTATGTGGTCTAGTTGTGGCTTTTCATGGTCTTACTGATACATACTTTTTGTAATAATTATTGAGAAAAAATATTAAAAACATTTTTTTTCTTATTGGACCCAAAACTTGCCCACTATTGCATATACAGCAATGAAATTTCCAACACATATCACCTATACAATGTAGCAGTGTTTTTTGATGTGTATTTAACACTTTTTGAATGATTGGAAAAGTTTGAGAAAAATTTGTATATGCATAAAACCGAACTATAATATCAGTAAATAAGTTTAATAAGGCCTTTCCCTGCTTTTACAAACCCTGGCAAGCAAACGAGCAGAATTCAGGGCAGCAGCCAAAAAGAGATAATAGGCCATGACGCGACCACTACTGCATACCTATAATATATGCAATTTGGTCAATGCAACAATTTTATGGTGTAATTGTAATCTTCTAAAGGTGTTATTCGCTGAAGGTTTGCTGCTGCGCAGCCTATGTTTTGCAATGCTATCACTGAGTAAGGCTCCGGGCTAATAATTTCTGCAGAAAAAGGGTGATAGGCCGATCTAATGGAATAACTTTTGGGTTAGGCTGACAGATCAGGCAGCTTGGTGAAAATTTCCACTTTGGAAGACTAAGCCCCCATTTTGTTTGAAACCTGACCAATCTTACTCTGATACAGTAAACAGCCATTATTATCAATAATTTCTCAAGTGAAAGAGCATGTTACCTCTACTTGTATTTTCAGGATATGAGAAGAAATACTAAACAATCCACATACCTACAGTGCCACCTGTAAGTAAGTGAAACGGGCGCTCTTTTGCCATTTGATCAATGCTAAACATCATCAACCAAACTGCTTGTGGAAGCATGAATTCTCATCCGACAAGAGGAAAACGTATTAGGTCATAAAGGCCTACATTTGAGGCATGTGGGATAACAATGGCTGCCCAATAGCGCCCATTTTCTCCGGAGTTACGTATGTAAGTGAACCACCCTTCCCACTATAATAACATTGGGCTTGTATTTCACATACTTATCAAAGACTTTATGACCCAATATGCCGACCTCTATCCCAATATGTGTTCCTCTGTCGGATAAGAATTCACGTTTCCACAAGCAGTTTTTGGTATTGGTTGATGATGTTTAGCATAGATCCAATGGCAAAAAAAAAGCCATTTCACTTACTTACAGGTGGCACTGCATGTTTCAAGAGCAAGCCAATGAGTCACAAAATACCACTTATGAAAATAGAAAGCCAGACCTTCAGGGGCACCTCACGACAGTGTGTTATTATAATGCCCATATCAGTGTAAGCTCCTGGTTGCACATCTTTTGTGACACTTAGATTCTTTTTTTTATGCAACTGGGAGAAGATATCTGTTATGCTGCCAGCTGGGTTGCCAGCCAGCACAAACGTCATTCAGCACCTCCAAGCCAGCTGATAAAAATCTTTTTTTTTCCCAGCCAGCCACCTCAGCTGCTTTCTCATTACCTGACTGCAAATTTCATCGGTTGGACACCAAAAATTGGATCCCAGCTGACAACTTTGCCAGCTGGGAACATCCTAGCTGACAGTCTGCCAGCCAGCCAGGCACCTGTGGATAACAGATAATTGGTATAACAGATTATGGTGTGCCCCTGAACCTTGGCTCTTCAGATTTTCGTTCAGATGATCAGGTGGATCTTTTGGGCCAAAGGTTCGATGATGTGGGTAGGTTTTTTGTTCTCGCACAGCGAGCTTGAACAAACTTTGGGGTCAAAAAAATTGACCAAGAAAGCGATTAACGCAGTGATGTAGAGGAAGGTCAGACGAACATTTTGATGTATCATATGAAAAAATCTGTTGGGAATTTTTTGAGATATTTGAGTTTTAGATGTTTTATTTATCACACCCTATTCTCAGCATGGAACCTGCATCAAAAAGTGATCAAAATTGCCCATTTTTCCTTTTCGGTAATATCTAAGATAAAAGTTATTATGCAGAAGAAGAAATATGCAGTCATTGCCACAAGAGCAGGTACATACCACTTCATCCAGACTGACAGAGTGTGATAAACCTATAGAAGTAAAGTATAGAGAAAACGTATAAAATATGTTTATTTGCCAGCTTGTGCGCAGTTTCATCATTCTGATGAATAATTGTAGTAGAATCTACCTCACTTTTGAACTCTATGGTGTATTATTGAGGTCTTTATGTGTTTTTTAAAGAAATTTCACCACTGTGAAACACATACTTTTGCAACCATGTAAAGTGTAGCAAATGTTGAGTGAATCATCAGAAAACACATAGATAGAATGTTTGGAAACATTTAATTAGTTATGGAGTAAAATACTTTAACATAACAGTCTTAATGTGCAATAGTTGTATATGTTTGTATTAACTAAATTTTCACCAAATTTACTGAATTTTATGCGATTTTTGTTGTTCTCTACAATTAGGGGAGAGGCAGGTTAGTTGAGACGCAAGGTTAGTTGATACGCCCCATCTCCTGGTGATACAAATGATCATTTGAGAAAATTGTGCCATGTGTGAGAAGCAGAATGAAAAAACATTCCTTCAGGTTTAAATCAACAGGAAATCAGAATAAAAGTTGAGGAGTGAAGCCAAAAAGTGGGAAAATCACTGTTCTGAGTGAAATTGTGCTCAGCAGATAAATGCTTTTATTCTGGCAAGGGATCAAGGATATCTCGGAGTAACTTAGTACCTTGGTATAGTTTATAAAAATGTTTATCATATAAGCTAATTAAGATGACCCAGTTTCATATGTGGCCCCGAGTCCAGCATGTTTTAGAAAAAATGGCAGAGATGGGTTAGTTGAGACAGAACAGGCAGGGTTAGTTGATACGTATCAACTAACCCAACCTGCATAATGTCAAGTTGACCTACCAATGTTTCAAATTAAAATTTTGAAAATTGAACTGAAACAACCTGTATTGTGCAAAGAATAACTGCCTACATATAGATTAAGTGGCTTTTGGGTACTTCTGATTCTTGTACTTCCCTGTCGACACAGAGCAAAAATGTTCACTTTGGAATTTCTAGTGTTAAGAATTAATTTTGTTGGTATAATATTTTGAGGATTTTAGCTTCTTTGAGGGCTGTAGCCTCTTTGATCAAGTTACTGCAAAATGAAACGGAGTGGGTTTTTTGATGGAAATGGCAGTTAAGGTAATGCGATGGTAGTAGTGGTCAGAATGACCCATATTTATGCTTGCTCAAGGCTTTAACAGGTTCTGCTGGGTGGCTTGGTCACAATCACAGTCCTGACTTGTTAGTGGAACTATAATGGTTAGCAGTACCCAGGGCTTCACTTGAAACAACTCCACACTGTACAGGAGAATCTTCAGCTGAATTCTTCATGAGGTCTCTTCGGTCCAAGAGGTTGACCATCACTTTCGACTCACAACATGAACAGAAATGCTTCTACGGGAACAGGAAGTAACTTGGTGAAGCCTTATGACCTTAGCACCTCCTACATAGGCTGTAGCATGTGACCATTTCTTTACATTTTCCTTTGGGTTGGGTGTATCAACTAACCTGACCAGGTGTATCAACTAACCTGCCCAGTAAGGTTAGTTGATACGTTTGACATGACCTACTTTGGCACCCTCTGGGGTAAAAACCGTCCAATAGACCAAGCCTAGTTTCTTCATATATACAAACAATCTTATTCTCCAGTATCTAAACTAATCATCATTTCAATATCATCCTCCATTCGGCTTGCAGGCCAACTTTCGTGAAAAACGTCTCAACTAACCTGCCTCTCCCCTAAAGATTGACTGATTCTTGATGCCAGATAGCCTACATCACCATTAAACAACCAACATCCATTTTAAGTACTCAAAAAACATTAAGTATGAATATAACTGTTTATTTATGGCTTTTAATGCTGTTTTTGTATATTGGCCAATAGCAAAGAAGGTTCATGCAATATCAGGGAATTCAACTTCATAGTGAAGCAGATACTTACGAACATTATATGCATGCGTTGTACGATAATTTGCTCAACTTTGTCTATCCTTTTACATTGCTTTGAAATGCTTGTTTACAGTGGCAAAATTTGTGATAAAATGCACAAAAAACTCAAGAAAGCCTGTTAAAATGAAATGATGAGACCAAATTTGCTAAAATTATTTACCAGAATTATTATAACTAACACAACCTGGTATTGCAAACATTTTCTCAGGCCTTTAGGCAGAAATGTTAACTGTTATAGGTTTATCACACCCTGTCAGCATCGATGTGGTGGTACATACTTTCTGCATTAACAATGACTGCATATTTTTACTTCTGAATATTGACTTTTATCACAGATATTACCAAACAGGAAAAATAGGTCATTTTGATCACGTTTGGTTGAAGATTCAATGCTAAGAATGGGGTGTGATAAATAAAAAATCTAAAACTCAAATATCTCAAAAAATTCCCAACAGATTTTTTCATATGATACATCAAAATGTTCGCCTGACCTTCCTCTACATAACTGCGCGAATCGTTTTCTTGGTCAATTTTTTTAACCCCAAAGTTTGTTCAAGCTCGCTGTGCTCCAAAAATAGTTTAGCCAATACAGTAGTCCATATGTAGTGCAACCACAATCAGGAATAAGACCCCCAATCAGGAATAAGACCAACTGGCTATACATGAGCACCTTCCGTTCGTACTTAGTATCTTTTAGAGAGAGCCCACACTAAAACAAAAGTTTTAAACTATTTTCATTACTGCAGAAGGTGGTCTTTCAAACCAAGACAGGAGAGGGTCTTTTGAGTGTGGCTTACTAATTCAAAAGCTTGGTTGATAAATTTGTGCAAACAACAATAGTGAATAAGCCTAGCTCTGCACCAAGTGAAATTGTGCCTGGCAGACCCAGTTCTTCAACTTTAAGTTACACCCACTCCCAGATAAGCTATGTCAACCTTTAATACGACATACACTTTATTGATTGATTCGATCTTCAAATTTTATTTATTTTTTAATTTATGATGATAGACGATTGCGCTATATAAATACTCGACCTAACTATGCAATTAACGTCACTCTTCACGTCACAAATTATATTGCTACTGGAGAAGTCCAAAGAGACTACCCATAAAGAACACTCCTTTAAATATCATCTGACGTTGGCATGGTGACACATTGACTGCTGGCATATATTTATGAATAGTTTAAATTCATTGGTCTGACTGACACAAAATCTTAACTTCATCTGCTTGATGCAGAACTTTTGGGCAAATAGATAGTCTTCCACTGTATTTTGAGGGATAGATAGAAGATGCCTATACTCAGCGCAGTCAGCACAGACAGTCTGATACATCCAGCTGGAATCTTGCTGTTTGAAGGTCAACTGAAAATATTTTGGATTCCTCACCAGGGCTTTGAATCAAAGCAGGCAAAGACCTTCAGCAGAACAGACCCGGACCATAACCAGTCAACCATCCAGATCACAGAAGGCAAGAAAGCAGAAGTCCTCAATTTAATGGACCTCCAAGAGCAATTGAGATCCCAGCTTTTTTGTTTTGTTGTTTTGGGCGGTGTCTTGTTATCTGGAGCAACATCATTTTTCATTGGTTGGTTGAGGGACTTCTCAGTCCCTTGCATATCAGAACAGAATGTTTGACTTTGTTGGGTCATCTTCTTCAGTGATATGTGTAGAAATGGTTCAGTGGAATTCACAGGTTCTTCCTTGCTTGGCCGTTCTGGTGAAGGTGTTTCCCGTAAGACATCCATGAAAAGGTTCCTATCAAGTAGGATCCTTCTCTGTGGTGATGAATGTAGGACTGGTCTAGGGTAATCTCCCTCTTGGTCAGTTTTGACTGTGTTCTGTTCTACAAGGCGCCTGGCTTCTGGAAACGATACTTGTCGTTGAGTCCGCAGCTATAAGATTTCCTTTTCCTTCTTGAATACTCCACAGTCATGGCTAAATGCAGGGCGGTCACCCTGACAATAACAATTAACACAATGCGATTGGCTAGAGCATGGTTTATCTCGTGTGAGAGTAGGGGAGAGCGGGGCACAGCTAGACACTTTTTTTATTTTCAAGTGTTCCAAAATGTTGGCAGTAAGGAGTTAAATGAGATCAGGTCCACATTATTGTTTCAGGCTCCTGCCTTTTACAGGTTTGGAGAAATTTTGAGTTATGTGCATGCTCATTAAGTGTCTCACTGACTGTGTCCCACCCACGGGCAGGCGGGGCACACTGCCAGCTAAGCGCTGTGAGCTTTGTCTCACTGTGCCTGACATCTCACTGTGCCACGCTCTCCCCTATGATCTCGATCACCACAATTGGCACAAATTTGGCAATTGAAACAGCGTTTCGGATGAGGAATGACTGGACAAACTCAAGGCTACAGGTACTTACTTTGGTACTTTCTCATTCTTGGTATTTTCTCATTTTTGAATGTCAGTATCAGCAATTCATAACCTCTTCTTTGGGGTTCACGTCTGAAATGTGTAATTCCATGTTTGTGAAACCATTTTGTTAGTCAGTGCATTTCTTGCTTTCTTTAGAGAAAATAATGCCTCTACCTGATTTCTTGATGCATGTCAATTTCTCTTTTTGTTTGTTTTTCATTGATTGAAGGAGGGATGTTCCATTTGGTTGGCACTTCATACCGTCTGCTACTCTGTAGTCACTCTGTTCCGCAATAACCTCATACAGAACAATAGGTGACAAATCGTCCACGGATTTCTGAAATCCTCTTATGACAAGCCAATTTTCAGTCTTCAACATATGTGGGTGGCAGTCAGGGTCAATCGTCATCCAAGGATGTCCTTACAAAGTCCATTGAAATCTTGGTAGTCCAGTCGTTAAGTTTTTGATCTCAAGCTGGTTTCCTGCTGAGGGACGCGCACCTTTGTTACCCGGTTGACGTTCGATCAAACATGATCTTGGATACAATCATTGACATTCCCCTACAAGACAGGGGACACACTGTGCAAGTGCACTGTCTCATGTTGGCCACAAAGGATGGAGGTCTTCACCTTAAACCCCAGTCTCACGGCACGTTACGGAGAACTTTTTACCGCTGAGGGATAGCTTGAGATGAATTCTAGGAAAAAAATGATCAACCCGGCGACACACAATGTTTATAAAACGATTATATAATTAATTAAAAGCATATCACGGCGGGATAAGATCGTAAATCGGCGGGATAAGATCGTAAATCGGCGGGATAAGATCGTAAATCGGCGGGATAAGATCGTAAATCGGCGGAGACAAGATCATATCCCTGTGGGAAAGATCTAAATGCCTGTGGGGATGTCAAAAATCGTCGGCGGGATGTCAAAAGACCGTCGGCAGGATGTCAAAAACTGCCGGCGAGGCTGCAAATGTCCCACAGGGGAAGTAAAAATATCCCACAGGGGCAGGAGAGGTCCCCGCAGGGGCAGAAGAGGTCCCCTCAGGGGCAGGAGGGGTCCCCTCAGGGGCAAAGGATGTCCTAATATCCCGCCGGAGATGTTTTTGAGTCGTTCTCACTGAAAAAATCCCCGCCGGACATCCAAAAATCAAGAAAATTTTGGGCTCTGTTCCGCCGTCATGTTGAAACTTTTTTGACATCCATGGCGCAGTTATTCCATTTCTAGGAACCCCTGAGGGAAACAAAAAATACCCCTGAGGGATGTGAAAAGTCGACGTTGGGATCACCAAAATTCATCCAAATTACCAGGAAATACCATCCCGCCGATGCCTTAAGTGCTCCGTAACGTGCCGTGAAACTGGGGCATTAGTGTTACCACCCACCGCCACGAGGAGGCCCGAGACCTGCAGGGGCCACGCCCTCATGTAAAGCTTCTCACTGGATGCAGAGTTCAGACGGGAAGGGGGGGGGGCAAATTTGCCTTTCATCAAAGATCTAAACTGGCACACCAGAAAAAATTTACAAATTCACTGTTCCACCACCGTTACCGTACTCAGTGGTGGAGAAGTGAAATTACAGGTTCTCCCTTCTTCGTCTTTTCGAAATAATCACCAAAATTTTTAACATTTTCTTTAGTGAAGTGCTAAACGCTGGTGTCGACAACTCTATCTTCAGATCAGTTTTTCACAAGTACCAGTACAACACGAGATATCAACATTGAACCAAACCATGCAGATTCCAAGTGAACAGTGTTATTCACATTTCAATAAAATGTGTGATAAACTAAATGCGTCAAGGCTTAAACAATTTTTTTTATGTTTTAATAATTTACAGTTTTATCAATTTTATTGTACTATTAAAAGGGCCATATAAAGTAGCTACCTGATGCACTTATCACAGGCCCCAACCTACTCCAGTTTATAAGATTTCCATCTCAGCTTATCTGTCTGACCAACATGATCCACATATTTTTTAATCATGGACCTAGATACTAAGTCGACAACAATTTATCAATGATCTAGCCCAAATACTGAAATAGTACTACTCCATGTTAAAAACTGAGCTTTTTGTGGGAGTCAATGGGATCAAGTGAAAGGTAGGTTTTGCAGTATCTCTGTATTATTGATTATTATCCAATATCCATCCAATAACTACGTATCTTCAAATTTGCCTCCTTGACTGAGGGCACAAATTCATGCCTGGGCATTAGGCTGTACTAAATGGAGTCCAGAAAACTTCCCGTGAAATTTCAGGCCAATTGAAGATGTCCTTACACTGGTTCGCCTCCTACTTTGTGAATTTCAGGTTGTATCTCAACAACCTTTCCACCCAGAGAGCTGCAAATACACTCAAAATTTGCAGAATGGTCATATTTGGTATGGTCTCCACCATACTTTTACCTTCCAGGGTCAATAGTTTTTGAAATATGTACAAAAAACAGTTTTTTTTAGCTTGTGGGTTATTCTATTAAGCCTTATTGTGCTAATAGTCCAGTCAACTGGGGAGTAGAGTCAGTAGACCCACCACAGATTGCGAAAAATACCAAACCAGTTTTTCTTGACCATTTACTTAACAGCATGAAATAACCATTGAATTAAAACACTGTCACAAAGGTTATTTTGTCACTGAAAATATATATTTCTTATCAGAATGTTGCAGCCCTTCTAAGACTCAGGCATTTCACCATTTGTGATACACAACCGACTCAAGATTTTGCCATAATTATTTTCTTGGTAAGTACATAAAATATTCGGGCAGAAGAACAAACTAACATTATTGAAAATCAATTGTTCCCAAGGAATTCTATGATAAAATGCCATGGAATTTGGATTATGAAATTCAGGCAAACAATATAACGCTCACCCTCCCAAAAAATCTGCTCATCGTGCGCCTATGGGTAAGTAGTTTCTAAAAAGTGGGAAAAATAGCATTTTTAGTCTTCAATACCTTTTAGGTATTTTTAGGGGCTCTTTCAAATAGAGGGCCTAAATTTGGATCGTGTCAAAGTCCGGATTTCAAATCCCATTATCTCAGCACCTACTCGGTGCACCTCTGTGATATTTTAATGGCAAAACATATATCGTTTTTTCTGTCTCTTTACAGTTCACAGTCAGACAGCGAAGAGAATGATGAGTCTGATATCGATGAAAATGAAGAGACCATTAGAATTGGCATGTCTGATGCAGAATATGAAAAGTTTGAAGCAACAGCCAGAAAAAGAAAGAGACGACAGTCAAGAAGCCAATCAGAAGCCAAACAGAGATATAAAGTTATCAAAAGGGTAAGACAGGATGGCACAGTTGAAGAAATAACTACTGCAGACGGTACTCCTCTGATCACAAATTACTTCAAACCCATCCCGAAGCAGGATGAACTTGACGAAGAAACCAACGACGGGCAACTTGCAGGACAGCCACAACCTGCTGAGCCCCCGCAATTTATTGAAGACGATGTCTGGGCTGAGCTTAGAGAGTTGGTTGTGTTACATTGGGATCATAAAGTTGTCAAATACCAAGGACGAGAAGCCTTAGAAAACAGGTTAGCGGTGTACGTTACTTACCTTCTCGAAAACCGGACTCAGTTCTTGGGTGCTCCTAAGATTCCAGACGGAAAGGGTCTAAGCATGAAAGAGGCCCTTGTCGATGTTCTCCAGAATCACAACATCCCCCCACAGAACATCATTGGAACATCATGGGACACGACAGCGGCAAATACTGGACGTCACAAAGGCTCAGTCATTCGGCTTGAAAAAGAATTTAAGAGAAGTTTTCTGTGGCTTGCCTCCAGGCACCACATTGGAGAGCTCCACATCAAGCATGAACACAACAGGAACTACTGGGAAGGTAATAGTATATACAATGTATACATATGTGTGATAGTTGTATTTATGTAAGTTTATTGACGAAAGGGAGAAATTTGTCCATTATAAATTGAAAAGGATCTCAGGCTAGACAGAATATGAGCTAATATGATGCAAATGAAAAGCTCAACAAGACTCGTTATACGCGCAATAATCATCCTATCCACAAGCAACTGCCAACTGCCTGTGATGCGTGACCCACACAGATAATTGTCAATCCCAATAAAATGAATTTTTTAGCTCCCCCATGTGATAATTTTTGCGCACCAAAAAATCCTTCAGTGGTATTTTAATACTGGCCACATTTTACAGTCATGATGAAAGTTTCTGATAAGCCACTTGGTTAAAAGACTGGTATTAGGCAAGGTAGGAAATGGGGGGGGTGGCTCTGGAGAACATTCCACCTTCTTCTGCTGTTCTTAAAAGTCAAATGTGCATAATCATGTTGCTTCATATCCTGTCTTGCTCTTAAATTCAATTAAAGATTCCACAATGTTATGATGCACATTGGTATTAAGATTTTTCCCCACTAGAATAAGATTTGTCTCAGTGGCTAAGTTCTAGATGCCATCCTTGTAATTTTGAGGTCCAGGGTTCGATTCCACTGCATGGCAAATTGGCAATACTTCACAGCTACATTTAGATACTGACAGTTAGGCTTGAATCTCTTGCTGCATCTTTCTACGTGTGACCTCTCCTTCCGTAACTTAGGGGCCGACCAGATGATCTTTGGGGGGGGGGCTATGGATATTTGGGAAAAAAAATTGTCTCCCACTTGACACTGAAAAAAAAAGTTTGGAAATAAATGCAGCTAGGGTACTGTAGTGTTAAAATTCCGATAATAAATTTTGTTGCGAGTGCGCATGCAAAAAAAATTGTTCATCGACGCGCCGCGAACGAACAAAAAGTTCGTCCCAGGGATAAAATCCATAGCCCCCCAACTATCGTCTGGTCGGCCCCTTAGGCCTAGTTACATATAAATCAAATTTACCAAGCTATGTCCACAGTTTTCAGTAATTGTTGTTTGTCGTGAAGTAGGGCGCAAGAAGATAAACACTCTGTTGCACATTAATTGACATCCACTTGTTTTTCTCATTCATCCATCCAAGATCCCCCTGACCCACTATTTGAGCAGTTCCGAAGTATCTTCAACAACATGCCATTAGCAATAAATCGGGAACGTCTCAGAACATGGAACTGGCCCGACGCCGCACAACCAAATGCGTTCCTCATCAGGAGTGCCCTAGGAGCACGAAACTTCTGTGAACAGCAATTACTGAGAGAGGGAGCAGGAAGAGAAGACCATACGGAACTCTGTTCACTTATCATTCAGTATCTGGGAGGGCAGGTGAGCTGTAGAGGTGTAGGTGTGACTACCAGACATGCATTACCCTATGGGCACATCTGCCTTGTACGGCCGGCGTTCAGAAAGTTCGAGCCTTTTTTTCATATGGATACTTATTTTCAATCTAGAACTAGAATTTTTCACAGGATGAAATTCAGTATATTTGGAATGGATTTCCAAAATTTTGGACAATTTGGACATTTTTAAGTCATTCTGTGGTTGCCACGGAAACTGAAAGTTCAGCTTCTTGGGGCAGGTAACACTGAAACCAAGAATGCCAAGAAATTGTGACTGTGAGAGACTTCTCTCTGTCACTTGTATTAGTGAGATTGACAATATTTGACACAAGAAATAAGGTATTAGCTTCTAAATATGCTTTCAAGCACTCCAAATGTGTGTATTCTTACACTGAACCCATGTAGGAAAGCACTCCTGCATGCCAGATTTGGCGAGGGAAATTCAGGAGGCAAAGGTGTGTTTCCCTGACTACATGAGGACTTCTGAAAGCATGGATTCACTAGTATGAACAAGAGACCAAAATGGACAGCATTATCCATCCTAGCTATTCCTGTGACATGCTGCTTTACATAAGTCCTGGTTTTCCCTTACTTTAGTCCATGGGGGCTATAGTTTCAGGCACTGGAGGAGAAAAGCCTTTGGATGAACGAAATTCTTTCACAGAACTTTGTTTGGAGGACTTCAAGGAACATTTACTTCAATGGGTCAGGTGTATGAATCAATGCTTTTGGTGAGCTAGGGAGTATTTTTTAAGGCTAATATTATATTTCTTGTGTCAAATATTGTCAATCTCACTAATGCAAGTGATAGAGGTCTCTCACAGCCAAAATTCATTGACTTTAGTGGTTTAAGTATTATCTGCCCCAAGAAGCTGAAATTTCAGTTTCCATGGCAACCACAGAATGATTTAAAAGTTTTCAAATTGTCCAAAATTTTGGAAATCCATTCCAAATAAAATAAGAATTTACCATGGTAAATTCTTATTTTATTTATGCTGAATTTATCCTGTGAAAAATTCAAAGTTCTAGATTGAAAATAAGTGTCCGTATAAAAAAAAGCCCCGAACTTTCTGAACGCCCCTCGTAACGTTGTAACAACGTTGCAACAACGTCACCCTGTTCGTCAAATGACGTAGAATTGTATAGTAGAAATTATGTTGTCACAACGTTGTGAAGCAACATCAAAGATATGATGTTAGCAAGCGCCGTTGTGGTGACGTTTTCACAACATTGTGAGGCAATGTCAATGGTTTGATGTTAGCTTGCGACGTTGTGGCAATGTTGTAAAAAAACCCTGACGTCATGTTCACATTGTGGCAACATAATCTCTACCATACATATCTATGTGACCAGCAGACCAGCCCTTCACCAATTAGCAACGTCGTGGTTTGATGTTAGCTTGCGGCGTTGTGGCGATGTTGTAAAAAAACCCCGACGTCATGTTCACGTTGTGGCAACATAATCTCTACCATACAGATCTACGTGACCAACGGATCAGCCGTTCACCAATTAGCAACGTCGTGGTTTACGTCGTGTGCCCCTTGGGTACAAAGGACCAATGCTGAGTGCTGGCCATTTCTTAGTTGACCAAGAGCTCACACAGAGTATGTGTTATTTTATTTTTCAGTAAGAACTGAATTATCAGCCCTCTAGACCAGTTAAAACAAAGGCCATCACTATTATCGCACTGCCAGCTCTCCATCAACTAAAAAATGGCCAGCACTCAGCATTGGCCCCTTGTTATGCATGTCCAGGAGGGCTGACATGGGAGAGTAATTGGGAACAGCATTTTTCAATTAGACCACTGCACAAAAACATTGTGTATCACTATAAATATTAAATAACCATACAATTTCTCCTCAGAAATTACAATCAGACTTTACCATTTTGTCCCATGTTATTCCAAGAACATCCTTGTTTTGAGAATTCCACCAGTTCTAGGCAGCTCAGCAGCTGGTCCAATCGAGGAAAGAAGTGACATAATTATATGAACGATTTGTGATAGTGCCTCTTTATTGTCTTAGATGACCCAAATTTTATCTTAGATGAACCATGGATGTATAACTTAACAGGATAGAACACTCCATTTGGTCATGATCCATTTGCTTAATTTTATGTTTTATACACAAATGTGCAAAAATGTTCAAAAGAAAGTTTGAAAAATCCTTTGAATTTCGCGGTATTAGCCCCAGTGCTAATGGTCTCTTTATTACCCTCGGTAGCCTTTCATCCAATCAGTGTCTCGCCCGCACAATTCAAAACTTTTACCCCATTTCCAGGCCTGCCTGGAACCCCCTGTCAAGTCCATGCATCAAAATTAAGGGATCCAAAGTTTCTGAATATTGATTTATCATATAAAATCGGCCTTTTAGAGACCTACTAGTCAGTTTTTTCCCCGAAAAATTAGGACAATTATAACCCCTGATTCTCAATTATTAAAGTTAAAAGTCATGAAAAAACTAATGAAAATAGTCTTTATTAAACCTGTCATATCTCATCAGGGACAAGCTTGGCGGATTTAATATTTTAGGACATTAAACTTCAAATGTTACTTGATATGTTAGGCCACATTAGAAAAGTGCGCAAGAGTGCGCACATCGTCAATTTTAAGCAAATAAACTACCATTCATACCAAGCCAGTATTTCATTATTCTTTGTAAAAAGTATTATTTTAACACACCAAATTGATATTTCTGGACACTAACAGTGTCTTTGGTTGATACAGATATTTTTACAAACCATTATCATGTTTTGAACAGACATTTTCAGATAAGCTGTCTTTGTAATCAAAATATGTTTGGTTTGTTTTTTTATGATAAAATTTTACATAAACACCAAGCTACAGGAGGTGCAGATGGATACAGATAGAAAGACAGACAGAGGCATGCAGGTAGATTTATTAATAGATAGACAGATAGATAGATAGATAGATAGATAGATAGATAGATAGATAGATAGACAGATAGACAGATAGATAGATAGATAGATAGATAGATAGATAGATAGACAGTTTGGTCACAGATGGATACAATAGATACTATAGATACTATAGATACAATAAATAGATAGATAGATAGCTGGATAGATAGATAGATAGATACTTCTTATTTCTTACAATGCTAAACAGAGGAATTGTTATGCTATTTAGCCACTGGAGACCGTTAGGAGGGTCATTAGATCACTAAAATGTCATTAAGAAGGGGTTTTTTAACTAATACTTGTGATTTTTCACACATCGTTATAGTCTCATGAGAGACGCTGAGTGAACCTTTGATATAGCCGGCCGTGCCCTCTTCCCCTTATAGCTCTATGGATGAACCAAATTTTGGCGGCACTGACCTGAAGGCCATAACGACCAATCAAGGAAGATTTTCCTCACCAAAGTTTGGTGGTATGAGCACGAGTGAAGTCACCTATAGACATTGGCCTTTAATGCTACATATATAGAAGAGTATGAAACTAGAAATGTAAACAAAAGGCCTTCTTAGGACAGAACACTAGGGCTCTATATTGTTGCCGACATTCGATACGATACGTATCATCGATACACTTGATCAATGCACAGTTAGTACTGTCAGTCCGCAAATTCGGGCCGATCCGCATTTTAGGGAATCCCAGTGGCGTAGCTAGTGGGGGGGCAAGTTGCTTTTTGGGGAAAAATGGGGAAATGGGGAAAAAATAGGGAAATGAGGGAAAAGGGGGGAAATGAGGAAAATGCAGGGAAAATGGGGAAAGAAAAGGGAAACAAAGAGGAAAAGGAATCGGATATCTACTGTGTTGATGAATGAATTCCCTGTATTACCTGATTTTTCCCTGTTTTATCGAATGTTTTTCCCTGTCCTTACTCGAGCCTAGCCTTGTTTTATCGGAATCCACAAACGCGGACTTTTTGGGATTCAGCTAAAAAAAGACAGCATTTATTCCATCTTTACAAAAGTAAAACCAAATTCCTTGGGTTTTTCTGTGAATTTCAGGTCAAATTTCAAATGCTGTAATATTTCACTGCAGGTGATTTTCACCATTTTCCCTATTTTCCCTCTCTGGTGAATACACTGTGGAGGGAAAGAAAGAAGAACAAAGGAGAGGGGAAAGGAAATCTGAAGATATTTCTTGGAAATCCCGTTTAAATTCATGTTGGTAGTATTTTACATACAACTGGAAATTTGATAAACACTAACCAAATGAGGAGAGTTAATCACAGAAAAAATTAATTGTAATCAGTTTTGCTTTGGCTTAGCATTAATTGGTTATCCGTGAAATCTGCAAGTATGGTTCTAAGTCCTTTTTGGAATATTTTCAGTAAATGTTTAAGCCAAAAACTGACTTTGTCTGAATACCAAAATTACTAAGGCCGAAATTGTTCTGTGGTCTAGCTGTGATACTAAAGATTTGGCCATAAAATTATTGAATCAAACTTCATGCAACAAAGTCAGTGATATGTAAAATTGACAAAGCCACACCACAGATTTAGGCCATTTGTGTGCAAAATTAAATTGGGGTTTTTTGAAGTCCACTTTTTCTGCAGATGTATTAGCATAACAGCCTTCCTATGGAACCACAGTGCAAAAATGGTCTAAATATGACGAAAGCAAATTTTTCTTTTACCGACCGTGCGTTATTTGAGAATCCAGTAAAGCTGAGAAAAATGGTTTGTCGTACTCCCATGTCAATGATTACTTTTTGGGGAAATTGGGGGTCATTTGCCCCCTCAGAGAAAAACCCTAGCTACGCCACTGGGGAATCCGCTTCCCGAAAAACTGTTTTTGGCCCGGAAAGTTGATCTCGCACTAGAGAGGACGTCAAGATGATGACGTGCTCGAGTTCAGTTCATTTTGTGGACATTTTCTGTCAAATCTCGATAATAAAAGTTATACAACTACTTTTTTAGCTGGATATAGCATTACTGAGCCAAACCAAAAGTGCTGCTTTGAAAACCGGTTCGGGAATCGGCCATACTGTACCGGTACCGCCGGTATTTATCGAACTGGTGTAGTGCCCTACAGAACATTATGTTTAACAGTGTTTTAACCATATTCTGCACACTACCTGCGGTGTTTCATGATCCTTGCAGTCATCCCTCATCATCTATTACACTGGTCGGAGCTGACACATCATAAGTAACATAAATTCCAATGAATTTGTGCAGGTAGTAATATTATGTATGGTGAATGGCCTCACTGGGTTGCAACCTGGGACAAGTCCTTAAACTGGTCATCTGAGCTTTTCGGTTAAATTACCCGAAGAGGGCAGCACTGCCTAATACTCTCCATTACAGGAGTCCAGTGATTTTCTGGCCAGGCAATCAGAAGTATTGGACAGTGCTGCCCTCTTCGGGTAATTTAACTGGAAAGCTCAGAAGACCAGTTTGAGGACTTGCCCCAGGTTGCAACCCAGTGAGGCCATTCACCATACTATGAGGTTATGCCATGGGTGGAGGCAGTTTATCCCTGGTATAGTCACCCAAGATCCAGTATATCCCGAGACCCGAAGGGTCGAGGGATATACGGAGTCGAGGGTGACTATACCAGGGATATACTGCCGCAACCCATGGTATAGCCTTTTTATCCCATGTCTTTTTTTAAATACTTTTATATTATATCAATGTAAAACAGTTTGAAGCGCTCAATGTGAATGCAGCTGTGCTACAAAAAAAAATCAATACTCTTAATTGGCAGCACTTAATTGCCTTAAATCACAACAATCAGCAAATATGCTGGTATCTACATGCTAATAAGCATGATATATAGGGGCACTGCTGTCTTTTGATTGGTCAGTTCCAGTATATCCCTGTTGATCTCATTATCTTTCAGTATAGCCCTGCTGGCTAATTAGCCAAAGGAATTTGATTGGTTGAACTAAATATATCCCTGTTTCTTTCTGTTGTATTTCCCTCTCTCAATCTGTATTGACCAGGGAAAAGCTCAGTATGAGGGACAAAAGTTGGCTAGACATGGGATAAATAATATTACTACCCGTACGTCGTGCTCCTATAGAAGCGATAACTTATTTTTGTCCTTCAGTTTAAGACAAATTTCCAGGACATTACAGCAGAACCCTAATTTTAGATATCATTTTCATATTTTACCTCTGATTTGTTTGTTATGTGTACATAAATTATTACAGGAAGTCACTCCAAGGTACCTTAGCAATTTGGAGAGGGGAAATGCATTTATCATGCGCGCCCCAGGGTCACTTCACCATGCAAGGTTCCTCGTCAGAGCATTGTACATCCTCAAGATTGCCATGTCAGCACATGTTGCACCACCAGACCTACTCACTCCAGAAATGTTGCAGGACATAGACAGGATGGCTGAATTCATAGCTCTATTCCATGGCCCTTGGTTCCTGCAAGCTCATTCAGCTGTTTCTGCACCACATTCAGACCTTCAACTCTGGAAGGACATGTGTGCTTATGAGGTGAGAAAAGAAGCACATGTACAATTTGTACATATTATTCTGATCATCATCTTTGATATTTTTCTCACAGTAGGTGAAACATGTGAGCTGCTCCTCGATTACTAGGAAAGTTGTGAGATCACTTTTCATCTTGACGCGAAACCATCTTAGAAACAGCAGCTGTTCTGTGAAATTCTTCACAATACTCGAAAATAATACTTTGTCCTGCCAGAATAGGGCGGCTCGCAATCGCAAGAAAATAAGCATTATTCTCATTTCGCCAAAAACAATGCATTTTGCTTTCAGTCTACATACATTTATGACAGGGGAACTTCTTAATAGTTGCACTTGTGAAATAATTGTATAAAATATACATACATAAAAAATCTGTTAATTTGTATAACTCAAAATGAAGCATCTGAATTTTTATCAAACCAGCGGCTATGCTACTTGGAGTACTTACTTTCTTTTGCAGGCCAATGATAGAACCATGGTTCGGTGGGTGAAAGAATCAATCTTGAGACACTTATGGTACCTCACGGAGCACCTTGTCATACTTGCTTTGTTTGACCATCAACTGGACTTAGGGAGCAAGGCCCTGATTGCTAACAAGCTTCTCACCACACCAAAACCAGACGAATTTCAAATAGGAAAGCCTACCTTTCCCAAAAACATTTTAACGGAAAGCGAAAATACAAATCTAGACTCGTTCGTTGGTTCAAGATCTTGGCTCCTTTTTCATATACTCGGAACGTCAGGCCGGTGGTTAGCTTTGCCTCCCAATTCCTGGATGCAAAATGAAGAATATCAAAGAATGTCAACCGTTGTTCGAAACATTCCTGTGGCTAATGATGCAGCTGAACTTAGCATCAGTGACGTAAGGCAATACATCAATGCCGAACCATGTGGATCAGGAAGGCGCCCGATTGAAGTAATATCGGATTCTCATAGAATTAAAAGACCATCCTTCCTCAAAAATGAGAAACGGGAGAAACTGTCATAGTCTCAGAATTACAGGAAGTTTTAATAATCAGTAATGCAAAATACATCTTAGGCAGCTGCTGCACTGTAAATTCTGAAATTCTGAGTAAGCTCAAATGATTGAGTGAGACGGTTGCACAATTTGTTTGAGCCATGATAGCTTGCTGTTTTGAGTTATAATAATCTTTATGTTGTTATAACTAGCAAACAACAACACAGCGAGCCAGAACCAAATTTGGGGTTTAAAAAATGCCCCAGCATAACTTGTAGACTTGTAGTAGACTTGTTAGGTCTAACCAGTGACGGTTGTGACCTCTCACGAAAATGACTGGACTCTTACAATGCAGCATGCGTTGGGTGGTGATATTCATAAAGTTCATTGCTATGTCACAATACCATATTATTCTATAGGCACCGTTACGTAGCTGAAGATGAGACGAACAAGCAGACGTAAAAAACAAAAAAATCTGTTGGAAACTTTTTGAGATATTGCAATTTTTCAATTTTTGGTTTGTCACATTCCTTCGTTTGGGTGATATCCATCTTTCTGCGTTACAAATTACAAATTCACATGAGCAAACTTCAAAACAATATTTCTGTGTGTTTTAGATGCTTTTTTAAAATTAGACAGAATGTTATCTTTATTGGGAAAAGTCCCATATTGATGTTGTGTGTGATAAACATCTTTTTCTGTATTTATACGAATTGTGTCACAAACCCTAGAGAAGTATTTGCTGTCTTTTTCTTAATCTTTACCATGGAAATACCGAAAATTTCTAGATTATTGACACAAAACAAATTATGTAATAGTAGTTGTTTAATAAAATTGAAAATTAGAATAATAAAAAGATATGGCTATTCTGGAAATATATATTTCTTCATGAAATGCACAGTTATAAATACCTAGATGTCTGACTACGTGCTTGCCTTTGACAGTTTTGTATTTAAAAGAAAGAAGAAGTGCACAATTGGTTTTATGGACTTTGGTATCTTAGTTTTAATCAGTTCGTTTCACATTCATTTTATGAATAAATCACAGAATTATCAAATAGGGTGAATGGATTGGATGTCAGGCAGTGCACAGGTTTGGAACCTCCAATGGACATTTAATATACAGTGTATTAGCTATTCATAACAATATGGTGTGTCAATTTGTTATTTTATTCCTGCACAAAGTGTGTGTGTGTGTGTGTTTTGGCTTTACGTCTCATCAGCACCTTGTTGGGCTATTTAGAGACATACTTGGTTTTTACTAAGTGTCTTTATGGAGACCGCCAGGTCACTGCGCAAAGCGCAGTGACCAGAGGTCTTCAAATGGTAGAAGACAGAGCTACAGGGATATACTAAGAAACTTTTTTGCATGCGCCAAACAAAAAAAGTGTCGGCGTTTATGTGACGTCATTAATAATTGCCCTGATCCTGCAGTCATGGCAACTGCTTTGCAGGTGGCGTCATGAACAGACCCAGCCTCATTGTGACGTTATATCCTGGGACAAGTGCTTGAATCTATAACGTCACGACAGCAGCAGGGCAATGTGTATGTATAACACACTGCAGTCTGCAGGTATTGTCACTCGTGGCTTAGCCATGGACCCCTGTAGGACATGAATCCTCCATTTGGAAAATATTTAGATTTGAAGGACACAGTTTAGGAGAATTACTTCATTGCTCTTTATCCGTGTGCTTAATATTATACTAATTTATTGACACATTCTAAAAATGTATACCTTTTTTTTGCTGCTGTAGGCATGTTATTTCACTTTTTAAAAAAATCACTGGAATACTTGTATTTACACATTCAGTCTTCCTCTGAACCTGAAAAGTGATTTTTATACATCATGAAAATAGCCTCTTTTGATCGATTAATTAACATTACTTTTTTCCATTCCAATAATTGTGAAAATGCTTTCAAAAGTAGTGCCATCATCAGTAAAATATATAGGCTATTCAAATCCAAAATTTAATCAAATTTAGATCATAAATTTATCATTTTACTGAAGACAACAAAAATGTGATTAGAAATTTTCAAAATATTTGTCTAATTCGTAGTAAGGGGTATCAAACAGAGCGGGTAAACTTATATTATTTAAGCCTCTGCAATAGGTCACAAAACTGGATCAGATGAAAAAAAACAAAACATGTAAAATGTAGTATGTGAAATTTATAAAGTCTTGGAGATAATTTTAACTATCTTTTTTATGTATCAATATCTATCTTTCTATCTAAGGTATATCTAAAACACCACAAAGAAATGTCCAAAACATTTCAAATAAATATCTAAATGTCCTGCGGTCTCGCTATGCTCTTTGGCATTATCATATTAGTCCTGTTTGATTGGTAGTTAGGTATTCTTTTTTTGTATCATGTTTGTACTAATTGTCTGTATAGTTCTGTTAGATTGCTACTTAGTTATTCCTTTTTTGTGTTATGTTGTCTGTTGTCCGTTGTTTTCTTATCAATTTCATAGCAACAGACAAATGGTCATGTAAGACCAAAATACTGAGGATTCCATAGAACTCGTCAGTGAAGGTGTAGTTGGTGACTAAATTGAATATTTCTCTTTTGGTTGTATTTGTATCTTCATGCCAGCTGTGCAACTTCTGTTTTGTTCGTTCAGTCAGCTTCCGAGACACATTGCCAAAGCCAGACATTTGAAGATGCTTCACTGCCGGTTCTAGCCAGTCTCGTACAAACGTCGGTCGGAATTTTTCAATCTTTTCAGGTGATGGTTCTTCATCTAGGAAGTAGTAAAGATAATCTTTGGTTGTGATTGTTTGGTTGTCTTCGTTTTGTGCCCTGTCTTTTCCTTCAGCCACAGGTTTTGTTTCCTTTTTGTCCATTCCATCCTGTTCTTTGTTTCCTGGATCATCCTCTTCCTCTTGTCCTTCTTCGTTTTCTTCTTCCTGTGAGTCCCCTTGATCCTCTTCATGTTCTTCCTCTTCCTCTTGTTCTTCTTCCATGGATTTGTTGCTGGGTGTCGTGTCCCCGCCATCATTTGATCCTTCCTGTTCCTCTTCAGTGTCTGCTTCATTTGGATGTTCTTCTTCCATTGCTGTATCTGGAGGAGTTGTGGTGCTAGCCGGTGTGTTTGGTTCTTCAAGGTCCGCCCGGGGAGTAGACTGTTTTGTGGTGTTTGTTGTCTTTAGAGTGGTTTTTTCATTTGTTCTTCCCGAGTGTCTGCTAGTGTCTTCTGGGTTCTCTGTGTGTTGTTGGTGTGATCTGTTGATGCTGTGTTCTTCGAGTTGTATTCTTCGTCTTGGTGTCGCACGTTGATGAGGATGTCGATATCCTGCCATGTCCGCATAGCTGGGCATTCCTGAGCGCTGGTCCACGATCCTTCTAGCCTCCGGAAAAGATATCGCTTGGGTTGCCTTCAATGTGAGGATTTCTTTTTCCTTAGTCCACTGTCTACAAGTTTTGCTGTAAGAGGGATGATCCTCCTTACAGTTGACACAAAGAGGAGGGGCTGAGCAAGGTTGTTCCTTTGATAGAACGTGGTCCTGGGATCCACAATGTCCACAAACTTCTTGTCGTCGGCACCACTTGCTCAGGTGACCGAAACGTTGACATTTGTAGCATCTTCTTGGATTGGGGATGTAGGGTCGTACCTTACATTGCTCCCATATAACTTTGACACTCTCTGGAAGAGTCGTGTCTGAAAAAGTCAAGATAAGAAGCTCCCGATTATCCCTCTGTGGGATTCTATGAAAATGAATGACATCAGTAAAAGTTTCAAACCATTCTTGTAAATCGTCGTCCGAGTCTAAATAGCTAAGGGAGGAGAAAACCACTCCCTTGGATGTATTCAAGGTCCGATGAGGCTCGATTATTGCCTGGGTACCTGCAAAATCTTTCAGCCTAAGGAGTTTTCGAGTCTGGTCGTCGTTTCTGGTCTTAAAGAGGACGGTTCCATCTCTCTGTAACGTTGTCTCTGCAGGTTCGCCGACTTCTTGAAGTATGGTCTTGTAGATGGCGAAAGGAGACAGCCTGTTGGTTGATTTGAACACTATGTACCTGTGTCGGTACTCCGATTTTCGTGTTGTCGTTTGTCGATTTAGAAGTTCCGGGTCAATACAGTCATCAGAGGATGACCGCTGCCGTTTTAGTCGAGACTGTGAATTAGGAAGAGAGTATGCCATAGGAATTTGTGATGTGTATCTCCCATGCTCCCCACCCACCAAGGAGCCCAACAAGGGGGACTAATATGGGTAGGGCTGCGCCCAGTACCCTAGTCCAGGGATACATGGGGGATATACTCGTAGAAGGCTTGGTAAGAGATACAGCTGCAATCATATTTAAAACATGGCCAGCATGTAGACTTGGTCAGAACCTTCTTTGATTGACCCATCAGCCATGGCCAAATAGGACCGAAGCCCTAGTGACAACATGACAAGCCGATTGACTGGACCGGGCCAATCCAGCCTCCCGTCTAGGAGAAATCCAGGCCAAAGTAGTGTATTGTATGGGAGGGACCAAGTTAGGCCCACCCAACTCAACTACCAGGACCCCTTCATCCTCCGACACGGGTCGCAACCCACGGCAAACAGGTAGCCCCATTTCCGTCGGGGAGACGTGTGCTTGCTTACTGTCTCGTGTTGGCCACTAAGGATACAGGTCTTCACCTATAGTGTTACCACCCACCGCCACGAGGAGGCCCGAGACCTGCGGGGGCATTCTTGTACAAAGTTGAAGTTAACAACAGAAGACCATGAATGTTCTTCTACTCAAAAATCGATTATTCTTCAATTGGACTGTAGTCCAACAGTATTATACAGGTCAAGTAATGTGAGATTATTCAGCTAACATTGTTGTTTCATAAAATCAAAATAAAGTGAAGAGTTTTCTCCTTACTCTCCCCAATTGATAGGATAAGAATATTTCAGTACAAAAGCTCTGTCAAATATCTGCACACACGTTTCAACGTTTGATAAAACTACCTGCTAATGCCCGGGGAATAGTTGAGCATGCAAATTTTGCAATTCTGATGAAAAATTTACACTTTATTTGGAAATTATGCATGCATGAGTTTGTCACACCTTTTTTGCATTAAATGCAACAGCATAATTTAAAAAAAGGATTATTATGTCTTTTGAATGATATTTTCTATCATTGAAAATGGTTTTGCAAAGGAGGTGCTCATTTAACAGACTTTCCACATGACTAGTGATGTTAAAAATGGGGAGTGATAAATCAGAAAGTGAAAAAATTCATTATCTCAAAACGTTTCCAACAGATTTTTTTGTTTTTTTACATCTGCTTGTTCGTCTCATCTTCAGCTACGTAACGGTGCCTATCGTTATGCTGGGGCATTTTTTTTACCCCAAATTTGGTTCGGGCTCGCTGTGACAAGCTATCTTGGCTCAAAGGAGTTGTGCAACCATCTCACTCAATCAATTAAGCTTACTCAAAATTAGAAATTTACAGTGTAAGGGACCATGACGGGGGGGGGGGGGGGGCGAATGCCTCGCTCCCATCGACTTAAGGAAACGCACGAAGCGTAAGAGAATGAGATTCGGTCTAGGCCTATACAATAATGTCAGTAAAGACATCTCTTGTGGACTTATGTTTGTTTTACGACTTCAAATAAAAGTTTCAACCTCAGCCCATAACGAGACTCAGAGAGTTCAAGATTAAATCCATACCATTTGGCCCATGTTTGGTCACAAGAGCTTTTTGTTCACCAGGAATGGCACTCCCTTCATCTGGTGACAACTGGAGTGCATCTTCTTGGCACCAACCTCTGACAAAACAATCATGTGACATCCTGGACATAACACCTGGAAGACAATAGCTTTTTCTGAGAGACCCACCCATTCATCAAGTTCACTGGCTGTGATTGCATTGCAGTCTCAAGTTGCACAGATACTTCAGGCCACTTTCTTCTGAAATGGTATAATGGGAGTGCAGCATGTCAGAACTACACATGGCATTAATGGGATGGGACAAAATTAAGGCAAAATAATCTTCTATCCCAAAGCACTACTGTAGGTAAAGGAAATAAAACATTGCAAATGGTTATGAGACATGACAGAAAATCATTGCTGCTTTATAACTTGGCAATCTGTGTACTGCCAGGAAGGAGTGTTTACATAAATTTAGGCCATTTCATGATATCAATCATGTCACTTCCAGTTCTATCTTATACATGAAAGTGAGTGGTGAATTTGTAATTTGGAGACATGTGACTTCACAATAGAGTGAGTGTTGTCTCCTGGTCCGGATGGGTTCACTGCTGGTTTCATTAAAAATATACTTGCTAACAGTGCTGCTCCATTATGTAAAGTTTACAAAAAGTCATTATCAGATGGCACTGTACCTACTGCTTGGAAAGTTGCACATGAGTGAGTGAGTGAGTGAGTTTGTGTTTTACGCCCCATCAGCACCAGTGTGGGCTATTTAGAGGCAACATTAGTAAGATAGATTATCTTGGAACTAATTTCTCATAATTTGTAGAAGTAGTCGTTATCTCTGAGGAACTGTGTTATACTGGACGCTGAATTTTCTAAGAATAAGTGTTTAAGATTATCTGATTGAAAAGTTCGGTGATGTAGATTGTTATTACATTCTATCAAGATATGTTTGATCGAAAGTGGTACTTGGCACCCTTCGCATATTGGTGCTGCGTCATTGTTTAATAAGTGTGAGTGGGTTAATCTGCTGTGTCCTATAAGACATCTATGTATTACGATTTGCTCTCTACGTGAGTGCACATCAATTTTTATATCTTTCATGACATGTGGTAGTATTCCGCGTAGCTTATTTCGTTGGCAAGCATTCCATCGTACTTGCCAACTATACTTGGTAAAGTCATTGATATGCTTTCTAAAATCCGTATAAGGGACAACATAGTCCGTTAAGTTTTTACTTAAGGCTCTCTTCGCATGAAGATCAGCCATCTCATTTCCCTTGATATCAACATGACTTGGAATCCAACATAATATAGGGCCTAATCTCCTTGTTTTCTTTCATTGCTGCTAAGGTAAAAAGAATGTCTAATACAAGAGGGGTTTCCACCTGCTTGTTGGCTATTGCCTGCAATGCAGACTTTGAGTCAGAGCAAATTACAAAATTGTTAGTTTCTGAGTTGACGGCCATTTCTACCGCCTTGTATATAGCTGTCAGTTCCGCTGTGAATATCGAGCACACATCAGGTATACGTTCATTACAGTAACTTGTCTTTGTGGAGGTGACTGCGTAACCAGTCAGAAGTCCATCTTTGGACCCATCCGTGTAAAGAAACTTGTGTGATGGATACCGGGATTTTATTATGAGGAATTTACTCTGGTATTCCAGGGGACTTGTAGAAGATTTTCTAAGACTTGTCAGGTCTAGAATACAAATTGGTGAAGGAAGGGTCCACGGAGATATGGATGGAACCTGCACTTCAGCAACTATGCAGTTGTCTTTGTTTATTATGTCATAGTAAGGTTTCATTCTAAGCCCTAGGGGTTTTATAACACTTTGTTTAGTCATATAAATTTGTTGGTACTTTGGCTGAAATACCGGGTAAAAAGCCGGATTTGTTGGACATGCTGCCAGTTTTACAAAATATTGCAGCGAAAGTTTTATTCGCCGTAGTGACAATGGTGGCTCTTTCGCAAGGACATATAGACTCTCGATTGGCGATGTTCTAAATGCCCCAAGACACAGGCGAATGCCGAGATGGTGTACTGTATTTAGACATCGGAGGTAAGACGGTCTTGCTGATCCATATACAATACTCCCGTAATCGAGACGTGATCGGGTTATAGCCCTATATAGTCGTAGCAATACAGTGGTGTCTCCACCCCAACTGAGCTTACTGACCACTTTGAGAAGATTAAGAGATTTTAAACCTTTAGCTTTAAGTTCATTGATATGTGGAATAAAGGAGAATTTAGAATCCAGTAAAACTCCTAAGAATTTGTACTTGTTTACTACTTTGATTTTCGAATTTTCTAACATTAAGATTGGATCCGGCTGAAAGCTTCTGGGAGGATACAAGTGCATACATACCGTTTTATTTTTGGAGAATTTATAACCATTCTCGTATGACCATTTTTGCAAGCTGTTTAGGTTAAGTTGTAATTGTCGTTCGACACTTGTCATTTTGGTTGACTTAAAAGCAATGAGGAAATCATCTACGTATAAAGAACACTTGATATTCTCCTTGATATGTCGGACTATGTTGTTAATCTTAATATTAAAACATGTCGGAGAGAGAATACTTCCTTGAGGAACTCCCATTTCTTGGTTGAAATTGTTGGATAGTGTGCTTCCAATTCTGACTTGGAAGTTACAATCTTGAAGGAATGAATTTATAAATTGAGGAAGCCTTCCCCGTAGACCCATTTCATGAATGTCTTTCATAATTCCAAATTTCCAAGTGGTGTCATAAGCTTTTTCTAAGTCGAAAAATACTGCAACTACATGTTCTTTCTTAATGAAGGCATCTCTTATGTAGGTTTCTAATGATACTAAATGGTCCAAGGTACTTCTTTTGGACCTGAAACCACACTGATATTCTGTTATGGCTTCAGTTGATTCCAAATACCATACTAGTCTATTGTTGACCATCCTTTCCATGGTCTTACAAAGACAACTGGTAAGTGCAATCGGACGATAGTTAAGCGGATCACTGTGATCTTTGTTAGGTTTTGGGATTGGTATTACTATCGCTTTCTTCCACAGCGTTGGGAATGTACCAAAGTCCCATATTCTATTATAAATCTGAAGCATAATTTTAAGGCTTGTTTCCGGTAGATGCTTAAGTAGTTGATAATGAACTTCATCTGCTCCAGTAGCAGAGGGAAAGTTGCACATATAATTCCCATTTTCAAAAAGGGTGATCCACAAAAAACTTGTCAGTATAGACCAGTCAGTCTTACTTCCGTATTTTGTAAAGTTTTGGAGAGAATTATTAGACCTCAACTGTTAAATTTAAGTATCGTAAAAATTTAATACCAAAAGACCAACATGGCTTTATCCCCAAAAAGTCCACTGTGACTAATTTATTGAATTGTATGGATAAGTGGACTTTAAACGTTGATAGAAAGTTAAATACAGATATTGTCTATTTATATTATTGAAAATGTTTTGACACTGTATGTCATAACAAGTTATTGTTTAAATTGTCCAGATATGGTTTTATTGGGAAAGCTCATGAATGGCTGTGCAACTTTCTCACAGACAGGTTACAGTTTGTTAAAGTTAATAATTCCTTATCATCAAGTGTCAATGTTATATCAGGCATGCCTCAAGGGACTGTACTTGGCCCCTATTATTTATTCTGTATTCAGCAGATTTACCAAACGTTGTATGTCATAGCAACCTCAGTATGTACACGGACGACACGAAAGTCTTTAAAGCCATAAAAAGTAGGGCTGATTGCCAACTTTTACAGGAAGATCTAGATAGGATTTTTGAGTGGGCCAATAAGTGGCAAATGAAATTGAGTCCTGATCAGACGAAATATTTATGTATAGGTACTTCTTTATGTAATTACATGTTAAATGGAAAGGAAATTGAAAAAGTTGATTCGATCAAGGATGTTGGTGTCATAATCCAGTCAGATTTAAAATTTACTAAACATTGTTCATCTGTTATCAAAAAGAGTTATTATATCATCAGAAATATATTCACAACTTTTAGAAACCATGATACTGATTTCTATGTTACTATGTACAAGAGATATGTTCGTCCCATTCTGGAACACACAAGTCAAATTTGGTCACCAGTATTAAAAGTTAATATTGACAAAGTTGAAAGAGTGCAAAAATATTTTACAAGAAGGTAACTCTTTTCTCAAAGTCTACATTACTCAAATAGGCTGGAAATCCGCAATACGATAACTTTAGAAGAAAGAAGGCTAAGAACTGATCTTATTTTATTTTATAAATTGATTAATGATGTTACCATAATAGATGTAAATGATTCTTACAAACTTAATAATAGACATAGAGGTCATAATAGAAATTTGTAGACTCATTATTGTCGCACAGAAAAAAGAAAGATGTTTTTGTAAATAGGATTGTAAATAATTGGAAGTCTTGACAGTGAAGTTGTAAATTTTAAAAATCCATGTTGGTTTTTTATTGAAATTTGGTTTTTCTAAAAACCATTTTGAATCTAAAAAACCAATTTTGTCCCGACATTTTTTAGAGTGTACTACGTTGCTTTTGCATAATTTCGTCAGACACCAAAATATTTGAATATATTGCATAAGTGAACTTCGTCTAAACAAAGCTTGATGAAAGTCACAGGAATATTTCTCAGCTCAATCCAATGATTACATGAAAACGATGCACTGTTGGGCCCAAAAGTTTTTATACTGCTGCGAAATAAGCTACTTCCGTAATTTCGCCAGATGCGGTGTATATGTATGCATATGAAGTTAAAAGACAAAATTTGACAATCAGTTATTTTTCTGCGCTGTGATTTAGCCTAACAAAATACTGTATACAGTTGGCAGCAAAATTATTCAACCCTTGATGTTTTTCCACTGAATTCTATAGTTGACGAGTCTTGCCAAAGCGAGTGGGGTGACATCATTATGTATCAAATCATGACAAAAAGGATAACGTCACATATCAGATAACATGTCATAGGCCTACTGCTGGAGACCTAAATCAAGCAGGCAGCTTGGATTTGCAGTTTTGACCCATACATATATGTGAAATGCAGCCTTCCAACCAGATTTAGTTATGGTTCACAGCAGATTATTATAGGTCTATGTTGTCTTGCATGTGATGCTATCATACTTATTAAGAATTGATACATTCTGATGTCGCCAAATTAATTTTTGCAAAACCTGTTTACTATCCGAGTCTATGGGAAATCATGAAAGAATAATTTTACTCCAAATGAGAAGGACTAATAACTGGGTAACTCGAATTAAGGTTCTAAGACCTCTTTATGCACACTCAAGCAGCACTTGCATCAACCGGACGAACAAGGCACATCGAAAACCTTTGTTTAACAAACAGAATCATATTCGTAGAATACTTCCGAAGATTACTCACAGCAAAAATATATGGCTGAAAAGCTTCATATTCATAAACATAGCTACGGATAAGCTAATGCAAGAAAGGTGTCAAATAAAAGCCCATTTCATATGGGTTGTTCAAATAAAGATCCATCAGGAAAAGACAACAATGCACAACAATGCCTGTAATTATGCAAACACCACAGATTACCTAATCTGTGCAAACACGTGTGTTGTCAACTATAAGCCGCGTCAATGGCCATTTGATGCCGCCTGGAAATGCATAAGAAAACATATTATAAATATGAATAAATCTTCTTGGAGCGGTGCTTCAGATGAGCACAGGTGAAGCACAGCAATGGCCATGGCCAGCACTGAAGATTCTGCGACAGGTAAGGCTCTCTTTTGAGGATAGAGAAGTTATTACAGCCGCTTTCTTCATTGTAGACACTTAGCCTGAATGCGATTGTTTTCTAAGACATGTTTTTCGATAGGGCAGAGCGATTCTTCAGAAGTTTTTATGTCTTTTTCCCTGTGAAATACATGTCTTTAAAAAGCATATTCAGCCTGAATGTCTAAAATTATGAAAATGGCTGTTGTTAACTCCAGCTTGGAGTAAAAATTATCTTGCATATTTATTTCTGTAAATTTTCCACACAAAAAAATTGATTGTGGAAAATTTACAGAAATAAATATGCAAGAAATATAAACTTTCTTATTTTTTATTTGCAAACTCGCTTTGCTACATCATTGACAGTTTTCTGTTGGTCTCGTAATGTTCTTATTTGGTGTAGTATGTTAAGTCATTTAATCAGTTTGTTTATTGTCACCTGTGCCTCTAGATAAGCACTGGATCAACTGATTAACCATAACTGACAAAAACAAAAACTTTTTAGGCCAGTGACATCACATGAACAAGTTGAAAGTTAATTTGAAACTATTTGGCAAACAGCTATAAAGAAATAAAATATATTTTAGTCAAGATTAATCATTTTTTTATAAACCATTGCCGTTTGCCCTATACAAGAAATGAACTATGACTTACCCTTATTAGTACCAGGTCCTGAACACTTTTTTCCTCCAAAATTAATTTCAGATCAATCCTCCACAGACAACATAATTTCTTCATTCAGTGAGGAGACTCCTCCTGTGCCTTTATGGAGTAATATCATGGACGACGCCCAACTGGGCCTAACTTTTATTGGAGTTTTCGCTAATTTCTTTTCATTAATAACTTTATTGAAGAATGGTAAATCATTTCAGGTAAGGAAACTTTAATTCATCAATTATCCGCTTTTTCACAATACCTATTGATAACTGCATAAAAATTATAACTACTCTCCGCACACTATAAAGTACCAACATGACTTTTTTGTCATAAAGCAAATTTTGCTTTATTTGTTACAACATAATATTTTTCCTTTTCATTCTTTCCCAGTCCAGCGTCCTTCTACTTCTAAGGCACCAGGCTTTCATAGATATGTTGGCCTGCCTATTTGGAGCACTTCTAATGACCCTACCATACATGTGGCTAACAGGAGTATACGTCCTTGATATCATTGTATGTCAAGGTTGGCATGGTGAGTTTGCCAATAGCATGCACCGAAAGACTCATATTGCTCTTACAATTTTCAGGGCAAGCAATATATTTGGGTACAGAAAGACTCACATTACAGTAACACTTTTGAAATCTGGCAATATATTGAGGTACTGAAAGACTGATATTGCTGTTGGGCAATTCCGTAAAGTCTGATTCACAGATTTAATAATATAATAATAATATTAAGTACTTATATAGCGCCAATTCCAGTAAACTGCTCACTGGCGCTTGGTTAGATTAGCTTGTATCTCCGTAGAATTGTGCAAAAAGATATGTTTTCAGTCGTTTCTTGAAGTTATCAAGTGTCTTTGATTTTCGCACATTTTCAGGTTAGCCATTCCACAGCATCGGTGAAGAATAGGAAAAAGCTCTATCCTCAAACTTGTTTTGATTTTGTGCGGCAGGTACCTCTAACAGCATTTTCCCATTGCTGCGGAGGTTCAGGTCATTTTCAGATTTTTGTTGAATGAGATTTTTGAGGTACTGAGGTGCTTGATTATGCACAGCTTTCCAAGTAGTTGTCATAAGTTTGAATTGGATCCTTGCAGGGATTGGAAGCCAGTGTAACTCTTTCCTGTAATGACTGACTTTATCTTGTTTTTTCAGACCTTCAATCAGTCGTACAGCTGAGTTTTGCGCCACCTGGAGTTTATTTATCACTTGTTTCGACGAACCATAGAGCAATCCATTGCCATAGTCTAAATGAGGCGTGACTAATGCATTGACTGCTGTTTTGATTGATTCTTTGTTCAGTGACTTACGCAGTTTTGAGATGTTTCGAAGGTTAAAATAAGCATTTTGACACATTTTGTTCACTTGCTTATGCATTGACATGTTTTTATCAAAGAATACACCCAAATTTCTGGTATGATTTGTCGCCTTGATGTCAACATTGTCCACACTGATTGATGACATGTGAAGTTTCTTCAGTTGAAATGGCGAGCCAATGAGAAGTAGCTCTGTCTTGTCACCATTGTTACAGAGTTTGTTTTTGTGAAGGAAATTGCGTATTTCTGTGATGCATTTTTTTTTTTTTTTCCTTGCATTTTCCTCTTCAAGAAAAGTTGGCTTGAAGGAAAGGATGAGTTGTTCATCATCGGCATATTTTTGATCATCAACCTCATTTTCCTCAGCCACCTGACTTATTGGAGCAATATATGAATTAAATAAGATAGGACCAAGTTTTGATCCTTGAGGGACGCCATATTTTAGTGGCAGTTTGTTTGATTCTGTGTCATTTATGAGTACAGATTGAGATCTATTGGTGATGTATGATTTGAACCAACCTAAAGCAGAGCCATCAATACCATACTTATCTCTCAACCTTTTCAAAAGGATGTCATGATCAATTGTGTCAAATGCTGCAGATAAGTCTAAAAGCTTATTTGACACTTTAGCAGCTTGTGTAGCCCTGCAATTACACGTCAGCTATTTCATTGTTATGCAGACCCTAGGGCAGGTAATAGCGATATCAGACAAGCCATCAACCAAAGCTCCAAGTGTAACAGGAGCTGAGCTACAAAGCAAATATCATGGTGTCGGACGTACATCACACGGTGTACGTCCGACACCATGCTTTTTTGCCATAGCTCGACATCTGTTACACTTGGAACTTTGGTTGAAGGCTTGTCTGATACCCCTGTTTCCTGGCCACATGTCTGGATAACAATGAAATAGCTGAGGTGTAGTGGTAGGGCTACACAAGCTGCTAAAGTGTCAAATCTGTGAATCAGACTTTACGGAATTGCCCTGTTACAATTTTTAAGTCAGGCAATATATTTGGTTACTGAAAGATTCCTATTGCCCGAAACAATTTCTGGTCAGGCAATACATTGGGGGTATTGAAAGACTCATAATATTATCGCTGTTACGAGTTTCAAGTCAGGTAATATATTGGGGCACTGAGAGACTCATATTGCTGGTACAATTTTCAAGTCAGGTAATATATTGGGGCACTGAGAGACTCATATTGCTGTAACAATTTTCAAATCAGGTAATATATTGGGGCACTGAAAGACTGATATTGCTGTTACAATTTTAAAGTCAGGCAATATTTTTGGTTATTAAAAGATGCCTATTGCCCATTACAATTTTTGGTCAGGCAATAAAATGGGGGTATTGAAAGACTCATAATATTATCACTGTTACAAATTTCAGGTCAGCCAATATATTGGGAAACTGAGACTCATATTACTGTTACAATGGCAATATATTGCGGGTACTGAAAGACTCATGTATCACTGCTAGAATTTTTTGGTTAGGTAATATATTGGGGTACTGAAAGACCCATATATTGCTGTTACAATTTTGAAGACAGGCAATATATTGGGGGACTGAAAGATTCATATTGTTGTTACAATTTTCAGGTCAAGCAATATACTGGGGTACTATGTGGGTTTCAATCTGGAATTTGGTCGTCATAGCATATGAACGTTACCTGGCAGTTTGCAAGCCTTTCAACCACCAGGACTTCACAAAAGGCAAAATTTGGATAACCATCCTATCTGGATACCCTCTGTCTTTGCTCCTCACATCGGGAGCATACCTACAGGTAAGCGTAAACCTTGGCAGTCAATATTTCGCTTTGTGATAATTGTTTGAATTATAGTAGATAATAGATAATAGATAATAATTACATTACTACTGTTGTGACAAGTGAAGAAAATTGTCACAATACAATTTAAAAACTCCGCAGGGGATATTTGATGTGCCAAAATTGAGCTCTGAGTAACTCCATGCACAAAAGATCAAAACAAGATACACTCCAACCTTCTTATCTGGCCACCTTAGTCAAGACCAATGTATATATTGTGCTATAGTCTATTTGTGTAAAGCCAGAGTAAAGACACTTGAAAGCTTAAAATGCTTGCTGTCACAGCGCTTTGACTTGATATATACAGTTGGCTTGCATATTGTTTGTTTGTTTGTGTTTTACGCCTCTGCAGCACCTTAGTGGGCTATATTGAGGCAGGCGATCGCCGTATGATGAGATGAGAAGACTGTGAGTCTGGCACATACCCTATTAATTCAGGGATGCCCAGGGTCTTTCAGTTGCCCCGGCATAGAACACTGGATACAACCCGCCTCCATTTAATGTCCCATGGGCTCGGACTAAAGTGAGTTCCCGGGGCGAGATTTGAACCCACGCCCTCAAAGCCAGTTGACAAGCGCACAATTAGGCCACGGGGGAACTGTGGCTTGCATATCGAGCTCTAATTTTTGGCATTATCTTGTTTTAGACCACTATGGCCCTATGGGGTCTATATATAGGTCCCTTTTTGATGAAATGTACTGTAATATCAAGGTGTGGTGAAAATAATTTTTGCATAACGCTTTTAGCAATGTAGGATCAGTTTAATGAAGGAATAATGAATAATCAAAAACTCTATGAAAGTGTGTTATATATACTCCTGTTTTACGCCCCTTTCAAATGCTAACCTCCCATTGAAAGGGGTTCATATATATAGACCCCTTCAATGGAATGTTAGCACAAAAAAGGGGGCTAAAACAGGAGTATATATAAGACACTCATACAGTAGATTATTTAACAAACGGCATACACATTATGTTCATTTAAGGGAAAAGCTATTTATTAAATATAAAGCCCTGTCTTATATACTACTGTTTTAGGCCCCTTTTCAATGCGAAACTCCCATTGATAGGGGTCTATATGAATAAGCCGCTTTCAATGGAAGTTTTTTTGGGGGCAAGACTTGCCATTGTATATTGAGATAGGGGTTTACAGGGTGTGGCAAAAAAAATTGCACCAGCAATAGTTATGAATTATAATTGCTATAATTTCTTAACCAATGCTTCTACAAGTATGAAATTTGGACACAACCAAGCCATGTATAGCTAAATTGACTCACTCAAAGCATTTTTCATTTTTATGAATAACTTTGCACGTTCTAGGTCTAAAGACAATGTACATCAGTTTTTTCAGGTGCATCTTGTTTTTGTTAAATATATCTAAATTCCTGCTTTCAATCAAGCTATTGAAATTTTGGGGGTGCTTCAGACACCTCTCTCTACTATTGTCCATGTAAAAACATTTGAAATTTTGAGGTATGGTGCATAGGGGGGTCTCTGATTTTGGACTGGAGGATAAACTCGAATACCGATGACCTCTCTCGGCAGAACATATTATACCTAATCTTGTTAGAATATCACATTGCAGTTGATCAATACATAGACAGACATATTTGGTAAGTGCAGCCCTCCAAGGCAATTTCTTGGTGCTCCAAGACTTGATAGATGAGCTGGGAGGGTGGGGGTCCTTGACATATATATTCACCCCATCATGTCGAACTGATACTGTTCAGCCACCAAACTGCCTTATATTGTTGACTTATACAGTGGGTTTGTCTTGGCCGGAATAGAACGCTATTAAAACACCCCAGTGATATTTTTTTTGCCCTTATATGGAAATGACAATGAATCATTGTGTTATCACTAGACAACTATGCAAAAATGATCACCTGACCACAGAAACTGATCTTATAATGCCAAAAATACACTGGAGTTATTCTCTTTCCTTAAACTGCCTTATGAGGTAAAATTTGCGGCATTCAGAAATGATCAGTAGGCCAGCAGTCACCAAAGTATTGTAGCCTTTTTTGGTTTGGGCAAGCAAGATTTTGCAGAAGCTGTACATTATTATCACTGCAGTTCAGCTTGCTGAAGCAGTGATATAGTTTTCCTTGGAAAGAAAACTTACACACTTTGGAAATTTCTTGACAGTGCTGCTTCACCCTACAGTCACTTACAAGGTTCCCCTTTCAGTATGTTTCCCAAGATGCCCCATTTCAATGTGTAGGCTTACAAAATGCATTGTCACTAACTTCACTTTTCCATAAATGGTAAAATAATTGGGATTTTCCCTGAATATTTCTCCACTGTCATTTCCTCCATGGTCATAATTCCACCCCCTCCTTTTTCATGCACCCCCTCTTACCTCAATCATGAATATAAAGCCAGCCCCTTCTCCAGGACTGCCCAATCAGGGCTGCAAATGGCTCATTACCATAAAGCCTGTCACATGGTTTTGTTTACATCAGCACAGGTGGCATGCAGTAGGACTTTATACCGAACTCCACCTGGTGGAAAAATTTGTAGACAGGTTTGGGACAAAATCTGTGCTGAGAAAAAAAATCTCCAATGTCAATCTATTTCATTACGTTTTCAGCTTTTACATTTTACTTCTTTAGACTTAACTGGCACTAAGGTTTTTCATCTATTGTGGCAATAAATGGCAAACTAGGAATTTACCAATTTTGGCTATTTTAGCAATACTTTTTCAAAAATCTGTCTTTTGAGTCAATGACTTATATATATCACATAGACCCCTTTTATATAAGTAAATTATAAAATATATTCTATAAATATACTTCAGTAGATCACTATAGATAATAAAACACAAATTTAAAATTTTTTATTTCAATCATTGCATTCTCAGTACACTTTTTTAATTTAAAAAACTAGCATAAAACCCGTGAAGACATGAATCCTACTATTAATAGTATCAAGCCATATTTATCAAAAATAAATAAATAAAAGTTAATAACGGGGGGGGGGGGGGGGTGGGACGCTTGGACTTGGAGTTTCTTTGAAATAAATAATTTCTTGCTCAATTTTGGTGAAATAAATAAATAAGTTTTGGCCCTCCACAATCGAAACATGGCAATGCTGCTAGTAAAACTGAAAGACAGAAAGTGTGACACCAACTGAAGAATGCAAGTCAAAACACCAAAGAATTAACTTGAATTGTTCACACTTCACTACTTTTCTTGATAAACCATTGATTGTATTTCCACTTCCTGGGGGATTCATTATTTTGTTCAGTCAGACTAAGTTCTTAGTTCAATTTATCAATTAGGCTTCCACAGCTCTGTGTGTCAATTTTGAAACACACACAACTGACAGTATATTTTAAGCTGCGCTTGATACAAGGCTGAAGGACAAGAAGCAGCAGTACTTCAGGGCCATTCTCAAATTTTGGGACAAAGGGTATAGCAAAAATGTCCTGTAACGGAGGGGACAATGTGGTAACGGAGGGGAAGTTTGATGTAAAAAATTGACTGCAGGAACAACAACAAAAGGAAAAACAATAGAATATTGATATTACTATTATTTTCAGAAGTACTTTATCTCATATCAGTAGATTTTTTGGTCCAAATGTCGATTTCTTATTTTGATCTGGCAACGGAGTGGACGGTAACGGAGGGGAACAATTTTTTGCTTTTCGCTCATTACTGCTTTTTATTTTGGAGATAAGATAAAATAATTGCAGACTATTAAAAGCTGTCACACTCAGCAATACATACATGAAATCACTCTTTAAAACTATCATTTGGTAAGCTTGGAAATGAAGGAAACGGAGGGGACATTTTAGTGAGACCAAAAACATTTTCTATGAATATTTTGTCTTAATTTATTGAATACATGTTTTATGAAGTCTGCAAGGTAGTGGTACTATTGCGCACATGCGTCTGATGATATTCATTGAAAATAGCTCATAAAAAAGAATAACGAACCGAGCTATGGCAAGTAACGGAGTGGACAAAAAAATTGACATAAATTAGTGACACGTTTAATGTATCAATTTAATCAATGAAATAAGACCAAAAAAAATTTGAATGTGAACTAAATATAAATTCAAAGTTATATTCTCATGAATTTTGCAAAGAAACTTTGAATATAATGGTACATTAGGAGGAAAATAAACACTTGATTTTGTCATGTCAGGTCCGGTGACAGGGAAAAACCATTGATTTTGCACGAATTCCTGTACATAATGCACAAAAAAAAGGTCTAATGAATTACTTTTTGTTCCAAATGCAGTGGTCCTAAATAGATATATGAATAACAGATGCAGAGTGATGCTTCAGATATTAATCGCATTCAAATTAATGTCAGGGAGCTAGAGTGACGCAAATTGTCCCGAAATTTGAGAATGACCCTTCATTGGCTCCGTCCAAAAAGGCGTGTAAAATAACTGCAGTGAATCACACTTTGCAAGCAGTTTGTATGAGAGGCACTGCACCTAATTGTTGCAGTGTATCCCGTACCCATTAGTGTTACGTACGCTTTTCCTATGCCCCTATCATGCTGACCTCTAGTTGACAATAGCCAGTGTTCTATTTTTAATTTTACACTAATTTAACTTCTAGGCAACTGATAATATGTTTGGCTAGATATCCCATCACTCAAAACTTTATTTAGCAATTTTCTGTTTGATCTGCTAGAGATGTTCAAGTGGTGCAAATTTTTTTGCCGCACCCTGTATATATATATATAGGCCCCTCTATATATGCCATTAACATTGTGGAGGGGTCTATATGAATAAGCCCCTTTCACAGACTTGCATGCCAAACTAAAGATATTGATAAAATTAATGAATACAAGACAGTCAGAAATGAAGTTAATACCTTGATTAATAATGCTAAGAAGAAATATTATGATAAATTGTTTGATGATGGCAAGCAAAATTCTAGAAATTTATGGACTGAGTTATCTACATTATCAGGTAACAAATCTAAGCAAAATGAGTGTCCTGATTCCCTTACCGCCGACCAGTTAAATGAATATTTCGCTAATATTGGTTTAAACACTGTTTCAAACTTGCCAGAATGTGATGAAATTTTATGGAAAGGTCCAGAGAGTATCTGTAGTTTTAATTTTACTGAAATTACACAAGAAAATGTTTCTAAACTTCTTAAGTCCTTGGGCTCTCAGAGTTCTTTGGATGGGCAGTTTTACAGTATTTGCACTCAAAGTGTCTCATGGGGGGTCAAAATAAAGTTGTGTAGATGAGAATTTCCTTCGTGCTATCGTGAAATGAACATATTACTGATTCGTAAATCAACAGAAACAGAAGTGATTTGTTTGTTCATCACCAAATCACCACATTTTAAAGTATGCAAGGTTGGAATTTTTGAAAAAAAAAGTTTATGAAAAAAAGCATCCACACAAATACTATTTGAACCATTTTTTAATGGAAATAGAGCCATCTGATTGTATTGAACCATCAAAACCAATAAAACAACTAAAATTTTTTAGTAAATGTGGCAAAAATATTTTTTTCACAATTTTTATAATGAAAATAAAGAAATTTCACTTGTCATACCCTGAAAGTTTCTGTTTTAGACTGTTTAGTGAGGTTTTAGTCTCAATGGACTCATCACTGCCGAGGTATATAATCCCTAGGTTTCCTACAAACCCTGTGTCAAGTTTTGCCTTGTGTCAAAGATAACGTTCCAGAGAGAAAAATCTCTGAAAATCACCAAAAATCACCAGCTCAGAAAAAAATCAACTTTATTTGCTCCATAAACAAAATATTTGTGTATTATCTTGTAAAGTCATTCAGTTATTTCCAAGAAACGGCAGTTATAGTGATATATTACATAAAATAATACCATTTTTATACATCGAGAATAAATTATTTTGTAAAGTCGTGGCCTTTTCCTTGACGAATCCATTGTTAAAAGACTTGAATCATACCACAAATTCTGATGGGCTGGAGAGGACATTTTTTTGACATTGAGGATTTTGATTTCTAAGAAAATCTATGTACATTGCCTGGTTATTTTCTTAACTTGTATTTGTCACATTGATGTAGAGGCACACAACTGAGCACCGAAAACACAAATTGTTGGAGTTTCCTTCAAAACCCTGAGTGTTTTTTTCCGTGGGCTGGAGAGGACATGTTTTTTTGACATCATATTCAAGCCTCAAATTCTGAAAACCAGGTGTAGTTATTGAAATAAATGCTGTTGCTTTACCTTTAGATATGTCTCAAGCTACAAAATTGACACAAGCAGTAGACACATCCTTAAGTGCTTATTCATCATAGCATATAAAGTAACAAATGGTCTCCCAAAGACAAAATATTTGACACATACCATTTTTTACCTGTGAGGGGACAACTCATTTTGTATATAACTTATTCGCATAAGACCTGTTGTAATTTACACCCAAGACATAGGTCCAGAGAGGCATCACCAACATGATTCACAACTGCCAGCATTTATTGTTGTGTGATGCCATAAAATTAGCAAAAATGCCTGTGAGACACAAAAATGAGCAAAAATTGGCCCTAAATCGCTTGCTGCTTCAAAACTAAACATCGTAGAAAGGTAAAATTTGGCACACATATATTTCAATGTAATACAAGACTGCCACCACAACAAATTTCTGTATACCTATTGTTATAGCCGAAAGGTCTACATGCCAAATTTGCAAATTGGGCTGCTTTTTGCATGCCAGACACTAAAATAGGTCTTTTACACAATATCTACTCCCCTCACCATGATTTGCCAATATCCCTCACGAAATATCCAAAGAGTGCAACCATGCCACATTTTGTACTGAACTTTTCCAAAAGTTCTAATGTGCTATGTTAGAAACTTTGTCGTAGTATATTAACAGCCATCTCTTCCACATCAAATAGTGACCAAATAGTGTCTCATGGTTAGGAACTATTTGAACACTATTTGTTAGAACTTTGGGCTGCCATGCACTGCCATCTCTTCTACAACAGCATGTATCCAGGGCCTCTGAAGTTGAAGCCCCCTCTGCTGGATATTTTGGAACCAAAAATAGGACCCGGAGAATAATTGGCAGCTGCCAAAGCACCATACGGTCTGCCAAAGCTCCATACGGTCAGCCAAAGCTTAAGATGGAATATCATCTGATGAAATAGGGTCTGATGAAATATCCAAATAGCATCTTAGGGGATATTTGACCTTTTCAAATATCCTCATAGTGCTATTAGGAATATCCATAGTCTTTTGAAAAGCACTTTTGGATATTAGACACAATGACAGTAGAGACATTGTCACAAGCAACTATAATACTTTTCTCGTAATATCTGCCTAAATATGAAAAATTGGCCGAGTGCAAATAGCGTAAAACTGCCCGGATGTTCTGGATTTTGACTGCAAGTTGCTTAAATTATCTTGTCAAAGTATATCAAATGTTATCACACATATGTTTAATCTTTCGCTTGCTTCTGGTTTTGTTCCGTCTGAGTGGAAATATGCTCGTGTAACACCAGTGTATAAGGGCAAGGGTGAAGTCTGTGACACGGGAAATTTTAGACCAATATCTGTAATAGGTCATATCCCTAATATAAGGTTTTTGAAAAAGAAATGCAATGTCAACTTATCAAATATTTAATTAGTAAAGATTTTATTACACTTGATCAGTTTGCCTATAGGAAGTTTCACTCAACAACAACTTGTTTGCATAACACAATAGATAAGTGGTTACAGAATATGGATGATAGGTTACTCACCGGTGTATGCTTTTTGGATATTTCCAAATGTTTCGATACTATTGATCATTGTATTTTACTTTAAAAAATGTCTAAATATGGAATTCGAGGAGTTGAACAAACATGGTTCAAATCATATTTAACTTACCCTACGCAAAGTGTCAAACATAAAAATGTATTATCTAAGCCGCTACCTGTAAATATTGGTGTTCCGCAAGGATCTACACTTGGTCCACTTCTGTTTATGTTGTTTGTCAACGATCTCCCGTTACATGTTGCAAATGGTAGCTGCAGTATGTATGCAGATCACACTATTATATATTGTAGTGATTCAAATATTTCACACCTTAATGATAAAATGAATGCAATTCTTGGTGATGTGCATGACTGGTACAAAGCTAATAGACTGGTGTTAATTGTATCTAAATCAAATTCTATGTTGATGGGGTCAAATGTGAATGATGCTGATGTTGATAATTTTGAAATTTTTCTTGATGGTACAAATTTATCAAAAACGGATGTTACCAAATATCTTGGTGTTTATATAGACCAGAACCTTAAGTTTGACACTCATATTAACAAATTGATCAAGACTCTATCAAGGAAACTTGCATGGTTAGCAAGACTTAGACATTATGTTCCTTTGAATATCCTTAAGTTAACTTACTCAACATATATTATGCCTATTTTTGATTATTGTTGTACTGTATAGGGATGTACAAAGAAGAATGTGGACTTAATTCAGCGAATGCAAAATAGAGCAGCTCTTATTATTTCTGGTGAATTTGATATTGTTAATACTAGGGGTAAAGATCTTGTGAAAACCCTTCGATGGACGTCCATTAATGAACGAGTAAGTTATTTCTTAAATGTAGCAATGTATAACTGTATTCATAGAAATGCTCCTACTAACTTGTGTAATTCTATTGTTATGGCGTGTGAGGCCACTGACCGTAATACTCGTGTCAATGATACGTTGAAAGTCGATGTTCCCTCTTGTCAAAGTAATGTATTTAAGAAATCTTTTGGCTATAGAGCTGCGGTAACATGGAATACTCTGCCAGATGAAATTCACAATAGCAATTCTGTTGATGTATTTAGATTTAATTTAAAGAAGCATATTAGGGCCAACACTGCTTGTTTTTAGATTATTTACCGTCAGTTGTTGATTGCTTTGTTTTTATTTTATTTTACAGTGATTTTATTGTACCTTACCTGTCAATTTTTACCTGTACCCGTTGGGCCACATGAAAAACAGAATATTTCTGATTGTGTCACCCAACTAAAATATATTCATAAATAAATTAATGGATCATTAGCATTGAAAAGGGGGCTAAAACAGGATTACATATATTACATTTGGTATGCATCATTGAATAAACAGCATATATATATACATTGTGTTCATTTAATATGTATATATAAGACTTTTTTATAGTATTTATCAATGAAAATTATATTTTTCACCTGTCCTACTTACCGAATACGATATAAAGAGGACAATTTTTGATGGATCATTTACATTGAAAAGGGGGTTAAAACAGGAGTATATATATTGTAATGACTTAGCATGTAAACAACACAAAAAACATATTTACCTCCCTACACATCTTAAATTGTTATTTGACATTATTTACCTGCAATTTACTTTTCTCACATTCTATCCGTTCTTGCCATGTGCTTGTGTTTTCTTCCAATATTTATTTTTCGCGGCAAAATTAGGTCAACCCGCCCCTCGCAACATTAACAAGCCGCTTATTTACGTAAATTTAACAGCTTTACACTTGTCAAATTCATGATTGTACATCCTAATTTTATTATTTGAACGAAGTTTCATCAATGTTTTCCAAGATTTTAATGTATTTGTTGTACAGTTAAACATTTTATGCAGGAGCCCCTTACAACATCGATGACTCGTCAGTTTCGTGAAAGAATTTTAGACACGAAGGATGGCGGTTTTTCGACGGGTTTTTGGCTGGTTTTCGGCGGATTTCAACGTAGTTTTTGGCGGGTTGGCGGGTTTTGCTAGCCTATAAAGCGAGCTTGGCGGGTTCTGAGTCAGTCTGGTCTCAGAATCGGACACGTGAACACCTAAAAAACTTACTGAGCTAGAGTTAAAATTACACAATAGTAATTAACCTTAGCCAGAATAGTTGATGGTGAGCATTTAGGCCTAGCCTATTCCAGAAATGATAACCAAACAGCTGACACCCATTGAGATGTGAGCATAATACTCTTTCATGATTTGAGAAATGCTCTGACAGACCTTGAGTGAGTGAGTGAGTGAGTTGGTTTTTTACGTCTCATCAGCACCTGAGTGGGCTATTCAGAGACATACTTGGTTTGTGTCAAGGTTCTTGATATGTTAGGTCTGTGAGATGTGACAGGTGCTTTGTTGTTGCTTGTCATTTTTCTCTTGTCTATGCAAGGAAATTGTTGGTCTGTTGAGCTGGCTTGATTTGTTGTTTTGGATGGTTTCTTGTACTCAGCAGCTGTTTCTTTCTTTTTCGGTTGTTGTAGTGACATTTTTGTCCGTGGAGCTGTTTCTTTCTTCTTCGATTGTCGTGGTGACATTTTTTGTCCGTGGAGCGTAAGGAGAGGATGGTTGACTTTGTTGAATCTTTTTACTTGGTTGTGTGCATAAGTCAGATTCAGGATGTTTCACAGTTTCTCCCGTCTTTGGTCGGTCTGGTGAAGGCGTTGTCCGAAAGAGATCCAGGAAAAGGTCCCCATTAAGTTGAATCCTTTTCCGTGGTGACAAATGTAAAACTGGTCTTGGATAATCTGCGTCTCGGTCAGTTTTGTTCTTGTCCTGTTGGACTATGCCCTTGGCTTCAGAAAAGGAACATCCCGTGTCAATCACATATTGTACAATTTCTTTTTCTCTCTTGAAGACTTCACAGTTGTGGCTAAACGCAGGGTGGTCCCCTCTGCAATTGACACAATGCGAGGGCCTGAAGCATGGTTTGTCTCTCGTGTGAGTGTGATCTCGATCACCACAATTGGCACAAATTGTGAACCGTCTACATGTTGTGCTGATATGTCCATACAATTGGCAATTGAAACAGTGTTTTGGTCGGGGAAAGAGTGGGCAAACTCTGCACTTTTCAAAAGCTACAGGTACTTTCTTGGGTACATTGTTGTTTTTGAATGTCAGTTTTATGGATTCATAACCATTTCGTTGGGACAAACGTTTGAATTGGGTAATGCCATGTTTTTGGAACCACTTCTTCAGTTGAGAGTCTGTGCATGTCTTGCTCTCTTTCGAGAAGATAATGCCTTTGCCTGGTTTTTGGAAAGGTTCAATGGAGACTTGTGTGTTCGCTATTTCTCTGACAAGTGTCAGTTTCTCTGTTTGTGTGTCATTCCGTGGGTTAATGAGAAATGTTCCATTGAATTGACGTTGTATTTTATCTGCTACTGTGTTGTCACAAATGTCTGCAACAATTTCGTACACAGCGATTGCTGATAGGTCCACCAGCGATTTCTCAAGTCCATTTATCACAAGGCAATTTTCATCTTTTGACATGTGTGAGGGGCGGTCAGGGTCAATCAAGTCATCTGATGATGTACTTGTCCGTTGGAATCTTGGTAGTCCAGTTGCAAATTTTTCGATCTCAGCCTGGTTTCCCGCTGAGGGACGCGCACCTTGGTAACCCGGTTGACGTACGATCCGGTTTGGAATCACGGTAAATGACATATTCATTGATATTCCCCTGTAAGGTAGGGGACACACCGTGCATGCGCACTGTCTCATGTTGGCCACTAAGGATAGAGGTCTTCACCTTAGTGTTACCACCCACCGCCACGGGGAGGCCCGAGACCTGCGGGGGCCTGACAGACCTTGAAAATGAAAGGATAGCCATGAAGGCAAAAACAAATCAATTTGAGTCAATCTTGGGTTCAGGCCAGCTCAGAAATGCTAAATGAAATTATTTACCGTTAATTCCAGCCTGGGTAAGTTCAGAAGAAATTGGGAAAATTATTTTAAATGGAAGTTATTATGAAAATCCATCTTGCGTCACAAGTTCTTGATTTAAGAGTCAGAAAATGTACAATAAAATGAATGAATAAATGTCCTAAATTGAATAAAAGTTCAAAACTTGTCACCTTTAAAATTCTTGTTTAATTCCTAAGTTTATCGAACGTTTGAGGAGTCAAGAAATCAAATTGACATCCATGAAGAAAGATGAGATGCGTTTCAAGAGGAAAAATTAATTCCTCATAATTCCTGTATGACAGCGACAGCACGGTATACCAACACTAATTCGTCACATACAGAAATTTTAATTGAGATGTGAGAAAGATCTCACAATTCTCGATGCCCCACCACCTCCAACAATGATCCAGGATCAACAAAGTCAGACCAGTTTCTCCCCACCCTCCCCTACTTTTACGGACCAGGACGTCCAAGAGGTTGATCTCCTCTTGGAACAGATGATCAACTCCCCATCTTTCCCTGGAGATTCTGGAGTGGCGGTCTCAAATTCAGAACGCCATCTTCCAGACCAATGCCCTCCCTGATTTAGTCCTTCCGAACTTCGGAACAGACTCCCCGGCCAAAAATGATGATCTCGCCAGCACCCCTCCAGAAAACGTAGAAGCGGTCCCAAGCCAAATCCCAAGTGAAGCACCAGGCCAAGGAAAGGAGACGCCGATCTTCGGCACGACCCAGGACGGGATAATGCTTGATTCATTGACACCGGGGATTATCGACATCCTGCCTTTTGTAAAAGAGGTAGTTCGAGAGTCAATCACAGCGGTGGCCTCAACAATAACGAGGAAGATTTCGGTGATTCCTCCGGAATTAGTTAAGGAGCTGAGAGGTGTCCGGACGGCCCTGGAAGACAATTCTAAATGCATCAGAGACCTTACGGAAGAGGTGCGGTGTACCAACCAGGGAAGGACCCAGGAAGACTTCCAGACCCTTGCAAAAACGGTCCAAGCGCAGAATGAGAGTTTAAACTCGATTTCAACCATCGTGGGAGGGCTGCACGAGGATTTACTACAAGGAGGCCCAGTTTGCCACACAGTGCGGGAGATCCTTTCCGACACATCGCAGACTGTCTGTCCAGTTAAATTGGCAGGCAATTTTCTATCGAGCGACTGGGTGAATGCGACTGTAGAGGAATGCCTAAAGGAAAACAGGGAACCAGCAAGGAAACGAGAGAGGGACGAGGAGGAGAACGATGAAGGGAAAAGACAGAAGTTGTATTTCTAATGAACTTTTATATTAAATCCTTTAATTCGACAGTATTACTTACACTATCACTTCTCTGTATATTCATATTATTTTCTGATTTGGTTCCTCGACTGAAACATAAATAATTTCATGTAAATATGAATTTATAAATTTAATTATATAAATATTTGATTCCAGTCAGGAGTAACTGGAGAGTGCACATGTTCAGTCAGCTGAAGAAGTCTGTGTGATGCAGACGAAAGCTCCTGTAGCTCAAATCTTAGACTCCAAAAAGGTAACTTTCACTCATATGGATTACAATGGAGTCAAGTAACAACATTTATCATCATAAAGAAGCCCTTCATACACTGATATGATCAGTGACTGGAATATTGGTAGTTACCATATTTTAATATATTTTCAGAAAAGGCGTTCACCAGATTGAAGCAAGGGTTGTGTCCCAAAGGATTCTCTGAGCCTCCAAAGTACAAAAAGATTAAAAAAGCTGTGCCAGGCAACACACAGATTCTTCTGATGATGATTTTGTTGAGGAAAAGAAATTTCGACTAAATACCAAAAAAATTATTATGCAGCTGCTGCATATTTTTCAATATGGAAATTATGTACATACAATTAATTAAATGCTTATTAGATAACATGCAGTTTATTCGTTAATGTGTTTTGTTGCTTAGGAGTTAATAGATATAACAAACTTACTCATACGAAAATTACAATAACATAGGCTTGAATGCAAAATGGTCTATTGTTTTTTTTTTTTATTGTAAATCTTAATTTATTTTATTCATATACCTTGGTCTGTTCTAGAATTTCATTGTATTTGGGTATTGACTTAAGAAATGGTTTGATTTCATATTTCTAACCCTGTGATTGTCAGTAAATGTGGAATTGAATTTGCATGGTTTCTGCTTTTTGGATGGTGACTCTTGATTTTAAGCTATGAAATACGGTATGGTGTTAATTTTACAGTACCCTGTGATTGTCATCAAATCAATGTTTTTCCTATGATTCACTTGTTTGGATTGCTGATGAGCCAATGCGAACCCAATTTAGCATTCGTAAACGTTAAAGTAGCAACTAAATAATTACCAAAAACAGGTTTATCAATATAGACCCCTCCATAATGTTGACTGCCTGTACAGAGGGGTCTATATAAAGACTTTAAAAAGGCTCCCAAAGTGCAAATACTATAATAACCATTGTTTGAGAGGGGCTTATTCATATAGACCACTTTCAATGGTGGGTTCTCATTGAAAAGGGGCCTAAAACAGGAGTATATAAGACAGGCATCTTTATTGAATAAATGGAATTTGCAGTAAATGAAAATGATGTGTATGGCATTTATTCAATAATACACACCTAATGTACTATATGTGTAAAACTGTCTTATATATGCTCCTGCTTTAACCCCTTTTCAATGTAAATGATCCATTGAAAGGGGCTTATTCATATAGACCCGTCAACAAAGTAAATGACATATATAGAGGGGCCAATAAATCCCTACTTCAATATATGATGGCAAACTGTTTAAGTCTTACCCCCAAAAATGCTATACCCCATTATATCTCTAACCCCATGAAAAATCTCCCTCTTTATATCGTATTCAGTTAGTAGGATGGGAGAAAAAACATAATTTTCATTGACAAAACTATAAAAAAGTGTTTAAGGGCACACACGGGTCGAAAAATCTCAATTTTTTCGTCAGAAATCGATATTGGGCTTTTGACAGATTCGTAATCTAGAGGTATTATGACGTCCAGATCGCTCGAAATCTTTGCGCAAATCCACCTATAAACCACTTAAATCGAACCTCAAACTGACCTTGTCGCGCTCACATGTCACCTGGATCTAAAAAATGGCGGCGTCATCGAGATTTCACGGCGAAAACAGGGCTAGTTTGCACTGCTCTAACGGCGCTCTCACAACACGTGGACGCCATATTGTCGTCTTCTCCACTCGCTTGGCTCCTCCCCCGAAATAAATATGAATTTTTTTCATTGGCTGTCGGCCTGCCATCCCATAATTTCGCCGATTTCTCGCATGAATTATAGCGCCGATGTTTGCCGAAGCGTAACCCGAACGAGGTCCGTCATTCGGCGTCCAATGAGATCGCTCGGATTTTCGCGGGCTTTCTTCGTCGTGGCTTCGGCTCGTGCATATCATTACACCGACCAATCAGAGAGCGTGTTACTGTCAACAAACCCACGTGTATTGGAATAGCCGCGATCTTTCAAGATGCCTAAGTTCCATACTCGTCGTTCGTTTGGAAAGAAAAGACGGTCAAAGAGAGGAAGAAAAGTCGTGTCGGATGCCGAAAATGGAGGAGAGAATAAGGAAAATTGCCAGGAAGTCCATGGAAGAGTTTTCCATTCAACTTTCAAGCGAAAACTGGAGGCCTATGAAGGTGCAGATAGGGAAGCCACCTTGTGTCAAGAAGGTAAATACCTGTCAAAAAATATTTTTTAATGCTGATTAAATGCAAATATGGCATGTTAATTTCACCTTTTAATAATATGTTGTCAAATTAGAAAAAAAAAAACATTTAGTGACAGAGCCCCTCTTGACATTCCATCCACAAGATTGTCAATTCTCATGCTAGCAACCAGTGATCATGGCATCAAATAGGCCTACTATGAATGATGAAGACTTCAGGTAATTGTTCCTTTGACAATACTTTGCATGCACTTCAGCTCATTCTTCTGCTTAGCTTAAATTTTACACATTTCACATCACTTATGACAGTAGCATGATGAGATTGATAGATATATAGTGTAATTTTTTTTTTTCTGTAGTGACTTGATGACTGAGCTGAGGCTTGACCTGCTAAAAGCATTCATTCGGGAGGTGGGAGTTCCCCCACATGGAGGACTTATACACATTTTGTTCCACCTGAAATCAAGGAAGAGTGTCTACAAAATGTTGTTCACAACATTGTGGTACAAGTTCAAAGTTGGTAAAGAGGAGATGCCCCTGTGCTATTCCCCGACTTACGTTTTTCCCGAACTCATCAGGGACCTTGTGAGGAAGAGATTCGGTGCATCATCGGCCGGGCTGTACGACAAACAGTACGAGGAGGGTGCTGGGGTCTTTCGTATCACTCTGAAGCACTTAGTTCAGGAGTGGCCTTTGCCACATGATTGTGACATTTGCTCTGCATGAAATGACATTCGGCAATGCTGAAAACTAACTGAAAATTTATTTAAAATAATATGACATTAATGTAAGAAATAAATTTAAAGTAGCCTGTTGTAAAGAAAGAAATGGTGTTGCTTTTCTTTGTTCATTGCAAGACTGACTTTTTGTCATGTTATTTCACTGATGCTGTGATCACTGGTTGCACTATAAATCTAGGTAATCAATAATTCTATACATTCTCAGCTCTTATTTGATGAATTGAATTTATTGACAATTCTAGTATGTCTGATATAATATATTTAATTCTAATCACATGTATATTTTATTTTCAGATGACAGCTTCATCTTATTCCACAGCAGCAAGGTGAAGTCCATGACGGAAGCTTCGGTCTGCCCCAAGTGCAGGAAGTCCCCGCTGAAGTTCAGATCGTTGGAGGGGTTTCGACGTGGTTTTGCGCTGAAGTTCGAGGTTTCTTGCGAGCACTGTGGTGTTGTTCAGAGTGATTACACAAGTCCCCAGATCGTCGAAGATGGCGAGAGCGTCAACACCTCGAGGCATCCGTTTGAAGTCAACAGGAGGAGTGTGCTGGCAGCTAAGGAAGTTGGGCTTGGACAATCGGAGCTAGTTCGCATGATGGCTGTAATGAATGTGGAAGGTAGACTCCACCACAAGACGTACCACTCTATCAGTAAGCAACTGCATCAGAGACTACTGCATGGACCAGCTGCAGAACACTTGGCGAATACCCATGATATTGTAAGAAGTGCCTACGAAGATCTGCATGGACCAACAGACGGCCCACAGGAGATAACGGTCAGCTATGACGGAACGTGGCACATCAAGGGACATACATCATCAGTTGGGGCCTGTTTCGTAATAGATAGCCTCACTGGACTGGTGCTGGACTTTGTGGTTCTGTCCAAGTATTGTGCTGAATGCGAACTCGCAGGAAGCAAACTGGAGGGCTCGGACAAGGAGGATTGGATGGAGGCACATGCACCGAACTGCGACAGGAACCATGAGGGCTCCAGTGGATCGATGGAAGTGGCTGGAGCGAAGATGTTGTGGGGGAGGTCCGTGGATGTCTGCGGCATGAAATATGTCGCTTTGATAGGTGATGGGGATGCAGCCGTCCTTGAGGCCCTGAACACCCTGAAGCCCTATGGTGGAGAGATCCAGAAAGAAGAATGCATCAACCACGTTGCAAAGCGGATGTATAAAGGACTAGAACGGCTGGTGAAGGAAGTTGACAGCCAGGCGAAGGTTTCAAAGAAGACAAAGCGATCTCTGTCGTCTGAAGCTGCAGATGCAACTCGCCTTTCGATCAAGATGAGTGGACGAGGTCGCATGACCAAGGAAAGGATGAAGAAATTTTCTTCATACTACCGGAAGGCGATTGTGGAGAACGCTCCAGACGTGGAAGCCAGTCGGAACTCTGTGTGGGCCATCCTGTTTCACAGCCTGTCGACATTGGATGACCCTCACCACACTTTCTGTGGCAGTTGGTGCTGGTACAAAGAAGCACAACAACAGGGGAAGGACCCAGCTGAAGTGTACGGACTAGTGAAGCATGATCCACCACTTCCGAAAGACCTTTGCGAGCTGATTGTGCCCCTCTTTGAGCGACTCGCAGACAGAAACCTGCTGAAACGTTGCATGCAACTTCAGACGTCGAATGCGAACGAGTCCTTGCACTCCACTCTGTGGCAAAGAGCACCCAAGTCCAAGTACTGTGGCAGGAAGACAGTGGAAACGGCAACTGCTTTGGCTCTCATGCAATTTAACAAAGGGTCCACTGGATTGGTAGATGCAGCTGAGTGCCTAGGAGTACAGTCTGGACGTCCTCTGGAGGAGTTGTCCAAGCGTCGCGACCACACACGTCTGTACCAAGCCGAGCGTGACTGTTCCCAGGAGAGCAAGGCCCACAGGAAGAAGAAGTCTGTGCTGAAGGTGCGACGCGAAGACACACTTCAATCCCAGGAAGGTCACCTGTACCAGGCTGGAGGTCACTAGAGTCATCGCCAGGGCTGCAAGGGGTGTGCACTGTCCCAAGTCAATCAGTGCAAAAAATCTCTCGGCCTTTTTAAAGGCCACCAAATCCTCCCAAAAGAGGGCACTATGGTTGCACATGATACGTTGACGTGAAATAATTGAAAAAAAAAAAATTCTAAAAAAATTTTTTTTTAATATATATATAATGATAAACCTGATGAAAGAAACAAAGCACATCTGATATGAGTGAAAAAAGGCAACATAATTTTGAAGCAGGGCCAATTCTCAAAATTTCTCATAACTCGGAAAATAGGATTATTCAAAAACTTTGATGCAGTTTCAGCAAAAGTATTGAAGATATTCACACTAAACTTGGCCTGCTTGTGTAAAAGAGTGAGTCCCATGATATCAGACCATTTTTTATACAAGGTTGGCATGGGTATTTGAAGGAAAACTATTTATTTCCTTTTTTTGCCTTTTCCCGAAAATTGCGAATTTTGCTGACTTTGAGCGCTTACAAAAAATTCATCTCAAAAACCGGTGGAGATATCAATATGAAATTTTGCATACTGCTTACCAACAAGTTTGCTTCCGCAATAAGGCTATTTTCAGTGATCTATTTGGATTACAGGCCGTGGGACAGCGATTCAAATCTGAAAAATCATGAATTAGCTCGGTAGTCCCATGTTCGCGAACTCTGAAAAGTACTATAAAAACATATTTTCAGTTTGAAAATAGCCTTATTGCGGATCCGAACACCTAAAATAAGAAAAATTAAGGAGTTCTGGTTACTCTGATAGCTCAGTCTTGAGATGAATTTTTTGTAAGGACGAATACTTAAAAATATGTAAAAAATTTTGTTGCCATGGCAACCGTAACCATGGCAACCTAAAATTTCACGGAGGGTCATAATTTGGTGCCCTGAAGACCTGTGTAAAATTTCATAGCTCTAGCTACAACAGTTTCTTCTGGGCAGCATAAGCCCATTTTTCGACCAGCATGTGCCCTTAATATATACTCCTGTTTTAACCCCTTTTCAATGATAACGCTTCATTGAAAGGGGTTTATTCATAGCATATAGCATATAGGCCTAAAACAGGAGTATATAAGATGGGGCTTTTTATTGAATAAATGGCTTTTGCATTATTATTCAATAATGCATACCAAATCTACTATCAAAGGGTCTTATACGTATATACTCCTGCTTTAGTCCCCTATTCAATGCTAATGCTCCATTGAAAGGGCTTATTCATACAGACCCCTCTACGATGTTTATGAGATATATATAGGGGTCTATATATATAAACTCCTATTTGTATCTGTCATAGCAACTCTTTTAAGTCTTACCCCCAAAATTGCTATACCCCATTTTATCTCTAACCTGATCAAAAATCGCCCTCTTTATATCGTATTCGGTAAGTAGGATAAGGAAAATTAAAGAGTAAAATAAAGTATTTAAGATAGTGCCAAAAATATATATGAAAGTGTTTTATATATACTCCTGTTTTAGACTCCTTTTCAATACCAACCTTCCATTGCAAGGGGGTTATATATATAGACCCCTATCAATGGAACTCTAGCATTGAAAAGGGGGCTAAAACAGGAGTATATATAAAGACAGTTTTACATAGTTTTTTATTCATTACTATTTCATCATTTCACTTATCCTACTAACTGAATACAATATGAAGAGGGCGATTTTGATGGGGCTAGAGATAAAATGGTGCATAGCATTTTTTGGGGGGTAAGACTTAAAATAGTCAAAACTGATGCTGTGAAGCCGTCTCCAAGCATCACCAAATATATGTCACAGGGGTCTAAAACAGGATAATGCCTAGTTTTCTACATTTCATGATGGACGGGTTGCAGTAGTTACCAAATAATGAAACATTTTAAAACTCTTTTTACATTTCAGACAAGACTCAGCAATGGAGTTTGCACCAGCGATTTTGTGTTTCGTGGTGAATTGGGGAAACACATAATGATGGGGTTCGCTCTCAGTACCTTCTTGACATTCTACTTAATTCCTGTAATCATGTTCACTGTTCTTTATGGTATGGTGGTGTTTGCATTCCGGAAGCGTTCTCAACAAAGCAACCTGGCAAATAGCAGAGTCATTGATTCTGCCACTACCGAATTGACAAGGACCGCCATAGTCGTCACTGTCATCTTTTTCATTGCTCTTGGCTTTGATTTGTGGTAAGCACGTTTCTATTTAGTACTGCATAAAGGCCTAATTTATTATTTATTTTATAGTCAACATTTGGTTCACGTTAGGAAGTTATAATAATTATAATCATTTTATATTCAGAAAAATAAAGGTAAGAAATGAGGCAATGTATTTGTAATTGATTGCCTTCAGTGTTTTCAGGGGAAACAAGTCAAGACAGATTGATTTATTGTTGTACAAGCTGAATGTCCATACAATAAAAGCCAGTAAAATTAGCTAAAATCAAACATAGCAAAGCAAAAGGGGAAATGCAATCAAGAAGAGTGAGTGAGTTTGTGTTTTATGCCCTATCAACACCAGTGTAAGCTATTAAGAGGCAATGTCTGTAGGCAGTCAAGAAGGAAACCATGTTTATCGCATGCCATGCATGAAAACCAAGAACTAATCAATCACTCGGAACAAAATACAAAGCCATCACACAGTAAAATACAAATTCATGACACATACAGCAAGTGCACAATTAAATTTCATGACGCACTTCTTCTTAATTTAAGATGCAGTATGGAAAGTCTAAAAAAACTCAACAATAAACAGCAATTAAAACACTTGCAAACTGTGTTGTATATTCAACCATGAAAAATCTTGAAAAAGTAAAGTCAAACTTTGAGGTTGTTGCTAAAAGGATGGTTGAGTGAGTGAGTTTGTGTTTTATGCCCCATCTGCACCCCGGTGTGGGTTATTTTGAGGCAAAGGATGGTTGAAAGTAAACTTAAGGATATTTTCAGCAAACAAACAATTGGCCATGGATACCAAAGTATCCGTACCAAGGTAGCAGACCAATATTACAGAAAACATATGGACAAAAGAAAAAAAAATTTCATCATGGAGTTTATGACTAGTTGATCGAAACAAATGCCATTGCCATTATGATGATGCAATAATATTGGAGAAGGGTGAAAGCACAGTAAAGGCCTCAATTGCGTTTTGATCAGTTAAAAGTAAATTTAGGGTCCTATAAACCAATTTCTGACATAAAGAAGAAACAGCGCAGTATTTAAGCTTGATCAACAAGTAAATATGAGAAATTTAGGCATTTTTCATGAGCATACAATTAAAACCATGCTCTGGGCAGACCTTTAAAGTGGGTATAATTTGTTAATTTTAGCATGTAACCAGCGGCCCTTTTTCTGAAGCACCATCTTTTGCAGCAATGCTGTAGCCTAATATTTAGTTCACATTCTGCCGGTGACATTATCTGTTTACTGTACCTCCCTGGCCTTCTGTTTGGACCATTGGCTGACTTTTAAATATGATGATTATGGCAGCCATGACATCCAAAGAAAAGGTCTGCTTGTAACCATATTTTTTGCAAATTTACAGTCAGGGGCTCAAAAGGCTTGCTGGGGGGTATTTTTATGTAATAATTAGCCGAATTTGGTCCTTTTGCCTAGATATGATATTGGTTTAATGAATCTAAGCAAATAATTTCCAATGGCCACTGATGATTTTGAGATGCAAGAAGCTTTAATGGCTAAAATGGATGTCCGTCCATTACGTCCACAATTGATTTTTTGGTAATTTAAATGAATTAAAGACCAGCTAACATGTCAACTGAGATGGAAATGCATGTCTATCTCTCTCTACCTATATATGCAACTGAAAAATTTAAAAACACAATGAATTTAACTTATACACTGGACACCAGGCTAAAAAGTGTAATAACTTATACACTGGACACCAGGCTAAAAAGTGTAAATGTCCGTCCATTACGTCCACAAAAATGTTCAAATTAGTCTGGGGACTGATGTTTGGAGGTCTGGTATGTCACGAATAAAGCAGGGATACCATGTTTAGTGACAAATTTGGATTATTTTAGTGAATTTTGACAAGGCTGAACAATTTAATTGGTCACAGTTCATGCAAACTGTCCATATCACATCTGCGAAAACTGACGAAAAGCCAATGGTCCATTTCAGCAGAAAAACCTTGATTTTCATGGAACTTTCATAATGTAGTTCATAGCAGCCCAGCAAATACCTGTTTTGATTTATTAGACAAACATAATTCTGTATTATACACATTATTAGGTTTAAAGTGATGTACTACACTTGCATTTCTGATGAAAATAATTATTAGGTCATAGGGGCCAAATATTGAGGCGCTTACTGCGCTTTCACCCAGAAATGCATGTCTCTCTCTGATCCGGGATGGTGAAGCTGTGCTTGTGTGGCTTGAACAGCGAGGGCTTGAAGAATTAAAGTCTGCCTTTCAAGAGCAAGAAATTGACGGAGAAACCCTTCTCTGCACTCTAAAAAAATTCAGACAAAATTGGTTTTTTAAGATTCAAAATGGTTTTTTGAAAAACCAAATTTCAATGCAAAAAACCAACATGGATTTTTTTAACAAGAATCCATGGATTCAAAGGCTAGTCGATTCAGTATTAGGCCTATATTTATAGAACAGTGATTAACCAGGATAGCGATATGCCTCTATTACATCTGTCTTACAGATATGGTTATCATAGTAAATAAAAATCATGTCACAAAGGTCTGTATTTTTTCAGTGGAAAAATACAGACCTTTGTGACATGATTTTTATTTCACTATGGATTTCCAAAGGTCATGATTAAGTTTACATAGTTATATGGTTATCATAGTTTTGAACTATGTGAATTTTGCAAAAAATGTCAGTGAGGAGTAATTGCCCTGATCTCAAATTTTTATCAAGAAATCTGTCTGAAATGAAATTCCTTATTTTAATATTGTTCAATGAAACTCAACAGATTGTGATGCTGCAGTTTATCGTGCATTACTTACAGTTGTGCTTGAAAGTTTCTGAACCCCCGACACTTCTTACCTTATTTGTGCGTATCTCTCTAACAAACACAGGAATAGCTTTTAAAATAGGTTAATAATAAACTGAACACCATCTTTTATGTGTAAACATATATTCATAACAAATAATTAAATTTAAATACGATTTTATGATGAAAGTCTGGAAAACTGTGTGTTCAAAAGTTTCTGAACCCTTCTGAAACGTATACAATAAACAATTTGTTTTGCCCTATTTTTCTGAAGTAAATGCTTCCAAACACTTCTTATGGCTATGGACTAACAATTGGCAGATTTTCCTTGGAATTTTTGACCATTCTTCAAAAGAGTATTTTCTAAGCCCTCGTACACTGGTGGGTCGTCTGACGTGAACTACTTTGTCAAATCTGACCAAGGCATATCTGATGGTTGTTGATTGGGAAACTGTCCAGGCCATTCAAGAACCCTAAATTTGAGGGATTCTAACCAATTTCAATTGGATTTGCTTGTATACTATAGGTAATTGTTCTGCTGGAAGACCCACTTGCGGCCAAGCTTCAGGCTTATAAGTGAAAGCTGTACATTTTCTTAGCGCATATCTTGATATTTCACAGAATTCCTTATGATATTAACAATAGTTTATTCTCCTGTCCCATTTATAGCAAAACAACCCCATTCCATGATGGAGCCAACGTTATCTTTCATAGTTGGGAGGATATTATTATCCCTGAAAGTAGCACCTTCATGACGCCATATAAAGCAATTTTGACTTTGGCCAAGTGGTTTGATTTTCAATTAGTCTGTCCACTAGACATGGTTCCAATAATCATACAATTCATCAAAATGTTTTTTTAGTGAAGTACAGTTTGGTTTTTTTGTAAGTTTTTGCCATAATCAAAACAACTACGTCGGACATCCGAAAGGTGCTACTTTCAAGGAACATAACATCCTCCCAACTATGAAAGATAACGTTGGCTCCATCATGGAATGGGGTTGTTTTGCTATAAATGGGACAGGAGAATAAACTATTGTTAATATCATAAGGAATTCTGTGAAATAGCAAGATATGCGCTTAGAAAACGTACAGCTTTCACTTATAAGCCTGAAGCTTGGCCGCAAGTGGGTCTTCCAGCAGAACAATTACCTATAGTATACAAGCAAATCCAATTAAAATTGGTTAGAATCCCTCAAATTTAGGATTCTGGAATGGCCTGGACAGTTTCCCAATCAAAATTCATTAGATATGCCTTGGTCAGATTTGACAAAGTAGTTCACGTCAGACGACCCACCAGTGTACGAGGGCTTAGAAAATACTCTTTTGAAGAATGGTCAAAAATTTCAAGGAAAATCTGCCAATTGTTACTCCATAGCCATAAGAAGTGTTTGGAAGCATTTACTTCAGAAAAACAGGGCAAAACAAATTGTTTATTGTATACGTTTCAGAAGGGTTCAGAAACTTTTGAACACAGTTTTCCAGACTTTCATCACGAAATCGTATTTAAATTTAATTATTTGTTATGAATATATGTTTACACATAAAAGATGGTGTTCAGTTTATTATTAACCCATTTTAAAAGCTATTCCTGTGTTTGTTAGAGAGATACGCACAAATAAGGTAAGAAGTGTCAGGGGTTCAGAAACTTTCAAGCACAACTGTATCATATATGCTATCACTAAGCAGACCAGTTGCACTGAGCTGTGTTCAATTACAACTGCACATTTTTGTTGATCTGTAGTGTTTTTTTGATTTTTTTATTAGTTGTGTCTGATAAATGTGATGTGCTTATGTGTGAAATTGCTTAACAACAGCACTGTGGTTGTAACACCAATGAAACAGAGTTCAGGCCTGTTTGTTTATAGGCCTACACATAAACAAGCTATTGTTGTGATGTGATACAACAGGAAATCAAAATATTGGAACCCACAAAATTCCACACAGTTCCAATCCAACGGGAAAGTAAGGTTGTAAAATTAAAGCTACATGGCCAAATTGGTAAAAATAAAATTATGTCTTGATCAATCATTATATAGCACTTATTGCATAAATTGTGCTGTATTGGACAGTCATTTTACTTCATAGAAGGCAAATAATCAAAGAAGACATGTAAGTTATGATGTAAGTGAAATTGAATTGACATTTATTTTCTAATCTGCTCAACTTGATATCACATTAATGACCACTTTTTTAATTATTTACTCTCATTCACACTGTGGTGTAATTTACAATATAAAACATAAAATAATTACAATTAATTAAAAGCATCGTGTTATACTTTCAAGAAATTCTGCAATTGCAATAACTTGATATTTTATTTTGACACAGATCAATGAATAATTGCAATCATTAGACACTACCTGCCAACTCAAGCCAATTCCATTAATTGATTACCTTAAACACTGACTGATCTCCGTAGTAATTGCAATCATTAGACACAACCTGCCAACTCAAGCCAATTGAGTTGATATTTTCTATGACACTGCTCAATGAGTAATTGCAATCATTAGACACTAGCTGTCAACTCTGAATGTGTCACTGCTTAGTAAATGGTATATAAAGACCAGCCTTGGTGCATCTGTTCAGTGTACAACAAGACATGCTTTAAGAACATGCCAAAGAGGATGAGAAAAAGAGGATAATGGCTTTTCAGTACATCTTAAGGAAAAAAGGTAAATCTTATGTTTATGATTTCTACTTGTGTTAAGTTCCACAATATTCCAAATAATTAGTAGAAACTCAAACTTTAGATTTCACTGGAGGATGTCCATTTATTTAACAAGCAGCGCGCATGCGCGTGGTGACGCACTTCCGGCCGAACCGCCGTAATACAAAGTCGGCCACGCCGAATACACAACACTCCTCTATCACTAGCTAAATACGACTCCTAGAGTATTAAGTCTGAGCATCAATAGTGCTAGCTACTCAAAGTTCGTAACATCAACAGTACTACTGGGTACATGACATCAACAGTGCTACTTATGTTTAACACTATAAGTACTACCGAATACACAATATCAACAGTGTTATCTATATGTTAACTATAAGGCAACAATCGACAGTATTAACTACTTTGCTTGATTAACATCAACAGTACTACTGAATACAGGACATCAACAGAACTAACTATGCCTAACGCTAACAGTACTAACTACCTAGGTTGATCTACACATGAAGAGGTAATAACTTGGCACATGGGAATATACACAACAAGAACGAACACTCAGAGAGTGTATACGTAGGCCTGCCAAGGCCTAGGCCTATCTATGTATGTATCTATGTATCTATGTATCTATCAGCCCATTCTCCACCCCATAATGAAATACGTACTTTATGGACTTTTTGCACCTAACTATAAACACCGGTCTTCATTCTGAAGGAACAAGAAGGACGTCCTTCATTCTCCTGTATAGATTACAAAACTGTTGAGAATGAACACCAGTCTTCATTTCTATACAATTCTACAAAATGAAAGCTGGTCTTCATTCTCTCAAATCAGGATGAAAATTAAGGATGGTCTTCATTGCAAAAGCAAATAAATACTGTATTTCATTATTTCAACTATTGCAGGAAATGAATGCCGGTCTTCATAATATTATCCAGTCAAATTGTAATTACTCCAGTGCAATACCCGGAATAGAAACCACTCTTCGTAAGAATTGGTACATTCTTTCATAAATATTAACATGATTTTGTAAATAAAAGTTGCATAGAGTTCAGTTTTGAGTAATGTCAAAATTGAATCCTGTATAGGCCTAGCCCTCATTTCCAAAGCTGTGGTAGGTTTGTTAGATCTGGGATTTGTTTTTGAGAGGGGGGGGAAGGATAGCAGTATATTCAGGATTGACGATTTTTTTTTTTGCCAAACAGAAATACTGCAAGCAGTCACGGTTGGGGAAGGTTTTTTTGGCATGTCATTGCAAATTTTTTAAAATATTTATGTGTGCAGCACAAATGTACAGCACATTCAGTTGTTCTAATCAATGTGTAATGCCCATACATGAAGAAATAAACATTCATCATTCACATTTTCTCTCCCCCCCCTGGATCCGCCAAAGGGGGTGGGGTTATTCTGGTTATTGCTTTTATTGACCCCCCCCCCTTTGCAGCTTTGATACCCTATACGGCCATACCTGCTCTTTCTGGGAGGAGGGGGGGGGTCTCACTTAAACCATAAATGTTGTTAGTTTTTATATTGTAGCTATGTAAATATAAATCTTTTCATAATGACATTAAAAAAATCATGTCTTATAAAAATAACAAATCATGTAAGTTTTTTTAAACATAGTGTATTTTAAACTTTTTAAAATAAATTTACTATTATATTTCCATTACCCCTCTACTGATTACATAACCTTGATGATGTTCTTCATTGAATGCATCACTGCTCAGTGCTCAGGCCATTATCAGATTATCATAGGGGTAGTGTCTTATCTTAGTATCATTGCTTGAACCCCTTACATTGTGATACATGTATAATAGCATTTATTAGAGAAGTATAGCTGACCTATTTACATATGTGTAAGTTATATTTAATATTGATAGACTGTAATACCATTACAGATTTTCTAGGAGAAAAATTCATTTTGTCATAAATTTCAATTTTATCAAAACTAAGACTTTCTTCAATTAGAAATTAATAATTCACCAAATTTGGTTATAGGCCTACTTTATTTTAAGGTGTTAATAATGTTGAACCTCTGACATCTAAACATGTAATTTTTAAAATTTTCATGAAATTATTAGACATAGGCCTATAGATCTATTCCCATTTTGGACTTCAGTACATTGGAATTGGGGATATATGTATATTTCATCACTTTCAAACCTTGAAACAAACAATCTGTTTGAAGCTTAAACCTTTTAGGTCTGCTTAAGATTTTTTTTAAAATTTTTTACAAAGCATGTAAACCATGGCTTTCCTGGAGTGATGAAGCCAATTAAAATTAAAAACACACAATTTTGTTGATTGAAAGTGTGTGCTATACTCTAAATGTACATGAGTGAGTTGACAGTTGTCAGTTGATGATCTTCAACTGCAACTTTTATCTTACCCGACTGGGTTCATTATTTCTTTTAACAAAGACAACAACAGGCCCACCTCAAATATAGGCCCACCTGGAATAGAGGCCAGGGGGGGATCCAGAAAATTCCGGTGGGGGGGTCTATCGGTCTATCGCGTCGCGGAACGCACAATTCACGACATTCCGCGACTGCGCGCGGATAAAATTAACATGTAAAAATATATAAATTTTGGTCTGGTGGGGGGGATGCATCCCCCCCATCCCCCCCCCTGCATCCGTCCCTGATAGAGGCCCCCTCAAATAGAGTCCCTGCTGGAAGGTCTTCAAAAAATACATAAAGGGGCCTCGGGGGAGAGGGGAGGGGGAGAAGGGAGGGGGAGAAGGGAGGGGGAGAGTGAGTGAGTGAGTGAGTTTGTGTTTTACGCCCCATCAGCACCAGTGTGGGCTATTTAGAGGCAACATTGGTTAGATAGATTATCCTGGAACTAATTTCTCATAATTTGTAGAAGTAGTCGTTATCTCTGAGGAACCGTGTTATACTGGACGCTGAATTTTCTAAGAATAAGTGTTTGAGATTACCTGATTGAAAGGGTCGGTGATGTAGATTGTTATTACATTCTATCAAGATATGTTTGATCGAAAGTGGTACTTGGCACCCTTCGCATATTGGTGCTGCATCATTGTTTAATAAGTGTGAGTGGGTTAATCTGCTGTGCCCTATAAGACATCTATGAATTACGATTTGCTCTCTGCGTGAGTTCACATCAATTTTTATATCTTTCATGACGTGTGGTAGTATTGTGCGTAGCTTGTTTCGTTGGCAAGCATTCCATCGTACTTGCCAACTATACTTGGTAAAATCATTGATATGCTTTCTAAAATCCGTATAAGGGACAACATAGTCCGTTAAGTTTTTACTTAAGGCTCTCTTCGCATGAAGATCCGCCATCTCATTTCCTTTGATATCAACATGACTTGGAATCCAACAAAATATAATATCCTTGTTTTCTTTCATTGCTGCTAAGGTAAAAAGAATGTCTAATACAAGAGGGGTTTCCACCTGCTTGTTGGCTATTGCCTGCAATGCAGACTTTGAGTCAGAGCAAATTACAAAATTGTTAGTTTCTGAGTTGGCTGCCATTTCTACCGCCTTGTAGATAGCTGTCAGTTCCGCTGTGAATATCGAGCACACATCAGGTATACGTTCATTACAGTAACTTGTCTTTGCGGAGGTGACTGCGTAACCAGTCAGAAATCCATCTTTGGACCCATCCGTGTAAAGAAACTTGTATGATGGATACCGGGATTTTATTATGAGGAATTTACTCTGGTATTCCAGGGGACTTGTAGAAGATTTTCTAAGACTTGTCAGGTCTAGAATACAAATTGGTGAAGGCAGGGTCCACGGAGATATGGATGGAACCTGCACTTCAGCAACTATGCAGTTGTCTTTGTTTATTATGTCGTAGTAGGGTTTCATTCTAAGCCCTAGGGGTTTTATAACACTTTGTTTAGTCATATAAATTTGTTGGTACTTTGGCTGAAATACCGGGTAAAAAGCCGGATTTGTTGGACATGCTGCCAGTTTAACAAAATATTGCAGCGAAAGTTTTATACGCCGTAGTGACAATGGTGGTTCTTTCGCAAGGACATATAGACTCTCTATTGGCGATGTTCTAAATGCTCCAAGACACAGGCGAATGCCCAGGTGGTGTACTGTATTTAGACATCGGAGGTAGGACGGTCTTGCTGATCCATATACAATACTCCCGTAATCGAGACGTGATCGGGTTATAGCCCTATATAGTCGTAGCAATACAGTGGTGTCTCCACCCCAACTGAGCTTGCTGACTACTTTGAGAAGATTAAGAGATTTTAAACCTTTAGCTTTAAGTTCTTTGATATGTGGAATAAAAGAGAATTTAGAATCCAGTAAAACTCCTAAGAATTTGTACTGGTTTACTACTTTGATTTTCGAATTTTCTAACATTAAGATTGGATCCGGCTGAAAGCTTCTGGGAGGATAGAAGTGCATGCATACCGTTTTATTTTTGGAGAATTTAAAACCATTCTCGTATGACCATTTTTGCAGCCTGTTTAGGTTAAGTTGTAATTGTCGTTCGACACTTGTCATTTTGGTTGACTTAAAAGCAACGAGGAAATCATCTACGTATAAAGAACACTTGATATTCTCCTTGATATGTCGGACTATGTTGTTAATCTTAATATTAAAACATGTCGGAGAGAGAATACTTCCTTGAGGAACTCCCATTTCTTGGTTGAAATTGTTGGATAGTGTGCTTCCAATTCTGACTTGGAAGTTACGATCTTGAAGGAATGAATTTATAAATTGAGGAAGCCTTCCCCGTAGACCCATTTCATGAATGTCCTTCATAATTCCAAATTTCCAAGTGGTGTCATAAGCTTTTTCTAAGTCGAAAAATACTGCAACTACATGTTCTTTCTTAATGAAGGCATCTCTTATGTAGGTTTCGAATGATACTAAATGGTCCAAGGTACTTCTTTTGGCCCTGAAACCACACTGATATTCTGTTATGGCTTCAGTTGATTCCAAATACCATACTAGTCTATTGTTGACCATCCTTTCCATGGTCTTACAAAGACAACTGGTAAGTGCAATCGGACGATAGTTAAGCGGATCACTGTGATCTTTGTTAGGTTTTGGGATTGGTATTACTATCGCTTTCTTCCACAGCATTGGGAATGTACCAAAGTCCCATATTCTATTATAAATCTGAAGCATAATTTTAAGGCTTGTTTCCGGTAGATGCTTTAGTAGTTGATAATGAACTTCATCTGCTCCAGTAGCAGAGTCTTTAGCCTTATTCAATGCCGCTATGAGCTCTTCCATGGAGAAAGGTATGTTATATGCTTCAGAGTTATCAGACTGGAAATTTAAATTTTGTCGTTCGGCCCTCTCTTTAAATTGTTGGAATTCTTGGGTGTAATTGTTCGATGAGGAATTAAATGCGAATTGGTCACCTATTCTATTTGCAATTTCCTCAGTAGTGGTTATCTCCTCTTCATCGATGACAAGATGTTGAATATGTGTGGATGTATCTCTACCCTGTATCTTCTTTATCATTTTCCATACTTTGGAACTGGGTGTACGGGTATTTAGTTTAGAGACATAGTTTTGCCAGGTATCCCTTTTCTTTTGTCTTATTATCCTTCTCGCTCTTGCTCTGAAGATTTTAAATTGATTTAGATTTTCTGGTGTTGGGCGAGATTTAAAGGCACGTAACGCTTTTTTGTGGGCTTTGATAGCCTCTTTGACCTCTGTGTCAAACCAAGGTTTAGGGCTATGGTGAGGATTTGATTGAGATTTCGGTATCGCTTTATTTGCTATGTTTATAATATCTTTTGTGAAATTGTCTACAGGGGAATCGGAATCTGCATATTTCTGTTGGGTAATATTTTTGTTGCAGAGTTCTGAGAAGAGATTCCAGTCTGCTTTATTGAATTTCCACCTTGATAAACCGGAGTTAGGCCCAACATCTAACGATTTCAATAGAATAGGGAAATGATCACTTCCATGTGTATCCTCTAGTACTTTCCATTCAAAATCTAAAAACAAATTTGGATCACTTATGCTGAGGTCAATAGCAGAGTACATGCCATGTCCTGAATGTAGAAATGTATCTGACCCATCATTGAAAATGCAGAGATTATTTCCATTTATAAAGTCTTCAATAAGTTCACCTCTACTATTCAGGTCCGTACTGCCCCATAAAGGGCTGTGACCATTAAAATCCCCAAGAATAATGGAGGGGGCAGGTAATTGGTTAAATAAGTTATTTAGATCTTGTAGTGTCACCCGAACACTCGGGGACAAGTAGAGGGAGCACACGGTAATCGTTTTACGTAAAGTAAGGCGGATGGCAGTTGCCTGTAAGGTGGTGTTAAGATTTAGGCACGTATGAATTATACCGTGCCTAACCATAATGGTAGAACCACCTATTGCCCTATCATGGACAATTTCTCCATAAGAATTATATATGTGATAATTTCTCACAGTAATATTGTCCGAGGCTTTTAAAAATGTCTCTTGGAGACATAGGATACTTGCTTTATATTCAGATGTAAGTATTTTCAATTCGTCAAAGTTTGCTCTAAAACCTCGGCAATTCCATTGCACGATGTTGTCCATGGAATTTTGTTCTGACATGAATTTGGTTATCTGTTTAACGGGGTTCTAAAGGTAAATTTTAGATTGTCCCGTTTAAGAATGACTTTTGTGTTAGTATCCCTTCCTCCTGTACTGGTGTCAGGTGGGTCAGGATTTTTCGAGTGAGGGTGTTTTTGGCTTGGGTTCTTTAATTTGGGAGTTTCCTTTTGTTGTGTTTGATTTGTCCTGGTTTTTTGTGATGTCCGGTCTTGTGTAGAATATTCGGTTTTGTCTGGTTTGCCCCCCTGACCTTGCTGTTCACCTGCAGGAGAAGCGGATGGGATCTGGGCGGGCGGGCTTGTATTGTTGTCAGGTTTGTCCTGAACTACCTCAGGCACAGAGGGAGGGGATTGAGAATCCATGTCTTCTTCTCCTCTGTGAGTTCAGAGTCGACTGTTTCATAACTTTCGTTTAGATCCGGCTCGATGACCTCTGTTGCTAGTATCTTTGCAGGTGTTCTCACATCAGAATTTCCATCTGATTTTCTTTTTGTTGGTTTTGTCTGTGTGTCAATTTGTGGTGTTTTGTTGATCTTGTCTTCTTTTTTGTCAATGTGTTGCCCATGTGCTGCAAGGAGTTCCTCCATCCCTGCTTGAGCGAACAGTGTGCAGAACTTTTCTTTGTTTTTGTCTGTATGGGAGTTGTCACTGTTTTTTGAGTAGTGAAATGCTGGATCGAGATTAAGTCTTAGCCTTGGTGTATTTCGTGGGGATGACCTGGGTCCAGGAGAGTATTGCATGTCTGATCGCTGGGAGAATTGTGATCCTGTTTGAGGATTCACATTATCTCCACCAGCGATCTGAGCATAACTAGCAGCCCCGATTTGGGATTGGGCGATTCGTCTGGCCTCTGGAAATGAAACATCAGAGTTTGCCTTGATCTCAAGGACTTTTTTCTCGTAGATCCATTTCGGACACGATTTGTCAAATGCGGGGTGATTGCCCTTACAGTTGATGCATTTTGGCGCATGGCCACATGGCGCATCCTTTGTATGGACATGATCTATGCCTCCACAGGTGGCACATACTTCCACTCGGTTTTTACAGGTCTTATTTATGTGGCCATATCTTTGGCATCGGTAACATCTTCGAGGGTTAGGAAGATAGGGACGTACCCTGCAGGCCTCAAAACCTATTTCTACCGCCTCCGGAAGCCGATTACCTTTGAAGGTGAGACTAAGGGTCTCAACAGTGGAACCATCTTTTATTTGTCTCTTCCCCATCCTGTATATGGAAATAACTGGAGTCCTCCGGAAAGCGAACCATTCGAGTAGCTCATCATCCGAGCTCTCATGACTGTCATACGAGTATATGACTCCCCTAATTGAGTTCAGTCTCTCATGGGGAGTCACCTCCACCTCCGCTGAAGCCAGTTTGGTCATGTTTAGTAGTTTCTTTGACTGGTCACTGTCCCGACATTTAATAAGAAGTGAACCAGGGAGTCGTCTGACGTCTCCAGGGTCACCGATCGCCTTAAAAAGGGCTTTCGCCCGGGTCACCGAGGATATTCTTCTGTATTCATCATCCTTTCCTTTCAGTACAATGAATTTTGGCCAATGCTCTGTGTCACAATCAAAGAATCCGGTTTTAGAAACAGTTCGGTTGAAAAAATCCATACAGATTTCTAGACTTCATCCTCCATGGTCCCCACCCACCACGGAGCCCAACACGGGGAGACCAACATTGATAGGGCTGAGCCCAGTACCCTGGTCCCAGGGATACATGAAGGATATACTCTAAAAGGCTAGGCCTAAAATATAGCCTCAAATCATGATAACAGTAATCACGGCAGGCAAATACTCGGTTTCTAACCTTCCTTGATTGACCCATCAGCCACGGCCAAATAGGACCTAAGTCCTAATGACAACATGACAAGCCGATTGACTGGACCGGGCCAATCCAGCCTCCCGTCTGGGAGAAATCCAGGCCAAAGTAGTGTATTGTATGGGAGGGGCCAACTTAGTCCCACCCAACTCAACTACCAGGACCCCTTCATCCTCCAACACGGGTCGCAACCCACGGCAAACAGGTTGCCCCATTTCCGTCGGGGAGACGTGTGCTTGCGCACTGTCTCGTGTTGGCCACTAAGGATAGAGGTCTTCACCATAGTGTTACCACCCACCGCCACGAGGAGGCCCGAGACCTGTGGGGGCGAAGGGAGGGGGAGAAGGGAGGGGGAGAAGGGAGGGGGAGAAGGAGAAGGGAGGAGTGAGTGAGTGAGTTTGTGTTTTACTCCCTATCAGCAGGGGGGGCATCCAGAAAATTCCGGTGGGGGGTCTATGGGCCTGCCGCGTCGCGGAACGTGTAGTTCATGACATAATGTGACCGCGCAATGATAAAATTAACATGTAAAAAAATACAATTTTGGTCTTGATGGGGGGCGTAAAAACCATATGGCAACCTTTTGAATTGGCAAAATTTTGGGCAGAAACCCCCATTAGCAGATTAGGACCCAATAATGGGCTGCGACCCCCCCCCCAAAAACATCACCGAGGGGAGAAGGAGCAAAGGGAAGCTCTAGAGGATTAAACAAAATTTTAAAGGAGAAAGGTTGTTATGTCATTTCAATCACTACAACAGCCCAGTAAAATTTATAGCTGTTGGAAATTACATCCCAGAATACAATGAAATGTCCATTTGACACAAATCTGCAGCTTCAATCAGTATGAAACTTTAAAAGCCTCAACATCTCATCATAAGTACACTGTTACATGATTGCCGGTTTTATATGAGGGAAAATGATGGTCAAAGAGGCCAATTCGGCAGAAAACAGGTCCATTTTTGGCAGTTACCCGTACTATAGGGCATATCTATATCGGAAAATGAATGACATTCTTTATCTTGTACATGTTCCTTCAGAATATAATACAATCTTCATTTCCAGGTGACAAACGTCCATAAAGAACGTACTTCATTATGGGTGGAGAATGTGTTGTTATCTATCTATCTATCTATCTATCTATCTATCTATCTATCTATCTATCTGTGTATCTGTCTGTCTTTGAGAGGTCTCCCTTCCCACTTTACCACAATAATTAAAAGCAAAGAATTTATTAATATTGTAAATGTAAATTATATATATATATGGGAAAATAAACGAAATCTAAATCTGAATCTGAATCTGAAATCTCTCTAGCTCTCTGTGTCTGTACCTCTCTAACTCTCTACTGTCTATCTATCCATCTATCTATCTATCTATCTATCTATCTATCTACCTATCTATCTATCTAGGTATCGGTCTATCTATCTATATGTCTATCTATCTAATCATTCCATACCTATGTATTGTATAAGTCAGAATCGCATCTATAAATTTATTCGGGGATCTATCTGACTTTTTATCAAAATGTCCCCTAACTTCTACTCTAATAAATTGTTAATCAAGCTGGTGTTTGGTAAATGCATTGAATATAATGAATTATAGCAAAGCATATACTACTGCTGAAAAATTACAATACTTTGCTGAAAAATTTCAGGAATTGGACGAACATTTTGCTGGTTGTATGTAGCTTTTGGGGGCCTTAATATTGGGAATAACACATAAACGAAAAATGTGAACTAACACGTCTTTTAAACATCTAAAACAAATCTATTTATGATCTACATCTATTTATCTTCTGTCTTCCTTCCTTCCTTCCTTCCTTCCTTCCTTCCTTCCTTCCTTCCTTCCTTCCTTCCTTCCTCCCTTACTTCCTTCCTTTCTAATGGCGCAAAAAATGGACACGGTGCAGAATGGTACAGGTATATTTTCAATTAAATAACCAAATAAGTGACGGAGACCAGCCAAATTCGAAAAGAGCCTTCAATGACCCACGATTAAGAATACTACAAAGAATCAGATTCATACGGTACATATTTTTAACAGAATGTTGTGCACAGCGTCATACAGATAGAGAGAGCTTGACTCGTCACATAAGCCCTGCTGCAGGCAGGCCTAACAATACATGGTTAACATACAACATGACAATGCAATGAACACAAAAGAATTCAGTTGACAGCATGTAATTTATCATCGCTTAATTAGTTCATTACAAAGTCCTCAAAATGTTTCGGCTGTCTTCGAAGCCGTGCTGTTCTCGGCTGGTCCAATCCAGCAGCAGTGGGAGTGCCGGATCTCGGGGGTACTGCCACAGGCAGCGGTGCTGGATCCCCAGGGCCACCTACAGCTGGCACATTTTGCTCATCCGCCTCCAAACCCGGTGTTGGCCTCGTTGGCCACGGTTCACTTTCCCTCTCTAGTGGACTCCGGGTGGCAATTGGCAGATCCGTGGCTCGAAGCTGGTCCACATGACGGCGCCACATAGCCCCTCCCACCTGTACCAAGTACGATAACGGCCCCGTCTGCTGTACGATTTGGCCTATAGCCCACTTGTTACCAGTACTGTAGTTCCGAGCCAGCACGGTATCTTTCAACTCAAATTTTCGAGCCATTTTGTCACCTAAACTACCACCTTGTTTTGCGGCCACCCGCTTGCCCATGTCCGGTCGCAGTAAGTCCAGCCTACAACGCAGTGGTCGTCGTAATAAGGCCATAGCTGGGGATATGCCGGTCGTGGAATGCGGGCAGTTTCGGTATGTTAGCAGGAACTCATCAACCCTATGTTGAAGGGAAGCGGCTGCCTGACTGGTCTCTAAATGTTCTTTTATCGTCTTTACGAAGCGCTCTGCCAACCCATTGGTCCGAGGGTGGTAAGGGGCGCTAGTAATCGCTCTAATCCCATTTGCTCTGAGAAACTTTTCGAACTCAATCGACCGAAATTGAGGCCCGTTATCTGATACAATCTCCTTGGGTAATCCATGTGTTGCGAACATTGAGCGTAGCTCTGTGATGGTTGATTCAGCCGTGGTACTTCTCATGACCCGGACTTCTGGCCATTTAGTGCGAGCATCCACAGCCACCAATAGCATCTTTCCCTCCACAGGTCCTGCAAAATCCACATGGATTCGACCCCAAATGGTGTCTGGTAAAGACCAATGATGTACGGGTGCCTCCGACGGTTGCGCCAGATGAGTTTGGCAATCATAGCAGCCCTTGCAAGTACTTTCAATTTCTTCATCCAAGTTAGGCCACCACACATAACTACGGGCAAGGCCCTTCATTTTATTTATCCCAAGATGGGAACCGTGTAACTCTTTCAGCACCGTGTCCCGCAGCTTTCGAGGAATAATGACACGCCCACCCCAAAACACACAGTTGTCCTGTACTGACAGTTCATCCCTTCGACGATGGTATGGAATCAACATGGGATCCTCAACAGACTTGGGCCAACCCTGTACCACAGCCTGATGCACTAGAGCCAGTGTGACATCCCTGCGTGTCTCCCGTTGTACATCCGCGGCTTTCACAGGCAAGGCTTCCAGTTGTCCCAAATGATACAAAGTCACAGGGTCCTGGGGATTTACAGGTGGGATTGTTGGTAAGGGCAACCTTGACAGCCCATCAGCATTTCCGTGCAGACTGGTCTTCCGAAATTTTATTTTGTATGTGAACCCACTCAGGTAAATGGCCCAACGCTGGAGCCGCGCTGCCGCCGTCACAGGCACTCCCTTTTGTGGATGAAAGATAGTCAGAAGCGGTTTGTGGTCGGTTATCAAGTTAAAGGTACGGCCGTCCAAGTAGTAAGAGAATTTCTTAATTCCCCAGATAATGGCCAAAGCTTCCTTCTCCAATTGGGAGTAGTTCTTCTCTGCATCATTGAGAGTTCTCGATGCGAACGCTACCGGCCGTTCCTTTCCGTCAGCCATGGTATGTGATAACACGCAACCAATTCCGTAAGAGGAAGCATCACAGGCAAGTGATAGTTCCTTCTGCTCATCATAATGGGTGAGAACCACTTCAGAGGCTATCAATTCTCGGATTTTCATGAAAGCCTCTTGCTGTTCTTCGGCCCAATTCCACGGGGTGTCTTTCAACAGCTTGTAGATGGGTGCCAATTCTTGGGCCAGGTTAGGCAGGAATTTCCGTTAATAATTTACAAACCCCAGCCACGAGCGCAGTTCCGAAAGGTTGGACGGGGCTGGTGCATTCTTCACTGCCTCGATTTTGGATGTTGTTTTGTGAAGGCCTTCTTTGTCAATCTTGTGGCCACAATACTCAACTTCTGTTTTCAGAAATTCACATTTCTGCTTATTCAGCTTGAGGCCTGCCCCTTCCAGTTTTGATAAAACTGCTTGCAAATTCCGGAGGTGCTGCGAGTCATCCTTGCCTGTCACGATGATGTCATCAAGGTAACATTGAACCCCAACCAGGCCATTTAGCAGCTGATCCATTGCTTTCTGCCACAAGGCGGGCGCTGATGCCACTCCATAGACTAGCCGCTGGTACTCGAATAGCCCCAGGTGTGTATTAACAACCAGGTATTTCTTGCTGGGCTCAGCAACTTCCATCTGAAGGTAGGCGCTCTGCAGGTCTAATTTGGTGAATTTGACCCCACCAGCTAGATTAGCGAATATTTCCTCAATCCTCGGTAGGGGGTATTTATCCACTTCAAGATGAGGGTTTATGGTGACCTTGAAGTCTCCACAAATACGAATGTCCCCATTTGCCTTAATAGGAGTAACAATTGGTGGTGCCCATTCACTAAAAGCAACTTGCTTGATAATGCCCTTGCCTTCCATGTCCCTCAACTTGTCGGCTACTTGTTGGCGTCTAGAGTGGGACACTGGTCGAGCTTTCATGAATACTGGTTTAGCTTCTGGTTTCACACTGAGCCGCGCGGTCACAGCCTCCATCTTGCCTAGTTTCCCATCAAAAAGGTTAGCGTGTTTCCGCAGTATTTCATTTAAATCTGGTGTCGTTACTTCACCAGACACGTGCTTGATGGAACTCCAATCCAATCGAAGTTGATGGAGCCATTCTCTCCCAAGTAGTGGTGGAGCACTTGCTTCTCCTTTAACCACATACAAATTCAAAATCTTCTTTTGGCCATTGTGCAGGACATTAACCTTCAAGAATCCCAAAGGCGTAATTTTCTCCTTGGTGTACGTTAGAAAAGTCACTTTGCTTTTATAGAGGGGCAAATGTTGATAATAGGTGTCATAGAAGTGCCTACCAACAATAGACCGTCCAGAACCCGTATCAACTTCCATTTGCAATTCGGTGCCCTCAACCAGCATCTTCACCAGAAATGGCCTGGCCTCTGAATTTTCTTTCTCTTCCGACACTTTATGAAGGCTGACCAATTCATCAACATCTTCTGGGTCGGACGCATCATTTTCATCCAGAAAATGGATCCTGGGTTGCGTGCAGACCGGTGTGATGTGACCCTTTGTTCCACATCGGTGACATTTAGCTGTGCGGAATCTACAGATCTCGGAAGCATGGTTTTTCTTCCCACAATGCTCACATGCCTTCTGCGGTTTCGATTTAGCAACTTTTACTGACTTCGTACCGGTTGGCCGCTGCGACGCTTCAAATTTATGGACAGCTTCGGCAGGTTGGTTTCTTGCCTTGAATTGGTCCACGTCTCGCCCAGCAACTTCTTCCGTGATCGCCCGTTGTAGTACAACATCAAATTTTAGGTCTTCTGTCAGGAGTCGTTTTTGACAGCTGGTGTTGGACATGCCACAAACCAACATGTCGCGCAGCATCACAGTTAATTGGTCCCCGTAGTCACAGTGTCTGGCCAGCTTGCGGAGCCTCGCCGCAAATTCTTGCACCGATTCCCCCTCTTCTTGGTGGGCCTTGTAAAAACGGTACCTTTCTGCAATCACAATCGTTTTGGGGCCGTAGTACCCATTCAGGGCTTTGTCAATGTCTTTGAGTGACACAGTTCCCGGCTTCTTTGGGCTAACCAGATTTCGAAGTGTCCTTGTCGCCAGTGTTAAGTTCCACAATATTCCAAATAATTAGTAGAAACTCAAACTTTAGATTTCACTGGAGGATGTCCATTTATTTAACATACAGCGCGCATGCGCGTGGTGACGCACTTCCGGCCGAACCGCCGTAATACAAAGTCGGCCACGCCGAATACACAACAACTTGCTTGGCCTAGTCATCTTGTGCTTGTTGTTGTTTCAAGCAGTTGTCCATTGGCACCTTCCCATAGTAGCATAGACTGCATATCATGCTGTCCCATCCTCAGAGACATTTTTTAAAGTTAGGCCTACCTTGTACCTAAAATGTAGTTTTTGCAGTAATATCATACAATAATGTATTATCCAAAAAATAAAATAAATTGCCTCTACATAATGGAATTTTTACCTTATTACCTTACTTAAGTCATATCTACATATATAAAAGTTCTACATATATAAAAGTTTAGCATTACAGGCGGATTCCGGAGGGGCACTTCCACCTCCTCCACCAACAAATAACCCCATTTCAAGCCCATTCCCCATTCACAAAACCCCTATTGCTGTCAAAACATTGTTTCTTTCCACTGCATTTCACTAACTTGCCTAAAAAACCAAAATTCCCCCATTGCAAGCATGCCTTTTTTGACCCCCTTCCCAAAACATAACATTGGATCCACCACTGCCTCATAGGCTCATTTCTTTGCACACAATGCATACCAGCCTGCAAACTTCTCTTACCAACTGCCATGCATTTTACCTACTCTTTCCCATATACGTTTCAAATGGGCTACAGTTACATTGTCTGCTTAGTCCCAATTAATCCTCGATTCAACTATATTTTCATTTTTCCTTTGCTGCTGACCCCATCCCTTCGTCACCTCACTTCCGTTTCGTCTGCTTTGTTCTGATCCAGGAGGATCCAGCATTTTCGCGCCGTTTCATTCATGCCAAATAAACTGCATAAAACCATTGCGTGTGTGTTGCCCATTTCCCTGTATGCCCTGGGATGATAGCTTTCTTTGTTTTTAATTACAACACCAGTCTACCATTGTCCAATCAACTGAATCAATTAATTCTTATCAAGGTTTACACTCACATTTTCAAGTGCAATTTCCTTTCACACCTCCCTGTCATCCTTCGACTATATCACTGTCTTGGCTTACTGATCAATTCACCCTCAAATTGATTCCTATAGATCAAAGTCACAATGACACTTTCTATCAGGCCTACTGATACATTCCCTCACAAAATACCATTGTATAAATGCTACCTATCAATGCTTATTTGCGACCTCTATTTTATATCCAGGGGTTTACATTATGCAGCAAGAAATCAAGCATTGTTTTAATTCTTTGTTATTTTCTTAAAGGGCATTACTGAAAAACAGCATCATTACTTTGCTGAGTGATCAACCCTTTTAAAATATATTCATAAATAAATAAATAAATATAATAAAAAGCATGGGGTGACCATTTCAGTTACCTGCTTTGGAGGGCTTGCAGCACGGTTACTTCATTTAAACAATTTCATTTAAATTAGTGCTTCTTTATAATGCTTTTTATAACTCCACACATTCTGCACGCCCCCAGTACAACTCTATTAATGTTTCACATATCTTTACTTAACTTTACTAATTTTTCCCCAAGTACCAAGAACATCACCTACATATACACCATCTTCTCAGTACCAATTACTCATACTGAGCCCCTTTCCACCCCTTTTCTTCCCTCATTCTTCCTTCCTTACTACATGCATTTCACTGGGTATTTTCTAGTTATTTATAATGACATGGTTGGTAGGTTCTGATCAAATACTATTCAATGACAAATTTGCAGACCTGTCACCATATCACTGGTTTTCTGAATATGAACACCAGAAAGTTGATAATCACAACAAGCTGCTTGTGTACATTCCAAAAGAAAAAGCCTTTTTGAAGCCTTTGTTAAATTCAGTTACAAATCACTGATTAATTGCTCCCTGGTGCGTTCCCGCCAGGTAAACCCAACGGGATGCTAACAGCACCACTGGACCCGCTCACTTGCCTGAGCGTCATACGCCCGACTAGCAGGATACCGACAGTCCCAATGGGTCCACTCGCTATGGGCGCATGCATTCGCAAAGTTGCACAGGGTTGTTTAGAGCTCTATCGATCGTAATTATGATCGCGGACGATCGTTTTCGGTCATTTCTCGGCCGATGGGTGGTTTTCAGACGTTTCCTGGCTCCACATGCGCTTTCTGAGGCAAATCTGCATTACGGTATTTTGAATTTCCGATTTTCGCGGGCTTTTTTGTCATCTCTCGAAAGGCTAGTCCCTCGACTAGCCAAAAATCCATGTTGGTTTTGCAAACCAAATTTCAATGCAAAAAACCAACATGGATTTTTTAAAAAATCCATGTTGGTTTTGCATTGAAATTTGGTTTTTCAAAAAAAACATTTTGAATCTAAAAAACCAATTTTGTCCCGACATTTTTTAGAGTGTGCCTGGATGACCGTATGGTTGAACGAATTTTGTCTAATATGATAATACAATGCAAACTGACAAAGTCAATACAAGCCCCTAAGAAGACCCCACCCACATACCAGAGTCTACCAAACCCCTTTTTAGAAAGCTGAGACGATTACCTGTTGACATTGGTTACTTAAAAAAACCATGAGTCCTTCTGCTATTTAAATAGGACAATTTTTCCTAAAATTACATCAAAAAATATTTTACAAAACTGTTAAATCATAACATTTCAAACATCAAATTTGACTCATTTACATATACCTCTTGTTAATCATTTCATTACGGCTGACTAATCCTCTTACGATAATATAACTGTTGACCAGAAATTAACCTTCTTAATGTCTAACGATATAGTCAAAACAGCTGAATTTGTGTATAATTGATATATGAAAAAAAAATCTAAACTTTATAATTAATTAGAATCTGAAATTATAGTGTGCATAAAAAAAAAGTAAAATACTTTCATATAAATTAAACGTTCATTGAAGCAGTTCCACTTAAGTTACTCAGTAAATAGTGACATATAAATCCTAGGGTTTGGTGTGTTCTGCAAATGTGATTTTTGTAATTTTTTATTGTGTGCAATGTGCATGCACACATGTCACTTTTATAAAATATTTCTCCTGCTGAAACGTCAACCTCACTTAAGGATGTTTATAGCGAATGAATCATTGGCAATGGATACCAAAGTATCCGCACAAAGCTTGTAGACCAATACTACAATAAACAAAGAGGAACAAAGCCCATCACAGCAAGAAAATGTTCACAAAGAGAAGCCAGTCATGCTATGTCCCAAATATGTGAAACTTCAAGCTCGCTTAAGGATGTTATAGTGAAGGAACAATTGGCAATGGATGCCAAAGTATCCGCACAAAACTCGAAGACTAATACTATAAAAAAAGAGGAACAAGGCCAATCACAGCAAGAAAATGTTCACAAAGAGAAGCCAGTCACGCTATGTCCCAAATATGTGAAACTTCACGCTCGCTTAAGGATGTTATATGAAGGAACAATTGGCAATGGATGCCAAAGTATCCGCACAAAGCTCGAAGACCAATACTATAACAAAAAAAGAGGAACAAGGCCAATCACAGCAAGAAAATGTTCACAAAGAGAAGCCAGTCATGCTATGTCCCAAATATGTGAAACTTCAAGCTCGCTTAAGGATGTTATAGTGAAGGAACAATTGGCAATGGATGCCAAAGTATCCGCACAAAACTCGAAGACCAATACTATAAAAAAAGAGGAACAAGGCCAATCACAGCAAGAAAATGTTCACAAAGAGAAGCCAGTCACGCTATGTCCCAAATATGTGAAACTTCACGCTCGCTTAAGGATGTTATATGAAGGAACAATTGGCAATGGATGCCAAAGTATCCGCACAAAACTCGAAGACCAATACTATAAAAAAAGAGGAACAAGGCCAATCACAACAAGAAAATGTTCACAAAGAGAAGCCAGTCACGCTATGTCCCAAATATGTGAAACTTCACGCTCGCTTAAGGATGTTATATGAAGGAACAATTGGCAATGGATGCCAAAGTATCCGCACAAAACTGGAAGACCAATACTATAACAAAAAAAGAGGAACAAGGCCAATCACAGCAAGAAAATGTTCACAAAGAGAAGCCCGTCACGCTATGTCCCAAATGTGTGAAACTTCACGCTCGCTTAAGGATGTTATAGTGAAGGAACAATTGGCAATGGATGCCAAAGTATCCGCACAAAACTCGAAGACCAATACTATAACAAAAAAAGAGGAACAAGGCCAATCACAGCAAGAAAATGTTCACAAAGAGAAGCCAGTCACGCTATGTCCCAAATATGTGAAACTTCACGCTCGCTTAAGGATGTTATAGTGAAGGAACAATTGGCAATGGATGCCAAAGTATCCGCACAAAACTCGAAGACCAATACTATAACAAAAAAAGAGGAACAAGGCCAATCACAGCAAGAAAATGTTCACAAAGAGAAGCCAGTCACGCTATGTCCCAAATATGTGAAACTTCAAGCTCGCTTAAGGATGTTATATGAAGGAACAATTGGCAATGGATGCCAAAGTATCCGCACAAAACTCGAAGACCAATACTATAACAAAAAAAGAGGAACAAGGCCAATCACAGCAAGAAAATGTTCACAAAGAGAAGCCAGTCACGCTATGTCCCAAATATGTGAAACTTCACGCTCGCTTAAGGATGTTATAGTGAAGGAACAATTGGCAATGGATGCCAAAGTATCCGCACAAAATTCGAAGACCAATACTACAACAAAAAAAGAGGAACAAGGCCAATCACAGCAAGAAAATGTTCACAAAGAGAAGCCAGTCACGCTATGTCTCACAGAGACAGTGATAGATTATATAAAATTTTGTGAGGAGGTTTGTTTGCCAGAGAGGTCATTGACCTTTTACCCAAACAACAAAGCATGGTTCCATGCTGGTCTTCGATCCTCATTAGCTGCAAAAGATCAAGCTTATAAGAATAAAGAGACTGTTTTTGCTCTGGCAAAGCCTGCAGGGTCAGAGTGGAGAAACGCAGTCAAGCAAGCTAAAAAAGACTATAAGGCTAAGCTAGAGTCGCATTTTGAGACAAATGACTCCCAGCAAGTATGGTCGTGTTTGCATCTGATCACAAATTACAAGGGACCCAAAAAGCAAGTCAACACTTCAGATGCTAGTCTTCCAAATCAGCTGAACACTTTTTATGCACGGTTCGATCGTGAAAATACCACCACCCCAGTACCTGCTGTGCATGCAGATGAACATCCAGCATTTGTCATTAGTGAAAGTGATGTCAGGAAGTGTTTCACCAAACTGAAGGAGAGGAAAGCACCTGGTCCAGATGGCATAACACCTCGTCTTCTCAAATGCTGTGCTCCTCAATTAGCAGAGATTTTTGCCGATATCTACAACTGGTCACTGCATACAAGGAAGGTCCCAGCTGTTTTTAAGCAAGCAACAATTATTCCTGTGCCCAAAAAGAATACTGTGCTTTCTCTAAATGACTATAGGCCCGTGGCCCTCACAGCTGTACCAATGAAGTCCTTTGAAAGAATAGTTCTGAGGCACATCAAAACACTGCTTCCACCTGGTTTTGACCCTCACCAGTTTGCTTACCGCCCAAATCGCTCAGTCGAAGATGCAATAACACTCAGCCTTCACAAAGTCCTGCAACATCTTGAAACACCGTCTTCCTACGCCAGAATTCTTTTCATAGACTATAGCTCAGCCTTCAACACAATAGTTCCAGCCAAACTTCACAGCAAACTCTTGAATCATCTGAACTTCCCCGCCACACTAGCAGACTGGATACTTGACTTCTTAATTGAACATAAACAAACAGTGAAAATTGCAAACATCATGTGGAGCCAACTAACACTGTCCACCGGCACTCCACAAGGTTGTGTACTCTCACCTATGCTGTACTCCATCTTCACCTATGATTGCACAGCCAATGATGATAGATCTCTAGTGGTGAAATTTGCAGACGACACAACAATATGTGGCTTCATCAAGGACAATGACGAAAATGGTTACCGGGAGCAAATTAAAACAACTATCAAGTGGTGCCAAGACAACAATCTCATGCTTAACGTTGCGAAGACCAAGGAACTGATTGTTGATTTTCGCACCAAAAAGAATGAAAAAATGCCCCTAACCATAAATGGACAACCAGTAGAACAAGTTGACACCTTCAAGTTCCTTGGCACACACATTTCCGATGACTTAAAATGGAAAAGTAATTCTACTGACATAGTGAAAAAAGCCAGACAAAGACTATTCTTTCTGAGATCACTAAGTTCGTTCAAAGTCCAACAGTGTATTCTAGTCAATTTCTACCGTGCCATCATAGAAAGTGTGCTGACAAGATCAATTACAGTTTGGTTTGGATCTGCAAGCAAGAAGGAAATAGACAAGATGAACTCAGTTATTCGATCTGCAGAGCGAATTATCGGTACAGGCCTGTCATCAATGCATGCAATCTACAATGAAAGAACAAAGAAAAGAACTGCTTCTATCTTAAAAGACTCTTATCATCCAGCTAGTTATTTATTTGAATTTTTAAGATCGGGGAGGCGACTTAGAAGTTTTTATGGCAATAAACGCCTGCTAAATAGTTTTTACCCATCTGCTGTACGTATTTATAATTGTTCTTAACTGTTTTTAACTGTGTGTATACATTGTTTATTTAATTTTTAACGTGATCCATTTTTACATATTTTAATACTTCTAGTCATTTTTGTAATTTTCCATATTCTGGTTTTTATTGTGAGCTCTGGCAGCAAAATGAATTCTAATGTATTTATTATATTAGCTAATAAACATATACCATACCATACCATACCATACCATGTCCCAAATATGTGAAACTTCACGCTCGCTTAAGGATGTTATATTGAAGGAACAATTGGCAATGGATGCCAAAGTATCCGCACAAAACTCGAAGACCAATACTATAACAAAAAAAGAGGAACAAGGCCAATCACAGCAAGAAAATGTTCACAAAGAGAAGCCAGTCACGCTATGTCCCAAATATGTGAAACTTCACGCTCGCTTAAGGATGTTATAGTGAAGGAACAATTGGCAATGGATGCCAAAGTATCCGCACTAAACTCGAAGACCAATACTATAACAAAAAAAGAGGAACAAGGCCAATCACAGCAAGAAAATGTTCACAAAGAGAAGCCAGTCATGCTATGTCCCAAATATGTGAAACTTCAAGCTCGCTTAAGGATGTTATAGTGAAGGAACAATTGGCAATGGATGCCAAAGTATCCGCACAAAACTCGAAGACCAATACTATAACAAAAAAAGAGGAACAAGGCCAATCACAGCAAGAAAATGTTCACAAAGAGAAGCCAGTCACGCTATGTCCCAAATATGTGAAACTTCACGCTCGCTTAAGATGTTATAGTGAAGGAACAATTGGCAATGGATGCCAAAGTATCCGCACAAAACTCGAAGACCAATACTATAACAAAAAAAGAGGAACAAGGCCAATCACAGCAAGAAAATGTTCACAAAGAGAAGCCAGTCACGCTATGTCCCAAATGTGTGAAACTTCACGCTCGCTTAAGGATGTTATAGTGAAGGAACAATTGGCAATGGATGCCAAAGTATCCGCACAAAACTCGAAGACCAATACTATAACAAAAAAAGAGGAACAAGGCCAATCACAGCAAGAAAATGTTCACAAAGAGAAGCCAGTCACGCTATGTCCCAAATATGTGAAACTTCACGCTCGCTTAAGGATGTTATAGTGAAGGAACAATTGGCAATGGATGCCAAAGTATCCGCACAAAACTCGAAGACCAATACTATAACAAACAAAAAAAGAGGAACAAGGCCAATCACAGCAAGAAACTGATCACAAAGAGAAGCCAGTCACGCTATGTCCCAAATATGTGAAACTTCACGCTCGCTTAAGGATGTTATAGTGAAGGAACAATTGGCAATGGATGCCAAAGTATCCGCACACAACTCGAAGACCAATACTACAACAAAAAAAAGAGGAACAAGGCCAATCACAGCAAGAAAATGTTCACAAAGAGAAGCCCGTCACGCTATGTCCCAAATGTGTTAAACTTCACGCTCGCTTAAGGATGTTATAGTGAAGGAACAATTGGCAATGGATGCCAAAGTATCCGCACAAAACTCGAAGACCAATACTACAACAAAAAAGAGGAACAAGGCCAATCACAGCAAGAAAATGTTCACAAAGAGAAGCCAGTCACGCTATGTCCCAAATATGTGAAACTTCACGCTCGCTTAAGGATGTTATAGTGAAGGAACAATTGGCAATGGATGCCAAAGTATCCGCACAAAACTCGAAGACCAATACTATAACAAAAAACGAGGAACAAGGCCAATCACAGCAAGAAAATGTTCACAAAGAGAAGCCAGTCACGCTATGTCCCAAATGTGTGAAACTTCAAGCTCGCTTAAGGATGTTATAGTGAAGGAACAATTGGCAATGGATGCCAAAGTATCCGCACAAAACTCGAAGACCAATACTATAACAAAAAAAGAGGAACAAGGCCAATCACAGCAAGAAAATGTTCACAAAGAGAAGCCAGTCACGCTATGTCCCAAATGTGTGAAACTTCATGCTCGCTTAAGGATGTTATAGTGAAGGAACAATTGGCAATGGATGCCAAAGTATCCGCACAAAACTCGAAGACCAATACTATAACAAAAAAAGAGGAACAAGGCCAATCACAGCAAGAAAATGTTCACAAAGAGAAGCCAGTCACGCTATGTCCCAAATATGTGAAACTTCACGCTCGCTTAAGGATGTTATAGTGAAGGAACAATTGGCAATGGATGCCAAAGTATCCGCACAAAACTCGAAGACCAATACTATAACAAAAAACGAGGAACAAGGCCAATCACAGCAAGAAAATGTTCACAAAGAGAAGCCAGTCACGCTATGTCCCAAATGTGTGAAACTTCACGCTCGCTTAAGGATGTTATAGTGAAGGAACAATTGGCAATGGATGCCAAAGTATCCGCACAAAACTCGAAGACCAATACTATAACAAAAAAAGAGGAACAAGGCCAATCACAGCAAGAAAATGTTCACAAAGAGAAGCCAGTCACGCTATGTCCCAAATATGTGAAACTTCACGCTCGCTTAAGGATGTTATAGTGAAGGAACAATTGGCAATGGATGCCAAAGTATCCGCATAAAACTCGAAGACCAATACTATAACAAAAAAAGAGGAACAAGGCCAATCACAGCAAGAAACTTTTCACAAAGAGAAGCCAGTCACGCTATGTCCCAAATATGTGAAACTTCACGCTCACTCAAGGATGTTTATTGCGAATAAACAATTGACAATGGATACCAAAGTATCCGTATCAAGCTAGAAGACCAATGCTACAGCAAACAAAGAGGAACAAGGCCAATCACATCAAGAAAAAGTCCACGCACAGAAGCCAGTCACGCAATGTCCCAAACATGTGAAACGTTATGCTCGAAGAATTGTAAAAAAAAGCCAATTGTCTGTCAGGACACATGCAAGACTATTTTTGGGCTACAGAATATACATCTCTCACAAGGCATCACTGCTGCACATCATCTTGATGAGATGGATGGACTGACAATAGGGGCATTATGCCCTGTATTTATGCACTTGGTAGGAAAATTAGCACAGGAGGACGACACGGCAATGAGGCGAAGGATGATTGAACAAACGTACAACATAGGCCCTGGTGACCCTGCAAGAGCTGGATTCAAAATTTCAAACCCTGGACCCAGTGATTGGCAGCCCAGCATGCTACCACTTACTAAACTGCTCACACTTAAAAACGCACACTTCCAAAAAGGTTAAAAATACTACTTCCTCTGAATGTATTAAAGATGAAAGTTTTCAAACTTCCAGAAATTGCCATCAGGTATATTCACAAAAATTTTCAAATCTCCAAGTACAGTACATTTGTGTCAAATTCAATCGTCGTGCTTACTGTCAAAAACGCAAGTCACAAATTTTCAATATCCTCTGATCATTAATTTCAACACCAAAGCTATTCATTCCACACTATTTTTAGATAAGCCAGGAAAGTTTACATTTTTACTTGCTTGATCGGTTCGGGAAACGGGATATTTGACCAAACCACAATTAAAGAGGATGAAATTAATAAAATTTAAGTGTCAATGCTGACCCGCCCCCTACGGGAGACTTTTGTCAAAATCTTCAAAAAAAGATGTTTTATTCATTGGTAAGCAAAAAACCCCATAATTTAACAGTTTTGGTTCACTTGCTTTATTTCCAGAAGCTGAGTCGTACATTTTGAGTTTTCAATTCAAAATCTGCTTTATCATCAACTTTTTTTTCAAAAACTTCCATGGGGCAGTTAGTGGATGTCCTGTGCCTGTCATGTGAAAATTTCATAAGATTAATACTATCCAGTATGCCACAAAACCAATATTTCCATTGGTGCATTTTGTGTTGAAGTGCAGTTTGTGACTTGCATTTTCGACCGTAACCACGACGATTTAATTTAACACAAAAGTACTGCACTTAGAGACTTGTAAATTTTCATGAATCTGCCTGATGGCAACTACTAGAAGTGTTCAAACTTTCATGTTGATACTTTAAGAGGAAGTACTATTTCTAACCTTTTTGAAAGTGTGCGTTTTTAAGTGTGAGCAGTTTAGACCAACCGTTATCTTGATGAGACCTCGGACCTGAAATGTGCATCAGAGCAACGAGAACCGATGAACTTAACCAGACCTCCTAATCAAAATGGCTTCTCTGTGTTTCAAGAAATGTATCAAGTTCATAGGTCAATGGTCACACTGCGGCCTTCAGCTTGTGAAAAGGAGTAGAGATTCTCTACTTGTTGAATATGCAGTGCAGCAACCAGCTTCAAACTTTGAATATGTGCCCTAAGAATTTGTCATCCATAATTATTTGCCATTACACCTTTCATTTACTCCGCTGAAACAATCAGACATGCAGTGATTTCTTGACATTTGTTGTTTCTTTGCTTTTTGCAGGTACTATGTCTTGGGATACACCGGAGTGACAGAGTACAAGATGAATTCTCCAATGCAAAAGGTGGCAGTCCTGTTTGCCACTTGCAATTCGGTCGCCAATCCATTTGTGTATGCACTACTGATGCCCGCATACAGGAAATCTGTGATGCTAACATTCGGTTTTCGCCCGAAGAAGAAGAAAGAAAAGGAAACCTCAAAAGAGACAGCAACAAGCAACACCGCCTGATTTACATATAACTTTAGATGTAAAACAATGGGAGCATAGCAGTTATTTGGAATCAGGCAACAAAGACAGGACCTTGGAGAGTTTCTCCCAAGATACGACATCTAATTCATCAGTATAAATTTGTTCAAATCAATGACATTTAATTATAATTTTAATAGTAATATATATCTTTTTCTCTATATAATAATATATTTGTATATTTGCAAATATATGCATGTAAGAACATTGCCTCGTTATGAACATTAAACGCAACTCTGAACTCCCTTGATGTGTCAACAACTAATCTTGAAAGGCAGATCCAATTAAGAGGGGTACTCAATAAGTTTTCACCAATTTCATAACCGCTGGGAGAAGTGCATTGCCGCAGAGAAGTCACCTTCGACAATTGCCTTGAAAATCTGGTACATCGGGTGAGCACCCCCTCTTCCCTCACAGCACATGTCCTCATGTGACCTTACTCCAGAGGGTAAATTGATCCTGGGGAGAGACAGACAACAATCAAACTCAGCAATACAAAATATCATATCCTACTTTAATCCTACTTTACATTAAAAAAAACCAAAAAAAAACAAAGAGATATGCTAAAAATTGAAATTTTCTAAATACAAAGATTTGGCACAGTACAGAGGGTCCTAAAAATTTTAGAGATACATGTGTTTCACTCCAGTCCTTTGGTAACTCCAAATTGAAAAGTTCTTGTCCAATTGGTAAATCCAAACTGAAACGTTCTTGACCAATTGGTAAATCGAAACTGAAAAGTTTTTGTCCAGAGCAATCCAACACTTTCCCAGTGACACGTATAGTCGTATACTGACCTCTAAGTCACCTTCTCCTCCTCTTGCCTAAATAGGCGTGAAAAGCAAGATGCCTCTGGAGTTGATCGAACTAGGTCTGGAGAGCCCACACTTGTTCTGCCAGATGCCACTGGTTGTCCCTAGGCTGTAAAACAGCTCTGGAGGCAGGGGCAGGCTATGCAGCTTTGCGACGAGGAGTTGCATTGCAGCTCCTGTCGCTCTTCGTTGACGAGACTGTCGTCCTTGGTATTGCGTCTGTCCTTAATGTTGAGAAATTCTCCACACAGGCAGGGCACTGGAGAGTCTTCTCCTTGTCTTTGGGTTCATGGCTATCTGCCAGTAACCGGCAGATAAATCAAGGGTGCAAAACCACTGCGTGGGCGCCCGCTAAGGCGTCCAAGCAGTCATCAATCCTTGGTAACGGATATGCATCCTTCTTGGTCAGGAGGTTGAGTCGGCGATAGTCAACGCAAAACCGGAACGAACCGTCTGATTTACGGAGTAAAACAGGTGGACTGGACGAGGGACTCTGGCTGACGATCCCTGTCCATGAAATTAACTAGACTTGGTGAACGTCTCCTGGGGACTGGAGATGGAGTCTCCTCCTCTGGATTCATCAGTGAAACTCCTCCTCAGGGGGGAGGGGGGAGGCAGGTTGGTCTAGTGGTAGCGTGCTTGGCTGCCAAACGCCGGGTCAAGTGTTCGAATTCAGCTCTTGCCGGGTCACCAGGGCCTATGTTGGACAGCTGTTTCAATCATCCTTCGTCTCATTGCCGTGTCCTCCTCCTGTCCTAATTAGCCTACCAAGTGCATAAATACAGAAAGTAAAGCCCCAATCATCCATGGTAGAAGAGGTCAAGAAGGATAGAAATAATCCTCTACGAATCATTTTGATACATGGTGTGCCCAAACTGGGTAAATCAACTCTTGCTGATTGCCTGGCTTACTACCTGGCTTACTACCTGGCACTTGCTGAAGGTAAAGTAAGGATGCTTAAACTTGTTCATTCTCCAAGCAGGGATACTGACACCTTAACTGACGCTATCATTGAAGCATTTTGTGCTGATTCCTTGATTGTTGATCAGGTGAACACTTACTCATTGAATTTTAAAACTATTAAATCCCAAATGTTGACAAATTTTGTCATATGGGTGAGCGAAGTCAAGTGCCAATACCACTTATTATGTTCACGTCCGCACATTACGCTCCTGGAGCATCATGGTTAAATTGGACAAAATCTAAATTGTTGTCCTACAAAGTTATACACATGAGGATAGAAGGAGAGTTTGTAGATGTGTTAAGGAATGCACATTGCGGCAATTTACCAAACCGTGATCTTCTTGGTGTAACCAACATGTTTCCACGCATGACCTTGTGTCTTGATTACATTCAGTCTGAAAACCAAAACGCGACTCCCGAGTGAAATCCGAGAATCTCTCTATCCACAACTTTCGTAATGCATTTCTTCTGGCTGGTATGGAAGAATGTCATTGCTAGAGGACTGCCAATTCGAGAAGAATTTACCAGTGACGACTGCAAATTCGAGCCACGTTACCACGAATATTTGTCTTTCCTAACAGCTCATATGAAGGACAGAAGTGATTCTTAAATAAATGCCATTCTTAACACTATGGATGTGCGAGGATCTGCAATTTGCGAAGAATATGACTACACTGAGCATGATCCTGATGAGCAGGGGCGTAATTTTCATGTAAAATGTGGGGGGGGGACAAGCCTTAATTTAGCTACCGCATGGTTTTGACTCAACTTATGACAGGGGAAGCTGCAGAGCATCGTCATCTTGCAACAAGGTATCCACATGGATCAGACTGATAAGAGTGACACCCCCTGCTCAGGGGCCCCCACCTCACCCGGATATCCGCAGTCCGCATAGACCACCGAAGTCACTTCACATGGGTTTAATTCTGTCAGCGAGGTGGATTATTCAACAACAGGGTCTCTGCCCTTCGGTGGTCTGGATAAACACACTGTGGGGGGTTCTCGCTTCCAGGCATGTAACACCGCAGCACTCCAGGATTAACCAGCCCACTACTGATACCGACTTGAAATTACCCAAATCGTTAAGGAAACCACCACCAGGGAATGGGTTGAAGTATCTACAGGAACTTCCAGCCAGTTGTGGGGGGCTATTGTGAAAATTTTATAAGGTTACCAGCCGTGGATGGATATTAAAATTCTCTAGACTTACACAACGTTGTTGAACCATCGGATACTGAATGAGTGGAAATTTACAGCTGGTCTACTAGGCACCCCAGCCGGGAAAAAGTCCAGCGTTATCATGTAGAATTTGGTTAGCTTGTAATTTATTACTATTGGGAATAGGGTAGGCCTGATAGGGTCTAAACAGGGCAGCCACCCAAATACTTTTGCATCAGGAGTCCAGACTAAAATGGGGTTTTCAGTTGCAGGCTAGCCTCCCATCGAAATTCCACAGAACACTGCCTGCTGCTCAAATGCTCATCATGTTAGCGAGACTTTCCACAAGGTGGGGCTAACTTTGTTTTATTAGGACGAATATTTCACGTAGTGGCTTCCAAGTGAAACCAGGATATCAAAAATCTTCTACAGAGGACACACTGGTTAATTCAGAACCCATACATTGCATCAAAAATTACGAAACTTCACAAGCCCAACAACCGAAGAAACCCAGTTCACAGGACAGCACCTAGAAACCAGAAATTGGTCCAGATGACGCCAAGAGTGTGGACATCCTGAAATTTTAAGTAATTTTGAAGCCAAAAAGTTACCACCAGAGTCTTTGGCAGCCGAAGAAACAAAGTAGGGACACCAATCCAACAATCAAAGTTAGTCCGCCAAAAAACACAGTAACAAGAAATTAACACCAGAGTTACACATTTTGATGAAATTCACAAACCAGAAATTCATCCAGTATTTTAATAATTGAAACCACAAGTTCCTCCGTAGCCAAAGCCATTTCACATTCTGAAATTTTAAATACAAATCAGAAGCAGACAAGATATATTATGTGCAAAACGCAAAATATGACAGGACAGCATTGCAGGTTAAATACCTTTATTGAGTAAACATATAGAAATCATCCACATTTATATTTATCTTTCCAAAAATAGTATATTCGCGGAGAAGCAATGGAGGGGAGGGTGACAAGAAGTCTGAACGAGACAGGATGCACCATCTCCCCGGGCCTGTATAAGTGGTCCTGGGAATTGAGGCCAAGCTTAAGTGAACATAGACCTGAAAGACATTGACAAGACAGCGGGCAAGAGGGCGACTACGCAATGTGATGCCTACCCGACGGCCCCGGCTTGCCCCGACTGTCAACAACTGCACACAGGACATTGTGAGTCCTTCGGTTACGCGTCCCCTCCATTGCTCTCAAAAGAATTTGCTATCCTTATGAATTCACAAACTTACAACTACAGAAGTGGCAAAAATATCACCTCAATTGACACCACCTCCTTCAACTAACATAAGCCGTCCCTTACTTGCAATTGAGCATTTTTGACCTCCCATTTCATTCATAAGGCTTATGCCCATTGGCGGTAAGGAAGGGCTTATATCTTATATCCATTAAAATGTATATTAAAGGTCAAAAACGTTACCTGGTAGATGATAAGTATTGTTAAACATGAAACTGTCATTCAAAACCCTATGTCAAAACACATTCTAATTAAAATGGTTGGGAATTAATATACCGTGAATATTAGAAAAAAATAACATTGCAAAATATTAAATGTATAATTGTATATGAAAAGTGTAATCAATAGTATATACCTTTCTTCTTGTCAAAATAACAAGGAATAATAATCCCAAATAAAAAGAAAAAACACCTAGTTGTTCACAATAAGTGAATGGCCAACTAACACAGTCAAAAAATAAAGGAAGAACACTAAATACTGAAAATCACTGAAATAAAGGTTTCTACAAGATAATAAGCTTGTGGGGGAGTGGCTAACAGTTAAGGATGGAATCACTACAAATACATTCATATATATCAACAGGGCCCACAAACTAAAATGTGACTGTGTAAAGTTGCAATACAATATAATGTATAATAATAAAGTCTTGAGCACCGATACAGCTCCTACAATGTAAACGGGCCTAAAATTTGACCTGGAAATTTAACACGAAACACTTTATAATTGGAATTTTGACCGAAACAGCTATTAGTCGGATGAGAGTCACCACAGGCAGGTGGAGGAGCGACCAAAAGCAGCCGAGCCTCGCACCTGTGGTGTTCCTCTCAGTAATAGCAGTTGCTAGTTCACATAGACAACATGAAGGGCGAAGGACTGGGCCGCCTGAGGAGCGCCGTGGATGTCTGCCATAACATTCTAAGCACTGAACATGTCCCAGCATTCATTACAAAGATTAACAATGAAGGTATGGAACTAGGGTAAAACAAGCGAAAAACTGCACAGCAATAGACTGACAGCGAATAACAGCAACTGGGACATGAGCATCCACAACCCTCCCCCGGGCGTCCATCCCTGACCCTTGCAATGACAATTTTACTAGACTACTACAGTAAAAGCCAAGTCACAGCCACTATAAATACAGGAATAGTGCATGAACATCCATCCTCAGTTATCATGAGATCCTGCTGCTATTTCGTCAGCCCAACAACGTGTGTTGACAAAAGACAAGTCGGCAAGTGCGCTGGGCTCACTCATTACCCAGGGCCCAGCGCTGGAGCCGAACTGCTTTCATGTCATCATTCAGTGCTGCTGAATCCCTAAATCCACCGCCATCATACATCAAGTTCACAACAGCCCTTCACTTCTACTGATATAACAATAATACTAACACTAAGCAAGTGGCAAAACAGCACATTGCACATGACTTTTCCCCAAAAGATGACAACATTGAATTTATGTATATAATATCGACACTAGGGCACATCCCTCTCGACACAGCATAGGCCAGTAGACTAGGAATGCTGCACAATCTGTTGATGATATGGCTATATATATAGTATATAGTATATAGATGTATAATATAAAAGGAGTGCCAATAATGAAAACCAATCGAACTGACAAGGCCGTGCAGCTATGGTATATAGTTCAGAGATTTAGCAACAGTAATATATATAATACAATATATATTGATGAAACACAACACATTGCATTGCCTCACAGCACATACAGTTACAGTATATGTACAAATTCATATTAATAAAGCTTTGATTTGACACATGAGGCTGCACGGCCCTGTCCGTTGTGTATAACCGTATTTCATTATAGTCAGTCCGCACAAAAAAAATTAAAATGTACAACTGCATATTCTGAATAAAAAAAAGTTGGTCAAAAAATGTCTGACATTTTACAAGATTATTTTATCATCATCATCACCTTTCCATTCTTACAGATCTACATACAATGTATATAATATATCTGCGATATATTCCACCAAACAGGTAGCGCTCCAGAGAAAAAAATTGCTCGTTTGTGTCTAACTCCTGAGATACAAGGCAGATAGAGACAAACAAATGTGAGCACGGTCTACCTGAACTAACATTTTACTTATGCACTCCAAATGTTACAACTTTGATTTCTCTGCTATCAACAAGAATAATATAACATCAAAAATCTCACCCCGAAATAGCAACCATAAATTCTAAACACCTAGCAAATTCTTTTTTTTTTGTAGTTTTGTTTTGTAAACATTTAGTAATGGCAATCTTATTTCGTTGTCACTAAAAACTAGACCTGTCATGTGGGAAACATCTAATTATTTTTTCAACATCTACTTCAATCAACACAAGTATTTGTTTTCATATCAATGTTTACACCATAAAATTGCGCTCAAAAGGGAGCACCTTCCTCTTTCTTTAATGATCACCTGGAGTATCAATAATATTGCTTGGTAAAATATATAATGTGTCAATACATATCAAAAAACAAAAAAGCTTAAATAAACCACCAATCATTAAATGCCATAGTGGATTAATATAATTATACTGCAATACTGTGTAAACAATGTGTATATATATATAATATATCATATATTTATTTTTCAAGAGCACTAGGTTATTGTAGCTGAACAAGGTGGGACCCAAATTAACAGGCTACAACAGAATTTGGAAAATTTTAGGCAAACAGTAGCGCCACGGCTCTGCATATTTTTCTCACAAAAAATGTAAACGGCTGTAAGTCAAAATGAAAATGCATAACATATATATATAAGTAATATATTACAAATTTAAAACATTAGAAAGTGTACAAACTCATTCCCACGAAGACCTACACAACTGAAGCCTAACTAAATTAACAAAATAATAATCATCTAAACATTTAGCCAAATAGGAAATAAAGAACGAAAAAAATCAGTTAAACATGTAAATGAGTTTGGTCTACTGTTTTACCCAGTCTAAGGCACGATGACAAGAGAAATATATGCTGACTGACTAGACACTGAGCAAAAATAAGTTTGCATAAGTAGTGAAGAAGGGCATCCTCAGCCCCCAATGATAACTATTACCTATCGTTTTAACATCCCCTTAACGCCCAAATCAACCATGATCATAGTGAAGATTCCCTTTCCCCAAAAACATTGGAATCAGCAGTCTTCACCCAAAATCACAGAAAAAAACCTGTCATTTTGTGTAGATCTTGGAAATTGAACCCAAATTATGCGATTAACGAAAAACTTTTTCCCCTTTCCTATGCTGCCCTGATTTGAAGGTATACATGTTAAATGTATGTATGGCTACATGACTTATTTTAGCACGTTCTTCAATGTGCGATATGGCATCGATTAGTTATATAATAAGCCGGCATCTTTCATCCAAAAGCCACACTTCAGGAATAATTGACAAGAAAAAAACTTCCACCATATTCACAGAAATGCTACCCCCACCAAAGGTTAAGCAAGTATTCCCTGCCTTGAAAATGATAAGCATTGCAAACAATGCCATATCATAATATAATATATATATAGAGTCAACCACACTTCATGGCATGTACATATAGGATTTGTAAAAAGCTCCACAAGACATGAGAGTCTAAACTGACCTACACATTTCAGATTATCTTTAGTTAGCACAAAATGATTGTATTACATTCTAAAATTGTAAAATTTTATAAGTAATATCAGTTACGATGACAGTAAAGTTCACATGGAATAAAAAGTAAACCCCAAATACACAACATCTTATATATCCTAGATTAATAATATAATATATATATAGAATATAAGTCAAGTGCAAATGTAGGTTAATACGTTCAATAACTTTCGCAACACAAACAGTAAACATTGTCAATGAAGCTTAACTCTAAATATTTCAAAACACTTTGAACTCGCTATATTAGTATAGATGCTGATTATAACACAATTCATCAATTTCAATATTAGCAAGGTATATGATGATGTAGCCCAAAATTAAACAGCTTTGGTTACTTAGCCTACAATACGCAGTCCTCACAACACCCCTCACATGACTGCTAATGACACAACTAGTGCATAACAGTAGCTATCATAACAACAAATGAAGGCGACTGCTTTGTCTACGTTTAGCATGTGGTGTTAAAACACCCAGGAGATTATTATGCAATATAGAGGGTGTTCAACACAAGCACGTGGTGATTATTCTTGGCCAACGTGACGACGTAACCCTCAGAAGTGATCTTGAGGCCACAACACCTGCTGACCTTGACGTAAGGACACTCAAACTCCCCTATCATTGACCCGTCCCTCTGGAAGACTGCAACATGGAATCGGTTGCCGTGGCTGTCGCCAATCAGCACGTCGCCCGCATCACTGATGTCGATGCCGTTCGGGAAATTGGTGATGTTCTCGCAGCCAATACGACGCAAGAAGTGCCCGTCCTCATCAAACACCACCACACAGTGACCCTGCAAAGATAAATAAAGACAAAATTAGGATGACTGACCTGAAAACGAGAAGGGAATAACACATACATGTCACAACAATCAGATGATATCTAGATGATATTTTTAAGTCCTGATTCATGATAGAACACCCATATTTCGTCACCATTAAAATTTTTAAGAAATAGAAGAGAGAGAGTAGACTGGGAAGTAATTGACTACTCCCAATTGGACAACAATATAACCGAAATATTCAAAATGAATCACAATAATCAATGCCATTCCAAAATTTAAACGACAAACGTCATTCCAACAAATCAATTACTATATAGATATATCCAATATATAAATTGCCAATTCATGTCCATGCAATCCATTTATATATATGTCAACAACTGACTCTAAATAGAAATAGAGTCCTCACCTTGAAGTCACAAACAAAGAATTCCTTCCCACTAATAGCGATGTCGGAAGGTTCTCGCATGTAGTCGCTACAATCGAACCACTTGACCAGATCACCAGAGTCCGCAATGCAAAACACAGTTGGGGACACGCTGTCAACAGCAACTATGTGTCCTGGAAAATAACACAATAATATTGATTTAGTTGACACATGAACAGTACAAATCAAGATTTGACTAACAATATCGGCACAACCGTCAAGATTTCAAAATCAATGCTATGGTCAGACTGACAATGCAGTGGTGCAGATACATTATCCGAGTATCGCAGAATACTCATAGGCAAGAGTGATAACAGGCAGCTGTTCCTGAACAATTTATGCTTGTAAACACTGATTATTTGAAATATACTGATTATTTGAAATATATTTTATGTTAAAACTCCTAAGTCATCAGACTAAATAATACATGTTCTACACACTTTTCGCACCATTCTGATATCTAACAATTAAACTTACTCCAGTAACATGACCATTCTTTTAAATTACTTTCTTTGGATCAGAAGTGTGGTCGTGTGGATTAAAGGCCATATTACAGTCTTGTAAGTTTACTTAATATCCACTTACCAGCATGGGTGATGGCCAAGCCAGCCACAATATCAATATATCGTATAGCAATCTTTCGGATGAAATGCCCATTCTTTGTGAATATCTGCATTCTTGAACGTTCATTTCCTCTATCACAGACAACGTAGCGGCCAGTTTGCCTCATCACAGCAACCTTCCTTGGGTACCAGAGCTGACCTTCTTCCCTTCCTGAAGAAAACACTCCACATCAAATCTAGTGAACACACCATGTGGATTCTATGTGTGCATATTAGAGGGAAATATTGTCAAGTTACGTCAACTTATTTAAGAAGCACAAATTACAGGGTGTTCGACTTTAACAATGTACATTTTAATAGGAGGAATTTTGACAATTCACAATCTGGCGGTACCTAGTATTCTACCAATGTTTATAATTCTGACTAATGAAAATCCTTACAAATGAAAATTCTGATAAATTTTTTTTTTTTACAAAAGACACATATCACATGAAAACAGAATTAAGTAAAGAAAAGCTTAACAATTCAAGTTCAAACCATTACCACAATTGCTTCAAAACTTGTCTGTAAATCAAAGGAATAAAGAGATTAAATCATAACAATTGGTATTAGATCCAGAATCTACTGTGATTACAACATGTAACATACCAGGGATGCCAAACTGGTACTTGAATTCACCAGTCTTCTCAAACACCTGAACCCTGTGGTTGTTGGTGTCAGCAACAACTATGTCCTCGTCCATCCCCAGGCAGAAACCGTGTGGAGAGTTGAATTGGCCTTTACCAGGCCCAAGCTGTCCGAATTTGCATCTGCATTGAGAATTGCGTACACTGAGCACAGTGAAAGATAAAAGGTAATTAAGTCCTCTTGCCTCCCACATGATTATCGAGATGGAACCATTCATTTTTACACATACACGTACACACAACAACACACACAACGACTAACTACCACAAACACTACACAACATTAAAAAGAAGCATTTATAAATTAAATATTAAATTCATTGATCACTACTTCACTATCTCCAAAGCTACTTTAATGCTACTTTAAAGCCACAGTGATTTACAGGCAGCGTCAGTGTCAGACTGATAACTTACCTTTCAAATGGACGTCTTATAGATTGAAGATAACTATTACTCGATCTTTATTTGTTATCGCAAAAACGCTTCTTGAGCTGAATTTCTCTGGATTGATCACTGCCGATCACTGGCAAATAATGTCAATTCTACAGCATCTAAACTCTCCACTCAACTAAAACTATGTACATGTAGAAACAACGACTACTACTACTGCTCCTTTTAAACTATTGCGAATGACCGCAAAGAGTTTGATATTACTTCGATGATAGGAGCCATAAAGCGATCTACAACTAGACAGCTCTCTCACCTGATCTGCATGGGGGACATCTTGCGTTGGGGTCCTGGGAAGGGGGGTGATGGCACAGAGTTCTGGAATGCTGGTGGGGTAGGGGTAGACGGGGGAGGGGTCTGCAGAGAGAGACTCCCGTTGATTCCCAAGCCGGCCGTACCCAACAGACCTGCCCCTCCAGTTCCGGTGATTGAACTCAAGTTGTTGAGCTGGGCGTTGGCTTGGTTCAGCAGGCCTGCGATGTCGTTCAGCTGAGGGGTTGAGCTACGATGGCCGTCCGATAACCCTGAACTGCTGCTACCGATTGACATCAGACTTGCCAAGGCTGTAGAAAATTGACAGGATTTAGATCATTCAAGTCATAAGAACAGGAGTATCATCAGAAGCTTAGGAGCTCAAAAAAAAATTTAATACGATTTGCACCATTCTACGGTTTTCCATCTATATATACCAGTTTAAGGAGTAGGGAAATTAAAATCTTAACATTCATGAACAGTAATATGACAGCGATAAGAGAGTATTGTATTGTATTGTATTGTATATACAAGGTTTACAATATCATGTATATACATGTACAAAGGGATCTAGTTTCATATAACCAACAAAATCATTACTTGAAACAAACAACATAATAAATCAATAAATCAATAGGTTTTCCATAACTCACCAGCATCATTTTGTTGAGTGGGAGTCTGTCCTCTGGATGTCAATGGCAAACCACCCAAGGCAGTCATGTTCAGCCCAGGGATGACTTGTCCATTCAAGGTAATCTGACCTAAAATTCATACAAGAGATTTCATTTAGCGTACGAAATTAGGACATTATTGCAAAATGCTTGTTTTTCAGAAATAGATGAATAATTGAATATGAATTGATGAAAACAATGAAGAGCAAGAGCGATCAAGGCTCCTTCCAAACAAGAGAAAACTTCTCCTTACAAACTAAATTGTGAACATACTTAACTCTCATAACAAAATCAGTGAAAAATCTTACAGCCATAGCATGCAAGAAACAATTGAACGAAACATTCATAATCTAAATTAATCAGAATATAACAGAAAGGATCTAATTAACAAAACATGAACACTTAACCAGCCAAGAAGTGTTATTAGCAAAGTCAGACCGCTGCATAAGGGATTTATATGTTCTATGATATATCCAGGCAACTCCAAAATGCATGGTGAGATGGGTTTATAGAGCAAGCATAGTCGGCAATACAATGCCATAAATGGTGCCATAGTGTACAAAGAATCAGGGTCCCAGACAATTGTATGGCCTATCAGTCCCACCCAGTGAGTGAGTTTGTGCTCCATGCCCACCAGTGTGGGCTATTTGGAGGCATAAGCAAGTGAGTGAATTTGTGTTTTAGGCCATATCATAGAGGCATCGGCAAATCTGGTCAGTATTTTTACATGAACAAGTCTGAGACCCTGCGAAGAACAGGATGATTATAGGAATATGCTAGGAATATGAGAGCGTGGATGAGCATTGAGCAAGCATTCCCCTTAGAGCAAGCCGGTATGACAGCATGGTCATTGTGACGGCAACAGCCAGCAGTGGTGTATGTTAGCTAACAGGCAACTGACTTTGAAAAAGGGCTTTTGTACCTTGGCTGTCTATGTTGACAGTCCCGTGCTTGGCTAGGGTAGACAGGAAAGGATTGGGATGAAGAGGGGTTATACCTGTGCTTCCCGCGTCCACCGAAATGCCACTGTCGGACATGGCGGGGCTGTATGAGTTACGGGAACTGCTCCTGTCAGATGAGATGTTTGGCATGGCGGAGATGCTACTTATTGCCTCGGCCACTGAGTTGAGGTTGGCAGGTGGAATCGACAGCGGAGGCAAGTGAGGGATCCCAGGGATGGCAAAGTCAGCTCCTGGGGTAGTCACTGGGTTGAGCAACTGCTGCATGTTGAAGCCTGTTCCCTCCAAGGCGGCCGCCAGGGCATCTGTAGGATGTGTGTGTGGGACCACCAAGTCAGTCTGCAAGTCAAATATTTTTTTTAGTACATGTATAATGACATGATTATGTAAAAGACTAAAATAGATCAGTCTACATAACGAATCACAATCTACTCTTAAAGTTGTGCACATACTCATAGGAACTGTGATAACTATTCAATACATGGTTCAAAAGGGAGTTTTACAACACAGAAGACTCTAGAATGAAAAGAGAAAATGCCACTGTTACTAAATTACACTCTTCTTTGACATAATAACAAAGCAAAACATAAATAAAAGAAATCTGGGTCACAGAGAATGCAACAATAGCTTGTAAATATACAAATGCATTGTACATATATGTAGGGCTTGCTGAACTTCGACCCAGGATACCTCCGGTTATAATAGATTTACGACCAGGAAAATAATGCGAGAATAACCATGCCAGTCTTCCAATTTCACAGGACACAAACAGTAACTGAGCCTAGAGGAATGGTTATAGGTATATCATACTCACTGGGATATCAGGCTGCAGAAGAGTGGCATTCTCAGTCTCGACCTTCTCTTCCTCCTCTTCTTCAAAAGCCATTGTCGTCTTGACCGCTTTCTCGAATCCTTCCTGGTCAGCTTGGAAAGTTATCTTCACTCCGATATCTTGTTTGACAGCGTGGTTAATAAGGGCCATTAGTTGTTTCGAGATGACTTTCTTCATTGACAATACTTCAGTGCTATTTCCGTTCTTGAGAATCCGCTCCACAAACTCACACCCGTCGTCAATACGTTCAAGCATTTTCTCAACATTGTGCGACACCTCCCAAATCTCCTCCCTCTTGCTGTTGTGTACATCACTAAGTTCTTTTAAAAGCTCCTCCTGAAATCAGCAAGGAATCACATTGGTGTAAGGGCTATTCTACAATATAAACTTAAATATATGGCTATTCATAAAGTCATTACTAGCATAAGCAGAAGACAAGGAAGTATAAGTGCCGCTATTCTTTTCAGAATACTTGGACAGTGAATAAACATTTTTGAAGCGTACGTTTTTCATTTTGGTATATACACCAATGACATCAATATATATTCAACACCATGTAATGTCTGAATAATGGTAGGAGTAATTTTGCGCATCAGATAACGTCAAGCTAATTAAATTTCTGAATTCTTGCTGAGACAGCATGAGTGTGCATGACACAGACTAAACAGTAAACTGCCTTTGCTGAGATTTTTCTTTAGCATGAAAACATACATTATCAATAGCATTGAAGCAACATGGCCAATGTGGAGCTAACATGAGCAATATCTGCGATCATCAAGATTCTGCGAGTCCATAGCTGGCTTATTAGCCACACAACCTTGCCATAAAAGAGCTAATGACTGGCCTGGTAACAAGGACACTGCCACAATGATTACCTGTCTCTTGTCAAGGACAGCCTTCAAGGTCTGGAATGTTTCTTGAATGAGGCCTTTGGCATTATCTCGCTGCATCTGCAACTCCTGCTGGGTGCTCTCTAGCTTCGTTGAAGCACCTCGGCAAGAGTCGGCCTTGCGCTTCGTCTCCCTCACCATGGCGTGAAGCTCGTCCAGGTTCTGAGTCTCGACGTCAGCAATACGACTGACGTCATGTTCAGACTGTTTGTGCTGCACCACCATGCAGTCATTGCAAATCGCCTCCTGAAAACAATGTATAGCGTACATAAATTTATAATCACAATATCACAGTACAACACAGGATGGATGGATGCCTGGGGCTCTACACCCTGTATTTATGCACTTTCAGGCTAATTCAACAGTAGGAGGACACGGCAATGAGGCGAAGGATGATTGAAACAACCCTCCAACATAGGCCCAGATGACCCGGTAAGACCTGGATTCGAACCCTGTACCCAGCAATTGGCAGCCTAGCACGCTATCACAAAACTAACCCTCCTCCCCACAGTACATCACAGAATAAGAGACAGGGCTTGTATGAATGAAAGTCTAAATCGTGGTTTTAGTGCGACTTCACTTCAACATCATTACCGAATATCCAAGCAATGAACAAGATTTGTTTTTTACAACACCAAACAGTATCGCTTTGCAAATTCAACACCTGCATGATTCAGCAACTTGACTACAAACTTATGAGCTTCTAACACAGCACATTCCAAGACATATTTTCTCTCTAATATACAGCAATGTCATGCTGCAATGCATCTACTTTCTGAAGATCAATAAATTATGACCACAACGGCCTTGCGTCTGGCTTCAACGTATCATCTGCAGAGCCTTCATTCGGTGTCACCTTCATTTTTCAGGGAACTCTTTCTAAATCATTTCTAATATTCTATAATGCATGTCCCACCCAAGCATTAAACCATTTTAAGGACATATCCATGAACAGAAACGACAAAACATGTTACACTAATTCAGTTATTTAATCCTAGAGGGAATTTCCCAACCAAATCCTGATTTATAGACTCCCGGTGTACAATCAAACAATAAATTGGCTACAGCCTATGAGGAAGTACTCAAAGATTATCTCCCATTTTGATAATCATATCTATGATAACATTTACAACGGATATATCATAACAATACTATCGCACAATTATTTTTGTGTTTTTTTTTTTTTTAAATTTTCCAAAGTTAAACGAAACAACCTTTTTTGCTCCAGGACTTCCTGCACTATTCCCTGATAAGTTATAACTAGAAATACCTTTTTCCATTTTCCAAGTCTATTAGATAATATTGATCATAAACCGCAGAAATAAGAATAGCTTTGTAGCTTCAGAGAACATTGCAGCAGTGATGGTTAAAAGATAACAATACCAGAATGAACCAATATGGCCAAAAAATTATCATTCAGTTACAAGATATAAAAGAACTTATTCATTTGAGTTAAATGACCACCAAAATATAAAGACAATCAAAAACATTGGAATGATGGTGGCATCGACCATTTCATTGATTCTCCTTGAGCCTTGGCAAAGCCTAATGTTATATTTCCTCTAATAGCACTAGGGACTAGGGTACTTTGACAAAATGACATCGATGATCATTGAAAGCAATATATGCCCCTGCATGCATTGACCACTCTTTTAACCCATCGAAGAGATCAAGGCCAACCTTTCACAGTAACAACCTTGGGTTACCCATTCATCTCTCAGTGCTCAGCTCATTGCTCAGCTTGCCACTCACCTGACATGTGCTGCAGAAGTACTTGATGGTCTCCGTTATATGCAGGGGACAGTACAAGGGCTTGTGCACTGCCACTCCTCCAGAATTCTTCATCTCATCAAAAGACACAACCTAAAATCAAGGCAATCAATTAGTAGCAGTCAGCTTAGCTGAGTATACTTCATACACAGTCACAGATGAAGTGATGAACTACTTAGGGATGTACCGATCCGATACTCTGGATCGGTATCGGTGCCGATCCAGCACTAAAACACAGTATCGGATAGGATCGGTAGTACTACTCTCCATTCACCAATGGTATCGGTATGGTATCGGAAATCGGTTGTATCGGCAACAAAATACCAGGATCGGTATCGGATCAGAAGTGAAAAAGTGGTATCGGTGCATCCCTAGAACTACTTGAGTCTATACAAAGCATTGATTATTTTCATTGAGCTAGATCAGGAGTGATGTACTGAGGGTAAAAAGAAGTGAACTTGTTGACTAGCATAGACACAAACCAGTCTTTGCGAAGATCGCCGGTCCGCCGGACCTGTCCGATAGTTTTCAACAAGGTCCGACAAACCTTCCTCAACTCCCGGTCCAAATGTCCGAGGGATGACAGGGTCAAATTAATGAAATATCAGACAAAAAACGTTTATTTTGCGAGCAGCAGCCCACCACGCTTCCACAGCGTCCGCCATTACGTCGTATATGAAATGCGGGCAGCAATTGTGGGCTAGCGGTAGCGGGAAAAGTGCGTAAAATGCGGGTCCCTAGTGCGTTTTGGCTCTAGATTCCTTCATAGTTGTCGTATTCTAACAATTTAAACATCTAGATGCATCAGAAAAAAATGAGGATTTCAAAGGAATCGACCTCTTAGTTCCTCTTCACATAGTTTAGCCACCAGGCCTTATCAAATGTGCCAATACACTTATAAGTGGCATGTTCTTTTTAAAGAGAATCTGAATACACAATTCTTAACAAGCATTGTTATGGCATATAAATCAGTGACCAAAATATACAAGACTATTACAGATACATATAGACTCAATTAATTCTATATGAATTAAATAATTGATGACTTTGAAGCAATTTTATTGGTAGTGGTTTGTGAACACTGAAAATTGAAAGTTCATTGCTGCGAATGCAGTTATTCGGTCCGGCAGAATTCGTTTCGGTCCGGCCAAATTTACCAACTTGCAGGACCGAATGTCCGGCATGGCATTTAGGATCTTCGCAAAGACTGACACAAACACAAAACATTGTATGCTGCAAATCTGTATGTATACCAATAATTTAACGAAAATAGACTTGCAGGATGTAGCCTATACGCATTAATTACAATACCAAACAGAAGTTTTCGAAAAGTGAATCCACATAAATTCTCTTGAACATCCTCTTGAAACATCCTCTTGACAACTTGACAATCGCTTTCAGAAAATGTCAAAACACAGATTGACAACATAATTTGGCAATATTTATAAATCATTGACAGTGGAATTTGAACTTAGAATGGTGACTATTTATCATAACCATCACGACAGCTCATAAGTCATAGCCAAGTAATTAAGATATCTGCAGCGAGACATGCAAGTAAAAAAAATAAAATTTTAATCAAGCCTACCTTATGATTCTCAAAGCACCTCATGTACTGGTGAGCTTTGACGCAGGCATCACACAAGAAGTTGGCACAGTCATTGCAGCGAGCAACGGCATGGTCCTGGGCCTTGCAACTTGTGCAGAAGGTCTCCTCCAGGCCGTTCACCTCCATCATGTTGCTGAGCACCAGATCCACCTGCAACGACTCCACACCCTCTTCGCCCAGAGGAGTCTCCTGGCTGCACACAGGACACATGATCGACTGCGCTTCCTGATGAGAGATGAGCTTCTCGGCCTTCAACACTAATCCCTTCAAGCCAAGTCCATCTGATTCCTTCTCCACTTCAGAACGAGCCAAGGCTGTCTTGGTAATGGCGTCCACCTCTTCTTCAGCTGCTTTGTCCTCATCTACGTCCTCTTTGTTCTCCTCCGACTCAAGCGCTCCATTCTGTCCTTCTTCTTCGTCATCTTCCAGTCCTCCGAGACAGCCATCTTCCAAGCTGTCATCTCCCTCGAGTTGCTTGACCAAGCACTGGGTGCAGAATACGTGCAGGCAAGACAGGATACGTGGCTGCTTGAACTTCTCATCACAGATCTGGCAGTGTAGTTCCTCAGCGGGTGCTTCTGGCTCCAAGGGAGTGGGAGAGTCGGCAGAGGCCAGAGACGTCCCCCTCTCAGGTGAGCTGGATGGAGAGGCCATGATGGTGATGATCGTCAAGAGCGGTCTGAAAATGGACAGAGGAACATTTTACAATTGCATTTCAGACAAAATCAAGAATGATCGCACTGGACCTGATGCCTCCTTGGCCGCGTATAACTTTCTCTAATTTCAGATGTGTTTTACGCCTCTGCAGCACCATATTGGGCTACATCGATACTCCAACTTCATAACCATGAGAAGCTAAGGACTCAAATATATACTCCCCTTTGTGTTTTTACTTGAAAATGCACTCTTAGCTGAAGTTCATAGTAGGGCATAATAAGATCAATTTCTGTAGTTTTCTTTTGTAAACACAATATTTACATTCATAAATCACAAAGTACTGCTCTTTTGCTGCCTTTTAAGATTATATGTCACATATCTCCAATATATCTCCAGGATCTGCTTCAGAAGACCTTAACACTGAACAATGTCAATAATTAATTTACATGTGCACCTGTAAGCAATTCAGTATGGTTCGTAGCCACAATTATTGCGATGACCACCACAGCACATGGTGTAATGCCCTGGAGCTAGGATTGATTAAAAACAGTCGAAGGACCCAAGGCAATCTATACATGGTCCTGCCAATTTCAAAGAAACAATTTCACCATATGATTCTGCTGACTGTCAATCCGACCAAAAAACAATTTGAAGAGGCTAAAAATTTCCTTCACAGTCTTAGAAAACCACTCACCACTGCTGGCAGTATTTTACTTAAGTAGACATTTAAAGACATCATATATTCATAAATTTGTCTCAAATACTTGGAAGTACATATCAAAATGTAACATTTCAATGCACATCATGGCAACGACATAATATGAATCTTATCCAGGCTAATTTAATGTTTTGATAACAATATCTTTGTCCATTGATTTGGCACAGAAACAGAGCCATAATAAAACACTGCAAGTGACCATAATAATGACCGTGTGATAGCTGGGTCAACCGATCATTTGAAGGAAAGTGGAGCAATGCCTGGAGGCCTTCCTCCCCATATGTCACAGTGCAACACCTTGCCCAGCTCAATAAACTTATCTGCAGTAGTAGACTCAATACACAACTAAACAAAGAACATCTAAATATATGTTTGTAGCAGTGATAGCATCAAATGTAATCAATAGAAATCTACGACCACCAAAACACTTGAATACAAAAGCACTAACAAATTCATGTGAATAATATGCATACCAATGTTTATGTAATGCATTGCAATATGAACTCGCCATAAATTGGCCTCAAAATGAAAATACTAGGTTTATTGACAACCTAATAGATATAATTGTGTTCTGTTAGTTGTTAAATAGTTGCACTTTGCTTAGTTCGCAACACCAATCAATACCAGAGCATATTAAATTCATATCTTTGCCTGGATAATCCTAATCCCATATAATACCTGTTCAAACGAGCAAAAACAGCAACTTCATGAATAATTAAATGAAGCATTATAATCGCCAACATCGGTTTCAGTGGTAGATATCTGTCGGTTTTTAAAAGCACAGTGACACCACAACACATCCGTTAAGATTGAACTTACGACGAGCCTGCAAAACTCTCGAATATTTATAGGCTTTCAGTTCCTGAAATTCTGGATTAAGTAACTGACTAAATACTGGTCATTCATCCTAAGTATTTTGGTCATTTATCTTAAGTATTTTTTCTAATTTTATTTCAGAATAATGATGAAACAATTCTCCTATTTTTGGCGATGATCATTGGCTGCACCTTAATAGATAGGCCTCGATAATTAGATGAAGTTCCAGAGGGTTGACTAATAAGATGGGAGAGAGAGCGGGAGTTCTTAACATGTCACACATTTACCCTCTGAGCGACCTTTTACTTGATTTTGATTCTCTGATTTATCTCCTGGGCTTAGCTAAAATCGACCTTCATCAATTTTATAGGTGACAGTGTTCCAGCTAGGCCATTGGAGCATGGTGCCGCGCCATGCCCGACCCTCGTCCGCCATGCCCAAAAAAAAAATTGCCCTCATTTCTCAAAAAGTGCCCTCATTTCTAGAAAATTGTATGCCCAAATCAAATCCTAGCTGGAACACTGGGTGACTGGCCTTTTCTGGATATCAGGGATCTTAAGTTACGTCTGCTAGTTAAATTGGGATTGGCACTGCGAAAAACACTCAGGTGAGTTTTCTAAAACCGAAATTACGGCCATAAGAGCAATTTGCTTAATTAGCTGTGATGGCAATTGACACTTTAACACCTTCTGTGTGGCATATTTCATTAAAATCTTCCCAAATGGGTCATCTCTACAAAATCGATTTTAAACTAGTGCTGAGTATCGTGAGCTGATTATCGATAAGATACGTATCGTGATACGATCTCTACGATACAAGATATTATCGTGATATAGATTTACTGGCATTTATTGGGAATTCAACAATTTTTTCGGCGAATTTCGGGCCGTCATCCCGTATTTTGCGACATGACGTCGCAAAACGGCATGTTTACAACATTGCGCCGTTTTGCGGCAAACAAAAAGCGATGTTTCGGCGCAAAGTTTGGCTGATTCCACATGGATTTTAAGCAACTTTTGGCAATAAATACTGGTTTTTAGCCTTGAAAATGAACCGGTATAATGTCATACGATATATCGGTACACATATCGACGTGAAAAACCGGTTCATTTCGATACGGTGTATCACGGTACTCAGCACTATTTTAAACTGACCATCAAATCAAAAGTGAAACACTAATCAATGCTGGTGTTGAGTCGGATAACTCAGGATTTTCAATCATTATTCAGGAAATGCCTAAATCATCGGCAAAACAATGTTAATCTGTTCACTCTCCCTAAATGTGCATTTCGCTTTTCCCGGCTGAAAGGCACCCTAATGCCGAACACACAATTGTGTTGTATGATTAGTGGACTGTCCGATTATTTATCGATCTGTGAATAATCGCAACGATAACATCGTTTTTGGGAATACAAATAACCCCAAACCAAACAGACTCTAAAATATCAATATCGCCCGACATTAGGACGAGATGCATGGGGTAAATGTGCAACATTCTGAAGAATTGCGTGAGTTCTCTCCAATGATGAGAATCACATGCACTCCTTCTTTATAGTACTTTATAATATAACTAGAATGCGCAAATAAAATTTGCAAATCTAGGCGCTGATTGTTAACTTGACAATTTAAGCATGAGATGAACCTCTGTCTGCCATTGTAGATGCTCCATTGTGAATGAACCATCCAGCTGGTCAGAGATCCTATCATATAGCAATTTATAGCATGTATATATTGTATAGGTATATGAAATCGAATGGGTCACCAAAAGCTGTTTTCATCTTATTTACATTTTGCTGCAGCCCGTTCTAATATGCTAACATGTTCCACTTGAGTGCACACAGTCTAGACATTGCATAAATCTAAGACAGTGACCTGATATTTTGTGACCAGAAATAGTCATTTCTGCCAATTAACAGCAAAGAGGACAGCTATTTACAATCACAGTCCATAGATCCGTTACTGATCCATCATCAATAGCAATTACAGCATCCAATCTAGGAGGGTTGACGTGTTTACGAAGTTAGAAGGTAAACGCATGAAACCATTGTATTTCATGTTCACCACAAACAGGAAGTTGAAAACACACAGGAAATGGCAGGTTGTACAAGCATGATCTAGGCGCAGCAGCGCCTAGATAATTATAATAATGGTCTACCGTTTCAACAGTTTCCCATTCAACCTTCCAAAATTTTGATCACATGACAAGCCCGTGAAGCCCCTCTCAAAGACTGCTAGCCCCCTTCACGAAAATACCAGACAGAACTGCCCGTACAATGACAGCTACAGTATAGCGAGTGTTACATAACTATATTTCCATCAGGCATCAGCAACCTGTAAATCCAGGTAATTTGTCTGGGTTGTCAAAAGCTTAGCTCCATGTGCATAGGCCTACAAGACAAGCAGCGAATGTCACCCATATGCTAATCCAGCCTATCCAGGCAATAATAAATTAATACTTAGCCAACAGCAGAGCTCTAAGAAGGTGCCATAACCCTTCTGCCAAAATGATGTTTGCCAACAACATAATGTGGTGTGTGACACATCAATTTGTGGTTGTGGTTTGTAGCACTTGTGCCAGTTTGTCAATGATTTGACAGTTCTGACAGATATGCAGATCATTTAAATGCCCCAGAACAGGCTAACCTAATCCCTAGATATCAATCCTTATTCCTGGAGATAGTCCACAGTGTTAAATGATAAGAGCCACTGCTTACTTTCGAAAAGTGAAGTTAGACGTCTGTAAAAGCAACAAATATCAAGAAGATGTTCGAAAATCGAACATTTCTGTCATGGCACGCATCACTTCTCATAACACGTGACGTCTCGGGAGAGAAGATGCAAAATCTTCGTCGAGCAGAACATCCACTGCAATTCCACCTGAAATAGCCAATACATGGGCAGTTCAATGCACAGCAGACATAACTGGAGGGTTCGATGGTCTTTCTGGCAGCATTTGGAAAAGATAACAGACACAGAATCGTGTCCTTCGCTCAGGTCAAACGTTGCCAACAAGGCACAAGTTGGCTGAAAAACAACCCTTCAGCAGCATGCGCTCTTTTCGCCGAGACATACTGGCCGCCCTGCAGCTCCTATGAACATTAATTACAACACAAACAACGCATCGATATGTACCTTCCTTATTAGAAGCGTAGAGCACCGTATTTTACATGAGTGGGGTGCAAATCAGATGAAATTTCCAAGGTATTGCGCATCTACTTCTGCGGTGCCTCCCGCCATCTTGCAGAACACTAATATGAACGCATGCGCAATGGAGGGGCGGCGGGAAGAACGATTGCAGCGCCCCTGCAGCATGGAGACACGTGCAAAGTAGGCGTGGCACCTGTTCTGCAGGATTTAGCTGGGGTTTTCACTTCTGACTTCCAATGAATTTTATTATGATAATATCACATTGTCAACACAATGTCAAGTAATTTAAAATTAGAGAAAATTAGTATTCACCCAGTTGAGGTATCTTGCAAATTTTATAAAGACAAACATAAGAACAATTTGGAATTTTCAACTTGATTTTATTCAAGCTCAATTTTTAGGGCACATCTTTTCCCCGGGATCTTTAATAACAGTTTCATTTAATAAAAGTTGCAACAAACAATCATTATTAATTAGTTTATAAGTCAATAATTAACGGTCTGCTAATATTCAGGTTATCATATTGATGAAACCCAATAAAAGCCAGACATAATTGATTTTAGGTTCTCGGATCTTCTCGTTATCTTTTTTTTTGGCAGACACCATTTTGTGTAGGTAGAAGATAAACATTTCTCATGTCAGGTCTAACTTTAAAATAAAATGAATTAAAACTACAGCATGAGGTTGCCATTTAATAGACAACTTTTTTTGGCATGATTTCCATAGTCTTAAATTACCATACACAAAATTCAGGTATTTTTTCCCAAAAATTCAACAAAAGTTAAAAAATTTGCCTATTTGAAATTTTAAATATATTTCTGTTTTATATGCACAGAAAATAATCAATTAATTGGTTTTAAATTTTACAAAATTACAATAATGTAGGCCTATTATTATTGATAATAATTTTACAAGGCTTAAGAGTTTGGTTCATAATATTATTTATCCTTAGGCAATAGAAATTACGTTTAAAATCATGTGTACACTAGTCATCCAAAGCAATTCAAACTAAATTGTTTAAAATCACTAAGAAGAGTTTGTCGGAAAATTTGAAGTGACAGTGCTGAAAGCGGAGGCTTCTTTGGACCAAATGTCTGACTGGGAAGCTCCTTGATTGGGAGCCCTCCTTTCATCAGAAGGAGGTATTTCAGTCTGCCTTCTTCCAAATAATACAAGTTCAGGATCCTGGCCACCTAAATCGAACCCAGGAGAATGCTGTCGGCTATTAGCACCAGATGTCACTGGAGTTTTATCAGCTTGTCCCCTGGTGGATGATTTCTTTCGTTTTTGACTTCTTTTTGCCGTCTGCTTAGCAGTCGCACTTGGATCAATGATGCTTCCACCATCAGCCTGAGTTTTCAGTTCCTCATCTTTCTTAACTTGAACATCTTTTTGTAAGCCCTGAAGAAATTCCATAACTTCTGGAGATTTCAGTAGAGCCTGAAACAAGATTAAGAAGAAGAAATAAGATGAACATTTCACATTAAATATACAAATCTTTATAAACAACACTTTGGAAGTGACTTGGGCAAGGCAGATTTAAAACTGTTTTAAAAGTGACCTTCCATTGATCTCCTTAATCCCTGCACTTTCATTACACGACATAAACCTGGCAAGTTCATGTTCATGGTGAATAATTTAGAATAAATCATAAAATCTACAATCTATCCTATTTTAACAAATATAACTGAACCAATTAACAGCAGCAATTGCATGTTTACCATACAATTCAATCACTGCGAAAACCAATTCATTCTTTAACATTGTGACTGACACTGACAGACCGAATTTATGGTCTCTCAGCAGTCAATTACTGTCTCCTGTCACTGGGAGACCCAAAAATAGCTACCAAGAAGTCTGTGGCCATTTATCTATTTTCATAATTTTTTTGTTGCATTAAAGTGAGTTACTCCAGGGGAAAGCGAAAAATTATTACAATGTTCATAGTTGGTATCCGAGCCAAATATCTTTAAAAAGAAATCTCTGGTCGATTGTAGGCTGCAACGGTGCAACCCTTTTGGATCACAGTAAATTAACCGTTACTGTTTCAATTAATAGATTTTTATTGATTTAATTAATTACCATTTTCTTTTCATTCAATACTTCTTCCAATAAACTTCCAGTAGGAGCTACTTGACAGCCATAAGATCTGTGATTCCAACTGCTGCTCCACCTGGAGTTTGTGTAGGAACTAGTAGAGGCTGCAGAGGCAGATTGGCTGCTCACTGCAGGTTGTTGTGTCGTCTGCAACTTGGTGGATTGGCCCTGAAATTGAAGGAAAAATTATATTTAACCATTGAACATGAAGGAAAATTGTTCAAAAGATAATCAACTGTCAACAATCTTTGACAAAGCTGCCAAAGAACACAGAGCAAGCCACACACCTCAGCCATCACTGCAAAACAGTAAGTTAACCCTACATGTACATTTCTGGTTGTTTCCTCTTGATTGTCTCACAGGGTTAACCTAGCTTACTTCCTAAAATGCTGAGTATGTCTTTAATTTAAAGTATGTGTACCGGTCAATTGTGTCACAATTCGTCTGCAGTATGCCAGCAATTTTTCAAGCTTAATCAACCCCACACATTATCATGTGCATTGAGCTAGTTCACTAAAATTGATAAAGTACTGTGTATCTAAATTATAGAAACAGTGACCACATGGCCTCCAAATTTTATCCCCAGGATATTATCCAACAATTTCGCACAATTATTTCATTCATTAAATTTTTAAATTTTCATCTTTGATAAACTTGTGTGCACTGACAAATTAGTGATAATTATCTGAATTAAGCATCAGGTTTGTCGCCTACCTCAGAACACACAACCATTATGGACCATATTTATACTTAAACATGTATCTCAATTGGATTATTTTTTGTTTATATGCCATTGATTAAACTCGGTCAAAATATTGTAGGGTACTGAAGGCCTTATATTAATAGACATTTTGTATCATGCTTCTCCAGGATATGTTCGAGGACTTGAATTAGACCTAACTGATATTATCCTCCATGGAAACAAAATAAAAACTTTTAAAAACTTCTGAAGGCTGACTTGCCATATCACTAGGCCATAAAACATTGTAGTTCTAACTTTTACTCTCAGAAGAAACTTGTGTCTGAAAATTTGATCCGTGAAACAATGATTACTCAATTCGGAATGTCTAAATTAATTTGTTGAGGAACTCACTCAGCATTTTCACTTGCAAAAAAATTCATATGTTGCACATTGAGGGCAATTTAAGAATTGCAAAATGAAAATATAGCAGATATGCTCAATGGTAAATTTAGCCTAGATCACAGTTTTAAATTAAATTTTCATGAAACTTGGCATAAGTGAATTTTTCTTAAAATTCTGTTCATTTTTTTGCCTAGATATGCTCATGTTAAATTACTACAGATTAAAAGATTTATTTCCAGATTCCTGTAAACTTGGGATTACTGTATACTGAACTTTACAGAATTGACTGAAGCAGATTTCACATTTATACACCAGAGGACAGGAGCATCCAACCACAGCTTGACTGAAACCATGCATGTACTGCCCCTAGTGAAAACATCTCATTCACTTGCTCAAGCCCCCACCCCCTCCTAAAGCTGCCAAGCCAGCTAGAGCAAAGGAAATTTAAGCTCATTGATTGCCCTATAGCAGCAAACAATTAAGAAAGCAGAGCAGTTGAAAACAAGCTGGCAAAATACTGAAAATAGATTCTAAATAGTAATCAGCTACAAGGAGCCTGGGCTACATGTACTTAGCTACTTTCTGAGCTTGTTTTGGGTATTCTATCAACTTTATGATACTTGTTTATTCACAGTACACATCAATGTAGAGTAGTGTGACCTCCAATTTCGATTAAAATATTTTTGCTACATGATATTGGCGACGATTAAAAAATTTATTTGAAGAGAGCAATTATTACGCTACACTTGACGCCCAATGTGATTAGGACTTCACTCATGTATTTGTGGTGACAATTATCTTGTCACAGGGATATCAGCTGTATACAGAAATTGCATAATGTACATGTAATTACACAAAAAGTTGACAACTCGTATTTGACTTGTTTACATGTTGACAAGTTCTGCTTTCATGCTGTTACATTGCTTTACAAAGTCAAATCAGGAATCATGACTTTCACAAGAAATATAATTGCATATTTTGACAGGTATTCTTTTTTTGGAAGATATGTAATGAAAATCTATTTGAAGCACGGAGGGGATGGAATTGGATACTCAATGTTAGAGAGATCATGTTATTCCAAGGCCAGTGAAACCCCATGTCCCAGTACAGTGAGTAGTTTGATAAAGTTGGCAGTTTGGCTTGAAATCTTGGTTGTCCTTCTTTATCGTATTTTTTAAACACCAAGTTAATAACTGTGCACAAACTAGGCCTATATCAAGCAATTGGCAGTATTCTTAATTTAAGAGTACATAGTCCCATGACGCTGCAAAAAGCACCCCATGTAGCAGATAATTTTGATAGCGCATTTAATATATATGCGGGCAAGTTCTGGTACATGTGTGTCAGTGGGTGATAATGCAAACAGAAAGCTGTAACCATTACTAACAAATGCTAGACAGAAAGCTAGACAGAAATCTTTACGCAGACAGTCAGACACAAATGGACAGCTAGACCGAAAGCCGAAAGACACACAGACTGACAGACACACAAAAATTATGCATAAGTCCCATGGCAGGATAGCCTACTATGAAGTATTTGTACTGCATCTTCAGCATTTCAATTTTTAAAAAAATTTATTTACTTCATCAATCAATACATAGCAATGATAACATTGAGCAGTTGAGCATATTTATCAAATGTAATTTATATGAGACCAAGTATTTTGTCTGCTTAGTTCAAGCAATTGGTTCGTAACTAATGATTGCACTTCAGTATTATACCCTTAGCATTGTGATATATCTTAATTTTTTCACATGTAATTATATGGTTTAACATTAACTCAACATAAAACAAGGTGGGGTGGGGAATTCTTGTCACTGGTCTTTCCAGGGGTGTTAAACCATCTGGGTACAGTCTGGGGTGAGGTAGTTTTCACCCTGTATTGCAATATTGTTGCAATTAAAATGTCACTGAGGGTGATAGCTTTATGTCTTTCTTTTAGCACTGGTTTAAGTGACTTGCAGCAGACCACCTCCAGGAATTTTAAGAAGTTCCTATCAGATTCTGGTTTGACTTTTATGGCATTTTTGAATTATCTAAAGCTTTGTAGTGGAATTAAATGTTTACTCACAACATAATTTTGACTCGAAGAGCTTTCAGAGACCTTCCAGTCTCCTTCCTCAGTTCTAAGTGTGGATGTTGTTGTCATATTCCAAAACCATCTAAAAGCTTGACTATAGATTTGATGGAATTCAGTTGGATTATAATATATCGTATTTTGTGAGGAGGTCTCTTAAGACCTACAATATAGCAGTAGGTAATTGATAATATCTGTTAAACTTATTGAGCAGTTATTTTTTATCCAAACAGGTTTGTCACTTGTAAACTTCGACAGCCAGCACCAAATTTTTGATGGCATTGTTTCATGTGTTTAGGCCTACACATAGTGTATGCTGGTTGCTCTACTTATCTGCTATATTATGTATTTTCAAATATTTCTAAAATAATTTGTGAAAATTACTTCTTAGTTTTTAGGAATGACAAAGGGCTCCACCCTCTAAGTTGTATGCATTTAGCATGTTCCTATGTTTGTTTTTGAACATGAAGGTAAAAAAAATCACCCACAAAAAAATTTGGCACATTTGTTGTGTTTACCCCTCTCTTTAGAGTCTTTTAACCTCCGCTCATCATATGTAATTATGGTCAAAGCCAGGGGGCCTTTATTGTATGTTACAACAAAGTAGCTCTTTGCTTGTTTTCTGCTCTGTGATTTGAAAATACAAAATTGCCATTGTTATGTGTAGTTATGTACATATTTCCATAGACGCTTATTAGCATCGCTTGAAAAAAAAAGGTCTCTCTTTGTTTTCAAGTCGCACACAGATTTAGATTTATTCCCGTTCGGACAGAAGTTCAGTACATGTTTCATGGAATGACATCGTGCACTAACAAGTCCCTTGTGCAATGTTAACTCAAAGTTCTACATTTGTTCTACCTGTGTAGCCAAAAAGGCATAAAATGGTATTGTTTTATCATTTTGCGAAAATTCATTTATAAGTACCAACTTTTCAATATTCGACATTTTTTCATGACCCTTACTATAGTAAACACTGGGTTAGGATGATCCTTAACAAATTTGAGGACATAGGTATACCCTTTCTCTGAGGTAAATGTTCAAACTCAAGGATCAACTCATCCTCGAGTTGATCCTTGAATTTTTTTTTATGGAAGATTTCAAAGAAATCTTACACACATCGAGAGAGAGACAAAAAAGAACAAACAACCAGAAGGCCTAAGGGGGAGCATAGGTACCAAGAGGGCAAAATCTGAAAAGGGGAACATCATACCCTGGCCTCACCTACTGAAAATGTTTATCAAATGTAGATACCGGTACATCAAATTTTGTTATGCATATCATAGTGCATTCATACATACAGATGCAATAGACACCATCATGTCCATCACAAACTTGCTGACTTAAACAATAAACATTAGGAAATTGTAATGGGTATGGAATGCTGAGTTGGACCTAAATGCATGCACAGAATTTAGCTACAAACATACATCAAAAGCAGTTGACCTGAAGTCATTCTGTGGTTGGTAGTACACAGCTCTACCTTTTTATCCAAATTCCTTATTTTGCTGGCAACCCCCCCCCCCCCCCAAACCTAGATGCCTTTGGTTCACTCTACTTTTATAGAGTGCTTGCACTGCTTGGTGACCAATTCCTAAATTCAAAAATATTCCTTTTTTATTAAATGGAGAGTTTATGTTTCACCATACCTTTCACGAAAAGCATTTTATTGACATCCCACCTTATGAGCTTGAATAATTTCCAACTCCATCAAAGCTAATAGACAAACCGTTTAACAGTGTCCTTTACTCCTACTTAACCATTTTGCAGAGATTGGCCAGAGTTAATTTAAATATTACGCTGAGCCTTGCTGAGGTTGCTTCAAGAACTCTTTACTTAATGAATACTCAGATTCAATATGACTTCGAGTAAATTTTACTTGACGATAGTTGATTAAAAGTAATTAAAAGGAATATGTCACCACTTACTTCTGTTACATATTAAGACATTTTACCTTCATAAATATGTACAAACCTGTTTATTTGACTTTGAAGACTTTTTGCCAGATTTGCTGTTTCCAGAATTGTTTCTTTTCTTCTGGGTTTGGGGTCTTGGGCCTCTTTCCTGGGGGGACTGGCTGTGACTGTCATAATCAGGAACAAGAATTCGACCTTGACTCTCCAAGAAGGCTCTACTAAAGCCCTGCTGGTCATCCATGGCTGGTCTGGTCAAGTGAGGTAATGTCAGGTAATAATATACAGCAATCAGTAAAGTGTCTCGTAAATACAGGGGTATGTTGAGAAGAAAGTCAAATGTTTTGATGGATCACTGGATTTAATGACGGAGAAAGCATTTGCTTAGGCACAAGTGTATGTGTATATTATAAGTGATGAAGACCTCCTGTTGAGCTGGTCAGTCAGACAAAGCTCATGGACAGTTGTAAGGTGAGGTGTTTTAGTGAATCTCATAAAATTACCACATCAAATAAAATCCAAGAATAGCCGACTGCACTCTTATCTTAAGTCTCTGTGCTCTCTGCAAGCAGTATGGGGCTTTCGTAACTCTATAGGAGTTTTTCGGATAATTACTGGTTTCGCTCGACACCTAGGGGAAGTATTGTTGACTCGCCTCCCATCTCGTTGCTGGCCTTTTGTATTTGTGCGCCGAGTGTCTCAAACAAATGTCTCTGCTGAGTAGGGATCATTGCAACCCATCCGTCACACGATGCACTGAATCAAAAGCTCTTGTAGAGTTCATTCAAAATGTAGGGTTGTACTTTGTATGCAGACTTTCAGTTCTCCAAAGGTCTCCAAAGATTTAGTTCCACCTGCAACCACACATGATCAAAACAGTTAATAACAGGTCTCTTAACAAATACATTTATATTTTGTAAAGATAGAAGAAAATTCAGTGCAGTCAATCTACTGGAAGCACCTGAAAAGTATAGTGGAAGTTAACAGTTCAAAGAATAACCCACCACAAAAAATGTGATTAAACATTGCAGAAGATTAGTTGCCAGTTAGCTCTGGGTCATAAGGTACATAATTTTTTGACTGGAGGTCTTAATTGATTTCTAATTAAAAGTAAACTACTCAAGTTATAATTTTGTACTATGGTAGGTTATGCTACAACCAGGACAGTCTGGTAACTGTCATGCTACATGAAAGATACCAAGTGAAGTAGTTGAACTTGAAAATTTTCAAAATAGGGGAGACCGGGGCTAGTTGAATCGCGGGGTTAGTTGAATATTTGCTCTTGTTCCCCGGGATTGAATTTTTTTACCCAAATTTGACTTCTGGTAGATTATTTATTCGTCAAGGCATGACATCACTTCCTACATGAGCCATATTTCGAATTGTGTGCTTCACTAGGCTGTTAAGTTGATTTTTGTGCTCCTGAAGTAAATATTTTGAGTTGAAATAATTTTGACCTGTATGCTATTTGAACTATTTAATGCAACATTTTTTATGAAAAGTTGGAAGCCTTTGGTATTACAAATCAACAGGCAAAGACATTTTTTGGTAAGCCTTTGATTAGAGTGCTATAATGGGTGACCTAAACCACATGGTGGGTTGGGGCTAGTTGAATCATTTTTCGTGGGGTTAGTTGAAACGCTGAAGCAATGCTATGCATAGTCTCACTATTAACAGCAAAGTAAATAATCATTACTGCATTGTATAGTTTGATCCCATCGGTGTTTTTTCCTGAAATAACATACATCAGAAAAAAGGAAATAGGATGAGTGCCTGCTGAAATACCCAGGCAGCCCCTTGAAGAAGCCTTAAATTAAGGCTTAATTGCTAAATGATAATGTTGAACAGTAGCCCAAGAGTGTTATATTCTTCAGGCAACAATGTACTATTTATTTATACAATATCAGTGTCTTAAAGCAGAAAAAGATAGGCTTTTGCACTGGCCATTTCAATAACCGAGTTATTACCAGCAGCCAAGCCGGCCATTTGCTGACATTGTAATGAAGCGTTCACACCTTAATACAATGCAGGAAAGAGACAGCATCCAAAAAGCCATTTCCCTATTGACTTGTCTCCTTACAAAGATCTTTCTTCTCAGTTAACATCACTGTCTGAATTACTTTCCATTCTGCACAACCATCTCATTATTTCAAAAGATTTCAAAATTTTCTTTCAAGTTTGATATTGGTGCATTTTATACATTTTGTATTGAATTCTGAAATATGTAATTCCCAATGTTAAACCTAATAACTATTTAGGAATCAGTTGTAGTATTATAAATGCTTATAGAACTCATTTTTATCAGTAAATATGATTTTTGCTAGTTTATTCTCAATGATTCAACTAACCCCATGCGGTGTTTCAACTAACCCCGGCCCCGGGGTTAGTTGAAACACTTGGTCTCGTGTTACTTTCAAGCTCATAGTGAGAACTTGTCAATATTTTCAACAAAGTTGTTCCATGGAATGTTGAGGTGAATACTGCAGCTAGCACTTGCTAAAATATTGTACCTTTATCTACTACCATAAGCTCAGTAGAACGCGACAAAAAATTGGCGATTCAAGTAACCCCGGTCTCCCCTACTATGTTTTAGCCATGGAACAAACACAAGGATCACTAAAAGCAACAATTCATTACTGAACTGTTTGCAAAAAGGATACAAATACATAATTTATATATATATATATATATACACTCCCATTTATGATTTATAAGGTCCTGACTTCCACAAAAACGAAACTTCGACTGTGCAGCAAGAATTTTATATTTTCAGAGACAAAACTTGAAATTTTCCTTAGAATCTGCAGAAAGGAAACCATCTAGAACTCTAAAAACATTACACCAGTTTATCGATTTCTGTCAGAATTTTCCACTTATGGAAATTCATAAACACACCTCAGCCATAGTGACACAAAACCCAGCAAGGCCGAGCAAAGGAGGTTGTGGCCCCAATTACACTGAACAAATGGAGCTGGATTCTGACAATGGGAGACACTGAGTGTGGCATGTCATGTCAGGAGACTGTTACCTCTAAAGTCGTTTTAACACAACCACAAATAGAACTTAAATCTAATGGACTTCTGCTACCATTTAGTGGAGTACATGTTGTTGTATCAAATCAAGCATACACATACAAACATACTTATGGTATTACAGTGCAGCCCTCTAAAGTCAGTTCTGGGAGCTCACAAGGCTTAACATCTGAGAAGGAAGAGAGAGCTAAGGGTCCTCAACATGTTACACATTTACCCCATGTGAGGGATTTTTTTAGATGCCCAACAAAGACACTGATATAAGGATCCGCCAATTTAACATTTAATCCGAATGACATCCACTGTCATCCAGCTGGGATTTTGCCTATGAAAGTCCACTGAAAAATTATGGTATTGCCACCCGGGTTCAACTTATGCAGACAAAGCCCTTCAGCAGAGCAAACTTGAACCACAACCACTCAGCCACCCAGCTGCGACGTGGATTCTGTAGATTCAATAAATGAATGAATGAAGGAGCTTCGCATCCTGTACTTTTGCATTTGGTAATCTGAAGACAGTAGCAGAACACAGTTTTAAAGCGCCTGATCTAACACTTACATAACATTGATAACAAGAAATTTACTTTAACATTTTGCACAAACTTTTCATGTAATATAAGTAAAATATTGGTAGCCTCAAGCTTTTGACACTGTGAAGGTTATTGATTAAGATAATCAGCAGTTGAGGTAAATACAGGTTATAACTTATAAGTCATAAGCTCCTTTGTCATCACATACTATCAATCATATAAGACCAATATGTTTGTGTTACATATTCTCCACTCACTACTTCATCACGCATGTTATCTTTCATTTCCTTTCTAAATTAAGAAATCAGTAATTAGTCAAGACATTTTTGTGACAACTTATGAGAAAAGTTCTGTTAACTCCATGACAATCCAAATTTTCAATCAACTGGTGTTAAATTGTTAATGAGCAAAGATTATTGCATCTAAGAATAAGGGTGGTTGAGTGAGATACAGCTAAATAGGACAGGTATGGTCCACAATAACAAGACATACTCTCATGGCACAGGATTAACTAATGAAACATCTGTCTAACATCCATGGGTTGAAAACACCAGGAATCACACTCACATGCCTGAGATTAATTACGAGGGCAGTGTGCTACGATTGAGCAGGGACCCTTGCCCTGTATACCTTGTATATCTTTGCCTGCATAGGTTCGAACTCGGGAGAACCCAAAATTTTCAATGGGACTTTCATGGGCAAAATCCCAGCTGGGTGTCCTTCGGATGAGATGTTAAATTGGCGGCCCCTTGTATCAGTATCTGTGCTGGGCAAATCAACTATCTCTAACATGGTGCAAATGTCTAAAATGTGGAGGACTCTCACTCTCTCTCTCTCCCATCTCATCAATCAACCCTCATGAGCATCCAGAACTGGCCTTAGAGGGCTGCACTTACCATATCTGTCTATCTACTCAATCTAAGAAAAAAGGTTATTCTTCTATGTGTCAGTTAGTGACTGAGTATCCTCATCAGGGTTGGGTTCAAATACAAATATATTTGTATTTGTAAATACTGTATTTGTATTTGTATTTAAATACTTTTTCGGAAATTTGAAAGTATTTGTATTTGTATTTAAATACTTTGCAAAGTATTTGTATTTGTATTTAAATACTTTTGGCAGATTTCAAAAGTATTTGTATTTGTATTTGTATTTGCATCAAAGTATTTGGTATTTACAAATACTTTTTCAAATACAAGGTCTATAAATGGATTTTAAAAAAACATGCATTCCTTAACAAATTAAACATCATGGATATATAATGTGTCTTTATAGATCTACTGTCATTTTGAAATTTTGGATTACTCTATTTAGTTTAAATATTATTTTTTAATAATTGCATTTTAATATTTGTTGAACACAACATACAAGTGAAATATACCCTGACAGATTTTCTTTAATTAATTTAATACATATTTAACTGCAGTAGTAATTGTGTAGATCTATACATCTCGCATACCTATATACTGAATATATTTTCTTTGACAAAAAATGTTACATTTATCTAATAGTTTCAGGTAAATGTCCACTTTATATTGTCTAATAGTTGGAAAGACATAACTATCACCAATTTTGAATGTTAACTGCTATTCTGATACTGCCTATTGTCTTAATTGCTATTTAAACACAGGCACATGCTATGCATTGTCTATTATTAGCAATGGTGCATTGCAATTATATAGGGGTACCATTGTGTGGACATTAACCATACACATCTAGCAATAACATAAAGTCATATTATTTTGCATTTATAATGTTTACATCATTATTTAATTAGAGGTCAATTTGCAAGAAAAAGACAACTTAATTTTTTTTTACATACAAAAGTTCCAGATATTTTTTGTATATTATTCATTATGATAGTCTCACTGTCACCAATCAACTTCTAAATTACAATGCCTCCTTGTTGAATAACACAAAAAATGTAGATTTAATTTATCTATAGATTTTGTAATTGTGAAGGCTGTCAACAGTGGAGTGGATATTTACTAAGGCGAAAATATCTATCTATAGATGTTGATTGAATTTCTTTGATTTGATATAAGATTGTTGTCCAATATGTCCCCCCATGAAAGTATAATGGCTTCGTGTGGCACAGATATGTCCTGAATCTGGCTGAGACTGTATTTCCCCAAGGTTATAGGCCTATTTCCAATATTGACTTATTTTTAGCTGAAAAATATTGTTATATTGTTTATAAATGCCTTAATGGATCCGGTCCAAAATACCTTTGTGATCTCCTGGAAAAACCATCAAGAACAAGAACTCTAAGATCATCATCAGACTCCTTACTCCTGTCAATTCCGAAAGTAAAGACCGAAACCTTTGGAAAAAGATCGTTCCAATAATTTATGCAGCCCCAAAAGAATGGAATGACCTACCTCGCCATATCAGAAACTGTGATAATCTTTATAATTTAAAAAACACGCTAAAGACTCATTATTTTGAGTTTGCATTTACAGGACTTTTTAAAAAATTTATAAATACATCATACTCTATTTGTATGTGCTTTTATAATTATTGCATTCTTATAGGCCTATACATGATTTTATGTTCATATTCAATTGTAAACACTGCTGAGTATTTCTATAATGGAGTGTTTGAATCAATAAACCATTTTACCTTTGTTAAATGAACGAAACACCTATTTCTCTATTTTATATTAATTTAATTTTTTATTGTGCTTTACTTTTCACAAATTTTTCCTGTCAAGCCTTCAACGAATCCAATATTGACTTATTTTTAGCTGACGAAAACTGTTGTTAAATGAACGAAACATCTATTTCTCTATTTTATATTAATTTGTTATTGTGCTTTACTTTTCACACATCTTCCCTGTCAAGCATTTAACGAATTCCTGGAACTGAAAATAGATACTGTAATGAAACATATGTGGTATGTAGAACAAAAACACGGGATTTGAATGAATCTAACATGATTATTCTATCCCCAAAAGAACCCTAATAAAATTGGCCCAAAAGAACCTTCTGTCTCGACCAATCACACAGCAATATTCACCAGTGCACCTTCCCATAGCCAATTACAGACAGTGTCTTTCTGGAGAATTTCGCCCTCTGTTATGTTGAAAATATCTGACTGAAATTTAGATTATTACAAATTTAGTCATTTCACTTATTAATTGACTATAGTTAGTCCTTTGACTTATATGTAGGAAGTCATTTTAATAATTTACATAGTCATTTTTAGTTAAAGTCAGCTTCACCTAAGTACAAAGCACAAATGTGAATAGACAACATTAGTGAGCCAATGTGTCTGATTGAGCAACTGTATATTCTGTTGTTTTTATTCCGAAGTGAATACAATCATCACCAAGGGAAGTGAATATCATTGTGAATTAGTGAAAATTTGGTATTCAACTAGTAGCTTAGTTAATACTAGGGTTTATTGAAGCCGGACAGGGGGCTTGCTGCCGCACACTCTATTTTTATTCTGTGTCATTTTGGCTAGTGATTATTGATTTTTCCTGTCATTTCCACTTGTGATATTGCCTTCTCGCTTTGGGGGTTTTTATGTTTTTCTCACCTACAGGATTCCTTCCTTCTTTTCCTTGGCTCTGGCCATTTCATTCACAGTTTTTCTGGAGCTGTGAAATCCTTCTATGCACTATAAAAACCCCTTCTTCCTTCCCTCTGGGTCGCGTTTTCTTCTGAGCACTCACGTCGTATACATCTCCGAGGCCAGGCAGTCATTCTTCATTCATCTTACATCTGCACTGCACTTCTTCAAAGCGCGACGAGCCTGCTTCAGTGTCGCCCACTTGGCCACGTCGGTCTTGTGAGTTTTGCTGTTGTGGGATGGCTAGCCATTAGTCTTTTAAGCTGTTCTACTGGCGGAGGCCAAGGACCCCCTCTGAGTCTCCAGAGCGTCCTTCATGTAACTTCAATTGGATGGATCTTCCCCCAATGGATGGACATTCCTTAATCTCCTGAGTGACCGCAGACCAGTCTTCTCCCACTTCGTCGACAGCTAACCTGGGCTACGTTCTTCAGCCAAGCCCACGCTTCTCGGTGAGCCCGTTCCATATCTAGTAATCTTGCTTAACTGTCGGCTAGTACAAGCCTTCTACGTATGTTCGCCTGTGTATGATTGTCTCGCATATATCATTTTGGTCGACACTTTCTTCTACGTATATCGTATCTGTCGCTTAGTACTTGTGCCGTTCAGTTAACAAAGTTTAGGGCCGCAAGGCCCGTCACATGCAAGATACTCACTTTGTTCTCCATCTTCCAGGCCACCTATGACGGGCAGGAGGTGCACAGCTTGCCAACTTCCCTGCCTTGGTCACGACGGACCAACTGGTCGACGCTGCGCTGCACAGTCTCTCCAGGTCTTCACGGAGTATTCTCGCTGCCATCGCACTCGCCACCCCTTCTCCTACGAAGAAATCGACGACGGAGAATTCGACGAGGAGGCATACTACGATCCAAGGGGTTCACAGGAATCAATCGAATTCTACTCGCCCGCACGTTCGCCCAGTACGTCACTGTCGTCCAGACGTGCTGCCCAGGAGCCACCGCTGAGCACCATGGCCTCAAGTTCGTCTACACAGTCGTCTACACAGTCGTCGACAAGTGCCGCCTCGACCCCCTCATTCTCCAGTGGGTCCGGCACAACGTCTACCAGCTTGACCACCGCCCTTCACCAACCCCTCATGTCGGAGGCGAGTCATCTCGGATTCAATCGGTGGGGGTCAAGTTTCGGAGGTCACGACCTCCCGGAGTTTAACAGCTTCGGAGACAGGCAGCCCGGTTCGTCCACATCTGCCTTCGACCACCTGCAGACTTCCACTATCCCCCGTATGAGTCTGGGCCCACGTTATGCTGAGTCCTTTGGATATAACCGGTATCCACCTCCCCCCAGCTCGTATCCCAGCACTCCTGTATCCCGTGAGTCTACAGCGTCCCAACCCAGTGGGTTTCGTCTACAAGCCCCCACCGCTGTAACTCAGGATTCGTACATCTTCAACGCCCCCCCCTTTCCCCATATGAGTCAGCAGTCGATATATCATGAGCATCGCCCTTCGTACACTGTTTGCCCAACAGCTCATCCTGACTCGATCCCCGTCTACACTGCTCGCCCCCATCTCGCCCCCGAGCAGCCTCAGATCAATCGCCCCTTCTACAGCACTAGACCCGTTCCCCCCTCGGACTATGTGCCCCAGTTTAGTGCTGCTGCCCCAATTCATGGATCTCTATACCAAGACACCTACGGACATGCATCACACGGACAAGGCAATTATAGACACTTTACCAGTGAATCTCGCCCCGCTGCCCCACTCGAAGTGGGACTGGAGTTCATCGACCCGCGAGTAGCTTCCCATGCTCTAAGGGGTGAGTTCATTAATCTTGAAGATTTTCTTGTAAACTCAATGTTTGACATTAGCGAAGAAATTCGCCCTTCTATTGATAGCTTCGGAAATGTTCAGGTCAAAACTTGTAAAACAAAAAGGTCTATCAATACCATGTTTCGCTGGTTAGAAGCTTGGGTTTCATATGAAATGATTCTTGTTAAAGCATTCGGCTATGATGTCTATTACCAGATGGCCCGGTACAGGGCCTTTCTTATCAACATGTGCCAAAAGTTCAAGGTCGCCAATGTCCTCGCCTATGACTCTCGTCACCGCCAAAGACTTGGTCAGGTTAGATCCCTAGATTTCTCTGTCTTGGATCACGAACTTTTCGTGATCATTTTCGACGCTAGTGCTGCTAAGCAGGGGCTTAAGTGTAGCAGATGTCAGTCATCTGAGCACTTGTCAGCTGAGTGTCCACGTCCGCCCTTTCGAGGCAGCCGCCCCAGTAGAGGGGCGGGTCACAGTAATAGAGGAGGACGGGGGGGCAACAGGTCTAGTGAGGTCAAACACGAAGTCTGTTTCAACTTCCAATATGGTAAATGTGAATGGAAGGACAGCTGTCGCAGACGTCACATCTGCGCAGGGTGCGGGGGTCCCCAGCCTCAGTCGAGCTGCAGTAAGTCCGGCTGCAAATCGGTCTCAAGCTCCTCCCTTCCAGCCAATTCTTGATGTAGAGTACTGGTCTAGGATGCTTCCTCTTGTTTTTCCTGATCATCAAGCTTCTCTTGTTTTCTCACTCTTGGTGGAAGGTGTTCCAATAGGGCGGCCCCCCGCGCCCAGCCAGATCGTCTCGCATAACTGGCCGTCTAGTTTCGAGCATCGCGCTCAAGTCTCTTCTATCATTGCCAATGATCTCGCAGCAGGTAGGCTTCTTGGCCCATTCGAGTCCCCCCCGTTCTCTAGTTTCATTGTCTCGCCACTGGGGGCGTTCTTGAAAAGGAATTCCAGTAAGGTTCGTTTAATTCATGACTTATCCTTCCCATTCGTAGGCTCTGTGAATTCCTTGATTAACTCGGATGATGTCTCTCTCTCTTACGCGTCAGTTGACGATGCTGCTTTTTATTGTAGACGGCTCAGTCCCAATCCTGTTTTTATGGCCAAATTAGATTTACAAGACGCGTACAAGCACGTTTTCATTAGGCCACAGGATTGGCATATGATGGGTTTCTCTTGGCCCGATGCCCATGGGCACACTCTTTTCTACTTCTCTAAAGTCCTCAACTTTGGTTTGAGGTCGGCCCCTTTTTTGTTTGACGTTTTTGCCGACTCTCTTCTCAAATTTATGACCCATTCGGGCGTCGTCGACTCAGTCGTCAGGTACGTCGATGATTTCTTGGTTATTTCTGACTCTTTCCAGAGCTGCCAACAGAACCTGGACATTATGCTGGCCACCTGTAGGTTGGCGGGGTTCACTGTACAACCTTCCAAGGTTACAGTGCCCAGTCCGGTGGTGGAGTTCTTGGGCATAGTCGTCGACGCCCCAATGGGTCAACTCCGTATTTCGGAGGAGCGTCTCACTGAGTTGAAAGCCGAGATAGAGGGCTGGTTGGAGATTAAGGTTATCTCCAAGAGACGTCTGTTGAGTGTCATAGGCAAATGCTCTTTTGCTGCCCGGGTTGTACGCCAGGGGAGGCCTTTCTTAGGTCGTTTATTCCAGGCTGCCAAGTCAGTCAAAGGTCTTCACCATTCGATTCGCCTTAGCTCTGACGCAAGAGCTGACCTCTCTTGGTGGGTCAAATGTCTACGTACCCATAATGGTGTCTCTTATTACAACCCCCCCTGGGACAACCCGGTGCACATCTTTTCTGATGCCAGCGGAGTAGCAGCTGGCGCCCTCTGTGGCAATGAGTGGTTTGCTCTTTCTTATTCTGGCTCCCTCGCTTATTGTTCCTCCCATTCCATCAATTGGAGGGAATTTCACGCGGCCCTCTCAGCCCTGGTCTGCTGGGGTCCCCAGTTAGTCTCTCGTTGCGTCATCTTCCATATCGACAACACTTCAGTCGTTCATATCATCAACCGCTCTTATTCACCAGTCAAAGAGCTAATGTGGTTTGTCAGACAGTGGGCCCTGACTGTCGAGCGCTACAATCTCACCGTAGCCCCCATCTATATCTCGACGCATGACAACATTGACGCTGATGACCTCAGCAGACTCAGGATCGACCTCTTCAAGGCCAGGAACCCAGCTGCTTCACCTTCAATGACCTGGCCGGACCAGAGCTTCATGTCTAGTTCCAACTAGCCCCCTCTCTCGGTATCTTCTCTGTTTAGCGCCCTCTAGCGGTTCCCTCATACTTAGCCTACTCGTTTCCTTATTTTCAGGGCGGTTTTTATTTTGCTTTATTTTCCTTTTATTTCAGGGCTGGACGACAGGGTGGAGTCCTTGGTGCAGGCTGGCTGGGCCCCTAGAAGCCGTGCTTCCTACGCCACTGCTGTTCGGCGTTACACCAACTTCGCAGCTCAGCATTCTATACATCCCCTCCCCCTCTCCGAGATTAACATCCTTCGGTTTGTAGCGTTTCTTAACTCCCAGTCTTTATCAGTTAGGACTATTCGCTCTTATCTTTCTGGCCTTAGAGCCTGGGTTCTTTCTTTAGGATTCCCCGAGCCAGTTATATGGTCCCCTCGGGTTCAACTCGCAACCCGAGCTCTTCACCGGGCCCAGCCCCCCTCTACTCCGCCCACACCTGTCACTTTTCCTATTCTAGCCTCCATGATTTCTTCTCTTCATTTTTCTCATGATCATATCATCCTTGCAGGAGCTTTATCTTTGCAGTTCTTCGGATGCCTCAGAGCCTCTGAGTTTTGCTCGGATTCTTCTTTTACTATGTTTCCTCTTAGATCCTCCTTATCCTTTGATCGTTCATCAGATCCTCCTCTAGTTCGTTATACAGCTCCCACCTCCAAGACGAACCCCCATGGGTTCTCAGTGTCTATTGGCTGTTCTCGTCATTCCATCTGTGCACCGTGTATACTCCACTTTCTCGTCTCCTCATTTCCTTCTTCGTTGCACACCCCTTGTTTCTCATGTCCTCTGGGGACCCTTTATCCTACCAGGTCTACAACAGCTCCATTAAGTCTATCGTTGCTTCGTTAGGCCTCGACCCAGCCTCCTTTTCATCCCATTCCCTTAGAGCGGGAGCCGCCACCCAGGCGGCCAATTCTGGTTTTTCATCTCATGACATACAGAGGCTGGGTCGTTGGAGGTCACAAGCCTATACCTCCTACATGAGACCTCATCCAGACTCATATTCATCTTTCGCCTCTCACCTCGTCTCTTGACTCTCTTCTTACACGTCTCACTCCTGCCTGGCCTCCTCACCTCACCTCTCACCTCACTTCCTTTTTTCCTCCTACTGCTCTTGGACTGGTTCTTCTTTGGCTGGTCCAGGAGCAGTAGCTCTCTGTCTGTGTGTCCTATTTCTTGTCTATGTGGTGTGAATGTTGTGTGAATGTTTGTGTTGTCTCTTATTAGCCAAATAAACATTGGCACTGCGGCCATTTCATTATACTTCTTTGTTTGTCCTCTGTCCGGTGGATTCAATAGTAGCTTAGTTAATACTAGGGTTTATTGAAGCCGGACAGGGGGCTTGCTGCCGCACACTCTATTTTTATTCTGTGTCATTTTGGCTAGTGATTATTGATTTTTCCTGTCATTTCCACTTGTGATATTGCCTTCTCGCTTTGGGGGTTTTTATGTTTTTCTCACCTACAGGATTCCTTCCTTCTTTTCCTTGGCTCTGGCCATTTCATTCACAGTTTTTCTGGAGCTGTGAAATCCTTCTATGCACTATAAAAACCCCTTCTTCCTTCCCTCTGGGTCGCGTTTTCTTCTGAGCACCCACCCTTCCTCTCCCTCTATCTTAGTTTCTATTCTTGGTACCATTGAACTTCTGGTACTATTTTCCAAAAAAAATTTTTAAAATTTTTTCACTTTCATAATTGGCTTTTGCCTTCCAAAAAAACCTAAAAAGTTTTTCATATTGGCTTTTGCCTTCAAAAAGATTCCCAGGTTTCTTCCTAAAACCTTTATTTTTACCTACCATTTCATCTTGTATATTCACTGTATACCTTGTATATGTCAAGTATAACTATTTATGTGTCGAATTTACCTACGTTTATATACTTGTCACTTGTACTTCAATTTGTGGCCTTGTGCCAATGTATGTTTTTGTGTACTTTAAACATGTTGGACATTTAGGCCTAGTGCCTCATTTTTGTATAAAATTAATTATCTAGCCTATTATAGATTTATATGTCTAGGCTGGTCCAGGAGCAGTAGCTCTCTGTCTGTGTGTCCTATTTCTTGTCTATGTGGTGTGAATGTTGTATGAATGTTTGTGTTGTCTCTTATTAGCCAAATAAACATTGGCACTGCGGCCATTTCATTATACTTCTTTGTTTGTCCTCTGTCCGGTGGATTCAACTGGAATTACTGGGTTTATTTTTTAAATATTCATAGATAAATCAAGTAAATGACTGAAAATGTCTCGATTTGAACAGATTTTAGTGAAGGAACTTGATAATAATGTTATGAAAAATTTAATAATTATTATTATTACTTGTTAAAACTGTATAAATAAATTACCTATTGACCCATAACAGTTTGACATTGTATTCATAATTAAAAAGACAAGTTTGAAGTCTAAGATGGAATTATTGAAAGTATTTTCAAATATATTTGCAAATATATTTGTATTTGTATTTAAATACTTTCAAAATTTAAGTATTTGTATTTGTATTTGAAAGACTTTAAAGTATTTGTATTTGTATTTAAATACTTTTGAGCTCAACTGTATTTGTATTTGTATTTGTATTTAGAAAGATTGAAAGTATTTGTATTTGTATTTAAATACTTTTATCTGTATTTGAACCCAACCCTGATCCTCGTTGGTTTTCCATCGAAAGGACTGCTCCAACAGAAAGGGGTGTTAAGGTAAATTACATTAAGACTGACTGGCTTTGTGTCACTGTCATGGTAAATACATGTAAAGTATGCAAATACGTAAACTTTGTAGAGTACATGTACATCACCATAATGACAGTACCATTCGGTGTTCAAGTACAAGCTCGAAAGTGCTCATCTGTTTCGTTTCAATTGAACTAAATCTCAATTAAGTAAATGTATACGATAATTCATGTTCACTTTAAAAATAGTCAAAAGTAACCATTGTTTGTGAGATATAATTGATGAGCATGCTTTTACCATTTGTAATTCAGTCAAGTTAATAAATGGAGTATTATTGAGACTTGACCTTGTATCACTATGTGCCAGGGGGTATGCCTACCTTTTAAAACGCAGACTGCCTTAATTACATTCACTGTTGTGCTCTAAATAACTGTTGTTTTTGTCCCTCCAGTTATTCTCCTGCTTGAAACATCCTTAATTGTATAATAAATCCATGACATAGAAATGCACAAGTTGCCAGAAAGCAAAAGGCTTGAACTATCCCACACCCCAGGAATGATTATTAGCTCTTTTGGCATAAAACAGACACTTTAAATTAATGGGAGTTCATATATTAAGACTTGGTGGCAACAGGAAAGTATAATGCTTGCATGAGGATTTATTCAATTTGAAGAAAACAATTTAACAAAAGCACACTGTCATTCATGTTTATGAATATATTTCAACTTCGAGAATTTCCAACTTTTGTTTCAAGACATTTTGAGATTGATTTGTCTTGTTCCAAGGAGATCTGGTCCATCTGGATACTCTGGAAAGTGTCACTAAAATGTTTTACTATCAATCATCATTCAGATTCTATTGTCTGAAGTCATTAAGTCAGTTTTCAATTATTTGGCAATTCACCACAAATTTACTTTGTCCACAATTGAAATTCAAAGCACTTGAAGAACTTCCTAAATTCTAATGCACTACAACGCGCATACATTTTCTTGGTAGCAGACATTTCCCATAAATCGACCAGTTTTTTCCCCGAGATCTTGAATTTGTCTTTCCGAGCTCATTTGACTGGTGCCATCTTTACTTAGTTATATGAATACATCACATTTTCATATTCAAATGGTATCTGAAAGTATTTTGTTTCAATGACAATAGAAGTCTGAATTTTAATAGCCACACATACATCATTGTACATTATAAAATGCTTTTTGCTCTGACATAAAAACGATGGGCAGAGTAGAGAGCACCAGATCATGTTGCTGCCACCATTTTTCTCAGCTTTGTTTTTGTTGCCATGGCAAACATTCTGTGGTGGGCTTTGTTTGACAAAGGGAATGTCATGTCAGAGAGACAGCCACTGTCTCCATCCTAAAGTTGCAGAACATGACATCCTCAAAGGGGAAAAATTCACAACTTATTTTTTCAGACACTTCAGTGCAGTGACAATACACCCCAGTCATTCATTCTTGCAGCTTATAGTACTTGTACAGGTCTACATGGCAGTACATGCAGTTAATCAAGCAAGGGAAATATGTCATATAGTGGGGACTTTGGAAAAATTTATGTTAGTAAAAACTAAAATAACGCAAAAGTTTCACAAATTGCACAAAATAGGAATCAACTCCAAATTGCCAGTGCCATTTAGCAAGAATTTGCCCTTTGAGATTCATTTTCCTGAATTATCAAACTATAAATTATTTATGAACTTTTAATCCCAAAAAATCTTCTGTACAGTAACAGCCTCTTAAAATACATTTCCCCTGTAAATTGAGTGGATTATACTAGTAAATTACTTCTTCAGTTCAAAACATCTAAGTTAACCCTATAAAAAATTTTTGCAAACAGCCTTTAGGAATTAGAGCACAAACCAATCTTCAGTTCAGACTGCAGCATCAGTTGCATTCTTTGTCCTATATTCACAAAATTGCTATTAATCTAAGTCACATAAAATTTTACAATCATTTATTTAAAACATTTCCTTACGTGAAGGCACCAAACTAAGATTTCTAAACATAGTCCATCCAGGTATTTAAAACACTTTTTTGCATATCCATCAATGTCACTTTCGTATACCTCTCAGGATGGTAGCGTATGTCAAAATGGGGTTTATCTTACATCTTAGGGGTATTCTTAAACAATTTTCTATCTTTGAAGTGAATTATAATTGCCATAATTTTGAAATTTTATAGCCGTTGACTGCGAAATCTGATTGCAAATCTCTTCTTAGTAACTTCTTTCAGTCATCGCTGGTCAGCGGTGTTTATGTAAGCCCCTTCTGTTATTGAAGCTGTCTTTTGATAAATATTTTCATTTGACACATCATTGTATTGGCAACTGGCAATTTCCAACCCAAGTCGACTTTTATCTTGATGGAAAAAAGACACTCATGGAAGGAAGGTTGTCAACAGCCTAGCCCCAATGTAATCACAAAGACCCAAAAATCCTCAGAGTCTGTGGCCAGAATTTAAATTGTGCTCAGCTGTGCTGTTGCAAAAAAAACTTGACAACAAAATATTTCTCATGAGAAAAGCTAACAATTCCATTTCTAAAGAGGTGTAACTAGTGTGTCCACACATGCAGGGTATGACAATGTTATCAAGTCTCAAGAGCTGACACACACCATCACAATGGTTTTCTGTAACAAAAACCCAACAATATGCAGATTTGCAAGCAACGTTGAATCAGAATGTTACTGGGCTTGTGAGATGAGAGGTCAGTGCACTAAGTGCATAAATGGAATAGGCCTGAAGTCTGTAGTGTGCAATATTTTGTTATTGTCAAATTTCATCAAGCTCGACCAATCTACATAAATTTGAAATACTGTGATTGAAAAATATTCCATCTTAGTCATCTTTTACAGTAAGAAATAAATTCTATAGTTATACAGTTTACTTTTATCATAATAGGCCTTGAATGCTTTTCAATAAATTGAGAATAAGATGTTTCCAAAGAAACGCAATCGACCAATTGCAATTATCGAATGAACTATTTTTGCTTTATTTGAAATTCAAAATACACCTTTTTTATAAACTATTTTAAAATGCTTTACAGTGTAGCTTATATTCTAAATCTCCTATATAGTTCTACTAATACTTTAATGCTAGCTATCACCATTACCATTGTATCACCTAGTCAGATCAGTCTATTCTGTGATTTACCACCACCACAATCTAGTATCATGCCAGCCATGGAACTCTGCAGTCTATAAATTGCATCACTTAGGTAAATTGCCTGCTATATTTTTGTGCTGCACATAATGGCTTTGTGTAGCAAGCTTTCCATGCAAAATTGACCATGGTCTAACAAGGATAGTTTTTCCCTCATGAAACTCTAATACAGTCAAGTTAACCCTTTCCACCCCCTTACTCCCATTGTCAGAAAATCAATCACTCCATCCAGTCCAAGAACTGCAGCATTTCTTTTCCGCCTCTCCAGATTTACATCAAGTGAAAAGACCGGTCTGACTAGCAATTCACCAGACTGCCAAAGACTGCTTTGGGACTAGTAATGCCTGGGCAAAGCCCTATTATAAGAATATTACTCTTTCCGGTATTGGAGATGATAGAGGATTAATTAAAGTTGCAACAACATAATGCATCAAATCAGGCAACACAGTTCATAACATAGCTGGATTAGGCCATTAAATTTCTATAAAGAAATTAAAAACAAAATTGTTCAGTTGCTAAATTATAATACCTTATCCCAGACAGAAAGCTGGCTGGAAATAATTTTGGTGAAAGTGATGTGTTTTCATTGGGTTCAAATCTATGACCAAGCTGCAAGTACTTGAGGTTTACCTAATTCAGTGGCACTATGAATGTCCCATCTTCAATTCTAGATTGATTAAACACAGAATTCCAAGGTAAAAAACACCGGTCATAGAGAGGGGCGGAATATACTTAATTTGTCATTAATGTACTTAGCACACACAACATATCTGACAGTTTCATTCCAGTTTTTTGCCAGATTTCAGAAAGTTCCTCATACTTCAGAATCTGCCAGTTTCAAGAGGTCTTCTTTTCAAGTAACTTTTTTTTTCATCTTTGCGAAGAAAAACTTCTGTCAATCTCGCAAACAGACAGAAGGACAACAAAAGATTCATACACAACAGATTCAAAGTATCTCGTTCAAAGCCTTAATTCATACACAAGGCAAGCTTACCGAAAAGATTAACTCACACCTGGGTCCCAAAAAAGTATTAAATAAGATGAGAGAAGAAAAAAGTGAAATGACATTTCAAATATGTCGGCATGAATAATGTGCTGGGTTTTGCTCATTCATCATTCAAAGCTGTCAGCCATGTCTGAAATCCTTTAAATGTATCACTTTGGTGTATTATCTATTTATTTTTTACTGACTTACACTGTATATATGTTTACATTTTTAACGAAAAATAACATTTGAAGTACCTGTTTAGTTATGATGCATATAAAGTTTTAAATGCGTAAATCAATTCTTGTACAGAACTGAACTCTTTACGCAAGCAAAATTTTTCAATTATTTAACATTTTTCAATTATAAAACAAAAACCTACCAAGGCCAATATTATAGAAGCAATTCAACGCACGCCTGTGTTAATGAAACTAATCGCATTATCGACAGATAATACATGCTCTTAATGCTTCACAGCAATAAAAAGCCAATGGCATCAAATTATTACCCTTCAAAACTTTTCAGATCCATTGACCGACCATGAATTACCCTAGTGAGATCAAAGATTAGAATATCTAAATAGCCTCACTATGTCTAGTGTCCATTGTTAAACATGTTAAAGGGAGACAAATTTCGGGAGATAACTTGCATTCTTTAAATAAAACATTGTTTTGCTTTAGATTCTTTGATATGAATGCATTAAACTCAAATTTCAATATAAAGTTAAATTGCTGCATTGAGCTGAGCAGTGTCAACCTCGGTCATAAGTAATAAGCCTGAAAAATTAATTACGTATGTGGCAACTTTTGAAATAATGCCGAAAGAAATCAGATTTACCATTTGTGCATTCACAGCCTAACATTTATGATTACTTACCTTTTAAGCAACTTCGAGCTTCTTGGTTGGTGCGGCAACTATCTCCTCATCTTCCATGAAGTCATCCTGAAAAAGGAAAAAATGCAAAATTTTTGTAAAAAATTTCATTACAATTCAAAAACATAACATTTGTGTTATTCTGCAGCAGTGCAGTGACCTTTGCTTTGATCAAGAACAAACAAAATAGTGTTCTCCATATCAGTGAAGATGAGTGATTCAGTAACTATAAACATATGATAAATGAATCAAGGGAGGAGCCGGGCGAAACCAGTTTTTATTGAGCAAAAATATATGAGAAAACCCTGAAATGCAAAACGCTCCCAACCTCAAACACTACCTGTCCGAATCTGCCACTGTTGATCAAGTAGTCTATCATTATCAACTAATTGTAGATTTTAATACGCAGACTTTATTCAAAAAAAGACAACTATACCAGCAAGATGATGAGCACAATGTTGCACTTCAGCAGCCGTTGGTACCATTTTGTTGGTGCAGTTTGGCATCTCATGTTTTTTTAGCTAGCCATAGGCGTAGCTATTGGAATGGGTGAGGAGTGTATGGGATTCTGAAACCATAAAAGTGCAACCATGCAACCAAGCAACCATGCAACCATGAACCAAAAACAAGCTAGGTGGCAGCACTGTATGCAAAATAGCCGTCTAGTGGATAAGGCTTGCAGTATCTTGAGTTCATTCCCTGTCAGGTATAACAGCAATATAGCTCAATTACCTTTCAAGAGTGTAATTAGATACAATGCAATGCATTGGATTTCCTGTGTCAATATGGTCAAGGTGTGAACTTGAAATGCAATTAGTCAGCAATGGCCATTGACATGGTTTGATATCTATGTCAGCTGAATGTCAGTTGTAACTGGGCCAAGTACACAATGCCAATTTAAAACACTTGTTTTCAACTGTGTAAACTTAATCCTGACCTTCGGAAGTTCATATTTGTGACCTGCTCCACCAAAATGGGTTCAAAGTCGGCCTGCTATCATATTCAGTTGTGAAATGGCTTTGTTCTAATGGAATTTGACTTTCAAATGATGTTTCATTTGTCTTGATATATCCACCCAATCCAAAGAGGAAAATCAAGAATGATGCCCAATTTAGATAATTTAAAATCAGTTTTTGGTTAAAATGGTCTTAAATAATCAAAGCAAATTACTTTTGCTAAAATGTGGTACAAACAGCTAAAAATCATCAAAATGTGACCTTTTGACACATTTTGCTAATTTCTGGAAAATACAGATTGCCTACTTAGAACTCATTTTGATGGAGCAGGTCACATTAATAGTCCTTTTCATGCTTTTAAATGCTTTGATGATTTAGATGATATTGCTTGGGCTTATCAGTCGGCTATAACTGATGTAATTAGCAGCCATGCCCCTTTGAAACAAAAGACACTGAAGAAGGACAGTGTGCCCTACATGAATTCCAAATTAAGAAAAGCATTATTGAAAAGAAATCAGCTTCGAAATATATACTGGAAAAATAGATCAAATGAAAACTGGGAGCTCTACAGGAAAATGCGAAATCATGCAAATGCTGTTCTTAAAAAGTCTAAATGTACCTATTTCCAAACAAAATGTATAAATGCAAGTCGACCCCAAGACTTTTGGTCTGCATTCAAACCCTTCTTGTCAAACAAAAGCAATAGTTCCAGTCACATCACACTGAAAGAGAAAGATCGAATAATTAATAGTCCGAAAGATGTTTGTGATGTGTTTGGGAAATACTTTGACTCTGTTGCTGATGACATTGGGGAACCTGATAACTTTGATGATGTAAGCCCCCCGAATGTGGCTGAAGCTATTGAAAAACATGCTAATCACAGCAGTGTGGTGAAGATAAAATCAATTGTTTCTGGTCAAAATATTTTTAATTTTTGTAATGTTACGACAGACTCAGTATTCAAATATATGAAATGTATGAATGACAAGAAAGCTACTGGCTATGATAATATTGCTCCAATGTTCTTGAAGTCTGCAGCCTCAGAATTTGCCTATCCTATAGCAAGGCTTATCAACATGTCCATATCTATGAACAAATTTGCAGACATTCTAAAAATGGGGGAATATTTGCCAATTTTCAAATCTAAAGAGGATTTTAGAAAAGAAAACTATAGGCCAGTGAGCTGCCTAACTGCCTTGTCAAAAATTTTCGAAAATCAGTTTATGAACCAAATGAATGACTTTCTCTACAAAATTTATAGCGACAAATTGTCTGCCTTCCGCAAAAAATATGGATGTGAACATGTGTTGATAAATGCCACAGATGAATGGAAATGTGCTCTAGATAATGGAAAAATTGTTGGTGTGATTCTAATGGATTTAAGTAAAGCATTTGATTGTTTACCTCATAAACTGTTTATTTCAAAGTTACATGCATATGGCTTTAGCCTTGAAGCTTGCACCCTTATGGCTTCGTATCTGACCGGGCGAAGGCAAAGGGTGAAGCTACAAGGTTTTAAAAGTGACTGGTATAATTTAAGGAAAGGTGTCCCCCAGGGTAGTATTCTCGGCCCTGTGTTTTTTAACATCTTTATTAATGATTTGCTTTTTAGTGTAAACGAAAATATGTATAATTATGCTGATGACAACACGATTGCTGTAGTAGGAGAAAATTTAAATTATGTTAAATCTATTCTGTCAAAAAATTCTGAAATATGCATTAAATGGTTTAAAGAAAATATGATGAAGGCAAATCCCTCAAAATTTCAATATTTATTACTTGATCGAAATCGAAATCCTAATGAGGAAGATCAAATTATAATTGACAATACAACAATCGTGTCCACCAAGAGTGTAAAATTGTTAGGGGTAAATATTGATTCACATTTAAACTTTAATGATCATGTAAATGCTTTGGGCAAAAAAGCCAGCAAAAATATCAATATAGTAATGAAACTGTCTAAAATGGTCAAGGGTCTGAATGAGAGACGTGCACTCATGACAGCATTTATAAATTCTATATTTGGCTACTGCCCAATAGTTTGGCATTTTTGCACCAAGACAGCAACTAAGAAATTAGAAAAACTTCATGAAAGATGCTTACGTTTTGTGTTACAAGATTTCACGAGTGATTATTACAATTTGTTAACTCTTGCTGAATGTTCTACTTTACTTGTTCTACGACTAAAATGCCTCGCTCTGTTTATGTTTAAATGTTATAACAAATGTAATCCCAACTACCTTAATGACATGTTTACATTAAAAGTATCTCATTATGATCTAAGAGACGATAAAAAAATTCAAATGTATGACTTTAAGACAAAACGTTTTGGTTACAAAACCGTTCTATACGCTGGTGCCAAACTTTGGAATTCTATCCCAGTTCATGTGAAGAGGTGTGAAACTGTTGATAATTTTAAATTGAATTTGAAAAACTGGAAATGTAAGATTGTTGATTGCTGCAAGTGTCTTGATTTTATCTATCATGAGTAAACCATGCATAATTGTAAATATTTGTACAGTATATTCTGTTATTAGCATGTTTTTAATTTTTAAATTGTAAATAGTTCTTATCTGTTATTTCTCGAAGACCAGCCCATGGCTGATGTTGTTTCTGGGTCATTCCATGCAAAATCAACCAATGGTTCCAGCATGACCACCTCCGATTTCTTTAAAACTTTCTGCGTTTCAAAAACATAATTAGGAATGAGCAAATCCAAAATTACAGGACGATAGCTCAATTATTTTTAGAGTTATGATAAAAATAAGTTTGAAAAATTGGAAAAAATACTAAAAAACGTCCATTTGTAAAATTGTCATTACACTTCAAATTTGGACCCGAACTGTTTGATTTTTTCATACAATGCCAGTGACACCCTAAACTAATAAATAGAAGCAGTTAAGTGGTTTTCCACACGAATGCCGGTCAAACAGAAATTTTCAAAGTTGACTGATTTATCACACTAAAATCCAATATTCATGAATTTTTTTGCCTACCTTAAACACATCCCAAAATCTTCATATTTCACATGTTAGTTCTTTGCCATATAGTGCATGAGTAAAATAAGTATCATTGTCCAAAAACCACTGGTTATTAATATATTGTACTCTGAAATTTAGAATTTCACAAAATAACCCATTTTCAAGCCACAAAATGGCCATGTGGCGTAGGTGATATGGAAAAAACAAATACCCAGCATGAAAGAACTTGGGAAGAGCTTTAAAATGATGTATAGAAATGTGTGTGTATTTGAGTTCTTCATACTGAATATCCACATTCAAATTGAGTAGTTTTCAATATGACCAAAATTTTAAAAAATATACGGCTGAGCATTTTATCACATATTACATATTGTACTTGTTATATTAATCATTCTCTGTTCTGGATGACAATTTTTAGAAATAAATCAAGTAAATTGTCAACAAATCAATGTTCTCATAAGGTTTCATTGGGCCTAAATTACAAAAGATAAATTCATCGTTAGCAGAGATCATATATTGATGAAAGGCGTGTGACAATCGTATTCATCTCATGTAAATGAGACTTTATCCATTGGTTACTGCAATTGTATATTTAGCAGCAAGAAATACCACATGTTACTTTACTACAGGGAAAGTTTGTCACATTTATTTACTCATTTTTTAATCATATTTCGAATGGATTACACTTCCAGAATTTTTCAGATGGCTTAAAACAGTTCGCTCGAAGTGCTATCATGCACAGTTGCACACCAAAACATCTTGATAGGAAAACCAAAACCTGGCATTTATGTTGTTAAGATGGTGAATTGTAACTTGGTAATTTTATAGACTTCTCATGGCATTGTGTGGATGTTTTCTGAAGTCAAAAGGTCCAGACATCAATGTTGGGTGCCTGTTGACCGTATATATAGCAACTTTTGAAATCAGTGACTGATCATGAGCTGCCGGCAAAAAATACAATTTAAAAAATTAAAAACAGTTTCATATGTAATATGTTTGATAGCTTCCCCACTGCTGCCCTAAATATCCTATATTAAGTTGATAGTGTTTCAAATTGGGCACCTATTATTATTCAATTTTTATCATAGTGTGATGATTGAAGTACTGAGAAAAAGTTGCGAAAACTTTTCGCTTCATCCCAGTGGATAACTAGCTAAAAAGTTCAGATAGTGTTATTTCACACAGCAAATTCTTACTATTAAATTTAGTACATGGCAGGAAGTGATATTTGTCTTATTGCATGACTACTGCAATCTATTTACACTATTTTTTCTCAATTTGCAAATAAATAAAAAATTATCAAAGTTGAAAAAACACTAAACTTAGGTGCTTATCTTCAGAATGAAGGACTCAAATACACACGTATTTCTATATATCATTTTAAAGGTCATTCCAAGTTCTTTTATGCCATGTAGTTGTCTTTTCTGTATCACCTACGCCACATGGCCGTTTTCTTGCTTGAAAATGTGTTGTTTTGTGAAATTCATAAATTAAGTAGACCGTATTTCAATAACTGCTGGTTTTGGAACATTAATACTTATTGTACGTATGCTCTATGTAGCAAAGTAATACCATAAAAAGTATGAAAGTTTTGGGACGTATTTAAGGTTACCAAAAAAAATCATGAAAATTGGATTTTAGTGTGATAAATCAGTCAACTTTCAAAATTTCTGTGGGACAAGCAATTTCATGGAAAGCCATTTCTCTGCTTCTGTTTATAACTTTTGGGTGTCTTATGCATTGCAAAAAAATATCAAAAGGTTTTGGGCAATATTGAAAGTTTGATGGCCAATTTAAAAATTCACAATTTTTGACATTTTTTTCATATTTTCACAATTCATTTGATCATAACTCCTAAAATATTTGAGCTATCAGCCTGCAATTTTGTATTTGCTCTTTCCTGATAATGTTCTTGAAACGTAGAAAGTTTGAATGGAATCTAAGACGGTCATGCTGGAGATTTTCGGAAATTTGGTTGATTTGGTGTGGAATGACCCTTCTGTTCATTAATACTCGAGTATAAATAAAGATTATTCTATTCTATTCTATTCTATTCTCAATCATCACAAAAAGAGCTCCTTGGTGAGAAAAATATAGACCTTTGTGTCATGATTGACTATAGATACTTATATTCAAATATAACAACTCTGGATATAACATAGGCCTACAGGTATAATGGGTATTAGGCATACATATCACAATACAGTGATGTGGCTCCGTGGTACAGTGGGTAGCATCCCTGCCTTGTACACATGAGGATGTGGGTTCAATCCCCGCTCCGGCCATGTCCAGAGGTTATCACTATAATGATTGGTATGATTGCCGTTCAGTGTGGTGAGCGCCGGTGAGCAGATTTATCTGGAATGGGCGCTATATAAAATCATACTATATTATTACTATATTATTACAGTGGTTTTGAAAATGATAATTAGTTCCCCTGTTTATTAGCAAGTTAGGACACCCCTGTGGTGTATTGCAACAGCCAATAGCTAGCTTCATAAAACAAGATCAGGAAAGAGAGAGATAATAGTCTCAAGGTTGGCCAAGTTGGGCCTAATTCAATATAATTTGTATGAAATTATATTAATTGTGAGTTAGTTTTAAATGCCACCCAAAACTGTTCATGACTGAATGCAAGTATACGGAATAAGGAAGAGCGAGTGCGGGAGGAAGAGCGAGTGAGGGAGGAAGGAACGGACAGAGGTTGGAAGGAAGGGGGGAGCGTTGGGGGCTATAGATAGATAGATAGATAGATAGATAGATCCTTACAGAAAATCAGATATGCAAATAAGAAGTAGATAGATAAGTGCTTGCATGTTATTTATTGAACATGATGATATAGTGCCATGACTTTATTGATGAAAACATAAAAGTTATTAAAATCATCTTGATTTAAATTTTCCAAAATTTGGCCTAGTATTACACTTTAATTGTACAACCTTCTTTTCACTGTAAAATGTGAGTTCTGATTGTATGGTATTTTTGGCTTTCATGCATTTAGTTTCCTATTTTACCGCATCAACAAGTGATTTTGTGGCTAATTTGTGTAAAAAGAAGGGCCCCAAAGTTTTAACTTCATGGAAATTCTATCAGTTAACACCAGGGGAAAAGTGGTGCTTTAATCCTTCAATACCATTGGCTGATAGATTTCCCTGCCTTGCCTCTGGTTGAGACACAATCTGGAGTATGTTTATTGAATTTCAATGTAATATTAAGGCTTCACAACTTGGTCACTGCTTTAGGTTAAATTTTGAAAGTTGTGTTTTTGGAATTAAAGTGCTATGTCTGCTTCATGTGGAAAGCAAATTAAGAATCACTGTTTTACAAAAAGTTGTTTGGGGCCAATGTTCAGACCACTCAGTGAAATGGGGTTATTCATTTCATTGTACTTCACTTGCATTAAAATTACAATGACAATGACAGAGTTCAAATCATCTCAACTCATAATTAATGCCTGATCTTCCAATTTTTCATGAGCATTCCTTCCTATTAAGGTGGAAGGCCGCACCTTTCAAGTCCATCCGCCTTCTATCTTACTATTTATCTATCTTTCTAATTTCATTGTATTTATTATTTTCCCTCCAATTTACAAGCAGCTTGCTAGTTGCCTTTTATTTCGAGGATTTCATTATATTATTCGTGCATTCGTCAAATTCTTATTTACATATCTTCAGTATGGATATACTATAGATTAGGTCGACATTGCTATCAACCCATTCCATTTAATCACTGCCCCTTTAATGTAATAGCAAATGGCTAGCTTTGAATCCGAGGATTCTTGTTATCAATTTTCACCATCAGTTACTTCACAAACATTTCATGCTAACATAATCATCACCACTTTTACTTGGTTATTACATAGTTATTTAAGCCATGCACTATCCATGTGAAACATTTCAAGAAAATATTTCAAGAAAACATTTCAAGAAAGGACCTGAGTTGAGATTTATGAAAACTTAAGGAAATTCGGCCAATTGGACAATTGCGTCTTCATGTTTACTTATTATTATTTCAGTTACTTAGCGTTTCTCAAACAGATCTACCACACAGTTAACCGTGTTATTACCGTGTAATTACCAAAATTTTGGTGTGTGTTTTCAGATATGTGGTCCATAGAGGATAACTGGGGTCATTATACCACTGCGAGCAAAAAGCCAACACAAAAGTGGCTCCGGCGAAAGTAGCCACTTTTCGACAAAAAGGGAATGGGATCTGAGGTAATTTAATTTTGACTTATGGTGCCAAACTGGAGTTAACACCAATAAATCCTTACACTCTTCTTGTCACAATATTCCAAAAAGAGCAATGAGGGGATAAGTGGATAATAACAACTTCCAATTCAGAATATTATTCTTCCACATTAAGATTGCGCTACACTTACAGTTGTATTTGTCAGTTTAAAGCAATAACAATTCTCCGACAAATAACTGGCCTATTCTAGGAGGGAGCCGTACCATGTAACAGCTTATAATTTAGCAATTTTCAGTAATTAAGATACAAGCTAGGTAATGAATTACTGGTGTACCTTTGCTACTTTTAGTTTATCAGCCACACAAAAAGAGGAGAGTCTGAGAGCAAGAATTTCTGCGCCATTTTAATGGGGAATTTCTGACATTAGGACAGTGTTGCAAATCTTTTTTGCCTCTGAGAACGAAAAGGCATATATGTTAAAACTCCTCTTAGTCCTAAAAGAGCAAAACAGTACTCAACCCGCAATAGCCAAACGTGACTTTGTACAGAAAATATGACATTTCCATGAAAATAAACCTTTTGTTGGCTTTTGCTTGGTAAAACACATTTGTTTAATCACCACTCGAATATCATTTTAGACTCAGTTTATATTTGGGGATATGATTTTAAATTAATAACAAATGCAAATAATAACTTTTTATACCAAATGTGTGTGGGCATGAAACTGTTTTGACAGAGTCCTGCTAAATTTTCAACACACTTAATATAATTTTCAATTCATAAAGGCACTAAAGAAAATGCTCCACCTATCATTCAGAATCTGCATACATTAAATAACATTGTATAAACAGCAATGTTTCATACCCTTTGATCATAGAATACCTTTCACAAAGTACACAAGATGATAAAGGGACTGCTATTAATAATTTTCCATAAAACACCCATAAACTTCTAAGTTTTATATGTACCACAAATATGGTTTTTCATGAAATAAAATTCACACATTAAATCATATTATTCACTTGATGAGACAAATTTGAGAAATACTTCTAAAGTACATTACCAAGTAGATAGGTGAGAGAGGGACAGGATGATAGGCCTTTAAATCTTCAATTTTTGCACTGATTTGACTGAGAATCATCCATTTTTTGCTAATTAGACTTATTAGACCACAAACATCAATATTTCAAGAGATACAACTGCAATTTCAAGGAAGAGAATAGTGATGCACGGATAGTGAAAATAGCCGGATACCGATTACCGGATATCCGGCAACACCGACTGCCGGATAGTAACCGGATATTTGGAACCGGATAATAAACACGCGAAAAAGGAAGTTTTTCAGCATTCACTGTTGATAATAAATATTTTTTTCTGAGAGCCGAGATATCATGTCCGTCAGGAGGACTGTTCCTCAGATGGAATGTTTTTCTGTCTTATCAAACATTAACATCTTTAGTTGAATTAAATTTTTGAAGATGGTTACATCATGTTTTTGACTGTGTTCTCGTAACTTTCATGCATTTATTTTCGAAGTGTTCTTCAGCTTTTCACTTATATTTGAGCATCCCAGATATCCGGTTCTGACACCTTAATTCTGTCGGATGCCGGATATCCTGCAAATTCCAATATCCGGCCGGATACCGGATACCTGGCCGGATATCCGTGCATCCCTAGAAGAGAAGGCACAAATGGTCTAAATTTTACTGATGTCAGGGCAGAGCACCATACAGTGATAACTGATTTCTTTCTTTTTTAGGTTCTTGTCTTAATTATGTTATATTAATTACTCAGCTCAGAAATCAAGTGGAATTTCCAATTCACAGTTTATAATCATGTGTAGTATGCTGTCTAGATGTTAGACAGTGTTAGAAGGCCTATGCTCAGCTTTCGAATGATGTCTGATACCCAAATAACACAAGAAAATATATATGTGAAGAGTAATCATAAGTTTGTTTAATCTAAGCAGCTAAGTCGAACATCAAAAAGCTCATATAAAATCCACTTTCTGCTTTGGACAAACATTAGAGGTCAGATTAACATGCACGACATGCGGCCATGGAGGGTCAAGGGACCTTCTCGTTTCAAACCAACACCTCCAAGAATAATTTCACACTGCATACCCCTTGAGGAATACACCGAGCCACACTGAGCAGCCTGAGAGGAATACTTACACGTATAAATCATGATTTTATCCCAAAACTACCACATCATGTCAGAGATATTTTTATCAAATATTCTATATTTATTCACAGTTGGCCTCTCGCCTTCCCATCGACCTGTAATGGCATTTCTTATTCAACGCTCACTATGTTAAAGTCTTTTCTACCCATATTTTGCCCAGCCAATGTTTAAAGTCATATAATATAAACAGCGGCTTGCCTTTGCGCAGAAGGAAATGAAAATATGTGGCCTGTCAATGGTATATATTACAACAGAAAAAATATTCAAGAAAACAAAAAAAAACCTTTTAGATATATTTGATATAGGACTGTCTTGGATCTAATGATGGTGATCTGATGTAAAGGATTTCATTTCATTCAAGAAGTCATGCTTCTACATTTATTAAGTTTTTTTTGCACTTTTAAGAAACCTTAAAATCATAAATCTCGACTACAACTTCAGCTCTCCTTTGGATTTGTCTGCAAACATTATTGACCAATAACTTTCACTGTTTACCTATAAATTGAGTTTTTCAGATCATATACTATGTTCTTTGAATAAATTGATATTGTAGATCACACAGCGGCAGATGAGAAGGAAAAACTAGCGCTGGGGTGGTCTATACGTTCAGAAGGACACAGTCAATAAACTCAATATCAACAACAATTTGTCCAAGACTCCTAGCCCTCTTTTGAGCATTGGTGACACTGTTACTCCTAACCAGCACCCTCGCAAGTAACTGGTACTCAGTGGGGGATCCAGATAGGGTCATCTAGGGGGGGCCCGGGCGTGTTTCGGGCATTCGCGGCCCACGTCGTAGGGTATTTTCTTCAAAATACTATTATTAGTCTCAGTGGTCTAGGGGGGGCCCGTGCCCCCTAGGCCCCCCCCTGTATCCGCCACTGGTACTGAGGATGTCCAGCAGTAAAGTATAATCAACTGACAATTGCCCCGTAAAAATCTCACTTTTTAGTTTATTTCCAACAAAAGCCACTTCAGCAAAGCCTTCAGTGATTAAATCAGACACGCCCACAAAGCTGACCAATGAACAACCTTCAAGCATGGTATGCAAATGAGGCCGATTTTTCCAACATTTCTGTAAGGGTTAGAGGTATGATTCTTACACAGGTAGATAGATCTCTCTAAAACCTTTAAAATTATAGGTCAAACATCTATGAGAAGATAATAGATGCTTCACAAATTGCCTGTAAAGTTTTGAACTGGAGAGAAATACTGCCCGCTGATTGGCTGTGACACTCAACAAGAATCCGCGGATTCAAAGCCTGGCTCAAATGGCAGTGATGACGGCAAAATATGTAGAAATGCCTACGAAATAGTTAAGTCTACTTAATGGTTTGGAAATGGCAGAGAAAGGGGGTTCTGAATTGCGGCAAGTGAAGTGTTGTTATTGTAGTTGTTCCATGTACAAAATAATGTCCAAATAACCAAAAAAAAGAATGTGTACAATTTTTTCAAATCTTGAAGTCGCCCAATTTCCTCCTTCGAAAAAATTAGTGAAATCGAAAAACAGAAGTTGCCCGATTTCCTCTTTTTGAAAAAAAAATAAAAATTAGTGTAATTGAAAAAAAGTTGAAATTTTATTTTTTTTATTTTTTTTCAAATCTTGGGGAAAAAAAAAAGTAATTTCCATACATCTAGCTACCCTAACAAACCAATAAAACACAAAAACAGATCTATTGAACCTATAGTTATTGAACAGGAGAGTTGACAGACAATAATTTCAGACCATTACTCCTGAATTAGCCTGGTGAGCCAGGCTAAAAAGACACGCAAAAAGTTATGAAAATGTATAGAAATGGAAGGATTCGTCTAGGGTAGATTCTCTGGGTGACAAAAGCTGTTTCAGGCAAAATTTTTTGTCTGAAACAGCTTTTCTTGGACACAATAATTGTCTGCGTTCAAACTTTGGGTGGGGAACTCAATACATCTTCGATGGAACTTCATGAGCAAAATCTCAGCTGGATGTCATTCTGATGAGACATTAAATTGGTGACCCCTAGTGAATGAGTCTGTGCTGGGCAAGTAAAAGATCCCTCAAATGGGGGCAAATGTGTCTCCAGTTCTCTCTCTCCTCTCATCTCGTTAACCCTTGAGAGTGTCCAGAACTGGGCTTAGAAGGCTGCACTTAACATACATCTATCTCTATCTACTGCATTCACAATATCAACAGCCTCATTAGTCAAGAAACACCAATTCTTCCAATTAATTGCCCATCATATCTGTTATGAGCTGCATGGACATAATACGGCCTGTTAACTGCTTAAAATACCCTGAACCAGCCAGATAATATTATAAATTTAAGTAATTTGCTAGATACATCTGGTTTTTTTGCCAAAACAGTGACCATCAGTTGGACGCTCAGCGGGCAAATCTCCCCAAAATCTTTGATTTTATGATTTCTACATTTGAAAATACTCTTAGAAAAGGAATCCATAAAAAAAATAGAGGGAAATACTTTGAAAAAAAGATGTTTTGAAAAAGAAAAATTCGGGGAAAATGTAAAAAAAAATATTGGGAAAAAAATAATAAAATTTTGGGAGAAATACTTTTTGGAAAAAAATGGGAGAAAATTTCATGTAGAAAAAATGTTTGTGATAAGTTTTTTTATGTTGCTTTTCCCCATTGAATACAACGCCAATCAGTGTTCGCACTGTCACTTAAATAAATCGAAGGTAAGCGTTTTTTTCATTGGCAGTAAATCTGGTTGGTCAGTCCAAGAAGCTAAAAGTCAATTATAATCTAGCCTGAAGACTAGTGATGCACGGATAGTGAAAATGGCCATCTGCCGGATACCGGATAGTAACCGGATAGTTGGAACCGGATAATAAACATACGAGAAAGGGAGTTTTCCAGCATTTTGTGGTTGATTATATATATTTTTTCTCATAGCCGAACCATGTCGGGCAGGAAGACTGCTCGTCGGGTTGAATGTTTTTCGTAATGTTCTGTGACTGAATTTGAATATCGAGGTGATTGTACCACGTTGTTGACATTGTTCTTGTGACATTCTTTAATTTATTATCAAAATTTTAGCCTTTCATTAAGTTTTGCCCATGACAAATATCCGGTTCTGATATCCGGCTCAGATACCCTAATTCTGCCGGATACCGGATATCCTGCAAATTTCAATATCCTGCCCGATACCGGATACTGTGCCGGATATTCGTGCATCCCTACTGAAGACTGCCCTGTTTTTAAAATAAGAAATTAAACAAAAAGGATAAAATAGGTCCAGTCAACCAATTGTTTATCAACAATTGTCAAACAGTTTTATCTTTGCTTTAACTAGATTTGAACTCCGATACATAAGAACTTGAGCAGTTTAGTGACATGTTTTGATTCCTGCCAGGTGAATTCTGACATGCAATTTAAATCACTGAAAGATCTCTTGGTGTCAAACATCAATAAATCACATTGGGTAGGTGTTAATTAGCTTAGATATATGTAGCTACAAATAACTTATTACTTATTATGTCAATGAATTTTCCCTTACCTGGTCATAAATGACTTTGATCATCAGAGAACAACTGGGACATGTAGCAACGTCTTCACCACTGCAAAGTTCCTCCTGTGGGGAAAAAGAAATTAGCCATGTTCAAATTATTCATCCAAAGAGAAGGCTTAAACCATTATATGCATACATGGGGAGAACCAAGCAAAAGTGAGCCTACACTTTATCAGCTTTAAACTTAAATATTATTGGAGCAAGTTGACCTAAACCACCATACTTGGCAGTTGAAATGTTTGCAAAACCCATGCCATGTTTCTTTAACAACTTATGAATATCAACAGGTGCTTCGAACTACAACAATTAACTATGATACAACATTAATAAACATGAGGGAAGCACACAATCAATATTTTTATGGTGCTTTTCACTGTTGCATTGGCCTTTATGGTGAACGTTTCATGGCTGTGAATGAATTTGGGCCCAATCACCATACTTTCTGGGCAGATACATTTATTCTTGATTTTTAAATCCATACCCTCCTTTGTTGCTTCACCGTCATTGTCGGTTCACCATGATTACAAAAATTTCTGATGAGTAGCAGCACTAGTATTTTTTTCTTTGTCACTGACACCTAGCGGGCAATCGGGAAACTACAATAGGTTGATTTGTTTTTGTCTGCAGCATGCGTGCGTGACTGGAGAACAGCAAGAAAAGGTACTAAGGATGAACCAAGAGTTACGGTGAACCAAGAGTCACGGTGAAGTGACGATGCAGGGTACACACAATATAGTTACTTTCCTTAATGTTTCATTTCTTTCAAAAATTTTAACGGAAACATTATTTACCATAATGAAAAGTTCATGCTACTGTTCCAGCCTTTTTTGCGTCTGAATCTTGTCAGAACACTGCCCCTTGATTGGCCTATCTACTCTCTGTGTTACCGACTAGCCTTCCGACAATTGGGGGGTTGTTATGAAAATTTAACCCCCCTCCCTTTCGCTTGCCCCCTAGACCTTCGGACCTACTTAAGCTAACCACTACTGCTGTCCATTGATTTCAGACATGATCAATGACATGCCAGGACGTTGCACAATGCAGTGTCAACTGTCAATGAATGCATGTGCATGGATCCAATGTAAAAATCACTTGTTATCGTCCATTCATACCTTGGTTATTTGGAAGCGATCGCCACAGGGACAAGGATAGTAGTATGTTTCTGTCTCCTCATCATATTCCATGTCCTCTATCTCAATTTCATCGTGATATATCGACATATTTGCCAGATATAGCTGTGAAAAGAGCCAACCAAGTGAAATGTTGTCATCCAGTGGCCATTGCAGGAAGTAGAACTCTCCTGTGTGTGTGGTAGCAAAGTTAGGGAGCGCCTAGTAGTTGATAAATGATTTTCTCAAACTGGTTCTCTGTTTCCCGTCTTTCTGCAGAACTCTGCATTGTGATTTAAATGAATTTTAGTTGCAAATGGTTTCAGTAGTGGAAAACATTTTTATTTGAATTTTCAAACTGTCTGGAAGAACTGAATAGCTTTGATTTATTTTTTGTTAGGGAGCAGTTTGTTACCCAATGAGTCACTTTGTTCAAGAGCCTGCACCTTTTACATTTTAAAGATCAATTTTCAAAAATTGTCGACGGAACACGTTATCTAAAATTCATGCTGCCAAGGGATGGATCAGAAAATTTTGGTGCAGGGGTCTAGCGCCTACAGCATCATGGAAAAAAATCACAACTGTCAGGAGGGCATCCCCTACCTCTAAATTGGGCTTTTTTTTTTTTTCATGGGTTTAGCAATTTAGCAATTATTTATTTTAAACATAAGCGAAGGAGGTCAATAAATCTGGGGGGGGGGGCATCCCAATATTATTGCCCAAAATTCCCAAAAAAACTTCATTTCTTTCCCAAAAAACTTCATTTCTTGCCCAAGCTGACTGAAAAAGTACTTTCCCAAAATGTTCATGGGGCTACAACCTCTCCCCCCCCCACCCCCCTGGCTCCTACTCCTGTGTTTTAATAGTTTTGCTAGAAATAAATTTATGTTTAATGAAGTATTAAAAACAAAGAATGCGTCATTTTTGTTCTCCTCTGTTTCATGATCTTTTTCTTGTGATCTATTTCGCTAAACCAGGGGCAGATGCTGTAGTTTGTAAGAGGGGGGATCCAATTAAGGTGACTCAAGCGTGGTAGTTTGATCATACAGATTTTTCTAAAATTTTGCAAAGATAGTCTATGGGACCCATACATTCCAAAAATGATAAATAAAAAATTTTCACCGACTCGTTTGGTTGCCAGGGTAACAGCATGTTTGGCCTGATGACTGCTTAAAAGTTATAAATTGAGTTTTTGCATGGTTATGTACCACAGAATAAAGCATTACATGCATTTGTCACACAAAAATGTCAGAAATGTCTCTGCCACAAATTTGAAGAAAAAGGTTAAAATACGTTTTTCTGTAAGAGCTCAAAGGGCACAAACACACTAATTAATTGCAGATTTTGCATGCATCAATTTTGGCAGTAATCAAATTTTAGGAAAACGATCATACAGATTTTTTTTTAAATTTGCATATATCATAAACAGGTTATTGTCAAACAAATGTCCAAAAATAAAAAAATTTCACCGAGTCGTTTTTTAGCTGCAGTACCATGACTATGCCAATGTCAATTTAAAGAAATAAAGACAATTTTAGACACAGTTGACTAAATTAGTTCCTTTGATAAAGACGAGAAGCTGAAACTTTGAATTAGCATAGAGTAGGTGTTACTGCATTCAATAAAAAAAGAATTATGCTTCTAGCTACATTAGATCTCATTTAAATAGCAAATTACTGGCTGCCATGCTGTTAAAAAAAAGAGAGCAGAAAATGGTAACGTCACAACTTTTTCAGGGCCTGCAGCAGCCCTGCTGCAGCAGTGGTGACGCTATGTTGCTAGGCAACCAGGCTGCTCAGAAGTATGTGCAGTGTACCATGGTTGAGTCACCTTAAGTTTGGGTCATATCTCCCTGTGATTTAAGCACATTCACAGAGATGTAGGCAAATTGGTTTAAAATATGTTCATGTGGTCTGGATCCTCCTCCACCCCCACCCTCCGGATCCGCCTGCTGAATCTGCAGATTGGGATCATAGTCTTTTCTGCAGTTTTCCAACCCATGCATGTTTTCTCAGTTCTCACTCACTGTCTATGCTTGTAACAAAGAAGACAACAAGGGGTGACAAACCTAAATGTCATCCCATGGAATGCTATAAGATTGACTTGTAACATGAATGCATTTTCAAGTTTTGTATTTCGTAGAATATACAGTGGTCTTATGATTTCGAAAGGGAATTCAGTCATGTTAGTTTTTTGCTTCTTTTCAGATGGCCACCTGTGAAAGATGGAAGGTCTTCAGTTGCTATAGCAACCCTTTGGAAGACCAAAATTGGAAGGATTGAAGGCTGTTGCAGAAGGCCCTAAAAGAGAGGGTTGTTGAGTTTATTGAATGGCCATCCATTCAGATTAAGACATGAATCCACTGGAAGAACCGTTAAGGCAATTTTTCAGTGGAAGTTTTGCCACTGGGGGGCAGTTTTACCTACTCAGCTGTGATTGGTTGATATAGTTCGTCTGCTTCTGCTGTGGTTGGCAGCTACCCCTAGTGGATGGATGGTGAATCAGTAAAGGCGCGATCGTTGCGCTGTGCACACCGTGGGCTGTGTATTGCAGAAAGCTCCCTTGGAAGTAGCAGCTAGTGGAAGGGCATAGAAATCAAGGGGATCATACCTGCAGATGATGTAAACATTGGATTTACACTGCTGCCTTACTGGCAGCAAAAGCAAGCACTATGGATACCCAAATGGAAATTATCATTGGAAATGAAGACTTCACAAGAAAACTGGCCACAGGTATGTGCAGTATCATGTTCAGCATCTGGGGGGCTAGGGCCTGGGGGGTTTGCGTCTCAGATGGTGCCAGTCTCTTGGTAAAACATAGGACTAGCTTCTTTATAAAAACCTTTCACAGAAAAAAGTTCTTCAAGGCCAAATACTGTCTCATATCAAAGTGTATTTAATGGGATATATTTCTATCAATGCAATGCAAGAAAAAAAAGTGATGGTTTATTAAAATGCAAACAAGTTTTTAAATAAAACTTAAGAGCTTTTTCAAATGAAACAGTCCTCAGCTTTTCTGATTTTGCCATTACCTTACTGCATTGCATTTATATAAAAAGTTCAAATAGTGTGAGGTACAAATTTATAAGTAAAATATAAATATTCTAACAGGTGAAGTGGTGTAAGCACTTCCCTTGGACTTTTATATGTGGGCCTATATTTATAGTGTTCTGATGGCTTGCTTGCTTCTTGACTGTATAAAAAGTTAGTTTCATGTCCCATATTTAACTTTTAAGATTTTAAAGATAGACTATCACGAATTACTTCAAAGGAAACAATGCTGTTTAACAAATGCTGTTTAGTCATACAATAGAGCAAGCCCTCAACAGGGCATGGTACCACACTTAATTGCATTGTGCACTGTTTTGCACTGAGCATATGGCTGGTGAAAAAAAGTCTAAATTGCATCCTTAATTGTGATAATGACCTCCCAGATACCTGGTTAGCACAGGAAGGTGTACACCAAGCCACAGGAAATTTTCCTGTGCAAGTCATGAATTGGACCCCCCTCCATACAGTGGCAAAAAAGTCACCCTGCCCTGACCAGGGTATACTCTGTGCAGGAGCAAAACAGTATATCTCTGCAGCAAATGGTTAAGTAAGTCTGCGACTCTAACAGCACACAGGACAATGGTATTTTATTGCTGGTTTACCTATGGTAACAAATTACCAACAATGCCTACAAAAGAAATTTATTGCAGGGGTTCCTTACTCAGTTATGCAATGACAGAGGCGGCGGAGCTGGGGGGGCACTGGGGGCACGTGCCCCCCCACTTTTGGACCCAAAAATACATAAAGTGCCCCTTTTTCTCCCTGAAATTACCGTAAACAAGGTGCCCCGAGGCCTGGTGCCCCCCCACTTTTCGAAGCGTTCCGCCACCTCTGTGCAATGAATCAGGTTATATATCTGGGGTAACGTATTTTTTGGAATCGGACAATAGGAAACCCACTTTAGAGTCAGTGTGAGAAAAGCTTTCAATTCTTCAAAATAAAAGTAACAACTTTCAGGGTTTATACCCCAAAGGACATTCAACCAGAGTTTGAGTCATACAAGACATATTGAATCTTACCATCTTTAGTGTTTGGAATTTTTTAAGGCAATAAAAACCGTGGGGATAAAAGTGATTGACTCCACAGGGGTACCAATTTATAAACTTCCAAGCAGTCGAGAAGCTGGGTTTGTGACATTCCATATTTATCAAATTCAGATTTATAAGATATAAGGCCACCTGAGTTCCAAAAATAATTTGACATTAGCCTAATATTGTTGGCTAACCAAATGACTGAGTGATTGGCTGTTGTGACTGACTGTGACTCCTGCTGACTGATTAACCTATCAGTTTGCTTACAGTAAACACAAGATTGTAGGCTACTGTCAGGGCCTTATTAATGACATAGGAAGCATATACAATATTATACATTGTATGCAAAATCAGAGTATCAGATACCCCACCCTAGCCCTGCCACAAGAGGCGATGCAGCCATCAAAAAGCCATCAAATTTTTTCAAGCATTGAAGCAAGTTTTAGTAATGGCAATAAATTTTACATTGTGAGCAGTGAAGAAGAAAGTCGGTGAAGCAAAAGAAGCTACATGAAGGTTTGAGTCATCCACTTTAGACTTGTATACACCTCATCAAAAGTGATACATAAACTGCATTGAAATCCCCAGGCAGACTCAATACACCCACCTCTCAATGTTGTATCACTGTGCAGTTGTACTTATGTGTAGCTAATGAAATTGACTCATGGATTCAGTGTCTGATTCACGCAAATTATCACAGGGCTGGACTTAAACAGACACACTATAATACAATGAAATCAGTTTCTTAATGTAAGTTTTTTTAGATATTGCTTAAATATAATAATGAAGACTTTTTTTAATATCAGTTTGGTTGACTACCTGACAACATTTTAAAAATTCGATTAAGCTAAAATATAAATGTATAGATGCTTCTAGATGGTACATATAGGCCTAACTGCATACTCAGTCTCGTGACCTTGCTAAGTTATGAAAGTACGATGAAGAGCTTAGAGTTTTGACAGCAAGCATTTACTGGACGTTTGCATTACCTAAGTTGTATTTGCTTTGGTAAACTTTACCCAGCCAGGTTCCACTTGCTTTGACTGGTTTTAAACATGTATTCAGCCCAGGCTTACACCATATTTACACATGCACAGAATGGAATGTCAAATGTCTCATCAAAGTCAAGCATTTAATGGAACATCAGAATGCTGTCAGATGCCTTGGCAAAATCTCTAAAGTTCAGGTGTATGAACCTAATTTGGCTTTCAGTCAGCTGTGTGGGGCTTGTATACGTCCATGGTGGACAAAAAAGCCTTCACAGCTTACACTTGACTGAAATATTATACCAGCTGAAAAGCTATAGCATTGTACGGTATAGACTGCTTGAGAGGTTGTGCATTGTATGTGCTATGGGGTTAAGAGGTTTGCAGTGCACAGATAGAGATATTGAAATTTATAACTTTTATAGACAGATATATCTATGTTATATTATTTGTGTTGACATTTAAAGGAATAGATAGATTGCATAGATAAGACAAGTTGATTGATAGATAGATTGACAGAAAGATTGACATAGATAGATAGATGGATAGATAGATAGATAGATAGATAGATAGATAGATAGATAGATAGATAGATAGATAGATAGATTGATTGATTGATTGATTGATTGATTGATTGATTGATTGATTATTGATTGATTGATTGATTGATTGATTATTGATTGATTGATTGATTGATTGATTGTTGATTGTTGATTGATGAGCCCATGTAAGTATTGTCAGTAATATTGTCCCCAGACTCAGAGACTGACAATCACTGAATCACTATGCAGTCTAGGCAGAGGGACAAGAATGGCAATTCACATTTATAACTGAATCTGACCTCAAGTTCACAACCCCAATCCTTTCCCCCAGTGCTAATGAGTACTGATCTCATCATCTGAAATACTGTGAATTTGCCTGTGATCAGAATCTGCTCTTGCTGTCTGCAGTAGCTTTGTACAACCTGCTGAAAGCCATGTAGCAGAAAGCAAAACTGGCCAGACAGCATTGGGGTAATCTCCTGAATCTTGTGTTTTAGCTGCCTGTCCCTCCTCATTGAGTAGCACTGAGTACTCACTCCATGTCACTTTAAGATGAGAATATTCATTGAATAGACAGGAAATCTGGCTGTTCACCATTAATTCCCTTCCTAGCATAATCAGATGAGCTGTGAATTCATTAGGGGGCAGAGGTGGCTCAGTTCCCATGTGGCCCATTCATAGCTGCCCCATAGCCTGTCTCATTGTCTGCCATTGTCATTCACTCCAACTCACAATGAGCCACATTCACAGATCTAGAATTCTGCACAGGGGGTGGCCACTTTTATGTTATTGTCAATATTGTTTGTGATCCCCTGATCGAACTATAGAACACAATCAGCTGTGATTTTCAAGGTTTTATTAAAATACAGCTCTTTACTCAGCTCAGTATGGTCATGGGGTGGTTTTCTTCCCCATGCAGAGGCTCACCAGCTCATATTGCTGGCTCACATTGCTGCATGGTTGGATATATTACTTTGGGTTGTAGAAGTTGATTATTAACTGGTTTCAAGATTACTTTTAATAAGATGCCTATTTAAATATAGAATTGTACATATATATAATGATGTCAATAGTGATGTTTTGTAAGTTTTCCCTTCATTTTCTGGGTGGTCATAATTAAATAGTGCATGAGGTGAGCTGCCCTAAGTAATTTACATGAATTTGCTTTCTTTCTGCTGGCCTCTGCTTGCTAGATGCTTGCATGAGGTTCTGGAAATGGAAGTCGTGTATTAATATAAAATATATAATTTGGGACTGCACAATGGTAAAGGTTGTCATGGGAATAAACCATGCTTAACATGTACAAGAATTTGATATATGGCAAACATACCCACTGCTTTAATTCAGTTTTTATCATGCACAAAACTCATTTGCTGGAAGTAATAGAAATATACAGATTGAACCAACAATGTTTATTTGACACCTTAATTCAGAAGTCATGTCTTGTATATGTCTTATATAATTATAAAGAATTACGAAGAATTATAATAGAATTACATATAAAAACTGTGACCTATAATTAAACTGAATCAAGTGTAGCATGACCAGCATGATTAATATGTCAGTAAGAAATTAGTTCTCTCATTTATATGCATTTATCTGCATTTATGAGAATTTCTATGCTTTGATATATGTATTTATACATTTAGAATAATGCCATACACTACCAAAAGCCCATATATCTTTATATGTCTTGATATTCTGACAATATTCGGTTGCTTTCCTGTTCTTATCTGATTTGTATTGCCCCCTAGGTTGATGCTTAATCAGAAGAATCATTCATGTGTTAATATACAATACTTACCCCTGAGCACAAAGCTGGAAGTGGGCTGGAAGTAGGCTGGAAGTAGGCTGGAACTAGGCTGGAACTGACAATACTCAGGATATACCAGCTCCAGGCTATGTTGTAGACTTGTGTACATGTGAAAGTCCTTAAAGGCAAAACTACATGTATACGAGAAACCTTTGTATATTTGTTGACAGGATTAGGTGGAGTTGAATTGCAAGAATAATGTTGCAGCAATGCTTTAAAATAATACCATTATTGTCCAGGGAAATTAAGATATATGAAAGTTAGACCAGATTCTATAGGGTTGGTACCTGATGGTGTTGTCTAATTAGTCTGCAGTCCAGACAGCTGGCCCCAACTTATTTCTTGGTATACAATTTATTGACGTCAGACCCCAACACAGGTTATGCCGTTTCTTCAATATCCAGAATAGGCTACAATGAATCCAGACTACCCCAGTCAGTCAGTCAGCAGTATGTCAATCAGTCAGTCAAACAATCAAATAATCTATCAAACAATCAAATAATCAATCAATCAATCAATCAATCAATCAATAATCTATCTATCTATCTATCTATCTATCTATCTATCTATCTATCTATCTATCTATCTATCTATCTATCTATCTATCTATATATCTATAGATCTATCTATCTATCTATCTGTCTATCTATCTATCTATCTATCTATCTATCTATCTATCTATCTATCTATCTATCTATCTATCTATCTAGCCAGCACACACCATGCATGGCCACCCCCACAGGCTGTGACACAGCTCTGTTCCATTCAGACAGCCACTTAATCCAAATTGTTGAACAGCTGATCCAAAGCACTTGGTCTGGTCTTGTTGAATGCTGAGTGTGCTGGATCCAGATAAAGCAACTGCACAATTGAAATAAATTGGTTTACAGCACAGAACTAGAAATGCCAATATTTGGCTGACTGTGTGTGGTAGGTCAGTGGCTTTTCTAGTCTATGTGTGAAATTAGCCAGGAGAAGATTGCATTTCAACAATGTTAAAAAGAGTGTTGCTCTGTACAATTTCACTGTAAATTTACACAACTTTGTACTTTATTGGGGGTATTGTTCTAAAACGTATGAACTGGGATTCCAGAAATGTTGATTCCATTGCAGTTTTGATCTTTATAACATATTGTAACTTTTACAGTTTACCCACTGGATGCCTTAATGTTTTCTAAAAGTACCTGTAACATGTGTAAACTGTATTGTAATCATTTTGGTAGTTTTGTAGCTCATTTCACAGTCCTAGTGAACTTACCACCCTTTTAACATAAAAAATAATGTGAAGAGAAAAAAGCATAGAAGTGAATGTAGTCTACATTCCTGTGTGCTGATAAATGCTAATATTGGATTACAATGGAAGACATAGGCACAGAGTGACTCTATTGAGCAGGCTGAAACCAATAGCATTTGTGAATTCAGTTCTGAGATACTGGCTGATTGTATTTCAGGCAAGTTGTAGCAATTCTCTGGCACTTACAGCAGTTCATACAATCATTTTACACCAGTAAGCAGAAGTAGCATCCATTGACATTGTGCACTTGACTAGTTCAGGGTATAGGGTGTCATTTAAAAGGGTTTCTGTATAACTTTTTTTGCTTTTGAAGTTTTTGTTCTTCTTTTTATTTATTTTCCCTCTAAACATGCTAAATTTTAGTAGTCCCTGAGTTTGTTACCTCAACTTGTAAGTTGCTTAGCATTTTGTTATGATGCATCTGCCCCGCTGATCATCAAAATGTCATCAAAGTGTCACCAAAATATCATCTTAATAACTAATAGCAACAATTACAGTAACTACCTGTCATTAAGACCTTATTATTAGAAGTTTTTATCCTCATGGTTGTGCTACCAGAGGATAGCATGAGGCAATGAAGCCATGATATTGATAGGGGTTGTTGAACAATGGCATTTTTGTGATGTTTTTGAGGTCCACCTGCCTTGTGCATGTTTAAGAATGTAACCTGTTATTTTAGGGTATGTTGACATGTTTTGTGGACAGTTATGTTACACCTATTGTAATAATTGACGTTTTGTGATCTTATGCAAGTTTTTCTTCAAGTTCTGTTTGTTTTTAATGCAAATTTTTGCTAAAAATACCAAAAAAACTGAAAATTATGATCTTAAAATAAAAGATGCATCTCTTCAACTTTGTTGTCACCTCCAATTTTCAGTCCCTGTTGTAGCTACACGCACCAAACTTTGCATGTGCTACCGGACTGACATTGCCTTCGTGTGTGTCTCATAAAATGTCACCCAACAGCCTACTGTTTCCTTTAAATCCCCTTTGGAATCACCACCTCTAACAAGAATGGCATCCTTGCCCGATAAAGTAGGTCACAAATGTTATGCCTCAGAAAGTTTATGCAGAGGGCAGCACAGTCTAAGTCAGTCTGCTATACCAAGTGTTTGGGGAACTTTCATTGGCATAACTCACTCAATGGTCATTTCAGCTATAAGTGTGTCATTGACCTCAGCATATTTGATGATACTTCTGGCCTCCACAGTATAATACTGAGCACTGTCACATCACAAAATTCTTAAGCTGATGTACATTTCATTCTTTAGCATTCAAAGTTCATGTTCACATATTTTCGCAAAAATGAAAACCCACATTTCAAATCACAAATATTTAAAACAAACATACAAAAGAAGGTATGGCAGGTTTAAGGGATCCATCCTTATTTTACGATCACAGACACTGTATGCAGTGCTTAGTATAAGTCTCAAAACCAACACAAACTGTGTAAGGCCTTATCAGGGGTCTGTGTTGTAAAAATGTCATCACATTGCACTTTTGCAACCCTCAGTAATTGACACCACATGCAAGGCTGTCACTCAGACTAATTTTCAACCCCAAATGAAAGACACACCCAAACAGGGTTTATTAAAAACTGTTAAGTCATGCTCTAGTTTCTAAAAGTAATTGCAAATCAATTAACATTTACTATGATCCAAACATGACAGGATTATTATTAATTTTCAAAAAATCACATGTAAATTAAATTTTTGTAGAGATTCCACTCAAAATTTCCCATTGTGAATGATATGTGATATGTGTTCAAGATGATATTGCATACAATTCTTATTTTAAAAAAAGTACAAAAAGAATATAATTGGAGGGGGGGGTACTGAGCAGTGAGCACTTAAGAATGCTTATTGCATGTTTTAACACCGATGACACTTTTCATAAGGGGACACAGGTCCAATATTGGGGGGGGGGGGATATTGGGGGGGGGATATTGGGGGGGGGGGGGGTACCTGCCTAAGGTATGACTCCGAAAGTTCACAATTTAGCATCATACTTAGGCCTAGAAGTTTTAGGGAAATTGATATTTCACATGATAAAGCAGTGTCAAGATGGATGGACAGAAGGAGGACAAGGCAATGAGGCGTAGGATGATTCAAACAGCCGTCCAACATAGGCCCAGGTGACCCAGCAAGAGCTGGATTCGAACCCTTGACCCAGCCATCGGCAGTCCAGCACGCTACCACTAGACCAACCCTCCCCCCTAAAGTAGTGTCCAGAGAACAAGCTTTTTCTTGACTTAGTGGGCAACCGCTAATTTCTGGGTGGCAGGGGTTCGATTGTTTTTTTTAAAAATTAAATAATTTCTTTATCAGTAATTGTGGAAAAACAAGTCAATTCTTTCTTGAAAGGTCTATAATATTTGCCTTGTTGGCTGGTGAAAACTTATCTGCCTACCTGAATAAATAAAATAGGTGTATTTCATCAACCTCAACACTGTATTGACTATTTTAGGACATTGCGCAATCAAAATAAATAATTATGTCCCGCATTTCCGAAAGACAAAAATCCCTAACAGAATATCTAATGGTCCCCTCCTGAAGGACTTGTTACAGCTGAGGACACAAAAGTGATTACCTAAATTATACAGTGGGGTAAAGCAGTGGAGAAATTTCAGAGTTTTCCAGCAAGCTCAAGTACTCCAAACAGAAAATATGGCATGAGGTCAAATACTTATTTTCCCCACTGCACAGTTCACACTTAAGAACATGGCTAATTTAATAATGGCACAAGCCATCGGTTGCAAAGAGCCCAACGTGGTGCTGACTAATGATCAGTTTTCAAAATACTAGGGACTTTAATTTATTGCTGGAAAGTTTTTTTGCTCGACAATTTTCCACCCCACATGTCTTTCCCCCCAAAAAATTCCCCACAAAATGTTTTCCAATTTTTTTTTCCAAAATGTTTCCCCCACGATCTCTCCTACGATCTCTCCCTCCCAGCCCCCAAATTTTTTCACACAATTTTTTTTGCCAAAACATGCTAATTATATGAGAATGAATTTTGAGTATATATTATAGCTTTTGTACTGTCATGCTTATTACAGAGATAACAAACATCGCAACTAAAATTTTCAATTATGAATAAATTTGTCTCAACTGCAGTACAGTGGAATGACACTGACTACTCAGTCCAGAGAAACCTGCGCACAGCTCTGTTCTACTGAGTCTTAGTTTGTGATCATATGTGTGGCCGCAGCATGAAAACTTTTCATTGAAAAGGATAAAGAAAAACATCTGTTTTTGGTTTTGGTGAATCAAGGAGCAAAAAACACGAATATTTATGGACTTACAAATTGTTAAGGGCATTTTAGGAGATGGTGTGGAGATAAGCATTTTGGGTGGAAATCGGACTTATTCTAAGCAGTGTATGGAGAAACATATAAATTTCACATTTCCAATGGGACTAATACGCTCCTTTCAGTAATTTCACCTTCAAATTTACAATACAGCTGAAGTGAACAAAACGTGGACTTGCTGTAAGAATCCTACAATGCCCATAATATCAATTACCTGATATGATTTCCTTTCAACAACAAAACACTCAGCAAAATTCTCTCCCACTCTGCCGAAACCATTTCTTTACACTTTCCAGCAAGCTCCATTCTCCTGATCATCCACCTTGCATTTTATGATGATCCATGATATTGTAATCTTGCCTTCAGCACTACCATGCAATGCAAGTATCACGACATTACATTTGTCTAAAATATAAGAATCATTATTTCTTTTGTTCACCTTTTCACCAACTTAAATCTGATCACGTAATATCCAATTATCCAACGGGTATTCTAGTATTAATAATTGTCCAAGTGGCAGATGCTCCACAGGTGTGCTATTAGTAGCAATGAATTGTGACAGTTGATGATATTGTGTTTTGTCTTTTTTGTGTTTTTCCCCATGAAATTTAACCTATATCCCAGAGCAATTAAAGTATCAGTACCAGTAATTATGACGTTAAATGTGGTTCTTGAATATTAGATATATAGATGCGTGCTAAAATTATCGCGATATCAGAAACAAAATGTGGCATTGAGGTTGTTTTTATTATGACAGACAGAATATTGTGTATGTAGGGCAATATTTAGTAAAAACTAAACACACACAAACACCTTTTTATTTTTTTTTCACCTGTCAACCTAAACAGGACATCTCTTCTGCAAAAACCTGCCTGAAATTTTAATGGTCAGCCCATGACCCATAACGTTACAAAGAGGTCAGGAAAGCAACGTTAGTTTTCAGATCATTAGGTAACCATTGTCCATTGCAAAAGCCTGTGCTAATATCACGAAGCTTGTCATACAATAGCAAACACTGTTTTCAGTTTTCATCCTAATGTCTTTTTTGCATGCACAGAGGTAAATGTGCGTTTTTTGGAAGAAAAATAAAAACACCAATTTTTGTTCCACCCCAGCTAATCATAGTGTTAGACCAATTTATGCTACTGGTAATTTAGCAGGTTGTCATAATATTGCTAAAAATTTTGTTCAAAATAGATCACGTAATTTTGACCAAATAAAAAATGTATGATAAATTCCATTTAGGGCTACTGGAATGGTACACAGTGGAATGATGCAATTGAAATTATTGTCATATTTAATTTCTCACGCTAATTATAAATGCAATCTTATACAATATAAACTCTGGGGGTATTTACACTTCAGATTTTAATTTTCCCTTGCTGTCAACACAATTTGCAAATTTATTTGCTTTTGTATTTAATTTTGAAGTATTTCCTGGAGTCCATGTGCCATGAATTTCAAACAGTGTAAATCTAAATAAATCCAAGGTTTTGGTAGCTTATTACAACATGGAAAACGGCTCAAGTGCTGAAAAAATAATTAAATTGAATTAAATGTCCCCAGTCAGTACCTAATAAGACTGTATGTGGGTACTGCCCAAGTTTAAAATATAGTTATCTGTGTATTGTTTGGTTTATGATTGTGATGTATGTCATATATATTATGTCTGTATAATGTGCGTGTTGATGGGTAACTGATAGTTATAGTCCAGGCCTGATCCGCTCAAGGTCTTTTCCTGCATGGGTTCAAATCCCAAATATTTTCAGAAGGCCTTCATGAGCAAAACCCCAGCTGTGCATCATTCAGACGAGATGTTAAGCTGACGGCCCCTTGTATCAGTGTCTGTACTGGGCAAGTAAAATACCCCTCACATTGGGTAACATGTTGAGGACTCCCACTCTCTCCCATCTCATCAAGCAACCTTTGTTGGTGTCCATGTCTGGGGTTAGAGGGCTACACTTTCCAAGCATAAATTATTTAATTGTATATCTTCCCATAGTCTATCTATCTTTCTATCTACACATTATCTTTCTGTTCAGGAGGAAGTATCACATTTTCAGCCACTCACCAGTCAGGGAAATTACCAGCATATGAGGACAATTGCAATTCCAGCCAAGTCCTGGCCCTGACAGGATGATTGAGCATGTTGGGTTGATCAGTTGGGTCTCAGAAGAAAGTCTGATCTCTTTGCAGCCATCCTCACCACACAGCAGCATGTCAGTTGCGGGACTTAATTCCACCCAATTTCACGAAATACCGCAAAGTCATCAGCAGCTGATATGATGACAATTTCCTAATTTCTCTGGAGCCTTCGGGTTCTTTTCCTCATTATGTAATGGATAGGTCTGCCAAAATTCATAGAGTCAGTTGACACTGTGATACAACTTTATACCAAGTTTGGAAGTGATAGTTGCAGTAGTTCTTTTTAAATAGCCAGTCAAAGATGATTTTGAGCACTGCCAAAGTCATGGCTAGGCCATGACACTGTGAGAGTGTCATGGGAGGGTGATGACAGTGCTAGGGTGATTGTCATGTGGGGCTGAGGACATTAATTGTCATCAGCTGGTGATAATTTCCCTTACTGCTCACTGTCAGTCAGACACTAATATATATAATGCAGGTTTCTGATGTACAAAATTTTTAAAACGCAAATTATGCAAGCAACTGATTTTAATTTAAGCTACTCGGTTACTGTTGCAAGTGCTTGACCAGGGAGCATAGCAAATTGCACAATGGTCATCCTCAGTGCCTCAGCATTCAGTGACAGTATACACTGATTTTTTGCCCTAAAGGGGTGAAAAGTTAACAAAGGGTAAAAGCAGTTACCCTGTTCTATAGGGGTGGAGCCTAAAGGGCAAATACCACGAATTATCCCCTCAACTTAGAGAGGCTAAAAATGGGTTGTTAGGCATGAACTCCTTGATAAGAGAGAAACTCAAAAAAGCGTTAAAATGCTGCACAGATCTTAACAGATATTTTGGACATGGTTAACAATGCCAAAATACCTACCCTTGTCATATAGGGGTTACTTGAACTTGGTTCATATTTTGGGCAACTTGTAACTTGATTCATGGAAGTCCTTCAGATCATCATTGAATTTTTGAAATGTTGAAAAACCTTGAACTTGTAAACTTGTGATATGTCCCAACTTTCGAGAGAAGAATTTAATTTCCTGCTCCATTGCTTGATTTCACACATCTGTGGCATTTTGTATAGCAGTAAAATCACTTTGGAAACTTGTAATCATGGGCACTGTGGCAAAACTGGACGAGGGTAACTGAGTTACCCTCGTCTCAATTTCTCAAAATTAATTGAAAAAACTAGGTCATCCCATTGGATCCCATGTTAAAGAAGGACGAAGGTAACTGGTTTTCTCGAAATTGAATGACTAAGGTAACTGTGATTGATGACGAGGGTAACTGCTTGTAAATAATGCATTGAAACCTAGTTTTACATGCTATTTATAACTGTAAAATTAACTAAATTAACAACTAATAAATTGGCAGTATTTCTCTACAAAAATATTTAACAAGATTCAATCGTTTTTAATGCCATCAAAAGCCTTTTTTCCTTTTAGAAAGCAAATAATCTGGGGCTTTCTTTCCTGGAGTAATATGTTTGAATAAAGCCCCCCTCTGCTCCCCCCCCCCCACCCAGAATAAAGGCCCAGGCTACCAGGTTGGTGCCTGAGCTGTGCAAACAAAAATAATGACCCTTGAATAGAGGCTCCAATTAAGTTCATAATTTTTTAGCTAATTCAGCAGCACTCAGAATTTACTGAGAAGTTCCTGTCAGTCGTTTTCTTCTGGTATTAAAAAACAATGGAGTCCCCCCGCCCACCTTGAATACAGGCCCGTTAAACAGACCTCTCAAACTGCTTGAACGTCTTCTAAAAAGATGTAAGGGGGCATCTTATCTAGTAAATTTGGTCGATTTTTTGTTGGAGGAAGGGGGGATGAGTGAAAGGAGAAAGGGAGAAGGAGAAGGGAGAAGGGCTGAAGGGCTGAAGGGGAGAAGGGGAGAAGGGGAGAAGAAGGGGAGAAGGGGAGAAGGGGAGAAGGGGAGGACCTGGAGAAGGGGAGAAGGGAGTACCTGGAGAAGGGGAGAAGGGAGGAGAGGAGAAGAGAGGAGAGGAGAAGGGAGGAGAGGAGAAGGCAGGAAGAATGATTCAGTCACAAAATTTTATATAACTAGTAGACATTACATAAAATGCCCAGGGGCGTATTTAGAAATGGCCTTGGGGATACAATGGGGGAATAGGCCTACAGGATGATTTGTGGCTTTTCTTATCTTTTCCATGTTCAATTTGTTCATTTTCTTGAACCGAAAATGTCCATTAAATTACATCTTGTACGTGCATGCACCTTCAGAATTAAATGCATTCTTTAAACACTTGTATTTTGTAGACTGTAGCAAGCTCTTCCAACATTCGTCTTACAATAGAGGTGGTAAAAAACTCAATCCAAGACTGTCTTGCAGACCTTATGTCATGATTGTTGCAGTTTAAGATCCAGTATTATGGAACAAACTACTGGGGTGAGCCATCAAAGTTGCTATATTACGGTTGCTAGTTCTGCTTGTAAACATGGACTCATATAGAATCACCCAAATCCCCCGCCCCCCACGCAGCTCCCCGAGAAGGAGCTTTAAATTGTAAATATGTACATACTGTATATTTTAAAACATTTATTACACATCAATCTTTAGATTGATGCATTATCATCTGCTCTTTGCCTGCACATCCGTCCGATTTTCAACACACCTCCGTCCGAACAAACTGTGAATTTTAAACTAACATTCCGATCTGGATAAAGAGGTCTATGCCAAGACCTGCGTCCACTATTCACTTGATACTTGCTACTAAGATTTTTAAACTTATTTTCGTATAAGAAATATACTCTGAGAATCTTTTAAAATGGATCACAAAGTGATGGGACACCATGGGTAGTATTTTGTGTACAAGGGTAACTCTTAATCAGCATATCCCGTTAAGCCAAAACAACAATAAAAATCTATAGTATTTACATATTTTTGTCTAACATTTTATGCACATGCATAACTTATTTTGCTTTTTAACATGTTTAAACTGCAGTCAGAATAAAAAATAACGTGCAAGCACTTTAACAGCGGCTTGTAGATAGACTTTGTATCTATCTATCTATCTATCTATCTATCTATCTATCTATCTATCTATCTATCTAGCTATCTATCTATCTATCTATCTATCTATCTATCTATCTATCTATCTACATACATGTATATCCTCCCTCCCTTCCTATCCTTCCTCACTTCTTCCCCCTCCCTTTTTTCCTTCCTAGTTTCCTTCCTTTTTTTGTTCCTTTTTTCCTTATTTCTTCATTCCTTCCTTGATGCCTTCCTTCATTCCTTCCTTCCTTCACACCTTCCTTCCTTTAACCCTTATTTCATTCTTTCCATTGAATCTGCAAACATTGGATCTGACTGCTGCTGTTGGTGCTTGTTTCACTGCAGCTGGTCATTTGAAATTTGCGCCAAAAACGAACATTTTGGTTTCGTAAATAAAAAGTTTAATGTCACAGAAGTTTACCAAAAGTTGATGGAAGCAAGATAAAATTATATTGAGACTGTATACTAAGTTTCAAAGTGATAGGTGAAATAGTGCGACCTCCAATATGGTCAGAAGCTTACCGAAAATTCCTCCTGTAATACAGGCTGCAAGCAGCTGTAAAAAACGAATAAAAGTCATATTTCAAGGTCAACAGGGATTAGAAACAAAGAATACAAGTCTCAGATGTATGTGGCAAAACAAAAATAGAGGTTTGTGTTGAATGCTTGAATAATAGTTATTGTACCTTTTGTGATGGTATGGGTAGGTCCTGTTGTCTATTCTCTTTGAGTTTATGGATATTAATTTTGAGTGAAAAGGGGACAACTACCCTCGTCACAGCAACAAGCATGTACACAGTTACCCTCGTCTCGAGGTTCAGTTACCCTCGTCATTTCGGAGGCGCTTTAAGCCATTTCTAGAATCTTACAGCCTGAATCAGCACTTGCCCTTTCTTGTAATGTTATTTTCGATTGCTGACAATGGTCATACACCATTTGAATAACTTGTAAAATCACTAATAAGCTCATATTCATGATTACATAATATTTAAGGCTATTTTGGAGACGAGGGTAACTCAGTTACCCTCGTCCAGTTTTGCCACAGTGATGGGGCTCACGTGGAACATTTCATGAAAGCCTTCATTATGCTGATGTGTTTATTTGCTAAAAAGAGAAAAACTAAACTTAGATATTTTTCCAGTAAAAACAGTTTACAGATGAAATGATCTGAATGCATGTAAAGATCAAAGACGAGCCGTCTTTTCAAGAATTTTTAGTTTTAGATCGATGTTTGACTTCTTCAAACTTCGTCTGCTCACTTTTTGGCGGGAAAAAATCATGCTCGTCTGCTTCACACGCACATGGCACGATTATGATGAATTATGATCATCTTTGCCTGTTCCAAAATCAATCTCAAGCAAATTGCACAAAGCTTATGCCCCGTATATGCCTATACATGGGTTAGGCCTCTGGCTGAACCTTTGTGAGGTCTTGTATGACCTTACCTAATGAAAAGGAAACAAGATAGATAGATAGATATGGCTGGTGCCGCCTTTTGAGCGAGTCCTGGGCACTCACAATGGTTGATTGATGAAATGAGAGAGAGTGGGAGCCCTCATCATGTCAGACATATAACCCATATGAGGGATCAGAGGTATCTTCAACTTGCCAAGCATAGACACTGAACAAGGGGCAACCAATATAATGTTTCATCCTAACAGGGACAGTTTAGCTGTCCCTGATCCGAATGACATCCAGCTGGAATATTGCTCATGAAGGTCCTCTGAAAAATGTTGGGCACCAACCCAGTAGAACCCATGCAGGCACAGACAAGGATTCTTTAAAACCACCCAAGAGTCCAAGACATCTTGACCAATACTTGTAATGTGATATATTCAATTCAATATTCAATATATATTGATTGCATTGTGAACATGACATGATTCTCTTTCAACCACAGATCAATGACCTGCATGTATCAAATCTTGCACCACCCTAATTAAAATGTAAACAAACATAAACACTTACAGATATCCATGTCAAAAGAGATAAATTTGGGTCTTGTGTGACATGCTAAATTGCAAATGCTATGAAACAGGTGATCGTCCTGGTCAAGCCATTGAGAGTTTATTGGGTCAGTTTATTGGGTCATACTATTAGTCATTGGTTCTTTGTCCAATTAGATGACAAAAATAGATAAATTTTAGAAAAAAAAAATCAAGGAATTACAAAAGAGATCCAGTACTGACAGGCTGAGAAAAAGTTAGACCCAAAAGAAAAACTCGTGAACATGGGTGTGAAAAGTAAACTCTAGTAACGAGTTGTTTGACAGAAAACAAGAAAAAGCATGAAAATAAAAAAGGAGGAAAACAGTTGTGTTTGCCATGGAAGCGTGCCTCTTTGTCTTTGGTAAAGAAACGTGAATCGAATTTAGAACCAAAAGGCACGAAATCACGTTCTGGGAAAAGCATGAAAATGCTAATTCTGGAAAAATGTTAAAATGAGGACTGAAATAGAAGGAAATAGGAGATAAATTGTGAAATTATTATTGATTAGCATCTTAATTGCCCATTGGCCCTCCTTTTTAATTTGCTGTTTGTTTAGAACTTTTCTGACAAGTCGAATACTATCGTCAGATTTCGAGAACTTTTAAAAATGCTGATTTATAGTCAAAGTTAGATCTTATTCATTTAGTTAAACTTTCCTGATTGTTGTACTGATCACCTGTTACAAGTTATGATGTGTATATACCTACTAGTAGTTTATGTACAGCTTGGTTTCTTTCTTTTTCAGCTCTTGATGGCAACTCATCTACCGTCAAGAAACAGATTTTCGAGCTTCTGTCAGAGCTGTGCAGGTATTCCAGTGAAGGATACAAAAGGTCCTTGGGTGCTCTGCAGCAATATAAGGTAGGCAGAATTGCATTATATTATATTATTGTTTTCTTTATTATCACTGCAGTTCAGCTTGCTGAAGCAGTGATATAGTTTTCCTTGGAAAGAAAACTTACACACTTTGGAAATTTCTTGACAGTGCTGCTTCACCCTACAGTCACTTACAAGGTTCCCCTTTCAATATCTTTCCCAAGATGCCGCCTTTCAATGTGTAGGCTTGCAAAATGCATTGTCAGTAACTTCACTTTTCCATAAATGGCTAAAAATGTTGTGATTTTCCTGAATATTTCTCCACTGTCATTTCGTCCATGGTCCTAATTCCGCCCCCTCCTTATTGGTGCACCCCCTCTTTAGCGCTGCCAGTCATCAATAATTAAGGGAATTAAGGGGAGCGTGGAGTCTTGCCTTGCCCTGCCACCTGTGGTGAAATTTGGAAATATTTTTGACGGAGAAAATCTGGGCTTGGCTACAAAATTGAGAAGCCAACTTCAAATGGCCAGTGCAACATTATTTCCCGACAGATCCTTCTTTAACTTTGGATTCAGATAGTATGGAACCTAAATTTTCGATTGAGGGATGATACAACTCTGTATCTTGATTAAAAGTGGCAGAAAAAAAAGTCTTTTTACCTCAATCTTACAATCGCGCCAGGCCAAACCTATGAATTGCTAGGTCTTAGGCCAAGCCTATTATGGTTATGGTGGGACAACTGCTTCTCTCCAAGAATGACAATATTGTAATGTTGTAGTTTCCAAGACTGTCACTTACCCTTGAGTCAGTGAGTGATTATGTTGCTAACTGTCATTAGGTCTAATTGCCATCAAATTTGACCATTCAAGTCATGGAGCCATACAAATGATAATTTGAGTTGCAGTGTGAGGTGCAGGTATTTAGAGTAATGTCTGAAGTACACATATGACAATTGAAAACTTTATTTCTGAGAAATGTCTACTATAAAGTCGTGAATAATATCAATCACAAAATGCCTTCTGACTCCTGAATTGGTCTTATAGCAAATTTTATTCTTTCAGGGTTCATATCAGCTTTGAACAAACGTATATCATTTTTGCAAAATATTGAAAATTAAAAACTTTTTTCTTTCCTTTGTGGGGCAGAGTTCTGAAATGGCTACACCTACAGTTATGAAAATTTACCATATACGAGGTTTTTTCCAAAAGTTCTGTCCAACCTGCCATAAGTTTAGAAATATTTAATACAGAAGCATGATATTTCGGTCAGATAAAATTGGAGTAATTTGCAAATGATCCTGAAAAAATCAGATCATAGAAACAAAAATAAATGGTTAATTTGTTGCCATGGAAACCAAAAGTCATGAAATGCGGCCCAGGGCACTATTAGGGACACATATTCATTATATCTTGTCAAAAACTGTAATTTTTACCAGGGTTACAGGACAAGAAACATATTAAAAATAATCCCTAACATTTCACAAATTCTTGTAATAATGAACTTGACACTGAGTACATTTCCTATAACCTTATATCCCTTAAAAAATCAATGCATCATAGTCCTTATATTAAGATCACAGTTGGTGTTTCGCAGACTTTTTGTTCTTTACGACGGGTTTTCCATAAGTTCTGTCCAGCCTGTCACAACTTTTGCTAGATTTTAAATATAAAAATGATATTTGGGTCAGTTGATATTGAGATAATTTGCAAATGATCCCCAAAAAATCAGATCATGGAAGTAAAAATAAATTGTTGATTTGTTGCTATGGAAACAAAAAGTCATGAAATGCGACCGACAGCAAATACTTGACATATCGTGTAAAATATGTAATTATTACAAGAGATATAGAAAAGAATTTTTCCAAAACATTCATAGTCATTTCACAACTTCCAAAAATAATGACTGGGACCTTGTAAATACCTTTTCTCATAATTTCTATCCATTTGTAAGTATGATACCTGAGTCTTCATGTTAAGGTCAGTTTTGGCATTTTCCAGTCTTCTTTTCCTAGGTTTTCTATTGTGTCTTCTCTTCATTCAGAAAAAGTTTGTACAATTTTTAATTGGCTCTGTCGCTCATACTGTCTTCCTTGTATGTATGATAAAAGGTTCTTACACTCTCTGCTAGTTTTATCCAATTGAAATGAAAAAATGTAACAGGTACATATGATGTCATCCATATCCAGAAAATTGCTCATCTCTCAAAAAACTGACAAACTGCATGAGTGATGGTAGAGTAACTGAGATGTAACAAAACTACCAGTTTCCATTGTTATTAATGATTTTACTATTAACTGATAATATTTCATGAAAAAAATTAAGAATATACTTCAATTCAATATGTAAAGACACAGATAATGCAAGCAGGTGTTCAGTTCGTTTTAAGTTAGATCTACAAAGTCTGGGCCGCATTTCATGACTTCTGGTTTCCATGGCAACAGATTAAGCATTTATTTTTAATTTTATGATCTGATTTTTTAGGAGTTATTTGCAAATAACGTCAATATTATCTGACCCAAATATCATGTTTCTACATCAAATCTAGCAAAAGTTATGACTAGATGGACAGAACTTATGGAAAACCCCTCGTATATTGTGTTAAATACCCTAGATGCGCCTTTTGGAGTCTAAATGCTGTGACAAAAATACATCAAAGCGAATTCATAAAAACTGTGCAAAAAATCTGTTTTTTTTCCCCTATACTAGCTATGCTTCCAATATGGGGGGGGGCACCTGCCCCCCGTGCCCCCATACCCCCCCCCCCCCCATAGGGACGCCACTGGGCTTCCTCCAAAAAGGCGTGTACTGTAAAATAACTGCAGTGAATCACACACTGCAAGCAGTTTGTATAAGTAACACTGCACCTAATTGCTGCCGTGTGTACCGTGCCAATCAGTGTTACGTACACTTTTCCTATGCCCCTATCATGTTGACCTCTAGTTGTCTAATGTATAGCTATAGAGATGGAGATCTGGGATCTGAGAATCTGTGGAAGTTGGACAACATCCAAATTGTGTTGATTCTGCAATATTTACATCTATGGAGAAATTGGAGATATTCAATTCCAAGATGTACTAAACATTGTACTGCAGCCAAGAGGAAGGATAAGGGTTGCTCGAGAAATGCTACAAATTTTTATTTCAGATATTGCCATGGGAAATTCAAATTATAATAAACTTTTCCTCCATGTAAATAAGTCTGCCCTCCATGGACCATGGGAGCATATACTTCAAATTGCTAAAATGTTGTTTCACCTTGTATTTCTTTATATTATATATTCGTATCTGCTTATCAGATCTCAAGATTTTTAAGTAATTTTATTTCTCACACAAAATATATCATGTATATAAACATAAATGTTTGTGGGATTATTGATCAAGGCTATATTAATGGCGACTCAATGGATAGGATGTATTGATGGGGAGTTTTCCTATCAAATATGCTATGAAATCCGGTGTACTTTAAAACTGGTCTTTGGAGTCACCTCTCATCCAGATTCCTCTCCTGAACTCTCAGATTATCAGAGGTGGACATCAAAGCAATTGATGAGTTGTGACTCTCCCAGCATCTGATGCACAGTTATGACTGCTGCCATCACAGAATGGAACACTTTGAACACTTCTAGAACGCCCTCCAGCGTTCTATGACGTTCTGTGATGACTTTGAAGTTCCCTGTGAAGTTACGCAGCCTTTCAGTGGACTATACCATTGCGATACACCTCCAAGGCATGATATGTTCATCATATTGTGTATATCAGTGTATTTGGGTGTAATTATATTTTTCACCTGTGTTCCTCCATAGTTTCAGACATACATTACTATGTGTCATATATGAGTGATATATATCACTTGTGTGGTATTGAATCTGTTTGGTTATGACAATGTCCATAGTTCTTACTGTTTCATTTAGGATGGTAGTGAGTGACCGTTTCATTTAGGATGATACTGAGTGTCTCCAGTTATGCATATTAAGTTTCATTTAGGATGGCAGTGGATGAATGTCAGACATATGACAGTATTTCGTTTAGGATGGTTGTGAATCTGGGTTTTTCAGTAGTCAGATATTGTTTATGAAATGCATGATGTATGGTGCAAAAGTTACTCCAGGATGCCATACATATTTAGTATAATTTACAGATTTTTCAGGTTTCTGTTGGATTTCAGTATAAGAGACTCTCTCTTTCTTTTCATGACCATCAGTTTTGAAGTTGTCTAAAATCCCAGAGTTCACAAATCACAAAAAGTGGATAATTCAGTCATTCTTCTGAAGATGTGCTATTTATTGGTGTCAGTTGCATAACACAAACACAATTTGTGTGTTGTTGTTTATGGTGTAAAGTGCAGATGTTGTGTTCTTGCATGGTGTGCACTGGGAGCATCTTCTGAGCTAAACATCTATTTGCAGATTCTGGCCACGATTTAATACAGGATAGCTGTGTTTGCAGTGGGGATGTTTAGGGAAGAGGCTAGCAAAAAAACAGAGTGTAACACAGGAGTTATTTTCATCATCAAGACCCCCCTTGTCTGAGGGTGCTACCTCTTTAAACTCATCCTAGTTGTTAAATACAATATATACACACATTGTGTCACAGATCCTCATATAAAACTCCAGTTGTTTCTCATTGAAAACAAAGGTCAGGAAGATCTGTGCTTTAGCTTTGCAGGGGGTGCTGAGATTTGTGACTGGGACAGCCCAACTCTTCCTCTGTCGAAATTTTGACTGTCATCAAAGAGAACTTTGCACAACTTTGCTGTAGTTGGTAATTAATTACTTTGTTTTGCTTGTCACAGTTGAGTTTTGCTGTGCTGTGCGCATCTGGAGAGAAAGTTTGTTTAGTTGTAAAAAGGTTTATCTCAAAAGGATGGTCCAAGAACATGAACATTGTCCTGATCCTAAATATAGTTTCCAGAATATTTTGACCTCCCTGAACTGAAAAAAAAAAGGTCATGATTTGATTAATGGCACCTGGAAGTAGGTTATTCAATTGAATATATGAGGTGAGATAGATGGGTGTATCTGTGCAAACTTCAAAGGACTGTTACTTCCACCAGAGACAATAATACTAGTTAGGGAGTGAAAGTTGTAGTCTCATCCAAATGACACTTATACGAAAAAGTTGGCTATAAAAGACTTACATGGCCTACTTTAGAGCAAGCAAGGATGCAAGTGTCTGCCAGATTTAAAAAAAAAAGCTTGAGGTTTAATATTCCATAATGAGTCTATTCTAAAATTAGAAATCTAACATCTTAAGAGTACCTGTTATTATCTGTTAACACCTGAAATTACAATTGTATACTAGTAATTATAAAATTACTGATGTAGACTTTGACAGATGTCTGATTCAGCTCTTTTATTCTCCACATTCTATAAAATACACATATCCTTTTGCCCTGTGATTATGACCTGCAAAGATGCAACAAAAACACTTGCTCCGACAGCTCGCACATGCCACCTCAACAGTTTATGGAAGGTCCTCTGCACTTCAAAAGTCACCGAACAATTCATTAAGTCTTTAACAATATGTTTAAGCAGAATACCCTCGATGATATACCCTCAAGAGGGAAGAGAAAAACGAGTTATTTCCTTACTTCAAAGAGTTTGAAACACAAACAAGGAAACAGCTTATTACCTAATGCTACATGAGCCCCTTAGATGTGACATAGCAGATTCCTGAGACCCAGGGAGACCAGTGAGACCCAGGGAGAGTACATTACAAACCATATTACATAAACAATGAAGAAGGTGATGGGAATACCTGATTAAAGGTTTCTACACTCACAGTCAAGTGTGAACTTATGCATGATATCAATTTGCATGAATGAAAATGAAATATTGGAGCTTTTTATGGTAATTGCATAAATGAAATAGGTGAGATTTTCAGTGAATTTCTTAATTTCATGAATGAGATAATCATGACTTACAGCAAGATTTATGATGGGGCCTAGTTAATTCTGAATCTTTCATAATGAAATAACTACATGGGTGTTTGAGGCAAGAGTTACATTTTGTATTTATTTACATGATTTTACAGTAACAGTGCAGGAAATCATTGAAATGTCACTCAAAAAATCAGAGAACTGTAATTTCTGTCTGGGACTAATTGAAAATACACACACTTTTGCTACTTCTCACTAGACAATTGCCCCACTGGGGCAGTTGCTAACCGTACGTTAGTATGTTTAATTACATGGGCAGTTTATGTTATCTTTGATCTTAAATAATTATAAGTTAACAAGATAAAGAAACTTACCATAACTTACTAAATAATAACTAGATATACATTTATACTTTCAACCAGCAGCTTCCTTTAAGAGGACCTTTAGAATATATCATGAAGTTGGTATTTGTCTCCTAAAACTGGTTTTTGATACAATTTTAGTATGTTTAATTGCTGGGTGTACTTGCGTAATCACTGGTCATAAACAATCATAAGTTAGAAAGACATAAAAAGGCAACAAATTATTAATGTTGGTGGAGGGATGTCCTCCAAACTCGTAATTATGCATATTTTGGAAAATGAAGTTGATGAACAAACACACAAGTGACACAACATAGAAGTTTCAATTAAGTCTGGCATGGTAATTGTGTAAGAATGATATTAATAGCACATACATGTAGTCATGGTATGGTTGTCCCATTCAGGATAGATTGATGCTGCATTTGAGGTGCAATAAATAACTTGAAATGGGGAGGCAAAATGAAATTAAATTATATGGATGACTTTCAAAACTCTAATTTTTACTTTGACTTTTCTGAAAACTTCAAAATTAATTTACAACTGCGATTAGCTGTGAAGTAGAATGAAGAAGAGTCACAAGTCACCCAGAAGATTAAATAGGAACTTCGATGAATCGAAGTTTAAACTATTATTCCGATGCGATCCTTTCTGATTTATTTGAGAAATGAAAAAAAGTACAATAGTCTTCTCATTTCATTGGTTCCATTGAAGTGGTATTGGATGTCTGTTTTGAAGCAGAAACAATTTGATGAGTGCTTAAAGTTCATTGAATGAAGTCTGAAGTTTATTGGATTTTGGAGTCAGTCTTGTGGCTATTTTTCCACCTCTAAAGTCCTGTTAAAAGCAAATGGATTGTTACATAATTGGGGTAAAATTCACCACTTCCTGGGGGCTGAACATCTGCAATGGGTGTCACCCAGGATTAGGTGCAAGCTCCGATGACCCCTGTGACGTCATACAAGAGTTCTGACGTCACAAAACGCTGACAGACAGTTCTAACGGAGTGTTCTTTAATCCGCAGTGGAATGTGTCCCCGGGCTAAGCAGGCCTCCTGATTCCGGAGAGGGTCTCTGAAATGCTGGCATTTTTGTCAATCCAACATTAAAATTTGGGCAAAAACTGGTAGAAATCTACAAGACATGAAGAAAAGATGTGTAAAAAAGGAAAAGTGTAGTGGTTAAGAAATGGAAATGTAGCCTTAAGATCTAGGAATATTGCTCATTGACATTCCTCATAGAATTCTGCATCTCTAGAAATGCATTGGATTTTGAAGACTTATGTGTGACTCTGCAAGCTGGGTGGTAGCTAGGAAACTTGGAAAAGAAAGGAAGGACAGGATAGAAAACCAAACAAGTTAACCCTCTACAAAGATATTGATGGTGAAAACCAAGAAATAGGCTATCTTGCTTGTCACGACCAATTAATTGGTGTTATGATCATGGTTGTAACACACCCGGGTGACACACAACATCTTGGTAGAGAGATTATCATCTTGGTTGTCACACACAACATCTTGGTAGAGAGAATATTATCTTGGTTGTCACACACAACATCTTGGTAGAGAGATTATTATCTTGGTTATCACACACAACATCTTGGTAGAGAGAATATTATCTTGGTTGTCACACACAACATCTTGGTAGAGAGAATATTATCTTGGTTGTCACACACAACATCTTGGTAGAGAGATTATTATCTTGGTTATCACACAGAAATTTTTGACAGAGGGATTATTTTCTTGGTTGTCACACTGACTCACATGCAACATCGTTGCAGAGAGATTATCATTGTTACACAGAACATTTTGGTTGAGAGTTTTTTGTCTTGGTTGTCACACACTATATCTTGTAAACAAAGTTCTCAACCTTATTAACCCAATTATGAGTTAACCCATTAACACCTGAATTGTGCTTACTCAGAGCTTTTTGTCAGCTTGATTATCCAGAGACCATTTTCCACAGGTTTATGGCTTGGGTAGCACTTTGTAGAGCTGTGTGCTCAATGCCAGCCCCTGATCAGATACACTACAGATCGATGCCTTGGTGCCATAACTGCTACACTGGCTGACAATGACTGTGGTGGGATAAGCTTATGGGGAATTTAGTCAGCTCACAGATGGCCTGCTTCATTATAGCATCATTAGAACCAAGGACAAAATCACGTTAATTCCACGTTATAGCCTCAGTAGCAGAAGCCAGTAGAGTAGTGTAACCTTCAGATCAATCCAGAGGTTAGGGGGTCAAGTTTAACACTGGCAATGGCATGCACAATTGGATCATCTGAACAAAAATATAGCAAAAACACAGTCAGTGGAATTGCTATGTCTGTCCAGCTGAACATTGTAGGTTGCAATTTAAATGTGATCGACCAATTCATCTCACTCACACATGAAATCAAGCCATCATGCAGACTCATGCCACAGATCTGAGTTCAACTGTCCATGCTGAACTGCACGATATATACACCAGGGAGAACAGGGTTGTACATGAATCTGTCTGCTTTTGATATAGAAGAATAACAATCATATTGGAATTTACCAAATATGGCTGGATTACACGGTCCCAGGTTCGATTCAAGCTGGTTGGGTTGTATTTTCCCCGTGTTATCCTGAAGGACAGCGAAGAAACTGAAATGCAGAACGCAGACCGAAAGAATCAAGTTTAGAAATTTGAAGAATACACATTATAATTATTATAAAATATATAATTATAGCCTGTTTGATGTATGACAACATTAATTTGTATCATAAGGTCTTTCTCAGTCTGAGAACTGCCTCATGTGCACTTAGAAGGAATGTACTTTAGTACTAGGACGTAGCAGATCTCTTCATTGACACAAGAAAATCACTAGGAATAGCATGTCTTTTGTGTTGACTTTTTTGTTTCTTTATTTGTAAGTTTTATTGTCAGACTCCTCGACACTCCTCAGCATGCACAGGGCTGTGTAGAATGCATTGAGCCTCATTATGGAGGAAAAACAAGTCTTAAGTCAGTGTGTGGAATTTGAATGAAACACTTATAACTTTTAGTTCTTCCATAGTTCTTCCAGTAATTGCCAGAATGCTAGAATATTGACACAACGTGGACGTCTGTGGGAGGACCCATCTCTTGTGTGTCTGTGGAAGTGTCAAAAACTGGCCCAACATGCTGAGGGCACCTTGGGTCCTTTGGGCACGTTGTACAAACTGTTAAAAATCTCGTGTTTCTTAAAACACGTCTGACCACTTATTGTGATTTTCTCTAAAGAAGGTATTGGACTTCAGTAACTGGGTTGAAATTCTACACCTTTTAGTTTATACAAAACTTTAACTAGGCTTGGTTTTAAGGGCATTATGTCTGAAGGATTGAGGACTTGAGGGTTGGGGTTAAATAAAATTTTGTTTTTAGGAAACTTAAGTATAACTTAACAAACTGTAGATTGCCTTAAAATAGACTTAATATATTATTTGCAGACAAAGCACAATCAGATATAGATGTTTTCCACTCATCTATATGCATTCAGTTGAGATGCACAAAGTAAGATAAAAAGAAGATACCCCAGGGATCCTTAGGATTGTTTCATCAGGAGAGGATTTGTCCACTCAAGTATGAAATGCACTTTGGATAAATCCCTGATATTAAACATATCTTCTTTCTATCCAACCATGTACATTGATGTACCTCATTGTAATTCAGATTATCTGCATGATCAGCTGTGATGGGTAGATGTGCCAGGGGAAATCAAATTTTGTTAAAACTCCTATGAGTTTGAAGACGACCTTTAAATGTTATTAGTATCTGATATTAAAGTCATGAACTAATTTTGAAACCCAGTCTTTTTACAAATGAGTCAGCATTTCTGTATTAGAGTTAGAGTTATTTTATTTATAGATGCATAATGTACTTACAATGAACCTCAGATAATTTCATACAGTAGACGTGATAGTTTTACAACAAACAAATGCATCAAAGGGTAACAGCGGAGTTACTAGTAACTATAAGAATGCTGCCCCTACTTCTAATAAGTAAATTAATTATAAATCTTAAATAAATAGAACAAGATTGATGAAATGAAAATGAGGATGATCATGGATATGGATTGTAATCTTATATGATGAAGTATTTGACTCATGTCCTCCCTATATTACTCATGGATACTGAATTATGTGGAAAATCTCTGCATCATAACATGTTGTTTGTTCCTTTGTGATTGTTACAAAAAGCACAAAATGTTGACATAATTTGTTTGGCCACTTGCAACGTTTAATCAAATGGACATATTTTGCTGGTTTTGTGACAGCCCAGGCCTGGTACAGAGAATCTCTGGGAATTATGATCACTGTGCTGTGTGTAGTGCATTTGGAATTCTGGATTTTTACCTCATCTAATATCATGCATATTTAAAGAGAAAAATCAGGGTGAATGCTATTAAATGCCATATGGAAATGGGCCGCATTAATTCAGTTTTTTTGCATGAGTATTTTTACCAAATTTTAATGTACATAAACGATACTACGTATATACGAGTAGATTCAGAATGTGGTCATGTATCGCTACATTCTCTTGCATGAGAACTCAACTGGAAATATTTGATATTAATATTTCACCCTTTATATAAATCTTATTAGATATAGAAATTAAGTGAGCTATTCAATGCTAAAAGGCAACTACCTGATAGTACATATGGTTGCCTCATTGGCATATGAATCGAAGTCTGAAGAAACCTGCATGACGTCCCTTCTTGTGCACTTCTTTTGGTGTTTTATTAATATTTTAAAAAGATTTATGAGTTATTAATTTTGAGACTTTTTCATTTGCCAAGTTCTTCTCATTCTAGACTTATATAGAGATGGCTGAGGTTGCTTGGCTTACCATGTGTCAGAAATGTGCTGCAGGCCAAATTTGTTTGTGGGCTGCTTTGGTTAACACCATATATATTCACTGCGACATAATTGCTTTGGTGTCCTTTTAATATTTACATAATAAACCTTCAGAAAATGTCTCTGCTGACACCCAGAAGCATTAAACCCAATCAACACCTGCTTCCATACACCAGAGCAACATCACAGGATCAAAGACTTGGCGAGAGTCAATGAAAGGAAACATAATGCTGAGATAGTTGCTTGTAAAAGGCAATTTAAATTCAAAAGAGAATAATTTGTCTCATTTAGTGGCAATTTTATTTTACCTTCCAAGAAAGTAGCAACTATGGTCCATTTCTTTTCTCACTTATCATTAGACAGGTAGACTTAAAGATAAATAGATAGATGGATAGAAAGATAGAAGATAGAAAGATAGAAATATAGAAAGATAGATAGATAGATTGACTGATTGATAGATAGGGAGTCAGACAGAGAGATAGTTGATAGACAGATGAGTGGTTAGTTTTGACAGGTCTAGATACTAAGATAGACAGAACTGAACACATGGAGTAAACAAATATAGGCCTATGGGACTTTTCACTTTGTGGGCCCTGACTTCAAAGCAAATCAGAGTTTGGTGATCAACTGTAGTACAACAGTAGTGGTCGTTAAGTGTCCTTCTTAGTGACAAAAGTGACACTTGGAAGTTGTAAAAATAGACATTAAAGTCTCCCATCAATGCTACTCTTAAATTCTCCTGTTGTTGGATCGAATGCTCTAGCCTGATCTGATCTTCAGGTAAAATCAATAGTATGCGACTGAGACCGGTAAATGTGTTTTGACACAAGGAATGTCAATGTCACTTTTTTATGACTAAATGAAAAATTGTTAAAATTTACTTTGATTTTAGATCTTTCAATATTCAGTATTGTTTCTGTTCAATAAATTACTTGGTCTGTCAGTGTACAGTACACAATACATAATTTAAATGATTTAGTGGGTGTTTCTTGCAAAATCATGAGGTTGCAGGGCATTATAAATCTAAATGGTTTTTTGTCCTTAGTAGTTAAATGAATATGTCTAACATTTCTCGTGTTATTGAATGTGCTGTGAGATTGCTAGAAGGGTTTACACAGCAAAGTTACCTCGTTATGTGCTGTATAAAGGATAGCCTTGGCAATGCTGTTATTTTCAATGGTCACCTATGGCAGACACATTTCCTTTTCAATTGCTTATGAAGGTTCCATAATAGAATGAAACATTAGCACAACTTCTCATAGTTTGAAGGCATTTCATATCTGTGTAGAAGTCATGAGTCATGCCTATTGGGTGACTTTAATAGTGCGTTTAATAGAGGTATTGATAATATTATTGGACAGAACGGTCAACTTGAATGTGTGACATTGTGTGAAGAGGCATAACATTCTAAATTTTGAGGACATCTTGAATTATTAATGGTTTGCAGACACAGGAAAACACATATTTAAGAAAACAATTCAAATATATATGCTGACATTTAAGGTCTCAAAACAAAATAAAACAACATTTTAATTAGTTTCCATATTTATTTTTTATATTGTCATCTTGAGCTAATTACACAGAAAGTGGGTCAATTTCTTTAATGAAATATCATTTCATTACAGAGTAAAACTAAAACAAGCAAAAGACGCATGCACACACATAGTTTTGTTTCTTTTTTTCTTTCACTTTGCACTAAGAAGAGAAAGGGAAAGGCAAAAAGGCACTGGTCACTCTGGACATGCTAGCCAGTGGCTTGAGGACAGCTGGGTGATGCATCGTTGGAGAGGTCCATTGACTCATTTGTGTCATTCGATGGGTCTTCAAGGACCTCCATGTTCCCTGAGGACATCGCAATCACCAATTCAGCTTCAATTCATGCCGCGCGGATAAACGCGTCGATTCTACGATTCATGAGTCTCTATTCATGAGTTGCTTTTATTCGCTGGCCTCTTGAGTTGTAAATTGTTCCACTGGTTGTTGAGGCATTTTGTGGCTGCTTTGTGATTATGGATGTGACCATTGCCATTTGCTTTGGCATTGTCTGAATGTCCTGAGTCCTGATTGTACAGGGCAATTCTCAACGGACCGAGAGCTAGCTCCTTTTTGTTGAGTACCTCATCTCAGTTGATTGTGTTTTGATCACACAATATGATTTTGAAGCTTTTTGTTGTTTTAGGATATGACTCCATGAGTTGCTATTCGATTTTTGTCAGCAACTAGTGATTTCAGATGATGTTTTGTTAGTTTTAATACCCTCTACTACTGGTCCTGGGCCCTGGATCGCCTTGCAAGTTGCAGGTCTGAGGTTCAAATCACAGACAGCCAGTTTAGCATTTCTTGTCACGTGCCAGATCTGTGCTAAAAGTAGTAGACATTCAGATAAGAGACAATACATTTGCAATATGGTCATACTAAATACTAAGTCTAGGAAGAAATACCAACTGTCTAATCTGTGTGTCTGTAGTCCATGCCATTCTGAGCAGTCTCGAAGCTTTCTGTGGACAATTCTTGTGGTCATTGTGGACCATTCCAAGGATGATTCTGTTTACAGTTCTGCTCTGCCATTGGCAAATAGGACATTGTCTCCCTTCAGAGCAAAATACACACATTGCAGCCCTGGAGGGACCAGATATGTTTGACTCAGTTTGAGGGTCAATCAGGGTCATGCAGTTTTCCATGCATTTTTTCACCCATCACGTTGATAATCAAAATCTGTTTAACTAATAAACGATTTGTTTGATTTCATTTAAATGCTCCCCCCTCAGAGTCCAATTTCTTTACATCCACCTTATTCTTTGCAAATAGAGCTCAGATACCTCATTAAACAATTTTACCTGCAATCTCATATCATCATCAAAAATATTGAATAGAAATATTTCAGAGAGCATTTGGCAAATTTCGTCTTTTAAATCCTTGTATATCACAACAGTGCATTTTGGATAGGGCTAGGAATTACATATCTCAAAAAAATGCAAAGCAAATACTGAAAATTACACCTTTAATCCAAAGATAACATTGTCTCAAAGGGGATTTTATATTGTAAAATGTTTATACACAGCTTGCTTCTTGTGAGTTCACGATTCATGAAAGAAAGCTGGGTAAATCTTAGCACAAAATGAAGTGCAAGTTCTTGAAAAAAAGGCAAGTTTTGTGTTACTGTGATTTTTGAATACTGGATTTCATTTTTACTCGTTTGAAATTACTGAAAGAGCCAGGACTAAAAAGTCGATGAACCACCTGCATAGTCATTCAGGCTCATACATAACTCAAAGACAGATTAATGGCAATCTCTTCCAGACTGATGAAATGCCATTATGAATATAATCACCTCCTTGTCAGACATAATGAAAAGTGGCTAATTAGTCATACATCACCTTATAATTTACATGTCTGTTGAGAGCCTGGGACTCCCATAGTCTCATATTATGTCCTTCTTGGTTCTACATTGCATGTATCTCATTAGGTTGTCTCAGACTTGTTATGCTTAAAATTTCTTAGAATTAATCCACCCTGATTTAAATCAGCAGACTTGTCAAATCCAGGGCTTACCAGCTTATAATATATGTTATGCATGGCATTGTGATCAACAAACATTGTTAATCTCTGAATACTCAGTGAATAGCTTAAACATACGTTAAACATAGTTTTAATAGACAAACACTAATTACCATGTTTACAAGCTGAGGTTGATGTAAATGCAGTGGAAATATTTGGTGGGGGTTTAACACTGTTTAATGGTATGTTTAATGGCGTTAATTCCGGGTGCCATCTTGGACATTCCTGTGTGTAATTAGTGGCATTAAGTAGTTGTTTGGAGTGCACAGGTGTGCTGGAGGTGTCTTTTGTCATTCAAAGTGCCTCTTGTCAGGTCTTGTGGGAAGGAGTTAGCATACGGAGACCGAAAGTGACAGAGGACCAGTGCACAGACTTAGAACACTGGTTGGCCTTCCTCTATTTCAGCACCCTTGGGTCAGCCACAATGGCAGCTCTATATGGCTTGTTTGCACTGCAGCTTACAGATTGCATCGTGTCATATATGTTGACTTCATTATCTTGCCAACCGAGATTTCGAGCCGCGGTGTTCCCCGATCCGGGATGTCTCCGCGCGACATGGTAATTGGACAGACCAATTTGGACGCTGATGATATTTCATATCGGTGGAAGATTTACAAGAAAAAGCCAATTGCCTCTATTGGGAGGAGGGCGAAGGTGAATGCTGGGATTACGCCATCTCCTTCAGACAGAAAGAAATAGAAGGAAATGTCTATAGATGGACAGACAAATAGAGAGATAAACAGTTGTAGCATTTTGGGATAGATTCTGCCACAACCAGTTGATGTCTTGATGTATAATGATGTAATGATGAGATGTGGAGATAACAAGCTTGGTGTTACTGTTAGGCAATAACTTTTATTTTTGAGAATTCTAATAATTTGCTACTTTTTTCATGCACACTTAAGATTGATTGATATGGCACATAAGAAGAATTACCAAGTTTCTAACAAGAGCATTAGGTGTAAGACAGGTTGTCAATTTAAAGTCTCCTGTTTCAACAGGAAGCTTTTTCCAAAGGTCCACAAAACGAAGGTTTTCCCCAGGCACTCAATAAAATTTAACTTTTTATCATTTTGAAGCATTCATTGTGTCTTTTTCTATTTTAATGATCAGCTGTGGTGTATAACCCTCATATACCACTTCAACTAGTGTCAACCTCTGCATATTTCCTCTGACCTGTCAAAATACACTCAGATAACCAAAATGAAGACAAATTCACTTTTGCCTGTGGTGCCCATCATTCATCTCAACATGCCTTGTAACAGAGTGGTAAGTTATAGGCATGTGCTGAAATAATATGGTTAGTCCAGGCAAACAAGGTCCATGGTGAGTGTGGCTATGCTGAGCTGTTGGTCCCTGTTGGTCTGTGGCACTCTGCACCTATGGTCTGTCTGGCTAGCCTTATTATCCCTATGGGGAGTGTATTGAAAATGACTACCATGCACAAAGATGGGCCAGATAATTTGCAGAAAATACCCTCCCACTCCCCCAGGAGGTTTCTTTAGGAATATCATCCACATTTTTGCCCATTGTGTCCTGAGATAGCAGGGTGAAGAAGTTAGATGGGTCAATGTACTACAGACATTATCCTGTTACTTCTGCTTACACCAGTTCACTCCAAATGCTGCACCCAATCATTTGACTTGTAAGCAGAAAAAGTGCTATTTGTACAAGCAACTGTGTTATGACTATAAAATGTTTAAGTTTTGTGAAAGTTGTCATAGAGCCTCATAGAAAGTGAGGTTGTTCTGTAACCCATAGCAAAGTGACAGTATGTGGCCTACCCTTCATATTTCAAGTGAAAATACTTATAAATTCTTTAACACAGTCAGTTAAAATACCATTGTGTCACACATGTCTGGTAGGCATGTGGGTTTCCTGTTGTGCCAAACCCCACTTCTCAATAAACTGTTAGTTTCTGAACTGATTGTTGTACTAAGCCCATCATTTGCAAGGGGAATTGGGGTAAACATTGACATTACCATCTCCATAATATCACCCTGCAGTTTGTTGACTTTTCTTATTATTTGGCAAAGGTCTATTTCTGAGGTCCTCTGCAACTATTGGTGACCTTGAGTGTCCCAGTGGGGTGAATGGAGATGACCTCTTAGGGCAGATGACTTGGGGCACAGATGACCTTGTCTCACGCAAGGTCATTGGAGAATCATTCGAGAATCATTTGAGAATCAAGGACACGGGGGACTAAAGTCACCATGGGTGTCATTTCGACACCTTTGGACACCTCCGGGTAGCCCTGGACACCATTGGCATAGCAAATTGACATGCAAAGACATTCTGGAACCACAAGGCCCCATCTCAGCCTCACTTTGGTTCTTGCTTGGGCTCTCAGCCTGTCTCAGGTATCCTCTAACAAGCCATTCCTGTGGGGTTTTGTACGACGTTTTGGGCAAATTTGAGGGAATGGTAATGGCTGTAATGGCTGAGGCTTTCCCCCTTCAAAACACAGAGGTAGAAGGTTACCAAAAGGTTCCCCAAAGGTTCAAAAGGTACAAACCTGAAGTATAGGGTGTTCCTCTGTTAGGCTCGATGGTCAATTTACCTCACTTGCCCGTAACTTAAGATCTCATTTAGAAGAAATATGTGCATTTTTAAGACAAATCCATTATTGACATTTCATGCCCCAACATGTAAACATCGACTGGTCTAAAAAAGACAACAAAGTTATACATATTATATTACATCGGAACTATAAGCGACACACATTTCTAAATTTTTGCAAATTTATTACACATTATTATGCATCAAATGCGACTTGATACGGTGAATATAATTGCTTTATTTGAATACGCCATGTGCCACTCAAACTATAGCTGAAACACTAGAATGTAAGACTTATCCATGTTTTGATTGAAACATACTGTATTAAGTGTCAAATTACGGTAATGTGAATACTGTTGGAAGTTCTACAATCAATGCAATATGTACATCTTGTGTTATTTTGCCTCTCCTCACTTCGATTTGTTCAGAGATGTGCAATGACCAGCACCCACACATGTGACACAGCATATTTTGACATTGGCCAGTGTCCTTGAGCTGTCTGCTTCTAGCGTTGAAGTCTCCCCCAAGAGTCATGCAAAGGCATTGGTGGCAAATGGGATGATTGACTGGTGACAGATGTCAACTTCTATCTGCTCTGATCAAATACATGCAACCTTTGACAGGCCAGATTCCCAAGAAACTGGCCAATTAACCCTACACTTGCTGTGATGGAAGTACCTTGACAATGCTTTGACACCACTTTCATGCTTTGACAGAATGACAGTGCTCTTGCATGTTATCATTGTTGTGTGTGTAGGATGGAGATCTTTGTTGTTGTGAATATGTGGAGCTTGTTGAGAGTACAAAATATAAGAAGAGAAGGAGTTTTGTTGCACAATTAGGCATGTCAACACGTCTTGCCAAAGATGTAATGGGCAAGATATTATATTTGATTTTTGACCCAACTGACCAGAATATGTGTGGTCTCTGGTTGACGTCTTGTGATTGTTTGTATCACATGCCAACTTTTAGGTTATGTGAATGGTTACATGCACAAAAACATGAAAAATGTCAAGAAAAGTCTTACAACACACAAAAACGCCATATTGTATTCTTAAGCTTCAGAATCATTACAAGGATGACATAATGTGAAAGTTTCTGATCTTTGTCAATTTTTTTGGATAACAGGAATTAAGGATGATTTACCCAAGTGCAGCTTGTGATCTTTTGATCTGATGCCCAAATTAGGGACAAGTGAAACCTAAATAGGGATGCAAAACATGAGTAACATGAACTCTATGAGCATATGCCATTCTTATGGCTGAACTGTTTATGAGATGGTTAACCTTTCAATTGAAATCAGATGCATATATTGTGGTGTGGATGAGGCCATTTGGCACTGGTTCAGTATATTTCTATCTTTGAGAGTGATATCCCTGGCAGGAGCACATATACTATGTGTTGGACAGAATGTCCAATGCCCAAGCAGTGCCAAAAGTTGGCAAGCAATACTAGCCCCAGGCAAAGGACGTTGTTGTGTCTATGCAGAGTGCACTGGATCAGATGCCTTCCCTGGGTCCATGCAGTGACTTTTGTATGCTGATGACGTTGGTGTACTTGTGCACTCAACTCGGTCAGATGCCTTGGCGGGCTCTTGAATTTTTTTAAATTCTGGAATTTATACTTCTGTGATCATTGCTGAATAACTACCTTAGAAATATTTGACTATCAAATATTAATTCAACACCAGAAATGTATTTCCACTATCAAATTCCAGAATTTTGAGCTTGCCTCCTTCTGTAAGATCTGTGATTAGTGTCTCCACATAACATCCATAATTAAGCCAAATATTTCTTTGACACCTTACTTTTTTGAAATTACAATATTGTATCAAGTTAGAAAAATGTAATAGAGAAAAAAGATATGATGGATTACATACTTTGATCTTGATGTTCGAGAAATTAGATGGGTGACTTTTAGTCACAAGATATTACCTCACCCTATCATTATCTCAATTTATCTGTCCTCATGATTTATGGTTTGAGCAGAAAAACAAAATTGTGAATCAAAGTTCGTAATAAAGTATAATAAAAAGTTGATAGTTGACTGCATTTTATTGGCCAAATACATATATTTTACAACTTCTTTTTAACTATTTGATTTGGCATTGTGCTGGATAATGGTAATTGTGTCATAATTCAGTCAACAGTTGATATTATCTGATCTGACTTAAATGTTAAAATTGCAGTCATCAGCTCCTGGCCTTGTATTTCTAGGCCCATTCAATGAATGTATTAAGTTACCTGACATATTGCTGCACATATGCTCCCAATTTGAGCATATAATATAATTGTGAATTATGTTGAAAGTGATACTTGCAAGGCCCTCAGATTGGAGGATCTCCAACAAAGTGGTTGTTTCATTATATAATATTCACTTCATTAAAAATCATTTCCTTGCCTTTTGAATGTCTGAAATTGGGAAATTTTGTCGTTTTCATTGACTTTGTAAAAAATATTTGCAACAAACTGAACGTTATGCTTGCGCTTGCAAACCTTTGCGATATATTTTCTGGTAATTCGGTAATCAGGAAGTTGTATCAACGAAAGAAGTCGATACAACTTACAAAGTTGTATGATCATAATTAGTCTACTTTTATTTAACATCTTGTTCATGAGTAATTGGCATAATACAGCTACCATTTTCTTTTCCCAGTAGCCAAAGAGCCATAGTTCCTCAACTACAACATTTAATTCATTAAGTTTCAATGCCTTTTGTTCTTTTGTTGTGGAAGCCCTTTAACTGAGTCCCAAGTTCAATGGATTCAATTAGGGTTTTTCATTAGACTGGTTTCCTGCATGTGATTGTCCTTTCAATTACTCCTCTGTTTGCTATTGTTCTTTTTCACACGTGCTGTTCATGGGTCAACCAAAAGGTCAATGGTTCTTTAACCTTCTCTCTCTCTAATAAACATTACTGTCAATTGGAAAACATTGACTGGCTTCTCAAATGAACATCACTCTGACAGGTAACTGTTATGCAATATCTAAAATATCTTACCATGGTCCATTCACTCCATTGGTATATGGGAAGTTATGATACAGATCTGTTTTGTCAGTGGTATGGTCTGTACAAAAATGCAATTTGAGGTCCAAGTTTGTTGATTGTGTTGTAAACCCAAGGTCACTCATTGAAAAAACCTGTCATATAACAGATATACATCATAGGTTTTGACTTGGTCAAGTAGAAATTGATGAAATAGTGCAGCTACATAGATATTTTTGATATATATCTGTTGTCGTAGGTCATACACCATGACCGATATCTCGAAGTGGTAGAAATCTGATTTTTGGAAGGATGCAATGTATACTATCATGAATCTTTTATTATTTTTAAGTAGAGATTCCATACGTTTCTGCTGACGCTTGCTTGCGTATAGTTATTTGACACGTAGATGCACAATTCACAATGTCGTGATTTGTTACCCGAATTCCAATTTCTTAACCGCGAACACATGTTACGGCAAGAAAATGTGATGACATTATTAATAAGTGCCACATACTTGTGTTGTTATCATTCGATTTAGCAAAGCTGTGTGTGATTATGTTGGACACAAAAAGTCCCTGTTTGAAAAGGGTAGGCTTACCTTGTCAGTCATGGCCATTGAAGTCACCCATTCAGGCGATATCATTGAATTTAATTGAATGGATATTTATGAATGACACTATACACCTGCTATCATTCAGGATGGGAATAATCTTCTTAAACTTTCAAAGAAAAAAAGATGGGTTTTCTACAAGCTTTAGGAAGTTGGAGGTCTATGTAAACACTAGTTTCCTCACTAATTCTATCTCTAATCTTTTTATAATCATTGGGCCATGAGTATGTAATGCTTGAATATGAAGTCTAACAGACATGTATACCGTATATTAGAGTCGCTCGGTGGACCTGGAATCCTGGATCCCTCGTCCTGTGCTGGATGAAAAGACTCTTATAGTTTTCTTATAATCCTTGTCGAAAACATCATCGTCTTTCAGATACTTATCGTATGAAGTGAAATTCCAGTAAGCTATTTCCTATATTTACCGTGCCAATCAATTTATTGAAAATCCATGAATTTATACATTTCACCAGCATGGTTTTTCATTTGCATTTGCTTTATTCAGCTGTTCTTTGGCTCTGGTTTGCAAATTGTGTGTGATTTCAGCCTCATTCATTTTCATCGACTAATGTCAACAAGTTTGTAAACACCACCAGGCTGTTTACTGGGGATACATTAGTGAGAAGGTGTTTTGAAACTTGTTACAACAGCTATTTATAGTAAGTTGTATACATGAAAGATCCAAATTTGTACAATGGCTGATATGGAACATTTTACATGTTTTAGGCAGAAAATGCATCAAGGTAAAGTTCTCTTATCTGGCCCAGCACTTCAGAAAATGGAGGCAATTGACCCAAAGTAATGGTGGTAGGTAGATAAAATAGGTGCAGAAGTGTCCAGGATCTAAAAAAAATTTGAATGCAATTTCCCAATTTGCCTATTTTGATTCTTTAAAAGCTTCTGTGGCATTTTGCAAGATGTAAGACCAGGAACTTAGGTGCAGATTTTCCACAGAACCAGATGGTAATCTCAAGTTGATTTAGTTGATTAAAAGCTTTTATGTGTTCAGGTAGCACTCGTTGAAATGTGTGTTTATCCAACATGCATCAATGTATACGTGGCACATTATATTTATGCATTTAGTAAGTACACCAATGACTCCAGCTTCCTTCACTTAGTATGTATTCGTCGCCCAACAGGTTCCTTGAGGGCCTATGACGGATGAAACCCATACTCTTCGAAATTCCTTTACTTAGGCCTGGATATGGGACAATACACTGTTTATAAATACCACAATAATTAAGACACTTGTCAGTAACAAGGCCTATATCTTGGCTTTGTGTGTTACTTTTGTGAGTTACTTTTGTGTCACTTTCTTGTGAAGAGGGATTAGTGCCAATGTCAGCTCAGTGGGGGTTGATAAGAATCGATTTGATGCCCTTAAGTATTGTCAAGGACATTGCTACTCCTTCAAGGTCAGAGGTCCTTTTCAAGGTCATTGAGTTGCCAAGGGCCTGGGGCACAAGGACCACCCAAAAGGGCATTTCTGACAATGGAAAAGACCTCTAAGATGCTACAGTTATAAATACCCATTTGAGACACCCTTCTGCTTTATGGCATTGTAATTGGAGGCTGAAATGGACACTAAAAGCAATCAGTGACACTCAGTTGATACTCAATTGATGCCCAAAGTATTCTCTGACAACTGCCATACCTTAGACATAGGAGAACACACCAATGGACCGAGAGGACTATGGTCTTCTAGTCAACCTTCGGTGTAATCAGAGCTTGCACAGAAGCACTTGAGTTGAAGTGACCATGCACATAGGTCCTAAAGTATTTTTTGTTTTCTTGATACCAATTGTAATTGGAATTTGTGGTTTGTATTTTGCTGTCATCAAAGTCACTGAAGAAACTTATTTTCATAAATCAGCTGTAAGCCTGAAATGACAAAACAAGGGAAGTCACCATAAATCATCTTTGTTAATGTCATGATATGAGTCTTATCTTATCATCTCATTATTGGTAAATACAGCAACCTTTTGTCTGTTATCATATTAGTCAATAGTAAGTGCGATAGTGCTGTCATCTCTGTTGAGGTTTTTTAACATCACCAGAAGGAAATCCACCTCTCGTATTTTACAAACATCATTGGTCTCCACAAATAATATATTACGTTATCATTTAATAATATTTTTAAGCTGTCCAGTTCTCACCAGCTTGGGAGCAGTTGCATGAAGATTAGGTTTGTGACACAAGAAAACAAGGCACTTGATATGACAGAGTGAGGCAAGTAGCAGATATTGCTGAAATAAGTATTTGATATAAACAATAGTTATTTTCATACTGGGGGTACAATGTGGTGTGCAGTGGGTAACACAATGAACAAAATTTACATAATGCCTCATCATGACATTCTGAAACAATAGAAATATTTCACCTTATGACGTTGGTTGCAGTGACACAACAGTTGCCCCAGGCAGAGTGCAATGTCATCCATCTAAGCATACTGCCACAGCATCAGACGCTTTTGATATATCTACAGTTAGCTGTCATTTCACAAGTTTATGTAAGGTACTTTGAAATATGAGGTTTCAATTTGGTATGCCGATGTATTGCGCTGTGATGAACAATGGATGATGGAAGATTATATTGATTATTATATGACGAAGAATGTTCTGGCTGCCGGGGAGATGATCTGATCCGGATTTTGAAGTGACCGATTCACTAAAAAATAAAAAATAATGCTTTTCCAGTACCATGGTAAATAGTCTGCATGATGGTTAGCTTATAGTTTGTCTGTAAATTTGCCTGTCAGTTTTGCTACCTGTCCGCGTGTCTAGTGTACTTCAAATCGGTCGGTAAGCCGGTTTTGTCGCGGACTGAAGCGGCAACCATAGTGACTTGCCATGATGGCGATAAGCTTGCAGTCAATTCAGGTTAAAACATAAATTGAATATTTTAAAATAAAGTGCATTAAAGTTGGCTTTGACCAGTGGAGCTGGCTGTTTTATTGCCATACACTTTGATCAAAGATTAGGTGTAAATCAGGATAAATCGGGGTAAATCTGCTCTTGATAGTACTTCACATGGACACCTTAGAAAGCATGCTTTGCTGCCATTCTTGCCTATTATAGCAGAGACCTCTTAATTGTGTATAGTGTATCAAATGGCCATAAATGCCAAACCTAATGACTGTTTTTCTTCACTGTTCATTGACTATTTATTTTACTGCTGAACTAAGTACCCACGCCAGCCATTGAACCTCTACAAAGAGTAACTGAGATACCACCACAAAAAGAGACAAAAAAGAAAGACAAAAAAAAAAGACATTGAAAAAGAAGTAAACCAATCCAGAATAGATTTTTTTTCTGAATTTCCATTTAAAGAGACCTACATTGAAGCTGATACCTATGCACTGCACACAGCCATTTAGTGATTGAATTAAGATTAAAATGTCAAGATCAGTTGGAAACTGCTGTAGGTGAAAATCACCATCAGCCCAGAATCGTGTGAATGATAAGATAATTAACTAAATTCCAGACTATTGCAACTGTTCCCATTACTTTCACCATCCATTATTACGTCACTGTTTCCCTCTTAATCAAATTCTTGACTGTCTCAAAGAAATGAAAATCCCCGTTTTCAATTTTAGCTTTAAAAGTTTTTACAATAGCAAAATATCAATAGGACACCAGTTGCTCTTGTGTCACATGCTGAGTACTTCACACCTATGCTTAAAGTGCCTTATCGTTTCATATCAATTTTGACATTTTTAATAGAAATCATTTTACGATTGTTTACGTGAGTGATTTCACATACTTATATAAACTTTCAAAACAGTGTGCAACAACTAAAAATAAGACAATACAAATAAATGCATGGGCGTGTATAATGTATACGTGCATGTGTTGTGTGGTTAAAATGCATGATAAGGACAACTATTGAGCACAATTTTTGTAACTGTTGAATATGAACTCTGTGTATAAATATTCTTTGGGGTTATTTTTTTTATATTAAGGTTCTGAAGTGTTTCAGAGAACACTAAAATTGGACTATAATTTAGCTTTAGCATGGAGATAATAGAAGGTTGCATGCAGGCAACATGCAGACTGAACTTCGGTTAAGAGGCCATTGTGGAGAGTAAAAATTAAAAAAACAAACACTACAAAAAAGGTTAGAAAAAATGTGAAGGTGAAGTTTTCATGCAAAAGTCTGATAACCAATCAGGAGTAATAAAAATGACAAAATTACACATCTTTATTGTGGCAATGCAAATACACTGTATGTGAAGTAGCCACCTGAAGCAAAAATTGAAAAAATATATGGCACCTGGCACGCACTCACAGGTATCAGTATCACTGTATATGTCAGTGTCAAGTTCTTGGGGGGATATGCTTCATACTTTTGCTATTATATTTAGACATACTTTATCAGTGGCATTTGATAAGTTTTTGGAAAACTATTTTTAGTTTGGTATTATTGGTAATTAGAATTTCGAATCGACTGCTGCAGGTTGAATCTTTGAGAGACTTGCTGACCATACGCAACACGCTTAAATAGTTCTATCATCGGTTGAAAATGAACCATATTGGCACCATTGAGCAAACTTGTTTGGCAATATTTTTAAGAAGAGGTCCAAAAGAGTAGCAGAAAGGAGGCTGGCTTCAATTGACTTGGCTTGCTGATGTGCCACTGTATAACTTCCAGCAGCAGAAGCATACCATAGTGTCTCCCCCCCCCAAAAAAGGACATGCCTAGTGAATTTTTTTATAAAAGATGTGATTTTAGGCACATGTTTTTTATCTTTGAAAATTCGTTTGACCTTCAGTTGTTATATATTATGAACTGCAGTGGACCAGTTGTAAAAATCAGTTGTGACACCAAACTGTTTGGGTGTAGCCCTGACAAATGTGAGATAATTTCTTGAAATCACTTGTAACAGCAGTGCAGTCAATTGGCTCTTACCAAATTCTTGTTGGCAATTCTTGTGAAGGCTTTTTAGCTCTTTTTGCTCAGCTTTGTAATGTTCAGTATTGAGTGTCAGACAATAGGGCACTGTTCCACTTGCTAGAGAAAGCAGACGGGGAGGGTGGGGCACATAGCACCCCAATGCAACCATTATGGCCTAAGTGCTGCATGGCTAACTGCCCCAATGAGTGGGCCATGCATTAAGTGCCTTTTGTTGTGCCCCCTACCCTCAGATCCACAACTAAGTCAATGTCCTAACCATACACTGCAGGTCTCTACTCTATAGCTGCAGGCAACAAAATTGTCTAATTCACTTTCATTTGTTGGTCTGAGGCTTTGAAGGAGAGGGCATCAAGTGATATTCAAAGTCACAGACTGGCCCCTTCAGCCTCTGAATGAATCTTCAGACCCTTAAATTGGGCCTACTAGACTGGCTGGGGCACAGGGTTAGAATTCGTAAAGATAGAATAACCCACTATTTATAACTTCGTAGAGCCTAACATAACATTGAGTCATTGTTGAACTTTTTTTTCGTCTTATCTTCAATTTTAAAACTCATACGCTTCCATCGGTTTTGAAACAGAGATCGGTTTTGAAAATTTTGGTGACAACTGAATGATACCAACATCCCAGCCAAACGATTTCCAACCAAAGACATTACTCAAACATCATTGAAGTCAGTCAGTTTGTCATTCAGTCAGTCAGTCAGTCAGGAGGCTTAATTTGTCAGTCCATCAGTCAGTTTTGTGGTTATTTCATGTGGTTGATAGTGGCCAAGAACTTCAAAAACCAAATGTTAGCCAGTAAATTTCAAAACACGTCTATTCTCGATCTAGATTTTTTTTCGAATAAATTAAGTCCACAAACATGTAACTATAGTTTCACCCATAGTTGTGACTCCAGTCTCCACCTATCTCTAGTCTAATGTCACCCCATGGCTGACTGTGAAGTGCTAGAATTTTGTCATTTAATCCAAAACGTTTAGAGAATTATGGAGGACATTTGACTCTGAAGTCCCAGCACTGAATCATGCCAGTATTTTGTTGTGCAGCAATATGAGAAGTGTCTCTCTGCTCCCCACTGTGTTGTGTGACTTTGATAAAGCTTTTGACAGTCCATGGTAAAATATGGATATGGGTTGTTATTTGTGAGGAAAATAGCCTAGACTTACTCCATAGCTTTGTAGGTCGACATGTTCTGGCTCGAAAGCCTTATGTTGGTCTCAGAAAAATATTCCATTCATTTTATAACCACTTTATTGTGGTGAATATGGAATTAAGAATCCATGCACATTTCTGATGGTGTTGATCATATTTTAATTGACAGCATATCAAACTGAGCCATTTTTCATTGAAATATTTTTGCAAGTTATTGCAGAATTAAATTGTACACTGTCCATGCCCATGCTCTACAAAATATACACTGAATGCCCTGGCAAAATAACTGGGGTAGAATTAATGCATTCCTTACCCAAATTCTGTTTTGTGCATACATAGTGTATCTGACATAAACCTACGTCATGTTATGCATTTTATTATAAAATCAAAGAAATCACGATGTATGACACTTTGTATAGCCTACTATTTTTGGTTGTTGTTTTTTTTAAAGAATTTTTGGGGTAATTTTCACAAGCCCAATTTGATGCTGATTGCAGCTTGAATGCTTTTAACCCTAAAGAAAAGTTGGAACATGTTGGGTTATTGCAAGGTAGATGGTCAAAGTATATAGTAGCATGTTTACATATTGAAATGCGGGTTCTTTTAAACATTTACATATTTGGGGTAAGAAAAAAGATCAGAAAAATGTGTATTTTTTATGACACAACATTTTTTGTGGATGTATGCCAATATTGTGTGTGCAGTTTTCGACATGGTCATCCAGAGGCAAATACTTTAAACATCCTCTCTCATGCCATTAAACCATTTCTCTTCACTCTTTCACTCCAGAATTATTCAAATACGATAGTTCCCTCTCTTTCTTAAACTGCGACTCGCAATGAAATCTCACCTCGCTTGAGAATAAGCGTGACTTCAACTGTAAACCTTTGGATATACATGACATTGTGTGGAATGAGAATGCAACTCAAAGGCATGGTATGCATGTCAACAGATGGAAATGATGTTGTTGCTAAATAATCCAGTTCTTGTTTTGGTCCATCTGGGTGTATGAGTGCAGATGTATTCCAAACAAGATAGGACAGCTTTATAGATGCTTCAACAAATTCGCAAGGTTCAACTGTTCCACCATGACACATGTCCGGAAAAACTCCGCATTCATCCGTAAACTGTCGATATATCTGGATTAATCTGTGTTGGATGATTTTTCCATTAACCCCCCAAAAAGTGGTGATTCGATGTTACTCATTTTTAGAAGATATGTTAAGCGTATATTACATTGTTGGCGAATACTTGCAGTTTTATATGCAGATCTATACTTAAAGAAACATTCATAGTTTTGTAGAATTACATAAATTTGAATATATATGAAGGTTTTGACTTGCTCCCTATATGGCATATTGCTATGGAAACTGTGATTAAAATATACAGCTACCAGCTACCTGTATAGAGAGACTTGTTCCTTAAAACTGCTTGAATCCAATGATGTATGTGACATTGTACATGATTTAATAATTGTTGACATCTAGATATTTCTCATGCAGTTCTTACAGGTGAAAAAAGATGAATGATATATTTCCTTCTATCTTCCCATCACATTTGGAAATATGATACTCTGCCTTCTTTTCAGTTCTTGTGCTTGCATTTATATTAAATCAGAAAAAGACATTTTAGACTGGCCTAGTGTTCTGATATTAGACCTTTCTAGGTGTAAGTTGAGCCTCTGTTAGTTAGTACCTCTTTTTTTATTTGCTAATATACAGGGTGTGAATAAAGCATTGAATGTTGAATATAGCAGCACCTTGTGGAGAAGCAAAGGATCTAGGGTATGACCGGAGTGAGCGGAGTCTCTATTATTCAGTTTTGATGCCGAAGGATGACTGACACCTGATGTTATTCACTGTACGATGAAGTCACCTTTAAGAGTATACATTGAAATCTTCCACAGAAGTGATAGAATATGTAATGATAAACGCATATATTTGCAGAACCTCCTTGGTTTGGATACTGCCTAAAACCAGCTGATATTTCAATTAAGCGTTTTTAATTGATTTACTGGACTAACATGCTTTTTGTTCGCTCTGACCTCCTTTGTGTTAACTATTGCGAAAAATTAATGTAATTCGCGTAGACTTTGAAAAGACCTTCGCATCTTTAACTCTACACAATTAAAGTCGTATGTCTTGATATTTGCCCATTTTTCAAATGGCACCATCCTGAGCCAAGCTATGTTCTCTCCGTGTTGATAAATTTAATGAGTAAATATTTGGAAACGTGACGTTATTCATCAAGATTATTCATTCTACTTATTGCGTTTGAGTTCAGGATAAATGGTTGACAAGGGAGTGTAGACATAGCATCAAGAAATATAATTGAGAGAACTTAAAGAGATCGAGAAATACATAAAAGGTTTTTAAGGGAGGAGAAAGGGTACAAAAAGAGATGAATCTTGAAGTCAAAGACTCTCACATGGCTTTCGATGCAGTGAATGATCACTGTTTGTCTTCATATTAGTTGTCAGAACGCGGATGGTTTTTGCTCTCTTTTTGTGATTTTAATATTTAAACTGTGTGGATAATTTCTCAAATCTAGCCATGAATCAAATGAGAATCGACTTGGAAACTTGGAAGTACACAGTCGGTGAATAGGAGACGAGAGAGAAGCCATCGTCATGAAGTGGGCCATCCCTCCGTCCACTCAAAGAAGGCATTCATAAAGTGAAACATATACAAGCTTTCCAAACAACGTTTTTTCTCTCCACTTTTTCAGATCTTTTGGTAGAAAAGACTGCTTTTGTTCATAGGTCAGTGTCTATTCGTGTTCCATTCGTCTTCTTAGCAGATAAACGGTGTAAGATTTCTGGATTCTGCTGGGGCGTGAGTCACCATAAAAGGGATCAGGTTAAGTCTTGATGTTTCAAGAGCATTTGATCCTGTAAAACATGAAGCAAGACAAAGGGAGGTTGACCAATGTTAAATAAATGCTGCTCCCCCTTCAGTAAACTTTGAGATAAAAGTGGATTTTCAAGTTTGTGCTTAAACTCATAATGTGGTTTGAAGTCAAAAATTTTCTTTGAAATGCACTTGACTTGAAGCGTCTTCAGTTCAGTTCGCCACAAAGAAATGTCAGTTTTTAGATTCAAAATTAGGTTGACAAATTAGTCTATGAAACTGAAGGTAAAGTTTGCGCTCTTTTTCTTCTGCTTCGTTCAGTTTGTTTGAGTCAGCGTGTCGGTCATTGTCAGTGTAAGTGAATGTACTACATTAAAAGAAAGACAAATAAGATAAACTTTCAATGTGATGATTAATTGCTATATATTCATGAATTTTGAAGCTATTGATAACAGAAATAATGTTTAAATACAGGTTTATTTAGTGATTTGAGTTGCTTTAGGTGCTTGGTGGAGGATGACGGTCCGTTTTGTTGATGTCGTGCTGATTTTGCTTGCCGTGCATGTGGCGCATTGAAGAGAATTGAGGAATATTGTGGATGGCAAACGCTGGTGCCCAAAAGTAACTCTGTCAATCTGGAGACAGTCATGAAATTCAATATAAGAGCAGACTGTGAGGACAAATAGAAGGCTTGGGGTGTTTGTCTTCAACCTGGTCCTGCTCTCTTTGACAATCAAACATGAACCGCCTCTCTTGTGGGAGCCCATACTGGGCCTGCGCTAGGTCTCACATTGGGTCCTACATTGGGTCCTAGGGCTTCTAATAGATTTCTCCCACACAAACTGTATTAGTGATTTGTTTGATGGGCAAACATTGCAGATTAACACTGACCTTGGGACACCTCACGTGACCTCCTGTCTGCTCTGGATGACCTTGGGGTGACCTTGAAAGAGGAAGACCTTCAAAGGAGGCTTACATTGCAGCTCTGCAGGAAAGGTCTTACATGCTCCCCATTGGGTGGCCAAGTGGTTGAGGAAGTTTTCAAGGTAAAGCAACCTGTGTTTGAAAAAAGATTTGCCAAATAAGCAAATTGTGAAATTTCGTGTGATTTTCTAAGGCCGCTTCTAAATTTTGTACAAAATCAACGTTATATTTAAAGAGTCGTGGAAACAGTAGGCGGAAACGCACTTTTTGTATGACGATGTCTTGTACACTTATGTATAGGGTGCAACAATGTGTTGGACAAATACATTGTAGTCATAGATATAATGTATATCTGTTGCATAGTTGAACTTGAGACATCTTCATGGAAAATTTGCCAGAAGCCTTGACTGTATAAGATGTACCATAAAACCATGTCAGTATTCATCGGATCGCATACCTGTAGGGCTGCTATGCAATTTGTGTGTACTGCTCTGGCACCAATGTTGGCATTTCTTCGTTGGTGGTGCAATGCAATGAAATTGGAGCCTGTTCTGCATTATGACTTTTGCTCTTCTGATGGTCTCTTCCACAATTGACTGGTTTTTGCAAGTCTCGCCATGCTGAGCATGATGTTGATAATGTATGCGAGATCTTTGGTACGATAGATCCACCTTAGAAGAGCTTACCTTTTCATTACTGCCCCATAAAAGTGTGTGCAGTATAATATAGAATAAATTAAATATCATAAACGGAAAAAAAGTGAATAATTTTATGCTGCGGATACTTTTATGTCGCATTTGCGGAAGGAAGTTTGTGACTTTTCTCATGTACACCCGAGTTAGGCACTGTTTTCTTGTATCTGTTGCAGAAGGGAAAATTGGCTATGATTCATAAACGCTTTCTATATAAGTGAATCCTACAGTGGTTTTGGGAATGCCATCACTGACAAAATGTCTCAGATCTCTGTAAGTTTACATAAAACACTGTAGGTCTACAGAACATCATTAATATGAGTGCGAAAAACCCACACAAACCAGGAGTGGCAAAAGGACATGTAACAATATAGGAGAGTAAGCGAGTGATTGAATAACCAAAACAAAGTGCGAAAGTTGTCGAAAAGTGAATAAAACACAAGTGTTGAGCAAAACGGCGGGTAGTTCAGGTTTCGAGGGAGCACCTTACAAAGCGAAAGCAACTAATCTAATGCTGAAGAAGAGTGAAAATGGTTGAAGGGATATTTATTTGTATCTTCGCTCAGCGGGTGGTCCCACTTTCAAAGAAAGAATCTCCTGTATACTGCAATGATATGTATAGGAAGCCCCAGGTTGAAATTCCTATCTAGTGACTTTGGGCTACTCCAGTTCATCATAATTAGCACCTGTCTGAATTTCTCATAATTACAGGTGTGCACTCCACTTTGGCTGCATGAGGGTTCAATGTGTCAGTCTATGACAGTCATGATGGATGTACTACTGACTTTAATGACTTTCAAATGGTCCAAAATGACCTAAATAGTAGGAATGTCGATTGTTATTGAAGTGTGTGATAAGACTTGACTTTCACTAGAAGAAAAAGTCAATAGTTTATATTTGGCATGTACATTGTAATTATAGTTCATGATATTAGGTGGTTTTACATGATAGAATTGGGTAATTTTATGTTTGTGTGGCTTATTTGAATTTTGAATAACTAGGGACTTCAAAAATTCAGATGCGCTCCATTTATATAGTAACATTAGCTATTAATTTTACCTCTGGAAATTCTAGTTAGAGGCAAAAAAAGAAGAAGATGCAAGATGTGCACAAGCACTCAAATAAAGCAGTTGACTTCTCTTTTGAGGGCTTAAACGTTTTTTGCAGTGTATCCCCAACGATTCCTTTTATTCAAGAGATCTCAACTTATCCTGAGATAACAACAGACAACCATATAAAGAAATAAGCAGGCAGTGAAGCAGATAAAGGGATGCCACTATCCTGCCAGCTAAGATGGGATCATGTTACAGACAATTTATGAGCAATTCGTGTTCATGAAAGCTCCAAAGCCTCTATCAAATGACTTATAATCAAGTGAATATCATGGAAGTCCCCAGCAAGTTCTAAGGAAGTTCTAAGCAAGTCACCAGCCGTTAGAGGATTTCAAATAGAAGTCAAGTTTTAACGACCTCTGGAGTGGCATTCCCTTATCTCATCTTCATGCTTGGTTGGTTATTTTCATCCCTAACAATATCCAAGGTTAGGAGATACAGATAGAGACCTCATGATGTATGGTCTCTGCAGGATATAAATGTGAGCAGCTCAGTCACTGTAGTCACCAGCATGTAAACCTAGACTTACATATTGTGTGCATGTAACTTATGAAGCCCACAATATTTTGGGTTGGGTCCTAAGAGTATATATTAGAATGCCATTGTCATAATCAGATAATGAAATATGCACAAGCAGACTGAAACAGCCACCAAACAGCCAAAAAAGGGACATCAGCTGGTTTGGTTGCCTTACTTCTGATTCCTCTGAAACACCTGAAACCTCCCAGGAGTCGCAGAGATGGGTTGTTGTTTTGGGGACCCTGCTTTTTGCTATAATGATTTCATACAGATGGAATGAAGGGCATTGAAGGCCCTCTCTGGTGCAGGAAGTCACTATAAGGTTCTAAAGCAACAACACTTTCCTGAGATTTATCCAAAATGTTGACCATGGGCCATTTCTGATTGTGAAGCTCAGATATGTAACGGCAATCGAGTGATGAAAGGTTTTTTAAAACACACACCGCTTTCAGATGAGATGACATCATTGGCTTGTTGTACTATTTCGCAGGAACCGAAGAACTTCGATAGAGCATTTTTCTCACGGCAGAGATCTATGTCTTCAAAAAATCTTTCATTACAAAACTCTTTCTTTCATGTTACTAAGTAATTGTATTGGTTTTTAAGTGTGGGGGAGTGCTTTTTAAAAATATTTTGGAATTTGGATATCTGCGGATAAGATAAATGAATTCTGGCTTTCAACCAACTATTAGTAGCGTGTTGTCAAATTTTTAACCAGTGCCAAGTGGTTGCCTTTTTTACTGCCAAAATATTCGAAAAAAGCCACAAGGGGTCGCTCACTTTTGGACCTCCCAGAGTGCATCACGCGAGGTTGAAAGGTTGGCAATGGCAGAAAAAGTCAGAGTGACAATGTGATATGTATGGGGAATGTAATGCAATTAGTCAGTGAAATGGAAACTGCTAACTCCAGTCTGGAAACCTGTGTCTGTTTAGATTGCTTGAAGGTTAACTACATAACTTCACATTAATCTTGCTGTGTGGGAGCTTTAATGTTACATGCAAGCCTTACTTTGTTGAAGCACTCTTTTTCTTAGTATACTTTTAATGTTTGATTATGACCAGCTGAATGAATTTGCAGTGATGAAGATATCTCCTAATGAGATTGCTCTAAACTGTTGAATGCAAATAATCCAATGTAAAAAAAAATCAACCTTATAGGTAGATTTATTCTTTCTTCCTTGGCAAACCACAAACATGATGAAATAATTCCTGAGTCGAGTTTTTCATGATGTGAATAAGTTGTCAATTACAGGGTATTCTGACCTTACAGAGGCATTTGACACTGTACCTTGGAATCACCACAAATGATGGTTGCCAAGAGATAGCTCCAGGCAATGTTAGTGTCAAAACAAAATAAAGGCTAACATAATGCCACACAGTTGTAACTTATTTTATACGTGATCAAAATTCATATAACAATTACTGTTCATGTATTATTGCAATTTCTGTAAAATGATTGAGTGGTTCAGGATTATGTATCTTTTAAAAACAGTCATGGAATAAGTCATTTTACTTCAGTGAAGGATCTAGTGTTTTGAGAGTTAGTGAAGATGCTTTTGAGTGTGCTAATGTCTATAAATAAGCACAATTTATACCAGAAAACACTAAGTAAACGTCCTCTTTTTTTAAAACAACATTCTGACTCTCAGAAAGATGTTGACTCGGTTCACAAAGAAGAGACTGTTGCAGAACTTTAGAGGGTTGAAAAACTCTGCTAAAAATAGAAGAGGAAAATGGCCTTATTGTAGCTGTCCAGAATTGTTACAGTATTTACTACGTCACAAGTAAACACTGGAGAATAGAGTGCATGTACTTGAAGGAGAAACTTGATATGTATGGTGAAGGGAGCCCTACATTTTCAATTGACTGACCAACTCAAATGAACAATGTCAAAACCTCTGCTGGACAATGCTGGGCAATACTGGACTCTGCTCTGGAGCACACAGTGCTTTGGGCAGTATAGCAAAACCTCCCATCAACTTACAAAAGTATTACAATTGACCATATGGTTGAGTTCACATTGTCACATCCTCTGCACTGCTAGAGTCAATCAGGCTGCAAGCCAGTTGGAAATTGTGAAGCAACCCAAAGGAATTGACAGAATACAAGGTCGTTCTTAACAAGAGAAGCAATGGAAGGGGTGTACCCTTGTGCAATATATGATGGACTGTTCATCTCTTGCCCTTTGCAGTCTTTTCATCATACTTCGCGATGGTTTTGATAGGATTAATTATTCGTTACAAAGGTTGATTTTAAAGTTTCCAGTAATGCATAAGTGTGTAGATACTCAAATGTATATATTGTCATTTGGTGAAATTGAATACACACCAAGGATCAAGTTGAGCCCTGGATGGTTTTCAAGTGATTTAAACTAAACAGAGAGATGATAATACTTGAAATAGAGTGTTATTGACCATTAAAATGTTTAGTTTTCCATTTGAAAATGTGAATCTGGAGACAAGGACAAATGTTTGGACTAGCCTTTCTCATTTGGTGCCAGTCAAACCTTATCTTATGCCAAACAAATGTCACTCAATTTTATAAATCTCAATGGCCACTGAAGTCTATGTCCACTGAGCTGTCAATAAGTCAAACTCGTGAAGTAAAGTTAGTTTCCTCAGTATGGTGTTTGTAGTTGAAGACCAGTGCCTATCACCACAAGAGGGGAGGTGAAAACATATCCTTCAGATGTTTGATTTTTTTACACTTGAAAGTGTTTCAAACTGAAACAAGCTGATCTTCTGCATCCAACTTCCATGAAAAATCCGAAGAAGTTCCAAGGAGACCTTTGAAATCTTTGTTGAAAGTTTAGTAAAGCCTTTGACATTGTGACTAATGCATTCTTGGCTTATGATCTTACAATGGCACTGTTAGCAACTGTCAGCCCTGCATCTGACTTCCAGAAACTGTCACAGTTCCAGGACGTTGCTAAGAATCCTTTTGTTTTAAATTCCCAATTCTCTTCAGGGCTTTGGTACTAGGGGGTATAGTGTAGATTTTCCCACAGAGGATAAGAGTGAAACAGACAGCAAAGGTAGCAAAGGTCTGGTGGATCTGCATGTGTCTGGTGCTTTACATGCACACAAGAGTTGAAGTCCCAAAGTAGCTATCCGTTGGAGGTCCTTTATGCTCCTTCCAGACAATGGAGGTTCCTTTAATGACTGACACATGGATTAGACCTTTCTTACAAGCGATTTAACTCCTTGTGGAACTTTCAGCCTTTTGCAAATACTACCTGACTTTTGCAGGGCTATGTTGTCAGAAAGGTCAAGAGCCCATCTGCCTTTTTGTCCTTTTTAAGGTAGGCAACGACAACTGCTTTTCACATGATGTTCAACTTGACCTTTGTTGAAGTGAATTAATACCACAGAAAAAGCTGGCATGTTTATTTTTGAACTTCTGGTAATCTAGTAAGTGTTAGTTTTTTGTTCTGATGTTTGATGGAGTCTGGTATAATGGTAATCTTTTAATCATGGTTCCTTATATTAAATGATGTACTTATTTTCCTTCTTATTTTTCACTTGACTATTTATTTGCATATCCACATTGGTTTTTCCCTTTAGTTGAAGGTAACTGCCACCACCTGCCTTGAAACCTTCAGTCTGAAGAGACCATTAAACCTCTATCAACATGTTTGTATTGGCAGTAATAGGTTGTTACTATCAAAAAATGTCAATACTGTATACTGCTGAGATTTTATTATATCTTTTGAGTTTCTATGCCTATCTCACGTTTATAAGCAACAAATCAATGACTCACATGAAGCATTTGACACATCTAGGTTGATAGAAGTTCAACCGCCTCCTATGTCCTGTGACAGTCAACAAAGTTTTTCCAAAATGCTATTCAACGGGATGACACATGCAGCCTTTGCTGAATTCAGGGTGTCCCAGAGTAATTACTTTCAATTGTGAAGGTTGGTAGGGAGTATTTTATTAGATGACTGCGGATGAATAAGTCAAATAAGCCATGATCCCTAAAGAAATTTGAAATAATGTCAAATGTTATAGGTAGATACATGATAGTCTTGCAGTGGCAACTGCATGTACGGATCAAAGATGATATGCAAAGAATATGCTGCCAGATGAAGCACACAGATTTTGTCACTAAGAATGATTTGATGATATGAGGGAAATCCATTGCTGGTGCAATTTAGTCTTGTTTTGTGGTAGATTGTTTGACGTTCAATTGTACATTCAAACCGTCAAACCGTCCGCTGTAATAAAATTTGATAGAACAGATTTTGTGTTTGTGTGTGGACTGTCTAAATATATGCCACATATATATTATTGCAGTGTATTGTACCTGCAATACTGTTGCACTGGGCTGGTAAATTGGCTGAGGTTTAGGCTGAGCATGGCTCTCTACAGGTGGTCAGTTTTGGTCAATAGACCTGAGGTCTTCTTAGAGAATGTTGGACTGCATGCACAATGCACAATGGCTGTGTATGGGCTGGAGTTATTCTCATAACCTACAATTCCAGGCTTTTGTCAGGGTATTATATCTGTCACAATATGAAATGAAGTAGAGTTCAGAGTCATGCTAGTTTATTCACTCCCAAGTTATTTAATGCTTAGTCTCCTGCAGTGAGTTTGTGTAATGAGAATGACTTATGGGAGATCTAAATACTCGGAGGTAGCTATCATCCACCCCAGAGTCAACAGTGAAACACCCCTTGGGTATTTACCCGAGATGCTTCTGGAAAAAAAACTATAAGAAATAAGTAAGTCAGAGAAGCAGCTATTCTTTTTATCTCTGGATGTTTTTTTCAGTTTCAAATGAAAAAGAAGATTCAGTAACTGTTTTAATAACAGCTTCTTCTTTATACACATTTTATGTCACATTGAGACTTTATTTTGGCAAGAATGCATTTGAGGCAAAAAAGATGTTTTTGATTGAACTACCTGGAATGTTGATGAAACCTCTTTCAAGTGGAATAACCCTAAATGAGAGTCTGATTGAGAGGAGCAACCAGTTCTTGTCTCCACCCATACATAATTATCACTTTGGATAACATGGTGTAATGAAAATGGCTTGGCAGCAGTATTTGGTTTCTGAGATGACGGAGTGTTGATTGATGATGTATGTTTGGGAATAAGATGTTCAAACAGAACTGCTGGATGTAACTGTGTGAAATTTTGTATTCTATTGTCAAGAGTTGTGAAAGGTCAAATTTATAATTTGAATGAAAAAAAATGAAGAAGGTAGATTTACCTCTTAGGGAAGCTAATGCAGAAACAGAAAACTAAAAAAATGTTTGAAACATTTATATGATGTGGTGTAAGATATGTGGTTGACAGCAAGTGTTTGAGGCTGTACAGTACTGTACATTGCACATGTATGATGAATCAGTATCTGGAAATATATAGAAACAGTTGTATCACTGGACAGGGAAGGTCCCTAAACTATCCTCACCTGACCATAACAGGTACAGTAGGCAGTGGCAAGAGCACCTGCTTCAGCGGAGGTTTGTCAATAAGCTCACATGGTTGACATTTTGTGAAGAATGAGGTAGGAACTCAATACTATGTCTACCTTCCTCCAAGGTTAACAATGTTTCCATTGCAGACAAGTTGCAGTCTTTCTGTTTTCTTGTTCTATTGTCTGAAGCAAACAGGCTGTCAAGCTGTTTGTATCTGTGCAACCAGGGCAGTTCCTTATTGGCAGCTCCTTAAACTAGCTTATAAGCTCCTGATACACTCAGTTGCATTGTATCTAAGGAAGTCTTTAGAGACTTTACATTTTGGTTCTTTATTGCCCTCTCAGCCTTGCCCTGGCAATTGTTGCATTGAGGTCACCCACCCCTTGGTCCCAGTGAAACACCAGACGCCCCCTGTCGTCACCTTCATTAAACACAGGGCACAGCTGACAACCCCAATCCCCCACTGACCTAATGACAGTCGCCTGTTCTTTGACAGTTTTCTGCTCAATGACTGCTGTCTGCCTTAAGCCTTTGAGAACTTGCATGGCACCAATGGGACCTGTATGAAGCTTCACTGTAAAACTGTGCTATTTTTTAACGTTTCGCTGCAGATTTCACACCGGTGACCATGATTACAAAATACTCCCAAGATAACTTGTCGTAGATACTTATTTTGTAACTTTAGTGGCTAGCACTTTGCTCTCATTTACATCATGTCGCCTTATTGAATTGCTGTGGCCCGCAGCTTCCTTAGACCTCAGCCTTACCTTTCTCAGGAGTCACCGCTCTGTTGTTGTAAACTTCACAGTGGGGACTTAACAGTGAGTTAGACCAGTATGGCTGCCAATCTGTAATAAGGCCCTGTATGGCACCAAATAAGTCCACACACACTGCCCACATTACAGGCCTTTACAGCAATACACAGCTCAGGTGGAATGTAACAGGACACCGTCAAAATATGACAGCAAACTGAATGGTTGAATTCAGAGCTACAGGCAGGTGCAGGGACAATAATATTATGTGGGAGGGGGAGGGGATCGCTGCTGCGATAAAATCAGGGAAGATAGCACATCAAAGCGGAAGTAGACCTACATTGTACATGCTATTTTGAGAAGTTACGAAGATATGATCAGCTGATCGAAGGAGTGAAATTCAAAATTCTACAGATTCTGAGTAAAGATTTAAAGGAACGAACTCTTTGTGCTCCCTCGTTTACAGTATTGTAGCATAGGTAATATCGAAGACGTGTACATTACTTCGACTCTTCAGAAATATATTGTCGAACTCCATGGTTTCGGCAACTGTTGTCACAATGGCTTATTCGCACACAAGCTCAAACATTTGTCAACTTTACAGGGGAAAACATTTTTACTGGCTTCCATGTTGGTACTATAGTTCTCTACCAAAATGACACCAATGTATAGCTCTGCAGGGCCTGGATGTCAGAATTGGCAGATTATGCACTTTCTCCTGGATGAATCGCCATCTCAATTTATTTCGTCAGTTAAACAGGGTAAGGGATTGAAATTGTGTTGATGGCAGTCTGCGCAGTTACCTGGATAGCACCAATGCCAACCATAACTGTGACCATGACTGTTTGATGACAATGACCCCATGGGCACAATGGCTGGCCAGCAGGAGTTGTCTGTTGTTCTCCTGGGGCTGAACTGGGTTTATATGAAAAACTAGCAGGAGCAACTGGCCAAGGACAATGACCCCAACTGGCTGGCCACATGACAGACCCATTGCTCTTTCTGGCTTTTAAGTTTAACTAATCTGTTTTAGAATCTCAATTTATAGTGAAAACTTTCATTTTATTTAGGTAATCTGATTTAGAATCTTACTGCAGAGAGCAAAGTGGGTGACAAGTTGTTCAGGTGGATTTTTTGATATGCCGGTTGCATTGCAAAGTTGCTTGCTCTTACGGTGTTATGGTCAGGAAATTGTAGTCCAGTACTGCGGCACACTATATGAAGTTTTGGAAATTTTTTTGAGATTTAGACACTTTATGTAGGTGAAATGACTGTGTCTTGAAATATTTAGTCTCATGGGCATATGACTTTAAGTGTGTGGGTTATTTGCAAATATGACGCGAGTAGTCCTGTCTTACCACAGCTTACCTGCCACCCCCGTAACCCAGGAGTCCAGGACCATACATGTCCCAGGGCTGCCTAACCCAGAAATATTAGGTTTAGGGCAACAACTCAGTATTTTGTAACCCTACACGACTAATTCATGGTTTTGAAAGTGGAAGTGTGATGCTGGAATGTCAAACATTGTCAAAAACATGTGAAAATTGTGAACGATCACTCGGTCAACGACTCGTTCCTGTTTTGCGTTTGACGTCTCCTATTGCTGAGCTGTCAAAAATGTCTCGTTTCTGATTACAGTTTACTTTCAGTTAAAAAGATCAATAAATGATCCAAGTTGGTGTTTTCTTCTTACTGCATGACTGCCCGGTTGGTCAAGCTTGCAATATATATTTAAGCGTTTGGAACTTCAGATCGTTTATTTAAATATGACACTGTTTAGGTAAAGAGATGCCCATACTTTTTATAAGAATTTGATTATTGCCAAATATGACAAAGCAGGCAAATCTAAAGCTTCATATATATATATATTCTCTCATACAAATTGCAATTCCAGTATAGCAATGCACAGGGCTATTCTGATGCATGCATGCCTTGTTAAAAAAACAAGGAAAACAAAATTAGAGGTATAACTCAACCCCAATTTTACTATTAGGAGTGATTTAGTAAAACTTATCATGCACAATGGTGTGTGTGTTTACATCCAAGGGACCTAGTGGTTATGGTTTATTATTCACCAGGAAATATAAAAAAGGATGAAAAAAAGTCAAAAATGGGAAAATAGTCACACAACAGTGAGTTAACTGGTTACCTCACTTTATGGGCAAGTTTGCCAAGTCTGTCTTCCTGTAATTGCTCCACAAAGAAAAGCCAGGATTTTGGCACGATCCTGTGTTTTGGTGGGGGAGGGGAATTCCCCCTTTATAACACCCTACCACTGTGTCACAAACCCTGTGCAGATCTACATACAAACACATTTAAGGCAAGAATACTCTTTGAAACCATAAAGCAATGAATCTATAGAATTTTTTAATAGGGAAAAAATGTAAAAGGGACTTTCCATGAAAAACCAGACACTGGTTCGGGTGTTCAAATATTTTTTGCACACTGATTTGGCAGTTATTTCTGACACTGGTACTTTCCTTTGTACAAGTGGAACTATGATATTCGACATTTAGATAATAAGATAATTCATTGCATTTTTTGTCTGACTTAGGTTGTGTCTTGAAATCTGAGGAAGTCAGGATTTTACAATATAGAAGTTTCAGCTTTGGTTTCCTGGTATCATTTACATCATAGTTCATGGTAATCTTTTAGTTTCCTTTTCACGATTATCACTTTTTTAGCCCTTGTCAGGTAAATACAAATACAAGGAGACCCATTTTTAGATTATCTATATATATGCTCAAAGTTTTGTACTAGCATCTGGCTTGTACACATTTCAGCCTTACAACACGTACCTTCAAATTTGAAATGCCATTAGTCATATCTGGAGTGTTCTCGATTTGTGCAATCTCAAAAACTATATTATGTTCTAATTAATATGGCAATCTTAAAATTTAATTTTTGTTATAAGTCATGAAATTAATTGTCCTTGTATGATGATTTGCTTTTTTTATTGGTGTCGCTGGACTCTAGGGTTTTCTGAATATAAATGGGTCCTTTAAAGACTCACACAAAAGTGGTTCTTGTGAGCCCCAATTAGGCCTAATTACATTCCCTTTTGGTGTGAAATAAATGACATGAAGCAGAACACATCCACTATTTTCTCAGTTGGCTTATACCCAAATCTATATAGTCATTCTTCAAGCACCCCAGAAGGCGCTCTAGGTTTTACTGCATTATTTTTGGGGAAACAATTATCTGAAAAAGAGCAAAACAGCACAAGTCCTGCAGTTCACAATTAGCTCCATAAAGAAAGTAAATGCCGAGTAGGTGTGTGGTTTTGTACACACACCCACAATTTCTAGTAACATTGCAGAGATGTGTGAAAATTGTCACAGAAACATATCTCAATTTTTGAGGAAATTACTGAGTTGGCAAATATTCATTGTTTTACAAAAATGGTGTAAGCGTTAGGCTTTGGAGCAAACCTGATCAAACACACTGACTGCAGAGGTTTTCAATTGCAAAAATTGTCATGATTATTACAAGATAAAACACAATAGGCCTGCTGCTTTTGCATCTTCTTTTCGGTGTGTAACTTACTAACATTCCAGTTGGTTATCGCTCCTCTGCCTCGGTATCAATGTAATAACCGACTAAAATTTAAAACTGAATGTAAGTTATACACTGGAAAACAATTTATGAAACCTCCAGATGCTTATACATATATAATTTGCTTCACAAATTGTCAACTGAAACCAAATTTATTTGGTTACCAGTGTCACCACCCTTCATACTTGCATTTATTATGTTTTTGTTATGTCACGAATTTGCAAGTCTCATGATGAAACACTTTTTAGCTGTGATGCCTCGAAACAAATGTCATTTGATTAAGGTGATATTTAATTGGTAAATTTGTTATCAACTCTTGCTAGCAAGTCATTGCCCACACTCAAAATAGTTTGTTCTAATGTCAATATTGATAGAGATTTTAAAAAAAATGGTATGATGATATGATGTAATCTTGTAGACATTCTAGTGCATTTTCCTAGGTCTACCTGTTGTAATTTGAGGTAAAGATACTTGATGAAAAATATATACACTTGCATGCCTACTCCTTTTTTGTTGTGTTTTACTTTCAACTTTGTCCTTGCAATTCCTGTTTCATTGTTCTCAAACAATTTCTTCAACAATGGAGCTGAAATAGTTCTTGACCACAATTGCTTAGCTGCCAAAATTGCTCTTCTGGCATTTTATATTTTTAACCCACCTACGTATGTTCAACTATGTTGTGGTCCCCTTCTTGTTTGCTCTGAAGTCCAGAACTTCCTTAGCTTTGCTAAAATACAGGCTGTTGATAATGTAAATACAACAGTCCAACAGCACTCCAAGCCATTGAACACTCAGTGTCACTCACGACATTGATGACTCATGAAATAGTAAAAATAGAACAAGTTGCTCCAGCCCACAGGTGTGAAGGTCCAAGACAGGATCACATAGTTGCATGATCATTGATTCATTACACATGATAACTGCAAGTGAGTGACACATAGACATACTCATGCAGTTGATGAGATTGAAGTGGAAGTGGTTCTAAGATGAAGATACCTGACTGCAAAGACTGCAAACTGACATCTGACACAAAATCTGATTGGTGGAACTTTGACAACCCTCTTGTCTTCAGCAAGGTATGATATCAAATCAGAACTTAGAAACTTTTATTTTCCATTGTTTGTGTACTGTTATGATGATTGGCTGCATCAATATTGGCTGCATCAATGTTCCACTGACGTGCCATCAAGAAGCTTTTGAATAAGAAAGGGAACTTAGTTGAATTTTGTGGTACAGAAAGTGATTATTCGGTGGGTGACTGAGAACTTTTATATTTCTACATTGATGTCATAATATCTTAGTCTTTACCCACACTTTTAAATATTGTCTGTTCATTAGAGATTGATAGTACATTTGTCATGATGTGTCATCATAAAATGTTCCAATATAAAAATTGATTAGATCTAACCTGCATGCTAGGGATGACAGAGAGAGAGTATAACAAATAATTTCTTCTTAATAGGGCTTGAATGTGCTTCATAATTATAATTGACCTGATGATCATGTTTTTATGGTACAGGTGTATAGGCTATTTATATATCACTCAATGAGTTATTATTGAATTTTGTCCAGATAAGGAAAGACCAACAGTTGTGTTTCCTTGGTGATAAACATTTCATTTCGACTTTGTCTTTAATTAACCTTCCTGATCTGCAGATTAGTATCAATCACCATATCTGGGAAACGGTAGTTCAGATCATTAACACTTTTAACTATACCAAGAATTCAAGGAAGACAAGTGATTTGTAAAGATATAAAGGGCCTAAATGTGATACATATTTAATATGATATTTTGCAACAAGTTTGTTTAGCATAATCATGAAAAAGGAAATTATAAGAGGTAATTGTGGTTACTTTTATTCACAACCACTGACATTAAATTTCTTTGGGATGGTTATAGCATGCGATTTCAATTCCTAAAATTTTGGATTGAAACCGTTGGAGCGACAAATGTTTGAAAGTATTTGAGAATCAACAGTCTTTTATTATGGTACCATTGCCTTCTGTATTGAAAAATGCTGCACAATTCTACAGAATTCTGGCTTGCAAAGGAAGAAAGTGGTTTTATTGTACAATATAAACACTGACTTGTCTATTTTGGGTTGCAGCATAGACCAGGAAAGCATGAGGGCATTGAGGGGTACTCTGTTGAATTTGTGAACTTGAATTTGTGAACTGAATTCTCTTGAGTCATACATTATGTTCCTCCAAAGTCAACTTTATACGTGTACTATATATCTTTATGGTCCATTATTGTACTGGTATTTTGTAGAATTGAAATTACTCATGTACATTTTGAGAACTCATTCAGGACTCTAGGAACAGGTAGAGCAGGTAAGTTCAGGAGTTTCTGTTTGATTATCACCGTTTAAGATCAATTATTAGGCTACATCCGTCAAACTGTAAATTAACATGCTTAATGAAACAACCTATTACCACCAAATTGATCAATGGATTAGTAATAACTCTTTTATGGTAGGCCTACAGATAAACCTATACAATGACATCACAAATTTCCCAGCCTCGCAGCATACGCGGAAAATGTTCGTTATCAACGATTCGTCGAACAATTATTTTTTCCCATTATTTAAGCATGCTCTCGATTGTGAGAATCTCCTGTATCTCCATCACTTTGTTCTGTCATGTGATCACAGGAAAACAGCTTCTGAGCCAGAGCACATTCTCCCATGCTTTGGTAGTAGCTCAGAGAATCAAATTAAAATTCTGCCCTTGGAAGTTTAGGCCTACATTGGCATGGAACCAGCAGTTGTGTTGTCTGCTCATCTGGGTCAGGGATAAAGCCAGTACAGGCAGATACACAGAAACATGACCAACCACTGCAATGTTTGATCATTTGTAAAATTTGTATGGACGTTTCGCTTTGATATGGCAGCGTTGTCAGAACTGGCTCAACTTAGGCACATATGTAAATAACAGGAGAAGAATAATAAAAGAAAAACGAAAACAAAATAAACTTAGGTTATTAGATTTATACTAAATACTTGATTTCAAGTTATAAGCTACAGTAACGGTACCTTGGTCATATTCTTATAAATAATTACCAAGGTAAATTTAAATCACTTTAGCTGACTGAAATCCTGCAATGAAGTCGAACAGCCTCAAAAATGCTCTTTTTTGGAAATAGGTATAGGCCTTCCTGTAAACAACTGCTTGCAGGGTTGGAATAGGTTGGGATTCAGGCATGTTTTTGAATGGAAATGTCTTAATGTCAATGGAAATTTTGAAAGATACCTCAAATTTTCAAATGTGATTTTTGTGACACATGAGTTTTGTCTTGAAACTTTCTTCGTTTCTAATTGTTGTCTCACAGACCTGGAATCTGATCAATGATTCTATAATTGGACCCAAGAACACACTTATGATCATACCTCTGAAATGTGCTGATGGATCTTTCGTGTCCATTTCTTCGCATTGATTTATTATGCAAATGACTAGTGCCAGGTATGTTGCCCTTGGTGAGTCGTGATCAAGAAACCAAAGAATAGATGTTTCACTCACATTAAATGGTATGCAATGCTATGCATATTGCCTTAGAAATTATACTCTCATTGTCAGCATACCTTTCTATTAGAACCAAGATATTCAGATTCACTTCTATATATTTTTTAATTTATCAAGGGAAATGTCATATTTTGGTTAACCTTGAAAAAAAAAGGAAATAGATAACAATTGTTTGTGCATAACTGGGTCTGTCAAGTACACCTAAGTTTCAAACAACATAATACTTTTGGTTGCTTCCACATTTAGGCACAGCATATCAGAATTAATCCAGCGTGGAATACCACTTATAAAAGGTAATATCTGTCAGCCAAAATTTTGAAAAAAGATGTCAACATGTTAAATCACCTATACAATGCTTTGGAAAAGTGTCATGCAAGTACAGTACACAATGAAGTGGTCAACTTCCTATTTGGTTGGCCAAGCCAGGTGACAATGGGGATGTTTTGAATCTTAGGAATTTTAGGATCAGATTATATAAGGCAAGGTCAAACGGGTGTTGTTTTTTGTGATGCATGATCAAGTAGAACAACCTTTTTACAATGTCATGCTTCAAAAGCATATAAATATAATGCAAAATAGTAGGACATCCTGAACTGAGAGATATATATAGGCCTGTTCAATTGAAAACAAGATGTGGAACTGTCAAGGATGTCACCAAAACCTTAGAAGTGCTGACCATATATGTCGCAAGATGTGGAATGGGATGACAGTATACAGACAAAACGCTGTCTCAGAAACCTTTTAAGAAATCTGTCATTATCAAATTTCATGATACTGCAGGTGAAAAGGCACATATTGAATAATTTAGGAGACTTCATCACTCACAACCTGATATGAGTGAGACAGGGCTGAGGGGGAAATATAAAAATAAATTTGCATTTTTCCTTGATTCCTGACTTTTTTGGAGCTATTTGTTTTTTCTTCTCATTTCCATTGGTTCCACCTGAGATTGATCACCCCTCTGCTTTGAAGTGGCATGTTTGCCCCCACAAAGGTATTATTAAGGATTTCATTGTTGGGGGATCTGTGTAACTGTCATAATTGAGTGATTAATGGCTTGGTGCAAGGAATGTCAGGAACCACTGCTGTGTGAGTCTTGAACTTATGCATTGTAAAAATGTTATTGTTAATTTACAACTTATATTTTGCTATTACTGATAATTATAGCGAAGAGTGGTTGTGATATTGTACAAGACTTAGAGCCTTTCTGGTCATCTGATACAAATATGCCAGACAGAACATGCATCTTAGATCAAAATAGTGCTGTGTCTCTCCTGAAGACCTACAAGAGAGAGGAGATTTTACCTGCTGGTGACCATTTGCTGATGAAGAAGCAGCATAACGGATTACTAAAACAATTCTTAGATCACCAAGCTTCTGTAGCAATATTATACCATAGTGGTTGTCCCTCACAAAAAATATTGTAAAAAGCAAGTTTGTCTATTCTATTTCAAGTATGTTCAGATACAGATGATTGCGCATAGAGCTTACATGAATTATTTTACAGTGCGCAATTCCTGCAGTTGTAGCCCGTAGTGACTGTTGCGGAGGTTTTCAAATAAAACGCTCAATAATGACATACTGGCACATGACTGCCAAATAACATTGATGGATAATGCCATGCCAACACAGGTTCCACATAACTTGCTTGTGTAATGATTTAATGAGCATACGTGAAAGGACTGCTTATAGGTGAAAAAACTACTGTAAAACTAACTTTTTTGACTGCCTCCTTACTTTTTCAGCCATTAACATATAAATTATATACTCAAGTTAGTTGTGTGGATTCTCAAGTAAGTAGAAGTAACCATAGCTTGAGGGTTGCTATTAAGTGTTAATTGAACAGGTGGCATTAATAATATATTTATGTTTGCTGAGAGATTGCCCCAGTGCCAGAGCTGTCAACAAACTAGGATTTATGTAATTTCTACTTCTCAAAAATACTCTCTCTCTCTTTCCTTTTTTTTCTCATAGCGCCATGCAATTCTTTTAAGGTGGAAATATGAAATGAACTGCCGCCCAATTTGGTCCCTTTTATGGATTTGAAGTCAAGCTTGATATTTTATGAGAGAACCACCCTTTTCATGAAAATGCATGGTGTCATTGGCCTGTATCAACAATATGATGAACATGAAGACCCAAATATGATTATGTTCCTTAAAAATTGATATATTTTTTCATACGCGTTATTGTCACGAAATGTACGCGAATGTGAGCACCAGGTATGGCAGCATTTTAGACCTAATACATAAGCCTGGCATATCATGAACTGCTCTGATGTTGACAACATTAAGCTGATGGACTGGTCTTAGCACAACAAAGCTTCTCTGTACTTCAGGTAAATGCTTGGATTCTTTATCCGAAGCCGCATTAGTGGGCTTTTGTCTTCTTATGTGACAGCGTGTAATTTTTTTGTGGGAAAATACTTAAGCGCCAAACAAAAGATGGAAGCGAAAGTCTGACAGGCAATTAGCAAGGTTGGCATTTTAGCATTTTAAACAAAACCTCATGAGGAATGACACTGCGATGCAATAACTTTCCTTAATGTCCACATCGGTTACGATTTAGTAGTTTTTAGGAGACTCACAACGAGCCTTCGAGCGAGTGGGGATGAACGATGTCAAAAGCCTCTCGAGAAAATGCTGTGCGAAATAACAATCATCACAGAGTGGGCATTGTGAAGAAATGTGACATTGTGACTGGGATCTGCATTCTGTCCCCTAAGCTGTCTTCAGCCCACAAAAAGGCAAATTGTTAAGTTGGATGAGACTGCAATTATCTCTGTGAGAGTGAAATGTTTGTTAAGCAAAAAGTGAACTGCTAGTGAATAGCTCTTAAAGGGCAAGAGAATGATGACACCCCGTGTTCATAGAAAACAAGTTAAATTGTGATGGAAAACACGTGAACATGTGTCAGGTGGATTAGGCAAGTATTGTATGTCTGCCCCATGCTATCATGGCCAGAGGTGACACATTTTTTTGTCATCTTGGGATAAAAAGTTGGAGGAATATTTGTATTGGATTTATTCAAAATCTACTGTCTGTTCAACACAGCCCAGATTACAACACAAATGCATGAAATGTCATGCTAGTTTTGGTATGGTATACAATGCATAAGGAGAAGTACTGGAGTGTGAAATTTCAAATAAATCTGTGAGAAAAGAAAGGCAAGGCAAGGCGTGATGTGGGTTCATGGGGGACATCAAAGCGCACTCAGAGAAGGATGACCACTCGAGAGTCGTTTTGTATTCACGTTTTATGTATGTTTTACGGATTGATGTTTAGTGTGATTTTTGGATTCTTTACAATCTGACAGCGCCAACAGTGCGACGTTATTGGGGAATTTGGTGTTCGTCATATGCCAAGGGACCACACCCTTGGAAAACAGGGTATGAAAAACATGTGGAGGGTCTGAAGGGAGCTGCTGCTGGGGTTGTGTGGTGTGTGCAATCCCTTTTCAAGAACTTTGGCTTTCCTCTCAAGAGTTTCTCCGTAGGGCAGAAAGTGTGTTTATCGAACTTAGCAAAAGCAAATCGCCTCTCACGTTTGGTCTTTTGCTCGGAGCACGGCCTTCAAACAACCAAACTAAAGATTTCTAAATCCCTTCAAGAATCTGCTCCCAGCAAAGAACTGGCACTGCAGGTCTCTTGTTGTTTTGATCCCCTTTTAGTTTCCAAGCCATTTTAAAATCTCCCTCTTTCACATTTCAAATGATTTTGTTGACCAACATTAAGCATTTGAAAACGTTGCGCGTAAAATGTCGAGCAACCACTGCAGCTGTATATTGAGATCTCCTGTGTACATGAAATCATCTGCATCAAAATGCTGAGTCAGTTCATTTTGAAATGTGAAATCTGAAGTAGTACTATCTGTTTTTAAGCCATTTACTGGTTTTTAGTTCTTTAAAGGTTTCTGTTGCAAAATCTAATTTGGGATAGAAATGACGGTTATCGAGAGACTTGTCAAGGTCCAAATATATATCAGCATTCTGGCTTTCATAAATCTTTTCCTGGATAAATCTTTTAAAAGCTACCCTGCATAACTACCCCTGAGTGATGCATTTCTCTGATTTTAAACTACCTTGTTGTTTTTTATGGTCCTGTGATGATCAATCATATTCACAGCTCGTTTTGATAATGAAGCGATTTCTCGAAGGTAACTCATCAGTAAACATGTATTGTTTACATCGAATGACATGGAGTTATCTTTCACATTTTTAATTTCAAAGTTTCACACTTCATACACTGGCAAGCAAGTAATCAGAATTTATATGATGTTTCTTGACTCTATTCTTATACATTGTCACCCAATATTCAAACAATCTTGTGTACTAATTATTGGTGGAATCTGATATGATTTGCAATGTGAGGTCTCTCAAAAACCTTTTTGAATGTGAATGATATGCACAATAGTGTGTATGGAATTTGCTTTGTGTTGTGACATTTCTAATAACTTTAGACATTAAACCTTTAGCAGATCAAATTTCTTGACTCCAGCTAAGTCTTTGACAATGTTGGACTATAAATGTGCACTTGATGAAATGTATACAAACATACATGGTACTGAATACTATATACCCTACTTACAATAAGTACAGTATACTTGCAGTAGCCTACAGTAAGTACAGTAAGTTACAGTTTAATTTTGAAATACTTCAGTGTGTAAACTGACCTAAACCATTATCATGAGTTATATACTTTATTATGGTCTCTGAACACCATTATATCAAATAAAATTCCTCAGCCTATATGATTGATATTATTTTGGGCTTTCAACAGATGATAGATAAGGTCATTAACATATAATATAATGTCACCTACACAATGGAATTATATATTGATAGAGTTATGCAAGTACTTAATCATGTATCGTTACATTTGTTAGAGCAGATCGGATAGATTTATTTGGAATGCTTTTCATATTATGATGTTAATGTCACTTAGCGAGTGTTAAGTCAGATTTTCTAAAGCAATTTGAGCACTGCCATGACATTGATTAATTGGTGTGTTAATAAAGATATAATTTTCTCCAACTGTAGATTTATTGTGTCTATTGAATGTTCAAATGCATATTGTGTATCAAATTCTATGAATTATGAAATTTTGAATCATTCGTGAAATATTTTAAACATAATTTGGTCGCATTTTTTACTCTAACGGTGTAAGATCAATGAAATTGACTCAAAACTTTATATTGAAACGTCAATTGAATGTAAAATGTTTATGCTTCTTACTGTATTAATTCAGATTATAAAGATAACAATGATAGTAAATATCATATTCTTGTATCTTTGCAGGAGGTCAAAAAGTGTCGATACAGATTCAGCCTTCTTGTTGAGGAGCTTCGCAATTCACCATCACAAAGTTACTCGGTGGCTGTTCTCGACTTCATCAATTCCATCATCGCTTCCACAGACAAGCTTTCTGACAGAGTTCGGATACGTAATGAATTCATCGGTAAGTACTTCTTTCAATACCCTGGTTTTTTTCAAATGTTCAACTTGTTTGTAACATTTCTTTTAACATGTTTAACAAACTGTCTGAAACTGAAAAATATTGAAATAGGAAAATGAAACAAACTGCCTTCCTCTCTTATTGTAGTTGAACTGTTGAAACTCCTCAAGAGTAAGATGAGCAGCAGAATCACTGAGAATGCTGAGTATCAACACAATCTTTGGACTTACCTTGTATCGGTACTGCTCGTAAACCATTTTTGAGACGGAGAAGCATTTGAGTATTCTTTGGTGAAATACTGTGCATTTCGGATGTTGCTTTTTGCTTCGACCTTCTCAATTCCAAAGGTCCATTCTTCTGGACAATCCAGTGTTTTTCTTCAGAAGATAAAATAACTTTAAACCTATTTTCCCAAGGTTGCTTTAAAACGGGAAGTATTGAATTTAGGTTTTTATTTGAGCATTTCACCCCTTTAAGTGTGAATGACCATGTCAAAAGTGTGAACCAATGCATTTATTACCAGGTTTTCGGGGTGAAATAACAATCAACAAATGGTGGCATTTTAGTTCATCAATTATGCCTGCAAAAAACTAAATATTTGGACATACCTATAAAAACCAAATTCTTAAGGTAAGAGTTATTGACTTGAGGAGTGTCGACAGTTGCAAAAGTGGACAACTGAAGAGAAGTAATTGACTTTTCTGCAGTGACAAATCAGGCTGTCACATTTTGGTAATTATAAGGTAAGTTATTTCTGCAAGATATGAACTGTTTAGTTACTGAGAGTTAGAATTTCTCAAACACTTACTTACAAGAAGTGACAGATGTACTTTGAGCGATAAAGTTATCGTTGGGAAATGTAATTAAGTATAAAGTTCTGTTTGTTAGGTGACATACGCCTCGTGAGTAATAAGCTGCCAGTTTACAGCGGTCTACTTTCACAAAATACTTCTCCAACTTGACAGCAAATGACAATTTAGCATCTGCGAATGAAGAGACGTTTTGTTAGTTGAAGGAAATTTTCTATAATTTTGCCACATTAACCTTTAAATGACTTATTTGCAAGTTGGTCAGTCAAAAGGTTTTTGAAAGAAATTCGTAAAAAAAGCAGTGCGGGCACGAATTCGGTTGACAAAAAATACTCCGGCGAGTTAAGTAAAATTCGAAAAGTTGAAATAGAGTTCAGAAAAAGCGAAAAAAGGGCATAAAAAAGTGGATGGTGAACATGTACTTTGTATAGTTACGGCGAAAAGTAAATGTAAGAATTGACAAAGTGCTGTCAAAACAGCTGAAAAGAGATAGTAACTGGGAAAGATAATTACAGGTTGTCAAATGTGCTTTCAGCAAACACCTGAAGTAAATTGATGTCCATGAATGTTGAGTTATGTCTCCTCATTTGTGGTCATCAGTTTTTTTAACACCAAGACATTTTTGATATAACATTTTATAAGATATACCAGTGCTAGACTCACGCAGAATTGGTTTCATTAAAGCCTCTAAATGCAAGCTGTGTCCATGAAGATTTCATTGAATACTGTGATATCTCATTTAATTTCATTGTTTGTGTGTTTTATTCAATGATGATCTAGTCAGATAAGACTAGTTAAAGTGTCACTCTATGCAGTTTAAATTAAGTAACACAAAATTAACAAAGAATTGAGAACACAGTGACATTTCTAAAAGGTTGACATCTCTAACAGTTGCAACACCTGCTGGGCCTCCATTCTGGAGGGAATTAGAAAAGAAGAACTCAGTGCCCTTTGATTTTGACTATAGACCATGTCAGTGCAGGCTCTGCTTCTAATATATGCAGACCAAATGATTACTATTTATGTATTTCCATGTTCTTAGACCTTAAAAATGTGGGTTATTGCAGTCCTTTACTGTAATTACTCTTCATGTATCATGGTGAGACTTAAGTGGCATAGTACCATCCTTGATGAAATTCAAAAGACATTTAAAAGACCATCTGGAGACACTTTTGGTAAAAGCATTGTGATTCCACCACTGCACTAGTCTTGCAAACATTGATGCAATAGGACGTCCACCACTTTGCCATTAACCATAATGGTTTTATGATAATGCCTGAAACCCACAAAACAAACAAACAACCCATTGTGGAGCGTGTGCAGTTGTTAGAATAACTCAGAATGACACTTCGTTTTATTGATAGTTACAGCAACAGCCCTGAACTGATGTATCAGAGGTGGTCATGTGACCAGATGATCATGTGACTAGATCATACAGGATGACCTTAAGGTGACCTTAAGCAGGATGCCCTCAGCAGGTCTTTTTAACTAGGTCAGCCCCTGGAGGTGTGGGAGGGCCTCTGACAATCATTTATTCCAGACTAATTGTTAAAAACGACTGTGAGAAGATTTTTGTCAACAGAATAGCCCTGGGGGTTCCATTAGTTCTCCGGCCAAGAAACTCATTCTGCGTTGAAATCTGCATTGAAATTTGAATTTTGCTGAAATATTTCAGCTCCCAAGACACTCGCTGAAAGGCTATTATTAGTGAATTAGCAACTGCATGAGTACTATTTACATAAAATTAGTTTAAAGTGAAGTTAAAAATTAGTTTCTATCTCCCGGGTTAATGTTCAAACGTGACTCCCATTTTTTCAGCCATCGCCAAATAACTTCTGCAGTCGAAAACATCACCTGCAGTCACTGCATAATTGATATTTCTAATATTCTTAATTAGTGAATGAACAAGAATGGGATCTACAAAGACATCCACTGGATGAAAAATGTGATCCGCCAAGAGACATAGTGGTTTTGCACTGAAAACTACCTTTGCCGCGAAGGAAAAAAGTTACAAGGAATTACGCCTTTAGCAACCTTTTCGGCTTCCAAAATGCTACAACTTATCCTTCTAAATATTGAGGAATCATGTAAAGAAATTTCGTAGGAACTGTCACAAGAGTAATTTTTATTTATGGTTATTAAACCCCCATCAAGAAAGTCACAATTAAGTTAAAGAACCTTTTGTATTTAAAATGGTCAATGATCAAGGAAAGCAAGACATTAAGTATGTAATGTGACTTCCATAACAATGTATTAATTCGACTTTTCATCACAGACGAGTTGCTGTTCTATGTTGCGGATAAACACATTCTTATCTGTGGTGAAACAGGCAGCTATAGGAAGTCTAGCTGGAAGTTCCATATCATGCTTCCTCAAGCATTATGACCTTCGCAGTCAATCCCAATCATTTTTATGTATAAATCATAAATATTATGTCGGAAGTGACTACTGCTGACTATGTTATCTCGGTCTGGAGCAGACAGCGCGGAATACGGATTGCTACTGTCGCGTAACAAAATTATATACACTGTCAAAGTTAATGGAGATTTCCTATAGGCCCCAGGAGAACTTGTGCGATTGTTATTGAGGGACCCAGCAGCATATGCCTGCTCACCATTGAGGTGTTTTATCCTTGCCCAAGGGCAGGTAGAATAGCATACCGTGAGTGATGCAAATATACCGCAAGCAGAAAGTCAGAAGCGTTATGCCGACATAACCTAAAAATGGCAGAAAATGTGGAAAAAACACCATAAAAAAGAGCGATACAATGAATTCCACCTTTTACTTTGACCACGTGCATACAGCGTGACCGCCATTTTGCCCCAGGAAAAGTCACGTGACTGCACACAATGGTCGACTGTATGTGGAATACTATGTTCCTATGACTGCAGAGCAAGATTTCTATTTCACAGAATAATACTACATTTAATGGAGCAACTCAGCCCCAAAGTATGTAGCATACCCCGTATGGATGTGTGGAACAATAGTCGTAGCTTATGGAAGTTATAACCGAACAATGGCAGTAGTTTGCGTATGACTGGGTAGTAATTTTTTTGCCCCCGGTATAGTTTTCTTGCCAATATCTGAATGAAAACACAGAAAAACATGTTCATACATAATTCCAACCTGGTACCCACCTTCAGAGGACTAGAAAATATTCACTGAAGGTTTTGCAAAAGGGTTGAGAAAGAATTTGATATTTTGATATCTAAGAAAAATCTTTAGACTTGTTTCATATCAATCAAAGTCAATTGCATATAGGCCTCTTGGCATTGACAGATGCTCACAAATATCTCATGTTATTATATCCTCTAGATGCAATGGTGTATTATTTTCTGGCTTTTTTGGAGATCAAACCACATACCTGTCCAGACTTGATTCACCTGCAATATCTAACAATGCAAATCAGATATATGATTAATCAAAGGCATTGTTGGTTACAAAAGGCAATTGTATATTTTGTTCAAAGCAATTGATATTTAGTATGAGAACACATGAACAAAGGGCTGAGTGGAGATTATATTCAGCCATTGAGATGACTGGGGCAATAAGTCATGATCTTATCAGAGTTTTGTCAGCATCAGGGGACATCCCTCCACCCCCTCTGGATCACCCCCCTTACCCCTTGCAAGGATCAGTTGGATAAAAACGTCAATGGACTGAAGGGAGTCAATAGCAATAGCAGGGCAACCTGGGCAAGGGAGGCCCAAGGGTAATATTTCAGGCAGCCCCTCCCCTTAGCCTTGCTCCAGAGCTTTGCAATTAAATGTCATTAGCAATTATTCCATGCACTCCTCACTGTTCACTGTTTTATAATTATAGAGCGTCCTATCATTGAGACGTGACAGCGGAAATCACAGAAAAATTTATCTCATTGAGTAACGCAAGCTTCGTCACCTCTTTTTAATACTTTTCAATACCTCTGAGTGCTCTGTCCTTTAAAGATAACTTTGATGTCATAGTATACATATAAAGTATCAAACAAATTTACAATAACTTTTAATAGACTGGCTTTGCCATTAGTTAAAGAATTATTTCAAAGTGGTCGATGTTTACACGATTGTCAGAAATTAGCTTATCGAAAGTTATAATTCTCTTAGGCTGTTGGCGGTAGACCCCCTAATGTAATAATATCATAAAGACTGGGATTTGAAATAGTATAGGTCTTTGGCAAATCTGAAGGTTAATGACATTGCGGTTGTGAGAATACTTTGTGAATTATATCATTTCAAAATATTTTGGTCCTGAAAATCTGTACTGTATCACAACGGATGGCATTGATGTGCAAAACAGTACATGTACAATTGAAAATGTTGAGCAGTTTCAGGCTCTTTGAACTTGAAAAGTTGAAAGTTAGTGCTCTGAGGATAGCTGGGCCTGACAGTGACACAATCCCAAATACATGCTAGTACCACAATACCTGTACCACCATGCTTGTACCTGAGGACTGCAAGGCCAATGGCCCATGCTTGGGGAAATACCAGCATGTGAAACATGTAATACCAAGGTGTCCATGCATTGCCCCAAGCTGACTGATGTACCTCACCTGGAGCCTGTGTCCTCAGCTTGGACATTCTGAGGTGAAGAGAAACAAGGGCTGCTATCCAATCAAGACAGCCAAACACCAATCTGTCAAGACTGTCAATTCTCTATATATGTGTGTCTATGATAATATATCACATATCCATGTGTTTTTGCCCAAGGCTCAGTTTTGCAACATCTCGATCAATCAGAATCATATAATATGAGGTAGCGGGTAGAAAACACAATTGAATTCGACCAAACATGCTTTTATTCCAATAGCGATGTGGAAATATTTAGCTAACTTGACAAATTGTAGTTACGCTACTAAAATATCAATACAAGAATCTTCCACAGTAAAATTAATACGAAACCCTGAATTCTAAAGATTATGAAATCAAAATTCTTAAATTGTGTATATTAATAGTTAATGGGCAATGTGGGGGTCTTGTTGTAATTCTGAAATACTAAACCTGTATATTAAAACCGTTATGCTGTGACAGCTGTGTAGAGATGAAATGTAATATTCAAGGTCATTTATTGAATTATGGCATCAATGACTTATAAAATGGGCCAATAAGGAACCAGAAGGTTCAAGAAGATAAAGCTGTCTCTGAGATAAAGTCAGCAATATACAGCAATATTTATCTTTCATACAAGCTCAAGATTCTCCATCCCACTGCAAAAAGGAATATAGGGAATAATACACATTCATCTCATCCCATCACCTTTATTGCCAAAATTCTTCAGACAGATTATCTGGGCAAAGACTGTTATGAGACTGATTGGAGACCATCATGGGCTATGGGGTATTTTGCAGAGTTAGGGTTACCTGGATATCTTGACAGGGTGATAACAGTCAAGATGAAATCCTATGGCAACCCTAAGGTTACCCTATGGAAATATGCCCATCCATACTCCATGCATGCAAGTTATGCAGACGTGGTAATGCAACTGACTAAGCCAAGAAATGTCTGTGGTTTTTCTTGTTGATTCTTCAGGACAGGCTGAGGCCAACTCCGCTTATTAACCACCTGCCCTTGTAGTGTGACTATCTCAATCTATTCTCTTATTTCTTTTCATCAAAGACCTTCAATACAGGAAGTTTGAAGGAGGAGTTATCTATCAGGTCTTATGGTATCTCTCCTGCAGGTGACATCCATCCCAGAGGGCATCAAGATGGACCATCAGGTTCACAGTGACACACCACCTAGTGGAGACAGACAGCAAACAATGCCACAGCCCACACACACAACCCTGGTGGAAAAATATGCTACAGATAATATTGTGTTACACCACAGGATACAGATTAATCATGCCACTGTGGCCTTTTGTTTGCTTTTTAAACAAAACTTGTGCCACCACAGAAAGCCAACCTGCTCAGGAGTCAGAACGTCTTAAGCCAACTGAAATGGAGCTGAAATAGTTGCAAAACATTCCATGGAAAGACAAGAAGCACCAGTGAAAAAGAAAGAGCAAAGAAACTCATGAGAGTTTCAATACATCTTCTTAAGTGTGTCTGAAGGAAGATTTTAGATCTTGTCTTGCATGTCTTTTGTCATCAAAGATGTAATTCAATTGCAGATGTCCCCAATTTGATAAAAGACCATAAAAGACCATATTAGATTCTGAAGTATTTGAAGTGCATTGTCCTGCATTTGAAGGCTTTCTTGTGTTGTACAAATTCAAGATTTGAGCATGGAACAGAAAACATCCAGTAGAGTCAATATTGGCTGCAGTCGTCGTGGCCCAGTTGGTCCTCGGTACATGAATAGCAGTTGCTTAAAGAATATTGACTTGTTTGATTTGCGCCAAAGCTTGTGGCTGCATTTGGTCATCGAGATCAAATCTCTCGGGAAGAAATGCGAAACTGCTCTAAGCGATAGTTTTCAAAAAAGCCCTAGAAATGTTATACCTTGTTAGACCAGAGCCTCAGAGAGGTAGAGAATGAGGGCAATATTCTTTCTACATGTTTATAAGGTTCATCGCATTACTCTTATCCGTCCTTCCCATGCGACCTTAACCACACAACTCGCATGGGAAGTCTCCTTTTACTTGCAGCTATAAAATGACACCTAAATCATGGATTAGTTGCTGAGAATCACAAGAACTTGATGTTTTCGTTTTTGCACCATTTCTTCTTCCCATAAAGGCTTAGACGTGCAAAATATCACTGGCGCTTGCTCCCATACCAATTGGTCTAAAACGATGGGAAAATTGTAGTGTGCACTTGAGAGCAAACTTCTTAAATCTTGCAAAACATTCTCTCTTTTTCTCTTCTGCTATTTTTAGAAGAGGATTAGATAAATAACAGGGACTAGCTGAATTGTAAATATGGGGTATAAGAAGTGCTATATCTCCAGGAATATCTAGGGCCAGACTCAATCACCCCTTTTCGCCTTTTATTGAAAGCAGATATAAATCAATCTGGAGGAAAGCAATTGATTCTGTATGCCTAGGCCCTACATTCAAGTACAGTACTACCATTTTTCTTACCTACAGCAAAGTGTCATTGTAATCTTGATACTGTGTACTTTAAGGCATGCAGCAATACTTCAGCAGTGATTGCTTTCATTGTGGCCCTTGACCTAAGCATGTGGGTTAACCTTGCAATGGCTTGCATGCATATGTGCTCCATTGTACCCTGGGTTTTGATTTGATTGGAGGTGTGAGGACCCAGGTCTGAGGGCCAAGTCAATGGCTTTTGAAAAGTTTGACCTTCTGAAGTAGGGTCTTGGGACAACAACCAGAATGTCTTGTAAATAATGCATAAGATCATGAGGTGCACCTAAACGCCTCCAGTGTTATCCATTGCAGAGGTATTAAACAAATGTTAAATCAGTCTGAATAACATCATGAATAATGTGATTCACAGACCTAATGCCGAAACTGAGCGACATCAAAATTACAGTACATGTAGTAACTCCCGGAACCAAATTTACACCCGATTGATCGATTTCAACAAACTTGTGTCATATTGAAGACCCCAAACATATCGGTAACTCTAGCTGCTCAGTTCCTCAACCATTTGCTCGATTATAGCTTAGAGGTCCAGTTTGACCTGAGCAGGACTCTCTCTGACCTCAGGTAGGGTGAAAGGACAATTCCACATTGGACCGGACGAGTCGAGGTGCGAACAAGACTTTTATTCTCTTGGCCGTCTCTGCCATATCAGTTTACCTTCCAGGCAATATCTAATGGCTCTGTCCTCAGCGGGTTACCCACTTAAAGTTTCAAGACAAGCGATCTGCCCTGTAATTTCGCTGAGCTGATGAGTAAACCAGGACTGTCGTAGGTCATCCTGTCCAAAAATTTTGATACTCTCGTCAGTTCAGTTCAAAAGGATTCACTAATAAGCTGCTGTAAATTCACTGTTATAGTGACAGGGTGATGATTATGTTGAAACACTGGCACAGTTAAGGCTGGAAATTAGCATGTCCTCAATAATGCTCCGCCTTTTGAAGTTATTAATTCCGGTGCATTCAATAGAGCTAAGCCGCTTCGATACCATATCAGATGACAGAATAATCAATTAAGTTATCAGCACAAAATAATCTTGAGGAAGTCTTTGATTTTGTAAACAAACGTTGGTCAGTCAAAAGCACTCCAAGTTCAAAGGGTATATGGACAGCTGGTCAGTAGTGTAAATGTAGTTATCAAAGTGACATTTCGTTGATTAGCGAATAGACAAGGGGTCTGTCACTTCAGGACATTTGTCTGCGAAGATGAGCACTGGCTGCACTTGGCTTTGTTGTGTCAAGTGTATTTGTGCACATACAACCGAACTCAGCCTTATCAGTCAAACAGGACCCTATAGGAACCCTAAACCCAAATTTGTGGCTTGAGTATATTGACCACATCCCTGCCGGTCGTAAAATGCGCACTCGCGTTCATGCAGTTGGACATCGTAAAATTTACTCGTCTCAGTGCACTCACTGCCCTTCTTGCATTCTACCCCGGAATGGATGCCTTGAATGGAACCCCAATTTAACGGGTGTTCGCAAATTGATCGTGGAAAAAACTGCAATGAAAAGCAAGCAAATAAGTAAAAAATAGTTATCAGAAAAAAGTCTTAGTCAAATATGCATCCGAACAATAAAACATGCATGCGAGCTTCAAATTCTCTTCCAACTGAGAAGCGAATCGAGTCACCCACCGAGTTGGCTGCTCTCGGATTGTGCAAAAAAATGAGACTTAAGCATCATTCCCTCTGTCATCCAGTGAGATTTGCACTCCATTTCCCCTTCTGACATAATGGGGAGATCATGAAAGGTGCAAGTGAATCAAAAGAATATAATTGCACCATTATCCGAGGCCATAGGAAAGTATTCCTCAAAATACTAACCAAACAAAAGCGCTTTGTGGGAAAGGTAACAAGAAGAAGCTTGCTCTTGAGCCTCTGTAGGACCATCAGTCTTGTGAGAGCAAAAAAAAACTGTCGAATAACCTGAAAAAGCTGAATTCTTTCCAGTGCTCACTTCGCAGACACACAGCAATGGCCATGCTCAGTCAAATCTGATATATAATGACAGACATAACACTCCAGTTGCATTACTCTCATTCAGTATATATTTGGGGAGCGAATGCCTTTTTTAGTTTTTTAAAAGGAATTTGCGGTTAAAAAAGGTTGCGAAAAGAAGAAAAGCAAACCTCGCATCTTGCTTATCTTTCAATGGAAGTGCATTTCGAAACCGTCATGAATAACTTATGTCCACCCTCTTAATTCAAAAGATTTGGCAGAACGCTCGGATTTTCGTATAGATGCTACATCTTTGCAAAACTAATAGAAGCCTTATAATGGACTTTTAGAAGATGCTCAGAATTTCAAGCAGGAAATTAATGTAGATGTACATTGTATATATGCACATGGTAGATGGAGAATCTCAACAAATTGCAAATGTGCAGATTGGTATCTAAATGTACATTCGGAAGTCTGCAACATTCTCTAATATTCCCATGCATACATGCGGTCTCCAGAATTATACCGTATGTCTGACTATGTCATCACGAAATCGCAAATTAAACCGCAAGATATCTTTGTGGAAAAAATTCATAACAATGCATACATTACAGTGATGTAACAGACTGAGGCTATATATATATATTAAGCATTTCAGTAGGAAAGCTATTTTCACAACATGCATTGTGCATGTCTGACATGCATGCATGTATTAATGAATTGAATGTAACCCACTTGCATAAATTGACTCCTATAACCCTAAGCCCCATGTAGTTTAGCTTATATTAATATATTATGGAATTGTCTGGGGATTTAGGGCTGTTTTCCACACATGGCATCCATGACTCTGATGGGACTTATGCTTAAAATCTTTTAGTCTGTTTGACTAAACGCTTAAGCATCTTACTTATGACATTGCAAGTATTAGTGTGGCATTAATAAACATGAATCCTATCTTTCTCCTTGCAGGACTGAAGCTGCCTGATGTTTTGAACCTGATTCGGTAAGTCGACTTCTTTTAGTCTACCATCTTTTACTTCTAGTAAAAACACATACATTTGTTATGTTTTCGCAAATATTACTTGCTGTCGAAGAAACGCGAAACAAGAAAAATGGTTTTACTAGTGCTATGCTGTCTTACAAAAATGTTATTTTGTATAAAGGCATTTTTTGCATCACATAATATAAAGGCTCAAATGTAGCATGCATCTCCAGGTGGCAACACAAACAAATGATAATGGATGTGGAGCAAAGAACATGTTTTGTCACAATAAGAAACACTGACATAGGGTGTTGGCAAAATGATTTTTGTTTAAATGGATTTAAGAGATGCTCCACCGGACAATGCATGGTTACTGATGGTCTGCAGGAATTTACAGCTATTGTTATCCAACTTAGGCTTTGATATGGGTCATTTAAGGTGTATTAGAGGAAGATTTGGTTCATATATAAAATTACTTATCCAAAATTGTAAAAGTTAGCCAATTCTGATATGATGACCTTCTTTTTATTGAAATTTGGCATAAATTTGCAGGACTTGAGTGTAAACATAATCTGGAAACAGTGCTAAATAGATGTGATATATAAAATGTATTGGATATATAATATTATGGTAACTGAACCCTGTACAGAATAGAGCCAGTATTGCTCATGCACAGTCAGCATGAGTCATACCTGCAGGTTTTGTTATGGTGAAGTAGGTATTTAGATAACCATAAATAAAGTTGGTGGAGCCATGACTTACCTGCTAACTGGCTCTTTTGATCCAGGTGGGTCAAGTAACAGAACTAGCTGCTTTAGACACTTGAGACCTCCCAGGCACTCTTCTAGACTCTGATGAGCCATTTGATCCATTTCATAACTGCTTTTTTGTGCTCACTAAGTGCTTTATATAAGGAGGATAATATTTAGCATTTAGCCTGTTTCTCAGTTACAATTTTCATCGTTTCCACATGATCATGTTCAAGTCAAAACCTTCTTAATAAACACCTGATCAGGTCGTCCTGGTCACCTGGTGAGCTCTATAATATTATCATGTTATCGTGATTCCAAAAAAAGTAGGCCTTGATCCTATACCTGAGATTATATTTTATCCTGGTTGTAGCAACAGGATTTGGAATTTTGGCAATCAAGATATAACCGTTTGGCTATTTGGACATCCTGATGTCCTGCCTAATATAAATGCAATCTTGGGTTGCTTACTTACAAAATATGTCATGATATTACTGAGGGTAGAAAGCAGTGCATATACATAGGTATTGTGGAAGAGGTCGTGTGCACCTAAATGTATGCAAAAGGCCAATCCATGCTTTTATATGACCTACAAGGCATTCTTATTCCACACACATCACTCCTAATGATTCTATGCGACTTGACAACTTTATCAGTGTTTGCATGTAAGTATTCCGGGTTTCGTAAAAACACACAAAGAAGAAGGCTTACATTTTATTGCCGCTCTAAGTGCATTTACTACAGCATTGACGTAGTATAGAATGTATGTAACTTAGGTATACAGGCCTATATGCATTTGAGAGATGGCTTTTGGCAAGTTATGCACCAACAAATGGGATTTGGTCAAAACAAGAGCAATAAATTCGAACTCGAAGACTTTTTCATGCAAAGTAAATGTCTCTCTAACCATCTGTTCAAGAGTTTGTTTTGTATGACACGTCCTACTTTCGCAATTTCAAACTGGATCCTTGGAATTTAATGTCATACTCAAATGAGTGACAAGGACGAAGAACAAAAATAATAATTTTGGGTTAGCGGGCAATGGAGGCGTCATCTTTTTGGAAGTTCTATGGTGACCACAACGACTGCCTTATGTTTTGAGGCAATTTGGGCAGAGCTGCCGGCTGCTGGATGACCCGGATTATCAGCTCAGTCTCAGTGAAGACATCTTGTACCTCCCCCAATAAGAGATTGTTAAGCCAGGCCCATCAGGATTTCCAGTCATCACTGAGACTGAGCTGATAATCCGGGTCATCCAGCAGCCGGCAGCTCTGCCCAAATTGCCTCAAAACATAAGGCAGTCGTTGTGGTCACCATAGAACTTCCACAAAGATGATCCCTCCTGACTTCCATGACTGATAACGTAGTAAGAAAAATTAAAATAATTGCTTACTGATTTATAACTATGTCTCATATGTAGGTCTATATATCATATGTTTTCATTGTTGTGATAAAATAATAATATATGACTTTGATAGCCATGATATTATGCTTTAATGGGCATTATGATTAAAAATATAGTTTCATCAAGGCTGTTTGGGGTAATCTAATCTCGGTATCAAGATCACAAAGAAATAAAGCGAAAATATATATTTGTCATTCAAAATAAACAGACATATGAAATGACCAGTCTTTGCAATTCTTTGTGGCAACTCTTGAACATTTGGTTGTATCTGGAAACAAATACTTGAAGAACATGGACTTCCAGTCAAGTTCTGAGTCAACAGTCCTGTACATACACCGAGCAATTATGTAACGTGAAGGGGAAGTTAAAAATGGGTACGACTTTGTTCTGTAGATATAACTGCATCTCATATCAATATCTGAGCATATATATCAGTAAATATTACAGCTCTCATTTTGATTTTTTGAATTTGGACAAGATTCCTCATCTGTACTGAGTACTCTTGAGGCAGATAGACCAGATCCAATATTTGCTTCAGAACGTCAACATTTTTTCTAAGAGTGGCGCCAGGCATGACAGTTTTATGCCAATCATAAAACGTGCCATTCAGGTACAGTGAATACATGGCATAGGCCTCCTCAGGGCCACTGGAGAGATAGCCACAAGTCCAGTCCAGAAGTCTTTGGGCAGAAGTCTTTATCAATAGTCAACCATCACTGAGAGACTAATAAATGTCAGACTGTGACTGGGCAACACTTGTTGTCTAGTTCCCACAAATGTCTATTAACTTAGAATTAAGTCTGTCAAGTATTTCAGGTGATACCAGATGATTTACAATGTATTGGTCCAATCAAAAGTCATGTATTTTGGATGGTATCATTCTTTAGCAATAGTTAAAATGTCAGAGAATTTATACTACTTTTTAAAGTTCTATGCGATGTGTATCTCGGTCAAAATAGCTATATGCAAATGTTTCCCTGTCAAAATAAATATCATTTGATTAAATTGATTTGTTCATCAAATTTAGAAGATCGAGAGCAGAAAGCATTTCCGAGCATTTCCGGAGCAGACGCACAACATGAATTTGGACTTATTCTTGCAAACGCTTTCTGTTCCGACTTAATGTGATCAGTTGCACTTGTAATAATCCTCAATTGAGAATAATGTCTAACATTAGTCATTTAGAGATCCTGTGATTACCACACGATTAGCTTTTGACCCCCATCCCAAAATCAGATTTTCATAGGACCATCTGGACAGCAGTTCTAGACACATCTCCAAAGTGCTCCAGCGTTCACTCAGAATAAGATAAAATGGAGGAAAAAGCGACAGCCAAGTACACTGTAAATTTTGAATTTTGAGTTAGCTTAATTGATTGAGTGAAGATGGTTGCACAATTCCTTTGAGCCAAGATAGCTTGTTGTTTGCAAGTTATAACAACATAAAGATTATCATAACTCAAAACGGCAAGCTATCAAGGCTCAAACAAATTGTGCAACCATCTCACTCAATCATTTGAGCGAACTCAAAATTTCAAATTCTACATTGTAGCCATGCTCAGATTTTATATATTTTGCCTGAGACTGCTCTTTTTTTAAAAACAGAATCATCTCTAAGTCAGTTTTTTAAAAGACTTTCTGTTACCATTCTTTAATGGGATTCGGTAGACCTGCATACATGCAAATGTCTGGGTTGTTTCAGTTCTAGAGAGTAATATTTTTTGAAGATGTTCTTGTGGTCGCACCCTTTTGAAATCCTAATTTTAGCATTGACAGAGGAACTTTATTTCAAGGAGCTTGTTAGTTCAGCAATAAAGCACTGAGGGACAAGTAAGATCTCTGAGAGGTTCTCATCCTCACATTTAAGGAATCAAGTGGGGTGTAAAAAGCCTGAGAGTGGCAATGGCAATGTCATAAGAGAATTGGGTTCCAGGTATGCTGCACCTTCATTCCAAAGATAAAAAACACTCCAACAAGATCAAATAAAGTCAGTTTTATTTAGGTTTTCCATGCCTGGGACTTCTAGATATTGAATTTTCTGGATTCTTGTTGGATCTAGCTGCATGTGTACATAGATTTATTGCTTAGCACTGAGCATTATACAGTGGGCAGGTGAAGCCATAAAAATATATATTGCAACTGTTTTGGGACTTGACATTGCACTAAAATGTCATTGTTTCAGAAGAGTAATAAAAAAAAGAAATTGGCATTCCAGAGAAGTGAAGAATATGGTGGTTAGGAGAAAGAGATATTATTGATATTCTAAAAGCCAATTCTCTAGGCACTAGCAGTTATGGAGGTGCTTCGAGTAAGAGATCATCCAGAATGATTTATACTAAGTTTTAGATGGCAAGGACGCGTATAAATTTGAGATGATATGCCTGCATTTTGGGCAAATAAAGCATAAATCCATGTCTGGTAGCTGACCGCTGCCAAGTGTTTGCATGACAGATGACATGAATGGACCTATGACGTAAAATGGAAATGACATGGAGACCTTCCCACAATGCAATGCTGTGACCTCTGGTCAAGGTCACCCCTCACCTCCAGATCTGGCAAAAGTGGACGTTGCTGGACCTGTCGAAATGCATGCGGAGTCAAAAAAGTTTTAAAAAAAGACCTGGATCCAGTGTATGGCGTAAACATTGCATATTGTTTGGCATTCAGAAAAACAAGATGCGGTATGCGCAAAAATCATGTGCGACTCTTCAGTTCAAAAAGAGAGTACCTGTATTGTGGTCTAAAATGGTATGCGATGGTGTATGACGTCATGGAACGGTGAGACGGTGTCACTGTAACAAAAAATCGGATAGAATGGAAGAATCAAACAGAATGAGAAGGAATGCTCAATAATGGTATGCGATGTGGATGCCAAAACAACAAATGGCTGTCACAGTACCAACAAATTCTTATGCAATCTGTTGCAACAGAAAATAAGAGAGAATCATGATTGTATCTGGAGATTGTAAAATACGTCCTTTTGAAGGACACTTTCTTGGAACAGAGCATTCTCCCTTTTTTACACTGATAGTGTTCTTTGATTTAAAATGTTTGTATTGATACTTGGATAAGTTTTGTATCAGGTTGGGTACCACTCGTTTATGGCTTGAACTTGATACCCTTGCTGTTGTAAACATTGCTACACATTGCTTCGATTTCCATGAACACTGGAGGCATATCGCGGAAAGTTGATGACTGAACGGAAACCGAACCCTGATAACTCCTGACAACAGAAAGGAAACTTTCAATCACAGGCGATCTCAATGATATGATAGGCTTCCGATTCATTTCACCAGATTCAAGGACATTCAAGGGCCAAGAAATCGTTCTGCTTGGCTCTGCTTGGCTCGTTGAATTTCAGTTTAGACCAACGCGACCAATTCAGCAGTCGGTCATGCGATCCGAACCAATGTCAACTTGATCCGATTCGAGAATGCAAATACAAATACTCCACAGAGTTTTAGAGGAAGTGAAAACAACATGTATACCTACCAAGAAGTACTCCAAACTACTCCAGAAGTACATTTCCTCATAAAATAATGTTTAATTATACTTTTATGTCATATATATATATGGATTAAGTGATAAAATGAGGGAATTCATTGATTCTACAAAATCATAATGCTATAGTTATCAGAAATGAAAGAGAAAGGAAAGTGTGAATTGCACCGACTGACTCTTCATGACACTGCGATTCCTGCGCAAGATGAATATGATGATGAAATCGATCACAAAAAATCAATGCTAGGATTCACAGGGCAAATCTGCACAAGTTATACACTAGTAACCTACTTGCATGTTCTACATATGAAAACCTTTTTCCTCAAGTACTTGCTTTTTTAATCCTCAATTCAAATTTTTTGAAAATCATTCCACTTTTTTGGTAGTATTTCCAAATGCAAAATCTGAGTAGCAGACAAAGCCCTGAAATCTCATAAATATTCGCAGGGAGAGAGATGACTAGACCTGTATGATGAATATTTCAAAGGGCACAGTTTATATATTTGTCATGGGATCCAAAGGCTAAAATGACCTGACCCCTGGGATATGATGGCCTTGGAATTATGCTGCAAACGTTTAGCTAGCAGAATTCATTTATAAAATAGGGGAAGGTGGGGCATGTGAATAGTGGGGGTAAATGACTATAAACATTTGTCAAGGACTGAGGTTGCCACAAATAAATAAAATGAAATAAAATGGAGAAAGAAAATGGAAGAAGTAATAAAATTTCTTTTAAAAAAGTTCATTGTCTCATACTTAACCTCATTATAAGGATTGATTATAATTTTTTTTTACTTTGAAAAATAAGTGATGTAGTAAATTCAGAAATATGTCAAACTTAATGGGTTCGATACATTATACATCAGAGGTAGTTTTTCAGAAAGCATTTTGTTAGCCGACTTGAAGTGAAAATGTGTGACATTAATGGGGACACATTACTGCCTCTCGTCTATCGATTAGTCAATAATTTTTATTTTTATTTTCTTACAATATGTGATAAACAGACCTGTCAAGCCTATAATGTTACTTCTTGCACACAGCTCTATTAAAGACCTATTTGAAGATATACTTTTACTTTTGACTTCAAACAGCTGATTATAGTTCATATTAAACTTCAAAGATAAAAAGAAACTGGACATCTCAAGTGCTATTTTTCATTTTTATTATCTTAATATATTGTCAATTCCTTCTTATGAATAGGTTCTTATCGTCATCGAAGTATAAATCAACTTCCACGCTCTTTGATTTCTGAAAAATAACTGTGGCGCGTGTACATGTATAATTTACAGGTGACATTATTATCATGCACTTGAAATAGAGGTCTATAAACTTCGATATGGATTAATATAATAGGGAACTCAATTTCCACAAAAGCAAAAAAAATATTATCTTCGTATATCGGACAACCAAATGTACCTTCTAAAGTCCAAATGTGGCTATTGGACAGTACCGAGATACCTGTACTGAATTTTGTGAGCCCTTAAGATCCCCCTTTGGTTAAGCTTTTACATGTAAGGGGTCCAAAAACACAAAAACGCAATTATTATAACGTCTTTTATTTCCTTGCAGAAAGCAAGATGACCTTGACCCAGACCTCCAAGGTCAAGTGAATATATTTGATCAAGAGAAAGCAAACGACGACGAACAGCTCGCAGCACCTGATGGAGTCGACCTCAATTCACATTCTGATGTCTTCCAAGCAGTTTTGAAACAGGTAAGAGGCAGGTTTATACTCTCTATAGACGATTTAAGAAGTAAAGGTATTCTGTAGTTTGACTTACTTTGGTCTTTCCATATGGAATTTGTTACTGTTTTTGGATTTTAGCAGTAATTTCAAGTGTCTTAGTGTTAATTTTGACCACTGGCATTTGCCAAGTAAAAAGGCAATGAAGAAATCGTAGATAAACGTTCACTTACACAATATTGTGTTTTGAGTCTGCCTCACAAAAAAAACTGTTAGTGTTATCTATTAAGAATACGAATGTACATAGCATGGTCTTGAATTTAAAAAAAAAGTTCATCAAATGTCAACAATTGGAACAGTGTCAAAATGTTTCTCAGAAAAGTCAATTACAGGAAAGGGAGAGTTAGGGTTTGTGGTGTGCCAACCATGCAGTAGTTAAAAGTAATGGTGGGTAAAGACATAACAACAACAATACAACATTCATTAAAGCATTGCTCAAATTACTATGTCAGGGAAATAACTTGCCTAGCTTGTGGTAGTGTGGTATGTTGATGATAATGTTTAATGAATGATTAACATTGATAACAAGTGATTGAGTATCTTTTAGTATTTGTTTGTTCATATTTTGTTGACAGTTTATAAAGAAACTATTGGAGATACCAAGAAAGCCCAACAAGAGATGACATTGTGTTGGTTACTTTTTTTTGCTACAATTACTTCAGCAAATTGATAAGATGTGTTGACAAAGTCATTCAAAATGTTGATGGTATTTAGAAAGTGAATTGAGGTATTCCACTTGTCATTCCGACACTTTGTTCAATTGATACCTAACATAAGAAACTGTAGTTTGCACTGTTTGAGCATGACATCATGAGGTCTAATAGGCCAGTGATTGGTCAGCTGCCCGGCTGCGACATGTAGCCGAGAACAAGACGTCGTGTCGCATCCAGTTCCAACAAAATTCAAGCAAACATCAAATCACGATCCCCTGGTTAATCGCAAGAAGTTTGAGGAAAGTCTAATTTCTGGAAACGCATCTCTTTCAGAACTTGTTGTTAGCTACTTATGGGTTGCAGGAATTGGGATGGTCTTATCTTCTTCAAAGCAAATTTTTCCTCTTACCTTTTATCTATAGTATATATAATATATTGGGCATCCTCAGTACTTGGGTGACATATCCTGTATGATGTTTGCATAATATATTGTTTAAGTGATGTATATTTCAAGAGAATACATGTACATCTTAGATGCTTGAGCTAAAGAGAATGGTCAGATAAGAGACCTTTTGAGATTCGGAACTTTATTAAACATTATCAAAGTGTATCCTTGATTTTTACTCTACTGTAAGATTACACTGATTTTTTCCTGTTGTAAATTAGTTTATTGTACAGATTCGAAATCATTGAAGTAACACCTCACCATAGTAAAATACAAGTCTGATGTACTAAAAGTACAAGTACTTGAAGAACTGAATGAAGATTATGTGTCATTACATTGTTCGATGGACACCTTTCACCGTTTTAAAAGTATGAATTATTTACTTTTTCGACATGGGGTCAACCTTTAATATAGTTTGGCAATCATAAGCATCAGCCAGTACATTCTGGCTGAAATGATCTTGATTATTTGTAGAACATTAGAATTGATCAAGGTCCATTGAAAGGCATAGGAACAGGCACAGGCGAAGAGAGATAACACTTCAATGAAGTCAATCAAGAGATACTCAAGAATGGTACTCTGAAATCGATGATTAATCAGTTCAGTTGTTCTATATTCACGACTCGAAACAAACAACATCAGGCCCAAACAAACAACATTAAGCGAATAAAAAGCCAAACGATTAAATTAACTGAATAAAACCTATTTCACGCCAAAACCTCGGGATGAAAGAGCAACAATTTCATGTAGACTCCAAACACAAAACAGCCATGATCCAGCATGCCATTAATGCTTGATGTCAACATTAATGGGTGAAACAATTCTTTGGGGTTGAGCATTAGATCAAACATTAATGGCCTGACCCTTAATTAATGCTTGATTTGACCATTCATTTGGGGTGCCATGCTCCCAGTGTATAGGGTGACCCAGATCAGTCAAGCATGAAAGTTAGTCAGCCATTTTATATGAGAGTTTAGTCATGGTGCTTGTGGCTTAGAGTTAGTCATGTTAGTCACAGGTCATTATGCCCATCTAGTCACTTCCACTTGATTACCAATTGTAATTAATTTCCGTGTTTTCCTGTGCTGTGCTAGATACTCTCCATCTGGAAAGTGTATTGAGTATTGACCCTCTTAGATTATACTTGGCTATAAGTGGGGCTAATATGATAATGTACCATTCCATTAGGGTACTTGAGACTATCATTTAGGATGGTAGTAAATTCACTTAACTAGAGTTACTGTGCCTTTCTGGCACAAAGTTACCTAAATTAAATTTATTTTAACGATAATAGTAAATACATGACTTAAACATAAAAATTATTGCTATATGACTACAGTTTCCAAACAAACCATAGTCCCTGTCACAACCCCACACCCCAATGTTTACAATAACAACTCACATAGTACATATAATAGCTAATGTGATACATAACGTGATACATATAATGGTATATGTGTGAGGAAAATGAGCAAGAGAGTCAAGGTCATTCATCACTTGTCTGGCTATTTATTTCATGAATGAAGTGTTTGATTTCCATGGTGGCCATTCTCTGATGACCTCTCAAGTGCCCATGGCCAAGAATTTGAGGTGCCCATTGCTGTGTGTGACCATCAAGAAATATATTGTGGAAGGGCAGATGATAGATTGCTGATATAAGTGAACAGATTCCTCTCTTCTATTTTGACAAGAGGTGTCTGTGTACAGTGTGCAGTTTGGGGGAATATACTGAAACAGTATACATAATTATGAAAGAGACTATGATAGTTTGGCACAATAATTCAGTTAAATGTGGCTGAGTTAGGTAGCAGTCTTTTACATTTAACTTCAATCCACAGTTTTTTTCGGAGCTTGGTATCATGACAGATTAGTCTTTTAAAAATCGACACCAACATCTATCGGTCATTTTAGATGCAAAGAGACTTTGGAAGAGTATTTTGGTTTTTGTTTGTTTACTGGATTTTTTTGCAAATTAAAACAGCAAGTTTAGTTTGTATGTTTTTTTATGAACAATTACTTAATTCGATAACTAATAGGTCTGTCTCCATATGGGGATTACGACAGGTATTATCGGTAGGTGGTGCAACCATAAGGTAGGAGTGCTATTTTTGTCTTGGGGAAGCCCACCTGATGAGATATTATCTGGTTTGTTTGCAAAGTAAGTGAAATCCTGTGACAAAAAGTTAATAATAATCTGGTTGTTAACATGTTATAATCCCCAAATCTGTATGATAACAACACACTTTTTTGTTGAACTGCTGTTTTGAGAACATAATCAATACAGTGTAGCTGACCCAAACAATCAAACATTCAACAAACACACTCATTAAGTCAGACTCCTTGGCTTGAGCAACAATACCAATCACCTTGTTGAAAGGCAAAGGGGATTCCATCAGAGCTCCTATTGCTTGGAGACACCACCTGTACATAAATTCAGAACTACAAAATGGAGACAGACCTATTCTGTATGATTAATCAACCATGGCTACCATGTGTTTTTGTGCAGAAAAACAGCAGTCATCAACCAATGTGACTGAATAATGCCAAGCCAAATTCCAATAATGAAGTCATGCCAGAGTAATTTGACACCAGACTAGAGTCTGGCAGGTCCAAAACTCTCCCATGCACTTATCAGATCCACAGCATAATTCTGTTTGTTGATAATCACCTGCTTATGCAGCTTAATTGCATAAATCCCATTTCAACAGATGTTCAGTTGGATTCAAATTAATGCAAATAAAGATGTAAACAATTAGGTGTATCTGGATGGAATCTGGAAAGTATGTAATTACAAAGGCAAACAAGATGGCATAATAATTAAACCCTCTCAATTATTCTGGTTGCTAGTGTCTGGTTTGTGTCACTTCAATCATCCTTAAATTATCATTGCTTCAATCAACTGTAGCACGATTAACTATTTAATTACTACCAATTGTAATTACTGCTCTAGCAATTGATCTGAAGAAATCGGTTTTTTTTTCAGTGCCAGAGTGGACCTATGATGTCATAGGTGGATGCTCCATTGCTCAGCACTAGAGGATATGCAAAATTTGTGCTATCAATGATGCCACAGGTCAAACCGGCCAATAGCGTTCGTTGTGGACAGTTTCATCATAGCCTTGCAGTTACATCATTGCTAGAATGGACACCTGGGGAGGGGGAACTCTGCTAAAAAGCTGTCAATTGTCCTTATGTTTGCATTAATACCAAGTACTGTGGTAACCAACAATGAAATACAGGATTAAAGTAGTTTTCTGTTTACAGCGAAAGAGACAGCCAACAAAACTGCAAACAGTACACAAAATTCTTGAACTTGACAGCTCCATATAACATCCAATTGAATCCAGAAGCACGCTTGTAAACAACTGTGATTAATTGCAAGTTATCCTATTAACCATGCTTGGTTGAATTTGAGGAACTTTAAGTGTCACCAAATAAACAACCCCCCTTCCCCAAGTTAACACCTGAGTTTTTGCAGTGGTATTATTGGCTAATCTGGCCATGACATAATTGCAAGGCTATGATGAAGTTGTTCACATGAAATGCTATTGGCCAGATTCACCTATGACATCGCAGCTAGCACCAAAGTTGCATAGGTTCCAATGGAGTCTCATGCTATGACATCATAGGTCCACACTATGAAAAAAGATGATTTCTTCAGAGCAATTGCTAGAGCTGTAATTTTCATATTTTCCAGTCCTGTTTTAGGTCTGGAAAGTGTATCAAGTATTGACCCTCTTTTTAGATTATACTTGGCTACAAGTGGGGCTAATACGATAATGCACCATTCCATTAGGGTACTTGACAGTTTCATTTAGGATGGTAGTAAATTCATTCAACTGGAGACACTGTAGCCTACCTTTCTCGCAAAACTTAAAAAAAAAGAAGAATTTCATATTACCAGTTTTGAGGACCTGACTTCGGCCTATATAAGATCATACTTTTAGGGATCATTCTATAGTATGTATCCCAAGGACGTCGGGTAAAACTGACTTGTCTCTTAATGGAGAATTTGTGTCAAAACCATTTAGAGCAAAGTCACTCTTTTGATATGATATACAATCTGTCTTGTTCAGCGGATGTTGTATCATTGCCATCGGGAAAGAATGATCATGATTACCAGATCTGACGAAGGCCTAATTCAATCTAGAGATATTCTCTCTGGTCTCCAGTGTTTCAACTGATGACTTCATTTGTCAAGAATTATGCATGCATTGTAGGGGTCCACTCTGGACAACAATGTACTAGATCCTGTTTGAAACTTCCTGTGCAATTTGTAAACCTGTTGACATCATACAAACACATTGTTTGGTTATGGGTTCAAGAACACTTGTTTGAAACCTGCAATTTCCATGCACATTATGAATTGTAGGGCCACTACTCTATGTCCATTTATCAATCAGATTACCATTGTCCAGTCAACAGGTCAAGGTTTCTGGTTAGTGACTAAATTACACGTTGCCCACAAATCTCTGTTCATACAGCACTGCCAAGGGACATGTCATGAATGATCAGGACTCGCCCAGGAGCTTAATTGATGTGTTTATGACCATAACATGTTATATAAGTTCTAACTTAATGTATCTACATGTATATCTGTCAGTTATCCACCAATCTGGGGTTATGCCCTGTTTGTGAGTCTGTATAGTCAGAAATGAATATTTTCTCAAGCAGAGAATTGTCTGCCTTCTACAAGGTTCTAATAAATATAGATATAGGTGAAGAAAATCCATTCTTCATGCATTTAACATGTTTAAGGTTGACAAACCACTTCCAGTTTTGCCAGGTCATAAATATATCAAATACCAATCATTATGACTATAACACCGATGTCCAATGTCCATGTTGACAGATATTGCATTCTTCCTTCAACCATGCTTTCAATTATGACCATTAACCAATTAGGACCTTTTGTTTGTCTGTCTTATCTGCTAGTGTCTCTCTTTGTCTCACATACCATTGGTGCAAGTAATCATAATTATGTTAGTCTGTCCAACTGTCATGACCTGCAAATTACAAGGTGTTGGTTTGTTGTGGGAGTTCCACTTGATTGGTCAACTGAAAATCTTTGATTATAGCCCTCAGGTGCAAAAGTTAAACTCTTTGGTTGACATGTTTCATGCAATGATTGTCCAAATGAAGAAATATGGAATAATGCTATAAAGACTGTTAAATGTACACAGATTATATTTATAGTTTTGCAATGGACAATTTGAATAGTGCCAGACCAGGCTACAGTAGCGTGCTGTAGTTGCGAGCGTCAGCGAGCAGGCTACAACATTTCAGAATTGGTGCTGCCTTTCTGGTCCTCGCTCACATGCATTTTTGAAGCAGTCCAGCTAGTTCTGTTGAGTTCTGCTGAGCGCGGACCTGATAGGCAGCAGCGCGGACTTTAGGGGCAGCACTCCCAGTGACCTATATTCCAATTCGATACTCAATTCGACTTGAATTTCATCAGTCTGCAGCCTCGCTAGCTCGCTTGCCTCTAGAGCAGACTGTGCTCAGTCAGGTGCCAGACAAGATTATATATTTTCAATGTAATCCATTTTCAATATAATCTTATAATGTCATAACCACTGGACATAGCCATGAAATGTCCACACTTATTGTCCAGGAGGCAACATTAGGTAAAAGTACATTGTTAATCAGGTCTATCTAGTTTTGTGTTGTTGTTATGTTTATCTTTGTCTTGTAAAACTGCAATTACTAAGAAAAGCTGGTCATGGATTGTAAAAGTTGTTTTGATCAAAATCATTTTCAATGTTTCTTCTAAGAAATCATTGACATAGAATATTCAAATTGAGGACATACTGACATGACAGATAGACAATGGAACCATTAAAAACTGACCATATCAATATATATATTCAAGACAAGTGTTGTTTTTCTCTCCATATCTTTAAAATATTAGGTCTCACAGGTTAAGGGTAGAGTACACTTGGATGATGTGTTATCTGTTTATCATGGATCTCTGATAACTTTAATGGCAGTTGCATGATAGCAGAGCTAATTGAGTTCTTTAGGTAAACTTCAGTCAGATTTTAGCTCTCGGGTTGGACGTACGCTCTTTGGTTATGTGGTTCGCATAGGAGTGTGTGTACTGTGACAGGATTAACGAGGATTTACTTTGATGAGTGGATGATCAGGATTTAGGGTCCTGTTTTTACAAGTGGTGAGTTAGAGATTCATCATTGACAATTGACTTATGTTACTAATGTTTATGTCGAATACTTTGAAATGTGACCAATGGTTCCTGCCATGTCTGCTCACTGCAGCGATAACATAGTGCACCGGTCAAAAAAGAGATATCTCAACTAAATATAGCCCTGCATCGGAGTGTATCTGAGAGCGTATCCGAATGTTACTGATGCATGGTTGTCACATACCAACACCGGTCCTATCCTCGAATAAAAATGCTGACCGCAGAGATCATCACAAACTGACTCTAAATGCAGGAACTGCATGAAGCATCCTGTAGACATCATAACAGTCCGAAGCTTCAAAGTTAACGTAATCTTCCTGTTTCCTCTTCCAAGCTTCACTGCGGTGACACTAACATCTAAACGGCACAACCCAAAGTTCCGACAATTCTCAGTAACAGCAACTTCTAACGGACTTGCAAAATACTTGGAGAAAAAGTCATAACAATTAACCAGAACTTCTCAGAAGAAGTTAGAAAGTCATTTCTAATAAATTGTAAATATTTCTGAAGTGAATAATTATTTATAGTAGGCTAAATATGTTCAAAATTACTATGAAAATAATAGTAATGTTGATCTATCAAGGAGATGCAATAATTATCCAACGGATACTATTCAGACTTTTTGATTTTGGGCAACTTATTGACAGTATACTCCCTCATATCAATACCATTCACAAAGGAAGCCTATTCTCTTGAAGCTTGACTTTTTAGCATATAAAAGTCAGGCACAACAACCAGTAAGCACATTATATACTTGACATGAAAATACTTTTTATGGCCAATAAACAGAAAGTGGAAGAATCAGGGTATAAAATATATTTGCTCAGTCAGTGTGACTGGAGATAACAGAATTTGAAAACAACAGTTGAAGAGTTGAATCAGAGCTGATATGGAATCACAAAGGAGGATTGGTCAAAATCATTGCATGAAATCTAGGGACTTAGATATTTATCAATTGCAACATATTGCATGCTAAAATACAGTGCACAAATATCTTCCATTTGGAAATATAGACCATTTGCAACAGAGAAGCTGCTTAACTTTAATGGACATGGGCATTAGTTGACCATGGGCAATTGGAAATTGCAGGTTATGCATTGGTATGGGCAATCGGGCATCATATATCTTTTTTGTTGGGAGACTACTGCCACTATAGGTATTGATAGAAAAAGCCTGGGCAATAACAAGTCAATCAGTTGTGAGCTCCACATTAAAATAAAAAAAGATAAAAACATTTTTTCAATATTACAATACGGATAAGTCAATATTTAAACGAACAGTAGAAATGACCACAAAAGAACCAATAAGAATAGAAAAGAAAGTGATTTGCTTTCACAAAGTTTTGGAAACAAGGTCTTCAACAATGATAATACATATACATGTATGAAAGTTTAACAATTGAAAGTCACTTCAGCAATCAAAGACCTTTGAAGTATTACATCGCATAATGTTATCTCAGCACCATTTACCTTCACCTATCTTAAAGAAGAAGAAAAAAAAAGCAAACAAATAATATCAACAATATCAGATGGATATCAGTTAATCCACGAACCAAAAACACTCCAAATCATGTCTCCTCCCACATCTGTCCAGGCACATGAGATAGAAGAACTGTTGCAGAGAGGCTCTCTTTTTGAGCAAGTTGTGCAAAAAAAAGAAAAAGAAGAAGAGAGGACCAAATAAACATGTGATAAAAATAAGTCAATGGAGATAAAGGTTATGGACAATTTATAGCAACAAATGATAATCGGTGTACTTTGCTTCATGAGTCAATAGATAAGTTGAAAGGCCCTGTACTGTTCCTAGTACATCAATGATTGGAGTTCATTGTACTAATTTGTGCATTTGATTATCTGTTTTAAAGACCACTTTTGACCACTTCAATTCGATTTTGATCCATGTGTTTTGTAGATATGAGCCAATGTCAAGAAGTATACTTTGGAGAAGAGAATACAAGTGACTTTTCCTTTTTTTTGCTGAATGGAATTGACTGATATTTTCCAGTTGATCAAACTTTTTTGGGGACAAATAGCTCTGGAAGAGTGTTCATTGACATTTTTTCAACACCATCCATCTATCTTGTTCTCCTTCCACGTACATTTAGATTTTCGGCCTATATGTCTAATTGTCTATACCTATTTATTTATACAATAAAATACCCACTATCTAATATCCAAGAAGACCCTCAATGAGCATGGTACCATCACTGCCTAACTATACTATCAGCATTTTCTCAGAAATCAAAGTTAGCATAAAAACATGTTTGTAAGAAGTTTGTGATCTTTGGGAGTGTACCATTCCATTGTATATTTCAAATTTAAGAGAGTAGATGCCAGTTATGAGTTAGGGTGTCATGATTTCTCTGCAGGTTTCAAAGAAGAGGGAAAGCTGCACGCCAACTCTGTGTATATTATGAAAGACAGTACAGGATACATTTTTAGAGTTCCAGATTCCTACAATTTTGTATGTTATGGTCTGAGAGACAGTGTTTTCTAAATGGGTGCTTCATATTCTTGTACATGGATCTCCAATTCTCCATAAATATCTGTGTGACATTAAGTCTGTTATGTAATGTAATCATGGGGAATAGGAGCTTAGATAGGAGATTTGGAAGGCACAAATGTATGTACCTGCAGATAGATTTGGAGATTTGACCAACAATTGACTTTTTTTTTGTTAATTCTTCTGGTCAGTGTTTCAAATTTATGGAAAATATTTCCTTCTCCAAAGATGTATTTTCATGTAACTCGTAATTATTATGGTCAGAGAACATTAACTTATCAAACTCAGTTGCAGGCAAGCTGCTAGCTTATAAATCCATGCAACAGTCAAAAATGGGCCCACCTTTCAATTCAACATTTGGCATTTTAGGGATTAGGGTTCTTGTGCAACTTACCATCATTTAGGTTGCACAATTTGACAGGAATAATGCATGCCAGGGCATAGTGTTCTGTTATGTTGTGTTTAAAATGAGTTAGTAATGTTTAGTGTTATGGCTCATGTTACTTTTACATGCAAATGAACAGGATGGCGGCCCTAGAAGTGCAGAAACCACAAGTACAAACAGGAACTGGCAATTGTGCATATAAGAGGGGCCAATAAAGAGACAGGCAGAATTAAAAGGGGTTTGGTGGAGGCCACTTCTATACATGTAGAGTGCTCAAATGGCATATATCACGTTTTCAAACCATGGATATAATCAGTAAACACACATCCATGCAGATAAAGAAGGCAGGACCAGCTCAATGACTATCGATTTTGTATAGATTTACAAAGTGATTATCTTTAAACCAATAAGTACAAAAAGTTGAGGATTTTGAATACAGAAAAATAGACGATACCTTTTTTTGATACATTTATGGATAATGATATAGAATCTGATTGATATTGGGATTAACTTTGGATAGAGCAAATTTGACCTATAAAGAAAAACAGTAGTTAACATTTGGTCGAATTGTCCATACATGACAAGCGACTGTTAGCATAAACATATACTGAGCAAAAGGATTTCAGAATATTCATCAATTAATTAGCAAATTGTTGACATCAGTGACAGTTACATTAATGTTAGAATGGTTGGCACACCAAAAATATACAGCGGAAAGATGCCCCTCTCTCCGGATAAAAGCGGCGATTATTTGCTGAACTCAAATTATTGGTGGGACTCAAGTGACTGTGATGATTCTTTGCAGGTTCTCGACACCCCCCAAGAGGTGTCCTTCCTGGCCACACTTCAGCACCTCCTGCAACTGGACCCCCAGGACCCAACCAGCGACCTCGTCTGGGACACCATCGAGAAACTGGTGTGCCGAGCGACCTACTTGGAGAAGAAGCAGGACGCTGACAAGTTGTTAATAACCGGGAACAAGCGGTTGGAGAAAGCAGTCTCCGGTGGTGCGGAGGACGGCCGCTGCAAATGCACGTGTCACTTGAACAGCGACAACGAAGGGCGGCCGTCTCCTCATAACAGAGACTCCATGTCACCAATGTCCCCGGCTACAGAGTCATCCTCTGCGGAAAATGTGCACGCTACCCCGCCTCCCCCTCCCCCACCTCCAGGGTTCGCACCTCCACCCCCACCCCCACCTCCTCCAGGTCCAGGGGGAGTACCCCCACCTCCCCCTCCCCCACCCCCTGGAGGAGGCGTACCACCACCTCCCCCTGGTCTACCTGGAATGGTGGCCCCACCTGCTATCAAACTACCTCAGCAGAACACTCCCAAACCCAAATCAAAAATGAAAAAGTTTCAGTGGAATAAGATCCCATCACAAAGGGTTGTCGGCAAGAAGAACCTATGGACTAATGTGGGACTTATGTTCAATGGATACAAAGTGGATTTCGATCAGATGGAGGAAATGTTTGCACATCGGCTGCCAAAGGAAAATACCAAGACGAACGATGTGACGGATGGTCAGCCCACGGAAAAGAAGAAGAAGGATGAGGTAAATTGAAATAATTTTATTAAACAAATTAGGCTATTTATGGTCATCCGATAGCCTGCATAATTTTCTGGAAAATACACTCTAAAATATTTCAGACAAAATTGGTTTTTTAGATTCAAAATGGTTTTTTGAAAAACCAAATTTCAATGCAAAAAACCAACATGGATTTTTTTAAAAATCCATGTTGGTTTTGCATTAAAATTTGGTTTTTCAAAAAACCATTTTGAATCTAAAAAACCAATTTTGTCACGACAGTTTTTAGAGTGTATTTGCTGCTTTTAGTTGTTCAACGATGAACATACTTAATGATTGCTTACTGATTGCCTGATTTATCAATCCGGTGTATAACATAAGGTACAGCCACTATCATAAAGGTTTTCATTGCTATGTAAATAACATTATTATGGATGTACAGTATTATCACCAAACTATAACAAAAGATCATGTTCTCATATATATTATAAATCATATTTTGCATTTCAGATTAACCTTCTTGACGGAAAGCGAAGTCTGAACGTCAATATCTTTCTAAGACAATTTAAAATCCCCCACGGAGAAATAGTGCAATTGTTGGCGAATGGAGAAAGCGCTAAATTTGGAGCGGAGAAATTGAAAGGGCTTTTGAAAATCCTGCCAGAAAATGATGAGGTGAGTAATGAAATTTGTGATGAAACGATTTGTTCATATTGTGGTCCATGTTCATTATTGGTTCATATTGAGGAGTCTGGTACATGCTAGGCTGCAGTGGAAGACAAGGAAGAGAGCCATACATGTAGCATTATGACATGGCATGCTATGGTACATTTGGAGACTATACTGAAGATGAAGCTTACGCTTTGTCAGAGGTTCCCACTGAAGAATGCTCTAAAATATAAAACTCATATTAAAAAACCCTGATTGGTTTTAATTTTGGGCTTGTCTTCCATATCCTTCCCACTAGGGTCAGTCGAAACACCGTACAGCCGTATTGTCATAAATTTTGCGGAATGCACATAGGTCTTTTGGAAAACCAAACTTGTTGTTTCAAAAAACCTACTGTTATGTGTAAGTATTGTTTTCTGAATGTCACAAAGTACGACGAAGCATCTATGTTTATTACACGAGCAAGTTGTGACAAAAAGATGCATTGAAGAATTATGAATTGTGATAATGTGATAATTAAGCAATTTTACCATCGGTTAGAGTGATTTTGTAGTTTCGATGTGGAAACAAATCAAACAGAAGTTTTGTCGAATTTCATGGCCAGCAGCCATTGGCTCTTCTTCCTCTTGAATCACTTCATACCCTGGGTGAATATGTTTTCATGATTTAACACAAGAGTATGGTTAAGGGCAATAAGAGTGTCAGATGTACTGTACAGCTGGATGAAATTCATTTTTCATGTTTGCCTCACGGTCAGCTCTTGTGGACATAAGGGAAATGTAGTTTCTGTCAATTTGTCATTTTGAAGCAAACTTGTCTTTGGGCAAAGAAAAAAAATCTTCTTGTGCTCATATTTGGCACGAATCTGGCAAATACTTTGTATGTTATGCTGTTAGGATGAATGTTATTAGATCCAACATGAAGCCTCACAGGCTCACATTGAGTGATATGTCATACTTCACAAGTTCACGTGGCCAGTTCCAAGTCAATTCACCTGAAGGGTTATGGACATGATGAACCTATAGGCAACTGATAGGATTGGCAGAGAGAAAAAAAAAATCGAATGTAAATGCAGATGAATTATCTTCAAGTGTAATGAAATACATAATGCAACATGTCTGTAATATAATCATGATAATATTACAACATGGCAAACATGGTCACCAGCTTAATGACCTGTAAATCTATCCTGAGGGCCTCAGGACCTTCCATGGCCCCATGCAATATATCGTACAATGACCTTGGCAGCACATGCTAAAACGTACATACAATGTCATACAGGTATAAAATATAAAGGCGTGAAATATGAAAATGTGTAAAGTATAGGCCTACCGTATTACCTCGAATGGAATATACAGTCCTCGATTAATTGCCACATTACAAGGAAGTGATTCAAAATATAAATCACCAGAGATTTCGTACCTCGATTAGAAACTATTCAATCAAAGAACCAACAAAAGCACTCCGCTCTCTTTGAAAAATCTGAAAAGGTTAATACGAAATATTCAAATGAATATGGTATCAATTCATCAGTATTTATGAAAATATAAAAATGGCAGGCAACGAAGTCCTACTCAAAGCAGAACAGCTGATAAAATCTACATGGAAAACTCATCAAGAATTACTTACATTGTATAAAGACACTAAAAGCATTGCAACATGTTCACTGGCACAGCTTACCACCTGATATAGCTGGTGATAAATTCAAATGGTTTTTTGATTGCTTCCACAAACGTGCTGCAAAGCATGCTAGCATTACACTTGAGAACATTGAAAAGTTTAAAAAATGATAACTTATCTCTCCGCGCACAATATATATAACTCGCTGTGTCTTTTTTGAAACAAGGAGTCCTATAATTACCAGATGAGGTGATAGTCAAACAATTTTTAACAATTTTTTGGTATTTCAAGGACTGAAATTTATGGAATTCATAAAGAACAATTAGAGTATACATGGGAGCGGAATACCATATACAGTATGGTACATTTCACTCGCTGTAACACTAAATGTAGATATTGAGAACTTGAGCTCTAATTATTGTTGCATCATTTCTAAAATAACCAAATAAATCAGGTACTTTCAAAGTGTGCTTGTCCTTTTTTCAATTTGTTGGCTGCAATTTGTTTCGAACTAATAAAATTATTGAAAAGATGCCAAAATGAACCCCAAAATGGCTAAAATTTTTTAATGTGGTCAAATCACACGCATAATCAATTAATCATTGATTAATCACTAAGTAAATAAATATCTAAATTCAATTTTTTCGCTGTTCCACCACTTCATAAACAATGTTCAGTTGGAAAATATGACATTGTGTTCGATAAATCACTGTCGCCAGGCTCTTGTTATACACATGGGCTGGGCAGTTTGTCGCCGGAACGACTCATTCGATGTGTAAAACATGGTTCCGATAATTTGACATAATTTCATCATCACACAAACTTGTACTGTGTAACCTTGTGCAAATTCTTGTGATGTGCATCACAGTGGAAACTCAAACTCAAATTTGACACGTTCAAAAAATTAATAGCTTATTATGGTAGCTGTGGCATTACATGAACTATTTACCCTACCACAGGCATGTGATTTGGACAAACAGACCCAGGAGGTTGAGAAAAAAGGTTTTTTAGCAGTTCCTATTGCAGTGAATCCTCATTAAAGTCTCATATTGGCTTTGGAACATGAAATAATGGAGTCACAATTTGGTTTTAGTATTATGTGCCCCAGTAGTCCATCGCAAGATCTTTGGACCTTTAGGAATATTATTTCAAATGATTGACAAACTACAACTAATTTTGAATTTTCAAGTGATTTTAATAATTTCCCCTGTTACAAGGAAATATTTTAATTTTTGAAGCAGCAAATGATAGGCCTACCTTATTTGCCTTTTTCTGAACTCTTCCAGGATTTTCATAAATTTTCAAAAAGTCAAAACAACATCAAAAGTCTTGAGTAATGAAACCTGCATTTTTGTTACATGAGGTAACTTTATAGAAATTAGAACATATTGAGGGTCAATTTAAGACCCATACAAGGTTCCAAATAGTTCCAGGATGAGCAATGTTAAAGTGTGCTTTTCTGTTTGTATGAAAGAATAGGGGCAAAAAGGCACTCCTGTAAATTGAGTTTAATGTAATCTCAGATCTTTTTCATCATTTAACTGCACCAGGATTTGTGGTGGCTTCTACTATGTCCTGTGGTTTCTAGTAATGCAATAATGAACTACAATTCCCCAACCAGACATAATAAGGATCCATGAAAAAATAAAATAAAATAGGGAAAGGGCAGAAAAAAGGCTGAAGACAAACTAAGACCAGCATATTTGTGGCCACATAGCAGTATCTGTCCTAAATGATCCTGATTATGTCCTATAATATTGCAATAAGGGATTACACTGGATTATGTGGGTATCATGTTTGGCTATTGCTTACTATTTAATGAATAACCAAGTACCCCCATGATGATGTTTGTCAGAGTCTGATACTTGTTTTTGTGGTTAGCAGATGATTTACTACATAAAGATGGAAATGAAAATAGACAATTACTATAAAACAAAGCAAATTCACTCTAAATTGCCCTTTTAGAAGCCTTAAAGAGTTCAAATCAACACATTCAGTGGAAGCATGATGAATGGTTACGATCCAAAAGCAAGTTTACAAATTAAACATCGCAGTTTGGATCTACATCGGTGCACATTTGGTTTCTTAAATTGAAAACAAGGCATTGTTTCTTCGTAATCTTGACGAAATGTTAAATAGGATGCTGGACTACGAAATACTAGAAAACCCATTAACAATTCATTAAACTTTAATTAATTAATTTCTGGTGATCTTGATAAAAACAGGAAACCAGGTACAATTTAAATAGCTTCTGTGTGCTCAGCAAGGTTTCAGGAATAATATAATAAATAATAGAGCCCATTTCAAGGTGCAATAATGTAACAATAGAGGAGAAAAGTAGACAACATTTACAGAATGTGTGAGAAAAGTGGTAACAGTTACAAAGCAAAACAAAGTTGTTTATTTTTAGAGGTAGATAAGGAAGGGTGTGACTACCAGGATTAATCAAGTGAATAAAAAAATCTTAAAAACAGTGAGAAATGGACACCAGTCCAATGTGGATGCCTGAGATAACATAAGATCTCCAACTGGATCTCTGAATGTGAACCAATGAGAAGTAATGTTAACCAATGCTAACAGGTGTCTAGTTTCAGCAAGAAATATCTCTGACAAAGACCATGTTTGGCTGGGTTTGATTGGAGAGTGTATGGCCAGAGGGCTTGTTAGGGATACCTTAGTTTTAAGTTACTAAAGGTAAAAAGAAATGAAAGATGACTTGAAAGTGGGGAAAATGGCTAAAAGAAGAGGAACAAGGTGAAAAATTGACAAAAAGCAAACACCACACAGGAAGGGTGTGTAACTGCTACTCTGGAAGTGCAACAAAAAAGCAGTTGTTAAATGCTGTGCTTCTGGTACCACAGCTACCTTCTTGTGCCAAAGGCACTGTCAGAAACTTCTCAAGTTCTTCTTATTCAAGGCGCAATGGTCAAGACTGAAGAAGTTTTATTTTGTCATGAAATGCATGAAATATATATATGACGTTTGATGGCTATACAATATATACACAAAATTAATAGCATTACATTAGTAGGAGGACACCCCAAAGGCAAATACTTGCTGCAGACGAGACCTAGAATTGTTAAAGAGAGGAAAGAAACTTTAGGACAATCCCGACTCCTGAAGTTCTGAAACAAATGACCAAAAAATATGTAATAAAATGGCCATGGATCACACATAGTTGTGTAGAAATGTATTAATAAGCACAAGTTTGTGTTATTGGATAAAATGTCAATAACCATAATATATATGTATCATTTAACAATTCAATTTTTTCTTTCAGATTGAAATGCTGAAAACTTTCGATGGCGACAAAACAAAGCTTGGAAATGCAGAAAAATTCTTCTTTGAAATTCTTGGACTCGAAAAGTAAGTAAAACCAAAAATAGATCACTTTAATAAAATACATTATGCCATTATTAAATAAATTATGTCTATAATTGCATTAGATTGCTATCTGTAGTTCAATCACTGACAAACAAAGAGAGGACCAAAAGCAATATTGCTATCTATCTGTATCATGCAAAAAACTTTTATTTGGTACTTGAACCCTGCAGCTTATTAAGATCACAGTACTTCAGGTTATCTTTAGTATGATTATGTATGATTAGTAGATTACAATGTAATCATTACACCTATAAATGGTGCAAGCCAATATTTGGTACATTTTTAATTGGAACAGTACATCTTGAGGTCAGCGACTCAGCGGATGGATACAAAATGCTATGCCTTACCTGCCTAAAATTGAAACTTAGAGTTAAATTTAGCTACATTTCAGACTTAACATAAACGAATAGAAAACCCAAAAGTGAAGTCCATTAACTTTTTGAGTTAAACACCTGAATTTACAGTATAAATAAACATAAATACATTTATTTCAATTTTACTAAAAGACAGGTGGGCTTATTTTGTGTTATTGTGAAAAACACCAGAACTTTTGAACCTCAGTTGGAAACAAACAGAAAAAAAACATAAACAAGAACAGTACACACCATCAAAGACAGAGAAAAAACTGAAGACAGACTAACATGTGGCTGAGATAGAGAGGTTTAGCAACCCTTACCATTGGTATTTATTTAAACAGTCACGAGGCAATTGGACAGACCTCTCCTGGGTGAAAGGTGAAAAAGGTAGACACGTGCTGACATAAAAAATAATAAAAAAGGTTCCATGCAACATAAACAATGAGTTGTCTTACAGGTTAAGAACAGCCCCAGCCAACAATGAGCAAGTCCATAGGAATTCTGCTATGCCTGTGTCAGCACAAAAAAATATGAAAGAAAAAACAAGAAAAAAGTGATGCATATATTAAGGGGCTTCAGACTGACTTGTGCTATCTGTGTGATCATGGCTAGTTTTTTTACCCCTCATTTTTTTCTACCCTTCTTCTATTAGTTCTGGAGGAGGGGGAACTTTGTAGTGGTTTTTATAGAATTTTCATGAAGTGGATGAATTGTAGACACCCTTTTCAATCTTACAGGTTCTTGAAAGTAATGTAGTATAGTAAAGACTATACCAAATGTTTTTTAAAACCTTCAGGTCAAGTTCAAGATATACTTTTCGAGAATGCGGCAGAGTTTTAAGCAGCTGGTATTAGTTTGTACAACCAATTCAACTTGTTTTGTAGCTTAATTAATTTAATTCAATTAAGAGCTAATCTTAACTTTCAATATTTCAATATTGCCATTCCCGAAAAATAGCAATTGCTTAGTGCCAAATCTGCCAAATTAGTCTAATAACAAAGGGTCTTATAAAGCAGGGACCACTGAAATCTGAAATTCAGAATAGACCTTTTGTAGCTAAGCTGGCTATTCCACTGTTGGATTTTCACCCACATTGTTTGCAATTCATGAAGTTTTTTGCACATATATAATTATATATATAAATGCAGATTTACTGCTGTCAGATATATATCACATATCGCATGACACTCATATCATTTGAATGGTTTTCAATTTGATTTGCAGTTACAAACTGAGAACGGAAGCCCTGCTCATGAGGGAGGAGTTCAACAACACCATGGATTGGATCAAGCCCTCAATTGATGCAATAAGACACTCTGCTAAGGATTTGAAAGATAGCAAGGAGATACATGAGATATTCTACCTGGTCCTGATAGCAGGAAACTTTCTCAACGCTGTAAGTATTTTGGTCGAGACGATGCTTTTTCATCCCTGAATTCGCAGACTAGGCAAAAATGTTGAAAAAATATACACCGTAACCCATGAGCTATGCATGATATTGCTTATAGTATGTGGAATATACTCCACAGAATGTGAGGTTCTGTTGAAAATGCAGGGAACTATCACCACCATGGCATATCAAAAACATAGCAGTATTTTCCCATAGTTCCCCTAACTCTGATAGATGGCACCACAATATAGTCACAATCTCCACATAGTCAAGACTAAATCTCTACATTGCTACCTTGCTATATAGCCACATAGCTGAGTTGATTCATTGCATTTCCCATTCAATGAGTTCTTACTCATACTGAACCCTATCTTGCTAAACATCTAAAAACTGCTAAAATGTAACATTTTCCAGTATACGAGATGAATAGATGTCCCACTTAGCGCTTAGCCTACTTCGGATAGTTTTATGAGAATTAGTATTTTGATCCATCTAACTATTGCCTTGTCATCTATCTATCTATCTATCTATCTATCTATCTATCTATCTATCTATCTATCTATCTATCTATCTATCTATCTATCTATCTATCTATCTATCTATCTATGTGTCTATCTATATTTTTAGCAGTATATATAGCAGCTGGATTGGTAAGGGCCCTACGGAACCAAATTGTCTTGGCATTCTCCGCTGAAGGTCCCTAGTTTGATTTCTGGTCAGGGATCAGTTTATGGGTCGAACTTCATGAGCAAGATCCCAGTTGGATGTTGTATTGGTGCCACCTTGTGTCAGTGTCTATGCTGGAAAGTAAAAGATCCTACATATGGGGTAAATGCATGACATGTTGTGGACTCCCACTCTCTCATCTCATCAACCAACCCTTGCAATTGGCCAGCACCAACCTTATCTATCTACAGTGATTCTACACTGTGTCTATTGAGTCTATTGTGTCATCTATCTATTCAATTTTGTGAATTTGTCTTAACATCTATTGTTCATAGTTATTGCATGTTATACAAAGCTCTTATTACCACTAAAGCTCTCTGATTACACTTTAACAAACACATTACCATTTCTCATTATGCTTGGCTGATTGTTGCCTTGAAAGAAACAAGTCATTCTAAATTGCATATTTTGTCCCCACAAGCTCATTATGTTCTGTACTGACAACTATTTAGGCAACTCTACACACAATGCTAGAGACAAGTGCAGTGTAACTTTTGGAAAAAATCCACCAAGTTTATTAAGACATAAGAGACATCTGAAATATGTCAGATAATTATAGTGGGTTTATGTGTGAAAAGTGTTGAAATGCTGTTAAAATTGTCAATGCTGAACACATTACTATTGTCATTAGGGCGATAAAATTATTGCTAATTACACATTAAAATATTTTTGAGGTGGCTTAGGCAATAAGTCATCAATGAAACATGCACACCCAAAGGTCCTTACATACTATTGGGTACTTGAAATGCTGTCTTGAGATATTTATAAATTTACCCTATTCACTCAATTGAAAATAGCCATACTTTGCCCAATTACAAACATAAATGGAATCATCTAAATTTTAGTTTTAGTTTTTATCCAGCATTGCCATAATTTGCAAGCAAATTTGATGATGTTTGTCAAAAGAGTTAAATAATATTTATTCTTCACTTTCAGGGTGGATACAGTGGAGATGCAGCAGGTTTCAAACTTTCGTCTTTGTTGAAATTAACCGATTTAAGAGGCAACAAACCGGGAACCACACTTCTTCATTACGTTGTTGGGGTGAGAATTTCACAAAATTTTTACAAAAATTTCAAGGAATTTATAAGAAATTTCTGAGAAATAAACATTTTTATTTGTAAAACGTAATTCGAGACTCTTATTCCCCTTTTCATTTAATTGTTATCTCCCCTATGGTTTAGTTAACATTGTTTAAAGTATCAAGATAAGGAAGGTCTGACATTGTCTCAAATTTAACTCTTTCTGTTTTTTGGAAAATAATTGTCATGGCGGGCGTGACCTTCCAAGTCCTTAAATAGAACAAAATCTTGCTTCACACAAATTAGCTTTATCTTGGAGAGTATAAATTAGCAAAAAATGAAATCAAAAAGTTCCCTCGAGTACACAAAGTTGACATATTTATGCTTATTTACAGTTGCCCCTGTCGCCTAAATTCTTTCACTAATTAAGCAGAAATATCAGAATGTCACTTGAAGGTCATGTACTGATTTATTTGTTTTTTTCCTAACAGCAAATCGAAGAAAAGAATCCTTTGCTATTTGAGTTACCGAAAAAATTGAAGTACTTAAAGGATGCTGCCCAGTAAGTGGACAAATTTTAATTTTAAAATTTCAACTGTAGGCCTATCATAATCATTTTTTTGTCTAAATCTTTTCTGCCACCACAAATCTTTGCACTTCAAAATACAGTAAACTGCAACTGAAAAAAGTTAATTTTATTTAAAACCCGGATATCTATGTCCTTTTATTTGTAAATTGTTGCCCCGTTTGAATAATTATTTTAAATATTTTTTCAGAGTTTCGATGGAGGCCTTGCTCTCAGAAATCAAAATGGTCCGAGACAAACTCAACTCAATCAGCGAACAAATGCAAGGAGCTGACGAGGAATTCCAGGGTCACATGGAATCATTTCTTGCAGTAAGTAGAGCAAAATGTCACAGAGAAAATAAACCGTACTCACCGCAACCAAACGTGATAGGTGACCAGGTCCAATTCTTGTCCCAGGACTTTCTCTTCTCACAGAGGGCATTTGAAGACTAGGAATGATAGAGAAACGGAAAATATTCTAAAAATGTTCATGCTAAGTTACTGATACTTTGAAATAGTGTGGTAAAAAATGTACTACAAATACCCTCGTTGTACTCAAGTAAAACAATAAAATTCAAAGACAAATATTCATACCTTCCTTTTCACAGCATGCGAACTTAGAGATGAAAGAAATCGATGAGGATCTAGAAGAACTAGACGCACTCCGCGTTGAACTCGCTTCTTACTTTTGTGAAGACGACAGCACTTTCAAACTGGAAGACTGCCTCAAGATCTTCTCCACCTTCATTGAAAAGTTCGTCAAAGCTATTGAGGTAAGGTTCTTTAATGAGACTATGTGTAAAGATTAGGCTGTTACATAATAATTAAATGGATATTCAGACTTGCGGTTAGGACACACATAATATTCAATCAAAAACTTACATATTCAGCATGATCTTGATGGTATGATTATAAAATCTCCTTAACAACTGCCTTTAAAAATAAATATTAAAGATAGATATTAAAGATAAATATTAAAGATAAATATTAAAATTTGTGCTTGGCCTTGAATCTATAGAGCTGCACCTTTATTATTCTTGGAAATTGGGTATTAATGTTATGTTTTGATTTTCAGGAAAACAAAAAGAGACGCCAACAAGAGGAGAAGGCAGAACAGAGGCGCAAACAGAGAGAAGAGCAGCAACAGCAGACACTCAAGAAGCGAGGCTCAGGTAAATTAGACTACATTCTTAATTTTCTATCTTAAAAATATATCTCTGATAGATCAAGTTAAGCATAATGAATGAATATTTGTAACATTATGGAGCTCTGATAGATGAGAGGATAAAAGCAGATTGGGAATCTCTGCATGATGAAACTGACTTTTACTGTTACCAAATAAGTGTTATGTATGATGCACTTCCAATTACTTATGAATTATAATGAAAAACATACTTACCTTTTGTCACTTTTTATTGCAGGAGAATTTCGCCCTGGAAGTGCCATCAGAATGTCCACTGGGTCTGACGACAGTGACACTAATATCATGGATCGTTTACTCAGTGATGGCGACTTGACAGATGGCAAAAACGATGAAGCAACAGGAGAATTTACCCGCAGTGGCTCCTTAAGGGGCAGCAAGCGAGGAAGCTTGACTTCCAACCGTTTACGTGCAATAGAGGAATCGGATAACCAACAGAGCAAATCTGACGATGAAGGTAGTCGGAGTCGCACCCGACCAACCACGGATAAAGTGGAAAGTGACCAACTCATGGATTACTTGTTACATGTTGGAGATGACAGTGATTCAACTGGGAGTTTTGAGAGACAAAGCAGTTTACGTAGAAGTAGGAGACGCAGGTCTAACAATCTCGACACTCTTGTGATCGACCGAGAGAGAGCTCCCTCTCCTTCATCTACGAAACAGGAATCGGAACAGAGGAGGTATCGCCCTACAAGTTTGGAGAGTCACGATTACCAGAGGGACACATCTCCCCGCAGTTCAACTGGTATTCCCTCTCCCCTCGTTAATGAAACCCCAAGGTCCCGTTTCTATCTAGACTCTGAAAGTCGCTGGTCTGCTCCAGCAGCTACTCATTCGAACTCTGAGACCAACAAAGAGGAAGAACTAGCTTTGCAAAGAGCTCAGAGGCGCAGGGAGCGTTACAATCGCAACGCTCTCCAAACCAGTAGCATGAATGATGCTTCCGACAAACAATCCACACCCCTTCCCAGTGACAAAATTATCCCTGATGTTCGCATTACTCCTGACACATCAGACCTGCCCTCCTTCAAATCAAACGACTCTCATACATTATCTACTTCACACAGCACTGACGACTTATCCACTCAATCTCGACCTTTCGATCGAACAAGGCGGACCCAGTCGTTCCGCCACAGACGAGAATACGATTCAGTTGAGTTGGCCTCCACTCTGTCCACCATTGACGAACAATCCAAGAAGGGCGAAAGTTTACTGAATAGGTTGAATGGTGATCAGACGAGTGGAACCAACTCCCTGGAGCGCTCTCGGAGCAGACGCAGTGCAGCAGACATTACGAGTATGAATGACAAAAACGCTGCTAAGTTGACTGATGTGGATACTGTTATACGCCACGTTGAGAGGACGGGTCGTGAAATCGAGTTAATGGCCAAGGAAGACAAGGCTGAAAATACGAGGTCTTGGCTCGATAAGCATGATACGGATCCTCCCGTTCCCCCACCGAGAACCACCAGTCGTAGTAAATCTGATTTGAGTGACGACGATCCAAATATGACCCCCTCGAAAAACAGTTCTCACCGAAATCTTTTCCCAGAGGATAGGGAACACAAGACCCCGTCGGAAAAAGCCTGGCTTGAGCATTCAAAGGGTCGCTGGAAGTCCAACATCGACAAAAATGACGTGGATGAGGCATTCAAGAACATGACGGGACCTCAAAGACCAATGAGTACCTATGACAATGTGAATAAGCAGATGTCCCAAACGGACGTCCCAAGACGTAGAGAGTCCCAAGAGAGAGTGTCGGAGAGTAGAGAATCCGTTAACGAGTCCTCATCCACTCCACAAAGTCCCAACTCAAGGCGATGGGGTCGTGTTTTCGAAGATAATATTATGAAGCTTGAAGAGAACGTCCAAAACAACCATGAGTCTATGCCTAGCTATGCAACGCTGCCTCGTAAAGGCAGATATAACACGGACCTCAATCCTAATGAAGTCACTGCAGCCCTTCAGAAGATCGAACTAGCCTCACCCTCCCAAAGTGACGACCCTGGCTACTATTCCCTCGACAGGTCAAGGATGGGCAGGAGGTCTTTACGTATCAACCACTCCTCTTCATTCCCAATGAGGAAGGAGCTGGAGTCCCAAGAGTTATCTCAAAAGGTCAACCAGTTTCAGAGTTCTCTCGCAGAAGAAGAGAAGCAGAGAAGGAAGCAGCGGTTTGGAGCACTGTCTGCTATGTATAGCAATAACGACGACAGTTGGTCCCCGTCTGTCAGTACGATTCGACCTAACAGTGGAGATTCATTGTCAGACTGTCCAGTTATCTCTGATGTCCATCTGAGAACTCTGACAGACAAGGCAGAGACAGACTCAATCGGCAAAGATGAAGGGTTCGAAACTGAGAGCACATCTGACCCAAGTGGTTCTCAGCGCACTTCCATGAGCAGTACTCTTGACTCAGAGCTTCAACCAGGCACCCCGACTTTGCCAAAGAAAGAGTACAGCAACAAGAGCAGCAGAGAGGCTTCAGAAGAACCCAATTTTGCTAGGAGCATTGACAGTCTTGTGCAAAACAAAGAATTAGCTAGCTTTGAGTGCAGGTCTGCTGATGAGGAAGATAACTTGTCTGCGAAAACACCAACATCGGAGGACTCTAGATTACCCTCCGAGTCGGTGCGGAAAGCAGGTTCACCATCTGCCAGTCCCACTAAAGACAAAAAGGCAATAAGGAAAGACAGTGGCGAGCGACCTCCAACTCCACCTGAGAGAACAACTTCAATCAAACCAGGCAAACCTTCCCTGGCTGCCACTCAGAACAGAAAATCTATCGGAATGAGCAGTCGTATTGGCACAACTGCTGCTTCCAGGCGAGCGGCTCCTGTAACATCTCGTTCTGATTCTGGTGACTCTAACAAATCTTCGTCCTCCTCCAGCAAACTTCCAACCAGTAGCAACACTAAACGACAAGCTCCTACCCCGGGACGCAAGGTCAATAACACAGCAGCTCAAGTGACAGCTCGTCTGACTGCTTCTCGCACCAAGAAAGCCCTGAGTGCACCCAAAACCCTGAGTGTACCCAAATCGACTCTCACACGCCACGCTTCCAACAGCAGCATTGGCAGTGAGACCTCCAGCACCAGTGCTACTGCAAAACGCACCCCAAAAACCAAAGTATCCGGGCGTTCACCTTTGGCTTCGCAGTCCTCCCTCAATCGCAATTCTTCCTCCAGGTCTTCAGGAGAAACCACTCCTGTGTCAAATTTCGAAAGGAATTCAGCAACGAGGGCCACGATGCCTGCAGCGACATATCGCTTCAACAAAAAGACAGCTGCAGAATTGAGAGAGGAGAAGAACGCCCCCGCACCTCCGACCAGATCCACCTCAATCAGACCCGCGTCCGTCGGTAACAGGACCTTGAACCGTCTGTCCAAGGTCAACGAGCCCTCCGACTCACTTAGCAATAACACCCTCCCCACTCGTCCAAGACGACATCAAAGTGCATCGTTCACTGCTCGTGACTTGCACAAACCTCCCCAAAAGACTGCAAAAAGTGCTGGTTCATCGCCAGTCAAGACACCAAACAAAGCCCGCCCCAAGGACCTACCTCTGTCCGACACCAGCCGTGCTTCCAGCAAAGAGATTATCACTACGTCTTCGACCGATCTCGCTAGCCCCAACTCAAAAAAATCCCCCTTCTCCCTCAAGAAAATTGGACTTATTGATAAAGCCCCTTACAGAAAATCGGACTTAAATAAAAATATTCATGATAGCTCTGCGCAGGAACGCAAGAATAAATCATTGACTGTGTTGAGGAACACTACTAAGGCTTCAAAGTGTTGACGAAATGTTAATAATGTGTGACTTGGAATGTTTATTTGTGATATAGACTGTGCTACCATTTTGAGGATTTACCATTTTACTGCCTGTTCAATTTTTGATGGACCTTACAATTGTTTGAATGCTTGCATGACAATGTATTTTGCTACCGTCTGCTTATCAATACAGACTGGAACTGTGTAAAATTTGGAGAGCAATCTATGTACAGTGAGAATTATTATAGACACTTGAACATTGTTGTTGAAGAATCCCTCCGCATCCATTGCACGTGCACAGAGGGCAATAATGTCCAATGATAACACAAGGTGGAACCACCGGCCGACTAATTGGCTATGGCGCCACCTTTGAATTTGAACGACACCACGTGATTCACGTGAAGATGATTTGTTGAATAATTTCAGTTTGATTTTAATGACTTACTGAATGTTTTACGTAGAATTAGAATTCAATCTAATCAAAAGCAATTCAAGCTGACATGGTGTCATCTTAATTAATGTGATTTTATGTCAGGATGAATTAATATTATGACCGCTATAGTTACCCCCAATCTAATATTGATGTCTTCTAAGGTGCTACAGGTAGCTCTGGCTTCTAATTTACCCTTTTTACCTAGTATTTGTGTATTTTATCATCAACTAATTTATACAATGTTCCTTGATTGTACATATATTTTATTTCAAACCATACTCTAGTCCTGAGTATAAAATTATATATATACCTACCACCCAGTTGCTAATGTTCACTTTGAAATTAACTTTATTATTAAGCCTTTACCTCGGCTTGTCGGAGTCAAAATTTTTAGTATCACAATAAGAATACTCAAACGTGAGACATCAGTGTATAGTTGAGTGCTCTATCTGATGCTTAGCCCATGTCTTGTTTTTGTACATGTTTGTTTATAGTAACTGAATCTGCTATACTTATCTATGGTTTTAGTGTAATTCAGCATTACAACTAACTTTTGTTAATCCTTTTTTTAATCTGAGTGAATGGACTGTTATATCGTGACAATAAACTATTGGGTGTGTGCCTTACATATTTAAAGCTGCTGTGTGGACCTCCGCTATTAACTTTAAACTGGCAACTATGTAGTGGCTTATAGGTATAATCTCTATGAGAAGAGCATACACTCACATGCAGTGTGCATTTCTGTTAAATACTATCATAATTGTACATTTTCTTTACGGAAATAAATTTATACTAAATGAATGTGTTGTTTGCTTGATGGCTCAGAAACATGGAGAGATTCTAAATTATATATTTGTTATAAATGCAATACACCAAAGAGACATTAGTGAAATGAATACTTCATAAAGACAGAATTGTGCTGACCAGTCAGTCAACAAAAATGCACCAAATAATTTTGAATTCATAAGACTTGTGATATAAATGGACATGGAGATCCTTTTGACAGAAGTTCCATTTTGAGGTTTCAACATAACATGAGACCTTTGGAAAACAAAGTTATCGAAATGAAGGGTACATGTGACGAATGAAGAGAACTTAAGAGAAGGCAAGACATGATGCGTGGGAATGACCTAACCAATGATCATAGTCCGAGCTGCCATCGCTTTATCCAATTTCAAGCCAAGTACATTTCGAAGAAACTTTAGGCAGATAAAAACACAGGCAAATCTATTATGTTGCACCGGCAAAGCTCAGAGAACCAGAGTACTGTAAAAGGAAAGGCAAACACGCTGACTGGCAATAGGAAACAATGATAAAACTCTTTAAATTGTGTATGGTAAATGATTTATTAATAAACTGCTCTACTCTAGTACACTGAATGCTTTTTGTTTGCAATGTTAATGATGGAATAATTCAACTTCAAGCAAAAAGACATTGGACACAGGTATACCAACATTCCAAAATATACCTTTCAATCTTTGTGGGGAGATACTTCATTTTAATAAATAATCGATATGTTAATTTTGCAAACAGCTCTGTGGCAGCGGATACTCAAATCCGGTCAGTATGCTACGAGTCAGTAATTTATAATTTAAATCAAACATTAATGATTAATACCAGAAATTTTGCTGATTCTGAGCAGACAATTATATCGATTGGAAATGAAACAGTAATGCAAGTTGAATTCCTTTTATAAATTATATATCTTGCATCTCTTAGTCTCCTTATAAATCTTCTCGTCCTACCAATATTTAACTGATGAAATGTGTTTCTTATACTTTATGCTGCCTATGTACAATGATACAAGTTGAAACGCTGTTCTATTCATGATGGAGCATGCAGTGTAACTACGGATAGCTAAAATGTATCCTGGGTGTCAATACAATGTATTACATGAACAAGCAATATTTCACAATTTTTGATTTTAAGATTTTTTTGCAACTCGTGCATGACAATTGATTGAAACAGACTTCAGATTGTTTGAAGTTGATTCGCAGTTTGCACATCCATGAATATAAGCCGTAATCAATTATGAATATCAATTATGAATATCTATCATGTTTCCTATCCTAATATGACCCTTCAAGCTACATTATCAATGCTGTAACTCCTCTATCACAGATACAATACAGTGCAATAGTAGTTGCCATGGTAGGTGTCTCCACCTAGTGGGAAGTTACCATGATAATTGTGTCGACCTCTACTGGATATGCACTTACATGACAAAATTTGGCTACAATATTTACAATGCATGTAGAATACACTAGGTACAATAATCTAGAGTAATAAATGATAACATAAAGTAAAACGTTAATGCTGTTTGCTAAAGAATTCACGATGCTGTTCATCCATTAAACAAGGTGAAATAATCTAATATAGCATTTCAGTGGAATTGAAGACCAACACATTTTGTACGTAATTGCGCATTAAAATTTTTGTTGTAAGAAATAAAGTAAGAATATCATGATATGACAATCGAACAACATATTGATAAAAATGACCGACTATCAAGTCAACGTAGTCTGTAGTACATATAACAGAATGAAACATCTCAGCCCACGATAAATAAAGGGCTAATATTGAAAGGTGCACTCAGTGATTATTTGTTAAGGAAGGAAGATATAAATATAAATAATTTGATATATAAAAGCTATAAATATAATACTCTGCTGTATAAAATAAAACCATATATATACCCTGATGTCATAATTGCTATAACTAGAAAAGCAGATCAATGGGTGAATGATAAATATGAAATCTTTAACTGATACAGATTAATTTGAGCAGCGACCAGACCTCAGGATATGACAAAAAAATGTGAGAGAATATCACCAAAGATTCTGGGTCAGCCACATAGGCATATGGACAATTTTATCTTTTTAAGCAAAATTATGCTATCCCGGCAGTCTGAATTCATTTGGAGAATTGGAGTATCATGCTGAATTTCATTTGATCAGATATTTGTGGAAAAGTGATCAAGTAGCGAGATTATACATTATTATTATATATAATTGTTTCTCCAGATTCTGGAATGGCATAAAAAACTGGAAAGGCCTACTTGACTAATGGGGCACCTTCATGCATAGAAGGGTCACTACTACCCAATTAGCCTTCCACTGTTTGGTAACATCATCACATTGTGAGGACTTATATGATCACAGTGTCCTCTATGACCAGTTACAGCACACTGCTCCATTTAACAATTTATTGAAAATCTGGGAATACCTCATCACTTCGTTTAAGCGATATCCTTAGGTCCTTTGTGAGAACATAATGTGTTAAATATCTAATTGCTAATTAGTCAGAAACAATCAACAAATGGTAGGATATTTTGAGTACTATCAACTTATTGGCAGTGTATAATATCTTGAATGACTACACACATTTGACTATATGATTAAATGTGCAAAAGCTTGAATGTTAATATCATCCTAAATATTCATAATTGCATAGCAATAAGACACAGAATAAAGAAATATCGATTTAAGTGTAAAGATCTAAAAATGCCATGATGTAAAGTTGTTTCGTAAAACTGTCATGATCAAGAAAACTCTCAGCATTGCTAATTTAACTGACAATCAAGGCTAAATTACTCAATAGTAAACAAACAATGTCACAAATGAGATAAAACATCAATAGTTTAAACAATGGTACCTGATACCTACTTCAACACAAGCTTCAATTAAGGAATGAACAAACATACTAAGGCCACACATAATTGATCTTTAGCTTCTCGGATTCGTCTCAAGGCCCTTTTTCTAGGGTCGGTCGGTAGGACAAAAAAAAAAAGGTGAAAAAAAAAAAATTTATAATGTCAAAAAAAAAATTTTTTTTTTTTTCCATCGGCAGGTAATCTATTGTGTCGGCGGGTCCGCGAAGCTAAGAATCAATTATGTGTGGCCTAACTTCTCAAAATGAACAAACATATTGAGATAGAGGTAATCATAATCTTAACAACTTCTCTCTGAACAATATCAATTATCTAAAACAACAATTCATTGTTCACACTACATAACCATTTATCCTTCACAAACATATCTCATTAACAAAATACAAAAATAAACCAAGTAAAAGTAAAAAAAAATTGTAATAAAACATTATGCTATAATGTCTCCCAACACTAACACCTTGCAATGAGACATATACCTGGTAATTGTTATGTCCAGAGCAGTAGGCAGCATCGAGATAATGAAAATGACTAAACACTTGGATGACAATTGAGTTGTTTGTAAGAATCAGAATGCGTTATTATGCCTCCTTCTGTTGTTGATCCTTAACTAGTCTCTTGGCCTGCATCACGTTGTACGCCGCTTGGTAGCCCAGTTCAGGTCGGCGGTCACGGCCAAGTAACAGATCATTAACCTGAAATTATAACAAATTTCTCAAATTATGATGTTTCATATCAAGAATGTTTGAGGAACCATATCTCTGGACAGAACTGAGAAGTTAAAACATAAATGAGTTCTTAATATTCTGATTTTTTTGGACTCTTAATCACTTTCCGATTTTCATTGTACATGATCTATATCTTTAACCTTTGTAAAGTGTTTAGAGCAGATGGATTACAGGCTATAAAAAATAAATTTATAATATTGATTCCAGAAGAATAAAGTCATTTACTTTTTCGATGGAACAGGCAGGCCTCAAGCAGTTTTTCATAAAGATGTACACCATGCGAGTTAGCATTAACATTTCACATGAATAACTGAAAAACATTACAAATTGAACATTTCTTAAGTGTTGACTTACCTCCGAGGAATCGACAATAATTGCACCAGACCTAGTTAACCGTTGGCGAGTACCTTCAATGTCTTCTAACGCAACTCCTCTGCATGCATCCTCCACAATGACCGTCCTGAAGCCATGCTCCACAGAATGACTAGCTGTGGCTCCTGAATCGCAGAAAATATGAAAAAGTTACAGACAAAAGAGAGTAAAGTTCTGTTTGAGAAACTGATGCAGCAGAAAACAAGCATCAAAATTTGGTACTAAAAGAAATTAAAATTGACAAAAAGGCTAGATGTTAGCAATTATGAGTACAACTACAACGTGAACATTGCAGAATGAGCATCATAGAGTAACAATATCTGGCACTACAGTAGTATAAAGTTGAGTCGCTGATAATAAAGCATAGTTTTTGACAGTCTGACATCTCAAGGAACAGTCATTCTCGTGTCATCTCATCAAAATTAATTTTCAAGCTTTACTGACAACCCTTCAAACACTTTGCATTCTTATCATATCTTAGCACAAGACTCCGCGGATTCAAAGCCTGGCTCAAGTGGCAGTGATGACGGCAAAATATGTAGCAATGCTGGTGAAATAGATAAGTCTACTTCATGGTTTGGAAATGGCAGAGAAAGGTGGTTCTGAATTGCGGCAAGTTAAGTGTTGTTATAGTAGTTGTTCCATGTACAAAATAATATCCAAATAACCACGAAAAGAATGTGTACGATTTTTCAAATCGTGAAGTCGCCCAATTTCCTCCTTTGAAAAAAATGGTGAAATTGAAAAAAATTTGGAAAAAAAATAAAAAATTTTTTAATTTAGGAAAAAAAATTGTAAATCTTGGCACAAAAAATTTTTAAATTTGAAAAAGAAAACTTGCCTGATTTCCTCTTTTTGAAAAAAAAAAAATAGTGAAATTGAAAAAAAGTTGAAATTTTTTTTTTTTTTTTTTCTCAAATCTTGGGGGAAAAAAATTTTGGGAAAAAAAAAATTTTTGAAATTGAAAAAAAAAAGTAATTTCCATACATCTAGCTACCCTAACAAACCAATAAAACACAAAAAAAGATATATTGAACCTATAGTTATTGAACAGTAGAGTTGACAGACAATATTTTCAGACCATTACACCTGAATTAGCCTGGCGAGCCAGGCTAAAAATGATGTATTAATATTATGATGTTACAGAAAAGATGATCTATCTTTATCAACAAACAACTTGCATTAATGTATGAAAATTTACTTAGTGACTTACCGACACATATGTCATATGCCAGTCCACACACATACACGTCTGTGACACCTCTTGATTGTAGTTCTTGTAATAACTTAGTTCTAGATAACTTTTGATTATCCCAAAATGCTGAATAACTGTCTACGTCTTTGTTAGTGCCTTTATGAACACGGACTGATCCATCTACCACCTTAAAAGGAACAAGAAAATGCAGTCAGATGAAGTAGTCGATTTATGATCATTAATTACAGGTACGGAAAACGGCTCAGGCAGCAAGAACCCATGGATTCAAAAGCCTCGGCTTCAAAGAGATCCAGAAGTAGTTGTGAAGTGACAGCCATTGTTACAAATTACTGAAGATAAACTGCGGTATCATTGATGGTGATCGTAGGAGACATGACACCAGCAAACAGTTCACTTCTTAGCCCACCCAGCCCAATGAGTAGTTGTTGTATTGAAGGGTTCTGAGGAAGATCATTGCTCAAGAGTACGGAATGTTGAATCTACGACCAAGTTAATAATGACGTCAATGCACATTTTAAAGGCTAGATAATATATAAGCCCAATTTTTACTTGATCTCCTTTTAACTTTACAACTAAGACCACACATAATTGATCTTTAGCTTCTCGGATTCTTCTCAAGACCCTTTTTCTAGGGTCGGTCGGTAGGACAAAAGAAAAAAAATTTTATAATGTCAAAAAAAATTTTTATTTTTTTTTTCCATCGGCAGGAAATCTATTGTGTCGGCGGGTCCGCGAAGCTAATAATCAATTATGTGTGGCCTAAGTAAGAAAATCTAACCTATTCGAAGGTGTTTGTGATTATGACCCAAATAATATTGTTTCCATGAAATACATATTTAAAAATTTGACATTATGTACTCCAGCAGTTGACAAAAACCATAAAAAGAAGTGACGGTGACAATTTTAATTTGTTGAAAAACCATCAAAAACTGTTTCAATAGATTTACTAATAGGGGCAAAATCAATCCAGACATGTCTAGACATTTAATTATGCTCAACATGCTCATGGCCGTCAGTCCCAATGCCTTATATTTAATTCAAAACCATTTTCACACCTAACAACTTATGATTAATAAATTAGCAACAAATTAGTTAGGAATCTGTAATAATACACCAATTAAGGCCTCACCTTCAAATCTTTGTGAAGTTCAGAGCCCCACGAATTCTGCACGCAATGAGCCGGCCATAATTTCTGTTCGGTTATCGGAGGGCCACTGAAGATCACCACGTCTCGAATCTGTGCCTCTTCAGCTTTAACCTAAAAATTCAAATAAAAACGTAAAAGGATAAATGCCACATGACACGCTGTTTTGTCAAATTATTCCTCATCAATTGATTACAAAATCCTGATACATTGGAAACGTCCAAGCAGACAATTTGCACAATGGATGATTCCAAGGCACTTAATTGCGATTTTCAGAATTCATTTCAAAACAGAAAAGCATTTGTAAATATTATGTTGGCGAAAAACTTGAAGCCAAGTACTTTAAATATGACAGAAGTATCGACAAATCCTTTCAAAAAATATTCTACTTTCAAGTTCTTTGTCAAAATATCTTCAGTTTTGCTTCATCAGCACTTGAAATGATCAAGTGCCCTTCAACGTGATCAAACCGCGGACAGTTCGTCCATGATAAAAACAAGTGCACCAGCAGTTCTTGAATAAACATAAGATTGACCAGATTCTCAAAAGACAAGACCTCACTAAGCAGCTGAGTACAGTGCAATCTTTCCATAACATCAGTTTATAAATATGGACTTAGGGATTATAAAAAATTCCATCATTATTCCGTCTCTGTAAGGAGAGTAATTCGTAAAGCTTAAATCATGTTATTGTGGCATGTATATTATTGTGTCGTCAATCAAGATGAAATATAGATTTTGCTAAAACAAGAAATATACAAATATTGAAATTTCAAAGTTTACAGAGAATCAATCAAAAAATTAAGCTAATTTATCTTTGGAATCATTTTTGTGACCATAAATTGAAAACAGATGCTATGACATTGTTATCAGCCTATCACATATAAATGACATTAAATTAAATGATTTAATAAATCTGAAATGGCTGGCACGTCCACGGCACGTGCAAGAAATGAGGGAGATTAATGTTAGGAGCTGTCGCGATCCGAGCTTTCCATGTTGGGCAGCCAGCAACCTTTGTTCACTCTTCGGAATATTGATTCGCTGATCACAACAATCAATGATTTAACTGGAGATGATAACGCCACAGCAAGGGACCAACTTGGTCTGCCCCAGTCTGAGTCATACGAACAATCTGCTGATTCTGCATAAATATTCTTAAATTTGTCAGTGAGACACTTTCTAAAGATGGAGCCAGCAAAAGTTGGTCCAAAATTAAGACAATTCCATCAGTCGTAAGCGATTCTCTACTCATTTCGACTGGTTTAATTCGACTTGTCCAAAAGACTATCCGATTCACAGTTGATACCAGTCACAGGCTGCCATGCTTCACCCAATGAACTCCCATACTGTCAATCACATTGCTTACCCTCCGATACTTATTATTGATCTATTTGGTCGGACTGAACACGTAATTTTCAGTTTTGCAACTGGTCCCACTGCCCTGAAATCTCGCCCCTGGATGTCATCTATACAGCTCAGAAGCAAAAGGCGGAGTTTTTTGTTGCTGTGGAAAAATAAAGCATGACCATAACCAAATCCTGAGTTCCACTATGAAACAAAAAAGGGTAAGGGGGTACTGACTGACAAGTCAGTCTGCTGATGAAATTCAAATCGAAATGGGTATCGAATTGGCTTCTAGTCAGTGGAACTACTGCCTCTAAAGTCCGCGCTGCTGTCTGTCAGGTCCGCGCTCAGCAGAACTCAGCAGGACAGAGCCAGATTTGCTCAAAAATGCATGTGATCGAGGACCTGATTGGCAGCACCCGCAGTGAAATGTTGTAGCCTGCTCGCTCACACTCGCAACTGATTTAGCAGGCTACTGTAGCCTGAAGGGGGTAACCATTTTATAATCAGGCTTAGAGTTTTCTTCGGCGGCAAATTATTCATTTCATCGCTAAGGTGGCAGTATCTAATTATTTCAAGTGGGAAATCCCCGAATAGTCATTCCTAAATCAAGCAACGCCTTCTTAAGAAATACCAATGGCAAAAGACAGGAAGTTTCAAGACCATTCAACAGATTTAATATATTAACTGTTGATGAAGCCCAAACACACGTATTCACCATAAATATGGATATAAACAATCAATGGCGAAACAGTAACAAGAACAAGAAGATGGTAGGCCTGAGACCACTACAATTAAGGCCTCTTTGTTGACAGGTCTTCAAAATGAAGGTGACTAAATAATTACAACTTACACAAATCAGTGCAAAAAGGTAATGAGGACTATTGTTTGCCAAGACCACTTGACTTCTGGGTCAGAGTCAATAATCCCAGCATTAATTGTGTTTACGGGCAAAAATCAAAAACATTTAATTGCCATTGATTGCTCAGTATACAGTACCTAATTATACCAGAATAGACATCAAACAAAAGCAAAGCTGACGCAGCAGTCATTTCAGTTGAGTGACAAAAACATAAAATCCAAAATTAGAATTACCATTTATCTTATCAGGTCTCAAGTCTATTCCTGGCTACTTCAGGAGCCTTTCAGGGTTTTCCGGAAAGCTGTGGCAGACTGGCAGTGATAGATAGATAGACGGTAAGTGCAGTCCTCTTAGCCCAGTTCTTGGCGCTCACGAAGGTTGACTGGTGAGATGGAAGAGACAGCAGGAGTTCTCAACATGTTACACATTTACCCCATGTGAGGGATCTTTTACTTGCCCAGCACAGACAGTGTCACAGTGATACAATGGGCTGCCAATTTAATGTCTCATCCGAACAACCATCCAGCTGGGATCTTCCTCATGAAGGTCCATTTATAATTTGGGTTCCCCACCTTGGGTTCGAAACTCTCAAGGCAAAGACCTAGAGTGAAGCAGGTTTGGCCTCTGACCAGACAGAGTACAGCCAGGCCCAGCTCTCTAATAGTCTCTCTGCTAGTGTAGTGAGTTCGCCAGCTCCTTATACCTATCCTATGCTATTAGGCTTTACTGCTTCCATGTTTGCTACTTCAACTCAAGTGCACTTTCCCTCAGCCGTCTGCACTTGACATCTGACTTTGCACAAACAGCTTGGATTGAATTTGTACAGAGTACTACAGACTAAGCTTCTGTGCAGTCCATATACCAATACTGCAAAACAACTGGCGACAAGTAGAAGTTATCCTTAAAGAGAAGAATCTACAAACACGGAATCTAACCATCAGGCACTCTAGATACTACATTCTCCAGAAATGCTAAATCAAGCTTATCAGCATTGAATCATCAAGAAGTTAGTTTATCCAATTTGCTACTTGAAATTGGAATATAGATAGGTCATAGATAAATCTAGCTTATCACATGTAAATCATAATGCAAATCTCAAGTGAATTCAGTTGGTGCCCGGGGCCTGCTCAGCGCATGCACCCTGTGGGACCAGGGTTGGATTCCTGGTCTGGGCTATCTCCATGTTAGCCAACAGTAATTTGAACCTTTAAGCCCTATTAGTGCAGATAAAATAATCCTTACACCAGCAAAAAAACCTTGAGACTGTAAATAACGTTACAGAGCTTTCATTTAAATGCAATGACAGATATTGTACAAAATTTATAACTTCATCAGTTATAGCGGGATATTGGCGACAGAAACAAGAATTGAGCCGCTAAATGATGCCTGAATTTCCCGATATACATGCAGTCTAAAATGCATTAATATAATATCCTGGCATCACCACATCATACATATAATTTATACCCATGATCAATAAATTGCATTACACCAAATTCCAAATCATCCCTGAGAAGCTTCAAATCAATAATGTCATGACAGGTGATCAATACGTCCATGTATGTAACTCGTTACCTCACTTATGACTGTTCACTGCAGTAAATTAGCAAAATCATTTTCAGCCACTAAATATAACATAACTTGAAAGCATCGGGTAGCAAAAAATCTAAATTTTTGCCAGCTTGCCTGAACAAACCGTGGTTAGAAAAGGTGTTGCTGGTTTTCTTAATTAGAACATTTTGAAGAGTCTGAGAGCCTCAAAATTGGAGGCCCAAGCCTTGAGTGCCCAGGGAAGATACAGGAAAAATAATAAGGTGGCCAAATTGTTCTAAAAATCTAACAGCACATGATAAATGTTTCCTGAAAATTTGTAAACAAGAAAGTTTTTAGAAAGAAAACTAAAATCTTTTAACAATTTTGGTGAAAATTGCAGAAGATGGGCTTTTAATAAATGGATTATCGACCTCAATCAAATTCTGGATATATCCTATTTTTGGTTCTCAGGTGCTAATTTCAGATTGGTTCCTGTCAGTTATAGTTAAGAGTCACTGACCTCTATAACGTGAACTATGCGCACTGTAAATTACTAGATTCAGTTCCTTATGCCAAGATCCATGAGCTAAATCAATGGAGATTATCATAATGTCAAATGGGAAATATCCACAGGGAAGCATAGAAGTAGTAAGTGAGGTAGGACTTCATAACAAGGAAGAACCCATTAACTTTTATCCAAATTGTCCATGCATTTAGTTTAATTGCTTTATGATATCATTCTTGTTTGCTAATTTGAGTATGCTGGATGTTGAGTGGAACTAAGAAAGCCATAGATAGATAGATAGATAGATAGATAGATATGGTAAGTGCAGCCCTCTAAGCCCAGTTCTGGGCGCTCACGAGGGTTGATTGATGAGATGAGAGAGAGAGTGGGAGTACTCAACATGTTACACATTTACCCCATGTGAGGGATCTTTTACTTGCCCAGCACAGACACTGATACAAGGGGCCGCCAATTTAACGTCTCATCCGAACGACATCCACAGGGTTCCCACTCTTTTGCCAAGTTCAAATTAAAGGTTTTTTCCAGGTTTTTCAAGGCTGCCAAAACCAATTTTCAAGGTCTAAACCTGCAATTTTTTTAAACTGATTTTGCCCCCGGGACAGTCGTCAAAAGTCCACAATTTGTTGAACCATTTCAATTTGGGCAAGAGAACCCCAAATTCCAGACTTTTTCCAGGTTTTTGGTGGAAATATCATATTTTCCAGGTTTTTCCAGGCCGGGAAAAGCACAACCCAAAATTCCAGGTTTTCAAGGTTTTCCAGGTTGAGTGGGAACCCTGCATCCAGCTGGGATTTTGCTCATAAAGGTATACTGAAAATTTTGGGTTCCCCACCCGGGGTTCGAACCCATGCAGGCAAAGACCTTCAGCGGAGCAGGCGGGAACCTTAACCACTGCACCACCCAGCTGCCAACATAATATTACAACTTCACAAGTTTACTACATAACAAGTCTAATCAGCTAATATAAAATTTTATGGCGATCATATCCTGACAATTATCGGAAGAAAATTATGCACACAAGAAATCAAAGTGTAGTGTAACAGGAGAGGAAAGCAGAAAGCAAACACTCTTGTGACACTGATGCAATTTGAAATAAGACGTCACTACAATTCCTCATTCGATAGATTGGGTTCGACGTTTTTGTTGATGACTGTCACTTCTTTTGAATGCGTGTCTCATAATCAGATTTCTCGGGTTTCCATGAAAGGACGATGATATTCGCAACACACAAGGCCCAACAGTAAACACAGTGGACATTGCGAGGGGTTTATTGAGGATCAGATATCAATATAACCCAGACAATAATGTCACTCAGCTCATTATTGACTTGGGATAAAAATATCTCCAGTCACAAGCTGCTTGGTGAGGTGTTGATAGGCGTCCATAGCAACCATCAATGGTAAAAAATGCGGCCACCAAAAGGAGTGCACACAGCACGTTCCACAAGAAGGAAAGGCAGACGAAGAAAGCTTGAAGGCAATTAACATGATTGAGATGATCAAGATGAAAGAGAGCTGGTAGTTTAGCAAAGGAATAATTGACAAATCAATGAACTGTCAAAGAAAATCAGTCTCAAAGCTTGTTTAAATCTCAATGGTAAACAGCTTGGGTAAGCAAATATGAGTCTAAATTTAGACCTTTTTTGTTAAATAAAGCAAGTCATGTGACAACAATTTTCGCAAGTGTACTCTTACTTATAATTATAATACATCGAGGAGATCTAATCACATTTACACCAAGATATTAGATGCAAAGATCATAATTTTTAATCTATTTAAAATTTGATGACTAAGCAGCAGCCAACTTGCAAAGAATCTCACCTCCCTCAATGTTGTGTGTTAATAAAAACTCTGAAGGAATTTTACAACCACCAGCAGCCAGGGCGGACGTTTCTTTTTGTCCTTTTCATCTTAATAATCTTGGAGTTTTTGTGCCGTTGGAATAAAGTTCACACATTGGGGCTTTTGAAAACTCCTACTCTGAAGGTCTAGAAAGTGACAATGGTGGCTGTCGATCAATTATTGATCTCGATCGAGATTGATTGATCGATTCCGCAACCATGCATAAACAGTTTGCGACACCACAGGTAACAGCTCTCACTCGTCAAATAAATAGTAAGACTGTGTCATTACAGACAAACTACTTGCTGTGACAAAACTACCAACTTTCAAACTTCAAATATATTACACCATCATCACACTAGGCATATCTTTTTTGGGACTAAGCAGCAGAAGCTGTTGCCATGGGTACTTAAAAAATATCTTTAACATGTTTGTACAAATTTAGTTATTTACTCGAAAAAGAACATGATCACTTGCAAATGTATTTAATGACATGACATATAATCACATGGTAATCCAATTTTGAACAAATTTTTAAACATTAAAATAATCAGATTCTGATGCGCAACAAACTGAAAGATAAAGAAGCTTCATAGTGCATGCATCAACATTAAATTGATAATATTCAGTTGTGAGCTTGTGTTTTACGCCCCATCTGTGATATATGCAGTAACTGATCACTTCATATTAAGCGCTTCAAGACCATTACATGCTACAACCATGATAATATCAACAGAAATTGCATAAGGGAATAAGCATTGACTTTCACAATTGCCACTGTTATAAATACCTGGGACCTATAAATAGATACTGCAGCACTGTTCAGGGAAATGTATCTTTAGCTAATAACTAATAACATCTAAATAAAGCCACCTGCTCATGAAGTGGAATAATGACCTTTAATGACCTATAATCTCATTAGCACTAATTAGTTATGCCCTTTGACAGGTGGTCAATAAGTATCGGCTATGAGACATCAACCTCACAGTTGCAAGGATGTTGAAGCACAGGAGCAAGGAGCAATCAATGTTACCAACAGCAGTTATCCCTCATAAACTAGCACTCACAACAAGACGATTGCAAAAAGACAAATTATTCAAAATAATTCAATTTTCATGTTCATGTAACTGTGTTAGCCTAATGATCTTTTAACAGGTAAGATGGAGGGATGATTGGGGCTTTATGTCCTGTATCTATGCACTCGGTAGGCTGATTAGGACAGGAGGAGGACACGGCAATGAGGTGACGGGTGATTGAAACTACTGTCCAACATCGGCCCAAGTGACCCGCCAAAAGCTGGATTCGAAACCTGGACCCAGCAACTGGCGGCTCAGCAAGCCGCAACTGAGCTAACTCTCCCTCCACCTTTTTAGCAGGTAAAGAACGAGTAAATGAAAACCAAATTACAAAAAAACAGGACAGCATTCCAGGAAACAAAAATTTAACCTATCAACTAGAGTATTCGCTATTATTCAGTCACATCATAATGTCTCAATTCAACATCCATGGTTCAGTTACTACTTTTTACAGCAACCATACAATTGAACTGAGCAAAGCTCTCTATTTAGCAGAGTAACGGCTAGTAATTTGCTATTTCTCGTTAAGCTGCCTCACATCTTGAGTAGGGGAGTTAGACCAAACAGTTGCATTAATTATGCATCAGTTGCTCAGTTCACAGTTGGCACTGGTCATGAAAAGAAGCTGGGTGGTCGAGTTGGTAAACTGTCATCTGAAGTAAGTTCCAGACTAGTTACAGCACAAGAAATACAAGTGATTACTTTTTCCATTTTGGGAAAATCAGTGAAGTTACAGAAGGTCCTATCCTTACATTATGAGTGCTCATACTGTCCCAGAGAGACTTGTTGTATGATAGGCGTACCGGTGGCCCCTCCAAAAATTTTGGGAATGCTAAAATTCGGGCAAAAGGCTACAAAATTCGGGCCGAAAAGCCATAAGTGACAAAAGTTTGCGAGGTGTACGCCTATGTGTTGCATCACTAGCAGTGATATGACTACTTCACTGACTTAGTTTTTGAAAAGTTGAGTAGGGGAGTTAGACCAAACAGTTGCATTTGAAAAGTTGTTAAATAGTACCTATGACGGTATCATCTCAATTGCATTACCTACACACATATTATCATATACAGTGCCGCTAGTATAAAGTAAGTGAAACGCATGATATGGAGCCATTGCATCAATGCTAAACATCCTCAACCAAACTACTTGTAGAAGCATGAATTCTCATCCGATCAGGGGAAAAAATATTGGGTCATTAAGGCCAATATTTGAGGCATGCACGATAACAATGGCAGCCATTTTCTTTGCTGTAGTCAGAGTTAGGTATGGGTCAAAGTCTTTGATAAGTAAGTGAACCACCCTACCCTATTACATAACATTGGGCCTGTGTTTCACTTACTTATCAAAGACTTTCACCCATACCAAACTCCAACTACAGCAAAGAAAATTGGCTGTCATACTTATCCCACATGCCTCACATATCGGCCCTTATGACCCAATAGTTTTCCTCTCATCGGATGAGAATTCATGGTTGCAGAAGCAGTTTGGTTAAGGATGTTTAGCATTGATGCAATGGCACAATGTCATGCGTTTCACTTATTTACAGGCGGCACTGTATGGTTTTTTCTAAACCTAAATATCTATGTTGAGCTCAAAAAAATTGGCCTCTTCAGCCCTCTTGTTGGTCGATAGAGGTGGAACCTGGTGGATGTAATGATGAGATGATAAGGCGGTAAGGCCCCCTTCATCATGCTCCACATTCCCAAGGATGCTTCATCCCGGTTACTACACATTCCAGAATATTAATTAATTATTGAATAATGAATCTTCAGCAGTGTACATTAATACACTCGCTATGCACTGAACACTTCCTAGCCTATCGATCGAGAACTTCCAAGCAAAAAAAAAATTGGATAAAAAAAAAAGACAAAATATTCCATTGGAAGCCTCCTACAGAGAGAGAGAGAGCTTGGTCAATTTGCTACACACCGCGCATTGATAGGTCACATTAACAAGTAGTGTTGATCGGCCGCAGCTTCACTCCACATGAAAATTAACTGAGGCAACTGGGCGAAAACGTATCATTAGACCAGAATCATTTTCCAAACATGTTTGGCAGGGGAGTTCAACTCAAACTGAGTCCTTCTAGTTCTAGCTTTCTGTAAGGTAGATGTGACTTATTCAGAGTACAGTAAATAATCAGCTCAGCCCTCTACATATCTAATCATCCACAAAGGGGGATGGATGTATGATTGGGGCTTTATGTCACATATTTATGCATTTGGTAGGCCCAGGTGATCCGGCAAGAGCTGAATTCGAACCCTGGACCCAGTGATTGGCAGCCTAGCACACTACCACTAGACCAACCCTCCCCTTATCAAGGCGACATTGACTAATTAGTGTGGATGCCATGTACAGCACTCTTAGATAAGTTCTTCCCACCTATCCAATCCATGGATCAATTTTTTCAATAAATCAATAAAGCAGCATGAGAGGGGAGGGGGCACATGAATAATAAAGTAAAATTGACCAACCCTCTTTCAAAATTGCATAAAAATATAACTAAACATATTTTTACTGCAAGGTGCATGTCCACTGTCCAGCCAACCCCTGAAAATGCTGAAATAATATAACTCTCCCTCCACAAAACCCCAATACTACATCTATCTATCTATCTATCTATCTATCTATCTATCTATCTATCTATCTATCTATCTATCTATCTATATCACCATTATTCTTTCTATATATGCTTAATTGCTTATCTGTCTGTCTTGCTAGCTATCTGTGTCACAAGTTTTTGCGGACAAGGAACAACCAGATGGTTAATTTTATGACTGTATAAAAACTGTAAAGAACCAAGATTTCACTTTTAGAATGACATTAGAACAATAGAACCAATCTGACATATTAGGAAAAAGAAGACGTCTATTTGTACAATGTACTGAGGAATGATTTATTAGCAGGAACATAATTCCTATAAACAATAGATGGTGTAGGCCTCGCAAAAATTGATCTATTGAAATGTCATATGCATTATCTATGAAGCCACTAATACTACTGCTTAAAATAGACCTCCCCAGTTCCCGGTGGACCTACATCAAAAATGCAGAAGAAACGACAGTGATATAACAGTCCGAAAAACATCCGCATCATGTAGGCCTAATATTGTAATATTAACTGACAAGAAGATACTGTCGTCTGTCGAGTCAAACAGAGCTACTCAAAAATAATAAGGCATAAAGGATGTACTCATAAGTAAAGCAACAGCTAAACAAAATATAATGTCCACAAAATTGACATTCATGCTAAATTGAAAAGCTACTGGAACTTCTAAATCATTTAAGATTTGGCAATCTGCAAATCATTTAGTATTCCACTTGCCCGTTTGTTTTTAATAATATGTCTCTATTTTTGGAAAGTTCTAACAAATTCTGTCATTCCTACCTTCAGTCCTTTATAATAATTTAATAGCATGAACTTAAGAACTCATTACTTCAAGTCGCAATAAAATTTAAGCAATATAAATGCACATGGAAACTCCAAAAGTAACCTATATTATTTAGAAGTGTAAGAACATTAGTATCAAGTTTTAAGTATATGTTTTTAAGTTTACATTTATATAGCGCTCACGCATATAAACAGACTCCGGCACTTAACAAATATAAAAATAAGGTTGAAATAAAATATATCAAAATAATAATACAAAGGATAAAATGGTCGCATGTATAATTTTTTTAAGTTACTAACTAAAAGTTTTTAAGAATATAAAGGTTTTATCTTTAAATCTGAAACAGATTCTGCAGTTCTAATATCAAGTGGCAACAAGATCCTAAGTTTTGCAAAACTGAAGAAGCGATCTGCGAATGTCTTATGTTTGGTGAATGCAGTAAAAATCATCTTTGTTGATCTTGTGCTCCTTGGTGACTTTTTGGCGGTTATAAAATGCTGCATGCATTCAGGTGCCTGCCAATGGATGTATTTGATAAGAGAGTCAAGATCTTAAAATGTATTCAGTATGGTATAGAGTCTATAGACACAGACAGAAGGAGAGAAATTTAGAGATGACTTATTGCAATAGGGCTCATTTGATCACTGTGAATCTCTGTACATTCAGTTTCGGCAGTTGCAACACTTGAGGCCATTTTTCGGCCGTGTTTTTTTCACAGAAATACTGCTCTCTGAAAAGGTCAGGTACTTGGGCGTTGGGCATGTCAGTGGCTGGAAATTTTGAAATCTCACTGGAAATTTTGAAAGAAAAGTCCAAATTTCTGACGCGGATGGAGCAACATGATACGCTAAAACTTGTGGGAAATTTCGTCGTACTTAATCAAATTGCCTGGAAATTCACATTTTTTCTAGCCCTGGTGGTGATCATATCATTGACTTAACATGCTCACAGGTAATAGTACTCACCTGGCTGGAAGGATGGATAGGTCTGATGCCGACATTTTCTATGAAGCTGATGTGGTCTGAAGGGTGCCAGTCGAGAGAGTAGATGACCACGTCAAAGATAGGAGGGTCAAGGATGGAATTGATGACAGGGACGACTGCCGCTCCATCTTGCCCCGCCGGACAGTCCTTGATGGCGAGCGTGCCCTGCACAAAGTCATTCTGGACGTCAACTATGACCAGAGCGGACACCGGGTCCAGGATCTGCAAAGAGAGAAGAGGAACATTTTGTGGGACAGGAACATGTAAAGTGCTTATTCCAGAAGTACATGTACACAAACTTATGAACGAAAACTATCAAATGTTTACAGTTGCGGACAAAATTATTCATACAGCTCACTCTCTACCCTGCGTGTATGAATATTTTAGTCATCCTGACATTTTACATTTGTGTGCCCCTTGAGCCTGAAAAAAGAGAAGATGCTGAATTTTGTGGGGTCTGAGAAAGATAATCGATTAGAAGAATAACTTAAAAGTGAAATTTTTCTTCTCGCATCACTGAATCTTGAGTATAACCCAGTTGTGCGATGAATTCTAAGCTGTATGAATAATTTTGTTCGTATTAACTGTAGTTGTTCAGGTACAAGATGATTAAAAATAATTAATATTATTAATTATTCTACAAAAGTTCATGAAAAGAGGAAACACATCGACCTTTGAACAAAGCTAACAATCTAGACAAGCATAGCAATGGCATTTTGTCCAATTTGAAGCTACTTATTCTCCAAACTAAGCTACCATTGCATCACTTGAGAAGGTGCACACACATAGAAGTTTTATGCTAAAGGCCTTGATTGTCCAGCCTCTTCATACGATAATGAAGACATGAGATGGAATGAAGAACTTGTATATCCTCGATATAACTGGTCTTCCTTAAAATGGTTTGGTCTCAGAACAAGGTACTACCTAAAGGAAAAATTAAATCTTTTATTGCCCATAACAGTCGGCACAGCAACTGGACCATAAAATAAATAAATCGGAGTACACTGCACAATGAATAAATTTCAGTCAACCTTCTTACTTTTTATTTTTGCAAAGTCAGTCACTCACAACTTCTTTGCAAGGTCAATCCATTTATCAAGACCAATAAAGAGTAAATGGCAGAATGTCAAGAACACGTTTCACAAAAGCAGGCCAACGAGGTTTTTTTCTTTACTCTCAATTAAATAGGCTAAAAGACTAGATCTTATCTGTCAGTTATTCTTTAGCGGGAAGAAACCTGTTCGAAAACAAGAAAAGTTGAGGATATAGCCATGATGACTCAAAAGTTCTTTCTGTGAGACATCTAGAGACTTCAGTGGGATAAATTCAAATATTAAAACAGTCTTTTTTCTGCATATTTTTTTTTAATTGAAGTAAAAAGAAGACGTCTATTTGTACAACCTTGAGTTTTAAAAACTTTTTCAAAAGTTTTTGGGGCCAATACTTCAGTCAATATCAATAGCTCTGATTTTTTTGGTTCGAACTAAGTTTTTTTTTTACAGCTAACCAGTTGATAAACTATGTTTCACCAAATAAGACAAAGGGCCAAGTCAGTACTAATTTTGGGTAATAAAAATAGTCTTTTTAATTAACGACTGTCCCAACACACAGACCAACACCCGTTACCAATCCACAAATTAGCTGCCATCGAATTTATTGGACATCACTGGCCTTGCGAAGGCAATCAATAAAGTGGAGACAGGCTGAGACAACTGCCACCAGTGTCCAGCAATAAATAATTGAGCAACTTAACTACAAACACATGTATACAACACCTGTACAAGAAGGGGAAATTGATAGGTCTAAATTGAGCCCAAGAAATAGCAGTTTTATCAGTAAATAGTCATAATGGTATCCTAGAAACTAGTAGAACAAAATATGGTAACGAAGGAGAGAAATATTTCTAGGACCTGGTTCGGGCAAGAGCCAAAAATAAAACTGCTGACTCGTTCGGGTTTGTTATAATTGTACTATGGAAAGTAAGCATACAGACTAATAGAGGCATAAGTGGGCATCTTAAGAGGATACTTGTAAAAGGCAATTCGACTTTAACTAGAAGTTCTAGTCTGGAACTCAACTATCGTGGAAACTTGAAAGTGAAATCTGCTGTTTCATCTGATGACAAAACTGAATGTGGGACTCTCACAGCATAACCTTAACTTAGTAGTAGGCATTAAAGTAACCAGTGGAATAGGGTTCAGTTGCCATAATCCTATTACCATTTGTCAAGAATTGAATATCAATATGATCAACAGCTGGGAGAGGCAGACGCAATACTTGGCGGATTCCAAACTATACTCATTTGGCCCAGATGCTCAGGACTGTCTGAAACAGTGTCACATATCCAAAGATTACATCGCATTGTTTACGAAGTGTCACAATTAGGAATATATCTAATTCTCACCCCCCAGAGAACTCTCCTGTTTACAAACTTTACATAATTCATCCCTAAAAAAAGTATTGAGGACAATAAACATTACTCTCTCTAAGTTGGGACATGTACGGGTAATAGCCTATAGATATAGTACATTCCAGTTAAATGTGAAGGACACAGCAAAAAGATTTAACTCATTTATTTCCCATAAATTCATAAGGCGGCTTAATCCCAAATTGAATTGAATTGAACATTTACACATGCTCAACAATGATTTACATGGCCAATGGCCTTAAGCCATAAATTGATGGCATATCTAAAAGGCAGCAAATTACATAACTGCCTCATAAATATTGAACAGATCAATAATCAATATGTTTGGTAATTTTTCAACATGATTTAAATCATACAATTGAAACAAAATATTGAAAATTTCTACTCTCCAGGGTTTGAATATTACACCAAACAACGGAAGTGGCTCTCAGATCGAAATCAGGCTGAAGCCTATCAAAGCATTATTAATTAAGAAGAAAGCATCATGCCTTGTAGCAGTACTTCTTGCAAAATTTGCTCCAGGTCCACATTTTATAAACTTCATAACTCATTGTCAGTCGATGAATGCTTTTGACAGTAAACTGCCACAAAATTAACACATTAGTGTACTTTTTTGTAATATATTTATGTTTACTGCAAAATACCTATTGTAATTGTATGGATGGATGATTGCCATTGATTGGGGCTTTATGTCCTGTATTTATGCACTTGGGGGGGGGGTAGGCTAATTAGGACAGGAGGAGGACACGACAATAAGGTGAAGGATATGTATGGCAATTAAAAATACATATATGATATATATAACAGGCACTAAAAACTGCACCAAAACAAATAGAAAATATGTATAAGGTTTCTTATTTGCAAAACTTCTGATGCTTGGATTTCAGAAGCAACTTCTCTGAAAACTAGGTTTTGTCAAACATCAAATGTTGGGACATACATCAAATGCATAAAGTGAGTAAACATGACCCAAGTGTACAAAACCCGAACAGTAAACCACAACACACCTGACCTTGACTCTCAGTCATACACTACATGTGCTTCTTCTGGGACACACAAGACTCACTGCTGATAATAGTGTGCATTTATTTGTGGAGTGGGCCTACCACTAACTACTTTCATTTTACAGTTTGTCTGCCCAGGCCCAGATGACTATCATTTTAAAATTGCAATTTAGAACATCATTTGTAAATGTGTGCCATTTCATTGATTGCTTGTCAATTATTGAACAATATTGTTGGATAAACTTGTGCCACTTCTTTTCATTGTTGTGCAGAAAGCAATTTAGCATGAGGACAATATCATTAAGCATAATCATGATACGTATATATTCAGTGAAATGAGCATTATTATCATTTTGCAGAGCATTGCCTGGCCATTAACGCCCAGTTCGCGGGCGTTAATTGGTCAATAACGGGCAGAAATCATTTAATGCCCTCGCCTGGCGGCTCGGGCATTAACTTAATGATTTCTGCCCTAAGGCCATAACTGATTAATACCCCATAATGCCCTCCAAAAAAACATTATTGACCAATTGGAGTATTTTTATGCAAAAATTGAAAATTCCCAAAACAAACTGTGTCAGGAAATTATCATGCACATATTCATAATTATTCCATAATCTGGAATTTTTGCCAAAAAGTGTCTAATTTATCACTTAAAATTTTCCTTTACAATTTTTAAAGAGAATCATTTACAGTCATCATGATGAACAGGATGGATGTATGATTGGGGCTTGACACCCTGTATTTATGCATTTGGTAGGCTAATTGGCAGGAAACAGTAATGACGTTTATTGAAAATGTTGTTTTATGTATTATTTTTCAGTAAAACTCACAGGTTAATAATGGGAAAAATGGCCAAATGCCAAAGCAGTGACAAAAAACATTCCCAGAGACAGGGCATTCTTGCGACAACCGACCATAAGCACTGGGTCTGGTCGACTAACTTCCGGTCCAGCATGCGCAATAAGAAACATTTATGAGTAGCCTCCCCCTCCCCAGGGAATAGAGAGTGAAACTATTGATATAAATCAATTAAACATTATCACATTTGCACATAGCACAAACTGACACATGTATATGACATAGGGCATCTCAAAATGATACAGACCAAACCAATGATCTTAATTAAATTAAACTGACATACCTGTTGAAGCCAGTGGTGCCAGCATATCTTAAATTCTTCTCTGCTAATTTTTCCATCCTGCAAATAAGAGAATAGAACAATCACATTCACACACAAATTAAGTTATGGACAGCTGAAATTTGTAACACACAAAGTGTCATGCTACAAATTAAAAGTTTTCTGGTAATACTGTCAATGTTATCTTATTCATCATGTAAAAAGTTAGCAATAGACTGGTGTTCAGCTGGTATTAGTGATAAATTCATCTTGTCAAGACTCAACATGCTCAACGGTGCTTTTTAATGAGTATTTAATAATGTTTGTGAAGGTTTGTACCAGGATGATATAACATTGATAAGCTTGAACATGCTGAAGTATGTATCTGTATGTGGTTTCACCGCAACATGTACTTGCCTCAAATGAGTAAGTTGGGCAATTTTGTACCTGCGTATTCAAGGTGTACCAAATTGTCAAGGTCAACAAAAAAGTCTTGGCTAAGCACACTTAATTTTATTGATAGTGTTTTTTTTTATGAAGGGTTATATTTAATCAGACAAGTATGGTACATGCATCATGATGGCCTTGAGCATAAGCCAGCTGACTGAACACAGTACACTTCAGGTTATGTAGGGCCACTGTCAACATGGTCAACCAGAACAATGAAAGTGAATGTATACTGTTCACCAAAATGTATGCCATGCTAATGTGTAATCAGCAGGATTATGCTTCACAAACAAAAGCATGTCCTCTCAAGTGCATACATTGTTTCAGAGCTTTCTTATAAGACATGGCAACTTGGGTCAGCAAACCAACAAAGATAACCTGGCATGACATTAATTCAGCTCTCATTGGATCCAATTCATGAATTCCAGAATAATTCAGATATAATATTATAACATGTATAACACTTACTCAAAAATGCGATTTTTAAAAATCATTCATCCAGGCACATATATGATAATGCTATTTAAAATCCTAAATTTGACAACGTAATTGATTTGTCCAATGCCAAGTTAAGTTTAATCCCTTATGTTGTCAATGCAATACATTTTTAGAATAGGCTACATTTGACACAGGACAATTGCAGATCTAGTGTTAATATGCTTAAATAGAAATAGGACAAAATAGTCTGACAAACTCATTAATTCACAAACTGACCATACAAGGAAGTTTAACACTACTTCATAATCTAACAATATTCTATCTATTACTAATGTTACAAAACGTAAAAATGAAGCACAGGACAGCATCATTAAAATTACGTAAAAGCACATACCTTGTCATCATCGAAAAAGCCAAAGAGTGTTGACTTCTGATTCTCGTCTATCTTGTAGGGCTTTCCTTTGTTACAAAACAACTTCTCCAGCAAAACGTTGAATTCATCTCTACTTAAAAAGCCGTCTCTGCAACACAAATTGATTCAATTAAATTCTTGTTGAAATGAACTATTTTTTCTTGATAAGTGACAAGGATGCTTACTCTTCTTTCTTTCATGCCAGCTCTTGGAGACAGGCTTTTTTAAAAACACATCTTGTTTTTTCAACAACTTTAATAATCAACACTTCAACGGCAACCAGACGCTTATTATTCGAAGTGATACGGTATGCCGAAGTAAGTTTAGTTTCAGTTAGCCTTCACTTGTCATGAGAAATGATAGAAAATCATCAATCAGCATTTTCAGCATAACATTGTACTCAGTCTGATACTTGAATGAAATTACACAACTAAACAGGATTAAATTGCATAATCAACACCATGAATAAATTGCATCTAAGGCAGTAAAAGCAACCAGTATCATACCAGACCAATAGTTACACAAGCACCACACTACCTGCAGTAGGCCTGTATAATGCATTATAGTAGTAAGAATTATAAGGCTAGCAATTGGTGCATAGGCCTTAAGGCTATAATATGAGTTAATGAGATTATATACTGTACATAATTTGCTTCAAATTTATATAGTTGCAAGACATTTACACTCAACATCATCTGCAAGGAGGTAGTCTATTGGTTCAACATTGATTACCAATGACTGCTTCAGTGCTTGCATGCACAGCCAACTGCCAACTGCAATGCTGGCTATTTTACAAAACAACCAATTAAGAAAAGTCAAAAGAGAGGTTCTTGGTGAACTTACCTGTCAGTGTCAAAAGCATCAAAGCATGTCTTCATCTTCTCCTTGCTTGAAGTAGCATTGGACTTGGTGAAGCTGTCAAACATATTTCCATTCTGGGCAACAGACTGGTTGTCATCTCTCCTGTTTACATTCGCCATGGTCAACAGTTGACAGAAGACTGAATCCACTTTTACCAAAACAGTGTGTATTGAGGTAGCTATACACGAGGTGGCGACACCGTCGAACCAATTAAGCTCACGAAAAACACGATTTACATAAAAAAATAGGAAGTGACATCATCTGAATCTTACTGAAATGTTGAATTGCATTTGATAGAACACATGGCACAACAAAATATTTGACAAAGCACGTTAGTTTGTCTCTAAAACAACAAAAATGTCACCAAAAACCAATTAGCACAAGAGGTCGCCCCAGTCTGGATCCATTGATCTTGGAGGATCGAGAAGTGACTGAAATGACAGCTGCAGCATCTTGACAGTGTGATAAACAACCGGATGGTAATAATGGACTATCACAGGAAGTATTGCACCATGGCATGTACATTCAGATCAGCATATAATTGTACTGCATGACCAGCTGGCAGCTGCTGCTAGCAGGCTGGATGTCCACTGCTGTACTTGCTGTGCCTGTCAGCCTATGCCTAGGCTATGGTGTTGTATGCCAAGCAGATAATTGTATTGACTGACATTATAGTTACTGCCAGTTGTACTGGTGCAACATACATGCATAGCTACATTAGCTAGATCAGTGCAGCATGGATACAAATCTATAAATATTTAATTTACAATTGCAAACAGTGACAATTAATTAAATTAATTATGGAGACAGAAGCCACCTGTTCAGTCTGTTTGGACCTATTTGACACTCCAATAATTTTACCCTGTGGACACAACTTTTGCAAGAAATGCATAGAAGGGATAGTGGAGGTGCATAGCAACAATGATAATGATGACAGTGATGACGAGTTTCCGTCGAGTTCCCTCAAATGTCCTCAATGCCGACACTTTGTGGACCTCAGCAGTAAAGGCCTGGACAGTTTCCAAGTCAATAAACCCCTGCAGAATATAAGTGTCCTACTTAAAGAAAAGAACAGAGCTCTAGGACGTTCACTTTCTTGGAAAGATGTGTGTGCGAAACACCAAGCCGAGGAGCAGTCGTTTTACTGTCAGACCTGCAACAGCACCGTGTGTCCCCAGTGTGCAAAAATCGACCATTCGGGGTTCGGACATGTCGTTAATGACCTGGAGGAATACGTCACAGGAGAAAAGGTAATCTCACCATAAGCTACTAGTCAAATCAACAAGTAAGGTTATTGAAAAAATTACAGCAATTAAAATTAATTTAAAATCCTATCAGGAAGTGTGGATAGTTTTTTTTTTAATATTAAAATCTCAAATATATGCATATTGAATGAACAATTTGAACTGAGAGTAGTCAATAATATTTAGTATAGCAGATTGCAAGTTGTGCCACCTGTCTGCTTGTGCATATCAATATTGAAATATTCAATTCATTGCTATATTGCATTTCAATTTGCTTATAATAATTCTGTCTTAAAGACTTCTGCATGATTTTAAAATGTCTTTTGCAATTTCTCGAAAAGGAAGAGAATGGTAAATTATAACAAAATGTATACAAACTGCTTATGTTGATATTATAAAGTTACTGATATTATATATATGCATGACACGAGTGCCCTCCTAACCTATCTAATCCTCATTCATGTGTAATATTTTGGCAGACAAAAATGGACACAGTGATGGAAGATATGAAAAAGATCAAAAACGAAATTGCCGCAAAGAAGTTGTACCTGCAGGAAATTGTGGATGATGCTAAGGTATGAGATGACATGTCAATGCTTCCTTATTTTGTATTACTTTGTATGAGTTACTTGCAGGTCGTCTTATTTATTATTTGTTTGAGAGTCAAGGGTGTATATCATTGCCTTTTAGCAATAACTATTCTAGCATTTCAATGATTTTTTATACAGTGTATATTTGTGCACCAGGAAGTAAATTTTTAATTGTTTTGTAAGTTGTTCTGAAAAGCTTGATACATTTACAAAAAAAATCTGTATGTATATATATATTTATTTCGATGGCATTAGTCATCTTCAGAATTACCACATTACTAAAATGCAAATCATCATCAAAATATGAATCATAATCAAAGCCAAGATTTGATAACATTCTGTCTTGAAAAGTTGGGAGTAAAGGTTCGAATGAATATAAATCCTCATTTGGGGCAATGGGTGAGTCATAGGGTTTTACGTCCTGCATTTTACGTCCTGCAGTTATGCACTGACTAATGATGATAGGAAGGACTGGGGACCACAGTAATGAGGCAAAGTGCACTCTTGGCACAGGATGAAATATCTGTCTAACATGGTCCTTACTTGGGACCACTAAAGAATCATAAGATATCATACTAATATAAAATTATGTGAAAAGCTCAGAAAATTACTGAAATAAGCACTACCTTATTGTTTGCATTAGGTGCCCAGTGGGCAGATGTAATGATGAGATGGGCGATTAATAGTTTTTTGCTTAAAAAACTTCGGAAAAAGTCATATTTTGACAATTTTGATCAAAATTCATTCTTTATGGAGGGGTGGGCTTTTATTAAGGGGTGTGCTGTTAATACAGAAAATACAGTAATTGGATATTTAATTGCAGGCTTGTGAAAAGGAATGCAACGGGAGAATAGCAGATGAGATTCAGCAATTAGTGCAGCAGCTTCAGAGGAGAAAGACTGACTTCACATCTCAAGTGACAAGCAAATGCAGAGAAGTCTACGGACCAATTGAGACAATGATCTCCGTCTACAGGAGTCTGGAAGCAGAGGCCAACTGCCTGGAGCAAGAATACAACTCGTTAAATTATGGAGACCCTATACGACGCATCAAAGTATGTGAGGTATTTTATTTGTGAGGACAAAATTCTCAAAAGAAAAGTGAGCTAAAAAGGGTACTATCACTACTGTAGCAACTTTGATTCAAGTGGTCCCATCAGTCTGAAGTTTCTTCACCAAACTGGCATACAACAGATCGCCACTGATTCAGGAAGATTAGGCATTAGGTATGGACAGTGCAACCGTTTTCATAGCAAGTTCTTGCCGTTGAGAGTGAGAGACTCAAGAGAGAGTGCAAGTAGCCTGAGCGAGAGTCCTCAACATGTTCCACATTTACCCCAAATAGTCCTCCATACATGGGATCTTTCATTTGAATTTTGCAAGGTGTATTATCTGAAATTTTTCAAAATCTTAAATTATCAATTTTCTCATTTTCAGAAATATCAAAACCTCAGCGTCAGAGCCAACAGCTTTGTGACTTTTCGCATGAGGTCCGTTCCTGCTCTACCTACACCTCCGGAGAAACTGTCGAGGGTGATGGTTGGTGGTCTATCCGACGTGTACATAGCCACAAACAGAGTTTTCTTACAGAGGTTCATGAGTGACTCTACAACCCAGACAGACTTAACTGAAGGTATGCACAATATGTCAACCTACAATACATAAATTATCAGTGGATGATTTCAAAGACCAGAGTCGGTCAATTGCAACCAAATGATAATCATAAGGCTATCAGAGCACTTGAACTAAGCACAGCCTCTTACAAAAAGTAATTTTGGCGTGCCAAAATATTTCTAAGAATTAGTGTGACCTCTACACCACATAGTAGTCAGTGATGAAACAGTTCGGTTCAACGTAAATTTCAACAAAATTAACTTCCTTTCTCTTTTTTATTTCAGAAGGCAAGAAATTGGCGAAGCAGCCTTCGTTTAACAAGAGGAGTGTGGATGGAGATGCAAAGGTAAAGCCAGTATATTGCATTACAAAGCTTCAAAAGCATCCTCAATATCACAGGCATTACAAGTGTGCGAGAGTGGCCTGCGTCTCTCTTGTAAACCAACAAACAATCAAAATTCTAAAAGATCTGTGTTGGACAAATCCCTGTTAAACCCTTTGATCCTATGTGGGATTGTGGGAGTGAGGTTCAATTGCAAATGAGTTAAATTTCCAGGTTTCCAGGAATTTCCTACCTTGTAATATTTATAAGAGAAGGTAGGCACAATTGGACATGGCAAGCCTGAGAAGCGAATGAGTCATTGTACCTGTACTAATTTGGCATCAACATTGGTAAAATGTTGCATGATGTGAAGTGTTTTTATTCTAAAAGTCTTCTTTTTTTGGTTAATTCAGGCTGAGGAACAAAATGCAAGCCAAGATGCCTCCAGGATGCACAACAATGTTAAACAACCAAACAAAGATGTCCACATTGAAGATCTCTTTGGCAAAGGATCAAAATCGTTCAATTCCGTACCAACTTTTGATGAGTGTGCGTCGGCCTCAAGTTGGAGGGGAGCTGCGTACCAATTTGCGAGTGGTTCAACATTGAACGAAGCTCTGAATCACCAGTTTCAAAATTTCAATCCAGCTCCGATAACGTCAAACCAATCAATGTTTGGCAACAAGGAGAAAGAAATTACCCTGCAAAGATTCACAGATAAATTGGCCAGAGGAACAAGTTTTCATGAATCGCTGCCGAGCAGTCCAAATTTTGCATTCGGAGGGAAAAAAGATGAAAACGTCTTTGTGTTTCACGCCCATGGTGACGAACACAAGGCAGATGATGCTGAAACTGGCAATGCATTGCCATCAGCTGGGACGGGGAAAGCGGAGGGAGTGACACGTCAAGCAAGCATGGCCGTCAACGCTCGACTGTCACTGGTAGACAAGGAGCAGAAATCTTCATCAACGCCTAATTTAGTCTTCGGAGCAACAGCCGGGGAAACTTCCGTAGCGAGAAACTGGACCAACGATGAACAAAAATGGCAGCTGCCGAAACCAGCTTATTGGGGAAACAACGAGAGATCCTCTAGCCTAGCTCCCAGGTCCTCGTCGCGGAGAGCAGCGTCAAGATCCCCCCGAAGGCACCGGACAAGGATCACTTCACCGAGTCCGTGGTCGTGCACACCCCTGGGAGCGATGGGAGGGTCGTTCAAAGGGGCATTCGGAGCGCCCAGCCCACTCACCATCAACAACAACGGTCAAAATAACAACGACGCAGACAATGCGAGTCCCATGTCAGATGAGGACCTTTCCTCCGGGATTAGCAAAAAGAGATTTAATTTCAACTTTTCAGCAAACAACGAAGCATCGACAAGCTCGGGAAATGCAGAAGCATCAGATACAGGTGTAGGACCTTCCAGCCAGCGGAAAAGAACCGTAGATTGGAATGACCTTGAACAAGAAGAGAGCCAGGAAAACAATGAAAATTCTGATGAGTAGGGAATGTGTGAAAATGTTTTCAATTCTTGAATTATCAGTACACAATCAACGCCATCATACATAGTAACCTCACTGCATGGTTACGTATATTGAGACTTTCAGATTTGCAATTGGACTATCATAACTTTTCAAGGAACATATATAATCCAGTCGATTAAGGATATAACCTTTTTACTAGAGACAAAGCAAGTGGCTCTGGTGAATCTCCAAAATACTAACAGAACGAACTTATCAACTGATTAGTGCAAAGAAACTTTCCATAATTGGTCAGAGTTGAATTCCAGCTAAAACATGAATAACAATAAATGCATTCCACTCACACAGAGACACTACCTGGTTATGGAATTGTAAGATTATAATTACCAGTAAAACCTTGAAGAAAAACTGAATACTTATGTTTTAACTATCAGAAAATTGTTATATTAAAGACATTACTTTCATCACGGAATCAGTCAGAACCTGGTTAAAAATAATTGGACAATTAATGACTTTTTTAGGAGCTTTTGAAAATAGTCAATATATGAAATATGCACCTTTATTTATTGAAATGTGCTCTTTATAATCTCATTCAAAATATTGAAACAAACCTTATGAAATGTGTTGAACTATCTCATAATGGACTCTGTAATAATGTAGTTATTATGTATGTGCCTATGTGATGCCATGATGATATTTATAGGCCAGTCTTACCTCTCATTTTAATATCAGATGAAAAAATCTGAAATTGCCAATATTACAACAACTTTGACTTTGTTTAATTTTTCTTGTGAAACAGTTCGTTTTTCGATAGAGAGTGGGTTAAATTTTTTTTAAAGAGGCAACGTAACATTTTTCCGCAATGCCATAAAATGCATTATTAATTAAATAATTGAATGTAAGACTGGCCTTGCAAACAGGGTTTACAATATCATAGATAAAATTGCATTTATTATGTGTAATACTCATAACATGTACGTCATTTGTATTAATGTCTGATATTCCTTTTAACTGCTGTCTGAGGCTGAGTATTAGGCCAAAATTGTACTGTACATCATGTGTAGATAACACAGTAGGTTTGAGAATTATCAGTGGCATCGTATCATTTGTGTATACCTGTCACCACATTTACACAAAACAACCGTACAAAAATATTAATGTCACACTTTATTTGACAAACCTTCAAGTGTGTATAGAATTGGTAAATTGTTTTCATCATAATCTCAGGCCCATGGTGAAAGCCTCCAATATAAAACCTCTTGTTAAGACAATTATGCACTAACGGTAATATAACTGCATTTAACACTTTTAACTCAGCAAATCAGTGAAAGTTCCGGTTAAAACACAATTACATACAGCTAGCCTAAAAACCAATGTTTTTTTTGTTCACAACCTGAAGAATGGTTTACATTAATACTCTCTATTTTACTTATATTTGGTTTCTTTACAATTTAGTTTAGTGCACAATTTTTGCATCTCAGAAATGACACATTGTCTTCAATGCATGCGGTCAGCTAAACCAAGAATATAAGAATGCTTCATTTTCATACATGTTTTGCACAAGTTATCTACACAAACGCTATGTTATCTTGGAAGAAAATTTGGGACACGTTGTGCGCAAGTTTAGCTTCTAGAGTGGTCGATGTGGCTTTTATAACTTTGCATATAAATCTGTCAAAATTGTGGTTTGTGGTTAATCATGTTAATTGTGTACCAAGTGACTTATTCATAAATGAAGTACATAGATATTCTATATATTGCATTTTGTCAAATTGTGTTGCACAAGTTTGCATCACTTTTGTCATTTGGCCAGACATAATTGATCTTTAGCTTCTCAGATTTTCTCCAGACACGTTTTCGACGGTCGGTCAGTAGGACAAAAAAAAAGAAGGAGCTGTAATCTCCATTTTTTATATTCTATAATGTCAATTTAATTAAAATTTAGGGTAAACTCAAGTTTTTTTTCCGTAGGCAGAAAATCTGTTGGGTCGGTCAATCCGACAAGCTAAAACTTAAGTATGTCAGGCCTTAATTATTATTTTAGTCAATACACAACACAGAATGCCGACTGACGCCTAAGTTATCAGGTCATAGAAATCTAACTTAGGGATATGATCACGTTTAAATACTTCATCTTATAGTTTTACAGTTTCCTACTTTTTTACGTACTTGCCTATTTGTGATATTTTCCAACCTGCAGGGTATTATATTGTTTTTGTACATATTTTTGAATTTTGGTCACAACTGTGATAGTCACATATATATAGCATATTATACAGATCTATGTGGAGTTTTTACACCTTGCTTAACATACCGACTTTGTTGTGTGAAATTGGGTAGCCTCAGTCTAACTGACACTTACTATCACAATCTCTTTTGTTGTTTTACTTTCGTGGAATAACATGTAAATGCTTTTTTTACCAAAGATACAAGGAGTCAATTAATTTGTTCATTTTAGAAGGACTATACTCTTAAATGAATGCTCATCTTGTCATCTTGTCATGCTTATCAATTTATCATCCTCTCAATACTAGCTGTGCAGTGCTTGTCCATTGAAATCGAAAATAAACTGATGAAATATATAAATTCTTGTTTGTGTTTTCATGATGGTATTAATTGGTTGATTAATTGCCAGATTTAATGGCTTTTTGATGATTTGTAGGGCTTATGCACACTTTCGTAGACCTCTCTCAGATATGAAGAAATCCAAGATGACTGCCAAAAATTGATGCAGAAGTCATCAAGCCAAGATTTTATGAATTTCGGTTCCATAGGCAGGTCTTTTAACATGTGCACTAAAATACTAAAAAGGTTTCCAAACTGGCCACCAAGGAGTCAATCTAACCTCATGCACCACCTCCTCAATATATACTTTAATGCATAGAAATATATGCTTTGGTCCTTCGGCTCATTTTGTAGCACTCAGATGATTTAAGCACAATACTGCCAACAGGTGTCCTTCCTAGGGTCTGAGATTCAAAGAAATCCAAGATGGCTACCAAAATGGCTGCCACAGAGGCACCGCCTAGATTAATGCAATCTCATAACATTTTATGATTGTTGCTCTCATGAAGATTTAGCAATCAATTTGCTCTCCATCCAGGAATTCTAACTTATGCAACTGCGGAGGAGAACAAGCACACCTAAACACAGATTTCATGAAACGGTCCAGCTTGGTCTTAGACACTACTAATGGTGCTCTAGTTCTGTTCATGGAATACAACTCGAAAACATGCTCCAATTACAGCCATAAAATCAAACTATAGTACTATTGGGCAAGTTAACACACAAATAAACCAAGTTAGGGCTCATTTAATAAGTTGAACTTGTTGTAAAAAAGTTAACTACAAAGTTAACATGAAGTATCAAGGGTGGCAGAAAGGTCTTTTGAATATTATTATTCATCTGACAATCCCTTTTCCTTCTTTAAAGGCCATTTGGCTACGGGTGAGATCTTATATTGTCCTGGTCAGTGGAAATATAAAATAACGATCATTGAAAGAGATAACTTCTTGTTTGTTTGTCATGATTATTAATTTATTACAATTGAAAAATAATTCAAATTACAACATAATAAAATTGACAAAGATTAAAAGAAATGTAATTGTTTTTGCCAGCACAGTCCTTGTGTGCAATTTAATGTTTTCTACTTAAAGCAAATGATTTATAGCTACAGATTCCAATTGTGTGTAAATGGATTTTTTTCTATTCACACAAGAAAATAATATTTTCAAGAAAATTAAAATATAGGTCATCAGACCAGACTAGTGTGTATGTACAAGTCCACAAGCACAAAACCAATCATATATAGTCATTTTCACACCAATTAGGAATATCTTATAAATGCTAGTGTCCAAGTTGAGTAATATTATTGGTAGGAAACTATGAAATTATTAATCCATATTGTGATGTGTCTTTATTGCAAAGATTTGAAGATATTTGTATTTTGTAATCCATTATCCCATATGAAGTTTTATAAATATATCAATTAGTTGTACATGGTAAATAATTGGAATTATCCAAGATGAATTCATGATTATCAGTTTGTAATCCTATAGTGAGTTATCCTAAAATTCCATTTCGTAATACACTAAAAGCTGGAGCAATGACACATACGTGTGCATGCCATCTCGCAAAGAAATGGGTTAGAGCTTTAAATGAAGTTCTGTAAAATCAATACTACTTGCCATCTAAAACGAATGAGCTGTAGTTACCGTAGAATGTTTGCTTGACGTATACTATTATCACTATTATGCGATAAAATGTCCCAGAGATCCCGAATCATTGAGAATTCAGAATGATTCCAAACATTATTAATTTTTTTGTTTTTGTCCATACAAGGAATAAATCTAAGACATAGTATTCCGATAATCATAATTATTCCAATTATTATATCCCAATAATGAGAACTGGGACTGTATACATGCTTAATCAAGATGTCATTTTTGTTTTGTAAAGTTCTGAAATGCTTGGTACCCATTCAAAATTGAAACCCTATTCCAGAGATCAACTGTTATTAAAGGTATGGCTCGGTAAAGATTGGGAGTTTAAACTAAAACGAAAATGACAATTAAATCAATTTCTACACAATTAGTTCATAAATAATCCTTTCCCCTGGGAGAGGAATTGTCAAACAACAACAGTGTTACAACAATGATCAACATTGTTGACTCAACTGTATTCATGGTAACTGATAAAATAATCCAATTCAGGGACTGTTGAAAGTCCTCAGACACTGTCCAGAATGTTCAAGAGTCATTTCCCAGTCAGAGATTAGACCAACTTCAATATTGAGTCACAGTGAGTTATATTGGTAAAACTCAGTCATGAAAACGTTGAATCCAAAATATCTATGAGAAAATTATGCAAACATTGAAATTACACAAAATTAAGAGTTGCTGACATGATATTATATAATCCGGAAGAAAAAGTTGTGAGATATTCAGAATGTCTGAACTTCACCAATCCACAGAATAATCGTATAGACTTCACCAATCCCGAGAAGAGACTCCGACATGATCGAAACTTCTTAACTTAACCGTAATGAGTTAAAATAAAATAAAATAAAAGTAGAGGACTTATCTAATCGGGAATATCAATGTGCAGAATGGGGACTACAGTTCTCTGCAACTCTTCGGGGGAGGAGCTTTTTCCTTTCTTTGTGTGACAATGATGAACTTTGCGATGTGACATGACTTGTTCCTGAGGTTCCCTCTCGCTCTGCTCCCCCTGCAGTTTGTACGAGATGTTTCCGTACTCTTGAAGCACAGGACATATTCCCAGGAGCCACGGACAGAACTCTTTCCGCAGGCCAAACCACCCTGCAAGCAAACAAAACAACTTATGACTAATTTCAAATGGCACTTCAAACAATCTTCTTGTGGAAAACATGTACTACAATTGAATGTGAACTAAGTATTAAAGCACATTTATTTTCAAGCAGAAGCAAAATCAATTAATTGCAGATAGAAGTATGTGCTGATGGAATTCCCAATAAAAACACCAAATTACCAGTTGATTGAGTTGAAGACATCACATTATTATCTTCACAGATACATTACATATTAACTTCCCATGATGGCATCATCCCACTACGTTACACAATCTTATATGGTGTACATGGTTACTACTACATGCATATATACAAGGTATCGAGCCTCGTACGATCTTGAATAAAAGCAATTAAGGTCTTACATTGGTTTCCTGCTTTACTGCCAAATGACATGAGCATGAGGGTGAAGAGGGAGATGAAGAGGGGGAGGGTGACGGCGATGTATGTGTACTCCCTTACTCCATCCTCCTTGTACGTCAGCAGGACCTGCGGAAAAAAAAAAGAAATAGCAGTAGTTATAAGGCTATGAATTGCTCTAAAAAGAATATCATTAATTATATTATGTGAAAACGATGAGAATGTTTATAGCTGTTAAATGTACATGAAATCAATAGGGGAGACCGGGGTTAGTTGAATCACGGGGTTAGTTGAATCTTGGCCTAAAATCAACTTTATTTTAAATTTTTGGCCAAACTGGTACTTTTGGTAGATACCCTGTTTATTGGCACATGTTATCATACCTTTATTCATTCAAAATTTCAAAATGCTAATTCTGTAGACAAGAAAGTTTGTTTTGGGGGTGCTCTAGTAACTTGTTTGCTCAGTCTTCGAGGGGGGTTATTGTTTAGCTATGATTTTAATCCAGGTGAACTAACCTTATTTCTAAATAAGCAAATCCATGCCTAATCCACACCCAGAAGCTTTTTGTTGTGTGACTTTGATAAGACTGAAATATAAGACAATCTTGTGTTCCAGGTGTGATGGGGTTAGTTGAATCATGCATGGTGGAGTTGGCCGTAACATAGATTTCAAGTGTTCAAATTGCCTTGCAAGTCATTGTTAGTTGGAGTTACTGCAGTTTAGAACTACTGCAGTGCATGTTTGGATTCCTGAAAGGGAAATATGGAAAAACCGGCTTTTTTGCCAAAAATAGACAAAAAATTTAGTAAATTACAGTACACAATTTCTTTTCAAATGAGTGTTGTACTGAAGCTGGTGGTCATCATAGGGATATCAGTTATGTAAACGAAACCCCTTTTATAAGAAGTTGTCTCCAAATTTTTATGAAGCTTCAACTAACCCCGGGGTCGGGGTTAGTTGAATCAAAATTTTTTCTGGAAGTTTGTGTATGTGACACAAATTTCAAAGATCATTTACAATATCTCTTGGGCTGATCATTGAATTAAACACACTCACTATCACATGCTAAAATTTGGTGTGAATATCTTGTACCGTTTGCTCTCCAGAGCAAAAATAAAAATGAGAGTGCCAACTAACCCCGGTCTCCCCTACTTCGGTTGTTACTTTGAGTTGGATGTCATCCTTTCAACTTGAGTAAGAATACACTAAATCACGAGCACTTGAATAATCTGTCGATCTTGACACTACCAGAAGTATTATAAATAATCATAGCGTCACGATCTCAGTAGATTCAGATGCTCGTGCACTAAATGTTCTTCTTACAAATTAACATTAAGTTAGTGCTGAATGGCACTAATCCACAGAATGGTTTATACTTGTAGACTAGTATACACTTGGTTTAGGCCGAAACAAATTGCTGAGGGCTCATACTTGACCACGAATTGTACAAACAACCACTTTCAGTGATATAGCAATGCAAAATAATATTATTTCATAGTCTGCTAAGGATCTAAAGCACATATTTCATCAAACCAATAACTCAAAAACAAGATAATCTCATGATCTCACCTGAAACACTAACAGGGGAACGACCATGCAAGTATAGCCAACAGCGGAAAAGACGTTTCCCCTTCTCTGCTCTGGAATGATATCTGGGGACTTGAGAAGAATTATTGCCAGAATTATGGCGTAGAGAACTCCGATTAGAGCCATGCACATGACTATCCAGATTGGAATGAACACAATCTGAAAAGGAAAAACAAAGAGATGTTGTATTACTATCTGAAATAAATCTAAAACAAAAATCTATCCCACTACATTACAAATGATATTACATTTAGCATTATTGGCATATATGATGACAATAAATCAATTATTTTTAATAAATAATTATTTTATTTTGATAACCCCATAAAGTGAGGAATGGGTAAAAACATGGGATGTAAATAATAAATCAAAACAAGTATAAATTTATATCATTATTTCATAAGAACACACCACTGAGTCAATGACACCAGTCGCAATAATTATGAGAGCCAACCTTTGATAATTGTTACCTCATTGCATAAACAAATACAACCATGATAACATTAGAGGCAAACGCTTCAGTTTGGTCACACAAAGCAATACTTACTACAAGATTCCACCTGATGAAGCCATCTAGTTTCAATGCAAGGAATATAAACTGTAGGATGTTCACAGAACAAAAGAGTTCCAGCTAAAACAAACAAATAAATTAGCCTGTTATAATTTAGGAGAGTTAATTCAATCAGTCAGAAGTGAGAATATTATGCCTAGATACAATGGCAGTTTTTTTTAGAAGCAGACGTTTATTTTTTAGAAGTATCAATGCTGCATCCAATTTTTGGTACATTTTTTTTGGTACAATTTTTTGTATTTTTATCTACCATACAGACATCTATTCATTTATCTATCTAGTTACATTACACAGTGACAGCAGTCTTCACTGCAGTCAATGAGTCAGAGGGTGACCGACTCAGACTAGAGACTGACAGGGACGCAGCTGGTATACTATCAAGAAAGGCGTTCCTCAAGGGTCGGTCAATTTATTTGTTAATGACATTTTCAGTATTGTTGATAAATGCAATCTCTACAATTATGCAGATGACAATGTAATTTCTTTTGCGTCAACTGATTTAATTATTTGAAAGAAACTTTAGAATCTGTTGTTAGAAATATTTCATACTGGTTCAATGACAATGGCCACAAAGCCAACCCAGAAAAATTCCAATTAATTTCATTTGGTAATACTTTAACGTCAATTCAAGCTGGTGTGACAGAATTATGCAGCCGGGATACAATTAAGTATTTGGTTATTCATGCTGCATCCAATTTTTGGTACATACGATCATATGCCATATGATCGTTGGAAACCTACTTTTCCAAAGATGGCATTCTACATTATTTTTAGCCGTTTAATTCTTCAAATGAACCCATTTGATACATATACTCAGACAACCAAATAACTAAATATTTGTATTCCACAACTCATATGTCTTTAAACAGATCAAACCAGTGATCTCTACGTCTGGATTGGCTCAATGCCATAACGAGGCGAGATGACGTGGGTCCGTCATGTTACTGGGAAGCACATGGCCCAGCAATGTAAACAAGCATGGATCAACTGGTCTGAAAACTCTGAATACTGCAGATATGTGGAGTATTTTGACTTGAACTTCGAGTCATAACAAAATCAGGCCTAGGGGGAAGGTGAAAATACTTTTTAAAGGTGAGTAAACATCAATTATCGCCGTTTTTGGCTGTATTTACCGCCGCGCTATTGTACTGTGAATGGCATTTTACTGCAAATTAAGCCTATTTTAGCACTGTCTGAGGTCAGTATTATGACACAGCTGGGTTGTTAGTGGCACTTAGCAGCTTTTTAGGCCACTTGAGGCCTTGAATGATGTCAATTACTGATTGCTTATGGTTCCTGATTGGTATTGAAGTGTCACACCATGTGAACTTCCAGCATGTTCACAGGTGTCATTCTCAAGTGCAATTGATGTTTTACTCAAGTGTGGGCCACTCTGAGAAAGAGCAGGTTCTCCCAGAGTGGTGTAGGCCAATCAAAGCAACATTTCAAAGATATATGAGAAGTTGAGAACATATTGTTATTGAGGATGTATAGATTGGTAGATGTGCCATATAAGGTAAATGCAGCCCTCTAAGCCCAGTTCTTGGTGCTCACGAGGGTCAATTGATGAGATGGGAGATTGAGCGGGTGTCCTCAACACGTTACACATTTACCCCATGTGAGGGATCTTTTACTTGCCCAGCATAGACACCAATACAAGGGACCGCCAATTTAACGTCTCATCCGAACGAAATCCAGCTAGGATTTTGCTCATGAAGGTTCACTGCATCTAGTAATATAAAAGTTTATTTATAAATTTATATATATATAATAATTTATTTATTTATCGGTAGGAAAAGAGCTAAAAAGTCTTTGTCATTCTGAAGTGGAGGATAACCTGACAGGGCCCGTCCCTTTGATATTTTTAGTACATTTGTATTTGTGCACCCCAGTCCAAATATCGGCCCCTCTCAGGTGCACTAGTCAGGGGATATGGCGCTACGAAACCCCAAAGGGGCAGACTGGCGCCGCACAATTTTGGACCACGTGGCAAAATAAAAAACCAGTACTATTCAGCAGCGCCTCGGTATACACCCTTTCATAAATTCATAGTGAGTATAGGCGTGGGGCCCCCATGTGAGAAGGTGCTGTCCAGCATGTTCGGTAAATTTGGTTGCAATAAATTGCTGCAACATACTATCACAGACATGAATGCAAAGTTTTGACTATTTTCACTCTGCCACATAGGCCTGTCTGCCCCTTGAATTAAAAAAGAAATTCTACCTTCATAAAATTTTTAGCGATTAAAATCACAGGTGCAACTAATGCCGCAGTAATATGCTCTCTTCATGGTTAATATCCGCTTTTGTATACTGTATATATATGAGATAAAATTAAATAGCAATTCAAAAATATTATTTTCTTTCAGATTCCCTGATGAATCCGCGATGAGGAGAGATTGCCGAGGTACGATGTCGGGCTTGATAAATTCTGACGGTATGCCAATTTCTGCATTCTTCTGCAGACATTTAAGCACCAGTGATCAGTTTGCACAATTTCTGATAATTTTGTGAATTGACACCATTCAACTAGGACATTTCTTGAAATTCTTCTTTCAGCTTTCATGACCCAGTGCTGCAAAGTCAGGCCTGCCCAGGATGTTTTGAAGGATGACAGCTGAGGGGACATGAACGCATTGATATATTTCACACTATGCGCTGTCGGTTTCCACTTCTAACCTGCTTTGTCCTTGTTGACACCTCAAGTTGACCCCAGCAGCTACTTCCAAGAGATCAAAACGATCAAGAAAATCACCATTGAAGCTTGAAAAATCTTAAAATACTCTAAGGGACTGATTAGAATTTATGACTGGCGGGGGTTGGGTTTTATTCCAAGTTGGCGAAAAAAGTTGATGTTCTCCTTTGATTTGTTATATTACCTGTGCAGTATTTTAAAAATAAGTTTTGTAAGCATCCATTTAACCATTTAATAGTGATTGTGACTGTTATAGGTGTAGGCCTGTAGAGCGGGTTAGAAATCATAGTAAATAATGATAAGAAAGGAAAATGGTGTTTAAATGGACATTTTCACTATTATTTTTCACTTTTTTTTTGTGAATTTGTGATAATTTTTTTTTTCAGACCATTAACAGCCCCAAATGGCACATAATGAGCAAATTTTATCAGTTTTTGAGTTGTACAGAGTAAATGAAAAAAAAAAAAAAAGAGTTTCACATTTGCAATAATTACATGGAAAATGTATTAATTTCATGTGAATTAGTCAATTAGACCATCCAAAGGCACAACTACAAGGGCATAAGATGCAAGGAATGTCCAAATGTGAAAAGGGTATTCATTTGGCAAACTGATCCGGAAACAAAAAAAGATTGCCACTATTTCACTTCTTTTTACAAGATTTATATTATACACCGGCAGTACCCCATAACATGTGATACCGGCAACCTTTATTTCAATGATTTGTTTAATGCATGTCATGTTTTGGATAATAATTTAATAAACATTCTTTAGTGTGTTTTGTAAATTTGCGTTAACATAAATACATGTCTGCCTGTTGTTTTTATTTTTTGGAAGTAATTTGAAATTTCCATGGGCTGTAAAGGAAATTTTACCTTTGAAGAGAACAGCAATTAGGATTCCCTTGAGATTCAAGTGATATGGCCAGCTGAGTTCTGTTTTAGGCCTGTGGAATATGCAATTTCGAAGCTTGATGGTTACAAGCTATTATGTCTTGTGTTGAATTTGTCAGTCCCTAATAATTCAGGATGCCTCAAGGATGTGTTCCAGAATCCAAATTTGGTTATGTGTAGCAGGCTTGTGTTGGTCTCGTGAGAAACTTGATTTCAATTCTTGATGACCTGTTCATGATGTTGTTCTGGGGAGAGGGTTGGCCTGGTGGTTACATGCTAGGCTGGGTCCAAGGTTGGAATCCAGCTCTTGCCGGGTTAACTAGCTGGGCCTATATTTGACGGCTGTTTCATCATCCTTTGCCTCATTGCCTTGTCATCCTCCTCTCATAATTAGCTACCAAGTGCTTAAATACAGAACGTAAAGCCCAGTCATCCATCCATGATGTTTTTCGGACATTTTTATGATGTCTAGTAAGTTGGCGGAATTAGCGTATTTTGTCAGCAGGTGCCATGGAAGTGACGGAAAGGGATCGGGAGCGCATAGGCATACCAGAGGAGGAGACGGGGGCAGTCCCCCCCCCCTCCAAAGGTTTGGGAAATGCTAAGAAAAAAGGCTGAAAAATTTGGGCAGATGGTTAATTAAACATAATTGAAATCTATGGTTCTCAAGTGATTTAATTTGAAATGGTATTAAATCTTGATCTTGAAATTCGTGAAAAATGTCGCTCCCATCCTCAAAAATTGTGTGCATGGTAGTACACCTTTGTAGGATTTCAAGATGAAGGCATCTGCCTGTCGGTCATAGCAAGTAACTGGCCATGTTAAAAGGGTGTCCAAAAAAGTTGAAATCGTGCCTGTAGTAGTAAGCAAATTAAAAAATGTTTACTTCTTGTTGCATGATTTCAATGTTTTCACATAGTCGCCTACTTGACATGCGCACTGTAAAATTTCAATTTTGAGTCAGCTCAAATGATTGAGTGAGATGGTTGCACAAATCAGCTGTTATAACATAGAGCTCTTGTTGTTCTAAGTTATGACAACGGCAAGTCCGGGAAAGATTATCATAACTCAAAACATCAAGCTATGTCAGCTCAAACAAATTGTGCAACAATCTCACTCAATAATTTGTGCTGACTCAAATTTTCAAATTTTACAGTGTGTAAAGGGCCGTAGCCTGCAGGGTGGGGGGGGGGGCAAGTGCACCCCATGATTTGTTACGTAATTTATTTGTTATGAAGCAGGTGTCCAGCTGCTGGCAAACTCTCAGCTGGATCTTCCAAGCTGGCAATGTCATGAATCATGATTTTTTTTTGTCATCATCTGGCAGTCCCTTTCTTGTCAGCGGGCAAAGTGAGAGCAGCTGGCATATTCAACCAATGAAGCTTTTCTTTTTTTTTTTTTAACAGGGTATTCATGTCATTGAGTATATTATTTTGTTGAGTGGTTATTGCCAGCTTGGAACCTGCAAGCTATATTGATCAGGCAGCTAGTTGGGAAAATAATGAGTCCATAGGCCTACCAGCTGGCTGGGAGGTGCTGAATGATGCTTGGGTTGGCTGGCAACATAACAAGAGATTTTCTCAAAGTTAAATAAAATTATGGATGTAAGTGTCACAAAAGGTGTGCAAACAGGATCTTGCACTAATTTTGGCATTACAAAAACAGTCTCATGAAGTAACCCGGGGGGGGGGGGGGCTGGCCTGCAACTGCCCCCAGGGCATCTACTCATTGCGAATTACCCCCTGTCCTATACACAGGAACAAAGAGTTACATTTAAAAAAAAAAGAAGATTAATTTTGAGTATACTGGAGTAACTGGACATATAGGGCCTAATTAAAAGTCTACCCCATCCATTGCAAGTGGGGTTCTAAAATTCTAAAGGCCCAATTACCTAAAGCTTGTTGATTGTAATTAGCACTTCAGGGTTCTTTGTGTACTAATAATATAATAATAGTTTATTTGCCTTCAAAAATGAAGAGATACATAAACAATGAAGAACACAATAATAAATACAGTAAAATCATATCATAAAATCACGAATAAAATCATTAAGTCAAGTCAGAGTTAAAAGCAAATCAGAAAGCAGATAAAAGCAGTTTAGTCATATACTGGTCATTATCATTAAAATCAACAAAGAGCGTTTTTAAACTGTCCACAAGGCCATCGCCAACAATCACAGGTTTAAAAAGTTTACGGCACTGTTGACTGTAAGAATCATCGAGCAGGTATCTGACTAGAGCTAGGTTATATTTATCACAGATTCTGGAATTTCTTGCTAGCAATGTGGTACGATTATCATTCTGTGTACGCCAAAGATAGAAATAAAAATCTTTACAAGATGAAGAACTGCACAATATTGATTTCATTAATTTTAGAGAATTGTGGTCATTCATTCTTAGTACACTATTAATATTCATAGCATTCATCAGGGGTGTACTGCGTAAAAATTTGCTCAGTCCGAGTGATGATTTTAACAGTTTAGATTGCAATTTGTCCATCTCGAGTACTGTAACTACAGGTGTGGATTGCACTTTCAGTGCATGCAGACAAGTGGTGTCAAGTCCATTTTGGTAATCTTGATTGCCATTTCAAGATTGTCTGAGGTTTCAAGTGGCACTGACAGTGTCAACTGACTGCACTAACAGCAAGCATGCCTCAGTGGTAGGCCAAGTAGTGGCAAAAAACGGCCAGCGGCGGCTGAAAAGAGCGGCGGCGCAGGTCTAAGTCAGTAGTTTTTGACACAGTTGGAAGTGGGATGTTTCTGTATTTCGTTTTATTGAAGTGGGGGAGGTTTGGAACAAGTTACAAGCCCTCAACAGTCATGAGAGCAGGCTAAATCAAGCCACCTGCCTTTGTTGACGTTGCATTGTTCCCAGTAACATGGTGGCACCAGGCCATCTCGTGACGTTACGTGCTAGCCAATGGGATCCAGCCAATCCATAGATAGAGATCACTGGATCAAACTATCAAATGAATACCAACCTCAAATGTTCGCTCATGCTTGATTGCCCAAACACAAATTCCCACGGAGATGATAGACATGAAGATGAGAGGAATGAAGACGAGAATCCACAACACTTGCTTCCTTTGGCTTTCCAACTTGTCACAAGCGAGCAGCTCAAACATCAGCAGGAGGAGATGCATTCCTGTGGAGATGACCATGGCCTTGTACTGCACATAGGCGTCCCCCTCTAGCCTGAAATGAGAAAGGGCAAAACTTGCAAACCGTTTGCAATCGAGAGTCTATGCAGTGTCTCTATCACATCCATAGGACCATATATGCATGATTCACACAAATTCACCTGTATTGGGGGTGACGCCACCAGACCCAGCTGCCAACCACCGCCCCGCCGATGACAAGGAACTTCCAGACCCATATTGGCAAGAAGACGACCCAAAAACTCCAGTTGATGGTCCCATCCAAACGAAGGGCGAACAACAGTGTGAAAATTAAAACGCAGAGATAAACCACAAATTTGCTGAAAAAGAAAATTTATGTTGAATGTTAATCCCACAAACTTTTTTGAAAAGGAATGTGGACAGGTGGCACCTACTACCTACCAGTACCAGGAGTCTACATGGGTCCCCGAAAAAGGAAGCTGTGTCCTATTTAAGAAAATATCCTGCGTCTCATGTCATTTTAAAAAGAAATCTATTTTGTCACATGTCACTTTAGTTTGTGTTGCAGATTTATAAGAGCTGATAAGGGGTGTCATGCGTCACATTTTAGTCAGATTATAATGTCTCCTGTCGCTTTTTATTTTAGCATGCAGTGTCATATGTCACTTTTTATTGCAGTCTGCATTGTCGCATGTCACTTTTTGTGGCAGTTTCAGATTGTGTGTCCGTCGCATGATAAGAAGGCATGTGTCGTTTTGTCGCTCGTTAAGAAGTGTCCCCGTGTCGATATTTACCCATGTAGACTCCTAGTACCAGGTGCTATGAAACTGGCGAGATGACAAAATTTGCACAATTTGACACAAGTTGGTCTGGTTACAACATGGCATATGGTTACTAGTTACTACTCTATTTGATACCCTTGACCATTTCGACACAAGTGACACTCACTAACACAGCAATTATCAACGAGGTACAATGCAGGATTTAGGACAAGAAATTAAAATTTGGGGCAAATCCAACACCTTCAAGTTTGGTGACAAATAAAAAGAAAATTGTTGCTTCTGAAAACAAATTTTATTAATCTATTTAGTATTAAGCACCAATTTGGAAGGCTATATCTAACCAATGTGTAGGAATCATTGGTCCACTTTGCTGCTTAAAGGTGAGATGTTGGTCTTCTTCTTAGTTATCTTTTTGGGCAATGAGGGAACATTTTTTCCTCAGGGGGTTGGATTTGCCCAAACTTACCCTATGACTATGTGTACCATAATAACCATTATGTGAATAAATTTCCATTGTCTCTGTGGTAGGGCTGCACGATAATGGGCTGAGCTGCGATAACTATGTCTCATATCGCGATGTCGATAAATTGTGTGATAAATTTGCAAGCAAGAGATTTACCCGTAAACTCTCAAACTGTAGTAAAAAGTTTGAATTTCATGAGAAGAAATTCGCATTTTCGGGCAAAAAATACAGGAAAATTTGAAAATTTATTTATCGCCCCTTAGTGCGATAACATTATCGCCCTACTTGATATCGCGATAACGATAAATTTGCAATTAATCGTGCAGCCCTACTGTGTATCTATCTACCATATAGACATCTATTTATTTATCTATCTACTTGCACTACACAGTACCAGCAATCTTCACTAAAGTCAATGAGTCAGATGGTGACCGACTCAGACCAGAGACTGACAGGGACACAGTCACACAGAGAGCAGAGCCTGGTCACACCAATCATGACCACCAATGCCAATATCATGGCCAAATTACAGGAAATATCGCCCACAAAATACGCTAAAAATTACCTAGGGTTAAAGTCCTGAAACACACTCTTGAAGTTAAGCTCAAACGACATGGTTAGACCCTTATTCTAACATGTTTTCCTGTCAATTTTTACAGAATTCCATTCCACAAAATTTCTTCTTGTTTTGCCATGATTGCCTCATGGAATATGCCAATTATTTGATTAACATAACAAAAATGTCAGAGTACTCAAGCAACCAAAAATTGTTAAATATATAAAGTTTAATATCATTTCTATTATCGTAGCAGTTATATAATAATCAGTTAACAAACAAAAAAGAAAGAAAAGGCATAATTTTGGGAGGCAAATAATAACTGTTTATCGACAGAGGGCGCGCAGTGTCTACCGTACTGTGGCGCCCCGTATTAAATTACAAAGACACTAATCAGATTTTGTCACAAATGGTGGGCCATGGAGTTATTCTGCACAGATCGCCACTGAATTGCATGAAAAACATGAAATTGGGCAACAGGAAAGCAAGTAGATGCATTATTTGACTCTGAAAGTCACAGGTTCGAGTTGTTAAAAACTGCGTTTTGACAACACAACTGAACCTTTGGCAACAGAATAATGACCACATCATGGTCAACTCGACTTACTAGTAGTGGACTAGTCAATGTCTGTGAAGTTGGAATCTGACTTTGAAGTTCTATGCATCAGCAGTTTGAGCACCCAGTGCTAGACTTCAAGTGTTCGAGAAATTAAGTAGCTAAATGTGCAGGGGCACCCCACGACAGTGTGTTATTATAATTCCCATATCAGTGTAAGCTCCTGGTTGCACATCTTTTGTGACACTTAGATCAATTTTTTATGCAACTGGGAGAAAATATCTATTATGCTGCCAGCTGGGTTGCCAGCCAGCCCAAGCGTCATTCAGCGCCTCCCAGCCAGCTGATATAAATCTTTTTCTTTCCCAGCCAGCCACCTCAACTGCTTTCTCATTACCTGACTGCAAATTTCATCGGTTGGGCGCCAAAAATTGGATCCCAGCTGACAACTTTGCCAGCTGGGAACATCCTCGCTGACAGTCTGCCAGCCAGCCGGGCACCTGCTGCATAACAGATAATTGGTATAACAGATCATGGGGTGCCCCTGAATGTGCACTCCGTCTTCATCCAATAAGATGCAACTTCCAACTTCCAAGCAGGGGAGGATCCAGAAAATTCCGGTGGGGGGGTCTATCGGGCTGTCGCGTCCATTGAATTCCTGTTGGAGTGGGTGGAACGCCCTGGTCTTTCCAATGATGCTGTGTCATACCCTGTTGAAGTTGAAGCATTATCCTGATTGGTCGAGTAGCTCCTACGAGGGGGTCCTTTATACTTGTTTCTACTGCGGTCGTCATCTTCGCCAGGTTTTTGGGGTTGCTGTGGAGCTTTAGGGGGGAGACCAGAAGATACTTGAGAATGACGAGGGTCGGACGGGACTGGCACTATCGCCAGAAGATGAATGGGAAGGAAGATTAAGTTCTTTCTGGGATTGTTCTACTTTGGCTTTCATCATTTGCTGGTTGAGGGCCATTTGAACTTCTGCTTCTGATGTTGATAGACAGAACGCATAATTCGCGACACAACGCGACTGCGCGCGGATAAAATTAACATGTAAAAATATGTAAATTTTGGTCCGGTGGGGGGGGATGCATCCCCCCCATCCCCCCCCCCTGCGTCCGTCCCTGCTTCCAAGTCTTCAATGCTTGAGAATTGAGACTTATTGTAAACAAGAATGTCAAGATCAAGTTCCAGATCATTCAAGATTCTACTAGGTAAGTCCAATATTTCAGTATAACTATTTAGTTAGCTTTACTTTTAGTTGTACTGTTCTATCGTTTTTACCGTTAAATTAACTTTAAGTTAAAACTCTTCTGACCCAACAGTGCCAGTGGCCTGGCACTTGGATTAAGAAGGCCTAGTATTATCAGAAGGCACATTTTTGTTTAAAAAAGTTCTGAACTCTAAAGCCTTTCCGTTGGCCTCTTTGACCCATGTCAGTTTTCAAACTTTCAATCAAAAACCGTCTGACCTTTGTGCAAGAGTCGAATTGAAATTCTAATAGAAGTGAAAGTACTCAATGCTGCCGGAAAAATTTTGCCGACCGTTTGATGGCCCCTAATCCTTATTGGAGCCGGAGAAACGTCAACGACAGCATGCCAACTTCTATACAAATTTGTTCGAGTTTATTGTGCATACATATACATTATGCAAAACCTACAATCATGTCAGTGGTGCCCTTATTGGGGTGGGGATGGTACGGGAGGAGCATGCAACTCCCTACCCCCGTTCCAGTCCCCTATATTTGCCCTGTTCCCTCCTCTCCTTCGATGCTGAGATGCCCCCACCCCATATGGTCAGATATATAATATGCTCCCTGACATATTTAGATCATCACCATTTGTCTCTGATATCCGTAGCTCATGACAAACACTATCTCATCCTCTGGTCCTATATATATCATCTGGTTCGTGACATTCCCAGATCGTCACCATTTGCCCCCTGATATCCTTGGCTCATGACATACACCATCACTTCCTCTGGTCCCATATATCATCTGCTCCCTGATTTTCTTAGATCACAACTGTTTGTCTCTTGTATCCTTAGCTCATGACATACACCATCACTTCCTCTGGTGTACACCATCACTTCCTCTGGTCACATATATACTGGAAGACTTCAACAAGTAAAAATTAATGATGCAATCTCACATACAACTGATGTTAAATCAGGAGTCCCTCAAGGGACTGTGTTAGGTCCTGTTTTATTTTTGTGTTACTCGTCAGATTTGCCTAATGTTGTCAAACATAGTACTATTAGTATATATGCTGATGATACAAAACTGTATAAGTCTATTCAGAATGTAAATGATTGCATATTATTACAAGAAGATTTAGATAATGTTGCTAAATGGGCCGACATTTGGCAGATGGATTTAAATCCAGACAAAACGAAAGTATTGACTATTGGTATTAACAAAGTGAACTTTAATTTTTTATTGAATAATGAAATTATTGAAACTGTCAACAATATTAATGATATTGGAGTTACTATCCAGTCAAATTTGAAATTTACACTCCATTGTATAAACATTACTAGGAAAGCGTATTTTGTTCTTCATAAACTTTTTTCAATTTTTAAGAATCACAATTACAAGTTTTATCTCAAAATGTATATATGTTATGTCAGACCACTTTTAGAATATTCTAGTCAGGCTTGGTCACCAATATTACAATGTAATAAAGACAAAGTAGAACGTGTGCAAAGGTATTTCACCCGACGTATATTGAACTATGAAAATGTTTCGTATGAAGAAAGATTACATTTTTTGAACTTAGATTCATTGGAAATTCGAAGAAAAAATTCTGATTTAATATTGTTTTACAAAGTTATTAATTGTCATACAAATCTCAATATAAATGATAAGGAAGAAGTTTATAAATTTGTACATAGAAGTAGAGGTCATAATAAACAGCTGTATGTGTTTTATAGCCGTACTGAGAAAAGAAAATATTTTTGGAGCAATCGAATTGTAAATAAATGGAATAATTTAGATGAAAGAACTATTAATTCAGTGTCAATCAAGAATTTTATAACTAATTTGAAAATGCTTAATTCTGCCAGTTAGTGGGAGTTACGTTGTAATTTTTTACTTAAACTCCCATTGTTTTTGTATTGTTCATATGTTGTTATTTTGAATAAATAAATCAAATCAAATCAAAAATAAATCAAATATATCATCTGCTCCCTGATATTCTTAGATCATAACCATTTGTCTCTGATATCCTTAGCTCATGACATACACCATCACTTCCTCTGGTCCCATATATCATCTGCTCATTAGGGTGGTTCATTTTTAGATGGGGAAAAATTATTTTGTGAATTTCACATCGCATACCCTCTTATTTGATGAGGTTAGGTATAAAACTGATGCATGAGAAATTTTATGAAAATCCAACAAGGGGAAGGGGTCCCCCAAAGGCCTTAAAGTTGCAATGTTTTTTAAATTTTCGACCATTTTCGCCAATCCGCGGTTCTCCATTACTTCGTCAGTATTAGTCATACAGCATTCTAATTGCTATGGTTGGAAGGCTCTCAAAAAGACCTATATTTTGAATACCAACATCAATGGTCTAGGACGATATCTTAACTCCCATTGACTCTTCGGCCTGCACTTTTCTGAATGAAAATGTCGCTGACTGTCTAATCCTATTAAAAAAAGGCTTTTGATGTTTTTTTTCACTGATAATTGCTGTGATTCACATTCTTCAATTTCCAGAATAAGCAAACAAAATATTTTTTAAATTTTTGGTCATGGAAAAATCCAGATTTATGAGCTTGGAAGTTTTAATGCAAAATTTCGTCGGAATTATTGAAACAATTCATGGAGGGGCTGTTATATTTCATATTTTAACTTCACAAGAATTAAATATAGGACTACATCATTGGTACAAGGAGAATGCTAAGAGTATTTCCTTTCATTTGGTACCACTCATGTTGCCCTGCAATAAATTCTGACGAAGATATTATATGAAATGCAACAGGCCCCATCTCACATTTTACGAGTTTTCAACTGACGTTAACATTAAAACTTCATCACTCACATGCCAGGCACTCTCATGGTAAAAATCAAAAAGTTTTTTGTATTTGGTCATTCTAGAACTATGAGAATGCGAATCACTGTAATTAATATTGAAAAAAATTCCAAAGCCATTTTTTAAACAGGATTAGACAATCTGCGTCATTTTAATTCTAAAGAGTGCAGGCTGAAGGGCTAATGGGAATCAAGATATCGTCCTAGACCATTGATGTTGGTATGCAAATTGAAGGTCTTTTTGAGATCTTTCCAACCATGGCTATTAGAATGTTGTATGACTAATACTGACGAAGTTATAGAGAACCGCGAATTGGCGAAAATGGTCGAAAATTAAAAAAACATTGCAACTTAAAGGCCTTTGGGGGACCCCTTCCTCTTGTTTGATTTTCATAAAATTTAAGCTGCATTGTTTTTGCACCATTTCTCACAAAATAGGAGGGTATGCGAATTGATATTGACAAAAAAAGTTTTTTGGACCACCCTACTGCTCCTGATATTCTTAGATCATCACCATTTGTCTCTGATATCCTTAGCTCATGACATACACCATTTCATCCTCTGGTCCCATATATCATCTGCTCCCTGATATTCTTAGATCATAACTGTTTGTCTCTTGTATCCTTAGCTCATGACATACACCATCACTTCCTCTGGTCCTATATATCGTCTGCTCCTGATATTCTTAGATCATCACCATTTGTCTCTGATATCCTTAGCTCATGACATACACCATCACTTCCTCTGGTCCCATATATCGTCTGCTCCTGATATTCTTAGATCATAACCATTTGTCTCTGATATCCTCAGCTCATGACATACACCATCACTTCCTCTGGTCCCATATATCATCTGCTCCCTGATTTTCTTAGATCATCACCATTTGTCTCTTGTATCCTTAGCTCATGACATACACCATCACTTCCTCTGGTCCTATATATCGTCTGCTCCTGATATTCTTAGATCATAACCATTTGTCTCTGATATCCTCAGCTCATGACATACACCATCACTTCCTCTGGTCCTATATATCGTCTGCTCCTGATATTCTTAGATCATAACCATTTGTCTCTGATATCCTCAGCTCATGACATACACCATCACTTCCTCTGGTCCCATATATCATCTGCTCCCTGATTTTCTTAGATCATAACCATTTGTCTCTGATATCCTCAGCTCATGACATACACCATTTCATCCTCTGGTCCTATATATCGTCTGCTCCTGATATTCTTAGATCATCACCATTTGTCTCTGATATCCTTAGCTCATGACATACACCATTTCTTCCTCTGGTCCCATATATCGTCTGCTCCTGATATTCTTAGATCATCACCATTTGTCTCTGATATCCTTAGCTCATGACATACACCATCACTTCCTCTGGTCCCATATATCGTCTGCTCCTGATATTCTTAGATCATCACCATTTGTCTCTGATATCCTTAGCTCATGACATACACCATCACTTCCTCTGGTCCCATATATCATCTGCTCCCTGATTTTCTTAGATCATCACTGTTTGTCTCTTGTATCCTTAGCTCATGACATACACCATCACTTCCTCTGGTCCTATATATCGTCTGCTCCTGATATTCTTAGATCATAACCATTTGTCTCTGATATCCTCAGCTCATGACATACACCATCACTTCCTCTGGTCCCATATATCGTCTGCTCCTGATATTCTTAGATCATAACCATTTGTCTCTGATATCCTCAGCTCATGACATACACCATCACTTCCTCTGGTCCCATATATCATCTGCTCCTGATATTCTTAGATCATAACCATTTGTCTCTGATATCCTTAGCTCATGACATACACCATTTTAAAAAAAATTGGCGAAATCGAAAACAAATTTTGAAAAAAAAAATTTTAATCTTGGAATAAAGAATGTTTAAGTTTGAAAAACAGGAGTTGTCCGATTTCCTCTTTTTGAAAAAAAAAATAGCGTAACTGAAAAAAAAAGTTGGAATTTTATTTTTTTTGTACAGGGACGACACAAAGGCAACATTGGGTTTTTAAAATTTTAATTTTTGAAAAAATAGTTTGAAACAATTTTAAGTTTAGAGATGAAATTTTAGGATTTGGTTTAACATTAAGATTGAAACAATGACATATATGGATTTATGATTTACATGAGATTTACAATGAAATGTTTAACATAACAATTGGTTTTAAAAGGTTCGAAGAAGTTACAAGTAAATGGGATTTGATATTATTGTAGAAATCATTATAGATGGAATATAGATAACAATAGACAGATTATATAAAATAACGAGAGAATTGAAATTGAGCTGAAAGGAAAATAACATAAATGAGATATTGACACATAAAATACACAATGTAAAAGATGTCCATAGTTCATGTGTATTGAGTTAGGCCTCAAGCCTCTCGGATATAGTAGGCGGTGGTTGGGGATGGTGGTGGTTGCTGCAAATGAAATGGTGTGGCCATGCTTGTGGTTGAAGAAAGAGTCACATGGCTTCGAAATTCTCACTAGATGTCACCACGTGTATGGAAAGTGTCGCCCCCTGTACAAAAATTCGGCTGGAGTGCCAACCTTTGTTTTTTGTACAGGGACGACACAAAGGCAACATTGGGTTTTTAAAATTTTAATTTTTGAAAAATTAGTTTGAAACAATTTTAAGTTTAGAGATGAAATTTTAGGATTTGGTTTAACATTAAGATTGAAACAATGACATATATGGATTTATGATTTACATGAGATTTACAATGAAATGTTTAACATAACAATTGGTTTTAAAAGGTTCGAAGAAGTTACAAGTAAATGGGATTTGATATTATTGTAGAAATCATTATAGATGGAATATAGATAACAATAGACAGATTATATAAAATAACGAGAGAATTGAAATTGAGCTGAAAGGAAAATAACATAAATGAGATATTGACACATAAAATACACAATGTAAAAGATGTCCATAGTTCATGTGTATCGAGTTAGGCCTCAAGCCCACGGAGACGAAGACTCTCCTGACGAGGTGCACATGAACGAGGCAGCCCAGATGGGAGCCCAACGAGAGTCGAGTATAATCTTACCCAAGCGTCTGGCGTAGGGTACAGCACATCTATCCAGGAGCCTGAAATAGATGACATCTATCTGCCAAGGTCGATGCCTGGTTTCAACAGGCTATAATGTTCGATCTTGCAGGTGCCTACTCCGGAGCCGGAAGTAGGCCGTCGGTTCTTATGCCCTACCCAGGAGCCTGGAGTAGGGGACGATTGAGGCAATGCACGTCCATCCAGGAACCTGAAATAGACGGCGTCTGTGCGCGGATGGTGGCGCCTGGAATTAACCGGCTGTCTGGATCTGGTGTTCCTACCCCGGAGCCGGGAGTAGGGGTGGGTCTGGAAGTCCTACGCAGGGGCCTGACGTAGGGGTTGATGTGTTTTACTCTGGTTGCACACTTTGGCTTCTCATGAGGGTTATCCTGCAAAGAAATAATTGAGCAGCAGTAAAATTCTTTTAAAATGTAGTAGCGGGTATTCATGTAACTGTGTCAGTGACAATCATGGACATGTGCGAATTGGGTTAAAGAATTTGAAAACGGGGCAATAAAGTCGGTACGACGTTTGTCAACCAAATTGGCTGAGATAATGAAACTTGGGAACCAAATCGGTTGCGACCATAGAAGACGTGTCGGGCAAAACGGTTGAGATAATGAAAGTGGGGAACCAAATTGGTTGAGGTAATGAAAGTGGGCAACCAAATCAGTTACGACCATAGAAAGTTGGCAACCAAATCGGTGGAGTTAAAGAAATTGGGCAACCAAACCGGTTACGACCATGGAAGCTTGTGAACAACTTGGTTGAGAAAATAAAGCTGGGCAACCAAATCGGTTGCGACCATAGGAAACTTGTCAACCAAATCGGTTGAGACAAAGAACTGGGCAACCAAATCGGTTACGACCATAGAAACTTGTCAACCAAGTCGGTTGAGATAACGAAACTGGGCAACCAAAACGGTTACGACCATAGAATACTTGTCAACCAAATCGGTTGAGACAATGAACTGGGCAAACCAAAACGGTCACGAGCATAGAAAAATTGTTGAATAAAACGGCTGAGATAATGAAACAACTCGGGTACGTGCAGGCGGTTTGCATAATTGACCTGTCGATGGGAGGGGGGGGGGGCAGAAGGGTGTGGGAGCAGGAGGCATCCACTGCTGGTTACTGGATATATTGGAGGACTGATCTGAAAGGTAATGGAGAACGGTGAGTGGAACTCTGGTGGATTTACACTCGGTTGAGAAATGGATACTGAAAGAAGAGTGGAAAGCGTGTTAAATTTATCTGATACTTAAGATGGTTGGCTTACTGGATGAAATTGACTTTAAAATGGTTGTGCTGCTGGTGGCTCGATGGAACTGCTGCCGATTGGTGCTACTTGAGAAGTTTTGAGTGGTGGTCAATGGTACGAAATTATAACGCTGGAAGGGAAGAGTAGTTTATTAAGTCTGCATCTAACAAAATTTGAGACAGGGAGAAATGGGAAATGGCAAGTGGTTTGGACAACTGCAGCTTGTAATAATTTGTTCAACCAATTGGTCGAGAAAGAAGTGGAATGAGAATGTTAGTTCAACCATTTTTGCAAAACATCTGAGGAATAAGTGAAATTGGGTTGTATTAAGGGTTTAAAGGAAGTATTAAGAGAAATGGTCAACGCCATTTGGAGAAATATGGGTGAATGGTAACGTTATTCACACTAAGTCTTGTGGTGTAATAAGTAATATTTGCTAAGGATTGTGTCGAGTGACAATTGAGATAAAAGATTGGGTGGAGCCGCCGGTTGAAATCTGTTAATAATGGAAAATGTTGAACCTGTTGATCGAGACACTGGTAACAGGTAATTGTTCAATCAAGTCGGTTGAGAATGATGAAAAACTGTTCTACCAAGTCGGTTGAGAATGATGGAAAACTGTTCAACCAAGTCGGTTGAGAAAACTGTTCAACCAAGTCGGTTGAGAATGATGGAAAACTGTTCAACCAAGTCGGTTGAGAATGGTGGAAAAACTGTTCAACCAAGTCGGTTGAGAATGATGGAAAACTGTTCAACCAAGTCGGTTGAGAAAAAAACTGTTCAACCAAGTCGGTTGAGAATGATGGAAAACTGTTCAACCAAGTCGGTTGAGAAAAAACTGTTCAACCAAGTCGGTTGAGAATGATGGAAAACTGTTCAACCAAGTCGGTTGAGAATGATGAAAAACCGTTCAACCAAGGCGGTTGAGAATGATGATGAAATATTGAACCAAGTCGGTTGAGAACGATGGTAAACTGTTCAACCAAGTCGGTTGAGAATGATGAAAAACCGTTCAACCAAGTCGGTTGAGAATGATGAAAAACCGTTCAACCAAGTCGGTTGAGAATGATGATGAAATATTCAACCAAGTCGGTTGAGAACGATGGTAAACTGTTCAACCAAGTCGGTTGAGATTGATGAAAATTGTTAAAATGTTTGTATGCGAGATGTGGTGAGAAACAGATGAAAGTGGTTCGCCATTGAGTCGAGAAATGAGTGAAATTATTCAACCTTTCGGTGGGGTAACAAGTGAAAATTGGTCACATTGAGTCATTAATAAGTAAGAATTGGTGAACCATTTGGACGAGGAACAAGTGAAATTGTAAGACGATGGGCAGGGAGGAGTATTCCCACACAGACTGGGAATACCAAGTGTATCAGAGGAAGTGCCTGGGGCACCTGGAAATGTGGTTTCCTGTGCAGGCGTCTGAAATGGAAGCAATGGGCTTTGGAGGGAACAGTGCGAAAACTTGAGCCCAGGGCTGGGATAGATACCAAAATACCAAATGGAGGGTGGTCCTATAATGAAGGGAAGGTTATCATAGACATGATAATGTTGTGAGGTTGAAACAGCATGATGTAGCATTGGCGGGAACTGTGATGGTAATGGATGTCAGATTACCTGAAAGTAATATGACAACAGATGAATGAACTAGATGTAGGTCAAGAAAGAGAACGGATTGGGACTCCGACGAGTGATAACTCGATATGTAGGACAGGTAGTGAGATAGATATATCACTGAGATGAGTGAAAGTAGACAAGTACTCTGGACACTGAGTTCCTACATCATAGATATATATCCATTAGGTGATAAGCTTTTGCATGGTTACAAGACACAACGTTAGTCGGGTGGAGCCAGAAGTCAGATGGAGCAACTGCCATGTAACTGGTGGAGTGGTGTGGCACCTGCCCTGAAAGTTGAAAATGGCACATTAAAGTATGTATAAGTCGTCTGGACAATTGATGTTATCTATAATAATAATGGAAGACGTAAAAGGATGGAATTTACTCATGGAGGAGCCCGAAGTGTCTCCTCACAGCTGAAGCTGTTGGTAAAATATGGACTGGGGTCAGTCTGGTAGAGGTATGACGAGTTGGGTAAGACGTACATGAAAGTAAAAGAGCAGTTTTAAAACAAATGTTCCCCAAAAAAACCTGGAGAGTTCCCCAAAAAACCTGGGGAGTTCCCCAAAAGGAACTGGGGAGTGGGATGGGATAAATTCCCCAAAAACCTGGGGAGTTCCCCAAAACCCTGGGGAGGACATGAGATTAGTTGACGATGTGCCTCGGAAACCTGAGGTGTGAGAGATAAGTTGTTGACAGATGGGAAAATCCAGAGGAGTTGTTTGAGAAATTGATAGAGAAAGATGATTGGAAAGTGTAATAAGTTTATTGGATAGTTAAAGTTGGTGGGTTGATACTAAATAGCAGCGGTAGAAAGTCAAAGACGGTGGAGAAGAAAGCGGAGGCGAGTCACGGTGTATGGTGAGTGCTATTGAAAATAAAATAAAATGAACAATAGAAATGAGGTCGGAATGGTTGGAATATATGACTTTTGACGGAATATAGTAACAAGACTATAATGGATTCGGCATCCAGATAAGTGAGAATAATGAAAAATGTTTTTGGTTGACTGATAAATTTATTTGAAACACAGTTCAGGAAGCCAGAAAAGACAACTGGTTATCGCACTGGCATCTAAAAGAAGATGGAGCCATGAAAGAAAAATACATTAAACATACAAGGCAGATTTTTCCGTCAGGACAGACGGACTGATTGATTGATTGATAAATCAATTAATATTTATATTCACCAGAGGGGAATCAAATGATTGTCAATTTTCCACAAAATATTGAGTTTTAAATGTAACAATAAGAACTTCTTTAAAATACAGTAGTGAACTTTGAATGTAGAGATATTAGAAAGTTACACTAAATTACCAACATCTTATAATTGGAGGCCTATTATTCAAACTTCAATAATTTTGTCAAAATGGATGGGGGTAGAAGTGATAAAAGGATATATATTTGGAGTTAAATTAAACTGGATTTTTGAGTTGGGCATTTGGATAGCATTTATATAGGGCTTATAAGAGAATAACTGGATAAAATGCACCCAGGAAAACCCTGCATTAGTTGGAAGGTCTGCTACTGCAGGAGAGCCCTGCATTTTTGCTGTGTGACCCTGGGGCTCTTCTAGGGAGCGGACCACTATTTATTTACTGTACATTTTTAATGTAACACTTCAGTCATTTGCTCCTCCCCTAATTTACTGAAAAATATAGGCCTATTTTTCCATGAAAGTATCATCTCTTACAAACATGTAGGCATGCAGGGTATACATTGTTAGCCATCTAGATTTTTTGCTATGCGCCTCCGAAACTGAAACCTCCCTGTTTTGCCAAGAATCCTAGAGTAACCAGCTCACACCCTCCCCAGATTTAGAAAAAATAGTCCCTCTCCCAACCTCAAGATAATGGCTAAATTGTGGTCTTAATCAAGTCCAGACAATCTAAAATTATTTATTCAGTAGCCTAAATACTGTTTCCAGCTCATTGGCTGTCTGTAAAGACAATCAGAAGACGCGCAATCTTTTTTTTTCTTACGTACTATTTTACACTGTGCAAGCCGCTTATATCAATAGTGGTCCGCATCCTAATAAAGAAACCTTTCCCCAAAAGTTGTTAAATTTTCATATTTTTGAAAACTACACCAGATTTCTGATTGAAGCACAGCAACAATTTTCACCATTGAACCCACTGACCGCCATTTCCAAGCTTTGTTGGATAGCCTCGGAGGTGCCGTCTGCGCAGGTGAATTTTGCTTCATTTTAGCTTTCCGAGGCAGGAAGGTTGATTGGCCACCAAATCAAGGCAATTGAAGATAACCAGGAAAATGCAACTGATTTATGTAGAGTACAAACATGGGAATCTGTCCTTACCATAACGACATTCTTCCCCTAATTAATTAGTTAATTAATGATCGTCTTAACGAGAAATTGGGAGTTTCCAGGTGAAAAATTACCCACATTCCACATATTTTTATGGAAAATGCCCAAAATGACTAAATTACTGCCTAAAACTTGCTTGAAAGTGCTCAAAATTATTGAAAACAATTCAAAATCTGAAGAAAGTCAAAAACATTGCCATTTGCAGGGTCCACCATGCTCCGCTGGCCGTTTTGCCACTTTTTGGGTCCCTGCTAATAGGGAGCGGACCACTATTTATTTACTGTACATTTTTAATGTAACACTTCAGTCATTTGCTCCTCCCCTAATTTACTGAAAAATATAGGCCTATTTTTCCATGAAAGTATCATCTCTTACAAACATGTAGGCATGCAGGGTATACATTGTTAGCCATCTAGATTTTTTGCTATGCGCCTCCGAAACTGAAACCTCCCTGTTTTGCCAAGAATCCTAGAGTAACCAGCTCACACCCTCCCCAGATTTAGAAAAAATAGTCCCTCTCCCAACCTCAAGATAATGGCTAAATTGTGGTCTTAATCAAGTCCAGACAATCTAAAATTATTTATTCAGTAGCCTAAATACTGTTTCCAGCTCATTGGCTGTCTGTAAAGACAATCAGAAGACGCGCAATCTTTTTTTTTCTTACGTACTATTTTACACTGTGCAAGCCGCTTATATCAATAGTGGTCCGCATCCTAATAAAGAAACCTTTTCCCCAAAAGTTGTTAAATTTTCATATTTTTGATAACTACACCAGATTTCTGATTGAAGCACAGCAACAATTTTCACCATTGAACCCACTGACCGCCATTTCCAAGCTTTGTTGGATAGCCTCGGAGGTGCCGTCTGCGCAGGTGAATTTTGCTTCATTTTAGCTTTCCGAGGCAGGAAGGTTGATTGGCCACCAAATCAAGGCAATTGAAGATAACCAGGAAAATGCAACTGATTTATGTAGAGTACAAACATGGGAATCTGTCCTTACCATAACGACATTCTTCCCCTAATTAATTAGTTAATTAATGATCGTCTTAACGAGAAATTGGGAGTTTCCAGGTGAAAAATTACCCACATTCCACATATTTTTATGGAAAATGCCCAAAATGACTAAATTACTGCCTAAAACTTGCTTGAAAGTGCTCAAAATTATTGAAAACAATTCAAAATCTGAAGAAAGTCAAAAACATTGCCATTTGCAGGGTCCACCATGCTCCGCTGGCCGTTTTGCCACTTTTTGGGTCCCTGCTAATAGGGAGCGGACCACTATTTATTTACTGTACATTTTTAATGTAACACTTCAGTCATTTGCTCCTCCCCTAATTTACTGAAAAATATAGGCCTATTTTTCCATGAAAGTATCATCTCTTACAAACATGTAGGCATGCAGGGTATACATTGTTAGCCATCTAGATTTTTTGCTATGCGCCTCCGAAACTGAAACCTCCCTGTTTTGCCAAGAATCCTAGAGTAACCAGCTCACACCCTCCCCAGATTTAGAAAAAATAGTCCCTCTCCCAACCTCAAGATAATGGCTAAATTGTGGTCTTAATCAAGTCCAGACAATCTAAAATTATTTATTCAGTAGCCTAAATACTGTTTCCAGCTCATTGGCTGTCTGTAAAGACAATCAGAAGACGCGCAATCTTTTTTTTTCTTACGTACTATTTTACACTGTGCAAGCCGCTTATATCAATAGTGGTCCGCATCCTAATAAAGAAACCTTTTCCCCAAAAGTTGTTAAATTTTCATATTTTTGATAACTACACCAGATTTCTGATTGAAGCACAGCAACAATTTTCACCATTGAACCCACTGACCGCCATTTCCAAGCTTTGTTGGATAGCCTCGGAGGTGCCGTCTGCGCAGGTGAATTTTGCTTCATTTTAGCTTTCCGAGGCAGGAAGGTTGATTGGCCACCAAATCAAGGCAATTGAAGATAACCAGGAAAATGCAACTGATTTATGTAGAGTACAAACATGGGAATCTGTCCTTACCATAACGACATTCTTCCCTAATTAATTAGTTAATTAATGATCGTCTTAACGAGAAATTGGGAGTTTCCAGGTGAAAAATTACCCACATTCCACATATTTTTATGGAAAATGCCCAAAATGACTAAATTACTGCCTAAAACTTGCTTGAAAGTGCTCAAAATTATTGAAAACAATTCAAAATCTGAAGAAAGTCAAAAACATTGCCATTTGCAGGGTCCACCATGCTCCGCTGGCCGTTTTGCCACTTTTTGGGTCCCTGCTAATAGGGAGCGGACCACTATTTATTTACTGTACATTTTTAATGTAACACTTCAGTCATTTGCTCCTCCCCTAATTTACTGAAAAATATAGGCCTATTTTTCCATGAAAGTATCATCTCTTACAAACATGTAGGCATGCAGGGTATACATTGTTAGCCATCTAGATTTTTTGCTATGCGCCTCCGAAACTGAAACCTCCCTGTTTTGCCAAGAATCCTAGAGTAACCAGCTCACACCCTCCCCAGATTTAGAAAAAATAGTCCCTCTCCCAACCTCAAGATAATGGCTAAATTGTGGTCTTAATCAAGTCCAGACAATCTAAAATTATTTATTCAGTAGCCTAAATACTGTTTCCAGCTCATTGGCTGTCTGTAAAGACAATCAGAAGACGCGCAATCTTTTTTTTTCTTACGTACTATTTTACACTGTGCAAGCCGCTTATATCAATAGTGGTCCGCATCCCTAAGCACGATTATCAGAGGGGAAAAGCAAAAGTTTACTCACTTGCTGACACTCTTTGAGGATGACTTTGAGTTCCCTAGGCACTTAGACACCTCTCAACGCAAACAAACCACAAGCAATGGCCGGATCCTGGATGCCTGGGGGAAAACATGTTGCTGCAAATGAAATGGTGTGGCCATGCTTGTGGTTGAAGAAATAGTCACATGGCTTCAAAATTCTCACTAGATGTCACCACGTGTATAGAAAGTGTCTCCCCCTGTACAAAAATTCGGCTGGAGTGCCAACCTTGGTTATTTTTTCAAATCTTGGAAAAATTTTTTTTTTTTTGAAATTGAAAAAAAAAAAGTTGCCTTGTTTTTGCAGGACAACAATATAAGTACACTGTGCGAAAATTTGGCGGTCGTGGATGCGAAGCATCCAGAATAGCGCCTTTATATACACCGACTTATTATCAGCAACATCATGAAAATACCCCTATCTATGCTGTGTAGATTTCACTAATATATAAGGCCTTGACTACGCAGATAGAACCGCCCTGTTTAAAAGCTTAAGCAACAAAAGATGGGTAATAAACTGTTGAAAATCATTGTCAGCATGTTTGCCAAAGCTAAAGCTTCTGTATTAAAAGATGGGGTAACTAAAGAACCTATAAATAGCTCCATAGGAGTGTTGCAAGGGGGTATCTGTCCTCAACTATTCAATGAATTCCTCTCTGACTTGCCAGAATATCTAAATAAAGACGATGGATTAAGGATGGGTGAGACATCTTTCACACACCTATATGCAGACGACATAGTGCTGATATCACAGTCCCCCAATGCCCTTTAGAATTTAATTACTAAACTAACTTGATCGTTACTGCTGTCTTTGGCACTTAACTGTTGACACATCAAAAACTAAAATATGGGTTCAGGGCTCCAGAAACATTTCAAATTTTAGGTTCAATGATGTGAATTTTGAAATCGTAGAATCCTATAAATATAGTTTTGTGGCGGGTCACATGAGTTTGATAGAAATGCTTGTCCTGCTAAAAACCATGAGTGCAAGAAATGCAGAAAAATGCACCATTACGAAAGTTGCTGTTAGAGTGGCAGCAGCAGGGCAGAAAAGGGTTACAAATTTAAGAAGTCGAAGAAACGTCCGCCAAAGTCTAGGGTTCATACGTTGCAGGACAGTGACGACAGTTGCAGTGAATTGGAGTCGGATGACTGTTGTTACTCGGTGTCTACAGGTCACAACGTTCGCAAATATCTTACAAGTCTACAATTCTCCCACAAGGAGACAGTTACATCTGTTGAGTGTCAGCTGGACACAGGTGCTTCACGAAATACCATGCTGTTCAATGTCTACAACAAGGTTACGGGAGGCAAGGGCAATCTTCGACCCTCAAGTGTCAAGCTACGTACTTACAATGGAGCTGTCATTAAGCCTGTTGGCTACGATAGACTTAAAATTGTGTCGAATTGTAACAATTTAGTGAATTATTATGCTTATGCTTGTGTGGGTGATGACCTTAGCCGATAGCTGTGTGTTTTGTTTTCATGTTTTACTACTAACACCTGAGCTTGTAATTGAGCCTACGGCTCGTTAGCAAAGGTAATAAATATGTTTAAACCAATTGTGTCGAATGGTGACATTATCAAAGTACATGTCGAAATTGTCAAAAATGCCCAAGTTACATTGATTTCGGGTACACTACTGGAGAAAGGCTCAAGCTTATTTAACTCTCAATGAAGCACTTGTACATCAGTGCACTGAAATAGCCAATGTGTATATTCTCTGTTGGACAAATAAAAAGATATGTTCTTAGGGCAAATTGGGTCACTGACGATCCGTACTGATCCTAAGGTGAGACCAGTCCAAAATCACTCGAGACATGTACTTGTACCCCTGCAAAAGGAACTGAAGGTCAAGTTGTAGGGGAGAGCGGGGCATGATGGGCACCTTAACTTTGAAGGTCCACCATGTCAGCACTATGCCAACAAAAATTACTATTTGTTGCTGACTGGTTTTGCATTAGGTTCTACTTTAAGCATAGAAAATCTTGTTATGCTCAATGAAATAGTGTTTGAGTTATAAGCACTTTTAATTTTTTGGCAGGTGCCCATCATGCCCCGCAAGGGTGGGGCATGATGGGCACCTTGTTGGGGCATGATGGGCAGCTTCACATTTTGGTCAATACTTACGGCATTATAGTTGTAAAACTGAAATAATTCTAATTTTCTTAATTAAACACTTGCATTACATGATAAATGGTAGTTATTGAACCAACTCAGCAAATCATAATCACTTTTTCATCTAAAAAATGCAGGTAACAATCCAAAAACGTAAATTTAACATTATAAAAGGTGATTTGGCATACAAATTATGTTCTTAATTCTACATCTGATGTAGTAAATAAGATAATACCAATAGATATTGAAATAGGCAGTACTGTCCATTCTCGCCAATCTTCAACTATCATATTGCAAGAAATACATATGCTAAGTTCAAATGGGGCATGATGGGCCTGGGCCCGTCATGCCCCAATCAAGCGACCCATCATGCCCCAAACCTCATTTTTAGCTAGCCATAGGCGTAGCTATTGGAATGGGTGAGGAGTGTATGGGATTCTGAAACCATAAAATGCAACCATGCAACCAGCAACCATGCAACCATGAACCAAAAACAAGCTAGGTGGCAGCACTGTATGTATGCAAAATAGCCCTCTGGTGGAAAAGGCTTGCAGTATTTTGAGTTCATTCCCTGACAGGTATAACAGCAATATAGCTCAATTAACTTTCAAGAGTGTAATTAGATACAATACAATGCATTGGATTTCCTGTGTCAATATGGTCAAGGTGTGAACTTGAAATGCAATTAGCCAGCAATGGCCATTGACATGGTTTGATGTCTATGTCAGCTGAATGTCAGTGTTAACTTGGCCTAGTATACAATGCCAATTTAAAACACTTGTATTCAACTGTGTTAACTTAATCCTGGCCTTTGGAAGTTCATATTTATAGTCAAACATCACATGAAGAGCTCCTTGGTGAGAAAAATATAGACCTTTTTGTGTGATGATTGACAATAAATACTTATATTCAAATTTAACAAATATAGATACTGTGCATGGTTAAATTACTAAATGAGTTTAATGTAATATAGGCCTAAAGGTATAATGGATATTATGCATACATGTCACAATGCAGTGGTTTTGAAAATGATAGTTAGTTCCCCTGTTTAATAGCAAGTTAGGACACCCCTGTGGCGCATTGAAACAGCCAATAGCCAGCTTCATAAAACAATATCAGGAAAGAGAGAGATAATAGTCTCAAGGTAGGCAAAGTTTGGCCTAATTCAATATAATTTGTATGAAATTATATTATTGTGACTTAGTTTTAAATGCCACCCAAAACTGTTCATGAGTGAATGCAAGTATACGGAGGAAGGAAGAGCGAGTGAGGGAGGAAGGAATGGACAGGGTTTGGAAGGAAGGGGGGAGCGAGGAAGGAAGGGGGCAGTGTGGGGGGCTGCTATAGATAGATAGATAGATAGATAGATCCTTACAGAAAATCAGAAATGCAAATAGGAAGTAGATAGATATTCTATCTAAAAAGCACCTAGAGCTTGAAGTGCTTGCATATTATTTTTTTATAATAACACTGAATGTAATGATAAAGTGCTATGACTTTATGGATGAAAACATAAAAGTTATTAAAAAGTTCTTGATTTAAATTTTCCAAAATTTGGCCTAGTATTACACTTTAATTGTACAACCGTCTTTTCACTGTGAAATGTGAGTTTTGATTGTATGATATTTTTAGTTTAAATTTCATGGAAATTCTATCAGTTAACACCAGGGGAAAAGTGGCATTGAATCCTTCAATCCCATTCGCTGATAGATTTCCCGAGCTTGCCTCTGGTTGAGACACAATCTTGAGTATGTTTACTGATTTTTCTAACTTTAAGGCTTCACAACTTGGTCACTCCTTTATGTTAAATTTTGAAAGTAGTGTTTTTGGAATTAAAGTGCTATGTCTGCTTCATGTGGAAAGCTAATTAAGAATCACTGTTTTAACAAAAAGTTGTTTGAGGCCAGTATTCAGGCCATTCAGAGAAATGGGGTTATTCAAATCACATCAACTTATATATTTTATGCCTGATCTTCCAATTTGTCATGTACATTCCTTCCTGTTAAGGAAGTCCGTCCGCCTATCTATCTTGCCATTTATCTATCTGTCTTATTTCATTGTATTTATTCTTTTCCCTTCAATTTACAAGCAGCTTGCTAGTCGCCTTTTATTTCGAGGATTTCATGAAGTTATTCGTGCATTCTATAAATTCTTATTTACATGTCTTCAGTATATACTATAGATTAGGTCAACATTGCTGTCAACCCATTCCAAGTTAATCACTGCCCCTTTAATATAACAGCAAATGGCTAGCTATGAATCCCCGGATTCTTGTTCATAAATGCCCTCATACACCAGTTTCCAAGAATAAAGTCAAATCAAAGAGTTTTCAAGCAAAATGTTGATATATCTCTTTGTGGAAGTAAAACAAGACAGCTGTTAAAATATCACTTACACATAATCACAACGCCCTTGGAAAATCAGGAAAAAATGTTGTTATGGCTTCAAAATCCTAGAAAGGGCAATATCTGCTAAAGTATTGGTATCTGAACCATGCAAATTTTCCTTCAATAAAGGTTAGCAAAAGTTATTCTAAACAACAAATATTAGCTTCCTCCAGTGTTAAACTTTGGAGTTAAAGCCCAAACCCATCATGCCCCGGGGGCCCATCATGCCCCGCTCTCCCCTAATAGAAGCTTGAAATGATATCTTAAATTTCAATGCTCAATGCCCAGAAAACCACTGTCCCAATTCACCCCGTACCTTTGGGTGAATCGGGACAGTCCATTATTTCTACTATAGATACTCCATGCCTACTTTGCAGACTGTACCTGTCCCTCTGCATATTAAGCCTCCACACAGTGGAGGGACAGTCTGATTTCAAAAAGCATATAGTCCAACATATCACTGAGGAAAGTTACTACGCAATTGTCCATGAGGACTAAATCAGACAGTAAAAGCCAGACACATGTAAATTTCATGGTCAGCTTGAACACTGTTTTGACAGAATACATAGATTCCTCTAATCAGTCATTTTGACTAACGTGTCAGCAATTTTCAATTTTCATCCCACATCGGAGAGGTCCTATAATGTTTTACAGCTGAAGTAGCTGATAGAAATGGTGTATCACCATAAAATGTTCAATTTGATATCAGCCCAGTATTTATAATTCTTTCACATAAATAGCAGGAAGGGTTTTGAACAAAGGCTGTGGAGAAGCTTGTAAGTCACCCTTGTCAAACATGCCACAAGTGGCGACACTTATAATCTGCCTGGATTCAAACATTTGACTGCCACTTTGGGATTTTATTGTTACACCCAGGCAAATAGTCCCAACTTATATACCTGAGAGTAGACAGTTCTAACAAGAAATTGGCATTTTGAAGGTAGGGATATACAGAGAGTGTAGCCATCAAGTCATTCTTTATTATCACTTTCTATCTCCCCCACTATGATTCTAATTCATGCTGAAATCAATCAGACTGCTCGCACAGCTCGCACAATAATATGAGGGAGCTTCTTCTTCTTCCCATTGGACTTCCCTTCTGTGTTAGGAGCACCCCAAATGATGGAACCTTATGATGTGGTGCTTTTTTTCAAGCAGGGGGGGGGGAGGAAGCAGTCTGGTCTCAGACTGCCTACTTTGAGTGATTGCTACTTGTGAATTTATACCATTCGACACCTCTGTCATCCAATCACATGCCAGTATTGCAGGGGAATAATTCCCATATTCTTTGTTGTCCAGTTATCCTCTCATGTTTGACTGTTTGAGTGTTTGTCTCACGGTATAAGCCAGTTATTCACCATGGGATCAGGAATATGTGTTTATCACACCTCGGCCTAAAGGCCTCGGGTGATAAATCACATATTCCCTCTCCCGTGGTGAATAACCTTTACAAATATTAGAAAACATGTTGAACATGTCAGAAAAAAATTTAGAGGAAAATCTGAAATCAATTTTATTGATAATATGCAGATTTTAAAAAATGTGATAAATGACAGAAAACTGTTATAAACTACGTTATTCTTCTAATTTATCTTGTAATTGTTAATTTTGGACTAACTTTATTGCAAATGATGCCACGTGCAATAATATTTATCAAAAAGCCACGCCACTACATTCAAATGAAAATTTAGTCCAGCGGCTAAACGACAATTTTTGGTCATTTTGTGCACTTTTTGTTACAAGTATGAAACTTTGCACAATGTTTCTCTAAGGCATGCATAACAAGTGTTTTTGGATATGGAGCCATTCTCAAATATGGCCATATTCAATATGGCAGCTGTTCAAATATGACTACTCAAAAACTTAGCAAACTGACGCTGGAAATTTCCGTTGGTTTAGATATCTATTGATTCCTATCATTCTGCTGCAGGAATAGCTCCACATTAATGTTTGACCCACCAAATTAAAGCTTACATTCTCTACTTTCATTCGATACCACATTTTAGTGTGCTTGAAGTTTTATTATTGTGTCAAAATATTTTGAATGGGATCAACTTTAATACCACAAACATCGTCAAATAATTTCACAAAATCATTAAGTAAAGTTTACCGCAACCTGTGTATATACACCAAATCTCCCAAAGTAGTAATATAGTGTAAAGTATATGAAACAAGGGATCATTTGATATCAAAATTGTCCATCTAGGTCCAGTAGAAATCAAGTTATAAGGCTTAGGGTCAAGCCGGTAAAGTCAGATTTTTTTTTCGTTCTACTCATGGCATTACATGTACTATTGTCATTATTTTTATCAAAGGTGACAAAAGATAAAGCATTCGTTTTCAAACATGACTATATACCCCATACAGTTGTGCTTGAAAGTTTCTGAACCCCTGGCATTTCTTCCCTTATTTGTTCACATCTCTGAAACAAATGCAGGAATAGCTCTTAAATTGGGTTTATAATGAAACTGAACACCATCTTTTTTGTGTAAACATATATTCATACCAAATAATGACATTTAAATATGATTTTATGATGAAAGTCTCCAAAACTGCATGTTCAAAAGTTTCTGAACCCTTCTGAGACGTATGCAATCAACAATTTGTATAGCCCACTTTTTCCAAAAATAAATGCTTCCAAACACTTCTGATGGCTATCCACTACAAATTGGCAGATTTTCTGTCGGATTTTTGTCTATTTTTCAATAGAGCATTTTCTTAAACTTCGTAAGCTGGTGGGTCGTCTGACGAGAACTACTTTGTCTTATCTAACCCAGGCATGTCTACTTGGTTTTTATTGGGAAACTGTCCAGGCCATTGCAGAACCCTAAATTTGAGGGATTTTAATAACTTTTTTGTGGATTTGCTTGTGCACTTTGGGTAATTGTTCTGCTTGAAGACCCACTCGGGGCCAAGTTTTAGGCTTACAAGTAAAAGCTTTACATTTACTAAGCTCATATCTTGATATTTCACAGAATTCCTTATGATATCAACAATGGTTCATTTTCCTGTCCCATTCATAGCAAAACAAGTCCATTCCATAATAGGGCCACCATTATCTTTCATAGTTGGAAGGGTTCATTGAAAGCAGGACCTTCCGAATGTCTGACATAATCTGTTTTGATTGTAGCCAAAAGCACAAAGAAAAACCTGACTGTTCTTCACTAAAAACCATCTCGATGGATTGAATGATTATTGGAACGAAGTCCTGTGGACAAAAAAATCAAACCTTTTGGTCTCAGTCAATATTTCCAAATCTGGCGTCCTGAAGGTGCTACATTCAAGGAACATAACATCCTCCCAACTATGAAAGATAATGATGCCACCATTTTGTTATATGGTGTTGTTTTGATATAAATGCGACAGGAGAAAGAACTGTTAATAACAGCATAACGAATTCTGACAAATATCAAGATATGCACTTAGAAAACTTAAAGCTTCCCTCAAGCATGAAACTTGGCCAGAAATGGGTCTTTCCGCAGAACATTACCCAAAGTATACAAGGAAATCCACAAAAAAAGATTAAAACCAGTTGAATTCATGGCTCTGGCATTGCCTGGACCAGTTCCCCATCACAGACAACTAGATATGCCTTGTTCAGATTTGACAAAGCAGTCCATGTCAGACGACCCACCAGCTAACGAGGGTTAAGAAAATGCTCTCTTGAAGAATGGTAAAAAATCCCACAGAAAATCTGCCAATTGGTAGTCCATAGCCATAAGAAGTATCCATCAGTTCCGTGGAATGAAATTCCCTGAATTTTTCCTGACTTTTCCCTGATTAAAATATGAAATTCCCTGCCCTTATTTCCACAAAATTCAACCGGTTTGGTATAATCAAAATAAATATTTCCATCCTTGCCGAGGATCATTTGTTACCACTTATGACATTTTAAGAAAAGTGCCAAAGCTATTTGTCCAACTTGGGCTAAAATATATACAATTAGTATAGTGGGTGCACCAGGGTGTCCCCCAGAGAATCGCGTGCCCCCCAGGTGCCCTCCTCCCCGCTCGAGACCCCCTGAGTTAGCCACTGGTAACCTCCACCCTCTACCTCCATGAACTGTGGGGAATTACCAATGGGTGGAGATGGAGAAGTTTTGAAATCCCTGCTCCCTGAAAGAAATTTTCAATAAATAAATCCCCTCTTATAAAATGGAAACCACATCATATCCAATTTACAATAATTTTCAAATGTCTAGGCAAAATTCCACTTCATATTTTCAATTCCACAAGTTTCACACAAGCTCTTTGGCGTAAAAGTCCAAAAATATAAACATCATCAATGTGAAATATTTTCAGTTCTTTTGCGGCATCCAGAAAATTAGCAGCAACATCTGGAGGGAAGAATGCAACTCGGTCTCCGACACAGTATTTTGGTAAGTATTTTGCTCCATACTGTGACTTGTTTGTCTCCCATTGCATCTTGATTTTTTTCTCGAAGGCTTTTACTTTATTAAATGTCTTTCCACAAGCAATTTGATTACTGAGCTGAAACCTGTCTTTCACGAATAATCCTATCATCCGAGGAACTCTGTATAAAACACTCAATCGATCATCATCAATTTTGATGAGCATTTTCAGAGATTTGCAACATTCCTTGATCCAGTGAAATAGAAATAATCCTTTATATCCCAGATTTACGTAGGTATCTTCAATTGCTATCTGCAATATATCGTTGTTAGTGTCCATTTCATCTTTCAATATTCCCAACGCTTTTTCTGAACCGTTCATCAACACATCCAAAGGAGCCGCACCAATAACGAAAACTGCCGCTGTATCATTGTTTTCAAAGATTTTCTGGAATTCAATACGCAATTTTTCACGCTGTTTGAAGTTGAACATGCTGGAGTAAACGTACACCAAATATTTTTGAGGGTGTATATTTTGCAGACGGTGGTTTCACCAAGTAACTTGGTACTTTGTAAGGTGCACCCTCCCAGTGCGGGACATCACAGTGCTGACGCAGTTCTTTCTGCTGATGCATTGTCTTTTCGAGTTTTCTGACTGGACAGTTTCCGAACCAGTACTTAAGAAGACAATAGTGGATTCCAAGAGATAAAGTAATCCAAAATGCCCAGTAATAGTGATTCCTCGAAATTTTCATTGGCCGTAGGCACAGCTGGGATGATTTTGAAACGGTCATCCTCCCTTCATTTGCCTGTAGTGAATTATTTCATCTCTGTATATGTCCATCAATAATTGAGAGTTAACCATTTTAGAAGTAGAGGACCCCACCATAGAGCCCGTGACCATTCGAGTTGAATGTTGATCCAAGTTTTTGAGGTAAAAATAAAAAATTTTGGCCGGGGCTCCCCTCCAGAAAATGTGGGATAACTCCACGAGGCGGTCATTTTGAAAATGGCTTCCGATAATCAAAATTTTGTTATATCTCAGCTTCTAATTGGTCTAGAATGATAATCTTTGGGTAAAAATATATGTTTTTTGGGTCTAGAAATTCAATGGTCACCATTAGAATTGTCTATGACCACCTCCAGGGGGCAGAATAACAAAATTTATGAGAAAAATAGCTGAAATACATTATATTCGGGCAGACACCTAACACATGCGTAACAGGGTGTCCCAAAAAAAAACAATGTCCTAATTTTTGATGGGACACCCCCTCATTTTGTGATATAACCCATTAAAAGGACCCCGTCGGATTTTTTCAGCTCTTTTGACGAATTTTTTCATAAACATTTTTTGGCTTATAATGCAGACATTTTCATGAACAAAAATAGCTTTAAAAGTTATATATTTTCATCCTGCCATGTAGAGCAGATTGAGAGTAAAAACAGCTGGCAGTGAAATGAAATATTTAAATATTTTTTTTTTAGGTTTAATCACTCTAAAACAATATCGTATAATATAAGTGTCAGCTGAAGTGCTGATAGGAGTTGTATAATTATGGTAGACCATTTATGTTGGTATGCAAATTGAAGGTCTTTTTGAGACTTTTCCAACTTAGAATGTTGTATTATACAAATTGACAAGGTTATAGAGAACCGCGTATGGCGAAAATTGTATAACATGAGCTAAAACGACTAAACTTCAAGGCTCTTGAGGCAACAGTTAATCATGTTCAAATGCTTTAATATTTTGCCTAGGTCCTTTTTATAGGTTTTATCACAAAATGAGGGGGTGTCCCATCAAAAATTAGGACATTGTGTAATGCATAATCTGTAAAAGTGAGCAAATGACGGTTAAATTATTATTCATGCCTCCAAAAATTAACAGTGCAAAGGAATCATATTGTCACTCATCAGCAGAAAAGTACCAACCGCGTGAGTTTGTGAGCTCATAAAAATTTGCAAAATACATAAAACAAACTGAAACATGTCGTTGCGACAATGTGTAATTATCAACTGAACACTTAGTAATCATTGTCAGAGTCCTCATTTCTGTCATTTGTGCAGCTATCTTCAGGCTATCTACACTCCATCATTTCCACCTGTGCAATAGTGTCATTGAGATTTTGTGACAGTGCAGGCTTGGAATAACGAATAGAATTGCATCCTTCCTTCAAGGCATCTTCAAGTTCCCAGGTAAAAAGGATTAAGGTCTGGTTTGTCAATGTTGAAGTAAAGGGGGTCAAGAAATTTCCATACAGAACATAAAATTCATGTAAATCCTAGGCCATGGTGTAGTTGCCGAGGACTTTTGTCTGACTGATTTTGTCAGAGTATTTGTACTGGATAGTGAAAAGAGTCATGGCATCTGGCATGTCTGAAGGCCTAGGATGCGGCTCCGTAGTACAATGGCTAGCATGCCTGCCTTGTACACTTGAGGGTTAGAGTTCAAACCCCTCTCCGGCCATGTCCAGAGTAAATCACTATAATGATTGGAATGATTGCTGTTCAGTATGATGAGCGCCAGAGAGCAGGTTTATCTGAAATGGTCGCTATATAAAATCATGCTACATGTATATCTTTGTCTTGCCAAAGGACTTCTGGTTATTCTGTGCTTCCTTGCTAGCTATCTTGTCAAATATATCACCATCTTGCCATAGAAGAAAGCTGCAGTTGCTCCGCATACAGAGTTTACATACAGTGGCATACTAATTTCAGCAACTTATTTTGAACAAAGGGAATGACAGCTCAATGATGGTATTCCTTCTCTGAAGCCCCAGTGTACCACTAACCCTGTTAGCCACATATGTATCAATTGATATTTTCGTGACTTCAGCCTCCTCTTAATCAACCTCATCAGACCAAGACTGGTCCCAAATCTGTGATCAAAAAATGAAAAAGACCAGCATCATCTTCAATATGGTTGTATGCGTTATCAGCCACTTCTGTTCCTGTAGTGAGATTCTCACAGATCCTATGAAATATATGTTCTGTGTTACAGAAGGTTCTAGACAAAGCAGCTAATTACCTCTTCAGAAATATCTGAAGCCTGCCATTGTTATTATTCAAGTTGCCAGACAGCTCAATCTACACAGCAGGATTGGGAAAGCCATCTGCTGCTCTGCTGAAGATGTTTCTGAATCTATTCACTGATTTTTTCGTCTGTTACCTCCTGTCAGCATCTTTATGGATATCATACTGTTTATTCATCATTGCCAGTAGGGCTTCGGACCAATGATCTCTTCAAATATTTAAGTGCATTACCACAGTGAAAGCCAGGGAACGCGATTGGCTGCAGAAAGGCAGAAAAATTTAGGTGTGCTCCATTTGCCTTACCAACTGAGGACAGTCTTATAAGATTTTGAATCAACAAACGATGATGGTCACAGGCAGTTTTTACGGTTGTGCCTAGATCATTTTTTTCCTGCAAATCATTTCATGTGAGCATTAAAGATATATAAATTTATTTTTATAAACATTTTATTCAGCTAATGTACAAATACACGTATATAAGCAAATCAGAGATGTGATTGCTGCCTCTGGCTCACAAGAGATGACTGAAATGAAATGAGCACCAATGATACATTAAAAAAGTGATAAGAATAAATAATACATAATAAATAGTTAAAAATTGACAATACAATGATAATTATAAATGGGTGAAGACAGTAGAATAAAATCGAGATAATACTGTAAAGGAGCTAATAAAGCATAAAGAAATTGGACTAAAGTTAACATTATTAAAAATTCTGACAGCTGAAGCCTGAAGAATAAAAGCTGTTGCTGAATCGAGTAATGCCTTTAAAACTTCTTAGCCGACGACCAGATAGTAATACTGTGAAGTAGGGAAAAGCTGGACGACTAGAGTCCTTTAGAATTGATCTAGTTCTCTTAACAGTCCTATCCAGTGGTTGAAATAGCCCATGTCATTTGGGGGGGGGGGTCTCTCACTGGCAAGGCCCGAATGGGCGAAGCTTTTGGGTCCGAAGATCCGCGGGCCTCCGGAGGTCCGCAGGTTGCCGGAAGCCCCCAGAAGCTGAGGGGTTGCTGAAAGGACTACATGTACTCTGAAATGAGTGTTTCAAGCATGTATTATCCCAGAAAATTAATTTTGAAAACCCCATTTCTGGATTAGATCATGCACATTTAGTATTTGAGGGTTTTTTTTCAGGACCCCCCCTTGGTCCCTCTAAAAAATATATTTGAGGGGTTCCTTATAGCATTTGGGGGGGTCAAAACCCCCTTGACCCCCCCTTATTTCGACCACTGGTCCTATCGTAATATAAATTTCATACAGTGAAGGCAGAGCCAGTCCGATGATATTTTGTGCTTGACGGACAACAGAATTTGACTTAGCCAGATCTTTCTGTGTCAATTTGCCGAATTCAGGCCACTATTGCAGATGTCAGAATGATTTCAATTATTGCTCTATAAAAGTTTAGCAGGACTGCTTTGTTGACCCCAAACAATGTTAGTTAAAGCAGAAAATAGAGTTGCTGCCTGGCTTTCTTGAGTGTTTTCTTTGAGTTCATGGACTATGAGAAGTTGTCTGATATATAGGTGCCTAGAAGCTTGCAGGACTGCACTTGTTCCACATTCTTATCTTTGATAGTGACAGGATCTTTAGACAATTTTTGTTTCCGAAAGTCCACTATCATCTCCTACGTTCAAAAGCAAATTATTTTCGCCACACCATTTAACCACTGAGTCCACTTGTGCTCGATATGCTGACTCATCATTATTCCTAATACATCCTATGATGGTGATGCCGTCTGCATACTTGATGATCCTATTATCTTCATGGGTGGCCACACAATCGTAGGTGAATAGTTAATACAGTTTTGTTGACAGAGGACAACCTTATGGTGTGCCTGTATTCAGTAAAGCTGGAGCGGATAAAAAGAACTAACAAAGGTGCTTCAACTATAATCTTTAAAGGAGCATAGACTGGAAAAATACAAATGTGAGGTATAGTAACTGAGAATAACGAATGACAAAAAAGTAGAACTTGAAGATGTGATGAATCATAGATGCAAATACATTAACATATGTGACAACCTCGGGAAGACTCAGAAGTTAAAATGGTAGATGTTCTCCATCTCGATGCCCTATGAGATTAGGTGTGGCCACATACAATGTAGCACTAATTGACTTGAGGTTGATGAGGTGTGCAATAGTTCCATCAGCAGAACAGTCAAACAAACAAGATGGAACCGCATATACCTGGTCAGACAAGCTTTATGTGATATGAAGATCCACATGCAGCCACACTGATGTTACATTGTGAATGATTGTTAAGCATGCAATTTAAATCTGTGAATGGATTCAGCGACATCTTCAGTATAGAGAGGCAGATAGCTTTCCCCATCATGCTGAGTAGATTGAGCTGTTTGGCATCTCAGGTAACAAGGCTTCTGATATTCCTGAAGAGGCAGCTAACTGCTTTGTCTAGAAGTTAGAACCTTTGGTAACACAGAACTGATATATATATTCCATAGGAACAGTGAGAATCTCACTACAGGAACAGAAACACGATCATATTGAAGATGATACTGTTCTTTTTCATTTTTTGCCCCCAGATTCGGGGAAAATGGCAGTCTTGGGTCTGATGTGGTTGATTTAGAGGATGCTGAACAGGGTTAGTGGTACACTGGGGCTTCAGAGAAGGAATACCATCATTGAGTTGTCATTCCCTTTGTTCAAAATAAGTTGCTGAAATTAGTGTGCCACTGTATGTAAACTCTGAACAACCGCAGCTTTCTTCTATGGTGGCAAGATGGTGATAATTATATTGGACAAGGCAACTAGTAAACCTTAGTAAGGAAGCACAGAATAACCAGAAGTCCTTTGGCAAGACAATGATAAATCTGCTCACCGGCACGGCGCGGACCATGTACTTAACAGCAATCATACCAATCATTATAGTGATAACCTCTGCACATGTCCAGAGTGGGGTTTGAACCCTCATCCTCAAGTGTACAAGGCAGGCATGCTAACCATTGTACCATGGAGCCACATCCTAGGCCTCCAGCCAAGAGAGAGATCCCAGATACCATGACTCTCTTCACTGTCCAATACAAATACGCAGACAAAATCAGTCAGACAATCGCTCTGTAATAGTACCTCAGACAAAAGTCCATGGCAATAACTCCCTGGCCTAGGATTTGCATGAATTTTATGTTCTGTATAGAAATTTCTTGACCCCCCTTTACTTCAACATTGACAAACCAGACCTTAATCCCTTTTGTTTGGGAAATTGATAATGCCTTGAAGGACAAATGTACTTCTAAGTTCTATTCGTTATTCCAAGTCTGCACTGACAGAGAATCTCAGTGACACTATTGCAGAGTGGGAAATCATAGAGCGTAGATAGTCTGAAGATAGCTGCACAGATGACAGAAATGAGGACTCTGACAATGCTTACAAAGTGTTCAGTTGATAATCTTCTATATCCTTTGTCACGTGAGATCTCAGCTATGGCTTACCTGACTTGCCTGAAACTCAGCCACACGTTTTAAATATGTCTGTTCTGTGTTTTAAAATCTTCAAAAGTGTTATTTGACTGTTTTCACTTCTTGAACAACACTTTTTAGAAAATACCAAATGAAGTCAAAGAAGCTGAAGTCTGACATACTGCTATTGAACCTCACTTTCACTTAGGGGAATAGGACTGGCTCCATGACAACGTCACATGACACAGCAACCATGCAGCCAAGTAACAGCCAAGTAATGTGCTCAGTGACTGCTCAGTGGAGACCTGGCAGTCAAGTGACTCAATTTCCATGAAGAAATAGTATAATGCAGAGTGTAATTTCGCATTATGCCTATGTAAACAGTTGTATAATATATATTTAAAATGTACCTTTTTTTGTTAGCTTATAAGTCATTCACAAAAATACAGAGTCCATATTAATCAAGCAAATATGGTAATCCAATGTCATTGCGTAATATCTCTTATACACTGTGTACCATTTGCTCTATGCGAAGCGACCCAGAAGGCTTGGGTTTGGCTTTAGTCAATGCTTTAGACAGTCTGACAGTTTTTTTTTTGTGCCTTAAGTGAAACTATATCTTTCAGGCAAATTCAATCAAATGTTAATATAGCCAGTATGCTAGATTATGTTCTCACGTATACAGTGCAAATTTTTATATCAAAATATTTTGTAGTCAAAGATTACGTGATTCTAATAAGAGGGACTTTGGAACAACTGGACTATTTTATGGATTTTTTGACAAAATTGGGGACTTATACTATGTTTTAGACTGGAATATTCTCCAATGTGCTGCACTATGCTAGTATGGATATATTTGCAATGTATCATAAAGCTTGCTATGAAAAAAATCTGCTGAAACATAGTGTTTTAGTTTAGGTTTGGCTTAGAACTTACGGGTTTGGCTTTTTTGAACGCAGGTGTTGTAAGTATGTAGAGCTTTTCTGTTTATATTTCTTGGTTTGGTGTGTCAATATTAACTGACCTCTTTTGTTGCATTTAGCAATATACAAATGCAGAATAGCTAGATGCGGCCAACATTTTCAATCATGGATAGATGGACATGAAAGAGGAAAAGCCCATGGAAATGCAGCTGAACATCAGTGCATAGTTTGTTGACTAAATTTTTCATGAAGACTGCAAGTACAACAAAAATGTGCACAAAACATAATTTGTCAGTTTTCTCCTGTACCTAAAAATAAAATCTTCATATATGGTACAGTCATCTCTTTTACCCTTACCAATTAACACAGTTTCCACCACATACCTTGGGATTTATGGTTTATATGTACAATATGGAAATTATACAGTCAATGCTGTATCACTTCACAGTTGAAACATGTATTACTATATCACCAGATACCTTGGAAAAAGAGAGCACAATGACATGCTTTTAAAATTCCTGTGCCTTAATATCTGCACTAATACCATGCACTAAATAAATAAATTTAATAATGCAGATAAGCATTAAACATTACTAATCATTATCTTCAATTAAAACTAACTGCAATTTTACAGCTGCATGTCATTGCACAAGCGATAAGTATTACTAACTACAATATTTGGAATTAAGTGGTATTATCATATTTTATCAAAATTTTCAAGACACGCCTGCTGTAGTGTTGTCATTAGTTATCGAACAAATGTGAAAAAATCATTCAAAGATCACAATTGCATTAATCAAAGATCACAATTGCATTAATCACCATATAGTGACATGTACTCTTGAGAAAATCATTCCTGGCAAGGCAGATAACAGAGAAGCATGACCCACAAGAACATCTGTGCGAAGTGAGTGGCTCCAAGTTTTCAAGCCAGCCCCTTCTGACATTTCATTCAAGAAGGCACTTAAAAAGGGGACAGGAGAAAGAACTGTTATTAATAGCATAACAAGTTCTGACAAATGTCAAGATATGCACTTAGAAAACGAAAAGCTTCACTTACAAGCATAAAACTTGGCCGCAAGTGGGTCTTCCAGCAGAACATTACCCAAAGTATACAAGCAAATCCACAAAAAAAATATTAAAACCAGTCAAATTCATGGCTCTGGCATTGCCTGGACCAGTTCCCCATCACAGACAACTAGATATGCCTTGTTCAGATTTGACAAAGCAGTCCACGTCAGACGACCCACAAGCATACGAGGGTTAAGAAAATGCTCACTTGAAGAATGGTAAAAAAATCCCACAGCAAATCTGCCAATTGGTAGTCCATAGCCATTAGAAGTATCCATCAGTTCCGTGGAAAGAAATTCCCTGAATTTTTCCTGACTTTTCCCTGATTAAAATATGAAATTCCCTGACCTTATTTCCACAAAATTCAACCGGTTTGGTATAATCAAAATAATATTTCCATCCTTGCCGAGGATCATTTCTTACCACTTATGACGTTTTAAGAAAAGTGCCCAAGCTATTTGTCCAACTCGGGCTAAAATATATACAATTAGTATAGTGGGTGCACCAGGGTGTCCCCCAGAGAATCGCATGCCCCCCCCGTGCCCCCCTCCCCGCTCGAGACTCCCCGAGTTAGCCACTGGTAACCTCCACCCTCTATGAACTGTGGGGAATTACCAATGGGTGGTGATGGAGAAGTTTTGAAATCCCTGCTCCCTGAAAGAAATTTTCAATAAATAAATCCCCTCTTATAAAATGGAAACCACATCATATCCAATTTACAATAATTTTCAAATGGCTAGGCAAAATTCATATTTTCAATTCCACGAGTTTCACACAAGCTCTTTGGCGTAAAAGTCCAAAAATATAAACATCATCAATGTGAAATATTTTCAGTTCTTTTGCGGCATCCAGAAAATTAGCAGCAACATCTGGAGGGAAGAATGCAACTTGGTCTCCGACACAGTATTTTGGGAAGTATTTTGCTCCATACTGTGACTTGTTTGTCTCCCATTGCTTCTTGGGTTGTTTATTGAAAGCGTCTACTTTATTAAATGTCTTTCCACAGGCAATTTGATTACTGAGCTGAAACCTGTCTTTCACGAATAATCCTATCATCTGAGGAACTCTGTATAAAACACTCAATCGATCATCATCAATTTTGATGAGCATTTTCAAAAATTTGCAACATTCCTTGATCCATTGAAATAGAAATAATCCTTTATATCCCAGATTTACGTAGGTATCTTCAATTGCTATCTGCAATATATCGTTGTTAGTGTCCATTTCATCTTTCAATATTCCCAACGCTTTTTCTGAACCGTTCATCAACACATCCAAAGGAGCCGCACCAATAACGAAAACTGCCGCTGTATCATTGTTTTCAAAGATTTTCTGGAATTCAATACGCAATTTTTCACGCTGTTTGAAGTTGAACATGCTGGAGTAAACGTACACCAAATACTTTTGGGGGTGTATATTTTGCAGACGGTGGTTTCACCAAGTAACTTGGTACTTTGTAAGGTGCACCCTCCCAGTGCGGGACATCACAGTGCTGACGCAGTTCTTTCTGCTGATGCATTGTCTTTTCGAGTTTTCTGACTGGACAGTTTCCGAACCAGTACTTAAGAAGACAATAGTGGATTCCAAGAGATAAAGTAATCCAAAATGCCCAGTAATAGTGATTCCTCGAAATTTTCATTGGCCGTAGGCACAGCTGGGATGATTTTGAAACGGTCATCCTCCCTTCATTTGCCTGTAGTGAATTATTTCATCTCTGTATATGTCCATCAATAATTGAGAGTTAACCATTTTAGAAGTAGAGGACCCCACCATAGAGCCCGTGACCATTCGAGTTGAATGTTGATCCAAGTTTTTGAGGTAAAAATAAAAAATTTTGGCCGGGGCTCCCCTCCAGAAAATGTGGGATAACTCCACGAGGCGGTCATTTTGAAAATGGCTTCCGATAATCAAAATTTTGTTATATCTCAGCTTCTAATTGGTCTAGAATGATAATCTTTGGGTAAAAATATATGTTTTTTGGGTCTAGAAATTCAATGGTCACCATTAGAATTGTCTATGACCACCTCCAGGGGGCAGAATAACAAAATTTATGAGAAAAATAGCTGAAATACATTATATTCGGGCAGACACCTAACACATGCGTAACAGGGTGTCCCAAAAAAAAACAATGTCCTAATTTTTGATGGGACACCCCCTAATTTTGTGATATAACCTATAAAAAGGACCCCGTCGGATTTTTTCAGCTCTTTTGACGAATTTTTTCATAAACATTTTTTGGCTTATAATGCAGACATTTTCATGAACGAAAATATCTTGAAAAGTTATACATGGCCATCCTGCCATTAGCAGATTGAGAATAAAAACAGCTGGCAGTGAAATGAAATATTTAAATATTTTTTTTTTAGGTTTAATCACTCTAAAACAATATCGTATAATATAAGTGTCAGCTGAAGTGCTGATAGGAGTTGTATAATTATGGTAGACCATTTATGTTGGTATGCAAATTGAAGGTCTTTTTGAGACTTTTCCAACTTAGAATGTTGTATTATACAAATTGACAAGGTTATAGAGAACCGCGTATGGCGAAAATTGTATAACATGAGCTAAAACGACTAAACTTCAAGGCTCTTGAGGCAACAGTTAATCATGTTCAAATGCTTTAGTATTTTGCCTAGGTCCTTTTTATAGGTTTTATCACAAAATGAGGGGGTGTCCCATCAAAAATTAGGACATTGTGTAATGCATAATCTGTAAAAGTGAGCAAATGACGGTTAAATTATTATTCATGCCTCCAAAAATTAACAGTGCAAAGGAATCATATTGTCACTCATCAGCAGAAAAGTACCAACCGCGTGAGTTTGTGAGCTCATAAAAATTTGCAAAATACATAAAACAAACTGAAACATGTCGTTGCGACAATGTGTAATTATCAACTGAACATTTAGTAATTATCGTCAGAGTCCTCATAACTGTCATCTGTGTAGCTATCTTCGGACTATCTACACTATCATTTCCACCTGTGCAATAGTGTCAATGAGATTTTTCGTCAGTGCAGGCTTGGAATGACGAATAGAATTGCATCCTTCCTTCAAGGCATCTTCAAGTTCCCAGGTAAAAAGGATTAAGGTCTGGTTTGTCAATGTTGAAGTAAAGGGGGTCAAGAAATTTCCATACAGAACATAAAATTCATGTAAATCCTAGGCCATGGTGTAGTTGCCGAGGACTTTTGTCTGACTGATTTTGTCAGAGTATTTGTACTGGATAGTGAAAAGAGTCATGGCATCTGGCATGTCTGAAGGCCTAGGATGCGGCTCCGTAGTACAATGGCTAGCATGCCTGCCTTGTACACTTGAGGGTTAGAGTTCAAACCCCTCTCCGGCCATGTCCAGAGTAAATCACTATAATGATTGGAATGATTGCTGTTCAGTATGATGAGCGCCAGAGAGCAGGTTTATCTGAAATGGTCGCTATATAAAATCATGCTACATGTATATCTTTGTCTTGCCAAAGGACTTCTGGTTATTCTGTGCTTCCTTGCTAGCTATCTTGTCAAATATATCACCATCTTGCCATAGAAGAAAGCTGCAGTTGCTCCGCATACAGAGTTTACATACAGTGGCATACTAATTTCAGCAACTTATTTTGAACAAAGGGAATGACAGCTCAATGATGGTATTCCTTCTCTGAAGCCCCAGTGTACCACTAACCCTGTTAGCCACATATGTATCAATTGATATTTTCGTGACTTCAGCCTCCTCTTAATCAACCACATCAGACCAAGACTGGTCCCAAATCTGTGATCAAAAAATGAAAAAGACCAGCATCATCTTCAATATGGTTGTATGCGTTATCAGCCACTTCTGTTCCTGTAGTGAGATTCTCACAGATCCTATGAAATATATGTTCTGTGTTACAGAAGGTTCTAGTCAAAGCAACTAATTACCTCTTCAGAAACATCTGAAGCCTGCCATTGTTATTATTCAAGTTGCCAGACAGCTCAATCTACACAGCAGGATTGGGAAAGCCATCTGCTGCTCTGCTGAAGATGTTTCTGAATCTATTCACTGATTTTTTCGTCTGTTACCTCCTGTCAGCATCTTTATGGATATCATACTGTTTATTCATCATTGCCAGTAGGGCTTCGGACCAATGATCTCTTCAAATATTTAAGTGCATTACCACAGTGAAAGCCAGGGAACGCGATTGGCTGCAGAAAGGCAGAAAAATTTAGGTGTGCTCCATTTGCCTTACCAACTGAGGACAGTCTTATAAGATTTTGAATCAACAAACGATGATGGTCACAGGCAGTTTTTACGGTTGTGCCTAGATCATTTTTTTCCTGCAAATCATTTCATGTGAGCATTAAAGATATATAAATTTATTTTTATAAACATTTTATTCAGTTTATGTACAAATACACGTATATAAGCAAATCAGAGATGTGATTGCTGCCTCTGGCTCACAAGAGATGACTGAAATGAAATGAGCACCAATGATACATTAAAAAAGTGATAAGAATAAATAATACATAATAAATAGTTAAAAATTGACAATACAATGATAATTATAAATGGGTGAAGACAGTAGAATAAAATCGAGATAATACTGTAAAGGAGCTAATAAAGCATAAAGAAATTGGACTAAAGTTAACATTATTAAAAATTCTGACAGCTGAAGCCTGAAGAATAAAAGCTGTTGCTGAATCGAGTAATGCCTTTAAAACTTCTTAGCCGACGACCAGATAGTAATACTGTGAAGTAGGGAAAAGCTGGACGACTAGAGTCCTTTAGAATTGATCTAGTTCTCTTAACAGTCCTATCCAGTGGTTGAAATAGCCCATGTCATTTGGGGGGGGGGGGTCTCTCACTGGCAAGGCCCGAATGGGCGAAGCTTTTGGGTCCGAAGATCCGCGGGCCTCCGGAGGTCCGCAGGTTGCCGGAGGCCCCCAGAAGCTGAGGGGTTTCTGAAAGGACTACATGTACTCTGAAATGAGTGTTTCAAGCATGTTTTATCTCAGAAAATTACTTTTGAAAACCCCATTTCTGGATTAGATCATGCACATTTAGTATTTGAGGGTTTTTTTTCAGGATCCCCCCTGGGTCTCTCTAAAAATATATTTGAGGGGGTCCTTATTGCATTTGGGGGGGTCAAAACCCCCTTGACCCCCCTTATTTCGACCACTGGTCCTATCGTAATATAAATTTCATACAGTGAAGGCAGAGCCAGTCCGATGATATTTTGTGCTTGACGGACAACAGAATTTGACTTAGCCAGATCTTTCTGTGTCAATTTGCCGAATTCAGGCCACTATTGCAGATGTCAGAATGATTTCAATTATTGCTCTATAAAAGTTTAGCAGGACTGCTTTGTTGACCCCAAACAATGTTAGTTAAAGCAGAAAATAGAGTTGCTGCCTGGCTTTCTTGAGTGTTTTCTTTGAGTTCATGGACTATGAGAAGTTGTCTGATATATAGGTGCCTAGAAGCTTGCAGGACTGCACTTGTTCCACATTCTTATCTTTGATAGTGACAGGATCTTTAGACAATTTTTGTTTCCGAAAGTCCACTATCATCTCCTACGTTCAAAAGCAAATTATTTTCGCCACACCATTTAACCACTGAGTCCACTTGTGCTCGATATGCTGACTCATCATTATTCCTAATACATCCTATGATGGTGATGCCGTCTGCATACTTGATGATCCTATTATCTTCATGGGTGGCCACACAATCGTAGGTGAATAGTTAATACAGTTTTGTTGACAGAGGACAACCTTATGGTGTGCCTGTATTCAGTAAAGCTGGAGCGGATAAAAAGAACTAACAAAGGTGCTTCAACTATAATCTTTAAAGGAGCATAGACTGGAAAAATACAAATGTGAGGTATAGTAACTGAGAATAACGAATGACAAAAAAGTAGAACTTGAAGATGTGATGAATCATAGATGCAAATACATTAACATATGTGACAACCTCGGGAAGACTCAGAAGTTAAAATGGTAGATGTTCTCCATCTCGATGCCCTATGAGATTAGGTGTGGCCACATACAATGTAGCACTAATTGACTTGAGGTTGATGAGGTGTGCAATAGTTCCATCAGCAGAACAGTCAAACAAACAAGATGGAACCGCATATACCTGGTCAGACAAGCTTTATGTGATATGAAGATCCACATGCAGCCACACTGATGTTACATTGTGAATGATTGTTAAGCATGCAATTTAAATCTGTGAATGGATTCAGCGACATCTTCAGTATAGAGAGGCAGATAGCTTTCCCCATCATGCTGAGTAGATTGAGCTGTTTGGCATCTCAGGTAACAAGGCTTCTGATATTCCTGAAGAGGCAGCTAACTGCTTTGTCTAGAAGTTAGAACCTTTGGTAACACAGAACTGATATATATATTCCATAGGAACAGTGAGAATCTCACTACAGGAACAGAAACACGATCATATTGAAGATGATACTGTTCTTTTTCATTTTTTGCCCCCAGATTCGGGGAAAATGGCAGTCTTGGGTCTGATGTGGTTGATTTAGAGGATGCTGAACAGGGTTAGTGGTACACTGGGGCTTCAGAGAAGGAATACCATCATTGAGTTGTCATTCCCTTTGTTCAAAATAAGTTGCTGAAATTAGTGTGCCACTGTATGTAAACTCAGAACAACCGCAGCTTTCTTCTATGGTGGCAAGATGGTGATAATTATATTGGACAAGGCAACTAGTAAACCTTAGTAAGGAAGCACAGAATAACCAGAAGTCCTTTGGCAAGACAATGATAAATCTGCTCACCGGCACGGCGCGGACCATGTACTTAACAGCAATCATACCAATCATTATAGTGATAACCTCTGCACATGTCCAGAGTGGGGTTTGAACCCTCATCCTCAAGTGTACAAGGCAGGCATGCTAACCATTGTACACTTTTTATAAAATACCAAATGGAGTTAAAGAAGCTGAAGTCTGACATACTGCTATTGAACCTCACTTTCACTTAGGGGTATAGGACTGGCTCCATGACAACGTCACATGACACAGCAACCATGCAGCCAAGTAACAGCCAAGTAATGTGCTCAGTGACTGCTCAGTGGAGACCTGGCAGTCAAGTGACTCAATTTCCATGAAGAAATAGTATAATGCAGAGTGTAATTTCGCATTATGCCTATGTAAACAGTTGTATAATATATATTTAAAATGTATCTTTTTTTGTTAGCTTATAAGTCATTCACAAAAATACAGAGTCCATATTAATCAAGCAAATATGGTAATCCAATGTCATTGCGTAATATCTCTTATACACTGTGTACCATTTGCTCTATGCGAAGCGACCCAGAAGGCTTGGGTTTGGCTTTAGTCAATGCTTTAGACAGTTTGACAGATGTTTTTTGTGCCTTAAGTGAAACTATATCTTTCAGGCAAATTCAATCAAATGTTAATATAGCCAGTATGCTAGATTATGTTCTCACGTATACAGTGCAAATTTATATATCAAAATATTTTTGTAGTCAAAGATTACGTGATTCTAATAAGAGGGACTTTGGAACAACTGGACTATTTTGTGGATTTTTTGACAAAATTGGGGACTTATACTATGTTTTAGACTGGAATATTCTCCAATGTGCTGCACTATGCTAGTATGGATATATTTGCAATGTATCATAAAGCTTGCTATGAAAAAAATCTGCTGAAACATAGTGTTTTAGTTTAGGTTTGGCTTAGAACTTACGGGTTTGGCTTTTTTGAACGCAGGTGTTGTAAGTATGTAGAGCTTTTCTGTTTATATTTCTTGGTTTGGTGTGTCAATATTAACTGACCTCTTTTGTTGCATTTAGCAATATACAAATGCAGAATAGCTAGATGCGGCCAACATTTTCAATCATGGATAGATGGACATGAAAGAGGAAAAGCCCATGGAAATGCAGCTGAACATCAGTGCATAGTTTGTTGACTAAAGTTTTTCATGAAGACTGCAAGTACAACAAAAATGTGCACAAAACGTAATTTGTCAGTTTTCTCCTGTACCTAAAAATGAAATCTTCATATACGGTACAGTCATCTCTTTTACCCTTACCAATTAACACAGTTTCCACCACATACCTTGGGATTTATGGTTTATTATAAAGTCAATGCTGTATCACTTCACAGTTGAAACATGTATTACTATATCACCAGATACCTTGGAAAAAGAGAGCACAATGACATGCTTTTAAAATTCCTGTGCCTTAATATCTGCACTAATACCATGCACTAAATAAATAAATTTAATAATGCCAATAAGCATTAAACATTACTAATCATTATCTTCAATTAAAACTAACTGCAATTTTACAGCTGCATGTCATTGCACAAGCGATAAGTATTACTAACTACAATATTTGGAATTAAGTGGTATTATCATATTTTATCAAAATTTTCAAGACACGCCTGCTGTAGTGTTGTCATTAGTTATCGAACAAATGTGAAAAAATCATTCAAAGATCACAATTGCATTAATCAAAGATCACAATTGCATTAATCACCATATAGTGACATGTACTCTTGAGAATATCATTCCTGGCAAGGCAGAAACAGAGAAGCATGACCCACAAGAACATCTGTGCGAAGTGTGTGGCTCCAAGTTTTCAAGCCAGCCCCTTCTGACATTTCATTCAAGAAGGCACTTAAAAAGGGGACAGGAGAAAGAACTGTTATTAATAGCATAACAAGTTCTGACAAATGTCAAGATATGCACTTAGAAAACGAAAAGCTTCACTTACAAGCATAAAACTTGGCCGCAAGTGGGTCTTCCAGCAGAACATTACCCAAAGTATACAAGCAAATCCACAAAAAAAATATTAAAACCAGTCAAATTCATGGCTCTGGCATTGCCTGGACCAGTTCCCCATCACAGACAACTAGATATGCCTTGTTCAGATTTGACAAAGCAGTCCATGTCAGACGACCCACAAGCATACGAGGGTTAAGAAAATGCTCACTTGAAGAATGGTAAAAAAATCCCACAGCAAATCTGCCAATTGGTAGTCCATAGCCATTAGAAGTATCCATCAGTTCCGTGGAAAGAAATTCCCTGAATTTTTCCTGACTTTTCCCTGATTAAAATATGAAATTCCCTGACCTTATTTCCACAAAATTCAACCGGTTTGGTATAATCAAAATAATATTTCCATCCTTGCCGAGGATCATTTCTTACCACTTATGACGTTTTAAGAAAAGTGCCCAAGCTATTTGTCCAACTCGGGCTAAAATATATACAATTAGTATAGTGGGTGCACCAGGGTGTCCCCCAGAGAATCGCATGCCCCCCCGGTGCCCCCCTCCCCGCTCGAGACTCCCCGAGTTAGCCACTGGTAACCTCCACCCTCTATGAACTGTGGGGAATTACCAATGGGTGGTGATGGAGAAGTTTTGAAATCCCTGCTCCCTGAAAGAAATTTTCAATAAATAAATCCCCTCTTATAAAATGGAAACCACATCATATCCAATTTACAATAATTTTCAAATGGCTAGGCAAAATTCATATTTTCAATTCCACGAGTTTCACACAAGCTCTTTGGCGTAAAAGTCCAAAAATATAAACATCATCAATGTGAAATATTTTCAGTTCTTTTGCGGCATCCAGAAAATTAGCAGCAACATCTGGAGGGAAGAATGCAACTTGGTCTCCGACACAGTATTTTGGGAAGTATTTTGCTCCATACTGTGACTTGTTTGTCTCCCATTGCTTCTTGGGTTGTTTATTGAAAGCGTCTACTTTATTAAATGTCTTTCCACAGGCAATTTGATTACTGAGCTGAAACCTGTCTTTCACGAATAATCCTATCATCTGAGGAACTCTGTATAAAACACTCAATCGATCATCATCAATTTTGATGAGCATTTTCAAAAATTTGCAACATTCCTTGATCCATTGAAATAGAAATAATCCTTTATATCCCAGATGTACGTAGGTATCTTCAATTGCTATCTGCAATATATCGTTGTTAGTGTCCATTTCATCTTTCAATATTCCCAACGCTTTTTCTGAACCATTCATCAACACATCCAAAGGAGCCGCACCAATAACGAAAACTGCCGCTGTATCATTGTTTTCAAAGCTTTTCTGGAATTCAATACGCAATTTTTCACGCTGTTTGAAGTTGAATATGCTGGAGTAAACGTACACCAAATACTTTGTGTGTGTATATTTTGCAGACGGTGGTTTCACCAAGTAACTTGGTACTTGGTAAGGTGCACCCTCCCAGTGCGGGACATCACAGTGCTGACGTAGTTCTTTCTGCTGATGCATTGTCTTTTCGAGTTTTCTGACTGGACAGTTTCCGAACCAGTACTTAAGAAGACAATAGTGGATTCCAAGAGATAAAGTAATCCAAAATACCAAGTAATAGTGATTCCTCAAAATCTTCATTGGCAGTAGGCACAGCTTGGATGATTTTGAAACAGTCATCCTCCCTTCATTTGCCTGTAATGAATTATTTCATCTCTGTATATGTCCATCAATAATTGAGAGTTAACCGTTTTAGAAGTAGAGGACCCCACCATAGACTCAGACTCAGACGTAATTTATTTCATACAACATTACATTAAAAAACAAACAAATATATAAAGAGAGAGGAGACCCTCCCAAAGCACTATGTGCCGCTACTGGAGGGCCACCTATACATCATAATTATTTTATACTTCTACCAAGCGCGTCCATGTGAGTCGTCAGGCATCCAGATCCAACATTGCCCTTCAGGTTAAATTAGTTTAAAAAAAAGTAAGTAATTCAAGTTTTTGAAGTTTTTGAACGGAATAAGATCTATATATATATATGGAATAGTATTGAATACTAACTCAGTACAGATATGTTCCTAGGAGGTATAAAGGTGCACTTCTTATGTTCTGTTGCAAATATAGCAGTCTTGAATATCACAGTCACATGAATAATTACTTATCTTATTTTTGGTATAATGAGCAGCACTTGAAACCATCAAGTGAATGAGTATATATTTTGTCTTTAATAGAACGATCTGAAATACTGTTAAAGAAATGTGAAATTTTGTATCTGATGGATTGTTTTGCAAATTCATGACTAATTGTAGGTAAATGAAAACTATTTTGATTTCTGACATAATGATCATGAATATTCTGTGTTTTTATAAATATACCTGAATGAAAGTATCCCGGCAACATTCCGTTCTCCAGCTTGAAGCAAAACTTAAAAGCATGCAGTGCACATATGTCATGACATTTTAGTATATTTAATTTTTTTAATAAAGGACTTGTATGGGCATTATATCTGCTACATGTAATAATTCGGATAGTCTTCTTTTGAAGTGTGAACAGTTTCTGACATTTTTTCTCCCATAATAGTGAACCATAATTTAGATGAGGAAGTATAAGTGAATTATATAAAGTCAAGAGAATGTTTTTCGGGAGGAAATGCTTCAATTTGTTCAGTATACCATTAACTTTGGAAATCTTCTTGGAAATAATATTGATATGATAATGCCATTTTAGATTAGAATCAAGATGTATTCCCAAGAAGTTAAAATGAGAGACAAACTCAATTTGGTGATCATCAATATATAATTTTGGGTAATGAACTGTCTTTTGAGGTGAATGGAATAACATATACTTAGTTTTCTGGCAGTTAAGAGACAATTTATTGACTTTCATCCAATTACTTATTTGTTTTAGTTCAAAATTAATGTTGTCATCTACTGTAACACCAAAAGAATTCAAAGATGCACAAAGAGACGTATCATCTGCATAGATTATAGGTTTGAATTTGTCACATACAACAGCTAGGTCATTAATATAAATAATAAAGAGCAGTGGGCCAAGTATTGATCCTTGCGGGACCCCTGTAGAGATCAACATGGATTCCGAAGATGTCTCATTGTACTGAACATACTGATGTCTATTTCGCAAATAACTTTTTAACAGGTTTAGAGAATTGTCTTGGAAGCCATAGTAATGTAATTTATGAAGTAAAATTTTGTGATCTATTGTGTCAAAAGCTTTGGATAAATCTAGAAATATTGTTAAGGGAGTGTGGTCTTTGTCCATTTCTGTCAATACTTGGTCTATTAATTCTAAAGCGGCAAATTCAGTAGAATGATGACTCCGAAATCCATGTTGACTCATGTAAAGCAATTTGTTGTTGCTGAAATGCTTAAAAATTTGTTTATGCATTATTTTTTCAAATACTTTGGACATGCTAGGAAGAATGGAAACCGGTCTATAATTACTGAAGTTTTTATTGTCATCTTTTTTATATAGTGGAATTATTTTAGCCATTTTCATTGAATCAGGAAACTTTCCCTCTGAAATTGACATGTTTATTATGCTCCTCAATATATCTGCAACCTTGTGTTTGATATACTTTAAAATTTTGTTGGACAGACGATCATGGCCGAAACTTGTCTTAGTTTTCAAAGAATCTATGGTTTTTATTATATCTATTGTCTCAACATGTTCAAATTGGAAGGTATTTAAGGATGGTGTCTTTAAGTATCTTTTGAAGTCACTGTTTTCGGGTTGCTCTATTTCCAGTGCTAATTTTGGTCCTATGTTTACGAAGAAAGTATTGAAACCATTAGCTATTTCTTCATGATCGTATAACTTAGTATTATTGTTCATAAAATATTCTGGGAAATCAGTTTTAGGCTTGGATTTGTTAATAATTTCCTTGATTGTTGACCATGTATTTTTGATGTCATGCTTAAACTTTGAGAAACAATTGTTATAGTGGATTCGCTTGGCTTGTCTTATACCTTGCTTTAGTATCCTATTATATGTTTGTAAGTTAAGTTTAATGGACTGATAAGAGGGGTGCTGACTATCTATAGATTTCAATTTCTTATACAATTTGTCTCTGTATTTGATAGAATGCATGATTCCTGTTGTGATCCAAGGACATTTTCTATGCTTATATTTATCAAACTTACATAATTTCATTGGTAAAAATTTATCCATTGCTTCCGTAATTGTATTTTGCAAATTATCATACTTCTCATTAACATCAAAGTTAGAGTCAAAATGGACATTTAACTTTTCAGCTAAGTAAGTCTTAAAATCCATCATAGACTGAGGTTTGTTATTGGAAATCTTTACATACCTTACATTCTTGGTTTTTCCACACAAGTAATCTAATGTAACAAAATAAGGCAAATGGTCAGAAATGTTTTGGAGTAGAATACCTGCTGTTGTATGTGAGAAATTGTCAGATATTTTAATGAGAAAATTATCAATTAAAGTCCCAGTCATTTCTGTTAACCGTGTTGGATAAGAAATCTTGGGAATATAACTATTTGAAATCAAGTTATCTAGATATCCATTGATACTGTTATTATTTCTGAATTTTAATAAATCAATGTTGAAGTCACCTGTGATAACAACATGTTTGAAGTTTTTCAAGCAACTGAACAAATGACTCATTTCCTCCGTGAAAGCATTAAGTACATCTGCGTTTGAGCTAGGAGGTCTATAAATATTTCCTATTATCAATTGCTTTTTAAAGGAACCTTTCAATTTCACAGAAATAAATAAGGAATCAAAATTATCAGACTCCTCTAACTCTAAGATGTCATAGTCATAATCGCTATGTAAATATATTGCTACACCACCATGTGCACTACATGCTTTACCCTTTGAAATGAGATTATATCCATCAAGCTGGAGAAGGGAAGTGTCCGAGTCACAGTTCAACCAAGTCTCCTGTAAGCAAAAAGCACTGATATTGACATTTGAATTGTTATACATTTCATAATATGACCTTAACTGTGAATATTTTGCATTGAGAGACTGTGTATTTAAGCTGATTAAAGTAAAGGAATCTTTCTTTTTGTCCAGTAATTTAAGAAAGTCTTCATTTTCATAGTAGGGGGAGTTACTAAATAGTGTAGGAGAATCACACTCATCTAAAAGAACACTTTCAGTATTTTCATCAATCAGATGACACAAAGAAAGGTGATCACATTCCGTTGCAAAAAGTTCATTTATAGAGCTAGCCATTTTTAACAGTTATCAAACGATGTAAATAGAGAAAAGGCAGTCGGATGCTGGAATCCTGGTCACACACATGGGCGCACTTGGTAGTCAGCAAGACACAAATAAAATCAAGAAACCACAGGCACGTCTGAAAATATATGTAAACTAAAATTAAGTTTTTTACAAACAAAACACATAAATAAGTAATCATAATGTTAAAAAAAAAAGAAGAATTTCTCAGGGCAGGGACAACCAACGTTTATGTGACAAAAAATTCCTACAAAGAAGTGTTTCCTTATTAATTGATCAGTGTTGCATACCAATTTCAAATAATATAAACATGTTCAGTGAAAACAAAGAAATTTACAAACACAGATGATTACTCAAAGTTCTTAACAGTTTCTCACAATCCTACTTGTATAACTGTTTTTCAAACACACAGCAAACAAACAATTATGTTATCGTAATCTGTCAACCAAATTTAAAGTTATGCGATTCAAATATCAACCAAACAATTATGTTATTATAATCTGTCAACAAAATTTAAAGTCATGTAATATCAACCAGTGTTAATAAAACAAATATAATTGCATTTATAATTAGAATTAACTAAAAAATATAAATATTATCAGTATATAAATGTACACACATCATTGCAAAGTCTCAGGCACCATTTAATTTTATATTTAACATCTTCAATCAATCCTTTATATTTGAATAATGTATGAAAAAGTTCTGCTTTTGCTATACTATAATGTATAACATATTCACAGGGATATCATTTCGAGGTTAAGGGACAATTTGTTCAACTTGTGAAATATTCAAAACTTACATTTCTATCCAGAACAGTTTAACATTTATTATATGCATCAATTTTTTTATCGCCTCATTTTCCCATTTCCTATTAAAACAAAATTCTAAAAAAATATGACTTTGGCAGAACAGTTAATTAAAAATCATTATCGCAAAGTAATATTGTCTGATGTGTATTATTATACAAGACACACTTATCATCAACTCAACAAAAAACTGAAGATAGTGGACTTTAACAAATCCCATTAATTTATAACAGGCACAACAAACTAATCATAACAAAAACAGTTACAAACAAACGGTGTATCAACGAATCTGTGAAGTTGGAACTTATTTGTTAGTCAGTCAAATCCAATATATAAACACATCGTTGGTCAAAAAGCAACAGCCAAACAACACTGTCACACTGATATTTATGCTTTGAGAAACAATTCATTATCAGCTGTCTTTCTATCACTTTTACAATATTAGTAGAGGACCCCACCATAGATCCCGTGACCACTTGAGTGGGAGCAATTTTTGAATGTTGATCCAAGTTTATGAGGTCAAAACAAAAAATTTTGGCCGGGGCGCCCCTCCAGAAAGTGCGGGCTAACTCCACCAGGCGGCCATTTTCAAAATGGCCGCCGATAATCAAAATTTTGTTATATCTCGGCTTCTAATTAGTCTAGGATGATAATCTTTGGGTCAAAATACATGTTTTTGGGGCCAAGATATTCAATTGTCACCATTAGAATTGTCTATGACCACCACCAGGGGGCGGAATAAGAAAATGTATGAGAAAAATAGCTAAAATACAATATATTCAGGCCGAAACCTAACAAACACATGCAGAATCTGTAGAAGTGAGCAAATGGAAGTTAAATTATAATCTTTTCATACATCTCAAAATTACATAGTGCAAAGGAGTCATATTATCTCTCATCAGCAGGAAAAGTACGAACCCTGTGAGTTTGCGAGCTCATAAAAAATTCTTAAAACAAACTGAAACATGTTGTCATAAGTATGTGTTATTATCAACTGAACACTAAAAAATCATTGCCAGAGTCCTCATTTCTGTCATCTGTGCAACTATCTTCAGACTATCTACTCTCTATAATTTCCACCTGTGCAATAGTGTCACTGAGAGTGCAGGCTTGGAATAATGAATAGAAGTGCATTCGTCCTTCGAGGCATCATCAATATCCCAAATCAAAGGGATTAAGGTCTGATTTGTCAATGTTGAAGTAAAGGGGGGTCAAGAAATTTCCATACAGAACATAAAAATCATGCAAATCCTAGGCCATGGTGTGGTTGCCATGGACTTTTGTCTGAGGTTCTTCTATTAGAGAGCGATTGTCTGACTGATTTTGTCTCCATATTTGTATTGGATAGTTGAGAGAGTCATGTCATCTGGCATCCCTTTCTTGGCTGGAGGCCTAGGATGTGGCTACTTGGTACAATGGTTAGCATGACTGCCTTGTACACTTGAGGATGTGGGTTCAAAATGTCCCGAGGTTATCACTGCAATGATTGGTATGATTGCCGTTCAGTATGGTGAGCACCGGTGAACAGATTTATCTGGAATGGGCACTATATAAAATCATACTATATTAGTATTACTATATTATTGTCTTGAAAGGAATTCTGGTTATTCTGTGCTTCCTTGCTAGTTGCCTTGTCCAATATCACCATCTTGCCACCATTGAAGAAAGCTGCAGTTGTTCCGCAGACAGAGTTTACATACAGTGGCACACTAATTTCAGCAACTTATTTTGAACAAAGGGAATGAAAGCTCAACGATGGTATTCCTTCTCCGAAGTCCCAGTGTACCACGGGCCTTATCAGCCACATATGCATTGACATTTTCATGACTTCAGCTTCCTCTTAACCAACCACATCAGACCCATGACTGCCATTTTCTTCGAATCTGCAAGCAAGTGAAAAAGAGCAGAATAAGCTCCAATATGGTTGCCTTTGTGATCAGCCACTTCTGCTCCTGTAGTGATTCTCACAGCTAGATCCTATGAAATATATCAGTTCTATGTTACCAAAGGTTCGTGACGAAGTAGTTAATTACCTCTTCAGTAATTCTGAAGCCTGCCCTAGTTATTTAAGTTCTCAAACGGCTCAATCTACCCAGCAGGATTGGGAAAGCTATCTGCTGCTCCACTGAAGATGTTTCTGAATCCATTCACAGATTTATTCATCTGTTACCTCCTGTAGGCATCTTTATGGATATCCGAGTCATACTGTTTATTCATCATGACTAGTAAGGCTTCAGACCAATGATATCTTAGAATATTTAAGTGCATAATCACAGTCAAAGCCAGTGGAGCCCGATTGGCTGCAGAAAGGCATAAAGATTTAAGTGTGCTCCATTTGCTTCACCAACTAAGGACAGTCTTGTGAAGATTTTGAATCAGCAAACAATGATGGCAGGCATTTTTACTGCTCTGCAAAGATCATCCTCTTCCTACAAATCATTTCATGTGAGCGTAAAATGAACTCACTAAGGCACTCCAACTATAATCTGTCCTCTAAACTTTCTAAAGGAGCACAGACTGGATAAAAATAAAATGTGAGGTATAGTAACTGAGAATAAAGAAAGACAAAAAAGTAGAACTTGAAGATGTCATGAATCACAGATGCGAATACATTACAAGTGACAACCAAGGAAGACTCAGAATTCCACAATGGTATATGTTCTCCATCTCGATGCCCTATGAGATTAGGCGTGGCCACATAGCACTAATTGACTTGAGGTTGATGAGGCATACAGCTGTTCCATCAGCAGAACAGGCATACAAACAAGATGGAACCGCATATACCTGAATGGTCAGACAAGCTTTATGTGATATGAAGATCCACATGCAGCCACACTGATCAGACATTATGAATAATTGGTGTGGATACATTTGAAATCTGTGAATGGGTTCAGAGACATCTTCCGTATAGAGGAGCAGATTGCTTTCCCCATTGTGCTGAGTAGACTGAGCTGTTTTGCACCTTAAGTAACAAAGCTTCTAATGTTTCTGAAGAGGCAGTTAACTGCTTTGTCTAGCACCTTTGGCAACACAGAACTGAAATATTCCATAGGAACAGTGAGAATCTCCCTACAGGAGCAAAATGTAGCCATATTGAAGATGACACTGCTCCTTTTCAATTTTTGCTCACAGATTCGGGGAAAATGGCAGTCTTAGGTTTGATATGGTTGATTCAGAGGACGGCAATCATACCAATCATTATAGTGATAACCTCTGGACATGGCAGGCATGCCAACCATTGTACATCCTAGGCCTCCAGCCAAGAAAGGGATGCCAGATGACATGACTCTCTTCACTATCCAATACAAGTACAGAGACAAAATCAGTCAGACAATCGCTCTCTAATAGAAGAACCTCAGACAAAAGTCCATAGCAATAACCACACAGCCTAGGATTTGCATGAATTTTATGTTCTGTATGGAAATTTCTTGATCCCCCTTTACTTCAACATTGACAAACCAGACCTTAATCCCTTTTATTTCGGAAATTGATGATGCCTTGAAGGAAGAATGCACTTCTATTCGTTATTCCAAGCCTGCACTGACAGAGAATCTCAGTGACACTATGGCACAGGTGGAAATTATAGAGTGTAGATAGTCTGAAGATAGTTGCACAGATGACAGAAATGAGGACTCTGGCAATGATTTTTTAGTGTTCAGTTGATAATAACACATACTTACAACAACATGTTTCAGTTTTTTAAATGTATTTTCGGCCATTTTTATGAGCTCATAAACTCACAGGGTTCGTACTTTCCCTGCTGATGAGTGACAATATAATTCCTTTGCACTATGTAATTTTGAGAGGTATGAAAAGATTATCATTTAGCTGTCATTTGCTCACTTTTACAGATTCTGCATGTGTGTGTTATGTTTCGGCCCGAATATATATTGTTTTTTAGCTATTTTTCTCATAAATGTTCTTATTCTGCCCCCTGGTGATGGTCATAGACAATTCTAATGGTGACCATTGAATTTCTCGGCCCCAAAAACATATATTTGGACCCAAAGATTATCATCCTAGACCAATTGGAAGCCGAGATATAACAAAATTTTGATTATCGGCGGCCATTTTGAAAATGGCCGCCTGGTGGAGTTAGCCCGCACTTTCTGGAGGGGCGCCCCGGCCAAAATTTTTTGTTTTGACCTCATAAACTTGGATCAACATTCAAAAATTGCTCCCACTCAAGTGGTCACGGGATCTATGGTGGGGTCCTCTACTATATTGTAAGTTTTGCTATAAACAATAAGTTAGCAAAAATGAAATATTTTTTACTCTACACAAAAAAAGCACATTTTTACATTTTAACAAAAGTGCATGTTTTATACATTTTAATTCATTATCAGCTGTCTTTCCACCAATTTTACAAAATTGTATGATTTGCTATAAACAATAAGTTAGCAAAAATGAAATATTTTTTGCTCTAGACAAAAAAACGCACATTTTTACATTTTAACAAAATTGCATGTTTAAAACATTTTACAAAAAATGAAGTAGTTTACTAATAATAATTGCATGTTGTTTTTACTCCTTTACAATTTAAATACTTCATAAAATTTAAATAGATTTAATTTCTGTTTAGATGGAAGAACTACAAATATCACTTTACATTTTTGCCATTTTTAAATTAGATGCTTTTGCATATTTACATTATAGAGAACATGTAGTAAGTAGTTTATGTCTTCAATTTTACATGTCTTTTTTCTATGCTTTCAAATGACTCAGCCTTGCTCGAACAGCCATGAGTATATCTCCAAGGGCATTTTTGCCTAACCAAGGATTAGCGATTGACTGATCTGTTATTTCACTGAGGGGTAAACCAATTCCCCAATACTTGTCTCTTGAGGCTTCCACTAAGGTTGTTTTGTCAGTTTTAGAGCCCGTGACCATTCGAGTGGGAGCAATTTTTGAATGTTGATCCAAGTTTTTGAGGTAAAAATAAAAAATTTTGGCCGGGGCTCCCCTCCAGAAAATGCGGGATAACTCCACGAGGCGGTCATTTTGAAAATGGCTTCCAATAATCCAAATTTCGTTATATCTCGGCTTCTAATTGGCCTACAATGATAATCTTTGGGTAAAAATATATGTTTTTGGGTCTAGAAATTGAATGGTCACCATTAGAATTGTCTATGACCACCACCAGGGGGCAGAATAAGAAAATTTATGACAAAAAAGCTGAAATACAGTATATTCGGGCAGACACCTAACACATGCATAATAGGGTGTCCCAAAAAAAACAATGTCCTAATTTTTGATGGGACACCCCCCCCCCCCATTTTGTGATATAACCTACAAAAAGATCCCCGTCGGATTTTTTCAGCTCTTTTGACGAAATTTTTCACATACATTTTTTGGCTGAGAATGCAGACATTTTCATGAACAAAAATAGCTTTAAAAGTTATATATTTTCATCCTGCCATGTAGAGCAGATTGAGAGTAAAAACAGCTGGCAGTGAAATGAAATATTTAAATATTTGTTTTTAGGTTTAATCACTCTAAAACAATATCGTATAATATAAGTGTCAGCTGAAGTGCTGATAGGAGTTGTATAATTATGGTAGACCATTGATGTTGGTATTCAAATTGAAGGTCTTTTTGAGACTTTTCCAACTTAGAATGTTGTATGATACAATTGACAAGGTTATAGAGAACCGCGTATGGAGAAAATTGTATAAAATGAGCTAAAACGACTAAACTTCAAGGCTCTTGAGGCACCAGTTAATCATGTTCAAATGCTTTAATGTTTTGCATAGGTCCTTTTTATAGGTTATATCACAAAATGAGGGGGTGTCCCATCAAAAATTAGGACATTGTTGTTTTTTTTGGACACCCTAATGCATAATCTGTAAAAGTGAGCAAATGACAGTTAAATTATTATTCATGCCTCCAAAAATTAACAGTGCAAAGGAATCATATTGTCACTCATCAGCAGGAAAAGTACCAACCGCGTGAGTTTGTGAGCTCATAAAAATGTGCAAAATACATAAAACAAACTGAAATATGTCGTTGCGACTATGTGTAATTATCAACTGAACACTTAGTAATCATTGTCAGAGTCCTCATTTCTGTCATCTGTGCAGCTACAGTCAACACAGAAATTATTTGCACGCTTTGATTTTTCATCATATTTCACAGAAAAATGGTAGTATGATAAAAAGAACTGCCCTATGTTTTAGAGTAGTGTTAGTAGGTTAGGTTCCCATGCATTTCATTTTTTACCAAAATTCATTATCTTGGAAAATGTGAAAAAACTGAATTTTGAAAACCAAAAAATATTTGCACGCGTCAGCCAACTGCCAGAAACTTAATTTTTAATGATGATACTCAATTTTTTCTTTGGAACTACTGTTGTTTACGGTATATTTAGCTCATTTACATCAATCAGACATTATTTAGGGTTCGCAGGTGGGATTACAGGTGTTACTCAAGGAGTACACCCATTCCCATGTTTTTCGCCTACATTTAGGCATGAAAATTACTTAAAAATAGCCATTGTCATGAAATTGGTCTGCGAAGTACTTTAAAACAGTCAAATTGTGAGAAATAGATAAACTGTGCAGGTTTTTGTGAAGAACTATGTTCAATATCTCATCAGGAAATGTCCAAAAGAAAAGGTTCTTGGTGATTTTGTGCTGAGAAACAACTAATGATTTGCCTCTGATGAGTTATTTAACCACTGGCTTGTCAATAGTTGCTAATAAAGAATATTTAGAGATGTTTTTATTAATATTTGCTTACAAATTAGGTTATTACTCGATTTTACCATATATTTAAGTGTAGCATATTCAATGCATTGTCATGCATCGATCATTAAGATCCACCAAAGCTTGTCTATACAATAATTATGGCCTAGATTATTATGACAGTGAATAGTTTTCATTGTTCAAAGCTTATTTTTACGAGGGAAACCCATTATTGTGAAATTTTCACTCACTGAGGTCCTCCTTGGGGGTACCCTATGGAGCAACACTTGTTGTAGGCTGCATAATGGTAATGATATAGTGCAAAATTCGAAAACAATTTGTCTTAATTATCTCAGCTGACTTTCTCCAAAATTATTACAACCTATTGTTCACAGCTCACAGTCAAAATAGTCCCCAGGGGCAAAATTGAGTCCTGTAATTAAGATTTTTTCAGTTTGATTCTACTCGTATTACTGTTTTCCAGCATTTTGTGGTTGCATGTAGAACACAATTACCTACCAATACCTGCCAAATTACTTTTTTAGACAAATAGACCCAATTATGGAGTTTACTAATCAGTCTCATGTGAGTTGCTTGTTTCTAGCCATATTTCTTTAGCCATACATAGACAAAAAAGCATGGGATTGAGTGCTTTCCCTTGGTAACACCTGCAATCCCACCTGTGAACCCCAAATAATGTCTGATTGATGTAAATGAGCTAAATATACCATAAACAACAGTAGTTTCAAAGAAAAAATTGAGTATCATCATTAAAAATTCAGTTTCTGGCAGTTGGCTGAAGCGTGCAAATATTTTTTGGTTTTCAAAATTCAGTTTTTTCACATTTTCCAAGAAAATGAATTTTGGTAAAAAATGAAATGCATGGGAACCTAACCTACTAACACTACTCTACATGTAAAACATAGGGCAGTTCTTTTTATCATACTACCATTTTTCTGTGAAATATGATGAAAAATCAAAGCGTGCAAATAATTTCTGTGTTGACTGTATCTTCAGGCTATCTACACTCTATCATATCCACCTGTACAATAGTGTCATTGAGATTTTATGACTGTGCAGGCTTGGAATAACGAATAGAATTGCATTCTTCAATTTCCCAGGTAAAAGGGACTAAGGTCTGGTTTGTCAATGTTGAAGTAAAGTACCGTTTGCTCTATGCGAAGCGACCAAGTTAAGACTTGGTTTGGCTTTAGTCAACGCTTTAGACCGTCTGACAGTTGTTTTTGTGCCTTAAGTGAAACTACATCTTTCAGGCAAATTCAATCAAATGTTAATATAGCCAGTATGCTAGATTATGTTCTCACGTATACAGTGCAAATTTTTATATATCAAAATATTTTTTGTAGTCAAAGATTACTTGATTCTAATAAGAGGGACTTTGGAACAACTAGACTATTTTGTGGATTTTTTGATAAAATTGGGTACTTATACTATGTTTGAGACTGAAATATTCTCCAATGTGCTGCACTGTGCTAGTATGGATATATTTGCAATGTATCATAAAGCTTGCTTTGAAAAAAATCTGCTGAAACATAGTGTTTTAGTTCAGGTTTGGCTTAGAACTTACGGGTTTGGCTTTTTTGAACGCAGGTGTTGTAAGTATGTAGAGCTTTTTTGTTTATATTTTTTTGGTTTGGCGCGTCAATATTAACTGATCTCTTTTGTTGCATTAGCAATATACAAATGCAGAATAGTTAGATGCGGCCAACGTTTTCAATCATGGATAGATGGACATGAAAGAGGAAAAGCCCATGGAAATGCAGCTGAACATCATTGCATAGTTTGTTGACTAAAATTTTTCATGAAGACTGCAAGTACAACAAAAATGTGCAAAAAAAATAATTTGTCAGTTTTCTCCTGTACCTAAAAATAAAATCTTCATATATGGTACAGTCATCTCTTTTACCCTTACCAATTAACACAGTTTCCACCACATACCTTGGGATTTATGGTTTATCATGTAGCTACGAGCATTTTTGGGTTAAAGTCGGGAACCCATCTTTTTAGCATATTTCAGGTATGCTGAATCCAAAAAAACTGGTTCCCAAGCAATATTCCGGGTCCTTCACCTCCTAATTTGCATAACAAAATGGCTGCCCAATTAGCTATTTTTGATCGTTTCAAAACCATGGGAGGCAGTTCAGGAAGTCGAAGGAAAATCTGGCCTGAAAGAACTCCCGAAGGAATGGACCTTGAAGGGCAAAGGCCAAATGGGCCATTTCACTGCCATTATTCTCCATTTCGACTTTATTTAATATTCTAATGCTACGTTTAATGTACAATTTTTAAACCATTGTCTATTTGAGAGTTGAGAAACGGAGGGCCCTCAGAGGCCCCCATTGCAGCTTTGTGTAGCTACATGTACAAGGGTTAAATGAATTTTAAAACTGTCATTCCAATAAAAATGATTCTATGTGCGTTTTTAACCAAGTCAGGCTAGTTTTTATTCAAGAAGTCAGAAAGATGCACCTGATCTTGGATTGATCATTCTCTTTCGTGCCATGTGTTCACATTCTGGGTTATTCCATGTCAAATCAGGCAAATTTTCAGAAAGTCCCTGCTCGACCATCTCAGATCTTCTTGAAACTCCAGTTAGTTATTGACCTCATATCCAAATGAGTATTTCCAAAATAACGACTTCCACAACATTGCTTCAGCATCTCTTTTGCTAGTGGGTCATTCCATGTCAAATCACCCAGGGCTCTCCAGGTGCCCCCCTCAGAAAAATTTGAAAAAATTCAGTTGTTCATTAACCAGATATATATATGCAAATTTGCAAAATTGTAGGTCTGTGACTCAAAAACTCACCAAGATAGGAGCCCTTGAAATGTAAGGCTATTTTTCAATATTTTCGAAAATGTGTTTTCGGCCAACTTCAGAGATATAACTCCCCAAATAACAATATTTACCATATTTTTTATCTTGTCTCACTAGGACAACTTCATACCAAATATTTCATTTTTGGCATCAAAACTTGTGTTTCTGGCCTAGATGTGTTTCTACAGGGGCTCAAAAATGGACGAAAAAGCAAAATCACCAAAAAGGTGCAAACACTTATTTGCCAATTCAGAGAAAATTGTTAGTGATTCAACCACTTAATTTTTTTTCTGGCTTTAACAGGACAAAATAAGTACTTCCAATTTATCATATGAGTTTCACCTCTCAAATTGTTACTGTGAGGTAATTTTGAAAACTAACAATATTTGAATTTTTACAAAAATACCTGGGTGAGTCAGATCCCGGAACTGGAACTTTGTGAATACAACCTCAAGATATTTATAAATCTATGGTGTAAGTTTAAAAATTTTGGTTAACTGTCAGCCAGATCCTTTTGAGGTTTGAATAACAGGCATTTTTGTAAATATTAGATCCTTCTGATTGGTTTATTGTCTGTTACAACAGTGAAATGTCGGCCATACACATACAGTCAACAAAGAAATTATTTGCACGCTTTGATTTTTCATCATATTTCGCAGAAAAATGTTAGTATGATAAAAAGAACTGCCCTATGTTTTAGAGCAGTGTTAGTAGGTTAGGTTCCCATGCATTTCATTTTTTACCAAAATTCATTTTCTTGGAAAATGTGAAAAAACTGAATTTGAAAACCAAAAAATATTTGCACGCTTCAGCCAACTGCCAGAAACTGAATTTTTAATGATGATACTCAATTTTTTCTTTGGAACTGCTGTTGTTTATGGTATATTTGGCTCATTTACATCAATCAGACATTATTTGGGGCTCACAGGTGGGATAGACAGGTGTTACTCAAGGAGTACACCCATTCCCATGTTTTTCTCATACATTAAAGTATAAAAATTACTTAAAAATAGCAATTGTCATGAAATTGGTCTGTGAAGTCCTTTAAAATAGTCAAATTGTGAGAAAAAAATAAACTATGCAGGTTTTTGTGAAGAACTATGTTCAATATCTCATCAGGAAATGTAAAAAAAAAGGCTCTTGGTGATTTTGTGCTGAGATACAACTGATGATTTGCCTCTGACGAGTTATTTAACCACTGGCTTATCAATAGTTGTTAAGAAAGAATATTTAGAGTTGTTTTTATTAATATTTGCTCACAAATTAGGTTATTTTTCGATTTTAGCATATATGTAAGTGTAGCATATTCAATGCATTGTCATGCATCATTTATTAAGATTCACTCAAGCTGAATAAGCTCTCACTTGCATCCTTGAATGTTAATGGTTTAAAAGACGACACCAAAAGAAAGGCAATATTTACTAGATTAAGGTCATTAAACTATGACATTATATTTTTGCAAGAAACGCACTGTCATTTTCGACGAGACCAGAAGAGATGGTCACTTGAGTGGGATGGACAATCAATTTGGAGCCTTGGTTCTAATCGAAGCAAAGGTGTTACTGTGTTGTTCAACAGAAATTGTGTTTTTAACTTTGAAAATGTAGTTATTGATTCAAATGGTAGATGTGTTATATTTGATTTAATAATCACAGATGTCAAATACAGACTGATAAATTTATATGCTCCTAATATTCCTTATGAGCGTATTTCTTTCTATGATACCATTCAAACCTTTATTGTGAATGATTATGAAACTATTATGTCTGGTGATTTTAATTGTACTTTAGATTCGAATTTGGACAGGTTGAATTGTGTAGGCTCTGCTGATATTGGGCATATAGATTTGAAGAAAATCATTAATAGCTTTGACTTAGAAGATGTTTTAAGACGCAGAAACCCAGAAAAACTAGCCTATTCTTGGACTAGAGGTAATAAAGCCTCTAGAATTGATTATTGGTTAATTTCTCGTTCGTTAGACAACCAAGTTGATTATGTAGGTTATAGGTCATGTCCTTTATCTGATCACCAATTAGTTGAGCTCAAGTTTCGTATTACTGAAACTAAGCATGGCAAAGGGGTATGGAAAATGAATATAAATACTATAAAATCAGGTTTGTTCCAAAAAAGTTTTATAGGTTTATGGAAATTTTGGAAGAGCAAAAAATCGGATTATTATAATCTCACAATCTGGTGGGATTTGGTGAAAAAGAAAATAAAGGAGCTGGCAATTGAGGTGGGCAGTCAAATGAGTAAAAACAGAAAGGAGGAAGTGAGTAAGCTGGAAAAATTTATCGAAAGTCATCAGCACAAGGTTACTGATTTGAACAGTAAGCGTATGATTGAGGAAGCAAATAGAAATCTTAGAACAATTTTAGAGCAAAAAGGTGAAGGGGCACGAGTCAGGTCTAGGATTAGGTGGCATGAAGAAGGAGAGAAGTCTTCAAAATACTTTTATAATTTGGAGAAAAGAAATGCTAAAGACAAGTCATGGGATGAAATAAAGGACGCTGATGGTAACACCAGGATAGGTATAAACGACATTTTAGACACACAAGTAAAATTTTATACTGATTTATACACAAGTGGAAAAATCGAAAAGGAACAAAAGGAAAAGTTTCTTGATTCGTTAGACGTTACATTGAATGAAAAGGATAAAAATATGTTAGATGAGTCTATTACTTTAGCAGAACTTGCAAAGGCATTGAGAAAGATGAAAAATGATAAATCCCCAGGACCTGATGGAATTATAGTCGAATTTTATAAGATGTATTGGAAGGACATAGGCCAGGACTTGTATGAAGTGTTAATAGACAGTTTTAACGAAAAAGAACTACCCAGATCCAAATATTTAGCTCTGATAAGACTGCTCTTTAACAAGGGGCAACGTCAAGACTTAAAAAATTGGAGACCTATTTCTCTTTTAAATACAGATTTAAAGATTCTTTCAAAAACATTGGCAGAACGATTAAAAATTGTATTGCCATCGCTTATTTCAAGGGACCAAAAAGGCTGTATTCAAGGAAGATTCATAGGAGAAAACATTAGTTTAGTTAGAGATGTAGTAGAAGCCTGTGATGAAGATCAGATAGTGTTGTTAATAGATCAGCAGAAAGCATTTGATCGTGTAGAATTTGAGTGGCTCTTTGATGTTTTGAGAAAGTTTGACTTCGGAGAAAAATTTATACTTTGGTTACAAATAATGTACAAGCATATGCAAAGCTGTATTTTGACAAATGGTTATATGTCTAAAACTTTTTTGATAAATAGAGGTATTCGTCAAGGTGATTCCCTTTCGGCTCTTTTATATATCCTTCAAAGTGAACCCCTATCAGCATTTTTAAGAAAAACGGATAGAATTAAAGGAATTAATATTGAAGGTTATGAAAAATTTTCAGAAATTCGAAATAAACATTATGTTGATGACACTTTTGTATGTTTGAAAGATACAACTATGACTGATGAGTGCTTGAATATATTTGACGAATTTGGATTTGCCTCGGGCTCTAGACTTAATCGAGAAAAAACAATTGACTTGGTAATGAAGGAATATACTATTACACATAACAACATAAAGAGTAATATTTGTCTTACTTTAGGCCCTGCCAAAGTGCTGGGAGTGCCAATAGGAAAGAATATGGATCATAATATATGGGACACTATTATAGAAAAAATATTGAAAAAGCTTGCTATGTGGAAACAAAGAAACCTGTCTATGACTGGAAAAGTCTTAATAATGAAGAGCTTAGGAATTTCACAACTGCTGTTCTATAGCGATTATTTGACCATTGGTGAGAAGGATATATAATAAATTGGAAGAAATTTTATATGACTTTCTATGGGATGGAAAAAAGAGTCGAATTAAAAAAGAAGTGTGCGTGTTGCCTAGAGATATGGGAGGGATTGGTATGATTGATTTAAGGATAGCCCTAAAAGTTCAAAAGATAAAATGGATTAGAAGAATTTTGCAGGCAGAAGATAATGTTGAATGGACTGTTATTCCTCTAAAAAATGTCAAATGCCTAGATAAAAAATTTGCTGCAAATTTCTTCAACCTCCGTGTCAATGATTCCCGTTCTGCTATGCAAAATGTCAACATATCTGAATTTTATCACTTGTGTATAGACGCTTTTCAAGAATTGTGTCGAAAATGTAAAGTTGAAACAAATCAGGAAATAATTTGGTGTAATAACAGTATAAAGTTTAACGGTAAACCTCTGGAATTTGCTCACTGGGAAAAGAGCGATATCTTATACATTAAAGATATTATGATGAATGGTGAATTAGATGAGAAATATATTTATGAAAAATTACACTATAAGGCAAGTTTCTTATTTGACATCCAAAAGCTGAAAGCAAGTTTACCAGACAATTTTAAAAAATGCACTGAAAGCACCTGTCAAAGAGAAATTCATGGCGAATACAAAAGTATTTTACTGGAAACACAATTTAAAATGTACAGTGGCAAAAATGTAGCATTTTCAGATCTTTCTAGCAAAGATATATACAATATGCTAGTACTTAATAAAAATACAGAAATTAGATCAAAACAATACTGGATGAGGAAATTCAGAGGCTTACAGTTGGATTTTAGTATGTGGTATACTTGTAATTTTAATAACCAAATTATACCCAGAAAATGCATTGACTTTAATTGGCGCTATTTTCATGGTCAAATTAACACTGAAGCAAGGTTAGCTAAGATGAAGTATTCTGATGGCCTATCTTGTTTGTGTAAAAGTGAGCTTGAAAATTTGGAACATTTGTTATATGATTGTAGAGATGTTAATTTTGTGTGGAAAAGAATTAATGCTGTCATTTCAGATTTTTTGTGTGTTAATGTAGAAAAAATTATTGTACTAACAGGTATATTAGACGTGAACATAAATAGTTCAATTGCTAACATGGTGATTTCAATGACACGATGGAACATGTGGAAAAGGAGGAATCTTTATAAATTTGATAAAAAATTGTTAAATGCAGACGAATTATATGAATGGATAAAAAAGGATATTAATACACAAACAATCACTTTGCTGAATTGCAAAAAAGTTAAAAAAGAAAAACCATTATTTCAAAAATTAAAACAATTGGTTGAACTCAAATGGTGAGATATTAGACCTTAAGGATTGAATAATTCTACTTATATAATATGGAGATGATTATTGGCGTGGTGTTTTTGGGAATGCATGTATACATACCTGTGGTAATATAGTGGATATAGATGATGATATGTGGGACATGGTTTTGTTTTGATGTTGTAATTGCATTTGGAGATTAGGGTTTAAATTATGTCTGGGAATTTATATATACCCCTATAAATGTTGATGGTGTAAGTCAGGTGTTTATAATATTATTTGATGATTGTATAATTACTTAATTAATTGGAATGTACATGTACTGGAGGTATGTTTGATGGTGTTATTCATGTTGGAATTTATATGTAATATGTTGCTGGTGAGGATATAAGGGACATCTTTTAATAATTCGTAATTGCAGGCCTATTTATTATTGGGAATAATTTATAAATGTATGGTATTGATGATTCTGTAAATTGAGATATGCTTTTATGGGGTCATTGTAATTGATTTTGTTGCTAATGTTGATGGTTTTAATAAAAAAAAAAAAATTTTTAAAAAAAAAAGATTCACTCAAGCTTGTCTATGCAATAATTATTGCCTAAATTATCATGACAGTGAATAGTTTTCATTGTTCAAAGCTTATTTTTACAAAGGAAACCCATTATTGTGAAATTTTCACTCATTGAGGTCCTCCATGGGGGTACCCTATGAAGCAACAATTGTTGTAGGCTGCATAATGTTAATGATATAGTGCAAAATTCGAAAACGTCTTGTCTTAATTATCTCAGCTAACTTTCTCTAAAATTATTACAACCTATTGTTCACAGCTCACAGTCAAATTAGTCCCCAGGGGCAAAATTGAGTCCTGTAATTAAGATTTTTTCAGTTTGATTCTACTCGTATTACTGTTTTCCTCCATTTTGCGGTTGCATGTAGAACACAATTACCTACCAATACCTGCCAAATTACTTTTTTAGACAAATAGACACAATTATGGAGTTCACTAATCAGTCTCATGTGAGTTGCTTGTTTCTAGCCATATTTCTATAGCCATACATAGGAAAAAAACATGGGATTGAGTGCTTTCCCTTGGTAACACCTGTAATCCCACCTGTGAACCCCAAATAATGTCTGATTGATGTAAATGAGCTAAATATACCATAAACAACAGCAGTTCCAAAGAAAAAATTGAGTATCATCATTAAAAATTCAATTTCTGCCACTTGGCTGAAGCGTGCAAATATTTTTTGGTTTTCAAAATTCAGTTTTTTCACATTTTTCAAGAAAATGAATTTTGGTAAAAAATGAAATGCATGGGAACCTAACCTACTAACACTGCTCTAAAACATAGGGCAGTTCTTTTTATCATACTACCATTTTTCTGCGAAATATGATGAAAAATCAAAGCGTGCAAATAATTTTTGTGTTGACTGTACTTGTCTGTCTACAAGTTGAACTGAATGAGGACATCCTTATTTGTCATGGAAATTTCCTTGGCTATGCAAACATACAGTGTACCAGTCATGCACAGCTGCAAGGTATTGAATTATTGCTATCAACATAGAAGTTGTTGGATTGTGGTGTCAAGGGAATCTGATAAATCAAATTTTAATGCCACATCACTCTATGCCAAGAGACCAAGACCCATTCATCTGGCAATTCTTCCTTCTTAGTTCAACCACAAAGAGTTCCAAACAACATACTTTTACACTAAAACCAAACCAATGCCCTGTATAAGCCAAGTCGATTCAGTAATTTGAAAACTGTGCCTGGCACAAGAACTCATCATGCCTTTTGAATTATCAATGACAAACTCTGCATGTACCGAGTTTCATCAGATACTCTTGGTACCACAGCACATGATTGGTGTGTAGGCACAGTCAAGGGAATTTGCAAGACATAGTAATCAATCAATCAATCAATCAATTAGGTTGTCTTCAATCAATTCATGCATTCCAAACGCCTGGCCCAACAAGGTCATTGTTCTGGATAAAACATCCTGACCAGTGCTTTGCCCCAATGAAGCACATCTTGTGTGGCATAAGTGCACTGCCAACCGTATTTTCAAAGCAAAACCACCAGTACTTTAAAGAAAATTATTGTCATACTAAGACACCACTGTGTAAACCATTTCTATGCACAGTAAATAAAGCAAAGATGATCAATATATAAATTAATTTAGAATGGAGATTTTTACCAACTAAAATGGATTGATCGCAGTTAAACGGTGTTAAAACGTTCATACTAAGTTATTTGTTCAATTGATGTTAAATTAATGGTTACATTAATATTCAGTCTCTGCATGGGAGCATGGTTATCTGAAGTGAGGACTTAAACCATGAATAGTGAATATTACAGTAAGACAAGTAAAGTGAACATTGTGATTTTCATGATTTTCTCAGCACTACCAAGGTTATATGATGGCTTTGTACAGTTTTCCTTTGGAAATATGAAAAAATTTGACTTTAGCGATAAGTGCCGATTTACATAATTTCAACCCAAAAAATGTTCAAGTTAGAAACAATTCACCAAATCAGTTCTCAGACGTGTTTTGGCTCACCCCTTCTTCTGCAATATTGCAGAATATTGGACTGGTACCATGTGTCAGGACCGAGCCCTGCCCCGTCAAGGATGACTTGTTTTGACAAGAAGTCAATATCTGAACTTGTGTAGTGCAACATATATGCTTTAAACAGCTAGCATTTTTCAACCAAATCATCATTAATCCATTCATTTGTAAGTAAAATAATGATTTATGGACACAGGATATTCATAATTCATGTAGTTGGTTATCATGACATGTCACATGTTCGATTTGAATCACTGCAGCACAAAGGCCCTTGTTTAGGGGCATCCCATGACTTCATGCAACTGTGTAGGCTAATGAAACTATGTTTTCCCTGGTCACTAGGAATAGAAAAAAGAGGTGCTGGATGTTGAATGTAACTTTAAATCTCCAACCACAGTGAAGCTCCAAAGATGGTCTAGTATGATTTTCTTCAAATCTTGTTGACAACCCCCTCCGCTTAAGGGCCCATATATCCAAACTATGTGTCGGTGGAAGCTATTATTTTGGAAATACTTTTTTTGGATAGGAGGTCAATAATAAACTGGAGTTTCAAGAGGATCTGAGATGGTCGAGCTGGACCACTGCCTGAGTTGACATGGAATGACCCATTCTAGATACTGAATTACGTATCACCAATCGGCCTATTACTATATGCGTGTCTATGCCGGGCAAGTAAAAGATAGATAAAAGTGCAGCCCTCTAAATTTTGTTTTAAACTGGAGAATAAGCAACTGCCAAATTATTTTCTGAATTCTGGCATTTTTACGAAAAGGAGTGAAATTCATGATCATTTCAGCAGGAGACTAAATGATTATAATATACCCAGGATAAAACATGAATTTATGAAACAAGGAATTCGATTAAAAGCGGCAGTTACATTTAATGATATGAGACCGGCTTTCAGGGACAAGATCTATACACACAGCCTTCTTGGTTTCAAAAATTATGTTAAAAATGCTATGATTGACAGTTATGATGTAATATGCCACGTTGAACATTGTTACATATGCAACAGAGTACATGTATAACTTGTTTTAAAAGTTATTATGATTATTATACTATGATGGTTTTTTTACATTGTTAATTATGTTTATTCTTGTTTTACTTGACAGACATACAGACGAACAGACAGACTTTAATTAACAATTGCAATGTGAGTACTCAAATACTACTACTGAATGACTGTCAGATGCCGACTGGAGGATTTATTGGGTTATTGTTCAATTTTCTAGTTTTTACTGTGTTTGAGGTTTTCCTTTGACTTCCTATGCTGCCTCCCACTCTGCCTCTCCAACATTTTCCCTTTAGGGTGGCTCTAAGCCAGCGGCCATTTAGGCTTTGTTAGAGTCTCCTTCCAGACATGCTTATTATTTATCATTTTATGTTTAACTATGTGTATATTTTTGGTAAATAAATTATATGAATCTGAATATGAATCTGAATCTAAGCTCGGTTCTGGGCGCTCATGAGGGTTGATTCATGAGATCGGAGAGAGAGCAGGAGTCCTCAACATGTTATACACATTTACCCCATGTGAGTGATCTTTTATTTCCTTGGCACAGACACTGATGCAAGGGGCCGCCAATTTAATATCTCATCCGAACGACATCCAGCTGGGATTTGGCTCATGAAGGTTCACTGAAAATTTTAGTGGCAGTAGTTTCCCCACCCGAGGTTTGAACTCATGCAGGCAAAGACCTTAAAACTTGTGTCCACCTCCTGTATTGTTACTGGAATGCTGTGCCATCTTTAAATGAATAAGCCGATCATACAGGGTGGTCAAAATAATAATCTTTACACGTATGAGTAATTTCTTGGATAACGCTTATTGTAACAATTACTTATTTTTCAATACAAAAACCACTTGTATAGCAAAGAACAACCTTTCTAGAGAAAGTGTTTTCATTTGCAGGTCCTTTTGGACTGATGACTTTTCCACAGTGGGCCTGAATGATGCGGGGGTTTAAAAAATGTAAATTTGTGTCCGCTTTTCCCATACAAACTGAATGGAAGCCTTCATTGGACAATGAAGGTCTGTGGTGTCTTGCAGGGATCTGCCTCTAAATTTGCCCACACAGAACAATCACATTGACTGAGATCTTGCAATAATAGGGCCATATTGTCCGCCATGTCCGGCCGAGAAACTTGACAGAGCGAACCTTGATCCACTTCTGGGTTTTCCATGGGAGTGTGGCTGATTCCCCATCTTGTTTAAAGATCAAATTGTCTATAGCACTGTATTTCTTATCTATCCAGGGCTTCAGATGATCTTTTAAGATGTTAATGTGTACTTTTCCTGTGGTTTTAACACCCTGATCATCAACCTTCAGACGGCTTTGTTTTTAAATCTTATAATGGCCATAGTGCAGGCTGACCTTGGTCTAGCACATTCTGCCTCTGTCTTCTTGTTTTCATTTTATGTTGTATTTATTTTGTCTTGTGAAGCTCAGTTGCTTCAAAATCGATGATGCGCCCAGATCAAGCAAGAGTAGTAAAAACGCAGGAGCATTCCTGGCTTCCATTTTGTCAGGTATCAAAAAAGTAATGACCCGTTTTAATCATTAACCAATTTTCCAAAGATCTGACATTTTTGGCTTGTATACACAATACCCAGGCACTGACTCAATCATTGCAGTCTGGAAAATGATATCATCTGTAAAGTTTTTTTGTGACCACCCTGTAGAACTTTGTCACCATGACCATTGACCAGGGTAATTAAATTTTGAAACCCCTAACGAGGGTGCCATCCAATTGTTTCTTTTTGTAGTGGTCCACAGTGAACATTTACTCAAATAAATACCATAATCATCTTCCATGACAGTTGACACAAGACAGTATGCCTTAGGCAGTGAAACTGCCCCTCAAAAGGTATTTCGCCACACCTTTAAAACAAAATTCAGTTAATTACCGTTGCTATATTTCTTAGATATTTAAGTGCACATGATAGGACATGAAAGATGAGCATCGTATTGATCACTCACAGAAATTTTGGCTCAAAATAGCAAAAATTCTCAATTTTGTGACTGTTTCAATTTTTGTCAAAATAAGTTGAACACCTCTTTTACTATCCTTCCAGAAAGTACGTAGAAAGTGATTTTTTTAAATTATTTTTATTATGTTGAAGCGTGACATCATATAAGACAGGCTTCAAGACCTTAGGCAGGAGTTACTGCCACGAGAATTAAAAAAATTCTTGATGCCACAAAAACGTTTCAAAGATTCTAAAATGTATTCTATCTTGTGTACAAAATTGTGCTCATTCTGATGGTGCCCTTTTTAAGTGTCTTTATAGTGGTGTCCAAGTCTCTATCTTACAATTTAAGTGGAAAAACGTACGAAAAATGCTAATTTTTTGTGACACATTTTTCAGACATCAAAGTTTGACTGTCTCTTCCTTGATAGAAATCGAGGTTTCATGATAATTGAGGGTACCATGGCATTCCCTATTGTCTAAAGTTTAAAATGACACCCAGTTTTAATAATTTGTCTCAATATATGCTGCTCTGTGAACAGGATATCGAAACAAAGTCAGGTGACAAAAGTAAAAACAATTTATTAAAATGAAGTGAAGTTTCTATTTGATTTTTTTTTTCAACGTCATCTGAGATATTTATGGACATGAATTACATATCAATGTGTTCAGAAGGACTAGACGAAGGCAATAGACTACATAAAAATGTCCTTGCTTTGCATAATTAGGATCACACATACAAGACATGGAGCAACTGCTATTCACTTTTAGGTGTGTGAAAAAAATATGTCATTTTTCTAAATAACTTTTTGTCATGCAGGTCTGAAAGTCAAACTCGTCATGCCCAGATAGTTATATTAAAACGAATTTGTGTTAGTTTTTCGATATCTGCCTCCATAAAAATGAATTTTATTTCTGAAAGCCGAAATTCCTTGGTTTGGATTAAAAATTGAAGCTTATTTTCTGCTGAGAATGATGGTGCAAAAATTATGCACGTCTAGTGAAAATTAAGTGAAATATAAGAAACCGCGACTTACCACCACAAAATGTTTGTCATTTCAACAAAAATGTATACCCATGTAGTCCTTGTAGTTTTTGATGGACCATCATAGAATTCAAGTATATTAATTAGTGGTATTAGAGCAGCTTTATTACTGAAGCCATAGAACTACAGACAAATTTATACAATTTTGGGGGTATCTGGGGTGACGTCCCACTATGGTGGGCTTTACAAACAGGGGTATAACTTCCAAAATAAAAGGGTGCGTGTATTATTTTCTTTAAAATTGAATTCCTGACAAAATTTTACATAAGATAGGCTGGAATAAACGTTGTGTAAGCTGGAAAGTTGTGAGTTTGGTAGTAATTCCTGACCAAGATCTTAGAGCCTGTCATATGGCAGTTCCCATTTCCTATATCTTCCATGTTAATCTTGGTCGCTCAACCCTGAACCAGGGCAGACAACAAGAAAATTTTTTTGAAAAAAAAATAAGCCGATTTTGAATGAGGGAAGGTTTATGGGGTGCAGAATGGAAGCTCAGTTGTGGTTGTGTTTAGCGGTATGTAGCGAGTAAATTTGGTGGCATTGCATTTTGGCCGCCATTTTTTCAGCTGCCGTGTATTTCGGTAACCTAAATATAGGTTGATATTTGCACTGTGATTTACTGACTATTTACTGGGTTGATTACTTAGTTATTTGGTGATAATATGGAAATGCTGCAGCATAGAGGACGGTGCATGTAAATACTCGTTTGTTCAACAATATTCAATACAATAAAGGAATTAAAATTCTAAAACAAACTCCGTTTAACCCCTGGAGTGAGCTGAAGGTGACAAAAAAAAAAAAAAAAATTCCTTATCAAACCTTCATCGTAATAATTCATATCAGGACTTTGACCATCTCATGAAATTCACAGCTTTGATGCTTTTTCTAAATTCAAGTGCAGCCTAAGATATCTTTTCTTTCACTGACAAGTCTCTTTACGTATAACAATTAAAAAGGATCAGTTGATCCCTATGAACACAGAGAGCCTTTAATCCTGAAATCTCGAATAAACCAGAACCTAAATATACGGCGGAAATGCGAATGGAGATCAACAAGATACTGAATAACCGTGCCACGTGCTGCATCTACACCGGATTAAGGATGCCAATGGACATAGCTGCAGCAGCAGTATGTAACACTGCATTAGAAAAGTAATTATAACTGAACTGCACTAGTTAACAGAAAACCATGACACACAAATGACACAATTGGGTTCCTGGAAGTAAGAGGAGGAACCTCAAAGAAGAAGCCTTCAGAAAAATTTCTGACTGCAATGACACAGCTTTGAAGGAAAAATCCAAAACAAAATAATAAGTATCCCGGTTGACTAAAATAAATCATATTTATTGCTGAAATCAGAAACTTAAGAAAAAATCCATTACCCAGAGGTTTGATGAAAATCACATGTCCAAGCATTTCATAAAGCTCAAACATTTTAATAATTATTCAGCTGTAGAATAATAACTTTGATTAGATTCACATGCATGATTCAGCACTTTAATTTTTAAGTCATCTTTCAGGTAAATTGCACATTTAGGCCAAACGACATATCATATAATTATTTATTCAGATGTGCAATATTTTTCGCGCTTTGTAGGAAGAAAAATTTCAGTGGAAACTATAGATTTATTTCAATGATGGTATTTACACAATGCATGTATCTGGAAAGTGAGGATAACCTGGAGCAGCATAATTTGGCCCACATCATTTAATAATCTTGTGTTTGTCCAAATGTGCTTGCTGTCACTCATGTCTCATCTGCCGTATCGCTGAAAATATAAATTTAGCATATTAAATATACGCATTTTTGTCCTTGGAAAAGCACTGTAAAAATATTCCAATTAAATCCTAAATACACGGATGGATGGATGGATGGATGATTGGGGCTTCATGTCCTGTATTTATGCACTTGGTAGGCTAATTAGGAGAGAGGGAGGACACGTTGGATTCGAACCCTGGACCCATCGATTGGCAGCCCAGCACGCTAAACAAGACCAACCCTGCCCCCAAAATCCTACATAGATAAATTATAACAAACAAATATTAAGTGTGACCGTTTTAGCAGTCAATCACAATTATATAAATGATAGTTAATAGGCCTATGTTCATACTTATTTTTCTTTAAATTAGGCCTTAAAGTAATTACATCTTGCCAACACTTACATTACCCAAACTGATTCTTTTCAACATCAAACTCCCAGGTAGTGAAATCATGAGTCATTCTCTCTTCTGATGGACATGCCTGAAAAAGGAATTAATTGGCATGATCATAGTGAATGAAATTTAATATTTAGTGTCAGTTGCATAATATTCTATTCTATATCATACATTAATGCAGTTCCTCATTGGAATTTAAATTGCTCTTGTTCCATCAAAGATCATGAATTTCGATAAGGGGTAAACAAGATGATACTTTAAAGGGTGCTATAGACTTTTGAGTTTTTCAACACAATGTCATGACACTGAATCACTGAATTACCGTTTTATGAAAGTGCAAAAAATAAAGTTGACGTTGCTTCACAATTGAAAGAAATTTGTTCCAGGGATAAGATCAACGACTACCTCCCCCCCCCCCCCCCAGGTTTAATTTGTGTGTGTTTTTTTTTTTTTGTGTTTTACGCCTCTGCAGCACCTTAATAGCCTCCGGTCTCATTTAGTTTGTCCCTTAACAGGAATGATTGAGTGAAAGAGTAATTACAAAATAGACCAATGGTGCAAAGGATAATCTGTATTGGAGCTGTAGAGTTTGAAGTATTTTGAGATTTCTTTTAAAGCTATTCATGTCTTCCAAACATTTCAGATTCTTTAACACTCAGGAATTTACTTCCCCACTTCGTAAGATCAGTCTTGATATTTGGTCTTTGTATTATGCTCACATACTAACCCTTGTTCAGTGGAGTGTTGCAATTCAGTTGGTTGATTGATAATGTTCCAAAAGTTTGTCAAGTTATGGAAGGACTTGTCCTTGTAGACTTTTGTAGGTCATCATATTTATTTTGAGCCAAGAAGCTATAGATTGGGTTCTTTCAAATTGGCCTGCACACATCGCCAGAGAATTTTGCCTGCTGCAACCTGTATGCACATTCATGGCTCAGATTCAGATATTTGATGTGGATTCAACTCGAACCTGAAAAGATAAAAGTACTTTATATTGTACTGCTACAAATTTAATACATTTCATTTCTGTAATTCGTGACTAACGGATCGTTCAGAATTTACGACAGGGGGGACCGTTCAGAATTACGACAGGAAGAACAATTCAGAATTTACGAGTTCCATGCTGATTTTTTTTTGAAGAGCGTACAAAAAATCCACATCAACCTTCACGGGGAACCTGCGTGAAACTAATAGAAGTTACCAATTTTTTATTGGCGATTTCTGACAAAAGTCCCAGTCATAAATTCTGAAGTCCCTAAATTGCAACAATATAAATTTGTTGCATAATAATAACTCAAATTTACGCATATTTAGGGGCCTATGGCCATATAATAAGGTCACCCAACCCCCCCCCCCCAGGTTATTCCTGGATATGCCACTGCCCTAATTGATGACATATTAATTTAATAAAGTGCAGGGTATCAAACTTGTACTGAAGCTTATATGTTGGGTAACACCAAGTGGTAATAGTGCAGCCTTTAAAACTCGCTCTGGTGTTACCAGGCATGCGGGCCGGTGTATTTTTACTGGCCCATATTATTTTAGGTGCTACAAATTAGGGCCTATTTTCTAGTATTTTCGACCTTTTCCACAATGAACATGCCACTTTTTGTTGCAGCCCATTTGGCCCAAAAGCTTGGCAGACATGGCTTACATAACATATTACTTGGGTCAATCTGACAAATCTTTTGGAAACAATTCACCCCTCATCAGACTTAGATATGGACTTCAGTGAATCTAGATTTGCTAACTAACTAGTCTGAATGATATATATGAGATATGGCAGTGTTGAAAACCCCCTGCAGTGGTGAAAACCACCTGCTAACAAGCAATCTGGTAAAGCCAAAGGAGTTCTGATCAGTTGCAGAATGACTAACATATTTTGGAATTCAAATGAAGTGTCAATGAGAAGAAAACAGTGTCTGTGTCATGCCTAACATGATTATGTGGGTAGACTCTCACAGTGCTTTGCAAATACACAGACCTGACACAGGTGCATTGCAACCTCTCCCCTCTGAGCTCACTGGCCAACTGATCACTGCAGCCAGTGGCTTAGCTGCCTGCTCCACCCATTTATAATGGGTCAGTCCAACTTTAGTATAGGCTACCATAATGGACTGGAAGGCAGGACTCTGTCACAGGGGGGTCAGGTTAATTTGTACACCAGCTTCAAGTATTCCTTGGCACATGGGCCAGTGAAATCTTCAGTTCACTGGATCATGGTCTTTATTACTGCCCAGTGGGAGTTTTAAAGGCTGATGGGTTGTTTTAAGTTGTTTGGCATTTAGCAATGACATTTATGATTTTTAAAACTATTCCACCACCTACCTTGCTACAATTCCAGATCATAGCCTCACTGCCTTTCCTGTGGCTCAGCAGTAGCTGTCAGTCACTTCCAAGCAGCACACCTGTCAAATGGATCCACTGAACTCCATATAGTGCATTTGGGGGTCATTTTGACCTGCATCCATTCATTAATCATCTGCAATCCTGTTTCACACAACTGTCATGTTGTGGAGGGTGTAAATACAGTAAAATTGCTAAACTTTGAGACAATCCTAGAGTTCTTGCAACTTCAGCTCAGGAAAGTCCTCATGTGCATGCCACCAAGTGAGAATTCCCTGAACTAAAGGATGACATCACCACTTTCTGAGTGCTTCTCAACACAAAGCAAATCACCAAATCTTAGAGAAGCTTGAAAATGTAAATGGCAAGAAAATGTCAAATTTGCAGTGCCTGTGACTGTCTTGGTGTTATTTATGACACAGAAAATGCATAATTTAAGCATTGGAACTGTTATGCTGTTTGAGATTTGTTTGGAGTGGCTCTAATTTTTGGTTTGCATGATATTAGCACCCCCCTGTGGGCATCCTGTGGTCACCTATTAAAACCTCTCTTAGCAGATAAAGAAATGTAACAAGATAGATACTGCGCTGGGCTGAAGCATCGGCTTAAAAAAGGTTGCTCATGATTTCAATATAGTGATTACAGAGTCAATCCTCCCTCCCTTCCCCAAATGGGAGAATCCATCCAACAAAACATGTGCAACTGTGTATCCCCTTCTTGAGACTCCCTAGCTGTGCCACTGGCATCAAACAGTAAACAACATTCAGATTAGACAGTTTATGAGTATTACGAGTAACAGTTGTTAATTGACTTACGCAGCTTCTAATCTTCTTCTTTTGCTCAGTTATGCTTGATGAGACTTGCATACTATATATATGGTTATATGGTTATTCTCTACACTGCATCTGCCAACACTGCATCATACTCCACACCACAGCCAATCACTATGCCCCAACTGTGTGAGGTCACATGCCAATTTTTGCCTGATTTTTCAACTTCTACGTACTGCCTGGAAGGATAGTAATCGGTGGAGTGCAGACTTGACGATAGTAAAACTCATTCACTGCATTTCAAAAGGATGTTATCAATATTATATAACATATAACTTGAGAACCTCTCGATTTTAATTCGGCTTATTCTGTAATATAAGTAGCGAGTATGCAGATCTTTACATTAATATTTTTATTCTTTCCCTGTATATTATTCTCATAAAACATCACCGACAGATTAATTTCATTCATTCTACTTGTCAAATAATGAACAGTTTTTAGTGGCATCAGCACGACAGCATCAATAGTGTGCCCCTATTGAGATTGGAATGTTGGGGCAGCTTGTTATCATTTGTTGGTCTGAGAGGTTATCATGTGCTGCTCTGTCTTGACAAAAATAACATACCCAGGAACCATTCAGAATTTAAAACCTGAGGAGGGGGGGCTGGAGTTTTGCTTAGGGGCATCCTTATCACTGATTTCCAATAATGTTTATTTGATGATCGAATTCTTAGCCTCCTTGTCTGGCCTTTTCCCAAATTTTTGGGGAGCAACTACCCCCCCCCTCCACCCCCCCCCCATTTCCTGTCCTCTGGTATGCCTATGCAACACAACCAAGTTTGAAACACTTCCGAAAAATCGCCCCATCATCCCTATTCAAGTCATCAATTCTGAACAGTTTCTTTGGCCCTAGACCCCGGAGCCGTCGACAAAAGTCGCCGCCGTCAGTCAATGCATGGAAAAGTCAAGTCAAGTCATTGACAATCCAAGCCGTCAGTGATGAGTTGGTCAGCCGCCCCCGACTTTTGCACCCCAGCATGTTTGGTACCGTTGGATTTGTCTTGAAACGACGATTCCAATGGTACCAAAATTGGCAAAATAGGATGACTCTGGCCCGAACGGGACCATGTTGTTTGCATTTTAAGACAGAATATTTCTGTAATTTTTTGAGAAGTTGGTCACACCACCTAAGCCCATCTAATTTTACCCACATTAACAATGTTCATCCATTGTTTTAGTTAGCCAAGCTGACTTAGCCAGCCACTTCATAGTTAGTCAAGTCAAGTCACAGAAGATAACTAAGTCAACTTAGTCAAGTCAAGTCATTGAACATCAAGTCAGTCATCCAAGCATGACTTGACTGACTCCTGGGTCTATTTGGCCCAGATCTCACCTGAAACTTTAGTGAAAGGCTGGAAAGCCACAAGGTGATGCCCTCAAGGAGAAATTTCACAACACGACACCATGAATGTCTATGATGGATCAAGCAAGTGGCTCAAACATATCAGTTTCACCTGCTCCAACAGTCCAACTGAATCCAAACAACCATATCAATGAATGCAGATTAATCAATTGTTATTCACACTTAGGCCACACATAATTGATTCTTAGCTTCGCGGACCCACCGACACAATAGATTTCCTGCCGACAGAATTTTTTTTTTTTTTGACATTATAAAAAAATCCGAGAAGCTAAAGATCAATTATGTGTGGCCTTAGACAGCCCATAAGCCTAACTTGTTGGTAGCAGTTGGAATCAACACTCAAGCTGGGAGTGCCAATAGTGATGTCAGTATTGGAATACTGACATCATCTTTGCATATATATTCACATGGAACATGGCACACTAATATGAGATGTGTAATAACAAATTCTAGACTTTAAACTTCACCTATACTACATGTAGGTCCAAGCTCAACCACAAATTGAAGGATGTGCGTCAAACTAAGGATATCGTCTTTGAAGAATACCCATCCCTCAATCACTTTTGTAAACTGCTCAACTAAATTTAGAATAGAATTGCTTACTTTCTGAATCCACCAGAATCATTTGACAGGCAACAATACCAACCTTTGCCTAATTACAAACTGAATAAACTTCACTAAGGGAGCAGATGACATATGGGAACGGAGGAAGTGATGGCGTATGTCATGAACTAAGGATATCAGGAAAGAAAAAGTTTATAATCTAAGAATATCAGGGAGCAGATGATATATGGGACCAGGGGATGTAATAGTGTATGTCATGAGCTAAGGATATCAGAGGGCAAATGGTTATGATCTAAGAATATCAGGGAGCAGATGATATAGTAGTGGACCCCACCATAGAGCCCGTAACCACTTGTGTGGGAGCAATTTTTGAATGTTGATTCAAGTTTATGAGGTGAAAACAAAAAAATTCGGCCAGGGCGCACCTCCAGAAAGTGCGGGCTAACTCCACCAGGTGGCCATTTTCAAAATGGCCGCCAGTAATCAACATTTTTTTATATCTCGGCGTCTAGGATGATGATCTTTGGGTCAAAATATGTTTTTGGGTTCAGAAAATTCAATGGTCACCAATAAAATTGTCTACTATGACAACTATGACAGGCAGAAAAAGAAAATTTATGAGAATAAAAGCTAAAATACAATATATTCAGGTGGAAACCTAACACACACATGCAGAATCTGTAAAAGTGAGCAAATGACAGTTAAATTATATTTTCATACCTTCCAAAATTGCATAATGCAAAGGAATCATATTGTCACTCATCAGCAGGAAAAGTATGAACTGCGTGTCTGTATTACAAATATTTTATATTATTACATGACCACTATGCTAGAGCGATGGTGATTGGCCAAAATCAGACACATGACGCAATCATAAAAACTCATATTGCATGGTTCGAGTGCAATATGAGATTTTTTCCAAAAAAAATTGTTTCCATTTTTTTTTTCATATTTCTTTCATATTGCATGGTTTGAGTTCAATATGAGAATGATCAAATGTAAAGATTTTTAAAATTTTCTACCATGGTAGTTCCTGCCTTGAGATTGATGAAGTTCTATGTTGTGAGCTAAGATAACTTCAATACCTAAAGACAATAGAGGTAACTTGTTTGATTCTAGTAACTATAGAGGTATTGCATTATGCAGCTCTGTGAGAAAACTTTTTGATAATATTATATTGAATCGTTATAGTCATTTACTCTGTACAAGTGATATGCAATTTGCTTATAAGAAAGGTCGTAGCACTTCTGTATGTAGTCTTATAGCAAAGGAAGTTGTTAACTATTATTTCGAAAATGAATCTCAAGTGTACTCTTGCTGTGTTGATCTTACAAAAGCCTTCGATCGGGTTCAACATGATATGTTATTTCAGTTATTGATTGATAGAAAAATTCCTAGTTTAATTCTTCGTGTTATTGATGATATATGATATATTTATTTTATCTTGTTGTAGAAATACACACATTTTACATGATATTGTGAACAACCAATTAAACAAAGGACATAAAACAACAAGACGGGACACAACAGAGTTAGAAAAACTATATCAAGTTGCACCCAGACTACAAATACAAAAAAACAACATACAGACAAACATATATTTACATACAGGTTGGTGATGAATAAACATAATTTTAAATAAGATGATTGATTGATGAGTTGGGGGATGATAATAAGTTATCATTAGCTTTTAATTTAAATATAAGGACGTTTTCCATTTGGTATAGCTTTTTGCAAATAATTTAGCATTCTTTCTGTCTTTTAAATGATCATCTAAGTGAAGCCAGATATGTGGAGCTCTACCCAAAAAGCTTTTGTTGTATTGCTCTATCGTATGTTGTGGCGCTCTTAATAGGTTTCTATTTCTAGTCAAATGCACATGATCAATAACATCGAACAAACCAACAATTCTTTGTGGGAGAGTATTTTTTACATATCTGAAGGAAATTCTAGCAAGACTTAACTGTATTAGATCTTGTATCGTAAGTACTTTTGCTCTTCTGTATAGTGGCAGCATTCGAGTTCTTATGCCTACTTTAAAAATTGCTCTGATCGCTCTGTTCTGTTTAGTTGTTTTCTGATTTGATTTAAATCTTTAAGTTTAAGCATTGGTCCCCACACATTGAGAGCATAATTCAAATGACTTTCAATATTTGAATGGTAGATCTGTAGCTTAATTTCAGAGGGAAGCATATTTTTTACCATGTTAAGGCTATAGTTGCCGGCAATAATTTTTGTGATTACATTTTGAACATGTAACTTCCATTCTAAGTGCTCGTCAGTTGTAATTCCTAAGAATTTGATACTACTGACTCTCTCTATCTCCTTGCCTCCTAATTTAATGCTGCCATTATATCTTATTTCCTTTCTTTTGGTGCGATAGAGGATGTATTTTGATTTCTCAACATTTAACGTAAGTGAGTTACTGTCAAACCAGTCACCGAGATTTTTCAAGTCAGCATTCACTTTCCTATATAAAAACTTCAAATTTCCCCGGACGCAAAAACTGTTGTGTCATCTGCAAATGTAACACAACTACAGAATTTCAAACATTTAGCAAGATCATTTGCCAGCACTATGTATATCAGTGGACCTAAGACAGATCCTTGTGGCGTACCATATGACATCAAGAAATTATTTGATACTGTATTTTTATATTTTACTGCAATACTTCTGTCAACCAGATAGCTCTTAAACCATGAAAGTGCACTTCCTCTAATGCCGTAAAATTCTAATTTGTTGAACAAAGTGTCATGTTTTATGCTGTCAAAGGCTTTAGACATATCAAGAAAGAGACTTAGTGTGTAATGACCTCAATTCATATTTTCCAAGATATTTCCTGTGAAATCTAAGATAGCATCATTTGTATTTCGTCCTTTTCGGAATCCATACTGCCCTTCAGATAGTACGTTATGTTTTACAAAGAAATTCACTACTCGGGTATGTATCACCTTTTCTAGAATCTTTGACATTACCGGCAGAAGAGAGACTGGGCGATAGTTTGCTATTTCTGTCTTATCTTTGCCTTTGTAAAGTGGTTTGACAATTGCATATTTCATGTTATCAGGGAATATTCCTTCTTGCATTGATTTGTTAAAAATGATTTTCAGAGCTTCAACTATTCCAGGACATATCTTCTTCAAAATTCTATTTGAAATTTCATCATAGCCTCTACTATCTTTGGCCTTTAGTTTCTTCACTACATTTACAATTTCTTGTGCATTGGTTGGAAAAAGAAAACAGCTATGCTCCACTGGATTCACCATATTTTGCATGGGATCTTTTATGTTACCCTTTTCTTCAATTTTTTCTGCAAGTCGTTTCCCAACTTCACTGTAGTGTTTCGCAAATGCATCACTTACTATACCTGCTCTGCTTTCTTTTATTCCATTAACCAGAATTTCATCAGATATATCTTTTTTATTATTCAGTTTACCTGTTAATTTATTTATGATGTCCCAGAGTTTCTTAGAATTATGTCGATTTTCTTTGATTAGTTCTTTGTAATAGGCAAATTTTACTCGTCTTCTGATATTGTTCAGCCTGTTACGATATTCCTTATAATTAATGAATTCAGGACTTTCTCTATCTTTTCTGACAGCCTTTTTGTACATCTGATGACAAATATGTGATGACTTTTTAAGTCCAGGAGTAAGCCATGGCTGATTAGGTTTAGGCCTCTTATTCTTTGTAACTCTTGTCTTTTCAGGTGCATAAAAATCCATCACTTTTTTAATTTCTGATGTCAACTTTTCACTACTTTCATGCACAGTCATGGCACCAAGATCATTCCAGTTTCTATTTTTTAGACTAGCATTCATGTTACGCAGAACTGTATCATCAATTTTGCGAAATTTATACTGCTGGCTAACCTCAGTTTGTTGAAAGTCTTGCATAATAGCTAAACACAGATAATGATCTGATATGTCTGTTGTGATTATAAGCGAATTGCAATTTGTATGAAGTTCAACATCTACATATATGTTATCTATCAATGTTGCACTGCTATGAGTTATTCTTGTTGGCTTATAAATGGTTGGAATCATATTTTTATCAAGATTCATCTCAAAGAACTTCAATGTATTACCATGAGAGTTTATTTTCAGGTAGTCAAGGTTTTGGTCTGTTCCTATTATCAACCTTTTGTGCTCTGATCTCACTTTGTCCACAATTTTTTCATAGTTCTCAAGAAAGTCTGTTTCATTTGTTCCAGGCACTCTATAGATTTCACCTATAACATAGTTTTTTTCACCCTTTTGCGGCAGTTCTATGAAAATTGATTCAAATTTCCCTTCTTCAAATATCCTTAGGTCCGGCCTTTCAATATAATCTATTTGGGACTTGATCAAAATTGATACACCACCACTTCGCTAATTTTTTCGATATTCACTTAGTAAGTCATAATTATCAAAGCTGTATCTACTGTGATTAGTTTCTGATAGGAAAGTTTCACAAAGTAGGAAAATATCAGGTAACATGTGTTTTTCATCTAATGCACTTAATAGTTCTGTAAACTCATCAGACTTACTAGGTAAACTATGAATATTAAGGTGGGCCACAACAAATGCTTTCTTTCCCACAATGGGCTCTGGCAAGTCACTTGTAATATCAAAATAGTTACAGTTAGAGTTCAGGACATGTTTATAGTCAATTATTTCCAATAGATCCTCAGACATAATATTCAGTTTGCTATAAGCTAATGAATTCTAAATAAAAAATATGGATGAACACACTAATCTGATGGACAAGATTAATGCTTGATTTAAGGGATTATGATTATGCAATTCAAAAATGAGAATATAACAATCTTCCAAGGACTAATAACTACAAATATATTAGCTAAAAATATATGTTTCAAATTTGTTATCCCTCGCTATATACATTCCATACAAAAACTTTTAATTTCGCCTTACACCGATAACAACTTTTGAGATAGAGGTTCAACTAAACGACTCTATTGCAAGGCAATGACAAAAGCTAGATCTCTGCAAGATTAACATATGCAGGAAGTATCTGGGCCTTAAATACCCTTTATGACAAGAAAGCAATTTCTGCAGATCATATGTATATTTGTGGTTTACATTTCCACCATTATCTTTGTAACTTTTCTTCAGATTAAATTTCCACAAAGGCTATGGCAGATTTCACGAAAAGTGCTCTTAAAAGGTACCTTAAACTTTCCAACCCTTTTGTTATCTCTCCGTTGCTTCCTGAAGCAAGTAAACGTATTACTAAGTACATCTGTGAGGTAATGAATAAATATCAATAAAATATTCCTCAAATATGTAGCTTTTTCCTCTTAAAAAGATATTTTTTTATGCCTCATGAGGACAATTTTGGACGACGAAACTTACTGGTGATCAGACATGCTTACTTTGGCACTCTGTGGAATCTACTAAAACCTATTCAGGAAAATGTAGTGGTATGTGATTGATAAACAACATCTTGAAAATTATTTTGGAACCATTTTTAATTGTCTTGGTCATTATAAAACTTGAAAAAAATGAAAAGTAAAAAAAGACTGCTAATGTAACTCGATTCCGTCTCAGGACACTGAGGTTACATTAGCAACTTTTACATGGACATTTTTTTGTGTTCTCGCCACTTATGCCAATTTCAAACATGAAATTATAATATTTTATTGAAAAACGTGTCTTATTTGCCTATATACATCACCAAAAACATAAACGACTGGGTGTGGTACCTGTTTCTTTATTGCTAATGTAACTGCAATTTTGCATCTGTCCATTTCATAGTGTTACATTAGCAAAATCTGTACATTAAAATTACGTTAAAAAACACATGATTAGATCTCAAATTTTTTCTGAACTGAAAGTTAGGTCTCCCAAGAGCAGGGCAGGGGTGGTACCCTGCTGGTGACTGCATTTATATTGCAGTAGGGTCAGCATAAAAAATTCCGTCCTCCATCATTCATCGTTGTTACATTAGCACAAGGCCATATTTTTAACTACTCTGACCTACCAATCCAATAGAAAAGATTGTGTACCCATGATTTTATTTAATGGATTGACACAATAAAAGATTTAGATTTCAGCTTTTTTTTGTCCTGCCAGCTATCCTCAGAAGATGCACCCTGAGAAAATCTGAGAATCTACGAATTGATTATGTCTGGCCTTATCACTGTTGTGCTAATGTAACTTGAGGACAAGTTGTGGTAAGTCATTTTGCAGCTTTTTCATGAAATCTGCCCTTAGATTGCAATGATACTGTGGCGCTACAGCACCGTTAGCTGCGGTGGGCTGCACACAGTGCCATAGGGCCACAACACCATGCTCAAAAAATAATAATTACACTAGAAGGAGTATTTAAAAAAAAAATGTAATAATAATAAAATAACATGTAGTGAGTACTCATTGTTTCATATGATCTGCATGATATCACATTAACACATCACCAGTTCTTAGTTTCCATTTACCATACAACACCTAAATAGAGGTTCAACTAAATGAATCTATCACAAGGCAAAGGAAAATGCTAGATCTTTGTAAGATTGACATGTGCACTAAGTAGCAAAATCCTAAAAACCGTAACGAACAAGAAACCGATTTGTGGAGATCATTTGCATATTTGTGGTTTGTCTTTCCACCTTTTCTTCTGCAAATTTACTTAAAATTAAATTTAAAAAAAAAAAAAAAAAAAAAAAGGCTATTGCAATAGTACAGTGGCACTACAGCACCGTTAGCTGCTAGGGGCTGCACACAGTGCCATAGGCCAGAACACCATGCCCTAAACTTTTACGAATGCATTCTAATTTAAAAGTTATTATTTCATAAAATCATGTAAGCACATTTTAATTTGATCCTTAGAACATGTGCCTTTTCTTATTAGTCACACTTACTTGATTTCTAACACTTCATTGATTTCAAACAGTGTTGTGAATTATGTTCATCATATACATTCCATAAAAACATATAAAATATTTCAATTGCTGAGTTATAGTATTAGACATATTACGTATAAACTGAGTGCAACTTTCCATCCTCTAAATCTGGGTATTACTGCAAATTGTGTATTGGTAAGCTTACTTTTAATGCAGATTTATATCAAACATATATCAGACATGTGTTGCAATACCACAAAGTTGAGTTATGCTACAAAATACTCCAAGGGAATAATACATGAGAACAAACAAAGCAAAAAACAATAACCCAATCATTAAAACCGTTCACTTCAATTGTTGCTTGTATCATACATATCCTTTCTATAAAGAGTTCGTTCTTATCTGTCGGAAGGATTGTTTTTTAACTGACCTCTCACATTCATGAGGACCTTGCCCAGCAAATTATTTCCAGTCCATGGACCGGTTAATACATTACAATCTGCAAGAGACAGGCCAATTCCCCAGAATTTGTCACGAGATGCCTCTGCTAAGGTTTTGTTTTGTGTTTCAAGGAGGTCCCTTCTCAGATTATCATTCTGTGTAAACTTCGCAAAGCAGGCATCATAGGCAACCTTTTCTGCTTCTTTTTCCCATGCCTGACGATCAAAATGGGTTACTTCTCCACCTATCCTTTTCATTTCAAATGGACTAGAAGTGCGCATGATTCTAGAGTGGGCAGCATCATCGTTAAATATCTGGGCTTTTGTTGCCTGAATGTACTGCTCACAGCACAGATATTTGACATTGTCTTTCTCAAATGGGCTACTGTGAAAGTTACTTAGTGGTGACCCTTGAGTAAAAAATGCCAGAGTATCACTATCTTCCCTTTCTGCTGCTACACGAGGGTTCAAGTCTGGTGGAAGCTTATCCAAATTGTTTACTGGTCTAACTGTGTATGTTTGCCCAAAAACAACTAATTTGTCGACAGTCAATCGGCACTTTCCTTTGTATTTGTCCATTTTCCTGGCCTTATTAAAGATTGGCCTCAGGATTCGTCTTCGCTCTTCTATCTCAGTTGGGTAATCCTCCCTTATATAGACATTCCTTGGCAATTGACCACGATTGCGAAGGACCAACTGCACATCATCGTATCTCAGAAAATGACATAAAATTGGCCTACTTTGACCTCTCTTTGGAACTCCTAATCGTTTGAGCCTTGTAATTGGTACATGTGCACCACAATCATTGAAAACCTCCATGTTGTTAAGTACATCAATGAACTTTCTGCGAAGCAGACCGTAATCCTCCCCATGGGTATCAGCAACTCCATCTATGATCACACTTAACTCCCTCCTACGCACCTCACTCATTAAATTGTTTTCCTGCAACTCCTGGTTTTGCAACTTCAGATGCTTGTTCTCTTGCTCAAGGACCATAACTCTATCCTTGATTTCTACAAAATCGTGATGCACACTTTTCATTTCACTTTTGATAGCAGACAGTTCGCTTGATTGATGCAAGTTAGATTGCTGCAAAGTAGTGCATACACCCCACAATTCGTCCATTTTAGCTAAGCATGTTTTAAACCACATGTGATGGGGAGCATTGTCATCAGGGAGCTCAATTTGACTACGTTTTTGCAATAGCTCTTCAATATTGGAAGAATCAGAAAAAAGTTGCTTTTTAGCATCAGGGGACTCACCCGTGGGCTCCATCATAGATCTTTTCTTACTTTGTTCGCTTGTCCCTGTATTCTCCTGCATGTTGTAGTCCCAGAGCAATAATTTTCATAAGAGAAGTCCATATATTCTACACATGTTTTTACATCGATCTAGCATGGAACTTGCAGTTCTCACATTCTATTCAATTCATTCAATCCAGAACTGTTGCAATCTGTGAAACATGCAATGTGAGCCAAAAAATTTCAATGGAAAATCAGTGGAGCGTTACTCCATTGCAGTTGAGCTATATTCCATATGTTTACAATGTTAAATATTTTAACTTGTAATAACTCCATTTTCGTTTTGAAATCCTCAGAAATTATCAGTGCATCACTTTTAACGATATGTTATATCCATTTTGTGTGAATTAAAAACATGTGCATAATCCCTATAAGGGCAAAAACCCCTCAAAACATCAGAGCAACTGAACACACGTCCATCATGGTCAGCCACTTAGCATACTGATCTTGTAGACATGTATAGTCGCCAACAGATGCGTACTGTTTGGAAAGGTTGTCATTCACAAACTTTTAAGACCATTAATGGTGTAAAACAGGGAGGAATTGTTTCCCCCATTCTGTTATGTATTTATATGGACAAATTGTTGAATGAGTTAGAGAATTCAGGTCTTGGTTGTTGGGTTGGAGGTCAGTACTTTGGCTCTCTCGGCTATGCTGATGATGTAACTTTGCTGTCCCCTTCTGTTAAAGGTCTGAGAAAGATGTTAGAAATTTGTGAACATTTTGGTATTGTGTATGGAGTTAAATTTAATTCTAAAAAGACTGTTTGTATGTTATTTTCGAAGCAACATGTAACGGATAAGCCCGATATTCATTTGTGTTGTGCTAAGCTGATGTGGGTTGATAATTTTAAACATCTAGAACATAAAAATTAATTTTAATTTAAGTGAAGCTGAAGATGTAAGAAATAAAAAGGGTGACTTATTTAGTAGAGTTAACACTGTTTTAGCTACACTTGGAAAATGTCCAGACATAATTTTACGTAGAGTATTTAATACCCAGTGTGCTCATATGTATGGTACTGCCATTTGGAATTTCTCCGATAAGTCTATTCATGAATTTGTTGTTGCATGGAATCGATCAGTTAGACGATTGTTTAATTTGCCTTATAGAACACACACTAGGTTCCTACCGGTTGTGTTAGAGACACCTGGTGTTCTTGATCAAATTTACTGTCGTTTTATTAAGACGTGTCAAACAATGAAAGAAAGTTGAAATTTAAAGATTAGATATTTATATAATCATTGTATAGCAACTGCAAGATCTATTATTAGTAAAAACTTGAATGTTATTAGAAAGAGGGTTCACTTAGACACCTCCTCAGTACTATGAAAGTGTATTCACATATTCATACTTAAAGGTGCTTATGCAAAAGATATTTCTGACTGTGATAGGAATGTGATAGCTATGATTTGTGAATTGCGTGATAGCCAGGTAGAGTTGGACGGATTTACTGTATCTGACAGACAAGGTTTTATGGATTTTATTTGTACCATTTAAACATTTGATTTTATATTTGTGATCTTTTTAACTATTTATAATACTATTTTATACCATTGTTATAATTTTGTAAACTAGACCTTTGTATTTCAAAGTGTTTGAATAAAATATTATATATAAATGTTGAAGTTAGTTGAAAACTCATAAAACGTGAGATGGGGTAGATCTATATTGCATTTCATGTCAAATCTTCACCAGAATTTATTACAAGGCAACATGAGTACAGTCCTGGACAAAAGTCTTGTCGCATCCAAATGTTATTGACAGAATTGTTAATTATTTGGCTTAAGTTGTGATTGACTGATTTTGGCAAGGAATAGCTTAAATGAGAGCAAAAGGATTCTGCAACTGGCTTATATTAAAAAAATAAAGTTTTATCTCAATCTGAATATGCTAGAAATTAATAATAAGAGTCTGTCACAACAGCGCTTGGATGGCAAGTAACAGTAACTTTAGGCAAGAACAAATTTTAGTCCTAAGTTATTGTAAACCACTGCTATGATGAGACTTTGAAGCCGAATGTCTTAGTTTGTAAAAGTGCAGCTGTCACTTTAATTTTTCTTGTCGATGAGGCATGTTGCATTATACCTGCTCTCCTGGAATGCTATAATCTCAATTTCCATGATCACCTGTCCTCCAAATTAAGTTGGAAGGCAGGGAAGACAATTCCAAAGAATCTTTATGCATTTTAGAAAGCATTGTCTGTATTATCTATCACTCTTGATGATTATTATTGATACTGTGTTCATATTTCATGTGAGTCCTCGTGGAACCCCATGGATATTGTTCTACCACATCATTAAGTTGAACAAAGTTATTTTTTTTATTCTCCTACATCATGACTAAATGCTCTGACAATGTTTCGTCATTCTAGCAATTTCAGGATTATTTTAGACAATTTTTCAGCATATCTTCTTGCGTGCGACAGGACTTTTGTCCAGGCACATTTTGGACACACTGTCAAATATTAATTTCTATGATATTAAGATCGAGACGAAACTTTATTTTTGCAATATAATCATGTCGTAGAAGGGCTTGGCTTTCATTTGAGCCATCACTCATTAAAATCTGATCAGTACAAGTCCTGTTATTGTCAATTGTATCTGGTACATGACAGAACTTATGTCAAGGACTGTATAGTACCACATGAAAGAAAATATTCTTAGCTTTCTGATGGTAGCAGCCAGGAGGTCCCATCTTTAATTCTTATGGAGTTAAAATATGAAATATAAAAGTCCCTCCCCGATTTGTTTCAATGCTTCAGACAAAACATAACATCTAAGCTTCCAGGCTCAAGTAGCAGGATTTTCCATGGTATAAAATTTAAAAAAATATATTTTGTTTGGTCATTCTGCCATCTGGGGAGTGTGAATACCAGTTATTCACAGTGAACGGAAATGTAAAGCTTTCCTATACAGGTTTAGTCATTCTACAACAATTTTATTCTGAAAAGTGTCAACTGAAGTTATGTTTTCTTTATGACAAATTGTTTGATTGTTTGCTGGAACAAATCAACCATCAACAACTGAGTACAACAACTCCAGAGATTTAGGAAAAGAAGATTATGAAGGGTTTAATCCAATGGTTTACTGTTTGAGGTAATTTGGCAATCACACCGAACTGATAACTTGCATAACAGTTAACTGGCAGTTAACCGTTAACTGTTTAGAAATGGAACAGTTAACTGTTTAGCAAGTTAACAGTTAAATTGGAAACTCTACTATTAAAAACAAACTTGCAAGCTCCCTCCCCCTGGATATTAAATGGTCTCACCCTAGGAAAAGAAATATTAAAATTCTTCTGGGCTGAAACGTCTTCTTTGTTTTTAAATTGGATCCGTATTTTTCATGAATAAAAGAGCTGGTTTGGGCAGCAACCCTATACATTAATTATAGCTTGTGCGGGGGAGTGGGAGAAGTGCAGGCAAGCATGCTTGAAGCATCACACATAGGCCTGTAGGAGGTCCATGAATGATTTATAAAGCTTGCTGCAAGTAATCAATGTTAGCACATCAATAACAAACGAATTCAAGGCAAATGCACTATACATTATAGGTAATGGCAGTGCTATTATCATTTGTTGTTGTATTCCATTCAGCAGCAGATTATGCCTATAATGGTTAACTCTCAATTATTGATGGACATATACAGAGATGAAATAATTCACTACAGGCAAATGAAGGGAGGATGACCGTTTCAAAATCATCCCAGCTGTGCCTACGGCCAATGAAAATTTCGAGGAATCACTATTACTGGGCATTTTGGATTACTTTATCTCTTGGAATCCACTATTGTCTTCTTAAGTACTGGTTCGGAAACTGTCCAGTCAGAAAACTCGAAAAGACAATGCATCAGCAGAAAGAACTGCGTCAGCACTGTGATGTCCCGCACTGGGAGGGTGCACCTTACAAAGTACCAAGTTACTTGGTGAAACCACCGTCTGCAAAATATACACACACAAAATATTTGGTGTACGTTTACTCCAGCATATTCAACTTCAAACAGCGTGAAAAATTGCGTATTGAATTCCAGAAAATCTTTGAAAACAATGATACAGCGTCAGTTTTCATTATTGGTGCGGCTCCTTTGGATGTGTTGATGAACGGTTCAGAAAAAGCGTTGGGAATATTGAAAGATGAAATGGACACTAACAACGATATATTGCAGATAGCAATTGAAGATATCTACGTACATCTGGGATATAAAGGATTATTTCTATTTCAATGGATCAAGGAATGTTGCAAATCTCTGAAAATGCTCATCAAAATTGATGATGATCGATTGAGTGTTTTATACAGAGTTCCTCGGATGATAGGACTATTCATGAAAGACAGGTTTCAGCTCAGTAATCAAATTGCTTGTGGAAAGACATATAATAAAGTAAAAGCTTTCAAGAAACAACGCAAGAAGCACTGGCAGACATACAAGTCACAGTATGGAGCAAAATACTTCCCAAAATACTGTGTCGGAGACCAAGTTGCATTCTTCCCTCCAGATGTTGCTGCTAATTTTCTGGATGCCGCAAAAGAACTGAAAATATTTCATGTGGATGATGTTTATATCTTTGGACTTTTACGCCAAAGAGCTTGTGTGAAACTTGTGGAATTGAAAATATGAAGTGGGATTTTGCCTATACTAGCCATTTGAAAATTATTGTAATTTGATAAGGATATGATGTGGTTTCGTCAAATGATTTAATTTTAATAAAAATTTGAAATTAATCCAATCTCTTTTCTTTTTGCATAGAGCTCTTGTCTCTTGGTGAATGGTAAATTCAGCCAGTAGCTTGGTCAGGACAATGGTGTGAAATGTTTAAAATTCCCACAACTTTGTCCGTGAAAGATAATTGAACAAGAAAAATTTTCTTGTATTCCAGCTATATATAGGCCTATATTGCTTGAAAATGCCTTTATTGCTTGAAAATGCTTTTTCAGATTCTATTTTATCCCCTAGTTGGAAGTGGGGATTTATTTATTGAAAATTTCTTTCAGGGAGCAGGGATTTCAAAACTTCTCCATCTCCACCCATTGGTAATTCCCCAGAGTTCATGGAGGTAGAGGGTGGAGGTTACAAATATCTAGCGCATTGGAAGGACATACAAAAATGTGTACATACAACGATATGAAATTGCTCCATTTAATTAATTGTACTCAAAGAGCAGGACAATGAATAACTTGGGCACTTTTCTTAAAATGTAATAAGTGGTATCGACTGATCCTTGGCAAGGATGTAAATATTATTTTGATTATACCAAACCGGCTGAATTTTGTGGAAATAAGGTCAGGGAATTTCATATTTTAGTCAGGGAAAAGTCAGGAAAAAGTCGGGGAATTCATTCCACGAAACTGCTGGACAACCTGAAAGTGATACAAGGACAAGGTATACTTAAAAAATGTATAAAGGAGCAGGCATTAGGCCCTGATCACTCAGGGAAATAGACTCAGGAAGAAAAGTAAGGGATTAGATATAACCTGTGGGAAAAATAGTCCCAACTTCTATACCTCAGAGTAGACTTTTCCCACAAGAAGGTGGCATTTTGAAGGTATTGATATAGAGTGTGTGGATTTTAAGTCATTCTTTATTATCACTTTCTAACTCCCCCCCCCCCATAATTCCAAATCATGCTGAGACTGCTCGTACACGAGTAGTACAGCTCGCACAATCATCTTCTTCTCATCGAACTGCCCTTCTGTGTTATGATGTGGTGCTTTTTGTTCAAGCAAGGGGTTGGGGGGAAACAATATGTTATCATGGACAACATATGCGAGGGAAGTAGTATTAAAGGTAAACCATTTTTCCCTGGTGATGGAAAAAATCCGTAAGTAGATAATACAAAAATTAAAAGTGCATCAGTGTAAAATGCGGAAAAATAAGGTTATTGGCTAGTCTGTCCACTGTAAGTCTGTAAACGGACGGTATAGCAACGGTTTTGAATCAGAAGGAAAAATTGAGAAAAACTAAAAGTAAGCAATAAACACAGGAAGAACCGAAGAGTGGCATTTAACAAACTGAAAGGTTACATAAAATCAATCGAATCGAATTAGAAAAAGCCAACCAAACAATGATGATAATGAGGATGGCAAAGAACGTTGGCACTGAAATATTATGATATTTGGATGAAAGACGAAGACTGTAGATTGTGGTGTAACCGGCAAGACACCATTGTATTGAACACAACTGCGCATGCAGAAACAGGATTTTCAGTAATGGCGGCCTCAATATTTCAGATCTGCAAAAACTGTTGGTGTGAAATATATGGCAATGACCTAGTTAGATTATTTACCCCTCATAACATAGGGATAGACACCAAAATTATGTTGATATCATTCACAGTTACTGAGATACAGGCGAAAACAAGATTTTTGGTAATGGCCGCCTTAATTGCGGATTGCCCAACGATGACAGAATGGCATCGTTCAGATTCTGAAAGAGCACATCTCAGAGATATAGAATCAACAAAAAGGCATTGTCCAGACTCCAACGTGCGCTTATAGCTCACCGCCGCTAGATCCAGTATCATCACTGGCTAAGGTATTCGGTAGCAATTCAATAAATGTTTTGCAAAAATGGGGACCAAATCGAGTGACCATCTATAATCAGGGGGGCTTGGAGTTTTCCTCGACAGGTAATTATCTATTTCGCGGTAACGTCTGCGACCACAAGAAATTATTTATTTCAAGACTGCCCAGAGAGAATTTATTTTTCACCAAAACTCAGCAAGAAATTATTTACAGTGGGTCCCAAATTATTATGCAAGTTGGTTTTTGCATGATATCTCAAAAACACCTAAACACATTTTAATATCCTTCCTACATAACAAATTAGGTCCCATGAAGGCAATATCCTGTAAGTTTTGTCCAATTCTGATGGTGCAGTGAGGAGTTATGCCATGTGTTTAGTCGTTTTTGAGATATCATAAAAAAACCAACTTGCGTAATAATTTGGGACCCACTGTATTTAAAAACATCTCCAAGCCCCCCCCCCCAGGCTAAATGGTGGCCCCCTAACTAGGGGCTGTGCCTGCTGTGAAAAATACTCATGAAGCTCCTCCAGACTCGGAGCTTTGGGAGGTGTTGGCTTACTACATTTCAGGTTATTCCACAATCTCCAACATTCAGATTGGTAATTGGTTTTTCCCTAATAAAGAGAAGTTTTTCTCAATTAAACAGTTGATAGTGTCTCTTTTTCCTATAAATGAGATTTTTTACTATTTAACCATGCAGGGATGTATAGTTAGCTTTTTCCAGAGGCTTAGACAGGTCATTATCTTTAGTATGTTTGTTAACTTGACTTCTTACACACTTGCATTCATCATCAAACCAGGGATTTACTGGAAAGGAATTACTTTTGGTCTTTGTATATATTTTTTTAAACACAGCCCACACATGTGCTTTTAATATTTAGTGCATCATATATGCCTTGTCGTCGCCCTTATGCCCACTCAGTCGCCAGGCTCCATAATTCCTAATAGTCTGAAATTGTCTTTAAATATCATATTGACAAACTGTCATAACTAACCTTCTGAAACACTTTGGGAAGTTATAAATAAATAATTCAAATTTAAGTTAACTTTGGGAGTAAATGGCTAATTGTTTACACAGATACAAATTTGTTACAATCACATTATGTGTAGTTTTGTGGGACGAGCTATAGGCTAACTTTCTGATAAAAGCCATAATTATTTCAGATTTGTCTCAGTCGAACTCTGAAACAACAAACTCATGCCCAAGAAAATTTTAAGACGGTTTTGTGGGGGTTATGTTTTACTTTCCCTATCTACATAAATATTACACTTACGCACGTGACATGACGTCATCCCACCTCACCTTTTCTTTGTGCCTGCAAATCAACTCCTGCAGTTTTCTCTGCACCTACCATACACCTTCCTTCCTATTTTCTCCATCCTTTTCATATCTGCCTCAGTCCCAATACCTTTGTCCTCCAGTTTCCCTTTCGATTAAACCCTTCGCTCGCATGCCTGGCATGTTGCTGTATCGTAGTTCCTCTTTCGCTCACGTCTTTGCGGGTGGCGCCACCAACCCGCTTCCCGCCAAAACGATCTCCACAGTGCCAGGCTGAGTGCACACTCACTCTATAAGCCTGGCCTACCTGTCACCAAACAGTGGCCTGCACACCTCAAATTCTAATTACAATCGATGTATCCTCTCAAAGGCTCAATCACCAGATGTTCATTCCACTGATGCTTTTTACCTTCAGCGAACGGAGTTAGAAGAAGGTATTGTTATCACTTTGGTCAAAAGTTGTCCGTCCGCCGGGCTGGCGTCCGGGCGGTCGGGCGTCCGGGCGGCGGGCGGATAGATAGTTTCCGGGCCAGAACTCAGCCTCTATTGAATGTATATGGATGAAATTTGGTACATATGTAGCCTATATGGTCTAGTTATGCCTTTTGATGGTTTGATTGATGGAACTTTTGTAATTTTTGAAATATTGAGCAAAATATAAAAAAATATTTTTTTCGTTTCCGGGCTAGGACTCAGCCCCTATTGCATGCACATCGATGAAATTTGGCACACATGCAGCCTGTATGGTCTAATTGTGCCTTTTGATGGTCTCAAGGATGGATATTTTGTACTTTTTTAAATATTTAGAAAAATGTAAAAAAAAATTCTTTTTCATTTCCGGGCTAGAACTCAGCCCCTAATACATGTACATGTATGAAATTTTTTACACATGTAACCTATACAGTCTAGTTGTGCCTTTTTATGGTCTGATTGATTGATATTCCATACTTTTTGGAATATTGAGTAAAATGTATTAATTTTTTTTTTTTTGCATTTTGGACCAAAACTTAGCCACAATTGCATGTACATTGATGAAATATGTTACACATGACGCCTACATGATTAATTTGTGCCTTTTGTGGGTGTGATTCATGGATATTCTATACATCTTGAAATATTGACAAAAAATATTAAAATTATTATTTTTTGTTTCCAGGCCAAAACTTGGCCATCATAGCATGTACAATGATGTAGATGAAATTTCATATACATCACCTATATTATAATATTCTAGTGCCTTTTGTTGGAAGAAGATTATGAAGGGTTTAATCCAATGGTTTACTGTTTGAGGTAATTTGGCAATCACACCGAACTGATAACTTGCATAACAGTTAACTGGCAGTTAACCGTTAACTGTTTAGAAATGGAACAGTTAACTGTTTAGCAAGTTAACAGTTAAATTGGAAACTCTACTATTAAAAACAAACTTGCAAGCTCCCTCCCCCTGGATATTAAATGGTCTCACCCTAGGAAAAGAAATATTAAAATTCTTCTGGGCTGAAACGTCTTCTTTGTTTTTAAATTTGGATCCATATTTTTCAAGAATAAAAGAGCTGGTTTGGGCAGCAACCCTATACATTATAGCTTGTGCGGGGGAGTTGGAGAAGTGCAGGCAAGCATGCTTGAAGCATCACACATAGGCCTGTAGGAGGTCCATGAATGATTTATAAAGCTTGCTGCAAGTAATCAATGTTAGCACATCAATAACAAACGAATTCAAGGCTAATGCACTACGTTATAGGTAATGGCAGTGCTATTATCATTTGTTGTTGTATTCCATTCAGCAGCAGATTATGCCTATAATGGTTAACTCTCAATTATTGATGGACATATATATATACAGAGATGAAACTATTCACTACAGGCAAATGAAGGGAGGATGATTGTTTCAAAATTATCCAAACTGTGCCTATGGCCAATGAAGATTTCGAGGAATCACTATTACTGGGCATTTTGGATTACTTTATCTCTTGGAATCCACTATTGTCTTCTTAAGTACTGGTTCGGAAACTGTCCAGTCAGAAAACTCGAAAAGACAATGCATCAGCAGAAAGAACTGCGTCAGCACTGTGATGTCCCGCACTGGGAGGGTGCACCTTACAAAGTACCAAGTTACTTGGTGAAACCACCGTCTGCAAAATATACACACACAAAATATTTGGTGTACGTTTACTCCAGCATGTTCAACTTCAAACAGCGTGAAAAATTGCGCATTGAATTCCAGAAAATCTTTGAAAACAATGATACAGCGGCAGTTTTCGTTATTGGTGCGGCTCCTTTGGATGTGTTGATGAACGGTTCAGAAAAAGCGTTGGGAATATTGAAAGATGAAATGGACACTAACAACGATATATTGCAGATAGCAATTGAAGATACCTACGTACATCTGGGATATAAAGGATTATTTCTATTTCAATGGATCAAGGAATGTTGCAAATCTCTGAAAATGCTCATCAAAATTGATGATGATCGATTGAGTGTTTTATACAGAGTTCCTCGGATGATAGGACTATTCATGAAAGACAGGTTTCAGCTCAGTAATCAAATTGCCTGTGGAAAGACATTTAATAAAGTAGAAGCTTTCAATAAACAACCCAAGAAGCAATGGGAGACAAACAAGTCACAGTACGGAGCAAAATACTTCCCAAAATACTGTGTCGGAGACCAAGTTGCATTCTTCCCTCCAGATGTTGCTGCTAATTTTCTGGATGCCGCAAAAGAACTGAAAATATTTCATGTGGATGATGTTTATATCTTTGGACTTTTACGCCAAAGAGCTTGTGTGAAACTTGTGGAATTGAAAATATGAAGTGGGATTTTGCCTATACTAGCCATTTGAAAATTATTGTAATTTGATAAGGATATGATGTGGTTTCGTCAAATGATTTAATTTTAATAAAAATTTGAAATTAATCCAATCTCTTTTCTTTTTGCATAGAGCTCTTGTCTCTTGGTGAATGGTAAATTCAGCCAGTAGCTTGGTCAGGACAATGGTGTGAAATGTTTAAAATTCCCACAACTTTGTCCGTGAAAGATAATTGAACAAGAAAAATTTTCTTGTATTCCAGCTATAGGCCTATATTGCTTGAAAATGCCTTTTCAGATTCTATTTTATCCCCTGGTTGGAAGTGGGGATTTATTTATTGAAAATTTCTTTCAGGGAGCAGGGATTTCAAAACTTCTCCATCTCCACCCATTGGTAATTCCCCACAGTTCATGGAGGTAGAGGGTGGAGGTTACAAATATCTAGCGCATTGGAAGGACATACAAAAATGTGTACATACAACGATATGAAATTGCTCCATTTAATTAATTGTACTCAAAGAGCAGGACAATGAATAACTTGGGCACTTTTCTTAAAATGTAATAAGTGGTATCGACTGATCCTTGGCAAGGATGTAAATATTATTTTGATTATACCAAACCGGCTGAATTTTGTGGAAATAAGGTCAGGGAATTTCATATTTTAGTCAGGGAAAAGTCAGGAAAAAGTCGGGGAATTCATTCCACGAAACTGCTGGACAACCTGAAAGTGATACAAGGACAAGGTATACTTAAAAAATGTATAAAGGAGCAGGCATTAGGCCCTGATCACTCAGGGAAATAGACTCAGGAAGAAAAGTAAGGGATTAGATATAACCTGTGGGAAAAATAGTCCCAACTTCTATACCTCAGAGTAGACTTTTCCCACAAGAAGGTGGCATTTTGAAGGTATTGATATAGAGTGTGTGGATTTTAAGTCATTCTTTATTATCACTTTCTAACTCCCCCCCCCCCATAATTCCAAATCATGCTGAAATCAATCAGACTGCTCGTACACGAGTAGTACAGCTCGCACAATCATCTTCTTCTCATCGAACTTCCCTTCTGTGTTATGATGTGGTGCTTTTTGTTCAAGCAAGGGGTTGGGGGGAAACAATATGTTATCATGGACAACATATGCGAGGGAAGTAGTATTAAAGGTAAACCATTTTTCCCTGGTGATGGAAAAAATCCGTAAGTAGATAATACAAAAGTTAAAAGTGCATCAGTGTAAAATGCGCATAAATAAGGTTAATGGCTAGTCTGTCCACTGTAAACGGACGGTATAGCAACGGTTTTGAATCAGAAGGAAAAATTGAGAAAAACTAAAAGTAAGCAATAAACACAGGAAGAACCGAAGAGTGGCATTTAACAAACTGAAAGGTTACATAAAATCAATCGAATCGAATTAGAAAAAGCCAACCAAACAATGATGATAATGAGGATGGCAAAGAACGTTGGCACTGAAATATTATGATATTTGGATGAAAGACAAAGACTAGATTGTGGTGTAACCGGTAAGACACCATTGTATTGAACACAACTGCGCATGCAGAAACAGGATTTTCAGTAATGGCGGCCTCAATATTTCAGATCTGCAAAAACTGTTGGTGTGAAATATATGGCAATGACCTAGTTAGATTATTTACCCCTCATAACATAGGGATAGACACCAAAATTATGTTGATATCATTCACAGTTACTGAGATACAGGCGAAAACAAGATTTTTGGTAATGGCCGCCTTAATTGCGGATTGCCCAACGATGACAGAATGGCATCGTTCAGATTCTGAAAGAGCACATCTCAGAGATATAGAATCAAAAAAAAGGCATTGTCCAGACTCCAACGTGCGCTTATAGCTCACCGCCGCTAGATCCAGTATCATCACTGGCTAAGGTATTCGGTAGCAATTCAATAAATGTTTTTTTAAAAATGGGGACTATATGGGGTGACCATTTAATAATCAGGGGGAGCTTGGAAGTTTCCTCGACAGGTAATTATTTATTTCACGGTAACGTCTGCGACCACAAGAAATTATTTATTTCAAGACTGCCCAGAGAGAATTTATTTTTCACCAAAACTCAGCAAGAAATTATTTACAGTGGGTCCCAAATTATTATGCAAGTTGGTTTTTGTATGGTATCTCAAAAACATCGAAACACACTTTTAAAATCCTTCCTACATAACAAATTAGGTTCCATGAAGGCAATATCCTGTAAGTTTTGTCCAATTCTGATGGTACAGTGAGGAGTTATGCCATGTGTTTAGTCGTTTTTGAGATATCATAAAAAAACCAACTTGCGTAATAATTTGGGACCCACTGTATTTAAAAACATCTCCAAGCCCCCCCCCCCAAGACTAAATGTTTACCCCCTAACTAGGGGCTGTGCCTGCTGTGAAAAATACTCATGAAGCTCCTCCAGACTCGGAGCTTTGGGAGGTGTTGGCTTACTACATTTCAGGTTATTCCACAATCTCCAACATTCAGATTGGTAATTGGTTTTTCCCTAATAAAGAGAAGTTTTTCTCAATTAAACAGTTGATAGTGTCTCTTTTTCCTATAAATGAGATTTTTTACTATTTAACCATGCAGGGATGTATAGTTAGCTTTTTCTAGAGGCTTAGACAGGTCATTAGCTTTAGTATATTTGTTAACTTGATTTCTTGCACACTTGCATGCATGAATTCATCATCAGACCAGGGATTTACTGGAAAGGAATTACTTTTGGTCTTTGTATATATTTTTTTAAACACAGCCCACACATGTGCTTTTAATATTTAGTGCATCATATATGCCTTGTCGTCGCCCACTCAGCTACTCTGCGGGGGCCAGGCTCCATAATTCCTAATAGTCTAAAATTGTCTTTAAATATCATATTAACAAACTGTCATAACTAACCTTCTGAAACACTTTGGGAAGTTATAAATAAATAATTCAAATTTAAGTTAACTTTGGGAGTAAATGGCTAATTGTTTACACAGATACAAATTTGTTACAATCACATTATGTGTAGTTTTGTGGGACGAGCTATAGGCTAACTTTCTGATAAAAGCCATAATTATTTCAGATTTGTCTCAGTCGAACTCTGAAACAACAAACTCATGCCCAAGAAAATTTTAAGACGGTTTTGTGGGGGTTATGTTTTACTTTCCCTATCTTCATAAATATTACACTTACGCACGTGACATGACGTCATCCCACCTCACCTTTTCTTTGTGCCTGCAAATCAACTCCTGCAGTTTTCTCTGCACCTACCATACACCTTCCTTCCTATTTTCTCCATCCTTTTCATATCTGCCTCAGTCCCAATACCTTTGTCCTCCAGTTTCCCCTTCGATTAAACCCTTCGCTCGCATGCCTGGCATGTTGCTGTATCGTAGTTCCTCTTTCGCTCACGTCTTTGCGGGTGGCGCCACCAACCCGCTTCCCGCCAAAACGATCTCCACAGTGCCAGGCTGAGTGCACACTCACTCTATAAGCCTGGCCTACCTGTCACCAAACAGTGGCCTGCACACCTCAAATTCTAATTACAATCGATGTATCCTCTCAAAGGCTCAATCACCAGATGTTCATTCCACTGATGCTTTTTACCTTCAGCGAACGAAGTTCGAAGAAGGTATTGTTATCACTTTGGTCAAAAGTTGTCCGTCCGCCGGGCGGGCGGTCGGGCGTCGGGCGGCGGGCGGATAGATATTTTCCGGGCCAGTACTCAGCCTCTATTGAATGTATATGGATGAAATTTGGTACGTATGTAGCCTATATGGTCTAGATGTGCCTTTTGATGGTTTGATTGATGGAACTTTTGTAATTTTTGAAATATTGAGCAAAATATAAAAAAATATGTTTTTCGTTTCCGGGCTAGGACTCAGCCCCTATTGCATGCACATGGATGAAATTTGGTACACATGTAGCCTGTATGGTCTAATTGTGCCTTTTGATGGTCTCAAGGATGGATATTTTTTACTTTTTGAAATATTTAGAAAAATATATAAAAAAATAGTTTTTCATTTCCGGGCTAGAACTCAGCCCCTAATACATGTACATGTATGAAATTTTTTACACATGTAACCTATACAGTCTAGTTGTGCCTTTTTATGGTCTGATTGATTGATATTCCATACTTTTTGGAATATTGAGTAAAATGTATTAATTTTTTTTTTTTTTGCATTTTGGGCCAAAACTTAGCCACAATTGCATGTACTTGGATGGAATATGTTACACATGACGCCTATAGGATTAATTTGTGCCTTTTGTGGGTGTGATTCATGAATATTCTATACATCTTGAAATATTGACAAAAAATATTAAAATTATTATTTTTTGTTTCCAGGCCAAAACTTGGCCATCATAGCATGTACAATGATGTAGATGAAATTTTATATACATCACCTATATTATAATATTCTAGTGCCTTTTGTTGGTCTGCTTGATTATTATTCTTAATGCTTTTTCAACTATTCTGACCCATACCTCACAACTTATTCCTTGTTTATGCCTGAAACTGGTCCATATTATATGTACATTCGTCTGCTAAGGTCTTTCCATCGTTCAACATACCTTAGCATGCAGACAGGCATATGGCGGGGCGTATAGATAATTTCAGACCAAAGATCGGGCCACTATTGCAAATACTACATGCAATTTGGTTCACATCACTTTTATGCTGTAATGGTGTCCTTTTTAAATGTTGTTTTTTTGCTGAAGGTTTGCTGCTACGCAGCCTATGTTTTTAATTGGATTCACACTTTTGGCCTCTCACGCTTCAGCTGCAATTAAGCCAATTAACTCCTGATGCCAATTACCACATTGATTACAGGAAGGTTATGACAAGTTTAAATTCACCTGTCACACTTTTAATCCCCAACAGATGTTGTATTTGAACATTTTATGCCCAGTAAAATCCCATACCTAGCCATATAAATCTTTCAGCATAGACTCAGAAATGGGTATTTTCTAGTCATGGATAGTTTTCTTAAATGTGTTAATAAGGTCCAGTTATATCACTCAGTACAAGCAAAGCAACATGAAAAAGGATGATAAGTTGATTAATCAAAGATCTGAAGACATAGGGTCTCAGTTGGAATTGAAGAAAAACCCAGATTTGAGGATACTCGTTTTGACGTACAACAGGGCAAAGTCATTGTTGACTTGCCTGAATTCCCTGCAGCTGCTAGAACTTGATGGTGATTCTGCTGAATTAGAAATATGGATAGACCGCTCTGAGGATATGACTGTGGATGACGCTGTGCTTAATATTAGCAAGAGTTTTAAGTGGAACATTGGACCGACAAACTTCAATATACAAGACTACCATGTTGGAATTTACGGCCAATGGATTAATACGTGGAAAGCAGCGGAGGGAAATCATGAAATAGTAATTATCCTTGAGGACGATATTGATCTGTCTCCATACGCTTACCGATGGCTAAAAGCTGCTCATCATCATTACGAGAATGACAAAGACATAGCAGGATATGGGTTAGCAGATACCAATATTCCTTTATTGGGTGTCAAACATACCCTGAAACCCTCTAACGAAGACGTTGCCTTCAAATTTTCTCGATTTTGCACATTTGGATTTTCACCTAAGGCGGATGTTTGGAGGAAATTTCAGACATGGTATCGCAATAACAGTCAGAAGAAATCCTTTCGCCCTTATACAGAGAGTGACCCCCATTTCAGAAGGTGGCATAAAATTTTTGAAAGCGGAATTAGTCCAGTTCAATGTGGAGTAGGGGAGACCGGGGCACGTTGGACCGCTTTTTTAATTTTTGGCTATCAATCAAAAACTTCTCTAAATATTTGAAAATCTTTTCACTGACTGACTTCTGAACATCTAAACTACCCCTATGCCAGACCAAGTTGATCTACCTTCTTTGGTTGTGGAGAGAAATTAGTGTGAAAAAATTTTTTTTTGTGGTCCAACGTGCCCCGGACCCTGCTTGAACTTGATGGTGATTCTGCTGAATTAGAAATATGGATAGACCGCTCTGAGGATATGACTGTGGATGACGCTGTGTTTAATATTAGCAAGAGTTTTAAGTGGAACATTGGACCGACAAACTTCAATATACAAGACTACCATGTTGGAAATTACGGCCAATGGATTAATACGTGGAAAGCAGCCGAGGGAAATCATGAAATAGTAATTATCCTTGAGGACGATATTGATCTGTCTCCATGCGCTTACCGATGGCTAAAAGCTGCTCATCATCATTACAAGAATGACAAAGATATAGCAGGATATGGGTTAGCAGATACCAATATTCCTTTATTGGGTGTCAAACATACCCTGAAACCCTCTAACGAAGACGTTGCCTTCAAATTTTCTCGATTTTGCACATTTGGATTTTCACCTAAGGCGGATGTTTGGAGGAAATTTCAGACATGGTATCGCAATAACAGTCAGAAGAAATCCTTTCGCCCTTATACAGAGAGTGACCCCCTTTTCAGAAGGTGGCATAAAATTTTTGAAAGCGGAATTAGTCCAGTTCAATGTGGAGTAGGCTATGTGGTTTATCAATTTCTGTGATGAAAATAATAAGCAAAAAAAAAAGAACGTTGGCAAAAATTGACAGAAACGACTCTTCTTTTGTTAGAAAACAGACAAGGTAAAAATTATGAGACCAAGTCACTAAGGAAGGACTACCAGCAGGAGAATGATCAACCAAAGAATTATGCAATCCTCAACACTTATTGTCATAATAAACTTCAGTCCTGTGCCTGCTGTGAAAAATACACATGAAACTCCTCAAGGCTCAGAGCCCTGAGAGGTGTTGGATTACTGCGTTTCAGGTTATTCCACAATCTCCAACATTCAGACTGGTTTTTCCCTGATAGAGAATGAAGTTTGTCTCGATTAACCAGTTGATAAAGGTCTCTTTTTTCTATTAATGATATTGTTTTACTGTTTTAAACCACGGATCAATGTATATTGTGTAGTTAGCTTTTCCAGAGACTTAGGCAGGTCACTATAGCTTTAGCATATTTGTCAACTTACACACTTGCATTCATCATCAAACCAGGGATTTACTGGAAAGGAATTACTTTTGGTTTTCCTATATTTCTTTTTAAACACAGGATCAATTGATGTACACTTGTCGCCGCCATTATGCCCACTCAGCCGCTCAGCGGGGGCCAGGCTCCATAATTCATTAATTGCTAGACCTGTAGTACTAACTTTACTAATAGTCTGAAATTGTCTTTAAATATCATATTGACAAACTGTCATAACTAATCTTCTGAAACACTGGGGAAGCTATGAATAAATAATTCAGATAAGTTAACTGTGGGAGTAAATGGCTTATTGTTTACATAGACGCAAATTTGCTACAATCACACGTGTAAAGTTTTGTGGGAGGAGCTATAGGCTAACTTTCTGATAAAGCCATAATTGTTTCAGATTTGTCTCAGTCGAACTCTGAAACAACAAACCTCATGCCCAGGAAAATTTTAAGACGGTTTTGTGGAGGTTATGTTTTACTTTCACTATCATGGATAGTTTTCTTAAACGTGTTAATAAGGTCCAGTTATATCACTCAGTACAAGCAAAACAACAACATGAAAAAGGATGAAAAGTTGATTAATAAAAGATCTGAAGACATAGGGTCTCAGCTTGAATTGAAGAAAAACCCAGATTTGAGGATACTAGTTTTGACATACAACAGGGCAAAGTCATTGTTGACTTGCCTGAATTCCCTGCAGCTGCTAGAACTTGATGGTGATTCTGCTGAATTAGAAATATGGATAGACCGCTCTGAGGATATGACTGTGGATGACGCTGTGCTTAATATCAGCAAGAGTTTTAAGTGGAACATTGGACCGACAAACGTCAATATACAAGACTACCATGTTGGAATTTACGGCCAATGGATTAATACGTGGAAAGCAGCAGAGGGAAATCATGAAATAGTAATTATCCTTGAGGACGATATTGATCTGTCTCCATACGCTTACCGATGGCTAAAAGCTGCTCATCATCATTACGAGAATGACAAAGACATAGCAGGATATGGGTTAGCAGATACCAATATTCCTTTATTGAGTGTCAAAAATACCCTGAAACCCTCTAACGAAGATATTGCCTTCAAATTTTCTCGATTTTGCACATTTGGATTTTCACCAAAGGCGGATGTTTGGAGGAAATTTCAGACATGGTATCGCAATAACAGTCAGAAGAAATCCTTTCGCCCTTATACAGAAAGTGACCCCCTTTTCACAAGGTGGTATAAAATTTTTGAAAAAGAGAATAAGTCCAGTTCAATGTGGAGTATGTGGTTTATCAATTTCTGTGATGAAAATAAGCTCTACACGGTGTACCCCAACAGCCATGAACACTTAACAAAGCATCATCCTGAGAGAGGGAACGACACCCAATTAGCATTTCACAGGAAAGAACAAGGGCTTCACTTCCAAGATACAGAGACAGAAAAATCAGATCCTTATCTTTTAAAAATTTGGTATCCTGAACTGGTTAACTTTCCCTTGAATACAACTATTTACGAGATCCCAAAAATTGATGAAAAGGTAAAAATAGTAAAGAATCAGACACAGAAGACCCCAACAGAGAAACAAAAGAAAAAGAAGCCAATAAAAAAGAAGCAAACGAAAAAGAAGCCGGCAAAAAATAAAGCAACAAAGAAGGATCCAGCAAAGAAAAACCAAATGCAGAAAAATACTAAAACACCATAGAACTTGCTGAAACGTGCCATAAAAAAGCAAACCCAAGATATTCATGAAATAGTGTCAATCGATCAGGCTAACTGCCGTTAACAGGGAGTCTTCCAAGCACCATTAGGCCTAGCCTACATTACATTTCCCATTAAAATCTCAAAAAATTGTATTTGTCTGAATTGTTGAACTGGCTGGGTTTATAAACAAATTTTATCTCACTTGGGAGAATTTTGGAACTTTCACGTGGACTAACTTGGAACAAGAACGAACACTCAGAGATTGTATACATAGGTCAGCCAGCCAGGGCCGGATTATAGTCCAGTAAATCTAGACCAAAAAATAACCAAACCCACCACAAATAGAAACAAAAATGATATTGGTACCATTTTTTAGCAAATTTTGTCTATTTTATCATATAAAAAATCAGCCAAAATCAGAAGAGTGGAACATGGTCAAATTTGCATAGGACCGAAACAAGAATATTGTCAAAAAACGGTCAAAATTTAGCCACAAACGTTGTTGTGCTTTGTCATACTTTTCCCTTCATGCCCAATATAAGCATGAGGAGGTGTTATAATAATGCAGCATAGTTTAAGTGATCATACAATATCTTGTGAAGCTATAAATACAAAGTGTTGGCATTTCATTCCTCTGGTAGTTACATACACTGTATGATGAAATAAAAGAATATTTCTGTTTGTTTAACTAACGAATAAATGATATTTCTATAAAACATAGAGAAAGGCCATCATTTACATGTTATAGTGGTAGCGTTGCATACCATATTATTTAAGATAATTACAGCTTTAATTTTAGACATCTTGCAACTCTTGGAAATGTTTAGGACAAAAGTTATAAGTGTTTAAAGTGTCTATTATATATATTACGCTGTATTTTGGCCTATTTCCGAAAATAAGTTGTTTGTGTCACAATAAATATTAAAGGTAACAAGGGACCATACAAATGATTAATAATTGATGGAATGGCATGCCATGATGATCTGTGGAACCTCAGAGCTCTTTGATTTGAGCTATGTTGGCGCTCTGAGAAATTAGTTTTAGAGCAGTTACAGCTGCTTAAATGTACAGATGCTATTTTATGCATCGTTTTTAGTTGCCGTTAGTATTGAGTGTGATGTAAAACTAAAAAATTTGACAGTCACTCATTATTATTTGTAGAACTGCATGCCACATTGATCAGTGGAGTTCTAGCTTCCATGTAAACCATCTCTGATCAATGTAGTATTGGCTCCAGGGACACCAATAATTCAATATATATATATATTTATTGATCCTTATATATATATATTGATCCTTTGGAGGCTGTTGAACCAACACATAATTTAGACATTTCAATGTTTCCGTGATTTGTGCACAAAATGAAGTCTTCATTTACCTCCAAAGGGATTTATCACTGTCTCGGGTCGGTATCAGGCCATTATCAGTTATCTGCTAATCTGCAGACAATCATCAGGTCTGGGGTTCAGGAATAAGGTTACATGAATCAACCCTGACAACATTTATTGTTTGGCAAATTAAACCAACCTGTATGCATTCTTCTAAAAACAGGCCCCTAGCCATGGCGGGTGTGTACCACTCTCTGCCTCCTCCCTCCTATACATTCTCCCTTGCAATCCCCACCCATCACATTTTGATTTGATTTTACATCACAAGTTCAGTATGGCCCTTTACATTTGTTATGAATGGTTCTCCACCCTCCCCAATAGCTCTTCTCTTCATTTCTGCTCCTTAGCCTCTCCGTATTAGCCTACAATCTGTCTCCTCCCTACTTTATTGATGAGATGTATAACACTAACACAATCACTCACTCATTACCTAGCTTATGCCTCAATCCGCTCTTTCTTCCTCTCTCTCTCTGGGTTTCTCTCTTTTCCACCTTTTGCCTAGCTATTGCCTCCTCCATATATTATCCTCCTACCTCTTCAGTTACTCTCTGTTCAGCTCCCTCTGATCACCGATGACTCTCACCTCCCTGCATTATCCCTTTCTGTCTCAATCCAGTTCTCCTAATTATAGCTATTCCCTCCTCCATAGCACTTGTCTCTGTACTTAGTATCCATTCCCCAACCCTAGAGAATATCTCATTGCATAGCTCTATCTCTGCCTCCTCCATAGCCATTGCCTCCACACTCTCTGTAATCTTCCCCTTTGTCTTCTCCCCAGCTGGCTCTTCCTTCTTTCTCCAAAGCTGTTCACTCCTCCTGAACAGCTTTTCTGTCCTCCTCAACAACTCTTCCCTGCTCCCTCTCTGTCTCAGCCCCCTCCCCAGAAGATACGTTAAAAATAATAATATAGTACTTATGATTTTATATAGCGACCATTTCAGATAAATCTGCTGATTCTGCTCACCGGTGCTCACCAATCATTATAGTCTATGTGTCCCCTCTCTCTACATTCTCCCTTTCTGCCTCCTCGCTGGATCCTGGGGCTCCTAATAATAGCTCCCTCACTGGCTCCTCCCTACCCTATGTCTCCTTACGCTGAGACAATCTACTTTTAGCATCTCTCTGTTTTACACCTCCTCTGTATCATTTCTGGAGACAGAAGCAATGCTGAAAGTAACTTCTCTCTATAGCTTTCGCATCCTCCTGATAGATCGAGCCTTCTCTAATATTCATCCTCCTCCCTAATAAAACCACCTACGGCAGGCTACAAGATTATAATTAACCTATATCTCTTTTACTTTCACCTCTCTACATTCTCTATTACAACATTCTTCCTCTCTATACTAGCTCTTGTGGAAGCTCAGCCTTCTCCATTACCAATACTCTCTCCCTCTGGTCACCTAGCTTTATCTCTCTGAATCATACTCTAAATTTCACCATCAGCCCAGCAACAGCTGCTCGCTTTTCCCAAGCTCTTGTCATCTCCATCTCTGCCTCCTCCCTTGGTGTCCCTGTCTTTCTAGCCTCATCCAATAGTTCTTGTCTTCTCCATCCCTCCCATGTCATTGTCCTCTTTCTGCATTCTCCCTTTCTGCTTCACTCATCTCCTGCTTTCTTCTATATGTTGTTATTTCCTCCCTCTCTACCTTCTGCCTAACTGATGCATGCTCCCAATATGTAATTGCCTCATCCCTCTTTAGTATCTCCTAACTGCCTCTTTCCTCTCCTTGTCTTTCTTGTCCATGACTCTCCAATTTCCCTGCAAATATATTGTAACTCAACATTATATAATACTAGAACTTCCCATTAGACACATATATTTCAGAGGAAATGGCAAATGAGGGCAAATGTTACAGTACTGGTGGGGTGACATGTATTCGTATCATGGAAAAATGTGAGAAAAAATAGCAACAGCCTCCCCCACGGAATGGGCATCCCATGCGTGTATGGCATCAGAAAGGGGAAAAAAGTACCCACCCCCCCCCCACGTGACTGTCCAAGGCATGACAGAAAGGGTGGAGAGCAATGTGCAAAAGTTTGAAACTGTGGTGCATTTATTGATGGCTCCCTCTTTGGAGCCTAGGGAGAACAATGCACTACCACTATTACACTGCAGCCACGTGAATAGGGATGTGTGGATAGCATACAGGTGTGGATAGGTTGTTACAGGTAACATACAGTTCTGTAAAGATAAAAATTTGTAGAGCTTTTGAAAACATGAAGATTGATGTATAGCATGGCGAAATCCATGGAGAATTGGCGATGTGCATAAAGAAATGAGGTGTGGGCAAAACCTTCAAATTTAATATAGGATGTATTTTTGGGAAGCCAACTGCTAATGATTGTAAATTCTCCAAAAATGGTTCACGACTTTCTTTAAATGAAACAAGGATAGTATTATTTTAAAGCATTTATGATGGTGCTCATTGAAGTTTTTCCATCAAATTTATACTCTCTGGAATGTATCTCTGAGTGTCTAAAACCCATTTCTTCAGATCGCCGAACGCTTCAAAAGCTCACATAGTAAACAGCAGGTGAAAATGCTCTTGTTGATATCTATCATGGTAGGACTGGTTATGCATTAGATCACATCAGATTGCAACAATTTCACCAAAAGGTGTCCTCTGGTACAGCTCATGTGTAACCTCGTAGTCTTCCACCCACATCTGCAGCCACCAGGCTCCACAGTCTTTGGGTTTACCTTCAGGTTCAATAGTGGATGGGAAATGAATTGTGTCCCAAAGACTATGGATGGTCTATACAAGGTAACACACTGATGTCAATACCAACAAAGTTGCAACCAGTCCCTGCTTACCTCCTTGAAGCAATTTTAAATGTGCAACTGCAAAAGTGGCTGCAACACTTGTCGTTGTGCATGGTTGCAGAAAGTTTGGGCTTGAATGCTCTTTGACTTGTGGTGAGTGAAAAGGCATTTTCTGCAGTAATACTAGCCTTCTTGATGTGCAAGATGAAAGTGACACTGATTCAGAGACTTAGGAGAACTTAACTTCATGAATAACCAGCCCTTCAATGAGTTCACAGCAGCTTCATCCACAATGCAGTGCCATTTATCAGATATTTGTTTGATTTTAGTGTTGCACAGTGCAAGTTTTTAAAGTTGATTATTGATTGTTATGGGTTTAATATGTGTTGTCTCTGTCACAGGATTTACTTGACTTGTCTGAAGTGTCCTTGATGATCATGGTACAGCCTTGGCAATTTGTTGTAATGTCACACAATATAGCTTTTGCGTTTCAGCGTTTGTGACCATTTTATATAGCAGGAATACCCAGTCAATGCATAAATAGGCCACAACAACATCAAAATGATTCTAAATATTGAAATTAAGATCAGAAATGAGTTAAGCATTTGTGAAAACCCCAGAGTAGCGCTACTGCATGTAAGGATGATTTCAAAAGTACTGAGGTTACAAATTACGGGAGAGGACGGCAGATAATATTGCATAATATTAATTTGCATAAACAAAAAATAGTAACTCTGTGATATATAACTGGAAGTATTCTGATTTAATATACACCCACAAGTAAATGAGTCTGCATGATAAATACTGCCCTGTGAGAAGCAAAGCAATTTTATCGGTAGAATCGCGTTAAAAATTTAGACCAATATTGTTGTTTTACGCCAATGCAAATTTGCATATATATATGTTCCACTCAGCTGATTTTGGTTGATTTTATATATGTTAATCTAGAGAAAATTTGCTAAAAAATGGTACCAAAATCATTTTTGTTTCTATTTGTGGTGGGTATATCAGCAGATTTACTGGACTTTAAGGTAATATGAAGCCCTAGGCTGTACCTCAATGTGAGGCCCCTTGCCGGTCCTGACCTGACACTGCCAATCACCACATAATTTTCCCTGTAATTGCCATTTTCTGTTTGTGGGCTTTCAAAAATGTGCATTTAAAAATTGTCACAAAAGCCACTAAATGGATCGCTTCATTGTAAAATTTTCTGAACAAAATCAATGGCGCAAGTAACGAACCAGAAAGAAATCAGTCTCTGTCTCTACTGAATTTGACCCTGTTATACTTGATTTTATTTCATCGGTCTCATTTCATGAGACTACAGCTTCTCTATTGTCAACTGTACAATTTATGTATTTGCAAACATTTGGGCAAAACATAGTGCTTTTGTTTCAATAATCATGAAAATATCTGCAATAAAGGGCAAAATATTAATCATGAAAATAGGTGCAATCATTGTGAAACATTGCGAAAAATGTACAAAAATTGCACAAAAATGGAAAATTTTACATTTATTCCAAGATAATTATAATAGCTCATTTTCATCCAATTGTTGCACAAATATGTCTGAGATACTCATAGAAATTTTTCTAGTCTTGGAAATGTTTACAGTAATTGAAGAATTTTTTTTACAATAATTGTCATCATTATGGTATAAATTTCAGCAATAATCGTTACCATTTGCACAAGATAATTTTTCGAAAAATTCTAAGACTTTGCTCAAACGACTAATGTTGAAATATTTTGGGCTGTTTCCATATTTCTGTGATAATGGTCATGGAATTTCTGAGATTATCTTGCCAAACTTTTATGATTTTTCTGCAAAATTTCTGCAAGTGTAATTGTACGATTGAGTCCAGAGGAGCTTCATATGAGACACTCCTTAAACAGGTATTTCTAGGCTTCATGATCCATGATTATAAGTTGGGTGCAATTTGGGGCCCCTTGATATGCATTAAATTTTGAGCCCAATTTGTCCTCTTGATTTTCTAAATTTATTTTTGACTTAATGTTCTCAAATATAGGCAAATTTATTATATTTTTTCCACCAAATATGAGGCCCCCCTCAGGTGTGAGGCCCTAGGCTATAGCCTACTCAGCCTTATGGATAATCCAGGCCTGCAGCCAGCAATAAACACAGGAAGAGCCAAGGAGCGGCATTAAACAAACTGAAAGGTTACATTTTAAAATCAATCGAATCAAATTAGAAAAAGTCAACCAAAAAATGATGATGAGGATGACAAAGAACGTTGGCACAAATTGACAGACACGACTCTTCTTTTTTCAGAAAACAGACAAGGTAAAAATTATGAGACCAAGTCACTAAGGAAGGACTGCCAGCAGGAGAATGATCATCATACAATCCTCAACACTTATTATCATAATAAACTTCAGTCCTGTGCCTGCTGTGAAAAATACACATGAAACTCCTCAAGGCTCAGAGCCCTGGGAGGTGTTGGATTACTGCGTTTCAGGTTATTCCACAATCTCCAACATTCAGACTGGTTTTTCCCTGATAGAGAATGAAGTTTGTCTCGATTAACCAGTTGATAAAGGTCTCTTTTTTCTATTAATGAGCTTGTTTTACTGTTTTAAACCAGGGATGTATATTGTATGGTTAGCTTTTCCAAAGACTTAGGCAGGTCACTTTAGCATATTTGTCAACTTACACACTTGCATTCATCATCAAACCAGGGATTTACTGGAAAGGAATTACTTTTGGTTTACCTATATTTCTTTTTAAACACAGGATCAATTGATGTACACTTGTCGCCGCCATTATGCCCACTCAGCCGCTCAGCGGGGGCCAGGCTCCATAATTCATTAATTGCTAGACCTGTAGTACTAACTTTACTAATAGTCTGAAATTGTCTTTAAATATCATATTGACAAACTGTCATAACTAATCTTCTGAAACACTGGGGAAGCTATGAATAAATAATTCAGATAAGTTAACTGTGGGAGTAAATGGCTTATTGTTTACATAGACGCAAATTTTCTACAATCACACGTGTAAAGTTTTGTGGGAGGAGCTATAGGCTAACTTTCTGATAAAGCCATAATTGTTTCAGATTTGTCTCAGTCGAACTCTGAAATAACAAACCTCATGCCCAGGAAAATTTTAAGACGGTTTTGTGGAGGTTATGTTTTACTTTCACTATCATGGATAGTTTTCTTAAACGTGTTAATAAGGTCCAGTTATATCACTCAGTACAAGCAAAACAACAACATGAAAAAGGATGAAAAGTTGATTAATAAAAGATCTGAAGACATAGGGTCTCAGTTTGAATTGAAGAAAAACCCAGATTTGAGGATACTCGTTTTGACATACAACAGGGCAAAGTCATTGTTGACTTGCCTGAATTCCCTGCAGCTGCTAGAACTTGATGGTGATTCTGCTGAATTAGAAATATGGATAGACCGCTCTGAGGATATGACTGTGGATGACACTGTGCTTAATATTAGCAAGAGTTTTAAGTGGAACATTGGACCGACAAACGTCAATATACAAGACTACCATGTTGGAATTTACGGCCAATGGATTAATACGTGGAAAGCAGCAGAGGGAAATCATGAAATAGTAATTATCCTTGAGGACGATATTGATCTGTCTCCATACGCTTACCGATGGCTAAAAGCTGCTCATCATCATTACGAGAATGATAAAGACATAGCAGGATATGGGTTAGCAGATACCAATATTCCTTTATTGAGTGTCAAACATACCCTGAAACCCTCTAACGAAGATGTTGCCTTCAAATTTTCTCGATTTTGCACATTTGGATTTTCACCAAAGGCGGATGTTTGGAGGAAATTTCAGACATGGTATCGCAATAACAGTCAGAAGAAATCCTTTCGCCCTTATACAGAAAGTGACCCCCTTTTCACAAGGTGGTATAAAATTTTTGAAAAAGAGAATAAGTCCAGTTCAATGTGGAGTATGTGGTTTATCAATTTCTGTGATGAAAATAAGCTCTACACGGTGTACCCCAACAGCCATGAACACTTAACAAAGCATCATCCTGAGAGAGGGAAGGACACCCAATTAGCATTTCACAGGAAAGAACAAGGGCTTCACTTCAAAGACACAGAGACAGAAAAATCAGATCCTTATCTTTTAAAAATTTGGTATCCTGAACTGGTTAACTTTCCCTTGAATACAACTATCTACAAGATCCCAAAAATTGTTGAAAAGGTAAAAATAGTAAAGAATCAGACACAGAAGACCCCAACAGAGAAACAAAAGAAAAAGAAGCCTACAAAAAAGAAGCGAACAAAAAAGAAGCCGGCAAAAAATAAACCAACAAAGAAGGATCCAGCAAAGAAAAACCAAATGCAGAAAAATACTAAGTAACTGCCGTTAACAGGGAGTCTTCCAAGCACCTTTAAGCCTAGCCTGCATTACATTTCCCTTTAAAATCTCAAAAAATTGTATTTTTCTGAATTGTTGAACTGGCTGGGTTTATAAACAAATTTTATCTCACTTGGGAGAATTTTGGAACTTTCACGTGGACTAACTGGGAACAAGAACGAACACTCAGAGAGTGTATACGTAGGTCAGCCAGCAATAAACACAGGAAGAGCCGAGGAGCGGCATTAAACAAACTGAAACGTTACATTAAATCAATCGAATCGAATTAGAAAAAGTCAACCAAAAAATGATGATGAGGATGACAAAGAACGTTGGCACAAATTGACAGAAACGACTCTTCTTTTTTCAGAAAACAGACAAGGTAAAAATTATGAGACCAAGTCACTAAGGAAGGACTGCCAGCAGGAGAATGATCATCATACAATCCTCAACACTTATTATCATAATAAACTTCAGTCCTGTGCCTGCTGTGAAAAATACACATGAAACTCCTCAAGGCTCAGAGCCCTGGGAGGTGTTGGATTACTGCGTTTCAGGTTATTCCACAATCTCCAACATTCAGACTGGTTTTTCCCTGATAGAGAATGAAGTTTGTCTCGATTAACCAGTTGATAAAGGTCTCTTTTTTCTATTAATGAACTTGTTTTACTGTTTTAAACCAGGGATGTATATTGTATAGTTAGCTTTTCCAAAGACTTAGGCAGGTCACTATAGCTTTAGCATATTTGTCAACTTACACACTTGCATTCATCATCAAACCAGGGATTTACTGGAAAGGAATTACTTTTGGTTTACCTATATTTCTTTTTAAACACAGGATCAATTGATGTACATTGTACACTTGTCGCCGTCATTATGCCCACTCAGCCGCCCAGGCTCCATAATTCATTAATTGCTAGACCTGTAGTACTAACTTTACTAATAGTCTGAAATTGTCTTTAAACATCATATTGACAAACTGTCATAACTAACCTTCTGAAAAACTGGGGAAGTTATGAATAAATAATTCAGATAAGTTAACTGTGGGAGTAAATGGCTTATTGTTTACACGGATGCAAATTTGCTACAATCTCATGTGTACATGAAAAGTTTTGTGGGAGGAGCTATAGGCTAACTTTCTGATAAAAGCCATAATTGTTTCAGAATTGTCTCAGTCGAACTCTGAAATAACAAACCTCATGCCCAGGAAAATTTTAAGACGGTTTTGTGGAGGTTATGTTTTACTTTCACTATCATGGATAGTTTTCTTAAATGTGTTAATAAGGTCCAGTTATATCACTCAGTACAAGCAAAACAACAACATGAAAAAGGATGAAAAGTTGATTAATCAAAGATCTGAAGACATAGGGTCTCAGTTTGAATTGAAGAAAAACCCAGATTTGAGGATACTCGTTTTGACATACAACAGGGCAAAGTCATTGTTGACTTGCCTGAATTCCCTGCAGCTGCTAGAACTTGATGGTGATTCTGCTGAATTAGAAATATGGATAGACCGCTCTGAGGATATGACTGTGGATGATGCTGTGCTTAATATCAGCAAGAGTTTTAAGTGGAACATTGGACCGACAAACGTCAATATACAAGACTACCATGTTGGAATTTACGGCCAATGGATTAATACGTGGAAAGCAGCAGAGGGAAATCATGAAATAGTAATTATCCTTGAGGACGATATTGATCTGTCTCCATATGCTTACCGATGGCTAAAAGCTGCTCATCATCATTACGAGAATGACAAAGACATAGCAGGATATGGGTTAGCAGATACCAAAATTCCTTTATTGAGTGTCAAACATACCCTGAAACCCTCTAACGAAGATGTTGCCTTCAAATTTTCTCGATTTTGCACATTTGGATTTTCACCAAAGGCGGATGTTTGGAGGAAATTTCAGACATGGTATCGCAATAACAGTCAGAAGAAATCCTTTCGCCCTTATACAGAAAGTGACCCCCTTTTCACAAGGTGGTATAAAATTTTTGAAAAGCGGAATAAGTCCAGTTCAATGTGGAGTATGTGGTTTATCAATTTCTGTGATGAAAATAAGCTCTACACGGTGTACCCCAACAGCCATGAACACTTAACAAAGCATCATCCTGAGAGAGGGAAGGACACCCAATTAGCATTTCACAGGAAAGAACAAGGGCTTCACTTCAAAGACACAGAGACAGAAAAATCAGATCCTTATCTTTTAAAAAATTGGTATCCTGAACTGGTTAACTTTCCCTTGAATACAACTATCTACAAGATCCCAAAAATTGTTGAAAAGGTAAAAATAGTAAAGAATCAGACACAGAAGACCCCAACAGAGAAACAAAAGAAAAAGAAGCCAACAAAAAAGAAGTCGGCAAAAAATAAACCAACAAAGAAGGATCCAGCAAAGAAAAACCAAATGCAGAAAAATACTAAAACACCATAGAACTTGCTGAAACTTGCCATAGAAACAAGCAAACCCAAGACCAGGGGCGGACTGGGAGAGAAAATCGGCCCTGGAAATTTCAGTGGACAGCAATTGATACTATGGACTGTACTCGCAACAACAAAAAACTTTCCTCAAACTTTTTTTAAAATTTCATGTGCTCAATAAACTTTAGAGGCTCCATGATTAGATATCTAGAATACATCTTTTAAAGAGGTACTTGTCAGTGTCTTTCAAATTATTTTTAAGATTAGGCCTATGTTTTGCCTCATGAATTGATAGTACCCTCTCAGACTGAGTGCATGAAGTGCCAACTACAAATCACAGTATGATTTGAACAATGCATGAAGGGGCTAAGTATGATAACTAGAGTACACAATGTCATGTTCTGTAAAAAATGCAAACCATTATGATCTTTCAGTACAAATAAGTGAAACCACTGGATTGGCCCAATGGTTTTCAATAACTCAATGATTTCGATACCATTGTGATTTTCTTTGCGAGACGATTCTAAATGGAACCAAATATGTTGGGGTTGCAAAATCGGGAAGCAAATCAATCTGATTTTTTTTTTGCTTTTTTGGTCAATCGGCCCACAACAGTGTCGGCCCATCGGGAATTCTCCCGGTATCCCGGCGGCCCAGTCCAGCCCTGCCCAAGACAATCATTAAATAGTGTCAATCTATCAGATTCAGGCTAACTGTTGTTATTACAGATCTCATATCAGTGTGCCATGTTCCATGTGAATATATGCAGAGATGATGTCAGTATTCCAATACTGACATCACTATCGGCACTAGCTCCAAGCTTAAGTGTTGATTCCAACTGCTACCAACAAATCAGACTCATGGGCTGTCAAAGTGTGAATAACAATTGATTAATCTGCATTCATTGGTATGGCTGCTTGGATTCAATTGGAGCAGGTGAAACTGATATGTTTGAGCCACTTGCTTGATCCATCATGGTGTCGTTTGACATGAAATTTCTCCTTGAGGGCAGCACCTTGTGGCTTTTCAGCCTTTTTGGTGAGATCTGGGCCTAAGAAATAGTTCAGAATTTATGACTGGGGGGGGGGGGGATGGTGGGGAGATTATTTGGAGTGAACATGGTTTTGTTGCATGATGGGCATACCAGAGGACAGGAAATGGGGGAGGGAAGGGAGGTAGTTGCTCCCCAAAAATTTGGGAAATGCCAGACAAGGAGGTTAAAAATTTGGGTCGATCATCAAATAAACATTATTGGAAATCAGCGATAAGTACGCTCTCAAGCAAAACTCCAGCCCCCCTCCCCTCAGGTCTTCAATTCTGAAGGGTCCCTGAGTATATTATTTTTGTAAAGACAGAGCAGAACATGATCACCTCTCAGACCAACAAGTGAATGTGAGAGTGAATGAATTAGTTTTGTTGTAAAAGTGCTAAATCTGACAGCAGATAAATTTATACACAAAATCCATGCATTAGCTTGAATTAGTAACTTTTGGATATACTCAAAACATTAAGGTGACTCAAGCGTGGTACACTGCACATACTTCTGAGCAGCCTGGTTGCCTAGCAACATAGCGTCACCACTGCTGCAGGCCCTGAAAAAGTTGTGACGTTACCATTTTCTGCTCTCTTTTTTTTAACTGCATGGCAGCCAGTAATTTGCTATTTAAATGAGATCTAATGCAGCTAGAAGCATAATTATTTTTTTATTGAATGCAGTAACACCTACTCTATGCTAATTCAAAGTTTCAGCTTCTCGTCTTTATCAAAAGAATTTTCTCAACTAATATCAGTCAACTATGTCTAAAATTGTCTTTATTTCTTTAAATTGACATTGGCATAGTCATTGTACTGCAGTAAAAAAACGACTCGGTGAATTTTTTTTATTTTTGGACATTTGTTTGACAATAACCTGTTTATGATATTATATGCAAATTTAAAAAAAAATCTGTATGATCGTTTTCCTAAAATATGATTACAGCCAAAATTGAAGCATGCAAAATCTGCAATTAATTAGTGTGTTGGTGCCCTTTGAGCTCTTATAGAAAAAAGTATTTTAACCTTTTCCTCAAATTTACGGCAAATGTTTTGGTGTAAATCCTTGGGAAGACATTTCTGACGTTTTTGTGTAACAAATGCATGTAATGCCTTATTCTGTGGTACATAACCAAAAACTCAATTTATGACTTTTAAGCAGTCATCAGGCCAAACATGCCATTACCATGGCAACCAAACAAGTCGGTGAATTTTTTTATTTTTCATTTTTGGAATGTATGGGTCCCATAGACTACCTGTGCAAAATTTTAGAAAAATCTGTATGATCAAACTACCACGCTTGAATCACCTTAAACAGAATAATCAGTGTTGACTGTTGAGCAACAATCTAACAGCTTATGGTGGATTTGTAATGGTGTGATCAGTGTTGGTTCCAAGTGACACAGCTGAAACTGCGAATATAGGCCTACTAACTGTGAAATTATTATGGTGATACTGACATCACAAGAGCACTGTGGCAGTTGAAAAGAACATGGCACACTAATGTGAGATCTGTAATAACGGGGAGTCTCCCAAGCCCCATTAGGACCAGCCTACATTGGATTTCCCTTTAAAATCTCCCAAAATTTGCATTTGTCTGTATTGTTGAACTGGCTGGATTTATAGACAAATTTTATCTTATTTGGGAGAATTTTGGAACTATCATGTGGACTAACTGGGAATGAGAAATGGGCTAATTTATCGGTGCATATGAGACTGAGAATAAGTACGCCTTAATATGCAGACTTATTGGGACATTTAACTACAATTATATACATGTATAAATAATGAAATATGCAAATCAAATATGGGACTTATTTTCAATAGCTGGATTGACATAGGAGTTATCAGCACCTGAGGGACTAAATATCATGACTTACTAGTAGTTGTATCAAATACATTTCGAGTAACAGAAAGTTATTTGAATTACCAAATTTGTTAGGCCGAGGTGCCTTACTGAAAATATGCATGGATTTTGCAAGGTTTATGTAAGATTTTTGCAAGGATGGATCCATGCATTTTTCTTGAACCATGCATTGATTTATGAATGAAAAACTTAAGGATCTGGCTAGATCCTGCTATCCAGGCGCATGGAAAGTGTAAGAATTGCTCTTGCATATTCCTTGCATGCAAGAAAAGTGTAAGACTTGTTCTTGCATTTTTCTTGCATGCATGGCAAATGCATGGAAAATGCATGGCACATGCATGGTATACGCATGGGCAATTCCATGCATTTGCCATGCATCCATGCATGGATTATGTATGGAACAATCAAGGATCTAGCTGCTATCCAGGCGTTGTCAGGAATACGCATGGAAAATGTATGGATTTTATGGTGCTTCCATGCATGCATGGAAAGTGTAAGAATTGCTCTTGCATGCATGGAAAATGCATGAGATATGCATGGTATATGCATGGAATCTGCATGACCTGAATCTTGCGCACTCCTTGCATAAATCTTGCACATTTCTTGCACGGGACGGCAGTCGCAATTTTGCCCTGAAATTCTAACGTGTAACGGTGTAACGGATGTGACCAGGACAGTGGATCGGCCCTGTTATTGGTGAGGATCTGTCCTGAATTCCCATTTGCCCTGATGCCAGGGGCTGCATGCAGCCCCTCCTGACCCCCTGCAAACAATTTTTTTTTTGGGTCCATTAAGTGGGTCGAACAAAATTTCCCTTGCCAAAAACCAATAGACCCCCTCAAAGGCCGGGGTTACTCACTATGAAAGGGTATTTATATAGAGGCGCCACTGGATGGTACTGCTTTTTTAGCACAAATTCCTTTTGGTTTTTTGACAACTCTGATTAATTTGGTTCTCGTTTTTGCAACCCAAGCATAGGCCTCTTTGGTATTGTTAGATCGGCTCAAAAAAGACAATTCTAATGGGGTCGACCATAAGAAAGTTGGGGAGGGCTATGGATTTTACCCTCAGGACAAACTTCTTTTTTAAGTTGCAAAAGCGTCAACAAACTATTTTTTTCGCATGCGGACAAACATTTTTTTTTAACATTAAATACAGTACCCTAGCTACAGGTGGAAACAACATTTTTTTCCAAGTGCTGAACTTTTTTTTTCAGTGTCAAGTGGGAAACAAACTTTTTTTTTTTCAACAAAAATCCATAGCCCCTCTGGTCGGCCCCTCAGCTATCAAGGCATTGGGAGTAGAGAACTATAGGCCTATACAATATATATATATTTTGCAAAACATATCACCTTCATAATGATGAAGTCCAGTGGGCCTGTACTCCACTCGGACACTACACTTCTTTGACAGAACTTTCTGAGTCCAAATCAATTTACCAATCTGAAGAAATATAGATTTTTGAACTTCTTATGATGCCTGAATATATAGTTGAACAATTGAAGGCCTTACCTTAGCAAATATATCACAATCCAAGTTCCAATCACCTTCATAATGACAAACTTTTCACTGACACAACAAACATTGAGAGAAGCAGCCGACAGTTGAGAAAGCCCGCCCTTTGTTGATGACATCATAATAAGTTTTTGCATCTTCTTTACAGGAGAGCTCCTCTGGGAAGAGACTTGCAAAATCCATGCATTGAACTTTGTCTCTCTTGATGAGTATTGCAAAATTCTTGCAAATATCTTGCATCAGACTTAGTCTCTGACATACTCTTGCAAATTTCTTGCGTTGGAGTTTGTTTTTTACTCCTATTCATGCAAAACTCTTAGTCATGCGGAATCCTTGCAAAATTCTTGCAGATTCCATAATCATGGAATGAAGTCATGCAAAATCCATGCAGATTCCATGACTGCTTGGCTAATCTTGCATGTTCCAGGCATCTAAAAAAGTTAAGAGTCCAGATCCATGCAATATCCATGCATATTTTTAGCATCCATGCATTTTCCATGCACAGTTTCAGTAAGGGGTGCTTTTTGCCTTTTTGGTTGCACATTAAGCTGAAAATTAGGCTTTCTGGGACTTGGGACACTCCCATAAAATCTTGATACTGTTTTCTGCATGCATGATTATTATGGGAAAACTGATGCAATTTATTGACACAATTTTTTTTTGTATAAATGGAACATTGGAACATGTGTCATGTTTCGCAATAAAACAATTCCTTGGATATTGTCTTTTTTAATGTTTTTATTTAATTAATAATCAGTGATTCATTGGGTATTACCCACATTGGGTATTACACAATCTGATAATACATTGTTCACACGATTAATCTTTCCAGTCAATGATTTCATATCTTGTGTTTAATAAATAGATAGGATCATGCGAAAAGCATTTGGGGCTGAGGTGTCAGGAGTCACACCGTACAAAATCGCTATGTCATCGGACATCCAATGATCTATTTAAGTTTTCCTTATAAAGCTCTAATAAATACTCTAATAAATAGCTAAAATACATAAACGATGGTTTACATGAACCATAAAAGTAAAATACAGTAAATAATGACTATGCATAGAAATTATTAACACATCATAGCAAGGAGAATGGTTTCAAAGGGCATTATTTTGGTAGTTAGATATTTGAGATAATGATGGTAATTATTGTCCTGGGGAACCTGTTGTCATAACCCAGTGGTTAGTGTCACTCTCTGCTTTGTGACTGTCAAGATTGGTGAATGTTGAGACCTCAAATTCATGTCCAAATGGTGTCCTAAAAAGGAAACAATAGACAATTGTTAAAAGATCTCTATAGAGTGATTGAGTTGTGCCACAATTGCTTTTTTATATCACTTCTGGGAAATTTTGAGAATTGCTCACCTCAGTGTGTGTAGTGCTTCCAGACAAAGAGCCTCATTTGTTTTTTGATGCAATAAAATTAATTTTGTGTTTGCCTGAAATGGTGAATACATTTTTTTAGTATGGTTTTTCTTAAGATAATGTGAAAAGAAATCAAAAATAATTTTTTTTTAATGCCTTGGTATTGATACAGTGCAGCCTGTAAATAAGTGAAACGCATGACATTGTGCCATTGCATCAATCCTAAACGTCCTCAACCAAACTGCCTGTGGAAGCACGAATTCTCATCCGATGAGAGGAAAACCAATAGGGTCATAAAGGCCGATATGTGAGGCATTTGGTATAACAATGGCAGCCAATTTTCTTTGCTGTAGTCGGAGTTAGGTATGGGTCAAAGTCATTGATAAGTAAGTGAAACACAGGCTCAATGTTAAAACATAGGGAAGGGTGGTTCACTTACCTATCAAAGACTTTGACCCATACCTAACTCCGACTACAGCAAAGAAAATTGGCTGCCATTGTTATACCACATGCCTCACAAATCGGCCTTTATGACCCAATATGTTTTCCTCTCGTCGGATGTGAATTTGTGCTTCCACAAGCAGTTTGGTTGAGGATGTTTAGCATTGATGCAATGGCGCAATATTATGCGTTTTGACTTCTTTACAGGCGGCACTGTACATGCCTGAATGACCATTGTTCACCATTTAGTGGACTTCAGTTTATCTAATCATCAAGTCAATTGTGTTGCATTTATTTCCAGTGTTTGTTGTTTTGTCGAATTGTAAACACTGATCGACTAAGTGATCGAGTGATGAGATTAAAGTGCCATGAAAAAGTTTGATTTACTTTTTGAATTCTGATCACATCATAATTTAATATTTATGTTTCCATGGAAAACATGTCTTAGGGCATTTAGACCGAGAGAACTTCTGAAAATATCACTTGAACTTGAACTTGAACTTGAACTTGTAGTTGTAATTTCCTCCTCTGTGGCAGGAGAACCCTCATTGGATGAGGTAATATTTTAAAAGTCTCCGTGATAAAATTGAGTTAAAAAGTCCGGGTATGAAGTAAATTGTTCAAGGGTTATTAAAATCCGATTTAAAATGTTATTAAAATCCGAATTAAAACGTTATTAAAATCCAGGTTAAAACGTTTTGGTTTAAAGGTTTGTGAAGTTAGAAATGTTATGTCACAAGTTTAAGAATTTTAAAAACACGTCAGCGGCACATGGCTAGTTGCCTCCTCTGCAGTCTCCTTCTAGCAGCCGTATTCGCGGAGCCCGTTCCAAATAGAATGGACCTGTGATTGTGTAGAGTGTAGCATAATCTTCGCGTCATATACTCGGCAGCTTCCAGTTCATTTTCTTCTGCACAGTGATGCGACGGGTCCAGAATGAACTTCACTTTCCCAACGGCTGTGCGGATATTGTAGGCTTGGAAGTAGGGACTCAGCTTACGCAGATGTGATGACCTCCACTCTTCGAGGGCTCTGCAGCCAAGTATGAAGTGTGTCTCAGTCTCCGGCTCTTCATTACAGAGAGGACACATGTCTCTTTGGTTTCTGCCAGAGCATCTTGCTGCCGTGAGGGGGTAGCGCCCAAGGGCAAGCATCGCCTTGGTCTGCGCCATCACCACCTGCATAGGGTCATTTCCACACCACCATATATGGTGAACGCTCCCCAGTCTGCATGCACTGATGTTTAAGTTCCGTAGGGACTTCATTTGGCTGGCTTGGGATTTCAACTTGTCGTCCCAGTAGCTGTACACCTGTTTTCTGACAATTTTCTTCCACTGTTCTTTCGGCGGGGGCCTATTCATCAACATCAGAGGGGATGGCAGCTCGTACTGGTACATCAAGCATTTCAGCTCCACCGTCCAGCTGTTTGAGGCAGTGGACTTCAGTGTCAGTTGCCTGTGCAACAGGTCACATTCTGGTGTACCTTGTCTTTGACTAATGCTGTTGAATAGTGATAGCATTTTCATGTGGAGTAGCGCTTGAAGGGGTAGCTCACCCAGTAGCAGGTAGATCCCTGGTACAGCAGTAGATTCAGGCAGGCATTGAATTTGGCGAAGTAGGACACGCTGGAATCTGTCAAGGTCTTCATAGTCCTTTGTCTTCAGTCTCATTGCTTATGTCGCTACAAGCTTTAAGGAGACTTCAGGCGAGACACCATTGTAGCCATGTAGCCCAGCTCCCATAAGGGAGTAGGCCGTTCTCCTGCCCACCTGCATTATATTTTCCACAGCCTCAGAGGCCAATCCATCAGAGGTTCGGACGAGGCCCAGATGAGTTTCCCTGTCTGTATAATCGATGGTGCTCTTGTTAAATTTTAATGATGGTTTTTCTTTGTCGATCTCACCTTTCTTTTCCATCCTCATGACTTTTGTCTTGGTTGCACTAAACTGATATCTGACGTTGGCTGCGTTGTCCTGTGCCATTAAGAGTAGGGTTTGGGCATTCTGGAAACTGTCGGAGATGATGCAGTTGTCGTCTGCTACTGTCGGGATCCCAAGAGTTATTGCTCCGATCCTGTAAGATGATGGATGTTTTCTTATTCTCCGTAAGAATGGGTTTTCCTTGGCTTTGAAGGCTTCCGTGGAGGTCTTGCCGCCCTGCCGGATCCCCCGCCCCTCCTTGATAGCTGTCCCTGTAATCGCACCTTTGAAGTCTTTTGCGTACATATCCATGTATAATAACCATAGATTTGCATCTATGTCAAGATCATATAGGGAATTTAGCATAATTGTGTGGTCCACCATGTCAAAAGCCTTTGAGCTGTCCATGAATGTCACATAGATGGTATGGCCATTGTCCGCAGCTTCTGCTATCGCTTCTGTCACCAGAAAAGCACAGATTGATGGCGATACTCCATTGGTGAAGCCGTACTGCATGGGGTCCTGTCTGGCTTTGGCAGCTGCTTTGGTTTTGTCCATCATATTCCGCTCCACTATTTTCCAGGTCAACAAAAAAGGTGATGTGACCATAAAAGAAGAAAAAGTGAAAGAAAACATAATTGTTGGAGCAGAACGCCATGAGAGAAGATAACTGATTATGTGGCAAACACATTCTCTTTCTGCAAGTTGGCTCCACCTGGGAACTTTATAGAGTTAAAAGTGTTCACATTGACGTGTGTGACAACACTTCATTTTCCGGTTTAAAAAAGGGGGGAGGGTTGGTCTAGTGATAGTGTGCTGGACTGCCAATCACTGGGTCCAGGGTTCGAATCCAGCTCTTGCCGGGTCACCTGGGCCTATGTTGGACGGCTGTTTCAATCATCCTTTGCCTCATTGCCATGTCCTCCTCCTGTCCTAATTAGCCTACCAAGTGCATAAATACAGGACATAAAGCCCCAATCATCCATCCATCCATCCAGTTAAAAAAAAAAAAGATACTGAAATAGGAGAGGGGTCGGGACAGTGGCACCCTTTTCATTCTGGGATAGGCCTATATCTGATTCAAATAGCTTCATGTTTGCTGCAACAAATTTTTGTCTCCTGTTTTATATTTGTAATTTAAAGAAATGGCTCACTGATACTCTTAGCCTGGTCTTAGGGCTCATAAAGTTATATCCTCATTATCCAAGGGCCAATGTGCGAGCTTAGTGCCCAATGCACTCCGTATATGGTATGTTTGACTGTTTAACAGCCATGATAGAATTTCCGAAACTGAGGAGGTGTATTTGTATGATAATGAATGTCCCGACTCTTTATCAGTTACGGACCCAAGGGCACCCCCAAAATTATTTTTTTCACCTTTTATATATTTATAAAGTGTATTACTAAGTTTGATTTAGCAGGTAAAGCTATTAACAGTTCTGGGCCGATTTCTTAAAAAGAATACAACTTTCAAAAACGTTGAGCAGGAAACTTTTTACCCAATGCAAGACCCACACAGCAGTAACAGCAAATGGAAACAAAGATTTACCAGGACATTGCAGTGTTCCATTTCCAGACGATACTGAGGATCAAAGCACTCAACTCTCCATTCTGTCAGATGAGATGGTTCTGATGTGAGGGAGACTTCGTTATGGCGTGACTTTTTGGCACACTTCTGAAATGTTGCTCGCTCACTGCACAGATATTTCTGGAAATGGCAACAATGTGAACATGAAAATAAAATTTCTACTGTAAACAATAATGACAGGTTAAATTTACCCTAACCGATAAAATCTTTGCATAACTCTGGTAGCTGTAGTCTAGATCCACTTATCAAAGGAAGAGCAGGGAGATTATAAACTCAAAACTTTGGTGACTTTTATTTTTGGAATGCAATGACTTTGCACCACTCTTTTTAATAAAAAAAAATGTGGCTCATGCCTTCTGGAAAATACAGATCAGTGATGATTTTGGTTGATCAGAATTTGCAAAAGGCCAGGGAACTATTCAGTATTCATCAAGTCTTTTGGCCCAGATCAAACTTCAAGCCTAAAGTTAGCTTAAAGTTGGGCAAAGGATGCCTGATCACATGATTGGGAAAACAAGCCTTAATCAAAGCAATGCCCAGGAGGTTGCCAAAGGACACCTGATCAAGTGATTGGATGGGATCAAACATTCGGGTGTAACAGTAAGCCCCATTGGAACTATTTTGTACCCGTATATGACATGAGCCAGACTTTTTATAGCCCTGTTGGAGCAATGAAATTTTTTATTTACCTTGTCTTCTTCATCTGTTGTGCATAAATAAAATGGTTCATGATATCTTAGTGGCTGACCTCCCTCTCCTCCACCTATTCTGTAAGATAAAAAGTAAAGTGAATATAAAAGTTACTTGTGAACAATTTTGAGTTTTATTTTCCTATTCAAAGAAGGTTGACAATTTATTTTTCTTACAAATATTATAAAAGAACAATTATTATTATGAACCGAAGAGCTGTTAAAAACTTCATATTAATTTTTCTCAGTAAATAACCTAGAGCCTATCAAAACAGCAAAATGACATGCTGACTTAATTACACCAAATTTTTAATTTAAAAGTATGATAAGGACTGGTTAAGAACTGCTTACTATGTCATCATTGCCGCATCAGTTTTTTAAAAAGTCATGTGATTTCAATTCATGGTTCAAAATAATGGCAGCATGATCTTCACTTTAGGTTAGACCCATTTGCTTTACTTCAAGGCAAGTGTTCCAGTGCCTGCAGCCCTACACTCAGAGTATTCAGAATTTTTAGAGATTTGGTTTGTCCTATAGGAATGCACAAGTTCTGATGTTAATACACTTACGGTGTGATTACAAAAGTTGTTCTCGCAGACGGTTTTACTTGAGTGGCACCCACGACCATAGCTCCTCCTCCTGGTGTTCCCGCAATAGCAAGTACTCCTTCTTTTCGGCTGTCATCTTTAGGTGGGGGATTTGTCAGCATAACTATGTCACCGAAATGGACAAAACCATCTCTTGAAATACTCAAATTAACCTGTCAGTATTAAGAAAAAACATAGTATTAATGATATTTTTTAAATGCCCGTTGCTTAACGGTGAAGCATTTAGATTATTATGAAGCAGTTGTGTAGGCCTAGTAGGACACAATATTATTCACCCAGAGTGAAAATTTTATGTCTTTGTACAGTACATGATTTATACATTGTTTTAATAAAAAGCAAAGAGCCTCACATCTCTCGCAGCTGCACTTTTAAGTTTGGCTGATCGTTGAATGAGTAGTTCTCCTCTTTCCCGTCTTGCCAGGAAGTCTTTCAGTGTATCCTGCAAAAGAATTGTACGCACATAATAAGAATCAAACAGCCAGTGTGTGCTTTGTTATTGTTACACATTTCAGTTCTTTTGCAAGTGGTGGTGTCACTGGCAATGTGTGGCTGTTCTGAGTGGTGGCTCAAGTTATCAATCAAGGTTGAATTGAGCCGCCAATTCACTTCAGTTTCAGTGATGAATCTCTCACTGATGAATCTCTCTATGGCAACAACACCAGCCGACGCAGTCTAATGACCAGTTTTAAAAATACTAGGACTTCAATTGCTGCAGAAAACTAATCAGCTCTTTTGCTATTTTGCTGGAAAGTGAATCAGGGAGAGCACTGCGTATCATTTTAATAAGTGACAGTTCGCAAACACTGACAAGCAAAAAAGAAAAAGAATTTTTTTTTCAAAAAATAAATTTCCCTAAAAAAAATTCACCCAAAATAAAATTAAAAAATTCAACAATTTTTTTTTCCAGTTTTTTTTTTCTCCAAAACTTTTGTTTTTTCAAAAAATTTTTATTCTAGCGGCTAGCCTATTTCTTTTTGTCCAAACTTTCTGTCGAAAAAACCTGAATAGAATGCATGCACACCATACGAAAATGAATTTTGAGAAATATTATAGTTCATTAGTGTCTGGTCCCGGGCCGTCCAAGCGGTGACCGTGTCGTCTTCATGCTTTGGCATTTACATATTAATAAGATAAGATAAGATAAGATAAGAAGTACTTTATTTAGTCACAAAGTGAAACTTGTTGTAGCATGATACACAGAATGTCAAGTGAACAAAGTGATTATAAATAATAAATTATGCAAAAATAGAACATTTATATACACTGGTAGTCTGGTACTAACTACATTGTTTTACCCTTCGTGAGATGATAATTATACAGCCTTATGCTCGATGGTACAAATGTATTGCCATATCTATTTGTTCTTTGCTTTGGCACCATAAGACGTTTTCCTGATCTCAAAAATACATACTGATCATACAATGGGTACTCTGAATCTTTAAGAAGTTTTACAACCTTTTTAATACAATATTCATTAAACAAATCATTCAAACTCCTTGTGCAGACCCCCAATTTTTTACCAATTCTAATAATCTTTTTAAGTTTTATAATGGCGCTGTCTATTAGTGTCTAATGATCAATGTTAAAAAAACTAAGACTTTAGTTTGCTGCTCTACTGCTCTTTTGCTCAATTATCTGAGTCAGGGAGAGCACTGCAATTTATTTAAGTGGCAGTGCAAACAATGATCAACCTTTTTATTTTTCCATTTTTTTTACTCAGGACTCCTTTTTTCAGACATTTTTCTTATTTACTTTCAGAAATATTTGTGGAACTCTTTTGTTACTCATCTTCAGTTAGGCCTACTTCATGTACTTGTAGGCTAAATTGTTTACATGCCTAAATTTACGACATTCAAGTTTGCGACGAGTAAAGCGGCGCGAAGAAAAAATGTCAATGACACGTTCTGGACAGCTTGTTCACTACAACGATTTTTCAACACACATGATTACTGTTGGAGGGATCGCTAACGATCCGCAAAAATTCTCTAGTGTACCGCTCTAGTAACCTATTAATATGCCTGTGTAACATTGCACATGCCCCAACACAGGCAACAGGCTTTTCTTGTATTACAACTGACAACTTCTTATTTCGACATGTAAGCCTATATTGGGGGGCTTTCATTTCAAGGGCAATTCGACAAGTGCTTCACCCGCAGTAAAATTTGTTCTAATGTGGGCCAAAATGTCAACAACTTGTTTGACTAATTAATCACTTGCCAGGCAGGTTGGTGAGTGTCAAATTCAACTGTCGTGTCGAAATTAGATGTTAGGCCTAGACAGCCGTCTAGTTGAAGGTATAATCGTTGCTTGTAAAGCAGCTCAAAAATTTATGATCATGTTGATGGCCTGCTATACCGCGATACCGGTAAGTACTGAATCTTTACAAATGCCAAATGCGGTCATATTGACTTGCCAGCCCACTTCAATATACCGTATATCGATCCTCAGGTTCTGCCACATTGCTATAGTATAGAGCTCTATAGGCTTACAATTTTCGATATAGCCCAATAAGGTGCTGCAGAGGCGTAAAACACACAGACAAACGCTTACAATTTAGTAATTTTGTTGTGTGTACCCGTACTGGTTTATGCCAAATATTGGTCAGCTGGTGTAACTTATTAACACTGTAAAGAAAGTCACAAACTAAAATTTAGTAAAATTTTCTCTTCATTTCAATTTTTTGATAATGATGATAATGATATATATCATGTTATGTATACCCCTCCCCGGGTTTATACCTCCTCCAGTTGAATGTCTTCATTCCAATTGCCCACTCGGACTGAAGGGTTGTATGTCCTGACACTCATATTGCACACAAAGTTGCAATCACTTATTCAAACACTGGTAAAGAGTGAAAATAATGACAAGTGTCTGGCAGTGACAGATGACACTTCCCCCCTAGCAACGTGTAAACAATGCAGAACGCAGCCAAGCAGGTGCTCGTTTCTGATTGGTTGACAAAAGCAATATTTTTTTTTACTTTTGCGCTTTTAAATTTCATAATTTGTCCGGTGGGTTGGTTTTCAAAAATCTGAAATATTTTATTTTGCTTTATTTTCCATCATTCTTCCTTTATTGAAATGTTTATTGAATTTGTTGACAAAAATAATAGCCAATGACAATGCAGAGAATTCGTGAAGCCCATGAGTCGATTTTCACTGGGGAACTTTTCTGGTTACTGGCTGGTAAATACATGCCCGAATCGGCTTGGGTGGTAATTTTAAAGACCAGTCATTAATTCTGTGACTCTAGATAGACTTTTGGTTTGCGGTTTTCCTGTGCTAAGCCTGTTTTCGTGGCAGAGTGACGTCACGTCTTCAGCAAGGTCGGCCATATTTGATCAGATTGGGAGCTGGTGAAGTGAAAGTTTGTGGATTCGTTTTATTTTTGGGCCATAGAAGTTTCTAAATTATTTCCTCAAGATGTCATTTGGTGTGGGCAGAAGTGAAGGACTTGTCCAACGAAAAACTGGCAAACAAATGGTCACAGAGACCGAGGTAGACGAGCGGCCAGAGAAAAATTATGACGAAGAAGAAGATCGAGATTCAAAGGAAACCAGATTGACCCTCATGGAAGAAATACTTCTACTGGGCTTGAAAGACCGTGAGGTAATGCTTGAGTGACTGATGTATTATTTAACTACATTTTTTTCAAGTTATGCAGGTCTTGGCATTGTCGTATGAGCGCTGAATGCGTAAAAAATATGATGTTGAAAATGTTATTGACAAATTTTGATCCTTCAAAATCATGATCATGCATGCATGATGTTTTCCTTGTCTATGTTATCTCATCCAACATTGTGCTTGCTACAACCCCATGACAACCATGTGGATGTAACAAATTGACACAGACATTAATTAAACACTCAAACAAGGTGTGACAACCAATTGATGTTTAAACAAGAGGTTATGAGTATTTTAACTGAATACCAGTGTCTATCACCAGGTACCACTCTGTTGGACAAACATACCAAAGCAAGTTTATTGAGTAGGAAAGCACTGGTTGACTGAACATGCACTTTTAGAAAGTGGGCCACTGTCCTCTATACTTTAGACAGGCATTGTTATAAAGACAATTTAAACTGTCAAGTCTGGTTATCTAGGCCTATAGCTGGTTTTGCTAAAATCTAGAAAGACTGCCTAAAAAGGGGTGGGGGAGGATGTTTCTTTACTTCTGGTCCAGTTGTCATAAACTGAGAAAAAGTATTGCTTATATACAAATTCACACTTCAGCTGTGCATGGTCAACCAAAATCAGATTTTACAATTTGAAATAGGCTACCTGGTATTATTAGTGTTACCGTATGTCACAAGTATTGTGTGGCATTGATATAATATTCTAGCTTTATAATAGAAATGCTGCTTGTGTGCAGCTATTCATAAACAGTTCATTCAGCATGAAAGTCTGATAAACTCCTCAATACTAGTGCACTCATACTATAAAATGGGCTTGGTCGCATTGGCCCAATAAAGTTGCACCACCTTCAGAACATTACAGCTATGCTATAAACAGACTAACCATTGTCTAATTGACCAACCAATTTGTGGAAAAAGTTATTTTGTTCTGTGTAACTGGGTTTGTAGCATTTGTAGGCAACGTTTTAAAAATCAAGTAGTGCTAAAATCGTATTGTTCCTCATTTGTCTTATTTTCTTTGCATGAACATGGGATAAATGATTGGTTATGTCTTTGCCCCTGACATGTTTTTGGAAATATTTAAGTTTGTCTTGTTTTTTAACGTAGGATTTGATAGAGATTAGAATATCAGAAAGCTGTTTTTGTGCTTAGTAGACAATCTTATTGCACAACAAGTGAAACTTAATTTTTACCTTCAAAATTATTTTTTGACTGGAACAAAATCATATTTTTTTCTTGTGAAGTAGGCACAGACTTATTCATTCATAGCCTGTCACCTGTCAAAATATACAGGCCCATTCAATTATGCACTAACTACGATTGGAATAGATAATGTACATTAACTGTCAGTCTGTCATAATCATATCATTAAACCTTAATTGAACATATGCGGCTGATATGCCAAAAGAAGTGCACTTATAATTTGGTGGTGTGAAAAACTAGCTGTTGTTAAAATTATTACAGGTTCATTATGATCAATGATAGCATGTTATAGGCCTACAGTGTTATACAGACATGTCTGTGAATTAAATTGGGATATAATAGAAGGAGATCCAAAGTTATTCATTGGTGTTTGTTGTCACTTAATTATCACTTTCATGATGCAGTGTTTGCATTTTCTGCTTCCCGGCTCTCAAATTATGGAAAATATGTCTTTTTTTCCCAGTGGTTTGGGGTCCCAAAGGCTTAAAATGTGATCCTTCTAGAAGTTGTATGCTTGATTTACTCAAATAAATTGTGGGATCCTAAACTTCTGCCACCTACAAACTGTACTGGTTTGGGACTTAAAACTGCTTCCTCCTATGTCAAACCATATTGAGTCATTATTGACATTGTTGCATTTGATTAGTGTGATTTGGCCCCTGATTCCCAGATTGTGTATTGTTAATTATTCATTCCAGTCAGTGTTTTGTACACATGTGTATTGGCCTATAGATATATTGATAATCAATCTGATTGGCTAACAATTAATTCTATTCTCTTGTTTTCTGAGGCATGAATGCATGATGTAACTTGTAATGGACTAATGGTCCTTAAATTAGGCTTCTAATTAGGTAATGATGAATGGGATTGTTCTTAATTGATTTCTGTTGCTCACAGGGTTACACATCCTTTTGGAATGACTGCATATCATCTGGCCTGCGCGGATGCATCTTGATCGAGCTTGCCATTAGAGGTAGACTGGAACTAGAGAAGACGGGCATGAGACGAAGGAGTCTTCAGAATCGTAAAATAATTTGCAAATCGGACACAGCCACTGGAGATGTATTGCTAGACGAGGCTCTTAGACATATTAAGGAAACCCAACCCCCGGAGACTGTTCAGAGTTGGGTAGAGTACTTGAGTGGTGAGTTTTGTATTATGATTAATTTGTGTGTTGGTGTGACATCAATACATGACATTCATTCTGATTTATGTCTGCCATAAAAATTTCTACTAATTTTCTGCCGACATCTCAAATTTAAAATGATTTGGAAGTCTAGAAGGTGGTAGACTAGTTGCAGGAAATTAACAGGAATGTGCTCTTTCACTCGATGTAAAAGTTGTCTGGTTTATACTGGCTTCGGCCTATGCCTTTATTTGCGTTGAAAGAATATGAAGAATATGTGTTCAGGCCAGTTCAGATGAGACACCTTGGCACAATGGTGTACGTAGTTTGTGAATTAATTGTTTGGATCATTGCATCAATGCTATTATTGCCCTGCTTCGAACCTCTATCTAAACATGCTAAACATGGTTTATTTTTTTGTGTACCAGTGCAGCGAGTGCTGATATTGACAAATGCAGATTTTCTGGGTCGTGACTTGTGAGCCATGCTATATAACATAGTAAAACAACAAACAATTTGTTTGTAGAGCTTGATATTTTTCCAATGTACTTTATATACTATCCAACAGATGGACACATTAATTTTGTCAATGTTTCATCGGCTTTCGTTTACTATATCTATCATGCTCATTTTCCACCTATAGTCTATAATTTATGGATGTGTTATTGATTTTATGCATGTCATTTATTACAACAATTCGTTGTTGAACTGAAGCATACAATTAATGAAGGATAAGAATTGCAAATTAAACACATAAAACAAGTGAGCACCTGCAGGCACAGCTGTTGCTTCTGTGCAACATCTTAACTTGATATGTGTTGATATTTTGATGTAGCTTGCTCACCTTGTGGCATGTATCTTACTGTCATGTTGCATATATATCAAGACAATATGGTGGTGTGAAATGGAGTATTTTCATTAAATGGCTAATATGTTGCTGCGTAGTACAATGGTTAGCATGCCTGCCTCGTACACAAGAGGACGTGGGTTGATCACCTGATAGTCTTGCCTTAAATGTCACAAGAATACACTGATGACTGAGTAAAGAAAACACGCAATCTGGGTTGGGCCTGTGGTTCGATCCCCGCTCCGGCCTTGTCCGGAGGGTATCACTATGATGATTGGTATGATTGCCGTTCAGTGTGGTGAGCAGATTTATGGGGAATGGGCGCTATGTAAAATCATACTATTTTATACTGGCTACGACATGGGAACTTATGCAATGGTCCTTGTTCCCTGTCCAAGGGCATTGCTCTCTCTCTGCCCTTTAAAGTGGCTTGAAAGCTTTCCAGACCAAATTCTGCTAAGCCTGGGAATTGAGGATTAACTTGAACTACTAAATCAATGCTTGAGCCATCTAAATTGAGCTTTCCACTCTCCACAACTGAATGTCCACGACTGTCATAATACAAGTCATTGTTTGCAGGTTTTACGGTCGCAAAAAATGTCTTTAGTCATCCATAGAGTGGCATACAGTCTGAGAGGGCCTTTTTACAAGCATTTCTCTAGTTTCAAAAATTAAATGAAGAAAATCTAACCAGAATTGGCAAAACTACTAGAGTAGCTCATGGTAGTGGTGTATGCAATCATATGTCCAGAGCTAAACTCTTCAGAATTCCATTATTTGTAGGTCTAGTTATGAAATTAGGTTGGTGTCACATTTCTCATAGGGGCCGAACTTTCCAAAATGGCCGCCACCAATTTTATGCTATTTTATAAGATTTTCTCAAGATAAACGGGCCATATCTCGAGAACCGTTGGACATAGGAGGTTGTGTGACCACCCAAAATTTGCAGGATGGCGATATTATTGGGAGTAGTTAATACATCTTTATATCAAAATATCAATAGTTTTTTAGAAAATTGCAAAAAACTGATTTTATTAATTTTTCATAATTAAAAATGTCCGTAAAAGCTGATAAATTAACTATTTTCACAACAAACATTGATTAAGCACCAGTACAGTACAAAGATGAGTCATTATAAATTCTATGAACATACATTGGACATCTCTGATTTATTATTAGGCCTCAAAATAACCTTAATGGTATAGTAAAGTTAAAATCAAACATCTTTTCTATGAATATATCTTACATTCAAAGCTCGCAGACAAATCTTGTTATATGGAATTTTATACTTATCTTTGTTGCAGTTACAGAATGCAACAAATTTGATGTTCTTTTGTCTGCCTGGCTGGGACAGCTCATTATTCCTGCATTATACTGGCAGTATCACTGGTCTTAGACCAAACAGTGTTTCTTAATTGCCATATTGCAGTGGATCTGTGTTAGTGACTGGAGGACTGGCAGGTCGGTGCCATATCTTCCACTGCGGATGTGCCCTATTTATATGCTCTTCTATTGATGTTGAACAGCATGCAAACAGTTCAAATCAAAGCCCAACCTTCGATATTTGATACTGCTCCCAATGGTGTACTCATACTTATACTGATGTCTTGATCAACCTCATTTACCACTTGAACAAATCCTGTAAGCTACAGGAATTTTATTTGAATTGGGTGTTGCCAATAAACTAAGAAAACTGTTCAGTTAACATGCTGGTTGATCAATTGGACAGCAACGTTGTGTCTTACCTACCAGCAATTTATGCGATGAGTGGTTGTGACATGACCAGCAAAGTGGGTCCAAAGCTATCAGGCTTGAATGCAACCTCGGATCTTTCCTTACCCCACGGTTTTGGGGATGGTCACCTGTAATGGTCACCAAAGAAGAAATGTTTCTTCTTTTGTAGGCCATAAAGAAAACAGTTTGCATCACACTTGACGAGTACAAGTGTGAGCAGTAGCATAACTTGGAGGTTGAGTTCCATTTCAACCATTTGGTATGCTGCTAAACTTCAAGAGAAGAGCATAACACAACATGCTCAAGGCACTTTGAAGCGGAATTCTCCTAGTTACTCTGTCAGTGTATCTGTTCATCAACATCACTATCTATCTAACTATCTATCTATCTGGGGGAAGGGTTGGTCTAGTGGTAGCGTGCTCGACTGCCAATCGCTTGGTCGAATTCAGCTCTTGCTGGGTCACCTGGGCCTATATTGGATTGATGTTTCAATCATCTTTGCTTCATTGTTGTGTCCTCCTCCTGTTCAAATTAGCCTACCAAGTGCATAACTACAGGACTTAAAACCCAAATAATCCTACCGTATGTTATCTAATTGAACCTAATCTAACCAGATCCAATTGAACCTGGTCAAAGCTATAATAGTCCAACCTAGCCAAATCCAATCCCATACATGCCAATTCCTGCCAATCCAATCCAAACCAATCTAATCCCAGCCAATTTGATTGAATCAAATCCCATCCAATTTAATTTAATCAAATAACATCCAGCCTCATTCATTCCAATCCAATCCGAGTGAATCTAGTCTGATTCTAGTCCAATCGAATCCAAAGTAATCCAATCAATTCAATTTGATGTAATCCAAGCCAATCTAATCAAGTTCAATTTAATCCAGTCTAAGCTAATCCATTCCAATCTAATCTAATTCAGTTTAGTCCGATCTAAGCTAATCCTAGCCAATCTATTAGAAGTCAATTCAATCCAATCCTATCCAGTCCAGTCAAATCAAGTCAAATTCAATCTGCACAATCCAATCTGATCCAATCCCCTCCAACCCAATTGAATCCAATCCAAGCTAGTCCTATACAACCCAAACTAATCCAATTTAATTTATGCAATCCAGTCCAGTGTAATCAATGCAATCCAATCAAATCAAAGCCAACTTATCCACATGTGTGTCTATATTTAGTAATTTACAACGGGGTTTCCTGGTTTAGGAATCCCATGGTTGAGGGATCATAGTGACATAACTTACTTTCAAAGCATTCCGGAAAAAAGGGTTTCTCAAATTAGAATTCCTGGATGGAAATGTACCAAAATGTGATAGAATGATATGCATGGAAGCAGATATTTTGCACACAAGATATCCCAGGATGTCAGTGACAACAGCGGCTCTTTAAGTGTCCCACCAATAAAGAGGGCATATTATCTGCAGTGCCAGATATGGCAGTAAGCTGCCAGTTCTCCACCCTCTAACCCAGATCTACTGCAATATGGTTTATGAAAAAATGCTGTTTGGTCTAAGACCAGTGGTTCTGCCAGTATCATGCAGACCTGATGACCTGCCCCACACCATGCAGATGCCCCACACCATGGTGCAGAGCCAAATCCTGCACATGTAGACAGAAGAACATTAAATGTGTTGCATTTTATACTGTAACAAAGATAAGTCTAAAATTCCTTGTAACTAGATTTGTCTACAAGCTTCGAATGTAAGAATACGATATATTCATAGAAAAGATGTCTGATTCTAATTCTACTATACCATTAAGGTTATTTTGAGGCCTAATAATAAATCAGAGATGTCCAATGTATCTTCATAGAATTTATAATGACTCATCTTTGTACTGTACTGGTGCTTAATCAATGTTTGTTGTGAAAATAGTTAATTTATCAGCTTTTACGGACATTTTTAATAATGAAAAATTAATAAAATCAGTTTTTTGCAATTTTCTAAAAAACTATTGATATTTTGTTATGAAGATGTATTAACTACTCCCTATAATATTGCCATCCTGCAAATTTTGGGTGGTCACACAACCTCCTATGTCCAACGGTTCTCGAGATATGGCCCGTTTATCTTGAGAAAATCTTATAAAATAGCATAAAATTGGTGGCGGCCATTTTGGAAAGTTCGGCCCCTATGAGAAATGTGACACCAACCTAATTTCATAACTAGACCTACAAATAATGGAATTCTGAAGAGTTTAGCTCTGGACATATGATTGCATACACCACTACCATGAGCTACTAGAGTAAACAGCATCATAATGACTCCAGCAGCAGTGGTGGGCAAGTTAACAAAAAATTTTAACAGAGTTAACAGTTAAATAAAAAGTTAATCAATTCATTAGCTAAGTTAAAGTTAATAAGTTAGAATTTTGGCCAAGTTAAGTTTAAAAAAAATTAAGTAAATTTTTTTTTAATTCGATAAAAATATCACACATCTGTGTTAAAATATTTTCTACAACTGCCAGAATGAGGCTCATCTGTCTCAAAAAGAGGCACAGGTTAAATTTCCAGACTTAAAAACTCAGACAATGCCCAGACACTGTCTGGGTTTCACTATTTAGCTATCTTTTGTCTACTCAAGTCTTTTTCATGCACAAGTGTGTTGACATGAACAAATGTTAACTTAGTTAATGCCCACCACTGTCCAGCAGTGCTGAGTGGCACAGCCCGCAAAGTGCACTGGGCAAAGCTCTTGGGTAATACCCAGGCAGTGGACACCCTATTTGTGTGGAACAGTTCTTTGTGCTGGAAGCTCAATTCTATCTTCAGCGTTCCAATCCAGTGATGTGATAATCAAGCTTTTTGCTCACCACATGTTTCTTGGCTATATGGCGGCATGTGACAGTGAAATAAATTAAATGTGCTGAGTGCATATGGAACTATTTGTCATGGAATTATTACCACTGTTTATATGTACTATATCTAATGCTATTTGCAGGAGAGACCTGGAACCCGCTGAAACTGAGATACCAACTGAGGAATGTGCGTGAACGACTGGCTAAGAACCTGGTTGAGAAGGGCGTGTGCACCACGGAGAAGCAGAATTTCCTCCTCTTTGATATGACCACTCACCCCTTAACAGACTCTACCATGAAGCAGAAATTGGTTAAAAAGGTCCAAGATTCGGTGTTAACCCGGTGGGTGAATGACCCCCATCGCATGGACAAACGTATGTTGTCGCTCATCTACCTGGCTCATGCCTCTGACGTTCTTGAAAATGCCTTCGCTCCTCTGTCCGACGACGACTACGAGGTGGCCATGAAGCGTGTCCGTGAGCTTCTGGATTTGGACTTTGAGGCTGAAGCCATGAAGGATGACGCCAATGAATTAATGTGGTGTGTCATATCATCTTTTTCAAAGTAGTAGACGGCGCCCCTGTTCTTCAGGTGAGGTGGCTTGTGCCTGCGTCAAACTACAAACTTTACAGACTTGTTAATCTCATGTGATTCATTTCTTCTTCATATGTTAACAACCATTTACTTTGTTGATAGACAAGACTCTTTCCCTGACAACGCACCCGGGTGTAAGTGGCGACTTTCTTGTACACTGCACGGCTAATACAGATAACGGACTGATGCTAGTAGTTGCAGTTGGGATATTACTTGTGTTTTCATCTACATTTTTCTGGATCCTTCTCGCCAAACGCAGTTGAAGCAACAATATTAATCATCTCGAAGATGGTGTGACTCGGATCCTGGTTCTTCTGTTTAACATCATGAATTTAATGGCATTATGCTTCCTAAGAAGTTCCTATCTTGGATGTTTTTGAAATGCCATAAAGCAGACTTTTGTGAAACTCTGAAAGTGTCTTTACTTTGGAGTAATCTGCTGCCACTGATTATTGTTATGCTGTCATTGGAAGTGTATTTATAAGAGAATGAAGTTCAGATTACAGGGAAAATTAGTCCCAATAATTCAAAGGGTTCCCAAATTCCCCATTGCTTAATTTGTGAGGATGAGGTCATTATATTTGCGAAATCTTTATAAATTTGTCTGCAGGTAGTCAATTCGACTAAGCGTGTTGGTGATATTTGATTCAATAATTCATACCATATTTTTGACCTTATCAATGATTTTCTAATATTCATGGCAAATAATGGTGTTGATCTGAAAGTTGCTATATATTTGCCACTAAGTTTCAGAAAAGCTAAGAATTTTGACAATGTTGACATTAGAGTGATTTGCCGAAAAGGAATGAGGGGAACCCTTTATCTTCGTATGTATATAATGACATTCTGGGTTTCTAGTGAACTGTGCTATTTCTGAAATAATAGAGGAAAGATTAAGGGATATTTAATTGTTCATAGGTATAAAGGATCCATTGTACTCTCAACTATGTTCTTAAAAACTGATTTTTTTTTTTAAAGATAATTGTCTATATTATATGGGGATTTGCATTTTCTGTGATGGGTAAACGATAACCTTAGTTCCTTTTCTTTATGATTAACAGATTTGTAATCAGTTGTTATAACTTATAAGTTATGTTTATTCTTTAACACTTGATATTAGATAAAGCGAAAAACCAAGAAAGCTTATGGAATAATGTAGGAAGGAATGGTGGACAGCCTGCATCATGTGATATTTAGCAATTCCGTAATATATTGTGAATGAAGAATGATGTTCAATGCTGAGCTATTTCTAAGGAGAATGTATGAATATGCATTGTCAGCTGTGTCACAGAATGTTTTAGACTTTCAGTACATCCTAATTGCTGTGGCCGAATTGCTGATTTTTGCTCTATGGGGAACATTAGACGGTGTTCAGCATATTTATGAAAGAAAACACTGGATTTCTATCCCAAAAAAAGTAAGACCGACAACCTTGGAAAATTTTTTGTACATGAAGTACTTGATTAAGATTAAGGTAAAGTAAGTGTAAATGTGGTATATATATAGATTTTGGCCACACTGTTGCATGAGGATATCAGAAGTTGTGCAAATTTGTTTCTTTTGCAACTAATTAATTCTGTTATAATTTGATTATACCTGCTTTGTGTATATGCGATGTAGGGTGCACTTATTGCGATGTTACTGACATATATATTTTTGTACTATCTTCATTTCTATAAAAGTAGCTCTTTAAATAACAAAAGAGCTGCGTGATTTGAATCATCATGGAAAAGGGGGCTGTTGCTGAGGAAGAAAAACTGTCTGCTGTTTGGATTATTACCTAAGTTGCCAATTTGTTATTATTTTGCAAAACCAAATCTTGTTTGATATGTAGAAAGCTTCCTTCTTTGTTATTTGGGACAAGCACTGGAGTGTGACTCTCTGTCATGCTACAGTGCATTTCTACCCAAGCATTGCATTATACTTAGCTGGGGACCTTGGAAATTAGGAGTGTTCCTTTACTAGGCTCTAGGTTGAGGTTTTTTATTCTCCTGTTTTATGTGCGTTTAGCATATGTAAATATGTTATGAAATGGTTTGAGACGTGGTTAAAAATAGAAGCTAGAAGCGAAGCTAATTGCTATTTGAGTCTGTTAATGTTTACTTAAATGAAATTAGCATTGATTTTTTTTGCGTTTTGATGAAATGTTCAAATTGAATATAAATATGCAGGTCCAATCGTGAATCGACTGTATCATGTGGATTAAATTGGATTTTCTAAGCCCATTATAGCAAAACTGTTGATCTGCATGATAGGTGGACCAAATATTAAAGCCCTATAGATATAACAAGAATGAAAACTCTCAAATTTTTTTTTTTTTGGGGGGGGGGGGAGATGTCTATCATGAATCGGCCCCTGCAAAAGAGCAAAGGGACATTTTAACCTTGCTTAAATGTTTCTGTTGTGATTCAATTTCACTGAAAGTTGTGGTGGGGTTTTTTTTAGCACAGCTGCACTTCAAAGTTTTAAATTATACAATAATTATTGTTTCTGATATTTGTCTTATTTTTTTAGTTAGTTGATTGGCTTTGCCAGCAGTTTGTTTGAACTTCCTAAGTGGCAGTACTCTTTGTTGTTACTCATTACAGTTAACAGTGTACCACAATAGATTACTTAGTCTTATCTTAGATTATTTAATCTTTTCTTTATTAACCCTCCATTTGATTTATTAACCTACTTGTGTTGAATGGTAGCCTCTGTCTCCATGCTTATCATGTTGTAAGCTCTTATAAATTTTGTTATTTTCTAACAATTTGCATTGAATATTAAGATGTTACGATGTATAATCTTTGAACCGTTACTTCTGGTTTTTCTTGCCCTGATTTGTTTTGAGAAGTTCAGCTTAAAATCGACTTGGATCTTCACTATCAAGATTGTAAATACATTAGCGGTGACTGGCTCACTGGTCCTCTTGAGTGCGAGTAACATTTGCCATTGTACATTCCATTGCTTGTACTTCTTATAACTCAAATTTATAAATGCAATAAGTTGTGCATACTGCTTGTATCATTAGTAACATCTATTCTAAGTGTTACAGATTTTTTTTTTTGAAACAGCTACATTTATACTGACAATTACAGTGTGCAAGCATGAACATAAGGGCAGGTGGAAGGATCGTTCAATGGTAATGATTTAACTTTTAAGTACTGTACATAGCAATTAATAAGAAATCTGGTTTATTTCTAGTTCTAATAATGATATCCAATTGTTTGTATTTCAATGTGGTACATATGCAATCATCTTGAAGGTTATCTTGTTATTCCATTGAAGCTTAAATATTAAATCGTTTGTGTATGGGATGACTATATTAATAAAGAAACTGTGGGAAATAAAATCAAGACTTTATTCTGTTGATAAAACTTTTATTCACTCTTAATTTCAGATTGCAGATAATTTTCAACATGATCAGGTTGAAGCAAATAGGCCTTATTGAAACCTTAATTACTTCTGGTCTTTAAGTGTGATCATTTAAACAGTCCTTGCTTCTCAAAGAAGATCTTTGCTTGAAACAAAAGTGAGATGCATGTCGGCCTAATATTGCGAATTTAAACAAGCATTGAGGCCTACATGATTTGCACAGGTACATTGTCAGAATTTTCCTGGATTAGTATTTTACCTTTGTGGTAAAAATGGGTGACATATATACAGTGGTATCAGACACATCTAGTCATAAAATCACCACTCCCAACTCAATTTTTGTAGCCCCTATATTAGTATAGGGGGCTACTCTGTAATCACTGTGATCGTCGTGGAAAGGAATATTTTGTAATGACATCTCCTTCAACAGGACACTCCATATTCCCTCAAATGTCATTGAAAGTTGTTAGATATATCTTAACTTAGGTATTTACACCTCTTTTCATACAGTCAACACAGAAATTATTTGCACACCTTGAATTGTCATCATATCTATAGTCACCAAGATAAATAAACCCCTATTTCAAAGAATCGTCGCTAGGGGAGTTGATATATCAATGATGATGATAGATAGATAGATAGATAGATGGATAGATGGATGGATAGATAGATAAGGGGGCGACCATTTAATATCTCCTAAGAATAAGGGGGCGACCATTTAATATCTCCTAAGAATAAGGGGGCAACCATTTAATATCTACTAAGAATAAGGGGGCAACCATTTAATATCTACTAAGGTGCTAGACATGGGGACTTACTCCCGCGGTCATGGTGACTTACCCCCACGGACATGGTGACTTACCCCCTCGGACATGGGGACTTACCCCCTCGGACATGGGGACTTACCCCCGCGGACATGGGGACTTACCCCCTCGGACATGGGGACTTACCCCCGCGGACATGGGGACTAACCCCCTCGGACATGGGGACTAACCCCCTCGGACATGGGGACTTACCCCCTCGGACATGGGGACTTACCCCCGCGGACATGGGGACTTACCCCCGCGGACATGGGGACTTACCCCGCGGACATGGGGACTTACCCCCAAAACATGGGGACTTACCCCCCCCCGGACATGGGGACTTACCCCTGCGGACATGGGGAATTTACCCGCGGACATGGGGACTAACCCCCGGGGACATGGGGACTTACCCCGCGGACATGGGGACTTACCCCCGCGGACATGGGGACTAACCCCCGCGGACATGGGGACTTACCCCCGCGGACATGGGGACTAACCCCCGCGGACATGGGGACTTACCCCCGCGGACATGGGGACTTACCCCCGCGGACATGGGGACTTACCCCCTCGGACATGGGGACTTACCCCCCGCGGACATGGGGACTTACCCCCTCGGACATGGGGACTTACCCCCTCGGACAAGGGGACTTACCCCCGCGGACATGGGGACTTACCCCCTCGGACATGGGGACTTACCCCCTCGGACATGGGGACTTACCCCCGCGGACATGGGGACTTACCCCCGCGGACATGGGGACTTACCCCCGCGGACATGGGGACCCCTCGGACATGGGGATCCCTCGGACATGGGGACTTACCCCCTCGGACAAGGGGACTTACCCCCGCAGACATGGGGACTTACCCCCGCAGACATGGGGACTTACCCCCGCAGACATGGGGACTTACCCCCGCGGACATGGGGACTTACCCCCTCGGACATGGGGACTTACCCCCTCGGACATGGGGACTTACCCCCGCGGACATGGGGACTTACCCCCTCGGACATGGGGACTTACCCCCGCGGACATGGGGACTTACCTCCGACCCCCTCGGACATGGGGACTTACCCCCTGGACATGGGGACTTACCCCCGCGGACATGGGGACATACCCCCACGGACATGGGGACATTACCCCGCGGACATGTTGCTGCTGCTAGGGTGCCTCCCCCCTGGGGTGCCCAACCTCCTCGGCTGCCCCACTTAGCATGGTGTCATATACTGGTAGCAGAGCTCTGTTTGTGCATCTCATGCACACCATTCTAGTTTATTGTTTGTCTTGTGGAAAAATTTAAAAGGGGCTACCATTTCGTCCCTGTGGGACAGAATTAAAGGTGCATTGAGCGATCCTTTCTCCCATATTGCATCTAGTTGGAAATAGCTTGTCTGTACAATTTGCATAAATAACAGCACCTCGGTAATTCTGAGATCACCATTAAAAAAATCCGAACTGTTGTGTATTGTCAATGTAAAATTAAGTGACAGTCATTTGTTGCATAGGACACATCAGTTAGACAGTTACCACAGATTTGAAATATTGGCAGGTACAGGAAATCTTGGATTTTCGATCACACCTTTGCCAAATTTCAGTTCAAGAAAAGACTTCCAGTTATTTGGAGCTGGAACTGGCATTCCAAGAAAATTTATGGTTGATATTGGTTGAAGATAATGTTCAGGAAAAGGCATGTCTTGTGGATGAGACTTGAACCAGGTGTCTTTGGTCATATTGCCCTTTTTAGGGTAAAATGGGAAAATGTCCACATGTAGTCTGTTGGATTGACTGAACTGGACTCTGAAGAAGTCTCCTTCCGATGCTTTTGCCCTCTCCCAAACAAATCCTTGGTCATCTTCGTATGGGTTTAAGTCCGTCTTGAGCAAGTGTTCGCATTTTAAGATGTCAGACTTATACATGCCAATGTCTATATCATAATCCCATGGTATTATATCTCCTGACCTTGCTGCTCCCAACAGGGAACCACCTTCCAGCCAAAATCGAATGCCATTTGACTGGAATATAGCAAACACATGCAATGCTGTCTTTCGTAAAGCCTTCAAACAACACGGAGGCGTGTTCCGTCCTCTATAAATATATTCTGGCATACTATTTACAACTGAGCCGAAGCAGCGACTGGTGTGTTTGTGACAGCCATACCACTCCTGGTCGCCATTTCCATACTGAACCAATTTGATTCCGAAGTCTTTGTATAAGGCTTTAGTTCTTTTTAACTCTCTGTCTTGGTGTTTCCATAAGTTATGGCCATCAATGAAGAGTTTGTCAATTCTCCTATAAGTGAAGTCATTGATAAATTTGATTTTCCACCCTTTCAACGCAGTCTGGGCAAAAAATGCTATGTGGAATGGTCTCTTGAACGGCTGAGCCAGCTGGAATAAATATTTTTGTAAAATCACTAGCACAAAATGGCCCGTCAGCGCATCACAATAAGTAGAAGCTTTGGTGTATTTCAATGTCCAGTTCTTAAGGTCAGCTTTGAGGCCTATACATTTGACATCTCTGTTGGGAGTTGCAGGCCACGCAACCATCTGGTATTCTGACTCTTCTGTTAAGGAATCTAGCATGATCTGCATGCTTCCTTCTGTGATAATTTCAGAAGCATCTGGCAAGAATACCACGTACTCCGTGTCGAAATATTGCTGGGGCTGAGCGTCGAGTATTGATCCGAATAATGGCGGGGTCAGAATTAACAATCTGGCAAAGTTTGGCAGATTCAGAGGAGGGTAGGGCAGCTTCTCTGACACAACGACAACATCAGCTCTTGGGACAGAGGACTTTATCCTTTTCACTGTCTCGACGACCCTGTTGTCAAATTCTTCAAATTCATTGATGACGATTGCAACAGAGCCATCTTTTTCTCCTTTAATCTTTGTTAACTCCTTGATGGAGTTTATTTGCTGGTCGTGGCCATGACCACTTGGCTGCCTGACCATCAGATAAAAGACAATCAGGTTTGCAATGACAGCAGCAAACATCATCCATTGTATATTGGAAATTTGCCTGAGCCTCCAGTTGAGGGATCGACGTGTGAATGACATGTTGACTCTCTTTTGTCATTAATCTTCATAGATGATCTGCAAGAAAAAGGAATCATTTTAGCTAGATCAATGCAACTTACTGGTTCAAGTCTGATTTATATACCGTTAGTCATGCAACAACTGTTAGCTTAAATTTTGTCTTTTGTTAGACAGGCTTAAATTAAGGGCAACTGAAGTCCAGTATGTTTTATAGTTCATACAGAAAATAAGATCCAGTGAGACTCTCATTGGTGTGGCGATAACCAATGCTGTAGGCCTACCAACCACTGATGATTGTCAGTTGTCACTCCAATCAATCAAGTGGAATTCTGAACCATATACTATAATATTGATCCCAAGCAATCAAACAGCTTTTAAACGTTTTAACCAATCCAACAACTTTTCAAAGTGCTTGGACAGTTAGATATGTCCAATTATATAGTGCCAGTATAATTGAGGTGTCCACATCATCGTCACTGACATCAGAGCATGTCAGAACTGACAGAACTCAGAACTGACAGAACTCAGAACTGAGAGCAGCCTCAGAAGTGCCACTGCTTTTTGCACACAAAACTATTCCTGTCTCTTGAAATTTCAGAGACTTGCATTTTTACTTGCACTATTGCATAAATACCTTGAACAATTCTATGATTGAAACTGATTCAATAGTTCTCTGGTTGCTCAATAAGACAATGACAGCTCAAATGTCAAATATTTTGACAGCCACCCTGCCATGTTGTTTACAGTGTGTCGCACATGAGAGATGTGCACCGGCGTAAAATTGATGAGTTTTTTAAAAAAAAGTACAACCAGACAACTACCCACAGTACAGAAAGATTTTATTACATTAATTTTAATGATATTATACCATGGGACTTGAGACTCGTGTCCATATATTCTGGGTGTGCACATTTGTGCGACACCTTTGTTTTGGCGGGGAAAAGCAAAATGTCAACAGAGGGTGGAACTTGCAAAGAAATGGAGAAATCTTCGGAAACAGGCAATGAAGAGTCCGGAAAAGAAGTGAAGAACACAGAGAGGAACAGAATGAACTTGTTGTCAGACGCTCTGTTCAAAACAGTGGACAAATGCACCTCAATTCCAAAGTATGCATAGCAAGATTGCATTTTCCAATTTCCCATGCAGGTGCCAGTAAACTCCCCTCCCCCTCTTGACCTTGTGACCTGTGTCTTCATCCTGAAGTAGGCCTACTAAAAAAAAAATTTGCAACCCTTAGATGTCGCCAGTTCAAGGGGCTTGTAGTTTTTTTGGAGATAGACAATGCATTATGGCAAGTAATTTCAACCCCCCCCCCCCCCACTATGAATATAAGGACGAATGTCACGATTATGAGTGACATCTAAATTTTTCTAATTTTTTTTTCCAAATTTTTGGTATAATCGTGACAGACGTCGTCAACACGGTAAAACGGCCGACTTCCCGTAATCTGACCAATCAGAGAGCCAGATTTTTAGACGTATTAAACTGCTTGAAGAGTTGCAACGACCCAAACGTAACCCAGCGATATTCATTGTGCCCCCCACAAGTCCAACTTGCTCACCAGTGTGTGCATGTGACCATGGGGGGGGAGAGGGCATGGCTGGAAAAAGTAGGGAATTTTGGGCATGTCATTGTCTGGAAATATCTAAATCTCACTGGAAATTTTTCAAAAAAGGTCCAAAAATCCAAATTAGGAAGTAGTCACTCGATTCGCAACCATTCGTAGGAAATGTTGTCTTACCCAATCAAATTGCCTGGAAATTCACTTTTTTTCTTGCCCTGGGGGAGGATGAATTCTCTGCTTGCAGAATGTCCCCATTCCCCCCCCCCCACCAGTTAGGACCACTTGCTGCTTACTGATTACATGGAGGTTGCCGTTTCATCGACCCTCGATGTATTAGCTTGTATTCACAGGAAAACCTCTATGAATCCATCTACCTTGTGGTATTTCCTCCCATGCACAAAATAAATAAATAAAGATTGGAACGAAATATTTTTTAACTAAAACAATACATTTTGTTTTACTAACTAACTACTTTTCACCATGCACGGGTTTCAAAATTCCTATGTGGCGTTCTTCTGCTAGTGTCTGCAAAATCTGCAGAAGAAGTGCATGCTGGATGGTTTATTTAGGTGAATAGTGAGCTAAAGTTTTTTTTACTCTTGGTCAAAATATTTCGTGTAGTGTTTCACTGTGTTTGATTGGCTCTGGTTCCATTGAGGTGCCAAAAAATATTAAAATCTTTTAAGGTAGATGAATTTATAGAGGTAATCTCTTTGAAAACATCGACCCTCAATGAAAACATCAACCTCACTTATTTTTTAACAAGTAACCTGAAATGTGGAGATCCACCCCCTGGAAGTTTTGCGTGGTAATGAAGTGCCCCACCCCTGGAAATTACCCTCGAATCTCGATTGTTAGTTTACGGTAATTATGCTATTTCCAACTGCATGGCACCACTAGTCCTAAATTTGTTTACACTGACACCTGGTGGACATTTTCGTTACTAGAATTGGGAGAGGGGGGGGGGGTGATTTTTTCTGTGGCAGGTTCACATAGGCTGGGCAGCAGCCAGGGCGCCGTGTGCTCATGGTGAACTGTACAGCCTACAGGGTACTGTAAAGTCAAAGAAATAAAATCCCCACCACCAACCCTAGAGGTGCGTAACTCTCACCCCCTCCCCTTGGGGACTGTGGCATACAGTGTGGGGCAAATTACCAGTCTTATGAGTTGGAGAAGTATGGAAATTTAGTGTGGAAAATGCCTGATCCTCAACCCTGGGGATTATGTATAAGTTTAAGAAATAAAAACCCATTCCTGACCATGGGGAAAAACTGATTATGCAAATCGTCGGAAATCGCCGAGTTTCTCCACAATCCACAGGGTGGGGAGGGGGGGGGGGGCAAATTGGGGTTAGAAATGACTGGTGCCTAATTTCTTCAATTTTGGTGAAATTAAATTTGATGTTAATTCCTTTTTGGCAGTCTAGATTTTAATTTCATCCTGGGTTTCCTGAAATAAGTAATTTCCCATCGAGAAATTATCAAGACACTATTCATCAATCAGCATTTTCAAAAAAGAAAATGGTCATGCCCATTAGAAATTTATTTTCAATGAAATTTATTTTCAGGTTCCCATTGTTTGCCAAATGTTACCCAAACATTTACAAAAAGCACAAAGAAGAGCTGAAGGATATTCATAAGAGATTCAAAGAAACAATCAGAGAGAACATGAAGGTAGGTTATCTCATTTCAAGTCATTTGTAATCACAAATCTTTGAATAAGTAAGTTTCATTTATCAAATTTCTCAGTTTCTTTTATAATCAAGTAGATGCAAGTGTGTAAATTTATGTTCAACTTTGGAGCAACAATGAATTTTATTGCATTTTGATTTCAGCTTGAAATTGAAACTTTATTTGACGAGGAGGATCTTGCGTCTTTGTTGAATGAACTGGACACCTTGGTGAAAGAAACTGACCCCAGTGCCAGAAATCCGGCCTGGTAAGATGTCACTGAGCAGTTGATATATTTATTCAAGCAGCTTCAAGCTAAATTAGCTGAAATGGAGTAACTCCAGGTATATTTTAGCACGGTCACTAAGTTTCAAACTGATATTGTCAAGAAGCTATGGGTCTCAGGGCAAACAGATGGCCAGACTTTCAGATGTCTAGCAAAAGCCGTAACAGATCTAGAGGGGGGGGGGTTTAGGGGGTTCAAACCCCCTCCCCTTGGGCCTGTCGATTTTAATGTAAAAATAAATATTTTCACAAATAAATTTTCATTTGTGAACCCCCCGTTCGACATTTTCTTGATCCGACCCTGAAATGAAAAAGAAAGCCTCTTGTCATTTTCAAAAATGTATGCATGTACAAGTGTTGTATGTAAAAATGTGTATTGTATCAACAATGTCATACTCTCAAATCCCTCCAAGTGGAGCCAGTGTATCGGGAATGTAATATCGCGTGTATTTGCATTTTGCAAATGTTTCTTTTATTGTGCTTTCTGTAAATGTTCCCTCAATATCTTAAGACATGTCTATGTTTGGCTGTCTTTGTATGCATAATGTTCTTGTTGGGTTTTTCAATAACATTTAAAGAATTTGTCTTTTTAGGCGCCCCTCAGGAGTTCCAGAGCAAGATGTCAGAGCTCATTTGATGGCAGTGAGGCAACGTCAGCGAAGTAAACTTAAGTCTCTCCTTCAAAAAGAACAAGCAACCACAAGACACCTGGAGTCACTCTCCATGCTCTGTAAAAACCGCTTACAACAACAGCAGAACAAGGCCCATGACATGTTGTCCTTCTTTCAACAGGTATGTGAATGAGGGAAATATATTTATAACTGTTTCTTTGCCATTCTGGAATCCTCTGGACCCTTAATTAAGTATATTTTTCAATATTCTATAGAATTTTAGGTACCTAGCGCTTGGTAAGGAGACCAATATTGTGTTTAATGTTGAGGCTGTGATGAAAAAGAATTACCCGGTATATCATCAAAAAAAAATTTTGGGGTGGAAATTTAAATTTCAAGATTTTTTTTTGGGGTCAATTTTCAGAGGAAAAAATAGAAAAAAGAATTTCAGGGTGAAGCTATATGGGAACTAAATAATTTGGAACAACTTTCTAACAGAAGCCAATATCATTTTGAGGCACCAATAACATTTTAGGACACCAATAACATTTTAAGACACCAATAACATTTTAAGACACCAATAACCCTTTGGTCACAATGCACGGCATTTTCATAATAATAATAATAATAATAGGCATTTATATAGCGCTAATTCCAGTAAACTGCTCACTAGCGCTTGTGCATGATTGATTTATTTGTAGAAACTCTTAAATAATCATTTATTATTTATTTTAAATGTTTGATTAATAACTAATAAGAGTTATGTTGAAATTAACTAAATCAATGTTTACATTTTTATTATCACAGGGCATTGAAGAAGGCAACGAGTGTGTAGAATACATAAAAAAGTCAACATCTGAATGATGTAAGTGCCTCGTCAATACCATTTTGAAGTTCCGTTTTTACATTGTAATTTTGTTAACAATAAGTCAATAATATATGAATAAAATGTTGTTGTTGTATTTATACTAATGCGTTATCTTACTAATTTGCTCCCTAGTTTTATGGGGTTTTGGTTTTTGAAATAAGGAGAACAATATCAGAGTGTAGTACCTATTCTTTTGCTACTTGTCTGAGTTGTCTTTTCCCAAGTTCTTATGTCTCCCATTGGTGGCGCCACCTTCTAATCCACTGATTTCTGGATTTTTATGGTCATTTGGTTTCAGAGACCTCTGTTGGCGTGATCAGTAACCGTATCAGTAACTCTATTCTGCTTATCAGTGTTTAAGACTTGGCTGGCTGAAGTATTTGATTACCATAACTAAAATGATTTGTTATATCGAAAGTTAATAAGATTGATTGAGCAAAAGTATGGACTGTAAAGAGTGAGGAACTTTTAGTGTTTATCCAACAAAATTTTGCATCATTCATCTACAGTCTGGCTCTTGTACTAAGATAAATGAATGCTTTAAATTCTCTCTTCCCTGTCTCTGTGTGAATTAATTTAGTCCATATGACAATCTTGACTCTCACTTCTTATGAGTGTACAAGCTATTCAGCATTGTCAGAGAGTAAATGGTGCATTCATGAAATGCTAAGTCTATGCTAATGTTCAGGTAGCTTGATATTAAAATTTATTTATAAGTTGCTGCCCAAATCTGGTTTAGTAAGTTTTTGACTTTGAATGGAATATTTCTTTATGATGTGACACAGGCTCACACAGCTGCTGCATGACATGAATATATTTCACAGAATGTAGACTTATAAGTTGTCAAAAGTGATAAGCTGCTCAAGAAGAGGTCTTATAGCATACAAAGTGCATTGCTGGTATACCCAGTATTATATTTTACAGTGAAAGGCAGAAAGTACATCCTTGGTCAAGTTCAATTTCCTTTTTCAATTAATTTCCCTAATTCTGATTTATAGTATAATTTATTCAGTAAAAAAAAAAATTCTGGATCTGGAATCTTACCGACAATAATGCTATACATTTTAGCCAAAGTCAAGAAGGTAAGTTTATGACGAGGCCAAGACGGAACTCATTTAATTTTAAAAGAAGCTGACAAGTATTCTGCTAGGCAATGTTAAAGTCTTATTCATTAGAATTATAAAATATAAAATATCAATTGGTCTACATAGGATTATGATATTAAAATTCTGTATGATTAATGATTGTAGTATATATCAGTGTTATTTGCTCAACATGAGAACTTGACAGGTGTTCAAATTGTTCATGCTTGGCTATTTTTAAAGTTCTAATCAAGTATCAAACTTTACCTTTATGACTATTTGTACATGTAGCACTTATTCAATTAAGTATCCTATTTTGTCAAGCTGGAACGTTGACTTACAAAAAATTATTTATTCAGCTGGTATTGGTTTTAATATTGACTTCAAGTTTGCAATGCAATTTTTTTGCGCTTTATTACAATCTGAAGGTATGGAATTGTTATTAAAACAGCTGTGTATATAATATAAATGATATAATAACTCTCCAAGGCAAAATAGTCTAACCTCTCCGCAATCGATATACCACACTTGAAATAAAAATTGAAAGACGTTCGTGGTGTCAGTAAATCTTCAAGAAGATTATATTATTTTTATCATCAGCGTCTCGAGGTTTCAGTCCAATTGAGTGATTTGACGATTAAAATCTATCATCTGAAGACTTCCCTGGAACTGGACTTTAAAACCATTGGAAGTCCGTTCTCCACTTCGCATGTTGTCTCTGCCAAATTGCAAACTTTTCATGGCAATGAGCCAATGGAGACAATCCCAGGACATGCGGAATATCCAGAAACTCAAGCTGGGCTATCCAATCGAGTACCCAGCCTCTAATTATGCTAATTCTATTAGCCACTTATGAATATTCTTGACAACTGTAACAACAACTTGGAGTCAGATTTTTTTTTTTCAAAAAATTTTATTCACTCTCATGCTCTCTTCCATTCGATGATGCAAAATGACATTTTTAGACTGCATACAAATATGTTAACATTCATGAGCATTCACATATAAACGGCCAATTAATTAATTGCTACTTGTGGTACACGTATGTATATTACAGTATATATCACTGGAATGACAGTAAGTACAATTGACACTTCAGGTAATTTCCTGTAGGCTCACATTCATTGTGTAAATGCTACTTTAAATCTGGAAACTCTGGACACAAAAGTCACATAATTGTATGATGATACACTGTTAAAATGAACAAATCAAACATTTCGACTTGATATGACATTGATGTCTTGTATGAAAACAAATAATATTGGAAATAAATGAGAAAAATGCATATTTTTGAAATGTGTATTACTCAATAGCGAAGACGGATAGTTTACTCTTCTGAGGCCTGTTTAGCAACAGCAAATGGAGTTTCAACGGGTATTGAACCAGAGTCAGCAATTACAACTTCCGCAGATGGTTTGTCTCTACCGTCAGTTTTGCTAGCTTCAATTTTACGAACCACGCTCTGCAAAAGAATATGGTCAAAGTTAAGTTTCCGAAAATATTATCAATCATTCAATGCACACTTCACAACAATTTGTAGAGCTCTATTGAATGGCAAAAGTTCAACAATTCTCCAACATGCTCATGAATTAAGTTGTAAGACATCATTCTCACAAAGAAAGCTGCTGTGAGTGGCATGATAAGTTAGTGATTGTAGCTGTCCTATTAAGTATCCTCAGACTTTGCTGAATAGCCTATATGCAATAGTTTACTATTTAACTATATTCTGTCATTGCTTTATTTAATTGTAAGAAGTTAATTAAATTTAATGTCAAGGGCGTTCTACGTACCATTCCTTCTAAAACTTTTCCGAATACAACATGTCTGCCGTCCAACCATTCGGTCTTCTTTGTGGTGATGAAAAATTGTGATCCATTAGTGTCCTTTCCAGCGTTGGCCATTGACAGCCATCCAGATCCGTAGTGCTTCAGTTTGAAGTTCTCATCCTTGAATTTGTTTCCGTAAATGCTCTCGCCTGCAATTAAGAGTTTTTCCATGACAAAGAACTTTCAAAGAAGGAAGGAAGTACTTAACATGTACCTACTATCATTCAAATTTATGAGTTCAAGTACATTTGAAAGTCAGGCTTAACCTACTCAGTTAATCCCACATAATGGCATACAGGATTATGTTCTTCATGCGTAACAATTGATGGAAACCACATGGTTGATTTTTTGCTTGAACATGATTTGAAAACCTGATTATATTTTACTCGATTTCCGGTAGAATACACTAGTCTACTTAAATTAAATTAAAAAATTTTCAGATTAATCACATAAAAAATTTGACAATATCCGGAAACCAATGTCAGTTGTAAGAAAGCATACACAGAACTTCCTGCTGCTATTGAAATTGTGATTTGGATTTCTCACGTTCATGCCTGGACTATTTTAAAAAGGTTAGAAGAATGGTAATTCTTTGTAGATTCGAAAAAGAAATAAATTTTAATTTCTTCCGGCTTACCTCCAGTTCCATCACCTCTGGTGAAGTCTCCTCCCTGGATCATGAAATCCTTAATGACTCTGTGGAATTTGCTGCCCTTGTATGTCAGTTCTTTGCCTGCTTCAGTCTGCAAATTGATATTCATGAAATCTTAATTGTCGGATAATTTTGAGACAATAATGCAGCTGATCCCCATTAAGTAGTAGCATTTCAATATTTTTGAATGCACAACATTAAGGCTTCCAAAAGTTTATATTCTCGTGAACATCTCATGTAAGTTTTCATTTGAAACAAATTCCCTATTTATATATTAAAGTGAAAAAATTCCCTTGTGAGGAAAAATTTCCAGTTTTCAACAAACAATCATAAATTTACCTTGAATCCCTCAGCAAGGCTCTTGAAGTTCTTGGCAGTTTTAGGCACTGTCTTTCCAAACAGGCCGATTACAACTCTTCCTGCAGGTTCTCCTCCAATCTCAATGTCAAAGTAGACCTGTCGTAGAGAAAGTTATTTCCATTAAAACTTTAAATTCTTGACTCTTACCAATGTCGAAGTAAACTTATAGAGAAAGTTTTTTCTATTAAACTTTAAATTCTTCAGTAAAAGATTTTTGCAAATCTTTTCAAGTTAATCATAATGATTTTAAATTGTCTCTGCTCTCCTTACAGGCCTACAATATGTCCTGGCTGTTAGTCTTTGCGTTTATCAAATTCTGTTATCAGTATAACTTATCACAACTTCCTAATTCATAAAAGATAGAGAGAGATACCAATTCTCTTTTCCGTCTTTGTTACAATAACATTCATGCTCGTGGCAAAACTTTTGACTTCAGAAGTTCCAAATGTGGGATTCCAGATCGAAAATTTTTTTGTTTCTTATCCAAGGGCAAGAATAAGATTTGGTCATACATCTCGATATATTTTAGAGCATGGTGACAGATTGACAAATCAGAAAAAAATTGACAGCTGCTGTTCATTATTAAAAACTCTGCTCTTTCAGCCAAGAGATAAAATACATGTTGAACTATTCTGTTTTCTAAAGCTGACCTGTCACAGATGTGCATATAATGTAGTTAATTGCACTCTGTAGAGTGTCTGGATTTCAGCTGTTCCCATGGTAGCATGATGCAGGTGTCCAATAGACTGGCAGCCTATGGGCCTAATTATGACAAGACACACACTGTGTGTATTGAAGTGTATTGAATGACAAACATACTTTGTGTGTATTGAATGACTATTAATGCAACCAATTTCTATCATATAACTTATCTCTTCAATAGGAAACCAGAGGAGACACAATTAAAGTCTCAAATTAGAAACCTGCAGCACTGGCAGCTGCACTGTTATTCCCTTGGTCTATAATTCAGTGCAGAATACGAAATAAGGCCAGACATAATTGATTAATCTGAGAAGCTAAAAATCAATTATTTCTTATTGTCTGGCCTTAATTACCTTCTGGGGATGCCAAATTGGTTTTATAAGTTTGCATATTTAAAATGTTGTGACTTCACTTCACATTACATTTTTAGCCTTGTCCCTGGCAAGGCTATTAATTCTGAATAGCAAAAAGTCAACAAATGTTTATACCTTATCAGTGACTTTAGGTCCCTTCTTTTTCTCTCCATCTGCTGCGTAGGATGCAACAGCAAAGATCAACACAATGCCTAGCACAGAAAGGCCTAGAACCTGAAATTCAAGAAATCACATAATTAGGAATAATCTCAAACTTTACAACAAAGCATATGGTTTAACTTTGATATAGTATTCAGCATGCTAACTTATAGTAACCCATACACCCAAGGCTGGGCCACATGTAGCCCATGCCTGAAAAATTGATAAACATTGATTGAAACTGCAGTTTGAAGTGAGTCACTGAAAATTGTCAGCAGGGTGCAAAATCACTTAGTCTGTAGCATGTAGCTTCAACATTACAGGTTGTGATTCATGGAAATTATTCATACTCATGTTGAAAGTCATTTAAATACCTTAGCCCAATTTTAAGGCACTGCTTCTGCAGTGCAAGTGCAAACAAACTTCTGTGTTTGATTTTGAAGTTTGAGAAATGAGGAAATTTGACAATTGCTTTTTCAAGTTATTTGATGAATCCCTGAGTCCACCAGCACCAGATATATAAATGAGTTAAATTACCTTGCTTTTGATTATTAATTTAAATAGTTAAAAGTCATACAGTGATTATTGTTACCTTCATCTTGCGAGCTGTCAAGAATCTCATCAACTACTGATAAGAATACACGTTTCACCGGCCTGTCAACCGGTGCTCAGTGAGGTGGTGAGCTCTGATTGGTTGAAAATGCCACACCAAAAATACGGCCAAAAACGTAAAGGGGTTAAAAACGTTTTTAGACGTCAGAATTAGGGATGGCGTGTATTAAGGCTGGGAAATATAGTCTTGATATAATAAATTTTGATGAAATGTTGCATTTTTCATTAAATAATTTCCGCTACGCAAGCGCATCTTCTGAAAACGTCTGGTCAAATCGGCTACAATTAGATAAGATTCCAATTATGACATGTTATTCCGATGCAAATTTAAGATTTTCGAGATCGGTGTCAGACAGGGATATGCATCTTGTGTAACATAGTTCGATTTCAAAGGGAATCATCCACTTTTGTCGTGACACGATGACGTTGAAGTTGCTATCTGTGGTGGAGCCGATTCTGACTTGAGGCGGTTCGACCAGCAGCCCTGAAATCCGGTGTCAACAAAAGGCAATGGAAAGCGAAGTGTCAATTTGACATACTTGATAAATTTCAATGGGTTCGGCCTTGATAGCTGCATCGTCGTGGTGTCATTGGATGCCATGGGAAAAGTAAAATGTTTCGAGATCGTTTTCTCAGAAAATAAAACAGTGTATCACCCTGGGGAGAGGGTGACAGGTCTGTGTGTTTTGGAACTCAAGGGTGACATGCGAATGAGAGCCCTCAGAGTTTTCGTCAGGGGTATTGCTAAAGTTCACTGGACTGAATCTCGCAGCACTGGCACCAGACTTGGCTCCTACACAGAACACTACAATGCTGAAGTTGAATACTTCTTTGACAGACAGGTGCTGTTTGGTGGTGGTAAGTATGCTCTCTCAATTTTGACATTTGCAAAACTTGTCAAAAAAGGAAGGTGTGTGATAAACACTTATTTTGGTATCCCTATAACAAAATCAAGCGCTGATTTTAGTGTCCGTATAATAATAAAAATGTAGCCGAAGAACTTTGCAACTTGTTGTCAGTGTGCATCGACATGGCAAGTTATAATTAAGACTTGCAGTATACGTGTCTTATAGTTATACATCATTGCAACAGTGCCATTTTCTGGATTCTGCGTTTCAACCTATGTGTTTATCACACCTCAGTAAGTTTTACCACAACTTTATTCTGATTGGGGAAAGAATAATACAAATCTTCTTTATAGCTCTTGATGTAAGCCTAGTTAATTAAATTGATGCTTGTTTTTGCAACAGCCAGCCTTGAATCATTTGCTTGAAATGTGATTTGCCAATTGATGAGTATTATGTCATTGTGAATCAATTTGTGATAAACATCCAAACATTCATTGCTGTAAACAATTATAAGCAATAAGTAAATGTGTTGCTTACTCCAGATGCATTCCCAGGAAATAAAAATTAATATTCACGGGGAAATATGGTGAAGAAGTTAAGTAATAGACTTACAGAGTACACAGCTCCACATACTGCGTGTGTGCAATGATAATAATCCAATTGGTGATAATATAAATCTTTTTCAGATCAATTTGATGTGAGGGAGACACTGACTGAGGGGCGACATGAATTTAACTTCAGCTTTGAATTGCCCATGGAGTAAGACTTTTAGATTATTCATACGCATGGCTGCTATTAACAGAATCATGCATTGCGATGTGTATTGGTTTGCGGATTGGCAATTGTACAATTGTCCCTGCCAAGGATTACCCATATTTTGTTCTATTTAATTTAAATCCTTCATAAAATTATATGTACACCGAGGTATTAATTAAGGATATCATCTATTATAAAGGACATCATCTATTATGATTAATCTGAAGTCACATTTAATTAGTTGAAAATATGTAATTGAAATGCACTTATGATTGTAAAATTTGTGGACAAGTGGCTTTTGTGAAGTTCAATGAATGTAATGCCCAAAAGACCTATGATAAATAAATTGATTAAACCTGTATTATGTGCTATTTCAGGGGCATATCAACATCATTTGAAGGAAAACATGGCAGCATTAGATACTGGCTTAAAGCAGAAATGGACAAGCCTTGGTCATTTAATCACAGGACCAAAAAAGCTTTCACAGTGATCAGTCCAATTGACATCAATAAACCTGAGTATCAGGTAAAGTAGTATTTCAATATAATTATGAAATTTTAGAACTCAATGTTTCTTGTTGTATTTTGTTCATATATTTTGATTAAAGATGTGATGGCTAATCTCCTTGTCAAACAGACGGGCGAGATGACAGTTATTTTAGGATATCTATGAATGCTGTTTGAATGACCTAAGATTGATCAATATGATTATGTGGGTGTTTGCATGACAGAGTATATGCAATGTTCACGAATCAAGTGCATTAGCAACATAACTTTTTGATTTGATGATAAAAAAATGGCAGTTTTGATTTTGGCTGTCTTGCAAGTATTGACTGATTATTAAATGACCCTTTGATTGAATATTTCTGGCTTACCTCATTGTCCATGCTCATCATTATTTGCAGGTTGTTGTGGAGGACAATATAGAGAAGACCCTTTGTTGCTGGCTGTGCACATCAGGACCGATTGCCATCCACGCAAAGACAGATCGGAGAGGGTACTGTCCTGGTATGTCCGATCCTTGACTTTCCTTCCTTTTGGAGACATTAGAAATATAATTTGGGAATTTTATTGGGCATTTAGACAGGCAACTTGTGCATGTAGGCTTCCTCAATGACAAGATTGACAAGTTACTCAATGACCTTACTGAATGAAACATCTTGCTTAAAGTCAACAAATTTGTACATGTTTAAAAATGATTCAAGTAATTAGTAATGAATAAATTTGAGTCCTGTCCTTGCCAAGGTTTGTGCTCCTAAATGTCAACATCAGAGATGTACAAATGCAACAAACATTTAAAAAAATTAGCCTATTGTTATGATGTCTTATGCTTAGCACTATATATCTGTGAACACTTAATTATATTTTGATGCTTTTGCAGGTGAATCAATTGCAATATCAGCAGATTTTGAGAATCATTCCTCAAGGACAATCATTCCGTATGCTACTTTACATCAAACACAGACCTTCTTTGCCAATGGCAAATCGCGAGTTAGGGGAACAAAGTTCACAGTTTTGACTGGTGAGTGCTTGTTATATGTCTGTTACAAGGTTCATTTTCTCACTTAAGTGGGGACATAGTTTTGTTCATTTAAATAACAAAGCCTAATTTGTTGCTTTATTTGTAGGATTGCCTGTTGCGCCTGGCAGCCGAGCGACATGGGATGCTCAACTGCTGAAGATACCTGCCGTCTCTCCCAGTATCATGAACTGCTGTGTGATAAAAGTTGACTATTTTGTAAAGGTAAGATCTTGACCCTTTGGTGTTGAAGAAGGTGTTCTTGATCTGATTGCAGTGCTGTAAGATTTATTTTGTACCAAAAAATGCTGACCAAGCTGAGTTCTGTGTTATATTACAATTTCTTCTATTCACAGGTGGCATTACACATCCCAGGTTCATACAACTTGTCCATCCATCTGCCTGTAGTAATAGGCACAGTGCCATACCGTAGACTGCCCTTGTACAATATGCAAACTGCAAGGCTCCTCTCAGATGCTTCAATGGACTTCCTGTCCGTGCCCTCCCTGCCGGCACCCCCGCCTTACAGAGAAACTGCTACGCCACCGCCTCCTTTTGATGGTAAGACATTCCAATGGGGTTTTGATGCCATTTTCTGTATGCATCATGTTATGTTGTTATATTATGAAGGTGCTACTATTTGAAGGTTCAAACTAAATTGTACCATGATAAAGTAATAATGGTCTAATTGTGTGATTCCGGCTGGAAAACATCTTGTGTATTCAGTGGTTGGCATGCTTCACAGCAGTCATGGCTTAGTCCGTACACCTCGTGTACTTGCTGGTTCATTTTTAACAACATGTTGATAATGTTCTCAGCATCAAACGACAAATAAAAAGGTGCTTTAGATTTGTATGATAAATACGTCTTGTGGAATCTGTATGCAGTAAACTGCTGCAAAGTAGATAAAATTGAGGTCTCCTTGCATCACCTTCTTTCTTTCACTTGCCAGATTATTTCATGAAGTATTTGTTTTTTTTTTCCAGACCCCCCAACTTATGCAGAGAGCTCCACAGGGGCCGTTGACATTCGAGATGAAGATGACGACGAACCAGGCACCATGGGAGATGTCACGTTCACCCCCATGTACACCTACGTCTATGATTATAGGTACAGACCCCCACCAGCATATTCCGAGGTAAGTGTGTGGCACCCTTCTTCTGTGTTATCTTGTTCTATTGCAATTCAGTGTTTTATTTCGCCATGTCTTTGTCATTTCACCCCCTATAATATTTTTATAATAATTCCGTAATAATATCTTTAGTCTTGTAGAGCTGTAAAGTGTCTTTGTCATATTGCACAATTCATTCAATACCGTAATATGGGGTGAATCGGGACAGAATTGGCCGTTTTTCTGAAATAGCATGGACAAAAATCAATCTAGAAATCAAAATTTGGTGTCAAATTGTGTCTGGACACAAGGTCTAAGTACCCCTAGAAGCTTGAAATGATATCTTAAATCCCCATTGCTCTAGGCCAAGAAAACCACTGTCCCAATTCACCCCATACTTTGGGGTGAATCGGGACACTCCATTATTTCCACTATTAATACTCTCTACCTGCTTTAAGTGATTGCTCCTTGTGAATAAATATTAGAAAACATGTTCAACATGCCAGAAAAAAAATTTGAGGAAAATCTGAAATCAATTTTATTGATAATATGCAGATTTAAAAAAATGTGATAAATGACAGAAAACTGTTAAAAACTGCAGTTTTCTTCTAATTTTTCTAGTAATTAATAATTTTGGACTAAATGTGCTGCAAATGATGCTAAGTTCAATATTATTCATCAAAAAGCCACGCCACTGCACTCAAACGAAAATTAGTATGGTTATTGTGGTTAATCCGGAAAATTTGCCAATGACCTGGATCTGCACCCAGGACCAAACGTACACAATCCTATATCCAGTCTATGATTATGGTTCCCCTATAACCATATTAGACAGATTTTAAAGTTTGCTGCAAGTTTGATGGCTCTGGTATTTATGCTTTATATAATACAAGGAAAGTTTTGACCAACTTGTAAAAGGCCATTTCTGCAGTGTAAAGTTTAAGGTCCTGCAGCTCCTGACTGACTGCAGTTAGCAATACAAAATTCTGTCACAATATGCACCAATATGTGTACTTCAACTATGCCAAAAATGAATTTCCTCAGGCAAGTAGAAATTGGTGTTTCTTTAGCAAAAACAATGTTTCCCTCATCTGTCCCGATTCACCCCAGTGTCCCAATTCACCCCATATTACGGTACTCATTTTCAGTAATATCTGCATTTTAGAATTCACATTTTGATTTGTCAATGGTTTTAGTCTATTTTTTGGAGCATGCATTAAAATTACTTATGGTGATGTAAAGTTATCGTAATTGACGTAAATAACATAATAAATTGCAAATCGGAAGCAAAAACAATAAACCACATTTTGCTCATATTTGATTGAAGAAATCATCAAATGTAGTTATCAGTAAAATACATTACTTTGTGTTACTTAAAAGCTAAAGGATTTATTCAGGATGTCATTGAAACATTGAATTATTTAAGACTTAGATTTTATGAAATTGTTTGGTCTTGTCTGTACAGATTGGACACACAAACGGCACAACTTACTCTGACGGTGACCCGTCTCTCACAGTGCCACCTACAGTTTATCTGTAGCAACTTCAAAGGTGCGCCCTCTCATGTTTGTCCTCAGAACCTTGCTCCAATAACATTATGTCACTGATTATAGAAGATAATGCTGTGGCTAGCTGGCTGAGTAATTGCCCTGACTGTAGTGCTTGAAATTTGGAATTAACATTCTCAGTAATTAACACAAGGATGATATTAAATAATATGATGTGATGTAGTGATTTTGTGTGATTTGTAATAGCGACTAGATGTTTGCCCAGCAGAAAATGAATAATTTGATGTGGTGTCGTCTCTTTAATTTGCTTTTCATCCAAATTTCTGCATTTTGTTACTCACATTTTTTGATGGATTGTGGTTTAGATAGTCCTTGTGTGTTGTAACAGGTATGCAGTAGTAGTTACTGAATGAATAATTGTTTTGTTTATTGTTGTAAATAGCTGTAGTTCAACTAGTTCATGTGTGTGAGATTGCTTGTATAATATTTTGCCTGTGTGGACCCGTTTTGTTTGTTTGCTTTCTTAACATGTTGTTTGTAGTCATTAAGAAAATTGTTCAGCTTAAATTGTCCAATATACGTTACATAATAGGTTTGATATTATTTAGAAATATTTTTTTAAAATATATATATATATAGTTTTGAGAAGAAGAAAATCTGGTAATAATTATTATTTCATATATAAGGGGATAACACTGCAGAGGATATGCTGTCTGAAGACTTTCTTCTAAACTAGAACTAAGTGTGATATGGGGTAGTAGGACCGGTGGGTGGTCGGGTTGGACAGGCTGTCCTGAACCAATGTGATGAGGCGAGATGCACTCATGGTACAGGATAATAGTGTGTTTAATTGTGTGTTAGATAAATTCTGTTAGTTTTGTGAACTCACCCCTAGCTCTTCCTATAAATCTAAGCCTATTTTGCCAAAGGCTTGAAAGCTTATGTATTTGGTTATTGCTGATTTATCACCCTTTTAATTTATTCACATTAATACAAGCTTTGAATGTTGCAGATAAACATTGTAGACATATCAATAATGCAGTGCTGAGCTGAATAGTATATATCTGGCTGAGGTCATTTCAATGGAGCCGTTTTCCTTTGTGCCTCATCGGCTCATGCAATGTTTATGAAGGACTAGGTTAAGTCATTTCTCAAATATTGTAAATTGAATTTCAGGTCGACCCCTTCCCCTCCTGAATTGAACATGGATGAGAGAAGAATGAAGAATTGTGATGGTCTTTTCATTTACACCTTCGGTGGTCCCTTCGGTGACCTCTTTTGATTTCTGATTTCACTCTGCTTCATTTAACACTGAGGATCAATCATAATTATCGCCACGTTCAGTGTCGTTCACTGAAGCTAGCTGTTTGTGTGTCCTTTTTGTGTTTGCCCGGGTTACAGTGGGTTAAGCACAAGGAAAATATGACTCTTGTCAAGTCACAGGCTGAAATAGGGACTGATGATTGTGGACTGAAAACTGGACCATGGATTGCTAGCTTAAAATTAAGACTGTTTCTTGAGTCACTGGATTTGTTCACAAGTTCTGGATGGCAAACATATGTTTGTGTAATTTGTTGCAGTATTAACGCTTGTTTTACAATGTTTGAAGCTTAGCTTTTCTTGCAGTATATAACAAATCTAGTGACACATTAACTTTATTTGCATATTTTTACATATTAATTAATGAAGTATCTTAAAACTTTATTTGTTATACCGCTCTTTGATGTTGATTATGTTTATTGGACGAACAAAAACAAGATATATTATTTTTTACCTTTGTTGGAATCTCTTGTCACAACTACCAGTTACAGTATTTTTTTTGTTGGAAAAAAAAACTCCACAGGAAATTCTTTGCACATTGACTCTTGCAGGCTCTATGATCTGGATACTGAATAATTTTGCATAAATATGAAGTGTACTCTTTTATAACTCTTGGCTTTTACACGGAGACGTAAACCACTTTCTACTGGAGACATCAAACTAAATCCGAAACAATATTTACAATTGGATAGTTTCTGGTTATGCTACCTTTACTTGGCTTTCTGATATTTCTGTTGAGATCTGAATCAATCAACTAACTTATAATTTCAATATTAATTATTGTTCTATTGTAAATTAGATTAAATTGTTTCGTGTAATTTCCCTGTTATGGAAATCTAAGAATGTATTATAATGATTATATGAAAATGTTGTGGATTTGTAATTGCTTGTTTATGCTGGATAATCTTCTTGACCAATGAATAGATTTATTTGTTACAATGATTATTGAAATGATTTTATTTTGTACCATTATTACAAGTATCATGTAAATGTTTATTGATTTTCATTATCCATTTATTTGTGAAATTGTAAAGATCTGAGTGAAGTTTATAATGTACAATTTAATTGTATAACTTTCATTTATTTGTTATGAAGAATACTTTATTTTTGGACATTTCGATGTCTATCGAATGAAGCCTTAGTGGTGGAACATTGTCATGATTTGATTTTGAAAATGGACGAAATTATTAATTGGATAATTGTGTCATATATCTGTTTATTATGCTATATACTTGTATTGGATTATTTTTATTACTCAAATAACAAATGTGCGTAATTATTCTTAGAAAAGTGTGTTTATTTGTTTGACTTGGCATAATCACTTATTCATGTATTTTTGTAATTGTAGCCTCGTTTTTTCCATTATGGTGCATGACTTAATTTAGAAAGGTTTTGAAAATCACTAGATGTTATTTTGTCAGATTTTCATGCTTTAGCAGTGTTGGACATAGATTAGCGTTAGCATTTGGACAAGATTTCTTTATCCGCTAAAAGATACTTTAGCAACATCAGGAGATTATTTTGAGGATTTACTCGATCCTCGAGGTAAGAGTCCATCTTTATCTTCTTTTTGTTGAATTATGAATATGAAAGTGTTTCACTTTCGTTTTCTTCTATGAAGTAAATTATCTATTGTATTTAGTGTTTCCCAGCAAAATGACAAGTTGATGGTTCCATTTGGGCAATCGAAATGGCTGGCACTGTTTTTTGTGGCTTGCTCTTAAATGTACCAGAATACCGCTCTCTGGTTGGTAATTTTACAAAAATATGATTTATTAGTTAACCATTCCCAATTTTCTGAAATGGATTTCTAATTGAGACAGAAAATATTGGTGATGTGTGGGAATTGTGACCAATCACTTAACAGCCAAGTTTTTCTCAAGTCCTGGCTAATGACATTGTAATATTGAATGTGAGCACCAAACGTTTAATATCTTTCCTGGTAAAATCTGTGTGGCTGAGTCTCTGTAATAATTTAGGTAATAATTTACACAAGATATTTACTGTAACTCCCTTGGAATCGTGCAAACTCACTGAAGTAATCTTTTCTAGTCAATATGATTTAAGCATAACTTGCTTGGTTAACAACTGTGCAATGAAATTGTTAACTCTATTGTGTTTTCATGCCAAGTGCTTCTTGAATTTCTTGCTATTAATTTATTTTTACTAATTGGTGCAATCTGGTTTCAATTACTGTTTGAATGATGTATCTTATGTGAATTACCATGTATTTATGACTTAGAATGGTATATTGTAGGTTTTTGATACTAATTAAGTTGCTGTTATTTACAAACTAGGCTTTAAACACCTTTAAATAAAAAGTTTAGTTTACCTCAGGTTAAATTTTTAAAAATCAAAAGTTTAAAATCGTAAGTTTCTATCTCGTCAAATGTGGTAAATAATTGAATCAATCCTTTCACCTTTTACCTTTTAGTGAAGTAGACATTTTACAGTGCGATTGTGAATGCACAGGCGTGTGGATGGATTGAACTTTCTGTTGTAACGCCAAAGACTGTCCCTGTCTGCTCAACGGCATTTTTGCTCAGTGCTCCCTAGCAACGTCTTACTCTCAGTGGGGAACTCTCCTGCCCACAAGGGGGCACTGTGATCAATTTAGTGCCCTATTGTTAAAACTGAGTGATGCATCACATTATTGATGATGTCACCAAACAGTGGGAGGTTGACCTGATCACAGCGACCTCTACAGGCCAGAGAGTGCCTCATTGGTAACAATTAACTTAGAATGCATCAATTTGTGTTGTGTATCCGCAAAGATATTGCTTCAATGCTTCTTCTGCAAAAGCTAAGTTCATAAATCTGATTTTCACAGTTCTTGTTGATGGTCAGAACTAGCTATGGTTGTGCAATGGCTGTACCATCAATTAATTACTGAAGATGTTTTAAAGAATATTGTACATTTATGGTATATCAAAATAAGTTCATACATATTAAATGTGATAAAACTGATAAACCATTACCTGTTGTCGATTCTGGTTTCAATGCTTAGCACCCTGAGCTTTGTCTTGTATTGAAAGCATCGATGATAGCTTGGCTCATGGAATCAAATATTGTGACTTAATTTTATTTCTGACAACTTCTCTTTAATTTTCGATAAGTGTGCAAGACACAGCAAGAGCTTTATAATTATGGAACAGCTTAATGTGAATAAAGATCAGTTGAAGCAAGCATCTTTGTTTGGTGGCACAAATTCATATGTATATCATTTCCTTAGCGAACAAACCATATCTTTTTCTTGACATTTTCTCAGCTCTTGTCGCTGGAATATATGTATAGCCATTGTTGAATATAAAAGAAGTAATGTAATAAGACTGTTGTTGTCTTTTTAAAAGAATATTTTCTATGTACTTCTTTTTTAGAAATGCGATGTCTTATCAAGTTGTGGTATGTGAAAGTATCATTGAGACTTACTGGGTAGATTTGTAGGAATTGAGTAGTTAACTATGATAACCGTGATAGTGAACTGCGTAAGAAAGTGACATTATCATTGATTTGGAAGACGTACATTGCATCATCGTATCATAGTGCTTTGTTTCACTGACAGATTGTTATTTGATAGCTATTTTTATACAAATAATGTCTTTATAAAAAGAGAGAAAAGTTGTAATTTTGTCATTTATGTGTTATTAATAGCTGATTATTCTAGCATGCACAATTATATAGTTAAGTACTAACTATAGTTACCCTAAATTTCTCTTAGGATGATGTGTTGGGCAACTTGGAATATGATCAATTAAAATCTTCACTACAAATTTACGAGGACCTGCATGGAGTCCATGAAGTAACAAATTAATTTTATAATGACTCATTAACTATTACATGATGTCAAATCGAAGTGGATCGTTGTGATACAATATCATGTCAACTGCATTTATGAATTAAATTTGATGTCTTGAGCACAATGAATTGGAATGAGGGATCCATACATTAATGATAAATTAAATTGAACTATATGTCAATGATAATATTGAAGGTAAATATGCTATGTAATAACCATGATATAGGGTTTCTTATTCAATAATATCAAAGAATTTTGAACTACCAATACTACTAAGCCTATGTGGATACCAATTATTGTAAAATCATGTTTTGGTGCAAACATCAATGCATCCATGGAGGCGAGGGTTCTTTACGGTTTCTGTCATGTTGGAGGCCCATATAAGAAATAATTAACAATGTAATATGTTCTAAACAAGCAGGTATAGGCCTAATAATGGGCAGTCTAGACTGCCCTATCAGTTGAGCATAAACCAGAGGCAGAGAATTGATTTAAAATCTGGATCTTCGCGTAATAATGACTTTGTTGTGGTATGTATAATGCATGTAACAGCACTATGTTTTGTAGATGTCTAGTGGCACCCGAGACATTTGAAAATGTTAAGATATGACCATTAATCATTATAAATGTGAATACCCAAGAGAAGTTGAAATACCCAAGTGTTCTGGTAGCAGCATACCCAAGAGGGTTGGTGAAGGATGATATCCAAGTAACCAGAGTTCAGCTAGATTAACCTGTGAACATGAAATTTAAAAATTAACCATTGAATATATTAGTTAAATTCCTTTAAAGGTGATTGGTTGATTTTCAGCTTCTAAAGTCAAAGCATCGAGGTACAAAAATATAAATGACATAAATGTATTAATGAATTAGAAGTATTTCATAAATTGGTTTATTTTTGACAAGATGGTGTCCGGAGTTATTAATATCATATTAACATGTGTAATGTGCATAAAATCATGGATCACTTTATACAGGTACTGGTTTCACACACATTTTATTTTTGCAGTATAATTATATTTTTGCATTTCCTTTCACTGATAATATAGACACAGGGGAGGGGGATTATTCCAATATCCAATATGGGTCTTGTTAGCAAAATGAGAAGTCATCAATTGAAAAGGCCGTTGATCTGTAGACTCTTGTTGTTGAAATATAATTATGTTGATGTTCAGGACACTTATTTGTTTTTTCTAAATCCAAATTTGTTCATATGCTTGATGTTGCATGATTATAAATGCAATGAAGTGTGCAGATTTAACTGAAATGAAATTCATGGAAGGGCTCATTGATCAGTGAAATTTCAAGTGAAATACGTTGTCAAAGGTGTTCAAAATCTCAATTTATAAATATCCGATGGATTAATACATATTCAGTGGGTCTTTGCCGATATTTTTGGTTTAATTCACGCAAATTGTATCCTATAATTTAAAGAAATTAGTGTGCTCTCTGTCTAGTCAACTATTGGATATAGGGTTGGAAGAATATCCATTGGATCTTGTAAATTGTACATGAATATATTGGTTTTTGTATCGTCATAGAATTTCTTACATATTCTACGACACTTGAGCTAGCTTTGACATTTATTTTTGACATGTACAATAAATGAACTTTTTGTTACACAGACTATCAATTGTATCAAGCATCGTGCCCTAGTATAAGCAATTAAGACCAACACAGTGATGATGTCCATAACTATATTATATACAGTGTATCTATCTAGTGAAAGGTTGATGTCCATATGTGATATGAAGTTCATTGCTACTTTCCTACTTAATCAGTTATATGTATAAGCTTTTGTTATTCTTTGTAAATACAATAAACAGCTGTATGATAATGTAAATTTCAGTTTTATTTGTTTGTCAAAGCAAAAAAGTTTGAAACTATGATCATAAATGAAGTGCAATATTTATGGCTCAAAGGTTAGGGCCTTTGCGGCATCTCACAGTCTTGAGTCAATGATATGTGAGAAGAGCTGTTGAACGTTTGAAGTAGATTCCTGTAATCTGAGTGGAGGTAGGTAGTCCTTTTCCACCTGACAAAACTTGTCGAAAGCTGGGGTAAAAGTACATTTCAGTGATTTTCTGAAAAACGGTTATATTTGCAAATATAAGAATCACAAGTTCTTTTGCTCCAAGTCATAACCTTTTTTTTTTCACCCAAAAATTTTATTTTCAGCCAGTTTTCACCACTTCATGAAATCAAATACCTTTTCAGTGAGGTTGGTTGCAGTTGCCCACCTTCCTCTTTTTCTTTTGGCTTGGTGCTACTTCTGTCATGGTGTCATTACTTCTTAGTTTATCTGTAGTTTCTTAGTTGTGTCAGTTGTGAATATGCTTTATCTGTCTTTCTTTGTTTCGATTCTCTATCTGGGATTTCTTGGTCTTCGTTTTGAGAAGAACATAAACAGATTGTCCAGTTGATACAGTAGTTTCTTGGTCTTCGTTCGTAAATGGGTTGTCCAGCTTGTTTTGACAGCAGATTTTAGTCTCACAAACCATAGCCAGTTGCCTGGATGGCCACATCATTGCAAATCTATTTAAATTGTGACAACATTTGGCCATGTTGAGACAGACCTAAAATTTTACTGAAACTTTTGTTTGGAATTAAAAATTTAACTCTCAGCAAAAAATTCACCTTCCTATATAAATTTGATCCTATCTGTTCTTTCATAGGCCTGGGGTAATTTATGTCAATTCAACGAAAGGCTCCTGATGCAGAATGCCTTGAAAATTTGCCAGAAAAAAATGGTCTTGGTCTACTGTTCTTAAAACAGATTGTCCAGTTGATACAGTAGTTTCTTGGTCTTCTGTTCTTAAACAGATTGTCCAGTTGATACAGTAGTTTCTTGGTCTTCTGGTCTTCTGTTTATAAACAGATTGTCCAGTTGACACAGTAGTTTCTTGGTCTTCTGTTCATAAACAGATTGTCCAGTTGACACAGTAGTTTCTTGGTCTTCTGTTCATAAACAGATTGTCCAGTTGACACAGAAGTTTCTTGGTCTTCTGTTCATAAACAGATTGTCCAGTTGACACAGAAGTTTCTTGGTCTTCTGTTCATAAACAGATTGTCCAGTTGATACAGAAGTTTCTTGGTCTTCTGTTCATAAACAGATTGTCCAGTTGACACAAGTTTCTTGGTCTTCTGTTCATAAACTGATTGTTCAGTTGATACAGTAGTTTCTTGGTATTCTGTTCATAAACAGATTGTCCAGTTGACACAATAGTTTCTTGGTCTACTGTTCATGAACAGATTGTCCAGTTGACACAGTAGTTTCTTGGTCTTCTGTTCATAAACAGATTGTCCAGTTGATACAGTAGTTTCTTGGTCTACTGTTCATAAACAGATTGTCCAGTTGATACAGTAGTTTCTTGGTCTTCTGTTCATAAACAGATTGTCCAGTTGATACAGTAGTTTCTTGGTCTTCTGTTCATAAACAGATTGTCCAGTTGATACAGTAGTTTCTTGGTCTTCTGTTCATAAACAGATTGTCCAGTTGACACAGAAGTTTCTTGGTCTTCTGTTCATAAACAGATTGTTCAGTTGATACAGTAGTTTCTTGGTATTCTGTTCATAAACAGATTGTCCAGTTGATACAGTAGTTTCTTGGTCTTCTGTTCATAAACAGATTGTCCAGTTGACACAGTAGTTTCTTGGTCTTCTGTTCATAAACAGATTGTCCAGTTGACACAGTAGTTTCTTGGTCTTCTGTTCATAAACAGATTGTCCAGTTGATACAGTAGTTTCTTGGTCTTCTGTTCATAAACAGATTGTCCAGTTGATACAGTAGTTTCTTGGTATTCTGTTCGTAAATGGGTTGTCCAGTTGGACTACTGTCTCCGTTAGGGCCAATGAGCTGAGTGAGGATGTTGATCAGCAAATTGTGTATGATCTCAGAATTACTGTGCATTTTTGGGCCCTCGAAGCATGTGTTTAGACTGAGTCAAATTCAGGTAGATAGATAGATAGATATGGTAAGTGCAGCCCTCAAAGCCCATTTATGGGCGCTCATAGATATGGTAAGTGCAGCCCTCAAAGCCCATTTATGGGCGCTCATGAGGGTTGATTGATGAGATGGGAGAGAGAGCGGGAGTCCTCAACATGTTACACATTTACTCCACGTGAGGTATCTTCTACTTGCCCAGCACCGACAATGTCCGACATTGATACAAGGGGCTGCCAATTTGACATCTCCTCCGAGCGACATCCAGCTGAAATTTTTCTCATAAAGGATTAAAGGTCCACTGAAAATTTTGGGTACCCCAAGCGGGATTCAAACCTGTGGAGACAAGGACCTTTAGCAAAACAGGCGGGAACTAAACCACTCTGCCACCCACAGTGACTACTCGATATTCCTCCATTACATAAGATTCACTATCGCTATAGCCCATGTTTTAGGCTAAGGGTTGAGACATCTATTTTTATAAGTGGATTCTTGATTGGGCTGCTCCTTGCAGGACATGAACTCATAAAACCCCGGTTCTCCACCATGTTGCATTCTCAAGCTTACTTTTCCATCATCAAACTCGAGCTTGCTTTCCCGAAGTCCAACCCACTGGACCAAAGAGACAAGTCTCTCTGACTAGCTTGAGAGCTGAGGGTATGCTTGAACACCTGCGATCTTGCTAGGGTGCATGCATGGTGAGAACTGAACTATTTTTAGATACACACACTATCACCAAAGCTCCATCTTCGATGAGTGCAGTGACTATACGATATTCAATATGTCAGCACTTCAAATATTTTCCGTTTTCCACTACTTTGTAGGTCTTGAAAATCCAGAACTGATACTGTGCGAGACTGCGAATTCTGCTCTCAGAACATTGTTCTTTGTTTTGCTTGGATTTGTCTCTCTGAGCAGGATTTAAGTATTTACATTTGCAAGATTAGCAAGAATGGCAGTGTTTTACTTCTTCGGAGATATTATTGAGTTTGGGGTCACACATGACTCGATCCATTTGGATTTTGGAGGTGATAAGATCCCTGATCACAAATTTTCTAGACCTATATTATTATTATAGCACATAGCTCTCTGCACTCTACATGGGATAAACTGCCTATTTGACAACTTCTTCATCCGCCGTTTCTTCCAACCTCCACCTTGCAAGCCCTTGACACTCCTGCAAGTTTCAGTGATCAACTTTATTTTTCATTGTGGGAATTTTTATTTATTGTAAAAAAATCATTTCCACAATCCTGAGTCCTCAGCATCGTTTTTTCAAACACATTCAAACAGAACTTCTGTTACCTTACAATTCGCCAAGGCTGATATGAGTGTTCAACTGTTCATATATCATTAGCATAGTACATTGGATATATATATATATGTCCTAATAGAAGCTATTATCAGCTTATTGCAGGCAAAATGTCTTCATTTGTTGGGTCCATGGCTTTGGCAATTCTCTTCCTGTTCAATTTCCTGAGATTAATGAGGACTGGCACCAGAAGCAAGGAGCAAAAAATGAGACAGACGCCTCCGAGGTAGAAAGAAGCCGGATAGATCTTGGTCATGTCATACACTAAACCTGCAAGACAAAAACATAAATTGAATAATTAACATGTAAATTCTTGAATTGCTTCTCGCTATTCTGGTTCTGAACGGTGATTTTATGAGCGCTAATGACAGTACGTTGTACTTGTATCTGGTCTAATGGAGAGACTGCCGTTAGCAGACAAACAAAAAATAAACGAAGATTTTCCATAAACTTTACAATTGTTAGTGAATAATGTACCTTTCCTTATATGTATATTAGTAATATACTTATGAGAAATGCATATAAGAAATATATTTATATGAACTTACCAGCTGCTGGAGCACCTAGCAAGTTACCAAGAGCCATAAAAACGGCTATGAGACCATATTCTCGGCTGAAGTCATTCATTCCCAGACAAACATAAGCAAACTCTGCAAGAAGGGGCCCTGCCGCTCCAACCAGGAACCCAAAGACACAACCAAAAAAGGCAATGGTGGAGAAGAACGGCCAGAAACCACATCCAAAAATACTTAAGCCGGCAAAGAAGAATGATGCCACGTATAGTTGTGGAACATCCACACTTTCTAGTTGAAAATCCAGAACTGATACTGTGCGAGACTGCGAATTCTGCTTCCAGGACATTGTTCTTTGTTTTGCTTGGATTTGTCTCTCTGAGCCGGATTTAAGTATTTACATTTGCAAGATTAGCAAGAATGGCAGTGTTTTACTTCTTCAGAAATATTATTGAGTTTGGGGTCACACATGACTCGATCCATTTGGAGGTGATAAGATCCCTGATCACAAATTTTCTAGACCTATATTATTATTATAGCACATAGGTCTCTGCACTCTACATGGGATAAACTGCCTATTTGACAACTTCTTCATCCGCCGTTTCTTCCAACCTCCACCTTGCAAGCCCTTGACACTCCTGCAAGTTTCAGTGATCAACTTTATTTTTCATTGTGGGAATTTTTATTTATTGTAAAAAAATCATTACCACAATCCTGAGTCCTCAGCATCGTTTTTTCAAACACATTCAAACAGAACTTCTGTTACCTTACAATTCGCCAAGGCTGATATGAGTGTTCAACTGTTCATATATCATTAGCATAGTACATTGGATATATATATATATGTCCTAATAGAAGCTATTATCAGCTTATTGCAGGCAAAATGTCTTCATTTGTTGGGTCCATGGCTTTGGCAATTCTCTTCCTGTTCAATTTCCTGAGATTAATGAGGACTGGCACCAGAAGCAAGGAGCAAAAAATGAGACAGACGCCTCCGAGGTAGAAAGAAGCCGGATAGATCTTGGTCATGTCATACACTAAACCTGCAAGACAAAAACATAAATTGAATAATTAACATGTAAATTCTTGAATTGCTTCTCGCTATTCTGGTTCTGAACGGTGATTTTATGAGCGCTAATGACAGTACGTTGTACTTGTATCTGGTCTAATGGAGAGACTGCCGTTAGACAAACAAAAAATAAACGAAGATTTTCCATCAACTTTACAATTGTTAGTGAATAATGTACCTTTCCTTATATGTATATTAGTAATAAACTTATAAGAAATGCATATAAGAAATATATTTATATGAACTTACCAGCTGCTGGAGCACCTAGCAAGTTACCAAGAGCCATAAAAACGGCTATGAGACCATATCCTCGGCTGAAGTCATTCATTCCCAGACAAACATAAGCAAACTCTGCAAGAAGGGGCCCTGCCGCTCCAACCAGGAACCCAAAGACACAACCAAAAAAGGCAATGGTGGAGAAGAATGGCCAGAAACCACATCCAAAAATACTTAAGCCGGCAAAGAAGAATGATGCCACGTATAGTTGTGGAACATCCACACTTTCTAGTTGTCCGATTAAACCCAGTCCAGCTCGCCCTAACATATTGCAAATTCCTATTAATGATATGAGTAAGTCCGCTCTCGTTTTGCTTATTTCAAGTGAAAGAGCGTAAGCGACTATATGGGTGAACACAATGTACAAACCACCCTGGAGAAAAAAGTTGTTGAAGCATAGCAACGTAAAGTTGATATTTCCAAATAACTGGAAGTATTGAAAGAAGTTCCTTATTCTTTGCTTTGGTGTCAACGTCTCTTCGATTTCTTTTTCTTTTTCATACTTCTTGCTTTCTTTTATGGCTCTTTCAATCGGTGATATCCGAGGCACGAGAAGAGCAAGTGCGACAACATGGAAGTTAATTCCTGCACAGATTAAGACCGCTCCCCTCCAACCGAATGAGTCTATCAACCCCCTGCAGATCCAGGGGTAGACAACTGTGCCCACTCCAGCTCCAGAATTGGACAGACCTTGAGCTAGTGTCCTGTATTTACTGAAGAACTGAGAGCAATTCAAATATTTTCCGTTTTTCACTACTTTGTAGGTCTTGAAAATCCAGAACTGATACTGTGCGAGACTGCGAATTCTGCTCCCAGGACATTGTTCTTTGTTTTGCTTGGATTTGTCTCTCTGAGCAGGATTTAAGTATTTACATTTGCAAGATTAGCAAGAATGGCAGTGTTTTACTTCTTCGGAGATATTATTGAGTTTGGGGTCACACATGACTCGATCCATTTGGATTTTGGAGGTGATAAGATCCCTGATCACAAATTTTCTAGACCTATATTATTATTATAGCACATAGCTCTCTGCACTCTACATGGGATAAACTGCCTATTTGACAACTTCTTCATCCGCCGTTTCTTCCAACCTCCACCTTGCAAGCCCTTGACACTCCTGCAAGTTTCAGTGATCAACTTTATTTTTCATTGTGGGAATTTTTATTTATTGTAAAAAAATCATTACCACAATCCTGAGTCCTCAGCATTGTTTTTTCAAACACATTCAAACAGAACTTCTGTTACCTTACAATTCGCCAAGGCTGATATGAGTGTTCATATATCATTAGCATAGTACATTGGATATATATATATATATGTCCTAATAGAAGCTATTATCAGCTTATTGCAGGCAAAATGTCTTCATTTGTTGCGTCCATGGCTTTGGCAATTCTCTTCCTGTTCAATTTCCTGAGATTAATGAGGACTGGCACCAGAAGCAAGGAGCAAAAAATGAGACAGACGCCTCCGAGGTAGAAAGAAGCCGGATAGATCTTGGTCATGTCATACACTAAACCTGCAAGACAAAAAACATAAATTGAATAATTAACATGTAAATTCTTGAATTGCTTCTCGCTATTCTGGTTCTGAACGGTGATTTTATGAGCGCTAATGACAGTACGTTGTACTTGTATCTGGTCTAATGGAGAGACTGCCGTTAGCAGACAAACAAAAAATAAACGAAGATTTTCCATAAACTTTACAATTGTTAGTGAATAATGTACCTTTCCTTATATGTATATTAGTAATATACTTATGAGAAATGCATATAAGAAATATATTCATTTGAACTTACCAGCTGCTGGAGCACCTAGCAAGTTACCAAGAGCCATGAAAACAGCTACGAGACCATATCCTCGGCTGAAATCATTCATTCCCAGACAAACATAAGCAAACTCTGCAAGAAGGGGCCCTGCCGCTCCAACAAGAAATCCGAATACACAACCAAAAAAGGCAATGGTGGAGAAGAATGGCCAGAAACCACATCCAAAAATACTTAAGCCGGCAAAGAAGAATGATGCCACGTATAGTTGTGGAACATCCACACTTTCTAGTTGTCCGATTAAACCCAGTCCAGCTCGCCCTAACATATTGCAAATTCCTATTAATGATATGAGTAAGTCCGCTCTCGTTTTGCTTATTTCAAGTGAAAGAGCGTAAGCGACTATATGGGTGAACACAATGTACAAACCACCCTGGAGAAAAAAGTTGTTGAAGCATAGCAACGTAAAGTTGATATTTCCAAATAATTTGAAGTATTGAAAGAAATTCTTTATCCTTTGCTTTGGCGTCAATGTCTCTTCGATTTCTTTTTCATACTTCTTGCTTTCTTTTATGGCTCTTTCAATCGGTGATATCCGAGGCACGAGAAGAGCAAGTGCGACAACATGGAAGTTAATTCCTGCACAGATTAAGACCGCTCCCCTCCAACCGAATGAGTCTATCAACCCTCTGCAGATCCAGGGGTAGACAACTGTGCCCACTCCAGCTCCAGAATTGGACAGACCTTGAGCTAGTGTCCTGTATTTACTGAAGAACTGAGAGACTACCACCACATTTGGCACATGGCAAAAGCCAAATCCAAGACCTGAAAAACAAAAAATGCAATAAATTTAACACTTGAGTCAGCTGTTCAACCAAAAATAAATACCTTATTTCATACAATAAATTAAACAATATATGCTAGGCAGAGCATCTGCGAAAGTCCAGCCAGTCTCAAATTACATCACGCTTTATGCTCCAAGACATAATTGCAGAAAGGTATGAAGCTTCAAAAGGGCCATGTTTCACTTCTACATAGCCTAACACAAACAGTTAAACAGTTCTTGTTCACTACTTCTACATAGCCTCACACAAACAAACAGCTCTTGTTCACTACTTCTACATAGCCTTACACAAACAAACAGCTCTTGTTCACTACTTCTACATAGCCTTACACAAACAAGACTCAAGACTCAAGAAGTTTTATTTGTCATGAAATGCAAGGAATATATACAATATGATGTTTGATGGCTATACAGTAAACATAGATATATAAAAACAAAGCATTACATGAGTAGGAGGACACCCCTAAGGCAACTACTTGCCGCTGACGAGGTGCCCACCTAGAATTGTTAAGGAGAGGCTCAGGCAAGGAGAGGCAGTTCAACCAAATTTTTGGCTGAATGGGGCCCGCGATCACAATGTGATCTCAATGTCGCTGTTCCTTGGTGTGGAAACTTTATCCAAACAAACAGTTCTTGTTCACTACTTCTACATAGCCTCACACAAACAAACAGCTCTTGTTCTCTACTTCTACATACCCTCACACAAACAAACAGCTCTTGTTCACTACTTCTACATAGCCTTACACAAACAAACAGTTCTTGTTCACTACTTCTACATAGCCTTACACAAACAAACAGTTTTTGTTCACAAATTCTACATAGCCTTGCACAAATAAAAAGCTCTAGTTCATTACTTTTACATAGCGTAACACAAACAAACAACTCTTGTTCACTATTTCTACATAGCCTTACACCAACAAACAGTTCTTGTTCACTACTTCTACATAGCTTTTTAAACAAGAGACTCGTGTTGAAAGGGAATGGTTTAATTCTACATAAAATGTACTAGAGAATCATGTTCGTAACTTGTACAATCTACGTGGCTATATACACAAGAGAATCTTGTTTATAGGCGGTTTTCTACTTCTATATAGCCTTACAAGTATGAGGCATTGTAGAAGTAGAAGTTATAAACAAGATTTTCTTCTGTGTAGAAGGACAAGTTAAAAACAAGCACCACTTCTTTGTGCAAGGCTAGGTAGAAGTAGGAAATGGCCCCATTGAACTGATTAAAGCTTCATAATCTTAAGTTTTATGGGTCACCCTAATATGTACTTACAAAATGGTTCAATACAGCAAAATCAACAAATTTTGGGTGATTTTGGCTGAATGGGGCCCGTGATCACAATGTGATCACAATGTCGCTGTTCCTTTGTGTGGAAACGTTATCCAAACTTGTTTTGTGAATAAGATATTATGGAAGTTTAACATGAATTAGTCAGGTTTAGCTGTAGGTACATAAGACATGTAGATAGAAACCATTCTTGAGGCAGACAATTGCAAGATATTCTAAGGGAAGCAACTGCACAAGTCAAGGAAAGGTGAATTCAGGGATCTTTCAGTCATCAAGAGATACTATTCTCCTTATGAACTGGTATATATTTACCTCCAATCAAACCCATGGTGATTATCATACCATTGACATTATTAGTAAAAGCTGCCATTGAGAATCCAACTGTGGACAGGAATCCTCCAAGGGCTATGGAGACACGACACCCAAATCTCTGGACAACAAGACTGGCCAAAGGTCCTGAAAGAAGAAGAAGAAAGAATTACAAGCAAAGACTATTATATGTAATAGCGGGGAGGGAATCCGTCAGAATTGTGCACTTGGTGACAAGTTTTTGCAATTTGGCATGGTGTTTGATATGGCTAAGGGGATTTCAAAAACCACCGCATACAAAGTGGGAGTCCCCCCTGGTGGCCGGTATGCACAAAATCCAATATGGCCACCACAAAAAATAAAAAAGGCCATATCTTGGTCACTATTTGTTCTAAATTCAAGTGCAATACCTTATTTTCAATGTTTATGATAATGCCAAATCTGTTTCTGGGGTTGGATTGGTTGTAAATTGTGATTTAATGGGTCTGTGGTACAGCTCCAGGTGATTTTTTGACAGATTTTTGTATTTTCTTTGCCCTTCAAGGCTTAAAAACTTTTTGTGAGTAATTTGAATTTCAATCAAGTTTGGATATTATTTCCTCAGAGCTGAAAGCAAAGTCCTAACTAAAACCTGTCTTGTTTAAATGGTGTCTTATCGTTTTAAGAACTCAGCAATGAGGCAAACTACTACGACTCTGCTGATGGGGCGTAAAACACAAACTCACTCGCTCACTCACTGCTATGACTCTCATTTAGCAGATCATTGCATACTGTGCAACAATGTTAATTGAAATGTAATTCCCAAAAAAGACATTGACTCTCCTGAAATAAATAAGCCATTATTGAACTTATTGACATGGCAACTATTATACCTCACTGAATGTTTCACATCTGAAGTGAACATTCATCTCAGGCCCATGTCTGAACTGTCAGAACTGGCATGACGCCTCCAGTTGCTTAGAGCTGAAGGTAAATGGTAACTAGTGATCAAGGGCTTAGCACAAAATCATAATTGCTGCACAGCTACTTACATTTCTTTTTGTTATGATGGAAGTCAATAACAAGATAATGTGCTAAAAAAGTAGATTCATTGTGGTTTTCTGACTTCAGACCACCTCCAGTGCATTAACACTGGGAGGTGCAAGACAGCCAACAAACTATCGTAAAACCATCATGCAGTAACAGAGACCTTGCTTGTACCACATCTGACAGGTCAATCCAGTGTGGGACCCACTTTTCTGATCTGACCGCATGTCCAGCCCAATCACCAGTACCAGATTGTATCAACCCTTAACACGGGTTAACCTAAGTAAGTAAGTAAAACTTTATTTAACGTCGAGTAAAATATAAAACAGAATAACATAAGCACAACGTGGTTAAGTCATTTTACTGACATTGTGTCAATGCTGAAAATGAGTTAGATAACTCATTTTAATTAACTAAACTCATGTTACAACATGACAAAAGTTTTTGCAATAACCTGGCTAGAAGATAAGTTAGAGTTAACCACTTTAGGTCAGTTTAGGATATACTGCACAACATAGTGGCCACTTTTGAATGTTACAAAAAGTGACAGCTTATAAAAGCCTGCCTTCCTGTTACATTCAGGGAGATTCTGTCTCCCTTAGCTTTTCATAAGTACAACTCCATCTGCACCAACTCTTCATTGTACATGGATGTGATGAGAATCAAGTTTGAGTCATGCTGATTTATGGATTAATGCCAAAAGTGACAGATTGACTTCAGGAATACCTCTCCAAATATGCCATGAAGTCCAAACATTATCTGAGCACTGTGACTTACTGAGGTCTCAGACTTAAATATCTAAAGGTTAGGTCATAGCTATACCCAATCAACAGTTCAAACTGTAGACAATAGCCTTGCTGAGTAATATGATGTAAGTGCAATACAAGGAGTGTCAACCTCTTCCTGCTAATAGGGTGATTCAAATGTAAGACACTAAGTCTGGGTGCTCAGAACAGGACAAACTTGACCTCCATTTTTGATAACAGGTGCTAATCTGGATGTTGTGTTGCTCTTTGCCCATAAACTGCACGAAGCCTTCCTTGTGCCTTGTAGCCGTCTTCCCAGAACTTTGGCCATGATTAAGTTCTTTTGAACTGAAGAACATCTGGCAAGACTTTGACTTTCTGAACTTATCCTCCCTTGCCAATGTCTGGGACTTGAGATGTTGGTTTTTGTAGGCGTCCAACTGAACAACAATGCATCTGCTCACCCAGTCAACATTTGAGTCTGCACAGCACTCACGGTGAGATCACAAGAAACTCACATAGTGATGTCATGCTTGAGGGTGTCATCAAGATATCACAGTGACCTCATACCTTGTGACCTCATGCATGACTACCTCATGCAGAGCTCTCAGAAATCTCACATACTGATGTCAAAAATTGAGTTCACTGCGAGCTCACAGTGAGCTTACAAATGATGGTGTCACCATGAGATCTCCCAGAGAGGTCACAAGGAAATCACACACAGATGTCACAGAGAGCTCACGCCGTGACCTCATGCAGTGCTACCTCATGCAGAGCTCTCAATAATCTCACATACTGAGGTCCACATGTGAGCTCTCAATGAGCTCACAGTGAGTTCACAAATGACGGTGTCACCATGTGATCTGGTCACAAGGAGCTCACACAGTGGCGACACTAAAGGTCAAATAAAGATCTCACAGAGAGCTCACACTGTGAGCTCTTTGTGACAGGAAGTGACATCACAGGGCCATCAAAACATTCCATCCACCATTTTGAATCAACATGCAACAGGGAAATTTTGGAGATGAAACAATGCCTGTAAGTACCATTTTACACAGTTTGTAGTTTTGAAAATTATGTTAGCATGGATTTAAACACTTAAATTAGGCCTCCGAAAATTGACAACTATGGGTGTTTTGACAGTTAAATTATTCAGCAGTTTTGGCACAATCTTTTAACTGCCATTTTGTATCAGGAGCCATTGCACTAAAGAAACACACAGTTTTGATATGTATGAACTAGTAATATTTTCAATTTTAAACTGTTTCTGTGGTCAATTGACCATGTACTTTTGAATAATTAGATAATATACATCAACCACACACACAGTATAAGATAATTCAGCCTATTTATAGGACATTATTGAAATTTCTGATATACTACATGTATCACATAGACACATGCATGTATTTGTATTACTTTCATTTTGTTTCAGGTTGCTGGTTGATATGTGTTGGTTGGACTACAGGAATAAAGAGGAAGAATGAAGCTCCCCCCCCTCCCAATCCAGCAATGTGATTTGACAAATAAAATTAGGGAACAAACTTGCTATTCTGTATGTGTATTTATCTAACTCTTGAAGAGGTCAATGAGGGTGATTTGAGGTCACAGACAGTTCACAGTGCAGAGGTCACAGGAAGTTCACCCTGCAGAGTTCACCTCACAAAGAGCTCACAGAAAGCTCACAAGAGGCTCACATGAATCTCACGATGAGACCTCACATCAGGCTCACAGGGAACTCACGGAGTGACCTCAACTTTTGAGCTCAAATCAATCTCATTGACTGGCTTCAAAATGAGGTTGATGTGAGGTCTTTTCTGTGAGCTTTCAAGGTATCTTTGAAGAGCTCACAGATATATCACAGTGAGGTCAAATTGTTGACTGGGCTGCAGGCTGTGCTATTTGGTGTTCTGCAGATTAAGGCCCAGAGGTGCATTTACCTTGCATTAATTGAGATGGAGTTGTGCATGCCTGAAGAAATCATTAATCAGCAACTTGTCCAAACTCATATGCCTTAAGGACTTCAGATTTTAAACCATTGCCTTCTTTTTCTTTTGCTCATAGAGATCATTTGGCTCTCCGTCCTCTCTTGACACAATGCTTATCGATTTAGACAATGGCAATGAGAGTCTCAGAGAGAACTTCCTTTCACTGTGCTGGACGTTAATCACATCTTTTATGAAGGCCTGTTAGACAGAGGAGTAGATGTTTAGAATTTGGGATGTTTCACACAGAAGGAGAGGCATCCAAATTGCATAGTTTGTGTCTCCGAACATAAATCATGGAAGGAGACCACTGCAAGATTCTAGAAGAGACCAGCTGATTGATTGTTGACCACTGGCTGTTGATGAATAGGTGATATCACACCAAAGACCAGTAAGGGATTGGTTGGTGAGTGAATGCAAATTGTTCTTCTCACTTGACTTAGGCAAAATCAGACATGGACAAGATGTTCGTGTGCTCTAGGGATATGGAGCTAAGTAAGTGTCAGTTGGTGTGCATACCTTGTCCTCTTTGTGTAGTTTCTTCAAGAAACCACACAGGACAAAGAATTCACACCAAACATTGGTATGAAACAATGTTCTTGAAGCCAGAGCATGTGAACCAACAGTTCACCAAGGTCCAAGGTCTGTGATCTCGAGATACCAATCTCTATATTATTAGGGAAGTCCATTTTCAAACCATTTGACTTTTGTCTCCCTAATGTTGAACTGAAACGTCACTTTATTACTTTCTCTGTGAACACCATGAGCTGCTTAATTATATGACTTGAACTCGCCTAGCTTTATAACTGGTGGAATTCTTCACTACAAACTGAGATTGCTTCTGCACTGCGGTGGATAAGGCTTTCTGACTGATTATGAGAAAACAAGCCATAACATGTGACAGCCACCGCCAGGAACACTGCTTGGTTAAGAGCAATGACTCTAGTTAAAAGATTTACTATGTAGGAATGTTTCCACAAGGAGCCTCACTTTACCATATCAACCCACCTACTCATAACATAAGATACAACAGACATTTTTTGCCGATGTTTGATCGTGTCATCTTCATATCAGTGAGTCAGTTTTCTAGTGAGGTCTGTGTGCCTATAAAACCATACATAGGATTCACCCAGAACACTGATATTGATTTGAATTAACAATTATCATTGATGTGATTGATCAGAAGTTCTAATGAGTAATAATATCACATTTGATATCATTGTTTCGCCCTTTCAAAGATCACACCGAAAACATTTCAAGATCTCTGTTATTACAGGTGATTTCATTACCATGAGATTCATGTCATTCACACTTGACTGTGAGGAATCAATGCTAAACCAGCACTTACTACGTTTGAGAAACCCAATGTGTGACGTTCTGTTGTTTCTAAACCAATCAGATTTACTAAAAATGTCATGTATTTGGTGGGTCTAGCTCCTAAGAATCGCATACTAATGAAATCACCTGTAAACATTATAACCAGAGTAAAGAGAGCTGAGAGTTATGAAAGACATGGTGTATATCAGTTATATGGCAATATATTTATTGAATAAGGGCACATCAGCAATTATTAAGCCTCTGATGTACATAATAGGTTATTAAATATGCATTAAACATGCATACAAATAGTGTTTGTGCCCCTTGCCCACCAGACAGAGGAGTATCCATTCTTACACGAATAACACAATTATAGCACCAATTCATCCCCATAACTTTCCATCGCAATAATTAGTCATGACATTGCACAGTTATATCACATTCATTCATGTCAGGCACAAGTGAAAATCCCAAAAGGGTAAAAAACAAGTGACGTCTTTTTTACATCTTGCTACTGCAATGAACATTGATTTTGGCATTTAAATTCACATTTGAGCTACAAAATAACAGCAAGAACACATTTTCCATAATCAAAATAGTGGAAAATGATGTATTACACATCAACATAGCACAAATAGTGACGGTGATATGTTAGTTTTTGTGTTTTGCGGTGGCCATATTGGATTTTGTGCATACCGGCCACCAGGGGGCGGTCTCACTTTGTGTGCGTTGGTTTTTGAAACCCCTTTGGTCATATAAACATCCATGCCAAATTGCAAAAACTTGTCACCAAGTGCACAATTCTTGGAGATTTTGACGAATTCCCTCCCCGCTATAATGAATATAGGGGATGGAAAGAAATGCTCATAACTGAAATGTCTAGATATTATGCCTTTTAGGATGCGATTAGGCATTGGGACGTAAACCAACAGATCTATTTAAACCAACAAAATCTTTTTAACTGAGTAATCTGTTCTTGTTCTGGAGGTTTTTAATCCTAAATTCCTTCCGTGGACAAAAAGGAATCCAATGCAATTAGCATTTTAAGGACTGAGCGTGTATGGTCAGTGTAAATTGTGCTGACATGAAAACTGACATGAGAGGTCAACAATCCACAGGGCCCACAGTCATGGATATTTATGGAAAAGTCAAGGAAAATCAAAAATGTTGAAAAGGTGCCGTAAAATTTAAGAAATTAAGGAGGTTATGGGCAGTTAGTTTCGTATGGGATTGGCCACCAGACGGTGGACGAAGATCATCCCACAAATACATACAGTAGACGTAGGAGGCAGAAACTTTGGTTAAGCAAATGTTTGTGGAGTTTCGGGTAAAAAAAATACTATACTTGATGGTATTATCAGCACCTTGAGCAAAAGGAGGTCTCGAAAGTACCAAAATTAGGCCAAATGTCACCATACAAGTATTCTGGGAACCAGCACAACCATTTTGCAAAATCCCATCAGACAACAACCCCAGTCAATCCAGTTCCGGTACCGATGGGGGCCTAAATGTAGATATGCAGTCATTGGATGGTATTATCAGCATAGTGAGGGTATTATCAGCACATGGATGGTATTTTATACATTTTGGTGCTAAGTAGCATTGTTAAAAGTGTTAGATAGTGCAGCCAATGGACCCGTTGTGAAAAGAATCATTTTCTCACCACGCGAGGTGCCGTGTTACCCATTCCCTGTCACAGCACAACTCAGACCATAGTCATGTGCTGCTAATAAGATAGAAATGTGGAATTTATTAAACTAAAACTAAATATATGGTGTAACGTACTTGTGAGAATCTTATGCAATTGTAAGGTGTAAGATACCAAAATGCTTATACTGTTCCAATGCATTTGCCATATATACTCAAATAAAGGATCCCCCTCGAATAGAGGCCCCCCTCAAATAAAGGCTCTGGGTAGGTGGACAGTGCAATGTGTAATTACTCAAAAATGGGCCTAATGACAGGGATAGGAGCCAATGTTTGAGACCCATTTCCAGAGCCATCTTCCTGTTTCAGCTGATTGGGACAGTCAACACAACAAAACGTCCTTTTATCTCGGGAGTTAAAAATGACGTTTTAAACAATGAGGTATTATTTCTTGTGCAGAAACATGTGATCTGAGGCCAGTTAGGCCCTTAGTTAGGTTGTGATGACTACCAAAATCCTTTAAGAATTGCTTCATGAAAATTTGTGAGTTTCGGCACCAAGACATGTGTGCTTGACTAAGTTGTAAACAAGCAAAAACTTCCAGGGGTGCTGATAATACCCCCCTGCTGATAATACCCTCAATTACGGTAGGTGATTTATCTTTTCAAGGCAACTTGGGCAATATTTGTTTGCAAAATTGTTTTACCTCCGATGCCTTTAGGTGTATTTCGGGGTGAATTTCAACCTCAAAGAGAAAAGCATCGGTCCGTGTACAATGTGTGTTTTTAGAAATATTGCCAATTGAGATATATTTGCCATTTGAGGAATTCTATTCACTTTAAGTAATGAGAAGCAGAACATATGGCTGGTATTATCATTGTACTGTGCATAAAAGAAAAAAAAAAGGAAATAAAATTTGCTAATGCCAATAATGAAAATTATAGTATATATGCCTATATAAATCATAAAATTGGATATCAAAATCATTACAGTTGACCTGAATATCAATGTGGATTACCTTTTGTACAAGATCAATGCCCACTTAACTGTGACACTATCAAACAAGTAATTTCGTACTCAATCATAATGAATAATTGCACATTTGAGCATGGCAACAATACAGACAATAGCTTACAACAGTTATCAAAATTTAAAGAGGGATGACATAGAGTTCATCCTGAGCAATTTTGCAAAATGAAAAGTTGACAATCTGATGAGCACAATAGAAAATGCAATTTGGTCAATAAAACATCCACAAGAAAAATAGGCCCATTAAATTTGAAAGAAAATGGTACAAATTTATGTACAAAAATATCAAACAAAGACAGTTTAGGAAAGGTTATTTGACAAAACAAAATTCATATAAACTGAAGACTGGTGCAAACTAAATCACACTTTTTCTCTCATTGGACATGTCCCACAATTGAAGTTCTCATGTTCATAGGCGTACTGGACAGGCGTTTCGCCGGGGGGGGGGGGGACGGGGCTGTCGCTATTTTGCCCTGAAATTTTAACATGGCACGGATGTGAACAGGGCATGGATCTGCCCTGATTGGTCAGGATTAGCCCTTATATATGCCATTTGCCCTGATTCCAGGTCTACAGCCCCCCTGACCCCCTGCGAAATACGCCTATGCTCATGTTGATCAATATTTACCTGTTCCACAAAGAAGACAGAAGTTAAGTGATGTGATCCAGGCTGTCTTTGCTTTGCTCTCTTGGAATGCATTCAAGAACTCCATGTAGAACACCCCCATGCCATAAGCAAAGCCCAGGGTCATGGCATGGATGAAGAAAGACACGACCACTATGACCCACGCCCATCCGGAGTCCAGGTCTCTCTTGTAAGCAGGTTCCCATTCTTGCTGGTCTTCACCTCTTAAGCAAAAAAAAAAAAGACAAGTTACCAAAATCTAAACAGAACTATTTTTAGGCTAATACAGTGTCATCTGTAAGTAGGTGAAATGGGTGTTGTCTTGCCATTGGGTCAATTCTAAACATTATTTGGCCTAATCAAACTATTTGTGGGAGCATGAATTCTCATCCAATGAAAAATAGTGTTCCAGAGTTTTGGTGCTGCATTGGAAAATGCTCGATCTTCAAACTTATTTTAGTTGCATGGAGCAGGTTCTGCTAACAGAAGTTTGTGGTTGCTTCTCAGGTTATGGTCTCGTTGACATTTGACTTGAACAAGTTCTTGGATGCATTGTGGTGCCTGATTGTTAATTGCCTTCCGTGTAGTTGTCATCAATTTGAACTGTATTCTTGAGGTGATTGATAATCAGTGCAGTTGTTTCCTACTCTGGCTGACACTTTCATGTTTTTTCAAACTCTCAGTTAATCGAACTGCCAAGTTTTGAGCAACCTGAAGTTTATTCAACAATTGGGTAGCAGTGCCATACAACAGTCCATTTCCGTAGTCTAAATGAGTGACAAATGCATTGACAGCAGTTTTGACCATTTCCTTGTCCAGGTTTTTTCGGAGTTTCAACAGGTTTCTTAAATTTGAAATATGCGCTACGACACATTTTGTTGATCTGCTTCTCCGTGGTCATATTTTTGTCAAAGAGCACTCCTAAATTGCGGACATGGTTGGAAATTTTGATTTCAACATTGTCAACATTGATAGATGTCATTTGAAGTTTCTTCAGTTGGTTTGGTGCTCCAATCAGAAGAAGTTCAGTAGTATCTCCATTATTGCACAGCTTGTTGTCATTCAGGAAATTTCGGATTTCAGCAATACAATTTTCCATTTTCTGTTTTGCATGTTCTTCACCAAAAAAGGTTGGTTTAAACGACAGTTGCTCATCATCAGCATACTTCTGATTGTGAACTTGATTTCTTCGTGCTACTTCACTGACTGGGGCAATAAAAGAGTTAAATAAGATTGGTCCAAGTTTGGAACCTTGAGGAACTCCAAAATTGAGAGGGATTTTGCTTGACGTTTTATCATTTATTATTATGACAGACTGTGATCTTTCAGAAATATAAGATTTGAACAATCTTAAGGCTGCAGTTTGCACATCATACCTGTTACGCAGTCTTTCTAGCAAAATTGCATGATCAATTGTGTCGAATGCAGCAGATAAGTCCAATAATACTAGCATTGTCACCTTCCCATTGCTCAGATTAAGCATAATATCATTGTGGATTTTTGTTAAGAGGGTTTCTGTGCTATGAAATTGCTTGTAGGCTGATTGTTTTTCATCATCAAGATTGTTCTGAGTGACGTGATCAACATACTGTTTGATTACAGCACTCTCAATGAGTTACTCAGAAAAGAAAGGTTAGATACTGGCTGATAATTCTTTTTTATCAATTCAAGACCTTATTTCTTCAAAAGTGGTTTGACAAGTACATGCTTCAGTTCAAGGTGCATTTCTCCAAGCGTTAATGACATATTAACAATTTTCGTTATGACTGGCAGAAATTCATCAATACATTCAAGCAGTAGCCATGTTGGCATTGGTTCAAGTTGGCAGTGTTTGACAGGCATTTCAGTGATAAGTTTCTTAACTTCTTGTTCTGATAGAGACTTAAACTGATGTAAATTGTGGCCGAGGTTAGTTTGAGAGGCATCATAGACTGGCGGGATTTCTGAAATATGTGGATGGTACGAGCATTTTGGGGTAAAAGTCGGGAACTCATCTTTTTTGCATATTTTAGGCATGCCGATTCCGAAAAAACCGGTTCCCAAGCGATATTCCGGGTCCTTCACCTCCTAATTTGCATAACAAAATGGCCGCCAAATTAGCAATTTTTTGATCGTTTTAAAGCAGTAACCGTCAATATACTACTGTTTAGGAAAGCAAAAAAGGCAAACTAAGTGGCTCAATCCATGTTATGAAGACCAAGGAATACTCACACCATTTTAGAATCAATTATACAAGTTTGATGGTCATTGATATGCAAATTAGTAGCCGCCATTATACAAAAATGTCTTTTCTTCAATAACTTCCTAAATAATCAAGCAAATTTAACAAATTAAAGTTCTATACCAATGTTTTAAGGGTCAATGAAGATGATGAAACCATCTATTAAGTCATAACACTCATCCAATATTAATTATGCAAGAATAATGGTCATTAATTTGCCAATTCGTGATGAAATATTACAGAAAATAACAATCTTCTTAGTATGTCTTCTCTGCTAATCCAGCAAACTTTAAAATTAAAGTGCTTTACCAATATTTTGAGAGTCAATGAAGATAATGAACTTATTTATAAAATGATAACACTAATAAAATATTAATTATGGAAAAATAATAGTCATTAGTATGCTAAATAGCGATGAAATATTACAGAAAAAAAAAGTTTTTCATATCCTCTCTGCTAATCCAGCCTACTTTACATTTAAAACTTCAGTACCAAAGCTAAAAAAAGGATATTGAATTTATTTATAAAGTCGTGACATTCATAAAATATTAATTATACAAGAATAATCGTCATTTGTACATATATATATAATTTAATTTTAATTTATTAATTCTTGTACGCATTACATAAACATCTCAAAGCGTGTACAATAACAATTCAACATATGATAAAAATGACAATTACGTAAACGTGACATCAAATTTCAAAAATTTTGTAAAAACAACAGAGATAAAAACATTCAATGACTTATATAAAAGCAATATCACAGCATAAATATCAACCAAAGTATGATACAAAAAGATGAGTCTTTAATTTTGATTTGAATTTGGAAAATTTTAACAAATCTCTTATTTCTGATGGTAATTTATTCCAAAGAGCAGGAGCCCTGATGGAAAAAACCTTCTCCCCATATACATTTGTTTTGGGAGGTTGAGGTCTTTTTAAAGTGATTGAACTATCACTTCTGAGACGCATATACGATCTCGAGTTAACAATTATCAACTAATAAGCAAAATGTTTTTCTTAATATCTGTCTTACTAATCCAACCAATTTTGCAAATAAACCTTCCATACCACTAGCTCAAGGGTAAAAAACTCATTCATAAAGCCATAAACTCATAATATATTAATAATGAAAGAATAATAGTTATTTGTGTGATTATTAGCGATGCCATATTTGCGGAAAAGGTGTCTCTTCAGAATTTTCAGGGACTCAGTGCTTGATGGCACATGCCAGCCGTGAAATTCAGCAAAGGTCCCATCATATCTTCCTGACTGGGTGTATCAAGATGATATCATATGCATTATTGGAAGATCCTTCAACTCGGAAAGAAGTCACCTTGCTACTCCCAAAACGCAAAAATATTCTGAGGCAATACTGACACTCCTACTATAATAAAACTGCTACTTTCCCCTTATAATAGTTAATCCTACACAAAGAGCAAGACAGTGTATTCCTTTTTTTTTTAAATAAAAAAATGTTGATGTGTGCATGGAACACTGGTAGTGAGAGATCAAGGTAGGGATGGTCAGGAGATATTCTAATAGGACCACTTGATGGAGACAATTGCGCGACAAGGGAGGAGGAGGGTACCAAGAGAAACTGGGAGCAAGCAGGGAAGGAGGAGTCATTTAGTTAGCTAGGAGTAGCCAGATAGTTATTGAAGAACCACTCTGGGGGAGGAGGCAAGAGCTAGTGGAAGCAAACAAAAGAGGGGAGAGCCGATGGGTAGGAGGCAATGCAGGGAGGAGGAAACCAATATCAGGAAGGAGCTAAGAAGTAGACAGTGAAGGGGGAACAGATGAGCTATTGAGTAGGGAGGCAGGAGTTAGGCAGGAGGCAGGAGTTAGGCTGGAGGCAGAGGAGAATGCAGATATTGTGCAGGAAAAAGAAAAATGAGCAGAGAGGTAGGAAACACAATTTGACAAAGCAAAAGCTGTTAGAAAAACGTGGGAGAACACAGAAGTCAGAGAGAGGAGAGAATGGCTGTTGTGGAGGCAAGAGCTAGGAGGAGGCAGTCAGGTGGGAGACAGGAGCTATCAGGCAGAAGGGAAGAGCTGGGAAGGAGGCGGAAAGGCAGATTATGGAGATTGGGGTCACTGGAAAGGATGGAGAATGCGATGAAGGAGGCAAGAGCTAGAGATGAGGCAAGATCTTGTGAGAGGAGGCAAGAGTTACCTATTGAGAGGGAAGAGCCATGAAGAAGGCATAATATTATTGAGTTTTCAAATTTGTTTGCTGCATCTGATCCCACACAGAATACCAAATAATAGCAATTTGAATTGTTATGCCCTTCTTTATTTTACTCATAAACTTTCATGATGACTGTTTCATTCGAAGCATTTGATATGTGTAGGCGTATGACATTCAAACTTTACTAATTTGGACACTACATAAAATGATAATACAGTGATTCCATGTCTTTTATGGGGGAATTGGTGCTTCAGATTGCTTAGAAGGCATTTCGGGCCATGAGACACTGCTGAATAATTGCCCCAAAACAGAATTCCAGCTACAGCCCTGATCTTCCTCGCTAATCCAGCAAACTTAACAAACAAAACAAATTTAGGGATATCACTGATATTATTATGTTTTGAATGAGTTCATGACCTGTATTGACCTTTGAAGTATTGCAGACTAACTTTGAAAAAACTAAAATTGTTGGAGAACTTCATTTGCTTAATTAAGTTTGCTTGATGCGTAGGAAAGGTATAAGAATACAATTTTTTTGCAGTTATATATGACACTGCTAATTTACCCCTGACTGCAGGTCCTGCATAACTAATATCAGATGAATGTAAGGACTTTGTCAATGACTTCTTCATTGTCCCTTAAAATATTGGCATATACATTTTATTTTGTAAAATTTGCAGGATTAGCAGCATCGATGTAACGAAATCTATTCTTCTGAAATATGTCATGCTAATTAGCATACTACTGACAATTGTTTTTTTATAATCAATATTTGATGAGAGTTATGACTTTATGAATAAGTTCATTATCTTTATAGACTATAAAACATTGGTACAGACCTTTAATTTGTAAAGATTCCTGGATTAGCAGAGACGACACTGTGAAGATTGGTATTTTCTGTAATATTTCATTGCTAATTAACATACTAATGACCATTATTCTTGCATAATTAATATTGGATGAGTGTTATGACTTAATAGATGGTTTAATCATCTTCATTGACCCTTAAAACATTGGTATAGAACTTTAATTTGTTAAATTTGCTTGATTATTAAGGAAGTTATTGAAGAAAAGGCATTTTTGTACAATGGCGGCTACTAATTTGCATATCAATGACCATCAAACTTATATAATTGATTCTAAAATGGTGTGAGTATTCCTTGGTCTTCATAACATGGATTGAGCCACTTAGTTTGCCTTTTTTGCTTTCCTAAACAGTAGTATATTGAAGGTTACTGCTTTAAAACGATCAAAAAATTGCTAATTTGGCGGCCATTTTGTTATGCAAATTAGGAGGTGAAGGACCCGGAATATCGCTTGGGAACCGGTTTTTTCGGAATCGGCATACCTGAAATATGCTAAAAAGATGGGTTCCCGACTTTTACCCCAAAATGCTCGTACCTCTTTAAATAAAGCCATTTTTCAAAAATCCCGCCAGTCTATCAGTTGTGATCTTCATTCCTGAATCTAATTTAGATCTGATGATTTTGACTTTTCATCAAAGAAGTTGTTTAAATCATTTGCTAGTTCTATTTCATTTGTGAGGCGGGGAAGAGGCAGTTTTTGTTTGAACATCGCCTTAGAATTTCCCTTTGTGGCTTGAATTTTAAACCTGAGATTGTCTTATTTAAGCTGATTAAGCTTTTCATTGAGAGAATTTCGTTTTTCTTTGAAGGTATTCCAGTCTTTTTCTAAACCAGTTCGTCTCCATAATTTTTCTGCCTTTCTCTTTTCCTTTTTAAGAGGCTTATTTCTTGATTTGTGAATGGGTTAGGTCTGCGAACTGTCACAAGTTTAGTCTTAACAGGGGCGTGTCTGTCAAAAATATTTTCAGTTCATTTGTAGAGTGACACAATTAAGTATGTTCAAGTAGACTGATCAATTATGGTGTTGTAATTTTAGTGACAGATGCAATGGCAGACTAGATTACCTTGTTTAGCACTGCTTGGCATTGACTCTTTGTTAAAATCACCTGTCGTTCAATTATATCTAATGGCCTTGAACATGATTTAATATTAGAGTAAAACTGTAGTCTACCTTTTTGTCAATGACAATGAGAGTATAAACGGCAGGGTTGTTCAATTTAAATCGAGACGATTTTTAAAAGTCACGGCGATTTAAATCAGGATTTAAATACATTAAAATCATGATTCCTATCATTTAAATCGATTATTTGATATAAATCGCAATTTTAATCATAATTTAATTTTTTTTAAAATCAACAACCCTGATTTAATGACATGTAACCTCAACTTTTTTTTGTACAGAACTTTATAAATTTTTGTTATCTCAGTAAAATGTAATGTTCTAAAGTTGTTTTTTGTCAGGTTTACTATACACGTTCACAGTTAGATAAATATAATGAATCTTCATTGTTTTCCTAGAGTTTAAACTTCAAATGTGAATTTGCAGTGACTTTCACAAGTCTTTTTTTTTTCTAAATTAGTAAACTGATCCAGGAACTTTGAAAACAGGTAAATGTGTATGTTGTGCAAATACTCTTCATGAAGTCCATTGTGACATGGTACTTAAATATATTTTTAACCATGCCAATTCAGGATCTTCACAAAAGGCATCTGTGTAATAAAAAACATCATACAATGTATTAAATGAAGCCATAACGACGTTTTTAATGACCGAGGCTCCAAGAGTTTATACCATGCAGATTTTACTAAAGAAAAAACAATGTTGATTACTGGGATGTGCCTGGATGGATATCTCGAAAACATCCTGTTTAGAAGTTGTTCAGTAGTGTTTCAATCATGACATCAATCTACTTTTGTTGTATTTAACAGGAATTAATTCGATCATATATTTTGGCTGCACATCATAAAATCATTGTGACTCCTGCATGGTCAATGTAATATTGTCCTTAATTTTGCGAAAATTAAGACAATTGGGTCGAAGTTGGACAGCACACGCAATGATACTATTAATGATAATGGACCTGTCTCTGACACGCTGCAACACTTTGAAATATTATCTAAAGGTGACATAAAGAAACTAATCACTGACATGCCAGTTTTAACACTACCAACTAGATCCTATTCCCACATGGCTTTTGCTTGAATGCCTTGATGAATTCCTTCCAATAAAAGTCGATATTGTGAATGAGTCGATCTCAGAAGGTAAATGCCAACATAATTGAAACATGCTTTAGTCAAACCTCTCTTAAAAAAATCTGGTTTGGCTTTAATCAAAAAGAATTATCAACCACTGTCAAACTTCTCTTTCCTCAGCAAATTAATTGAAAGTGCTGTTATTAAAAATACACAGAGCATCTTACTAAAAAAAAACCTTGATGATGACAAACAGTCTGCATGCAGAAAATTCCACAGCACTGAAACCCTCCTGATGAAGATCCATGACATTATGCTGAATATGAGAGAAGGTGAGGTAACAATGCTAGTACTGTTGAACCTTTTGGCTGCTTTTGACACGATTGATCACACTATTCTACTGAAACGTCTGAAAGGCAGATATGGTGTTCATTATTCTGCACCAGACTGGTTCAAGTCCTACATCTCTGAAAGGTCACAGTCAGTGATAATTAATGGAAAAACATAAACCAAGCTCCCTCTCAGATTTGGTGTCCCTCAAGGTTCAAAACTTGGACCAATTCTATTCAATTCATATATTGCTCCAACGAGCGAAGTGGCTGCAAAAAATCAAGTCAAAAACCAAAACTATGCTGATGACAAGCAACTTATACTCTCTTTCAAACCAACCTTTTGGATCAGAAAAATGCAACAGACAAAATGGAGAAGTGCATTGCTGAAATCAGGAGCCAAAATGAGCATTGTAACAATGGAGAAAAGACCGAACTACTGCTCATTGGCAGTTCACATCAACTAAATAAGCTCCAACTATCGTCAATCAATGTAGACCATGTCAAAATCAATGCTGCTGATCATGTTGGAGACCTAGGTGTTATCTTTGACAAAAACATGACCATGGAAAAGCAAATCAACAAAATGTGCCGTAATGCTTATTTCAACTTGAGGAATATTGCAAAATTCAGGAAATCATGAGACAAAGAAGTTTGCAAAACCGTAGTTAATGCTCTTGTTATCCTCACCTAGACTATATGGAAATGGTCTTCTGTATGTTACATCAAGTCAATTGATGAATAAACTACAAGAAGCCCAAAACTCGGCAGTTTGTCTCATAGAGAAATTGAAAATGCATGACAGTGTAAGCCAGTTTAGGAAACAGCTTCATTGGCTACCAATTCCAGTTAGAATCCAATTCAAACTAATGCTAACGACATGGAAAGCAGTAAATGGGCAAGCACCTCTATATATTCAAAGTCTGATCCAGCCAAAATCCAAACAGAATTGCAATCTCAGAAGCAATGACAAAGTGCTCTTATATGAACCAACTTCTTGCCAGATATTGTCAAAGCCTCAACAACTCTTGACTGCTTCAAGAGAAATCTTAAAACTCACCTGTTCAAAAGTTTCTACAAATAAATCTATCCTACACATGCACTAGTGAGCAGTTTACTGGGATTAGCGCTGTATAAATGTCTATGATTATTATAATAATTATTTGGCCTATACGTTAGAAGACCTCACTGTTCTGGTATGGTTCATGGATTATCCCCCCTCCCCCTAAATGACCCTGTGTGGATCTGCCACTGAAAGTTAGCATTCAACACTGTCAAAGTCTGTCAAATTTGATTTATTGGATCCCCATGCTCTAATCTAGTACCATTTTAATTCATGAAAAATCATTGAAAATTGTTTATTATGGCATGTTTATGAGGAGCCTGCATTGTGCGTCTGCTCTGGTTCTGTCGTTCGACGGTCCTTCGTGAGGGTGATGCATACTAGACTTTGCCGCTGTCGACTTCCTCCTCATTTACACAAACATGACATAGGCCTAATAAACAATTTTCATGCATGTATTAATGGTACTAGAATATAGCATGGGGAATCCAATAAATCAATGACAGACTTTTGACAGTGTTGAATGCACGCTTTGATATCACAACAACTGCTTGTATGGTCACTTGACATTTCTCTATGTTATTATAGCACAATGTTTTAGCAGTGGCAATGTGTGACACTACTGGAAAAAAAAAACATAACATAGCCTACTCATGTTGACTTACCTGCTGGATGGCATCTGAACAGCAGTGGGAGTAGTGCAACAACAAATCAATGGTCCAGCAAAAATCAATAGCCCAGCATAAATTATAAACTCATGCAAGCTGCATGCCTAGCCTATATTCAGTTAATCTCGTGCACTCCCAACTCAACTTGGGTGCTGCCTGGTTACAAATGAAAACAACATTTCATGCAAGGCTTCACAAGTCAAGGAATGATTTTTTTAACTTTTTTCGAAAGAGTATATTGCAAAAAAATGTCATATAAAGTGAGTCATCTGGTCTTGCAGCTCAACTGATGGGTGACTTTAAACTCAGTTCTCTATACACAAATAATATCCTATTAATTTTTCCAGGAGCAAGAACTGCAATAGTACCAGTAGCGCAAAATAGGCCTATAACTGGAAAAAATCAACACCCTGCAACCTGGTTTGATCATGCACCAATACAGGGGGCTGAGGGTGCCCACTCCTCCTATATTTCCAATAATTCCTATATTATTTTAGACTCCTATATTTTCCTCTTTTTTTTTAGAAATTCCTATATTTTTGAAATATTGAACATATTTTTTGCGCGAGTCTGCACTTGTGTCCGCGAAATGGATTTCTACACTCGGGATTTATAATAATGTTAGTTTTAATATAATGATACTGGACTGTCACACTGGAATATTTCCAGTGTATTGCTGCCTTGGTATAACTGAACATTGCATTTCCACTGCAGCAAGTCCGTTAAATATTATAATATAATAATTTAGAGGATGATGCGACTGCCGCAAACAAGCATTGTGATGAGTTGCATGATTATCACTTACCACGTTAAGTGACCTTGCTACAGAAACAAATGTAGTTGTGAATTTTAAAATCAGGCGGTTGCAGAAAAAGTGTTGTTTCTGCACAGCTGAGTAGTGGTGATAACACTTCAATAATAATCTGAACTTTATTTGAAACTATTATGCCGGTCCTTAATCTTCAGTATACTTCAGACATGTTGGGAGTAAAAATTGACTCCCTATTAAATTTCGACCCACATATCAAAGACATATGTGTAAAGTTGTCCAGACAGATAAACGTGCTCAGTAGGATTGCTAAATACCTCACTTTAGAGGGAAGACGAGCTATCTATTATTCATTTGTCATGTCAAATTTCAACTTTTGCCCTTTGATATGGCATTTCTGTTCTAAGACAAATAGTAATAAGCTAGAACGGTTAAACTACAGGGCTCTACGTTTTGTGTACCAAGATTTCACAAGTAGTTATGAAACACTGTTAGATAAAGGTAAAAATCCAACTCTTGATGTGCATAGACTAAGAATCTTGGCTATTGAAACTTTTAAAATCCTTAATGGTATGGCACCTAGTTATCTACAAAATTTGGTTGAAGAAAAACAAACAAACTATGGACTCCGAAAAGAAAAGGTACTAAACGTGCCTCGAGTTAAAACAACCAAATTTGGACTCAACAGTTTCAGAACTCTCGCGGCAACAACTTGGAATAAATTGCCCAATCACATCAGGGCAACAGAGGACTTTAATACCTTCAAAAGCCTGATAAATAAATGGACAGGCGATAAATGTAGATGTGCCATGTGTCGCGGCTGATACCACTTTGTATTGTATATATCTGCCAGTATTATTATTTTATCAGTATTATTTTTAATTGTTTTTAATTGTAGTACCTTGTTATCATTCTGTGTAAGGTGCTAACTGTTTTAATCTTTGTGCTGTTGGGTAGGCTCTAATATGTGTTGTTAAAATTTATATTTATTTTTACTCTCGTTGCACCTGTTTTAAAACACTTGCTTAGAGTCGGATGTAAAAGCCTTAATAGGCTTGTGTTTCTGTTAATGTAACACCGACGATAAATAAAATTTCTTTGACTTTGACATGGTTCGCATCCACTGGAATGCTGGACATAGGAAACCAAATTATCATTGCTTATTGTCTTAATGTTGGCTTAGGCCTGGTGGTGAGACTCACTTTCAGTGTTCATGGCTTGAACAATTTGATTCTAACAAGCAGACAGTTGGACTATGGTGCACCAAAGTAGGAAGCCAATTTGCACAATGCTTTCGGTTATGCATTGAACCAGTTCACTCCTGAAATCCCGGATCTTCTTAAATACAAAGCCCAAAATCTTCCAATGAAACATGTTCCATCTCGTTGGTTGTCTATTATAGCCCAGCGGTTGACAGATTTCCACCCAGAGAATCTACTGAAGTGCAGATTTCTCATGCAGACGGAAGTTTATGAAAAGTACTTCAAAGACTTGACCAAAAAACCACAGAAAGAACAGCCAACTGCCCGTCATTCCACCAGGATTGTGAATATGCTGATGAATCACACAGCTGATGTTCGTTTCAAGTGTCTGTTTCTGCAAGGTGTTGTGCCAACATTTTCGACGCAAACAACGGGAAGGCATGCCCCGCTTGATAGAGAGCCTGACAGGCCGTTCTTGATGAATGGAAGTTGTTCCAGCTGGATCAGAATCTTCCAACTTGGGAGAAAGGACATGACTTTAATTTTGCATCTTTTGGAAACAGGTGTTTACTCAAACTGATGGAAGTGGGAACCCAAAATTTCATCATTTGTAGAAGTTCGTACGTTGTGTCTTTGTGCTTGCCCATGGAAATGCTGATCAATGTAGAACGTGGTTTCTCTGAAAACAGTTATGTTGTTACTGACAACCGTGCACAATTGTCTGAATTAGCAGTGACAAGTCTTTGCTATGTGAAGAATGTTGTGAAACACCATGGTAGCAATCTTAAAGTACCAATTATGAAGAACATGATAGCCTGATAGCTGCGGCTGGGCTTATCAGCGGTATGTCAAATGACCAGATAGAATGCCATCGATACGGCCATAATCGATGAATCGGAAAAGCTGTCTGCATTGATAACATATTGATACAGAGCAGCAAGTATCGAATTTATTATTTACATACCAGTTGGCGCATTTATTGAGAAATTTTGTAAGAAATCCCATAGAGTTTACATTGTTTACATCAATATCTCGCCTCTCTATTTTCTGTTTTCATCTGAAATCACGTTGGACGAGAGTGCTTTTCAAAATGGCGGGCGGGAGTAACGCAAATTTGGAGTTTTTGTGATTTTCAGCTTAAAACTCGCTAATAAAGTTGGGATTTTACCATTTCTCAAGTTTTGAGTAAATATATCGATACTTGGGTGCATTGGAAAAGATTTTGCCGATAATCGAAAAAAAATTGTTTTCAATGAAATCCCTACGGCAAGAGCATGACAGAGAGGAGGAAGAAAAGGGACTTCAAGCCAGGCAAGCAGACAAAGAGAAACAAGCAAGAAAGGGAGAAGCAAAGGAAGAAAAATGTTCATTGTATACTTTTGTATGGTTTTGTTGTATTGTCAACTGCAGTATTGTTCCATAAAAAATTGGATGTGTCTGTCAGTAGAAGTCTCTGTGAACTTCGAAACGTTAAAATGTTGCATGCTGCATGCATGTGTTGATAAATTTTGAGGGGTTTTATAACAATATCTGTTCGTTTGAAGCAATAAAGAATCTGTAGAAGGATTTTGTGGTGGAGATGGATGACTTTAAGGGGTGGTGGAAGCCATTTGGTGGTTTCGCTGTCAAATAATTCCTATATAAAAAGGTAAAATTCTCCTATATTTTCCCCTATTCTGCCTTTAAAAATTCCTGTATTCCTATAATATTTTATGCAATATTGGGTGGGCAGTGCACCCTGCCAATAGCAAAACTAACATTGAAATAATCTGAAAATATGTGTGTGTGTGTGTGTGTGTTTGTGTTTAACGCCTCTGCAGCACCTTATTGGGCTATATTGAGGCTTGCGAGGGTGTTATTAGTCTTTGTTTATTTTCCTCATATTTTGTAGTATGTCTGTGTTTGGTGCAAAAATGTGATTATGTTTTCTGGTTTGTCTACAAGAAGTCGAAGTGGATTTGTTGGGAGAAGTGCATTTCTTTGTGTTTGAAAAACTCTACAATCCTTTATGATGTGTTTCACTGTGAGGGGGCATTGGCATTCCTCACAAATCGGGGCTGGGTCGCCCAGTAGAAGATGGGAATGAGTAAGTCTTGAATGTCCAATAAGACACCTGTGAATCACAACTTGGTCTCTCCGTGTTCTGGAGGTAATTTGTTGTACATCCCTGATTCTAGGAAAGATTACTCTGAGCTTATTATTCTCACATGCGTTCCACATAACTTGCCATCCGGATTTTATATAATCATTGATAGTTGGACGGAGGTCCGTGTACGGAATAGTATCAACAGTAGGATCTTTGGAAAGAGCATTTTTCGCCATAAGATCAGCTTTTTCGTTTCCAACAATTCCCACATGACCTGGAATCCAGCAGAAAACAATTTCTTTGTTGTCTAATCCAGACAGGAGCATGAGTATGTCTTGTAATATGGGATGATCTAACCTCTTGCTGGCAAGAGCTTGGATTGCCGATTTGGAGTCGGAACAAATTACAAATTTGTCTTTTTCAGATATTCCAGCCAGCCATACGGCTTTGTAGATCGCTAAAAGCTCAGCAGTGTATACTGAGCTTTCATTTGGAATGCGCTCACTGTGCAGGTTTGTTTTGCAGGAAGTAACAGCATAAGCCGTTCGGTTTCCATCCTTTGAGCCATCTGTATATAAGAATTTGTAATCTTGATATATTAACTTCATATCATGAAATCTTCGTTGGTACTCAACTGGGTCTGTTTGTGCCTTTTTCAATTTTTCTAGTTCCATATTGACGGTTAGAGTCTTTATTTTCCACTGCGGTATTTGTGATATTTTATGTTCCGCAATCAGGAAGGTATCTATTCCTGCAGCTTCTAGATGTGGTTTTATCCTCAATCCTAGTGGCCGAATAGCAGTTGGACGTCTGTCATATCGCTCTGTAAAGTTAGGATGAAAGACAGTTGGATACGCTGGATTAGAGGGGTTTGCAGCCAGTTTGACAGTGTACTGAAGAGAAAGTTTTAGTCTTCGGAGTGATAAAGGAGGCTCCTTTGCCAGGACATACAGGCTCTCCATCGGAGATGTCCTGAATGCTCCAAGACTCAAACGGAGTCCCTGGTTGTGTACAGTATTCAGGGATCGAAGATATGATGGTCTTGCTGAGCCATATACGATGCAGCCATAGTCGAGACGTGCCCGAGTTACTGCACGATAAAGCCTGAGAAGAACAGTGGTGTCACCACTTCAGCAAATTTTTCCCACTACTTTCAAGATGTTCAACGACTGAAGGCATTTTGCCTTAAGTGTCGTGATGTGGGGAATGAAGGACAGTTTTGAGTCAAATGTAAGACCAAGAAATTTAGTAGAATTGACCACTTTGATGGCACAATTGTTGATTCTAAGCGATGGATCAGGATGGGGAGTTCTCAGATGACAGAAATGCATGCATACTGTTTTCGACTTAGAGAATTTAAAACCATTTTCTTGAGACCATTTGTGAAGCTTATTTAGATTTTGTTGGAGCTGTCTTTCAATAGTTGACATCTGCTTGGATTTTAGTGCAATAAGAAAGTCATAGAGTGAACACATGACATTTTCACGAATAGCTTTGGCAATACTGTTAATTTTTATGTTAAAACAAGTGGGAGATAAAATGCTCCCCTGAGGGACACCCATTTCTTGGGGATATTCACTTGAAAGTGTTGACCCCACTCTGACTCTAAACCATCGATCTTCTAAAAAGGATCCAATAAAGTGAGGGAGTCTTCCTCTCAGTCCAAATTCAAATAAGTCTTTCATAATGCCAAATTTCCAGGTGGTGTCATACGCTTTTTCTAAATCAAAGAACACAGCTACAACATGTTCCCTTGTTATAAGAGCATCCCTTATGTACGTCTCTAATCTGACTAGATGGTCCACTGTGCTCCTTTGTTTCCTAAAACCACACTGAAATTCCGAAATGGAGTCATTTGACTCAAGGTACCAGACAAGTCTTTCGTTAACAATCCTTTCCAAAGTCTTGCAAAGACAGCTGGTCAGGGCAATAGGCCTGTAATTAGTAGGGTCAGTATGATCCTTATTTGGCTTAGGGATTGGGATTATTGTAGCTACTCTCCAGGAGTTAGGAAAGGTTCCATAGTTCCAAATTTTATTAAAGACATCTAGAAGGACTTCAAGACACGGAGGAGGAAGATGTTTCAAAAGTTGGTAATGAATTTCATCCGGTCCAGCTGCTGAATCTGTAGCTTTTTGTAGAGCTTTCTGAAGCTCTTCAAGAGTGAGAGGACTATTATATTCTTCATGATCGTTTGAACGAATATTCAAGACTAGACGTTCTGCCTGAGCCTTAAAGTGTTGGAACTCAGGAGTGTAGTTTTCCGAAGAAGAATTGAAAGAAAACTTTTCAGCAAGCTTATTGGATATTTCATGTGATGATGTATGCTCTTCTCCATCAACTATGAGATGGCTTATTTGGGATGTGGACATTTTGCCTTGGATCTTTTTTATCATTTCCCATACTTTAGAAGGTGGAGTTCTTTCATTAAGTTGGGAGATATAGTTATGCCATGAAGCCCTCTTTTTTTGTCTGATCAATCTTCTAGTTTTGGCTCTTTGGATTCGAAAATTTTCTAGGTTGGCTAGAGTTGGATTGGTGTTGTATGTTCGAAGAGCTTTCTTCCTGTTTTTGATGGCTTCCTTTACCTCCAAGTCATACCAAGGTCTTACTTTTTTTAATACACCCGCTTTTGTTTTAGGGATTGATAAATTGGCAATGGCAGTTATATCTTCAGTGAGTTGTTCTATGGGGTACTCATTATTCCTATATGAATATGATTTTATACGATCAGCTGCTAGTTGCTCATAGAGTCCCCAGTCAGCCTTGTCTAGTCGCCATTTAGGATGATTTGTTGCTTGGGAGCCTGTAGTACTCTCAAGGATAACAGGGAAATGGTCACTTCCATGACTGTCATCCAAGACATACCAGGTAAAGTCTAAGAAGAGTAAAGGGTCAGATATACTGAGGTCAATGGAACTGTAAGTTCCATGACCGGGGTGGAGATATGTGTAAGTGCCATCGTTAAAGATGCAGAGATCGTTGGAGGAGATAAATTCCTCGATAACCAGTCCCTTATTGTTAGTCTGAGAGCTTCCCCATAATGGGTGATGACTGTTAAAGTCCCCAAGTATAAGACATGGAAGTGGGAGTTGTTCATAAAGGTCGTTCAATTCACGGTTAGTTAGATGATGACTCGGTGGTATATATATAGAACAAATGGTGAATGTTCTATGTGCAGTTATGCGGACCGCAACTGCCTGGAGATTGGTGTCAATATTTAAAGAAGAATGAATGATATCTTGTCTTACCATGATAGAGGACCCACCACTGGCTCTATCATTACTTATATGTCCATAGGAATTGTGAAATTTATAATTTCTAAATATGAAACCATCCGTGGGCTTTAGATATGTCTCCTGCAGACAGAAGACAGCAGGATGAAGGTCTGAGACCAAGATGTCAAGTTCATCACGATTCGCTCTAAAGCCCCGACAGTTCCATTGAATAATTTTGCCCCAGGTCATTTTGTTGTTATTACTTTTGTGCCTTTCTATCTAGTGTTTTAGCAGATGGTTGTTTCCAACTTTTTTGGGTTGAAGTTGGTATTGATGATGATTTTTTCTTAACAGGAGATTGAGATTTCGGTGAAGAAGATACCTCCTGCAAATTTTTGTTCGAAGCCGCTCGTTTTCTTCTTGGCGGCTTGTGTGGAAGAGTGGCCGAGCCACCTTGGGAAGATGTCTTTGGTAGTTGCTCTTTTTCCTGAGCAACTTTTAGAGCAGCTTGTTTTGCAGTCGAATCCTGATTATCCGTCGACTGCTGGTGAGATGAAGAAGAATTTTCGTTGTCGTGTTCTGGTTCAGTTGCATTACTTCGATTTAAGAAATTTCTGTTCAATGAGATCCTCTTTCTGGGTGTGAGATGGATCACTGGTTCTGGATAATCGCTGTCATTTGAATCTGAAATGTCTGCTGGAGGAGGAGTTACTTGGGTATCCGTAGATAACAAAGCCCAGTCAGTTTGTGTGCCAGCCTCAGTGACTGATTTTGTGGCAGATGCATACGTTTTAGAAGAGCTGTTGTTTTGCTGTATTTTCCTGGCTTCAGGGAAAGATATGTTGAATGTAGCTTTGATTCTCAAGACTTCTTGTTCTTTTCTCCAGGTAGGACAGTTGCGGTCATAGGTTGGGTGGTTACCGTGACAGTTTGCACATTTAGATGGTTCTGTACAGGGACTGTCATGGCTACTAGTGTGATCTCTAGATGAGCATTTAGCACAAACTGCAGATTTAGTACAAATTCTGCCATGATGGCCGAACTGCTGGCATTTGAAGCAACGCATTGGGTTGGGGATATACGGTGTAACTGGGCATATCTCCCAGCCCATTTCGAGATGAGAGGGGAGTTTGTTGCCTGCGAACGTCAGGATGAGGGTGGCTGTTGGCTCACCCCTTTTGAAAATTCTCTGAACTGCAATTACTCCTCTTGGGGCCAGATAGTCTTTAATTTCGTGTTCATCACAAGTTATGTTGTCTTGCGAATGGATCACACCTTTACAAGAGTTGAGAGATCGATGTGGGGTAACCTCTATGGGAAATCCACAAAGTGTATTTGCTTGTAGGAGGCTGCGTGATTGTGACTGCCTTTCAACTTCAATCAATAAATCTCCTGATCTCAATTTCTTGATACGTTTGGGCTCCCCGCATATGCCATTGATGCCCTTGGTAATGCCAATAGCATGCAGGCGCTTGAAGGAGGGATGTTCTCCTGCTATGACCAAGAAACTCGGCCAATAGGTTGATGTAAGTTGGAATGTGTCATGGTCTGACTCTGAGTTTTGTCTTTGTCTTTTTTCTCCTTCATATTCAGAGGAGTCTGAGGACATGTGCTTTGTACGCTTCTGCATATTTTTCCTTTGAGGATCTAAGTAGTCCCCCAAAGTGGGAAACTCTTTGGATGAATGATTACCAGTAGAAAATTTGTCTGAGCCACCAGGCTGGTAAACCCCTGTGGACTGCGTGCCTTGGTAACCCGGGAGGACACGATCCGGAGTTGAATGAATGTTAGATGAAGCCATAGGATATTCTTTTTTTCATCATCCATGCTCCCCACCCGCCTTGGAGCCCAACAGGGGGAAACTCATATGGATAGGGCTGAGCCCAGTACCCGAGTTCCAGGGATACATGGAGGATTAGACCTCTCCAGAATTAGACTTTTTCGGATTTCAATGCCTGTCTGTACCTTTTCCCATGCTTTTGGACATGGGAAAGCCAAATATGACAACCATTTTTGTCTGAGATGATGGGAAGCATTGCCGCATGAGCCCTGAAGTTTTATCATTTTTTATGTTCGAAATTTGTCAAAATCGCCCCCTTTTTAGGCACATTTTTGACCATATCTTTTTACCTAATTAAGATAGAGCCACACAAATGTACCAAATGGAAGCTGCTAAAGTGGGCTATTTGATAAAGTAACATTGATATTCTTTTAAATGATGCTTTAAGCTTTAAAAAGCCAGAATATGCTAAAATCATGAAGAAAATATTTGTTATTAAGCATGCTTAGGCTATTAATATGTATAAAATATCACCAAGTGATCTAAAACCAGGTTTTATGTTAAACCTGGTCTTAAGCACATTTTAACTATAAAGTGTTGCCATTCTGTCACAGAAATTGGGTATTGTTAGACCAGGTCTAAGCCTTACACTACCTACAAGCTGTCAGTGAAAATGGGCGTATGACAATGCTGCTGAACCAAATTTGTTGAACAGACTTGATATTTTATTGTTGGTTTAAAGACATTTACAAGATGCAGAATTGTCATGATCCCATTTATGACTAGTTGTGAAATAAAGAATTAATCAAGATCACAAATATGTCATGCAGACATTCTTAGATAGATACACATTTTAGATTGGCAACCCAAAAGTAAATGTGCATTAGATTTGAGTTAGTTGTGTTGCTATCTGTCTCAGAATGTTGAGAGTATTCTCTAGAAAAGCACACATGGATGTTAGAGCCAATACAGTCAGTAATTTGTTATGCAAAAAGAGTGAACTGTTGCAATGTGAAAATGGCACTTTGTGAGTCATTATATTGATGATTTATCATGATCATACCCACTACTTTCAATGTTAATTTGATCTATCTAAGGAGACTAATACTGCTTGTTGTGGACAGCAAACAAACAATCAGATTGTTTATTTTGTGAAAATTATGTAAGTTCATAAGAGGAGTAGGACGTCTAAGTCCGACACCTTATTGAAGGGTACTTACTAATACTATGACATTTGAATACAATTGCCTCTTCTAGTCTTCTTGATCATGATTAATCAAAAGACTTCCATGGCTCCCATGTTAAATGAATGATGAGGACACATCATCAGCTACCATGAGTCACAGAGTACATTTTTTGCAGTGAAAAGTTTTTGCATAACAAATTTGCAGACTGTAAGTGTTTCGCAACTAATTGCAACAAGTTCAAGTTTGGAAGAAGCCTTGCACTGAGGATAACTGGCTCTCTTGTAATGGTGCATCAATACTGGTGCATAGTGTGAACACAGGAGGCATCACCTATTTGATATGGTTCTTCGGTCTGCCCAAGCAGTGGATGGTACAACTGACTGGAAAAGGAGAATGCACATTTCAGAAAAGTGAGGCTTATAAACACAAAGGAGTGATAGGACTGATAGTGGTACATCAAGTTTGTTGTTTGCATGAGCTGCTGGAAGTAGAGACAAAAATGATTCACATCCCTACAACTTACTAGACTCTTTATTTTTAACAAAGAGGTAGACAAGAAATATACTGAGTGGGAACATGAATCACTGTGTAAAACTAACAATTTTACGCCATACACGTGCAAACAGTGATCACTTGTATGCAACAATTGCATCACCAATCCAATCAAAATTAATTGAGTTTAGGTAAGAGTGCATCTTATAACATTGGACAGAATAGTAAAAATTATTTTTGAAAGACCAGAATTATTTGATGCACCATACCATTTGTACATGCATATTTGCTTGAAAGGAGCACTCATTTCCATTTATTAGCCATGAATTTACTCAATTTTCTTAAATGAAGGTTTCTATTGCAAATGATAGTTAGACATACTGTGATCTCCTTCTGGCTTCACACTACAAGGAACATAACCGACTGGTGGGTAACTCAGTGAGGTTTGCCACTTTACCAGGTTTGCAACCAGCCCAAGTTTTTCGTAGGACAGTTTTATCTACTTGAATTAGTTGATTTTATTTAGGCCTATTGTTATATTTTTCTTGCATGGGCATTCAATGCAATGAACATGTTGGAACAACCTTTCACTTCTTCCAATGTAATGGTATTGTGTATCAGATTGCTCTAATCTTTTATTTTGATAAGAGTTCCTATTCTTCCGTTTGATGTTATAAGATGCTCAATACAAATTTTTATTTAAACTCAGTTCATTACATATGGATGGGTAATGCTACATGTGACAGACAGCAAAACAGTTTTAAAACTCAATATGAATATGCACAATTTAATTTTAGGTTGCCAGTCAATACCTTATGTGCTCTTAGTACTGTCAAGCTATTAGCCATGGAAAAGGCGTAAGTTTGCATAAATGTGTGTCATGAAATGTAAAATGTATGTTGTTATGATATCCTTATGATCCTAATTAATCCCTTATTTCACAACTGTTGTCTTCCTGACCATGCTGTATAATGTAAAAGTCCTTTAACAAAACATGAGACATCAATTCTGTTAAACATGTTTAAAAGATTTGGTTCAGCAACATTACCATCGGCCAGAATTCTCCAACAGGGTGTATGTAGACCAGTGAAAGCATTAGCCCTGGTCTAGAAATACCCAATTTCAGTGACAGAATGCCAGTAATATGCAGTAGGAAATATACTAAAGACTAGACTTTACATAAAACCTGGTGTTAGCTGAGTCTGTGAAATTCTATGTATATCTATGACCAAAGCATGCCAAGTTGCGAGACTTTTTTTCAAGATTTTAGCATATTTTGGCTTTTTGTAACCTCAAAATCATGTAAAGTGAATATGAATGTTACTGTATCAAATAGCCCACTTTAGCAGCTTCCATTTGGTACCATTTGTGTGGCTCTATCTTTATTAGGTAAAAAGATATGGTCAAAAATGTGCCTAAAAAGGGGGCGATTTTGACAAATTTTGAACATAAAATATGATAAAACTTCAAGGCCCATGCGGCAATGCTTCCCATCATCTCAGATCAGAATGGTTGACATATTTGGCTTTCCCATGTTCAAAAGCATGGGAAAAGTTACAGACAGGCATTGAAATGCAAAAAAGTCTTATTTTGGAGAGGTCTAATGGAGGATATACTCTTAAAAGGTTTGATTAGTAATACTGCTGCAATCAATGAAACATGGCCAGCATGTACACTTTGCTCGAACCTTCCTTGATTGACCCATCAGCCATGGCCAAATAGGACCGAAGTCCTAATGGCAACATGACAAGCCGATTGACTGGACCGGGCCAATCCAGCCACCCGTCTAGGAGAAATCCAGGCCAAAGTAGTGTATTGTATGGGAGGGGCCAAGTTAGGCCCACCAAACTCAACTACCAGGACCCCTTCATCCTCCGACACGGGTCGCAACCCACGGCAAACAGGTTGCCCCATTTCCGTCGGGGAGACGTGTGCTTGCGCACTGTCTCGTGTTGGCCACTAAGGATACAGGACTTCACCTTAAGTGTTACCACCCACCGCCGCGAGGAGGCCCGAGACCTGCGGGGGCTCTGAAAATATGTGATATAATTGTGTGCATGTCACACAAGATATAAGCAAATCTGACAAATAGAAAACCTTCAATTCGAGTATCTAAGGAATAATCAAACTGAATCAAGGCGTCCACCGGAGTAGGAAAACTGATATTTTTCAAGGTCAGGGGAAAGTCAGGGGAATTTGATATCAGGGAGAAAATTCTGAATGTCAAAGATTGTATAATTTCAGACTTTACACGATGTTCAGAACAAATTGCGCTCGATGAAAAACTGAGAGACACAATGCACAGCTAATGTGACTTTTTCAATCCGTAAAGTGACCAATTGGAAGCTTTCTTCGACACAACTTAGCCTACTTCTTGGTTGATGGTAAAGCACAACTGTCAGTATACTGTTATCTTTCATTGCAGATTCATGTATGTGGTTCAGAAAAGGCCTACAATTAAAGGTTGCTCAAAAGAGCCCACATTCAAGGATGGATGGATGATTGGGGCTTTACGTCCTGTATTTATGCACTTGGTAAGCTGATTAGGACAGGAGGAGGGCACGACAATGAGGTGATTGAAACAGCCATCCGACATAGGCCAAGGTGATCCGACAAGAGCTGGATTCGAACCCTGGACCCAGCGATTGGCAGTCTAGCATGGTACCAATTTTGCAATGTGACTTAAGATCTCTCAAATATGGGTAGTATAGCCTTGAAAAAATAAAGATCCTATGCTGACAAAAAAAACAAACTTTGGACTGCTGCAAAAGTAACATATATATTGAATCAATCAAAGGAAATTGTAATTGTGGAAGGAAGTGTGGAAGGTTTGGAAGGCTTTGACTTTCCGCAAATGAAAGGAATGATTGAAGCTTTAGTGGTACCCCATGTAGTGAGTGAGTGAGTGAGTTATTGTTTTACGTCTCATCAGCACCTGATTGGGCTATTTAGAGACATACTTGGTTGGTATCAATGGTTGTGAAAACTTAAAAACTAAGGGTTTTGTCATGTTTTGTTTGTGACATGTAGAGGGTGCTTTTTTGTTGGGAGTGCCTGTCTTTTTAGTTTTGTCTGTGCAAAGAATCAAATGGTTTGTTGAGTTTTCTTGATTTGTTGGTTTGGGTGTTTTCTTGTCTTCAGAAGCCAAAGCTTCTTTCTTCTTGACGTGGTTGAGTGATGTCTTTGCCCGTAGGGTTGGAGAGAATGTTCGACCTGTTAGGATTGTTTTCCTGGGTGATGCGCAAGCAACGGGTTCAGCAGAATTCATCGTTTGTTCCTTCTTTGGTTGATCTTGAGCAGGCGATTTCTGCAAGACATCCATGAAGAGGTTCCTCTTCAGTTGAAGCCTTCTCTGTGGGGATGGATGCAAAACTGGTCGAGGGTAATCGGATACTTCATCAATTTTTTCCATGGTTTCTTCATCATCCCAAGTCCTGGGATGGGGAGGGTGATCTTCTTCTACAAGGCGCTTGGCTTCAGTAAAGGATATTCCAGTGTAAATCTGTACTTGTACAATTTCTCTTTGTTTCTTGAAGACTCCACATTCAGGGCTAAAAGCAGGGTGATCCCCTCCACAATTAACACAACGTGGGGGTCTGAAGCACGGTTTATCTCTGGCATGGGCATGATCTCGATCACCACAATTGGCACAAGCTGTTGGTCTTCTACATGTACTGGCGAAATGGCCATATATTTGGCAATTGAAACAACGCTTGGGTCGGGGGAAGATAGGGCGAACTCTGCACTTTTCAAAAGCGACAGGTACTTTCTCAGGAACTTTGTCATCTTTGAATGTCAGTTGTAGTAATTCGTATCCATTTCGTTGGGACATACGTCTGAATTGTTCAATGCCTTGTTTCTGGAACCACTTCTTTAGCTGAGAGTCAGTGCATGTTTTACTCTCTTTCGAGAAGATAAGGCCTTTGCCTGGTCTTGTGAAAGGTTCTATGGAGACTTTGGTACCGCCTATTTCATTGACTGATGTCAGTTTCTGTTTTTGTTTATCAGTCCGAGGGTAAATAAGAAAGGTTCCGTTGGTTTGACGCTTTATTTTTCCTGCTACTGTGTTGTCGCAAATGTCCGCAATAACTTCATAAACAGCAATTGCTGACAGGTCGTCAAGTGATTTCTTAACACCTTTTATCACGAGGCAATGTTCATCTTTTGTCATGTGTGAGGGGCAGTCAGGGTCAATCAAGTCATCCGGGGATGTCCTTGTCCATTGTAATCTTGGTAGTCCAGTCGCTAACTTTTCGATCTCAGCCTGGTTTCCCGCTGAGGGACGCGCACCTTGGTTACCCGGTTGACGTACGATCCGGTTTGGAATCATGGTAAATGACATACTCATTGATATTCCCCTGTAAGGTAGGGGACACACCGTGCATGCGCACTGTCTCATGTTGGCCACTAAGGATAGAGGTCTTCACCTTAGTGTTACCACCCACCGCCACGAGGAGGCCCGAGACCTGCAGGGGCGTGGTACCCCATGTAATGTTCACAATTCAATGTATACCCAAATTGTGAATGCAGAATGTAGTGTGTAAAAATATCAACATCCAGGTACTTTAGTAAACAACCTCATGTTCGATTTGGATTGATGGACGATTAAACAAGCAAGCTGTCAACCAAGGTTTATTTTCATTATTTATGTGGAAAAAACATCCAGTACAAGAACATTATACCCCAGTCTAGTGTCAATGTTTTTCAGCAAAGAAAGAATACTTGAATTCGAAAAACATTGCCTCTCAAAACCGTACGTTGTAAGGCGTTGCACTCAAAATTCTAGCCAAGATATTGAAAACTGTTTCAAAAGATGTTTCCTTACAGTGAAATTGATAGAAAAAATTTTAAAAACCAAAACTGGCTACATATTCGCTTCTTCGCTTCAGTCTTGCTCCATATTTTAAGGGCAAATTATGCAAAAGATTATTCCTTTATACTATCAGCTTTTACGAGTCATTTTGCAAAATCCTAGAACAAGAACAAATTAACAAATGTAATATTATTAGATTTGGGACAATGACCTGAAAAAAGTAATATGCATGTTTAGTGGATCAAAAGAAAAATTCCGAAATTAAATGAATTGGAACACTGAAAGGTAATATGAATGATCACCTTATCCCAGCCAAATTGCAGTTTTTATTGCCATTACAAATATGCTGAAGCCTTTCCTTAAATTTTACCAAAGTGAGGCAACAATGATGGTGTTCAGCAGAGAAGATCTTGAAAAGTTACTCTGTAGACTTTAATATAATATTATACTTGCATTTACCCCGTGACAGAAATGTTTTTTATAGTTGGAAAAAATTTAATTGGTAATTGTATTAATGAATGGAATCAATGACATTTAATTATAATTTTGTGAGTTAATGAAATAGATATAATGATGCATTCTCGAAGTGAATGGTTATACAAATAAAAGTCGAAAGTAAATTCGACTAGCTGTTTTGACGTGATGACGTCATGTATACGCATGCGAACTCACTTTCGAATTTTGCTGAACACCAGAAGATCGCACTTTTTGTGTCCGAGAGCAGGGCCTCGGGCCCTTTGTCGTCATCAATGGGATTGTCATATCAAAGTTGGTGTGGATCGAAAAGCATTTCACAGATGCAAGAACAACCCAAAGTTATGATGCCATTATGATGCCCAGTGTTTACCCTGTTGCACTAGATGCCCTGGCTTTAATCTTATGTCTCACTGCTCTCAATAGTTAACTTTAATCCCCCAAATTCCTCCTTGCTCAGCAGACGATTTCTGAGAAGCATCTTCTTCTTCTTCCCTTTGGCCCTTCCGCCCTGAGACAAAGTGGGGTGCACCACAACCTGAGATTTATACTTCAGCCAATTACTAAAGATAGACACATAGACACATAGATAGACAGATAGATAGATTGATAGGTAGATTGATAGATCTATCTATAGATAGAATGCAACTTTTAACAATTTATAGAGATGTGTTAAAGTAATGATCATATCCCATTGAGTTATAAGGGTTATTAAATTGCTCGAGGACACGGTGCATGCATTGCATGCTATTTTAGACGTTTTTTCTGTGTGGGGCTCATTTTTTGCTGCCGCGGAGGCCAGTTTGAAATGTGTGGATCGGAGGCTCGATCGAAAGGAGTGCAGGGGCACTTGAGAACTGGATAACGGCCATTTGGACGGTTAGACGGTGGAGAAATGCTCAATCGCCAAGGGACTGGAGATGGGCAGGCCCGGGAAAATGCCCTGCTCTCATGGCGACTCAAAGGCGGAAGAAGTGGCTCTGCAAATTTAGCGTTTCGACGAAGAATCGGATGAGGATTACGTGACTGTGGACATGGTGGATCTCCTGACACCCGGGATCGTTTGGGCATGGACAGAAGGCCTAATGCTTGGAGCCTAACTCCACCCTTCCAGTTGCCCTCGCACAGCCAGGGCCAATCGGCAAAATTGAGTGACGAGTCGTTAGTCGACCTCCTAGCTGAGGAGGCTCAAGCAGGAGAGACTTAGGTGGCAGAATGGACGGAATTACTCATTAAATATTTTGTAGCTCTGGCATTTATGCCGGGATTCCTGGCGCAGCTGACAGAGGAACTGCCGGTTCCTACACTCAGGAGGTGGTGCTCAACAGTGGCGTAGCTAGGAAATTTTCCAGGGGGGGCAAAATATTCAAGTCAGCGATGGAAATGGAACATTTTTGTCGGGGGAGCTATTATCGCTGTCGCGGCAGAGGTGCGCCATCGGCAAAATGCAACGTTTGATGACAATGTAATCATTTCTTTCCTGGTCAGGATGGAGCCAGGGGGGGCGACCGCCCCCTTGCCCCCCCTGTAGCTACGCTACTGGTGCTCAAGACGTTTCTTGGATCCAGAGTTAGTGGATCTCACTGGGGGAGCCAATTTGGCAAAATTAATGTTAGACAAGACCAAGGATGCCTGTCTACTGGAATGAGATTGGGCTCAGTCCTTGGACCGGTTAAAAGGAAAAACCCTTATGGGTGAGCGCAAAACTGCCAGTAGGGGGCCATCGAGAATACTGTTATAGGATGAAAACAATTTTTTTTTAACATGGATACAGCTGACACACCAGCAAAGCAGACAGCTATTTTATAATGAACTTCAACCTGACGGTCACCACAAAATATTGGTTTCCAAGACACTGCTCAGTATGTGGGTTTATTTCACAAGATTCAATATTGTCGCCCAACACAAAAACGTTTACAACAAGAAAAACCACCTGTCCCAATGTCCCATTGTGTCCCATGTCCCAATGTGCCCCATATCTCTCTGCTATAAGTGAAAATTCAATACAGTAAAATATGGTAGGAATAGTATTAGTTACCTGGAAGCTAAATTATGGAATGATATGACTGTAAGTCTGTAACATTAAAGAATAGCGTCTCACTCAGCACCTTCAAATCAGCACTCATAGGATGGCTACTGACATGTGATGAGAATGTCGTAAGTCAATGACAGAGTTGTTAAGAGCCATAAATACAAAGCATCCATGTAAAGCACTGTATATGTACATGTGCATTCTTCCTGTGGATTATTGCGCCAACATGGACAATTTAGATAAAATATTTTGAAGTGGACATGGACAATTGAGATTTTGAGACGTTATGAAATTTCGATATATGGACATTTTCGATTTTTAAACTTTTAAAATGGACATGGACAATTTATTTTTTAAATTTGAAACTGAACATTTTTACATTTCTTTGTCGTACAGAAGTTTATTTGCATACAAATTAATGTATCAGATTATATGCGACATTAAACTAATTTTTACATACATACATACAAAGAGGAAAGGCACGCTCTTTTGGTTGATGTGTACGTACTGTACAACCTCAAAAAAACAACAACAACAAATTGTCAAGTAATTCATTTGTTCGATTTTCAAAACAGCAATAAATACATGGGATAAAAAGACTGCAATTTTACAATGAGTATTTAACACCAGGAGTTGGAAAGAGAGCATCCATGGGACAGCCAGTGCTGCCACCAGACTACTCCAAGTTCTCAATTACTATGCAACTATGCTATTTCACAATATCTCTAAAGGAAATAATATTTGGATATCCTTTACACATTATATACAATTATGGAGGTCAATATATTTATTTATTATTACATGGATTGTTTTGTATTGACCCGAGTATTCTCCCTGCCGGTCCATATGTTATTTTGATAATGTTGTGGCATGCAAATAATTTTTTCCTTTATAGTATTTGCATAGTTTGAAGAAATGCGTAACTAGTGGGAGCCTATGTCAAAATCACATGACAATTTCTAATTAACATACATCAACAGTAGTGATCACAAACTGTTATACATTGTTTGTTACTATTTGTGCTTTTAGCAGTTGGACTCAAGATAGAAGTAGATAAAAATGTACAACTTGTAGAACCAACAACACCCAACAATAACTGTGAATTTTGAGAAAATGTTTTTCATAATCAACTGTAAAATTGGATGGAATCTGTGACAAATACATCAAAACACACATGTCTTGGGAATTTCTTTGATTTGTCATATGCTAGTATGTAGGTGGACTGAAGCCATTCGCATGCCCTGATACCTTTTGTCTCTCAGTGATTAGTATGGCCGCCCATGGCTTGTTGGCAATGTAAGTGTAAACGAACCCTGCAATGGGAGGATGGCTTAATCAAGGATCTTGGTGATATGAGATGATTTTGAGAATTTTGAAGATCAAGCAAAGAAGCTCACATGCACACATTGCACAGGAAACCTACAAAACTTTGAGAAGGAGTGTTAGGCCACCGAGAGAAAGATTCCAGATTGATACCTTTTTGACAGTCATTGATATTTGATAGACTTCAGATCGAACTGAGGAAACAAAGGTCAGCATACAATACAATGAATGAGATATTTGGCTTCCTGACTGACACTTATGTATCAAGGTCTGATTTGCTGGAAAAGGCTCAACAATTAGTTCTTCTCTACAAAAGTGATATAGACGAGGAATTCACAGCTGAACATCCCATCAGTAACCCATCTTCGGAGAGATGTTCCCCAACGAAAAATCAGTCCTGAACCTCCTTCGACTGCAAGTTGACAAGCATCTTGCAACTACGAGGGGTGTCCCAAAAGTTCTGACCAATTTTTTTGGCAGACCTTTCTATTTGAAGCAGCTGTATGAAATTTTCACAGAATCAATTTCAGGTATTTCACTATCCATTTTGAAAATATGGTACCTGTTCGAATGTTTTAAATAACTTTTCTGTCGCAAGGGAAACAGAAGGTCAGTGCACCCAGCGCAGCTCAATTTTTTAGGCCACATGTAAGTGTCTAGGCTTGTGAATAACCAAGGAATTTACTGTAAATGTGCAATGGATGATCATGAAAAACATTATTTGGAGACCTAATAGTATCTCAAAGTTTTTCATTCACATTTAAAGTCACTGTGAATCAGTTTAACCCATGTGCTGAGGCAATCACCTGGGTCCTCCAAACTGGGCTGTTCCCAAATTGTGGAATTTCAGTGTATGTGGCGACTGCTTCATTTCTCGTTATGACTATTATTTCTTTAATTTTTGAACTGGTATATATATGTTAGTATCAGGCAAAGTTGCAGAAGGCCAAATCTGGTAATTACAGCAGATGAGGTTGAGTTTTGAACCTACGGTCCTTGAGCACTGCCTCTTGACAGCAGATTGTTTCAGCCAAACTGTCTCAAGCACTGTTAGGCAACTGCCGGAAAAAGCCTTTGGTAATTGCCTCAGCTGATCAGGTTGAAATATAAATAAATGTTTATAATCTAATGGAAGATATCTTGAAAGACTGCCAGCTTTATTAGGAAATACATTTTCTTGCAATCATTTGCTTTTTTACTATAAATTCACTGACTTTTAACACAGCTAATTTGCTGAATTTCATCTGAGAAATTGAGCTGCGCTGGGTGCACTGACCTCTCGTAACCATGGTGACAGAACAGTAACTTAAACACTTCTTACAGTCTTGATTTTTTCAAAATAGATGGTCAATTACCTGAAATTTATTCTGTGAAAATTTCATTTAGCTACTTCAAATAGAAAGGTCTGCCAAAAAAATTGGTCAGAACTTTTGGGACACCCCTCGTACTTTCCCAAACACATACATCGTGTTTAGAATGTACCAGTCAATATTTGGTACAATTAAATGCTCAGGGCGAGAGATCTTTCTCTCGTCTAGAACGAATAAAAGATCACCTCAGGTGTACTACATCACAAGACAGAATGTCATCTCTGGCAGTACTGAGCATCGAACGGAACATGTTTAGAGACATTGATTTTGATGAAATCATCAAGACATTCGCTTCATCCAAAGCAAGTTCTAAGAGTAAAATTATAGTAATTGCCTCCAATATTTAAGGTATCTTTACGTTAGAAAAGTGTAAAATGTTACAAATAAACAGAATTAAATTTGATTTTTTCACATATTCGCGTATTTTAATAATTTTTTTTGATTATTGTGCGGCCCCTTCACAAGGTGGAGGCCCGGGCACTGTGCCCTATAGATAATCTGGCCCTGAAGGCAGATGATTGAATCAGGTCCATTGCTGTGGTTGAGTTGCTCAGACTAGAAAACTTTGGAGTAATTTATAAGTAAAATTAATTTTATTTCGTATACATGTATCTAGGTTTGGGAAAATAACCGGTATTCATACCGTACCGCAGTATTTTTCAGGCCAAATATTGTACCATTAAGTGCCACAGTACTCATAGTATGAACGTTGTTGCTTCATAACGCCATTTACCGACACAAATAAGAAGAAATTGCAAGAAATCAACTCGAATCCACATTGTTTTGGTCCCTCGGGCTCCATGACACTTCGTTCTCGGGCTGGACGAGATTCTCGCTGGGAGCGTCTGCTTAAAAAATGGCAGACGAGGGTAGCACGAAATTAAGAATTTCTGATTTTTTACCAATTTCGGATGGCTTACGGCAGTAAGTAGCTTATTTACCCTGAGATCAATATATCGTGTTATCAATAACAATAACAATAAAATAAATGAGAATCTCTTGCACCTGTCTCCTTTTCCTCTTCGAAGACATGTGTAAAAATGACTATTTATTATTTGACCGCTCATCAACATTGATAATCTCAGCTGTAGGCTAACAAAAAGTTATGAAAGACCAGTCTGGTGAAAATGAGAACTGCATGCTGCTGCCACCTGGCAAAAAAGTTGATTTTGTATGCTACATCATTGCTGTCCCAAGAAATAGTTCCAATTTCATTGCACATTCACAAAATTTCTATTCAACATTGATGTATACCAGAGTCAGACTCGGCAAGGCCATCAGCACACTCAGAAACAGCCCCGGTGTCTTCCAGACAAAATTGTGTGTGTTCCTCTGATCGAAATGATGTGGACGCTCGCAGGAGCTCGCGGAATAGCACACTAATCACTAGGTGGCAACACAAGACAGCATATCTGTGGCGATGCAAGAGCAGTCCACTTGTAGACAGATGAAAGACATAATAAACAGTTTGCGATCTCCAAAAGAAATTGAATGAATTGTTGAGTGTTTCATTGTTTCCTGTTAGATGTTTCAGTGAGTTTCTTTGTAGAAAACCATAAACAATTATTTAAATCACACTGGGAGAAAGCTGTTAAAGAATTTGTAAACCTCAGAATTTTATAGTACAGATGTACTTGTTGGCAGGGTGAATGAAAATGAGCCCTGCAATGGGAGGAAGGTGTTAGCGGGGCAGATTTGTCATGAATATGGAGTAATATTGCATTTAAACATAGAAGCATGAAACTTGGCACATCGTTTAAAAACATCTTAAAGAATTAATTTAGATAGGGAGCCATTCAAATTCGACCTGGTTAACCCATGGAAGCCATTTTACAAAATGACTGCTAATTCTCTCATTTTCTTTCTTTCTCAAAAGTGCCTACAGTTTGACCATATGAAAACAGTGGTCATTATTTCTTCTAAAGATGTAAAAAACACTATCAATTGATTCCTGGGTTGAACTGAGGAATTTTAGGGTGGTCAGGGTCCATTTTGTTATAACTGTTGAAGAAAATGCAGCATTTTCGCGGTTTTCCATAATTCTATGGAATCTCAATTAATATTTAAATAGACCACATATTTGAATTCCTTGTAAGAAAAGCTTTCAAATGAATGGTAGCATCACTAGTTTCCATGAATTCTTTGTCAAAATGAACCTCAGAACCGAAATCTTCAAAAAAACTCATAATTTTCATTTTTTCCATTTTCACTCCAAATTTACGAAACCCATCGTTGCGGGTACTCATTTGAAAGCTCTTTTTGCGAAGAATTCAAATATGCAACTTATTGTTATATTAATTTAGAATTGGCGAAACCACGAAAAAACGCGAAAGTACGGTATTTGAGTTGATAATTCTGGCAAAATGGATTCTAGAAAGCCTGAAAATGGTTGAGGCTACTAAAAATGTTGTAGTTATGTTCTGAATACCTAAAGAAGGAATAACAAACACTGTTTGCATGCATTCTATTCATAGGAACTACACAGAAAGCAGCAAAATGGAAAAATTGACAGCCATTTTGGAAAATGGTTGCCAGTAGCCATCTATGCTAAATCTGAGGTGGCTCCCTATCCAATTATATTTGTAGAGATGTTTTTTAAGTGTGCGCCAAGTTTCATGCTTCTATGTATAAATGCACTATTTTTTTACATACCTGCCCCGCTATGTACAGAGGTTTACCAGACTGACACAGTCTCTCTGTGTCGAACAGCTTTAGCTGGAGAGACTGATGGATTTCAATGACCCAGTTCCATGCACGAGTTAATCCTCTTATCTGCTCTGTAAAATCACACTGTGTTTTGACATTTGTAGTACAGATAGCTTATAATCAAACAAACAATGTTATACAGACAGCTTTGAGTAAATCAGTGTGTATTTTAACACTAATGTTGCCGACACCTTAAACCAAACACACAATGTTATAAAAGAATCTTTAAGTATCTGTTTCAACTACCAGCTGAGAATGCTTGCTAATCTCATAACATCACTTGCTCCATCTGAATTCTTGCAGAGTTCATTGCCGGTGGCAGCTCTCCACTTCTGTCTCTTATGCATGACATAAAATATGAAATCTGTGTGCAGAGTAGAGGATTACAGTCTTTTAACTCCAAGTGACCTGAAGTTTGCTCTCTTAATCCCCATGTTGTTCATTGCAGGTGATTATTGTTCATGAAAGGTGATTGAGAGGTGATGAGGCAAGCAGTTCTTAATTTGCTCAACTTGTTTACAGAAGATTTCATATTTGTAGATACAGAGACTGAATGTGATTTTTTTCTAGGACATGTATTCTATTGGGAAAAGTGACATAAAAAACTTATGACATCATGTTTCCCTAAAGAATCGAGTCCTAGAAAAAACTTCACATTCATTCTCTGTGTCTTCAAACAGGAAAAAAATTCAGTAATCCGGTGTCAAACACTTTTCTCTGACCAGTGGTAATTCATCTTATCTATGACTTTAACGCATTGTTTGTGAGGACTGACCAGGACCACAATTTGGACATTTCAAAACACATTCTGCGAATTTCTAACATTGTAGTAATGCTGAAACGGCCAACCCAATTTTCTAAATAATTTCCCCAATTTTTTTCCCCGGATGACATGTATCTGCAAAAAAAAAAACCAGAAAAATTCCCAAAAGGCAATCAATGATTTTGGGATGTTTTTTGAATGTGTGATCAATGACTATTTGGAATTCTAATTTTCCATGGTTATCTATAGCTTCAATCTTGTGGTAGGCTTAGGGTATTTGCAAAAAATGTTGATGATTATATATAGGCCTAACATATATCAAAATTTTCGGGAATCCCTGATTTTCTGTTTTCTGATTAAATTTTTCTCAAAATTGTACTTGATTTCCCTTGAATTACCATTTTTTTAAAACCAAATATTTTTTAAAATTTTCCCAATATAGTCTCCAAATTTCTCCCAAACTTCAACAAAAAGCTTATCCATGAAATCAAATATCTCCATAATTTTTGTTGTGGAATATTTTTGAATTGGGGAAGTATCTCAAGATTTTCCATTTATCATCATTTATCATGTTTATATTTCAACAGAATGTATAAATTTTTCCTTTCCGGACAAAAATAATCTATGGCTAATGTTTTCTGTAGTTGTCCTCTGAGGTAAAATAAATCTAGTACCTCATCTAGATTTATGCTCCAAGATTTTTCCATTTTTTTCAAAGAAATTATTTATTTATTTTAATGTAATATTTGTCTTCCTTAATTGTTTTCTGAATTGCCAAACAAACCATCAATTTCCACTTCTTTTTTTAGACTTAAGTACATCAATTTATTGATAATTGCAGACAATTATGATCAATTGTTTTCAACAATGCAACAAAATGGTCCATTGGTCAGTTTATCATCAAAAACAAAATGTTGATAAGCTAGTTATAATTTTACTTTTGCTTTGTGCAATTTGTTATGATGAAAGTTGAATATTGTAATCCTGTGAACTAAAGTCAAAATCAACAGATTAGAATGTAACTCTCAATATAACCAATTTTGACACACGTTATCTATATATAGGCCTACATGTATATAGTGGGATGCACGATCAAGGTGTTAGATTAAAATTTCAAAAATTCCTGGAATTGCTCCCTATTTTTTCATTGCTTTCAGGGAAAATGGAAGAGTTATCGCTGCAACAAAATAAAATTCCAATAGCAGGGTCATTCTTGTGAGGAAAAATTGTTTTCATCAGTTTAATGCATTGAATCACAACTTACTAAACAACAAGCTGTGTTACCTCAAAGATAATGTGCAACCATCTCCCTAAATAATTGTTCGACTCCAAAATGTCACATTTTACAGTGTAACACGGAGGGTACAGGGATATATGACATCATCTAGAAAACTTAGGTTGTCACTTGTATTTCCCTGGCTGTGGAAGAATTATATAATAAACATAAGCGCATGTAGGATTCAGGTCATAGGGTAGTTACAGTCGACATACAGTCTGCTGAAGGTGTGTGCCTGCTGCAGTGTATGGGCTTGAACCCAGGGCACTGAGTTAAAAAAAAAAACTACTTTCTAGAGTACCATCCAAGCTCTGGATGTTTCTCGGGAGAGACATTAAATTCAGTTCCGGGCAAATAAAAGATCCCTCACATTACACGGTATAAATGTGGACATGTTGAGGACTCCTGCCTCTTCATCTCACCAACCCTTGTGAGCACCCCGAACTGGGCTTTAGGTTAGAGGGCTGCATTTAACAAATATATCTGCCTATCTATGAAAAACATAAGCCAAATTTATGTCAGTGAATGAGGAACATGGGATGTCACATGTTTCTATCACAAGAATTTACCATGCCCCCATGCCAGTGCAAACATATATATATATTTGATGGGACTGTAGTGCCATCAATGACACTTTCAAAAAAAAAGAGTCACTTCTGTTTTCTTGATTGTTTCTTATGCACTGAATCACAAGACTAACTTTTAACCTATATTTCAAAATGGTCAGTATCTTTTCCCTTGAACTGCAGTTTATGTTTCAACCTAAAACCCATTGTTGACATCATTTTGTTAGATGCACATGTGATCAGTCTTGCAATCACGTGATACCAAATTGAATATAACTATTATATCAAAAACTTCTTATCGCATCTCTTATATTGGTATGTTTGATATTTGGATATTCTGAAGTGCTATATACATCATGGTTGCCTACGAACCAATACCAACAAGTAAAGACGGTAAGGTACTAAATATATATTTTTGACTTACAAAATGATTATTTTCTGCATGGGCATTTTTGCTTTATTACAGTCATCATTCAATGATTCATCTTTGGGTCATTCCATGTCAATTCAACAAATTTTCAAAAATCTTCCCACTCGACCCCCTCAGATTTTTTCTGAAAAAAATCTAAAACAAACCTAAAATAGTTTAAGGGATGCGTGCCAAATTTTAGCTAATTATCTCGTATAGTTTTTCTTAGAAACTATTTTAAAGGAGACAAGGTTGAGGTAGTTTTTGCACTAATTTTAGGAGTGTAAAATGGAAACTACTTTTCAAATGTGAATATCAGCATTTTCTGATCATTTGTTCTTCTAAACTATATCTACTTGAACAGACTTGTGTCACTCTACAAATCAACTGAAAAGATTTTTGACAGACACGCCCCTGTTAAGACTAAACTTGTGACAGTTCGCAAACCTAACCCATTCACAAATCAAGAAATAAAAAAAACCTAAAAAGACAGACAGACAGACAAAAAATGTATTCATAGTGAAAAAGACATACATGAAAAGACCATTATACAATATACAATAATTTATATATATACACAATTATAAGATTCATATATTGACTCCACACTATAGGGAGACCTCTCTAAGGGAAAAAGGAAAAGAGAAAAGCAGAAAAATTATGGAGAAGAAATGGTTTAGAAAAAGACTGGAATACCTTCAAAGAAAAACGAAATTCTCTCAATGAGAAGCTTAATCAGCTAAAATCAGACAATCTCAGGTGTACAATTCAAGCCACAAAGGGAAATTCTAAGGCAATGTTCAAACTTCTAAATTCTCATCTTAACAGAAAACAAGATCTGCCTCTTCCCCATCACACAAATGAGACAGAACTAGCAAATGATTTCAACAACTTCTTTGATGAAAAGATCAAAATCATCACATCTAATTTAGATTCAGGAATGAAGATCACAACTGATGCCTCTCAAACCAACCTCAGCCGCAAATTACATCAGTTTAAGTCTCTACCAGAACAAGAAGTTGAGTAACTTATCACTGAAATGCCTGTCAAACACTGCCAACTTGATCCAATGCCAACATGGCTACTGCTTGAATGTGTTGATGAATATCTGCCAATCATAACGAAAATTGTTAATACAGTATAGCCAAAAGTTGTTGAACACAGCAGGTTGCAAACTGAACTGTTTCCTCAAATAAATGAGGATTTTTATGTGTTTACAATCACTCCCAATTCGCATATGTACATTGCAGCAACGTTGTGACAACGTAGAATTGGATAATAGTATGGTGGAAATGACGTTATCACAACATTGTGAAGCAACGCCAAAGATAGGATGCTTACATGCAACATTATGGCAACATTCACAATGTTGTGTTATACCTCAACAGCGTGTTCACGTTGCAGCAACATAATTTCTTAAATACATTTCTACGTGACCAACAGACGAGCCCTCCACCAATTAGCAACGTTGTGTTTACACTGTGCGCCCCTTGGAACTAATCTTTTTTGACTCCATGACAGAACTAGCGTCCTGAGGGAAAACCTAGTAAGTCACATTTTGGGTCAAATTGAGTTTAGGTCAAAATAGGACTTCTGAGACATGTTTCTATATATTTAATAAGTTAAGATTTTCATGAAGTAGCCCATTACCCCAGAACTACACTGGCAAATCCCAGTAATTCCATTTCTTACTGCAAGGACTGGAACTTTAAAGTCACTTTTCTCAGAAACTCAAAATGTGACTTACTAGGTTTTCCCTTTGGACGCTATAGAGAACAAGCTGGATATACCTGATCCCTGACAATAACAAAGTGCAGTTGCAAACCCTGCTTATTCAGTCAAATGACTCGCAAATAGTGAATTTAGTAGGAGGAATACGCATAAACCAGCAAGTAAGATTAATCAGCATGTGTGTGTGTGTGTGTGTTGGTGTTTTCCGTCTCATCAGCAGATTAATCAGCATACTACAACTTCTTGTGATTTATATACATCACCAATAGGGTTTTCAAAACCAATTTTCTGAGATAAAACATGCCTAGAAAGTGCTCGGAATTCATTTTTAGAGCATCTGAAACACTCCGGCTTCAAAGCGCTTCTGGCGTCCCGCAGAATTCCGGCTACAAGAAAGAGCTTCAACACTTCGGGCCTTGGAACTTGAGAGACCCCCTAAAATAACATGGGCTATTTTGACCACTGCATATATGAGGTCCACAGGCAACAAATATAACAATTTAACATATACCCATATCATATAATCTAGGTTCACCAAATGCGATACATTGTACATGTATTGTGTTTTCATAATTTTAATCAACATACAAACATATTTAATATTTAATTAAAGGTAAGAAAATGTTTTGTTTCATGAATTTGTCTTTATGCCTAATAAATATAATACGTCACAGCAAAACAAATGTTCTATAACACAGTCCTTACTGGGCCATAAAACTGCAATACAATAACACAACATGGATTAAATAAATACAATTCACAATTCAATTTTGAACTAGTATTCAACCTTTAAAAAGGTTAGGCAATGATTCGACCTCAAATATATGAGTAAAACAAATTATATGAGACTATGTCGGACTATTATGGTAGAGACCCTGTAAGCTGAAGTTTCTACTTATATTATGTCGTAAAGTAGACACACTTAGCCCATGCAAAATTTGAAGAAAATTGTCCATGTCAATCACAAGATATAGCCATTTACCCCTTTTGGGGGTTACTACCTAAAACCGAAACTGTTCATCCAGTAACATCCATTAAGTACAAGCCTAGATCCAACATAAACTTGACATTCCATTTTAAACAACCAAATTCCTCAAAATACGTATTTACCCCCCTTTGACCTTGATTACGAGGGTAAATTATCCTATACTGTAACGTTTTCTCTTTTAACATGTGCCTGAGTCAATATCCCATACGTGTGCAAAATTTGAAGTAAATCGTCCATGTCAGTCACAAGTTATAGTCATTTACCCCTTTTGGGGGTAATTATTAAAAACCGAAACTTTTCATCCAGTAACATCCATACGAATAACCTAGACCAAACGTGCAACTAATATTCCATTTTAAACAACCAAGTTCTTCAAAATATGTATTTACCCCCTTAGAACTTGATTACGAGGGTAAATCACCCTATTCTGTGAATTTTTTCCTTTTAGCATGTGTCTGAGTCAATGTCACAAACGTGTGCAAAATTTGAAGTAAATCGTCCATGTCAATCACAAGTTATAGTCATTTACCCCTTTTGGGGGTAATTACCCAAAACAGAAAGTTTTCATCCAGTAAAATCCAACCGGATAGCAGTAGACCAAATATACAGCTGATATTCCATTTTGAACAACATAACTCCTCAAAATATATATTCACCCCTTTTGGCATTGATTACGAGGGTAAATACCCTATGTTGGCAATACTGTTAAAATTATTTGTTTAATATGTGCCTGAGTCAATATCCCAAACGTGTGCAAAATTTGAAGTAAATCGTCCATGTCAATCACAAGTTATAGACATTTACCCCTTTTGGGGGTAATTACCCAAAACAGAAACTTTTCATCCAGTAAAATCCAACCGGATACCCGTAGACCAAACATACAGCTGATATTTCATTTTGAACAACATAACTCCTCAAAATATATATTCACCCCTTTTGGCATTGATTACGAGGGTAAATACCCTATGTTGGCAATACTGTTAAAATTATTTGTTTAATATGTGCCTGTGTCAATATCCCAAACGTGTGCAAAATTTGAAGAAAATCGTCCAGGTCAATCACAAGTTATAGACATTTACCCCTTTTTGGGAGGTAATTACCAAGCTTCTGGCAACAAGGATTACATAATACAGAAACCATTAATATATTACCAGACTATCATTGAAATCCTTTCATTAAAACCAAAGTTTTACAATGTTTTCACTCTTGGGGCAAAACACCCTATTTTCAACACCCCATTACATAGTTACCCCTTCACATAATCAAAATATAAAATATCACTTACCTTGAATGGTTAGTCAGGCTACCTATCAGTGAAAGAACTGAGTTTCTAGCTTGCTTAGTTTTTCTGGAAACCTGTGCAAACCTGTTTTAGTCAAATTGGGGTAATTACCCCTTACCCTCATTGCACAAAAACAATTATGGGTTACAAATGTTGGGATACATGTTTATATATATATTCCAAAGTTTCAAATTGATTCTTGTAATATTAAAAAAGTTATTCCACTTTTAAGTTTTCCAATTTTCGACTTTGAGATGACCTGTGACCTTGAGTTCAAGGTCAAGGTCAACCATCTTCTCCCAAAATGAAGTACTAACCATGGACTATATATGTACCAAGTTTCAAGTCTCTAGCACAAAAACCTACTGGCCAAGAAAATAATAATAATAATAATAATAATAAAATCAAAGAAAACAAGATGATTCTCCCGATAGGTCGAATCATAATAACTAATGAACCACTGAACCAAGGGATGCGGCTTGAGGTAATGCAATGCTGTTCATTGTCATGGGCTGCAAGCCAGGACTGTCATTGACTTTTCACGGAACGCTGGCCAAGCAGTAACAGTTTGATGCATGAGCATTCTGCCCTTCTTTGCTTTTGCATTTGATTTGGATACAAACTGCACCTTCAAAAGTACTTGTGTGTACATCACAAATCTCTAAAGTACAACCAAGCAATATATAGTGTCGTTCTGACTTCCTTTCAGACACCAAAATAGGTTACTTCAAGGGTAAGTAATTATTAATTGTACTATTATTAATTTTTCTAACAAAAAAAAGCTTAAAACAATTAACATTGCAGTTTTAAAGTTTGCTGTCTAACCAGAAAAGAGATATTGAGCAGAGAACAGCTTTACAAACCACAAGCAGTAAACATAGAAGTGAAACAAAGACAGAAAAGTTGTAAATACTGCAGTCACAGTGTTGTAGTTCTTTTTTCAATGAAAAGTTTGTTTTCTTCTGACAAAATTTAACTTGGAACTTTCATCTTCTTTTAAAATAATGATTTTGAGCCAAGTATTTGAGACCACTTATAAGCTGATATTTGGTCCTTCGCTATATAAAATTTCATATCTCCAGTGTACAACAGACGCGAGCCCTAAAAATTGCTCTTTATTTACATCACTTAACTTCTTCCAAGACTGTTTTTGAAAAGGCAAAGGTTCATTCTATTTATGAAATCAATGATATCCATATTAGTATTTTCATGTTTAAGTATATTAATAATCCGCCATTAAGCTTTACAAATATGTTTCAACTGAGAAGTAATATTCGTTCATTATCTACTAGAACTTAGTAGAAATGCTTCTTATCTGTATTAACCTTTTCCAAGGATACAAAAATTCAATTTTTTAATTTTGTATATGGGACCCAAAATATGGAATTTGTTGCCAGATAATATGAAAAACTTCAATAAATTAGTCCAAATTAAAAGTAACATTAAGAAATTCATGTTTGTATCAATAGTAGGAAATTTTGAATTATACATTTTTTGGTACCATTATTTTTGTTTACTAATATTTCTTGTTTATGTACGTTATAATTCATTTTTCACTGTACTGACTTTGTTCTCTGTTGTGTGTGCTAGAAATGATAATTTGCAACTGTTTTCAAAGTTAACAAGCCCTTCGGGGTTTTATGCCTGTATTTATCCTGGCACCTAAAATTTGTACTGAGCACTCATGGTCAAATAAGAAGGAATAAGAAGAAGAAGAAAAAAAAAGGTAGACACGGGACACAATTCGGTTTTTAGAAAATAAGTATATTCTTTTGCCTGCACCTACTTAAATATTTGCAATAATTTATAAGTCAACCAAGTAAACATTATTTTTACTGCACACTTAAATGTAAAGTATAACTAGACTAGAGAGCAGAAGATTTAGTTGAAACATATATAAAAGATACAATTTCATTTTAATGGTTTAAAAAAAAAATTGAATTTCATTTTAATGTCTGTTTAAAGATTTTAGTGTAGCAAGTTCATAGGTCTACTTCTTTTTCTACTTTTCACAGCAAGTAGTAGAGTCTTACACCGGTCTGCCAATGCAGGCCTATGTTGCCACATGCAAATAGCATGACGCATGCATATATTTTACATCATTTGGCACAACCACACATTTGTGGAGGTATGAAAAAGACCATGTTTGAGTTTGTGGACATGAAAAAAGTAGCAGAGCCCGTGCAATTTTTAACATAGTAACTGGGAGACCAAATTGTCTCTCAGTGGACAGATTTGGTCTCCCAATCATTGCTAAATTGGTGTTACTGAGAGACCATTTTTTTCCAGAGACTATCATTAATTGCACACAATTTAGCTCTTGGGCGCATTTCCTACATGAGAAATGTTCTTTATTGTCCTTACATATGAGAACCTAACATAAACTGATAAATCAAAATCAAAAATTGGACCTTTTGGTGGAAATCAGCCCAACTCCTAAATTAGCGTTCAGCTCAACAGTCAAACTTTTTTGCAAGCATAGCAGAAGCTATAAACAAGAATGTATCTTACATATCCTCAGCTGATCCATAGTTGTTGCATCACGGCACTGAAAAGTTGTTCCATCAGCCGAGCAGTTTCTAAGTCGAAAATTTTAAAAATATGCTCTGAGCTGAGGTACTCGTGTACATGTGAATGTTCCTTTGTGCATCTGCTATATTATTGTTCGTGGACGTGTTACAGGTTTCAGATTTAGGGTCTAAATTCATGTATATATTTTTCATTATTTTGCATATACCATGATATGAATTAGAGAAGGTGTAAAAAAACAGGCAGGTTTGGAGTTAGATTCAAGATTGAGCTACAGTACTGCCTGTAAATAAGTGAAACACATGATATTGTGCCATTGCATCAATGCTAAACACCCTTAACCAAACTGCTTCTGCAAGCATGAATTTTCATCTGATGAGAGAAAACATATTTGGTCATAAAGGCCGATATGTGAGGCATGTGCAGCCAATTTTCTTTGCCCTAGTCACAGTTAGGTATGGGTCAAAGTCTTTGATAAGTAAGTGAACCACCCTTCCCTATGATTTAACATTGGGCCTGTGTTTCACTTACTTATCAAAGACTTTGACCCATACCTAACTCTGACTACAGCAAAGAAAATTGGCTGCCATTGTTATCCTACATGCCTCACATACCGGCCTTTATGACCAAATATGTTTTCCTCTCATCGGATGAGAATTTGTGCTTCTACAAGCAGTTTGGCTGACAATGTTTAGCATTGATGCAATGGCACAAAGTCATGTGTTTCACTTATTTACAGGCGGCACTGTAAGTTAAGGGTTAGAATGTTCCTAATTACACCTGAACAAATTTGTGAATGAAAATTTTTAAAAATTGACACTTCCACAATTTCCACCACAAATGCCAAATTCGTGTAGGCCTATATGTTAGTAATAGGTCTGTCTCCATTCATGGTTCTTAATTTATGTATCGATGGCATCTGCAAGCAATGGTAGCTGCTGTGTTGGAATGCCCTTTGCCTTTCAACAAGGTGATACGTGTTGTTGATCTTGACAAGGAGTTGGAGTTGAGTCTAAATTGATGTGTGTGTTTGTTGCATGGATTGATTGTTTGGGTCAGCTGGTGATTATTACATTGTACGTTCTTAAGATAGCAGTTCATTAGAAAAGTGTGTTGTTGGTTAGAATCATACAGATTGGGGATTATAATGTGTTAACAACTAGATTATATTAACGGTTGGTCAAAGGTTTTTATTTTATTTGCAAACAAACCAGATAATATGTTATCAGGTGGGTTTTCCCCAAGACAAAAATAGCCTACCTCATTATCTTTATGCCACCTGCCCATAATAGCTTATAATCACTGTTGTGATCCCCATATGCACGGTGCAACAGCGTGGCAGCACTGTACATGCTGTACATGACTTCCTGTTTGATCAAAACATTGGCTTGGAGAAAGCACATATTTCAGAAAAAGTCAATTCAAATAAGGGGCCGACCAGATGATCTTTGGGGGGGGGGGCTATGGATATTTGGAAAAAAAAAGATTGTTTCCCACTTGACACTGAAAAAAAAAGTTTATTTAGCACATGGACATAAAAAAAAAGTTTGTTTCCACCTGTAGCTAGGTCTCCATAATGTTAAAATTCCGATAGAAAAGTTTGTCGCGAGTGCGCATGCAAACAAATTGTTCGTCAACGCACCGCTAACGACAAAAAAAGTTCGTCCCGGGGGTAAATGGATATTTGCCCCCCCCAACTATCGTCTGGTCGGCCCTTAAAGAACTGTGTATGTAGTCACTATGGACAAAACCTATGCAAAGTGTAACCTTGAAACAACTTTGATATTTGACTAACAGCCTCCAAACTTTCAATGTGAGTTGGCAAAAGATTCTGGGTTGAAATGGCCAATTGGCCATAGGAGAATTTGTCTTACCTTCAGTTGTAAATTATTATCCTATGATTTTTCAAGTTAACCATTCCAAATAATAGATATCCCATGCAATATAGATGTAGTTCATGAACAATTCCATGTGACAAATGGATGCCCAAATGTTCCAATTATAAATTCTTGGACAATACTACCTGGCTCTGTCACTTATTCGTATGCTCTTACAATGTTTAATAGCAAGCTGGATTATCTTGTTTAGCATTGTTTGGCATTGACTCTTTGTTGTAATCACCTGTTTCGAACCTCAGTTCAGTGGAGTGTGCCAATGTAACTGTGAATTCCATATGTATGGTTGTGGGACCATGCATATGGAGAGGACCAAATGAATGTTTACAAATTTGTCACAATGAATGGATGGATGATTGGGGCTTTACGTCCTGTATTTATGTACTTGGTAGGCTAATTAGGACAGGAGGATGACACGGCAATGAGGCGAAGGATGATTGAAATAGCTGTCCAACACAGGCCCAGGTGACCCGGCATGAGCTGGATTCAAGCCCTGGACCCAGCCATTGGCAGTCCAGCACGCTACCACTAGACCAATTCTCCTCCAAATTTGTCCAAACAAACATTGAAAAATATATAATACCACCATGACACAATACTCTATTTTGCCACTAAGGGCATTTCTAGTAGCTTATCATAAGGTAAGTCAGGCTGCTACTATGACGCAATGAAATCGCCAGAGAAAGAGACATCCTTAGTTGATTCAGTTAAGCTCGAATCAATGTTTGTCACATCTGATGTAATCGACACTCCAACACATCCTGACATTCACTCACTCTCATGCAAAGGACATATATATCATCAGAATTAATTATGCTTTTGCGAAAATTACAACTGATTTAAGCTATTGTTTCAGTTGTTATACATGTAACATTACTCAATACCACAATATACTGGGAAACATACTGCTGTGAACAGAGCATGATACCTGAAATTTTGGGGAAGATTGAACTGCACTTACTGAAAATTTAAAATTTTGACTAGTGACATATTTTAAAAGCAAATAGCCTACCTATATATATGGATTTCCTCATTAGTTGAAAAAATATTGATTATAAAAAAGAAGGAAAGGAAACTGTCACACATGACATGTAAACATTAAAAAAAACCTGAAATTGAATTTTAAAAAAAGTTTTGCATTGTCAGATTGATCATATTACCATACCAACGCGGAATTGCATTTGTTCGATTACCTTGTAAAACATCCTCAAAAAAAAAAAATATATATATATACTGGCAAAGTCAGACCTATAATTAAGAGATGAAATAAAATCTATCTATCTATCTATCTATTTATACTGCTTGGGTCAGACCTATCATGGCCATTACAGCCAAACACTTTGATATATAATTACAGTGGACTGTGGCACTGTGAAAATGGCACTTTGTGTGTCATCATGCTGATGATTTGTCATAAGGAGACTTATCCCACTTGTTGGTGAATGGTGACAGCCAAACGAAAGGATTATGCATCTGATTTTCACTCTAAAATCTGTTATGAGAAGTCAAATGGCTTTCTCTTGATCATGAAAAATCAAACAGCCTCTATGTTTCCCATGTTGAAAGTAGAGAAGATGACACTTCATCGGCTATCATGAGTATGAAGGGCCATTTTCACAGTGCCACAGTCCACTCTAATTCTACATCAAAGTGTTTGGCTGTAAACAAATGGCTGAAAGTAAGCCCAGTCTTCAGTGCAATTTAAGCAATATTTAAGAAATTACAACAAGGCAGTTTTAAAAATACTGACCCCAATTTTCTGTATGTAAAATTAAATGCAACAAACATTAACTTACATAACTATTCCTTTGACATAAATTTATTAATCCGGGGGTTCAAAGGTTTCTGAGAACCTGCACGTGTTTGTCCAAAAGATAAACAATCAAGATACATTACAAACATTATGTCCAACTCCGAAGAAGTATTGATTATCTGGGCAGAAGGTTTAAGTGGAGGACTTGCTTTTACAGAAATTGTTAACAAAAATGTCAGAAGGTAGGCCTAATGGATTCTTGCATATTTTTCGAAATTATCTTACTTCTCAAATATTGATCATAAAAAACTTTTTGATCACAAAAAAAAATAGATGAAAAGATAAATTCTCAATTTAGTATTATATTCTAATCGATAATTTTGCACCACATAGCGAATAATTAGGCCTAATGAAAAGTAGATTAATGAATTTAATTACATAGCGAATAATTAGGCCTACTGAAAAGTAGATTAATTAATGCATTTAATTCAGCCAAGGGCTACTTTTAAAAAATACGAAGTTTTTATGAACCCAAAAAAGGCAGCTGTTGACTATAATTATGACTTGATACATGCAAATAAAAATTTATGACACCAGGATACAGGAATGATGACGACTATATCCTACTTATCATATTGATAACTTAATTAATAAGCCTCTGAATATTTGGTAATCAGGACATAAAACATGTTTCGAATATAAATATATATCATTTGAAATATTTCAGACGATTTCATGATTGTAGACACGTAGAGTCTTAGACTGAATGTGAATTTTTTTCTAGGATATGCATTCTATTCGGAAAAGAGACATAAAAAAATTTGTGACATCATTTTCTCTATAAAATAATATGTCCCAACAAAAAATTCACATTTTGTCTCAGTGTCTAGGGGGAGAGCGGGGCACAGTGAGACACTATTTTTTATTTTCAAGTGTTCCAAAATTTTTGCAGTTAACAGTGACATGAGTTCAAGCCCACATTATTGATAATGAAGTCGGGTGTATTGTCCAGTAGTTTCAGTTTCATAACTTTTGTAGGTTTGGACATGACAGTTAACTGTCATGGTTTGGAGAACCTTTGTCATCCATGCCCGTCATTTTTCTATCAATTGTTGCTTCAAAAACTACTATACTCTAATAAAAGCAGCTGGCTTGGTGATTTTTAGGTCCTTTTTTCAGCATATTTGGAAAATTCGTTGCACAGGACACATGAACGACCTATTCAACCTGCCGCACCTGTTACATACTAATCACAATTCTTTTCTGATGCTTCCCTTTGGGTACGGCTCTCTAAAATCATGTTTATGGCAGGCATTTTGTTTTAATAGTAAATTGCGTGCTGTCCATTGCATTCAGGTCGTTTCTAGTGTATTTTGTGATGTCTCACTGTGCCCCAAAGAGTTTTCTGTATATACAATTTTGGAATTCTGTGGGCTGGTTGCCTGCATTGTGGACTCTCATCTCACTAAACTGAGAAAAATAACGAAGGTTTGAATCCCTAGCAAATGAGCATAATCTCATTTTTCTTAGGAATCATAACAAAAAGTCACCTGGAAAAATTATTTACTTTTACAGTCTAAAAATTTTGAAATTCCACTCTATTCTGTGTAAACATTCATGTCAGGACATAGGACAGTTTTTACCTACTTACTTTTTGTACTAAACAAAAGAGGGTGGAACAGTACCATTTGGACAATACAGGCTTTGTCAGAAGTTAGTCTCACTGTGCCGGCCATCTCACTTTGCCCCACTCTCCCATACGCACCATTGGAAATATTGGTTTTGTGGCATATTGGATAGAATAAATCTATACAATTTTCACAAAACAGGCACATGACTTCCAAAAGCTGCCCCATGAACGTTTTTGAAAACAATATTAAGGATATAACAATAAAGCAGATTTTGAATGAAAAACTCAACATTTAGGAATAACCCATAGAAAATGAAGCATGTGAACCAAACTACTGAACAATAGAGTTTCTATGCATACACATTGCACAGGAAGAAGAAACCTAGTATGTTTAACATACACACTGACAATCATTCCATATCAGTACTCCAAAAAGTCCGAAGAAAACATCTTATTTAAGATTTCGACAAAAAGCTCCTGTAGGTGGAAAGTCAGCAGTGACACTTTAATTTTATTTTGAACCCCCTTCCCTTCTCCCTTACGCATCCCCTCTTCGCCGCAAAAATTGTAAATTCCTGGGTCAACTGATTAAATTGTAAAAGGGAAAATGTGCAGCTGATGAAGTTCTAGAAGCGATGAAATGGGCAGGCAAATTTGTTAATGTGTTTGCAGCCATTAAAAGAATTGGTGGGCTAAAAAGAAAAGTGAGATAAAATTTTCAGTGTCCACTGTGATTTTGAACGAAAAGAGTACAATTCTATATACCAACTGAAAGCAAAGAAACAGGCCCTCTAAAGATATTTATAAGTTTTCTGTATCTTTAATATGACCTAAGATATCGGCAATTCAAAATTGCGTTTTTGTGACGTTATAGCGCCAAGACCGTTGACGTTACAAACTGAAATTTTAAGGAATTGTTGGACTGCCATATGACTGTACCTGCAGGCAATTTTAGCTTGATTGGAGTATTCCTTCCTAAGGGACCTTTCAGAATTTATGACTGGGGGGGTGGGAGTTTTGCTGGAACTTCCCATCAAAAATTGAACCCCACCCCCTTCATTTCACACAGATTTTTAGCACCCCACCCTTAGGTTTCATGCATATTTTTAGTACCCCCCCCCGACATACAAAGCAATACACACATATATAAATACACGACTACACGTACAGATTCGCGTCATTTCACGGACATTTGCGCTTAAAAAACTCCAAATGAAATGAGTTTATGTGTGTTTTTGTAACATTTTTTCTTTGTTAAAATTTCTTACCCCCGCCTTGGAAGTTTTGTCAAAAATTAATACTCCCCTCCCTTGAAACACGTGTGAAAAGTTAGTACCCCCTCGGCCAAGACTCCCACCCCCCCAGTCATAAATTCTGCTGTTCCATGTTAATTTTGGGCTTGAGGGGGGGGGGCATGGCACCATGGGGCCCCCTAAATACGCCACTGGACCCACATGAAACTGTGACAGCTTAAATGACCAACTTGTGTAATTTTGCTGCAGATATTTTAGTTTCTGGTAACAGGCTTGTGCATGGCAGTGACCTATGGCTATGATTCAATTAACTACAAGCTATAAAGTGAGCCCACATATTTTCAAACTTTGTTTTGAGATGAAAATAGGCCAGCTGCAATTCAGAGAGACAATAAGGTTGGTGGCATGGATGACCTATGATAGGTCTAATGATGTTGTGACAAACAGTCATATACACAAATATTATATATGTACATTTATATGTGACCATCTGGATATATGATGAGGATGTGACATAAAATGAGTGTATCATGCCATGAAGCAAAAAAAAGGCATACAACATAAATTCTTAATTCCTTGGTAGAAAAGAAGCCCCGGATGAGCAAGGATGAAAGTGATGATGAGAAAGGTCAAGAACTTCAAGAAAAGACTGAAGATGAGAAACACATTTCTTGCTGGCCAAGATACTTCCCAGATGGGTACTGCAGTGAACTGAAGCATGTTCTCAAGCTTGCAACTCCCATGGTAAGTCATTTCATTCTCCAGAAAATCATCTTCTTTTCTTTTTTTCAAAAAAGAAGTATTTGTCCACATGAAAAATTCAACACTACAGGTCAGGCGTGATGGTCACTTATACATGTACATCATACTAAAATTTTACATAGGGCAGAGGGAGAGCGAAAGTTGCTTCGATTGGACCAGAGACTTGATTCACCGCTTCAACTCAATTAGACTCCCATTATTTGAAGTTCAAATTTTGAACCTCTGAAGATCGCATCCAAAAACAAAAGGATCATAGACGATGAGTGGCAAACATCTATACATGAAAATTTAAAATAAAAAGGCCTACACTGTAATGCCGAAAGATAGTGTCAATGAGTCAAAACGCCCATTTGGTAGGGTTTCATTTACCAAAGAGCATGATGATATCCATGCCAATAATTTAGGCAAGTCTTTGGTTGAAAAATTGGCCTGTAGCATTAACTTTCCAGATGCCATCCCGGGGCATCTTGTCTCAATTTGACATCAGTGGGACCAAGCTGACGTCCCAGACGTCATCCTGACGTCAGTTAGACCTAAAATGACGTCAGATGCCCACTGGGCAGTAGCCTATCCAGTGGGCCCACTTCAATATGTCGTACTCCTAAATTGAAAACTCCAGTAATTTAGTAGGCCTTCTAATCTAGTACTTTGTCATCTTTTATTCCAGATCTTAATCCAGTGCACTCAGATGTTGATGGGCCCAATTGCGCTTATGTTTTGTGGCCATCTTGGCAAAAATGAACTGGATGCTGTATCCCTAGCAGTTTCTGTAAGAAGCTTTCTTCTTCTAAGACTTAATTTCAAGTAACAAATTCACTCTTATATCATCACTATAGATGTATTTAGTTTATTCAATATTGAATGAAGTTTCAACTAGCTAATCAGTATTTAATCGTTAATATTGAATGAAGTTTCAACAAACCAACCAGTGTTTAATTGTTACTGGTTTCTGATGCAATTTTTAAATGGCAAAATTTCATAAATTATTGTAAGCTATTGTATCATCGACAATTATACTCTATACTGGACAACTCACCACCCAATAGTTGTAATATTTTTCATTAAAAAATCCACTTTTAAAAACATGGGTTAGCAACTTTGACTGTGCAGCAAAATTAAGTTTGTATTTCTTCTGGTTTTAAAAACTGTTGAAATCTCTTTAAAATATATATCATTAAAACTTGATAGTTATTTGAAAACAATGCAATTTCTTTTTCAGTTTTCACCATTTTTTATTTGACTATCAAGTAAAATCAGGCTTTGCCAGAGGTTCGTTAACAGTGCGTTTCATCCAGTTATTGCCTTCAGTTGGTCGCTTGGATGAGAAAGCTAGGATGCATGAATTTTGAAGGGTTGGGTGCAAAATTTGTGTTAAAAGTGGGACACTTACAACGAATGATATATACAATGTATATTGTAGCTTCAGCATAAATTGTAGGGTAGATGGTAGGATGCACTCGCACAAAGAACTGAGGTTTAACTCTTGAATACCAAGAATTTATTTCTTTTTCCGACAGATCATCAATCTGACCGTCTTCTCAGCAGCTACTGGACTGGCCACAGCCTGTGACACCATATTCTCCCAGGTGACCCAACAACTTGAAAAATAAATCCATAAATCAAAATTTTGTCAGATTTTGCAAAAATACAAAAGCATCCAACACCTCCTACTTAAAGAGTACACTCTAAAAAATGACGGGACAAAATTGGTTTTTTAGATTCAAAATGGTTTTTTGAAAAACCAAATTTCAATGCAAAACCAGCATGGATTTAAAAAAAAATCCTTGTTGGTTTTTTGCATTGAAATTTGGTTTTTCAAAAAACCATTTTGAATCTAAAAAACCAATTTTGTCAGAATTTTTTAGAGTGTAATTTAACAGAGTCATTCAGCTCCACTTATAAATAAATCTTTCAATTTTGGGAGTAACAAAATAATACAGCTTAAGTCAGTAAAAATTAAAATATAGTTAATATTGTCTAATATAAGTATAAAATTAACCTTTTTCTTGTTTTTCAATCTATCCAGACATATGGCAGTGTTCACAGACATAAACTTGGAATATGTCTTCAAAAAAGTACGTTAAAAAAATTAAGATTCGTCATATTTTGCAAAACAATTCACCTGGCTTTTTTTGTGACATGGCATGTTGTCCTTTTAATCCATTTATTCAGGTTTGCTGATCATAACATTGGGAACTTTACCAGTTTGGGCATTATACCTAAATACTGGAGACATTTTAATTCTCTTGGGACAGGACTTCACTATATCTTGGTGAGTAGTTAAATTGAAATGATTCCTAACCCTCAGACAGAAGCAATAGACATCAATTGAAATTCTTCATTACAATTTGTTATTTTATCTTTTCAGGCTGGTTGACAGATACATGAAATTATATATGCCTGGAGTATTGGTAAGTATATCTTATAGACTTAATGAATATTTCATTATTGGAATAAATTATTACAAAATATTATTATCATAAGATGTTCCCTAAAAAACAACATAAATGCAAGGGGTTATCTCTGGAAAAAAATCACTTTATGATTAATGATAATGATAACGTTTGTAAAAAAGTTAATTTCCTTTGCAATATAACCATGCAGAACCTGATCCTATTGATTGTGTTGAAGGGATAACTATTTGCCGAGATCTTGGTGAGCTTTTTTTTAGCAACTGAATGGTCGTCTTGGTACATACTGAGTGGTGATGGAGATTCCCCAAGAATAATGTCATATATATATACTGTTCAGTGTTCTTTACAGCTAGCCAATTTGCAACGTGAAAGACTGAGTGAGATGGTTGCACAATTTATTTGAGCTAACATAGCTTGTTGTTTAAAGTTATGATAGTGTGTCTGTTGTCATAACTTAAAACAACAAGCTATGTCAGCTCTAAGGAATTGTGCAACGATCTCACTCAACCATTTAAGCTGACTCAAAAACTCAAATGTCACAATGAATAGCACTTTAGAAGACTTACGTTGCGTGTTGATTTGTGACAAACCAAAGGATTATATCTTCAAAAGCTCAGCAACAGATGCACAGGCAAATAATTATTCCTATAGATAAAATCAATAGGATCACCGTTATGATAACAATGCCATAATAATGATATTGGTAATTTTTTACAAAGATCATAAAATATTGTATACCTGAGATGAATTATGTTACTTGTTGTAAAAACCAATTGATCATTTCCACTTTTCAGTTTTTCTACATCTACATAAGTTTTGCCAAGTATCTGCAAACTCAGGTGAGTGTGACTCATGCTTTGTATTCTCATAAGAGTTTTTTTATTTGACACAAATTAACCATTAACAGACTTATACTTGTCTGATTGCATATTTGTTAATTCTTAAACTCAATAAAATGACATTTTGCTTATTTATGTCTCAGGAAAAAGTATTCCTCATTATTCGAAATAATAACCTATGCATTTGATAAAACATTTGCAAATGCAAATGCTTTTTACTCAAATGCAAATGCAAATGTTTTCATTTCTAAAAACGCAAATGCAAATGCAAATGCAAATGTTTAGCAATCAAATGCAAATGCAAATGCAAATGCATTTTTGTGAATCATACTATTAATTCACGGACCCCTTACGCTACTCCTACCAAACTACTGATTGTCCAGTCATGAAAACTTGTAAGAGACTTCCTACAACACCCTACAATGTCCTTAGCTATGTTTTACATCCAAATTACAGCCACGGAAATTGAAGTGATGTTTTCTCAACATTATCCCCCCCACCTCACATGTCTACACGGGTATAATGCTAGTACATTTAAATGCATACTCAAATGCGGCATTTGCAAATGCAAATGCAAATGCATTTGTACCCAACCCTGGTATTCTCCTGTTAAAAAAGAACAACTGAATGTCAGCTCGTATGTAAATTATGCTGACACATGCATCTTCTTGATATTCAGATGTCAAATAAAACTTTATATATATTAAAATGTTTCAATAAGGGAACTAAGAACCAATGGGCACATCTTTGTTGCTGCAACGTTGTGAAACATCACAGTGTTTGTGGAAATTACACAGAATTGTACGATAGAAATAACATTGTCACAATGTTGTGTAGCAGCGTCAAAGATATGACATAAGCATGCGTAATTGTGGCAATATTTCACAATGTTGTGAATAAAACCTCAACATCATGTTCATGTTGTGGCAATATAATTTCTACCATACATTTCTATGTGACCAACAGACGAGCCCTCCACGATTAGCAATATTGTGTTTACGTTTTGTGCCCCTTGGGATCGATCATCAAAGTCACCAGTGGTGTCACACTTGTCACACAATCCTTCAGTGACAATTCATTGCCCTTTTCGGCTCAAGTGTAGCGTGCAATGTAAGAGTGCCCTGCCCAACTGAATGAACGCCTGGATGGCCATATTCAGTTCACCATTTCGCCGAATCAAGGCATTAATTCAAATATTGAAGGGCCACTGTCATGTTGTAGGCCTATTTGTTATATACTATACACTCGAGTTGTCAAGTCAAGGTCACAACAAATCCTTGTATAACGAAACAAGCCAAATTCAAATTGGCTATAAGTCTATGACGCTAAACCTGACCTTTCGGTCCATCAGCTTAATCACTACAGTGCCGCCTGTAAGTAAGTGAAACGCATGATATTGTGCCATTGCATCAATGTTAAACATCCTTAACCAAAATGCTTCTGGAAGGACGAATTCTCATCCGATGAGAGGAAAACATTTTGGGTCATAAAGGCCGATATGTGAGGCATGTGGGATAAAAATAGCAGCCAATTTTATTTGCTGTAGTCGGAGTTAGGTATGGGTCAAAGTCTTTGATAAAGTTTATGACCCACTTTGTTTCCCTTTCATCCGATGAGAATTCATGCCTCCACAAGCAGTTTGGCTGAGGATGTTTAGCATTGATGCAATGGCACAATGTCATGCGTTTCACTTAATTACAGGCGGCACTGTACATGTATACATTCACTGAAAATTCGAAATTTTGTGACACTCACTTCATCTCATTACTAATGTCTTGGTGTAGCCTCATTTCAGCTCCAGGGCAATCCAGGTCCCCACTTCAGCATATAAATAGAAATAATAATGTAACAAAACATATATATTTTGCTGATGATTGGCGTTCATTAATGATGCTTTTCCGCCTGGTTTCCTTTATTTTTTGTGTGTGTGCATGTATGTTGATGTGGATAGAAAATCATTTTCCAAAAATAACATCAGCAGGTTTGAGGTCTTTTTCTCACTTCAGCATTGTAAATGGACAATAAATAATATAGGTTTTGATTGTTAACGGGAAGTAAAAATGAGATAACATCTGATAATACACGTGTTTCGAAAAAGTGAATACCAAAATATGATAGTAACCAGGAAAAAATCATGAATAATTATTGAACAAAAAATCCCCCTTTTTTTTTCCTTTCAGAATATTGTTGCACCAAGCGTCATCATAGGAATAATAGCGAATCTGGTCAATGCTGCTCTGCACTATTTATTTGTATACCACTTGGGATGGGGAACAGAGTAAGATGAAGACAAACTTGTTTTAGTGTAACCAAACTAAGTTATTTTATATTATAATTATTAATATGAAGACCTGCCAGTTGGTTTCACCACCCCAATTTCCTTTGGGGAGGGGGATGAATACTGATGCAACATCACTTTCTCTTTTCTTTTATCACTTTTATAAGCTTAAATGATTGAGTGAGATGGTTGCACAATTCCTTTTTGCAAATACAGCTTGTTGTTTTTAGTTATGACAACGGATTGATTATCATAACTTAAAACAACAAGCTATATCAGCTCAACAAAATTGTAGCTAATTGTGAAACCATCTCACTCAATCATTTTAAAAAGCTGACTCAAAATTTCAAATTTCACAGTGTAATAATTAGATATATATATTTAAGTTCCATAATAATATATCAATAATTTTAATTTTAATTATAAATTGACATACCCCATTATCTCATATCTTTTGTTTCCAGTGGTTCAGCAGTGGCCATGGATCTTGCTTTCTTCCTTTTGTTGTTACTCACAATTCTGTACATTATTGTCTTCAAAATCTATAAAGAAACCTGGTCAGGTCAGTATCAATTGGTTAATTGAAAATTTCATACTTCGTTTTAAATTTAACCATTCTCAAAGTACATGACAGTATTATAATACCAACCAATTCATTACAGGGTGGCAGAGAGAATGCCTCGCAGATTGGGGCATCTTCGGCAAAATTGCATTTTTTGGCCTTTTGATGATTTGCTTCGAGTGGTGGGCATTTGAATTCAGTATTTTCGCAGCAGGTGAGTTGTCACAGCTTCTATCAATTTGAAGGACTCTTCGCCATAATTCTTACTTTTTTTTCATCTTCAACCTTACAATGCTGCACAGAGTGATTCTGAAGAAACATTGGGTCTAAAAAAATTGACCCGAAATCGGATCTGCACCGCCTGAAACTATACAATTATGCAAACATATTTTTAAAAAACAAAAAAAAAATTTTTGGAAATTTTTTAACAATTCAAATTTTAAAAAATCTAGTTAATCTCACAAGTAGAATACTTGTGCAATGGCTTATTAGACCATAAACAAGGTTGATGATATCAAGGGCCCCTCAAGATCAACAATTGGTTAAATCAACCTCCCACATAATTGCATAATGTGCAATTGGAAACTGCAGTGCACATTGGCCTACTTCTTGGGCAGTCATTCGCATTTGGAAAAGAGCTTCAACATGGAGCTCACTCTTCCATTTTGAAATTTGGGAAGAGAAGGGATCTGAATCTCAAAACTGTGTTTGGCAAATTGTGAATTTTGTGTAAGATAGGTTACACGAGTGACAAAGTTTGAAAGTTGACCACTTGCCACTATGTTACACATACTTTCGCCTTTAAAGTAGCAAAATGCTTCTCATATCAAGGTTAAGGATCATTTTGAGTTCTTAAACATAAAACACTGACAAAAATAATCTAACTGCATATGAATGCCAGATAAATACAGACATGCACTGTCATGCAGCTTTAAGGAAAATCCCAAAAGAGGGTTGTTGAGATTCAAACTACATCTAGGGCATAAATTACTTTTAAAAAGTAGGTTAATAATAATAACAGAGATTTATATAGGTTACTTGCAGGACCAAATATAAGTAAATCTCATGTTACGGTTAGAAAATCGAAGATAGGAGAGCTCGAGATCAGTCCACTAAGTGGGAATGTGCAGCTGACTTGTAAATTTAAACATTACACTGAGCAGCTTTTTGGCAGATACACTCCAAGGTTGTATTGAGTGAGAATACCGCCATATGTCTAGTTTAAATACCATGTCGCTTAATTTACGAGCCAGATCTTAACTAATTAAAATTCACAACCATATCCAAATGAGAAATACCGCAAGAGTCAATTCCAAAGTTGATTTTGAAACTGCATGGAAGAAGGAATTTAGTTTTCAAAATAGCTCTTACACAAAATTAATATGTTACTACTTTTGGGTGAGGAGAAATGGCATATTGACCAAATGGGCACATCATTGGGAAGTGACATTATTGGGTTACAGTTATGCTTTGTTAATTGGGTTACAGTAATGTCTTTTTTTATTCTCCAGGAATTATAGGAACTACAGATCTTGGTGCTCAGTCTGTGATCTATCAAAATGAAATGATATGGTTCATGGTGAGTTAACAATCAGATATTTCAGCTTTCATGTCAGCCAACTGGTGTTTGCATTGGTTTATTAAAATGCATCCAAATGCATAAAAAGATAACAGAGACCTCAATACAATGTAAAATTTGAAATTTTGAGTCGGCTCAAATGATTGAGTGAGATGGTTGCAAAATTCCAATTGGCCGACACAGCTTGTTGTTTTGAGTTATGATAATCTCTCCGTTATCATAACTTAAAACAACAAGCTATAATAGCTGAAAGCAATTGTGCAACCCTCTCACTCAATCATTTAAGCGGACTAAAAATGTCAGATTTTACAGTGAAAAACTCATCAAATGCGTTGGTCTGATCCACCTCTCAAAACATCATTGTACCGGATAGATCACCATTTGAACTACTGCATGCACCTTTGCATATATCCACTTTTGATATCACCATGATTGCATTTATCAATTTGTCACCTTTTTTCAGTTTCCTTTTGGAACAGGAATTGCAGCCAGTATTAGAGTTGGTCAATTTTTGGGCGCAAAAGAGCCGATGAAAGCAAGAGCCACAGCATGGGTGTCACTCTCGTTAATGGGTAAGTGGTTAAAATTTTGCATCAGATTTATATTTTATGCTTTTCTTATGCACAGTGAACAAAATATAACATAAGACCAGCTTTGTCAATGACGTCATACAAAAACTGATTCAAACAAAAACAATACTCTTCATTTATAAAAAAAAAAGAACATATTCCTTCAAATTGAATCTCTTCAAATTGTATTTCCTGAATAAATATCTGAAATGACATAAACCAAATATGTTCTTTATGAAATGTGCCTTCCAATTATATTTTCAGCCGTAGTGGCAGTTGGAGTAGCAGTATTGTTTACCTCATTGAGAAATTACCTTCCCTTTGTTTTTACTCGTGTTCCGTAAGTACTAAAAATAATATACTTTCATAAAAACTGGTTGACCTTCAGTAATTCGGACACTTTTTTTTCAATTTAAACCACAAATTAATTGGTATGAGTAAAATACTGCACATGGATCTGGATTGACGCCTACAGTATGGCAATGAAAAGTTGGTTTGAGATATTTTTTGGCACTCAAATTGACAAAACATTTTGTTTCACTTTGATAAACATTTAGGATTGCATTAAATCATTATGGCTAATACAAGCAACTGTTTGCCAATTTATTTTACCAATATTCAAATGTCATTTTCAGAGACGTTGTTGAACTGGCAGCTCATGTTTTCCCTATTCTCGGATTGTTCACAATTGTGGATGCTCTTGCTGTAAGTGACTAAACCACAGGAATTCTGAAAAATAAAACAGTAACCAAACAGCTAGAGATGCCTTAAAAACTGTGATAATAAATATAATAGCCTGCTTGTGAAATACAACTTATTCAGTCATAGAGGTTACAACACCAGAACTCCTATCCATACAGCTTTCGTCAGTCGATAGGCTCAATACGAACATTTGGGTTTGGTGGAAAGAAAGATACACCGTATCTGACAAAATTACGCAAGCATGATAATTTGCAGTATTATGAAAAAAATTAGCCAAACATTGTATCCTTTTCAAATGTTACATTGTATGCCTCATGTAATTTTTCTTGCTGAATGTCGAAATTATGCAAATCAACTAACTACAAGAATCATAAATAATTGTACTCCAAACATCTGCCTTACATCATTTGGCAGTAATTCATTTCAAAACTTTTTTCATAGTTACATTTTCCCAACGATGTAGGCAGATCTATGATTTGAAAATTTAGGATTCTCATGACTCTTCCAAGTAATAAGTTATTTTGCATAATTGCGCCAGACACACAAAACAAGATGGCACAACTCAACTTTGCTGCCACCATTCTAACTTGATGAAAGCACCAATCCAGTCATAATGAGAGAAAAATACAAAGTTTGTCTAAAAGGTTTTCATAATACTGTGAAATAAAATAATGCACTTTCTGAAGTACTGGAAAATACAACTACGGCAAGATTATTAAAAATATCAATAGGAAATTACTTCACTGACCCGTTATCAATTACAATATTCTTGTATTTACTACCATACAGGGTGTGGGAACTGGCATCATCAGAGGTTGCGGGCGACAAGCACTTGGGACAATTGTCATAGCTCTTGGGTACACCGGAGCCCTATTGGTGGGTGTACCAATCATGTTGAAGATTACTGAAGATATCATAAGTAAGTATAAAATAGATTTATAAAGCTTAGTGCTCATGAAATGAGAGATGGATTTTACAATGAAGATTACTGAAGATATCATAAGTAAGTATAAAATAGATATATAAGCTTAGTGCTCATGAAATGAGAGATGGATTTTACAATGAAGATTACTGAAGATATCATAAGTAAGTATAAAATAGATTTATAAAGCTTAGTGCTCATGAAATGAGAGATGGATTTTACAATGAAGATTACTGAAGATATCATAAGTAAGTATAAAATAGATTTATAAAGCTTAGTGCTCATGAAATGAGAGATGGATTTTACAATGAAGATTACTGAAGATATCATAAGTAAGTATAAAATAGATTTATAAAGCTTAGTGCTCATGAAATGAGAGATGGATTTTACAATGAAGATTACTGAAGATATCATAAGTAAGTATAAAATAGATTTATAAAGCTTAGTGCTCATGAAATGAGAGATGGATTTTACAATCAAACACGACTGAAATAGAAGACTACTCAAGTAGTACCATTTTACAATGGAATGATAAAAACTTGTCTTTGGAATTTGTCAGAATCAGTTGCACTCCCTTTTTCGAAAATAAATTTTCTTTGCTAGCCAATGGAGAATTGCCTGTTTGGCACAATTCACAAATGAATATTGAAGAAGATAATCATATTTCTTGTCTGCAAGTACACCTTGATCCCACTAATATGCATATACTGTATCTCTTTCAGCTATGTGGATCTGCTTATGTTGTGCTGTTGGGCTGGAGGCTGTTGTTATTTTGATCTTCATTATAAAAACAAATTGGCGAAAGGAAGTGGAAAAGGTAACATGATGCAGATAATTACTTTAACCTTTTCACCATTAAGCCCAGACATAATTGATCTTTAGCTTCTCGGATCTTCTCGGGTCATTGTCAAGAATATTTGTTGAGTCGCTCGATCCGAGAATCTTAAAATCAAATATGTCTGGCCTAATGTTCAATTTTATGAACTAGTTTTCAAGGCCATCTTTTTATAACTGGTGTATAACTCCTTTTAACTATGTATTATATATGTATATATATTGTTTTATATTTTATCTTTGGCCTCTTTATGATACTATGCATGACATTGAAAAATCTGACGCGCAATTAAATCGCATTATCACTAAATTTTTATTTTGCAAATGTAATTATCCAGTGTCAGAAACGCTTGGTCAGTATACTTTGATATGTGATATGTAATTCAAGACACCTTTTTGATTAATAAAATCCAACTCAAATTCACAAATATAAAATAGGATCACCCACTTCCTTTCTGTCATAATCACATCACCAAAGCAGTGTTATTCTTAAGCTTTTTTTTTAAACCAATTTATTTACATTTTTCCATTCCTTTTCTGTGTCTTCAAAAATAATGTTTCATTTATTATATTTATTTATTTCATCATCACATTAGTAAATAAGAGATTACATTTCGGGCCTGACCACCTTTATCTTTGTGTTATCAAAATTATATTTCATTATAAAAGTAAGTAAGGTAAGACTCGCTTTATCCAAAGATGAATAATTTTCGTATTACTATCTTTATCAAATAACACATTTTTTTCCATATGACTAGACTTTGTATATTCATCATAAACACAAATGGTTCAGAACTGTAACATACAGTTATTGCATAGGCCTACTATACATCCAATTACCCATGTTTGTCTTTTTGTTCACATTATGGTAGTGTGATAGTGTCCTCCACCTAAGTTGTTAATAAGTTTACATTTGACTGTAAATTTACAATCTAGCCACTTATAAGTTAACAGTCCCCAGCAAAAATCACTCCCATACAAATTATAAAATATATCAATGAGCACTAAATAATGATAATAAGTTGACTTTCATAGAGCTACAAAATTAAGAAAAACACAAAGAGACAAGGTCATATCTTTAACAATTTCTCTAAGTAAGTAATTAAATAATTTTCGTGTTACAGTGAAAAATGTATTTTATTTCTTTTTATTTCTCTCCTCAATACAAATGTTGCCCTGAGGACATTTAAAATAGATTTTTTTTTCACAATAAATCTAATCTGCATGTGTATGGTTTAAGAATAAATCTGAATAGGAATATTCAAAGGCTGGTAAAATGCTGCATTTGAAATCATCATTGCTAAATCAGTAAGAAGTACAATTGATTTTGAGTGCGGAGTACTGGTGATAACCTATATCCTTGAATATTACACCTTATGTAATGGATATGGCCATTTGTATACATAACCACTAGTTACTATTTCAGCGTCTCATATTTCCAAATAAAAGTTGAATGCCTTGCAGAAATATGACACTTTCAATTGACCAGAATTATCTCAACTGTGTTTCGTTCTCTAATTTCAGGCAGAAGAGCGCATTAAGATAACCGAATTAGAAGGAAATGAAGAAAGCAAACCAGTTTGTAAGTGGAAGCAGATCTTGATAATTTTGTGAAGAAAAAAGATATTATGCTATTTATAGAGCATTTTCATTTACGGACATACTTTTTTTTACAGTGCACAGCGACCAATTCAGTTCTGATAAGAAAAGCTCTTACGAGACAATTGGCATAGATTCTACCAGGGAAAACAAAACTTCACTGAGGCGACTCCTGGTGTTTAGAGGTCTTGTCATCATCGCCTTCTTCCTGGTCTTTGTGGCAGGACTGCTATGTCGTCTGGGTTTACATGATGGAACTTTAATAGACAACTTCAATCAAACTGTTTCGCTCAATCAGACATATCAAAGTAGAACTTTACCTTAGCCATTGTCATGTTTTAAATTCATTTCGCATGTGTATATGCAGTAAATTATTTGATTTTAAAATAATGTAAATAAAGGTATTACAGATCAAGATTTTGAGAGGTACGTAAAACTTCCTATTACAATACAGGGCTATGCATGCAGTTCCAACAAAAAGACTGTGGACATGGACTCCACCAGGGAAATGAAGCTTCTCTGAGGTGACTTCTGGTGTGAAGCAGTCTTGTCTTTATCATTGGCAAACTGGTGTCACCCACTGGACTACATATTTACATGATTGGACTTCATCTGAGTGATTGTACAAATTAAATCCTTTAAATTGGCCAGTTTTCAATAAAAAAAAAATACAAATTTATCCAGGCTCAAATATTCATGGAATGAAATAAAGCACCAAGACCTGTGAAATGGGGGCAATCATTGCATCAGTCTTTCATTGAAATTGAACTTCACCTATTTTTAAAAAACTTTAAATACATGGGAGTAGTCAAAGAAGTCGAAATTACACATTTTGATTTATAATTGAAGGCCAGATCATTCTTTGTGCGATACACTTTGTAAAACTATAATGAGAATTTGATACAATATACAGAACACTCTAAAAGCATCTTACGTCAATTCCACTGTTTGACAGACTATGACAGCATTACAGCAGTTATGAAGCTAGTAAACTAGCCAAAAACTTTGTATGTTCCAACAAAAAGACTGGATATGGACTAAACCAGGGAAAACAAAACTTCCCTGAGGTGACCCCTGGTGTAAAAGCAGTCTTGTCTTTATCATTGTCAAACTTGCCTCAAACCTGTGTACATATTTGGGACTACCTAAAGGCCGGGACAAGCGCCCGGGACGACACGGGTTGCCCTACATATTTACATGATGGAACTTAAGCTGAGCACATTTACCAATGACATCCTGTATACTTTCAAAAAATTCAGAGAGGCTATAAGCTCCTTAAAATTACGTTTTCTTGAGACAAGTGAGATTGGTCACTCTAGAATCTGTAACAATAGACCCTTATTTTTTTCAGGGAAGAATAACGCTTCTTTCGCCTCTTCTGCATGCAGCCATCTTTTCCACTATACACGACTTACAATAAAGGTTGAGATAATATACAATCATACATGTACCGTGTACTGCATAGCATACTCAATACTCACCAAAACAAAGCAACAGATAAATAATATTTATATATCTTCTGAAATATTCAACCATGCTTTTTTGTGATATCTCCAAAAGAAATAACACAATTTGACTATCTTTTAAACATTTAAACATGATATATGCCCTGCGGAGCCAAAATCATGTCAATTTTGTGAAATTTTGTTGGTTGATTAAGAAGTTATGCTGTATTTTTTTCATAATCAGGGGGTGTTTCCAATTAGTATGCAATTTACAAGAATAGCACCTAAAACCGAATAAGCTAAAATATTTGGCCCATGTCTAAAGGATGTCCAAAGTGTCTCATAATAATTGGGAACACAGTGTATGACTTTTTTTCTCTTTTATTAAAACACACATACCACAATCATCATTTTCAATATTTGGCATAAGCCGTTACGGGACTCTCAGTTTGAGATATCATAAAAAAGCAAATACGTGATAGTCGGACCTCAACGCCATACATATATTTCCAGTAATATCATTGTCATTGAGTAATATTACATAATATTAATAACAATACAGCAAACACTGAAATTAGTCGATACGTAAGCACAAAATTAATTCAGGTGCTATGTCTCTTGAATGACAGTAATGGTTCCCAAAGTTCCAGGATGCTTTAGGCAGACATCATATCAATATTCAAGAGAAAATCTTAAGAAATATATTGCTGGTCATTCCGGATTTTTGAAGTATTGATAATTCGTAAAACTGGCCATTACTTTAGCCAGAATGAAAGATGAATTTCAGAAGTAACATTTGTATCTCAGGGAGACATCCAAAACGACTAAATGTTCGAAAGAGTAGAAGGTTATTTTGCTCATATTTTATGCTGCAAACAATTCAAGTAAAACCTGATGGATCAACGATACAGTGATATATTTCATATCGATTTCTTACGAAAACTAAATTCGATGTCTGCTCAACACATCCTGCCACATTGGGAACCATTACTGTCACGAAGAAATTATCCCTAGTTGACACTATAATTTAGGAAAATGTTTGATCATAATAGCATGTAAATCTCAAATAAATGATGATAGTCGTTGGTTTGTGTGTCATAACTCACATAAATCATTTGGTCTTGGTGAATACTCTTTTAATACAATGCTTCTAGTCTGTTCATCTAATAATCTCACCTTCACCCCAGTTGTGACTTCCCTCACCCCAGTTGTGACTTCCCTCACCCCAGTTGTGACTTCCCTCACCCCAGTTGTGACTTATATATTTCAATATGTTAAGTTCGTTATTTCCATATGTCAGGTTTGCATAAAACATAAAACTGCTGCAATCGAGCATGTGCATTTCATGTAAAAAAAAACGAAGTTATGTATCACTCTGTTACAATACTTAGTACAAGGAAAATGTTTTTCCAGGATACATAAGAAAATGAAACCAGAAAAACCTTCACTGAGTTAATGCATCTATCATTATTGAACTGGCTCTCCTTGACTGAGCCTCTCTACAACAATTCTGAGTGGGCACCTCATCAGCGGCAACTCTGGAAAGTAGTTGCCTTAAGGGTGTCCTCCTAGTCATGTAATGCTTTTCATTTTGTTTATGTAGTATAGCCATCAAACATCATCTTATATATATTTCACGCATTTCATGACAAAATAAAACTTTTTGAGTCTTGAGTCATGCAAAAGACAAACTTTAGCATAAAAATTAATTATATGCTTTATTCCAAGTAATTTCAGTGTTTGCCTTAGGGAAGATTTCACGAAAAGTGCTCTCAGAGGGTACCTTAAACTTTCCAACCCTTTTGTTATCTCTCTGTTGCTTCCTGAAGCAAGTAAACCTATTACTCAGTACATCTGTGAGCTAATGAATAAATATCAATAAAATAATCCTCAAAAATGTATCTTTTTGCTCTTAAAAAGATATTTTTTTATCCCTCATGAGGACAATTTGGACGACCAAACTTACTGGTGATCAGACGTACTTACTTAGGCACTCTGAGGAATCTGCTAAAAACCAATTCAAGAAAAAGTAATGATAATTGATATGTGATTGATAGAACGCATCTTGAAAATGATTTTGGAACCATTTTTAATTGTGTTGGTCATTATAAAACTTGAAAAAAAAAATGAAAAATAAAAAAAGACTGCTAATGTAACTCAATTCCGTCACAGGACACTGAGGTTACATTAGCAACTTTTACATGAGAATTTTTCTGTGTTCTTGCTACTTGTGACAATTTCAAATGTGAAATTCTAAAATTTTACTGAAAAACGTGTCTTATTTGCCTATATACATCACCAAAAACATAAACGACTGGGTGTTGTAGCTGTTTTTTTATTGCTAATTTTGCATCTGTCCATTTCATAGTGAACATTACATTAGCAAAATTTGTATATATAAATTACGTTAACAAACACATGATTAGATCTCAAATTTTTTCTGAACTGGAAGCCAGGTCTCCCAGGAACAGGCCAGGGGTGGTACCCTGCTGGTGATTTCATTTATATTGCAGTAGGATCAGCATAAAAAATTCCGTCCTCCATCATTTAACGTTGTTACATTAGCACAAGGCCATAGTTTTAGTTACTACTCTGATCTACAAATCCAAAAAAAGACAGTGTTTACCCATGATTTTATTCAATGGATTGACACAATAAAAGATTTAGATTTCAGCTTTTTTTTTGTACTGTCAGCTATCCTTAGAAAAAGCACCTTGAGAAAATCTGAGAAGCTACGAATCAATTTTGTCTGCCCTTCTCAGTATTGTGCTAATGTAACTTGTGGACAAGTTGTGGTAAGTCATTCTGCAGCTTTTCGTGTAATCTGCCTTAGGGCTTTTATGTGACATTATTCAAAGAAAATTTTTTGGGGAACAATGTTACTTTGTTCTGACTATTACACCTGAATTACAGTGAAGATTGATCAATCAAATGATCCTCAAATAGAGAGTCCAACAGTGGCGTATGGCAGATAATGAAAACTTATGATCATGGCTGTAACACCTCTCAGAATGCCATGTAGAATCTATTAAACAAAAATCTACATCTGCTTTTATGTTTAAAATGTTAAAAGATTCTACAACAAAATTAATGAAGAATTGACACCTACCTGAAGTTTTTACTCTTTGCACCTGCCAAATACTATTTTTGCCAACCATAAAAATACCTTTCTAAAGAAAACAAAAAGTTCCAATGTAGTCAAATAAACAATGTACAGGGCAAAAGTCAGAAAACAGAAAAATATGCAAATGCATGCCAATATGCCAAAACAACCCCGAACACACAGAAGATTGTAAAAAAGTGGCATTAATTGAATACAATGTATCTTTATTTACATATAAATAATTATGTTATCAACTTATCATTAAACGAAAATGATATCCATTGTCAATAATTACAAACAATGACACAATGTTACACACTTCTGTGTGTTTTGGGCTTTGATAATAATAAATAAATAATTTCATAAACAAGAATCCGAGGATTCAAACCCTGGGTTCTGTTGGGAATTAGCAAATTTTAAGCATAAGATCCATGGATACAAGATCAAAGTAGCACTGCACTGCGGAATGCAATCAGCTTTGGCACCTGTCAGATTGACTTCAAGTGCTCTTTCTCAATGGCAATTTGGTAAACAGAGGGTGAAGAAAGGCTTTAGGACTTGCAGAATTGCAATTTGAATTGTTAGACAGCTTCTGAGAATAGATGCCCTGCAAAAAGCAATTGCCAAATGCATTATTGGCCTTCCTTGAAACGCAAGGAAGATTGTCGTGTGGGTGATATTATAATGCAAGGTCAACTTGAAAACAGCCCCTCAAGACTCAAATGATCCATGACACCAACAAACTATAAAAAATATAAAAAATTAAAAAAAAATTTTTTTTTTAATAATAAAAAAAAAAAAAAAAAAATCACAACAAACTATCCCGAATTCCACAACGCATTTTAGTTCAGTTCTATTTGAACACAAAATGGCCCACTTGACCACTTCCACACCTGTATTAAGGCCGGGAAAAGTTTTTTCCAAAAATCTCTCATACTGGTTTTTTAGATAAAATTACCCTGGGGGAACCCAGGGTAATAAAAAGGACCACAGCCCAGAAGTGAAAATTCCAGGAAGAATTCAAAAGACCAGCAGAAAACAAGGTAGCCTTTGTATACCTGGTAGTAATAATTTGTAGAAATTTGGATACTCCTAATCTATCCACTTCTTCAGCACACATTGAATTACAAAAGTGACAGAAGAAAAATATATATCCCACCTGCACGAAGGTTATTCTCAAAATGGGTGCATTACCTATTCATATCACAGGTATTTTATTTAGTGAAGCAGACACAATAGAATGTATGCAGAAGGAGCAACAAAAAAGGTTACAGGACATGTTCACAGCAAAACACAGCCCAAATACTTGCAATTTGCATCTGGCACAACATGGGGCACATGGTGACCTTATGTTAAATTTCTAGTAACAGGAAATGGATGAGAATATATAAAAATGGCCCCTAACTTGGGACCAGACACACTTCTCGACACCACAGCACCCACATCACAATCATGAGGGGACTTTTGCTGTTTCTCTGCCTCATTGGCCTGGCATATGGCAGTTACTACAAGAAACCAAAGTCACAGAAATGCTACCAGTGCAGCTATACACCAGACAGGGTGGAGGTGCAGACTGTCAAAGTGCCTCGCACAGTCTACGACGTGGTCAAGGATCCTTCAGTTGTCTCAGAGACAGTCACAAGGACGGTCGTAGAGCAGGAGACAGTCCCTGTAACGAGGGTGAAGGTCATCACAGTCCCAGTCACCAGATTGGAGATTGATGTCGTCAAGGTTCCTCAGCAGGTCACACGTCTCGTCCAAACCCCTCGCATTGTCAAGAATGTCCAGCAGGTTCCTCGCCTCCACAAGTTCCCCGTACATTTCGCCCGCGAGACTGCTGTCCCCGTCACCAGGACCCGTAAGGAGAAGGTACCAGTCACTGACAAGTACGGTAAGCACTCTTACGACTACCAGGTCAAGACATTCCAAGATGTTGAGAAGAGGGTCGTTCAGGATACTGTATTCAAGGCTGCCCAGACCCATGACCCTGTTGTGTTCACTTCCCAGGTCATTGATGCCAATGTGGTCACTGACACAATTTACGTTACCAAGGAGGTCAGCAGAGTCGTCACTGACCAAGTGAATAAGGAGATTGTCGTCACAGAGGAGATCACGAAGCCTGTTGCGCGAGTCGTTTCTGATGTCGTCACTCGCCAGGTATTCAATACCAGGAAGGTTTCTCGCCAAGTTTACGACCAGAAGACCGTCCAAGAGAAGTTCCAAGGAGGGTGGGACAAATGCATGGGACCATTCGACGGACACCAAGCCAGGGAGTGGGGAATCGACGAGTGGGATTGCCATGACAACTGCTACACCAGGGTTGACGATAATGGAAATGTCAGCCGAGGCTGTTACAAGGGAGAGTTCGGTGTCAACCCAAATGCCATCGGTTGCAGCCAACAAGCCGGGGCAAGATACTGCTTCTGTGAGGGAGAACTGTGTAACAATGGCTCTATTTAAAATGGTCGTTTACAAATAGAGGCAGTGTAACAAAATAATGGTCGACTTAACAATTGACCTTTTAGCAATTCTTCAGGTTGAAAGCTTGTTTTCTGAAACCAAGGCACCATGAAATGTTCTCAAATAAATCAATGAAACATTGAATTCTTCTGTTGACATTCTCTTGCCTCAGCTGCTGTCAGTCAATGCAGGCTGCAATTTCTTTCTTCACATTGACAAGAACAAAATGGGGGAATAAAATCAATATACATTTGGACATGCTGAAAGAATATTGACAATGGAAACGATATAAATATAGCTTCCTGATTTGAAGAGCCACATAAGAAAGGAAAATATTACCAAAAAACAACAATCATAGCCAAAAAAGGAGAAATATAACAAACAAACCAACTACTTTTTGGCAACATTCACTGTGTCAACATTTCCTGCCAAATTGTATATTTCTACATTCGCCCTTTTTTTCTCAAACCACACACTATATCACAAAATAGACAAGGTCACTCTCCCTGCACCCAGACTTGTGTCTATCTCTGAATCGCTTACTGCAATGTTTTCCATTTAAAAAATAAAATAAAGTCTAGAGCCAGGATATGAAATTGTAACATGATTTTCTAATTATAAAGGATCACTAGGAATCTATACTAATCTTGTTACTAGCAGGTTTACGAAATTATATTTCAAGTAGATTTACTGTGGAAGGAACACCAGCATTATTAATTTAATGCCAGTTCTCTAGTTCTGGGAGGACATATTTCACGAAATAATTAAATCACATGTCTCAGCTTATTCTTTATCTCTTATATTAAATCTACCTCTCCATGCTTAATTGATTCGATTACTTTGGTGCATGTCAAAGCAACCATTTCCCAAATAAAAGAGAATTACATTAGGATGCAAATTTAATCAATCTGGCATAACATGAATGAATAAATCCTTATTTGGAGCAGAATATAGCAGCTTTTATGAGCAGAACAATGGAAAACAATGGCAAACAATGGGGTATAGAATATGTTAGACATCATACTTCATTGAAATACACTAGGAACATACAATGTAGATAGCTGCACAATATGTTACACACTGTGCTTCAATGCTATTCCCTTGGTGTTGCAGTGCTGGTGTAACACAATATAGCTGCAGCCAGCAACATAAAAATTGGTGCAGGCAAGCCTTCATCAGCAATATATTTAAACAAAATCGAAGCTAATGTTATTCATAATAGGGAAGGGGCGCTTGAGCAGAGTAGAGTTGAAGTACAGGAAAATCAATGAAGTCCTGATGAATATCTGGATGGACGCTGTGTTACTAGGGAAAATTAAACAAGAGAGGCCTAAAAATAGAAGTTGGATGGATGCTCTGAAGCCCACAGCATCCTGCATGAGGCCTCTCCAGTGCAGCAGGCTGAACAGAGCAGCTCCACTGGAGAGGGAAGCCATCTTTGAAGCTGGCTGAACCAGCAAGAACCAGCAAAGGCTTCAGTGCTGTTGTTCACTGGGTTCAGCAGCAATATACAGCAAAGACCTTTTATGCCACACACAACCTGGAGCTCCACCAATATTCTGAGTGCAGCTGTTGCCAGGCTGAGTATAGGTCGATGTTTGACAAGCAGAAAATATATTAGAGGCTAGTTCTGTCATCACATCTTCATCTACACCACAGACGGCCAAGAATCATGCCAATCAGACCCAACCTACACATTCGCAAGAACCATGTTGGTTTCATTTTAGTTCCCAATGATCCACAAACAAACAATACCTTGCCTGATTCGCACAAACAATCCTTGAAATTTGAAGGATTGAATTTCGTATACACGTAGGTCATTCACTCAAGGAGAGGGAATATGTGATTTATCAAGCAAGGGTTTTAGCTCGAGCTGTGATAAACACAAATTCCTGATCCCACGGTGAATAACCGGCCAATACCATTAGACAAACACTCAAAACATATAAACATAACAGAATTAGCGGATAACTAAGAATATGGGATTTATTGCATAGAAACACTGGCTTGCGATTGGGTGACAGAGGTGTCAAAGGGTAAAAAATAAAATATAATGGAACGACACGGACAGTCTGATACGACTTACTTACCATTTTGACATCTTCCATGACCACGCATGACATCAAACATTCATAATGTTCACAGAAATGTTATTGAATGAAACATTAGTCCTTTTTCCACTGGCAGTATAACTATTGGCCATCCTATTTAAGTCTTAAAACCATTATGTATTCACCTCTTTTTCTGGGCCGAAACAAAAATTGGAGCTGGGTTGAGCAACAACAAATTCTTTCAGGACATGACAATATTTTTAGAGCATATATTGATGCCCATGCTCAGAATTAAGAACCTGTCCATTACAATATTGCATCCTGTGCTACACCCCCTGCACTAGACTTGATTATATTGTGTTGTCACTCCACTATCTAAATCACGAAAATATTGTCCTGCTAAATAGGAGTCTTCACCTCATTTGTGAAAAATAGGCTATATTATCAGATGAATACAAAAATTAGAGCTTGTTGCTTGTGACAATGTCTCTACTGCCATTGTGTCTAATATCAAAAAGTGCTTTTCAAAAGACTTTGGATATTCCAAATAGCACTATGAGGATATTTGAAAAGGTCAAATATCCTCCAAGACGCTATTTGGATATTTCATCAGACCCTATTTCATCAGATGATATTCCATCTTAAGCTTTGGCTGACCGTATGGAGCTTTGGCCGACCGTATGGAGCTTTGGTAGCTGCCAATTATTCTCCGGGTCCTATTTTTGGTTCCAAAATATCCAGCAGAGTGGGCTTCAACTTCAGAGGCCCTGGATACATGCTGCACTTCATTTACATTGAAGTGCCCTCTTTTGTTGTAGAAGAGATGGCAGTGCATGACAGCCCAAAGTTCTAACAAATAGTGTCCAAATAGTTCCTAACCATGAGACACTATTTGGTCACTATTTGATGTAGAAGAGATGGCTGTCAATATACTCTGACAAAGTTTCTAACATAGCATATTAGAAAAGTTCAGTAGAAAATGAGGCTAGGTTGCACTTTTTGGATATTTCGTTAGGGATATTGGCAAAGCATGGTGAGGGGAGTAGATATTGTGACAAAGACCTATTTTAGTGTCTGGCATGCAAAAAGCAGCCCGATTTGCAAATCGGGCATGTAAATTTTTCGACTGTAACACTTGTTACACTTGCAGCTGTTTGCAGATTGGCGGTCCAAACAGTTTCAAAATTAACTTTCAACCTGGTCGTGTGATGTCATAGGCTTAAAAATGTTTTGTTTGTGTCAGTTATAGTTAATCAATTGAGTCAGTGCTTATCACATCCAGCAGCATAGGTGACAATAAACAAACCAATTAAATGACTAAAGGTACTTCATCAAATAAGAAGATTAGGAGACACAGAAAACTCAATGACGTGGCAAAGCCAGTTTGCAAATTGAAATAAGAAAAATATTAATTTTTCCAGTGGACCACCAATCTGCAAAGAGCTCTAAGTAAACACACAGCTATCTCCAGAATATTTTGCACCTATATCAAGCCTCTGAATCAACATTTTCTATCTGAAACAACCAAGCAATATCAGGTCTATTTTACAAATTCAATTTCCTCAATTAAATCCATTTGATGATATATACAATGTAAGTAAATTGTTCCATATATATTGCAGGAACTTGTTGTAACATTTGGGTCAAACTTTGAAAATAAGGGTAACAAGGGTAATGACTTCGAGTGTTATCAGAATTGTGTTTATAATCTAGAATCCTGATCGCTGAGAGCTAAACCACATACAAAGTATTACCAATGTATAGCAAAGTGGCTATTCTGCATATTTTCATTTACTTCATTTTTCAGGTGCCTGGGACTAATATTTTTCAAGATACAACATTTTCTATACAATGATATTTACAAACCAGAGTTTTAAAAAACAATTGGGCTATAACTTTTATTCCTGGCAACAAATTAAGGCAACCTCCACTTTTCCTCCCAGGACCCAATGTCTATGCTGCACCATATATTCAAATGTCAGACAATATTAATTTTTTTGTGGCAACATAGTTTTTTGTTATTTCACTGAGCATACCAGACGTACAGTAAATGCAAAAATGTTATTTAATTATTCTCCTTAGACCTTTACAGCTTAATTTAATAAATGTCAACAAAGGAATTCAGCAAGGTAAAAATAAAGGTCATTTTTCAGTTGCTTGGATTTCTGAAAATTTTAGGGCTAGACTACAAGTATTCCGAATTTTTCTTAATTTGACTTTTAGTGTTGTTATAGATAATTTGACCCAGGTCAATGCTCTGTTCATCCCTCTATTACTGGATGTATAGAACACCCAGTTGTATGGGCTTGTGCTGAGTGGATAGATGTATATATGACAAAGAAAAATCATCTTACAGATATTTCAAACCAATTTCCTCATTTTTCAGGGAGGACAGTTTATTTGATGAAAGCTGTTTTCAGTGTTTTCCGCAATGAGCATCATGCAGTTCATATAACTGAGGTGAAACACTCACCAAAACTTTGTCTAATCTATTGAAGGATTATAAATTTCTATATAATAAAAATACTCTTTATTTAATGTTATTACTGTTTTGTTGACCCAATTTCGGAGAGGACAATTTTTGACAGAATTGACCTTCATGCGTTCAATGTAGGATTCTGAAGGGACTTATCATAATTTTTGCACGATATCTGAAGTTAAAACTTCTAGGACCATGTTAAAAGTGTTTGCACTTTTGCTTAAACTTATCAGTAGGTAAGGGCTGATAAATCTGTAGAGATATTTGCCTAATTTGCAAATGAGACAATTTTGGTCAAAATCACACTATTAATTTTTTCTCAAGCAGTTATCAACAGATTTTAATAATTTTTTCACTATTGTAGGTCTGTCTCAGTATGTTTAATCATTCTGTGTAGTGATTTTTCCAAGTACTTGCATGGAATTTTTAGCATTTTAGATATTGGGTGACTTTCCAGAGCATACCCTGATTGAAAAACAACCCTTATGTAGAAACCCTAAAAACAAGTTTTTGTGTGTGTTTATAATTCTGTAATTACACCAAAAACCCCCAGCGAAATAAATATAAATGAAACACAAAAATATATCCATATATATGTGTTCTGTCATCATTTCTTTGGTCTTTGGTTTACATAGGGTAGGCCAATTCATGTCAATAATTTGCAACTCAGAATCTCATGAAACAGCCCATATAATTTGAAATTTCCAAATATTATTTGACATGTGCTATTTCTGTCTTTGACCGTTTACATTTATAATTGTTGGTCAATATTTTCCATTAAAAAAAACAATATATAAAAAATAGTTGCTATTCTACACAATCATAAAAGCCAAAATAACACAGCATCCTAATGCAAGAATTATCTCTCCACAACAGCATGCAGGTCACTGTTTGACTTGCATACTTATCTGATTGATGAGAATCTCAGGTCTCCTGCTTGTGTCTCTACATAAATCAACAACAAAGCAGGTGTTCCTGTTTAATATAGAGCACTTACTACTTTACTACCATCAAAAGGATGTTCATCAAGTTTGCACTCTAGTAAAAATTTGCTGCAGGGAGTAATATGGTTGTCCTTGTTCAGTTGTTACTGAATGTGTGTCCCTTGGATTTTTATAGAAAAACTAATCAGGCAGAGACACATAATAGGAGATGTTGACAATGCAACCAGCCACACACACAGACTAGTGGTTTAGTCATTGGTTACTAGACTGTAAAAGTAACGTCCAAGTCTCCATGTCATGAGAAGCTGAACTGTAGTAGAATCCAATTTCATTATTTTTTAGGATTTCTCAAGCAAAAAGTTGAAGGACACCATGTCACCAACCAACTTCAGTCACTATCTTTAAATCGGCTAATAGCTATCTGCCATAAATTTTGCGCACTACCAATAATTACATTGGTCAACCGAAAATCCAGCATGTACCTTCAAACTTCATTGTTACACCCTAGGCAGTAGACATACAAAATATGTTACTGGATCATACTATTTCAGCCTGGGCAAGGAGCGCAATGTCTAAATTTGTGAAAACCTGATTTTTGTAAAAAAAATTTTAATACTCAATCAGAAAAAAAAACAGGTTACACAAACAAACATCCATGTCGTAATAGAATTCATTTTTATGGCAGATTATATGGTAATTGATCCATTGGTTTTATCTCTAAATAAGCTTGGAAAGAGACCTCAAAAATGCTAATTCATTCAAAACAGCTCTGTTGTGCTCATGATGAGACTGCAATATGACATTGTTCATCTTTGCCAGCTGCATAAAAAGCAAAACTAGGAATAAGTGACCTGCCATACCCTTCATTTCTGAAAGGATTAACAGGACAACAGATGAAAACATGACAAAGAAACAGTATGTCAATATATTCGGTGGTAATCGTAGTGACATACAAATGCATACACCTAAATAATAAAATAAAGACAAGAAAAATAAGAGACCCATCTTTTCACTCGTCTGCCTCATGAATGGGCATCACCAACCTGGGTCGGAGCAAATTTTTTGAAGGATGATACCTGAGACCTATCCAAAACCTCATTAGAAGGTAAGTTGGTCCACTTCCACTTACTGCATGAGCCTCATTTCAGTTAGAAGCTGACACAGAAGTAGTTCAATAGTTAGGCAGCCTGTAACAAAAACGGTAAATGCAATTCTTACTATGTGTCATAATTAACTTCGGAAAATAACTTATTTACCTATTAATAATATTTACACTGTTGAAGGTTTGCTGTCACATCCGCCTACCCTATTATTTATTTACTATGTTTTTGAGGTAATGAGATAGAATATGTATCAAATTACATGAAATGTCCCATCTGAGTTTAGTATAGTCAAGCTCACAAAAGTGGACACAAAAGGTGAACACCTTTTGGGTACAAATCTTGAGTATTGTGCGATGAATTAATAATAATTATATATACAAAGTATTGGCTAATAGTAATAAAATATATGATGTAAATTATGCAATAGGCCTATTCAGTACCTGTATGTCATAAACAATAACCTTAGACATTTACTGGTAAATTGAAATGTCAAATACAAAAAATGGTTTCCAATGTGATATCTCTGGAAAATCATCAATGATCATGTAATCCTTACTCCCTTAAAAAATATCGGCCATTAGTAACTAATTTTCTTTAACAGTGAAACACTTTGATATATAATTAGAGTGGACTGTTGCACTGTGAAAATGGCACTTCACGTGTCATCATGCTGATGTTTTGTCATGATCAAACCCAATACTTTCAATGTTAATTTGATTGAAGGAGACTTATCCCACTTGTTGGTGACAGCCAAACGAAAGGATTATGCATCTGATTTTCACTCTAAAATTTGTTATTAGAAGTCAAATGGCTTACTCTTGATCATGACTAATCAAACAGCCTCTATGTTTCCCATGTTGAAAGTACACTGTGCACTAACGAGGGAGGTACCCTCACCATCTGGGTGGCCATTACATCTCTCACTTCGTGATTTCAAAGTGAAATTACAAAAAATGTAAGGGGTGTGAGGTCTTCAAATTGTTAAGACAGGTTAAATGGCTTGTGGAATGAATCAGTGCCAAGTGCCATAGTCAGACATGCAAGGTGAAGAAAGATATTAATGAAATTCAAATTCACTCGAGGTGAGGGTACCACAAAAAACGGAAAATGGCAGGGCGAGGGGTACCTGCATTTTGGCGAGGGTACCAACATAAAATGGCGAGGGTACCAACCTAAATGGCGAGGGTACCAGCGCCGGAAGTGGCGAGGGTACTGTAAGATTTGGGCGAGGGTAACTTCCGGTTGGCGAGGGTAACCACCAAAGTAAAAGGCGAGGGTAAAGTAAGATGTGTTGCCTTTGCAATCCCAGTAGATAGTCTAGTAGAAACGACAATGAATCAGCTTAATTGATAACAAAATGTGCAGACACATGATGACACCTCTGAAGTCAAGAATTGGAATTCCCAACAAGAACATAATTTAATTGCAATACCTTATCAATAGAGGAAAATCTACAAATTAATTGACTACCATTGACGTAACAACTGCCAAATAATGGTCATACTCTGTACTGTCCCACAGTGGAAATCTGCTAATTCTAGGTTTTACTAAATACACTTGTCTATAAAAACATGTTAGTGAAATAAATTTAAATACACTGTTATATAGGCCTTCATAAAAAGTTTGGAAGTAAGATATTTATCTTTGCAATTCTGTGTTAGATCATTAATGAAGACTGCCAGCAGCAGGCCTTCTGTGACGAGCCAGATCCTGTTGTTGTGACTCTGTGCATGAGATCCTGAATCTGTCTCTTTGCAGTATACTTACTGTGGGTCATTGAGGCCCTTTTCGATTTTGGCTGGTCTCCGTGACTTATTTGGTGATTTAATTGAAAATATACCTCTACCATGCTGCATAGTGACCATTTTTGCGCCAATATCCTGCTGCTCTCATAGCAGTACTAGCAATATGTGGTGAGTGTTTACAGATTTATTAAAGAAAGGAAAGAAAGATGGAAGGAGAAGATATGAAAGAGAAGAAAGGAAGGAGAAGCAAGGAAGGAAAAGAAAGGAAGGAAGGAAGGAAAAGAAAGGAAGGAAGGAAGGAAGAGCAGAAGATACAAAGATATAGGACAGAAGATACAGCAAAAGATAGATGGATATATTCTGACTCAATAAATAGATAAATATAGAAAGATAGATAGATAGATAGATAGATAGATAGATAGATAGATAGATAGATAGATAGATAGATAGATCTATGGACAGGTGTAAACAGAAACGAACATAGGTAGGTGATTAAATATAGGCTTAGGGCATAGGCCTATATATTATGGCAGGCTGGCAGCCCTATGTACATGCACTCTGAGTGGTCGTTCTTGTTATTTATATATTGTAGGGTTGAAGGCAGAGCTGAATCTATATTTATATCTATCTGCCTACCTTACCAAGAATACACTATTGTACACAATATGGACTTTTTTTCCTGTTCATATGAAAGATTCTGAGGACGGAAACGAATTTAAAAAGAAGCTGAACTTAATTGGGAAATGTTTACAGGAAAGTTGTAAATAAATACAATTCTTATCACACGTGGGTGTTCTTGCTAGTCCATCATGCTTTTATCATGTTTTTAGTATGCCAATCTCAGGTTTCTGGGCATGCTGTCTCGAAGATGCATCGTTTGATGTAATCAATTAGTTATTGTCTTATTGATATCTAGTACTATAGCTCAAACTTGACCACCAATAAGAAAAGGTTTGTCCGAACCATAAATTGAAGTACCATCCACAGTGAAACTTTCTTTAATTCTGGTTGTTTCCTTGTGCTAGCATGTATTTTCCAATTTTTTTTTTCTGTGACAATAACACGTTTGTTATGAAATAAATACCATCCCCAGATATCACAAACTACAGACTTTTTCAAAGTCATGTACATGTAATCATTAGGAAGACATGTACACTGTCATAAATATGGCGTGGTAATGATATATTCAACCACTTCTGATTCTGCATGTGCTTATGGCTTCTGCAGTAACTAATCAATGAAAGAATTTGATGACAACTTAATTTGACTTTTTTTTTATTGATACTAATTATTGACGCATATATGGACAGCTTGTACTGTCTGTACATAAAACTATTTCTGTCTCTCTATTATCTTTCTTAGATAGATGATGTATTGACTAAGTAGATAAATTGCTAGATAGATATATACAGACATATTCCTACAGACATATGGACATTGGACAGGTAGAGAAACAGGCAGATAGACAGTTAGATAGGCAGGTAAATAAACTGGTAGACAAACAGGGTAGAAAGGCTAAGCTTTTGTCTATCTGTCTATCTATTTTATGTAATCTATCTGGTAAATCTAATAACTTCACCCTTGCTGTTTTTATCACACCGTAACAACTGCTGAGCTGCAAAAAAAGAAACATCCCATAACAGTCATTATAGGTGGTACCCTCACCATGACAATATTTGAAAATGGTGTTACCCTCGAGAAGCTTTTGTGGTTACCCTCGCCCCTACCCTATATTTCAAATGCAAAAGCTGGTAATTTTGTGAATAATCGCATGTAGAAGGGGTGTCCTGGGGTTAGTTTAACATCTGAACTACATGCTTGACTATGTTTCAGTGAAGCATTCATTAAAAGATTAACAAGTCTCCGGTGTGAGCAATATAATTCACAGCTTGACATTGTTAAAAGCAACTGATTGAATGTTTGAATGTTGTCACTGTTGTCTTGTTTTTTGTTTTAAGAATTTTCTTTGTAGAAAACCACTAACAATTATTTAAAGCACGGATTTTAAACGCCGGAAAAAAGCTGTAAAAAGATTAGCATATTCATAAAACTCCGTCATTTTATAGTGCTTATTGGCAGGGTAAGTGTTAACGAACCCTGCAATGGGAGGATGCTTTGAATCGAGATTTGTAATGGCTGCTCTGATGGCGAGGGTACCCCCTTCGTTAGTGCACAGTGAAGTAGAGAAGATGACACTTCATCGGCTATCATGAGTCACGAAGTGCCATTTTCACAGTGCCACAGTCCACTTTAATTCTATACCAAAGTGTTTCGCTGTAATGCACTATCTGAACAAAACCCTTTTACATAAAATATTGACTTTTCTTGTCCAAATAAATGCTACCATATATTGCAAAGCAGCTCATAAACAAAAGAAAATGAATCATAACATTTTTACCAATGATCAGAGGGTGAACCAGGATGAGCTTGCCTCTTCATTCAATGATCAAACCAGTTCTGAGTTGGTTGATGGGCTGTCAAACGGACTTCACAAAAGTGTTGGAACTGTGTCTAAAGTCTACAAAAAATCACCTTGTGGTTAGCCGTAAATAGCTGTGATAATGTCAAACAAATAAACTTGCCAGATTAAGTGTTGTATTTCCTTAAATGCACAGCTGTTAACGAAGCTTTAACAGAGCAATGAACTTGGACGCATGGTATTTAAAATATTCATTTGGCTTGCAAGAAAACCTATATAAAATGAACCATTCAATCACAACTGGTAATTTTTTGACTGGTCATCAACCTTTGGTTTCACATGAACCCTGCAGATTGAAAATTGGTTAATGACAGATCCATGAAGTTTTGTGTATAACCGAGTTAAACCATTTAAATCTTGGCAGATTTTGTAAATATCCAAGTGATTTATTATAAAACCCTAATATACCCTTACTAACCAGACCGATATTTCAATGATTAATTTGATTTTTTTACCAAACATAATAAACCATTTATATCCTTTTGGTCTTTCATACATTCAACTTATTATGTAGAAATCCCCAAAAAACTATGTTTTTTCTGAAAGTACGCCAAAAAAGTATATATATCCATGTGCCAAATATGTTCTGACGTTGTTTATTTTGATTTATGTAGGCATATTCATCAGAAGCCTTGGAAAACGGGCTATATAATTTTCAAATTTCAACATATCATTTGATAGGTGCTGTTTCTGACATTTCTGTTTACAGCCATTTACATAATTACATAATTGTAGGCCTATTGTTTTTCATTTTAAAAAACCAAACAAAAATGTTTCCATTTTACACAATCATAAAAGCCAGAATAACAAGCATCCCTGAGCAAGAATTATCTCTCCACAACAGCATGCAGGTCACTGTTTGACTTGCATACTTATCTGATTGATGAGAATCTCAGGTCTCCTGCTCGTGTCTCTACATAAATCAACAACAAAGCAGGTGTTCCTGTTTAATATAGAGCACTTACAATTTTACTTCCATCAAAAGGATGTTCATCAAGTTTGCACTCTAACAAAAATTTGCTGCAGGGAGTAATAATATGTGGATGGATGTCCTTGTTCAGCAGTTATTGGTTTATTTTTTGGTTTAAACATATTCATTTACTTCGCTTAAGAGCCATGGGCTCAATTACAAGCTCAGGTGTTAATAATACATTATAAAAATACACTATAAAACACGCAGCTACCGGCTTAGGCCATCAACCACACTAATAGTGCTTTACTAAAATTGTAATTCTAATCATGCAATGGTGTGGCCATACTACAGCACCGTTAGCCGCTCCTGCTGCCTACAGTGGGCAGCCACACCATGCAATGGATAGTTCGAGATCACAATAATTAGAATCTAATAATTAGAAAATCAATAAAGTCCTGATGAATATCTGGATGGACGCTGTGTTACTAGGGAAAATTAAACAAGAGAGGCCTAAAAATAGAAGTTGGATGGATGCTCTGAAGCCCACAGCATCCTGCATGAGGCCTCTCCAGTGCAGCAGGCTGAACAGAGCAGCTCCACTGGAGAGGGAAGCCATCTTTGAAGCTGGCTGAACCAGCAAGAACCAGCAAAGGCTTCAGTGCTGTTGTTCACTGGGTTCAGCAGCAATATACAGCAAAGACCTTTTATGCCACACACAACCTGGAGCTCCACCAATATTCTGAGTGCAGCTGTTGCCAGGCTGAGTATAGGTCGATGTTTGACAAGCAGAAAATATATTAGAGGCTAGTTCTGTCATCACATCTTCATCTACACCACAGACGGCCAAGAATCATGCCAATCAGACCCAACCTACACATTCGCAAGAACCATGTTGGTTTCATTTTAGTTCCCAATGATCCACAAACAAACAATACCTTGCCTGATTCGCACAAACAATCCTTGAAATTTGAAGGATTGAATTTCGTATACACGTAGGTCATTCACTCAAGGAGAGGGAATATGTGATTTATCAAGCAAGGGTTTTAGCTCGAGCTGTGATAAACACAAATTCCTGATCCCACGGTGAATAACCGGCCAATACCATTAGACAAACACTCAAAACATATAAACATAACAGAATTAGCGGATAACTAAGAATATGGGATTTATTGCATAGAAACACTGGCTTGCGATTGGGTGACAGAGGTGTCAAAGGGTAAAAAATAAAATATAATGGAACGACACGGACAGTCTGATACGACTTACTTACCATTTTGACATCTTCCATGACCACGCATGACATCAAACATTCATAATGTTCACAGAAATGTTATTGAATGAAACATTAGTCCTTTTTCCACTGGCAGTATAACTATTGGCCATCCTATTTAAGTCTTAAAACCATTATGTATTCACCTCTTTTTCTGGGCCGAAACAAAAATTGGAGCTGGGTTGAGCAACAACAAATTCTTTCAGGACATGACAATATTTTTAGAGCATATATTGATGCCCATGCTCAGAATTAAGAACCTGTCCATTACAATATTGCATCCTGTGCTACACCCCCTGCACTAGACTTGATTATATTGTGTTGTCACTCCACTATCTAAATCACGAAAATATTGTCCTGCTAAATAGGAGTCTTCACCTCATTTGTGAAAAATAGTCTATATTATCAGATGAATACAAAAATTAGAGCTTGTTGCTTGTGACAATGTCTCTACTGCCATTGTGTCTAATATCAAAAAGTGCTTTTCAAAAGACTTTGGATATTCCAAATAGCACTATGAGGATATTTGAAAAGGTCAAATATCCTCCAAGACGCTATTTGGATATTTCATCAGACCCTATTTCATCAGATGATATTCCATCTTAAGCTTTGGCTGACCGTATGGAGCTTTGGCCGACCGTATGGAGCTTTGGTAGCTGCCAATTATTCTCCGGGTCCTATTTTTGGTTCCAAAATATCCAGCAGAGTGGGCTTCAACTTCAGAGGCCCTGGATACATGCTGCACTTCATTTACATTGAAGTGCCCTCTTTTGTTGTAGAAGAGATGGCAGTGCATGACAGCCCAAAGTTCTAACAAATAGTGTCCAAATAGTTCCTAACCATGAGACACTATTTGGTCACTATTTGATGTAGAAGAGATGGCTGTCAATATACTCTGACAAAGTTTCTAACATAGCATATTAGAAAAGTTCAGTAGAAAATGAGGCTAGGTTGCACTTTTTGGATATTTCGTTAGGGATATTGGCAAAGCATGGTGAGGGGAGTAGATATTGTGACAAAGACCTATTTTAGTGTCTGGCATGCAAAAAGCAGCCCGATTTGCAAATCGGGCATGTAAATTTTTCGACTGTAACACTTGTTACACTTGCAGCTGTTTGCAGATTGGCGGTCCAAACAGTTTCAAAATTAACTTTCAACCTGGTCGTGTGATGTCATAGGCTTAAAAATGTTTTGTTTGTGTCAGTTATAGTTAATCAATTGAGTCAGTGCTTATCACATCCAGCAGCATAGGTGACAATAAACAAACCAATTAAATGACTAAAGGTACTTCATCAAATAAGAAGATTAGGAGACACAGAAAACTCAATGACGTGGCAAAGCCAGTTTGCAAATTGAAATAAGAAAAATATTAATTTTTCCAGTGGACCACCAATCTGCAAAGAGCTCTAAGTAAACACACAGCTATCTCCAGAATATTTTGCACCTATATCAAGCCTCTGAATCAACATTTTCTATCTGAAACAACCAAGCAATATCAGGTCTATTTTACAAATTCAATTTCCTCAATTAAATCCATTTGATGATATATACAATGTAAGTAAATTGTTCCATATATATTGCAGGAACTTGTTGTAACATTTGGGTCAAACTTTGAAAATAAGGGTAACAAGGGTAATGACTTCGAGTGTTATCAGAATTGTGTTTATAATCTAGAATCCTGATCGCTGAGAGCTAAACCACATACAAAGTATTACCAATGTATAGCAAAGTGGCTATTCTGCATATTTTCATTTACTTCATTTTTCAGGTGCCTGGGACTAATATTTTTCAAGATACAACATTTTCTATACAATGATATTTACAAACCAGAGTTTTAAAAAACAATTGGGCTATAACTTTTATTCCTGGCAACAAATTAAGGCAACCTCCACTTTTCCTCCCAGGACCCAATGTCTATGCTGCACCATATATTCAAATGTCAGACAATATTAATTTTTTTGTGGCAACATAGTTTTTTGTTATTTCACTGAGCATACCAGACGTACAGTAAATGCAAAAATGTTATTTAATTATTCTCCTTAGACATTTACAGCTTAATTTAATAAATGTCAACAAAGGAATTCAGCAAGGTAAAAATAAAGGTCATTTTTCCGTTGCTTGGATTTCTGAAAATTTTAGGGCTAGACTACAAGTATTCTGAATTTTTCTTAATTTGACTTTTAGTGTTGTTATAGATAATTTGACCAAGGTCAATGCTCTGTTCATCCCTCTATTACTGGATGTATAGAACACCCAGTTGTATGGGCTTGTGCTGAGTGGATAGATGTATATATGACAAAGAAAAATCATCTTACAGATATTTCAAACCAATTTCCTCATTTTTCGGGGAGGACAGGTTTTTTGATGAAAGCTGTTTTCAGTGTTTTCCGCAATGAGCATCATGCAGTTCATATAACTGAGGTGAAACACTCACCAAAACTTTGTCTAATCTATTGAAGGATTATAAATTTCTATATAATAAAAATACTCTTTATTTAATGTTATTACTGTTTTGTTGACCCAATTTCGGAGAGGACAATTTTTGACAGAATTGACCTTCATGCGTTCAATGTAGGATTCTGAAGGGACTTATCATAATTTTTGCACGATATCTGAAGTTAAAACTTCTAGGACCATGTTAAAAGCGTTTGCACTTTTGCTTAAACTTATCAGTAGGTAAGGGCTGATAAATCTGTAGAGATATTTGCCTAATTTGCAAATGAGACAGTCAATTTTGGTCAAAATCACACTATTAATTTTTTCTCAAGCAGTTATCAACAGATTTTAATAATTTTTTCACTATTGTAGGTCTGTCTCAGTATGTTTAATCATTCTGTGTAGTGATTTTTCCAAGTACTTGCATGGAATTTTTAGCATTTTAGATATTGGGTGACTTTCCAGAGCATACCCTGATTGAAAAACAACCCTTATGTAGAAACCCTAAAAACAAGTTTTTGTGTGTGTTTATAATTCTGTAATTACACCAAAAACCCCCAGCGAAATAAATATAAATGAAACACAAAAATATATCCATATATATGTGTTCTGTCATCATTTCTTTGGTCTTTGGTTTACATAGGGTAGGCCAATTCATGTCAATAATTTGCAACTCAGAATCTCATGAAACAGCCCATATAATTTGAAATTTCCAAATATTATTTGACATGTGCTATTTCTGTCTTTGACCGTTTACATTTATAATTGTTGGTCAATATTTTCCATTAAAAAAAACAATATATAAAAAATAGTTGCTATTCTACACAATCATAAAAGCCAAAATAACACAGCATCCTTATGCAAGAATTATCTCTCCACAACAGCATGCAGGTCACTGTTTGACTTGCATACTTATCTGATTGATGAGAATCTCAGGTCTCCTGCTCGTGTCTCTACATAAATCAACAACAAAGCAGGTGTTCCTGTTTAATATAGAGCACTTACTACTTTACTACCATCAAAAGGATGTTCATCAAGTTTGCACTCTAGTAAAAATTTGCTGCAGGGAGTAATATGGTTGTCCTTGTTCAGTTGTTACTGAATGTGTGTCCCTTGGATTTTTATAGAAAAACTAATCAGGCAGAGACACATAATAGGAGATGTTGACAATGCAACCAGCCACACACACAGACTAGTGGTTTAGTCATTGGTTACTAGACTGTAAAAGTAACGTCCAAGTCTCCATGTCATGAGAAGCTGAACTGTAGTAGAATCCAATTTCATTATTTTTTAGGATTTCTCAAGCAAAAAGTTGAAGGACACCATGTCACCAACCAACTTCAGTCACTATCTTTAAATCGGCTAATAGCTATCTGCCATAAATTTTGCGCACTACCAATAATTACATTGGTCAACCGAAAATCCAGCATGTACCTTCAAACTTCATTGTTACACCCTAGGCAGTAGACATACAAAATATGTTACTGGATCATACTATTTCAGCCTGGGCAAGGAGCGCAATGTCTAAATTTGTGAAAACCTGATTTTTGTAAAAAAAATTTTAATACTCAATCAGAAAAAAAAACAGGTTACACAAACAAACATCCATGTCGTAATAGAATTCATTTTTATGGCAGATTATATGGTAATTGATCCATTGGTTTTATCTCTAAATAAGCTTGGAAAGAGACCTCAAAAATGCTAATTCATTCAAAACAGCTCTGTTGTGCTCATGATGAGACTGCAATATGACATTGTTCATCTTTGCCAGCTGCATAAAAAGCAAAACTAGGAATAAGTGACCTGCCATACCCTTCATTTCTGAAAGGATTAACAGGACAACAGATGAAAACATGACAAAGAAACAGTATGTCAATATATTCGGTGGTAATCGTAGTGACATACAAATGCATACACCTAAATAATAAAATAAAGACAAGAAAAATAAGAGACCCATCTTTTCACTCGTCTGCCTCATGAATGGGCATCACCAACCTGGGTCGGAGCAAATTTTTTGAAGGATGATACCTGAGACCTATCCAAAACCTCATTAGAAGGTAAGTTGGTCCACTTCCACTTACTGCATGAGCCTCATTTCAGTTAGAAGCTGACACAGAAGTAGTTCAATAGTTAGGCAGCCTGTAACAAAAACGGTAAATGCAATTCTTACTATGTGTCATAATTAACTTCGGAAAATAACTTATTTACCTATTAATAATATTTACACTGTTGAAGGTTTGCTGTCACATCCGCCTACCCTATTATTTATTTACTATGTTTTTGAGGTAATGAGATAGAATATGTATCAAATTACATGAAATGTCCCATCTGAGTTTAGTATAGTCAAGCTCACAAAAGTGGACACAAAAGGTGAACACCTTTTGGGTACAAATCTTGAGTATTGTGCGATGAATTAATAATAATTATATATACAAAGTATTGGCTAATAAAATACATGATGTAAATTATACAATAGGCCTATTCAGTACCTGTATGTCATAAACAATAACCTTAGACATTTACTGGTAAATTGAAATGTCAAATACAAAAAATGGTTTCCAATGTGATATCTCTGGAAAATCATCAATGATCATGTAATCCTTACTCCCTTAAAAAATATCGGCCATTAGTAACTAATTTTCTTTAACAGTGAAACACTTTGATATATAATTAGAGTGGACTGTTGCACTGTGAAAATGGCACTTCATGTGTCATCATGCTGATGTTTTGTCATGATCAAACCCAATACTTTCAATGTTAATTTGATTGAAGGAGACTTATCCCACTTGTTGGTGACAGCCAAACGAAAGGATTATGCATCTGATTTTCACTCTAAAATTTGTTATTAGAAGTCAAATGGCTTACTCTTGATCATGACTAATCAAACAGCCTCTATGTTTCCCATGTTGAAAGTACACTGTGCACTAACGAGGGAGGTACCCTCACCATCTGGGTGGCCATTACATCTCTCACTTCGTGATTTCAAAGTGAAATTACAAAAAATGTAAGGGGTGTGAGGTCTTCAAATTGTTAAGACAGGTTAAATGGCTTGTGGAATGAATCAGTGCCAAGTGCCATAGTCAGACATGCAAGGTGAAGAAAGATATTAATGAAATTCAAATTCACTCGAGGTGAGGGTACCACAAAAAACGGAAAATGGCAGGGCGAGGGGTACCTGCATTTTGGCGAGGGTACCAACATAAAATGGCGAGGGTACCAACCTAAATGGCGAGGGTACCAGCGCCGGAAGTGGCGAGGGTACTGTAAGATTTGGTCGAGGGTAACTTCCGGTTGGCGAGGGTAACCACCAAAGTAAAAGGCGAGGGTAAAGTAAGATGTGTTGCCTTTGCAATCCCAGTAGATAGTCTAGTAGAAACGACAATGAATCAGCTTAATTGATAACAAAATGTGCAGACACATGATGACACCTCTGAAGTCAAGAATTGGAATTCCCAACAAGAACATAATTTAATTGCAATACCTTATCAATAGAGGAAAATCTACAAATTAATTGACTACCATTGACGTAACAACTGCCAAATAATGGTCATACTCTGTACTGTCCCACAGTGGAAATCTGCTAATTCTAGGTTTTACTAAATACACTTGTCTATAAAAACATGTTAGTGAAATAAATTTAAATACACTGTTATATAGGCCTTCATAAAAAGTTTGGAAGTAAGATATTTATCTTTGCAATTCTGTGTTAGATCATTAATGAAGACTGCCAGCAGCAGGCCTTCTGTGACGAGCCAGATCCTGTTGTTGTGACTCTGTGCATGAGATCCTGAATCTGTCTCTTTGCAGTATACTTACTGTGGGTCATTGAGGCCCTTTTCGATTTTGGCTGGTCTCCGTGACTTATTTGGTGATTTAATTGAAAATATACCTCTACCATGCTGCATAGTGACCATTTTTGCGCCAATATCCTGCTGCTCTCATAGCAGTACTAGCAATATGTGGTGAGTGTTTACAGATTTATTAAAGAAAGGAAAGAAAGATGGAAGGAGAAGATATGAAAGAGAAGAAAGGAAGGAGAAGCAAGGAAGGAAAAGAAAGGAAGGAAGGAAGGAAAAGAAAGGAAGGAAGGAAGGAAGAGCAGAAGATACAAAGATATAGGACAGAAGATACAGCAAAAGATAGATGGATATATTCTAACTCAATAAATAGATAAATATAGAAAGATAGATAGATAGATAGATAGATAGATAGATAGATAGATAGATAGATAGATAGATCTATGGACAGGTGTAAACAGAAACGAACATAGGTAGGTGATTAAATATAGGCTTAGGGCATAGGCCTATATATTATGGCAGGCTGGCAGCCCTATGTACATGCACTCTGAGTGGTCGTTCTTGTTATTTATATATTGTAGGGTTGAAGGCAGAGCTGAATCTATATTTATATCTATCTGCCTACCTTACCAAGAATACACTATTGTACACAATATGGACTTTTTTTCCTGTTCATATGAAAGATTCTGAGGACGGAAACGAATTTAAAAAGAAGCTGAACTTAATTGGGAAATGTTTACAGGAAAGTTGTAAATAAATACAATTCTTATCACACGTGGGTGTTCTTGCTAGTCCATCATGCTTTTATCATGTTTTTAGTATGCCAATCTCAGGTTTCTGGGCATGCTGTCTCGAAGATGCATCGTTTGATGCAATCAAATAGTTATTGTCTTATTGATATCTAGTACTATAGCTCAAACTTGACCACCAATAAGAAAAGGTTTGTCCGAACCATAAATTGAAGTACCATCCACAGTGAAACTTTCTTTAATTCTGGTTGTTTCCTTGTGCTAGCATGTATTTTCCAATTTTTTTTTTCTGTGACAATAACACGTTTGTTATGAAATAAATACCATCCCCAGATATCACAAACTACAGACTTTTTCAAAGTCATGTACATGTAATCATTAGGAAGACATGTACACTGTCATAAATATGGCGTGGTAATGATATATTCAACCACTTCTGATTCTGCATGTGCTTATGGCTTCTGCAGTAACTAATCAATGAAAGAATTTGATGACAACTTAATTTGACTTTTTTTTTATTGATACTAATTATTGACGCATATATGGACAGCTTGTACTGTCTGTACATAAAACTATTTCTGTCTCTCTATTATCTTTCTTAGATAGATGATGTATTGACTAAGTAGATAAATTGCTAGATAGATATATACAGACATATTCCTACAGACATATGGACATTGGACAGGTAGAGAAACAGGCAGATAGACAGTTAGATAGGCAGGTAAATAAACTGGTAGACAAACAGGGTAGAAAGGCTAAGCTTTTGTCTATCTGTCTATCTATTTTATGTAATCTATCTGGTAAATCTAATAACTTCACCCTTGCTGTTTTTATCACACCGTAACAACTGCTGAGCTGCAAAAAAAGAAACATCCCATAACAGTCATTATAGGTGGTACCCTCACCATGACAATATTTGAAAATGGTGTTACCCTCGAGAAGCTTTTGTGGTTACCCTCGCCCCTACCCTATATTTCAAATGCAAAAGCTGGTAATTTTGTGAATAATCGCATGTAGAAGGGGTGTCCTGGGGTTAGTTTAACATCTGAACTACATGCTTGACTATGTTTCAGTGAAGCATTCATTAAAAGATTAACAAGTCTCCGGTGTGAGCAATATAATTCACAGCTTGACATTGTTAAAAGCAACTGATTGAATGTTTGAATGTTGTCACTGTTGTCTTGTTTTTTGTTTTAAGAATTTTCTTTGTAGAAAACCACTAACAATTATTTAAAGCACGGATTTTAAACGCCGGAAAAAAGCTGTAAAAAGATTAGCATATTCATAAAACTCCGTCATTTTATAGTGCTTATTGGCAGGGTAAGTGTTAACGAACCCTGCAATGGGAGGATGCTTTGAATCGAGATTTGTAATGGCTGCTCTGATGGCGAGGGTACCCCCTTCGTTAGTGCACAGTGAAGTAGAGAAGATGACACTTCATCGGCTATCATGAGTCACGAAGTGCCATTTTCACAGTGCCACAGTCCACTTTAATTCTATACCAAAGTGTTTCGCTGTAATGCACTATCTGAACAAAACCCTTTTACATAAAATATTGACTTTTCTTGTCCAAATAAATGCTACCATATATTGCAAAGCAGCTCATAAACAAAAGAAAATGAATCATAACATTTTTACCAATGATCAGAGGGTGAACCAGGATGAGCTTGCCTCTTCATTCAATGATCAAACCAGTTCTGAGTTGGTTGATGGGCTGTCAAACGGACTTCACAAAAGTGTTGGAACTGTGTCTAAAGTCTACAAAAAATCACCTTGTGGTTAGCCGTAAATAGCTGTGATAATGTCAAACAAATAAACTTGCCAGATTAAGTGTTGTATTTCCTTAAATGCACAGCTGTTAACGAAGCTTTAACAGAGCAATGAACTTGGACGCATGGTATTTAAAATATTCATTTGGCTTGCAAGAAAACCTATATAAAATGAACCATTCAATCACAACTGGTAATTTTTTGACTGGTCATCAACCTTTGGTTTCACATGAACCCTGCAGATTGAAAATTGGTTAATGACAGATCCATGAAGTTTTGTGTATAACCGAGTTAAACCATTTAAATCTTGGCAGATTTTGTAAATATCCAAGTGATTTATTATAAAACCCTAATATACCCTTACTAACCAGACCGATATTTCAATGATTAATTTGATTTTTTTACCAAACATAATAAACCATTTATATCCTTTTGGTCTTTCATACATTCAACTTATTATGTAGAAATCCCCAAAAAACTATGTTTTTTCTGAAAGTACGCCAAAAAAGTATATATATCCATGTGCCAAATATGTTCTGACGTTGTTTATTTTGATTTATGTAGGCATATTCATCAGAAGCCTTGGAAAACGGGCTATATAATTTTCAAATTTCAACATATCATTTGATAGGTGCTGTTTCTGACATTTCTGTTTACAGCCATTTACATAATTACATAATTGTAGGCCTATTGTTTTTCATTTTAAAAAACCAAACAAAAATGTTTCCATTTTACACAATCATAAAAGCCAGAATAACAAGCATCCCTGAGCAAGAATTATCTCTCCACAACAGCATGCAGGTCACTGTTTGACTTGCATACTTATCTGATTGATGAGAATCTCAGGTCTCCTGCTCGTGTCTCTACATAAATCAACAACAAAGCAGGTGTTCCTGTTTAATATAGAGCACTTACAATTTTACTTCCATCAAAAGGATGTTCATCAAGTTTGCACTCTAACAAAAATTTGCTGCAGGGAGTAATAATATGTGGATGGATGTCCTTGTTCAGCAGTTATTGGTTTATTTTTTGGTTTAAACATATTCATTTACTTCGCTTAAGAGCCATGGGCTCAATTACAAGCTCAGGTGTTAATAATACATTATAAAAATACACTATAAAACACGCAGCTACCGGCTTAGGCCATCAACCACACTAATAGTGCTTTACTAAAATTGTAATTCTAATCATGCAATGGTGTGGCCATACTACAGCACCGTTAGCCGCTCCTGCTGCCTACAGTGGGCAGCCACACCATGCAATGGATAGTTCGAGATCACAATAATTAGAATCTAATAATTAGAATCTACTTGAAGTAGCAATAAAATTAACAGTGCATCTGATAATGCTAAGGGAGACATCCAGTTGCAGAGACTTGTCTCCAAATTAAATTATATTCAAAGTTGGTTCCAGAGAAGTTGAACCGTTAATATCACTTATTAATTTTTGCCTTATTATTTCCGATATTTAGCTTTATGTCCAAGAGTATCCTTGTGGAAAAATCACATTAAAAATATACTACATGTACAATGTACATGCATCATCCAAACTGAATCATCACAAATTCTCCATAAAAGCAATATTCACAAAACCGCCAAATTGTCTATTTTTTTAGCATACATTTTCACGATTCAAAAACAACTAGCTGCTATCAGGTGACAAAAACTAATACCACAAATCATCTGAACGGAACTGCTTAACCATCACAAATATTCCACAAAAGGGATATTCACAAAAAATCACATTTTCTGATTATTTCATGAAATTAACGACTTTTGGCAAGCATTTTTATGATTCAAAAACAAGTAGCTACTTTCAGGGACAAAAACTCCTGCAACAAATCATCTGAACTGAACCATCACAAATATCCCATCAAAAGATAATTTTAAAAACCGTCTAATTTTCTGATTATATTAATTATTTAATGAAAATCACAGGTTTAATCTCTTCGGCAAGCATTTTCTTCATTCAAAAACAACTAGATACATTCACGTGACAAAAACTCTAACCATTCAAACTGAACCATCAAAAATATTCCATAAAAGAGAAATTAACAAAAGCAATTACATTTTCAGACTATTATATGAAATTCACATGCTTTTTTGGCAAACATTTTCATGATTCGAAAGCAAGTAGCTAGGTGACAAAAACTATTCAACTGAACCATCGCATCACAAATATTCCACAAACAAATCCCCAAAATGGTTATTTTTTCTGACTGTTTAATGAAATTCACATGCGTTTTGGCAAGCATTTTCATGATTGGAAAGCAAGTAGCTTTAGGTGACAAAAACTATTTAACTGAACCATCACATCACAAATATTCCACAAACAAATCCCTAAAACAGTAAACTTTTCTGACTGTTTAATGAAATTCACAAGCGTTTTGGCCAGCATTTTCATGATTTGAGAGCAAGTAGCTAGGTAACAAAAACTATTCAACTGAACCATCACATCGCAAATATTCCATAAACAAATCCCCAAAACAGTAAACTTTTCTGACTGTTTAATGAAATTCACATGCGTTTTGACAAGCATTTTCATGATTCGAAAGCAAGTAGCTTAGTGACAAAAACTATTCAACTGAACCATTGCATCACAAATATTCCATAAATAATTCACAAAACATTAAAATTTTCTGACTGTTTAATGAAATTCACATGCTTGTTGGCAAGCATTTTCATGGTTTGAAAGCAAGTAGCTAGGTGACAAAAACTATTCAACTGAACCATCACATCACAAATATTCCATAAACAAATCCCCAAAACAGTAAACTTTTCTGAAAGTTAAATGAAATTCACATGCATTTTGGCAAGCATTTTCATAGTTAGAAAGCAAGTAGCTTGGTGACAAAAACTATTCAATTGAACCATCGCATCACAAATATTCCATAAATAATTCACAAAACAGTAAAATTTTCTGACTGTTCAATAAAATTCACATGCTTGTTGGCAAGCATTTTCATGATTTGAAAGCAAGTAGCTAGGTGACAAAAACTATTCAACTGAACCATCACATCACAAATATTCCATAAACATATCCCCAAAACAGTAAAATTTCCTGATGAAATTTTAATGAAATTCACGAGCTTTTTGGCAAGCATTTTCATGATTTGAAAGCAAGTTACTAGGTGAAAAAAACTATTCAACTGAACCATCGCATCACAAATATTCCATAAACAAATCCCTAAAACAGTAAACTTTTCTGACAGTTTAATGAAATTCACACACGTTTTGGCAAGCATTTTCATGATTCGAAAGCAAGTAGCTAGGTGACAAAAACTATTCAACTGAACCATCACATCACAAATATTCCATAAACAAATCCCCAAAACAGTAACACTTTCTGACTGTTTAATGAAATTCACATGCTTTTTGGCAAGCATTTTCAAGATTCGAAAGCAAGTAGCTAGGTGACAAAAACTATTCAACTGAACCATCACATCACAAATATTCCATAAACAAATCCCCAAAACAGTAACATTTTCTGACTGCTTAATGAAATACATATGCTTTTTGGCAAGCATTTTCATGATTCGAAAGCAAGTAGTTAGGCGACAAAAACTATTCAACTGAACCATCGAATCACAAATATTCCACAAAAAAATCCCCAAAACAGCAACATTTCTGACAGTTTAATGAAATTCACATGCTTTTTGGCAAGCATTTTCAAGATTCGAAAGCAAGTAGCTAGGTAACAAAAACTATTCAACTGAACCATCACATCACAAACATTCCATAAACATATCCCCAAAACAGTAAAATTTCCTGATGAAATTTTAATGAAATTAACATGCTTTTTGGCAAGCATTTTCATGATTTGACAGCAAGTAGCCAGGAAACAAAAACTATTCAACTGAACCATCACAATACAAACATTCCATAAACATATCCCCAAAACAGTAACATTTTCTGACTGTTTAATGAAATTCACATGCTTTTTGGCAAGCATTTTCATGATCTGAAAGCAAGTAGCTAGGTGACAAAAACTATTCAACTGAACCATCACATCACAAATATTCCATAAACAAATCCCCAAAACAGTAACATTTTCTGACTGTTTAATGAAATTCACATGCTTTTTGGCAAGTATTTTCATGATTCGAAAGCAAGTAGCTAGGTGACAAAAATTATTTAACTGAACCATCGCATCACAAATATTCCATAAACAAATCCCAAAAACAGTAACATTTAATGACTGTTCAATAAAATTCACATGCTTTTTGGCAAGCATTTTCATGATTTGAAAGCAAGTAGCTAGGTGACAAAAACTATTCAACTGAACCATCACATCACAAATATTCCATAAATAATTCACAAAACAGTAAAATTTTCTGACTGTTTAATGAAATTCACAAGCGTTTTGGCCAGCATTTTCATGATTTGAGAGCAAGTAGCTAGGTAACAAAAACTATTCAACTGAACCATCACATCGCAAATATTCCATAAACAAATACCCAAAACAGTAAACTTTTCTGACTGTTTAATGAAATTCACATGCGTTTTGACAAGCATTTTCTTGATTCGAAAGCAAGTAGCTTGGTGACAAAAACTATTCAACTGAACCATTGCATCACAAATATTCCATAAATAATTCACAAAACATTAAAATTTTCTGACTGTTTAATGAAATTCACATGCTTTTTGGCAAGCATTTTCATGATTTGCAAGCAAGTAGCTAGGTGAAAAAAATTATTCAACTGAACCATCACATCACAAATATTCCATAAACAAAACAGTAAACTTTTCTGACAGTTAAATGAAATTCACATGCATTTTTGCAAGCATTTTCATAGTTAGAAAGCAAGTAGCTTGGTGACAAAAACTATTCAATTGAACCATCGCATCACAAATATTCCATAAATAATTCACAAAACAGTAAAATTTTCTGACTGTTCAATAAAATTCACATGCTTTTTGGCAAGCATTTTCATGATTTGAAAGCAAGTAGCTAGGTGACAAAAACTATTCAACTGAACCATCACATCATTCCATAAACATATCCCCAAAACAGTAAAATTTCCTGATGAAATTTTAATGAAATTCACGAGCTTTTTGGCAAGCATTTTCATGATTTGAAAGCAAGGAACTAGGTGAAAAAAACTATTCAACTGAACCATCGCATCACAAATATTCCATAAACAAATCCCTAAAACAGTAAACCTTTCTGACAGTTTAATGAAATTCACACACGTTTTGGCAAGCATTTTCATGATTCGAAAGCAAGTAGCTAGGTGACAAAAACTATTCAACTGAACCATCACATCACAAATATTCCATAAACAAATCCCCAAAACAGTAACACTTTCTGACTGTTTAATGAAATTCACATGCTTTTTGGCAAGCATTTTCAAGATTCGAAAGCAAGTAGCTAGGTGACAAAAACTATTCAACTGAACCATCACATCACAAATATTCCATAAACAAATCCCCAAAACAGTAACATTTTCTGACTGCTTAATGAAATACATATGCTTTTTGGCAAGCATTTTCATGATTCGAAAGCAAGTAGTTAGGTGACAAAAACTATTCAACTGAACCATCGAATCACAAATATTCCACAAAAAAATCCCCAAAACAGCAACATTTCTGACAGTTTAATGAAATTCACATGCTTTTTGGCAAGCATTTTCAAGATTCGAAAGCAAGTAGCTAGGTAACAAAAACTATTCAACTGAACTATCACATCACAAACATTCCATAAACATATCCCCAAAACAGTAAAATTTCCTGATGAAATTTTAATGAAATTCACATGCTTTTTGGCAAGCATTTTCATGATTTGACAGTAAGTAGCCAGGAGACAAAAACTATTCAACTGAACCATCACATCACAAATATTCCATAAACAAATCCCCAAAACAGTAACATTTTCTGACTGTTTAATGAAATTCACATGCTTTTTGGCAAGCATTTTCACGATTCGAAAGCAAGTAGCTAGGTGACAAAAACTATTCAACTGAACCATCACATCACAAATATTCCATAAACAAATCCCCAAAACAGTAACATTTTCTGACTGCTTAATGAAGTACATATGCTTTTTAGCAAGCATTTTCATGATTCGAAATCAAGTAGCTAGGTGACAAAAACTATTCAACTGAACCATCGAATCACAAATATTCCACAAAAAAATCCCCAAAACAGCAACATTTCTGACAGTTTAATGAAATTCACATGCTTTTTGGCAAGCATTTTCAAGATTCGAAAGCAAGTAGCTAGGTAACAAAAACTATTCAACTGAACTATCACATCACAAACATTCCATAAACATATCCCCAAAACAGTAAAATTTCCTGATGAAATTTTAATGAAATTCACATGCTTTTTGGCAAGCATTTTCATGATTTGACAGCAAGTAGCCAGGAAACAAAAACCATTCAACTGAACCATCACATCAAAAATATTCCATAAACAAATCCCCAAAACAGTAACATTTTCTGACTCTTTAATGAAATACACATGCTTTTTGGCAAGCATTTTCATGATTCGAAAGCAAGTAGTTAGGTAACAAAAACTATTCAACTGAACCATCACATCACAAATATTCCATAAACAAATCCCCAAAACAGTAAACTTTTCTGACTGTTTAATGAAATTCACATGCTTTTTGGCAAGTATTTTCATGGTTTGAAAGCAAGTAGCTAGGTGACAAAAACTATTCAACTGAACCATCACATCACAAATATTCCATAAACAAATCCCCAAAACAGTAACATTTTCTGACTCTTTAATGAAATTCACATGCTTTTTGGCAAGCATTTTCAAGATTCGAAAGCAAGTAGCTACTTTCAGGTGACAAAACCTCTAACCATTCAAACTGAACCATCACAAATCACAAATGTTCCACAAAAGATGTGTCACTGTGTGTGTGTTTGGGTTTAACACCTCTGCAGCACCTTATTGGGCTATATCGAGGCTGGCATGGTTATATTCTTAAATTTTTTTTGTACATGTATGTCTTTGGTGAAGGAAGGCGAGTATATTTTCTGGTTTGTGCATAAAAAGTTGAAGTGGGTTTGTTGGGAGTAGTGTAGGGGGAACGGGGGCACATTGGGACATGGGGCACTGTGGGACGGTGGGGTTTTCTTGAATCCTGGCAAGGTATATGATATGGTAGTGCCATCATATCTTGTAATTTCACATCCTGATGTTTCCATGGTTTTATTGACAAATTACAGCCACATGTAGAAGTATGGCGAGCAAAAGTTTGTTTTCCTACTACTAAAGTAAATATGGACGGGTTCAATTCGAACCATTCTGTGGACGAACCATTCTGTGGACAAACCATGAACAATGAGGCTTTCTCAGTGCTTGTATGAATTTTATATATCGTAACGAACAGTTATGAATTGCTATCGTGATAAACACACTCGCTGGTGTCAGAGAAATTAGCATTTTGGTGTAAAAGTCATATCGGGGCTCATTGGGACAGTGAATTCGGGGCACATTGGGACGCACTTAATATGGCAGAATTTAAGTGTCCAAGGCAACTGAATGACCTGGGACAGCACACAACAGGTGTTAAGGCCACAGTGAATAGAGGTATAGTGGATTACCATGCTCTGTGAACAAATTTGTCGCAAAGCACTGTATGTTACTTACATAGATGTCCGCACCAAGGACAGTTTATGTTAAATGTTTAACACTGTTTAAAGTTATGAACTATTGGCACTACAAGGTGTTAATGCACTGTATATTGTCTTACGCACTACTTATATATGATATCTATTGCACAAGGAGTGTTAAAATGATTTTTTAATTGATGTCCCAATGTGGGACAGTCATTTTTACGACTCTCTGGCAGCAAAAGGGTAGGTGCAGTCTACTTTATTATGCCTTGCATTTCAGCTCAATAGTATGGGTGATATACATGCAAACTTAGAACTGAGTTCTTCAGTGCTTTCAGCATTGAGCAAAATTAGTAGACGTTAAAAGCGTCCCAATGTTCCCCCGTTCCACCTATTTCTTTATACTTGGAAGCGTCTACAATCCTTTAGAATGTGCTTTATTGTGAGTGGACATTGGCAGCGTTCGCAAACTGGGGCTGGATTACCAAGTAGAAGATGAGAACGTGTTAATCTTGCGTGTCCAATAAGACACCTGTGGATCACAACTTGTTCCCTGCGTGTTTTCATGGTGATTTTGTGAACATCATGTATTCTGGGAAATATAGCTCTTAGCTCGTTACTCTCGCATCCACGAAAGATAAATTCACAAAACAGTTACATTTTCTGAATATTTAATGAAATTCACATGCTTTTCGGCAAGCATTTTCATGATGCAAAAACAAGTGGCTACTTAAAGGCTACTTTCAGATGACATAAACTCTAACCACTCAAATATTCCACAAAAGATAAACTCACAACAAACCAGTTACACTTTCTGACTATTTAATGAAATTCACATGCTTTTTGGTGAGTATTTTCATGATACAAAACTAAGTAGCTACTTTCAGCTGACAAAACTCTTCACCATTCAAATTAAACCATCACATCACAAATATGCCACAAAAGCGAAATTCACAAAACAGTTACATTTTCTGAATATTTAATGAAATTCACATGCTTTTCGGCAAGCATTTTCATGATGCAAAAACAAGTAGCTACTTTCAGATGACATAAACTCTAACCACTCAAATATTCCACAAAAGAGAAATTCACAAAACAGTTACATTTTCTGACTATTTAATGAAATTCACATGCTTTTTGACAAGCATTTTCACAACAAAAACAAGCACCTACTTCCAAATGACAAAAACTCATACCATGTAAACTTAACCATCTAAAATATCCAATCAAAGGCTAATTCACAAAGAGTAAAATTCTCTCTTTCTGATTATTCAAAGAAATGTTTTGGCAAACATTTTCACAATTCGAAAACAAGTAGCTAATTTCAGGCGACAAAAACTCATACCACGAATCATCCAAAGTTCCAAACTGAACCATCACAAATATTCCATGATAGGGATGTTCACAATATATCAAATGCTTTTGATTGAATCATCCAAACAGAACCACCTCGAATATTCAATGCAAGGGAAAAGTAAAAGCACCACATGTATATATTCCATTGAAAAGGTCGGTTCCTCCTTAAATAGAAAATCATATGTCAATCACAGCCCCAGAGAATATGTTCCTGAAACAGTAGCACACCTTGCATAGAGGAATTTCCAGGCACTTCCAAATCTTCTGAGTATTTTGATGAGATTCACAATGCTGAGAGACTGAAGCATTTTTTAAATAATCATATTCAAGTTTGCCTTTCTTTCAAACAGCTATTATAATTGTAAAACATCACACATCTATTATCTAGAGTGATAAATATTATTCATAAACTTCCAAATTTTAATTTTCTGTCTTGTAGACATTTGATGAAATTCACATGCCACCAGACTGGAGCATTTTAATAATCAACTTCAAAGAGCAGTAACTGTCAATTTTTCTCACTTGTGTCCAAGGACCTTCCACTTTATATTTTCTGGTGGATGGATAGATGATTGGGGCTTTTACGTCCTGTATTTATGCACTTGGTAGGCTAATTAGGACAGGAGGAGGACACAGCAATGAGGCGAAAGATGATTGGAACAGCCGTCCAACATAGGCCCAGGTGACCCGGCAAGAGCAAGATTCGAAGCCGGGACCCAGCGATTGGCAGTCCAGCATGCTACCACTAGACCACCTCTCCCCCGTGGACATTTTGAGGAGATTCATATACTTTGCATAGGTCAAAGCATTTTAATAACAATTTCCAACAAGAGCAAAGAAGAACTCCACTTCCATCACATCTTAGCTGCTTTGGGCTATGTATTGCAATCTCCATTGACACATTTCTAATTTCCACATGGATATTTTGATGAAATTCACATGCTTGCAAGTCAGAACATTTTAATAATTAGAAATTATTTGATCCGTTTTCACCACAACTTACACCAGGCAAAGTCGCTCGCTTGCCTTGAATCGGAATACTTCCAAAATTTTTTAATATTTTGATAAGAATTCACATTAGGCTTGCAAGCATTTTAATAAATCTTCACACATTTTGAAATTTATATGAAGACTTCTGATCAGCAATACTGACTGAGCTTTCTCAGGTTGAAACATTTTTTCCTCCTCCAATTCAGTACCATATTTATCATAATAATAAGCACAACCCAACAACATTTAAATTCATGGTTTTGTATTTTTTACAGGTAATAACCTCTTATTTACATGGTAAATCCATCTCATGTCACCAATCCTCTCAATACTTTCATTGGAAATCTTTCTTATAAAATGTAAGTCCTCGCATGCTACTTTATAAAACCCACATGAGATCCATCCGCCCAATACAAATAATATAATACTAGCATAGTACCCGTGAAAAAAATTATTAGTTCATGGGACCAAAGCGGGATGAAGATGTTGTTGGAAGTAAAAGAAAGCAACTGGCAAGTTTTCATGGCTGAGAAATGAGTTGTTTGGCTGGAGTGGCATAAAACACCCGTGAATTTATAAAAGTATTTCAATATGACTATGTTCAGGAAGGGTTCTATTGTATGCAAGAGAAACTTCCCTCAACTTGAAATAGCAGACTGTGGTGCCCTCTGCCATAAACTTTCTGGAGGAGAACATTTCTGACCTATTTGATTAAGGAGGCTGTTGTTGTTTCTGTGAGTAAGTTGTCAAAAGAAGGCAGATTTCAAAGGAATTAGAGGGTGTCAAGCGATAACAGAGCTTATTGCAAGGTAAAATGTCATTTCCTATAGATATGCTAAGTTTGGTGGTGATTGAGAAAGAACTGGCAGAGAAAGAAGGGTAACAACAAAGTTACAAAGATAGACTAATTATATTGAGATGTAGAAATATATACATTTAATGCTCACTCTGCTTCACAATTAAACAATTATTTATGTTCTTAATTTGCTGTTGACACAATTAAATATACAAGTCACCTTTTGTACTATAAGAAATTATAAGTGCTCTACAGTGTAAAGAAAAGTGCCTCAACAGCTTATATGTGCAATATGTCATATAAATAAATGTGGTTGAAGTATATGCATGCACATTAAATGACGAGTTAGTACCTCATACACTACCTCTGCAAACTTAAATACACACAAAGTACCAGTCATCCTAAGCTAATAACTATTATCACACAGAAAAATACTATAAAATCTTATAATCTTATCCTAGGGCAACATGTAAAGCAACCTAAAACAGACAATTCCTACATTATTCACACAAACGTTAAAATAAAGTTCAAACACTACATGAAACAACAAATAAATAATATATATGGTACGTTGGTACAATGTTGCGTAATATGTATTTCACAAACTGAATGCATAGTATTTAAAAGTCTAATAAACTCCATAACACTTATGACTTATTTGAACAAACTGAACATCCAATTCAGAAAATATATAAATATAGCATCATACACATCATTTGATATGACACAATCAAAGCTACAAAATGCAAGAATGTACATTATAAAATGACTGTTTTGTATTTGATCCCTAATCACAAGTAGTATCTCTGTCAGAATTTCACACATGATTGCAAATTATGTAACAAAAATTGTATCGTTGAGAATTAGGTTGAAACCTTAGCTCCATCATCAGGTTTTTGATCGTTTGAATCAGATGAGATTTTCGAACCATCTTGAGCATCAGATGAAGATTTCTCATCGGGTTTCGAAGCAGCACCATCGTTGGCAACATCAGTAATAGCAGGGAGTTTTGTAATTTCAGGTACCGGAGTACTGTTCTCTGATGACGTAGAGTCACTTGTAACAGTACTCAAAACCGCACCATCTGTAGCTTGAGAGGACTTCTGTTCTTCCGACTGTTCTGGCATTTTTTCAGATTCTGACTTATCAACAGATACGTTTTCAGTAACAGGAGCCTTCTCAGTAACAGGCGCCGGTTCTTCTATTGAAGCTTTCTCTTCAACTGGAGTGTTTTCTTCAACTGAAGTTTTTTCTTCAACTGAAGCTTGTTCTTCAACTTGGGCTTGTTTTTCAACCGAAGCTTGTTTTTCAATTGGAGCTTGTTTCTCCACTGAAGCTTGCTCTACAATAGAAGCTTGTTCTTCAATTGGAGCTTTTCCTTCCACGGGCACCTGACCTCCAGTTGGAACATCACTTTCCATTGGGGTATCACAAGGTGTCACACTTTCATCAAGCTTATTGTCATTTTCTTGAACATTCTGAGATGATCCAGAATCAACAGGAATTTCAACTGATTCAGACTTCTTCTCCAGATTCTCTTTCACATCCTGAGCAACTTCAGAACCAGCTTCATCAACCTTTTTGCTCATTTCTTCATCAACCTTTTCACTTTTTTCTTCATCAACCTTTTCACTTTTTTCTTCATCAACCTTTTCACTTGTTTCTTCAACAGCCTTGATTTCAGGTTCTGATGCTGGTGCAACTTGCTTGACTTCTTCAACTGGTTTATTAGCAGGTTGAACTGGACTGGTCTGCTTCACTGAATCTGCGTTAATACTCTCTTCAGATTTATCAGGAACAGGATCAACTGATTCTGAAGTCTCGTTTGTCACCATTTTCTCAGCTTCTTCCTCAATGACAGGATTAGCAGGATCACTTGCAGCACTTATCTTGACTTCGCTTTGATCTCCGCCTATTTTAGCATCATTAACTGCGCTCGTTGAATCTTCTGATATTTCCATAGCATCGTTTTCTCCAGCAGGCTCATCCACTGGCACCGAATCAGATTTCAGGGCATTGCCTGAAACATCTTCTGAACCAACAGGTAACGGTTGAGATGATTCGGTCTCTTGCACAACCTCCTTTGGAGCAGAATCAGTTTCTTTGGAACTCATCTCGCTTCCAACTGTTGGAGCATTATTTCCTGTTGAGGCTGCATTTACTGTTGGAGCTTTATTGTCTGTTGGTGCTTCACTGCCTGTTGAAGTGCAATCCATCTTGGATTCATCAGAATTGACAGGCTTCTCATCTGAAGCAACATCCTTAACTAACGGTTCAACATTGGAATCACCCTTATCATCAGTTTTACTCTCTGGTACTATTTCTGATTCGTCCTTTTGCTCACAAGCCACATCAGCTGGAGTTTCAGAAGTCGGCATTTTGTCAGAATCAGTCTCCTTTAATGTGGCACAGTCTTCTGTTTGGGGAGGCACAATTTGATCTTCTTTACCTGGAGAACCAACTGGCTTGTCTCCTACTGTATCAGATTCTTCCACTGTGTCAGGTTTGTTATTCTCATCATCTGGTGCAACTGCACTTGCATCCTGACCATCAGGCGTTACAGATGCACTTGGTTCCTGAACAGCAAGCGTCATGACGGCACTTTTTTCTGGTTCCGCAACAACAGCAGGCTGAGGCTCATCCTGATCTACTTCCATTGGTGCCTCACTGTCCTCTTTTGTTTCTTCAGGTTGAGGTTCAGAAACAGGAGCAATGTCAGGAGTTGATTTTTCTGCAGCAGCTGAATCTTCAGGCACTGGCTCAGGAGTGATGGTGTCAACAGGGGGGACCTCAACACCAGAATCATCAGGAATCTGAGATTGAGAACTGGACTCCAAATCAGCGCTTGTCGATTCTCCTGAAGCAGCCGGCAATTCACTGTTCTCCAAGAGCTCAGATGAATCGGTTTTGTCACTGTCTTTGGTTTCAGTGAGAGAAGGATTGCTATCACAAGTCTCAGGCAAAGATATGTTCGCAATGTCAGCCAGCAGATCACAACTGCTTTGATCGTCTTCTCTCAATCCTTCTGGTTCTGTAAGCACTTCTGAGACTTCTGAAGCAGCTGACATATTATGAGGTTGTTCGGGTATACTTGCATCACCAACAGGAGCTACATCTGCAGCATCCTTTTCCTTGTCAGCACCGCCAGCAGTCTCGTCCACCACGTGTGGAGGCTGACTCAAATTCTGGTTGCCTTCAAGAGTGTTTAATTGCCCAGACTCAACTAGAGCACGCGTAATAACTTGGGCAGAACTTTCTTCAGGAGCACCTTCCAAATTACTGGCATCGTCAGATGGTTGTTCTGGATTGGATCCGAAATCTTCTTGGGAGATACTTTCGACTTGACAGATGCTCAACATGTTTGAAGAAGCATCTTGGTCAACACCAGAAGCTGTATCCGTTCCTTCTCCGTTATTCTGCATCACTGACTGCATATCGGCAATTAAGGATGACTCTTGTTCTTCACTCTCTTCAACAGGCACAATGTTAAGCACTCGTGGTTCGTCAACATCCATGTCTTGCACGCTCTCTGGAGTGTCCTTCCGGACCTGATTGGAATCGGAAACGCTACTCGCGTCATCTTGGGTCTGGGAGTTGGGGGAATCGACTCCTGAGCTGTCGTCTTGATTCAGTTGTCGCTGTTGCAACTTGAGCACCGCAGCTTCTAACCTCTTCCTGCTCTTGGACGGAGGTTGGGAGCCATCATCATCAGATGCACCAGAACGCTTTGAACCGATAATCTCCTTTAATACATTCTTAGCCTTTTCTTTGAACACATCTAAAGCTGAAGGCCCTCCATCTGTTTTTGCTCTCGCTTCTCTCTCGATAGATGCCGATGACCTTCCTGAAGAACCGCTCTGACTACCGTGACTCTCTTTGCTCTTCTTCTCAGCCGCTCTCGCCGAATCCTTTTCTCGCTTCCTTGATACTCTCTTGGCGTAAGCATCTGCCTTGTCCTTGAATATTTCATGCAGCTTTGGCATCAGTAGTTCAAACTCATTCAGCTTAACAACCTTGTTACACATTAAGGTTTTAGTTGGCAAGCCGTAAAAGTCAATGAAAGCTTTCTCTTCCTCTGAGCTTAGGATTGTGACTGGTAACTTCAAGATAGTTTCAAGAGCAAACTGGAACTCATCTAAAGTACAATACGGGAAATAAACTCTGGCAACAGCCTCTACAAGTGCATACGAGTCCTGGGCCGGTCCCTTAATGAGACAGGATAAAGTCTTTCCGAAAAATTCCACAGGTTTGATTTTGCCATCCTTGTGAGAAGACTTGGCCGATGAACCGCCACTTGGGGTCTTGCCTGACAAAGAGTCCACGCTGGAAGATCTTGAGAGGGATGGCGTAACTGCTGGCGACCGCTTAGTCCCTTTGGCTGTTGGTCCTCTGATAACAGAACTGCCAGCCTGCAACATACCAAGAATTTCATGAATGATCCACCTAAAAAAGTTTTCAGTCATAGGATCTCAAATAGAATCACCATAATCCTAACTATGGTTATTGTTATAAGTTCTATGCAACAATATTCAAAATTATGCTGAAAACTGAATAAACCATCAATCTATCAAACTATGAAAAAAAAGCTATTTCTTCAATCAATTATACATTGCATTAGATCTCAGAAAAAAAATGTGGGATACTACAAGAGAAGAGCACCCCGAAATCAATAACCTGACACTGACAGTCACACAATTTCAGTGAGATAATATAGTTCACAGGTCAAAACTGTTGCATTACTAATGTACATTTGTCAATGTGCAAAACAGTTGACAAGATATAAATTCATGTCCATGAATATTGATGAAAGTAATTCCGAAGCAAGAATAAAATACTCAAATTTACAAATATACATTATCTACAAACCTGCGACAGTGAAGGACCCATCTTTTCCAGCTGGGCAAGAGGCGTTCTTGCGGCGGGTGGAGCACCACTGGATGACTGTTGTTGTTGTTGCTGTTGTCTTGCAGCGTTTGCAGCATTTGCGTTTTGTTGACCTCTGGCTAGTTTCTGCAACATTTGTTGATACTCCTCAGGACCGCCCATGGCAGGGTGCCATCCAGGTGGACCCACTGGAGTAGTACGACTGGCGACTTGGGGAGGGGTGGATCGACTGTTTGTAGGCGCAGACGATCCACTCAGCCTCCTCTGGTTCGAGATAGAAGCAGGTAGTAGTTCACCAGGCGACGATCGAGCACCAGCAGACATAGGTCTAGCATCCATGTGACCTGGCATGTTCTGCCGAGCTTTCATAGCTCCGTTATTGTTCACTTCCAGTCGGGATGCAGGCGACACACTCCGACCGCCCGTCTGAGAAAGGTAGCTGCGCATCTGCTCCGACTGCCCATTGTTCATCATCTGCATTGCTTGGCTCATGAACTGAGAAGGCCTGTATGGCTGAGGAATATTTGGCCCTTGACTGGTGTTGGGATATATACCCATGTGAGGATTCATCCAGAATTGTGAATTATTAGGCGGTCCGCTTTGCCTTGGCATGTTACCGGCCATATTTCCAGCCAAATTACCTGACATATTGCCAGCCATGTTACTAGCCATATTACCAGGCATATTACCAGCAACATTGCCAGCCATATTGCCAGACATATTGCCAGCCATACTGCCAGACATATTACTATGCACATTTGAGCCGCTGACTGAAGTAAGTGGGCTTTGTGTCATACCAGGGAATCCTTGACTAGCGCTGCTTGCCACCATAGCATTCTGAGACATCTCCTCCTCGGAGGTCATTTTGACTTCTGCATAACTAAACGGCTCTTCCTTTGGCAAGTCGAGAATGTGAACTGGCACATCACTTTTCATTGTAATTATCTCTGCGGGGATTAACTTAGTAGATTTGGCAAATGTAAAGGTTAGTCCAGCCTTTTTACAGTTCTCATTCAAATAGGCACACTCCTCCTGGGTCGGCAAATGTCCTTCCACTGGCACCTCAGACAATAGTCCCGCAGCATAACGAATAACAGAGAGGGGCACATAGCGGGCACTGGCACGCAGCACGTAAGGGACAACAGTATTGTTGACCTGGATCCAGCCCCCGTCCGTAGGAGCTGGCGGTGGCTTTGGTTTTGACGGTTTCTTTGACACAGTCTCAGGAAAATGTTTTCGCACAATATTGTAAAACTCAATAAAGTCCTCCAGCTTAACTATTAAGTCTCTTCCGTTGAAGTTTTGGCGACCAAACTCCATCCCGCAATGCTCAGCATTGATCTCGTTCAGGAGTTTCGCTTCTTTGGCATTAACATAATGACTCATTAATGGCGGTTTGCTTTGCAGTTCGTCGGGATACGTACTAGGGAATTTCGATAGCAGTTTCATCTCGACCATTCTGACTGCAACAAATTTCTTGTTGTCCCTCATTAAGTAGGGAAAGGAGACGTCATCGATGGTCGTCCAACCAAAGAAGCCCTTCCCGCTTGAGGTAGTCATCCTTTCTGGTTCTTTTGGTTCACTAGGCTTCTGGGGTGGACTGGGCAGTGGGCTGGGGAGGGGACTGGAGAGCGTTTCTTGCACGACAGTCTGTCTGACGTTCACAGGGGGCGCTGGTAGAGGCGCTGGTGGAGTGGGTAGAGCGGGTAGAGCCGTTGGGTGGATCGGGGGATTGCTGAGTAAAGGATTGGGCGATATCTGTGGTCTGATGGGGGTTGGACCTGGCGCTCCTAACTGGGCTCCTAGCTGGACTCCGCGGGGCAGTATCAGAGGGTGACCATTGTGCTGTTGCATGAGGCTGAGGGATGCGTTGATGTTGGGCAGAGCCATTCCCGCATGGAACGGAGGCAAGTGGAGCGGCTGATGCGAAGCTAAGAGCCCTGCATCACTCTTCAGAGGGGGAAGCGGAAGCACCTGTTGTAAAAGAAAATACGATTTTAAATATCTAATACTGAGCAACTTTCATATGACAAAAAGGTAGCATATATAACTATACATATTAAAATTCCTGCAGCCACTCACATGTATGACTCGATCAATTCATGCTTTCAAATTATCATGATAAACCACACAATTAATACTACGCAACAGCATTAGAGTGAAAGAAAATTGAAATTAATTTGTATTCATGTATATATATAACACAGGAACAGTGCATGTTAGTAAAACTGTAATGAGAAAATACAAAAATATTGTGTTTGTAATTTCACCAAAAGTAAACAATTTTTCTGCATATATGTAGATGTAAAATGAAAATATAAAATTCATAAACACAAGTGCTAAATGTATTGTAGTGTTAAAATTATTTTAGTGTTGAATATTTAATATTGTGTCATTTATGTGTGAAATACAATAATGTGTAATATATGGCCTGCAAGGCAGTACGCAGTGAAGTGTCTGTTTAGAGTAATTAACTTTTCAAAAACAGAATATTGTGAATGTGTGTAAAAAATGTTAGTGCGCTCTTTTAAACAGAATAGCAATAAAATAAATGAAACAGAAAGCAACACTCTAACAATTACCTGCCACAATAGGACATCTTTAAGTCATGGCAAGACTTCTAACACAAACTAAGATCACAGATGACGACCTGCAAATAATACAAATGGAAACAAATAAATAAAAGAACAGTTACTAGCACAATAAAACAACACATAAATACGAAATATATAATATAGAAACAAACTTTACACAATACAAGCAAATAATATCACAATTTACTGTTTACTGCACAATAACTGCAGAGTTCAGTACTATTTACAAGAGAATAACCACCATAGCTCAGTAAAACATTTAACAATGTTTAAAAAGACATGCAATGTAGCTATATAATTCATAGAGCAATTAATCAGTTTAAAAGCTCCTGATCCACTCTATGAGGTTGCAATACATGAATTTTTTTCAGTTTTGCAAAGGCCGCACGCCATACACTAATGACAATTATGCAGCAATTTGCGAATTTTAGAATAAAAATTTACAGCTGGCTAGTCATTAATTTATAAGGAAGAATGAGTTTTGAATTCTATTCCTGGTAAATAGACAACATAAATTTCAGAGAAAAATCGATAAATAAATTTGGAAAAACATATGTGAATGATCCTTTTCCAAATATTCCATGAGACCATGATGGCTATATATAACACTGTGAAGGTTTGTTCCTGAATCCAGGTAACCATTAGTGTAATGTTTTCTTCACCCAAGATTCCATACAAATCTTCCATAAAAATTGCCTATTTGGTTGCTTTTTATCTTTTGGTAGCTTTTATATATTCTTTTTAAATAATATATATATAATATATATAATATATATTCTGATTTCCCCAGTTTATCGAGCACTCACAAAGGATGCAATTACTGCAGGTAGCCAAAAATTTGTGGAAATGGAAAAGAGCAATTCCCCAATGCAATCATCCTCAAAAACAAACAAGAGACATAGGAGCATAGAGGGACGGAGGATGAAACGAGAATTCTGTCAGGCAAATATAAAATGGGGCATGCACACATCCTTTGAAAATCAATACCCATTCATAGGTACAGCTGAAGGGAAGCTTGCATTTCAAAAGCATCCTATAACAGAGCATTGAATATATATTTATCAGGTTCTATTCAGAATGCTATTCATATAATCTACAACTACCAAATTATTACACCTAATATTTTTCTACCAACACTCTATTTGATTTCTTCATAATTGCCATTCACAAGATACATGCACACAATAATTGTATCCTGATAGACTGGAAGAGTTATTCAATTGTTCATGCTTTTTAAACTACCTGTATTGATAGCAGAGATGTTGTATATGTATGTATATTCTGTTCAGACTAAAAAATATATTGAAGTAATTATGAGAAAATAATTGAAATGCAAATTTAAATCCATTTGCAATTTGGAAATGGGGCCAATCAAATAGAATATAATTTATGTAAAAGAAGAAAATACACTGATAATTATGAAAGCAACAACAGTTTCTGGCAGAATTATGTTATAAAAGGAATATTTAGTCTAACAGAGCAGAATGAAATGTAGTAACTTGGATGTTATAAATTTAGCATCAATATGACCATAAATCTGTCACGTTACTGCAACACTGCAAACTTCAACCGAAGAAATCAATTTAGGTCTAAACAAAAATAGAGATAAACTATAATGGACTTTATCAATCCAAGATATTTTGATCATTTTAGACATTTAAGTTCACCATTTCATCTCTTCCATAAAATCAATGTCCAAACAATATACGAAACAGGACTGAAAAATATTTTGCCAATTTAGAATTGGCAAAGCTCCAATTAGATTTAGTTTTGGGCCAAAAATTGTTTGCAAATTTATCTTGACATGGTCAATGCTATCTATTTGAAGTATACAATACTAAATACAGATATTCTAGTAATACTCAACACTCATTTAATATTTATCAAACTTTCCAAGATAGGAAGAAATTTAAATTGAGTCCACATCATTTGCCAAAAAAGAAAACCAGCCAAAAACCAAAATCCTTACAACATAATTCGAAATTTAGCCGAAAACTATTTCACTGTCTATTTTAGTGCACAAAAAAGTAATTTTTAAAAGTTACATTAGCAGGAAATGTTCAGTGTTATAAATATAAACACGGCAAATATATCATCAATAGACCAAGTACCGTCATACTACCATGATAATCAGTTTAACAAGAGGCCTTAGATCTTTCAGGCGGATGAGATCATGATTGCTAATTAATAATTACATCACACACAATAAGCAAAGGAAATGTGAGATCGCAAATTATATTAACCAGAATATCTTGACCTGAAAATCACATTTACTGTCAAGAGCGATGTTATCGTAATTGCTCTATAAAGAAACCAAGAATAGATCTATAGGAATTATTCTCATGGTAAAAGATAAAAGCAGAATGTTATCTTATAAAGGATAATTATGAAGATATATACGAGATAATGCGAATATCCAATTAATTAAATAATAGCATATTACTCATGTTATTGTGCCAAACATGGGCATCAAAGAGAATATGACACAATGAAGATGAAAGTAATGTTCTTAAACTTAACAACTAACAATTATGCCATTTATATGAATCTGCTATTATATAATCCTCAAGGCCTACAAGTAAATAGGCCTACACACCACAGCATAACTATCGATCAGCACCATATATTATATCTTCAACAGGGTTCAAAGTAAATTCAATCAAAGTATTATTATTTGATCAACTTTTTGGAAATATGTCTGAAATAATCAGATAATTTTGTATTTGATAACATCTTCCGACATTTTCATTATCCATAAAAGGAATATATATATAATATGACTGTTATTATTGAAATCATTAATGTAAACTATGTGCCATCATGGTACTGTGTCTCTTCATTTAAATAGTTAGAAATACCTATCAAGGCATAAAATTACAATCAATAACACTGAAATTATTTTCTCTCTAGCAAAAATCATATCAATTTATTTCAATCATAAAAGTAACATCTGTCTTTAGTTTAAGGCAAGGCAAACAGTATATCTATTAATTAATAACATTCATAATCATGATAATTTTAATAAAAATGTCCTAAATCTGATGTCAACATCCCGAATATATTGCCCTCATGCTGCAGTCATGCAGGTCAATTGGATCACAAGAAATTTCTGGCATAATTTCCATTTATCTGTTAATAGCACCCCTATATAATGTGATATTCAGGCCAGATTCTTGATTACTAATCACATCATCTACTATACAGAATGAATAAATGAGAGTCACCCTTCTTCAGCTAAATGTTCACTGCTGATTAAAAGAAACATGTCAATAAATGAAAGAATCTCTTATAATGATGAGGGTTGACTGATGAGATGGGAGAGAGAGAGTAAGAGTTCTCAACAAAATGCACTCTAACATAGTTACACATCTACCCCATGTAAAGGATCCTTTACTTGCCCAGCACAGACACGGATACTAGAGGCCACCAATTTAACATGTCATCTGAACAACATCCAGCTGAGATTTTACACAATTTCCATAATTGGTCATTGTATACCTAAAGATGACCAGATGGGGTTAAAATACTGTTATCAACATTGATCAATCGTAAATTGTTTTGGAGTTAGGCCCAGGGGCCACTTTTGTGATTTATTAGAAAAAGCCAAGATACACAAGCCTAAATGAGCTAAAAATGGAATTGAGGCCAATGAGGGAATATTCGATGATCTACACCAGTTACATTTCAGTTTCAATTTCAAATCTTCGTTTAAATCTTATCACCTGCATTTGAGGAAAGTAACTGACCGCATTAAACAATAATCAATACTACCAATGGAGTAATATCAGATCTGATCAGAGAAGCGGGCTTCGGCATTGTCTATAGCCTACAGAGGTCAGAGCGTACCTGTGCGACTAGCTACTTGACAATAAATATCAATAAAAATTCCACAAAAGACAGCTATATGATCCTGGTCTCCTGTCACATGGCCTGCAGCCTAGATATAGCTTGTGGATGGCTAAATATATTATACACAGCATCTGACAACCAAGGTTACATGGCCAGGTCACATCCATAAACAGAATTGAGCTATTGAGTGATGCACATAACTGATGATATAGAGAATATGGACATAGAAACCAGTGATCATTTATACATGGTTGTCAACTGTGAATTTTTTGTTAAAACATCAATTAGATCAATGGTGAACGATCTCAGGCCATTAGATAAACCCACATGATCAAAATCATGCTGAAATGCACACACTGCATGGGGCAACATGGACGATAATTAGGGACATTAGTTTTCCGTGATCGCGGAAAACGGACGGAATTCACGGAATCGACTTTCTGAAACGGAATTGGCTATCTGAAACGGAATTTCCGATTTCCCTGCAATTTCATGGCTTGTTGTCAATGTTGACATGCGAGAGTTGAGAAACTGACGTCGTTCGTGAAAATAAACCACAAGAGGGCAGTATATGACGCCGCTTACGAAAATAAACAATAGAGGGCTCTGTGTGACGTTCGTTTTTTTTCTGCAAGAAAGCCACGATAGTTGACTGCTAAACTATACAGAAATGGAAGGTAAACAGCTAGTTGCTTTCACAAATATTTTCCAAGTATAGTTAATGGTATGGTGCATCAGTAAAGTTTAATTTGAAGTTATATTTCTTTGCTCAGCTCTGTTAGCTTCTGTTAAATGAGCTTCCCATGCAAGTTTGGGGCCCAGTTGAGTGACACTGCCTGGTAAGCACTGACAGTGCCAATGATCCAATCCGGCAGATTCTGATTGATTACCACATCTCATCACTACAGGCAATGTAGTTTCACCTTGAATTTTTCCTTTCACAGATTCAAGCCCATCAGTTTCCTCTGAGGTTAGTGAGAAGCCCCCAGTGAAAAAAAAGAAAATGGCTCCTGTGTCGTCAGTGTCTGCTAAGTCACGAGCAGCACAGTTTAAGGCAGACCTGTATGAAGATGATGGTGTCTTGTTTTGCACGTTTTGTCAGCACAGTATAGATTTTACCAGGATCGACACAATAAAGGTTTGTTGACACTTGGATGACCTGATACTGTAATATTTAGCAAATGTTTTATTTCTCAAAATTCCTCATCACTTCAGCCTTCATTTCCTTGCATTCATGATTGAACCTGGACCAAGCAGCCTAAATGTTTCATTTTATTTATTTTTCTTTGCACAGGACCACCTAAAAAGCCAGAAGCATGTTACAAGGAAGGAGCAAAAAGAATCTGCAAAGGATAAATCCGACAAACAAGTCAAACAAACTACAATTAAAACAGCGTTTTCAAGTAAAGACCTGCGAAAGGATTTTGTACTGGACTATATCAAAATGTGCACCATGGCAGACATTCCACTAGAAAAAACATCAAAAATGAAACCTTTTATTTTAAAATATTGCAAGCAAGGCGGAACTCTTCCATCTGCTCCATTTCTCCGAGAAAAATATGTACCAGAACTTTTCAAACTTCATTTTGATGCCTTGAAGTTGATCTTAAAAGACCAATCTGTCACTGTTATTGCTGACGAAACAACTGACTGCAGAGACAAAAGCGTATTAAATGTCATAGCAAGCACTGAAGGCAAATGTTACTTAATCGATGTAGTAGAAATGGCGGCCTGTAACCATGCGACACTCAGTCAAGCCGTCATACAGGCTGTCACTTCAGTGGGAGTTGAGTTCAAAAATGTTGTTGCCATTGTTACAGATTCGGCAGCTTATTGCCAAAAGGCATATCGCGATGTGTTGTCCGCAGTTTTTTCAAATTCTGTCTATGTGCGGTGTTTTGCACACATATTTAATTTAGCAGGTGATATTTTTCACTTCCATGAGAGTCTGCAGCAACTGAGGACCTTAACCTCTCTCATTAAAAGTGCATTTGTGAAGAAGCCAGGGAGGAAAGCTAGGTACTTGGAGTATTTGTCAGAGTTTGCCCCTCCTGACCACGTAAAATTAGCCCCAGAGCCAGTTTCAAGTCGCTGGAACTCGTGGTTCAACGCTGTCCTATATCATGTGGATCATCTTGTGTATTATGAGGGTTTTTTCAAGCAAGAGAAGGGCGATGGTGATGCAGTGGAGAGAATAATTGCGTATACAGGGAAGCAAAGCCTACCAAATATGATGCTTCAGGCAGCTTTTGTTGCTGAAAATTGTGGCAAAGTTGCAGCATCCATTACTACACTAGAAGGAACCCATGACACTTTGGCATGCTCAATGTTTAACATAGGGGAGGACTTAGTGAATTACTTAAAAACAGGCATGTCAAAAGAAAGCTTTGGCGAACGCACAGACACTCTTCTGTCAAAGATGAGCAACACTGAAAGGTCTAAGGCTGTTAAGCAATTCCAGTCTGTATTCAAGAAAAGTCATGACAAGTTGTCATCTCACTTTAATGAAAACAATACTTCCTATGAGTTATTCAAAGCTGCTAGAGTCTTTGATCCACGCCAGCTGCCCACAATTTCGCATGATATTACCAGATACCCTGGTGTCAAGGAATTTGAGAATAGAACACCCGAAATGCAGGCTGAATGGGATGCTTACATTAATACTAATGTGGCGGATTTACCAGAACAATTCAACATTGCTGCATACTGGAAAGCAGCTGATCAAAGATATCCCCTGCTTTCAAAGGTAGCCAGGAGAGTGATCTGGATCCCTCCAGCCAGTGTGGATGTTGAACGCTCCTTTTCCCGTTACAAAGACATCATAGACGACAAGAGGGAAAATCTGACGATGCAGCATACCCGGCAGTTGGTGATGCTGTCCTACAATGGAGATATTGAGAAAAGATTTTGAACTCAGGCCTATTAGGCCTTTTACATATTGTATGTGCACTGGCGATCATGTTGTTTAGTGTTGTTGTGTAGTTGTATACGAATGAGACGGATAATTCTTCTTGATGCAAATGCTCTGATATAATGTGGAGGGTGTGTGAAATTTTCGCTCACAAACAGATTCTGAAATTGTTATTTTGCATAAATTGTATGTGACAATGATGTTTGTAGGTGTGTACAGCTGAGACTTCAATTAATAAAGTTATTTTGCCAAAAAACCTTTTGCGATGGCTCATTTCTGCTCCATTTGTGCTGAATCCGGTAAAAAGCGGAATTTGCATTTTCCCAAAACGGAATTTGTGCAAATTTGAAACGGAAAACTAATGTCCCTAGACGATAATCGAGCAGTGTAAACATCACCACGAATTTGGAGCAATGTTTACGCTGTAAACACAAATTGCACCACTAAAAATCAACCCTATACATCCATATTCTGAGTATACGGTTTGTATACATCCAACACCATCAATCTAGAGTGGCCTAATTGTCACAGGGCTGCGTTAACATACCTGGGAAGTCTGGCATTGAGATCCACGCTGGCTTCATTGCATGTTGGCGTTTGTTGCTGTGAGCGGAAATCCACACTTTTGACTTGACCTGCTTTCTCACTTCATAATGCCGGTAGTGCATAAGACTGCCTCTATCTGTCTATATGCTGGCAGGCACGACCAGTCCCTGTTTTTGTGTACACATTCATGTACAACAACATCTGCTACAGCCCTGCCAAATAAAAATAAAGAGACGCGCTGCTATAGCTACTTTGCTAGCAGCTTTCCCCCAGCACCAGTGAATGACGTCACGCCCCAGTGCACACTGTGATAGCTCCATGCTCTGGTGTAGCCTAAAGTTAAAGAGCACCTGTACCACATTATCCTCATGGGACCTGATATATTTCTGGCTGCAGGATAAATTTAGCTATTCAATCTAAATCTGCATTCAGCTAATCTATGGATCTGTACAAGTGTGATGCAGTCTAAAATTGACTAAATATTCCAATCTTAATAGATTTTCCAACATTTAAAGAATTTTCTGAGCTCCATATTTTGACACACCACACCAATTTCTGAGAAATTGTTTAAGGAGACTAATTCATGCAAGTAGGACCTTACCTTAAACACTCAAAATATCTTTCCAAATTCCAATGTTCACTAATTAGTTGGATTTCCAGGTCCAATGAAAAATCACTTCCCATGTTCAACATGTAATGATAGCCATGCCAAGTTGGTATACATTGAAGCAGGAAATATTCACCAGTGAGTCAGGCAGCATGTTGAGTGGTGAGCACCCTGCTGCAGTGCACTGAGGCACTGACCTACTTCTCAATCTAGATAGGGGCCAATTAACTGCAGGAGACTCAATAGCCTTTGATATGGATTTAAAGGGTCATCTGTTGACAATAAATATTCTAAAAAGTAGGGTCCAAGAATGAGAGATCTATATCAACAATATCATTCAAAATTTAAAATTCCCCCGTCCTTATGAGGACACTGACATCAAATCAATTGATAATTCTTCGGTTCAAGCTGGACTGCTGGTTTATATCTTCATCCCAAGCACATCTATGTTTCAGCTACATTGTGACAACGTCAATATTTGGGGAAAAATTAAGTAGAATTCTATGGTAGACATAATTATGACATTGTCGCAACGTTGTGAAGCAATGTCAAAATGTGACGTTAGCATGCGACGTTGAGGCAACATCGTCACAACATTGTGAAAATAGTTAAAACATTGTTTTCAGGTTGTGGCAACATAAATTTCTAACATTTTCTATGTCACACAAGATGAGCCCTTCACGTTGTGTTTACGTTGCGTCCGACAGTCCCCCGTGGTGTAGCAAAATATGCTACACAATGTACGAGTTTCCAATGTCTTTTGAACCTAAATATTGTCAAAAGTATTCCGAGCAAGCAAAAAAGCTTCATTAAATTATTTTGTTCAATTAATTTGATACCTTTGATCATTCAATCTTACCAGTTGCCATTGTTTTGATCCTACATCAAAGTCTTTATCAAATTATATGGTTCAATTAACTGGACACTTCTGATCCTTCATTTTTACCGGTTACCACTTACTTTTGAACCGAAATATTGTCCAGTTACTTTTGATCCAACACCAAAGTCTTCATCAAATTATATGGTTCTATAATAAAACCCCATGACAGTGTAGTTCACAGCTATGAACATCATGAGTGTCAGGTCTGCTCTGAATTAACACGAGTCCGAAGGACGAGTGTTATTCAGAAGGCAGACCTGACACGAATGATGTTCATAGCTGTGAACTACACTGTTATGGGGTTTTATTTATATCCCGCAGTGACTTTATCAGTGTTTTTTAGTCTGATAACTTCAAATTCTCCCAAGTTGGGAGCAGTAATTTGTTGTGACGTCACCAGCTGCCCATTGTGACGTCATGACATAACAATCGCTGCCCATTGTTTGCATAACAACGTAAGATAATTTATTTCATTGAGTTCACAAGGATGAACTCAATGGTGTGAACTCAATGGTTTTTTCATGGTGTTCACTCGCAATTGCGGGATATAATTAATGACACTTTCGATCCTTCATTTTCAGCAGCTGCCATTGACTTTTGAACCTAAATCTTGTCCAGTTACTTTTGATCCAACATGTACACGCAAAACTTCACTTATATATACGGTTCAATTCAGTTGTCACTTTTAATTCTTCATTTTTACCAGCTACCATTAACTTGAACCTAAATATTGTCCAACAACTTTTGATCCTACACCAAAAACTTCACTTAAATTGACTATTTTGATCCTTCATTTTTACAAGTTGCCATTGACTTTTGAACCTAAATATTGTCCAGTTACTTTTGATCCTACACCCAAAATTTCACTTAAATTATTTTGTTTAATTTATTTAACATTTTTGATCCTTCATTTTTACCAGCTACTATCAACTTGATCCGACACCAAAGTGTTCATTAAATTATTTTGTGCAATTAATTCAATACTTTTGATCCAGTTGCATTGACTTTTGAACCTAAATATTGTCCAGTTACTTTTGATCCTACACCCAAAACTTCACTTTAATTATATTGTTCAATTAATTTGACTATTTTGATCCTTCATTTTTACTAGTTGCCATTGACTTTTGAACCTAAATATTGTCCAGTTACTTTTGATCCTACACCCAAAATTTCACTTAAATTATTTTGTTTAATTCATTTAACATTTTTGATCTTTCATCTTTCCCAGCTACCATTAACTTGATCCTAAATATTGTCCCGTAACTTTTGATCCAACAACAAAGTCTTCATTAAATTATATTGTTAAATTAATTTGACACTTTTGATCCTTCATTTTTAGCAGCTGCCATTGACTTTTGAACCTAAATCTTGTCCAGTTACTTTTGATCCTGCATGTACACCCAAAACTTCACCTAAATTATATATTGTTCAATTCAGTTGTCACTTTTAATCCTTCATTTTTACCAGCTACCATTAACTTGATCCTAAATATTGTCCAACAACTTTTGATCCTACACCCAAAACTTCACTTAAATTATATTGTTCAATTAATTTGACTATTTTGATCCTTCATTTTTACTAGTTGCCATTGACTTTTGAACCTAAATATTGTCCAGTTACTTTTGATCCTACACCCAAAATTTCACTTAAATTATTTTGTTTAATTCATTTAACATTTTTGATCCTTCATTTTTACCAGCTACTATCAACTTGAACCTAAATATTGTCCCGTAACTTTTGATCTGACACCAAAGTGTTCATTAAATTATTTTGTGCAATTAATTCAATACTTTTGATCCAGTTGCATTGACTTTTGAACCTAAATATTGTCCAGTTACTTTTGATCCTACACCCAAAACTTCACTTTAATTATATTGTTCAATTAATTTGACTATTTTGATCCTTCATTTTTACTAGTTGCCATTGACTTTTGAACCTAAATATTGTCCAGTTACTTTTGATCCTACACCCAAAATTTCACTTAAATTATTTTGTTTAATTCATTTAACATTTTTGATCTTTCATCTTTCCCAGCTACCATTAACTTGATCCTAAATATTGTCCCGTAACTTTTGATCCAACAACAAAGTCTTCATTAAATTATATTGTTAAATTAATTTGACACTTTTGATCCTTCATTTTTAGCAGCTGCCATTGACTTTTGAACCTAAATCTTGTCCAGTTACTTTTGATCCTGCATGTACACCCAAAACTTCACCTAAATTATATATTGTTCAATTCAGTTGTCACTTTTAATCCTTCATTTTTACCAGCTACCATTAACTTGATCCTAAATATTGTCCAACAACTTTTGATCCTACACCCAAAACTTCACTTAAATTATATTGTTCAATTTATTTGACTATTTTGATCCTTCATTTTTACTAGTTGCCATTGACTTTTGAACCTAAATATTGTCCAGTTACTTTTGATCCTGCACCCAAAATTTCACTTAAATTATTTTGTTTAATTCATTTAACATTTTTGATCCTTCATTTTTACCAGCTACCATTAACTTGAACCTAAATATTGTCCCCTAACTTCTGATCCTACAACCAAAACTTCACTTAAATTATATTGTTAAATTAATTTGACTATTTTGATCCTTCATTTTTACTAGTTGCCATTGACTTTTGAACCTAAATATTGTCCAGTTACTTTTGATCCTACACCCAAAATTTCACTTAAATTATTTTGTTTAATTCATTTAATATTTTTGATCCTTCATTTTTAACAGCTACCATCAACTTGGACCTAAATATTGTCCCCCAACTTCTGATCCGACAACAAAGTCTTCATTAAAATATATTGTTCAATTCATTTGACACTTTTGATCCTTCATTTTTACCAGCTACCATTAAGTTGAACCTAAATATTGTCCCCTAACTTCTGATCCTACAACCAAAACTTCACTTAAATTATATTGTTAAATCAATTTGAAACTTTTGATCCTTCATTTTTAGCAGCTGCCATTGACTTTTGAACCTAAATCTTGTCCAGTTACTTTTGATCCTACACCCAAACTTCACTTAAATTATATATATTGTTCAATTCATTTGACACTTTTGATCCTTCATTTTTACCTACCAGTAACTTGAACCTAAATATTGTCCAGTTACTTTTTATCCGACACCTACATCTTCACTTAAATTATTGTTCAATTAATTTGACACTTTGACCTTTATTTTTAAGATAAGATAAGATAAGATAAAACTTTATTTCAAGTTGATGGTGACAATAAAAACAAGCCAAAGCAAGCTTTTATCCGACAGATAAAATAATTACCACTTGCCACTGACTTTTGAACCTAAATATTGTGCAATTATTTTTAATCCGACACCAAAGTCTTCACTTAAATTATATTGTTCAATTAATTTGATACTTTTGATCCTTCATTTTTACCAGTTGCCATTGTCTTTTGAACATAAATATTTTGACTGTAAATAACAATATTCACAGCAAACCAGATGATAAATCGCCTTTCTTCCTTTTTTTCAGTCAGGTATAATCCATGAAACAGAAAAGAAGTAGTGGGAAGGGAAGTACAGGATAAAACAGGACCCTAGACAAAGCCTTGGGGATTTCCAAGAATGGAAGAAGTAAAAGGTGAACGAACGGAAGAGGAGAACATATCCTTGGTTCCATCCTTGAGGCCTGTCTAGTGCATGCAGAGGTCACTCTTCTCTGAGCAGTGCTACACTACTACAGCTTCATTGCATGCTTCAACAGACCTCTGGCGTCTTAATTCAACCTTTCACATTGATACCTTTCACTTATCATTTGACTTAGGTATATCCTATTGATTATTATGAAAGCAGATTTTTTTCTGCAGCACTGCAGAATACCTACTGACTTGCAAATCTCTGAAAAACTGTGGAGTTGCTGCAGAATTACAGACTGCAGAGGAAATTATATACTACTCAAAAGTTCCGGGGGTTTGCATGTTAGCTTGGTCCATCCTTAAGGCCTGTACGTAGTTATCCTCTACATCCCTTTATATGTCTTTATTCAGTATCTTTATTATATATAAATACAATCTCTCAACATAATATTACATCTGTCTAGCTAATCATAACTTTAAATTGTGCCTGTTATTAAAATTGCATATATTCATGAAGGTAATTTGTAACCATCAAATTAGCAAATAAATTGGAAATACTGTCCACCCAATTAAATCGATTGTATTGGATTTTTGGCTAACAAAGCCAATTTGTTCTATTAAATATTTGCGCAGAGTAATTACAGAAGTAAACTCGAATTTCTCCAAAGCGTTTTGACAATACAGTTGAGGTCAAATGTATTCATACAGCGAGGGCTGTTGTTTTCAAAGTTATGTGGCATCGTAAAATCTGCCTATATTGGAATGAAAATGCTTCAGATTATTTGTTGTGATTGTTTTTCAACTCATGGCAGTGAAAAAACCAGAATCAAGTATGATTTGCAGTTGTTAAGATGCTCTGAATTCAAAATGTCCAAATTTTGGTGGGTCAAAAGAAATCATACACTTGAAGTTTTCTCCATTATATGCAAAATAAGCATTTGTAAACCAACTAAACAATGGAAATTGATGTCAGAAAGTGATCCCTCAATGTCTAATGAGGATTTGTAAATTTCTGAACAGCAACAAATTGACTGACATAGTTATTCCCGCGGGATGTGATAAATTACTGCTCACATATTTTATTTTAAATTTCAAAATACTTTGAACAAAAAAAAAACGCAGAAAATACATCGAAACAATGGCAATCAAATTCAGAGAGTCTGGGAGCTGATATCATGTGGTATGTGAACAATTTAACAGGCCAATGTCTTCATCTAGATGACCATTGAGGGCTCTGCAGCCTATCGGTCAGCAGAATCATTGCATAAATAGTAAATAGATGGGACCTATCTGCAAAACAAGAATGCATTTTGGTCAAAAAGGTGGATCACATCCCAAAATTAACAAAGAAGGAGTTCTGTGGAGAGTTCCAGGCGTAATTTAAGGACAGATCTATGGGCAAGCATTGTCAAACATACTTTTCCTCAACACAGCCTGATGGCCTACAATGCAAGAAAAATGCAACTTCATCTGGTTTAAAGTAAAGTCGAGATTCATAGCTTATCCTAAAATCTTTCTCTTCTTCATGAAGTTATCAGAGGTGAAATTGAATTTTTGTTTTGGTGCATTTGCTCTTCTTTGCACTAAGACCTCTTACAGGCCATTTTGGTGCTATGTTCATTTGTTAGCACTTGTAGACAGCTATGTCCCCTGTGTCCATAATTCTCCACAGAGCTCTTTCATTGTTAATTTGGGTTGTTTGCTTAATACCATACTAACTAAAATTGTCTGACAGACAGCCTCCATCCATTACCCACATGTCAGTGATTCTGTTGACAAATTTTCCACATACTTCGTCGTCATGGTGTATATGGTGGACCTTGGTGTGTGAAATTGTTCAGAAACTGCATGCAATTTGTTTCCTGGCCATTTGAACTCAATTATTCACCTTTTCATGTATTTGCCACATGCTTTTTCCTTTAAATAAGTTTTGAAAAATGGAAATAATATATAAGTAGGTAACTTATCACATCCCTTGAGAAAAATTAGGTCAGTCAACAGTTTGCATTTCAGAAATTTACAAAACATAATCAGGCATTGAGGCATCCATTTCTGACATCAATTTCCATTGTTTAGTTGGTTTACCAATGCTTATTTTGCATATATTGGAGAAAAATCCAAGTGTATGATTTCTTTTGACCCACCAAATTTGCGACATTTTGAATTCAGAGCCTCTTAACTACTGAAAATCATATATGAATCTGGTTTTTCACTGCCATGAGTTGAAAAACAATCACAACAAATAATCTAAAGTATTTTCATTCCAATATAGGCAGATTTTACGATGCCACATAACTTTGAAAACAGCAGCCCTCGCTGTATGAATACATTTGACCTCAACTGTATATACGAAATATTATACTTTGATACGACAGAGACTATAATGAAAGAAAGTCTTTATAATAAGCCAACTATAGATCTACAGATGTTCATTTCCCTAAATATACATCCAGATTAATTTTTTTAACCTGAAGCAAAGTAGTAACTGTTTATAACAGGAAAACGTTTTTTTAAACCAAATTTAAGGCATCGACCCTGCAGACACTGTTTCGATCATATTATTATGGTTGTAATTTCAGAATAATACCACATAGTGGAATAATCAGATTTTTTCCAATGTAAACATGCAAAACAGTCCAATAGGCATCACAATTCTTTTAAGAAACAACTATGACATTATATCTTTATGGCTATAAAGATCTAATACATGTGTGAAACTGTGAATATATGTCCATTTCTTGGCGGTAGTTTCAAAACCTTTCCCGTGTAGCAGGTTAAGTTGTGCCATAATGAGGCTAGTTGTTCCTTCCAGTTTTTCCAAGAAAACTTTGTATTTCAGCTGTGTCTTCAAATTGATCTTATCTATTGTTTTAGCAAATAGCTGATAAGTTGCATTAAAGTCATCGAAAATGTACGAGCCATACACTATATAAAGCAGAAATTCAAAATGCTGCAAAAATTAAATCATTTATTGTTCACAACATGTTTAGGCATGATGTAAAATACAGAGTATTGCAGCCAAAAGTAGATGAATGAAAAAATAAATCCTATATCATACCACTGGTACAACCCACCCTAATCCAAATGGCACAGCTTACCCCAAAATGATTTTTTCAGAGAAAATTGGTGGTCAAAAATGGACCAGCAATGCAAGATTAAATCTATAGCAACAAACATATCTAGATATGCCTCCTAGCTCCAACACCAAAGGGACATCATCTTAGTAACCAAACTAAAATATTGAGAAACAAGAATGTCAGTCCTCAGTACATCAAGTTTTTAACCACAAAATTGAACTTATGGGTGCAGCTTTTCATAGCATTATGTTTGGAAATATTTTTTAAATTGCATACTAGTGTTGTGAGAAATGAGCGTCAAGTATAACATTGTACAAGTAATGTATTACTACTTATGATCATTCAGTAAGTACAGAATAATGAACCTTATTTACCCAAGTCCAATGATAAGTGAATGGTATCAATGTGAAAGTTTGGATTAACTTGCCAGAAATAGAAACAATATCTGTTGGAAGCCGCAGTACAGTACTAGCACTGCTAATAAGAGAAGAGTGACCTCCACATGCACTAGACAGACACCGTTGCCGCACCAAGGATGTAACCAAGGATATGTCCTCCTCTTCTGTTCACCTTTCACTTCTTCATTTCCCCACTTTGACATTTGCCAGAACACTGAAAATGCCATGCACGTTGCTATCAGCAAATCATGACAAAAATGTATGACCGAAATATTATGTGGTCATTTCATTAGCATCATTATCAGCATTACTAAAGAATAATGAACGATAATTTATACGGAATCGAGGTTACTAATTGGAAGACCAAGATTGCATGTTTCCTAGATAACAAGACCACACCTACCACCACACCTGCCAAAGGCCAAATCCAGGCCACTGGATCATTATAGTCAGGTCACATTTCCAGAAAAAGGGCTTATTTAAGGTGCCCAAGGCATTTTTTAGTAGAAGCAGGCAACAAGTTGATTCTTATGTAAAATTTTCTGTAGATTTCAAATTTCACTGTTGCCAAGCTGAAATATGACTCCTTCACCCCTAATTAGCATAAAACAAGATGGCCGCCAATTTCCTTTGTTTAGTGATAATTTGGCTTCTACTTGCACTAGGACAAGTAGAAGGTGTATTTTGATGTTTTTTGGCCTGCTGAGTTCAAATTTGATGACTACAAAGTTGAATTATGACTCCTTAACCCCCTAATTAGCATAAAACAAGATGGCCACCAATTTCCTTTGCTTAGTGATAATTTGGCTTCTACTTGCACTAGGACAACAAGTAAAAGGTGTATTTTGACGTTTTTTGACCTGCTGAGTTCAAATTTGATGACTACAAAGTTGAAATATGACTCCTTCACCCCCTAATTAGCATAAAACAAGATGGCCGCCAATTTCCTTTGTTTAGTGATAATTTGACTTCTACTTGCACTAGGACAACAAGTAAAAGGTGTATTTTGATGTTTTTTTTTTTGCTTTTTTCAAATTTGATGACTACAAAGTTGAATTATGACTCCTTAACCCCCTAATTTGCATAAAACAACATGGCCCCCTATTCTTTTGTTAAGGGATAATTTGGCTGCTAATTGCACCAGGGCAACAAGCAGAAGGTGTATTTTGATGTTTTTACATCCAATGAACACAAATGTGACAACTACATTGTTGAATTATGACTACTTCAACCCTTAGTATATACAATTCAGACAAGTTATTGTGGTGTGGCCTCAAAATGGGTTCTTTCCAGTACAGAATGAGTCAATTTAGCGTTTTGGAGGAAATTTCGAGAGCAACATTTATTTAGCTTTGGAGGGTTGACAATTGTATATATAGTAACATGAAACTTGAAAGCTGACATGAAGGGGTAGCCATCCACATCCATTTGGGTTGGTTAAAATTAGTTTTCTAGTGATCTGGATGGGTGAAATTGAAAATACATGAGGAGGATTTTGTGTTTCTCAGGAGATTATCTACACTGACAGTAATATTTATTTAGCTTTTGGAGGGTTGACAGTTCTAGTAGCATGGATATAAAGCTGCCAAATGAGAGTTGACATCAAGGGCTATCCATCCACATCCCATTGGGTAGGTTAAAAATACCGTGCAAGCACGTAAACCCCGCTGGCTCTATGTGAAGCCATTGAGACCATTCGGATCCATGTGTCCGTCCGTGTGTCCATGTGTCCGTGTGTCCGTCCGTGCGTCCATGTGTCCGTCCGTGTGTCCGTCCGTCCGTCCGTCCGTGTGTCCGTCCGCCCGTCCGTGTGTCCATGTGTCCGTCCATGTGTCCGTCCATGTGTCCGTCCATGTGTCCGTCCGTGTGTCCGTGCATCCATGTGTCTGTCCGTCCGTGTGTCTAGCTGTGTGTCCGTCCGTCCATGTGTCCGTCCGTGTGTCCGTGTGTCCGTGTGTCCGTGTGTCGGTCCGTCCATGTGTCCGTCCGTGTGTCCGGCCGTCTGTTCGTACGTCCGGCCATCCGTACGTCCGTCCGTACGTCCGTCCGTCCGTCCGTACGTCCGTCCGCTTGTCCGTACGTCCGTGAGTCCGTACGTCCGTGTGTCCGTACGTCCGTCCGTCCGTGCGTCCATCCTTCTGTCCGTGTGTCCGTACGTCCATCCGTGTGTCCGTACGTCGATGTGTCTGTCCGTGTGTCCGTACGTCCGTCCGTACGTCCGTCCGTCCGTGTGTCCGTGCGTCCGTACGTCCGTCCATCCGTCCATCCTTCTGTCCGTGTGTCCGTACGTCGGTGTGTCCGTCCGTCCGTACGTCTGTCCGTGTGTCCGTACGTCCGTCCGTACATCCGTCCGTCCGTCCGTCCGTGTGTCCGTCCGTCCGTCCGTCCGTCCGTCCGTGTGTCCGTCCGTCCGTCCATCCTTCTGTCCGTGTGTCCGTCCGTGTGTCCGTACGTCCGTACGTCCGCGTGTCCGTACGGACGCACGGACTTGTCATTCCCATCTGCATGACAAAATAAGATAACAGGCAAAATTTGAATGAAATATGAGCAACACAAAGTGAGTTATGCTTGACGAAATCCCCAGCACATTGAGGCATTGAGGACTGCAGTACCCCGCACGGACTTGTCATTCCCATCTGCATGACAAAATAAGATAACAGGCAAAATTTGAATGAAATATGAGCAACACAAAGTGAGTTATGCTTGACGAAATCCCCAGCACATTGAGGCATTGAGGACTGCAGTACCCCGTAGGCTATTACATAGCCAGCGGGGTAAAAATGAGTTTTCTAGTGATTAAGATAGGTGAAATTGAAAATACAAGGGAGTATTTAGGGTTTCGGATGATATTTTCGACACTGATAGCTACATTTATTTAGCTTTTGGAGGGTTGACAATATTGATAACAAAGAAATTAAGATGCAAAATGATAGCTGAAATCAAGGGCTATCAATCCACATCCATTTAGGTTGGTCAAAATGAGTTTTCTAGTGATGAGGATAGGTGAAATAAAAAATACAAGGGAGGATTTTGTGTTTCTCTGGAGATTATCGACACTGATGGTAATGTTTATTTAGCTTTTGGACGGTTGATAGTTGCAGTAACAAGGACATAAAGATGCCAAATAAAAGCTGATGTCAAGGGCTATCCATCCACATCCATTTTGACTGGTTAAATATGACTTATCTAGTGATTAAGTTAGGTGTAATTGAAAATGCAAGGGAGGATTTTGTTTTTCGGAAGAGAATTTTGGCACTGACAGCTACACTTATTTAGATTTTGGAATGTTGACATTCGCAGTAACAAGGAAACCAAGGTCCCAAATGAAAGCTGACATCAAGGGCTATCCATCCACATCCATTTTGTCTGGTTAAAAAGGAATTTTCCAGTTATTGGGATAGGTGAAATTGAAAATAAATGGGAGGATTATGTATTTCTTAGGAGATTATCGATACTGATGGTAATATTTATTTAGCTTTTGGAGGATTAATAGTTGCAGTAACAAGGAAAAAAAGGTGCCAAATGAAAGCTGACATCAAGGGCTAAAAATGACTTATCTAGTGATTAAGTCAGGTGAAATTGAAAATGCAAGGGACGATTTTGTGATTCAGAAGAGATTTTTGAAATTGACAGCTACATTTATTTAGATTTTGGAGGGTTGACATTTGCAGTAACAAGGAAACCAAAGTGCCAGATACATGATAGGATTTTGTGTTTCTTGGGAGATTATCGATACTGACGGTAATGTCTATTTAGCTTTGGGAGGATTGATAGTTGCAGTAAGAAGGAAACAAAGGTGCCAAATGAAAGCTGACATCTATTGCTATCCATTTACATCCATTTGACTGGTTAAAAATCTGTTTTATAGTGATTCGGATAGGGGAAATTGTAAATACATCGGAGGATTTTGTGTTTCGGATGAAATTTTTGACACTGACAGGAACATTTATTTTGCTTTTGATGGGTTGAAACTTGTAGTGACAAGGATACAAAGATGCCAAATGAAAGCTGACATCAACGCCTTTCCATTCACATCCATTTTGACTGGTTCAAAATTACTTACTTAGTGATTAGAATAGGAGAAACTGAAAATACATGGGAGCATTAAGTGTTTTAGAGGACATTTTTGACACTGACAGCAACATTTATTTAGCTTTCGGAGGGCTGACAGTTCTTGCAAAAATGAAACAAAGGTGCCGAATGAAAGCCCCCCCCTCCATTGCCCACTTCTATCATGGCTACCAAGTATTAACATGAAATGCAGGAAAAAAGATTCTAGATGCTTTTTTGAATTTGTGTCCTATTGCAGTTAAAAGACAAATTACTGCAAAGCAAGGGTTATTTCTGGCCACCTTGTTTACGCTAATTGTGGGTGAAGGCGGCAAGATTCTATTTTGTAGTTGCCCAATTACTATTCAAGATGTCAAAAACCATCAAAATACACTCCTCACATCAGGTGACTCACTTAATGTCTTGGTGCAATCAAAAGCAAAGTTATCGCAAAACAACGGAAATTTACGGCCATTTTGTTTTATGCTAATTATGAGTGAATAATTCATAATTCAGCTTTTTAGTGTCAAAATTTGAATTCAGTAGATGCCAGGTCAAAAACCTCAAAATGCACCTTCTGCTTGTTGCTCCAGTGCAATTAATAGTCAAAATATTGCTAACAAGGGAAATTAGGAAAAAATTGGCGGCCATCTTGTTTTATGCTAATTAGGGGGTTAAGTAGTCATAATCCAACTTTGTAGTCATCACATTTGAACTCAGCAGGTCAAAAAACATCAAAATACACCTTTTACTTGTTGTCCTAGTGCAAGTAGCAGCCAAATTATCACTAAACAAAGGAAATTGGTGGCCATCTTGTTTTATGCTAATTAGGGGGTGAAGGAGTCATATTTCAGCTTGGCAACAGTGAAATTTGAAATCTACAGACAATTTTACATAAAAATCAATTTTTTGCCTGCTTCTACTAAAAAATGCCTAGGGGTGTTCACTTTTTTGAAAATGTGACCTGACTATTAGGAATTTCAGAGAATTGTGAAGATGACACAGCAAATGAATCTGAAAAGTCTTTAAGCCTGTCACAAATTCAGCTGTTGTTTCACAGCTCAAGAGTCTCATGTGACAGCTCTAGGCAGAATTCAGCAAGTGCCGAGTCAGGCTCTAATCATAACATGAAGTTGTAATATAAACTCAGGTTTCTTTGATGTATCATGCTTTTATCAAATTATCTGAAGCAATAATATATTAGATGTGTGAGACAGTGCCCTGCTGAACAGATTTTTCCTGAAAGGCAACGTTTCATGTATTTTGAAATGCACGAAGGTCGTCAGACATAATGTACTTTTCCTGAATTATATGAACCCAAAGAAATTTTCCAGAATGAGATTATGAGAAAGTATCTTTGGAAGACTTCCAAGGATCAACAATATAATATTTTCATATGATATCAACTTCTTGAACCAAAACTAATTCTTGTATTATGTATATTCAATTCTAGAAGTCAGGAAAAACAACAGCACATAATTTGACATTAAAACCAAATAAATCTCAGAGGTTTACAATATCAACATGCAAGAATGTCACCAAGGATGTAAACTTCCCCTGGTTCTATCATCATGTGATCAACACCCCTTATCATATTTTACTGCAAAACCTACATGTAAAATACCTTATAAACAATTAATCGTACAATGTATGTTTGCAACACCTTATTGATAATTTACACGATTTGGCTCATAATCATAAATTTACATGTGTCTTAATTGGACATCAATGACAGGCCTATCAGACTCTTCTCTTAGGGAACCACAAGTTATTACATAAATGGGGTTTATGAAATCTCCCTGACCTGGTAGATAAAAATTATAAGGAAGGACAAAATAATTCAATGTATGACTTCATCACAAACTATAGGTTTCAACTATTTTGCAAGATATGAAACTTGTCATCTGTTTAGTGTTGTTGTTTTTTGCAGAGAGATCCAATAGCCAAAACATAATGTAATTTCCAAGCTTCAGGCTGAAATAATATGTCATCCAAAGAAAATTTCTATTTCTGTGAGATATACTGCTGAAAGCAAATCTTGCTTTTATTGATGTCAGGACTGACAACGGAATATGCCTTCTGAATAGCTCAGAGAAATAATATCCACAAGCAAACAAGTCACCGTGGATGAGAACTCCCCCTTCTTATACTATCTTATGACCAACACACCCTTTATCATAATTAGTCACTGCAACATAATAAACAACAAAAAATTCAAAATTAACAAAATGTCTGCAACACCTTCTTGATAATGTATAGGCCTACCTCTTCAATTCACCATTATCTATTTACGTAAATGGCAATTTATTACTCGGTTTGTTTGTTTTTTTTTGCAGAGAGATCCAATAGCCAAAACACAATGTAATTTCCCAGCTTCAGGCTGAAATAATATGTCATCCGAAGAAAACGTCTATTTCTCTGAGATCAAGAATTCTGTTCATGTGACACCAACTTCTGAAAGCAAACCATTCTATTCTGGATGTCGGGACTTGAAACGGAATACGCCTTCTGCGTGACAATACCAATTGAAGCTTAGAGAAATATCCACATGCAATAAAGTCACTAATTATGTGTAGGCCTACTTCTCTATGTACCATTATCTTAAACTGGCAGTCTGGCAGTATGTGCATGCAATGACCTTATGAACACCAGACATAATTATGTTCACAGTGATTTTGGTCCTGAAATATGCAGTCAAAATAGAGTAGCAAGGCGTTTGCTAATGACAAATTGAGATAGGACAACTGACATGCCAACAGAAGTACTCTAATATGTTGGTTTACATAAATGACACAGAGCTACAGATAGTTCAGTTATTTTCTTGGGTTCTCAGACAACATCAGACACAAGGTTTTCTCACAGAATGTGTGTCCCTTTAATTTTTATTAAGAAACAAATCCGGCGTGATGCTAATGACGCTATATTGGAGACATCGACACAACAACCTCCTGCTCTTATACAGAATATTTTTTCAGCTATTGGTGACCAGTTTTTAGAAGACTGACAGTCATGTCTCCATGTATGAAAGAGTTTAATTGAATTAGGATCCTGTAGTAGTTTTTGTGATATGATCTTTCAAAGAAAATGTTGTTGGAGACAGGCCATTTTCAGGGGGGTAGGCCACTGCAATGCTATTTTTGGATGGGATAAAAATATTCTGCCGCACATTTTTTGTGTTAAAAGTTTTGCTAATATCCTTGTCTATGACAAATGACAACAAGAGGTCCTCTATTGGTCTTCCTGCCATCATGAATTATTGTTAAACACTGGAGACAAGAATTTCAGACTTATCAAATTTTGACCCAGAAAGGAAATAATGTTCCAATCTTTAAATGCAACATGGCCACCATGTTGCTTCTACTAAAAAATAAGTCCTCTCATGTTTTGAGCTGGTCCTCCTATGAAGACAGTTTGGAGGATGACAACACTTTGGTGGAAGAACTTGTTGATGACCTGCTTTACAGTCTGTCACTTTGATATAGGTCTAAAAAGAGTGGACTGTTGCGCTGTGAAAATGGCACTTTGTGTGTCGTCATGCTGATGATTTGTCATGATAATACCCAATACTTTCAATGTTAATTTGATTTAAGGAGACTTACCCCGCTTGTTGGTGACAGCCAAACGAAAGGATTATGCATCTGATTTTCACTCTAAAATCAGTTATTACAAGTCAAATGGCCTTCTCTTGATCATGACTAATCAAACAGAATCTATGTAGCCCATGTGAAAGATGACACTTCATCGGCTATCATGAGTTACAAAGTGCATTTTTCACAGTGAACACTAGTGGTCCTCATTTTTCTATATCAAAGTGACAGACTGTAATATGCCCCATAAAATAATTTTCCAACAGGCTTTTATCATGCCTTGGTGAGTGTCAGTAGTCTTCCGATCAAACATCAGGGGAATGAGGGGATCGAGCTTTTTCAAACAATTGCAATTTCTTGTGGCTTGCGGCAGCTTGGCCTAATTTTATAAATTGTGTCTTAATTACCTTTTTTCATGTGATGTCACACGCTAAAGAATGTTTTGTTTGTGTCAGTTATGGTTAATCAGTTGATTTAGTGCTTATCATGTCTAGCAGCATAGATGACAATGAATGAACTAATTAAATGAAAAGGTACTTCATCAAATCAGAAGATAAGAAGACCAACAGAAAACCGTCAATGACGTGTCAAAGCCAGTTTGGGAATCGAGAATAAGAAAATTAAATTTTCCAGTGGACTGCCAATCTGCAAAGAGCTCTAATATTTACTATAGAAAATAGATCATTATTGATAAGAAATATAGAGAAAATCTGAAAATGGCTGATGTCTTCCACATCTTAGTTGTGAGGCAAAAGAGATTGCATGACTCCTGCAATACAACAGAACCACACCTATACCACACGCTAATCCAAACCATGGAGTCATTTACGAAATTACCTAGTTATAAAATCTCTCTTGTGAATCATGCAATGTTGATGCAGATGTATAGCATGATAAAGATACACTGGATCTAAAATTTCAGCTTGCTTGCCGGCGTCGATTTAGAAAATTTTGGTGAGAAGGAGGTCTGCTGTGTTACGGCCTCATGGAAAGCTATACCCTTGACATAAAGTGAATCTGGCTGATATAGGGAATAATTATAATGTAAAAAACTAATATTTCAGAATGCAAGAGATACGTGAACAGTGGCATAAGCAGGAAATTTTCAGAGTGAGGGTGAGCAAGCAGTCTTTGAGGAGGCGGCAGTCGTGTCAACTAGCGCTGTCGAGAAATTGTAAACCTTGTGCTAAAAGGTTTATTATGAAACTTGTACTAACTAGAAATGTCATAACCGGAAACCGGTGATTGTTGCGCTGCCCGGACTTAGTCCTAAGGGTGAATCACACATGTATCTGTAGTTAGTGTATATCCCTCCGCGTAATATTTCAGTCAAATCTTGGCTCACAGGATCACTGCTGTCTTGTCTAAATACACATTTCCTGGCCATCCCACTGACCCAAACTATCCACCAGTCTTTGATTTTACTCTCCTGTCTTTCTGCCCAGGAGTAATTTACCAGCTTGTTATTGCTCTCTTATTTACGATTGGCACCACTGCTATTCCTTAAAAAAACAACGTGCAAGCACTATTAAGAGTTGCTTGCATCTATCTATCTATCTATCTATCTATCTATCTATCTATCTATCTATCTATCTATCTATCTATCTATCTATGTGTTTAGCTATCTATCTATCTGTCTATCTATCTCGAGGTGTGTCATGTTTCTCACACATAGTTCCATTTGATAAATGGACATTCTTGAAGTATAAAGTATATGCTGACCTGCTTTTTTCACTTCTAAGGGAATACTTGATATGTGAACATGAATTAAGGTATGTTTTTCTTTAGGCTTTCTTATCATTGTCAGCTAATAGTAAATAACATGTCACATGAAATATTGTCCATTAGATTTTTAATATGATTGCACCATTTTCAATAAACTTCCTGTTGAGATTAATTGAGTACAAGCAAGCACTGACATAGACCAACTGCACAAATCAAGTAAAAAAAGATCATTGTACTTATATTTGAAATTAAAAATTAGATCTGCCAATTCTACATAGAATTCAACTTGCATTAAAATAACACAAACTGGTAAATTCACAACATTGGGGTGATATGAAACAATACCAATCAACACAATTGCATGTTTTTCAGAATTAAGTGAGTTCAATTCATTTTATTAGTCCAGTAGAGCCCAACTATGTCATAGGAACCCAAAAAGCTGTAAAACAAATCTCACTGAATTGAAAGAGAGTGCCCCCCCCCTCAATGATGACTGTGATGCAGCCATAGTCCTGTGCCCTGCTATGTGAATGCATACAGGCCAGGAGACCAGGCTAATGCAGCCATAGCCACACTGGGGGAGTGTGTGTGTAGAACTGGGCAAAAAATAATTTCAAAATGTCACAATAAAGGCACTAAATGTTAGTTTAAAGATTCGGGGACAAACTTTCTGACAGTAACGTATTTAGTAACATACAGTGACAGTAACGTAACATACAGTGAAGAAGGGCTCTGAAAGTAGTGGCAGGTGCCCAGTAGCTTTTACATAAAATTGGGGCAAGAATGTTAACATTTCAGTGTGTGCAAAAAAGCTTGCTTACGAAACCAAGGGCTTGCCCAAGGGGGGGGGCCCCCAGGGCAGCGCAAATAATGGAAGCAGTAAATGAGACAGAAAACACAGAAATGGTTGCAGGGAAGTGTGTAAAGTTTTTCAGTTTTATTTAGGAGCTACACTGGCCTCTTGCATAAAATTGAACATGGTATCGAGCAAAACATCCTTTTCTGACATCCATGGGATCAACACATCTGATCATAATACAAAGAGAAGTATGGTATGTGAAAAGCCTTTAAGCCTGTCACAAATTCAGCTGTTGTGTTTCACAGATTATGAGTCTCATATGAATGCCAAAGGCAGAGTCAGGCTCCTATCATACATTGTAGCATGAAGTTTTAAAATCCCACGTTTCTTTTAATAGTGTGCCGCTATCTGAAGACATTAGGATACAATCACACCCACTGCATTCAATAGATGGGCCATTCTCAAATTTCGGGACAAAATGCCCTGGAAAGTGTGGTAACGGAGTGGACTTTTGACGTGAAAAACCTGCTTTTTGAGCAATTTAAAAAAAGAAGAAAATGAACAAAATTATGTAAGTCTTATTTTCAGAAGTGATTCAGCTCAGATCAATCGTTCTTTAAATTAAATATTGATTTTTTGTGGTAACGGAGTGGACAGGAACGGTTTGGTTTTCTCTTAATGGTCTATTCTATTTGGGAGATACAAAGTTCTGATTGCATTCTATTGAATCCTGTCACCCTCAGCAAAATATACATAAAATTTCTTTGAAAAAGTATCACTGGTAAGCTCGGAATTGGAGGTAACGGAGTGGACATTTTAGTGGGACCAAAAAAAGTTGAAATGAAAATTATGCCTTAACTTGTTGAATACCTGTTTAATGAAAATCTGCAAAGCTGTGGTAGTTTGGTGCATGTGCATCTTACGACATTGAGTGGAAATTGCTCATTAAAAACAATAGCGAGCCGAGCTATGCCTGGTAACGGAGAGGACAATAAAATTAACATAAACTAGTGACACGTCTTTTACATCAATTAATTCAATGAAATGAAACAAGGAAAAAGTTAAATATGATGTATTTATTAATTCAAGTCTATATTCTCATGAATCGTGCATAGAAACTTTGGAAATGATGGTACTTTAGGAGAAAAGTTAACACTTGATTTTGTCATGTCAGGTCCAGTAACAGGGAAAAACCACTGATTTGGCACGGATTACTGGACATAATTCACCAAAAAAGGTCTAATAAATGACTTTTTGTTCCAAATGCAGTGGTTCTAAATAGAAATATGAATAACAGATGTGGAATGACGCTTCAGATATCAATTGCATTCAAATTAATGTCAGGGAACTGGAGTGACGCAAATTGTCCCGAAATTTGAGAATGACCCAGAGGTTGTTCAAATACTATAACTTTCCTGATGGCATTTATAACCCTAAAGGTATATTGAAGCTAGGAACCTCCTGCCTTCTATTCGTCTTCTGGTCATTGCCCTTTCCTGGAACTATCGAACAGCCACATCTATACAAAGCAAAATATCGAAAAACAATTAAAGATGATTTCATAATTGTAGCCACTGAGACCGAATTTATAAAATCTTATTTTGATATCACTTTACCCAATGGAATTCATGTCCTAGATACAAGTCAGTTTCAGTGTATATACAAATATGAAATCATCTGAAAGATATCCAGTAATAAACCAATAATAATATCATTATGGGTTGTATTGATACCATTGGTAATAAATATAAATAGGCCTAGTCATAGCAAATTAATAAAAACTTTCATTAATAATTTAAGATGGCTAGTGGCTACCAAATGCCAACATTGATAGGTTTTAACAGAAAACAAAATTCCATATTTCCTGAAGAATATTTTCTATTTGGTTCATAGTTTCAAGCTGTTTCACTGCATCTTCACTTTGCTACAGGGAACAAGCTGGAAAACATTTCTGGTTGTCAAATTCTCTTCTGAGTTCTGACATTTATGGGAAGAGTATTTTCTCTTGAGTGCAACCACATGCAACCAGCTCGTAAATGTCATAGGACAAAATGGCTCAACAGAAAAGGAGTTAACCCTGGTCATTTCCATCCTAAAAGCCACGTGAAGTGAAATTAATCAAAACGATTTTCTAAAGAAATTAGGCATTTTTTTCTATATGACTCACACTTCGTACCCAATGTTCCCACATTATTATATTAAATGGCTATGTAAATATTTCCTGAGCAGGATTGCACAGAATGAGTTAAGACAGTCCGAAATAAGTTTGAAATAACACAAAAATATAATATTTTAGGAATGAGATGCACTTTCTTCTCCTTCCCAGCAATGTCCACACTGTAAAATTTGAATTTTGAGTTAGCTTAAACGATTGAGTGAGATGGTTGCACAATTCCTTTGAGCTATCACAGCTTGTTGTTTTGAGTTATAACAACAGAAAGATTATCATAACTCACAACATCAAGCTATGTTAGCTCAAACAAATTGTGCAACCATCTCACTCAATCATTTGAGCTGACTCCAAATTTCAAAATTTACAGTGCATAGTTCTCAAATCTAGATATCTAACTGATTTTTTTTTTATCTATGGAGATAAAAATTACAAGATATATAAGGAGGATGAGAACATTTTAATTGTGGCATGATGTATACTAAATGATGCAGGAAATGGCATGCACACCAAAACAGTCCCTCCCTTAATAACAAGACCACGCCTGTATTGACCAAATCCAGGTCATAAAGTTGCAAAGTTATAAAGTTTCTTCTATACACCATATATCACGCTTAAGTAAATGTAATCATATGATGTACAGAATTACTTAAAGGGCAGCTCAATCTGAAACTGTTTGGGCCAAATGAAAAACAGAATATTTCTGATTGAATAAACAAATCTAGAACACTCAATAATCTATCTTACAATGAAAACAAGTGCTTGCTGTAAAGAACAACATTCCCCCCTTATAATATTCCATTCTCGCCAGTTCTTTGTGTATATTTCTTTGTCAATGAAAACATAATGTTGTTTTTATATTATTCAAACATATTTTGAAAAATCGCTTGTTACAGCCTCAGGCAGTATGACACATCTCCTTGCATCCATAGCACAACGACAGGTATGGAATAGGTGCGGCTCTTTACTTAATTATATCTTTATCCAAATGGTCCAATTAATCCAAAAGTTGCTGAATATGATTTCATAATTTTTTCTACAATATAATTATGAATGCAAGAACGATGTTACAGCTGCTTTGTTCGACATAATCTTCACAATACTTTCATGAGATGAAAATGGTTCAAAATACATTCATGAGATGAAAATGGTTCAAAATACATTCATGAGATGAAAATGGTTCAAAATACATTCATGAGATGAAAATGGTTCAATATACATTCATGAGATGAAAATGGTTCAAAATACATTCATGAGATGAAAATGGTTCAAAATACATTCATGAGATGAAAATGGTTCAAAATACATTCATGAGATGAAAATGGTTCAAAATACATTCATGAGATGTTTCCAAGACCGCGTCATGTTCTCAGTTAACTTTACAGTATCAAATAATACATCTTCTTACTATTTCCACACTAGTATGATAGTTTAGAAGTCATGCATGTGGTTACCATTATAAATTCCAAAGTTCTTGTGACATGCAAATAAAATAACTTTTTATAATAGTTCGCAATATTACATGTATAACGATAATGCATGGGATATCTCGAAAACCGAATGACTAACTGGACAAATCAGGAGGAAATTAATTTACAAGACAAGGTATGGCAAACTCTCCTATGGCCATGTCAACACGGATTTTTTGCCATCTCACTTTGAAACTGTGGAGTCAGTTAACCAAATATCAAAGATGTTTCAAGGTCACACTTAGCATATATAGGTTTGGTCGACAGTTTGGTCGACAATACACAGCTCTGAGTGGTTTTCTATAGCTGACCGCAATTTGATTTTAAATGAGTTGACTTTTTCTGAAACGTGGGCTTTCTGCAAGCCAATGTTTTGATCAAACAGGAAGTCGTACAGTGCTGCCAGGTTGTTGCACCATGTCACTGCTGTTTTTGAACCCGTGCAGGCAGAGACCTTCAGTGGAGTAGGCTTGGATTGTAACCACCACGTCTTGTGAAGGTCAGTCATCATTCATGCTGCCTTACCATTGGACCAACTTCCAACCAAAGCCCAAATTTCCTCAACTGAAAACTACTGATTCAACGAGAATGAAAACCTACAGGATCAAAATGTTCAGTATCAGAGCAGACCATATGTAACATTAATAGCTCGTCTCTCATTAGTTTTTCCCAAAACTCATTTGTTAGGATAAAAACCTCTATCCATCTTCCCTTGGCAATTTTTGCCCCGATCTCCCCAATCCATCTTTTTCTGTTTTTATAACCCCCTCCATCTAAAAGCAAGGGGGGGGGGGTATTCCAGCAGAATCCAGCTAGCCATAACATCATCCCTCTCAAATTTTCTAATACATGGCTCCCCAGTGGCGGCCATTCTATAATAAAATGAAAGCCATAAACCTCTCCCAGCCTTAACATCAACAAGAACCGTTATCAGATAAAAACATTCACCCTGCTTTTTATTGATCCTGCAGCCTGCTATTCCTAGCATCAAGTTGGGCAATAATTTCAACTTTTACATATTAAAATGTTTGACGCACAAGTAGCGTTGCTATGGTAACAGTTTTCATTAGTTTATGTTGATGGAGGGCTGGCGCCGTCTAAATATGGACTAGACTTTATAGCAAGCCATGCAACTGAAAAATGGACCAAATAACATACAATCTACTTATATGCCATACTACAGAATATATGCATAAATGCCAAAATGGAGGCCAGTTGATCAATTGATTCTTAAAGGAAATCAAGACAATGTATTGTTACCATGGTAACTATTGTTAGTGATACCAAAATGTCTGTGTTATCTAATATCATAAGTCTACAGGTGTATTGTTACGAATGTAAGACCTCATTGGAAAATGACCTCACTCAGCTAACTCAGACGCTCCAATATCAAAGGACTCAACTGGCTGGATGAATGGAATATAAGATCTAAGCCAAGTTGCCATAGTAACCAGATAGGTATGTATCTTCAGTAATTAAAGGAAGCCAATAGCAGAACCAAGGGGACAAGGCTGTAAATTAGCCTGGTGAACCGTATTCTACTGCATGTGAGACAAGGACAAAAGTCCAATAGTGACATTATAGTGTCTTAAAAACTATCAGAGCCAGTAGGTATAGGCAATCACGCTGAAGATATCCCCACTAATATTTGAGTTAAAACTCTGGTCACATGACCACCCCAGTTGCCAGCTATAAACGCCTGCCACAGGCATGTTCCTCACCCAAACTATCCACCTATCCTTCTTTTTTCCTCTCATACTTCACATGGGAGCCCACATCGGTGTAACTCCTCTCTCATTTCCGTGTCCCCACTCCACCATTGATCTCCCACCAGGAGTGCATGAAACAGCATCTTCTCATATTTTACTCCTCCACAGAGGGAGCCACTTCTCATTACCTTAGTTCTCAAAAATAGTGACTGAATTGATGTTTGGTGAATGGTTACATTAATGGTATTTGAAAAGATTAAATCTGGTGGAGGCATCGTGAGAGGCCTTAACCTATTAAATCTTTTTTTAGATTAGATTAATTATAAATACTATAAGATCATATCACAGTTGCTTAAATGAAGCTTATAATGAGTGGAGGCATCGTGAGAGGCCTTAGCTCACATAAGTTAGATAATATAAAGATCAACCTATTCCTGCTGATTGGAAAAAAAATTGTTCAACCTATTCCTGCTGATTGGAAGAATAATTGACAAAAGACTTAACTCGAACTGTATATATTGTAAATATCTTTATATACCGGTTTCAACTTTATATTCAACTATATATATTCCGTTTTCATCACAAGTTCAACTATATATATTCCGTTATTCATCACAAGTTCAATCCGTCCATATTTCTGATGTTCGCTTTCCGTCCAAGTCATCGCATCATATGTACATATATCATCAAATAAGATCTGATCATAGAGGCCCTTAAAGGGCCTGCGATCAGTATTATACCTAACCTAACCTAACCTAACCTACAATTTTCCCACAGATGGCAGCACCTATCTTCATCTGTTTTTCCCTGCAGACAGCTTGGACCTTACGCAACAGGCACGTCCATGTTATCATTGATCTCATTGCCTGCTAACCTGGCGGTAACAAATCTTCTGATTACCATCCAGGCTCTTATTACTACATGGCACCTACAAATCAGGCTCTAAGGTCTCAGGCAGGCATCCAGCCAACATCTGCTTGCCATCTACATGAACGTGCCAACAATTAGCCATTTACAACTTTCAACTCTAAACGTCACTCTAAATACCAGTTGTCCCTAAAATATTTCCTTACTTTAACACGCCATTGTCAACAGCATCACTTCACACTGATGCATTGTCAAACTTTTTTCACTAATGGGCATTTTCTAGTAATGGACAAAGTAATAATAACAGACTGGAGTTTCACAGAGGACATATAGAGGAGACAGGAACCTAACAATTGAAGAAGTAAAACTATGGTGTCAGTCATGTCAGGTGGTGTTCCAGGTGGTGTGAGGCTTAGAGGACTCACAACCCAAGTTGTGATAAACCAGTTTTAAGGAGCCAATCTTCCATCTCCTCTCAATCCCAAAGGGCATGTTAGTCTTGAGTTGAGGTTCCTGACTGTGACATTTTTAGTGCCACAGACCAAAAAAAGGAAAGGCCGGGTAGAGCCTCGAAGAGGTGTCTGTTCTTTGAGAGTATTATATTTTATATTATACAATATACCTACTGTGATCATTTTTTAAACAATGTGAGCCTAATGTATATTTCTTCTGCAATGTTATATGCTTGCATAGCAATCAGGATTTGTAAACTCTTAGAGCTCTTTGCAGATTGGCGGTCCACTGGAAAAACTAATTTTCTTATTTTTAATTTGCAAACTGGCTTTGCCACTTCATTGACAGTTTTCTGTTGGTCTCCTAATCTTCTTATTTGATAAAGTACCGTAATATGGGGTGAATCGGGACACTGGGGTGAATCGGGACAGAACAGGAATGTGTTTTATTTCTTAAACTACAACTACTTCTACTTAACCCAGGTCCGTAATTTTTGGCACAATTTTAGCATACAGAGTAGCGTATATTGTGGTTGAGTTTTATCATTCTAACTGCAGGCAGTGAGAAGCTGCAGCACTTTAAACTTGGCCCTGCAGAAACTTAATTTTCGATAGGTGTTCAAAACTTTGCTCATATCACAAAATCACAAAAAGCATTAATATTAGAGAGAAAAAAATAGCAGGAAACTTTTATAAGCTATATTTGGCAAATTAAGGGACCAGAAGAGTTGACTAGATGTGGGATTTTGTATGTTTGGTCATGGGTTCAGATCCTGGGCAATGACAAAGTATTGGAATCAACAAAAATAACCCTACTCATTTTCATTTGAGTGTACAAGCATGGCTTTTTTAAGAATATTATTGAAATTTTCATCACTGATATAGAATTTGTTCAGAATTACTCATATATGGCGTAATTAAACGAAAAATAAATATTTTAATACTTTTGTGTAATTTATCATATTTTCAAAAATATGCAAATTTTACATGTAATTGAGGTCAGATTTTTCTCAAATTTTTTTTAAATGTCAAACATATTTTCTATTGTTAATTCACATGTAGCAATCACCTAAACACGTCAGGAAGTATTATTTTATAGAAATAGAGGACTGTCCCGATTCACCCCAAAATAAGGGGTGAATTGGGACAGTGGTTTTTCGTCAATAAATCATTTAAAATTAAAGACATCTTTTAATGCTCCTAGGGATAGTTGGACCTTAAGTTCGGACATAAATAGGCACCATATTTTGATTTATAAGATGATTTGTGACCATGCTATGACAGAAAAACCCTCAAATCTGTCCCGATTCACCCCATATTACGGTACCTAAAGTCATTTAAATAGTTTGTTTATTGTCAGCTGCGTTGCTAGATATGATAAGCACTGAATCAACTGATTAACATAATTGACAAAATGAAAACCATTATTTAGCCAGTGACTTCACACGACCAAGTTTAATTCAAGTTAGTATAGGTTATTCACCACGGGAGAGGGAATATGTGATTCATCACCCAATGGCTTTAGCCCGAGGAGTGATAAACACATATTCCTGATCCCATGCTGAATAACCGGCTTGTGCCATGAGACAAACAGTCAAACATTAGAGGACAACTGGACAACAAAGAATATGGGAATTATTTCCCTGAAATACCGGCTAGTGATTGGCTGGTATAGGTGTCGAATGGTATACATTTTGAAACTGGACTGCCAATCTATAATGAGGAGATGTCTCTTAAAGAAGTCACTGCAATTACACTGGTCAATGATGATTTTGCTATGTGAAGAAAAATTCCTCATTTTTTTGATAAAAAAATATTAGTGAAAGTTGTTTTTCCCCATTCTGATTTCTGAATGTTTATCTTGAAATCCTCACCAGAATGAATTTGCCCTGAGTCATATCAAATCACATTTAACCTTCAGAATCAGATGTTCAGACTCAGAAGGGACTGCTTGATCATCATAGTCATTCATATATATATATATATATAGATACAATGAGTCATGTCAACCACACAAACTGCTGCAAATTTGATACTTTACTTGCCAGAGGTTTGAAGTTGTTGGTTCGAGCACAACAATATGGAAAACAGTTACAGTAGACGAAAAACGAGTGCTTACAGAATTCGAATGAAACGTTCCTTGTGAGGTCATAGCCCTATTCATGCATGTTATTCTCTATGAGTCACAAGCAATTTATTAGGTCATAGTCTATAGGGTGTCTGTGGGGCCAGTTGAACCAAATTTTAGAAAATCTTCTATGTGCAGACCTTTACAGCGTCAAGGGAGAACAAGGATGGAAAAGGAAGTTTATAAAGTTGTCTAAACATCCCAACTTCCAAGATTTCGGTGTACATCTTACACAGCCGACATATGAGCCTCCAAAAGATTTAAAAAAATTGGTTCAACTGGCCCCACCCTCTATTGTAATGTGCGACTAAGAAACACACTTTTACTGAATAGTACCTCTCAAGTAAATGTATTTTATTTAAAAAATTGATTAAAAAAACCCCCCAAAAAACCACTAACTCCTCTGGTTCAACTGGCCCCACAAGGACCTCCATATAGATTCTATCTATATATAGCCTGGCTATACCCTTGTTGTGGGACACCATTTTAAGGAGGTGGGTTTCCAACTTTCCATCTACACATAACACATTATCTTATGACATGACATCCCTGCAGACCAAATAATTTAAATGCTATGAAAGCTCCAATCTTAATGGCACAAACTAAGATTTTCATGCGAAAAACGAAAAAAGTGTGATTGTTTCCTTAGCACGTGTCTCGGAGCCAAAAGATCTACATGAAAAAGACTAGCCTAATAAGGCTTAACACAAGTTTGCATAAAATCTATGTTCCCGTGCGAATAACGGTCAGTTGGCGTTCACAGTTTCAATTATGGAGCTGGTATTTCATTGTCAAGTATATAATAAAGTGTTATAACAACTGCAATGAACAAATGTGCCTTATATGCTAAGATCCCACGGCACGTTACGGAGACCTTTTTGTTGCCGGTGGCGCAGAGGCAGACGATTTCTTGGAAGATTTTGAGTTAGGACGGCGGGAAGGGCAATTATGTAATCAATTAAGGTTAATCGATAACCATGCAACGAAAGGCCCAGCGGGGTTCTTTTTGTTCCCTGCGGGGAAGAAAAGTTGTACGCCGTCCCCAAAAGTTCGCCGGGGGAAAGGAATTTCCTCCTCCTGCGGGATACTTTTATATCGCCCCGAGATATAAAAAGTACCCCTCAGGGAACCTATAACTGCCCCTCAGGGAAGCTATTTCACCGCGGCGGGATGTCAAAAGACCGTCGGCGGGATGTCAAAAACTGCCGATGAGGCTGCAAATGTCCCCCCAGGGGCAGGAGAGGTCCCCTCAGGGGCAGGGGATGTCCTAATATCCCGCCGGAGATGTTTTTGAGACGTTCTCACTGAAAAAATCCCCGCCGGACATCCAAAAATCAAGAAAATTTTGGGCTCTGTTCCGCCGTCATGAAAAAAATGTTTGAACCTGTTGAATCTTTTTTGACATCCACGACGCAGTTTTTCCATTTCTAGGAACCCCTGAGGGGAACAAAAACTACCCCTGGGGGAAGTGAAAAGTCGACGGCGGATCACCCAAATTCATCCAAATTTCCAGGAAATACTATCCCGCCGACGCCTAAAGTTCTCCGTAACGTGCCGTGAGATCTTAGCATAAGTCACTACAGGAAGTAACATGAACTTTGCTCAAGAGAGAAGGTTATTGTTGTCAATTTCAGCAAAATTCTTAAATTTTGGAAAACCAAATCAATATTTCAATAAATAATAAACTGCCTACAGTAAAAAATAATTTCAAGACCAATGACTGTTGTCACAAAGTGTATTTAATTATTTGTGAGAAATTTTGTGGAGTTAAATTAATTTAACTACAAAGAGGTACTGAAAATTAACTCCTAGCTATAGGAAAAACAAGTAAAATCATTGAGCACCAAAAACGCAAGTAAAAATTTAACATCTTGAATTTCCCCATCAAGAGATTTTCCCAAAATGAAAAAGAGCTTGCTTTTTTTCCAAATTTGCATTACCAAATTCACCACAATGTTGTAATTCCTTGCCTGAGCAGCATGGAAACATGTTACTTTTTATGTCCTCGGGATTTATCCCAGGACATATCTGTCGTGAGACCCACTTCCTGTCAATCTTCTAATTTAGTGTTTTCAGAAAAACTATTCACTGGCGAATTGACACGCCCAACTAATGTATTCCAATGATAAAACTTCCTCTTATGCATCCCTGCCTGCAATTTCGATCTTCTCAGTGTTCAATTTACTTCAATATATCACATTTTCCAGTTATTTTGTGACAGCTTCACCAAAAACGTTTCCAAATTCGTTGCAACCGATCCTAGCAGCTGCACACATGCAACACTGCACCCTCACAATCCAACCTTGGCAACCCAAGCACTTGGCCCCACTATGTGGGTCACTGTTGTGTCACTGCTGCTGCTGCTGCTGCTGTGCTGAATATGCATGAGTTGAAAAAAGTTGACCTGATTCTACCTGGAGTGCTTTCTCTCTGTCTCTGCTCTGGCTCAGACTGGCTGCCCAGTCATGGATTGTCAGTAGAAGATTAGCAGTGTACAATTCAGCCTTTCTTGTCAGACTGACTTTACCACTCAATTGATTCAAAATGTGCTCTTGAAATGCAGTTATTGGTTTCTTAAAATCACTGCTGCCATATCATTTTAGTCTAGTAGTCCAGGCAACTGGTGATAATATGGGGGTGAACCCACCACAAATTGCAATAGTTTTGATCTATACATTTTCTGAAAGCTTGGAAACCTGGCTTTGACATACTAAAAGTCTGCTCAGATAGTCCTGTGCGAAGTCTGTTTTCTGAGGGGTCAATGGAGGGACTGTTGGAACACAATTTTCGACGTCAAAATCCGGATCCAGTCAAATGAAATGTAAATCAGGGATTAAAGAAATATGGCATTATTTAATATTTCATTGACTTTTGCTTGGTAAGTGTGTTAGCATTCCAGAAAACAATTTTTAACAATATCTGCTTTCTGATAGGGGTCGTAAAGTAGCAAAATCCAAAATGGCCGCCATTATGCGCTTTCCAAACCAAAAAATGCTTATATCTTGAAAACTAATTGAGATAGAGAAGAAATCAGAATGTTTATACCCATGTTTTTGGTACCAAGGAATTCAAATATGATATCAGAACATGTCTTAGTCCAATACTAAGAGATGAAATGCAACATGGCCGCCACCATGAGTCCATGATCCACCGAAACCATAAAGTGACCATAGCAAAAATTGCCATCAGTTAAAATAAATTGCTTTATTTAATATTTCAATGGATTTAGGTGGCTAAGTATGATATAAGCCATCCAGAAGTTAATGATTTACTGTATTTGGTGTAATCAAACATGACTGCCATCAAGCAGTATCAAAATCATGAAATGCTCCTATCTTGTAAACTAATTGTAATTTTTGTGTGGATATATAATTATGTTTTTAATACCAAGAATCATTATTATTTTACTCAATCAGACAGATCACTACGAAAGGCTGTATAGTTGCTTTAACATAATTATTCAACATATAAAATTTTGGTTTCGAGTGTTTGTCTCACAAAAACTCGTTGTATATAGTTGCAAGGAGTTAGTGGTGGTTGCTGAGTGTTTTTTGCATGCAGCTGTTTAGCAGCAAGAATGTGCCTTCAGGAATCCCAAGATGTTGACAAACTTGAAATTACTTGCAATGCTTTTATTTAGGCATGTACCATTCAATGTGTATACAAACCAACACCCATGCATTGTGCTTGAACCATATTTCAGTGTAGCAATCCCATTTATCAACATAATTGTTTAACTACTTCAAGAGAGTTTAGATTAATTTCAGCACCAACTAAACTTGCATTAGGATCTCATATAACATGTTGTTTCCCTCATGACTGACTGAAATTGATTACTTCTCTAGATACAGCAGGTAACACACAATGTCTGGTCTCAAAATATTTGTCTGTGATGGAGTTTGGAAACTTCAGGAATCCCAATCTGTTACTGTTTCATAATATGTCCCTTTTAACTTGTCTCGCCTTTGCTTCTTGTTCCTTTGCAAAGTTTATCTGAAACAATCTCCTGCTTTTGGTACTGTCTTCTCTTGGTGTCAAATAGAACCTGTTCGCATGGACACTATGTCTCATGCTGTAGCATCCTTCCACCAATAACCAGGCATAACATGCTGATGGTTTGATGGTTTGATGATTGCTCACTTTTACTGAATGCATCTAGGATCTTCAGCAATTCTCCAACTTTCAATCTCTGTTCCACACATTTGCTCATCCTGACTGTCACTACTCTCCTTATCATTACCGTTTTGAAGTCTTCTGGTGTACAAATGTGACATTGGGATAGGCAACTTGAGCTATTTCCTGAGCTGTATAAAGTACAAAGCTGCTGAAGCATCTGGGTAGTCCATGCCAGTGACGCAGATTGGCACTAATTTTCCTTTCTAACCTTTCAGTGTGAAAAGACATCAGTGAATAGTTGTCAGTCCATTCATGGAAAAAGATGAAGAGACACTAAATGTGATTAATTGGAGGAGCTGTGAGATTCAACAGCAAAGCTGTTTCATGGAGGTTACTCCTCTAAACCTTGATGGCATGGCATGGAAATGACCTCGTTCCTACAAGAGTGGGCTGAATTTGGTCCAAGAAAATTCAGAGTAATTCAGCAAAGCCTGTCAAAAATCAAGAGGAGCCTGCCTCTAATTATGTCACTGAAAATTATCAAATCACAGTTGCAATGACAAAAACACCTGCTCATGTTGTAAGAATGATTTGCCGTGAAGTCAGTGTTGAGCATTCAGAACAAAGGTGCAAAATAATCGGGGTAGACCGCCTTTCTGTTTTTGGTTGTGACCACTCTTGGGCCTATTCAGTAAAAGTGGCTGTAAGATTCTGAGCTAGAGAAAGAAGTAATAAGTTTAGCTGAGTTATCTTAACAGGTGTCTGTGAAGATTTTTAGCATCCCTAATGGCGATTTGATAGTAATTCTTTGGTAATTTATTTATTTTAGACCCAGTTGAAACTGAAGTATAGATAGTAATTCTTTTGTAATTTATTTATTTTAAACCTAGTTGGAACAAAAATATAGATGATATTTATGTGTGTTTGTATTTCAGGACTTACTTTTTCCATTTTAAACAATTTAAACATGTTAGTATCACCTTAATCTGAGCGGAAAATGTGCACCGCCCTTAAGGATGTGGTAGCTCATAACTAAGGTACGTTTCTAATCATTTGCAATTTGATACAAGATTTTCTCATAAAATGACAGGTCACATTTAATTGTTTACCTGCAACCAATGAACCAGTTTTTGGTGACTTGAACCTCCTTCTTCTACTTGGTACTTGACAACATTACTGTTGATGGCTCTGTTGAGGGTGCAGGTGCGCTCATTTTATCATTACATTTAAGTAAAAAAAATTACCAAAGCTAAACCATATATTATGTGATTATTGTATTCCTTGCCACTAAAACACAGATCAAGACGGATTATACCTATGCGATATATCAATCTCGTGACTGTTAAATTGCCAGATATAGCCATTTTTATGGAGTGCATATGGATACTAGTGGGTGATGGTGATTATTTGGATTGTGCCATTTCATTATCTTTGGTAGAAGGTAGATTATGGTAAACCTTTATTTTCTGGATTAGTTATATATACTTATCCACCTAAATCCATTGAAATATAAAACAAAGCAGTTTATTTTAACTGATGGCAATTTTCGCTATGGTCACTTTACGGTTTCGGTGGATCATGGACTCATGGTGGCAGCTATGTTGCATTTCATCTCTTAGTATTGGACTTTGAAATGTTCTGATATCATATTTGAATTCCTTGGTACCGAAAACATGGGTATAGACACTCTGATTTCTTCCCTATCTCAATTAGTTTTCAAGATATAAGCATTTTTGGTTTGGAAAGCGTGTAATGGCGGCCATTTTGGATTTTTCTACTTTACGACCCCTATCAGAAGGCAGATATTGTTAAAAATTGTTTTCTGGAATGCTAAAACTCTTACCAAGCAAAAGTCATTGAAATATTAAATAATGCCATATTTCTTTAACCCCTGATTTACATTTCATTTGACTGGATCCGGATTTTGACGTCGAAAATTATGTTCCGACAGTCCCTCCATTGACCCCTCAGAAAACAGACTTCGCACGGGACTATCTGAGCAGACTTTTAGTATGTCAAAGCCAGGTTTCCAAGCTTTCAGAAAATGTATAGATCAAAACTATTGCAATTTGTGGTGGGTCAAACCATGGATTGCCTGGACTATAGTTATGAGACACACAAATGTTCTTGTATATTGTTCTAATGATAGGAAAAGCTATATGATATTAGAATAGCACATAGTACATATCTACAATTTATATTAGAGAACTAAGAGATCTATAGAGTGGGCCTATAGCATATTGACATAGCAGACTGTATTCTAAGTTAGGATGTCCGTAGAAAAATACATAATTTCTTGAGAGCCTCCCTGGTCCAGTCACTTTCACTTTTTAATACTGATAATTGATAAATTTTACACTGTTGATATTATATTTTTTTATATCATTGATGTAAATAAATCGGCCTGTGAGCTCCTGTGCATCTATCTATCTCCCACCCTACTGCATGGGACCATGGCAGGTACACTTGTACCTGCCATGATGGGACACCCTCACTAGCCATGTGCTGTCAACTCAGTGACAGGATGCACATGGTCAATGGGGGGGGGGGCTGCATGGGGGTTGGGTGGCCTCTTGATTGTATCATGTTTGAATGTGTTCTGAGAGTACTTAAAGCAGATGCATGATATATATTTTTTGGACTTGGCATATATGACAAAATCTATATAGATCTATGACATATTCACAGCTGATTAAATGTTTTAAAAGTAAATTTTAAAGGCCAATGGACCAGCCAGCTGACTTACATGTTAAACAAGTTCAGATGACCGAGGACATGGTGCATGCATTGCATGCTATTTTTAAAAAGTGGCATTGCTGCCTGATTTGGGGGCCCACAAAAATATATTTTGGAATCTTTTAAAGATAACTTGATTGTATCTGATTTTTTTTCTGGCCCTGAATTTTCACATAGTTATTCTCTCAAGACAATGTCTATTCTTTTTATACATTTTAAAAATTTTAATTATATTTTATAAGGGCAAAACCCTGGTGAGCAGAGAATGCACAGCTCTGGTTCCATTCTGTATATATATGTATAGCACTGGGGTTTTCAGAATGTTTTCCTTTTTAGTGAAAGGTTATTCAACACCAAATCCATTGAAACACTGAATAATCTGGCATTATATTGCACAAGTAGCCACAATGAAGAGCACTCCATGTATCACTGTCACTGACCGTACTTCATTTTATGTACATAATGTCTAAATCCATCTATCTATCTATCTATCTATCTATCTATCTATCTATCTATCTATCTATCTATCTATCTATCTATCTATCTATCTATCTATATATCTATCTATCTATCTATCTATCTATCAATCTTTCTATCTATCTATTTATATTATATCCTATCTATCTATCTATCTATCTATCTATCTATCTATCTATCTATCTATCTATCTATCTATCTATCTATCTGTTGCAGTTATTACAACATGCATCACAGCTCAACACGTATAATACCTGTGGGAAGAACATGTTGAAGGGGTGGGGGTGATGAGGAGGGGGCGCGTCAGGACCTGAAAACAAAGAAAAGACAAACATGAATCACCCTCAAATTCATTCAAGTCAACCGATGACTCAAATGTCAAGTTGAATTTCTCTTTTGACTGTGAAAAACTCTAATAGAACAAGTGTTCGCTGCTGCCCTGCTCACTTTTGCATCATTGCATGCAGGGCCCTTATAAATATAACTTTAGGCATGTAGATTCAGACTCATCCAGCCAAGTCAGCTAAAATTTCAGTTGAAAATTGTCAAGGCTTTCAAAATACAAACCATACATTGTTTACATCTAGACAGTAGCATAAAATGTCAGTAATATACATGTCTAGTGTTATGTAGTAGCATGGCCAGGCCAAATAATTGAGACCATGGTTGTAACAATTGCAGGTTATGATGTTAAGGTATTTGCTACAGAGGATCCTCCAATAATATAATTGGTATCTATAGCTAAGGTCAAATTATAGGCCTTATGCATATACACTGAGGCACACTGCAATACTGCAGACCTATATTCTTAGCTTGAATATCTGAGACAAAAATTACAGCACTGTCTTGTGCATATTTTTCCAGACAGTGGTCAGGAAGATAGAAAGGATTAAGATGACGTACTTCCTGTAAACCAGTGGGCCTCCATGCGTGAAATCATTGAACCATGGCAGCCCACGTGACAACGTCATCAGACGACATCCTCCAGAACAGACGACCAGACGATTTGCAGACGAACGTTTGAGCAGACGATATGTGCTGGCGTATCAAGGAAGCAGAAGCCATCCAGACAATCTAGCACGTGTAGGATCCTGGGTTTGTTGTTGTTTACAGAATATTGAAGAACTGTCGTCTGCTACTGTGTTGAGGGTCGTTAAAATACATGAGGCGCGTCCCAGACTGGTCCAGTGGAGCAGCAATCACCTACCACTCCACGTTATCTGCCATAAAAATCAATGAAAAATTGAGACAGGGCCTTCAGGCATATATGAGTGTCTTAGAAATGTCAAGAAGATAGCATATCTGCTAAATATAGCACTGTCAAAAAGGATAGATCCATACTGAGATAACATGAGTGTACTGTCATGAACATGCACTGGGAGCCATGAGTGGTTACCTATCCATATACACGCTGCAGGCTTGGCCAGGCAGCACCACCGCACCACAATGAGGGATGGCATCAATGACAACAACCCACAAATATGCAAATGAGGGCGAGTCTTACCCTGTGCAGCCTGCAGCCCCATCTAGTGTTCCTGTGCATCGTTCCTGGGCAGAGCTGAGCTGTGTCACAGACAACATACAGACTGTTCACTCCAGTTTCCCGCCATTTGAGTAACAGGTGCTGCCCTCTTCAGTGTGGAGTGGACTGAGCTCAGCAGCTCAATGTAAACAACTGTATGAAACACACACATGGCCCTGTTAATTCCCTACAAAGGTCATAAAGGTTATGTTTTTTGTTGGAAATTATCTTTCTCTCTCTCAACAACACATTTCTGAAGAAATAAGAACAAAGTAACACAGCTGAAGTCCATTAAAATTCCTATTTTGTACCCCTAACCCAGAAACCACTGGATCCTGTTACATGGTAAAACTTGGCTTGGCACTCTATTTACCAATTTCACTTTTACATGGAATGAAGAAATCATGTAGGCTTACTTTCTTATCCAGTAAAATGGGCTAAGAGCTAGAAAAGGCCTATAATACCTTTATTAGGGTCAGTGATAGGATAGTTCTACAACAAATACATTCCAACGCCATAGGCCTGTGATAAACCTCAGCATGGTTCACTTATGGATATGTGAGTTACTGCCAGGTCACTAGGTAGCCCAAGAACTACAAGTTAGGAATGAACTGCCAAATTTATCAGGATTTTGTCCACTGAGAGCTTATAGGTACTTTAACACAACATAAAGGTAAGTTACACGTATGGGTAGATAGATGAATAGATCGATGAATAGATAGATAGATATTGATGGATTGATTGATTGATTGAATGATTGATTGAATGATTGATTGAATGATCGATTGATTGGTATTTGGCAGATTAAGTAGTATGACAGACAGATATATATAGATTGGTTGTTATTTAATTGTATATGTGGGGAGAGAGATAGATATTACAAAATGATAAGAGACATACACATAAAGATAGTTTGATAATATTAAGACAGAGAGATAGAGAGACTAGTGTATGTGTATGCTTAAATAGAAATGGACTGTCAGATTAATAGCAAAACAATTGGTTTAATATTATTTTAAAATTGCAGGGTGGATATGTACAGAGATATTATAGAAAACTATGAAGATAGACAACTTAATGATTAATCAAGTTGAGAAATACAGAGACAGAGAAATACAGAGATAAAGTCACAAGAGGTACTGTGATGAAAGCTATCCCCAATTCATTGAACTGTTGAACATACATGGTTAGGAGATAGATCGATAGATAGATAGATAGATAGATAGATAGATAGATAGATAGATAGATAGATAGATAGATAGATAGATATACAGATACATACATACATAGATACATAGATAAATAGATACATAGATTAGATAGGTAGATAGATAGACAGACAGATAGAGAGATAGATAGTAGGCTTATAAATATGACATTTATGCCTATATGTGTTATTTAAGAAACATTAGTTCCTGAAACACTGTCAGAATTAAATGTGTTCAGTCTCACAGATATTTGAAGATAAAGCCAGCCATAAATTAAATGGCTGTGTGTATATTAATACACAGAAGTTTGTAATAATGGTTTTGTTGAGTTATCTTGATTTATCAATGTAAATGTAAATGTGATCTGAAACAAAAGTTTGCAAGAGTTTGTTTGGCCAGTGCCTGTGTTCCTATGCTGAGACTGCAGCTGCAGCAGGCACAGTCCACTCCACACTGCAGAGGGAGCTATGCAGGACACAGGCTTCACAGGCTTCAATGGGAGTGAACAGTCTGTATGTTGTCTGTGGCTGTGTGCTGCCTGTGGTAGCATGATCAGCTGAATCACTGGGTGCAACCAGCCAGCCACTACCCGGGTAGTGTTGCCAGCCTGGCACGACCTTGCCAAGCCTGTTATTGGCAGCCTGCCAAGTCGACAGAGTGAGGCAGCCAGCTCTCTCCAGACTGGCATACAATTTGATAAAAATAACACAGACGGGGCCCTCTCCAAAACAGGCTGATCTTTTTTTTAAGATAAAAGCAAAATGTGAGAGCTCTGTCCAAATACTATCGTGTGGTCTATCTCCATATCTTATCATGACTCCTTTCTCTGTTCTGAGAATTCTATCATTCTGTTTTGGTGCAAAACATCAGTAGCTGGCAGCCATCTTGTCAGAATTTGGACCATGGAACTGGAAAGGGGCTGTTCCAGTGGTTTTTAAGGATATCTGGTTTGGTTGAGCACTTTTGAGGAAAAAAGGATTGTCCAAATACCCGTAACCATAGCAACCGTGCAGGCAGTTGAACAAGTGCTAGGAAAGCCACCTAATTCTAAATGCCATCTGCAAATCTATGTGGCATTTCAGGAAAATAAAGAATGCACACAGGCCTCCAGCAAACAATGCTGTGTTTAGCTTCATGCTTGAATGCTCTTGAATGCTCTTGAATGCAGCTCCAACCTTCCATTCTGATACCTTTGTTGGCCAAGAATTCCCTTTACACTCTCCCATTTTAGTGGCATTTCTATGTAGGTTTTATTTGACACAACAAAGGCCACCACATAAAAAAGAAGACAAAATGTAGAATATAACATCAGCACATTTACCAAGGACCTTGCACCAAAATAGCTGCATTCTAAAAGCAATATCTATTCAGGAATACAGAGTATAGTTTGATCTATTTAGTACTGCATTCAGTGTAAATAATATCTCAACATCAAAACTATCAAATGACTGAAATGTTTATCTCAACATCAAAACTATCAAATGACTGAAATGTTTTCTATTAGAAATATGACCTTTGCAGCCATGTTGAATAAATGACACAACCCCATCACCTCATGCAGTTCAATGTGATCATAATTCCATATTTGCATCTTGATATTACATGGCAAATATACATTACAGTCCAACAAAAACACATTTTTAAATAAGGAAGCTTATAAATACACAAGAAAGAAACTGAACCCATCTCATACACTGTATAAAACTTACAGAGACCAAAGTCCAGTGGAGTTTTCCAGATGGATACAACTTCTAAGCTCATGTATGTGGAGGGTGTAGCATAACTGAATAACAATAAAGTGGGTCAGCTGATATTTGCTGCTTAGATGGCCTACACTCAACTACATATACCAAGTTTATGACTTGTAACCATAAATAGTGCAAGCAACTAAGTAAACTTATGGTCTGCATTCTAAGCAATATAATTACCATATTCTACTCCCAAGTAATTACACTGCACCTCTTTGTTAAACATGATAATTGTAAGCACAGCACGTCACGAAATTATATCATGAACAATATTGGGGCCATATAGGAAGATTCTCAGAAGCGACATTATATCAGACCATCAGAATTCCCTGTTTGTGGCTGTTTCATATCAAATTTTCATATCAGCTGAAATAGATCCTAGACAAAATGTTTAATGCAGGCTCCACACATACTATGTGTACATGGTAATATCACTTTGGGAATAATATGGCTCACTGTAACACGAACGGATTGTGTAGAATATCAGCATCAACCTAGAGCCACTATAACGGGAAATAAAAGCCCATTTATGCTCTTTCCTCATTGTAACATTTATGGAAAGTATTCGGACAAAAAAAATATCTGAAATTAATCTTGTAGCTCTTTGCAGATTGGTAGTCCAAACACTTTCAAAATTGACTTTCATTTTGGTGTTGTGATGTCACTGGCGTAAAAATGTTGTGTTTATGTCAGTTATGGTTAATCAGTTGATTCAGTGCTTATTATACAGTATCTAGTAGCATAGTTGACAATAAACAAACTGATTAAATGACTTTAGGTACTTCATCAAATAAGAAGATTAGGAGACCAACAGAAAACTGTCAATGACGTGGCAAAGCCAGTTTGCAAATTGAAAAAGAAGAAAATTAATTTTTCAAGTGGACTGCCAATCTGCAAAGAGCTCTAAGCAGCCTATGTCTCTAGATTAAATTCTCTGAATACAAATCAGCACCTCCATAACACTCCATGTGGTTACATTTCAGAAAACACCTTATAATTATATTATACAAGGTCCAATTCTCCAAAACACAGTATACTGTATGCAATAACAATTTATTTTACATAGGCCAATACAAACGAACAATAATTCTGGTCATTCTCTGTTATGCTTTTCTCTGTAGGCCTATTCATGTTTAAATTTGTAAATGCTTGACGTATTATATGAGCTGTCTTGTCAGTCTTGAATGTTTGTCTGTGATCATACGCAATAAATAAGTTTCATGTCAATGATAAATAAATTCTTTGTTATTATTTGTTATGAAATATGATTGAAATATTCTGGAATCATATGACAAGAATTCAAATTTCTCCTTCTGACATACTATTTAATAATACCAGCGGATGGAATTATATCATCCCATGAGGTTCAGCCGTTGGTAATTATTCACTTACTTTCAACAGCACAACCATAACGAGAATACACACTGTGCAAAAGATAATATTTTATATTATGCAAAAGATAATACATATTGGGGCCTCATATTGAAGTTAGAAACATAACATAAGTTTGCTTATTATCTGTCTGTTTCACCATCGTAGTAAACACAGACAGGCCAAGTCTTGTGATGTTTTTAACTGCTACATCTCCATTAAATATAAATCCTATCATTTGTGTCACAAATAAATAAGGAAATATATATGATATTCAAAATTAACAGGGAAAAATGTGGATGCAGAAGCTTGTGGTGATTGGAAATACTATTTAAGTTTCAGTAAAATAAATTACCTCCTTTGAAATCTTACTTGACTGATTAATGAGTGTATTTTATCATAATTTTCTACATCTTGACTATGACAATATATGTATGGAACATGGAGTAATGGACTACAATGTTATGGGCTTACAATCCGATTGGGTCCTCGATTGTGTGCCTCCCCGACTTCACTTTCCTATTTCTTTGCCGTGCCATTGATATTCATAGACAGATAAGAAATACAATATTTAGTTTCTTTGACTGGAAGCCAAATCTTCAATAATTATATCATGCACCTCACTTCTCTATTGATCCTCTCAAGTAACCCTGAATCTCCAGGATCAAAGATGGCAGTCCATCCCACAAGATGTTAAGTACAAATTTATTGATGTAAAGATCTCTAGACATTCTTTATGCAATATTTTCCATGAAATATTTATAGAGATTGAAAATAACCAATCATACTTACCAATTCATTTCATGAAAGCAAAGAAATGTTTTTCAAAAGTAGTTTCAATCAATCAAGCGGTTGCCATGATATAAATACCATAATGTGTGGTTGTATTAATTGACCAATCCAGAAATTCCAGAGCATAATTAAATGATTGACTCTATCAGCTCTCTGGCTAATAACCGAATGATCGGTTTAAGCTAGCAATAATAAAATTGTTCCAGCAATCATAAATAAATTGACATGCTTCATTATTATCTTGATATAAAAAGATGTTAAAAATGACAGAAAACAGTGTTCAATAAAACACAAACTAAATAGGCAATTAACTTGCATCGGGAATGAGGCATTGTCACCAGAACAAATAAAAATGCATATTATAAGCTTTCAACAATAATTTAATTAGGGATATATCTATAGATTGTACATATGGTATGAAAAAATACGTAATAAGCTATAGAAGCTGCATTTTTCTTATAATTGTGTTCATATCATTCATATTAGATAGGGCTAAAATGACTAAATTAAATTGCATTGGAATATATTCATGATGAATTTCACTTTAATATACAGTGCCGCCTGTAAGTAAGTGAAACGCGTGATATTGTGCCATTGCATCAATGTTAAACATCCTTAACCAAAATGCTTCTGGAAGGACGAATTCTCATCCGATGAGGGGAAAACATTTTGGGTCATAAAGGCCGATATGTGAGGCATGTGGGATAAAAATAGCAGCCAATTTTCTTTGCTGTAGTTGGAGTTAGGTATGGGTCAAAGTCTTTGATAAGTAAGTGATACTTTTATGATGAATGTCACTTGATTTGTGTTAGCATATTTTCGATTTGCATGGTGATATTTTCATTTCACCTACGGACCATCGTCTTTCTCCTAATAATTACATAATAAGGCAGGAGCATTGGTATGGTGTTTTGAGATTTGAACTTACGCTCAATTTCTGCGCCTCCAGATAGTGATTATTATAGGCTTACTATAAATAAATTGGCCAGAAATGAATATTTAGTGTCCTTCACAACAAGCCAAATCCTTCACAACAAGCCAAAATCTTCAATAATTATATCAGGCACTCCAATTCTCCATTGATCCTCTCAACCAACCCTGAATCTCCAGGATAAAAGACAGCAGTCCATCTCAAAGAGGTCCTTACAGATTTATTGATGTAAAGATCTCTAGACATTTTTTCTGCGATAATTTTCCATGAAATATTTTAAAAGATTGAAAATAATCAATTATCCTTTACAATGCAAAAATGTGATGTGTTCAAAAATTGTTTCAATGAATCAAGCTTTTGTCATAAAATAAGCAGCGTGTGTTTGGTTGTATTGACCAATCCTGTTCACAATTAATTGGTTGCTTCCATCAGCCCTCTGCATAAGTTCTTTCAACTGACACATAAAGTGTTTAAAAAAATAGCACAAAATAAAAACAACACAACACATACAAATTCATATTATTCTTTATTCTTTCACAAGTCTTTCAATTAGGGAAATTTCTGCAACAGTATATACACATAAATTAAACCAGAAAATATTAAACAAAATATAAGCTGATAATATTTAATCAACTTTATATTTTATATATGTTATGTTTAACAAAAAAACAATACACCATAGAAATGTTCTCATTATTTTGTCAATGTTATTGACATTAGCTTAAAATACTGGCTAAACAAAAACCAAATTGAATAAATTCATGAAGATTGTCAGGTGATTTAATTCTTCATGTGTATTCAGTTCTCAGACTCTAACTCATGCTTTGCATGAATTTTCGTTAAGAGTTTATATTTTGCATTAGACGACTAATCAACTGTAACTAATATTAGGTTTGGCCGTCAATGAAATTTGTGTTGTCCATTAAATATTTAAAAAGACGGAAAATAAGCTATCATGCTTTACCAATTAATTAGATGAATGAAAAAAAAGATGTGTGTTAACCAGAACCGCAAGCGGTTTCAATGCTCGTCTGTTAATGTGAAATCTATCAATAAGTGCCTGATTATCAGCCACAGGGAAATACTTGTACCTAATATTATAATTGTAAGTGAAAGACAATGGTCGCCATTATGTAGGGGCCATTTTGGCAGCCATATTGGACTTTGTGACATGTTCCAAATCCATATCCAAAATGGCCACCACAAAATACTGGCCATCTTCGATTTCTCAATATGTTCCTGATCCATACCCACAGACCAATGCCTGTACTAAATTTGATAAGTCTAAGTGAAATATTAAGGTCACAGTAGACAGTTCAAGAATGGCGGCCATTTTGTGCCGGCCATTTTGGTGGCCATCTTGGATTTCTTGACATGTTCCCGATCCTCACCCACAGACCAATACCTATACCAGATTTCATAACTCTAAGTGAAATATTAAGGTCACAAAATAAGCACCTTGGATATGACTGCTTTTGACCTACCAATGCATAGAGTAGCACGGGGCATGCAGCCCCCTTAACTTCGAGGTGCGATTTGACCTACTTTTTGTGGTCGATTATTTGAATGCTTATGCTGTCAGGAAGGGATCACTTGACTCTACTTATAACTAGTAAAACAAATGTCTACCAATTTTAATAAAGGAGTTACGGCCCTCTTTGTAAAAAATTTAAAATGGCCTTCTTACCCCACCCATCGGGCAAGAAGCCCCCCTATTATAATCCTATGGCAATTTTTTTTTGTGAGTGCATTCAGCGTGAAAGTTATTTCTTGGGGTTCTTCTATCATTTTTAAGGCATTCTATTCACTTTTTCTGAATTTCAGAATTTTTCTGTTCATACCATTATTTTTTAATATTTTTTGCCCTGTTTCAATCTCGGCCAAATTTTTTTTCCATTTCAATTAGCTATTCAATCAAGATTTAAGGTAAAGTAGACATTATTAAATGGTTCCTGAAGCAGCTTCGAGGCCTCAGTGAAGGGGGCCTCATGCCCCATACCATGTGGGGCCTCTTGCCCCAAACCCACATATTTTAATTTGACCTCTATATTTTGAGTTTAAATGCAAAAAACATGATCCAAATCATATCTATCTGATGGTCATAAAGTGAAGCAATGCAGATATCCATTATACTTTTTAAAATTTCCAAAGTTATTTCTGTCAACCACTTTCAAAGAATTACTCAAAGTTACATAAACCATGCACCTTTTTTTTTTGTCCCTTTAAATTCTACTATGGTTTGGTGCTGTTTACCCTGAAAATGTGTGACGTCACCTAAAAAGCCTCTAGCTTCAATCCTATCAATAAGAAAAAGCACCAAAAATGTAAGTTTAGATATAACCCTGGGGGGCCTCTCACCTAACCCGGGCTTCTTGCCCTGACCCACTCTAATTACTAGGTTGCTTCCTTGAGCTTTCCGCTTAAATAACCAAAGAGTTGGTAAAAGCCAGGATTACAAAATTGTCCTTTAAGCAATAATAAATTCAATCAAATCACATTCTGTTCGGAAATATTTTCCATAAATATTTGCAGAGATTGAAAATAATCAATCATACCTTGCCCCCCCAAAAAAAAAAGTGTTAACAATAACATTAAAAAAAAGTATTCAAAGTTGTTTTAATCATTCAAGTGGTTGCCACAAAATAAGAACCATGTGGTTGGTTTTAATTGGCCAATCCTGTTTAATAGGAAATTAACTTAAACAGGAAATTTTGCATTGTTGCCAGAACATGTATAAATGCTTAGAACTATATCTTTATTCTTTCAACAGTGTTTTATTTCGGCATATTTTTGCACATATGAACATACAAATCACAACACAAAATTATATGAAACTGAAATATAAGCCCAGGGGATATACGAGAATATTAAATCCACTCTGTGAATGTGTAATATTAAAAACACTTAATGTAGAAGCTGCAATTTTCTAATAATTTTGTCGATGTCATTCACGTTAGATCAAAGTTGACCAAATAAAAATCCAATTGTGAACAATGATTTCACAAGTATTTCTGTTTACTTAGCTCTCAAGCCAAAACAGGCTGTGTTGAAAACGTTTCTCCTCCCTTCCAACTGTACGCTTCTCTTTCCAACTGTTTCAACATTTTGAGCAAACAACCACGAATATGGTACTTCTTTGATGCCAATTAGGATATGGCATGATAAGATTGGTTTTATAACAAGACCCAATTAGCATAATATTTTCACGTTATCAGCAGAACATTCTGTTCTTCCTGGCCATTGCATTCACAGAAATCTGAGTTTCTAAGTGATTTTTGCTTAAAATTGTCTCCCCAATTTATTATTCCAACACATATTATAGCTGTTTGTAGATTTGGTGGTCCAGACAGTTCCAAAATTAACTTTCAACCTGGTTGTATGATGTCACTCGCTTAAAAATGTTTTGTTTGTGTCAGTTATGGTTAATCACTTGATTCAGTGCTTATCCAGTCTGCTGGAACTGGCCAAGTAAACAGCCAAAAGCAGCATGCAATTGACATGCAAATGAGCACGATTTGGCAGAACAAAATTGTTTTCTTTCATACTGTGGGAATCTTAGATTAATAACAATAACATTGGATAACAAAATGAATGTTTATACTTTTAAGTTATTAGCTCCTCTGCAAGGTATGCAGCAACAATGGGAGGAACAGAACAATGTGACATAATCAGTATTTATAATTAGTCACAAAAGATATAAACAAAAATCAATGTTTATGAAAAGTTACCTAACCAGTCAGTTAGAGGTATTTGGCAAAGACCAGTGTTTATAAAAACATTGTGTAACCAATCAGTTAACATTTTTGATGAATAAAAACAATCCAATTCAAGGAGTCCCTCTGACACTTCGTGTCATTGGCTTATGGAGGGACTCATGGAGTCTGGTGCTTATCATATCAAGCAGCATAGGTGACAATAAACAAATTAATTAATTACTTAAGGTACTTCATCAAATAAGAAGATTAGGAGACCAACAGAAAACTGTCAATGACGTGGCAAAGCAAGTTTGCAAATTGAAAATAAGAAAATTAATTTTTCCAGTTGACCGCCAATCTGCAAAGAGATCTAAGTGCCCTTCACAACAAGCCAAATTTCGCTGCAAGCCGAATTTTCAATAATTATATCATGCACTTCACTTCGCTATTGATCCTCTCAAGCAACCCTGAATCACTCAGATGAAAGACGGCAGTCCATCTCAAAGAGTTTTAGTTCGCACATATTATATTTATTGATATATATACATTTTTTCTGATATTTTCCATGAAATATTCATCAAGATTGAAAATAATCAATCAAAAAAAATCGATCAACTGAGAGAAAACAGCGTTCAAAATAGCACAAACTAAACAGTCAATTAACTTAAATGGGCAATTATAGGCATTGTCACTAGAACAACACATATAAAAATTCAAATTATTCTTTCAATAGTATTTTATAATTGGATGTTTTTTTGCCATAGTATATATACACACGAATCATGCCAGAAAATTACATTAAACTGAAATATAAACTGATAATATTAAATCGACATTATATTAAATATGTCATAATAAAAAAAATTAATATGTCATAGAAACTGTACTGTTCTCATAATTTTGTCAATATCATTGACATTAGATTACAATTGACTTGGTGAAATGCATTTTGGAATAAATACATGGTGATTGTCAGTAAGTGTTTTGGTTGATTTAATTCTCGAACCAAAAAAGACATATCAAATGCCTAATTTCAGGAGTTCTCATAAGAGTTGACTTTTCCAGAAATTTTTCCTGCTGTTTGGTAGTACATGAAATGCAGTAGATGCCTACACAACTGTAACTAGTATAAATTTTGGTTTAGTACTGTAGTGAATGAAATTTGTATTTATGAATGGAACAAAAAGTTGTTGTCACGGTTTCCATAGTTTTCGGAGATTGTTTCTCGGTCGAATATTATCTAATTTGATTTGATACATTAGTATTCAATTTCGGTTGATTTTATAGTCAAACCTAAAGTCAAAATTTCATGTAATGATCATCAATAATATTATTGTATAATTTGTTCATTTTTTATGGGCTAAATAAAATCTGTCTGAGTCTGTCTGAGTCACTATGACAATGCCCTGGCCCCTCCTGCAGGCAAAAGAATATTGAGACTGGATGCATTTGCTTTCAGATAAAGTAAGCAAACATAAATTAGACTGAAAACTCATTTCACAGAAATCCTGAAGTCAACTTCAATGCGAAATCCTGTGACTACGGTTGTCAACATTGTCACCTCCTTTCCAACTGTTTCCACTTTTTTTTGAGGGGGGGGGAGTATGTCACTTCCTCGATGTCTCAATTTTTGTTTATGTGGCAAAAATAATAAAATAGATTAATTTATCAGTTTATTAGTGTTCAGTAAATTATCATTTCATTATAAATGTCATATAATTTTAAAGTAACAATTTGTCCAATGACTATGGGGGTATTTTCATTTTATCGACATACAATTGCATCGTAAGGCAGAAGCACTGGTAGGGCGTGCTGATTTTAGCAAACACTTAATGTAATGATTGCAAGTTTTGGCAAAGCAAATGACAATATCCTAATTTTGCCTTATTTCAAATATAGATATATTTAATTAATTATCAATTGATGTTTCATCTGTTTTTTCTTCTTTTAATTGACAGAATTAAATTTTGGAAATAGGCTGAACTATTTGCTTTTGTTTTCATTGACAATTTTCCATAATTCGATTTCAGTTAGATATTTATCATATTTAATTTTGGCATTAATTTCCCAATTCAATCAAATTGGATTTTGGTAGATGCACAACTTTTTGTTTGCTCTCTTGATCATGAAATGTCAAATATTTGCTGTCAACTAATTGGATAGAGTCAAATGCTAAACTGCGCTTCTTATTCCTCTATGTTTTACTTTGTCAATACCCCAATCAATTCCTTTGTTGGGGGGAGGGGGGGAGGAATCATATTATTCATTTTGCAAACAACACATGAAGACAACATAAGCTGCATTGCAGTGGACTTGCAGCACAATATTATTATGTTACAATATTTAAAAAATAATAATTTATTCTTTCACTGATCCAGACATCAAGTTGTTGCTGATGACATATTGCCATCTGTGGAGCAAGAATATATTAATAGACCAATCTTTAAAGTCTGAATACTTTCAAAATCTTCACCATTTAGTAGTGAGCCAACTTTGTAATTAAAACGTTGACTTTTTAAATATTTATGAACAATGTGCCCAACGCCCTCAAAAATAAATGTTATAAAAACCCTTGTCTGTTATGGGCTCGTTCTCCATATCATTCCATTTTTCAATACATTGGTAATTTTAGAAAACTACATGTTTTTCTTGTCCCTCATTTTCAGATTGCCATTTTCTAAAAACATATGAACAGCATAATTTTCAAATCAAAATTTAATGAGGAACTGCTGGATTTCTCAGTATTGATGATGCTTACAAGAGTATGTTTTATTACGTCTTGAACAAGAAAATCATGTCTATTTGCAACTTTGCTTTGCGGATATGATTCTCACACATTTTCTCTGATTGTATTTTATTCGTGCTGAGTGTCATGTGTGGCAGGGTGGGGCAAAATTGCATTCTTGATTCAGATGAATTTTAAATTGGTCTCATTTTCTCAGGTAATTTTAAAAATTGTACAAAGGAAACATGCAATAACATAATATGTTGAATTCCTAATTCAATGTATATTTAATATGTGCTTTAATTAATTATTTTAGTATCTACCTATTGTTATATACATACACTACACATAAAAAAAAGTTCCAATGTCTTTAGTTTAGCTAGATTTACTGAACAGTCAGACACATTAACTCCTATTATCAATCTCAGCTTTCACTCTGCAACTTTTCCTAACATTCTCAAATATGCTGAAGTCTCACCCATTTTTAAAAAGGATGATCCTCTTTTAAAGGGAAATTACCGTCCTGTAAGCATTTTGACCTCTATGTCGAAAGTATTTGAAGGTTTAATATCAGACCAATTGAATGATCACTTTGATACTTTATTCAACAACTCTCTTGCTGCGTATAGGAAGAAATACAGCTGCGAGCATGTCTTACTAAAGTGTATTGAAGAATGGAAAAAGTCCCTGGACAAGGGCGAGAGTATTGGTTGTTTGTTAATCGACTTGAGTAAAGCATTTGATTGTTTGCCACATGGGCTCCTTACTGCTAAGTTGCTTGCTTATGGTTTAGATAAAGATGCTTGTAAACTTGTACTCAGCTACTTATCTGACCGAAAGCAAAGAGTGAAGTTATGCAATTATAAAAGTGAATGGAAAACATTACCAAGGGGTGTCCCCCAAGGGTCACTATTGGGACCTTTGCTATTTAATGTATTCATTAATGATTATTTTGAGTTTGTTGACTGTCAGGTATACAATTACGCTGATGATGTCACTCTTAGTTGTCATAATGTTAACCTAACAATGATTAAGGAAAGTCTAGAGCAAGGTGCTTTATTATCGATTGAATGGTTTAAATCAAACTTTATGAAGGCAAATCCTGCGAAGTTCCAAGCCATGACCATTTCAAAACATGATCATGCCATAGATATTGTAATTGATGGCAATGTTATTGAATCTTCTGATTGTGTGAAACTTCTAGGCGTTCACATTGATAATAGGCTGACATTTAATAGTCATGTCTCAACTTTATGTACAAGGATAGGCAAACAAATTAATGCACTCTGCAGGATGTCTCGACACCTAAATGAAAGATCTTTGCTTATGATTTATAATACTTTTATTAAGTCAAATTTCAATTATGCGCCCACAGTATGGCACTTGTGTGGCATAGGGAATACTAGGCGAATTGAAAAGTTACAAAAGAGGGCGCTGAGAGTAATATATATGAATCATGATTTGAATTATAGTGACCTTCTTGAAGTGACTAAATTGTCCACTCTGTATTTAGAAAGGATAAGAAAATATCTTACCATGGTTTTCAAGATTAATCAGGGTTTAGCAAAAACCCTTTTCATCTGATTTTTTTGAATATGTCTCTAAATCGTATGATCTCAGGGATAAAACTATGCTAAAAGTACCACTGTGTAAAACAAGCAAATATGGTTTAAATTCAATGTTGTTTCAAGGTGCTACTTTGTGGAACAAGCTGCCATATGACTTACGAGAATGTAATGATTTATTTTTGTTTCGAAATGCTATTGAAAAATGGAATGGGCCAGCATGTTCATGTGGATCATGTATTTTATGCATAGGTTTTTAACATCTTTTGATGATCTTCAACTTTTAATGTCTCTTAATTATCTGTTTTATTGTTAGTGTATACTGATTGTTTTATTTGTTATTTGTTATTATTGTCTTAGTCGGTTACAAGCCTGCGTGCTTATGTTTATTGTTTTTAACCATATACCGACGTTAAATAAAATTTTACTTTACTTTACTTTACTTTACAGAGGGTTTGCTGCTGTGTAGGTACTTTCCATGCTGCTTTGTTTTGGCTGTCACACTCCAGTTAGCCCAGCTGATTTTAACTTAGTCATATTTATGTACAATTGATTTATACTTATTTGTCATTTATAAATTATTTTTTATTTATAATATTTGTAGATTACCTGCTTCTACGCTACTACGCAAGCCGAGTAATAAAACTGCAACAGCATCCAAAACTCGTGTCTTTTATCCACGTACGCTACAGTAATAGCAATCTCCGTGTTGGTGGGAGAATTAAACATGCAATCTTGGACAAGGATCACAAGCATCCTGTGATTGTGCCACAGAAGCATCGCATAGCTACGCTAGTTGTTCAGCAAGCTCATGACACTGCACATTTAGGCACTGAGTGGACACTTAGTGTAGTTCGGGCCAAATATTGGGTGATTAAGGCACGTTCAGTTGTCAGGAAAGTGAGGTTAGAGTGTGTGAAGTGCAGAAGACTTTACAAGTCTCCAGGTTATCAAGAGATGGCTGAACTACCAGAAGAAAGACTTACTCAGGGAAAGCCCCATTTGTTTTCATCTGCATGGATTGCTTTGGACCCTTTGCAGTCAAATATGGAAGGGCTGAAGTCAAGAGATGGGGCTGCATGTTTACATGTCTCACAACGAGGGCAATACACCTGGAAATGATCAGCAAAATGGACACCGACTCATTCTTGAACTGCTTCAGGAGATTCCAGTCCAGACGAGGGACGCCGGAGAAAGTCTTCTGCGACAACGGGACCAACTTTGTTGGAGCACGGACCGAGTTGGACAAAGCCATGAAACAGTTGGACATCAATCGCATCCATGCTAATCTGCTCAAGGAAGAGATTGAATGGCATTTCAACCCTCCTCAGGCGCAACATATGGGAGGTATATGGGAGCGCATGATTGGTGTTGTTAAAAGGATCTTACCATCACTGTTGGGTACTGGACGACTTACAGATGAGATACTGGAGACAGTGTTTGCAGAAGTTGAATCAATCGTCAATGGACGCCCCATCACTAAGCTGAGTGACCAAGTGGATGACCTGGCACCATTGACTCCTAACCACTTGCTTCTGTTGAGAGGGGGACCAGTTACACCATTGGATTCTTCGCAAGGTGATATATATCGAAGCAGGTGGAAGTACGTACAACATCTGGCCAACCAGTTTTGGATTCGGTGGACCAAGGAATATCTGCCCGAGCTTCAGAGGAGGTCAAAGTGGAAGGACAAACAGGAAAATCTGAAAATTGGAGACCTCATTCTGCTTGTTGGTGAGAATACTCCAAGGAATTTATGGCCACTTGGTATAGTTACAGCGGTTCAGACTGGTTTAGATGGACTAGTTCGAACCGTCACTGTCAAGACACGGTCTGCCTCACTTGTGAGACCTGTCACCAAGGTTGTTAAGTTGGAAGGGGACTAATCTTCTGCAATTTAGTTTTAATTGCCATGTAATTTTACTATTTGTCATTCATTGTTAATTTTGGTTTTTATTGAACTTAATAGTTCAATGGTGGGGAGTGTTGAATTCCTAATTCAATGTATATTTAATATGTGCTTTAATTAATTATTTTAGTATCTACCTATTGTTATATATATATACATAAACTACAAAAAAAAGGTTTCCAATGTCTTTAGTTTAGCTAGATTTACTGTACAGTCAGACACAGAGGGTTTGCTGCTGTGTAGGTACTTTCCATGCTGCTTTGTTTTGGCTGTCACACTCCAGTTAGCCCAGCTGATTAATTGAGGTCAGGTAACTGTGGGTGCTAATTGACACACTTCTGGAAGGCCAGGTGGAGGCTTTTGGCAGAAGATTCACAGTCACAGAACAGTCAAGATGAATTTTGAGATAAAAGAAAATTAATGAAAATTGTACAGTACTAAGCCGTAGAATCATTCAATGTTACCCAAGGTATGTTAATTTATGTCTACATGTTGTGATGCCAATTTAGCTATGATTTTATGTGGTATTTTCTTGTGATTGTGGTTATTTTTTATTGTTAAAAATTTGAATTTATTTTGTGCTGTGACAGTTATTTAGAGTGGCCATATTAATTTTTGTACAGGTGTGCCAGTTATGTCTCCAATTATTGTGAAAATGATGAAGTAATCAGTGGGCATCCTCTAGTGTATGTGGAGTGTGGAGAGTTGCATATTGCTGTAAGTGAATTTTGTGAATCTTTATTGTGTTTTTATGGAGTTTATACTTAGCTATTTCTGCCTGATTATTTCAATGTCAACTTGACCTAAACATTTGAATTGGGACTTCCTGTCATGCTTTCATGTGATGTATTGATGAGTCATGATTATTTAATTTAATACTGTTTTGTGTACAGTTTATCTGTTCTGCTGATTTAATTTGATTTTATGATTTAACAATTTATTTCTACTTTATGTCTACTTTATGTCTACTTTATTTCTGCCTTATTTATGTTGTTTTACATGTCATTTTAACTTAGTCATATTTATGTACAATTGATTTATACTTATTTGTCATTTATAACTTATTTATTTATTTATAATATTTGTAGATTACCTGCTTCTACGCTACTACGCAAGCCGAGTAATAAAACTGCAACAGCATCCAAGACTCGTGTCTTTTATCCACGTACGCTACATAATACATGATGTTCTTCATTGTGTTCTGGTAATTATTTCCAATGAGTTGCAATTCGTTACTTGTCTCTAAAAAAAAGAAGAATATATTCATATGAATAGCAATTTACAAAGAAACCTTGTTATCACCTGCTGGTACCTATCCCACATAATGTTGTCAATAAGCTGATTGATGCAGCCAATTATTTTCAGCTTAGTTCACTTGAACTGGGCCAACTGGTGCTTGTGGCTATCTATTTAACTATTTCAAAATAAACAATTTATTGATTTTTTGCGGTGTTCAACTACTGAATTTATTAAAAGTATAATTGATTGGTTAAATAATTGATAGAAAATACTGCATGGAAATGCCGTCAGATAGTCACACTGTCAGTCCAAGCTACAACCGTTTGACTCCAGTTTTATGGTGCCAACCTTCCATCTCAATCCCAAGGTGTTTGTCAAGAGTTGAGGTTTTTGACTTTGACATTTTTAGCGCAGCAAAGAGTGAGTTAGTTCGTGTTTTACTCCCCATCAGCACAGGCATGTGATATTTAGAGGCAACGTCATTTTGGTATATTATCTTGAATCTTATTTCTCATAATTTGTAGAAGTAGTCGTTGTCTCTGAGGAACTGTATGATACTGGACGCTGAATTTTCTAAGAACAAGTGTTTGAGATAACCTGATTGAAATGGTCGGCGATGTAGAATGTTATTGCATTCTATATCAAAATATTTTTATAGCCAAACACTTTGATATAGAATTATGTAGAGTGGATTTTAGAGTGAAAATCAGATGCATAATCCTTTCGTTTGGCTGTCACCAACAAGTGGGATAAGTCTCCTTCAATCAAATTAACATTGAAAGTATTGGTTTGATCATGACAAATCATCAGCATGATGACACACGAAGTGCCACAGTCCACTCTAATTCTATATCAAAGTGTTTGACTGTAATTGTCAGTGGTATTTGGTACCCTTCGCATATTTGAGTTATTGTTTAATAAGTGTGAATGGGTTAATTAGCGGTGTCCTATATAATAAGACATCGATGGATTATGATTTACTCTTTGCATGAGTGAACATCTATTTTTTGGTATCTTTCATGGCTTGTGGTAGGATGGCACGTAGTTTGTTTCGTTGGCAAGCACTCCATCATACTTGCCAATTATATTTGGTAAAGTCATTGATATGCTTTCTGAAGTCTTTATAAGGGATGACCCAGTCTGTTATATTTTTATTAAAGGCTCTCTTTGCATGAAGATCAGCCATCTCATTTCCTTTGATATCAACATGACTGGAGATCCAACAAAATATAATCTCCTTGTTTTCTTCCATCGTTGCTAGGGTAAAAAGAATGTCTAATACAAGAGGTGTTTCCACTTGCTTGTTAGCTATTGCCTGCAGTGCAGACTTTGCGTCAGTGCAAATTACAAAATTGTGAGTTTCTAAGCTGACTGCCATTTCTACCACCTTGTAGATGGTGTCAGTTCCCCTGTAAATATCAAGCAGACATAAGCTATACGTCATCAGAGTAAATTGTTTTTGCAGATGTGACTGTGTCACCAGTCGGGAGTCCATCTTTGGACACATCCGTGTAAAGAAACTTGTATGACGGATACCAGGATCTTATCATGAGGAATTTACTCTGGTATTTAAGGGGACTCGTAGAAGATTTTCTGAGACTTGTAAGGTCTAGAATACAATTTGGTGAAGGAAGAATCCATGGAGCAATTGATGAAATTTGTACTTCGGCAATTATGTATGCAGTCATCTTCGTTTATTATGCCATAGTGGGGTTTCATTCCTTGTTTGTGCATATAAATTTGTTAGAATTGTGGCTGGAAGACTGGGTAAAATGCAGGATTTGTTGGACATGCTGCCAGTTTTACCAAATATTGGAGCGAAAGTTTCATAGGCCGTAACAATAGTGGTGGCTCTTTCGCAAGGACATAGTATAGGCTCTCCATTGGAGATGCTCTAAATGCCCCAAGACACAGGCGGATGCCCAGATGGTGTACTGTATTTAAACATCTGAGGTAAGATGGTCTGGCTGATCCATATACTATACTACCATAGTCTAGACGTGATCGGGTAATTTTAGCGCAGCAGACCAAAGTAGAGAGCAGCATGTTGTCTTGTAGTATTTAAAAACTCTGAATATTTGATTGAGTTGTTTCAAACAGCATCCAAACAGAGAGAAACAATTTCTGTAACAGAGACATGTTTTCTTGTAAATATTTTCACAGTTGCTTGTCGTACAAAGGATTCAAACAGAAATGTTTTTCAGAGAAGCCACTGTAATGGTTAAAAGCTTTGGCAAAGCAAACGACTATACCCTAATTTGACAATTGTGTGTTAGTGAATTCTGCCTTCTTTTAAATCAGGATATAGGCCTATTTAATTTTCAATTGATGTTTCATCTGTCTTTCTTTTTCTTTTGGACAGAATTTTGACGACAAAGTTAATTTAGAAATCGGCTGAACTGTTTGCCTTTGTTTTCTTCGTCAATTTTCCATAATTCGATTTCAGCTAGATATTTATCATTTATTAAGCCAGCCTGCATTTTTCAGCTCTCGACAAAAAAATCACAGTGACTAAAAAAGACACTTGAATACCTTTGATGAACTCTTGATACATGAACAATTTATAATTTGATAATTTGAATTTACTGACATTTTACTGACTTTTATACATCAACAATTAGAACTGGGACCGATATTTACTACTTAATTAACTGTAAACTGATGTACCTAAAATTGTATTGGATTTTCTTGTATTTTTGTGTGTAGATGTAGAGTAGTATTCGATTTCATTGTTTTCTACTGACAAATGTATCAATTTGATATAGAAAATGTCAATAAAACGATATATATATTAATGTTTGCATTGATTTTCCAATTCAATCATGTTGGATTTTGGTAGATGCACGATGTTATGTTTGCTCCCTTGATCATAAAATGTCAAATATTTGCTGTCAACTAATTGGATGTGGTCAAATGCTAAACTGTGCTTCCTATTCCTCTAAGTTTTTGCTTTGTCAACAGCCCCAATCAATTCCTTCGGGGAATCATATTCATTTTGCCAACATTATATGAAGACAACATATTAAGCTGTATTGCAGTAGACTCACAGCATAAAATAATGTTGTGAAATTTTTAAAAATTGATTTATTCTTTTGCTGTTTTGGACATCATGTTGTTGCAGATGACTTATTGCGCTAGCTGTGGTGTGAGCAATAGCAATGATATTATATTGATAGACTAATCCTGAAATCCTGAAAATATAAATAAAATCTGAATACTTTCATATTCTTTACCATTTATTAGTACTCTAGTAAGCCACCTTTGAAATAAATTGACTTTTATATTTCTGAAGTATGGCCCACAACACAGTCTAAAAAATTAATCTCATACAAAACCCGCGCCAAATTTTGGGCCTGTCCTCCATGTCATTCCAATTTGGGTCTGGGGAAACACCAACCAGCTATATTGTGGTAAATGGTGCAGGTTTTTGAGAAACCAGACTTCTGCAAAAAGCATTTGCTATTTCAAAAACCAATTTTGCCCTGAGTTGTTTTTGAGTGTAGATGAAGTCTGAATATATATATTATTCTGAATTCTACAAAATTGACAGTGCTGACCCCATTCCTTGTCACCTTGACATAAAATATATCAATGTGTCAATGCAGCTTGGATCCTGATAGATATTGTGTGTTTGTTTCCTGTCTAGCCCCTTATCTAATTATCTAAGCATTGGCACAGAATAGAATATTCGACTTGGCACAAACTCTGCCTAACATATTGCTATTTGTTTATAAGGCAACACTGAGTGTGAAATAATTTAACAAAACCAGCAGTGACACAAAGAAATTATTTATATATCCTAAATTTTTTTTTTATAACTATCAAACCAAAACAGAGCTATTTGCTACAACCAAACACAAAAATCGGATAGCCTTTTAAAAGAATACTTGTACTTTACCATCATAAATACTTTGGTCATTTTAGAAAAACACAGGGTTTTATTTGGTCTTTCATTTACTGATTGCCATTTTCTAAAAACACATTTGCAGTATGATTTTCAAACTAATAAATTAATTAGGAACTTCTGGATTTCTCAGTATGACGATGCTTACGAGAATATTTTTTTATGTCTGGAATCACCTCAATTTGCAACTTTGCTTTGCAGATATGATTCTCACACATTTTCTCTCATTCTATGTCATTTGCGTAAGTGTCATGTCTGGCAGGGTGGGGCAAAATTGCATCTTGATTCAGATGAATTTCAAATTGGTCTTATTTTCTTAAAAGTGCTTTTAAATGTTTAAAATCGTGCAATGGAAACATGCAATAATATAATGCATGATGTTCTTTATGTTGTTCTGGCAATATGTCAATTTTTCGCAATCCATTACTCTTAGAAAAAGAGAATATATTCAGCATAGGGTAAGTTTCCTTCAGTCGGACATTTAAGGAAGGAGTGTCTCATTGAGTTGGACGCATTACATACCCTTGAAATAGCCAATTGAGTGCCCCCCTAGCCCGTTATTTGGTTCAAACCAATCTTTAGTTTAAGACTTCCGTTATCTGTCTACAATGCATTAGTATTGATGTGAATAAGTATACATCAGTTTTATAGCCCTAAAGATAATGTAAAAACAATGTGTTCCTCTTATTTTTTTAGTCGCAAATGTGTATATTTCAATAAGTTTGAACAATCTTTTGTTGATCTACACTGTATGGACAAATCCCAATCTGTTTCAAGGATATCTCCTTCATTTTTTGTTGAGAAAATTAACCCACTATCCTGTGTCTAATTTGAGGACCTGGTTGTTGTCTATGGCTTGTAGGCCAAGCAAGATATACTTTTCCAAAATATCTGGAATATAAGTCTCCAACTGAAAGAACCTTACCCTAAGAATTGCAATATTTTTTTATTTCGTGAAAAAGAAACCTTGTTATTAGTCGCTGAAGCCTATCCCATATAAATTGTCAATAGGCTGATTGATGCAGCCAATTATTTTCAGATTAGTTCACTTGAAGTTGAACTAGGCCAATTGGTGCTTGTGGCAAACAATTTAACTATTTCAAAATAAACAATTTATTGATTTTTTGTTGTGTTCATCAATAGAATTTATTAAAAGTATGATCGATTGGTTGAATATTTGAAAGAAATTACTGCAGGGGAATGCCTTCGGAGAGTTACATAGTCAATCACAGGTACAACCTTCTGACTCCAGTTTTATGGTGCCAACCTTCCATATCAATCCCAAGATGTTCGTCAAGGGGTGAGGTTCTTGACTGTGACATTTTTAGAGCTAGTAGAAACTAGCATGTTCTCTAGTAGTATCGCAAAATTCTGCGCATTTGATTGATTTGTTAATGTTTCACACATCATCCAGAGAGAAACAAATAGAGAAACAGAGAAATGAGTTTTTTGTAAATATTTTCAAAGATCAGATGCTTGTCGAAGAAAGGATTAAATAGAAAGTTAATTTTTGAAATTGGCTGAACTGTTTACTTTTGTTTTCATTGACAATTTTCTATAATTCAATTTCCGCTCAATATTTATCATTTATTAATGTTTGCATTAATTTCGCAATTCAATCATATTGGATTTTGGTAGATGCACGACATAATGCTTACTCCCTTGATCATAAAATGTCAAATATTTGCTGTCAACTAATTGAATGTGGTCTAATGCTAAACTGCGCTTCTTATTCCTCTAATTGGACGTGGTCAAGTGCTAAACTGTACTTCTTATTCCTCTATGTTTTTGCTTTGTCAATATAACGATCAATTCCTTTGGGAATCATATTCATTTTGCCAACATTGCATGAAGACAATATAAGCTGCATTGCAGCTGACTCACAGCATACTATGATATTTAAAAAAAAAATCTTTCACTGCTCCAGACATCAAGTTGTTGCTGATGACTTTTTGCTAACTGTGGGGCAAGCCTACATTGATAGACTAATCCTGATGATTTAATAAAATCTGAATACTTTTATATTCTTCCCATTTAGTAGTAAGCATATACAATATAGGCATATCAATGTCAAGTGGTAGCTCTAATATTCTATGCCCCTTATCTAATTATCCGGGCATAGGCACAGAATATTCCTGACATGGCGCTTCTTCAGAATATCTCAGTGCTCTGCCAAATATATATATTGGTTAAATTCTTCTGGGCAAAAATGCTACTGCATCTTTTGGAAAAAGTTTAAAAGTGGTTAATGCGATTAGATTTTCTAAAAGGCAAGATCGAGTATTAAACAAAACAAAAACTGCATTGACAAGACAAAAAGTGTTTGCACCTTTAATTTTCTAAAAATAACTCCCCAAATAAGAACAACGCTACTTGCCATAAAGGAACACTGAATTTTTTTCGCTTTTCATTTCCAAGATTGCAATTTTCTAAAAACACACTTGCCGCAAACGTTTCAAATTAAAATTTCACGACGAAATTTACGATGTCTCTGTATTGATGATGCTTACAAGAGTATTTTTTTATGCTAGAACAAGAAAATCATGTGAACTTGCAAATTTGCTTTGCAGATATGATTCTGAGACATTTTCTCTGACTCTCTTATAATTTGCAAAAGTGTGATGTCTGGCAGGCTGGGGCGAAATTGCATAGTTGATTCAGATTATTTCAAATTGTTATATTCTCACATATTATGTTAAAAAGCATACAATGGAAACATACTGTAAAATAATCTATGATGTTCTATACATGCATATGATTACGTAGTGTCCTGGTAATTATCTCCAATTTTTTGTAGTTATTTCCTTTTTCTTTCATCACATAAATAAATATATTTTTTGATTGCTTTTTGCAGAAGCCTATTCCATTTAATTTTACCAATAAGCTGATTGATGGAACCAATTATTTTCAGATTAGTTAAAAATGTGAACTGGCACAACTGGTGCTTGTGGCAAACAATTTGAAATAAACAGCTTTTTTTCTGGTGCTTCTTGACTAAATTATTGAAAGTGTGACAGATTAGTTTTATTTCATGACACCATGAATATTTTTGCAGGGAAGATGACTTAGATCATCATATATCAATAAATACTGGAAGGAAAATGCCTTTGGATCAATATTCGCAATAAATATTATCAATAAATTTTAACAACTTGACTGCCATCTTGGATCCGGACAATCCAGAATTACCTGTTAGACATGAATAAATGAAAAATATCAGGAACTCTTCCTTGTACATAGAATTCGTCCATCCAGGACCAGTAAATTTGGTAACCAAAATTTTGATGCCAATAATGAAAATCGGTCGCCCTTTAATGCTTTGATACTTCACACTAAAACCACAACCGGATATATAATTTCTGTGAAATACTTACATAAAGTCAACACTCATAGAGACCAGTAGGCCATATTTTGATTCATAATGTGAATTAAAACATTAAATGGCAACATGCAATTATATATTTATGAATAAGTTTCATAATTATTATTATGTTGTATATTATGTTATTTAATAAAATAATATGTGGTAAACATTTGTTGAAAATATCGACAGTTGATTACAATATTTACAAAAACAAAGTGAACAGTAATACAAGCCTTTTTTTTTGTTCACTGCAATGTCCTCAAGCCAATTCACATTTTCCTTCACAAGTAAGGGAATCAGCTGGGGAGGCTGCAATCAAGAATATCCTTTACAGCTTGAACCATGCAGGAGTCATGTACAGATGTTTGACCACAGCTTGGCTTTGAGCAAATCATCAATGGTGATCCATAGTCTGTACTCAACAGACTTGAATTATTGCAAGAAAAAATGAACATTTGTCATCAACAATCCTGGACATTTTGAAAAGTGGCTGTTTAGTAGGGGCCTACATTTTGGACCAAATTTTACTTCTCTGGGATTATTAGTAACAGAAGTGTTTGAGACATAGTATATTCGTGAAATTTAATACTCCCAAGACCTGAGCATGTGACACAGTTGTGTTATTTCGATATTATTTTATTTATTTAACAATGCTTGGGGCATTTGTACAAAGATTAAAAACAAGATATGCACACTGAAAGACAGTATACCTCATATTAAATGTACTCCAATCATGCAATGCCAGTTTATAAGAAGAAGCCATATGTGACTGCATGATTCTGGCCTATCAGCATGGCTCTTGCATAGTGGTCATGTAATTATGCAAGTCTGACTTAAAATTGAAAATAATATATTCTCTGTAAGTTTGAAGCAAAATGGAATGCTTCACTTGTTTTAAGTCAGTTCACTATCATCAGTCTGAGGAGTCAAATTGACTGATACCATATTTTTGCTTTGGCTGAAATACTCTTTTAAAATAAACTTGTCTGATAAAAAGGCAGATAATTCAGAGCGAAAAGATTCAACTCAGCACCCATTTGTACTGATATATGGAAAAATGTATGAAAAGCCCAAAACGTTCAGCCACATTATGGCACAACTGTAACATAACTTCCCATGCACCTTCTCCATTTTGAAAGATAACTTCATTTAGGCCTATCTGGAAACAGTGGAAAGTGATTATCCAAGTATATCCAAATAAATCCCTTCATTTATATGTTTGTTCTAGTTTTGAACCATGATGGCTTGTTCATACTTTGCCGAAGTTCTTACAATTTACTAGACTTAAATTGATGTATATATTTGGATTTTCAGATTTATACCATTTGCAGAATGTTTTGCGCATCAAATGTATTGGAGTATGTTTTAGCACTTGTTCTGATTTGCTTCGGATTAGAGTAGATTGTTCTTCCTAACAGCGAAAATTACATTAATCATTTATCAAACATGAATTTTAAATTGGAATGTCTGCAGGGTGTGGCAATATAACACTTTTGTTTCAAAAAGGTCATATTTTGTCGCATAATGTAAAGATAATATGAAAGCATGCAAAGAAACAGTAGTATGTACTTTAGTTGTTGTTGCAAACATGCATGTTTCGGTGGGATGTTTTGGTCAGTGTTGTTTTCGCTGATGAAAATGTTATTTAGCATTTTAACACTTTTTTTCAGAAAGAAAGAATTGTTCCATTAGATACATTAATTTTGTTACTACTTCACAAAGTAGTGTAAGATACAAGCCACACTCAGAAGCAAGTAAAGTCACGGTGTGTATTGATAAAAGACAATGCATGCATTTGGAGATAAATACTTCCAAGTTAAGCAAACACACTCAAAAATGCTTTGCAAAAATGTCCTTTAAGTCGCAGTCCGTGAGTATATTTCGCCTTATTTCAGAAACAACAATTGATATCCTTCACTTACATTGAAATATGAAAAGTGGACATCATGCAGATTTAAATTTCTGTATTATATATATATATCAAGTTTTTTCATTTCATATTATGTGTTGCTTGTTTCCAGAATTTTATTTATTGAATATGTTTTAGCACTTGTTATGATTTTCTTTGGATTAATGCTTACACAGGAAGATTGTTCTTCTCAATGGGAAAATTACATTAATTTTCAAATATGCCATTTTGCTGATAGGATTTTGCAATTTTTCTCATTCAGTTTTCATTTGCAATGTCTGCCATTGTCAGGGAGGGTGTGGCAAAATTGCATTTTTGCTTCAAATTGGTTTTATTTTGTCTAAGGATGTAAAAAAGAATAAAAATATACAATGAGAGCAAGTAATGAAGTGGTAATCCATGCTGTTTTATGTGTTATTGAGATGTCTGTTTTAAGTTAATGTAGTAACAAGTGTTGTTTTTGCTGATTGATGCTTGCAGCTGAAGTCCAAAAGTACAGAATATGTCACCACATTATACAGTCAGATACAAGTAAAGCATGACGTGCTCAGACATTTGCGAGTCTGTCCTTTTGACTCCAGCTGTAAGTCTTGTTATTTTGAATTGGACTGCCGTGATAAAAATGTCACAGTCTAGAACCTCACCCCTTGATGAACATCATGGGATTGAGATGGAAGGTTGGCACTGTAAAAATGGAGTCAGAAGCTTAGCTTGGACTGACAATGTAAATATCCTAAGGTATTCCCCTGACAGATTTTCTAACAAATATTCACCCAATCTATCATACTTTTAAGAAATTCAGTTGATGAAAACCACAAAATCAATAAATTGTTTATTTTTAAATTGTTAAATAGATAGCCACAAGCACCAGTTGGCCCAGTTCAAAATAATAAATCTGAAAATAATTGGCTGCATCAATTAGCTTATTGACAAAATGACACAGGAATGGCTTCATCAAGTGATAACGTTTCTTTTGTAACGAAATACATTGTAAAAAGAATATTGCTATTCATATGATGAATACATTCTTTTTGCTTTCGGAAACATGTAATGAATTGCCAAAAATTGGACATAATTACCATAGTCGGGCAGATCAGAGGGGTCCCCCTGCACCCGTCTGAATATTTAACAGGACCAAGTTTTTTGGTGCCCTAATAATGTCCTTTAAACAAAAAGCCAATGTTAACAGGACTATCAATGTCCCATGGGGTTTTTACGGCGGCCATTTTGAATTGAAGTTGACGGCAGAAAAACGTCTCTTAGAAATTACAGGTTTAATTATCTCAGGAACTGTTCAAGCTCCATTTACAAATGGCACATCTATTTATATGTTTTTGGATATGCAGAATCTGAAAATGATATTAATTTTTTTCTAAATTGTAAATGTCACCCCACTATGGCCAAATATCTACAAAAAATTGCTTTTATTAAATATTTCACCTTAGTTCAGTTTATTCTACATCAGCCAGTGAACCAATAGTTCTGTGTGATGATCATATTTGACAAGCACTGAATATAAGCTTTCAAATGAGGTATAATATGTCCAAAAGAGATGATTATTTGATGAGCTGTGTTATTTCAAAGCATTTCATTTGTGATCCTGCGACCATTTAGCGACAAGGGCGAGGTAGAACTCCTTGTCAGGTTGCAAGAGAGGTTGCCTTGCACCCTCTGGTATAGTTAATAGCACCCAATTTTTTGATTGCCAAATATTGTCACTAAACATATTTTAGATGCTTCCATTGCCAATTATTGTTCCAAGGGGTTTTTCTAGCGGCTATTTTGGGTTAACCTCTAAAATTTGTAAAAGTGTGGTTTTAGCATTATTGTCGCTTTCTGTTTTAAAGCAGCCATTGCTCTATCATAGTTTATGCCGGTGAAAAAAAATTAAATACCAAATTAATCTTAAATGAGCGGCCAAACCTTCAGAGCAGAGTATCCGTCCTGGAAAAGTGCCTTGATTTTTGCAATTTAGCATGGGTACCAGTATTAACGATCGTCAATTTATTATGTTATTGTGTGATAACCTAGGTGATGATATAGATGTATATAAGCGAGGGTGGTGGCAGCATAAGCGGCCAAACCCTCAACTATCCAATGTAAAACGGCATGTGATTATGAGCGATATCCATAATGAAAGTGAGTTATTGGATTTATTGTGGAATTAATAGTCGTATATAATAGTGAGGGTGGTGGCAGCATGAGCGGCCAAACCCTCAAATACCGAGTCTACAATTAGTTTCTCTACTCTGGTAGATAAATACATGGAGTTATTTTAATTGATATGTTGGTGTTAAGTTATGTATCAACTAATCATGAGGATTGAAGGTGGTGGCAGCATGAGCGGCCAAGCCTTCATAATTTATACGGATTATACCAGGTTTTTTATTGCCATAACGGAGTAATATATTGAATAATATGTGGAATATATAATCATACATGGTTGAGGGTGGTGGCAGCATGAGCGGCCAAACCCTCAAGAAGAAAACTGTTCATCAGCAAGCCCACCGAAATAATCAAGGATTGTAAATATGTACATATGTATATTGGACTGGGAAGCACATATGTATATTGAACTGCACCACCTCGCCAGCACTACAGATTGGACTGATAATGATCTGAACATAGAGGCTCTCAAGCCTGCGTTCAGTATTGACATTACATTACATTACATTAAAAAGCTAAGGAGTTACTCTTTCAAATGGTGTAAATAGTATGCTTGTAAGATGCTTGTGCTGGATGTCATAAAAATAATTAAACCCTTCCTCCCTGGGTAGCAAATTTCTTCACGAGTATAAACGTGTCTCCTAATTCATTTAATTTTTTTTAATGAGTAGCCCTATAAAAACATCTCAAACCCAAAGATGGATAGCCCTTGATGTCAACTACCATCTGGTACACTTATTTTCTTGTTACTACAATTGTCAACCCTTATAAAGCTAAATAAATGTTGCTGTCTGTGTCATAAATCTCCTCAGAAACCTCCCATTTATTTTCAATTTTACCTATTCTGACCACTAGATGACTCATCCCTAACCTACCAAATGGATAGCCCTTGATGTCACCTTTCTCTTGGCACCTTGGTTTCCTTGTTACTACAATTTTTTACCCTCCCAAAGCAAAATAAATGTTGCTGTCTGCGTCGAAAATCTCCTGTGATATTCTTTTCCACCTATCCTAATCACCTGATAACTCATTCCTAACCAATCAAATGGATGTGGAGGGACAGCACTTTATGTCAGCTTTCATTTGGCACCTTGGTTCCCTTGTTACAAGAACTGTCAACCCTCCCCAAGCTAAATTAATGTTACCATAAGTATCAAAAATTTCCTTTGAAACACAAAATCTCCCCTTTTGTTTTCAGTTCTACGTCTTCTAATCACTAGATGACTGATCCCTAGCCAACCAAATGGATAGCCCTTGATGTCAGCTTTCATTTGGCACCTTGGTTTCCTTGTTACTACAATTGCCAGCCCTCCAAATGCAAACTAAATGTATGTCTTGGTAAAAAAAAATCTCTTCGGAAACACAAAAACCTCCCTTGTATTTCCACCTATCCTACTCACCAGATAACTCATTCCTAACCAATCCAATGGATGTTGATGGATGGCCCTTGATGATGTCAGCTTTCATTTGACACCTTGGACTCTTTGTCACTAGAACTGTCAACCCTCCAAAAGCAAAATTAATGTTTCTGTCTGAGTCAAACATCTCAGAAACAAAAAATACTCGCATGTATTTTGATTTTTACCTATCCTAACCTCCAGAAAACTCATCCCTAACCAACCAAACACATAGCCCTTGATATCAGCTTTCAGGGGCTATCCATACTCATCCATTTGGTTGGCTAGGAATGAGTGATCTATTGATTACTAATGATTAGCATAGGTAGAACTGAAGATAAATGGGAGGATTCTGGGTTTCCAAGGAGAATTTTAAAACAAATAGCAGCATTTATTTAGCTTTGTAGGGAGGGTAGACATTTGTAGCAAGCAGGAAACCAAGGTGCCAGATGAAAGCAGACATCAAGGGCTATCCATCCACATCCACTTGGTTGGTAAGGAATAAGTTATCTAGTAATTTGGATAGGTAGAAATGAAAAGAGACGGGATTATTTTGTGTTTCCGAGGAGATTTTTTAGAACAGGACATAACATTTATTTTGCTTTTGGAGGGCTGGCAATTGTATTAACAAGAAAACCAAGGTGCCAAATTAAAGCTGCTATCAAGAGCAATCCAACCACATCCATTTGGATGGTTCATTATAAGTTATCTGGTGATTAGGATAGGTGGAAATTAAAATACAGGGGACATTTTGTGTTTCCGGCGAGATTTTTTCGATCAGGACATAACATTTATTTTACTTTTGAAGAGCTGGAAATTGTATTACAGGCGATTTCATTACCATGCGATTCTTGTTATTCACACTTGGCTGTGAGGAATCAATGCTAAAGCAGCACATACTACGTTTAATAAATCAAATGTGTGACGTTCTGTTGTTTCTAAACCAATCAGATTAACTAAAAATGGCATGTATTTGGGGGGTTAGAACCTGAGAATCGCGTACTAATGAAATAACCTGTAACAAGGAAACCAAGGTGCCAAATGAAAGCTACCATCAAGGGCAAACCATCCAGATCCTTTTGGATGGTTCATAAATTCATAATAAGTTATCTGGTGATTAGGATAAGTGGAAATTAAAATACAAGTGAAGATATTGTGTTTCCGACGAGATTTTTTTTACCAGGATATAACATTTAGTTTGCTTTGGTAGGCCTGGCAATTGTAGGAACAAGGAAACCAAGGTACCAAGAGACAGCTGACATTAAGGGCTATCCATTCTCATCCATTTGGTTGGTTAGGAATAAGTCAACTACTGATCAGGATAGGTACAATTAAAAATAAATGGAAGGATTTGGTATTTCTGGGGGAGATTTTTGATACTGACGGCAACATTTATTTAGCTTTGGGAGGGTTGACAGTTCTGGTTACAAGGAAACCAAGTTGCCAAATGAAAGCTGGCATATAATGCTGTCCATCCACATCCATTTAATTGGTTAGGAATGAGTTATCATGTGATTAGGATAGGTGGAAATGAAAATCTGTGTGAGATTTTGGTGTTTCACAGGAGATTTTCGACGCGGACAGCAACATTTATTTTGCTTTGGGAGGGTAGACAATTGTAGTAACAAGGAAACCAAGGTGCCAAGAGAAAGGTGACATCAAGGGCTATCCATTTGGTAGGTTAGGGATGAGTCATCTAGTGATTAGGATAGGTAAAATTGAAAATAAATGGGAGGATTTTATGTTTCTGAGGAGATTTATGACATTGACAGCAACATTTATTTAGCTTTGAACGGGTTGACGATTGTAGTAACAAGAAAATAAATGTGCCAGATGGTAGGTGACATTGATTCAAGGGCTATCCATCTTTGGGTTTGAGATGTTTTTATAGGGCTACTCATTTAAAAAAAAATGAAATTAAATGAATTAGGAGACACGTTTATGCTCACGAAGAAATTTGCTACCCAGGGAGGGAGAGTTTAATCATTTCTATGACATCCAGCACAAGCATCTTACAAGCATACTATTTACACCATTTGAAAGAGTAACTCCTTAGCTTTTAAAGTTTAATTTGGTATTTAATTTTCTTCACTGGCATAAACTATGATAGAGCAATGGCTGCTTTAACACAGAAAGCGACAATAATGCTAAAACCACACTTTTACAAATTTTAGAGGTTAACCCAAAATAGCCGCTAGAAAAACCCCTTGGAACAATAATTGGCAATGGAAGCATCTAAAATATGTTTAGTGACAATATTTGGCAATCAAAAATTGGGTGCCATTAACTAAACCAGAGGGTGCAAGGCAACCTCTCTTGCAACCTGACAATAAGTGCGCTTGTCAACTGGCTTTGAGGGCGTGGGTTCAAATCCCACCCCGGGAACTCACTTTAGTCCGAGCCCATGGGACATTAAATGGAGGCGGGTTGTATCCAGTGTTCTATGCTGGGGCAACTGAAAGACCCTGGGCATCCCTGAATTAATAGGGTATGTGCCAGACTCACAGTCTTCTCATCTCATCATCATACGGCGATCTCCTGCCTCGATATAGCCCACTAAGGTGCTGCAGAGGCGTAAAACACAAACAAACAAACAAAAAACTTGCAACCTGACAAGGAGTTCTACCTCGCCCTTGTTGCTAAATGATCACCGGATCACAAATGAAATGCTTTGAAATAACACAGCTCATCAAATAATCATCTCTTTTGGACATATTATACCTCATTTGAAAGCTTATATTCAGTGCTTGTCAAATATGATCATCACACAGAGCTACTGGTTAACTGGCTGATGTAGAATAAACTGAACTAAGGTGAAATATTTAATAAATGTGATTTTTTGTAGATATTTGGCCATAATGGGGTGATATTTACAATTTAGAAAGAAATTAATGTCATTTTCAGATTCTGCATGTCCAAAAACATATTAATAGATGTGCCATTTGTGAATGTAGCTTGAATAGTTCCTGAGATAATTAAACTTGTAATTTCTAAGAGACGTTTTTCTGCCGTCAACTTCAATTCAAAATGGCCGCCGTAAAAACCCCATGGGACATTGATAGTCCTGTTAACATTGGCTTTTTGTTAAAAGGACATTATTAGGGCACCAAAATACTTGGTCCCGTTAAATATTCAGACGGGTGCAGGGGGACTCCTCTGATCTGCCCGACTACCAGGACAAAATGAAGAACATCATGTATTATATTGTTGCATGTTTCCATTGTACGATTTTAAACATTACCTGAGAAAATAAGACCAATTTAAAATACATCTGAATCAAGAATGCAAATTTTGCCCCACCTTGCCAGACAAACAATTAAGGTGGCTAGACACACGTGAACTTTCCAAGATAGAATTTCTTCAAAATAGTTCAAAATGATCCAAAATATATGGCTTCTAGGAAGAATATGTAAAAAAAATTACGGGCTACCATACTCTTTTTCATAATATTATTTGAGGTTATGCATGGTACAAGAAAGTCAGTGCACGCAAAACCTAAAAATATGAAATTTTTACTGTGAAGTTTGCCATGTCATTTAGTGGTCATCCCATGTTATTCAATGAAGCATGGAAGTAAAAGAAGACAGGTTTTATGGAAAAGCTGATTAAAATTTAAGAGATACATATTCAGTAGAACTAACTTTTCTGGGGGCTTGGAATGAAAGCTTTGTTTTGAAAATTGTAACTTTCTTTCATAAATAATATCAAAGCAAAATGACAAGATGAAATTTTTATCTCTTTGTTATTTACCTCGAAAAATAGCGAGGGACAATATAAAAAAGGAAATCTATATAAAAATGCATAAATATACATAACTGAGTCATTTTTGAGGCATTGAACATGCATGCTTGCTGAACATCACCTGTAGAAATGTTCAACTCTGAGTAGAAAGCTAAAAGTCTGTCAGGTTGCAGTACTATTAATGGATAATGGTGCATGTGAAAACCCGAAGCCTCTTACCCTTCAAAATTGGCGCAACAAGCAAAGAAAGTGACCAACACAGAAAATTATAATTTTTTAACAAGAAAAGCAGAAGGGCAGAGCGCTGCTGCTATGGTGAAATCAATTAAGCTGGCCATGAGTAGCGAGCCACCTTAATGTACACGACATAGAATTAGAGAAAACGTGTTAGAATCGAATCTGCAAAGCGAAGTTTCAAATTGACAGGATTTTTTTTGTTCGAGACATAAAAAATACTCTTGTAAGGATTGCAAATACAGAGATATCCAGCAGTTCCTCATTAAATTTTAATTTAAAAATCATGATGAAATTATATGTTGTAAGAAAATAGCAATCTGAGAGACAAAAAAAACCTGAATTTTTCAAAAATTACCAATGTATAGAACTTTATCAAAATAAACATATAAAGGATATACAAACAATTTCTTTGCATCGCTGTAGGTTTTGTTAAATTATTTCATACTCAATCTTGCCTTACAGAGAAGCAAACAGGAAAATAAACCCAACTTCAACACTTATACCAAATTACCAATAAAAATATGCTGCAGCACTTGTGCCAAGCATAAAATTTTGCCAATATATTTCTAAAAATATATTTGGCAGAGCACCCAAGATATTTCGAAGAAGTGCCAAGTTAGGAATATTCTGTGCCAATGCCCAGATAATTAGATAAGGGGTATACAATACTAGACAGCATCCAAGCTACACCAATATTTTGATTATGTTATGTTAAGTGACAAAGAATCAGTGCAACTTTTAAGCCAGTGGAAGGGGGTGGGCAGAGAGATGAAGGCAATCGTGGCCGAGGCCCGTAGGGCCGAAGGCCAATAGGCCGGGGGTCGGGGGGCCGCTTTAGGCCCCCAGAAGCCAACGGTTTTTACATTGCCGGAAATGAATTCTGAGCAATTATGGAGGATGTTTCCCTTCATAGAAACCATACGTGAATAGCCCAAAAATTTTGTATTTTATGATAAAACCTCACTCTGAATTTCAATTTGATGAAAATCGCATGGTCATTAGACAACATTTTTGAAAGTAGGCTAGTGCTGCATGAAAATGCACGGGCCTGAGTCAATTTCTTCAATGATACAGAACTAAACCAGTATTGTCCTTTGAAGAAGAAATTTAAATAGTATCTATCATAAGCAATATACCATGTACACGTGTATATCAGTAGGGGGAACCGGGGCAAATTGGGACACAGGGCACTATGGGTCGGTGGGGTTTTCTTGGTTCCTGGCAAGGTAAAATATGATATGATTGTGCCATCATATCTTGTAATTACACATCCTGATGTTTCTATCGTTTTGATGACAAATTACAGCCACATGCAGAAGTATGGCGAGGAAAAGTTTGTTTTCCTACTACTAAAGTAAACATGGACGGGTTCAATTCAAACCATTCTGTGGACAAACCATGAACAATAAGGCTTTCTCAGTGCTTTTATTTATATGATATATCGTAACCAACAGTTATGAATTGTTATCGTGATAAACACACTCCCTGGTGCCTGAGAAATTAGAATTTTGGTGCAAAAGTCATATGGGGCTCATTGGGACAGTGAATTCGGGGCACATTGGGACGCCTTATTATGGCAGAATTTAAGTGTCAAAGTCACCTGAATGACCTGGGACAGCACACAACAGGTATTCAGGCCCCAGTGAATAGAGGCATGCTCTGTGAACAAATTCATCGCAAAGCACTGTGTGTTACTGACATAGATGTCCGCACCCAGGACAGCTTATGTTAAATGTTCAAAACAGTTAATTAAAGTTATTAACTATTGGCACTACAAGGTGTTAATGCACTGTATATTGTCTTATGCACTACTTATATATATCCATAGCATATGGAGTGTTAAAATTATTTTTTTATTGATGTCCCAATGTGCCCTGGCTGATGTCCCAAAGTGCCTCGCCGGGGCACATTTGGACAGTCATTTTTACGACTCACATTTTGCATTTAAGCTCAATAGTATTGGTGATATTCATGCAAACTTCTGAGTTCTTCGGTGCTTTCAGCATTGAGCAAAATTAGTAGAAGTTAAAAACATCCCAAAGTGCCCCAGTTCCCCCTAGTTCATTTCTACAGATATCAGACAGTTTGTGTAATGTTAATAGGCCAAATATATAGCCACTCCGAGCTAACTATAATTTTGAAAACAACGGGTTCAAGGACATGCCAGTAACAATAAGCAAATATGATACAAGTAACAAAAGTAACAGCAATACAAAGAACACTAATAAAGATGACAAATATCATATTGGCACTTTGGAGATTAGAGAGTAAATTATTATTTTGGAAAGTAAGAATTGACGAGGAAAATGCATCAAATTTCGCTTTGACATGTGATGTCAGAAAACAAATAAAAGTCTGTGTTACTTTAAACTTTCAGCTAAGTACCTGATGTTCATGAACTTGAAAATCTTTCAGGCAGCTTTATATTATTTCTTGGAAGTTAATCAGTAAATGTGTTACAATTACTATATATGGCCTCAGCCTTTTTGCCACCATATTGATGGCTGATTGCCTACAATCAAGAGCTAGGTAACTACTAAATAGCACACTGTTCTAAGTTCGGAAACATTTTTGTGAAAAGGCCTTTATTTGAATTTGTTTAAGTCTGGTGCGCACATTCCCCTATGATTAGAAGTGAGAAATTCTGCCACAGCAGGTCGAGGATCATAATGTGGTGTGCCTGCTCCATTTAAGGCAATCAACAGTCTATCATTAGTCAACTGTGTTGCCATGGACATTCTTTGGTAAATTTTAATGATGTTGTAGAGGGAATTGCAGCGCTACACATCCATGAGGAACAGCTGCTATAAGTGCTATTACTATAGTCTATAGACTGACAATGAAAGATGGCTGAGGCAAATCATTCTTGCTAACATAGGCTGTAATAAGACTGAAGCTCCTTTGAAGGACACCATTTTCATCCATATAGTGATAAAAAATCCAGAAACTTAAATCAAGTTTAACAAACTATCAGAAAAGGGTTATGATTTTTCAACACCAGCTGGGAAAACTAGGTGGGCATTTTAGAGAATTTTCAATTTCTTGGGTGGGCAGCCATCAGAGGCGGGTGGGCATCTGCCCACCTAGTTATTAGTTAAAAGTTGCCCTGCAAAGAATGGAGTCAGCACTGTCTATTTTTGCATAATGCAGACAATAGACATATAAAGATATTATCTGCAGCACTCTAAAGAAATCAGGTCTGGTTTTCTCAAAAATCTACACCATTCATGACAAGACAGTTGTTTTGGTATTTCCCCAGATCCAAATTATATGGACTATGGAGGGAAAGATGACAAGGGTTCTTGTATGATAGTTATTTTTTTAGAATGTGTAGTGCACATACTTCATAAATATTAAAGTCAAAATTCTTATTTCGAAGGTGGCTTACTACTAAATTGAGAAGAATATGAAAGTATTCAGATTTTATTGTCATTTTCAAGATTAGTCTATCAACATGTGCTTGCACCATAGCTAGTAAGTCTTCAGCAACAACATAATGTCCAGAACAGCGAAAGAATGTATACATTTTTTAAAATATCAAAACATAATATTATGCTGTGAGTCTGCTGCAGTTCACTGACTGCAGCTTATGTTGTCGTCATGTAATGTTGGCAAAATGAATATGATTCCGCAAGGAATTGATTGGGCATATTGACAAAGCAAAAACATAGAGGAATAAGAAGTGCAGTTTAGCATTTGACCACATCCAATTAGTCAACAGCAAATATCTGACATTTCATGATCAAGGGAGCAAACATAACATCCTGCATCTACCAAAATCCAATATGATTGAAATGGATGTTTATGCAAACATTAATAAATGATAAATATCTGGCTGAAATCGCATTATAGAAAATTGTCAATGAAAACAAAAGCAAACAGTTCAGCCTATTTCCAAAAATGAAGTCTCATAGACATTCCATAAGATCATAAAAAGAAAGAAAGGAAAGAAAAACAGATGAGACATGAATTAAAAAACAAAACAAAAAACACATTTCTAAAGTTCAAAATTAGAGACGACATTGATTAACATGAAATTTAATAAATATGATTTTGTCATTGGCTTCTCTGAAAGACACATATTAATTCTATATCTATGTTATACAATCTCTTCTGCAACAAACACCTGTGACAATATTTATAAAAAACACTTTGCTTCAGAAATATGCAGAATCTTGCAATACTATGAAAGAACAGATCCTATTTACTATTTTTGTCTGTGGAGCATAAAATGTCACGATCAGGAACCTCAACACTTGAAGAATATGTCCATCTTGGGACTGAGAAGATATTAGATGGAAGGTTGGAGACATTAAACTGGTTTGCATTGGTGCCCTAAGCCTCACACACCTCAATCAAGCAGAGCTCTTGTATCCTCTGTACTGTAAAAAGGCCAGACAAGATATTACAGTTGAAGATTACAAGTACAGATTTAGAGTATAATGCACTCGCCATGCACTCGCTTTGTCCCACAAATTTCACAAATAAAATCTCTTTAATGTGTATATTTATTAAGATATCATGTAATTGATGTGCTGCAAAGATATATAAGCATTATCTTGCTGAAATTCACCCGTTCCCTAGGAAATGTCACCTTTTATCATGTATATTTAGTAATCCACAAATGTGTCTTTACTGGAGAGGACATCTCATTTTTCCCTTGAATTACCATTATTTGAAAATTGTACAAAAGCTTGCAAATCTCTCAGCACATGTCACGTAAATAAGATTACTCCTTATATTATTTGTTCCAGTTGTCATTTCTAAAGGGTAATAAGTGGAATATTAAGTTTCAGCTTTTACCACAAACCAAAAATGTGTAAGATATTTTTTCCCCTCTTAACTCGTATCTGGCTGTCAAGGCCTGTGTCCTCTAGTCCAGATGGCCTAATAAGGTCTAAGTCTGCATCATTAGATGCACCAGACCTTTCAATACTAAACCTTGTAATCTTGGAGATTACATAGAAGCTCCAGGCTGATATATGAGAAGGATACAATTACATCCGACTGATCTTGGCAAGTTTTATAATTAGTATATACATATATAACAAGCATATATATATGGAGCTGATGGCATCCTGCCATTTTGTATAAGAATTAGCCAAAGCACTTGCCAAGTATTTGCCAATATTTTGGAGAGACTAGCAATTAGCTATTTCTTTTTTTTTCTCGCTTTAGAATTTTAATGGAATTCTTATGAGTAAAAGAAGCAGAATAGAAAGCAGCTGGAACCAGAGGGGGAGGGCTTAGTTGTGGGTTTTGAAGAGGAGGGGGGATGTTAAAATCGATTTTCTGTGCCAAGGGGCCTTCAAGAGAACGTTACTATAGCAACGTCATACCAGATAAATCTATCCTAAGGCAATCCCCTTCCCCAGTGATAAAACCTCGTGTTTCCTATGGGGCCACAACTTGGTTATGTCAGATTTTCACTACTTTTTCTTTCCTTTTTTTTTCCTCCTGTACTTGGAGCTTAGTGCATATTTCACAACACCAGATGAGGCCAGAAACACGTTCTACGCCAAATACAGCCACATAAGGAAAAAGAAATAAGTTCATTTTCTATCTTTTCCCACATGCCTACACCGCAAAATAGTGTACAGATCAGGCATTATACAATATACACCGATTACTCTTTTTAAAATCTGATTTCCAATGGCGGTCAGACAAAATAATACAAGAGAAGAAGGCTATAGCGTAAAATTGTCACCAATTTTGTGTCATTAGCATCACATCTTCCAATGTGCTAGTTATATCCCGCGTTTGATGGAATGTGCGATATACACCGAGGTGTTACTCATGCCTTAAACAAAACAAAATAAAACATAAACAAGGAGATTGAAAAAAGAAAAAAAACGAGGAGGATTTGAGAGAAGTAGAAAATAGCTACAAACAATTTGCCAAGTGGGATTAATTAATACATGAAAGTATCAGTTGAAGAAAAAAATCCATAAGGCAACATGGCTTTATGTCGCACTTATAAATACCTCTTCGTGCACAAAGCACTGAAGTGGATATTGATGTTTAAACGTTTTGTTAGAAAGTCTTACATCTCTGTTGAGGAATTAAATGCTGAGCTACAGAAACATTTCTGTATGCTGGAGCAGATAAAGTGAACAAACCAAGTCCAATCCCAGCTGAAGGTGATGTCAAACAGACCATGTGCAAGATGTGGTGCCTCTTCAGGCACTTGCCGTTCATGATAGGGGAAAGGATTCCGATTGATGATCCAATATGGGAACTCTATCTTGTGTTGCGTTGCATTACCGAATATCTCACTGCTAAAGGTCTAAGTCGTGGCCATGTTGAGGTGTGTGTGTGTATTCGAGTTTTACGGCTCATCAGCACCTGTGTGGGCTATTTAGAGACATTGTCAAACTTTTAAAAGAAGTTTTACGTCACAGCCACAAGTGTGTGTGTGTGTGTGTTTGTGCTTTACGTCTCATCAGTACCTTGTTGGGCTATTTAGAGACATCCTTGGTTTGTACCAAGGGAGTTAATAATTCAGTTGGATTGGTGTTCGTTAATTATTTTGATTTTCCTGTCTTTGTCTTTGTGTTCATTTGTCTTTGTATTTTTTCTTGTATCACTTTCAAAGCATAAAACAAAAAATCATGTTGAATCAAAACAGTAAGGGCTCCATAAAAATCGTCTGTGAAATCATACTGAGAGACTAGATCAAGAACTTCTTTTTTTGTTGAAAAGGTATCTGGTGGCCAACTGTGCATCCTTTGTTTAGTTCGCTCAATCAGTTTGACAGACATTTTGTCAAAGCATTGGTAGAAGATATGCAGCTGCCAGTTTCAGGTATCTTTGTACAAACATTGGTTGTTGAATGTCTCCATTTGGTACTCTTCCGTGAAGGAAGCGGAGGAAATATTCTCTGAAAGTGATCTGTTCTGGTACTGGCTTGTCTTTTACTTTGTCAACGGGTTGTCGTTCCTTTTCATTAATTTCTTTCTTTCGTTCTGATTCCTTGTCTGAACTTCCCAACTAGATTCTGCTGGGAGCAGACTTGATAGGCAATTTCTCGATAACTCAAAGCCAATTCGAAACTAAGTTCGACTTTAAATTTTCCATTGAACAGCCTCGCTCCTCTTGTAGGTTTCAACCGCGGAATGGCTTGTCAGTAAGAAAGTGAATGGTACCCATGACGTGCCATTACGAAATGTGGATCTCAAAATTCAGGAAAACGTTGTTCCCTGTCACCCTGGCCTGTCAGTTTGACTGTCACCTGTACTTGTGCTCTATCTTTCAGGATGCTGAAGTTCCGTGTTACTTATGGATCGTCGAAGAAACTTATCACTAGCATGGCCACGGACCTCGTCGAACGATGTATCTGCATGTTCAAATTGAAGGATGTAGTTCAAGATAAAGCAATGTTCATGTTGCAATTATACTTGAAATAGATCGACGATTATGCTGACTTCGATCAAGGTGCTTACCCATTTTTAGATAGCCAAGGCTGTAATCGTATTTTGGCGACATACGCAGAAACTGGTGAGGAAAAGCTAGAAAATAATCATTAAAATATGGATGAAGGACACGACTTCAAACTTCCAGCGAAGTCTTTACCCGTCGCTGACAGAGAAACTTTCCACATGGACATTGACATTAACCCATTGAATGCTCCATTTTCTGTAAACGTACACAGGACCCCTACAAAACACAACAATGCGAACGATTAGAGTCATATGGAAATTTCACCATCTGATGACACAGTGAATGAAAGCGACCCTTCCGCATCCCTAGTGGTCTAGTCAATATGTGAAATGACCTAGAACAAATTGCAACAGAAATGGTTCCAGTGGCATTTGGTCCCTAAATATGTCAAGAAAGACATACTAAAAGTCCTGGAAAATCCAAATGGTGGAACACCCCCAAATTAGCATAAATCCAAGATGGCCGCCATAAAAATATTTTTTTTTGCAGATAACTCAGAAACTACTAGATACTAGAAAATACCCATTAAGAATGGATGTAAGAAAATGACGAATATAATGTGAGTAAGCTGTCAGATTTCTATTCTGCAGAAATGACCGACTGCAATGGTGCTGGATGTATTTCTGAAAGGCCCTTGGCCATTATTAAGGAAAGGCAAAGCTAGAGTTACACAATGGTTTCCTTTGGTCTGCAGCTTTCCAGAAATTTCCATTCAAAGCAGAATACTGGATCTTCACCAACAGCTATGCTTTTAGAAAGTAGTCTGGCGTAGTTATACACACAGCTGTAGTGCAACCTGATCATGTGACCTGTCCTGTGCATGCAAATCTTGACCCAATTCCATTTTCCAGGGACTGACAGCATACTGCTGCCATTTGTCCGTCACAAACAGAGACAGGTGGAGTTAGCATCACGAGTGCTTGGGAGCTTCGGGAATAACACAGTTTTTGGGAGATGTGGGCATCAAAATGTGTTATGAAATATATGAAATATATTAAAGCTCCCTTTTTACAGGCAGATGGTACTCTTACAATCATGTTGTGGCATCTAGAATGTTACTTATAATCTGTTATCAGTGACCCAAATTATAAGCAAAAAACAGACTGTGTTGTTCCAATAACAGAAGACTGAGTAAAAGTAAAACGCAAAGCAACTCCTGAGTCCTGTGCTTTCCATATGAAGGCGGTATGGCCTCCACCACCAGTCCACCAACTTCACTGGCCTAATGATTCCCTAATCTCCAGACAACAAAGGCAATTTTGCATAGCTTTAAAAGCAGATAACAGAGTTGCCAATAATTGATGTATCTATTTGCATAATATTATGCAAATTAACTCTGTGATGAGAAAGTAAATCAATTTGTGCTACACATGAGTGGAATTTCAAACGAAGAGACTAACCGGGTTCTCCTCAACTCTTCAATTATTAGCAGTACACTGCCCTGCAGGATTCTCTTGAATTTTGACCAATACTTTGTTGTATAAATAAATCAGAAGAAGGCAGAATGCATTATTGAACATTTATTTTCTAATACATATCACATCATTATACTGCAACATGCTGCAACATACACCGATATTTTCAAAATGTGCAAAAGGAACAAAACTGTCAACAGAAAGTACAAAAGCCAAAGAAGTCCACTTGCAGTCATTCGTGTGATGTAATTCCCTTTCTAAATGTTCTGGAATGATTTTAAAGAGTAAAGAGTCTCACTGGAACTACTTAACTGGATATTGGACTTGAGCCTAAACTTTTATCATACAGTTATTTACAATTTATGGTACTGATGCCAGTAATATCTATGCAAGGACAATAAAGAGATTCTGATTCTGACGCAAAAATATTATATACATTGCACATCTTTCCATAAATTTGTTTCTAAAAATGATCGATCAGTAAAATGAAATTCTCAAAATTTATTTTGCCTCAATATAAAGTCATCTTTATCTTATAAAAAAGACAAGAAGTTCGAAAACTTTACAAACCATTTATTTCAGGTCTCTTACTTTACAAACCATTTTTTTCAGGTCTCTTACCAAAAACAGCAGGAGCTTCAATGCTTTTTGCCAAATTTTTTCGCAGGAGCAATTCCTTTGCTTTTTCTCCTTGACGGGGAATCGGATCTCTAAAATGAAATATACAATTTAAAAAACAACTTGAGGCCGACAAGACAACAATCTATTTTATTTGATTACCAAAGCTTAAAGTTAATCCCCCTTAAGTTCATAAGTATTACAATATTTCTGAATTTTTAGGATGATGTTACAATGTGTAAATGCTACAAATCCTGCAAAAAAGAGTAGTAACTGTTGTCCACCCAGGCAAACGAACCTTCTCGAATCCAGTTTTAGGGTAAGTAGTTCCAGAGGGCTTTTTTACTCCATGAAATCATTTTAAAAGGCAAAGGTACTTTTATTTAACGTGGGTAGCCAAGCTAAGTCGATGACTTGTTTCCAGTTGGGCCCACGGCGCCTCCAATTTACGTCTGATGCGAACGACAATGTCGTGGAATGACATGATGGCCAGGCTGGGGATTGAACCCGGTCCCTCGCTTTTGAGGCAAGCGCTCTACTGACTGAGCTATCGGGGCTGACATTACATCACATCCGTTGTCATGGGGTCACATAGGGGCTGCCAACCCCACGACCCCCCTGATTGGCTGAAATGGTTGTCATGATGACATCATCAACCAAACAACACACTTATTGTAACACTCTGGAACTATTTGGTCCTCATACTGGACTTGCACCAAAAAAGCAGTGAAAACATACTTCTAGTTGACGTCTTTGCTTGATGTCAGAAATGACGCAAGGGGTGTCCACTCTCTGCAGCTCTTCCAGGTCAGAACAGGGCAAGCAGCCATATACAGATATCTGGGAAATATATTTACGCATAAAGAATCTGCAAAGTATGCTTAGAGCTGTTTGCAGATTAGCAGTCCAAACAGTTTCAAAATCAACTTTCAACTTGGTCGTGTGATGTCACAGGCTTAAAAATGTTTTGTTTGTGTCAGTTATGGTTAATCAGTTGATAATCAGTGCTTATCATATCTAGCAGCATAGGTGACAATAAACAAACTAGTTAAATGACTTGAGGTACTTCATTAAATAAGAGGATTAGGAGATCAACAGAAAACTGTCAATGATGTGGCAAGGCCAGTTCGCAAGTTAAAATTAAGAAAATTAATTTTTTCAGTGGACGCCAATCTGCAAAAAGCTCTAGGCCTACATAAGCTGTAGAATATTGAAACCTCATGGTGAAATTAAACAGCCACATATACATTTATGCAGTACAACATATTCCAAAAAATGACCATCGCTTCTACATTAGGACATTTTTGTTAATTTCCTATGTCTCACCATCAATTAAATTATATCATTTCTATACAATCACACAATTTTTGCAGAATAATGCAATAATTTTGACTCACCATTGCAATTTTGAAACCAAATATACACAATGCACTAAAGTGATTTCAAACAATTTACAATATCAACTCACACTTAGTTCATCTTCCCTTGGCGACGACAAGTTTGGCAAAGGCCGGTGTCTAGTTACTCTTTTGTAATTCTTCCATATGACTCCACTTTGTGATCCAGAACTTGTCTTCTTCCTTATTTCTTCACTTATATCTAAATCACTTGTGTGTAAATTAGATTTACTGAAAGAATAAAAACACACATGCAAGATCATAAATAAACTAAATTATAAAACTGCTTGTCAATCAGTGTAGGTGGGAGGATGGTTGTGTCCAAGTCAACCATTGTCATTGTAAAATTGTGAAGTTGTAAAAACAAAAGTGTCTTGTAAAATATCAAAAATTTGAAAAACTCAAGCCCGCTAATATAACAATAATAGGTATGTTGCTGGGGGGATGTTATTGCTGACAGGAAGTACAGATCGATGGATACCTCTCTAATAGCCTTACATTTATAAATACTCGAATAGTTCTGATCCCTATAGTAAAACCTGGGCGAGGTAATTGGAAACCTGGGAATGCACACAAGGGAGAGCGAGAGAACACATAGAAAATTTTTTAAAAAGACAAAAAACAAAAACATGCCTTTCAGATTGTCTCCTTCTGCCAAAGCAAGTCAATCCATACATCAAACATTTGACGTAAAACCAGTTCGACCGGTGTGTACCTCGAATGACTTGTAATGTTGCAGCAGATCCGCATTGGCGGACATCTCGGGGAGTAGCTTGTTTCTTTGTTTTAGTCTTTCTCTCTTGTGCTACAGTGTCTTCAGTCTGACCAGATGAAGATCATTGGAAAGTGTTTATGTAACATTTTAGCAAGATAAAGAAGAAGACACAAAAGAACTACACCCAATTAGTTCTTCAGACTGAGGCCCTTCGACATTTTATATATATTCTATCAGATTCTGTTTATCATTTATCTCAAAAAATCATTAGGCCTGCAGAAGGACGGGAGCCACTGCATTTTCTTTGTCTCGGCACAGGCCATAACCAATAGACTAGTTCTTTGGAGGAAACAGATCTATACTACACGTAAATAGTGATCGAGTCTCGGTTACTTATTTAGCAAATGATGAAAAGATATGAGCCTTTCCTTGCGTCAGGCCTTTGCGCTCTACAGAGTGCCAACCTCTTGTTTATAAATCTTTTATTTCTTAATCTACTTTAAGCATGATGGGACTCACAGTAATGTCTCGATAATAGTAAATGAATGAGAAAACATACCTCAATGGGGTTAAATAGGTGACTTTGACCATAAAGAGCCACAAATTCTCCTTTTATTGTCCACAACCTTATTGAACAGTCCATACTGGCCGACAGAAGGTAGCCTCTGTCATTGAAATTGGCATAATCCACAGCAGTCACAGCCTTCAGGTGTCCTTTGAAGGCAGTGAGCAGAGATGGGAAGGATGAATCACAGGCGTAAGTGTTCAGCCAATCACTCTTTATTTTCAGCATTTTCACCTGAAGAAGAAACGACAAGGCAGAGTTTTAAGAAAGCTCTTCCGCAAAGTAAGCATACCTGTTGTTTTTTTAGGCCAGACATAATTGTAATTGACCTTAAGCTTCTCTGATGTTCTCAAGGCACTTTTTCTACCTGGTCACAGTGGTCAGTAGAATAAAAAAATAGCATGCAATGCATGAACCGTGTCCTCGAGCAATTTAATAACCCTTATAACTCAATGGGATATGATCATTACATTAACACATCTCTATAAATTGTTAAAAGTTGCATTCTATCCATAGATCTATCAATCTACCTATCTATCTATCTATCTGTCTATCTATCTGTCTATCTATCTATGGCCTGGTGCAAATAAGAGCGTGACATGAGGGTGAAAAATAAAGGTGTTGATTTTGCATGGAATCATGGTGCATTTTAAAGCACACATTTATGGCAATAAGTAAGCAAAAAATCTGGGTTAAGTAACCATTTCCAACAGAGATATTGTGATTTTTTCAGTGAAAGACGCAATAATTTAAAATTTAAATCTGTTTTGATTAAGTTCTGTCATAAGCATCGTATAAGTCATACCTAATCAATTTCTGATTCTGTTTGCCATGTATGACATGCATGCATATTTTCGTGAAACACACAACTGTTTAAATTGTTCCAAATTTTCAAGACTGCCATTTTTCACTAAGATTCGTCCAGTTTTAAAACCAGATAGAATTAAACATTTTCTAAACAAAGATTTGCACATTTCTATCAGATAAAGATGGTCATAAATTGTTCTGTATATAGAGCTTAGTGTACAGTTCCAATTTCTGATACATACAGCCATTAGTCTTGAAGATATTACATGCTGACATTGCATTGAAACTTCAGTTTTAGGCGTTAGGGTCGGGACACCTGATGGACATGTACCAAAAAACTATTAGTTGAACAGCTCATTAAATCATATATTAGAATAATATTAATATACATAAAATAGAATATTATAAAGGGTTTACAGTGGTCCCTGCGTTATAAGATTGCCCCTTCCGCAGTCATAAAATGGTCTCTTGTGTGGTGAAGAATTTCACAAAAAATACCACTAAAGATGTGCGGGAGGAAGGTGGTCAAACAAGATATATTGTAAGTCGGTTTTACAACAGGGGTTCTTATAATGCAGGACATTATGTACGAAGCTGTTAAACCTCATACGGTGAACCAAATGTTCTAACTCATGGTTGATGGTACTGACGATACAGTTATTGCTACAGACCTGAGCTGCCATTGCTATGTGTGATCTCTCTGGTTCTTTGGGGTTCAGTACTGGGGATCACCTGACTGTGGTGCATGATATTCAATAATTTTCTCTTTACTAGATGTACTATAGTTAGCTGTATCTACTACATGTAGGCCTAATATACATGTAAATAGCGACATTAGCAGAACCTCAAATCAGTCTTGGTTGTACAAGATTAGTTCTATGGAAAGTGTCCATGGCAGGCTGTGCTTGTGGTTACAATAAAGCATAGCTGTCCTGTATCTTTCTGTGCAAGTACCTATAAATGGGTGTTCCACTCAGAAAACAGAATGTCTTTACGCAATGTGTCCATTAGCATGTAACATTGCTGATGGAGCCTTGAGATGTGCAACAAAATGAAAGAAAATGGTCAAATAAAAGTAATAGAGGAGTTTGTATAATAAGAATCTGGTAATATAAAAATCTGTTCATGTTGGCTCAGTTGTCCTCTTTGAAGATTCCAGTGGCACCTGCAATGCATATCCATCATGTTCAGGTTCAGTGTCAGAAGCCTACCTATTGACATAATGATGGGGAAAATGGCAGTGGTGTTGGTGTATGGACATTTGAACATTATGCCCACCTATATATCATACATGTAATCGTAATTAAATTTTACATTTCATCGTATTTTTTGTGTGGAATTCGGGTCAGTTTGAAAAGGTTTTTGTAAATTTACTTTTTTGTATAAAGTCAAGCTAAATCCAGTGAACTGGGTGCTGTATTCAGCTACAAGAGACAATTCACCCAGCAGCCAGTGACTAGTTGCACATTTAAGTCACCTTGATAGGCTTAAATATTGTTCCTTAGTTAATTTTAAACTTTTGATAGCTTGTTAATTCATTCAAGAATGTTATTTTATAAATTTGAAGTATATTACTATTACTCTTTTTTTACCCCACTCCTGCAGGTCCAAAAAAAATTCTAGGGCCCTTTTGGCACTTTGTGCCATCTGAAATGAGACAGAGGACCCGAGGAGTTTGTCATAGCCCCTCGTCAATGGCAAGCAGTAAAAAGAATCATGAGTTGAAAGCTAGAAAGTTTCAGGTCACATAGAGGTGCAAAACAGAAGGTGTTAGGGTCGGGACAGAGGTGTTAGGGTTGGGACAAGCAACAGTTTTCAACATCAGCTGAAAATCCAAAAATGCAGGAGCATCCATTTTAGTCCTAAACAATTGAGTCACCGAAGAGGAAAAATGTTGCAGTAAAAAGGAACATGTAGCCTTTCTGTGTGTGACTGGATGCCTCATCAAACTTAGTGTTAGGGTCGGGACAACTTCTACAGAGCAAGAAAGTATGATGTAAGGAAGCAGCTATAACATGTGTTCAGTGAAATGAGGTATATTATGCAGTAGAGGGGTGCACCACCTAAGCTGGGAGGGCTCATACTACACATAATGCAAAGAACCAACAGCTACACATAGTTGTTGCACAGAAATTGCTAAAATTCCAATTTTTGGCTTCATTGGCAACTTTGGAGTCCCATAGACACTATTTGACAGGTACACCGAGTATCAAGATGCAATTGATAGTCACAGAACCAGAACTCCCATGGCCATGGTTAAGCATACTTTCAATTGACAAAATTGATCAAATTATTTCCTATATGAGGGGTTAAACATTGCTCAAAATATGCATGTCACGCAAAAATACTCAAAATTTCCATTTTCTGGAATTTCAAGATATCAGATATCTGGAACCAATGCTCCGATTGTCCTAAAATTTGAAAGGTTTATTGACACAGTAGTTTTCTGCATAACAAAGTGACAAAGGATGCCACACATTTATTTTCTGTGGTTTTAGAGCAGATACAATGCTGGCTTCACTTAAAACTCGCTAAAATTTGCACCAGGCCCTATCTTTAGTAATTGGCTGAAGCATAAATCTCAGGTTGTGGTGCACCCCACTTTGTCTCAGGGCGGAAGGGCCAAAGGGAAGAAGAAGAAGATGCTTCTCAGAAATCGTCTGCTGAGTAAGGAGGAATTTGGGGGATTAAAGTTAACTATTTAGAGCAGTGAGACATAAGATTAAAGTCAGGGCATCTAGTGCAACAGTGTAAACACTGGGCATCATAATGGCATCATAACTTTGGGTTGTTCTTGCATCTGTGAAATGCTTTTCGATCCACACCAACTTTGATATGACAATCCCATTGATGACGACAAAGGGCCCGAGGCCCTGCTCTCGGACACAAAAAGCATGCTACAATCTCAATTTTTTATTATGTCAGTTTAATAAAAATTGTGAGTAAGCTCGATTTTCTTTCCTTGGCAGGAAATATGTTGGATCGGTCAATCCAAGAAGCCAAAAATTAAACAATTTTAAGCTTGTCTGACCTTCAGTTATAAGCTGACCGGCTTTTCTAGTACTAAAGAAAAGACAGATGTTACATTCTGGAAAATGTGGATGCAACAAGCAGATATCTTTAACCCTTTTGCAATAATCATGAAAGCATAAATCAAGAAATAAAAATCTAAAATTAGGCTCACCTTCTGCCTCAAGCAATAAAATGGGAACTCCTCGTGGTCGATGAATCTGGGTTCCTCTTCATTTGTGTTGTGGAAGTATCGGATGTCCCAAACTTTAATGAAGCCACAACTATCACCAGTTATTAGGAAGACGTTATCCGGATCAGATGCTAGACACATCAAACTGACTTCTCCCTCAGCGTGGGTGCCTTGGAAAGCCCCAAGTAGTCCTTCTGAAGTTCTAATAGACCACGCCCGCAACATCCCACTAGCATGGGCCGATAATAAGGTGGCAGTTCCCATTTCGTTGTTTCGAGCCTGGTGAAGACGTATTTCAAAACTCAAGAGCAAATACAAATTTCACAGGTTCATAGTTACATTACATTAACTACTGACTGATAATTAATGGTCAATTGGTACATTAAAGTGCTTGACATAATTTGCTCAGTGGCCCATCCAGACCTATTACAACTTGATTTTCAAAAACCTTCAGATCTCTTAGCTATGATATTAGACAAGAGTTTCAAATTAAAACTTCAAACTTACATTCAGAAAAAGCAACTTTTCTATCCTGTAATCAGGAGCAACCACTTTGCAGCATGATGGAACATGAGTGAGAGGACAGTTTTTTGCTCTCGAGGATTTGACAGAGCGGGCAATGAAGTCACTTTTGGAACGACCATCTAAAGTGAAGCATTCTACAAGGCGGTTGGTGTCCAGAGACCACAAAAAAATGACCCCATCATAAGAAGCAGAGGCAAGGACACCATTGTAAGTAGCTAAAGCAACAATGTCCTCCTCATGACTAGGCTCCAGCCAGTAAACGCAGTCATCATCATAGCTGTCCATGTAAACAGTTATCCTCCGGTTCCAGCCAGCAGTAAAGATGCGCTGTCGAGTCACCAACACATCGCAAATATCCAGATTTTCATCGAAGACTTCAAGTTCTCTCACACAACAGCCATTATTGAAATTCCACACTTTGACGTTGCCTTTTTGGCTGGTTGTGATTAGCCTCCTGTATGTTGGATCAAATCTGATGGCGGAAACGCTGCTGTGTACACTCGACAGACTGGATTTTGGCTCTCCACGAAACTGCATGACTTTCTCTCCATTTGAAAACTTCCAAACCATGATCATTCCATCCTCATCTGTGCTAACAATCTGCAAAATGAAAATGATTTTATCTCAAATGAAAAGACCTGCCTGTGCTAGTTGGTTTGTCTAGTCATGAAAGATCCTTGTGCAACAGAATCATTGATATGTTCAAGACTTGAAATTGTCAACATCCTTATCTTGGGGACATAGAACGCTGCATAATTTCCAGGATATAGATTTTCTTGCTTCCATCATCCAGGAGTCTAGGGCAAGATAAAGGCCTTATATTTGTTGAATAACAAAAAATGCAGGCACTTAGTCTTTTCTCTGATCGACTTAAATTTTTTTACTCAGATCAATTTAAAGTCTTTAAAAAATATTTCTAGAAGCTCATTTAAACCACTATTACTTCAGACACATGATAAAGGTAGAACTGGTTCATATTTTACTTGTTGGAACAATGGATTGTAGAGAACATTCTTGACAGGACTGGAATGAGATATCAATTCATCGGTGCTTGATTCTTCGCTGATGTCTTTAATATGTGCCAACAATGTGGTGCCAAAAATAATTGCGCCTCTGAAAAATGGAGAAGAATTTATAATAAAGAATGCACCACATACAAAAACGTCATATTACAAATCCTGCATCATGACTCATAGGAGAATATTTTTAAGCAATTTTAATTGAACAAAATTTTTGGCCAAATTTTAAAGTTAGCATGGTAAATGACTAGAAACGCTGCAAGTCCAGTATGAGGACCAAATACATGTAGTTCCAGAGTGGAACAATAAGTGTGTCATTTGGTTGATGACGTCATCATAACAACAATTTCAGCTAATCAGCAGGGCTGTGAGGGGGGCGGGGGAGGCTATGATGTCTTGAAAACGGGTACGACACAATGTTTTATGGAGTAAACATTCTAACTGGAACTACTTATCCTTATATTGGACTTGAGCCGAATGAGTCTGCCATAAAAAAAAACCTATGGAATTGTAAAAATGTTTCAAAAGGCTCACTTGTGCGGATTGAAAAATGCTGCACTTATTTTCCTACTGCCGAGGAAGTTGGACTTCTTTCTGTAGAATGTCTGCAGACACACCTGGGCGCTGAGATCGTGGATTCTCACTTCTTTGTTCTCGTTTATGCTGATGACCATTTCCTTCTCCGTGTTGTACATGACATGAAGCACTGGATATCGATGGCTCTTCAGAAACATCACAGGATGACTCGGCACATAAGGATTCCAAAGACGAATAATGGCATCGTAACCTCCAGTTGCAATTGTGTTGGAGTACGCACAGTAGTCAAAAGAATTTATTCCTTTTGGTACCTAGAAATATCATATTCCTCTTAGCAAAACAGCAATATGGAATGACCCATAGTTGAGCATCTGATCTTAATAGCAAAACTACAATTTAGGATCATTGCGGTTTTACCTTAAAATAGAAGTTAAACACCTTCTGATCAAGGTCCCCAAGGTACATGGAAGTCTTGGAATCTTTTGAGCAGGAAAGAATGGAATTCAGTTTTGGAATGTAGGTGGCCTGCAACACATGGTCACCATGGATTCCTGGAAACTTGTAACCCTTGGCGTTTTCAACGTATCCCTGAAAATGTTGAAATTTGGAATCTGTACCTCTAATGCTTTTTCAATGGTAATCTATTGCAGTTATGAATGTCTATTCAGAGCAAAAAGAAGCATATTTGAAGCACTCGAATAAGTCAAATTACGCTTTATTTATACTCCCTATATGTAAATCTGCATGCTCCAAATTCGCTCCCCTGCAGGGAGTATAAAAAGAGCATAATTGCTGTGTACGCTAGCAGGAAGCATTTTAGCAGTACAACCGAAGTACATTTGAGTAATTTAAATAATTCAAGTGCTTCAAATGTGCTCCTTTTTGCTCTGGGTATGAATGAATTTGCATCACCAAAATGCGAAGTGGAATAAAAAGTATCCAAAAGTAAAGAAAAGTGCAATAATTACCACAAGAATTTCATTAAACGCTATTTTAGCCAAACAGATTTCATTGTCAGGTCCGGATGATGGTCCAAATCTGGTCTTGATGAAGGGAGCAGTCATAAGCAGTGCATAAATGCCTCCATTCACATCTCCCCACACAATGTACGTGGACCTTTGGGAAGACCCCTCGTCCTTGCTAGAGTACATTGAAATGCAAGTTGCACTAGAGGGCAGATTTGTAATGACGCACAGAAGTTCGAACCTGTTTCGGAATAAATTTGAAAAGTTCTTGTACACAAGAGATAAAATAGACGGATTTTGAAATGAACCAGAAGCACAGTATTTGCAGGGCCCAATCGAGTAAGTTATTATTAAACAAGCTCAGTAAAGCTTATACAGCTTTCTTGAAATTACTTTCGTTGGTCAAAATTTTATTTTTCCAGGCAGCGTGGAAACAAACAATTTCTGCGGGTGGTGCATTTTTTTTTTAGACACAGTATTGTTTCATGTTTGGTAAAATTTGTAGGGTTTCACAGGCTTGAAAGAAGTAATAATATCTGCTGCCTCTGTGAAGTGAATAAGTGCCTGCCAAGAAGTAACTGGATCTGTGTTTACCTGAATGTAGTAAAGGTAAAGAATAGAAGTTGAGGAGCAGTGGTAGTTACGACAAGGATGTGCTCTATGTTCAGAAGTGTGGCATCCGTGACCCAGATGTCAGTGGCATTTACGTCGAGAACTTCATGGATGCGATAAGTGTGGCGATGTTTAACATGATGGTCCCACAAGCAAACGGTTCCGTCTTGACCGACAGTTAAGTAGTTGCCACTCGCAGGATTGCTTCCAGGTAGAGTACTCGGCATGTGCAGGATGCGAAGGATGGAGTCTCTATGGTCACCTGCAAAGGAATCGTGTTTAAGTAATTAAAGCTCGGCGTAAGTACCAAAAATGTAGATTCAGAGTGTAACACTATATCAGTACAATTTATGATTTTAGTTGACGACATCATCATAACCATTCCAGCCAATCAGACTGGGTATGGAGGCTACAGCCTCTACCCAGTAAAATTTGAAATTTTGAGTCAGCTTAAATGATTGAGTGAGATGGTTGCACAATTCCTCTGAGCTAGCATAGCTTGTTGTTTTGATAATCTGTCCGTGTCATAAGTTATAACTAAAAACCACAAGCTATGACAGAGCTATGTTAGCTCAAAGGAATTGGGCAACCATCTCAATCATTTAAGCTGATTCTAAATTCAAATTTTACAGTGTAGGCCCACATGACGTTTTGGCAACTGTCCTGATGCAATGATTTTATTGAGCAAACAGTCTTGTTGCACAGGCCGAGGCCCAAATAGAGTCTGTCTTTATTTTTCACAGGTAAATCCAAAGGTATCATGCTCATACTGCGCCTGCTGACTTCACTTTGAATGAAAATATGTCACTTTTGGATCAGCCGATCAAATGACAAAAGTTCTTGGAAAGGTTATATTAAATTTGTAGGAACTTCTTTGATTGGTTTTGAGTCCAAAATTTAATAAGATGTTAATTTTTCACATGGTAAAAAATTAAAAACAATTTTGATAAAAAAATGAGGCTAAATATTGAATTACAGTATAAAGGGATATTCTGTAAAGACAAAAACTGTAAAAAAAAAAAGGCCCTAGATCCTAGTAACCATCTCGCAGATGATACAGTACCACGTATAATTAAGTGAAGCGGGTGATGTTTTGTCATTGGGTCAATGCTAGAAGTCCTTAGTCAAACTGTTTCTGGTATCATGAATTCTTATCAAATGAGATGAAAACATTTTGGGTCACACAGGCCGATATTTGAGGCACGTGGGATAACAATGGTTGCCCATTTTCTTTTCTCTATCAAAGAGTTAGGTATGGGTCAAAGGCTTTGTTAAATGAAACACAAGGTCAATGTTATTTCAATATGAAGGGGGGGGGGGGTTCACCTACTCACCAAAGATTTTGACCCATATACGTAACCATTTGTTGAGGAAAAAAATTGGCAGCCATTTGAATCCTCCATGCCTCAAATATCATCATTAATGGCCCCATAATGTTTCTGTCTCCTCGGATGCCCATCGTTGCTTCCACAAGCAGTTTATTTGAGGATGCACCATAGCATAGACCCAATGGCAAAACATCACCCGTTTTACATACTTACAGGCAGCACTGTAAATGTTGGCTATTTTGAAAATTGTACTATGTAGATCTACAGACCTTTGCATTGATGCACATGTTTCGAAGCAGGTTGCTTGGCCAAAAGCTTCATAGAATCTTTCTCCAGAGACTCAAGCAGCATGTAGTTTAAAAATTCATCCCAATCAACTCCTCCATCACAATTTGTGTCAACCTTGAAAATAAAAGTACCACACTGAAATGTATCAAAAATGCGGCCTAAGTCTCTGAGGATAATTAATAGACAGGACAGAGCCACTGGCTCACCAAGCGGAGCAAGGTGTCTCGTCCCTTATGGCAAACATGCAAGGAGTGAGCCACATGGTTCAATCAAAAAAAAGTGATTCAGACAACCCATAATATGATCCTGGAACTTTTTTCTCATCACGCGTGACTACCTTCTTCTTCTAAAATTATCTTCCGCCTCTTGTTAAAAAACTATTCCAAAAAAAAATTTTGCCAAAAAAAGAAAATTTCCAAAAAAACAAAATTTTCCAAAAAAAATAAAGTTCCCAAAAAAAAAGGTCGAAAAAAAAAAATTGCCAAAGAATAAAAATGCTTGAAAAAACAATTTCCAAAAAAGAAAATGTTCCAAAGACAATTATTTTCCAAAAAAAAAAAAAAGTTTTAAAAATGTTTCTAACATTTTCTTTTAGAATATTACTTTTCCACTCTATTTCTCTTTATCCCAATTTTTTCCCTCTGAACTTACAGTACTTGACCCCAAGCCTGATAGCTATATATATATGAATGTATATTGTACCACTTCGGAGGTATTATTGATCAAAATAAACTTTTCAACTTTCTTTTTACTTAAAACCCTTTATTTGACATCTATCATACCGAATATTTGAAAACTGATGTTAATGCCCAGTTCTCACGGCACGTTACGGAGAACTTTTTTGCCACTGAGGGGTAGCTTGAGTTGAATTCTAGGAAAAAAATGACTATCCCGGCGACATACAATGTTTATAAAACCATTACATAATTAATTAAAAGCATATCACGGCGGGGTTCTTTTTGTTCACTGCGGGGAAGAAAAGTTGTACGCCGTCCCCAAAAGTTCGCCGGGGCAAAGGAATTTCCTCCTCCTGAGGGATACTTCTACATCGCCCCGAGATATAAAAAGTACCCCTCAGGGAACCTATAACTGCCCCTCAGTGAACCTATTTCACCGCGGCGGGATGTCAAAAACTGCCGGCGAGGCTTCAAATGTCCCCCCAGGGGCAGGAAAGGTCCCCGCGGGGGCAGGAAAGGTCCCCGCGGGGGCAGGAAAGGTCCCCGCGGGGGCAGGAGAGGTCCCCTCAGGAGCAGGGGATGTCCTAATATCCCGCCGGAGATGTTTTTGAGGCGTTCTCACTGAAAAAATCCACGCCGGACATCCACAAATCAAGAAAATTTTGGGCTCTGTTCCGCCGTCATGAAAAAAAATTTTGTACCTGTTGAATCTTTTTTGACATCCACGGCGCAGTTTTTCCATTTCTAGGAACCGCTGAGGGGAACAAAAACTTCCCCTGGGGGGATGTGAAAAGTCGACGGCGGATCACCCAAATTCATCCAAATTACCAGGAAATACTTCGACGCCGATTTAAATAGTTCTCCGGGAGCCGCCGTGAGAATGTAGCATTAGTTAGAGCTACCAAATTCTTTTTAAGGGAGGCAGTGTAGTTGCCACGGTGATGCAATGCAAGCGGGGAAGAGATTTTGGAAAAAAGTGTGCAGAAAAAATGTTGAAAAATAGAAATTTGAGAAGAAAAAAAAAATGTCTGAAATTTGAAAAAGCAGTAGCCCAGTCCCATCAGGACAACAATGCAAGTGCACGGTGGGAAAAAAGGTAGCCCATTCGGCTCAAGTCCAATATATCCAGTTAAGTAGTTCCAGTGAGACTCTTTACTCTTTAAAATCATTGCCTCACAACCGTTGTCATGGCGTCACAACCTGTGCAAAATTGGTGGTCATGGCTAAAACAGACACCTCGTAGCAGAGACTGAAAAAAGTAGACCGATTTCCTCTATTTTTGAAAAAAAAAAAACAATTTGTTAAACTGAAGAAAAGTTTGAAAAAATTTTTTTTTTTCTAAATCTTGAAAAAAACATTTTTTAGGAAAATTTTTTTTTTGAGATTGCATGGAAAAAAAAGTTGCCCACTTTTTGCAGGACATCAATATTAGTACATTGTGTGAATTTGGCAGTTGTGGGTCGCCCAGATACCTCGTAAGAGGGACCGAAGCATCCAGAATAGCGCCTTTGTATAGATAGATGTAGACCAAATTCACATATTTAGATTACTTGAATTTTAGGACAAAAATGTATTTAAAAAAAATTATCATGCCTATTAAAACAAAAAATATTAATATCTTTGAAAAAAAAAGTATATTGCGAGTGAAAATGACATATTTTTTGTTGATTAATTTTGGGGCTACAGGGGCAGATCTAGGGGGTTCAGAATAATTCATTGAAAAATTGGAAAAAATTCACTATAGCGGGCCGTGAAAATGCCCATATATGGCAAGTGAAAAACGATCGTTTTTAGTGGTTAACGTTGGGGCTGCCGCCCCCACACCCCCGCCACTTGGTTTCCATGGTATTATTTCATCAAACTACACCTAAAAAGTTACTAAAACTTACGTTTTTAGTGCATTTTGATGCTTTTTGCGTCACCAAAATAAGATCGTCGTCATGCGTTGGTTGCGTCATGTAAACATTTCTCGCATGGTTACAATGACATGACGTCATGAATGTATTGTTCTCCAAATATGGTCAATTTCACGGCCCGCTATAGTGAAGCATACCCGAAAAATTCAACGTTCCTATTTTAATACAAAAAACTTTCGCAATTAAAATCATACTCACAGACAGACATGTGAATATGCATTCTCAACGGTCTGGACATGTAGACGGCCTGATACACTGAATTTTAGGCTTACCAGACATAATTTCATCCTTATCATAATTAAATAAAACTGTAGGCCTAACATGAAACTGAAAGACATTGTTTAAAAAATCGAAAAAAAAAACCTTCATGAATAGCATGTCGAGCTCTTGGTCAGTGATCCTGTCTCCCATAGTAAGCCGCATGGCAATTCTGAACTCATCCATGTCCAACCCTCCTCCCCCATCCGTGTCAGCTTCTTCAAATATTTCCTGCAGCTCACGAAGTTTCTCTTCGGTCATCATGTTGCTGTCACCGGACAGACTGTGATTACTGCTGCGAGCACCAGAAATTTCTGATTCCATTTTATAAAATTCAAGACAAAAAATTACGAAACAAGGTACTGTTGACTTGATGTCAAATAACTCAATAGATGAGTCGTCTTTTGAACAATAAGTAGCCAAGGGGCAAACGTCACCATAGCAACAGCCCCATAATGCATTACAAACAAGAGGACGTCACTATGGCAACAATACGTCAGTACGTGCTTTGATAACGTCATCAGCGAGCAGATCTGTGGTGGAGTTATAAATTCATTCAGGACTCCATGATTCAGTGGCGTCACTGCTGGCGTGAGAGAAATTCACCATTTTGAAGCGAGACATGAGACTGATATCCAAAAGCAAAAGGAAGAGTGAATAAAATGGCCGGTGTAATCTGTCGATAAAGTGCTGAATTATTAAGTTCCATTTCCGAATCCGGAACGTAGTGGTCAGGTGAGAGCGAAATCTGCCGAGCGGAGTCATAGCGGCTTGTCCTGCGGAGGGACAACATCGAACAGCGAATTCTGGAAATTTTATGTCTTTAAATCTCATGAAGGAGTGGAATCTTTGAAAGGATTTTTCCAGAATGCTGAAAAAAATTGCAATCGCAAATCACCTTTAGGGAGTAGGCTAATTCATAAATGAAAGGCTTTTTTGTCAGTGCATGGCGGTTTTGTCATTGGTAAGTACACCACTGACCATGTGGTACCTAACACTTTTCCTTTGATTTTCAGAAAGCTTACAAGATGACTCTTTCTAATGCTGAAAAACAAACATTGTACAAATAACATCGAAATGCTGATCCGGATAGTCGTGGCGAGTACTTGCGCCAAGAAAAGAGAAATACATTGATGACAAAGAAGTGGGAAAGAGAAAATCAATTGCAGTTCTCAAAAAAGGAACTGAGGAAGAGCAGAAAACATGAAAGAATGAGAAAAGAAGGAGCAGAGCTCTACAAAAGTGCAGTCAGTTTGACTCCACCTCATTCACCTGATGACGGTCACCTTCCTGAGCATGGGCCATCAAGGAAATACTAGTGTCAGGATGAGAAAAATTAGAGCGAGTAAAAAATGAAAATTGGCAAAAGGAACAAAGGAAGTTCAGGAATATAAAATCAGACCGAGCAGATGCAATTCAAACAAAGACAGTCCAAGAACCGAGACAAGGCAGTTAACGCATTTGTTGCCTGAAAAGGAGACTAACATCAGAAAGTCACTCACCTATCACTTTGCTTTGCTGAATGACAAGCAAAATACCTATCAGGCACAAAAGAAGAAAGAAAGAAAAAAGGATACAATTACTTGTTTGTTTAATATTAAATAGTCGCCCCTAATGCTTTAGATTACATACGAGAATAAGGGAAATGGTTTCATAAAGTGTGTAATTTTAAAATACTTTCAGTATCCACAAACGTCAGCGTACTGGATGACGGCACTATTCTTGCGGTTAATGAGGAAGTCCCTTTTCTGACTAGCACTCCTTGAAAGCAAAAGCAGTCAACAACAGTATCCGTGTGCCCAAAAGATATAGAAGTGCAATACGGTTAAGTTTATCTGTGGAATTCAGCTGTCTACTTATTTTGCTAAGTTCATAAATAAGATTACCCTAAAGACTGAATAATAAGCCACAAATTGAACACCCATAGCGTTTTTCTCCATAGTGTTTTCTGGTGTGACGCTTAACCATTACTTTCTGGCCTGAACATTTTGCCACAAATAGAGCATTCACCTGGCTTCTCTCAAGTGTGTTTCTTTTGTGCTATGAAGCTTGTCTTTTGTTCTGAATTTCTTTCCAAATGCATACCATTAATGTGGCTTCTCTCCAGTGTGTCATTGTGTGGCTGGTAAGGTGAAATTTGATGTTGAACATCGTCCCACGTAGAGAAAATCCACATGGATGGATGGGGCTTTATGTCCTGTATTTTTGCACTGGGTAGGCTAATTAGGACAGGAGGAGGACATGGCAATGAGGCGAAGGATGATTGAAACAGCCATCCAACATAGGCCCGAGTGACCCGACAACAGCTGGATTTGAACCCTGGACCCAGCGATTGGCAGCCCAGCACGCTACCGCTAGACCAACCCTTCCCAGAACATCCACATTTTAGCTTCTTGTCTGTGTGTGTTCTCATGGGTATGTCAAGAAATTCCTTTCTGTTGCACTTCTTACCGCAAACAGAACATCCATACGGCTTCTCTCCAGTGTATTCTGGTCGAGATCTCCTTTTGCAATGCGTGAGTGAGCGAGTTTGCGTTTTGCATCCATCAGCACCGGTGTGGGCTATTTAGAGGCAACTGCTTTTGCAATGAACATTTTTCCACAAGCGTTAAGCTGAACATTTAGCCACATACAGATCATCCATGCAAATTCTCTCCTGTGTGTGCCCTTATATGCCTAGCCAGATAACTTTTAACTATGAACCGTTTTCCACACGCAGAACATCCATATGGTTTCTCTCCAGTGTGCATTCTTGTATGTTGCCAAAGATTTCCTATTTGACTGAACAATTTCCCACCACAGAACATTTATATGGCTTTTCTTCTGTGTGTCTTCTAGTGAGTATCTTAACTCTCCTTTTGTAATTGTCATTTAACCACATTACATATATATAGAACACTAGAAAAGCCCGCAGAGTCGCATTAACCGATAGGGGCCAACCAGACAATAGTAGGGCCCTATGGAATTTGCACGCGTCTCAAGCTTTTCCTATCATTTGTGAAGCATCGACGAAAAATTTTATACACATGTGGTCGAGCGACATACTTTTTATTGCAGTTTTATCATTACAGTAGGCCTCCCCTAGCTACAGGCGGAAAAAACTTTTTAAATTGTTTTCATGTGCTGAACAAACTATTTTTTTCAGTGTCAAGTGGGAAACAAACATTATTTTTCACCAGATATACCCCCCCCCCCTTCCCCCAATACAGGTTCTGTGACCCCCAGTCCCATATATGAAAATTATTATCTCAGAAAAACGTGTGCACTTCAAGATCAATGCCCCCCCCCGATCCAGAATCAGATAAAGCAGATTACCTAATTGTAGGTGGGGGGGGGGGCAGCTGCCCCTTCTGCCCCCCGGCAGCGGCCCTGGAAATCTGCCCACATGAAGGGCAACAGCTGAGGGTTTGCAGCTGCGCAGCATGAATAACTCATCTCCAACACTGGAGAGTTCCACCTCCATACTTCGCATGACAAAACCACCCAAAGATTTTGGGGATTGTTTAACACATTTTCGGCGATGTTTGTCACATTCTCAGCGATTTTTGTCACATTCTCGGCGATGTTTGTCACATTCTTGGTGATGTTTGTAACATTCTCTGCAAGAACTATCCAGCTTAGGAAGGCGTCTGACGTCACGAATGATGACGTCATGCCACTGTGTTTACTTAAGGTTGCTAGGCGACTCAATCGTGCTCAACAGTGGCATGCATGCGCAGAACAGTGTCAACATGAAACAGCTCAAGATGACGGCGACGACGGCATGAGCTTGAAATGATTTTCTGGAAAGTGGAAACAACCAATTTAGGGCCCGTTGAAATACCAAAAGTGGCTCTGACGCCTCTTTGGGACAATGTAAGTACCCTGTGCGAATTTGGCTGTTGTGGGCCACCCAGATTCCTCAATCCTAAAGGTGAAAGATATGTGGCTCAAGAACATGAACTTTATTAAGATAGATACATAGTATTACATACGGCTTCACTCCCATTGTGTCTTTTTGCATGTTTAGCAATGTAATACAGTATTTTATTAAACTTTATAAATAGAACAGGTATACATGTATATTAAACCTAGGAAATCATATATCATGTTCTTTTTGTTTAAATATGGATCTTCTTCTTTTGCATGGTTGACAGTGTGTGAAACATGTGGAAAAGCCTTCAAGTCAAAACCAGGATACAACTCTCACGTTGTGCTGGCCCACCACCCTGAGGAGGCCAGGTACAAGTGTGAATGCGGAAAGAAGTTTCAATCAAAAAATGCATTCGAAACTCACAAAATGAGACACGTCAAGGTAAGATTTCCAGTGAAGGCTTTAAATCAATGGAGGACGCAAAAAGGTCTGTATTATCATGATAAATCTAACAATAATTGTGTGGTTTGATGTATAAAGACATTGTGGTTGATACCTGTACATTTGTGGGCTATAATTTTAGTTATACCTCCCCTCACCTGCCTAAGTAAGCCGTTTTCATGATGGATACAAAATTTAAATTTGTTTTGCCCTCCACATTTTTATGGGGGAGTTATTACTTATTGTTACGTTACATGTGTCATGTTCACTGCGTCCCGTTCAACCCGTTGTGTCCATCTCGTTGTATTCGCCCTGCCGTGTCCATCCCATGCTTTAGACAACTGTAACTCACACTTGTATGGGAGAAGCATGAGACATTTTATTAGGTAGTAGTGTTCATCCAGTTGTATCCGTCCCATTGTCCATCCATTAAAGTTGAGGGTTTGTGCCATTGCAATCAACCTGTCCTGTAAAATTTTCATAGACGCTATCATAATCTATATTTCAGATGTCATCATACAAATAAAGAAGTGAGTGAGTGTGTGAGTTTGTGTTTTACGCCCCATCAGCACCGGTGTGGGCCATTTTGAGGCAAATACAAATACAGATGAAGAAGAATACTACCAACTCAGAGAAGAACTAGAAAAAACAAAAGAAACAGACAAGAATTCCAGGAACTAGAAGAAAGACATGTCACTGCCATGGAAGATGTCCAATCAGCAACCCAAGCCAACAACAACTATAAAGCATACGTGGAAGATTTAACTTACAGGAACAAATAGGAAAACAGGATCAAGACGCAAGAAGACAGAGAAAGGAAAAGAAGACCGGAGAAAACCAAAACCCAAAACCCGCTTGAATATCTCAGGACAGTCAGATTTGCGCGACGGTGCCTGTAGAGGACAATGTTCTCCACTGGATTCTACGAATGTCCAAATCCAATAGATATGACCCGAGGGATAACACGGATCCAGGTCTAAAGTGAGTTATAATTAGATATTGGAAATTTATTATGCCCCCTAGGAAGTAGCATAATTGTATTTAAAAACAACAAGCAATGTTGGCTCAAAGGAATTGTGTTACCATCTCACTCAATCATTCAAGCTGACTCAAAATTCAAATTTTACAGTGAAGGAAATTAAGAACTCTGTGAATGGAAAATCCCAGGCCCATTAGCGACATCCTCCCCAGTGACCAAAAAGGAAAAGAAAGACACTACTGAATTTAGACAATCACAATAGTGGGAGATTCATAGGCCACAGATTAATAGAACAACTAAGATGCATAGCCAATACAAAACATCAGAACCTTTATTTTATCTTATGGTGTTATCAATTGTTACTATTTATCTTATTTTACTTGTTATAACCATATGTTGTTGATAAAACAGATTGTATCCGAATGGGAAGTCATATCAAGCGCAGGGCATTTCAGGACAAGCTATCCACATTATCCCCAGCTCCTGGCGATCCGGCACACGGAGGCAGCACGGGGTTTATTTGAAAAATGGGCGCACTTTGCGCGTAAAAGGGAAATTGATTACTATTCCCTACTGTTTGTTGAACAGGTCTTGCATGCATGCATTCCAAGCTCTCGCACGAGTCTCGTTCAAGACGAAAACGAGATAGAATCCCTAAATTAAATTAAATTTGGATGGGGATTCTGTAGAATTTGTGGGAGGTAAGAGTTATTCATACATGTCTGCTTCAGTCTTCAAATTTAGAAATTTCCGAATACCAGTCCCATGCAATTATTAGCCATTTCGATGCAGACCACAGCCAGCTTTTAGTGCATTCGGACATTATATCGAAGAACAGATTTTTGTAATGTCCAGATAGGTCTCCACAAAGAATGTAGCAATATTTTTGATAAAATTTTCACACACACAAGCATGGAGCAATTGAAGCGCAAACGGCAAAGAATATCTCTGAGGAACCAGTTTCAGTGTCAGAAGGAAACAGCATTATAGCCAAGTTTTAATAACCAATCGAAAAGTGAATAACATGTAACCACTTTGATGAAAATCACAGCCTTAGTGCCTATTGCACAAGACGTTTAATAACCATGAGACATCAATCGAAAGAGAACGGTGGATGGATGGATGATTGGGGCTTTACATCTTGTATTTATGCAATTGGCAGGCTCAATAGGAATGGAGAAGGATCCTGCAATGAGGTGAAGGATCCGAAGAGAACAAAACATCAACCAATTTGATCAAGTCACAAGACTGAAGAGAGTCTTTTTTTTTTCAATAAAGCATTCATAAGTTTAATGAGAGACCAGCTGAACTACTGACATTATAAAAACTTTAATAAATAATATATGATTATGTCTTTCGTCAGCTGGATTGAATCTGGATCTTTGAATATTCTCTAATTTCTTCAGGAGTTAAAGATGGACCTGTATGTTCCAGAACATCGTTAAAATGTTTCTCTGTGACTGTTTGAGCATCAAGACCATCCACGGACAATGCATGAAGAGCAGCCTGAAAAATTTGTTTTGATTAATTTTTAAAAAAGCAGCACATACATGGTAGATGACTGGCTAAAGGCATAGTCAAATCTATTCAAATTTATGTGTAGTAATCTCATTTGCTAATAATGTATTATTTCGAAGAGCTTTTATAATATTTTGATCAATTTTTCAAAATAAATCACAAAATATTTTCTTTAGTTCTCTTTAACAACAATGCACTTATCAGATAATGCAATAACAAGCACAGCGAAAAAGAAGTTTAACAGAATAGAACACCTACCTCTCGACACAGATTTTCCAGGTCAGCACCAGTGAAGCCTTCAGTTTTCTCGGCTAATTTAGCAGCATCAACTTCTTGATGGCTCATCTTTCGTAGAACAACCTTGATGATTTCTTCTCTCGCCTGGTTGTAAGGTGGAAGAACAAATAAATGAATTAAAATTAATTTCTGAAGTCAGGTAACTGGGTATGTATTCAGTGAAACACAGTAACAGCATGCCATAAAACCAATTTATTTGAAATTTTCTGACCTCTCCCCACCCAGTGAGACAATTCATTTTTTCATAATACATTTTGGGAAATATTAAATACTAGATTTACCCATGATTTGGGGCTGGACTATAATGGGGAATAATTAACTCCCCCCCCCTCTACCTGCATTGGCACCTGGCCCCGTGTTGCATGCTGAGCATTTGAAATAGCATTTGAGTAATAATTTTAATATAAGTAAAGAGTGGTGGTAGAGGAATTGAAGTTGATTGTATTTGGTAACCTTTTGACATAAAATGCTATGAGGTATGGGATATTGAGGAAGAAAGACTGGAAATGGCAAGGCCGTATGGAAAGGAAAAAAGCAGTAGGTGAGAGTGAAGTGTGTGGGTGTTTTTGGCGGGAAGGCAGATGGTGGCGCCAATCCTAAACGTGAGCAATAGCGGAACTACGATGGAGATTCATGCGCCCCTGGTGGGGAAAAACAGTAGAAGCAGAAAACGTAAATAAGGGAGCTGTTTCACTGTTATTTGCTATTATCAAAAGGACAGGATAGATCAAGAAGGATAGGTGGACAGTTAAGGTGAGTGGCATTGCTCAGGGAGGAGTGTTTAGCTGCTGCAGGTGTGAGCATGTCACCCAGGATTTTTGCATCTTATACCCGGCAGGGATTACCAAAATAAATTGAACCTTAATACACTTCAAACCCTCCTTTGGTATTAATTCAAACTCTCACTTAGGCATCATTGAAATTGTTTGATTTTTCATACACTCTTTATTTAATATTCGTAACACATTCAAACCAGAAGTAAAATATATACCAGTATCTATTTCACTGGTATCCATATCATATTGTCTGATGGTTTGACCCAGTTTGCTCCATGGGCGTAAGATTACGCGATCTCCATTTCGATAGATATTTTGTTTCTGGTTAGTATATATACATAATCACTCGGCTAACATTCTCTCAAGACTCAAGGAGTCTCACGACTCACCTTGGTGTCTGGGGGCGGCACATAGATGAGTCTGTCTATCCTTCCTGGTCGCAGAAGAGCCTTATCGATCCTGTCAGGTCTGTTGGTGGCAGCAACCACGAGAACCTCCTTATTGTCCTTCATTGCATTTGTTGAATCTGGTCTCTCCTGCAATGGAAATTATATCAAGATAATAACAACAAATATTCACAAAAACTTGGAAATGTATAAAACTATAACATCTTAAATTTTCGTTGAGTAAAAGTTTCAAAATCTTCAAGATATAACATCTTGTACCACAATTATAGTTTTCAAATGACATCCACTGATCAATGCAGCTGATGAAATATTCTGATTAAATATTTGCAAAATTGAATCATGTCAAATCATAGGGACTTCTAAGCTAATGTCATGTCATCTAAATAACTGAAATATTATGTTGAAAATACATAAATGTTTACCTAGACTACTTCACATGTGTAATGGTGATGGTAAAGGTTTAGAAGCCCATTTGGCACTAGTTGGATAACATTTGATATCATACAGGAGTGAAAAATGTATTTCAAGAATTGCCAAAATAAGGGAGAATCGAAAAGACTGTGCCGCTAATTTCAATACACCTTTTTTCAGTGACAATGTCACCAAAATACTGAAGTCTCCATTCTCAAAATAGTAACTCACACTATCTCCACTTGGTGATGGCTTATAAGCAGTCCCTTGGCCAGCATCTTTGTCTCTCTGTATCTCGTTCACCTTCACTCCGATTCCATCCATCTCATTCAGCAATGTTGATAAAACTCTTTCTTGAGCTCCACTTTTCTTTGAATCGAGAGCTCTGCTTCCAACTAACGAATCAATTTCATCGATAAAAAGGATGCTCGGAGCACCTGCTCTGGCTTTCTGGAAGGCCTACATATAAATAACAGAAGCAAATGTATTGTTTTAGATGCAAGACAATTTCTCAAAATGCTCAAAATAAATGGAGTCTTTCCTAGTAATTAGCCAATAGCCATACTAGCATTTGCTTATGTATCCTGCATGTGGTTAATGAAAATTGCATACTATGGCTGCAAATTAGCCAAACATGTATGCATTTCACTCAAAATTGGCCTTTGTGGCTAATGGTATCTTGGTTGTAGGAAAGCACTGTAAATACATGAATTCGGATATATTATACATGTAGGCCTATACACTTTAAACCAAGAACTTGAAATCAATATAAATAGTATTTTTTATGAATAACAAAATCATATTTTGTAAGCAGTGGCCCTTGGCCAATTGGGTATACATACATCACATTAATTTTTTTGTGATTCTCAAACGGAGAAGCATCCTTAAACTTACCTCAGAGAGCTTTCTTTCTGAATCTCCCACAAAGGGCGAGAAGAGCTGACCTCCACTGATCGACAGGAAGGTGACATGGCAAGAAGTTGCGGCAGCCTTGACGAGGGTCGTCTTGGCACACCCAGGGGGACCATAAAGGAGAACTCCCCGGGGCGGTCGCACGCCCAGTCGTGTAAAGGAGTCTGCATGCTTCAGTGGCCACTCTACTGCCTGGAAATAGGAGTAATGATTAAAAGTTTAATTGGTCATCAATTAGTGATTCCTTATATATATTTCATTGATAATTAGAGATTTCACACTTAATTGATAAAACACTACATGGATAATTTCAACTATACTATTAGTATACTTTTTGCTAGTTCATTTTTTAACGGTAAAGTCAATGTTTTCCAACAATATAAAAGGCACATTATAATTCGAAACCAGATATTGAACTTATGTAATATATACATGTACAAAGTACATGCTGAACTTGTCAAAGCGAATTGAGTAAAGTAATATAATATGTACGTCCTAAAGAACTCTTAACATGGAATTTAACACAATTAAAAGTCTAATTCAATCTTGTCTAAAAATCCACAAATAACATAAATTTTTTTCATACTTTACATTTCTTAAAATTTCAAAATTTTGGTACCTGTTGTATCTGCATCTTCACACTATCCAGTCCCCCAATGTCCTCCCAATGAACCGGCTTGTGGTCCACAAAGATGTCAGATCCACGTCTCACGGACGGTCTTATCACATGCAAAGCGTCACGGAAATGGTCCTTGTTCAGCATCACATCATCCAGAGATTCTGTTTTCTGGAAAAGTCAAACAACAGTGGAACTCAGGACTTACTTCTGTTGGGAAAATGAATCGACACTGTATCAAATTCGAAGAAAGTACTACATCATTTCAGTGTGTTGAACTAGTGTCAGGAGATTTTACAAAATAACGACTAAGGAGGGTCCTGCAATATTACATCAAAGACACCAGAAATTATGGCTACAGAATGATCAGAAATTATGGCTGCAGAATTATGTTAGAACCATTTAGAGGCCTGTGCATGGGTAGAATTTCAATACCTTGGCCTCACAAACAGCCACGAAGTGGGCATGATGAACAACGGAGGCAAGATCAGCCCCAACATAGCCAGGTGTGGACTCAGCAATTTCTTCCAAGCTCACATCGGACTCCAGGGGGATTTTATGGATTAAACTTCTGAGAATGGCAAGCCTCTGTCCTTCTGTGGGAATCCCAACAAACACCTGTGACAAGAGCGAAAAAAAAAATCATCAACTTAAAAAATTGTAAATATTCATTCATGCTAAATTTTTAACATTTTAATGTTTCAGATCTGAAAACTGTTTGAGAGTTGACTTCAAATTTTTAAGATATTGTCCAAGCCTGGTTAACATTTTTAAAACTTCTTCAAATTAAGATTTTTAAAAAGACATTCTCTCTTTTCACACAAATGTTAACCACCGTTCAATGAGTGTTCGTTCACCTTTGAGACCTGTAAGCATTTAGACATTGCATTTCGAAAATGCTACCCAGACAGCATGCACCGTCGGTCCGTCGACGGCAGTGGTCGGATGGTTGGCAGCGGCAAGCCTCCGCCCAGCCGCTGGCGGTCCATTGAAGGCAAGCCTATTATGTACCAAGACAACAGTGGTTCGTAAATGGCAAGCCATTGGAGGCCCGGCGATGGCATGCCACTGATACACCGTTGATGGCTAATCAAAGGCAAGCGATTATGTACTAAGGTAACGGTGGTGCGTAATCGGCAAGCCATTGGAGGCCTGCCGATGGCATGCCACTGATACACCGCTGATGGCTAATCAAAGGCAAGCAGATTATGTCACAATCTGATGGTGGTGTGCAATCGGCAAGTCATTGGCGGTCCGCCAATGGCGTGCCACAGTCACACCGCTGAGGGCTAATCAAAGGCAAGCAGATTATGTCACAATCTGACGGTGGTGTGCAATCGGCAAGCCATTGCAGGTCCGGTGATGGCGCACCACGGACTCACCATTGATGGCTCATCAAAGACAAGCCGACTATGTAACTATATCTATTGGTGCTGCCCAATCGGCAAGCCACTGGAGGTCCGCCAATGTCCTGCCACTGACACACCACTGAGGGCTAGTCAAATTTATGATGGCGCACAATCGGCAAGCCATTGAAGGCCCACTGATTGCAAGCCACTGACGTACCGCTGGTGGCTAATTGAAGGGTAGCCAACAAACCGATGGTGGTACACAATTGGCCAGCCATTGGCGGTCAGTTGACGGTAAGTCAGAAGACGCAGACTCAGAGTCCAAGGAAAACCACATGCTACTTCCACAAAATGTCTGCTGCAATGAAGAGGCAAGAGGAAGTTTGTGACTTAGCGCGAATGAAAATCAACACTTTGAAGCTGAAAATGTCTTGTATTGTTAGGTAAGTAGTTTTACGAAACATTCAGGCATCCTAAGAAGCCAATTTCTACCTGTTTTTCATTTTGGTTATACTGCAGACTACAATCAGTCAGTTCCATGTGGATGATTCGTTTTCCCTCCATTTTTGCATCTGGTGCTCAGTCGGCAAGCCGTCAGCGGCCCGCTGAGGGCACCCACTTGAATATGGCTGGGGGGCTAATTGAAGGCAAGCCAATATTGGTTGGCCTACCAATCGAGGGTCGTGTGAAATCGGCGAACCATTGGTGGCCCGCCGATGGCATGCTGCTAACGTACCGTTGAGTGTTAATTGAAAGCAAGCCGATATTGGTACAAATCGAGGTGGCGCACAAGCGGCAATCCATTGGTGGCTCGCCAATGGCATGCCAATGATATATCACTCGGGGCAGCCATTAGATTTCCAGAGAGGGCCTTGGCATATTGTGACATGTTAATTAGATATGAGTGAAGTTATATTGTCCTGCTTCCTTTCTGTACTTCCCTGTACCTCCCCTTTTCTAACTTCTTTTCTTCCTCCTTCCTTGTTCTTGTCGTTTCTGACCATTGCTTTTTTTCCTTAAGGGGGCGACAATTTCATAATATTTCAAGCAAGCAAAGTCCCCGAATATTCATTCCTAAATCAAGCAACGCCTTGTCAAGAAACCCCCACCGGAAATTGTTTATTTCAAGACTGTCCAGAAAGAAATTTTTTTTTCACCAAAACTGGGCAAGAAATTATTTATTTAAAAGAAACTCCAAGCCCCCCCCCCCCTGGATATTAATAGAGAGGTTTTGCTATACGTTCATGTGTGACGTATACGTGCACAAGTGCTATCTACTTACATTGTTGTCATGGCAACCCCCACATACACGTCACACGGAAACGTGTAGCAAAACCTCTCTATTAAATGGTCTCCCCCTAACGAGAACTCCTCTCCCAGTCTCCCTCCCTGCTTCTTCCCTCACTCTGGCTCCTCTCGTCTCTGCCTATTCTCTCTTATATATAATTGTATATATGATAAAAATGTTACATCGTTTGCACAAGAAATGCAGTATTACGTGTTACAATATTTGGTTTTTACAGGTTCATCACTTTGCACAGTATTTTGAAGAAAATATGCAGTGCTACGGACCAAAGGATGCCGAAATAATGCTCGGAGCCCCTTAATTACCGGTTTGGATTGCCAATGCTCATATTCCCTTCTTTCACTTTTTACAGTCTATATGTTTTGTAAATGAATGATTTCATATCAAAGAATACTTTAAAAGAGTTTTGTTGTATTAGTATATATCTATAGGTGGCTTAATCCACTCATTGTAAATCATAATCATTGTAGGATCACTATATCAATTATTGATGCCCATTGGTGGGCTACTATGGTATGATGATTTGTTTGTTGAAGGTTTATCATTGGTCTGCAAGCAGGCTGACAACGGCCCACTGATGGTCCGATAATTGACAAGCCATTACTCAGCCATCCCGCCTTAGATTTGCCATTCTGTCATTGATGGTCCATCAACTGTCCGTCTACAGTTTGAAGGTTTGTATTATTGGCCCATCAGCGGTCCAAAGACGGCCCACGGATAGTCCGATTGTTGGCAAGCCGTGAGCAGTCCAACGATGGTACAATCGACAGTTTGTGTCGGGTATATCATTTGTCAATTGGTGGCCCAATGACGGCCCATCGATGGTCTGATCATTGGCAAGCCATTCAAGGACCACAGTCGGGGTGCTGGCCAAAACGACCATGACCCGATCACTGGCAAGCCATTAGTGGTCCGTCAACAGTCCATCGACAGAAATTAGAGGGTATATAATTTGTCAATCAGTGGCCAAAGGATGGTCCGTCAATGGCTTGATCATTGGCAAGCCATTCAAGGACCACAGTCGGAGTGCTGGCCAAAACGACCATGAACCGATCATTGGCAAGCCATCAGTGGTCCATCAACAGTCCATTGACAGAAATTAGAGTGTATATAATTTGTCAATCAGTGGCCAAATGATGGTCCGTCAATGGCTCGATCATTGGCAAGCCATTCAAGGACCACAGTCGGGGTGCTGGCCAAAACAACCATGACCCGATCACTGGCAAGCCATTAGTGGTCCGTCAACAGTCCATCGACAGAAATTAGAGGGTATATAATTTGTCAATCAGTGGCCAAAGGATGGTCCGTCAATGGCTTGATCATTGGCAAGCCATTCAAGGACCACAGTCGGAGTGCTGGCCAAAACGACCATGAACCGATCATTGGCAAGCCATCAGTGGTCCATCAACAGTCCATTGACAGAAATTAGAGTGTATATAATTTGTCAATCAGTGGCCAAATGATGGTCCGTCAATGGCTCGATCATTGGCAAGCCATTCAAGGACCACAGTCGGGGTGCTGGCCAAAACGACCATGACCCGATCACTGGCAAGCCATTAGTGGTCCGTCAACAGTCCATCGACAGAAATTAGAGTGTATATAATTTGTCAATCAGTGGCCAAATGATGGTCCGTCAATGGCTCGATCATTGGCAAGCCATTCAAGGACCACAGTCGGGGTGCTGGCCAAAACGACCATGAACCGATCATTGGCAAGCCATCAGTGGTCCATCAACAGTCCATCGACAGAAATTAGAGGGTATATAATTTGTCAATCAGTGGCCAAATGATGGTCCGTCAATGGCTCGATCATTGGCAAGCCATTCAAGGACCACAGTCGGGGTGCTGGCCAAAACGACCATGACCCGATCTCTGGCAAGCCATTAGTGGTCCGTCAACAGTCCATCGACAGAAATTAGAGTGTATATAATTTGTCAATCAGTGGCCAAATGATGGTCCGTCAATGGCTCGATCATTGGCAAGCCATTCAAGGACCACAGTCGGGGTGCTGGCCAAAACGACCATGAACCGATCATTGGCAAGCCATCAGTGGTCCATCAACAGTCCATCGACAGAAATTAGAGTGTATATAATTTTTCAATCAGTGGCCAAATGATGGTCCGTCAATGGCTCGACCATTGGCAAGCCATTCAAGGACCACAGTCGGGGTGCTGGCCAAAACGACCATGAACCGATCATTGGCAAGCCATCAGTGGTCCATCAACAGTCCATTGACAGAAATTAGAGTGTATATAATTTGTCAATCAGTGGCCAAATGATGGTCCGTCAATGGCTCGATCATTGGCAAGCCATTCAAGGACCACAGTCGGGGTGCTGGCCAAAACGACCATGACCCGATCACTGGCAAGCCATTAGTGGTCCGTCAACAGTTCTTTAAAGGGATATATAATTTGTCAATCAGTGACCCAATGGCGGCCCACTGATGGTTGGATTGTTGGCAAGCCATCAGCGGTCCATCAATGGTCCATTGACAATTCTTTGCAGTATGTATCATTTGTCAATCAGTGGCCCAATGGTGGTCCGTCAATGGTCCGATTGTTGGCAAGCCAGTGAAGGACCGCAGTCGGGGTGCTGGCCAAAACGATGATGGGCCGTCGGTGGCTCTCTACGATGGTCCGCCGATTCGGCATCGGCGGACCGCTGATGGTCCGTCGGTGCAGTGCTGTCTGGGTATTATACCTGTTTTTCAAGACGGCCTGGATTTGTGATGGCCGGATCAAGCGCCTGTGGTGTGTTGGTCGCTCCGATCACGGCTAGTCGACTGTTGCTGTCCGATACAGTGTCAAGAAGATGAAGCAAATGAGTAGAGATCCTGCTGTCTTGGAGTCTGTTACCACGCCTTGGACAGATGGAGTCAACTTCATCCAGAAATAGCACCGCAGGACCATCACTTCCTATCACTATAGCTTTTTCAAACAGTTTACTCATTTTCTCCTCGCTTTCGCCAGGTCTAGACCCCGTCAGATCAGTGCAGTGAACCTCCAAACAGTAAGCACCAGCGTCTCGACAAACCTGTTTCACTAAGGAGGTCTTTCCACAACCAGGAGGGCCACTAACCAGACACCCTCTTTGCCAATACTGTTTCATATTTTCCCCAATGTTAGGGTAACGATCCGGAAACATTACAACGTCATGCAAAATATCAGTCTGGTTCTCCAGCCCGGCAATTCTGGGGGAAGTTACCAGTTGCCTCTTCTGCATAAATCTCTCTCTGCTTGTGATGTGAACCACATTTATTTCGGTACTTTTTGTCACAGTCACATATTCCGCTGAACAGTCTTTTACAATGACGTATGCTATGCCGTACATTTTACCCAATTTCCCTGCACCACAATCAATGACATAATCTTTGGCACAGAAAATGTTCCTCATTATATTCCTCACATGAGCTACAAGCCTGTCTTTCGTGTTTTTGTTGGGACGCACTTGAGTGTAATCAGCCAGGACTATCTCCACAGACAAATGAACAGCTGAAGAGGTGCGAACGGGACTGACAGAACTTACACTGATGGTTTCAAATGCACTTGTCCCGTCCACTGCAACATTCGAGACGACTGGAGAAATAGAAAGAAACCCCTCCGCCCTGTCTTGCCGAGGCCATGCCCTGCATAAAATGCTCCCTCCTTGTGGTAACTTGATGCGTACAGCATTTCCAATCCGCAGCCCATTCTCAGACATGTATTTGGGACCCAGTCGACAACGTTGGCAACTTGTGTCCCCCTCGTACGGCCAATTGACCAGTTCCATCTTAAGGCGAAGCCGAGGGGCTACTTCATGTCTCATTCAACTGAAATGAACCCATTTAAGAACTACAAAGTTCAATTTCAAGGATAGTACTAGGCCAATACAACTTGACAAGCCAAAATAATAAATTAACTTTAAATTTTAAAAGAGTACTTTGACTTGGCAGCTTGGCTTTGGCCTTAGAAATTTATGTTTACCAATAGGCCTACTCAGTATTGCCAATAGCCAGATAGCTGAATAGGTTTACCACTGATTACCAGTTTACAATTCACAAGGAAAGTTACAGTTCATTCCAGCTAAAGTTGTACAGTGACTCAGTAACAATGCACATTATTTAGAGGAGTACACAATGGGGACCCAGTACTTCCATTGGCAGTACTTGGTATCACTCAAAACCCTTCATTTACCATTAATTGCTTCAGCAACTGCAGATTACTTCTTGCCATTTTCAGTCCACGTGTTAGTTTTCCTGCAATACGCCAGGGACGCAACAGTCGTGATTTTTTATTTCCGCAAGGTGGCGTTGGAACAAAAAAAATATTTTGACAGCTGCAGGATGGCTTCGTCCTTGAAGCTTTTAGGAGCTGTCAGATATCCATTGGTGAACCCAAGTTTCACGCGAAGTGTACTGGGAGGTAAAAATGTCGTCAGTCTTCAAACACAACACCGCAGTTACGCAAAACCTGCTGGTGGCAAGAAGTTAGCAGGTGAGACATGTGTGCTCTTGAGCGATATTTGGTGTTTTTGAGGCTGTCATAGTGTTTACATGCACATCTGACATGATCTGTCACAAGTGACAAGTCTGTCGTGTTGCAGGAATGCGGGTTCTCCCAATAATGGCTTAATACTGCGTTTAACCTTAAAAAAAAAAACTCTTTTGGAGGCCCTATGTCATGGCAGATATTCCTATAATTTATTTAGGGAAAACATTTCATTTGGTTAGGGCGTCTGCTCTGCTGGATGGGTTGTGCTTGCATGGGTTCGAACCTGGGCAAGGCCAAGGGCAGCTTGGAATATCCAAGAGCATCTACGTACTATAAATAGCTCCTGACTAGGTCTGTCCCAAGAGACCTGTGCAAAAACAGAGCTAGGGGGTTGTGTCCGGTTCTAATCTGGGGCAACAGAAAGACCCTGCACTCACTGAATGAATAGGGTGTCAGACTCACAGCCTTATCACCACTCATCCATCATGCAGCGATCACCTTGATCTGAACATAGAGGACCTAAAAAAGGACAGGTCTGCGTTCAGTAAAAATACTTGTTACTTGATGCGTAATGTATAGTTCATCAAATAAGGCCTATATCTACCTTATTCTATTTTTATTTCAGCTGGCAAAATGGGAAAAATCGGAGCTGGAGCACCAAAGGTTCGCATGGAAGTCGAAACGGATCCTAACAAATTGTGCAACTTTCTGTGCGGTGGTAATATTTACAAAGAAGGAACTGACCCGCCACTTAAACCGGACTCTGAATATCCAGAGTGGTTGTGGAAATTGGACACCTCAAGGGAAATTGTTCCCTTGGAAAAACTAGATCCAGAAACTTGGGAATATTGGGAAAGACTCGCTGAAGCTGATAAAGCTCGATTTCGGAGACTTGACAAATTGGCACACAAATACCAACGCTTCTGATAAGACAATCAAACATTGTGATGCTGAATTCTTTGTCTGTTTTGTAAATTACATGGTAAATAAATGTTAACTATTACTCCATGACAGACCATACTTGAATTTTTTAAACAATTTTATTGTTTCTTTTTCAATCACTTCACAAAATACTTTTTGATGAAACACTTCAACTAAGCATTCATTATTGATTATATTTTGCCAGATATATTACTTATCTAAATATGAGACATCCAGTACTAACAATCATGCAGTGCATTTGATAAATTGATACGTCATGGTTTCAACAGATGTGATTGGATCAGACAGAACAGTGCTTTTTACTGGTTCATAGTTGTCACCAAAGGTGTATCATGTGCAGATTTATAATCCAACAAAAATCTCCCTTTTGAAGGGTTGGACACAGTAACAGTAACAAAAGCAGTGTACCACATAGCTGTGGTTCAATTTATCAGCTAATTCGAATTGTCCTGGTCTTCAGTTAGATCCGGTGTGGAATAGGGCGCAACAGACTCCAGCTCAATAACAAACTCCTGGAAGAAAATCAGGAATAATCTTCCGTTTATTCAATTTTGTCATTTCTTCTACATGCTTTCATAACAGGGAAATATGTGTCTGATAATCAGAAGGTCATTCCGTATTGTACCAGGTAAGGCTACACAAATTGTATTTATGGATGACAGATTTTTTCTTGGCTAAAATATTTTTTTTCCACTTTTTTTAAGAACCAAAAAAAAAAACCTTGCAAGTGAAACATTATTAGCTTCTCTAGGCCCTATTCCAAGGGCAGAAATGTCAGCGGAAAAGTGACAATGTCAGAAAAATTACACTTAGTTGCTTGGTCTACTTAAATTAGGATCCACGCTTTTTTTTTTCTATTCATTGTAAGTAGTCCGGGCAACTGGTGGTCATATGGGGGGTAACCCACCACAAATTGCAATAGTTTTTAACCATATATTTTATGAATCCTAGACCACCCAGGGACAACATATCAAAAGTTTACCAAAAAATAATTAGTGGAAGGCACTTTTCTGGAGGTATCTTCGTTAAGCTCCGTAAGCATGCAAGTTCGGATAAAACGGAGCACATTACTAGTTTTAAATGACCTAATGTTTGCTGGAACTCCACTATAACCAAAGTTCTTAACACACAACAGCATCAGAAACTCTAAATGACACAGAAATATAGAAAAAGTGCATGGGCATAATTAGGAAATATTACCCTAATTAGTCATATTATCTTCTAACGAGGTCACATTAAATTTTGTTTTGTGCTAGAAGTCTGAGAAAGATGAAATTGTAAAAGATGCAAAGCTGCCAGAAGAGATAACTTTGATGAACAAGTATTTTTCACACCAAGTAGACATAATTATATCTATAGAGATTCATAAATACAGATGAGCAGACTTGTTTGCTAATCAAGTGACGGTGGCAAGCCTTTAGTGCAAGATTCCAAACCGCAATCTTGAGTATTGATGCATTTCAACAGATGAATATCCTTATCCCCACATTATTAAGACTTATTTTTCTGCTGGTGATACATAATGATTATAACAATTGCAGACCACTTATTTCTAAGGAGGGCATGAGAAAGGATGCAATATTAGTTGTCAAAATAACAATTCCCTGCTCGTCATGCCCATTTCCATTCCTCGGGAATAATATTTTCCTCTTCCGTTGGATAAACCTGAATTTGCTGCTAAACACAAAACTCAGTGGCTCTTATATTACTGAAGCTGTTGATGGAGGCAGAGATTGTAGTCAGCTCCTTGTTATTTTCTGTATTATACCCTATAGATGAGAAAGATAACAAGAAAGTTTCAGGGATCTGCCACCTATACCTCTTGAGATCTAGCTAGTTTTGCTTTTGACATTCTGAAAAATATACAGTATTTTTCGAAAATTTATATTAAAAAACGAGGCTGAACACATCTCCAATTTTTAAGTATTATTTGACCATACATACGAAGAAAATATCCTAGGAATTTCATATCTACAACCGAAATACCTATAGGAGATATGAATTTGTTTGTGGTGGACATTGATTTTTGAGGGGGAATTTGACCAGGCCATAGCTGCAATATCATTTTAGCAAAACAATAAATGTCTACCAAAGATCCTTTTTCATTGTCCAGTTAGTGTAGATCCCGAATTGCAATGCTCAATGTTGCATATTAAATTATTTATTGAGTAAAGAATGCAGAACTTTGTGGTCAAAGCGATGCCTGAAAAACTGATAAAATCAGTAATTTGCAAACCTCCGCCAAATCAGGAAAAATTGACCGATTGAGCTGAAATTTTCAGGAAGCACATCCTTTGAGACATCAAGCAACATATATTTTTTTCAGCCAATTCACAGACCTGTTGGTGGAAGCCACTTGTTGATCTGACATGGAATGACCCCCATTAAGATTGTGATTCTCATTTCCATGGATAATGCAAGATGAAAGTTTGGATTTATGTTCCGTCTTTCTGTCTTGTTTCGTGAATCTGTGTGCTGTCTCTCTGAATTACGATCAATCACCAATTTTTATATATATATCCTTTATATATATATATATCCTTTATATATATATTATATATATATCCTTGTTATCTTGTTGCTATCTGGATCTCCTGAGTACTTTGGGACTCTTGCTTCTTTGTTGATGTTTTTGGAGAAGTGCTGAAGCCATCCTGTTAAATGTGATCACCTATTCTTTGTCATTAACCTCTAATATTCCATTGGAGTCAGTGTCGTTAAAATTGGGGTAATTTAATGTAAAAACAATGCTCCAACCCCATTTAAGCTATTTTACCCCTTGTTTTAGTCTGCGAGGGTGTCGCAAGTCAGTGCACACTTGAGAACTCTGAAAACCCATTAAAAATTCATTAAAACCTGCGACGGCAGCGCAGAATATCTAGCAGTGCTAGATATTCTGCGACGACCTCGCAAGTCAATTAACTAGCATCCCAACTTGGTGCACACTGGAGAAAAAGGGGTTGCAACATGATCGCATACGATCCCATCGCAGAAATAATACAAGTGTGCATTGGGCATTAGTGTTGGAGGTCTCAGGGCCATGTTTTGAAGAAGACCACATCATCTGCGATAAACGAACACTGCCAACACACAGGATACTCTATGGATTGGAACAATGTTAAAGTACTGGGCAAAGAGGACAACAGACGCAAAAGGAGAATTAACGAGGCTATAGAGATCAGAAGAAAGAAACCATCGCTAAACAGGGACCAAGGCTGGGACCTCCTCCAATCTTTTGCATCCTCCTGTCACATGACTTGACCCTGGGCAGTCATGTGACCCACTGAGCATGCTCAGACAGCTGATGAAGGCCATGAGACATGGCTGAAAGCTCTTGGCGAGTTTCAAATTTAGACCTTTGTGTGATGAAAAATTTACACTCATGGAATTCCAAAGGTCAGGATTAAGCTTACATAGTTATGATTACAAATTTTTTGCCATTAACCTCTGATATTGCATAGGAGTCAGTGTTGGAGGTTTTAGGGCAATATTTTGATGGCCTCGACCTTGGTCTCGGATACCTAATCCTTGGCCTTGCCTCGGTCTCAGTTGTCTTTGGGCCAGTGTTGGAGGCCTCGACATTTTGATGGCCTCTGCTTTTGTCTCGGTCTTGAGGGCTCATGCCTCGCTCCCGGGCTCGACTACATTAGGAGTTACCTGGCTGTATGTCTGTAGCTCACAATATGTATAATGAAGGATCTGCACTAGTTCCATCATTCACCTTTTACATTTTGTTGATTAGCCAACTTTCAGACAATTTTTGGGTCTGCATTCTCCTGGTTCCTGGGCTTGATAAAAGATTTTATGGATCTGGCATCCTCTGTACAAGTTCACAATGCAAATATTAATGTCCACAGATCTGCAGCAAGAGATCTCTAGGATAGAGTGCCTTTATCAAATTACATTGGCCATCCCGCCAGGATGAAATTCACATGCCACAAATAATATCTCTTCAAAACCAAGTCAATTTCATTAAACTCTCTGACCATCATCAAGGGCAGGCATCATCAGGGTCAGATACAGGAGCTTTGAGAGGGAGGGGTCAAGCACAATGGAAGCACAAATTCTGGCCTGTGATTTTAACTTCAAACCTTTTTCCTTTGCGAAAGTATCATCATTTTTAAGGAAGAGGAGCAGGATCTGAACCCCCTTTCATGAAAACATTCATAGAAATCAGGACAAATATAGTGTATGAACAAAACAGTTATCTTTGTAGTTAAATGTATATTATAGCCCCTGACCAAACATAGTGTGCAATGGACTTCCTCATCTCATTGAATAAGTGAGAATGTTCTTTTGATTTACGTATTTGTCTTTTTTCTCACATGCCTTCAGGATCAAGACCTTTTTTATGTCCGTTTTACAAACTGTTTCTCAAGGGCCTATGGTTACTAGCAAAGCACAATTGTCCCTGTCTTCATTCTGTGCATCTTCTGTGCATCTTCAGTCAGTTCTTATATTTCTATTGCTTGAGTTGGTCAAGTGCAGTTGTGCTGCTTGTCGACGGAAGTGATAGAAATGAGATAGTTTTTCACATAGATGTGATCTACTATACCTCCCATCCCCACATAAAAAGGGATTATACATAGATATCACCTGACCCCACAAGGCATTTGACTTCAATGTGTGCATTTCACAAGAAAAGATTTACCACATCTTGATGAAAGTGAAGGTATAAATATTTTCCAGGATTGTGGCAGCGACAGCAGTATTGCATGATATTTATTGTTTTATTTATTCTACATAATATTACAGATCACTAGATATATTATGTAGCACATGTTTGAAAATAGATCTTTACTTTTAAATGGAATCTGGATCGTTTTCATCGGATATTTGAAATTTATTATGTACTTTTGGACATTTTACCCCGAAGCCTCCTTCCGCACTGCCTAAAATTGTACCTACATCCCAGAAAGGGTCTTCCACTAAATATATTTTGGTAAACTTTTGATATGTTATAGAGGAAGATGTAAGCTTTCAAATGGTATATGACACAAAACTATTGCAATTTGTGGTGGGTCATTCCACCAGTTGCCCGGACTAAAGTTCAATTAAAGAACACTCAAGTGCCGTCATTCATTTTAATAATTTCTACTAATTTCGAGTGTAAAGCAAATTTACCTGCGAAGGAGAGCCTGTGATGGCCAAGATTTCTCCATTCTCCACAATGGCCTTCAGGACTTCAGGATCAGCTGCAATTAAGAACGGTGAGTAAATTTTAACTTTTTAAGTTATTTATACTGACACACTAAAAAATAATTATACTTGTTAACATGATTAAGTTATAGGTTATTTTAGAACTCATTTTGAAAACAGCTTATGTTCATGCCTTTTCAAATCAAATACTGTGATTCGTCAGTGTTTATGTAAAAGGATTTTATAAAAGACTTTTAGTGGTCTTCCTAAAATAGACACCTAGCCTGCCTGAGGTAGCTGGCTAGCTGCACATGCAAATAAATAGATAAAGGCCTCCCTTGAATAAAAGGTCCCTTTCTGTCCAGCTTTCAGCACACAGAGCAATTCAACAGGAGCCACAGTCAGTGTGGAGGTCAGCAAACATTTTTTTGGAGCCATTTAATAAGTCTTATAAATTGACCTTGAGTATAGACCAATTTTATTTATTTAATAATAAGTTCACAGCCAACTACAAGGTTTTATGGATCTTTCAATTCTCTTAAAATATACTAGAGGCCAACTCAAATAGGCTTTAAAAATATGAAAGGCCGAGGGACTTGTAATCGAGTAGGCCTAAATACAAGCCATCACCATTCACCAATATTGATATTATTATTAATAATATATAATGTTTATATAATATATGTATCAATTTGTTTAATATTGTTATTCAACTTCCTTCCTCATAATTTAGCTTGATCCTGTTGTATCAAATAACTTCCCAATTCAGGCAAACCATAATTATTGATAATTGCAGAAAACTGATTTTAGTATGATCTATGAAATTTTTCTATGCAATGGCAAATTTAGGGTATATTACATATATATTTAGACAACCAAGACATCTAGGGCTGAAACGAGTAGAGATTTTTCTCCCCGGGTGCTTGACAGCCTCTACCCGACCCGACCCGGGCACTCGTTGTTAAATAAGAACATACAATTTGTCATGTAATCTTGATTATCTTGTGGAAAAGGGTGGGATAAAAGTTTATTCATTGCAAAGTTACAGGATCTGTCATCAAGAGTCGTCTGGATAAGGGGTAAATCCACACTTTTAAGGTCACTTGAGGTTATCTGGAGTATGTTTGAGAAACCCAGCATCACTCAACTGGATTAAAAACAGCTGGAATGTTGAAATACAGGCCCTTTTTAAAAAAGAACGATAGCCCGGGAAGACAAGTTGGCCCCGGGTAAATGCATTACCCTACCCGTGCTCGGGCACCCGGGAAAAAGTTTCAGCCCTAAAGACATCTGCTACTTTATGCATACATAAAGTAAAGTAAAGTAAAATACTGAACGCAGGCTTCTGCAGAAGCCTCTATGTTCAGATCTATGTAAAAGTTTGTGCTGCGGTAATAACTAGGTATTGTTCTTGAATAGTTGAGTATCTGGACTAGGTAATATACTTGAAAAATGGACTAGGTAATGTACTTGAATAATGGACGAACTAGATATAACAGTCTAAAAGTAATAATAATGGACGAACTAGATATCAGTCTATGAACATATATACAGTAACTACAGTAATATAGAAAACAAGTCTGTGAGCATCTCTTTCATATAATAAACAAATCCAAAAGATGAGCATCTTAGGTATGGTATCCTTTGACAGGTAAATACACAGCTGATCAGGGGAACGCTGAAAGTTAAGGCCTCTCACGATGCCTCCACCGTATTTAGCAATCCCTTAAAAAGTCATTGTAGTACGTAGATCATTTCGCATGTTATCGATCCTTTGGCATGTTAATCCACAGGGTCTGGGTTACATTTAATAGACCCTAGCACCATCCAATTATTAAATAGTAATTTCTAAGGTGAGCTAAGGCCTCTCACGATGCCTCCGCCCCCTTTTAGTAATTTCTAAGGTGAGCTAAGGCCTCTCACGATGCCTCCGCCCCCTTTCCCACTAGCTCAAGCTATGTCTGCTTCCGGATCATAAAACACTGGGTGATTTACCCAGAACTTATCTAAACGAGCTTTGAATGAATCCAAGCTCGGGGCACATACCACATGTTCTGGCAGACTGTTCCACAAACTCGGTATCCTATTTCTGAATGAATGTTTACGAATATCCAGCCGGTGGGTCCTTTCAAGGAATAACTTCAGTCGGTGACCTCTCGTTTGTTGATTTGCTCGTTGTAAGTCAAGTGAGACCTCAGCATCGTATATATTGTGAATAATTTTATATGCCTCAATTGCATCCCCACGCATTCTTCTAAATCGAAGAGTTGAAAGTTTGAGAGTTTTCAGTCGCTCTGGGTACGACAAATATTGGAGGCCGTTAACTTTTTTAGTTGCAACTCTTTGGACTGATTCAATTTTCCTGATGGTACCTTTTTTATACGGACTCCATACAGCTTGTCCGTACTCCAAAATTGACCTTACCAGTGTCACGAAAATTGGCTTGAATATCTCCGGCTCCAATTTGTCAAATGTCCTCCTGATAATACCCATCATTCTGTTTGCTTTGTTAACTATGTTGGAAATGTGGCTCTCAAAGCTCAATTTACTATCAATTGTTATTCCTAGATCCTTTTCCTCTTCAATTCTCTCCAAATATGAAATATTTCCTGTTGCTGTCTTGAGGAAGAGACTTGACGGCCGTGGGTCATCTTCATGTCTTGACATTACCATGCGTTTACATTTATCGGGATGAAATTTGAGAAGCCACTTGCCAGTCCATTGCTCTAATTTGTTCAGGTCATCCTGTAGTTTGTCTTGATCTGCCATTCCCGGGGTCCATTTTGAGAAAATCTTTGTGTCGTCAGCAAATAGATAAATGCTTGAAGAAATATCGTCAGGAAGGTCATTTATAAATATGACAAATAATATGGGCCCCAGCACTGACCCTTGTGGGATCCCACTTTCAATCACCGAAGGGGCGGATTTTACTCCTTTAACCACAACTCTTTGCGTTCTGTTTGTGAAAAAGTCTCTTAACCAATCACTCAATAGTCCATCTATACCATAGCTTCGGATTTTGGCTAAAAGCCTCTGGTGTGGTACAGTGTCAAACGCCTTTTGAAAGTCCATGTACGCTATTTCAATAGTCTCTCCCTTATCCAAAGCTGCTGTCCACTTGTCAAGCACTTCCAATAGCTGCAGAACTTTCGATCTTCGTGGGATGAATCCAAATTGTTTCCTCGAGAAGAGCTTATTTTCCAGCATGTAATCCATCAACTCATCTCTCACAATGCTTTCCATTATCTTACACACGACGCTAGTCAAACTGACTGGCCGGTAATTATTGCACAATTTCTTCGGGCCCTTCTTGTGAAGTGCACAGACCTCCGCTTCCTTCCAAGCAGCTGGAAGTTTGCCTTGATTGAAAGAGTTTGTAAATATTATACACAAGGGTTTCGTTATGAAGGAGGACAGTTCCTTAAGCACTCTCGGATGAATTTTGTCGGGACCAGCTGATTTGTTAATCTGTAATTTGGCTAACTTCTTGGTGATCTTCTCCCTCGTAAATGTAACATTGTTGATACTGGATGTCGATTTCCTCTGAAGTTCCGGCACCTCGCCTTGCGGTTCTTTTGTGAATACTGAAGTGAAATGGTTGTTTAATGCTTCAGCCTTGCCCAAATTTGTAGACACTGCTCCCGATTCGCTTTCAAGGTCGGGAATTTCATGTTTTATCCTGATTTTGCTATTTACATATTTCCAGAATTTCTTGGGATTTGTTTTAATATCCCTGGCGATGTCCTTTTCCAATGCTGACCTCGCTTTCCTGGTAGCCTTGCGAACTTGGTTCCTGCATCGTTTATATTCTTTGAGTTTATCCGGAGATCTTGTCTCCATGTATCTTCGCCAAGCTATATTCTTCTTCTTTATTCTTGATATGACAGTGTTGTCTAAGGGAACCGGCTTTGGCTTGAAGACTGTGCTAATTCTTCCATGGCGTATGCATGAATCTTGCGCTTTGGCAAAGATTTCCTGAAATATGTTCCACTGCTCATCCACGTCATCCATATTCAGAATTTGTTCCCAATGTAAATCCATCATGGATCTAAATTTTGCATAATTCCCTTTGTTAAAGAAGTACTTCATACACTTTTCAGCACTATCCAAGCTGTAGCATTTAAAATTGATTAATAGTGTGCAGTGATCACTACGCCCCAGTGGGCTGTCATATGTTATCGATTCCACCATTTCTTCTTCATTTGTAAAGACGAGATCTAGCAGAGAAGGGTTGTCCCGGCCTCTGCTTCTAGTAGGTTCTCTGATATGCTGTGTCCAGTAAGTGGAAGTAACTGCATCAATGAATGATTGGGCATGTCTATCTCTTGTAGAAATATTGTTCCAATTTATATCAGACGATTAGTTGTACTGTTAGTCATCTATTCACTGGGATTGCAATTGTTTGCCATTGCGACTATATTATACAAAAGAATAATACAGGCCCGTAGTTGTAGGTGCAACATTATCATAATACAAATAGCTGGAGAGCAAACAATTTTCCCTTACCACCGACTTTGAAGGGTCTGGCCGCAGGAGGCAGAGTCCAGTATTTTGGAGGCAAGGAAAAGCATTGTTGGGATGAGATTATTTCTTCATTTCCATAATCAACATAAAACACCCTCAATCTGCTGTTAGGGAGCCGTGAAACGATCCAGCATCTGTGTACAATTATATAAAATATAATATTAAAATGAAGCTATTGACAAGGAGATTGATTGTCAAGACTTAAATATGGATGAGACACTCCAGTAAAACTGGCTCTATTCACTGAGAGCCTTCTCAATCACCAATCATTGAGCTTGTTTCTCAAGGCTCTTCTTAGCTATAGTTACAGCCATAGAAATACTTGATTCCTACCTATAAACATTTTAATATAATATTATACAGCTGAGCACTGTGTGAGATAACTGAGATTGTCAGTAATGTCGCTGTGAACCCAATTTTTACATTGAGATGGATTGGGTGATCAAATCATCATAGACATAAAGTGGCATCACTGTTGAGTGATATCACTTTGTTTATAATATAAGTACATGATATATGACTCACTTCTCATTTACATTAAAACGAGTGAGCAAAAGCTCATATACATGTATATTGACGGTATTGTGTCTGGGGTAAAATGGATACTTGGAAATATATGTACTAAACGGCATTCATACCAATCATTATTGTGATGACCTCTAGGCATGGTGGAGCGGGGTTAGACTTATGAGTCCATTACTTGAATGTAATGGACTCTAACCCTGGGTACTGGAATTAAGTCCATTGATTATAAAAGTACTGGGTACTGTACTGGGTACTGTACTGGGTACTGTACTGGGTACTGTACTGGGTACTGTACAGGGTACTGTACTGGGTACTGTACTGGGTAGACCTGTCAGCCAGCCGGCCAACCAAAAAGTGGCTGGCTAAGAGGTGTCATCGGCTGGCTGCAGCTCAGCCATCACCTTAGGTGGCTGCAGCTGGCTTAAATTAGTAGTGGCTGGCTAGTCGGCTAGCCGCGGCTTAACTAATATTTTAGAGTTTAAGAATATGATATCGGGCAGAGAATGATTAAAAAAAAACTGCATTTTTTTCTGTCACCTGTGTTACGGTAAAGTAATGGTATTCTAAAAAGCAAGTCATTGAAGAAAATATTTTGCAAACACAGAGATATTGTATGGTTACTCAGGAAAACATGTATAGACTCTAGAATACCCCAACAAACTGCTATTGTTTGAAATATTTTCCCCCAATTATGGGAAAAGTGAAGGCAACAATAGTTAAAACTGCAATTTGCAAGTCATAAAAGCTGATGATTTTCCCTGATTACTAGTATGCTATAGAAGATAATTTTAGGCTACATGCAGGTCTGCAAAGTTGATTTATCTAAATAAAAAAAGATGGTCTATCCATCTTGGAATCATAGCCTATATTGTGCATGTATAAAGGTTGCTTGTGCAGTATGAACTGATGATCAATCTTGATTAATCCTGTGTGTATATATAAGTTATAACAAGCATTAACAAAATTCTTTTTAAGACACTGCTAAATTTATCTCTGCTTGTGTCTTCAACATCACAGATAACCCCATGTTGCTGCAATCTCTTACAAACTTGCCACCTACACCAGTACCTCATAAGTCAAACCATTGAGGTGCTGTCTACACTTACACATTTTATCTATTATAATCTATAATGTGAAATTCAATCAATCAAATATCTTAAATTAAAGTATTGTACAAAGAAATAAAAGAACACAATTTTAATGTTCAACTATGTACAGAGACAATGACCATCAACTCTTTCATTCAGCTGCTAATTGCCATCAGGGGCTAATTGACTGAATTGCACTTCAAGTGTCAGCAACTTGAGCTGACTTGACACTCAAGAAACTAACAGCTATCCAATTGAATAAAGTAGTATAGGTGAACTAATTGCAATGCAGAATTGCTAGAGCTGTGATTGCCTTATAATACAGCCTCCTACTCTAAATCCCAGAGCTTTTTGTGCCAGGCCAATCGGCGGCCGCCGGCGATGCAGTATCGGCGGCGGCTGGCTTGCTACAGAGAAGACCTGGCGGCGGCTCAATACATTCATAATCGGCGGCTAAGCTGGCTATTTTCGGCGGCTGACAGGTCTAGTACTGGGTACTGTACTGGGTACTGTACTGGGTACTGTACTGGGTACTGTACTGGGTACTGGGAACATTTGGAAAGTACTGTACTGGACTTAAGTACTTTGAAAAGTACTGATTAACAGCCCTGTCCGAAGCCACATATTAATTACATGAGATAAATATTACATTAGGATAAATCAAATTCAAAAATTATATAACTGACCTAAACCATGCACCATCAAAAAATGCAACGCCACGCTGTTCATCACTTCCAACGGGTTCCTTAACGGTCTGCTGAATCTCTCCATGCAGTTTGAGGAAATCTGTTACAGATTGGTCGCCACTCTGAAATTATTGCAAGCATCATGGGGTGAATAACTTAATCACTATCCGATCATGCTAGCAGGGTTGCGATTTTTATTGATTTTTATAAAAAAATCAAAAAAATCAGATTTTTTTTATTTAAATCGGATTTAAATCATTAATGGAAAAAGTTCATTTTTCGTATCAATTTCACCAACTGTTATTAATTTTTATGCATTGACATATTATGAATAACACATATATGGATGTCAATAAGGCATATATATAATAATTTTGTTTAAATTAGAGAAATTATAATGGAAAATTATGAAATCAAGGCAGGTGATGTATTAAATATAATAATCATAATGTAAGCTACGGCAGCAGTTCCACATTTTGATACGGATGTGTTAATAAATGTATTTTTCACTGAACATGAATCATAACTATACAGCTTACTTGTAATAGAAGTACACCTTCTAAAAGATAAAAAGGGATGTCAAAACGAGTCATCATTTTCCCTACTCTGCAATGAACTGAACTGCTACGTTAAATCACCAGTCTCAGCACTCAGTCTCACGATGCCTGTTAATTTTGTTTCACATGCAGTGTATTTGATATCAGTTTAGCAGTAGGGGCTTTGGGGACAGTGCTGCATTTGCAGAACATGGCTTTGTTTTTCATTGCAGCAATAAAATTGTTTAGAGAATCATGAGAATGCCATGATTGAAATAAAATTGTTTAAATCTTTATTTACTGGCATGTAGTCATTCTACTCGGATATATTTATCAGAAATATTTTATCATCTATAATTATATCTTATATATATATACAAGGGGCCTGTGTGATATGTCATTAGACATATTTATGAAAGAGTATTGCTAAATGGTAGGTTGCAAGCTGTAATATCTCCCTGCCAGCTTTATTTGTGCTTTTTTAAGCCTTTTTATCACAACTCTGATTTAAATCATGATTTTTATTGAGTGATTTAAATCATGATTTAAATCAATGATTTAAATCGAATGATTTAAATCGAATGATTTAAATCCAGCAACCCTGCATCATGCTAGATACAACTTATCTCGAACGAATAGGTACTTTTCATGCTTATGTTACTCAATTGTTAGGACAAAGGCCTGGGAAGTATTTCTCTTAATTCTATCTTCATATGAATATTGATTAAAAACGTGCATGTAATAATCAATATTATATCTTATCAAAACATCTGTTCTTCGTTATCTGGCATGACTGAAGTACAATTGTCAAATCACAATATTAAGCACCTTTCCTCAGCAAAGGCAAAGCTCATGAAGTTGACACTAATATAATCTGTTATTTTATATGTAATTTATTTATGTATAGCTATTTTTTTTTCTTACAAAAACAGGTTTTATCAGCGGAATCATTATCCTTGTACCTCATACACGTTGAGACGAAAAATCACACTCTAAATGAAGTGAATTAATTACCTTCACTTGTGCCCAGAAGTATCTTCCTATTTTCTCCTTGCTGGTCACGATGAGGTGCATCTTGGTGCCCTTGCTCTGAACTGGTGCATCATGAGAGGGGAAGCAGTTTGCGATCATGCGTCGGAGGAAACTTGATCTCATTTTGGAGGGGACTTCACTTGTGGCAGCCATCTCTTCGCTGCCATACTGCTCAGATTGTCCGAGGACGTAAGCAACAAAGTCGTTGTTGGGCTGTGAAGCATCAGAAGCGTGTGAGTGGGTTGCAGACAGATCTTTAAAGTTGTTATTCGTCTCTGTTGGCTTCGGAGGAGGACTCGCATCGGGAGCTTTTTGCCATCTGGGGAATGGTTCAACTGGTGGGGTCGATGCCGAGCACGGTTTCACCTCTTCAACTTTCGCGACTTTAACTTCACTCTTATCACCATGGCTTTTCAAGGTGTCCGTCATTTCCATGTTAAATTCCTCTAATGAAGGCAAGCTGTCGTCACTGTTGGACCTTGAATACTCCCGAACGAGGGCATCTTCCTCTGAAACAACAAAATAGAAGTAGTTAGGATCTCAAATTATCTAATGCCAAGATTTGAAATATTAAGAAAATATCTTATGCCTCACACAGGTTGACAGTCAGCTACTTACCAACTTTCCTTAATTCCCGCATTTCCTTCAGGGCACTTTGGATCACTTCTTTCCTTTTTAATAGATTCCCCATCTTTGCCTCAATTTCATCCAGTTCAGATTGGTATTGTCTTTCCAGTTCTGATGCATAGGGAACTGTAACCTCAGCCTCTTTCGGTTTTTCATTTGTGAGTTCTTTGTTATCCCTGACAGGAGATTGCCGTGGCGATGACTTAGTTGGCGTTTTTGTTTTAGGTCTTGCTCCTCCAAAATCAGCTCCAGGACTTGTTTTCGGAGATCCAGATGATCCGGGTGAACTTGATGTTGTACTAGCTCTGTCAGATTTGTCTGGGACATGAATAGGGCCTTGAAGGTCCAGGTTGACTTCTTCTCGAGCCGGCCTTGTTACTTTGTTGACAAGCTTAGACTGTTCGTCACGCATTTCTAGTTGATCTTGGTTAACCTTTCTGTTGATTATTGCACCAGCAGAAGCATCATCAGGGTCAATGTCTCTCATGGACGTGTCGTTACTAAATTCCTTCCTGCCTCTGGCTCCCATCTCACACTCATTTACTTCTGCCTTGGTTGTAACTTCTGATTTTGTGCTCATTTCCGATGTCCTCTCCCTTTGCCCCAAAGACGGTTCTCTTCCTGCTCTTTCCCCTGACTCAACCGAATCAACTTTCCGTTGCGAATCAACTTTCCGTTGCGAAGTTTGCCTTTCTTTCTGTCTCCTCTGTTCTTGTTGTTTGACTGCTGGCCCCGTGTTAATGTTTTCCAAATTAGTTGTCTGTGCCAAACGAATCAACCTCTCCGTGTCCTTTGAAAAGTCTACTTGAATGTGCAACCCGGAACTTTCAACCAATTCCCTTGCCGACATTAATGCCATCTGAGCCCGATCAAAGTCATCAAAGAAGATCAAGGCATGTCTGTCAAAAGACAAAACCACAATTAATATATTATTGTATAACATGGTTCAGAAGATCTACTATGGCATCTTAAATTTAAAAGATAGCCACAAAGTGTTCGTTAAGAAAAAAAATCCTAATCAATTCAAAATGTGTTAAGACTGCCAGGTGCCAAAGTTCTATTCTTGGGACATTTCATAGATCCCGAACATCAATGACAATTAAAGTAGAGCATTTACCCGACTCCCAGCCCTGTTTTCTCTTATCCACCTGTCACCTCTTATCCATCTGACACCTCAATCACATGGCGATCACTATGGGCGCAATACTCGAGGACTGTCGATTACTTAATCCTAACCCAAGTGCAGCTTTCTATGTTCAACAAACAAATGCTTCCTGTTTGGATCACACTCACAGGAGCGAATGCACATGAATAGAACAATACATATACATGAAACCATTCTACTATTTTTGAAATACAAAAAAAATATACTTGTTATTTTTGACAAGTTGTAGTTTCCAGCCAGCTATGTTCATGTCTTCCAAGTAATCCAGAATGTCAGTTCGCTGGAAGAGTAATTGATAAGTTTATACGGTCATGCAATAAATGTGGTAAGACGTTATGAGTCCAATGAAAGGGTCCCAGGCCCGGTTTTATATCACAAGTTCAACTTACCAAATCAATGTTTCTGGGAATATAGCCAATATACACACTGGGAGATGTGGATTCTGAAAATTGACAACATGTCATGATATTGAGAAGATTCGTTTGTTGAGAAGATTCGATTTTACTAATTGTAATACACTAGATTTTTTTTGCAACATACATTTTTAGTAAACATGACAAAGTAACTAATTACCATCATAAGGCCAGTAAGTCTCTTGATCTAGTATCTGGACGCCATAAGGGTCCTGCCCGGGCGTCTCATTGCAGTCATCAGTGATCTTGATGTTGTAAGCATAAGCCATGTCTGTCAGCAGTTGGGCTGCACTGTTCTTGTCCTCAACAAATATCAAAATTTCGTTTCCCTTTGGTTGAACTTCCGATGCCCCATAAGCGCTCAAAACACTTTGTAAATCCTGCAAAAAATTTCGCAACATTAAAAGTGATACAGGTTTTACTTGACAATGTTGTTCAGTGTAAAATGTCACCAAAATTAACGTACCTCAAATGACATCCCGGGTTGGTTGGCCATTTTTAACACATACTCATTACGGTCATTCATCTTCAGTTTTTTCTTCCAGGCATCAAATTCGGTGACTGAAAATTACACATGTACATCAGTTTAATAATTTTACCAGTGTTTAGTTGCAATCGAGCACAGATATTGACAAGCTCAAAACTGCAAGAATCCACAATGTCTGTTTGAACAACTCTATCAACTCATATGAAAATATATATCCAAAACAACAAGAAAAGTATGAAATGCTGCTTCTAGATATTAAGATTTCAAAAATTATGATTACCTGGGGGATCAAATAGCTGATTAGTTCTACGATTTCCTGATTGGCTTGTCCTTCCAGCTTTTCTCTGTGTCCTTTGACCATAGTCAACCCCATAATTGGTTTCTCTCTGAAGGCCCTGAAGGCCTCTTGCTCTGTTTCTTTCCTCAAGGGCATCCTTCTCAGAAAATCTGTCTAAACCATCATCTGACACCTGGTTTTTTCCAAAATATCGATTACGCAAGCCATGACCAGGATCTTCAAGAGAAGCAAGGCCAGCGGATGCTTTTTCTGTAAAGGGCTCACGGACGCCTCGATCCATTCCTGAAAACCCTCTTTCTGGAGCTTCTGTCCTTCGCTGCTGTTGCCCTCCTCCAAATGCACCTGTTGCCCCATTAACAACGTCAACATGAGCAACTCCTCTTGACTGAAGTCCTGGTTTCTTCCTCTGAGAGTTTCCCTGCGCATAGTTCTGCATTAGAGCCTCTAAATCGTCATCAATTTCTTCTTGTTTTACTTTTGCCGTCCCCCTTTCTTCCGCTTTCTTTGCATCACGGGTTGAATCTGTCAAAACCACTTGTTCCTCAAATTGTCGTTGTGTTTCGGTCAAGTCCTGCAGATCATCTTCAGTATCATTAATTATTTGCTCCCTACCAGGATTACTTTGAGCAGGATAACCCATTCTTGCCCGGTTTCCTTCAGCCTGTCGTCTTTTTATTTCCTCTTTTTCAGTTTCTTCCACGAGCTCTCTCTTCTCCTCTTCATAACTGTCGGCTGAGTCTTCAATACCATTCTTGACATCCTTCTTCGCTGCACTCATCTTGATGGCAGGATAGAGTATTCTATCTATGGCCCTTTTCCCCATTTCCACTCTGGAAAAAAAAATGCAGAAGGTTATTTCAAGCGAAATGAAACACCAATCTAAACAAAGTAATTTTATTTCTCTGAAGACATTATAACTTATAAATTAGCCTATTTCATCAGGGTAGTAATGTACGTGTTAATGAGACAACAGGGCATATAATAGGATCCGGCACATGCAATATTACTTCAGTATGGCTTTGGCTGATTAGGGCCTTTCAGTTGCCCAGTTTCTGAGAAAAAAAAATTCAAAACAGCCTCAAGCAAATAATTTCTGGTGGGAGAAGCATTAATATACAGATGTCGTGTGCTCAAAAAAAATTAAAAGAAAAGGACTGGCATATTCGTAAAAAATTAATCCCCATTGAGGAAAACTCTGCACTTCCTCCCCAAAATATCTAATGGTTGCCCTATATCAACTACAGTAAATAATATTTCATCTTACCTCACAACATCTGGAATAGCGTACATGAAGTCCAGCAAAGATTCACATCCATATTTGTGAGCATTGATAGGATATTCAAACCGTTTTACAAACAGACCCTGTAATTCATTGAGGGGAATTCCAACTGGTCGTGACTGTAGCAACGCCGCAAAATCCTCCTTCAATTTCAGCAAATCGTCCATGACGAATGAATTACCTTATCTGCAATGATAACAGTTTTGATTATTAAATTAATTCTATAGTGGTATTTTCTGAGAGATAAATATAGAAATAATTATGCTCTCAGTCTCTGGTCATCTAGTGCTAAGTGTACATAATACATAATATGTTTTATGTAAGTTTATAAATATTTTCTGGGAAATAGAAGGTAATAACAATTTTAAAATAGAATGTAATAAAAAATTTAAAGAAGAAATATTGGCACACGTCATACTAAATTTAGTTTTAGTTTTTTCTGGAAAATGTCCCAATTGAGTTGTTCACGGGTCCAAGCTCTGTCATGTCAAGCAGATATTGAAAGATAAAAATAAGACAAACGTAATAAAAGAATTGCACTATTGGCCTAATTGGTATGTGCATTATGCCTACACTAGACTGATGAGAATGAATTGTCAAGCAGATATTATATTGTCTTGTCATTGTATTATTGTTATTTATACATGTTTAATTACCAATTACTGGTATATGTGCCAAAAAATTGTGCCACAATGTTGTCCTCAGGATCTAGTTACCTCCAGTTGGTCTAGGTACTAGACATAGGCCTAAGACTAAGTGTAATAAACTGTGAACCTCAAGAAGACATCATGTAATGTTGCCCATTCTCTGCAATCTATACCATGTATACATACTATCTGACTATAGGCCATTGTTATGGTTCACCCAGGTGCTGAGTTTCAAATTTTCAATAGCACACCAGCTTAAATGCAAAGATTATCTTGAAACAAGTGCTTGACAACTCACCTTTATGATACAGCACTACCTTTATGGCCCTCCTATAACGTATGTATGTCTGGGAATTCAGAAAGTATCAGTTATTTCCCTAAAATAACCAGAAATCACCAATTTGGAGTAGTTTCATTTTCTGGGAAATGACTACTGGTTGTGGTTCTGCAGAAAAGGGGAATCACCTACTAGTGCTGCCATCTCGTGTAAAAGGCATAAAAAGACAGAGTTCCCCAACCTGTTCCTTTGGAAGTATCAGTGCCAGCTGCAGACACACTGAGTTCAGTGAGCAGACGCTGCTGAGTGCTGACCAGTAACCTATAACAATGTAATGGTAAAAGAAAGTCAGTTAATCTATGTTAACTAGATTTGGTCACATGTTGTAATGTACAATTTCAGAAATTTTGCATTTAAAAAATGATGATTACATGTACTTTACATCTATTATGTAATATTATACACCAGTGGTAGGCCTGACTTCTTCTATAGGCTATCATAATATGTAGATGGCAATGCCATAGATTCGCGGAGCTCAAATTAACTGTTCTTATTTTGAAACCGTATTATAGTATACAAATATTGACTGATTTTGAGGGCATTAGTCAAATCTATTTCCCTCGAGGGAGTGCAAGTGAAAACTATTTCATGAGGCCAAAGGCCGAGGGAAATAGTTTTCCTTTCACGCAGGAGAGTAGATAAGCAGACGCATAGCCTACATTGCACTATTGTTACTAGTTTTGATGAGTTTTTTTTGGTCTTTACTAATTAATGCCCTAATTTTATTATTTTCCTGCACTATTGCAAATGTATGGAAAATTTTGAAAGAAAGATGTTGAAAAAAAAACATTTAGGGAAAGAAGATTTTAGAAAAAACAAATTTCAGAAAAAAAAATTTCGGAAAAAAAAAATTGGGCCAAAAAAAAATTCGGAAAAAAAAAAATTTCGGAAAAAAAAAATTTTCAAAAAAAATTTCGGAAAAAAAAAATTTTCAAAAAAAAAAATTTTCGGAAAAAAAAAAATTTCTGAAAAAAAAAAAAATTCTGAAATTTTTTTTTTTTTTGGAAAACAAATTTTGGAGGGCAATAGTCCTGGTCAATATATATACTAAAATAATGACTGACATGTGACCAGCTCTCAGCCAATGACAGCTCTGCTTTCATGGTCGAGGTATAATAATGATAAACAAGAACACAATCAGTTGGGCCTAAATTAATTGATGCTATTTAAGTACAGTGATAGCAATCAGCTTTTAAACTTCACACCTCAAATAAACTTCACACATCACTGCTCACAAGCAGGCTGCTGATAGTTCAGTCATTTTCCCTGGGTGTGGCACTGCAAGCATGATGCTACACTGGTGGCGACACCTGTTAGCAAAATAAGCTTTTTTCATGCAGACGACATAAATGAGCATAAAAATGAAATTTTCAAAACAGAATAGGATAGTTAAGAACCAAATGGAATTTTTCAGACACTACTGCAGTATTGCAAGAGAAATTCAGGGATGTTTACTTTTACCGAAACTAACTGTTTAATCAGGGACCAACTCCATGGCAGGTACAGGCAGTCCTTTATTCTCACTCCACTGACAGATTCAAAATTTACTATGAGCTGTTGTTAAGCTTAGTTCGCTGACGCGACGGGCGGCTTCGCCGCCCGTCGCTACGCGAATATTAGGTTTTAAAAAGTCAACTTTATCACAAAATGAGGCTTCTAGCCATCAAAAACCTCAGGAAAACAAGTGATTTTTTAGTCCCGCGTTACGTCCAATTTGAAAAAATCATCTAGAAAGTGAGCTGTAGATCCTTTATGTGCAGCAACGTGAACCTGTCCCCACTGGCAAAAAAAGTTCAACACATTTTCTTAGATTTAATCTGTAGCTATTAATATTAAAGCTAGGAAGTTCAAATATATATAAATTAAATTTGCATAAGTTCTATTTTCAAACACATTTATCAGATTTTGCTTGCAGGTAAAATTCCTTGTGTACTGCTTGTCTACTTTAGGCTGAACTTTTCGTAATACTTGCAAAAACCCGTAAAATTGGAGAGGGGATCTAAGTTTAAACCACGAGAACTCAAAGTAGGTTAACCACACCCTGTGGATAATGCTATTGCCTAAATACTCATGAGCTTTATTATACTGCAGCACAGCTCCTGCTTGCTGCTGTATCTACATTTCGTAGGAGATTTCTTACACACCTTGCCAAATTTTATAGACCCTGGTGCTATCTCCTGAGGCCACCTCCAATGTTCTTCTTTGCACACCATTAACTTACCATCATTTCCTAGTGTGTAACATCTTCAGATTTCTTTTCCACCCCCCAGTTATGTCATTAGGATGCAAAAACTGCAAATTTTTCCCTCATATCCATTCTTTCAAGTTTGTTCAACCAGTTTTTGCTACCCCCTCAATTTGCTCTGCCCCCCTCTCTTTCTGTCACCTCATGTGCATTCAAGCATGACCATATGAATGCTTACCACTTCTGTTTGATTAAGGACATAGGCACTTGAGAAAGCATTAGTATATCAATGAAATTAGGTTCTTACATGATTATATTCACATGTACTGGTTGTATGAATGGACTGTATGAATTATGAATGGGGTAGGTAGGCCCAGTGATGACATTACTATTGAATTCAAAAGTTAATTGCAAGTGAAGCTTGATCTTGAATTGGTGTTTACAGTTTCATAAATTCCATGAAAATCACTTAAAACATGACACTTTTTCAAATGAAGTTGCCTTTTGATGACAATTTTTTTTACACTTTTACGTGAAGATAAAAATTATATACAATCATAACATGTTTTATTTTTGATCACTTGTCACTAAATGATTTTGATAATTGATACTGGTAGGAATGTTTTCAAGGGAGGCAGGGCCCGGGGGGGGGGGTAAAGGTGCCCTTCAGATCTTTAAGAAAAAAAAATTATTAGGCCCCCTTTTAATAATTTAAGTCACAAAGTATATTCAAAACTATTATTGACTCCATTTAAATTTTGTCATGCGAAATTGGCATGAATATCATTTGCCCTTTTTTGTCTGACTGCCCCTGCCGCCTGTGATTCCTTCCAGCACCCCTGGTATTTTTGTTTGGTCCAGTGGTTTCGAAAGGCATGTAAAGCAGCTGCTGCAGTATGTCACACACTGCCAGCAGTTTGTATACCTTCGTAAATATGTGTTCATTAGGCCAGGAGTGTTGCGAACACTTCTCTTATGCCCTATCATGTTGACATCTAGTTTTACTATAGTATGGTATAAAATATTGCTATGTTTTCAATTATTTTCTCACTTCTGTGATGCTCCTAACAAGGCCGAACCAAATATAACACATACATGCTTGAAGCGTACAAGATTTTTTCGCTTAATGTAATGGACTGCCAAAAGGACAAAAAGGGCAGGCCACATCATCAAATGAATTTAACTAACAATCACATTTGATAATCTTCCTCTCATATAGCCAAAACAAGATATTCATATGGGTTAAATCCACAGATAGCTCCAGAATGGTATGCTCACATGAGGTGTTGATTTCTCATGCACTAGACAATAACTGATATATGATATATTTGCAACCTGTCATGTACATATCTTATAATATCTTATTTGCAATATCAGAATTTGTTCTCAGGTGTCTTGGTAATTTTTTCAAACATTTTACTTGAGATCTTGACAATAATCAGGCTTCTGGCACAGTTTTAAACATGATGCCTGAGAAAGGTTTTTTCTCTGTCGCAGTAACATAAATTCATTGACGTATATGAAGTCTTTTGGAGAAGAGGACGTATTTTTTGTTGCTTTGATAAGTATGACCATCTTCCCAACTAACTTCAGTGAAAATTTCATGGGGATAGAAGGAGTACTGTGTACTTTATAGTAACTTTACTGAAATATAGTCGTTTTTGAGAAAAATGCCTTTAAAGTTTGAGCTTAACATTGATTTGTATGGTGAATAAAATGAAATAATAAGACGAACAGCCCTAATTTTTGAGAAACTACGTTGGTTTTTGGTTTGAATATGATATTTAAGACCTAATTTAGACTTTTTTGAAAAAAATTTTTTCGTCCAAAACCGCCATGTAATGCAAATTGTACGACCTTGTAACACGCGACCATTTGTCATTTAGGGGGCGATCATTAATATCCGGGGGGGGGGGACTTGAATTTTTCTTCGGCATGAAATTATTTACCAGGTATTTGATTATTATCAATAATTATTAGTGATGCACGGATAGTGAAGATAGCCGAATACCGGATAATCCGGCAACACCAACTCCCGGATACCCGATAGTTGAACTGGATAATAAACACAGGAAATAGGAAGTTTTTCAACATTCGCGTCAATTTCGCAGTTGATTTAAAGGAAAATGTTCTGAGAGCCGAGACATATCATGTCTTGCTGGGAGACTGTTCCACTGATGGAATGCTTTGGTTATTGTTCTGTAACTGAATTTATATTTTGAAGATGGTTACATCATGTTTTTGACTCTGTTCTTGAAGCCTTCTTTTATTTTTTATGAAAGTTTTTTTTAGCTTTTCACTTATTTTTTAGCATCCCAGATATCCGGTTCTGACACCCTAATTCTGCCAGATACCGGATATCCTGCAAATTTCAATATCTGGCCAGATACCGGATACCTTGCCGGATATCCTTGCATCCCGAATAACTATTTATTTCATGTGCAGTGCAGCACAAGTCCCTGAATATTCAAGGGGGGAGGGTTGGTCTAGTGGTAGCGTGCTGGACTGCCAATCGCTGGGTCCAGGGTTCGAATCCAGCTCTTGCCAGGTCACCTGGGCCTACGTTGGACGGCTGTTTCATCCTTCACCTCATTGCCGTTTCCTCTTCCTGTCCTAATCAGCCTACCAAGTGCATATAAATGCAGGACATAAAGCCCCAAACATCCATCCATCCATCCCTGAATGCTCATAATAAACCTTGTTAAAAATATACCCCTTGCAGAATTTTTTCCGGACTGGCTATGGAGACTTTATTTAAATATTTTTAATAAACCAAAATTGAGCCAGAAATTTTTTATTATTAGGAACTAAATTAATAGATCTGTTTTTGCCTTCTTGGATTAAAATTGTATAGTTGCTTTCCGTTTATGCATCAATGTTTTTGAACTGAGTAATTTTCAATATTTTTTGGTTCTGGCCCCATGAACATATATATATCTTACTATATATAATTCATGTTTCTTGGGCTATTTCTTTCACCTTTAGGATTGAGGAATTTGGGTGGCCCCCGACTGCCAAATTTGCACAGGATACTTACATTGTCACAAAGGGGAGACAGAGCTACTTTTGTGGTTCAAGGGGCCAAAATTTGTTGTTTCCGCACTTTTCCATCAGATTCAATCATCCAGCAGTCCTGCCTACAGCAAGCGTCATGTAGTATAGGCTGTGATAGTGGAACTCTCCTTTTTCCAGCTCTCCTGTGTTGACGAGCAGAATAAAACTATTTCCGGGAACAAGCTGCCATTTTGTACCATTGCTGAGTCAGTGAAGCTGGCATTCCAGGCCCCAGGGCACTTTTAATCCATTGAAAACATTACGGATTTGCATTGCCGAGTCTTAAATGGAATGTTTAGCATGGATTGCCACCATATTCCAGTACTGTCAGGCTGATTAGACTTTGTTACGGACCTTAGAAACTCCGGCTCCATTGTAAATTCCCAGGCTGATGTTTCCGGAAATAGTTTTATTCTGCTCATCAACACAGGAGAGCTGGAAAAAGGAGAGTTCCACTAACGCCCGCTATAGACGGTCTGTTATGGGTGATGACGTCATGGTCATGTGATCACTGCAGTAGCGTCGTGGCCCCCAAGTGGAGAAAATAATAATAGTGTTTTGGCTAATAAAACCTATTCTAGTTGCAATTTTGTCTCCCAAACTACCATATGTGTAGGAATTACTTATGATACACTGACTTATTCTATTTATATTAATGTATTCAGGGTTTTTTCTTGCTTTCTGTGCTTTTTAATGAATTAACACCAGAGGGGGCTGTTGTGTCGGAAAATAAATTAACAGAAGCTGTGTGGAAGCATAAGAGTGTATAGATCTGTTTTTGCCTTCTTGGATTAAAATTGTATAGTTCTTTCAGCAATTACAATTATTTGCTTTCCCTTTATGCATCAATGTTTTTTAACTGAATCATTTTCAATATTTTTTGGTTCTGGCCCCTGAGTTTTCATGAACATATATATAGACCAATATAACAGTGCATGTGCCCTGATGGGCTTTTCTAGTATATATATATGTTAAATTCTTATACATGGTTAATTTCATTAAGGCAAATCTTGGATTTCAATTGTTTTTATTTTACACATACATATATATATACAAAGAGACATAAGCATAATATGTCAATTAATACTAATCAATATATTAAATTCTTGGCCTTTCTATTGCTGTATTTAGCCACACACTGTTCAGGTTATGTCTACAGACCAATATATGTGACTCCATATACAACTAACGTCAACGGTGGGTAAAATGTCATAGGATTATTCCAATTTAAAATAACATTTTTTAAGTTTGCCTACAGTGTACCTGAAAATGATTCACTAACAAGTCATTAATCGCTACCTTTATAAATAATTTGATTAACAAACTTACTTTCACAACTATTGTTAAACTTCACCTATTACATAGGTGAAGTTTCTTATTTTCGTAAATATTTTTATTATTATTAAACTTCACCTATTACATAGGTGAAGTTTCTTGTTTTCGTAAGTATTATTATTAAACTTCACCTATTACATAGGTGAAGTTTCTTGTTTTCGTAAATATTATTATTATTATTATTCCGTACAAAAATTTCTTCAAAAAAATCTAAAAAAAATCACATACGGAGTATTACATGACCATATTACACTGACAAAATCGGAATGACCTTGACCTATTTTTCAAGGTCACAGGCCACTTCAAAGTCCGTTTTTTCATTTACTTTAAGTGATCATATCACAAAAAGTTACAGGCAAATTTCATTTCCCATTTCAATTACATGTCCTACATGTAAATTACATAATCTGACCCAATTTCGAGAAAGTAGGTCAAGGTCAATATTTTACAGGTGCCATTTCACTCCCAGAGGTCTCGGTAGGCAAAGTCAGGATCCGCTAGTCACAGAGTTACAAGCATGACACCAAAAGTTGCCCGAATGACTTACGCATTGCGGAAAGGACTGTGGTGATGATGCCATAGTTAGTTTTTGAGTTATGTAATTTTAAAGATTGACCGCGTCATCAAAACAGGTGACCTTGGGTGTCTCACCTTGAAATATCGATTTTAGGCCATAACAATGTATAGTGAACCCCCCCAAAGTAGCCCCCAAAACCCCCATACCCACCTTCAAATTTGACCTTGACCTCATTTTTCAAGGTCATTTGGCCCGTCAAAGTGCAAAAAGTGCTAATTTCCAAAAATTCTGAAAACTATGTTTTTTTCACGATATCACTTTGATATTTTTTCTCAAGACAGACAAAAATATGCAAATTTAGGATATGCAATCCAATGTCTGTAACATTTTTCCTTAAGTTTCTACAAAATTCCAAATATTGCATACCGGAGAATTTGGAAAAATGACAAATTATCGCGTTTTTGACGAGGAAATATCGATCCGAGAGTGTTACAATAATAAGTTGACCCCCCTATTTTTATGCACTGCCTTTCTGATCATAATATTGGTTTTGACCTAGAAAATGATTTTCAAGGTCAAATTCAAGGTCAAATATGACAAAAAATTTTGCGTTTTTGACATGTGATTTTTTTACACAGACAAGGAATCAAGATATTGTTACAAAAATGCCAGACATACTTGCTACAATAGTCTAGAGGTATCGTGTAAATTTTCAAGGTCCTCGGATTAACGTACGTCACACCGTAAAGGTCATAAGGTCAAAAAATGAAGGAAACATTTAGGATCTTTTTTCACATTTCTCAATTATAGCGTTATTTCAATCGGCCCTAGCTTCGGTCCTAATTAAGTTACAGAGAATCTGAAAATAGATTTGGAAAGGCCAAATTCTTCTCTAGTTTCCATATATTGAACATTTTGTCGTAGCTCTGACGGTTTAAAAGATCGCCGGACCCTGAAAATTTCATGTTTTTTGTCATATTTTCACAATTTATCAATTTTTTGACAGGGACGGAATCATCCTTTTGTGATGAACCTGTCTAGACATATTTCTAACTTCTATTTACATAATCCTGCCAAGTTATATATATCTTCATTGATCCGTTTTGGTTCTAGAGTGATTTCAAGTTAAAACTGCATATTTTCAGGAATATCTTAAAGGCCATATTTCTGAGTTGTACCATCATTTCAATCCGCTCTATATCCGGTCCTATTTAAGTTACAGAAAGTCTGAAAACAGATTCGGAAAGCACGCTTTCACCTCTAGCTGGCATATTTGAAGATTTTGTCAGAGCTCTGACGGTTAAAAAGATCGCCGGACCCTGAAAAATTCATGTTTTTTGTCAAATTTTCACAATTTATCATAGTTTTGACAAGGAAATAATCATTTTATTTCAATGAAGCTATCTGAGCATATTGTCATCTTTCGTTTACATAAAACTGGCAGGTTATATATGTTTCCATTGAACCATTTTGGTTCTAGAGTAATTTTAAGCTAAGTAATACATTTTTTCAGTAAGTCCATATTTCTGAATTGTACAATTATTTGAATCGGTCGTATCTCCGGTTCTAATAAAGTTACAGAGAATCTGAATACGGATTTGGAAAGCCAAAATTCTGCTCTAGCTTCCATATTCAAAAATTTTCTTGTATCATGGACGCCTAAAAAGATCGCCGGGCCCTGAAAAATGTATATTTTCAGAAATTGCAGTCATTTCCAAATGTTTTCAGGACTAGAAGTAATTTAGCCAAGAAATTCCTGAAATTCCAATATGAGAACGGTGCCAGTTTCAATGAGCAGATGTACTGGTCGATGTACTGGTCGATGTACTGGTCGATGTACTGGTCGATGTACTGGTCGTTGTACTGGTCGATGTACTGGTCGATGTACTGGTCGATGTACTGGTCGATGTACTGGTCGATGTTCTGGTTGACTTACAGGTTCATGTACAGGTTCATGAACTGGTCAATGGACTGGTCCAAGTACTGTCCATGTACTGGTCCATGCTATTTTCTATATATGTTATATTCATGAAGCTCAAATTCTCCTCCTGTTTTCTTTATCTGAATTTTTTCTTGTAGCTCTGACGGGTTTAAAAGATTCCCTGACATGTTTCAGTAAGGATTTATTGCAGGGTTTATCTGTCTGCTGACTATATGTCACATCACAGCTAGTCCATGGACAGATAGTTTATAAGTGCTTTCATATATCTGTGCACACTATGTACATTTTAATTGACATGCAAAATTACAGGTAACAAATTGATATTGTGTGTGATGATTTAGCATGATATTGCAAGTGACTTTGTATGTTTAATACATTGAATGTAACTTTGCATGTGATACAGCGTAATATTGCATGTGATATTGTGTGTGATATTGCATGTAATACTACATGTGCAAGACCTGTGCAATTACATTCATGTTCAAGTTCATGTTCAAGTTCATGTTCAAGTTCATGTTCAAGTTCATGTTCAAGTTCATTGTCAAGTTCATGTTCAAGTGCATGTTCAAATTCATGTTCAAATTCGTGTTCAAATTCGTGTTCAAATTCGTGTTCAAATTCGTGTTCAAATTCATTATTTCCAATGTCATTTCCAATGTCATTTCCAATATTATTTCCCATATCATTTCCATGTTTTCTCACTTTCGTTTCATTGCCAATAATTACTATGATAGGTGAAGTTTTGTCACCGCATCGCGGTTACCCGATTTCTAGTTATTATTTATTATTTTTCCAGACAAAAATTTCTTCAAAAAAATCTCAAAAAAATCACATACGGAGTATTACATGACCATATTACACTGCCAAAATCGGAATGACCTTGACCTATTTTTCAAGGTCACAGGCCACTTCAAAGTCAGTTTTTTCATTTACTTTAATGATCATATCACGCAAAGTTACAGGCAAATTTCATTTCCCATTTCAATTACATGTCCTACATGTAAATTACATAATCTGACCCAATTTCAAGAAAGTAGGTCAAGGTCAATATTGTACAGGTGCCATTTCACTCCCAGAGGTGTCGGTAGGCAAAGCCAGGATCCGCTAGTCACAGAGTTACAAGCATGACACCAAAAGTTGCCCGAATGACTTACGCATTGCGGAAAGGACTGTGGTGATGATGCCATACTTAGTTTTTGAGTTACGTAATTTTAAAGATTGACCGCGTCATCAAAACAGGTGACCTTGGGTGTCTCACCTTGAAATATCGATTTTAGGCCATAACAATGTATAGTGAACCCCCCCAAAGTAGCCCCCAAAACCCCCATATCCACCTTCAAATTTGACCTTGACCTCATTTTTCAAGGTCATTTGGCTCTTCAAAGTGCAAAAAGTGCTTATTTTCAAAAATTCTGAAAATTATGTTTTTTAGCCGAAGGCTCATGCCTCATAGAGGCATAGAGCCTGAGGCTTATCTACTCCTGTCTGGGAATCTCATCACTGGCAAATTATACGCAAAATCTCTTGACAGACAGGGTTTGATGCTAAGTTAATGTTCTTTGACCTCAAAACTTTGGAAGTAGATTTTGGGTTTATGTCCCGATTGTGGTTATTTGTTGCTGTCAAATGTAGCAGGGATTCACCTCCTTACATGGCCATGCATCATGGCCAACTGAATCAGGCTTTGGTCAGTGTGTCCTTTGACCCCAGCATCATAGGTCACATGGTCAGTTTGAACCAATCAGAGAACACTACATAGCCCTGGAGTGAGCATACCTTAGCTGGTCACATGGTTGGTTTGAACCAATCAGAGAACACTACATAGCCCTGGAGTGAGCATACTGACCTACTTAGCCTGCTGCTGGATCTGCTGCAGACAGAATACTCCACTGGGGCACCAGCTGGTGACATGGTCATTTTGAACCAATCAGAGAACACTATAGCCCTGGAGTGAGCATATCTGACCTGCTAGGCCTGCTACTGGCTCTGTCATTCATCAGCTCATCTCCTGTTGTGCTGGGGTGCCCAAAAGACAAACTTTCAAGTTTCTCTGGGTACTCCTCCAACAAGCTGTATGCATCTCATACAGTATTATTAACTCTACACATACCACTTCATGTAACTACTTTGTTGGAAAATTAATTATCGGTCTATCTCCTGCAGACCACACAATTTAGGCATAAAATTAATGATTAGTAGATTATGTATGAATAATATTCTATAGCCCTTTTCTATTCTTGGTAATGCAGGATATCATCTGACAGTTCTAAATATTTAGACCAGCTCTGTGTTTTGAATCATCCAAAAGATATGATGAGGGCGGGGAGGGGGGCTATATTATGAGCTTAAATTGGGGGGAGGGTGACAAGATGAGGGAGGGGCAAAATGATGGGGGCAAGATGAGAAGTGGCCATAATTAGTAATGAGACGTTAAAAATGATGGGGGCCAGTTCGGTTGGAGGCAAGAAGGTGGTAGAACTTCCATACCTTTAAGATGAAATTCACCAAAAAAATTTACAATGACTAAACAATAACAAAAGTTGAATTTTTACAATTTTACCACTTCACCTGTCATCAGACGGGTACGCTGCTGGTAAGATTATGAATAAAACCTATCAGAATACTTAATTTATATAACTAACTGCTCAGTTAATTATTGAATTTCATAAAAATCCATGGTTGTGCTGCTTGTGCACTGCCCAATTTGATTGTGCAAAATTTTCAATCAAACTGTTACATTGTGCTAATTTTCCTGATACATCAACAAATGAAACTATTTTATGTCTACAGAATAAAATCACTGATTTAATTTATAAATTATGATCTAATTTTGTATGATTGAGTTTATGTTTTGGAAGACGAGGGCCACTTCAGCAAAGCCTTCAGTGATTGAGTCAGACACGCCCACAAAGCTGACCAATGGACAGGCCATCACACACGTTATGCAAATGAGACTGATTTCGCTATTTCGCACACTTCCCTGAGGGTTATAGGTGCCATTCTTATATGGGTAGATAGATCTGTCTGAGAGCTTTAAAATGATAGGTCATACGTCTCTGAGTTCTAAGCAAATAGTCTCTTCGTAAATTGCCGGTAAACTTTTGAATGGAGAGGAATCCTGGGCGCTGATTGGTCTAGACCCCCATGACGTAAATCTATGTTAATATGCGGCGCTGGAAGGATTCGTCTAGGGTAGATTGTCTGGGTTATGAGGGCAGGTCTTTGAAATATAATTATTCCTTGTAATTTTAACAAGAATCCGAGGGTTACAAAAAGTGTAGAAGTTGTGAAAAAGGTATAACAGGTAGGCCTGAATCATAAGGATTAGCAAGCATAAAATTTTGTGATTTTCTGGTAAGGCCACACATAATTGATTCTTAGCTTCGCGGACCCGCCGACACAATAGATATAGTCCATGAGCCAGACCCCATATTTTTACATATCGGTACCACCTGGGGTGGCAAAATCTAACAGTGTTTTTCTGAAAGACATATGCCTATAGACTATAAAAAAGTTTGAGCCCACGATTGGAGCGGCAGCTTAGTGGTAGTAATCAGCCCTTAAATATGGGAATCTGTGTCGGATTTGAGCACACAAATTATGGGGTGGGGGAAACTAAAATTGCTATATCTTCTGAACCAATGGACCAATTTCAACAAATTACCCCTCAAAATGTCCGGAATTTTGAGTTTTACAAATATAGGTCAATACATGACCAATATGCAATTAAGTAGGTCGTCAGAGGTCAAAAGGTCACAAAAATTGACTATCGCTTAAAATCTGAACCATGTCCAAATAAACACCACAGCTGCCAACCCAATGAGACTTGGTAGGTCATGAAGGGTTTATATTATAGATAACAAGTATGAAAGTCCATTTTATGCCAACAAATGGATAATTCATGCATGTGTCAGCAGCGGCACATAATGAAATATGGTACATATTTGAAAATAACCGTTTTAAGGGTGGAGGAAACTAAAATTGCTGTATCTCCTAAACCAATGGTCCTATCCCCACAAATAACCCCTCAAAATGTTCGGACTTGTAAGTTCTACACATATAGGTCATTATATGATCAATATGCAAATTAATTAGGTCATCAGAGGTCAAAAGGTCACGAAAATTGACCGTTGCTTAAAATCTGAACCCTCATCGTAAAAAAAACTCCTTAGCTGCCAAAGTAATGGGACTTGTTATGTCATTTAGGGGTCAGATTATAGATAAAAATTGTCAAAGTAAATTTTATGTCTAAAGATGCAGAATTTATGTATGTTTCAGCATTGGCACAAGACGAAATATGTCAGATATTTGAAAATGACCGTTTTAAGGGCGGGGGAAACTAAAATTGCTATTTCTCCTGAAACAATGGTGCTATCCAAACATATTACCCCTTAAAATGTTTAGACTTGTGTGTTCTATAAATATAGGGCATTATATGACCAATATGCAAATTAATTAGGTCATCAGAGGTCGAAAGGTCAAAATTATTTATTACTGCCTAAAATCTGAACGCCTTATCAACAACAAACGCCATAGCTGCCAAACCAATTGGACTTTGTTAAGTCATTTAGGGAAAACATAATAGATAACAAGTTTGAAAGTCAATTTTTATGTCTTAAAATGCAGAGTTTATGTATATGTCAGCAGTGGGACATCACAAAATATGGCAGGTATTTGAAAATGATAGTTTCAAGGGTGGGCGAAACTAAAAATATTGCAATGTCTCCCGAACCAGTGGTTGAATTACAGTAAATTTCTGCTGCAGGTGTCGGGAATTAGGAGTTTTGCACATGTTATTTGACCAACATGCAAATCAATTAGGTCATCAAACATCAAAGGGTTGCAAAAATGTACCTTTGCTTAAAATCTGAGCTTCCATGAAAAAATTACACACCGTAACCGGCAAACCAATGGTACTTGATAAGTCATGTAAGGCTCAGATGATAGATAACAAGTGTCAAAGTCAATTTTATGCCTAAAATTGAGCTTTACAGGATATTTCTTATACAACACTGAAATGTAAAAAATGTCACCAGGGACCAGGTGAGTATATCAAATCCATAAGTCCTCAATTTGAGTTTCCTTGCTTGGAGAAGATTCCATCACATGGAAGTACCAGAAAATAATTCCTCTTTCCCACAGTCTCCTCGATCCTACCATTCTCCAATTCTCCAGCCACATTCTGAGAAAAAAGGTACATAGGGTGGAGTGAAGCACCTGTGGGGTGGATGTGAAAACTTCTGGGGTGCATCAGAGGTGACAAGGTGCATCAGTATTGATAAGGTACACTCTACAAGAGTGTATTGCACATTGTTGGATGCAGTAGAGTCTCATCGGATGCTTCAAGGGGTGAACCACCCAACCTTTCATGGATGCTTCGACTCTATCGGGAGAATTATGAAATAATTGGATGGCTTGATTATTGCATAAATTGCGGAGCAGTGCCTAAATGACATGCTAGTCTGCAGCTGTGGGTAGGCGAAGGCACTGACCCACCTCCAGTCACATATGCCGGTGAGTGGAACAATGCCAGAGTACTGATAACCTGCTATAACATTTCCACCGGGAGCTGCTCTTATTCACGGGCATCCAGGGTGCTTCCCAAGCACCTTATGTGAGGTGGTTCAGGGCACCCTGAGCATTAATTATGACAAGGCAATATACTCAAAAAGGTTGATTCTAAACATTTTTCATTCTTAGGGTGCACAACCCCCCCCCCCCCTGCCCCATTAAATTGTATATATATTCATCCTCCTTTTTGCTCATCCTTGATATGACTATCTCCTTGGCCTTCTTTCTCAATGCTTCTTTCTTGTAGTTCCCTTGTGCCAGCAGGGGGGGGGGTGGTGACAAGGGAGGAAAGCCAGGAATGAGGGTCCATTACTAGAGCATGGTAGATGGGGAGACAAGGATGTTGGGAGGAGACTAAGAAATCAGAGAGAAAAGGTTTGGAGTCACTCATCTTTCTTATCTCTCTCCCTCTGCCTCTTTTCCTGTCACCCACTGGGTGGCAGGTTAGCTCAGTGGCGCATGTTGAACACCCAACCACACTATACTGGGTTCATATTCAGGCTAGGGCACTCTATTGCATAGCAGTATCTGTCATCCCTTTGCCCCATTTCTGTTTTCTCCTCCTATCCCAATAAGCTTGTCGAGTGCATAACCCCATACCACCTCAAGCCTCCATCCAACAATCCCCTCCCTCTGACCCTCTCCCCGTTTTACTTGCTACAAAATTACCTTTCATGAACCCTATCCTCCCTACAGTACAACCCAATATAAAGTATGATTAACCCCAACAGGAAGGAAGAATCAGCCACCTTTACCTTCTTTGAACCACCTTTTAAAATCACATTAAATTTACATTAAACCAACAACAATTTAAACTCAATCTCTCCCATTGTGTATGATTTTTTTGTGTGCCCCATTGCTAATTGCAAATGTAATGCTAGCCGTCTTAATGGAGTTCTTATTAACTTCTTAATATGGGATAAGGTTGTGGTGAGGAGACTAAGGTAGTTGTGAGGAGATTTGGGGTGAAGGGGAGAAAGGCAAGGAGGGCAAAATAGGTAAAAAGAGGACTTCTGGCGGAGAATGTTCTTACTTTATTTTGGGTTGTACTGTATATCATAGAGGATGATTGGAGGAAGCATGGAAGCTGGAGACATGGAAGAAGAAAGACGTTTGGAGGGTAGAAGTACATCTACATATTGAGATGAAGGGAATAGGAGAAATAATAGAAGCGTTGAGGCAAATGATGAGACTGTGAAGGAGGAAACTATGAAGGACAAGACCATGAAGGAAGATATGAAGGAGGAGACTATGAAGGAGGAGACTATGAAGGAGGAGACTATGAAGGAAGATATGAAGGAGGAGACTATGAAGGAGGAGACTATGAAGGAGGAGACTATGAAGGAGGAGACTATGAAGGAGACTATGAAGGAGGAGACTATGGAGTAGGAGACTATGAAGGAGTCCTGAGACAAAGAAGGAGAAGGCAGAAAGAGAAGATTGAGGAAACAAGAAGGGATGATACTAATCAGAAGGAGGAAACTGGGAGGGGATTATTGGTGGTGTGCTGCCATATTTTTGACCGTTTGATCCAAGTTCTCTAAGTCTGTATAGTTTTCAGTTGTCAAAAAAGCCAGAAGCGAAGAGGAGCAGTTTCCGGACATCTATAAATCACAAATTTGATAGTCCTATTTTATATTTATTTACTATATCTTGAATCAACTCTTCATCTTATTGACAAGACATGCATTTCAGTTGTGTGTGGCACATTCAGTCACATTTGTCGTTTACGGTGTGTAATTTTTTCATGAGGGCTTAGATTTTAAGCAAAGGTACATTTTTGCAACCTTTTGATCTCTGATGACCTAATTGATTTGCATGTTGGTCAAATAACATGTATAAAACTCCTAATTCCTGACACCTGTAGCAGAAATTTGTTGGAATTGGACCACTGGTTCGGGAGACATTGCAATATTTTTAGTTTCGCCCACCCTTGAAACTATCATTTTCAAATACCTGCCATATTTTGTGATGTCCCACTGCTGACATATACATAAACTCTGCATTTTAAGACATAAAAATTGACTTTCAAACTTGTTATCTATTATGTTTTCCCTAAATGACTTAACAAAGTCCAATTGGTTTGGCAGCTATGGCGTTTGTTGTTGATAAGGCGTTCAGATTTTAGGCAGTAATAAATAATTTTGACCTTTCGACCTCTGATGACCTAATTAATTTGCATATTGGTCATATAATGCCCTATATTTATAGAACACACAAGTCTAAACATTTTAAGGGGTAATATGTTTGGATAGCACCATTGTTTCAGGAGAAATAGCAATTTTAGTTTCCCCCGCCCTTAAAACGGTCATTTTCAAATATCTGACATATTTCGTCTTGTGCCAATGCTGAAACATACATAAATTCTGCATCTTTAGACATAAAATTCACTTTGACAATTTTTATCTATAATCTGACCCCTAAATGACATAACAAGTCCCATTACTTTGGCAGCTAAGGAGTTTTTTTTACAATGAGGGTTCAGATTTTAAGCAACGGTCAATTTCGTGACCTTTTGACCTCTGATGACCTAATTAATTTGCATATTGGTCATATAATGACCTATATGTGTAGAACTTACAAGTCCGAACATTTTGAGGGGTTATTTGTGGGGATAGGACCGTTGGTTTAGGAGATACAGCAATTTTAGTTTCCTCCACTCTTAAAACGGTTATTTTCAAATATGTACCATATTTCATTATGTGCCGCTGCTGACACATGCATGAATTATCCATTTGTTGGCATAAAATGGACTTTCATACTTGTTATCTATAATATAAACCCTTCATGACCTACCAAGTCTCATTGGGTTGGCAGCTGTGGTGTTTATTTGGACATGGTTCAGATTTTAAGCGATAGTCAATTTTTGTGACCTTTTGACCTCTGACGACCTACTTAATTTGCATATTGGTCATGTATTGACCTATATTTGTAAAACTCAAAATTCCGGACATTTTGAGGGGTAATTTGTTGAAATTGGTCCATTGGTTCAGAAGATATAGCAATTTTAGTTTCCCCCACCCCATAATTTGTGTGCTCAAATCCGACACAGATTCCCATATTTAAGGGCTGATTACTACCACTAAGCTGCCGCTCCAATCTTGGGCTCAAACTTTTTTATAGTCTATAGGCATATGTCTTTCAGAAAAACACTGTAAGATTTTGCCACCCTAGGTGGTACCAATATCTGGTCTGGCTCATGGACTAATATGCTGCCGATGGAAAAAAAAAAATTGAAAAAAAAAAAAAAATTTTTTTTTTGACATTATAAAAAAAAAATTTTTAACCTTTTTTTTTTTTTGTCCTACCGACCGACCCTAGAAAAAGTGCCTTGAGAGGATCCGAGAAGCTAAAGATCAATTATGTGTGGCCTAAAGAAAATGAGCCCCTTCGCCGGCTTCTTCAGCTGTACAGAAACAACTCAGGCAGCTGGAGAGAAGCCCATAGGAGATGGGAGAAAGCTCCCGCTGAGTCATTAAGCAGACCTTTGTCCATGATTTCATCTGAAACATTCAGTAAATTGTTCTGACACTTTGGTTGCCTTACTTGGCATTTGCAGCAATCAAGCAGTTCATTCAACTTTGGCCTAGACTAAGCAATTGTGTAGGCTAGTGTAGTCAACAAGAAAGTAGCACAATTTACTAATGTTATTACTTCCTCCTTTCTCTGACGTATAAGTATGTAGTATTGTAAGTGCAACACTACTACTCTTGAAACTAAATAGCCCAAAGTAATACAGATTTAAATGGTATTTTTACTGAATCCCTATCAACATAAATGTATAGAGCTATACTGAACATGATAATTGAACTCTACTTTTTGGGTGGGAAAAATAGTCTGTGGGCAGCCAGTTTGCTTTCTTTTTCATACCCTAAATCCACTAGTCACAATCGTTGATTCAATGATGGCACTTAATGTTGACAATAAATGCGGATATCAATGTCGGCAGTCAATTTTGGCAATGAATGCTGACAATAAATGAAGGCACTGAATACTGAAAATTAATGTGGCAATAAATGATGGTAGTCAATGTTGGCAATTAATGCTGACGAAAAATGCTGACAACAAAATCAACGGGTAGTTAAATTTAATGCCCTTCGGCTTTGCAACCCCTGGGTTCTTGTTTCAAGATATCACCTTGATATATTATCTATAGACAGACAATAATATGTGCATTTAGAATATGTAATCCAAAGTCCTCTAACATTTTACCTTAATTTTCCACAAAATTCCAAATATCGCAAACCGGAGAACGTTGAAAAATGACAAATTATTGCGTTTTTGACATGGAAATATCGATTCCAGAGAGTTACAATAATTAATTGATCCCCCATTTTTGCATCCTGATTCTGAAAATTATATTTGTTTTGACCTAGAAACTTATTTTCAAGGTCAAATTCAAGGTCAAACATGATGAAAAATTTTACTATTTTGACATTTGATTTTTTTACACAGGCAAGGAATCAAAATATTGTTACAAAAATGTCACACAAACTTGCTACAATAGTCTAGAGGCAGCGTATAAATTTTCAAGGTCCTCGGATTAACCTACGTTAGACCGTAAAGGTCACAAGGTCAAAAAATTAGGGAAAAATTAACAATATTTTTTCACATTTCTCAATGATAGCGTTATTTCGATCGGCTGTAGCTCCGGTCCTTATTAAGTTACAGAGAATCTGAAAACAGATTTGAAAAGACCAAATTCTCCTCTAGTTTTCGTTTTCTGAACTTTTTGTCGTAGCTCTGACGGTTTAAAAGATCGCCGGACCCTGAAAATTTCATGTTTTTTGTCAAATTTTCACAATTTATCATCATTTTGACAAGGAAATAATCATTTTGTTTCAATGAAGCTATTTGAGCATACTTTCATCTTTCGTTCACATAATCCTGCCAAGTTATATATGTTTCCATTGAACCGTTTTGGTTCTAGAGTAATTTTAAGTGAAAAACAACATTTTTTCAGAAATTTCCGAAGTCCACATTTCTGAATTGTACCATAATTTCAATCGGCCTTATCTCCGGTCCTAATAAAGTTACAGAGAATCTGAAAATGGATTTGGAAAGGCCAAATTCTTCTCTAATTTCCATATATTGAACATTTTGTCATAGCTCTGACGGTTTAAAAGATCGCCGGACCCTGAAAATTTCATGCTTTTTGTCAAATTTTCACAATTTATCAATTTTTGACAGGGACGGAATCATCCTTTTGTGATGAACCTGTCTAGACATATTTCTAACTTCTATTTACATAATCCTGCCAATATATATATATCCTCATTGAACCGTATTGGTTCTAGAGTGATTTCCAGTTAAAACTGCATATTTTCAGGAATATCTTAAAGGCCATATTTCTGAGTTGTGCCATCATTTCAATCCGCTCAATATCCGGTCCTATTTAAGTTACAGAAAATCTGAAAACAGATTCGGAAAGCACGCTTTCACCTCTAGCTGGCATATTTGAAGAGCTCTGACGGTTAAAAAGATCACCGGACCCTGAAAAATTAATGTTTTTTGTCAAATTTTCACAATTTATCATAGTTTTGACAAGGAAATAATCATTTTATTTTAATGAAGCTATCTGAGCGTATTGCCATCCTTCGTTTACATAAAACTGGCAAGTTATATATGTTTCCATTGAACCGTTTTGGTTCTAGAGTAATTTTAAGTTAAAAAATACATTTTTTCAGTAATTTCTGAAGTCAATATTTCTGAATTGTACCATTATTTGAATCAGTCGTATCTCCGGTTCTGATAAAGTAACAGAGAATCTGAAAATAGATTTGGAAAGCCAAAATTCTGCTCTAGCTTTTATATTGGAACATTTTCTTGTATCATGGGCGGATAAAGAGATCGCCGGACCCTGAAAATTGTATGTTTTCAGAAATTGCAGTCATTTCCAAATGTTTTCAGGACTAGAAGTACTTTAGCCAAGAAATTCCTGAAATTCCAATATGAGAATGGTGCCAGTTTCAATCAGCAGTAACTCTAATTGATGTAACTGGTTGATGTAACTGGTTGATGTAACTGGTTGATGTAACTGGTTGATGTAACTGGTTGATGTAACTGGTTGATGTAACTGGTTGATGTAACTGATTGATGTAACTGGTTGATGTAACTGGTTGATGTACTGGTTGATGTACTGGTTCATGTACTGGTCCATGTACTGGTCAATGTACAGGTCAATGTACTGTCCATGCACTGTCCATGTATTGGTCCATGTTATTCTCTATATATATATTCATGAAGCTCAAATCCTCCTCTTGTTTTCATTCTCTGAATTTTTTCTTGTAACTCTGGCGATTTAAAAGATCCCCTGTCCCTCAGAATATTTTTGAGTCAGTCAGTGTATCAGTCAGTGTATCAGTCAGTGTATCAGTCAGTGTATGAGTCAGTGCATCAGTCAGCGTATGGCAACAAGCCGATTGAAATGTTTCAGTAAGGGTTTATTGCAGGTTTTATTTGTCTGCTGACTATATGTCACATCACGACTAGTCCATGGACAGATTGTTTATATGTACTTTCAAATATCTGTGCACACTATGTACATTTTAATTGACATGCAAAATTACAGGTAATAAATTGATATTGCATGTGATATGATCTAGCATGATATTGCAAGTGATATTGTATGTTTAATACATTGCATGTAACTTTGCATGTGATACTTCATAATATTTCAAGTGATATTTTGTGTGATATTGCATATTACATGTGCAAGACGTGTGCAATTACATTCATGTTCAAGTTCATGTTCAAGTTCATGTTCAAGTTCATGTTCATGTTCAAGTTCATGTCCAATGTCAGTTCCAATATCAGTTCCAATATCATTTCCAATATCATTTCCAATATCATTTCCAATATCATTTCCAATATTATTTCCAATATCATTTCCGTGTTTTCTCACTTTCATTTCATTGCCAATAATTACTATGAAAGGTGAAGTTTTGTCACCGCATCGCGGTTACCCGATTTCTAGTTATTATTTATTTTTCTTTTTTCCGCCGAAAACATGTCTTCAAAAAAATCAGGTATATAGTATTACATGACCTCATTACACTGACCCAGTTTCAGTGACCTTGAATTATTTTTCAAGGTCACAGGCCATTTTAAAGTTTGTTTTTCATATATTTCTCAAGAGCATATCACAGGCAATTACATGCGTATTTCATTTTTATCTAAGGTTCTAAGTTCTACAAGTACATTACATAATCTAACCCTATTTCAAGAATGTAGGTCAAGGTCACGGGCCTACAGATCAATTTTTAGTGCTCGAGATTTGCGCGCATGATCTCAAGATCTGTGAGCCACACAGTATCAAAATTGATGCGATGTGATGCCCAAATGTCTGGCCCATGGTAAGAAGTTATTTTTGTGATGATGTGATGCTTTATTTTTGAGTTATGTAATTTTGAGTAACAACCGCGTCATCACAACCAGTGACCATGGTAATTCCACCCTGAAATATCGATTTTAGGCCATTACAATGTATAGTGAACCCCCCCAAAGTAGCCCCCAAAACCCCCATACCTACCTTCAAATTTGACCTTGACCTCATTTTTCAAGGTCATTTGGCTCTTCAAAGTGCAAAAAGTGTTTATTTTCAAAAATTCTGAAAATTATGTTTTTTTCATGATATCACCTTGATATATTATCTCTAGACAGACAAAAGTATGTACATTTATAATATGCAATCCAAATTCCTCTAACATTTTACCTTAATTTTCTACAAAATTCCAAATATAGCAAACCGGAGAATGTTAAAATATGACAAATTATTGCGTTTTTGACATGGAAATATCGATCCAAGAGAGTTACAATAATTAATTGATCCCCCCATTTTGACATCCTGATTCTGAAAATCATATTGGTTTTGACCTATAAACTTATTTTCAAGGTCAAATTCAAGGTCAAACATGATAAAAAATTTTACTTTTTTGACATTTGATTTTTTTACACAGGCAAGGAATAAAGATATTTTTACAAAAATGGTAGGCATACTTGCTACAATAGTCTAGAAGGATTGTGTAAATTTTCAAGGTCCTCGGACTGACATATGTCACACCAAAAAGGTCGCAAGGTCAAAAAATGAAGGAAATATTATAATATTTTTTCAATGATAGCGCTATTTCAATCGTCCATAGCTCCGGTCCTAACTAAGATAGAGAGAATCTGAAAACAGATTCGGAAAGGCCACATTCTCCTCTAGTTTTCTTTTTCTGAACATTTTGTCGTAGCTCTGACGGTTTAAAAGATCGCCGGACCCTGAAAATTTCATGTTTTTTGTCAAATTTTCACAATTTATCATCATTTTGACAAGGAAGAAATCATTTTATTTCAGTGAAGCTATTTGAGCATACTTTCATCGTCCGTTCACATAATCCTGCCAAGTTATATATGTTTCCATTGAACCGTTTTGGTTCTAGAGTAATTTTAAGGGAAAAACTACATTTTTTCATAAATTTCTGAAGTCCACCTTTCAGAATTGTACCATTATTTCAATCGGCCGTATCTGCGGTCCTAATAAAGTTACGGAGAATCTGAAAATAGATTTGGAAAGCACAAATTCTCCTCTAGTGTCTATGTTTAACCAATTTCTTGTATCACTGACGGTTAAAAAGATCGCCGGACCCCGAAAAATGTATGCTTTCAGAAATTGCTGTCATTTCGATATGTTTTCAGGACTAGAAGAACGGTGCCAGTTTCAGTCAGCAGTAACTCTAATCGATGTATTGGTTGATGTATTGGTTGATGTATTGGTTGATGTATTGGTTGATGTATTGGTTGATGTATTGGTTGATGTACTGGTTGATGTACTGGTTGATGTTCTGGTTGATGTACTGGTTGATGTACTGGTTGATGTACTGGTTCATGCACTGGTTCATGCACTAGTTCATTCACTGGTTCATGCACTGGATCATGTACTGGTCAATGTAGAGGTCAATGTACTGTCCATGTACTGTCCAAGTACTGGTCCATGTTATTTTCTATATATATATTCATGAAGCTCAAATTCTCCTCTTGTTTTCTTTCTCTGAATTTTTTCTTGGAGCTCTGACGGTTGAAAAGATCCCCTGACCCTCAAAATATTTTTGTGTCAGTCACTGTATCAGTCAGTGTATCAGTCAGCGTATGACAACAAACTGATTAACATGTTTCAGTAACGGTTTATTGCAGGGTTTATCTGTCTGCTGACTATTATTATGTCACATCACAACTAGTTCATGGACAGATAGTTTATAAGTACTTCCATGTATCTGCGCACGCTTCATACATTTTAATTGACATGCGAAATTACACATAATAAATTGATATTGCATGTGATATGATTTAGCATGATATTGCAAGTGATATTGTATGTTTGATACATTGCATGTAACTTTGCATATATGTGATACTGCAAAATATTACATGTGATACTGTGTTTGATATTGCATGCAAAATGTGTGCAATTACATTCATGTTCAAGTTCATGTTCAAGTTCATGTTCAAGTTCATGTTCAAGTTCATGTTTAAGTTCATGTTTAAGTTCATGTTTAAGTTCATGTTCATGTTCACATTCATGTCAAATGACATTTCCAATGTCATTTACACTATCATTTCCAATATCATTTCCGTGTTTTCTCACTTTCATTTCGTTGCAAATAATTACTATGAAAGGTGAAGTTTTGTCACCGCATCGCGGTTACCCGATTTCTAGTTTCACAATTGTCTTCAGACTTCATTTATACACTGTAAATCTGATCTAGCACTTTCAATTATAGGACTTATCAGAAACTTAAAATAATAGAGTTTATAACAATTTATACTAATATAGGGGGCAACCATCAGATATCCAGGAAGCTAGAGGTTTCTTAAAAAAATGTTAGACTTTCTTGCCCAGTTTGGTGATAAAAAGTAAATTCTTTCCCGGTGGTCATGAAATAAATAATTTCCGGATTGGGGAATCACAGGTGTAAACTTTGTTTCGTTTAACTGACAGTAGCTTTCGCATTCAATGAGAACTTTGTACTTATAAGTCTGAATCGCAGTGCGTCCGTCACTCCTTAATCTTTCGAGAAGCCTTGGGGAGAGTAACTGAAACTTGATGGTGGTTATCACCTTCTTATATAAAAGACTGTCATTGTCCATTGTTGAAATAATTACTTAACAACATTGCGCATTGTACGCTTTGATGTTCCAGTAGTTGAGCCGCACTGTATTACAACTTGTTGAAGTTGTGAATTCAAGTTGTTGTGTGATGTCCTCGGGTTTGTCTTTTACTTTACCTAAAAATCTTTTCAATGTTGGCCCATTTGTTTTAAAATGATACTAATATCACAAGTCAGTTCAGTTGCAGTAATTAATTTAAACAGTTTAACACCCGGTGACTCCTTCTTGCACTGTTGCTTGCATGGCAAACCACCAGGGGAACTTCAAGGCTTGGAAGGCCATCTGTTTCTTTCGTCCGAGCTCTCGTCCCAATTTGAAGCGAAGGAGGTCCATGTCAGCGATAGAGTTGACAAACTTGAAGGTCACCGGAGTGTAGGTTGTGCTGAATTTGAATCCAAGGACATCACTGGCCTTGACCAGGACACATTGGTTCATCAAAGAGAGGACTTCCTGCAATCAAATACAATGGGGTGAAAAACGCAGGTGGAAAACATGGGTGAAATTGTAATATGAGTCAATGGGACGATTAATATGTCACTGATACAGAACCGAAAGAATTTATGGAGTTCATCGATGCATAAAGTATTGTTACTTTACGAAATTCTTTTATTTGCCATTGCACTTAAACTTTACAAAATCTCATTAAGGAAATTTCTTTTCCCAACTTATCCCAAGGTTATATAAATCATTTATTCAATGAGAACTCCTAATGGTTGTCAAACTAATTGCGATATAATTATATGATCAATTCAATGGTAAAATTTAAATAATAATTGAATGTTACCATGTGAATGTTATGTTGAACTGCATGATGAATACAGAGTTACCATTTGAATGTTATGTTGAAATATATCATGACTACAGTGTTTTAATTTGAATGTTATGTTGAACTACATCATAATTGCAATGTTACCATTTGAATGTTATGTTGAACTTGATCATGACTGTAGTGTTACCATTTGAATGTTATGTTGAAGTAAATGACTGCAGTGTTATGACTACATCATGACTGCGGTGTTATAACACAACTACAGCATTACCATTTGAACGTCATGTTGAATTAAATCATGACTACAGTGTTACCTTTGGAATATTATGTTGAGGTGTGATGTCATGTTTAACTACATTTTGGCAATGTTATGACTACAGTTTTACCATTTTTATGTTATGTTGAACTGTATCATGACTACAGTCAGTATAATGTTACCATTTGAATGTTGTGTACTGTATCATGACTACAGTTTATGACTACAGTGTTACCATTTTAATGTTATATTTGACTATATCATGACAACAGTGTTACCATTTGAATGTTATGTTGAACTATATCATGACTACAGTACGTGTTACCATTTGAATGTTATGTTGAAATACATCATGACTACTTGCAGTGTTACCATTTGAATGTTATGTTGAACTACATCATGACTACTTGCAGACTTACCCATGGATTATCCTGATAGTTGACATCCCAAGAGTAGATGAGTTGGTATTCGCCCTGGCCTGGTGAAGGTCTCCACAGCTGAATGGTAAAACTGGATTTTTCCACCAACTGCAGTTTCAACGACATCAGTCGCCCACTGGTGTTAAGTGCCAAGCTGTCTGGTAAGAATATCTTTTCATCTAAAGAATTTCCAACAAATGCACCAACTTTATTGCCCTCGAAGGAATGTCCCAGGGTGACAATATTTCCAGCTGAAAAAAAAAGAAAGTGTATTAATATAAAATGTTAGTTTTATAACTTTAATTGTGGGGATTGCGAGTAGGGTGACTTGGTATTGGCAAGTTGTCTTCTATTTTAGCTCTAGGCTTAGGGGCAAACAATTGTCATTTAGAAATGGGGCTATTCACTGGTACTTTTTAGAAAAAGTTTCTGGTGAACAACAATGTAGGCTACATAGATAAAATGATAAATTGCTGACTGTATACATAAAGGTCGTGGACCGACTGGTCTATGTGGTATTAGGTACCGATAGTCTTTGGACTGAAAATATATCAATACATAAAGTAATCTTAGATTGCCAAATTATTGATCTGCGAAAATCATTATCTGGCAATTTTTGGCACCGTAACACACAGGCATGACTTTTAGAATATATCATCAGCATATCTGCCGTACCCTACTATGGTATTAGATAGGTGTATATACCAGTTTCATAAACATCAGCTATGGCCTTATTATATGGTGTATTTGACTTATATAGACAAGAATTATAAAGGAAAATACTAATGCTACATAGCTCTACATGAGCACAACTGTATCCTATTATACAACAATCAAAGGGCGTTTCATTATGAGTTGCATACTTTTAATTACTGTTAGGCTAAAGCAGGGTAGGCCTGGTGGGGCCAATGATATGCCTTGTTTATACAATAATTATAAATTCTCAAAATTAAGTAAAAAGCTCTTACAAGAATCTTCTGGTTGTTTGGTGGTGGTGGTTGCCTCAGTGGTAGTAGTGGTGGTTGGTCTTGGTGTGGTTGTAGTCGTGGTTGTGGTGGTGGTTGGTTCTGTTGTTGTAGTAGTGGTGGGTGGTTGAGTGGTTGTCGTTGTGGTAGTTTCTGTGGTGGTGGTTGGTCTAGGTGTGGTAGTCGTGGTGGTAGTGGTAGTTGTGTCGAGTCTTCCAACACTGAAAGTCCTGCAGTCTGAGTTCTCATCGTAATATCGAGATGGATCAGACAATTCACTGCGTGAGATTTTCTTTTCCTGTTTGACAGGTTCTGCGGTTGGTCGAGTGTTAACCTGGCAGCCATCTCTGGTGTCGTTGGAAGGAGTTTTGGAGCAGCCTTGCAGGGGATAGCACACGACCAAATAGCCTCTTTGGTAGCTTGGTTCAGGGCACGTCATCTGCCAGCGGTCCTCCAAGATGTCTCGACTTCTCAACCAGCTCAAGCTGCAGTCGCAAATCAGTGGATTTCCTGTCAAGTTCAAAGTCTTGAGGTCTTTGCAATCTTGGAACCAATCCTCATAGACATTCCTGATCTGGTTCTCTCCAAGTTGGATGTCTTGGATCTTTGCCAAGTCTCCCAAAGATCTTCGTCTCAAGAAACGTAATCTGTTCCCTCGCAGTTTCAAGAACAACATGTTCTTCTGGAACTCGAACGAGTAGTCGTCTATGTCCTGGATGCTGTTGTAGGAGAGATCTATCTCCTCGATCTTCCTCAACCTGTGGAAACTGCCACTGTAAATCCTGTAGATGTTATTGTGCTGCATGAAGAGTCTTGAAAGTTCAAACATCAGCTCCAAGGATCCCGGAGTGATCTCGCGGATCTTGTTGCCGGTCAGCCGGAGAGTGTTCAGCTGAGACAGTCCGGCAAACGTCTGCTTGGTGAATCTTGGAATCTGGTTGAATGAAAGATCAAGGTTTCTGAGCTTGGACAGGGAACTGAAGGCATCCCTTTCAATGTTGGCGATTGAGTTGTTACGCAAAACCAGATAACGCAGATTCCCAAAACGTCGAGATGGTAAGTTTGGAATGTCGTTCTGACTGAGGTCCAAAGTATCTAGATTTTCGAGACTGGTGTAAGTATTGGCAGATATTTCACTAATTCTGTTTTCAGCCAAGTTGAGATTTCTGACACTAGACAGGCCATATACTGTCTCTGAATCAAATTTGGTGATCCTGTTTCTGTCCAAATACAAGTAGCTCAAACTGGTCACTGGTTGAAAAACTCCTGAAGGTATTTCAGTCAACCGGTTTCCACCAAGATTAAGGTCTTTCAGTTTTGACAGACCTCTCAAGGATTGGAGGGATAATGTCTCAATTTGGTTATCGTATAAATGCAACAAACGCAAGCTGCTTAAAGTGGAGAATGTGTCGTCTTGCAATCCTCGTATGCTGTTGTTCCTGACATACAGGTTGGTGAGCTTGACTGTGGATGCGAAGAAGCCATCGGGGAAGGCTTCGATTTGATTGTTAGAGAGATCGAGGAAACGCAATTCAGACAGGCCCGAAAGAAGATCTCTCTCAAGAGTTCTCAGCTTGTTACTCTGCAAATAGAAGTGAGTGAAGATCTTGGTGTTCTTGAATAGTCCTGCTGGGAGAGTGCGAAGTTTGTTCTGGTTCAAGTTGACTCGCTCGATATTGACTGTGTCTCGCAGTAAGTTTTCGGGGAGGGTGGTCAACTCGTTATTGTTGAGAGCAACTTCAGTCATATTAACCATAGAATAGAAGGTGTCCTCAGCCACATCTCTCAACCGGTTGTGGTGTAGGGAAATTTCCCTGAGGGATGGTACAATTTGGAATACTCCGGATGGTATCGATTCTAATTGGTTTCCAAACAAATATAAGTATTCAAGACTTTTGAGTCCTTGGAGGAAATTTGGGCTCAAGGAAGTTAACTTGTTGTTGGCAAGAGAGAGATGAATGAGGCCTGATAAATCCGAAAAGGCTGCATCAGGAATTCTGGAGAGTAAATTGTTATCCAGATGAAGTGACTTGACGCGTCTTATTCCACTGAATCCACAATTCTGGATGACCTGGATACCAAGGTCACTGAGTCTGAGGGTGACGACTTGGACACCATAGAAGGCAAGGTTCTGGATGATGCGAACGCGAGAATTCATCCCGAAATAGATCTCGTCCAGTTTTCGGCTGTCATTAGCGAGCCGAGGTACGTACATCTCATCGATGGTATCACACGTCAAAGTGTACTTGAGAGCTAGCTTTGTTCTGCATCTGCAAAAGTCCACCAAGGAAGGACAGGCGATGGCCTGTGCAGAAGCAGCCACAAATCCTGCGGACAGCAGCAGCAGGCAGCCTAGCATCTTTGTCATGGTGAAGCCGGTTTGTTATTCCTCACAGCCAATTCATTATCACTGCCTCAACGAAATCCCTCTTCTTGTCTCGCTCACACCTGCAAAATTAAAAATAAAGAACTGCGTCACAAGAGGAATTTGGTCAAGGTTAAAAACATCAGTCAGCTCAGCCATTTTATGAACAGGAATGTTCTTATAATGTTTATACACTTGGTACAGTTCCTTTGAATATCATTTATATGCTTGGATGAACTACTTGCTGGTGTTTTTTTCTACAGCAGCTAGGTGAATCCAACAGAGTATAATATGCCAGTGAGTGCTGCTGTGTGTACCTCTGGTTCTCAAGTGATGATCCCTTGATATAAATTCTTGATATGCTTGCCTTCCAGACTGTCTGGGAGTTATATAGGCCTCTAACTGCTTTGTCAACTGGGGGGCCAGCCAGACACTGCCTCAGAATTGGATGACTTAACACGGATTTCCCTCCCTCAAGGAAACTCTGTTCCTTAAAGAAATTGTACACCTTCAAAGTCCACAACGTGACAGAGGTAAACCACATGTTAGACAAAATGCTTCTGTGGCCCCTGCAGGCTACTCAGACATGACAACCACGTGACCCAGGAGGGGGTCACTGTATGAGGTCACTAACCTCATGTGGTCAGCTACTCTTATGATGTCATCAGTGTAACTAGAAGTGTAGACACTGAAAGGTAATGTCCAGCATTGTACAACAAAGTAGGCCTACACTTTAAGAACTTGAGCAGTATCGAAGGCCCCCTTCAAGTCAACATGCAGATTGCCTCCTTGCCTAACCTTGATATTTTTGCTTGACTTGCAAATAACAGTAATTACAACATTTCGTTTTTTCTTAGTTGTTTTCCTGGCTATGTAAACTTATCCTGATATGTCAACACCCACTGAGTATATTTTTATTTTTGAAAGTCCATACAAACCTCAATGATGATGCACCTTGCAGCTATGGGAGACATACTAATGCACAGGATTCTCAGAATACTGTAATTTTCTCAAACAAATAACAGCCAATGTAAGGATTTAAAAACATTTTAGATAAAATCGTACTGAAGTGAATAACTTGGCTGAATAACAAATTGATTCTGTCTCGTCCCCAAGGAAAACTCCACCTCCTACTGAATACTTAAATACCCCCTCCCCCTCTTGAGACTTTTTCTTCTTCCTTGGTCTTGAGGTCCCCTGTGATTAGAACAACACCTCATTGCTTGGTATGCTGAGGTGGTTGACTTTTGTAAAAGCTTCTGTGATACAATTTAGTGTTTGTCAGTTTGTCACTGCAGCTTTCTGTGTAATTCAACATGTTCAATATGTCCAGTGCTGCTGGGTGCCACAAAGACCTTTGTCCTGACTTTAGCACTGCACTACCACTTCCAGATAGTCATGAGTGGCAATGTTCCACATGGCCATTGAAGTATATCACATGAAGGGAAAAAGCCATGCATGGGTATGCATGCACTCAAGCCACTTTTTTGAAAATTGAATACATGCTATTGTGTGGACTTGTATCAATACTTGAATAGTCAAAATATTGCATGTTTATACTTCAAACAACGTGGTACACTCATATTGGACACTGCATGGAGCATTGGTGGAGTACACCATAATTGCATTCATATGATTTTACCTAATAAAATATGGCCTGGAAATTCATACATTCAGGTGGATTTTGGTCCATATTCGTGTTTTTCCTCGTCTTTGTTTCTCTTTGTCATATTATAACTTACATGTTTTATTCAAAACCTTATCTGTTTTCTCTGTCCATAACTGTACCAGGCAATTAAAAATGTTTGAAATGCTGCCCATTCTTCACATTACTGCTCATGTAACTAAAACACCCAAGGGCACGTTCAACCCCAAGTTTAGTGTCTCTAAGTCCCCATGACTCCTGTCTGTGTATCAACTGCTTCTGTCATTCACTGTCAGATTGTGTGAGTCTTAAAAATAAGTGAAAAGGGTATTGTAGGGGAATAAGAAAAGTAGTTTTCATGCCCTATGGATAGAATAGGAGCACACATTTACATAAAATGCCATTACTTAAACCATTCAGTGTTTGAACAAAATTCATGGAAATGTGTGGTTAAGCTCTGCCCCAAGTGAAAAACTTCCTCAAACAGTAAACAAAGAGAATTCGCAGTGGTGAGTCGACAACTGACTCACTTGATGATCACCATTGATCGTCAGGCAATTTATGCTGTCAAATGCTCTATGATGATCTAACCATTGAAATCACCCACAATAAACAGCATAGTTATTGATGCTTGGTGCATGGGGCAGTGTTTTTGATTCAGAACCCTCAACCTTATAAACTGCAGCAAATGGGCCCCATACTTTATGATAACATGGCTGTGTTACAGCCTCGATAAAAAATCATTCAATGATGTTTGCATATAGTTTCAAGAATAAGTATAACCCCAAGAACTATACATCCTCGCAAATGCAGGAATCATTTTTCTTCATGCAGCTCAACATAAATTTGGTACCAAGGAATTTGTAATTGTAAATAATACTACTACAGTATATAGTATTGAGTCATAGCGACAGGTATAAATGACAGAATGACATATCACTTAGGGCCTATATGAAGTCATCAACTTCCAAGTAATGTTTAAATTGCCTTTCCTGAAGATTTTATCAATTGAATTAAGCATTATTCTTGGGTCTCTTGAAAAGAGAGACTTCCATATATATAAAGCAATCTAACCCGTGTGTCCTTATATAGCTGAGAAGGCAATACATAGACCTGAGAAACTGGAATTTCAGGGTCGTGAAAACACCCAAAATTCCTCAACTCTTCAAAACACCACGACTGATGTCAGAGTGGAGCTCTGATCTTTTGTCATATTTCACCAGATTACATTACCATAAATCACTAACAAGGCCCAACATATCATTTGGAAGTAAGAAAATAATGTAAAAAGAAATACTAGATGGTGGACCACTGTATATGGAGTGCTCACAACAAAACATCTGAGATGTTATTCTACTTATTCGACATTATGTTAGGTCTATATATCTGTATAATGAAGATCTCAAAAGTTCAAATCACAATTTTCATACTTTTGATGTTCAGAGCCAGCAGGCTGGCAGCTCTTTTTTGTTGTCTGAAACATTTATGCAGTTTAACATTTTAAATCACAATTTGGAGAATATTAATTGTAATTAAATATTGCTGCTCTCCTGATGGGTTATATAACTTAAATTACTATAGACCTAAATGATCTTTCAAAAAATGATATGAATTTGGTTCAGATTGACATATCTTCCAATAGTGCTTGCTTTACATAAACGATATGTATGTCATTGTATGTGTAAAAGTTTCTCTTCTGTTGCACTGGTTTAAAAAAGCCACTGTCAACCTATGATGTGCATTGTGTTGTGTTAAAAGCTGTCAACCCCATTTCAGCTGAAGTAAAGTAAGTGTCAAAATGTTGCACTAATTTGCTATGACATGTCCTATTCTATGTGCAGTTCATTATAATCAATTCATAAATTATAATCTTCATCATGCTTACCTCAGCTGAAGCGAGCTTCACCAACCCCACTGAACTTTAACTTCATTGTTTTGTACTGAACAAGTGAAATGCTTACAAAAATGATCAGTGCTCTGCCAATAGCAGCTGGCCTGGTCTTTATTGATTGCTAATTCGATCGATTGCTAAATTTCCTCGCTTGGATAATGGTATTATGTTGTAATAGCCCCCTCGTTTCCATGGTGTTTTGCCACAAAAACATTGAAACACAGTGACTAAGATTTTTTTCCAAAACTTTCCCCAAAGTCAACAAATTCCTCTTGTTTTTCCAGATGCAATCAGAGGCAGTCAAAGGGATTCCATCAATCGATAGGTCTGGTTGTTCATACAGAATCAGGGGCCAGTCCATTATTAGTCTGGGTCCTGGCCATTGTTCAGCTCATTGTTTCATTTATTCATGGATAAGCAACTTCACAATGACCTTGGAAAGCTGAGGAAGATCTTTTTATAGAAGCAACACCCTAAAATAAATGCAAAGGTATATTTAGAAGAAAGAGTGTTATAGACAATCAGTTAATCAATTGGTCAATCCATCTGTTGTGCAATCTATCTGCCAATTGATCAATCAATCGGTCCGGTCAATCAGTCAATCAGTCGGTCAATAAGTTATTATAAAGTTAATGCATTGAGTTAATTTGTTGATCAACCAAATCAATCTATCTATCTATCTATCTATCTATCTATCTATCTATCTATTTATCTATCCTGAGACTGTCTGTCTGATATAGTTGAGAAATGGAAATTGAGGTTATTGTAAGTCACAAAGAACAAGAATTTGAACAGCACATGGGCCTAATCACCATGTAATCATTTGGAAATGTACCTGGACTGTCAGATCATTTTCTTTTAATGATTTTACTTTTCTTTGTCTCAGTTTGAAATGGCCTGGCATAATACCAAGTGAACCTATGAATGAAACTGACAAGATCCAATAATTTGATCTGTTGATTTTTACAATAGTTGCGTGACCCATCCAATGAACAGTTCTCAGTTGACTGGATCAATTCCAGATCAGGCAAAAATTTGAAATGTTGTTACATGATCGTATAATTATTATGGGCCTGTTGTTATAGCTTGCTGCCTAAAAGGGAGATAGGGCCTAAGTTTGTAGCTACAATTATCCAGGGAACAAATTTTCCTTTGTATGATAAAATCCTCGCCAAATTCAGGATAGGTAGAGCCAATAGTATGGTAAATCAGTAATTGGCACATGTTACTTCAGACTAATATTTTTTGCTGAGCCGTATGCAGTATATATTTACATTGTATTAAATTGGCCAAATGTGGGTTGTCCTTCCTGTAATCAATTTCTGCAATACTTGTGCCTTACAATATTACCTGTAGGCTATATCAATCCATACAAAGTGTGCAATATGATTACAAGTACATTTACACAAAACCAGCCAAGAGATTCCAAATCGTTTCCAAAATCAGTGATTTATCCCTGTTTAGCATGGGGCCATGGGTGTTATTTGATGGTCATTGAGTGCAGTCTCAAATGGCTTATAATCCCTGGCTAAGGCTAGGCTGAGGCTGGCTTTGCTGATTGATGACTCCTCTGCCATTTTCTCCACTTTCCTTCACTCTCTTTGTGATCTATGGCTTCCAGCTCCGGCCTCTGAAAAGCTGGACCTTGAAAATGGTCCACATGAATGACTAAGGCATGCAGGCAAATCACTCACCACAACTTTGTCCTGACTTCGTGATTTTTGTATCAAAAAAGTTGTTTGTGTTGTGAGAAAGCTTAAACATATCTTGCATTAATAGTGGGCCTAATTTTTCAAACATTTTGAATTCAAACTTAAAATGTCCTGACCTCCACTCTCTTTGTCAATAAGAGAAATTGGTATGGACCTATAGTTTCAATGGTTTTACTAAATTGTGCGATGTGCATCATGAAATCAGCAGGATGACATCAATCCAATTACTCATGCTTGAATGGTTTTGAATGCATTTTCCTATGAGTGGGAAGAGATTTTTTTAATCTTTAAAAAAGTACTGCACATGTGCACCTTTTGAAGAAACAAAGATTATATGGAATTTTGTTTAAAAGGTTAAGAAGTGCAATTTCAGTGCAATTTCTTTTTGTGTTTGAAAATATGATCTGGTTGATGAACAAATTATGATTTATGTGTCAGTACATGTATGGCCCCATGCAATGGACTCCAATGCACTGTTTGCATACCATTTGATTACTGTAAGCAAATACTGAGTCACAGTTCTGATCATAACACAACCATGGCTCTGGAGAAAATCTGTGAGAACTCAAGAAACTTCAGAACAAAAAAGGAAATTTGTGGATAATGAGGCAGCACTTATTTATAAGGGGGTTTCCTGTAAGGAGGGTGTTTGTGTGAGGATCATAAGTAATTTGCTATGATATTTGTATTTATATATATATAATTTATGACTATAAGGGGTGGGGGTTGGTATGATATGCTCTGTAGAAATTGAACATGGTGCAATTGGTGCATCCAACACTGTTCCAACAGACTGCAACAGTTATATATTGGGATGGAACTATCAATGAATCAATCAATCACCAATTAATAAATCAGTCAGTCAGTCAGTCAGTCAAGAAATCTTACAATCTACAATTATTCTCTTTTTTTAAAGCTTTCTTTTGTTCTTTTTCTGAAACATAAGGTCCACTGAGCAATAATAGTTTGGCCCACCAATGGCCACCATATATAGTTGACAAACTGATTTATAAATTTCAACAGCTCCATTTGGAGCTAGCAGTAATTACACACTAATAAATTTTATTGAATTTTGCAAAATCTATTAAAATATTCAACAGGGTCAAAGTTGACTGGTTTTTCTTATGTCGAGCTTTAGGGGTGGCATTGCTTCATTGTCTTCCTTTATATGATTTCATATTTATTGCCTTTCCCCTTGGGAATTGAAGGAGGCATGATTTTATATGATTTGTTTTTGGCAGCTTGACAAATTGTCTTTTACTGTGAATGAAATTATGTAATATCTTTTTTGTGTCCACGATTTGGCAGTCCTTGCATTTGACAGCTGCAGGGGTTCCTATCTAATTGCAGGCTTTCAGAATATTTTTGATCAGGATATAAAATAGGAAATGACAGAAAAACAAAAAAGTATCTGAGTGGCAGTTGCACTGTATGGGGTCAACGTGAACAAGGAAACTTTCAGTTGGGAAGGTATTCATTTTTAGTGCATTGCTTGATTTTTTGGGGGTATTTTTGCAGCCATATCAGATCATTTAAGAACGATTTAGAAAAGAACTACTTGAGATGTGGATTCAGATATATCATTTTATTTTACCATCACAAAGTATATAAAAAGACATTTGCTCTTCTGTGAAAAGTACTTTTTTCAAAGGAAAAATAATTATTATGATTTTGACAAATTTGGAAGAAGCAACTTCTTCCCAAAATTATATGTTTTTGGTCCCAACAAAGCTGGTTGCGGATTAGCAGTCTAAACAGTTTCAAAATTAACTTTCAACTTGGTCGTGTGATGTCAGTGGCTTAAAAATGTTTTGTTTGTGTCAGTTATGGTTAATCAGTTGATCCAGTGCATATCATATATATAGCAGCGTAGGTGACAGTAAACAAACTAATTAAATGACGAAAGGTACTTCATCAAATAAGAAGATTAGGCATAGAGCTCTAATGAAAAGGAGAATAAACGAAAGAATTGGTCTTTCAGACTTGAAAAGAAACGTGTCGCCCAAGGAGTGCATTGTTCCCTCAACTTAAGGTTTTATGCCTGTCCTCTGTCACCGAACACAGAAACACAATGATAAAATTTTTGACCACCATTCAGCTTACAGGGCTTGTATAAGTCAAATGAAAACAATTTACTAGCACAGGGGTGATAACTTGCCAAAGAGTATTCTATAAATGTTTCTGAATTAAAATATGTTAGAAGGGAGATAAGAATGCCTTTAAGCTACTGGCCAAATTTACTAAGTGCTGTCTGAGGCAGACATAACTCTGATATGGTAAGACTTACAGCTCTTGTTCATGGAGAAGACACACTTTTAAAACTTCAACAAAAATCTGAGATGTTCCAAAATGAAAGTTATAAAGTAATTTAAATGGAGTTAATTGATTCCTGAAACTATTGACCAAGTTGTTTTCCACATTAACCAACAAGCCTTTTGACACATTGTTGGTAGATTTTCCTATCTAAGAAGTAAAATAGACAAGAAAACACATTTGGGGTCATGAGAAAAAGGTTATTTGGTCAATAGTTTTAGGGCTCTTTAACCCTCTTTAAATTTCCTTTATGACACTTCCAAGATTTTGTTGAAGTTTTAAAAGTGTGTCTGCTCCATGAACAAGAGCTGTATGTCGTGTTTATTGCAGGGTCGTCTAAGATAAAACTTATCAAGAACATGTGTGGTTCACATTTATAGGAGTATGGCGCGTGCAATTTTTTTTTTGGGGGGGGGGATTTGCCTGAATTTCCAGATCTGGATTTAATACCATTTCAAATGAAATTGCCTGGAAATCATTAATTTTCAGTAGTGTTTGTTTAATCATCTTCCCGAATCTTTTAGCCTTTTTGTCATAATCTTACTGTTTCTCAAACTTTTGGGGGATATAAATAAAATCTAAAATGAGATTGTGGTTCACAGCAATGAACTTCATTCACCTCAAGTCTGCTGCAGAATACCTGGAGTGTCTCAGTCAAAGCAGTTACAAGTCTCATTCAATGACATCCATGAGCTCATACTTGATCTGGAAATTGAATGAGATGCACGGGCAGTGAAAGGTCTTCTAAAAGACCACTAAGGAGATAATTACATGTAATTGATTTTAACGTTTACCATTGATATTAAATTTTTAACCAAGTGTCTGGCAGGAGTTTTAACGTAACAAGTTTCAGGCAATCTGCACAACTGTGCAACATTTGAGACACCATTTGATATTAAATAGTTAATTGAAAGTTCTTGCATGTACACGTCTATAATATATAGGCTACTTGTGTTCAGTGTTAAGCCTGATAATTATTTATAAAAAGTACTGAATTACGATTCATGAGTATACTTGCATGTATGCATTCAGAAAAGAGATTTTGGTGAATTCGCCCATGTTGCAACACCTTGGCCTTGGTGTATAGTTTGAGAAATCTTTAAATAAAAAGATGTATTTATTGAAATTCAAATTAGAAAAGTTCATGGTTACAATTAATTAAAATGATTGTTGAAGGTCTTCGCTTAGATGGCTTACATGCATAGTATTGCATACTGTAAATGTTGTTTCACCAATTAATGTTAAGATTACTCTCTATGAAGATTTGTTGTGTACAATGTAGGCCTAATTCAAAAGATACGGTGCTTGCCAAGTATATGTAAAGGATTATCCCACTTTTTGAGTATTTCCAAAAATTCACACTTCCTTGGCCGTCTCCGGGCTAACTCAACTGGAGAGAGTGATGGGTTTCAAGGACCTAATTGCTTGCATTAGCAAATCCAGTTCTTTGCTATGAAATCAGCCTGTGTTTTTGACGCTTATATTACTGACAGCTTAAAATCAGACAAAAAATGTTACATATTATGTAAACAGCTCCGAGTAAATCAGGTAGTGGTTTTGACACTAATGTTGCTGACACCTTAAGCCAAACATAAGATGTTATACAAACAACCTTTGAGAGTCTGTTTCAAACACCAGCTGAGAATGCTTGCTGATCCACTGGGGCAGTTGCTGTCTCATTCCGTTGCTTGCTGAATGTGAAATCTGGCAGAGTCTTTGTTCCATATGGCACTCAGACGTGGGTAAAGCAATTGACTACCATGCTCCCAGAGTTTACAGTTACCATAGATATGAGCAGATTTTAAAGTAAATTATACCTAGACCTGCAGGGATCAGATTCCTATTGTGTTACTATAGAATTGAGACAGGTAGCTTACAACAAATTGGATGGAACAATGAAATTAATTTAAATTCAGATTAAAGATACTCGATGCCGAGTGCCAATGTCCAATGTTATAAATGGCTCCTGCACCCCATTAGGCGCATTCGCCCTGACATCTTCCCATTCCTTTGAAACGGTTGTAAAATTTTAACATACGAGCATTTCGGTAGGCCCTTGAGTTGGAGAAATTACAGCAAAATTTACAGAGTATGCCTCCATATGCATTTTACATACAATTATGTGTATAGATATCTATGAATAATTGCTCTCCTTGGCCACACCTAAGATGTACTCTTATATTTTCTAGTACATCCACTTGCATTTGTAAGCAACTTTGGTGTTTGGAGCACAATTAAAACAGTCTCTACAGTCTACACCAGCCAGCCCCTTGTTGTGATGATGATTTTGCTGCCAAAAATTGTCAGGTCATAACTTTTGATAAAATGACAGCTATCGTCATGCAGAAGAATGAAAATGTATCTAGAGACGACGAAGAAAAAAAAAACGTGTAAAAAGGGACAACTTTTGTCTTCTATAGACAAAATTTATGAATGTTGAAGTGATAAAGTCACAAAATAAGACTCCAAGTCATCAGTCATGCATTCTGACAGATTCGTTTTTTTTTTCTTAAAAACAAGTGTTTTGAGGTTGTTGTATCTCCAGATTGTCGTGCCTGTATGTTACTGGAGGACTGAGGCTCAACATTTTTCAGAACATACTGTGTTATCGATTCTACATAAGATCTTGTGATCATTCATTTCTAAGTATGAAAGACATGAAACCATTTAGTACACTGGTCCCCTACTCTAACATAGAGGGCAGATACAAAGACACATATAAGTAAGTGAATTACTGAGATATATTACTATACAACACAATAAGCCTTCCTGTACATATGTCTATTGATACTACATGTTAGCCTTTATAACTAATCCATATTTGCACATGGGGTATTTGTGTACCGTCATGTTTACATGGTGAAATATTGTATTGGCTAAGAAACCAACCAACAGTCACTTGGGTCCATCAATGACAAAATGATAAAGGAAAAGTTGACATGAATTATGTCTTTTATTGCTCCAAATAGCATGTTTCAGGTTTATGTGAAAATATATATCTTGTCTATATAGGCCTATCCTCCCAACGTCCAAACTTGATTCTATAGACTACCAATCCTGTTCTTTCTTATAAATATTTCTTGCTATATTTAGAAGCATGGTCAATTGGCCATGCAAAGGTTCATGCAACTTTCACTGACATTCATGAATTACAGGTTGGCAGGGGAGTCTTGCAGAAACTTCTTTTACTATTCAGGCAATCAAGAGTCCATTCACGTAATAATGCAATCAACTGCTCCACATGATTTATGGCCTTTTAGTGGCTTCCTTTGTGGGATTTCACCCAAGGATGGAAAGTTATTAATATGGAAATTATTCTCTCCTTTGGCATTGCATTAAAAGCTGCATTACTTGTAGCATTAACACTCTATTAGTATGCATTGCAGGGTACTGACAGACAGACACAAATGTGGAACTGATACCATGGTACATCTATAGGCAAAACATTATTATTTTTGTGTGTTAAATAATTATAAAAATCAGAAATTTACCTAATGAAAAGAGGATACATCACGTTTTTGAAAGACTGAAATGACTTTGATGTATGCTTCTAAAACATGGTCCAATATTGAATATAATTGGCCTGTCAAAGACTGACATGCAATAAGTGCATTTTCAACTGATTCAATTAGTCCCATGCATGAGTTTTGTAAAGTTGAAAAGCTGCAGTTTTTGCTGGGCAAGCAGTTCATGCTATTCATTTTAATGATGTTACCTAAGGCCATAGTATGGACCTATTCACTGAATTATGTGACCTCATAACAACCTGATGAGGACACTTGAGATAATATTATTCACTATTGTATGGGAGCTTAACTCGAAATAAAGGTAGAAAAATATTGTAATATAATTATATGGATGTACCAATTATTCATAATACATGTAGGTACGGTGTAAAATTTGAAATGTTGAGTCAGCTTAAATGATTCAGTGAGATGGTTGCAAAATTTGTTAGAGCTTGCATAGCTTGTTGTTTTAAGTTCTGATAATCTGTCCGTTGTCCTAACTTAAAACAACAAGCTATGTCAGCTCAAATGAATTGTGCAACCATCTTACTCAATCATTTAAGCTGACTCGAAATTCAAATTTTACAGTCAACGTATTCATGGAAGTTATTCCATAAAGTTCCATAACAACTGGAAATAACCTGTTTTAAAACGTTTGCTTTAGTTGAAATAATTTTAAATCCAAAGTCTTGATAATGTCACAGGCTCCAAATGTGAGGCAAATGTAGAAATTTAAACGTTGCTCATTGAGCAACAGGAATTTTGTTTTGGAGAATGCTGGGCCAAATGATTGTAATCATAGGATCTTGGGTGTGGTATGATATTACCATTCAACAACAAGCGCAAGAGAGGGGGTTTTGTGAGCACACAATCATACACCCTCATCCCAACAAAGGGAAGGGAAAGGAGAATGAGAGAGAAGAAAAAAAAGGAAAAATAAAAAGAGAGAAAATTCAGAGGATTATAAAAGAGTAACATCAAATTCCATGCTTATCTGCAGTCACAATGTCAGATTGCAATGCTGTCAAGTAACTTAAATTGTAAGAATTGGATCTAACACATCTCACAGAGACATATATAGGCCTATACCCTTTTCATGGAAATATCTGAACTTTCTTGCTCTTTAGTTTCCTTGTATACAAATCCCACCCATGGATATCAAAGAGCCCCCAGGCATACTGATATGGTTACTATTTTTGAATTTGTTACACACCCTCATATAATATAATATTACCTGCAGAAAATCTGAAATTCTCAAGTGCCTCCTTTAAACTGCCCTGTAAGCAGGCAGTGGACGGCGCCTCTGCTATCTGCATAATATGGTGAACTTTTACAATAACTTGAATTTATATGCTTACATAGGTTTCCAATACCGATACTGAGCAGCAGAGAAAGTATTTTGATTTGATGATCTTGTTTTTAAAATGATTACCTAACAAGAAATAATGAAATCCTTTCAATTTTCGACTAACCAAGTGGTTTCCCGTGCACGTCACATGTTTCCCTAAATCTAAGTTTATCCATAACTTCATTACCAGGCTTGTTGGTCGCAAATTGTTGGCCTAATATCTTTATCTATTTATATTATACATGCATTTTTGGCTTGTTCTAATTAATCATCCATTGAATGAAATTTGGTTTAATTGTGACTTTGAGCTCTTTGCAGATTGGCGGCCCACTGGAAAAATTAATTTTCTTATTTTTAACTTGCAATCTGGCTTTGCCACATCATTGACAGTTTTCTGTTGGTCTCCTAATCCTCTTATTTAATGAAGTACCGCAATATGGGGTGAATTGGGACAGAATTGGCCGTTTTTCTGTGATAGCATGGACAGATATCAACTCGGAAATCTAAATATGGTGTCAAATTGTGTTAGAGCAGAAGATCTGACTTTCTGTTGGAGCTTGAAATGATTTCTTAAATTTCCAAGGCTGGGGCCCAAAAAACCACTGTCCAAATTCACCCCACAGTTTGGGGTGAATCGGGACAATCCATTATTAATAAATACTCCCTAGCTTCTTTGTAGTGATTGTTTCTTATGACTGAACATTAGAAAACATCTTCAAAATGCAAAATATGTATTTTGAAGAAAATCTGAAATCAATTCCATTGATAATATGCAGATTTCAAGAAATTTGATTAATGACAGAAAACTATCAAAAACTGCAGTTATCTGCTAATTTTGCCAGTGATTAATAATTATGGACTAAATCCTTAATGCATGATGCCAAGTTCAATAATGTTTATCAAAAAGCCAAGCTTGTACAATCAAATGAAAATTGGTTGAGTATATTTTGATTACTCCCGAAACTTTGCCATTGACCTGGATCTGAACCCATGACCAAACATACATAATCCAATATCTAGTCAACTATTCTGGTCCCCTGAAACCATTTTAAATTGAAAAAAAGTTTACTGCGAGTTTGATGGCTCTGGTATTTATACTTTTTATTGTACTAGCAAAGTTTTGACCAGCTTGTATTTATTCAATTTCTGCAGGGCCATGTTAAAAGTGCTGCAGCTCCTCACTGCTTGCAGTCAGATGGATGAAATTCCACCACAATATACACTGGTTTGTGTACAATAAATGTGCGAAAAATCAAAATCCTGAGAGCAGTAGAAGATATGGTTTTTGGAGGAAATAGAACACTTTCCTGTTCTGTCCCGATTCACCCCAGTGTCCCGATTCACCCCATATTACGGTACCTCAAGTCATTTAATTAGTTTGTTTATTGTCACCTATGCTGCTAGATATGATAAGCACTGATTATCAATTGATTAATCATAACTGACACAAACAAAACATTTTTAAGCCTGTGACATCACACAACCAAGTTGAAAGTTGATTTTGAAACTATCTGGACCGCTAATCCGCAAACAGCTCTAATATATATGTTGCTGATGTTCTGCAACCATGGTTGATACTGCATGCTTAACTATGGAATGCATTGAATCATTGTCAGAGGTATTGATGGCATTGCATGCTATGGTTGGTCTGAACCTGAAGCTCATAATGTTTTGAACCCAGTTTTGCAGAAACAAAACAATGAGTGCTCTTATGACAATACATATTGCTGAGAATAACAATAAAGTTCTTGCAATACCATGTAAATAAACTCTCCTTCTTTTAGATCTGCACAATAAACATGCTTATTGGCCTATAACAGCTGCTATTTTGTGCACATGTTGTTGTACTTCAAGGATATGAAAGATCAAAGAAAGTAAAACTTCTACCGTTTTCTATGCCTGGCAGACTAGGAGGTGCAAATCGTTTTATGACCATCAGCTTTTTTCTTTAGAAGATATTAAGATATTTTGGCAGTAATCATGAAGGGAAGTAATTCAAATGCCACGATTTTTATCAACTATAAGTTGTGACTTCAAACAGTTATCATAACTCTTCATCAAAATGGGGATAATTATGGTGTGATCTATGATATATCAGATAGTCTTTCTGAGAGAATTTCCTGCAAACTCATTCAAGTGAAATTAAATGATGAAGTCACATCAAACCCATAAACACTCTCAAAGGCATAACTCCTGATACTGTCATGTTTATCAACTTGTTGTGAATTTTCTTTAGAATGATAGTGAAATTCGGAATTTCATTCAGGATTATGGTCTATTTCATTCAGGATGATAGTCTATGACAATGACATTCTCTGCTATGTCCATGCATGAGAAATACTTCTACAGGTAGACCATGCTTTCACATTATGTGAAGATGTCATTGGTTTATTTTGTCCTGGCTTCATGAATGAATGTCATATATTTTACTAGTATTTAGCATCTATAACTAGCTGCATCATGACTCAGCTAGTTTTCTCTTCAAGGAAATAAAAATTGTAAGTCGATTTGAAAAATCTATTCATGTGGTCTTAGATTTTATGCCTCAAGCTTTTCAAAGACTAAACATTTGAATCATATCTCAAATGTCTTTGTCATGTATTGATACTATGACATGAAATTTTATAATTAAAGAGGTGATCAAGAAATTATTCAGGGTGCATTTATGTCACAACAAGTTGTCTGTCACTTCAAATGATTTCTTGCATGAATTATTACAAAAGGTCCACAGGTGCATTTAATGAAGCAATGCTGTCATGTCTGTGCACCAACAGAAATGAGGGTTTTCTGTTGATTCTAGTTGCTATGACAACCACTAAAACACAACTTGGCAATTGTTGTCATTTCTAGGGTCTCAGCTTGGAAAAGCTTTGCTTGAGGTCATGCTGAATAGTTAATGATAGCAAATGTTTTAAGTGAACATTTCTTCAATGGTTTTAAGTACAATACCTTCATTGTATTGAAACTTGTTATATTTTATACATTGTGTCACTGTGGAATACTTTGTGTGTATGTGGGTATATGTATATGTTTTATATACACAGACTATATACACTGTCTGGCCCTTTTAAGTATACAATTCCAACATAGTTTGTTTCCAAGACTTTCTGAGAGAATGGTGCAAAAAGTGACCCATAAAAGTTTCGAATTTCACAGGACCTTCAACTTGACATTCTGGTTTACAGTTTCTTTGAAAGTTCACTTCAGGTCTGTATAAAAAGGGTGGATACTGCTGAATAAATTTCTTATTTTTTGTTTATGTCATTCTGCAAGATTCAAAATGCTCAAGTGCACACGAATGGAAGGGACACTAAGTTAGCAACTGCACACTTTGATGGTGTGCTGATAGTGGGAGATGTCAATGCCCCAGTGCTGTTGTGCACTTGGATATTTCTAAATGCAATGCATATATTTATATGTATAAAGTGATAAAACCTAGATTATTTGAAGTCACTTTCTGCAGGCAATGATCAATACAATATGTATGTTGCAAATACAAGTATAAGCATGCACATGAAGTATGTTTGTCTATATATTGGGTGAATGTGAGCAAATAATTAAAGTGTGTTTACCTGGGAATGGAGTGAGCTACCGGTTGGACCTGTCTGCTGAGAAGAAGTGAGGTGTGTCGCCCATTCATGGCAGCTCATGTGGCCTGGCTCTGTGCTACCCACCTCCTATTTCCATAGGAGCAGCCAGCCCAGCTTTTAATTGCTTAATGCTACATTGACCAGATTGCTCTGTGCTAAACTCTCTGTAGAATTCTTACATTGTGTCTTGTGGCATGGCTGGGCAATACATGTATTTGTGTACATATGCCACACATTGCTTACTCACCACCCACTAGAGAAATAATAATTACAATATCAATCATTTATTTATTGATCAGTGAATTTCTTATTTTTCAAAAGTGTCCCCGGCTGTGCCTTCTCTATGTCCTCAGATGTCCTAATACACATGCACCCATAATAATTATTAATATTTCTATAAACTTATAGAACAAGTTTAGATAAAACGCTCTATTTGACCAGTGTGATTTTCGATTGTAGGCTTTTGCCCTGTGGTACGCGATAAATAGCCATTATAAATGAGTTGATACATATGGCATTTCATATAGGTCTTGTATCATGCCTTTAAACCATGTATTGGCCCTCGGAATCTCGTATCTGTCATAGGCGTACGGGATGGCTGTCTCGCGGGGGGGGGGCTGTGACTATTTTGCCCTGAATTTTTAACAGGGCGCAAATGCGACCAGGGCAATGAATCTGCCCTGATATTGGTCAGGATTTACACTGATGAGCCATTTGCCCTGATGCCAGGGGGGGGCTGTAGCCCCCCTGACCCCCTGCGAAATACGCCTATGGTATCTGCCTTCCCAATACCGTCGTCCAGATACTTGACTTCGGCTCTTGGGGCACCATATGCGAGCACAATATATGTTTTGCCATGTGATGTAACTATTTTTATAAATAATATATATGAGCACAATCCATATCTTATATATACCCAATTACCCATGCAGTGGACTTGCAGAGTATATTATAATGAAAAAGTAGCCTCCCACCAATGACCCCATAATAGAGATTTTTGGGTATTTTTGATCCTCAAACGTTTCCAGTAATTACACCACTTCTAGCATTCAGTATTCGTTTTGATCTTGTCTTGCAGATCCTTTATGTATAGTACATATATAATCGAGCCCATGGCTGACATGTCAAGATAATGACAACTGTAATTTCATCATAAGTGGTGATTTGAATGCAAGGCTCACTCTATGCAGTTGCACCTTATGCTTTGGGAAATAAGTTCAAGTAACCTTGGCTTGCCTTCTTTTGTCCAAAATTTGGTGTGATACTTTCACAAGCTACATGTAAATGTTATAGGGTGAATATTTTTCTTCAAAACACCTTACCTCAGATATTGCACCTGCATGCCCCCTCTTGTGGTAGGTCCAATTACCATACTCCTCTTCCTTATCAAAGTGTTTTAATGAAATACCGATCAATCAATCAATCAGTCAATATATCTATCTGTATATCTATCTGTATATCTATCTATCTATCTATCTATCTATCTATCTATCTATCTATCTATCTATCTATCTATCTATCTATCTATCTATCTGTCTGTCTGTCTATCTATCTATCTATCTATCTATCTATCTATCTATCTATCTATCTATCTATCTATCTATCTATCTATCTATCTATCTATCTATTTACCATAATTTAATATCACCCAACCAGGGCCAACCTCCTCTATAATTCTATCAATATTCCTAATAATAATTTAGTTAGCCACATTTTACTTCAAACGCCTCCCATTGAACAGCTGCTGTAGTGTCTCCTCTCTTCTGTTCCTGCACTTGATTTTGGCAACATCCTCGGTGCTTTTTCTGTTAGCCTGTAAAACATGACAAGTAAGGAAATCAGCAGTGACATGATGAAGTGAACCTGGTTGGAGTTCAAAGCAACGACACAATTTATGGCATCATGGAGACCTCGTAGCACTATATGACTGTGACCTCTATGGTGTAAATGTACTCCCACTTTAATATTGTCCATAACCAGATCAATGTGACTTAAAGTCAATAAGAGGTCACACTCACAGTCACACTTTATTATAGGTCGTGCGTCATGAACTGGTCCATTTTGCGTCGCAGGTCAAAATTGTTCACTTTTAGTATCTTTTGATATTTTATGTAGTAAACCTAGTTCTAACTAGAACTCGAAACAAAACTTTAATATCTTGTATACTTTTGGAGATATTGCCATTTTTGTACCCATTTTTAAGTTAAAATATGAAGAATTTATTGAAGGTTTTTTGGCTTTTTCTCAAAATGGAAGTTTTCTGGTAAAAAGTCTATAACTTTTTTATTACTTAACCAATTACAATGTGGTTTGTTGCAAAATGTTCCAAAGAAGTTGCTCTTACCAAATGTGTAAATTTAAAAAAAAATAAACGAATACATCTTTGTGAAATATCGTCTCGAAAACCGACAAATTTATTTTAATGAAAAATTCTTAAATTTAACATGTTTCATGTTTATCTAAGTAAAATTCATAAGAGTTCTTTGAAACTATTAAATAATTGAATTTTGTTGATCTGAACTTGGCTGCTATTCCCTCCATACATACAAGTAACAGTGTCTTCAATAAATATTAACGGAGACCTCCACGCAGGAAGGGCAAATCATTGGATTGAAATGTCAGCTCTTGACTGTACATGGATATAGTATTCTGAGTATTAACATTGGTTATCTTATAAATCACAGGAATATACTTTCATGGCTTCATTGATATACCAGCTTATCAGTACATTTCAACAGTTTATAAAAAATACTAACTGTGTTGTTTGAGGACATCCCCTTGACTGAATACTGAACCACATCGGCAGCTGAATGAACAATCTTCAGACTTCAGTATGAGACTTCTCATGTCTCCTGAGGTTTTGCTTGTGCAAAAATGATTTATCACAAGTTGGGCATTTGTAAACACGTGTTAAGTCATATCACTGTGTTTTCTTTTCACATGCTCCTTCAGTGTATCTGAGCGACTGAACTTTATTCGACAATATTGACAAGAAACCTCTGTTTTCTTCGCCAAATGCTTGTCCTTTTGATGTCGTTTCAAACTCCGCTGGGTTGAGAAAGTCAAGTTGCAAATGTTGCAATTGAGCCCCCCAAAATGCTGAAGCATGTGCTCTGTCAGGAGCTGTTTATTGCATATTGAGCAGGTTACTACAGGCATTGCTACAGATCCACAACCACCAATTCTATACGTAGAAACAATGCAGGCACAATGTTAATCATTTAAAAGAGATGGGCTTGGGATCAGTTCTTGCATGGTTCCAGATCTGAAATAAAAGAAATCTATGTATGAACATCCTACATCTATGCTCTGCAACTTACTACTAAAAGCAATAGGATACTATTAATTTGATTAAGAGACGTCCACAGGAAGCAAACAAAATGCAACTTTTTGTGGCGTGCACTATGGCTAGGTTTGTGTCTCTCTTATATATGTATCTCCTGGTTTTTATATAAGTATAAGTTGTCCTCCGGTACCTAAAAACACATAGAAGAATGGCACATTAATTAAAACAACTTTCATGCAAAAGAAACCTATGATCGGGGCAGGACAGAGGGCTGATTCTCTCATTTTGCATAATCGCTACACCGACTCCGCTACACCGACTCGATCCACCCCTGAAATTTCCTGACATGCTTCCGCTTTCCCCTTAATAACTTTTTAACGGATGAAACGTTTTCAAAACTGATAACAGTTCCAGAAACTAGACAAAATTTGCGTCAATCTGATATCAAACTTTTTATAAAATTATTTCCGGAAGTGCAAGAAAAATGTAACTGAACATCTAGTTTTGAAATTTCATGCGACAAATCCACCTTTTTAGAGGACCAGCTCATGACGCATGACCTATAACAATTGAAAAAAATCATTGCTAATTGTGTAATTTTCGATTCAAAGAACCTTCAGATTGTGATTGTGTCATGATTTGGCCTGATGTGACAGGTCTCAGTGCCTTGTCAGAATGCAGTCAGGTAATAAACACCAAATGATGAACTTCAACGAAGATGTATGGGATAATTTTTCTTGGGCCAATGGCTATAAAGCGGTCTTAAAATTTCTGATGTTCTTCGATATGACCTAACTTTTCCTGGCAGCTAAAATTTCAAAAGGGATCGGTTGATGACATTTTGCTTGACACTTGGGTGTCACAGACGAAAGGATTGTAATAACATTATGTGTTTGTTGGGTTGACGGCCTGATTACGTGATCCGGCACCCTTTGTCTATGCCCGGGGCCTTGACAGGTGTCTGCCCAAAGCCTTGTAAAGACCAAAACTGTTGATTGTTCTGTACCTCAAGCTTTGACCAAATCTAAACAGTTAACTATTCTTTTTCCAAACCTCTGCGCCGACCATACCAGTGTGTCCAAAATAGTCATTATGGGATTTGGGAAGGTAAAAAGTTTCCAAAGATTGTGAGAAGATAAGAATAGTGAAATGTTAATTTCAAGTGCACACTTGATATTTCAGTGTGATATTTGACTTTTAAAATGATATTTTTGGGTTGTCAATGACTTGGCACCACACTTTTGCGCAGGAGCACCTTTAACACTATGCTACATTACCGCCTGTAAATAAGTGAAACGCATGACATTGGGCCATTGCATCGATGCCAAACATACTCAGCCAAACTGCTTGTGGAAGCACAAATTCTCACACATTGGGTCTTAAAGGCCAGTATGTTGTGAGCCATGTGGGATGACAATGGCAGCCAATTTTCTTTACTGTAGTCGGAGTTAGGTTTGGGTCAAAGTCTTTAATAAGTAAGTGAAACACATGCAAGCCCAATGTTAAATCATAGGGAAGGGTGGTTCACTTACTATCAAAGACTTTGCCCATGCCCAACTCCGACTACAGCAAAGAAAATTGGCTGCCATTGCTAAGTTGCTATACCACGTGCCTCACATATCGGCCTTTATGACCCAATATGTTTTCCTCTCATCGGATGAGAATTCATGCTCGCAAAAGCAACTTGGTTAAGGATGTTTAGCATTGATGCAATGGCATTATGTCATTTGTTTCACTTATTTACAGGCGGCACTGTATACAGTTCTCTTGGTTGCTGTGTGATAGCAAAAACCAAGGACCACCTGTTGTGATCTGAAATCAGTCATTTCCATTTGGCACATGCATGGGTCACATTTTTGGGACTATAAGATGTGAAATCACAAATTCTTTGGTACGATGAACTGAATATTGAACTCTAAAAACATGATGAAAGGTAGGAACTATTTCCTTTCATTTTAGAAGTTGGTTTTGAGATACACGTGACTGAACTCACCGTTATTTTATTTTTGGAAATATCAAATATTATCGAAAAAATTTAAAAATCTCCAACAGAGTAAAAGTTGGTTTGAGATACACGTGACCAAATTCACCGAAATATTATTGTGGGAGATATCAAACATTTATCAAAAATCAAAAATTTCCTACAAAAAAAGTTAAAGCTATTTGGCTGCCTTGCCTTTTTTGTTTGTCTTGTCCTCCTACAAGAATGTTTGAACTTCAAACAAGATATTTTTACCCCCTGAACCAGTCCTTCTTTTGACATGATTCCTGCCAGACTGAAAAAAGACACCTTACAAAATATATAGGGTTACATTCTGACTTACTTGAAAGCATGCCCAAAAGTACCTGTGAAACGGAGCCGGTCTAAATGCTGTGGCAGTGCATTGAGTTATTTTTGTGTTGGCAAATAATATCAACTCGGTTTTAATGATATTTACAAGCCACTTAAAGGTACACTTTGTGGACATTTGATACTGGACAACTGACTGTCATCTCCATCTATTAGTTCGCAAAAGTGATTCTTCTCAGTTCAATAATAAACATATCATCATGGTGAAAAATTTCATTAGATAATATTTTGCAAGAGCAGAATACCAAATAAGACAGAATAAACTTTTAGATAACACTACGAGGGAATAGTTTCTAAAGCACGTTTGCAAGTCAACTGAACCCTAACCATTTTTCCGGAAGGAGGCTACTGCATGGCTGTGAATTTCATGCCCTCTGGTGGTATTTTTTAAAGCATAGACAGCCAATCAAAAATAAGAAGAATTTTTCAACCATATTATTAATTAGAATGTGTATTTTTAAAAAGTATATCAAAGCCAAGCTTAATAACAAGATTATTCACTAAATATATATAATCACAACTGACCTTTCAAGAAAGAAGTGGTTGCAATACTTTGACATGATCCCTGTGTGTAATGTAAAAAAGTGATCAGTAAATGTTTTGAAAGTAGCAGAAAATTAGTGTGTCAAATGGTTGAAGCAGACTCAAAAATGCCACATTTTTTTCACACTGATATCAAGTGCCTTTTTTCTCACATGGAATTTCTGCTCGAAAAAGGAAGAAAGGTATAGAGAAGATGCAAGAGGGAGCTTAAAAGGATTTTATTGAACGATGTCAAAAGTGATTATTTGTGTTATTGCAGAAGTCTAAAAGGAACTCTTCGTATATTGAAATGATAAAATTGTGAATGGTGATGCTCCAACTTTTGTTCAAGAACTCATTGACAAAAATACCATATTTAATTATTTATATTCCCAGAGACAATGAAATGTTAGTGCTTCCTTCCTACAATACAATAGCATATATGGTAAAGATAATCTATTTTACTATGGTCCGTTTTTCTGGAAGCTAAGTATAAGAAGGCACATAGTTTAAATGAAATTTAATGAAATTAAGGAAATGGTCAGAGACTGGTTAAGACCAGCATGTAATTGTGGCTTTTGCTTAGTATGTCTTCTTAGATAGTGTCCTTTTGACCAATTATGTCTTAATGGTCTTTTATGATATGACTTGTTTTTAATGATGCTTTTATGAACCTCGTTTCACCTTTTCCTCACTCATTTGTATATATTTCATACTTTTAATTTTGTTTCATCATGGATAAAAAAACACCTGTGCTTCTGTGTTTAGATGTGCTTGCTTGCTTGCAAAACCCCTGTTATGGGAGAAAAGTCAGGACAGCTTATGACCACTTCAGAGGTCACACTGTTTCATTAAGACTTTACATAGGGGCCTACAGGCTCAACAGAATTTTATTTTGTGTAGATAAGCTTTAGTACACTTCAATGATTTCAATTTTTTTATTTGCTAAACTAAAATGGTCGTTTTGGTACAACTTTCTTGCACTGACAGCAGCAGCCTGGCGCCAGCCAGATCCATGAAGTGTTTATAAACTTAATAGAAGGAATGAAGGAAGGAGTGAATGAAGGAAACAAGGAAGGAAGGGAGGAAGGAAGGGATGAAGAGATGAAGAGAGGAAAGAACAGAGGGGGAGGGAGGCTATAGATAGATGGATAGGTAAATAGATAGACAGATAGATAGATAGATAGGTAAATAGATAGATAGATAGATAGATATATCAATACATCAATACATCCCTATGGAAAATAGATAGGCAAATAGGAAGTAGATATATATTCTATCTACAAGAACCTCTTAAAGTGCTTGCATTTTATTTGTTGTTGTATGAATCTATGTAAAATAAAGATTACTTTACTTTACTAATTTACAAGAGCATTGTAATGCTGAAGATGGAATACCAAGTATTCTGCATTTATAAATATTACAGTCGTCGTCATATTTACGTGGAATCTCAAGTTCTTTTCTATGATGTTGAAGTGGGATGTCAGAGATGACTCTTGTCTCTAGCATTGCAATTTATGTAAATTAACTACAAGCTGTGATGTCATTTTAAACTGGGTCAGATTCCCCGGCTTCCAGCCAATGTAGATCCAAAGAAACTGAGTACCACTGTTTCAACACAGTGTTAGAGCGGCTGTAATATTATTTGCCATTGAACTGATCTGCTGCATTCTTCCTAAATCCATCCATACCCATCAATGAGATCATACACCAAGATCTTCTCTTTCCCTTTCAGGAAGTATTTCAAGATTTGAGATTGTGCCCTGGTATTGAGAGTCAATTGTCACAGCGCAAGTTGTGGCAGGGGATTCTTCTGGTAGCATAAATTGGAGTCCAGGATGGTGCTGACATCTGGAAACTTAAAGGTAACTTTTGTAATAAATATGGAAGACATGCACAGGTAAAATCTAATAGATCAGAACAGTCAGGACAAGAGCAGGAAAGTTGATTGGAAGGACGGAATTTACTTGCTCCAAAAGCAAAATACTTCAACGTTATAATAAATCTGCAACATGCAATGATTGTGCTTAGGATATAATGCATCCTTTAGTCTCTTGTCATTGTCAACAATTAGAAACAGTGAAGGCTGATTTCATTTCACAAGTTTAGTGGAAATTTAATACTGGACAACTATCATCTGCGCTATTAGTTCACAAAATCGGGTTGTCTTACTTCATGTTGAATACATGTGTCACCATTGTGAATTTTTTCATTTGTATAAATTTAGTAAGAGCAGAATACCAAATAAGACAGAATAAACCTTAAGACAACACAAAGTGGGAAATAGTTTCTAAAGCTGTTTTCAAGCCAACTGAACCCAACAATTTTCGAGAAGGAGGCAACTGCATGGCTGTGAATTTCATGCCCTCTTAGTGTTAGTGGTATTTTTATGCATAGCCATTCAAACTATATTCTGTTGTTAACAATTTTTCATCCATATTAATAATCTAAAAGTATGTTAAAGCCAAGCCTATTAATAGGATTATTCATATCACTAAATTGAAACTGACCTTTCAAGAAAGAAGTGGCAGCAATATTGCCACTTTGATGTGATTCCAGCGTGTGCAGCAAAAGTGCAGCCCCCTCACATTAGAGGTTGAGCTACCCGGCGACCCGGGGTATACCAGCACAACGAGAGAAGAAGAAGAAGTGTAATGTCAACAAGTGAGCAGAGAATGTTGTGGAAGCAGAAAATTACTAGGCCCAGGTATTACTGGTCAATCAGGAAGGGCTGATGGAAACTGTCCACTCCTGATCCTATGTCAAATGGTTGAAGCAGACTCAAAAATGCCACATTTTTTTCACACTGATATCAAGTGCCTTTCCTCCCACAAGAGCTTTGATGCTGAGGAATGAATATCAAGTCCCCTTCATAATAACTTCTCCTTGAAATGAAGCACTCTTGCTTATTGTTAGAGATCTATCAATTGCCACAATGAGATCTTGCACATAAACGTAACACTCAAAAAATACTTTCCGTATATGGAAGCATTTTAAGATTTGAGATTCCGAATCACCTGTGACAATGTGCAATGTGAGTCTGTGACAATCGGCCTAGAAGTAATTCAGTGTGGCGGCGGATCTACAAGAAGCTGGACTCAAGCTGTTTGGTTTTAAATCTTCCTGCACGTGTCATCTGAATAAGAATGCTCAGAGTAATTTGTACAATAGCAGAAATACAGCACACCACTATTGGCAGTTAGAAAACTTTGAAACTTGAAATCAATTATCAAATCTAATTTTGAAGGGAAAAACTTGCTACTCCTTGCAGTCTGGTAGGGTGGTCCAAAATTGTATGGGGAAACTCAAATCTCATAAAACCCCAAATTTGAAAGTAGAAATTGATGACCACATAAGTAAAACAAACACATGCAAAATTTCTGCCAAATCGGCTAATATTTGGATGTTGCACAAAGGCTTTGAAATTTATAATGTAATTTCTCATTCGCACAATTGAAAAATTGGTTACCCACCACCCAGAACTTTCTCCAAAGTGAATATTTTTTGCTTTCTTTTCAGAACACAATAAACTTGGGGGTTATTTTTGATCGATTGGTCATAGTGTGTGGAATTTGTTTTTAGTAAAAAAAATGCTTGAAAATTGACCCTTGTAATATCTAGCCTGACCTGCTACGAAACATTGTAAGTCAAAAAGAATATCAAGACTGACTTGGGCATCCTGGACATACTAAAGAAAGGTTATTTGATCAAAATGATTGGCTGTTATCGTAAGATTTGCAAATGTTGATAATTTGAGGTCTGCTGATGCATGGGCTATTGCATGTTACACTTCAGTGGCTTTGTGCACCCTCCAAATATTCATCAATTTTGCTGAAATTTGTACACATTACCTTCTAAATATATGAGATCAGAACGCAAGACTGAAATGAGAGAACTTTGGAAGAAAGGGTTTTTGGACCACCCTATTGTCCGGTCTGGGTGCTGGGCTAAAGGAGAAGAAAAAGGCTAGACTCTCTTTACAGAGGGTGGTTTGTGGAAGTATACTCTTCATTCTGTAGGGTGATTATGTTGTGAGAGCTATCGCCATCTTGTGTTGAATCAAGGGGGTTCTTGGCAGCTCTCGAATATATATGTCATAATTAAGACAGAACAGATGTGGTACCTTCCGCATACATAAGGTGATTCTGCTCTTGCGATAGTTGTCGCCATCTTGAGTTGTATAAAAATAATAATTTGAAAGCCCAGATATTGTATGGGGTGCATGCATATATATATCTGGAAAGTTTGGCCAGATATATTGGTCCATATATTTGTTTAGGCCAGTTGGACAGGATAATTTTCTTTGAAACATGTCCAAATTCAACATTTATATCTGATAAGCCCATGCAGTTATGTCAAACAAATCAAATGGGTCCTTCGTCAGAACTGCACATTGTGCAGCGAACAAAAACTGTACAGGTACCATTTCTTTTTGCACCTGCCACCAACTCTTGCAGAAGTCTCCACTTCTTGGATACACTTTAAAAAACATATTTGAAGATTTAAAAAAAGACAATTTCCAGTTCTTTTGAAACACATTTATTCATATTCTGTAATTATGGGGTCTATGTACAAAGACATCTGTACAAATTTGCAGGGTAATTCAACCGTAATTGATGAGTATCTGTTCTGGCACGATTGAACTAATCGCTGCGTCGATGCTTTTACTTATGTTCATGAATAAATATTCCTTGCTTAAATGCAAGGAGTTTGTCATTCACTAGTATGTGATTGTTAGCACCTTTTACAATAGATGTGTGATGAGTAAGTATGTTTCAGATCATTTAACAATAACACATTGACATTATTTTTGAGCACCTTTTAAAACAACAATGTACAAAATGGAAAATTGAGTTAAATTGAGTTAAATACAGCATAAATTAGACAAATTTCATGAGATGAATATAGAAAGATAATATTTATGTAGAAAGCCTAAAGTAAAGCAATCCATGCCCTTTCGAAAAATTAACCGGGTTATGTACATGGTATGTAACGACATAATACTTGGAACGAAGACGTTCTTTGGCGGAAGATGACTCCAAGAGTCACCTGAAATAAAGCCATCTTGAAATTCTCAAAAAGCAACACTCTAAAAAAAATTTTTTAGAGTGAACCAAAATCAATCATAAATGCAACCTTTGCCTTGCAACGAGCCTCCTGTTTTACAAGCAGTCGTATTTGCCTGCTTCATAAGTAGCCTTAATATCGAAATCCCAAGGTTTGTTTAGAGCTATGAAAGACACCACATCTGGAGCCTTCTCATTGTTCCAGAATGAGAAATGGTAAGTGTCATCTCCAGTGTGGACAACTTCTGTGTAAGTGACTGGTGTTTCATCTCCATAAGCCCTGAATCCAACTCCATCACCCTCTGTGACCAAAATACATTCGTCTTTTGGAACGGTCAACTGAAAAAAATCAAAGAGCAAGTTTGAGCAATAAAGAAAATGGACAAATTTCCGGATCGGCAAACAGGTAAACTTAAAAGCGAGATGTTTGCACAATATCTTTGAGCTTACACATGCTTGTTGTTGAAAACAAGCTATAGCAGCCAAAATATTTTGTGCAACCATCTCACTCAATTAAAAGCTGATTCAGTTCGTCAAATTTTACAATGAAGCATTTACTTTTAATGTGATGAATTATAAGGAATATTCGTATTACACATCCTGATAAAGTTCATGAGGGAAATGCTGTGCTATAGCCTATTTAAAATTCTCTGTGTCATGTTCTTGACCAAGTCAGATTAAACGAGATATAGTGTGGGGATATTGCGGTCAAAACAACTGTGTCTGGGTCTGTATATTATTGCTCGGATATACCAATCAGACCAGCTCAAGTTCTTAAATCTAGAGGCTTAACGAGTTACAGTAGACGAATGACGAGTACTTACATTCAGCTGCTAATGACCTCATAACAAGCCCTATACATTGCATTGAAATGAACTGGCAATTTGTCATTGAGTAGCTTGTGACTTCATTGATACTCAGCTGATGACACGTTTTCATACTATTGCAAGTATAGGCTATGACCTCATACATTTCTTATGACTCATAGGAATAACATGGCATGGATAGGCTATGAGCTCACAAGCAACATTTCAGTCCAATTCTGTAAGCACTCGATGTTCGTCTACTGTAACGGTTTTCAAAATTAAAAATGTTTTTTCATCATTTTCTACACTTACCACAACCTTGGGCCCAGTCTCTGTTACAGTCCACCTATGGAAGGCTTGATATTTCACTGTCCCCCTGAATCGCCAAAGCTCCACCTCGAAGGGTTTATCTATTGCAACGTTCATCTCTATAGAAATGAGGCGCCCACTGTCGTTAAATATTGAACCGTATGGAATGATGATCTTCTCATAGTCAGGATGATCGACAAATGCTCCAGATTTTCCTGGCAAGATGCTTCCAACTGTCTTAACAACTCCAGCTGTAATGGAAGTTAAATTTATATACAAATATATTATGTTTATCATACATACAGCCGTATGCATTCCGATGATTATAATTACGGGTAATGAAGGCAAACAAGTTTTGGATTTGTCAACATTTCTTATTACAACTATGAATTAATGTTGTATCAAATATTAAGGGGTCTAAAGGAACTAGATGCTAAGATACAACACCGGAATGAAAGATATCGTGAACATTTAAGTATGGTTAAATTAAATAGAGTCTTTCTGAACGTACCTTGGATGACAATATCCTTAGATGTCTCATTAATGAAGGTGTCAGCATGGTGATTAATAGCGCACTCATCTGCGACGACATCTGAGATGTTGAGACCACATCCTTCAATTGGGAAGCAGGTTAACAAATAGCTGGACATGTAATCCGGAGTTCCACACATGGTCTTTTCACGCTCTTCCAATACATCCCAATCGCGGATCCACCCAATTGCACAGTCACACTTCCAAGGATTACCACCAAGATCAACCATCTTCAATTTTTCCATACTCTTCATCTCCTTTTCAGATATTACAGTTAAGTTGTTGTTTCCAATTTCCAGAACTTCCATAGCTTCTAAATCTGAAAAAGCATCATAGTTCAAACTCTTCAAGGTGTTGTTCGTCAGCCTGAGGATACGCAGCTTCTTCTGGTACTTGAATGCATCATCATGGATGCTAGAGATATTGTTGCTAGAAAAGTCAATCTCTCTCAGCTGTCTGAGCTCATCTAAACTGGCTTCACCAATAGCTGTCAGGTTGTTCTTCTGAATGAAAAGACGTCGTAGCTCGTGAAGGTACAGAAGGGACTTGGCGGACAACTCCTTCAACTCATTGCCTGTCAGTCTCAAGATGTAGAGCTGGCCCAAACCAATGAAGGTATCCTTCTCCAAGGATGAAAGCTTGTTGAATGACAAATCCAAGTTCTCAATGGCAGTTGCCTTCTCAAAGGCGCTGTTGTCGATGCTGCTGATCATGTTGTGCTCAAGACGAAGATACTCAGCATTAGTAGAAAGACCGCGTCCAACCTTTGTGATCCTATTATGACTCAAATCAATGGTTTTAAGTTTTCCCATATCAACAAAAGCACCAGGAATGATCTTATTGATTAAGTTGTGAGCTAGATTAATTGATATGAGATTTGATAATCCAACAGCTGATGCAGCAGGGAACACTGAGAGCAAATTTCTGTCAAGGAAGAGATTTGTGAGGTTCGTAAGATTGGAGAAGACTCCGGCTGGGATGGTTTTCAGTTGGTTTCCTCCCAGATTTAAATCAGTAAGGTTTTCTAGTTCTACGAAACTGTTGGTGCTAAGAGTCATGATGTCGTTGTCATACAAATGAAGGGAGCGGAGGTCGAGTAATCCGGAAAAGGCTCCATCCTCAATTTTGTTCAGGCTGTTGTTACTGGCATACAAGACTTGCAGGTTTGGTAAATTTTCAAATGTGCCTTTGGCAAACTTGGAAATTTTGTTGTTGGTTATATCCAGGTATTTCAACATTTCTGTGTTCAAAAAGAAACTGTGATCCAGCTTTGTTAATCCTAATCCTTTAACAGATAAGTGAGTCAAAGCAGGATTGGCTTTGAATAAGTCAGCAGGAAGTGTAATCACGTTGTTGTCCAAATTAACTCGCTCCAGCTTGTGGTTTTCATTGAACAGCTCCACTGGAAGCTTTGTCAGCTTGTTGTCATTAAGGGTAATTTCTGTAAGGTCACCCAATCCATTGAATACATCCTTGGGTAAGTTATCAATGTCGTTATTGTGAAGAGTCAGACCTCGAATAGATGGAGCAAAATAGAGGACTTTGGAAGGAACAGACTTCAATCTGTTACCAAAGAGATCCAAGTAACGAAGCCTCTTAAGACCTCTAAGGAAGTGTGGAGGAAGACTGTAAAGCCTGTTATTGGACAAGGACAGATGGATCAGAAGATGGAGTTGAGAGAACACGTTATCCGGAACACTAGTGAAGAGATTATTGTCAAGGTGCAAGTAACGAACATCATCTCCCATGTCGCTGAAAGCGTGCTGTTCAATGCTGTGAGCACCAAGGTCATCTAGTGAGAGAATAGTCGTGCTGATGTTGCGGAAGGCATAGTTCTGGATGACCTTGACCTTCGATCGAGTACCAAGGTCAAATTTATTGAGGTGTCTCGTTGCGTTTGGAGACAGCAATGGTACCTTCTCAGACTCAATGTTGTCACAGGTGAAGACAAAGTTCTGTGAAGCGCTGCGCTGGCATTTGCACCTGTCGTCCAATGAGGGGCAATTCACATCTTTTGATGGGGCCTGGTATTTAGTACTGGGATCCTTTGCTGGAGCCTGATTCTTGGCGTTTGGGCCCTTTTTGTCTGCACAACTCAGTGATACCAAGCACAGGGTGAGTAGGATTTGCCACTCCATCGTGCAGCTTGCAAAAACTCACTCAAACAATCTCCAATGTGGACTACACCCCTGAAAGAAGAGAAAAAACAAATATGAAAGTGTCTGCTATCATGCACTGAGCAATGTGAGTGAGCAAGGTTTAATCAGTATTCAAATTTCGAAGGGATGAATACGTTGCAGTGACCTATTGCAAAAGTATGTAACTTAAGAAGACATTCATGCCTGGTTAACTGTTTTTTTATCTGCGTTCATGCTTGCTGTGTTGTCACTATTATTTAATTTCAAGCCGCACCTCCATCAGCAGAATCTTGGCTTTGTCTATTTCAAATCTCCCTTTGCCATGAATTTATGCAACATTATTAAGTCCTGGGGGTATAATTACATGCCCTACAAATTACATGACCTGCACACCGCCCGACACCGTATGCTTGTGGATATTCATTTGGGCCGTAATATGCCCCACACTCAGCGGGTGGCATGGGGAGCAAAAATTTTACAGATTCAAAGAAAGAGTTTGACAGAGTCTGAATTGGACTTTCTGTGATTAATAACTCCACATCAGGTGAGAAGGAGAAAACTTTTTTTATCTACCGAAAAAAGTGGTAATCTTGGCATGTTTATCAACATTAAAGTAATTGGGCGTGGGCCACAATGGCTCTCATCAATCACACTTGATGCAAAGAGGTAACGTTTAGAAGAGAACCCCTCTTTAAGTTTTATATTTTCTGAGAAATTTGAGAGAATATGGTGTAGGAAATGGAATATTTGGTCTCATTTTGCTCCCTCCCTCTTAGATAATATTCATGTCTAGGGTCTTATGCTATTTGTCAAGCGATATCACTTTTCGGCATGGAAGACTACCATTGGCTCACATGTCAATAGGTGACTCATGCTTTCAAGGAAGAAAGAGACTTATAGGAGCTACCTATTTGTAAAGGACTAAGCCCAGATACAATCAGTTAAAAATGTCCCTTCTTATCGGTATGAAGCTTGATGTAATCAGCAACAAAATGAATTAGCACTGTGTTTCACAAAGCTGTCATCAGCATACCTAAGGCAACTTGTATTGAAGTCTCCCCCAACCACACTTCAACTCACACAATGAGCATTCCTAACATGCATGCTTCTTCTATGGCATAATTGGCATTCAATACATCACAATAAAAAGGTATTCCCACAATACGTATGGGTTAATTTATGCTTAGCATTGCACACAGTGTAGAATTGGTCTAGAAGGTGGTGCAGCTTGCAATTTGTGCAAGATATATATGGTGAGCCCAAGGGACATATCTTTCCCAAGTAATTAATTTCATAAATCACATTGAAGTAAAGAATATCAGGTTGCCTACCTTTTTTTTTACTTGTTCACTGAGCTGTCAAACTTTGGATCATAGCTTCAAAGGCTTTGCCTTCTTTGAGCATTTATCAAATTAGTCATGTCCAATACAATCTCATTACTTGGCACTGGTGACATTGCTCTTAATACTATTCAACATTTCTCCCTTTTTTTGTGTGCAATGTACCAACATATATCTCTCGTGTGTTATAAGAAGACTACTCTGGACAAATTATGATATGATATGATATGATATGATATGAAATACTACATTGAATAGCTTTCTTCCATTGTACATGTGTCATTCATTCTCCCATGAACTTGGTATCTCGTAAACCCCAGGTCATTGAACTCTTAACAAACATTAATATTTGTTATTTTCATTCTAGTGAAAATCTGGTAAAGAGCATGGCTTCACCACCCAAACACCAATAGGTCAACATGTCATGGCCTGCAATTTGTCAACATAACAAGATCTTGTTTATGGCCACTCCCCCCTCTCCCCAAAAGGCTTTGACATGGTCGGTTGAGTCAAGATGTTGTATTAATTTCTATGAGAAAAAAATAATTTGTTTTGATGGCAATAACAGTTATTTTCCTTTGAATGGAAGAACTTTTACAGAGGGAAATATGTTTAGGCCTATTGATGGTGCAATGGCATTGCAGGTGTATTCTCCAGGTCAGGATCTGGAAATCTTCCGAGCCATTAGGTGGAGCTGGAGCTGGATCTGGAGCATTCAATTTCTCAGTCCCTGGTAACTCATGACTTCTCTGCCACCAGTACCGGATTGTATGAATGCTCAACACGGGTTATCCTAAAGTGGTTAAGTCATTTTACCGGTGCTGTGTTAATGTCGAAGATGAGTTAGATAATTAATTCTAATTAACTGAATTGTTGTTACAGCATGACACATTTGCTTTGCTTATAACCCAGTCAGAAGATAAGTTATAGGAGTTAACCACTTTTGGTTAACCGTGTTAAGCATTCATACAATTTAATGCAGGGGAGTTGCATTCGCTCACAGCTCCCTAGAGCTACATTTTGACCCTTTCCAAGTAAATGTGAAGGCAGTAAATTCCAGCCATAGCGTTCACAGTTATCATCCCAAGAAGTCTAAATGAGCTGAAACGAAATGTGCAGGTCATGACTGTCTTTAAAGGTGATTGCACAAGACCAATTTGATATAAATGAATGAAATCTAAATAAATGGTATAAATAAATGTTATCCATCAGACAATAATATCCCAACTGAATAATTAGAAGGGGCCAACCGACTGAAATTTAAAAGGATCAATTTTTGTAATTCTCGTTTCTTACAAAACTATACAGGTATTCTGCTGGTGGCTATCTTGTATCTGCAAGTAGAGGATGTCAGGTATTTTTACGATAATGGATAAAAACAAACGGATGTTCAAAAGAACTTTAATAATGTTAATTGTTTTATATTTGTATAGTTATACCAATAATTACACAGTTGGACTTGAAAGATAGGAAATGCTCATTTATATTGAAACATTTTCACAGCAGGGAACCTGGTGACAGAAAAAAAGCTTGATTTAATGATGTCATGTGTAATTGTCCCTTTCCTGTGTGTTATCCAACGCCTCAAAGTTCTTGGGGCAATCTTTTTATTCTCACATTTCCTCACGTGTTTATTATGCAAAGTAGTGGCATATGCAAGCAAGATCTTTTTGAGTGACACTAGAAAGGAAAAGTGAGAGCAAATGCAGGTAACGACCCCACCCTCAGGGAGAATACCTTGAAATATTTTCAGAAATAATTTTAGAAATATTTTCAGAAATATTTGACCTACAGTAACACCATACCTGAAAGACATCATTTTTCATAACAAGGACAAGGTAAAGGCAAAAAGAAGAAAATCGATACATTATGCTTTAGAATTTTTGACATATTTTCAGAATATCTCTGGAGATATATGCAAAGGCATCTCAGAATGATTAAGAATCTTATATACTGCCATTCCCGTTTAAGCTTCGCTCCAAACAGTTATAAAGTTTTAGTTACAGGCAATTTCATTAGTACGCGATTCTAAGACTCTTTACACACTAAATACATAGTATTTTTGCTTCCTCTGATTGGCTTAGAAACAATAGAACGTAACACAGCTAATATATCAAACGTAGGAAGTATATACATTGCATTGATTCCTCACAGGCAACTGTGAATGACCAGAATCGCATGGTAATGAATCGCCTGTAAACTTTTATGGGAGTCAATTGGAAGATGGCAAGTGATTAACCCACTGTCCTTACATCGTTCTAAATATCTGTCCCATACAAAATGTTGTCACTTTAGCACAGGTTTTACCCCTGAAACATCTAAATAGTTTCACTTTTACTCCAGTCAGGTTATGAACTAACACTTAGTAATGTCTTTTAAATCACTTCCAACCTTTCCACCAAACTTTCAGAAAGTTACATCAAAACATTTGAAAAGTTTGGAGAGCGAAGCTTAAACGAGAATGGCAGTAACACTCAATTGATATGAGTTCCCTGTGTAATATACTGAACAGCATGAGAGAAAATCCTGATCTTTTTATAGCTCTTCGCAGATTGGCGGTCCACTGGAAAAAATTAATTTTCTTCCTTTCAATTTGCAAACTGGCTTTGCCACATCTTCGAAAGTTTTCTGTTGGTCTCCTAATCTTCTTATTTGATGAAGTACCTTAAGTCATTCAATTAGTTTGTTAATTATCACCTCTGCTGCTAGATATATGATAAGCACTGAATTAACTGATTAACCATAACTGACACAAACAAAACAGTATTAAGCCAGTGACATCACACAACCAAGTTGAAAGTTAATTTTTGAATTGTTTGGACCGCCTATCTGCAAACAGCTATAAAACATTCTCTCTCATGCAGTTCTCAAATACTGTACATGATACGAAACTGTTCTTGTGGATCATGGATCTCATGATACATGAAAGAATCGTTTTAAGGCTTTAAAAGGTATAGATCTGTCAATGTTTAGCAATCTAAACCACCAGAACTGTCTTTTGTTGGAAATTTACACCATTAGTGTTACTTCTGTTGCATTGAGATGATACCATTTGGTGTGAATAAAAATCTTTGAGGGGGATTACTTCTGCACACAAAAATACTCACCCTATATGAATTTGAAATGAAATCAGGAAAAAAATACAAATGGTGTCGTGGATCACTGCACTTGTATGGGACCTGACAGGCCAGGGAAAGATGAGAGGGAGAAAAACATGTTTGAGAGATGCTTAGGGAGAAATGTAGGCCACCTTTTCACTGAACTGAACAGTTTTATGTGTCAAAAATCCCACATCCTGGTCCAGGGGCACTGGAGCACGTCAACTCAATCAAATGCTTTTGTAAGGTGGGTAAGTGAGCAAGAAAAATGAACATGTGACTACTGCATCAAACGCTTTTTGAAAGAGGCTGTCTAAAAATAAAGTGCATCAACGGAGTTAACTGCTTGCTCAGAGTGCACATGTAAATCGTCTCATGATGACTTGAAGATAATGGTACACTAACATACTTATAACTACACCACTTTTACATGCACTTTCTAATGAAACAGAAAATAAAAAAAGGAAGTCAGGACAAACATCTTCATAAACAATCACCCCTTGTGCAATGTTTACCAAGCAAACATGAATTATCCTCTTTGCATGCTTATTAGAATAAATGTACCAGACTACATCCCTGTCTCATCAAAGCAAGGCCAGGGGTACATTGATTACGTACATTTTTTCATCCTAAGTAGTTTGTCTGGCATTCAGAAATAAATTCCTATTTGGACAATTTATTTTCTCAGACTGTCCCCAAAACCAAAGTGCCTATTCTGATTTACATTTTTAGAAGACCTACAAAATCTAGAGAATAACTTACTTTTTGAAATTGCCATTACTTATGAGGATATTACCCTCGACTGCAATTTGACTTAAAATTAGTTTCCTAGTCCATAAAAACAGATGCTGCAATCTCTGGGCTTAATTCAGAAATATTTCATAATGCATCTAAAAGGTAACTTTTACACTTTCTTTGTGACTGACCATAAAAAGGTGCAACTTATTTCATTGAATTATTTTTAAGTGTGCTAAGTTTCTTTGAATGTGTTATAGACTGACCACAGGCTCTGCTCCAGTTGGTATGACAGTTTCTCAGTCTCTCCAATTCTTCAAAAATCACTTACGACACTGCTTTGAGCCTTTCAAAAGTTTTATTGCGTATGTTTCTGGCTTATACGAATCCTTTCGTACTTTGCATATGACTGAAAAGTGAGTGAGCTCATTCTACATTTTATCGAGCTTAAAAAAAGTGATTTTTTTAACGCACAAACATAATGACAGAATAGATGTATATATAATCCTTAGCCTGGCAAGCCATTGAATGGGGACTGCAGTCTTGATGCATGTATTTACATATAAGTGTGATTTTTTAGAAGATGGAATATTCTGCACTTCATATTATATATACATCTGGTGCACTGGGTGCCTAACTTTCTTATAGATAAAAAAGTACGTAAAAATCAACAAAATTTATGATAGATGAACATGTCTGTTTATATATTATATATTATTTTTTAATCCTTCAAAAATATTTTGAAATATATATACGCGTGCAAGGCATCATATGAATTTCGAAAGCAAAGCAACTTTTTTTTCAATAATGTCTTAGATTTTGCATCTGGCAAAACATTTGGCAGCTTTCACAAAATTTTTGGCACACTTCTAAAATTTCCAGGTGCTCAGGTCCTGCTTCAATGACCAGGTCTTCTCGTGTACACAAATAATCACAGCCAATGTGAGGCCAGTATTAATAGTACAAGGAAGATGATATATTTATTTGCTTTTAGCTGAATGCAAGTGATTCAATTAAATCTTGACCAGAAGCCAAAACCAAATTCCTGCATGAAATTTTGGGAGATACATATTCAAAAGCATCGAATAAGAATTTCAAAAGATAGGACCTGCACCAGAGCCTTTGCCATTTTGCGGTTTGGCATTCTCTAATATTGGGTGCCAGATCTTATCACCTCATTTATCCCCCACCCCATAAGACCCTCCTCAGCCAAATGTCCAGGGTTGTTTTGCTGAGATACTGCTTGGGTAAGATGTTTTGCTCAGGAGTCTAAGGCAAATTATGCAACATTTCAAGGTGTGTCCTCTCATGACACATTTTGCACAAATGCTCAGGCCTCTGCCTGTTTACATCTTCTTAGTGACTCAGTCCTGTAATAGTACTCTGGACATGCAATCTTTTCCAGGCAACACCTGTTTTTTAAGGAGGTCTAGATATTTTTTCTCTCTTTTTGCTACAACATGCAAACTACTGAGAGAAAAGAAAAGAACCGGTCAAAGGTGAAGTTGTCGCTTGCCACTTGCTCATGTTGTCCGCCCGACTCCTCCTTGTATTTCCATGCTCTCCAAAAAATGTCATCATGAGTTATGGCCATCCAGCAATTTATGAGGCACTTATGTACTAGAATGTACAGGCCACCAGCATGACAGCATCTCATGTAAATGTATTTTGTACTGTTTTCGTGTTGCAAAATGAAAGACGGTTTGCAAAACAACACGCATGTTTGGTGCTGAAGGTAATGACAGCTCGTTTCACATTCCTACTAATGTTTGCCTCTATTTTCATACTTTTCAAACATTAACTTTGGTTTTTTCTAGGAAAATCTATTTTGGTGTCCCTGAACCGGTTGGAGATAGCACTGCTTCCAAAAGCAAAACTTTGCGACAAGGAAAAAGTCTTTAAGAAATTTTGAGCTTCTTTCTCTTCTGTCCGTAGATATGGTGTTCTTACAAAACTGAATTTGCTCATGTACCCCAAATAGTAATATATATACCACCCATTTTAGTAATATATATGCCATCCATTTTAGTAATAATATTATACAACTAACCTTATCAAATATCCAATGTGTCCAATGAATACATTCCCAGAAGTGACATTCAGAGAGAAAATAATTATACTTTTTTTAGTGATCAAAGAACATTTTGATGTTGCAAATATACATTTCTGCATTTGGAGCAAGTCCTTAGTCCAGATGGCGTGCAGAAAGTGATATAATAGCTTGTCATCTCATGATTTCGAAAAGGTCTCGTTTTGTAACCACCATGGCAATTTTGGGCAAGGCGTGAAAATCTAAAAAATGGTCCTCATGCATGTTATGGAACATTGTCATGACTGTGAAGATGGCTCACATAATTATGATGCAGCTAGATGTGTAACTGTCCTGTTTCAACCAAGCATATTCTTGTCTTTATCATAGAATCAGTGTATGCACTATGCAGTGTAGATGTCTATGTAGGGGAAACTGTGCACAAAGACATTTCATTTGGTTCTTTACAGCTGTATGCAAATTGGCAGTCCAAACAGTTTCTAAATTAACTTTCAACTTGGTCGTGTGATGTCACTGGCTTAAAAATGTTTTGTTTGTGTCAGTTATGGTTAATCAGTACTTATCGTATCTAGCAGCATAGGTGACAATAAACAAACTAATTAATGGACAATAAGAAGATTAGGAGACCAATAGAAAACTGTCAATAACGTGTCAAAGCCAGTTTGCAAATTGAAAAGAGAAAAAAAAATTTTTCCAGTGGACCACCAATCTGTAAAGAGCTCTAAACGGCAATTCTGAGTTAAATGTGTATCTTAAATAATGCATGCCAGTTTAAACTTAAGCAGATAATATTTGACCAATTTGCATCTCTTTATCTATTTTCATGATGGTTGTTTCAGTATCCATTTACCTCTTAATCTGTCATAAGATAGGTTGTTTTTGAATTTCTTTACAATCAATCATCCTTGGAAACAATTCGCAACACTGTACAAGTTTCTTAATTGGGCTGGAGACTTACAATGTAGGAAGAAGGTTGCTATGTTAATAGTCCTAGAAGGAAGGCCAATTTAATCTTCAGTGATTTTCTCAGATCAATAGCTTTGTCGGTTAACCAAAATATTATGACACTCAAAGCAAAACTGGGAAAAATTCTGAGAAAAAAATAAAAAACAAAATACTGGCAACACATCAAAGACCTAAATACGGAGAAATTGCGCACTTAACTAATAATTAACAGTATACTGTGTATCTGGTATGCTGATGTATGGCTCTGATTATTGACACAAGGGACTTTGTAAATACCTTTAATGATTCTTTTGACATGAATACTCCTTGCAAGTAAAATGAGCTTCGCTTTAATTATGGAGCACCTTCGAAGAAACCCCTGTAGCAGTTTGCGTCATTATAGTCCAGACAAAAACAACATTTTTTTGCGCACAAAATCCTCCTGTCACTTTTTCCATGCATTCAAAAGAAGTGCAAGACAAGTGCAAAAGAAACTAAATGAAGTCATGGAACGTATTCATCACTAAATGCAACAGGCACTGTGGTATGTTACTTTTATTCAGAGCAACATTCCTTTCAGTGGGAAATCGCGTTACGTCAGTGTCTCTGTTATGGATTTTACAATAACAGCACAGCCATTTGCCAAGCCGACTTTCCGGCACGCGTGCCATCCAATGAACAGACTTCAGACAGTTGGACTTCCATTTTCTGTTGTATGTCCATTTTAGAGTACCGCTGCTCGCGATACGTATCTTCTTGGTCAGCATGTCAAAAGCTACCATATTTTGCATCACTAGAAATATTGCCAAGCACAAGATAATTGCCTGAAGATCTTCAATTTTTCGTCTATCTACCAGTGTAATGAGGACTTATTAGTGGTAGTCTCCTAGGCCTTTTTAGGTTCCTCATGAATGTTCCTCTAATGTCAAAAATGGCATTCAAATAATAGATCCCACCTAATTTTAAATAGGGGTTGTCGGGGACTCCCACCCACCTTTCTGTTCAACTCGCCCCACCCCCATCATATTGTAATGAAAATAATTAGTCTCATACAGCTACACCAGATAGCTTCACATGCCTTCATTCTCAGCAATCTGCCAACATTACTAAGTGTACAAACCAACCTAATAGCCTGCATACTTCCCACCTGACCACCATCACAGAAGGTGCTCTTGCATGCAGATTAACAAAACATTATCATTATGTATTCACAAGAAATACAAAGGGTATTTCCTATGCACACAACGCAAATTTCACAAAAGATTTCTACTCCTAATTCCAATGGGTTCGAGAGACAAAATTAGAGGGTCAGATGGAACCAACTTTGTTTGCATTTTTAAAACATTCCTGATCACTCTTTGCCCCTTTTGCCACCTCCATCCATTGACGTCATCCAATTTATATTCCAACCAGTTCTCCTTTAACACTAAGAATCCTGTTATTTGCACTCAAATTTTGTTTTGTGCCAGTGCTTTCTTAATGAACCTTAAAATTGTTGATTATTTCAGAATGATATGCCCTTCACTGCAACCCTTTTTTATTCTCTGATTTCCTATCTTTATTGCACCCAGTTCTGGTTGACAAATTCTTCGCAAAGCTAAGCAACTGCATTGGTGGAAATTCGAGTTAATTATGCGAACTCTGGTCACTAGTCCAAGAGGGCACACAAGTGCAGATTGATGTTTTTATTTGTAAGTTTGCCCTTGAAAATAAGAGTAAAGTAATTGGAAGGGAAGAAATGAAGTCAGACCTCTGTGCGCTGAGCTGATAATTAAGAGTTTTCTTAATTTATCAGATAGCAATATTTATATTTTCAAGAGTGTTTCTCTCCTCAATTTAGAGTGAAATTTTTCTGTCACTATTGTGAGAAATTAGATTATGACATCTGAAGCACTTAGCAAAGAAAAGAAGCGATTCTAAATCTAGATTTATAAATACTGTCTGTAAAATTCATACCTTTCTAAAAGCAACATCAATTTATCAAATGTGTTCATGTACATATATCAATTATAAGAAAATATTGCCACATGGACATATGCTATGTTAATATGCTATAATAATATAGAGTTCTAAAAAAGTATGTGCATGCATGCCAACGGTCCTTAATTAGCAAGTATTTAGCACCAGCATGGTCAGCCCCAAAAGTGGAGGTCTTCATTTGGTCTTTATTCAAGTCTGCATAATGGATTCTATATATGTGAAATTAGATATTTTACATGCTAAAACGTGTTCATGAGTTCTCATGGCTTAAATAACCATAATGGTCATGGCTAGGCGTTGACAATCTTTTTTATTTTTTGTGATTTGCATGATATCTTGCTCTATAAATTGCATGCGTTTTTATAAAGAGCTATATCTTGGAAATATTCATTATTTTTGCACACTCTGTAAACTATAACACCTGCTTTTATTTGATTAGCATTTCCTCACAATTTCATAAACTGACATTAAAGTCTCCAACAAAAATATCTGCACCAAAGTTTAAAATGTGGCAAGGTAACTGTCACTAACTGACATGTTGCACTTCCAAACAATGGCATATTGACCAGTATAGCATGTAACTGCAAATGTTAGGCCTGCCTCTGTCTCAAAGCAAATATTCGCAGAACCGGTGATTCTTTTACAACTTCGTTTGGCTTATAAATTATTAACATTCACTCTAAAAAATGTCTGAAATTTTTTAGAGTGTTGATTGAATGACTAATAACGTAAACACACAAATAGACACTCCTGATTAATTAATGTACTATCTGACAACTCTCAGACAAAACATTGCATGATGGCTACATGTTGCTTTAGTTGGGGATTTTTGTTTCATATAACAAAGCATCAAGTCGCGAATCTTACAATTGTGCGTTAAAATATATTTGAGATAAAAATAGGAATTTCTTTCACTTGTGAGTTGAAGTTAAGGAAATACTGCTTATTCAAATATCCTAAGGGAAAATGTGCGCTCATTAGTAAAAGTGCTTTCAGAGAATATTGAAAATAAAAATATTGAACCGAAAAAGGCTATGGCAAGGCATTTGACACAGTGCAAAGCAAAATTTTGAAAAGCTGTATAACGCAGTATAGCTTTTTAGAATTATTTCCCCATAGAACCTCATCTGATAAGTAAACATAACAGTTCTTTAAATTATAAACAGAATTGTCATAGAAATTCAATATTAAAGAGATATTTCTTTTCATCAAAGAGGCTCACCTGTTGGTGTTGCTGCTGGAACTCTAGAACTGAAGCAGTTGAGATGCGTCTCTCCCACTAGCTCCACCTGTGGTGAGCACTGCTCAAATTTGGCGTTGTACCTGGCAGGCTTTCTGGCAATCAGCCAGCCTCAAAATCCTTCACAGTTGACACAAAGAGACTTTGTCAGATTTGATCATTAGGGGTAAAACTGCAGGTATGTTTTTCCAGTAACACTGGCCAACTGCAGCAGTGCTTTTGCATTAGGCTTCAGCAAAACAACTTTTAAGTAAGCAAAAGCAACTGCCCACACGTTTTATAATCACAACTTAGAGCCCCCATGGACCTCACTTCAACATGTTTAAGGAAGGATTTTTTGACCCTCATTGACTCTTCAAAAAGGTGGAAATTGCCATATTAGGTAAGATTGGCAAATTAGGAAAGATTATTTTGGGTGATTTCTTGGGTCATTTTCTGGTCTCTTTTCCCACACGAGTTCTTAATTAAGGAATAAAGACATTTTATCAGAATCTAAAGACTTCGTATAATGCCAATATTTTCTTGATCTTCTTTAGTAGTTATGAGAGTCCAGTAAAACATGCAGAAGTGAACAAATGCAACCAATAAATCAATCAATCAATCAATCAATCAATCAAATGCAACCAATCAATCAATCAATCAATCAATCAATCAACCAATCAATCAATCAAGTAATCAGGTTTAAAACCTGTTAATCAGAACTTCACAAATATAATAACAAGCAATTGTTAAGTATGACTCACTTGGTTTCATATCCTAGAAATATCTACTTCATTCACTATTAATAGATGTCACAACAAAAACAAATTATTGGTAATAATTGCATCAGATCCTATAACACTCCTCTTGATGGAAGAGTGCCAATGATTGTAAATGAAGTAGCATAAAGCACTCATACAAACATCCTACTCCCTTTATTTCATGCAGACATTACTATGCTTCTATTCATCCCTGTCTACTTGTCTATTCTTGAGTGGTTTCCTAAATTTGCATGTTTGCTTTGCATGATTCATCATCAGAGTTTTTGACTTTCAAAAGGCTTCGATGGAGTGCAAATTTTTATTCTTTTTAATTTACTTTTTCTCAGTTTATTTCGGCTGTTGTTTAGTTTCGAACGCACCTGCCCGCATGCCAATGTATTTTGATACTGTTTGAGTTCACGGTGACATTATTTATTCAACAACATTACTTCAACATCCAGATTTAATTAGGTCATTTTCCTTCCTGGTTTCTGAAGCGACAATCTTTGGGCTGATATGACCACAATGTGATTTTACTCCCAATACTAACCTAGATGTTAGCTTGAATTTGCAGCTTCACATAGCACAGCTTTTTGCAATGGACAACTGTGATGTCATGCTTTTAGCTTGATGTCAGACTTTGGGCAACTGACCAGGCGTTATGCCTGGATCCATCGATAGTGCAAATTATATAGTTTTTCATCTTGGGCGTCTATTGCAAAGAGCCGCTTATGATTTTATCAAATGCAAATGAAATGATGGTTCCCAGTCTCAATACAGCCACCTATCATAGTCCAGGTTCTAAGGTGAACAATTGTTCACTTTGCGGTACAGCTACGAAATTTGGCACAAAGGTAGAGGAGGTCAGTACCTTCAATTTTGGATATGGAGGCGTTCTCAAAAATTCCTAGAAATGACAAACGGTTGCCATGGAAACCAAATTTAGCATTTTTTGACATTATTTAATAAATTTCAAATTAACTGTCATAAATTCGGGCAAAAATGGTCAAAATGGTAAGTCAAGACATAGAAAGTCATTTTTCATTGATTATTTTGCATTTAGAGCGCCATGGAGACCCGATTGATGGGGGTAAAGTATGACCAATTAAGGAAATACAGCTTTTTTCATGAAATCTTGGTAAATACAGGGTCATTAGTGGTACAACATTCTGGGTATACCCCCATGTGACATATCATTTTAAAGCTCACCAAGAGCACATTCATTTGGTAGGTCATTTATGGTAACCATGGTAACAAACAAGTCACAGGAACAACTTGAACGCAATTTCAAGCTGCATCAGCAATCGCCAAATTGATCACTATAATCAAGACGATGTCAAACAATGGACTTAATTTAACACTACAAGTATGAAATTTGGTACACAGATATTAGAGGTCAGTTCCTACAATTTTGGATATGGAGACATCCGCAAAAATTCCAAAATGGTAAACGGTTGCCATGGGAACCAAATTTGGCATTTTTTGACATTATTCAATGTATTTCGAGTTGATTGTCATAAATTCAAATAAAATCTGGCACAAAGGTAAGTCCGGACGCAAAACGTCATTTTTTATCACCATGCACTGCATATTTAACTGTATGGATAAAAACTTAAAATGAATATGCTTTTATGGACACAAGTAGGTCACATATTTTCAAAAAGGGAGCTGGGTCCTTAAAGAATTTTGCTATTTTATCTACCTCATTCAAATGTACCAGTCAGTCAAGGAATGTTATAAGGTGAATGCCTTGGCTGTTTTTCACTTTCAATTTTGGATAAAAATATCATTGCAGTTTCATGTTATATTAAACCCCATGAGTTTGTAAGGAGAAGTACAAGGTGGGCCAGTGTCAGTGTAATATGAGAAGGGTGGATGAACTGTTCTTTAATATGAACAAAAATAAAAATGTAATTGTGGAGAAAAAACTACATCTATATTGTCCCGAATGATTCGCCAATTCTGCGGTGCAAGAATATTTCTTGAGACACTTCTGCGCTGTGAGCAGCGGTGGAAGATGGAGAGTGTCTGAATTTACTTTAAATACAATAATGTGAAAAATGCCCAATCCTTGACCAAAACATTTTTCATGTTATCTTCATTGATAACCATGTCAAAGAGGATCCAGGCCAGCCTGAGAACAGAGTGGGTAACAGCATGCAGAATAGCAATTCACTACTCATTCTCCTATACTTTTTCATTTTCTTTCCTCCTGTTCAGTTCAATTGCATTATAAATGACGCAAATGCATTGGCTTGGTCAACCAAATATATTTTAATTGAAAAATTTAAATTTAAAAACATTTTCGTTGAAACATTTAAGCCTGGAATTTTCATAATTAAAGGATTTTTGACTATTTCAATATCTAGAAGACATCTTGTATAATTGTTTGGATGTTTGGATAACTGTCACTCCATTGCACCCTGCAATTATGATGACCAGTCAACCCCGAAGGTCCAGTGACATCTATGAACTCAGGTGTCAGTCAGGTTGTTACCTGGTTAATAGATGGCTGCACAAAGATATATAGAAAGCAATTTATTTGGACTATTCTCCACCTGCTTTTCTGGAAGCTATATATTTAAAATAAAGAAGAGTGAGGGGTGCAGGCGAGTTTCAAGATGTCTAACTGAGGCTGTTACTCATTATTATATGACCCACCACAGGAAATTGTTTTTTGTTATAATCAAGTCACAATCCATATCCATGACAATTTTTATTTTCATCTAATCAAAATTCATCTACCTATTTACAACCCTGCTAAGACAAAAAAGTGTAATAACCTAGTCAGCAGATGCCAGTCTGTGTGTGGTAATCACTCAATCTCCTTTTATAAGTGTATTTTACAAGATGATTATTTCAATAACTTTATGAAAAAGCAGAAACAATTTCCAGAAAATGGACTTGCTGATAGTGTTAAGCTGCTTTCGTCAAATTATAATGAACGTAACAAGGAGCTTGTTAAATTATTGCTGTCACCTTTTTAATTGTCCTTGTTTTTAACCTGCTATTGTTTTTAAATTTTATGAGATCTTAAAAACTTTTATCGTATTTATTATTATTATATCTGTATATCTCTTCTTAGAGGCAAAATAAATTATTTATTTATTTATTTATAATTAATAATCTATAATTCATGTTTTTTTGTTCACTTATTATTAACGGGGACAGCAATTCCACAGTTTCTTGTAACGAGGCTGCTCACCCTTTGATGCATTTGGTTCTTTAAAATAAATATATATATCCGATTTATTGTATGTAATTGTTGGGAGGTGATTGTTTGTACATTATGCATCTATAAATAAACTAGTTCTAATTCCATATTATCTTGAAGACTCCAACATTAAGTTGAACTGTGAAAATGGCACTTCATGACTCATAATAACTGATGAAAAGTCATCTTCTCTACATTCAACATGGGAAACAAGACGCAGGCTGTTTGATCAGTCATGAATACTCATGATCAAGAGAAGGCCATTTGATTTTGTCATAAGTTTAACTGATTTTAGAGTAGGCCTGAACATCAGATGCATAATCCTTTCATTTGCCTGTCACCGACAAGCCGGATTAGTCTCCTTAAATCAAATTAACATTGGAAGTATTGGGCATCATGACAAATCATCAGCAGGATTGCACATGAAGTGACATTGTCACAAGCATCAACCTGCTCTTTTTGCATATCAAATTTCCAGACTGTAAAGACTTATTCTAAATTGTATGCATGCATTTCCAGTGCAGTGCTGTCACAGCAATGGTGCACCACCACGAATACCTAATCAGATGCTCGCTCAAGTTGTCTTATTTCTATGCTCTTGAAGTTCATGAAATCGTTTGATGTGAAGACCACTAGCAAAAAGCAATAACATTCCATTTGCTTTTTATTTCCAATCTCTCTAACCTCACATTACTGTCACCAACTCCAAATAGTAGTTTTAGTTTTTTTAATGAAATTTTTGAAATCATTATGTTGTGATTTTCGAAGTGGAATACGAAGGTCTGGTGATTTATTTCAAAGTGGTTATTGCAATTCTTTTATTTATGAGATTTTGTTATATTTTTAAGCTTTAAAATTTCAAAAGCTTTACTCTTTTCAATATTTTTATAGGGTGTTTATCCATGAATTGCTCTTCCTCAACCCACACAAATATCTGAGCTTGCTTTTCTTTCAGCGTTGCTTTGACAAAGACGTATTTATCAATCTCATGTTGACTGTCAGGTCTAAAGTGGCCAAATACATACTATGGGTGTGTCTAGTCTGTTCACGATCCTATATGAAACAAGCTATTGTTTATTGTGAAATTGAAAAATATATCACTTGTCACAATTGATAAATAAGATGAAAAAACCTCAATTTGCTTTCTGGAACATAACAGAACACACAACAGGCTTGTGGTTGGTCAGTTGCCCAAAGTGTAGCATCAAGCTAAGAACATGACATCCAGCTAAGAGCATGACATCAAGCTAAGAGCATGATATCAACCTAAGAGCATGATATCAAGCTAAGAGTATGACATGACACTTGTCCATTACTAAAACCTGTGATATGTGAAGCTGCAAATTCAAGCAAACATACATATAATCCTGATTCTGTGTGAGCAATTTCCAATTTCGAAAATCTGATCTGATTTCATCATGATAATTTGAAAAATATGTTTCTTGAGAATGTGTGTCCAACTCCCATCTAAGACAGGTCACAAGTGTAGCCGACAACATAGACACTGACCGCTGATGTCATTACAGAGTTACACCGGCACATCATTATGAGGTCAATCCCTGTGCAGAGGCAGCACTAACAAATTTCGATCGGATTCTACACAAAAATTTACAAGTCACAAGTTGGTTTCAGAATAATTCTATTCTTGGTTATAGTACAGTATTTGAGTAAAGCTGTTCATATGCATAAATATTGAAATTCATGCTATGTATTATTTAGTGACCCCTAGGACAACCATGATCAGAAAACCTAACCATATTAAAAGTTTTATCAATAGAATTCAGCTTGTGTACTATTCCGGAAATGATAGCATCCGATCGTGAATGCCGATCGCAATGTTCTGTGTAAATTTGTTCACCCACAGGCACGTGCACAGCTACTGAAGGAAATCAACTTGCCAAATATTGGATCATGGCATTTTATTCACTCTGGTTCATTTGGTTCTTGACTGTAATTCAGAATTTTACAAATCTGGATTGTAGTATTTGAGTAGTAATTCCTGCATGCAGCATGTATCCCTGATCTGAATCAAATAAATATGTTTTACTATGCCTAATCCAATATTATTAATACTGAAATACCTGTACTTTCAATATTTCTGTTTTCTTTGATACCTGATCTGTTTTGTTTATTGGAGCAGAAAAAGAGTAAACGATAAAACCTGCTGAGCATTCAGAGAGTACAATACCAGAGACATTGAAATCACTGACAAGTGAAAAGCAGTTTCTCACGGAAATGCAGAAAAAATGGAGGAACTTTTTGAAACATTACAGTGAAATCTACCAATAATTCTTGCAATTCTTAACCTGAGTTGGCAAACGAGAGCAAAACAAACCAAATGAACCATATCCACTCTTGAACCATTGATAAAATGTGAAAGTAAAAAAAGATAAAAATGCTTCATATAGTTTTGAAAAATATTGTGACAAATTCATCTGTGGCATTCGCCGCACTGTAAAATTTGAAATTTTGAGTCAGCTTAAATGATTCAGTGAGATGGTTGCACAATTCCTGTGAGCTGACCTAGCTTGTTGTTCTAAGTTATGACAGTGGAAAGATTGTCATAACTCAAAACAACAAGCTATGTTAGGAATTTTGCAACCACCTCACTCAATCATTTGAGAAGAATCAAAATTTCAAATTTTACAGTGTACTCAAATGAGAATCGAAATTTCAGCAAAATTTTACAGTTTCCTCAAGGTCAAGGTGGTTTGCCTTTTTGAATTTTTTTAACAGATGGGCCTGACTTTTCTTTTTTCAATAAGGACCCCCAAAGAAGTAAAACCGTTAAACATGAGGTAGACTCCTCATGGCAGAGAGTAAACAACAGTAACTCTGAGTAAGTGTCTGAATGAAAGGAAAGCAGGCAACACAACTAGAAGCAGACAACCAATAAACCATGACAAAAACATTGTTTACTATGTAGTGGCACACAATTGAGGAAGCAAACAATCTTCTACATATAAGATCTATGTGGTAAGTAGGAATGATAATCACTGAATTCTTTTTCGATGAAAAAAAGGCTTAAAAAACTCTTCACACCTCTTCACAGGAAAGAAAGAATGAAATCAATGACGTCATTCGTGGAAAGGATGAGTCACAAAAGCTTTACAGGAAGATCCAATTTGAAAAACGAGGTACAATATATATTATGAGGTTATATCATGGGTAGGTGCAGTACATCCCTAGTATACTCCCCGAGACCCCAGTATATTCCCGAGACCCGAAGGGTCGAGGGAATATACTGGGGTCGAGGGGAGTATACTGGGATGTACTGCACCTACCCATGGTATGACCTTTTTATCCCATGTCTAGGCACATTTTTCTATTTAATTGAAATTAGTACCACTGCGAGATAAACAGTCATCCATCTGTCTTTCAAAATGCCTTGAACCAGCCTGTGACTTATACACATTATATATCAAATATGCTATGGAGTTGTTATATATATAGTGTGTATAATATACATTGATAAATCAGCGAATCATCAATTTATCTACTATCTATCTATCTATCTATCTATCTATCTATCTATCTATCTATCTATCTATCTAGCTATCTGACTATACTATCAGCATTAATATTAAAAATTAGGATTGGCTGTTTAACAGGTTGAGAAGTAGATTGCTGATGGCATTGTATAGCTTTTTATAGCCTTATGATTGAGTATTATGAAAAAATAAAGTGCTGCTGAATTGCCCACTATTTTTACCATGACATTACAATTGTATTTTAACAATCAGTCTAATATTTATTACTGATTCTATGTAAATTCAGCTTTCAATAAAATATCAGAAATTGATAAATTAAAGTATAATATTTATTATTATACACTTCCAAACAATAGACTGCATGTTTTCAGAATTAAGTGAGTTTGAAATTGATTTTATAACTTCTAGAAATGATACTGTAAGAGAGCCCTTGTTTCATTTTAAAATTAATTCCATCTAGATACATTTTTTATTCGAATTGGTGACTCTAGTTGCTTAAATTAAATTACACAATGTTACCACGCTCCAATAAGTCTAATCCCAACAATGAACACACAGGAAAACTCTGTGCACAGTGGTGGAGTGGTGAAGTGGTGGATTATTGATTTTTTTCTTCTGTGCAGTCATGCATGAACTCTGGCTTGTCTGGCTGAGCTGAAAGTGGGTGTGTCACATTGCTGCACTGTGATTGGTTAAGGAATCTAAAGTCAGTATACTCCCTGGCAAATACTGGTCAGCTGACCATATACTGGTTTTTCTCCCCGATACTGACTTTTTCCCTGCTGTATTGGCCCAGTAAAAAACACAGTATCAGGGAGAAAATGTGCCTAGACATGGGATAATAGATGGTATTGAATGGTCGAAGGCGTAGGAGGCAGGCATCTGAGGGCTCTAGAACAATTTTTACGGGACTTTCGGGCAGAACATTTTATGAATTTAGATTTTTTGGGCAATCAATTTAGGCATTGTTTTTTGGGCAGCTTAATATTTATTGACCTCCTAGGCCTATGAGATGTTACTACAGGGGAACAAGAAGTGCAACGAAATGACAATGTGTTTGGTGCTCAAGTAGCTTTGCCACGTCACAAATTTTCATGCTCCTCTGAGCACAAACAGTGTATCACACTTGATAATTATTTTCATTGTGTGAAACAACACCCTTACAGGTGATTTCATTAGTACGTGATTCTAAGGCTCTAGACCCACCAAATGCATGCCATTTTTAGTTAATCTGATTGGTTTAGAAACAACAGAACGTCACATATTTGATTTATCAAACGTAGCAAGTGCTGGTTTAGCATTGATTTCCCACAGCCAAGTGTGGATGACAAGAAACACGTGGTAATGAAAACGCCTGTAAATGATCATGACACCTACATTGCACTGTACAAAGTGGATGGAAACAGAGCCTCAAAAAACATGTCAACTGAATCAAAGAATGTATCAACACACAGATAAATTTATCATGTGCCTTGCTCTTGTAGACGTTTTGCAGTGTTTCCAGTTATCTAACAGTCATGTGTCCCTGTTAGAAAATGGAAGTGTTGTTACTGATAGCTTTGATGTGTCAAATCTTTTCAATGATCACTTTGTTGATGTGACAAAGTCATTAAGTGAACCTGATCATGTCAGTGAAATGTCACTTAATGACATTATTGGTTATTATAAGGATCATCGATCTATTAAGTTAATCCATGATAATGTACAAAACTTTGAGTTCAGTTTTAACGATGTAAACTCTGTAAAGGTTTATGAAAAACTTCATACTTTAAATGTCAATAAGAGCCAAGGGTATGATCAAATCCCGACTAAGTTATTGAAACTTGGTGCAAATGTGTTATGTCATAGTTTAACAACAATTGTAAATTGTACCATGTCTAAATCTGTTTTTCCAAAAATCCTTAAGTATGCTGAGGTTTCTCCAATTCACAAGAAAAACAGTACAATGGATAAGAATAATTATCGTCCAGTCAGTCTTTTAACAATTCTGTCTAAAGTTATTGAGTCTATATATTGTGATCAACTGAATGAATTCTGTGGAAATGTATTATCAAGAGATCTGTCTGCGTACAGAAAAATGTATGGGTGTGAAAGTGTGGTACTTAAAAGTGTTGAATATTGGAAGAAGGCATTGGATTCTAATGAAACAGTTGGATGTGTACTTATGGACCTGTCAAAGGCTTTCGATAGCATACCACATTGTCTCTTATTAGCAAAGCTCTCAGCCTATGGTGTATCTACTAATTCAGTAAATCTCATAAAAAGTTACTTGAGTGACCGAATGCAGAGAGTGAAGGTTAATAACTCCAAAAGTAACTGGAGAACATTAGAGAGAGGGGTCCCTCAGGGTTCCCTTCTGGGCCCTGTCTTGTTTAATGTATTCCTGAATGATTTACTGTGGTCACTACAAAGTGTGTGTACTGTGTTTAATTATGCTGACGATAATACTTTGGCTGTCTGTCACAAAGATTCACTTATTGTTAAGAAGTCTCTTGAAGATGCGTGTAAAATTTCAATAGATTGGTTTGACTGTAATTACATGAAAGCAAACCCTGAAAAATTTCAGGCTCTGGTTATGTCACGAAAGAATTGTAATCTCAGTTTCAATGTTGATGATATCACCATAACTGATACCAGTTGTTCAAAGTTACTGGGTGTTTTTATAGACAAAGATCTAAAATTTTCAAGACAAGTAAAACATGTTACAGTTAAAAGCTCAAGACAGGTTAATGCCCTGGGCAGGCTGCGAAATATGCTATGTACTGAGTCTAAACTAAAAATTGTTAAGTCCTTTATTCTATCAAATTTCAAATACTGTAACTCAATTTTATATCACACCAGTGTCAGTGATGTTAGAAAAATGGAAAATGTAGTAGAAAGGGCTCTGAGATATGTCTTTAATGATTTCAATTCAACCTACAGAGCGTTACTTTGTAAAGCCAAAATGGATCCACTCAGAGTTACCATGTTAAGAGATTTACTTACAAATGTTCACAAAATTAGATATGGCATGTTACCACCTTTTGAAGAAGATTTTTGTAAAATGAAGTCATGTAATTATAACATTAGAAAATACACTATGATCCAGCCGAGGTATGACACCTTCAATTATGGTTACAAATCAATGCGATACTCTGGTGCTATGTTGTATAATCTCTTACCCAATGATTTTAGACTGATGAATTTACAAGATTTTAAAACTAAAATAATGTCATGGGAACCCAGTTGCAGCTGTGGGACATGTATTTTATGTACTATGTAACTTTTATGACAATTATGCTTTTATTATTTTTATTATTTATCTTGTTTTTATTTGTTTTGTTATTTGTTTTTAGTCGGTCAAAAGCCTCTGCGCTTGTGTTGCTTGTTTTTATAACCCGACATGAAATAAAGTTTTACTTACTTACTTACTTACTTATAATAATTACATTGACAGAAATTGTGTAATGCATTTTTCTTCAATCGCCTCATTATCGGGAGATACAATTCTATTTAATAAAACTATAAAAAAAAAGAATGGGCAACTGTTGAAAGATGGGGCGAGAGGGATAGAAAGCTATACTTTAAGGTGGATGGAGATCTATCTATGTACAGACAGATAGATAGATGGATACATGTGGCTCTACATCCTGTAGTTATGCACTTGCTGATTAGGATAGGAGGAGGACACAGAAATGAGGCAAAGGATGATTGAAACATTTGGCCAACATGGGCCCAGGTTATCTGGCAAGAGCTGGATTTGAACCCTGGAACCGGTGATTGGCAGCCTAGCACACTACCACTAGACCAACCCTCCCCCAGATAGATAGATATATAGCTACTTAGGTGAAAGGAAAAAGGACCACTAACCCCGGGCCACCGATATGGAAAGATGGAGATAGACAGAGACATAGAAACATCGATTCGATAGATAGATAGATGGAGAGAGACATAGCATGATAGAGAGATAGTGATCGATGGATTCATAGATTCATTCATGTGTATATTTTGGTCATATGATGATGCTGATGACAACTATATGTGTCAGAGAAAAAATATGACATTATATATTAAATGAAAATTATTTTATAATAATTATTAGTAATATTTACTGGACTGGCGACAGTGCACTGTCTCACAATGTAAGACTGGTACAATGTCCTAACTGTGATCAACTGTGTCATTTTTGCTTTGTTGAACTTGATCACCTCTTTATTGTCAAATGAAAGTTGCTAATTGATTGTTGTCTGCACCTTGGTAAATATTTACACTCAGTGCTCAATGGTGCATAGAAAAATCACTTGTCACAAGACCTCTTTGGCCACAAATCAGATGATCTTTTCGTTGCACTTCTTGTTCCCCTGTAGTAAAGTACTACAGTCACAGGTAGCCAATGCATATTTGCCAATATAAGGTTAATTGACGATTATGCATGTATTTGACGTTTATGCGGCATGTCGAGACATCTCTATACTTGTTTTCCCACATCAGTCTCCAAGTGTCTTACCAAACTTGTATGCTCCGATTCATGAAATGAAATGAAAATTATTGAAAAAGTCTCATCCTATTGATGTTGACTGCATCATGAAAAAGCATTTCATATCTTGGATCACTGATTGGTTGAATAGATATGGCACAACCATGGGTGGGTCAAAATTTGGTAAGTCTGAAATTCTTGTCTCCGGTGTTTAACAATAATTCATGATGACAGAAAGGCACACGCAGGACTTCTTGATGTCATTTTTCATAGACAAGGATATTAGCAAAACTTCAGACACAAAAAATATGAGGAAGGTTATTTTTATCCAATCCAAAAATAGCATTGAAGTGGCCAACCCCCCTGAAAATGGCCTGTCTCCACCAACATTTTCTTTGAAAGATTGCATCACAAAAAATTGTACAGGATCCTGATTCAATTAAACTCTACCATATATGGAGACTTGACTATCACTCTTCTAAAATACAGTTTCAAATTTCTGAAATAATATCCTGTATAAGAGCAGGAGGTTGTTGTGTCCATGTCTCCAATATTGCGTCATTAGCATCACACCAGTTTGGTTTGTTAATAAAAATGAAAGGGACGCACATTTTGTGAGAAAACCTTGTGTCTAACGATGTCTGAGAACCCAAGAAAATAACTGCGCTATCTGTAGCTCTGTATCATTTATATAAACCAAAATATTTGAGTATTTCTGTTGGTATGTCGGTTGTCCTATCTTAATTTGTCATTAGCAAACGCCTTGCTGCTCTATTTTGACTGCATATTTCTGGACCAGAATCAATACAAACATGCTTCTGGTGTTCATAAGATCATTTCATGCACAAATTGCCAGATTGCCAATTTTGCACTGGTCCCTACAAAGATTTTTATCTTAATTATCATTAGCATCACGCTGTCATTAGCATCACAACAAAAAATGGCTTCTTTCCTTTACCTCACTAAAATTCAGTTGCAGGTGACAGGAGTTGAAATTGTGTTCAATATATATTATCAATTAATGTTTTAACAAAATATTACACAGAATTTTTTGCATTTTCATTGCATCTGACATGCCTAGTATGAATTTGACGGTTCTCTGAGATTACTAATCAAATATGGGGTGTCAGTGAGATTTTACCATTGTCTAGCACCTGAAATATGGTTCAGCAAAGACATTGGGCACTGGAGGGGTAGTGGAGATCATCTTTGTTATTCAGAATCCAAACTGTTGGTGAAAAGAGTATTTTTGTTTCTGTTTGTAAATTTCTAGTTCAAGAAAATCTTCTATCTTGATAAGTATTGGTCATAGAGACCTGAAATATAGCTCAATGTTTGCAGAATAGCCACTTTCCCATACTTTGGTAATAAATTCTTCAGCTCTAAGTGGTGCGGATTTCAAGTTATAGGCATGATGCTAATGACACATATATTCGAAATTTAATTGACCAAAATGCATTATCTCAAAAATAATTGGTGCTAGAGACCTGGAACTTGGCCTAAAATGTGCAAGCTACCTGCCTAATCATTGGTAATAGATTATTTAACCCTAAGTGGTCAGGATTTTTCAGTTATAAGTGTGATTTTAATGACAGTCAAAAAACATCATAGCTGTAAATATCACCTCATTACAGATCAGCAGAGCATTTGGGACCCTTGGACATGACAGTGCAGTGATAGCTGATTGTTTGACCTACCCAATGCCATCTTAAAACGGCATTTCTGGACTAAAAAAAAATTCAAAATTTTTTCAGCTGAAATTTCAAGGTTTTCAAATTTTGACCCGGGTATTAAAAAATGCAGCATCCTGATTATGTATGATTCATATCATCCATTTTATGACCTGTATGAGAAACCCCTTTTTGACTTTCTGGCCCATATAACAAGCTCACCCAAGAATCTCCCCTTTTAACTTATAAAATATTTCATTTAAAATTGCCTTTTTGTGGTTTCTTTGTTGTCAAGCATTGTTGCAATTTTTCAGTGTTTCATCATGACAGATTATGATAGATCGTCTTATTTTTCCATAGTGTATTCCTGGGGTGAACAAAGAAGTTGAGAAATTTCCCTGCTGTGCTGAACAGTGACAAGGTAGGGCCTGGTATAGGCTTGAGGTGGCCTGGAGTCCTGCACGCTTTTAAACAGTCCATCATTTATTTAAAAATAAGAAGAATAAAAATAAGGGGGAAAATAAAAAGAATTTCAGTGTTGTAGTATTTCGTGACTTTACGAACACGAGATATCCAGGACATTTCTTTGATTTTCCATCAAGAGAATTAAAATTTGTATTTTCACTTTGGCTGATAGGAAGAAAATTGGATATATTTACATTTGAAGTTTACATTTCAATATGAACAAAATATCAATTTTTCTCCCCTTAAGTTTTCAAAAAAAAAGACAGTTGTGTGAATAATGTATATATTTCAGTAGAAGTGTGAAGAGGAAGTTTAAAAATGTAAGGAACCAAGATAGCATTTAAAACTTTGTATATTTATGACATGTAATGTAAGGACTGCAACTGCTTTTAAGTGTTGGAGGGTGACATCTTCAGTTTCCAATTGTTTCTTTTATCCTTAAGCACACCTTTATAGAAATGTACAGGCCCCTACTTTTATTTCAGAATAAAACAATTCTTCCTGAACATTTGTTGGTTGGGCCATAATGCATAGTCATTGCATACACCAAAATCAGTCATGTAACTGGTCTATGATTGTACAAAATATGTGAATAAATTATAAAGCAGGAAGTATTCTTGTAAAAAAATGCCTTCAAACGATAAAATCACTGAAAATTATTGGAGCAAGAGTTTCGCTTTAAAATCTGTGTCTCCATATACACTGTATATACTATGGAGACTTTAGATCTATTGAATTGATTTCATTTAATTTGATTCAATATAATTTAATTTACCCTACACTGGCAGTGTGTTCATCTTGTTCTCCAACAGGGATTGGTTTTGTGACTTTATCAAATAAACTATCAAAATCTTGTGATATTTCATCTTGAAGTGTCCACATATTAGTCAGCAGATTCAAGCAAGATGGATAATAGCTGTTTGCAGATTGGCAGTCCAAACAGTTGTCAAAATTAACTTTCAACTTGGTTGAGTGATGTCACTGGCTTAAAAACGTTTTGTTAGTGTCAGTTATCGTTCATCAGTAGTTTCAGTGCTTATCATATATCTAGCAGCAAAGGTGACAATAAACAATCTAATTAAATAAATGTTAAGGTACTTCATCAAATAAGAGTATTAGGAGAGCAACAGAAAACTGACAATGATGTGGCAAAGCCAGTTTGCAAATTGAAAATTAGAAAATTAATATTTCCAGTGGACTGCAAATCTCCTTGTAGTCCAGGAGCTTATGGGGAAATAAGGGGTGGATTGTGCAGGTTTGTCTACAAGCATGAAATTTGGCACAAATCTTGCTGAGGGTATACAGATTCAAATTTTTGAGGGCGCCGGAGCGGGCGCTCGTCTTGGTTGCCATAGCAACAAATTCAAAATGGCCACCTCTCGATATCTAATTTTGAGTATAACTCAGTAACAAAAGGTCATAGGATTGCAAATAATAGCTCTAAATATATGTTTTTGATGCCAGGGATCCTGATTCTGCCATTATTTTCAATGTCAAACACATATTTTGGTCTATAGAGCCAAAATTACCTGTATATTGGGGTTATAGAGCCTATTTTATCAAAACTTTCAACATATTTTCAATTTCCTGATAAAAGTTCACTCAAACAAGAACCAAATTATCAATTATGTAATATGTACATAGATACCAAAGTAGCCAAATGAATGTTGCAGACAAAGATATTGTTAATGCAGCTGCATCTATGCACTCCTTTTCTTTTGCACACGCAGTTCCCACCACTAAATCTCTCAAATATCACAGCACTACATGATGCTAGCCAATAAGTTGTGTAGTATACCAAAAGAAACCTGTTGCTGTATTTGTGTGTTGGCCCATATGAAATCTATGATGTACTTATCCACTTCTGCTTGCCATCCCCATACTTTGAAATCCTGAATTTTTTAAAGATACAATGGCGATTGATTCGAACAAAGACTTTTTTCAGTTACGACGGTAATACAACCTTTATTTGTGCTCAGCGATACATGTAGATGTTGCTTTGGTATATATCTGAGGGATACTATCACACTACAAAGATATTTGTTTCATATTTGCAGTGAAATTGCACAGACTGTCTTGTTTGATTAACTTCAGTCACATCTCACAAGTCTTGAAATTGATTTGACTTGGTTTCCTGCATGCTACAGCAGCCTGTTATATTGCGACGGGAGGGAGTGGGCTAAAACATTTCAGTAGTGGCGTTGTATTTCATGTCAGTGTATGCATACATGAATTTTTGAGGCAGCCCAGCACAGTTCTGCAGAGTTCTGCTGAGCGCGGACCTAAAAAGCAACTGCACTAGTGCCCCAGATGCCAATTCCATACCCAATTCGATGTGAATATCTTCAGTCTGCAGCCTTGCTAGTTCGCCTGCATCTACAGTAGACTGCTGTCAGTCAGGGTTTCTTATTATGATCCATAATGAGTACCCCCCCCCCCCCCCCGGGGGGCTACCACTCTCTCTCGCATCTCATCAATCAACCCTCGTGAGCCCAGAATGGGGGTTAGAGGGCTGCACTTACCATATCTGTCTAGTATTGTCCTTCTTCCATGCTTATCTACAGTGTGAGAATTTCCTTTTCCTTTGGTATTGGAATATCAGCATTCTTTGTCACCTTACATGTAGGAGAATTACTGATACCTTGGTCCTTTTGAAAACTAATCCTCCACAAGTGAATGTTGTCTTGACATTGCATGCAAATAATTTCAAGATTTGCGGGATGTGGGTTGACAAAAGTCAATGAAACATGAGTCTGTTCAAAAGTAGAAATGAAAATCTCTTGGTAGTATCCCTTGAATACACTGTACCTGTCAGTCCCTTCCTCTGAATAACAAACCTCCACCGCCGGTCTGATTTGGGTAAGCAAATAGACCAATGTATCAGAGGAAGAATACCATGCAATTGTCCATCAACCATTAAATCAGAGAGTGATACACCATACAAATGACAAACTTAATGACATGTAAAAAGCATTTAAGAATTTAAGAATAAAAATTAAAATAAAGGAATGGGTCATTAATTTGTCACACCTGTTTACAATTAAGCATTAAGATGCAATGAACATAGTCTGTTTGTCTTTCAACCATTCAATTATTACACTGATGAAAATAATCCCCTATCTCACCCTTTGAAACTGAACACATCAGTTTCCGACAGTCAACTTGGCAAAGTCACATTATTTCACTTATTCATTTGGCTTTCTATTTTCCCCTCCCCCCTCGTAGGACTGCAATTCATGCTGAAATGTATCAGACTGCTCACATGTATCAGACTGCTCACTACGCTGTACAATAGTTTTCTTTTTCTTCTGCCCATTGGAGTTCCATCTGTTAGGAGCATTCCAAGTTTGAGTTATGATGTGGTGCTTTTGGGACGAGGCAGTCTGATCTCAGATAAAGGTTGTAACTGCAAACAAGTCTTTCTTCAAATCAATCGCCATTGTATCTTTAGGAAATCCAAGATTTCAATGGAAGGGGATGGAAAACAGGAGAAAGAAGGTAAGTACATAATAGATGTAATACTGGCCAATACTTGAAACAGCAACAGGTTTCTTTTGGTATACCATATAAATTATCGGCATGCAACATGTAGGGCTATGGATTTGAAAGATTTCTTGGAGAGGACTGCATGCGCTAAAGAACCTGTAGGTGTGCGTAAGGCAGCTAGCTGCCTTGACAATACCCATTTCTGCAACATTTGTTTGGTTACTTTGGTATCATCGTACAGATGATATGTTGATGTATTTCTATTACATAAAGCTGGTGTTTATATTTGTTGTCAAAACTTGATGAATTGCTACTAGGAACAATTTGCAATAGTTTAAGCTGAAGATTTGTGGTGAATTTCGATAAAATGAGCTCTATAACCCCAATATGCAGGCAATTTTGGCTCTATAGACCAAAGTATGTGTTTGACATGAAAAATAATGGCAGAATTAGAATCCCTGGCATCAAAAACATATATTTAGAGCTATTATTTGCAATCCTATGACCTTTTGTTATTGAGTTATAATCAAAATTAGATATCGAGCGGCGGCCATTTTGAATTTGTTGCTATGGCAACCAAGACGAGCGCCCGCTCCGGCGCCCTCAAAAATTTGAATCTATATACCCTCAGCAACATTTGTGCCAAATTTCATGCTTGTAGACAAATACGCACAATTATCCCCATAAGCTCCTGGACTATTGGAATACTTTTTATTGGCGTTTTTCAACATAACATCACATTGGCGAATTAGGCAAAAAAATTTAAAAATAGAATAGAAATTTAAAATGTCATCTAATTAATAAGAAATGTATTAAATGCGACATTTTATGACTGGTAGCATATCTTGCTTTCTTGTGGCCTCAGAACTGGGGCATATTCACCCCAGAGTGTGGCACACCTATCGATACTCAATTTTTGTCAAGAAATGTGCAGTCACAACTCATTCCAGATTCCAAATATACATTGCTTGGCTAGTTTGATGACCAAAGTTATAGAACTAATTATAATTCTACTCTCCTACATGGTATTACATGCTCAAAATCTAAGGCGGCCAAAGTTACCCAACTCTGGGGTAACATTAATTGATATATGACCCTTTTTAAAATTATGTAATAAAACATAGAATGATCATAGATTTTGGAAAGCTTTTTCACAGATGAAAACTTTAATGTACTAGCTGTGTTGATATTCAACAAATAGTTTTTCTCGGAACACAGATTTGGTGCTCTGAAAAGGCCAAAGTAACCAGGCTGTTTTACGGTACTCGTCATTCGTTGACCGTAACACTCAGCATATGTAAAAAACATCCCAATATGCCTCTGATCCCGCTATTCACAAAGGGGCTGGATAAAATAAATGACTTATAATCAACGTACATGATAACTAATTTTTAGAAAGTTACATTTGACAGCCCGTAAAACGTTGAGTAACAGTGATTGTCTTTATCAATACCAACACAGTGACATCCAATTACCTCCTGCATACTTACATGCAATAACACATTGTAATTGATAGTGGACTGTCAGCAGCCCCTTCGGCACCAGCCATGTTGAAGGCAATCTCTGCTTAATTTTTCACTCAAGCATTTTCTTCATTGACGGTTATAGACTTTTCTGTTTTTGACCTTTCCCTTGACAAATATAACACCTCGAGAAATATTCTTTTTGTTGGTTGCATATGCCGTGGGCGATGAAAAATGATGAAAAATTCCAGTTCTAAAAAATGAAGTTTTATACCCTCTGCATGCATGTTTAAACATCATGCCTGGATATTCATTGTGAATTGAAGGTCATATCATAAAAGAGATAACTTGTGATACCTTGGTATATTGGCTTTTTAATGATAATATATTTGTCTGTTTTCCATGTATATATTCATTCTTTATTTGGTTTATTTGTTTACAAAAAGGAAATCTCATTAATCTTTTTACAAACAACATGACTATAGTCACATGTTCGTGGATGTGAATGCTAAATGTGTTCAATTGAAGCTCATTCTTCTCCAAATTGACCGGAAATCTGTGACTGACGTCAGTGTTGATGGGCGGATCATACATCATCAGATTCAGATTCTGATTCAGATTCAGATTCGTTTTCTTTTCTCATGCATTCCAAGCATATAATTCAACATTGTGTATATATACAGGTCCAGTTTTAAAATAGCATACATGGAGAAGGTGTCCCTCTATGACATCCTAGATGTCGCTGCCAAGGGACCACCCGAAAAAAACCAGAAAATATACCATACCATAAATCCTCGCATCATCAGGATGGGACACACAGAGCAGATATCACACTTATGACATAAATTTTAATTCTACAACAAAGATAAATCCTCCAATACAAATAAGCCTGTTCTACTTTTTTAACTTTAATTTTAAATATATAGTGACTTTTTATAGATGGTTAATTGTTATGTGCTGACTAGCCTACACTGTTGCAAATGAAACAATTATCAATTTGACAGGAAATATCATAGGATTTGAAAAAAAGTTGTTTGATATAATATTTGAAACCGATCAGACTATGAGTGTATATTTTTTTTCTTATATTTTCATTCATTTCGTTAAATGTTTTCGGAAATTTGTATGACTACTGTTTCTAGCATATTCATGGCTCACAGCGGACAAGCGGTAGCGATTATTGGTTCTTGTACCAAAATTAAGGACATGAGTATTTCTTTGCAGCATTTCTAGTAAAAAATATTCAGGTAAAATAGCATTTTCATATTGGTAGCAAAATTTGAAATCATGCAGTGCACACAGGTCTTGAATTTTTAAAATTTTGAGTTGTCTAAACATCTGAGTGGTATGGGCATTCTATTTGCTTTTAGTAATTACCCTTACAGCCTTTTTTTGCATTTCAAAAATCCTACCAACATTTCCGCCCCATATACTAATTCCATAATTCAAATGTGGTCCAATCAATGCATGATAGATGCTTAATAGGGCACTTGATGGTAAATAATTTTTCATTCTTTTCATAACACCTATTGTTTTAGAAATCTTTTTCAGTATTCCATCAATATGAGGGCCCCATTTCAGATTTTGATTTAGATTTATTCCCAGAAAGTTAAAATTTGGTACAAACTCAATTGGCACATTGTCAATAACTAAAGATGGATAATTAATATTCCTTTGTGATGAATGGAGAAGCATTGCCTTAGTCATCATAGTACTTTATGTCTTGTAAATTGTGACTGACAGGTATGGACCTTAATTGGTGATGAGGGAGGTTTGCTTTCGCACAAGATGAAATATCCGTCTGATATGTTTTGGCAGAGAAGAAAATCAAACCAAAGTCTAAGACCAAGAGGTCAGCATCCCACTATGATATACTACTAACAAACAGGGCTTGGCCCATACTTATATCAGGCAGGACAGTTGGTGGCAAAATATGGCAAAGATGTTTTGGATGACGAACAGAAGATATTGGCAAGAAGGAGAAGAAGTATATGGGAAAAAAGAGGCATAATATATTAATGAACTAGAAAGAAGGTGGATGGAAGTGGATCATCAAAGAAGGTTGGAATGAGCAAAATATAGGAGACATAGAGTAGGTCGGGGCATGCAGCCCCCCTTAACTTCGAGGTGCGATTTGACCTACTTTTTATGGATGATTATTTGAATGCTTATGATGTCAGGAAGGGATCACTTGACTCTACTAATAACTAGTGAAACAAATGTCCACCAATTTTAATAAAGGAAATACGGCAATTTTTGTAAAAAATTAAAAATGTCCTTCTTACCCCACCCATTGGGCAAGAAGCCCCCCTATTATAATCCTATGGCAATTTTTTTTGCGAGCGCATTCAACCTAAAGGTTATTTGAAAGGGTTCTTCTATCATTTTTAAGGCATTCTATCACTTTTTTTCTGAATTTCAGAATTTTTCTGTTCATACTTTTATTTTTTGCCCTGTTTCAATTTCGGGCCAATTTTTTTCTATTTTAATTAGCTATTCTATCAAGATCTAAGGTAAAGTACACATTATTAAATGGTTCCTGAAGCGGCTTTGACCCCCCAGTGGAGGGGGCCTCATGCCCCATATCATGTGGGGCCTCTCGCCCCAAACCCACATACTTTAATTTGACCTCTATATTTTGAACTAAAATGCAAAAGACATGATCCAAATCATATTTATGTGATGGTCCTAAAGTTAAGCAATGCAGATATCCTTTATACTTTAAAAAATTTCCAAAGTTATTTTTGACAACCCCTTTCAAAGAATTAGTCAATGTTACAAAAACCATGCACATTTTTTGTTTCTTTAATTTCTACTATGGTTTGGTGCTGTTTGCCCTGAAAATTTGTGACGTCACCTAAAATGCCTCTAGCTTCAATCCTATCAATAGATAAATGCACCAAAAATGTAAGTTTAGATATAACCCTGGGGGGGGCCTCTCACCTAACCCGGGCTTCTTGCCCCGACCTACTCTAGAAGAACCTGTTACTTTCTGTTTAGAGCTTTTAAAAATTGACATTGTATAGTTTGACTTTGAAATCTTCAGAGGACCCTGGGCCACAATGACTTCTACATGTGTTGAATACATGATGTATTTTGGAACTTGGAGATAGAAAATTGCCTGAAACCAAGCCAAAAAACTCCAAGATTGATATCTGCAGTAATGTATACCTCAAAGTTCCGCTAAGAGTTTTAGTAAACCAACATCATTTGTTTGAGGTAAATGCTCAAGGATCACTTTCATTGCTATCATGGCAGAATTGTTCATCACAAAAGCTATGCAGATAGCACTGTGGTTCAATGCCTCAGAAGTCAATATGATAAGTCATGTGAAAGAAACATAATATGAACTCCTACTTGTTGTTATAAATCCATGTTACAAATGAGAGGTGTGTCACTGGTAGGTGCCATAGGTCTGCTCAATGGACAGATTTATGTGAAATTTATGTTTGAAATGTATTTTTGGTCTCATTTTACTTTCTGTGACTGCTTGTTTTAAGTTTATACGACTGCTTGTTTTTTACTGCCTATCTCAGAAATATTTCTCAATTTAGACTTCTCAAGGTATATGATAAATGACTAAGAATGTTTAAAAAAATGCATTGTGTAAAGAAGACGTAAGACAGACTTGTTAGCGCCAAATTCCATAGAAAAATGGAAGTATAAACTAAACTAAAATGGTTTTGCCTGTTTATATCATGTGACAAGTGATTTAGAAAATCAAACATCCCAATGCGTAAATCTACATTGCAGCAACGTTTTGACAATGTTGCAATGTTTGTGAAAATAGTATGGTAGTAATGTCAAAGATATGACTTTATGACGTTAGCATGTGATGTTGTGGCAATATTTCACAATGTTATACAACATTGTGGCAGTGTTGTAACTAGGGGGTCTCGAGCAGGGGGGGGCACCAGGGGGGGCACGCGACTCTCTCGGGGGGGGGGGCACCCACAATACTACTTGTATATTTTGGTCAAGGTTGAAAAATTCATATGGGGGGCAACTGGGGGCACAGGTAAAATGTGAATGGCACGTGCCCCCTATAGGGACGCAACTGCATTGGGGCAACCAAATTTCTACCATAAATTTCATCACGAACAACAGACGAGCCCTCCACTAATTAGGAATGTTGTGTTACAGTGAGTGCCCCTTGGGATTCAATAACATTTAGCCTATATATATATATATGTTGTTTTTTTAAAAGTTTTTGCCAAACATCCTAGATGCGGTGGCATGGATTTTCTATTTTGCTGCCTTTTTATTGTGATCTACTACATCAAAACACAGCGTTGATTTTTACACAATATTGTGACAATGTTGCCACAACATTGCATGCTAATGTCATATCTTGACATTGATTCACAATGTTGTGACAATGTCATTCCTACCATACAAGCATTGCGACATTATCACAATGTTGCTGCAACGCAGACGAACACATTAGATTGCCCACTTATATCTTGTGACAAATGACTCAGAAAATTGAACATCAAAGAATTTATGCGAAAATAGAAACTGTGAAAAGTGTTTAGCAAACATATAGGATGTGGTGGCATGGATTGACAAATTTGCTTTGTTGTTTCACAAGGGGTTTGACATAATCTAGACAACTATTTTATATGTACTGGTATATATGTATACATTCAGGTAATGTATATTTTGTCGGTTTTATTCAATAATTTTTTTAGATCGCATGAGTTTACTCAAAACTGTCTTGTATATTATTTGACATTTTCCCAAACCTTGAGTGACACAAAATAACATTCAATATTGAAAAGTCATTTAAATCTAAACACACCAATAGCAAAAGGCATGAATTAAGTAATATTGTGCCATTGACTCCGATTTCAAAAGCTCCATATTTGAATAATGTTGAAATTCTAAATTATGTTGGATAAATACATGATTTATTACAGGCATTCATCAGAAAACATCTCTTGAAAGATAAACCATGGCAAATTTAAAATAATTTATCTTTCAGGGACACGCAAGGTCAGATGTTGTCAGTTTCTTTTGAGCTCTGTAAAATTTTTGATATCTTTGTCTGTAGCATGAATGATTTATATGTTTTCTGTCGGTTGTGTATATCTTAATTGTACATAATTGTGGCTCGTTAGTGATCTACCTTTTTTTGGCAACAAACTTAATTAAACAGGTATGTTGTCTCATTCTTTGTCATCTGTCAGATTTCATCTAAACTTGAAACAATTAAGACTTCATTAAAAATAGTTACTTTCGGAAATTAAGTAATGATACATTCAACCATTTTGTTAGTGATGAATTCTATCATTAAGACAATTATTTGTTAATCAGGAAAATTATAATTCATTGTCACTGCTGAGTGGTCTTGAAGAAACTTTCACACAGTTCATTGCAATTTATTTCAGAGCATTCACATTCATTCTCTCCTTGATGCTAATAAAGAACTTCTGGGTTATTATCCACTGCTCGGGTGCAGTGCAAAACGTTTTCATTGGAAAGAACTTACACACTTCATAAGATTTCTAGACAGTGCTGCTTCATCCTGCCTCCTTTGTTACTTCGGCCATCAGATGAGAAAAAGATTCAGTTTCCTGTATCTGTCAAACCTATGCAGATACCAGGAAATTTCTTTCTGCATCTGTTAGAGTTACTTGTCTACTTTTTTTAAAAGCACTTTTTTTTTTCTTATTATGATACCAGTGCTTCTTGTGGATGCCATTTTGGAATGAAGCAGATTTGCAAAAAATTGTGATTTTGCAGGGGAGTGTCTACTTTGTTCTGGGTGGGTCAAGTGCAAGCTTATTCAGTAAAAATTGCAGACAATTTTAAAAGATAAAACATCACAGTTTTAAACTACTCAGGATTTGTTTATATATTACATGTATGCAATTTAGTGAGACTACGGCTATGGCCAATGTTACCCCGCATCTCCAAGTCGATGTTGGGGTTACTTTGGCCACCACCGGAAATGGCAATTGGGAAGAGTTGGACCGAATTGTAGTTAATAGCAGGCAAGGAGGTATGAGCCTTGAAATAACAAACAGGTGTATGACTAAAAAGATTATATTGACTGCCATAGATAGTAGATACTAAAAAATACCATGGAATTGTCCAATGCAATAATTGAAATTTGTGTCATTTAACAAGTATAACAGTGATGACGTTCGGTCCACAAAGGAAGCTGCGAACCATCATAGGCAATTGATTTCATCAAAAAATAGCATTAGACAAAGCTATTTCTCCTTCCAATATTTTTTATTGGTATTTGTCAACATAACATCACATTGGTGAATTAGGCAAAAAAATTAACAATTGAATAGAAATGTAAAATGTAATTTAATTGCCAAAGAAATGTTTTAAAATGCAACATTTTATGACTGGTAGCATGTCTTGCTTTCCTGTGCCTAAAAACTAGGGTATTTTCACCCTATATTATTCTGAAGTGGGAGGCAGGAGTGTGGTATACCTATCAATACTTATTCTTTGTCCAGAAATGTGAAAATAAGTCACAACACATTAGGGTGGCCGAAAAAAAAAAATTCTTAAATTCATATCGCATACCCCTTAATTTTCTGCGAAATGGTAAAATAAACACGCTGTTAAAATTTAAGAAAGATCCTTCAAGTTTAAGTGGTCCCCCAAAGCCACTTGGTTTCTGCCAAACATTTTCGAAAAATGTCCTTTTGTGTAATCGCGGTTATAAATATCTCGCTTATTATTCTACATACAATGATAATATGATGATGCCAAAGCATAGAGAGACCACAGGATAAAGAACATTGACATTTTATAGATAGATAGATAGATAGATAGATAGATAGATAGATAGATAGATAGATAGATAGAAAGGTAGAAAGGTAGAAAGGGAGATAATCAAATTCTTATAAAAGTTTTAAAAAAGTAGTGCTTAGTGCAAATTAAGGTCAACTAATTTGGATGGACAGAAAGCTAGACAGATAGATAGACAGAGAAATAGACTTATATAATAGGAAAATGAAAACAATTCTGATTTTCAACTGTGTGCTGGATGACACCTTCAACAATGCGCTGGATGACACATTCCAGCTTCATGCATTATTAGCCAGGTGGGAGCATCTTAATGCGCTGGATAGCATGCTATCACTCAGCCAAGCAAGGAGAAAGGACTGGTGTGCTGGACTACACATTCCAGCGCTGCATGGTTCGTTGCGTCAACATAGTAGATTATGGACTGATCTATTTATAGCCTCATGAAAAAGTGACGTCATCTCTAGCAATCTGCTGTGACGTAAACACCATTATGTCTTATTTAGTAATGACGTCACAATCACGGTGCCACTTTTTGTCAGCTTGCCGCATCCTCAAGATTTGCCTAGTATATCACTGTGTGACTACAGCTCTGTCTCCTACCATTTGACGACCTGCGGTCTGGGCCCTGCGGGCCCAGACCTGTGGTCTCCATTATTTATACCATTGATCTCAGGATAAAATTAGCTTCAATTTGAGTACCAGAAAGCTATACTTACAATGACATTTGAGCTTGCAGGATTTCAGAAAACTCAAAATTTCATGTTGTCAAGCTAAACCGCTGAAATAATTCATCTAAATTTTCAAATTTTGCAAAATTTAATCCTACTTTAAAATAAGGCATACTTCTATGATATTAAAAATTCAAAATATAATGCATAACCATGAATGACCAAAATAAGGCACATCTCAAAAAACTTCAAAGCTGTAAGCCAATCTTAGATTTTCGAAATTTTTGGAAAATGTTGCAGAGCTTCCAGTATGGCACAACGGAATAATACAATGAAAGCATGTGATGTTTTGAAAAATGAGGGACAGACAATAATCCTCAGGGTGCATTGTCTGTCAAGTGTTTGGTGATAGGGCTTTACATCCTGCATTACTGCACCAAGTTTACTTGGAGGGGCAGGGACTGCACAACACGTTTTTTCCTCAAATTGCCAGTTAGATCATAATGGCCCATATTTACAAAGATGGTGAGTATAAATTTGAAGAAGAGATGCAGCATCTGGACAACAATCCTTAGGGTGCATAGAATTATTAATAGTTTGGCCGGATTTGTGTGAAAGTAAACTTTAAAGTGAATGCCAACTTGATGACTTTCTGCCACAAAAGACTGTGCATGCAACGAATGTTTTTTAATGGTGTTGTGAAATTTTAAGATGTGAAGATTAAATATCAGTATGGCTCTAAGACTTAAAAGTATGATCCTAAGTGTGGAATTGGCTTTCAGGATCATAAAATACAACCTTCATTGAAATTTGGTGGCGTCTGAAAATGGCAATGTGTAAAAAAATTTATATTTAATTGCCATATATACAGTGTAGATTTGTGTGTCTCTGCAGCAAGGCTACCACACCATGAAAACCTGTCAAAAATTCTCACTTTCAACAGGAAATTGTTCCTTATGTACTTCATTCTTAGTAGGAATTTTAATTCAGCTAAATTTGACAATGTAGACTAATGATTTCAGCTATTTGGCTTGACAACATGAAATTTTGAGTTTTCTCAAAATCCTGCCAGCTTCAAAGTTATCATAGATATAGCTTCCTGGTACTCAAATTGAAGCTAATTTTCTCCTGAGATCAATGGTATAAATATTATCATTGTAAATCCAATAATAAGCGAGATATTTAAAACGGCGATTACGCAAAAATGAATTTTTTGTCAATTTTGGCTTGAAACCAAGTGGCTTTGGGGGACCACTTAGACTCGAAGGATCTTTCTAAAATTTTAACAGAGTGCTTATTTTGCCATTTCGCATAAAATGAAGGGGTATGCGATATGAATTTCAGAAATTGGTCTTTTTTCTGGCCACCCTACAACACATTCTAGATTCCAAAAACACATTGCTTCCCTTGTTGGGTGGCCAAAGTTACAGAACTAATTAAATTCTACTGTCATACATGGTATTACATGCTCAAAATCTAAGGCGGCCAAAGTTACCCCAACTCCGGGGTAGCATTGGCCGGCCCTTTAATTATGTAATAAAACATAGAACGATCATAGAGTTTGGAAACCTTTTTGACAGATGAAAACCTTAATGTACTAGCTGTGTTGATATTCAACAAATAGTTTTTCTCAGAACACAAATTTGGTGCTCCAAAATGGCCAAAGTAACCCTGTTTTATGGTACTCGTCCTTTGTTGACTGTAACACTCAGCATATATGAAAAACGTCCCAATGCGCCTCAGTTCCCACTTTCACAAAGGGGCTGGATAAAATTAATGACTTATAATCAATGTACATGATAACTAATTTTTAGAAAGTTACATTTGACAGCCCGTAAAACGTTGAGTAACAGTGATTGTCTTTATCAATACCAACACAGTGACATCCAATTACCTCCTGCATACTTACATGCAATAACACATTGTAATTGATAGTGGACTGTCAGCAGCCCCTTCGGCACCAGCCATGTTGAAGGCAATTTCTGATTAATTTTTCACTCATACATTTTCTTCATTGAAGGTTATAGACTTTTCTGTTTTTGACCTTTCCCTTGACAAACATAACACCTCAAAAAATATTCTTTTGTTGGTTGCATATGCCGTGGGCGATGAAAAATGATGAAAAATTCCAGTTCTAAAAAATGAAGTTTTATACCCTCTGCATGCATGTTTAAACATCATGCCTGGATATTCATTGTAGATTCAAGGTCACATCATAAAAGAGATAACTTGTGATACCTTGGTATATTGGCTTTTTAATGATAATATATTTGTCTGTATTCCATGTATATATTCATTCTTTATTTGGTTTATTTGTTTACAAAAAGGAAATCTCATCAATCTTTTTACAAACACCATGACTCATGCGTCGATGAGAATGGTTACTGCAATTTCAACTAGATTTCATATCGCAAAGCGGAATGAAAGGAGGTGGCCCTTCAACTTGGATGGCACTTCTTGTCTTTATGTTCCATCCTTTGGCTGCGAGGGTGTTTATACTCATGCAGACTCCATGAGTCCCTATTTTTCCGATGACACAAAGTTACTGGTTCTTTTCCAAATATCTTATCTGACTGGTTACATAACTTTTCATAAACAGTAGTTATTGTTTTGGGTTTTATGTCCTAAAACACCTTGTGTAATTAATTACAAATACTTGTTATGTCACTTTGTTTGGTTTCTCCTATTGTCACATAACAACTTGCAGTTGGGACTGACAACTTAAAATTATAAACAATTACATTGTTATCTAATAATTTAAAAATTCCCACACTTTAAAGAAAACAATTTTGTTTGAAGTTCATTCTGCCATATCATACTCATTTGCATGCTGCTTGTGCTCATTTGCATGGCCAATATCCGGAGACTGCAGTGCAATGCTTGCACTGCCTAACACATAAAGCAGTCTCATGGAGACTGATACTCATGAATGCAGCAAAAACATCCTGGACATGAAATGGTGCCTACAATAGCCAATCTTTTTCATAATCTTTCATATTATCTTAAGTGACATAAAGCATTTTGTGTCATAATTGATACTTTCGCTTTCAGTGTCAAATAAGCTATCTGTGCATAACAAATTAATACTTGAAAGTTGCCTTGTTGCTCTAGAAATTTGGAAAAAGTGAGAGACTTGGAGAGATGTTCACTTTTGAGGGGGGGGGATTAGATTCAGATCACCATCTTGATGTCTCTCTCTCCTTTTATAGTCGCAGTTGGGTCTTTTAAGATATAAGATATAATATCCTTATAAACATGGGGTTATATATAACAGAGAAAATATCTACAATACATAACTTCTGTAATGAAAGTGCTGATTCAGCAATTGGCACTTCAGCAAAATTTTCTCTGGGAAAATTGCAAACCAAAGGGCAGTTATTGAAAAGATAACATTTGAAGTTCAATTAATTTCATCCTAATCATGTCTTGCAGGGTGTTGAATGAATAGACTACAGGGAGTGTCATTCATTGATGATGGGTTAAATGCAATCAATAAAGACACCTTCTATTGGATGACATTATAAATTAAAGCCTGCATGTGGCATTGCAGACAGTGTACAATTTTGCTTATTTAAAAGTCATGATATTTTATCTGTAAATAATTTATTATTGCCATTGTAGGCTTATTTTACCATGCTGTTTTGAATGTTTGTAAACACTGATGCTTTTTATGGATTTTCTTATTTGTGAAGTTATAAATATCTATGTATATTCTCTCCAATCGAGGCTAAAGTTCACAATTCTTCAATACACAACTTAAACAACTACAGTGACTGTAACTAGTGTCAGACCAACCTAATTGCCCTAATTGAACTGGAAATCATTCAAGCTTTCTAAAATGGGGTCTGCCATTTCTGTAGGCCTGATAGTTTTGTAACTGCAGTGACAGTCTGGTCAGTTTGAATGGTCAAAGGCCAATTAGATCGTCCCGCAATCGCGTCCCTTCCCGCGATCAGGTCCCGCGATTTAGGTAGTCCTTAACAGCGCGAGATTCAATGCAAAAATGAAGCTGCAGAGTCCTTTTTGTGGAAATTTCCAGGCAAGAATACTCAATTTAGAAAGCAAGGACGACACGGTGAGTACCCACATGTGACGTTTAATTGGATAAAATGCAAAAGCCGACACTTTGTGATGGTTAAATGGGTCCAGGAAAACCCAAGAACTTTACAAAAGTTTGGATCCTCTAAGGCCAGCATTTTGACAACTCGCACAATTACAAGGTGGAGGTGGGGACCACCTCGACAATTAGTATGAGTTGCTTGGACAAGTTTTCATGCCATCTACGTTGCATTTTAAGCTCATCTGATTGGTGTATGAGCAATAAAACGTCCTTCAAATCTGTATGTTGAATGTTGGAAGCTGTGAAAAATTTAATAATTCTGCTTCACTGAGCAGCAGAGTTTGGTTTCTTGATGAGATTAGCCACCAACAAGCACGTCTTCTGGGCTTGATATACGTTTTATGATATTCAAATTAGTTTTATGCCACATATTTCAGTGTCTCAACCAATCACATCTAGTACATTTGCTACGTTTTACTGTCCTATTGCAGAAACTCATACTTCTTGAAATTGCAGTAATGTGTATGGTGAAAAGCACGTTGCCCGTGGAATCCAAGTTGCTCATATATAATAGCAATGTACTTAGCCATTTGTCTCATGCTCTTAGTACATGGGGGCCAATGATGAAAAATGTGGATATTAAAAAACTTCAGGTCCAGCAGAATAAGTCTGTAAGACAAATATTTAATATAAGAACAAGAGTTAGATTAAGTGAATTCTACAAACGTGGTAAAATTTTAAAAATAAGTGACCTTATTGAACTATCCTTAGTGAAAATATCTTTCAAGTACATGAATGGACTCTTATCAGAGCGAATAGTAAATTTATTCGAACTAGGCAATCATGACTATCATACAAGAAACAGGAATAATCTAACAGCGATTCGTCACACTGCTCACTCATACAACACTAGTTTTCTTGGGAAGGCACCTGGTCTCTGGTTGTACTTGCACCATTCATTGAAAATGAAAGAAAATATTAAGTCATTTAGTAATTCATTCACAAGACAAAAAATCCAAAATATATTAAGATACTGGCAGCAGGTTACTTCCTTTCCTATGTTCTTGTTCTTCATGTCATATTATACGTATGCATCATTTTTTGATTTATATACCTGTATAAGTAATTGTTGGGGGTGCACAATTAAATAAAGTTTTAATAACTCTTGTGCAACCCCTCACCAAAGCATATTGCACTGATAACACTGTGGATGTTTCATGTATATAAGTTGTTGGATGTACAAGCTTGGGTGAGAAATAAATATCTGTCTATCTATCTTTCAATTCAATTCAATTTCAATTTCAATCATTTATTTGCTCATTAGTATATATACAAATCCATAGTAAAGTATCTTTGCACCATTCAGTTCGAAGCTTATTCTTCTCTAAATTTACCGGAAATTAGTGACTGACGTCAGTGTTGATGGGCGGATCATATATACATATCATATTCATAGTACTTTACGTCCTGTGAATTTTGATGGACAGGTTAGACCTTGCAAGGAGATGAGGGGAGGTTTACTTTTACACAAGTGAAACATCCATCTTATACGTTTTGACAGGGCTGAAAATCAAACCGAAATCTATAACCAGGAGGTTAGCATCCCATGGCGAATGATATACTACTAATAAACAGGGTTTGGTCCATACTTATATCAGGCAGGACAGGATGAAGAACAGAAGATATTGGCAAGAAGGAGAAGAAATATATGGGAAAAAAGAGGCATAATATATTAATGAACTAGACAGAACGTGGATGGAAGTGGATCATCAAAGAAGGTTGGAATGAGCAAAATATAGGAGATATAGAAGAACCTGTTTCTTTCTGTTTAGAGCTTTTTAAATTTGACCTTGTATAGTTTTAACATTGAAATCTTCAGAGGACCCTGGGCCACAATAACTTCTACATGTGTTGAATACATGATGTTCTTTGGAACTTGGAGATAGGAAATAGGCTGAAACCAAGCCTAAAAACAACTGCAAGATGGATATCTGTAATGTATACCTCAAAGTTCCGCTAAGAGTTTTAGTAAACCAACATCATTTGTTTGTAGGTAAATGCTTAAGGATCACTTTCATTGCTATCATGGCAGAATTGTTCATCACAAAAGCTATGCAGATAGCACTATGGTTCAACGCCTCAGAAGTCAATGTGATAAGTCATGTAAAAGAAACATAATAGGGACTCCTACTTGTTGTTATAAATCCATGTTACAAATGAGAGGTGTGTCACTGGTAGGTGCCATGTGTGTGCTCAATGGACAGATTTATGTGAAATTTATCTTTGAAATGTATTTTTGGTCTCATTTTACTTTCTATGACTGCTTGTTTTAAGTTTCTATGACTGCTTGTTTTTACTGCCTATCTCAGAAATATTTCTCAATTTAGACTTCTCAAGGTATATGATAAATGACTAAGAATGTTTTAAAAAAATGCATTGTGTAAAGAAGACATAAGACAAGCTTGTTAGTGCCAAATTCCATAGAAAAATGGAAGTATTAACTAAACTAAAATGGTTTTGCCTGTTTATATCATGTGACAAGTGATTTAGAAAATCAAACATCCCAATGCGTAAATCTTGGATCACTGAAAATCTACATTGCAGCAACGTTTTGACAATGTTGCAATGTTTGTGAAAATAGTATGGTAGTAATGTCAAAGATATGACTTTATGACGTTAGCATGTGATGTTGTGGCAATATTTCACAATGTTATACAACATTGTGGCAGTGGTGTAACTAGGGGGTCTCGAGCAGGGGGGGGGGCACCAGGGGGGGGGGCACGCGACTCTCTCGGGGGGGGGGCACCCACAATACTACTTGTATATTTTGGCCAAGGTTGAAAAATTCATATGGGGGCAACTGGGGGCACAGGTAAAATGTGGGTGGCACGTGCCCCCCTATAGGGACGCAACTGCATTGGGGCAACCCAATTTCTACCATAAATTTCATCATGACCAACAGACGAGCCCTCCACTAATTAGCTATGTTGTGTTACATCGAGTGCCCTTTGAGATTCAATAACATTTAGCCTATATATATACAGCGCATCTGACGAAATTACGCAAGTAGGTTATTTTAGATTGGTATGAAAACATTTGGGCCTAATGTCTTATCCTTTTCACATTATCATTGGCTTGATATGAGACATCTTCCATGTAACTGTCAACCAATTCCGTCGGGACAGAGCTGAGTTATGACATATATTCAAATATTTTGGTGTCTTACGAAATTACGCAAAATCAACATATGAAGTGGAGGGGCCTTGATAATGTTAAATTCTCAAATTACTGCACTCCAGTCATTAGCGTCTAATCATTTAGCAACTATTCATATCAAAAAATTTTGCTTACTTGCTGCCTCTGCCAAGTTGTACGCATTAATTGTCTCCATTGGAATAACATTGGTTTTGCATACATTTTTCGATTGAATGATTCCAAAAACCTCAAAGAGGTTCCGATCTTTAAAAACATGTTACTACCAGTTACCTTATTCTATCTATTGAGCTCAGTTCAAAGGTCACTGAAGTAACTTGTCTCCCTTTAAACTGGCTAGCAATCAAAAATCACATCCATGACCTGCCATTGGAATAGCATTGCGATCAGAATTTGCAGTTCCTAATTCAATATTTTTTCAATTCCCAATGCAAAACTTATCCCTCAGTTTCACTGAACTAAATGGATGGAAAAAGGTAATTTTTATAGTTGTTTTCAAAAGAATCGGAACCGTTTTGAGATTTGGGGAGCATAAATTAAAAAATATATGCAAATCCTATGTTATTCCAATGGAGACAATTAATGCATACAGCTTGGCAGAGGCAGCAAGTAAGCAAAATTTTTTGATATGAATAGTTGCTAAATGATTAGACGCTAATGACTGGAGTGCAGTAATTTGAAAATATAACATTATCAAGGCCCCTCCACGTCATATGTTGATTTTGCATAATTTCGTAAGACACCAAAATATTTGAATATATGGCATAACTAAGCTTTGCATCAACGGAATTGGATGAAAATTACATGGAAGATGTCTCATATTAAGCCAATGGTTATGTGAAAAGGATAAAACATTTGGCCCAAATGTTTTCATACCAATCTAAAATAACCTACTTGCGTAATTTCGTCAGATGCGGTGTATATATGTTTGTTTTTTTTAAGTTTTTGCCAAACATCTTAAATGTGGTGGCATGGATTTTATATTTGCTACCTTTTTTTGTGATCTACTACATCATAACACAGCGTTGAGGTTTTTACACAATATTGTGACAATGTTGCCACAAAGTTGCATGCTAACATAATATTTTGACACTGATTCACAATGTTGTGACAATGACCATACAATTCTATGTAATTTACATTTAAATTGATCAGGATTAACAATTTGCTTTGTACAGTTTTGTATAATCTTCTTTAAGGAACATCGAGTCGTTTGCTGCATAAACTTCAAGTGGCCCAGAACTCAGCCGTTCGACTCATTGAAAAATTGAGAAGGCATGACAATGTAAGCCAGCATAGGAAGCAACTACATTGGCTGCCCATTCCAGCAAGAATACAATTCAAACTCATGTTAACAACTTGGAAAGCAATAAACGGGCAAGCTCCCTTGTATATTCAAAATATGATTCAGCCAAAATCTGAACGAAACTGCAATCTGAGAAGCAATAACAAAATGCTCTTAAATGAACCACCCTCCTGCAATAAAAACAAATATGAAGACAGAGCCTTTTCGCATGCCGCTCCGAAACTGTGGAACCAACTCCCAGAGATAGTCAAGGGTTCCAAAACACTCGAAGGTTTCAAGAGAAATCTTAAGACTGTATACCTGTTTAAAAGTTTCTACAGATAAATCCAGCATGCACAAGCGCTAGTGAGCAGTTTACTGGAATTAGCGCTATACAAATACCTATTATTATTATTATTAATCTAGACAAATATTTCATAAGGATATCAGCTGGTGTCAATTTTGTCTGTTTTATGCAAATTGTTTTAAAGTGAATGAATATACACAAGATGTTCTTTCATATTATTTGACATTTTCCCAAACCTTGAGTGACACAAAATAACATTCAATATTGAGAAGTCATTGAATCTAAATACAATATACACCAATAGCAAAAGGCATGAATTAAGTAATATTGTGCCATTGACTCCGATTTCAAAAGCTCCATATTTGAATAATGTTGAAATCTTAAATTATATGTTGGATAAATCAAAATACATGATTTATTACAGGCATTCATCATAAAAATTCTCTTGGAAGATAAACCATGGCAAATTTAAAATAATTTATCTTCCAGGGACATGCAAGGTCAGATGTTGTCAGTTTCTTTTGAGCTCTGAAAAATGTTGATATCTTTGTAGCATGAATGATTTATATGTTTTCTGGTGGTTGTGTTTATCTTAATTGTACATAATTGTGGCTAGTTAGTGATCTACTTTTTTTTGCAACAAGCTTAATTAAACTGGTATGTTGTGCCATACTTTGTCATCTGTCAGATTTCATCTAACCTTCAAACAATTAAGACTTCATTAAAAAGAGTTACTTTCAGCAATTAAATAATGATACATTCAACCATTTTGTTAATGGTGCATTCTATCATTGAGACAATCATTTGTTAATCAAAATGATGATTCATTGTCACTGCTGCATGGGCGGTCTTTGGTCGAAGAAACTTTCACACTGCTCATTGCAATTTATTTAAGAGGAATCATATTCACTCTCTTCTGGATGATAATAAAGATCCTCTGTGTTATTATCCGCTTCCAGGCTGCAGTGGATATAGTTTTCATTTGAAAGAATTTGTACACTTTGTAAGATTTCTAGACAATGCTGCTTCATCCTACCTTCACTCTCAATGTTCCCCTTTAAATACAGTGTATGTTTCTCAAGATGCTGTTCCCCAATGTGTAAAACCTTAAAATGCATTTTCAGTGACATAAATTTTTCCTCAATGTCCAAAAAGTGTCATTTTACTGCCTGTTACTTAGTTGTCCTTCTACTGATGTCATACTTTAAAAGTCAGATGCCCAACTGAATATAACTCCAAAAAGATGCAGCATTCACAGCAACTTTTGACTTCCACCCAAGGTTATAACTCATCACTATTTTTTTTTGCAAACTCATCTTTACTATAACATAATTTGAACATCGAATCAGACTTCAGAATAATGTTGTATTTACAATGCTTGCCCCCTGGGTTAGTTTTAGAATTTATTTGTTTTAATGATTTCTTTATGATCTTTAAAGACTTCGACGCTTGTGTTGTTATTACAAATTGTTTATCTTTCAATTTCGTCATAAGCATGGGAAAAGAGGGCGTTTGTATACATATAGATATATAAATCTATATATGGACATCATGCATGTTACTCATACACTTTTCTACATTTATCTATAATGTCAAGAAGCCTTCTGCTAATTTATGGAATGAGGACAATTATCTTTAAAACTAATTTTGAAGACATTCTTGGCCAATTTTGGTGGTTGCTACAGCTAAATATGAGGTCACTGACTTTAATCAAATGCTATATATACATGTATATGAACAAAAGGTAGAAAGAGTAAAGTGTTTTGTAATTAATGTGTCCACTACGAAACAAATATCGGACCGTGCATAGAAAAGACAAGCAAGCATCTGCTTGGAAAAAGGCAAACTGCTGTAAAAGTAGGACAAGGAACAGTTATCTATTTTTCACATTGTCATGTACTGAGGGAGATGAATTTCTCCAGGTTTTTATTTTTTGGTTATTTTTTCAAGCCTTTGACCCAATAACCTTGCGAAATCAAGAAATGGAATATCCCACAGTCAAGGTCCGCTTCATGATTTAGCGATATGTCAAATGAAGAAAAGAGCTACTTTTTTCAATGGTAATTTGTTATATTCTTTGACATTTCACCTTCTTGATTTTACGTAAACCATGTGCGCCTTAGATATCAGAATAATTTATAAAACCAACTGGCAAAAATAGAAAACACTAATAGCTGATGTTCTTATAAGCTTAAAATGACAAGATGAAAGTTTATTAGGATGTTTTAATATATACCTCCATTGTATAGCGAGATGGCCCAAAATTGCCATCACATACATGTATGTGCAATTAGGCACGTAAAATGAGATGATGTATGCTGCTATGAAGTAAAATTTAATGTTACCTCATTCCTGAAGGTTGGTTTTTTTGCTCAACATGGTGGAGACCATGCATTAGGCCTAATTAAAAATAATTCAGAATAAAAAAAATTCAAACAGTACAATAATACCACATCATGGAGGGATGTTGCTTTCCGTCAAACAATAGTGTTCTCACAGCACGATATCCTATGTGCAAACAGACAAAAGGAAAATGAACTTTGTTAGAAGATCAGTGATTAAACAATTATTTAAATGGTCAGATTTGATATTGAAAAAAGGAAAGAATAGGAAAAAAGCGAAACTTTGCTGAGCATCTTCAGTGAGGTTAGAAAAAGTTGACGTATACCAAATGGAAGGAGCAAAGGCTGCGAGTCCATTTTGAAGGCAAGGAAATGAAAATATTTTGAAAGAAGAAAATTTAGATGTTTCATTGGACTTTAGATCGGCATCAATTTGAATCCTATTCATGCATGGAAGGTCTTTAATGTAACTACTTTTAAAGCATATGTATAAAAGGGTGTCTATTCAAATTTTATATTTCTTTTTGCTTGGATAACTCCCTGACCTTGAAGAAGTAAACATATTTGTTTGGCTGTAAGGAATTCTTTATGATGCAAATTCTAATTGCTTTAAGCCTCATGTTATTTTGGTCAAGATCAGGACAGTCTCGTGCATGGAAGGATGTTTTGTAGCAACTTATTCCATGAACGTCTCAATGAAATTAGCCAGGGCTCACGACAGATTGCACATGCATTGTTACTCTTAGCTGGTATATTAGTTATGAAAAAGGAGAGGAGTATTTCACTGTGAAAAATGCATCTTGCATCATCATCAATTCATCATACTTTTAACATTGGAACCATAGAAAGAAAATGCCTTTTGTTTTGTCACTTATAGCCGGGCAATTCCGTAAAGTCCGATTTGCAGATTTGACACTTTAGCAGCTTGTGTAGCTCTACCATTATACCGTAGCTATTTCATTGTTACCCAGGCATGAGGCCAGGTTATAGGGGTATCAGGCAAGCCATCAACCAAAGCTCCAAGTGCAACAGAAGCTGAGCTATAACTTATAAGGCAAAATGTCATGGTGTCGGACGTACTCGCACGGTGTACGTCAGGCACCATGACATTTTGTCTTATAGCTCAGCTTCTTTTGCACTTGGAGCTTTGGTTGATGGCTTGCCTGATACTCATATTACCTGGACTCATGCCTGGATAACAATAAAATAGCTAAGGTATAATGATAGGGTTACACAAGCTGCTAAAGTGTCAAATCTGCAAATCGGACTTCACAGAATTGCCCAGCTGTCCAACCAATGTTAGATCATCAGTGGATGTTCATCCTGTACCAAGAGTGTGCTTTGAGCTTTGACTGTGCAAAATTCAGGACGTAAAGCAATATCACTCATCCTTAACTTCAACATCACCTATACATGTATGCAAGCTTATCGCTAAAAAAGAATATTTTAAAGAAGGCATGCTTCCTTTTCTTTGCTTCAATTTCTTTTTCACTGCTTGTCACATGTCAATTTTTTTTGCTAATTATAAATTGCACTTCATGACAAAAACAACTGCTGAATACTAAGGCTGGCAAAAACGTATAAGTAATGGATAAAAATTTCAAGAGAACTTGGTGTATTCAAGTGGTTCGCAAAATGAACTTGTCAAAGGAACTTTACTTAAATTTCTCAGAGACTGGTCTGCGGCATGCCATGCATAGGCCAATAACATTGATGTAGGCTATGCGTTACTGTTAGCATTTTAGGTAATATGTTTATGCATATTTAAAAAATTAGCTAATTGCTGCAGTATTTCTGTCAAAAGAGGTTTAGCAATATATATCAGAAAAAAAAATTGGTACATTTTCAATGAAGTGTGTCTCAAAAACATGTTATATAAGAAGATTGACAACTGTATCAGTCATCTAACCACATAATTGGTCTTATAGAAATCCACACGTTGAATGCATTTTGCAGTTTCATTTTTTCTAAATTCCACTTGGGGCTTTATCCTCATGCATGATGATAATAAGAACTGTGAAGCTCTTAGGTCAAATTATAGAGTACTCCCTCCTGGACAACTTCCTTTGAGGAACGTTGTTCTAAGGAAGCATTAAACCTCCCATTCACATCAGACCCAACGTTTGAAATCTACGTAATTTGTCGACAGCTGGTTACGAGGTTACTACGTACGTATATATCGTAAATAATTCGTATTTCTCCAACCTCCCTTGACTACGTACCCCCCACGTTGAAGGATCGGTCGTTATACGCCTCTGGGGCGTGGGGCGTGGCAGGCCAGCCCAGCGCGCTGGTTCTTGCGCATGCGCAGAATTCGGAGGACGCTCGTGTGAATTGGATTTATATCGGTCTAGAACACCATTTATACTATCGTAACGACTTATTTAACCATTAGTTGGTGGGTTAGGTCAAGAAAATAGGTGGTTGACTTCACTTTCTGATGCAAAGGTCCCCTTTGGCACAGATGTACCTTTGGTTCATAGGAAAAGATTTATCCAAAGACACAAGTGAGATCACCCCCTGGATTGGAAATACGGCCATTTTCCAAAATGGCCGCCGCAAGTGCAAAAAGTCCTATATCTCCTCTTCTATTTCAGCTAGAGAGACAAAATTAGGGTCAAAATATATGTTTTTGGGGTCAGAGAATCCATTGAAATAGTTCCTGAGTATGAAAAACCAATATTTACAAAATTTATTGTTGCCCCCTGCTTTAAAAATGGCTGCCAAGCAAGGTTGGCGGCACCTAGGCCACTGTTAGTGAATATTTTGTGTTACTTTGATACCATTAGGTTGCATAATCTGCAAACATTGTTGGAAAATCAATCTCTACTCAAAATCAACCTGCTCTTACCCAATTGAAAGTAAGATATGCTCAATATCAGCTCTATTGAACAATATTTATGTGGTCTTCAAAGCGTCGATCGATCACATTTAGGCATATGCATTTCCTGATAATTTTGTCAAATGGTAATCTACATTAAGGATATTCGCTCTCCTGATATCAGCAGAAAAACAGCTTTAAAATAGGCAGCATCAAGCTGTGTCAAATTAATTTTGCTGTACATTTCAGATAATAGTGTTATTTAAGGCAGTTGTCCAGTCATTCCTGCAGGATTAATCACGAGACACACTCCACAGCATCTTCTCATATGCTTATGTATCAAAGTCACCAAGAAAGCAACCCACCAAGCCCAGGCTCAGGAGTTTCCACTGTGGGTGTTAAAATATGTTTTGGGTAGAAAAGTTTGTACAGGATTCAAGAAATTTATTGACTGCCGGAGAACATTCACAGTGTGCCATGCTATAGTTAGACATTTTTGACACTCAGTGAACAGAGGTAGCATGTGTGACTTGGCTACGGGTTATGAACGTGGCTACGAAACAGCATCAAAGTACAGTACAAATTTCTAAATGTGGCTCAACTTAGCTGTCTGTAGCTATTCATTACTAGCCTTATACATATCTATCCATAACCATCCATTTCTAGTCTTTTGTATACACTGGAATCTCTTTACCCCTTGTTTAAACAATAGTAATTGTGGATAGCTATGGCTAGCTATGGATAAGTGTAGCTTAGTTTAGCTTGGAATGGCTGTGGATAGATAGCTAAGGATAGATTTTAAATGACGAGCCACTTTTAGAAATTTGTACTGTATGCTGCCCAGCGCCCAGGGTATCGAGTTACCATTTTCATGTCTTTGTTTTCTACCCTTTCTAACCACTTTGATGGCCAATGGTACAAGGCGTAAATCTTGCAGGGATGGTACATAAACTTTTAACTGAATATTCCCACTTCAACTTGATCAAGGATGTCAGTTTTACTTCTAGTGGTTTGGTTTAATACTTGTCTAGAAGCGCTGTAATGCAAGTTCCATGGATAAGAGAAGTACACATAGCTGTAGAGAATAAGGGGTTCTGATTGATATTGTTATATTGTAGCCCACTATAACAAATGAGCTGCTTGAGATGGTACCATGACTTGGAATTTTCCCGAGGGGCTGATCACTGAATCAGTCATATCTGTGCTAATTGTCTTCAATCTGTCATGTGTTGGCCTACATGACACACACAGCCCTCATCTATGGATGGCTTTTACGACTAATGCACTTCTAGATTGAAGATACGGCGTCATTGCCACATAAAACGGGTTTTATCTCCTATCAGGGCATGCAGCTGTGATGCTTGAAGCTGCATCAATTTTTTGTTAGAATAAACTGTTGACCATAGGAGTCTGATCAATACCTGGCCCTTCGACAGTTAGCAAGATTATATTCACATGAGGACTATTGCAATTCTTGCAAGTCCTAGCCCTGACAGGCTGATTGAGTTTGTGGGGTTGATCGGGCTGGTGTCAGAAAAAAGTCTGACCTCTGTACAGTTATCCTCATCTCCAACCAACATGTCAGTAGTTCGACAGACTCTACCCCGTTTTGTTTAATCATCAGCCCCTCATGACAGTACCCTTGATTTCTCTGGAAATAATGGGTTGTTTTCCTTGTTATGAGTTGGAGAGGGTTGGCAAAATTTACAGAGATAGTTGAGACCCTGATACAACTTCATGCCAACTAGGCAATGATATAAGAGCAACAGGTATCTTGTCAATGATGATACTGGACACTGAAAGAGTCCTGGTCATGGGGTAGTGAAGACAGTGCTGGGGTGAGAGTCTTGTGGGGCTGAGGACATAGGAGTACTCAGTATACGGTATTCTTCCAGACTATTCAAGCAGCATCTGGAGGAATGAATCAGCCTCACATTAAGGTGAATGGGAACCGGTGATGACTGCTTCATCAGAAGATATGCTGGTGTAGGATTTTGGCTCCCTTTGAATAATTTCCTCATCTAAACATCCATCCTCCAGTGCGCATTTAAATTAATTCCTTAAACATTTTTTTTGGCAGGACATTTTTCTAACTTTTTGCTGACAAGCTTTATACCAAGTAACATTGGTCATCACAGATGGTCATGACTGGCAGGAAAGAGCTTCAAAATAAAGACATGAAAGTGATCACTAGATATCCTGGGCAGGGGCAGCATACTGTGCTACAGGGTGTCTACAGAAAAAGAGGACAGTCAACACAATTGGATTTGTTTACATTTTATTTTGTGACAGGCATCATTATTCAACAAAACATGATTTGTATATGAACAGTATATTCAGAAGAGTCAAATTACCCATTATTCGCACCCCTTGATGTGGTAACTTTCTGCAGATGAGACATAAATGATGCAAAAGCGTGTTTTATGCTCTCCACAAACATTTTGCCCCATGCAGACATGGCGGAGGCCTTTAACTTTAATGCGAGGGTTGCGATAACTTGCTGGATTCTGTCTCCCAATTTGCCCATACTGAATAATCCACTGGCTCCAGCTCAGGAGACAAGGGGTGGCACTCTACCTGGCTCAGGAGGCTTGTTTTGAGGCCCTCTTGAGTCTGCTCCGCAGTATAAACAGGTGCTACACCTTGTAGGAAGATGATTTTGCCAACAAAAGAGTTTCTCGTCTGACACCATGGCACCCCAAATTATTTCAGAATGTTATTATAAACATTTGCATTGATTCCGCCACTCTGGTCAATGGTTTATTTGAGACATTTTTGTGATTTTCTTGTCATCAGATGACTCCATGTTGAAGACCAAGTGTTTGGTCCTGAATTGAATTATCGGCAGCTCGAGCATCAGCAAATGTCCCACTACTCACGCATGAATCATTCCTACTCTCACAAGCACCATAAATGGTGAACAATTTCTCATGAAGAATGAGGAAAACAGGACGACCTATTACAGTTTAGAGCGATGCAAGCACTTTTGCATTATCATGCTTGCATTTTGCCTTTAGTAGTGATCTAATTCACAAATAAACATATTTGCAATAGACCTAATACGGCTGACTATCAAATCCATTCTTATGTTAGATTTATCACCAAATTCTGAACTTATATGAGTGTGAAAAAGAAGAAAAGTGACTGTCCTCTTTTTTTGTAGACACCCTCTAGTTCATGTTCCAAGTCATGCATGCCACCGCTGTTCACAAGTCTAAATGTAGCATAGCACACTATGCATGTTCTCCACCAGCCTAAACATTTTCTTGAATACTGGTTAAACCAATACCAAACTTTTTTTTACCCCAAAATTTCTGACACTCTAAATGATTTCGATTGACGAGACCTGCAGTGGAAACATCCTTACTCCTGAGACATTAGGGCTTGGCTGGGCTCTTTCTTGGTGATTATCGTAGTTATGCACATTACAAAAGAAAATGCTGCCGAGTACATTAAAAATTAATTTGACACACTTTTCATTTACTGAACACACCATGCTTGAATTACTGGACAATTAAAATGAAAGCTAAGCGATGACGAAAAATTTGTAAATTGACAAAATGTAAGGTCAGGTTTAATATGACGAGACAGCTAAAATTAAATGGAACTAGAGCTTGATGCTGTTAATGTAAAAGCTGTTGATGCTGATATCAGGAATGTAAATATCCCCAATGTAAAGATTATGCTGTGGCAAAACTATCATCATGAAATGCATATTCCCAAATGTGATCGATCGAAGTGAAGAAACTTGAGAAGCTTTGAAGACCATGTAAATATTGTTCAATGGAGCTGATATTGAGGATGTCTTATTTAGAGCATGTTGATTTTGAGTGGAGATTGTTTTTTTCCAGCATTGTTGCAGATTATGCGACCTAATGGTATCAAAGTAACACAAAATATTCACTAACAATAGCCTCGGTGCCACCAACCTTGCTTGGCGGCCATTTTTAAAGCAGGGGCTACAAAAAATTGTGTAAATATTGGTTTTTCACACTCAGGAACTATTTCAACACTGTTCAATGGATTCTCTGACCCCAAAAACATATAATATTATATTTTGACCCTAATTTTGTCTCTCTAGCTGAAATAGAAGCGGAGATATTAGACTTTTTGCACTTGCGGCGGCCATTTTGGAAAATGGCCGTATTTCCAATCCAGGGGGTGATCTCACTTGTGTCTTTGGATAAATCCTTTTCTATGACCCCAAGGTACATTTGTGCCAAAGGGGACCTTTGCATCAGAAAGTGAAGTCAACTTTGACCTAACCCACCTACTACATGGCCGATTGATTCTAGGATGTGTTTTGGTTAAATGACTCCTTCGGATGGACTGGGGAGGTTGTATAGGCTTCACGGCGAGCGAGTCAAATCGGCGATGTGAAATTTGTGGATTCATGCTGCCAGGGGCGGAGCGCTCGCATACACCGGGGGGCTGCCGCATTGCTTCTGGCGGTCCAGCCAACCTCCCAGGCTGCTGCCCCCGTGGAAAAAAATTAAATAAATTAAATAAAACCCTTACACAATGCCCCTATGATTTTAAGAATGTTCTAATTTGATTTTGATGCAGGGATTTTTTGGTTTTTGGAAGGGGGAGGGGTTTTCAAGAATATTTTTTATTTGAGATCAGGGGTTGGGATGCATGGTTCAGATTTTTTGTTGAACACCTGCAAAGAGAAAACATGAATTAAAACAGTGAAGAGAAGAGAAAAAACAGAGAGAGATAGAGAGAGCAGAGCCAGGCAGCAAGCACTGAAGGTGGCTCCAAAATAGGCAGACTTTTCTTCCTTGTTTTACCAAGCAGTCTGCGGTCCATTTAAGGACTACAATATATAAATATAAATAACAAAATTCACTTACCTTGTGAGGGATTAATACTTCAACTCTGAAGAGTTGGAAAAATCCCAATCCAAATTGGTCTTGGATAGGTGGCATTCAGGAGAGCTGCAAGTAAGCTCACTTCAACTCCGGTCTTAAGTGATTCTCTCTTGGTCATTTGTGGTTGAGCAGTACTTGGGATTTTTTTTTTGCCCAATCTGATCTTACATAGTTTAAAAGATATTTATTTGGTAATTTTTGTACTGGTTTAGCTACTATTTCTTTATGGCTTCATCCAATTATCACCAGCAAGCATCCTGTTGGAGGTTTTATTATCTCAAAGTTACGAGATATATTGAATTAGGTATGGAATAGATGGCGCTACAAGGCTCTCTGACACTCAGGATCCCAGGTTCTGCAACTTTCTGCAAACCTTCAACAAACCATTGGCAGATACGTATGATCAGACGTTTGCCCTGAACATTACTTTCAAACGTTGTCCATACATATCAAAAACACGTTGGAGAAACCTTGGAACTTACGTATTGCCAAATGTGCGACCATACCTTTGATAAACCTATGAATCAAAGGTATGGTCATACGTAACAGTCTAAGGTTGTAAAAACCTCTCAAATGAATGTTCGACAAACCTATTAATCAAAGGTACAGTCATACGTAGTTGTCAAACTTCCTTCAAACCTCTCAACCAAAGGTATCACTTACGTAATAGTCTAAGGTTTTAAAAACCTCTCAAATGAATGTTCGACAAACCTTTGAATCAAAGGTATGGTCATACGTAATAGTCAAACGTTCTTCAAACCTCTCGACCAAAGGTATGACTACGTATGACTGACACGTTTAGCCAAACGTTACAACCAAACGTTCTTCCAACTTCTCAACCAAAGGTATGTCTTACGTATGACTCGAACGTTAGGCCAAACTATAAAACAAACTATCTGCCAACCGCTTACTAAGGTTGCGACCTACGTTTGGTTTTCCATCTTATTGCAACGTTTGGAAATTACCTTTGCTCTACCTTTGTCATACGTTGTTTGGCCCAACGTCTGATTCTAACCAAAATGATTACGTAGGGAAAGGTTTGATTTACGTAGCTGCTCGGGAGGGCTACTTAAGGATTTTTTTTTCCAATTGGAGAGTTTACAGTAAATTTCATATTTTTAAAAGTTTAACGTCTTCCAAAAAAAGTGAAAAAAATTCCCACGTCAGTTCCATTCAAAGTCAGACTGGGGCAGTTTGCTGGCTTTTACTTGAGCTATTAAATAGGGAAGGTTGGCCAGCTTGCTAAACAAAAATTCTATGAAATTTTTCAAAAAGCAAAAAGTTCGGTAGATGAAACTGTCATGTCAATGGCACCCTGTCATCTCAAGGGCTATCAAATATAATGGCACAATTTGATCCATCTTTAAGGGATAAAGAGAAAAATGCACCCTTTTTCTGATTCAGTGGTTTTTAAAAATATTTAGAAGCCGCAGTAGGGTTGTGAGTTGGGGCGTTAAGCGATGACGCTGATTAAAAAAAGGGTAGAAATCTACAAACAACATTCTTGAGAATATTGCTTAGAAATTCCATGCATTATAATGTTCCATGGTTGAATGGTCTTTTCAGCGATGTTTATGAACACAATTTTCAACCATGGAACATTATAATGCTCGGAATTTCTAAGCAATACTCTGTGCGCCAAAACAAACCCAAGGAATATTTTTGCAACCTATTCAAATGTTAGGCTGAGAGTTTTTTAATTTGATATGTTATGTTTCAGGTTCAGATATGTACATCATTTATTTGCCTGTAGTCATAAAATATGGTGGTCAATAAGGCTTTTAACTGAGTTTTAAAACGGTATTCTTTATAAACGGGCAAATGGATGGCCGGCATGTCTCAGCCTCATACGTATCTTCAAGACATCATTTCATGCTTTGTCACAAAATGCTTCACGAAACATTTATTGAGGTTTGGATTAGATGTTTGATCATGTTTCCAATGTTCAAAAATTTCTTTTCCATTTAGGTAAAAAAAAGTAAAATCCCCCAAACAAAATACAATATGTGATGTAACGAATAGGTAAATAATTATATTATTTTAAAATATTTAGCAAGTTACGGACCGATAAGGTGATTGAAGTTAGTTCATGCAGAACAGCAACTATGTTACTGGGATTATTTAGCATTCTAGATCTCTTCAAAATCATACAAAACTCTAAACAGGAGTAGGGGAGAGCGGGGCACAGTGAGACGACGGGCACAGTGAGACAAAGCCCGTAGCATCTACCTGGTACTGTTTACAGATCAACCCTTTTTTGTATAGTACAAAAATTAAGTAAGTGAGAGACTGTCCTATATCTTGAATGCTTACACAGCATATTGAGAGTGGAATTTCAATATTTTTGTTTTTAGCCTGTAAAAGTAAATAATTTTTTTTGCTAAACGACTTTTTGTTATAATTCCCAAGAAAAATGGCATAATGCAAATAAATTGCCAGGGATTCAAACCTTGGTTCCTTGTCTTAGTTAAGTGAGATGACGAACCACAATGCAGGCATCCGGTCCGCAGGATTCAAAAGTTTTATAAACAGAGCTGCGTGGGGCACAGTGAGACAGTTTGAAGCGGGGCACAGTGAGACATCACAAAATACACTCGGAAGGACATGAATGTAATGCATGGCTCACAATTCACTATTAAAAACAAAATACCTGCTATAAACTACTGATTTTAGTGAGTAATATCCACAGGGAAGCGTCAAAGAAGGATTTTGATTAGGATGTAACAGGTTCGGCAGGTTAAATAAGTCGTGCAAGTGTCCCATGCGATGAAGTTTCAAAACATGCTCAAAAAAGGACCTAAAAATTCATCTAGCCAGCTGCTTTCTCACTGCTGTCTCACTGTGCCCCGCCCACGGGGCACAGTGAGACACTTAACGAACACGTACATAACTCAAAGTTTCTCCAAACCTGTAAAAGGTAGGAACCTGAAACTATGTGACAATATACCCAACGTCATTATCTATAATGTGGACCTGATCTCATTTAACTCGTTCCTGCCAACATTTTGGAAGACTTGAAAATAAAAAAAGTGTCTCACTGTGCCCCGCTCTCCCGTAAGACATGTGCATTTCGCATTGCACATTGCAGTACTCTCCAGATGGCGTAATGGAGTTGAGAAGTATTATCCCTCTTGTGTCAAATTCTTCAACAATAATTATACACTTTGTTCCCAATTATCATGCAACCATTTTTCATATGTAAAAAAGAAAAAAAGAAAAAGATACATGTGCCATGGAGCCGATATCCTTTTCTCAAATTCTGTTAGTTAAGTAAGGAGTTGTAAATGGCATATAATCAGGTTTTGGGGTGTCGCTAATTATTGAGCATTTTTGTGGAAATAATACCGAAAATCCACCAAACTGACCTTGAAATGTCATGAACATCTACCTTATAACATTAAAAGAAATTGGAATCATAATTTTAAACATGAATGCTTTCACATCCAAGATATCCGTATTTTCCCTCTGCAATGAAATGGCATTGAAATCGCAAACTTACACAACAAGAACGCAATGAAATTGAAGGTGCCATTGCTTAAACCACTGAGCAACTGATATTGGAAGAGAGGAGAAATAGTTGATTGGAAGATGCTAGACTATTAGTATAGAATCAATGCAGTTTGAACAGATTTCTAAAAAAACGAAAGATGGCTGCCAAAATGGCTGCCATCTTGGATTTCTCAACATGTTCCTCATCCATACCCACAGGCCAATACCTGTACCAAATTTCATAACTGTAAGTGAAATATTAAGGTCACAATGGTCAGTTCAAAAATGACGAAAGATGGCTGCCAAAATGGCTGCCACAAAGTAGCTGCCATCTTGGATTTCTCAACATGTTTCCGATCGATACCCATAGGCCAATACCTGTACCAAATTTCATAACTCTTAGCGAAATATTGAGATCACAATAGGCAAGTCAAGAATGAGGAAAGATGGCTGCCAAAATGGCCACCATCTTTGATTTCTCAACATGTCCCTGATCCATACCCACAGGCCCATACCTGTACCAAATTTTATAACTCTAAGCGAAATATTGAGGTCACTATGAGCAGTTCAATAAATGAAAAAAGATGGCTGCCAACATGACCACCACAAAATGGCCGCCATCTTGGATTTCTCAATTTGTCAATTGTGAAAAACATTTTCTCCCATCCTCCCATTGCAGGGTTAATTTTCATTCACCCTGCCAACAAGTGCTATAAAATTCTAAAGTTTTAAAATCCTTTAACAGCTTTTTCTGGTGTGATTCAAGTAGTTAATAATGGTTTTCTACAGACATATGTTTGTTACCAACTAGTGACCAGTGTGCTATTCCGTGAGCTCCTGCAAGCAGTCACAAAATTTTGTCTAGAAGGAACCGGGGCTGTTTCTGGGTGTGCTGATGGCCTTGTCTACTTCCTCGGAGAATGTGATGGCCGAGACTGACTCTGGTATACATCAATGTTGAATAGAAATTTTGTGAATGTGCAATGAAATTGGAACTATTTCTTGGGACAGCAATGCTGTAACATACAAAATCAACTTTTGTGCCAGGTGGCAGCAGCAGGCAGTTCTCATTTTCACTGGACTGAGAAAAATGTATAATTGTTTGTGATCACCACTATTGGTGAATGTTGATTGGAATTTGTCATGTGATTTAGGAGCAGGCTCCCACTGTGATGATGGCATCAATGTTTGAAATGATTGTTTTATTTTTCATATAATGTTATGAGGTATAATGACATTTTAATGTCAGTTTGGTTGATTTTGGGGAATTTCGAAAATATAATAATTTGGGACAGCCAAAAACCTGATCATATACCATACCTCATTGAACTAACAAAATTGCTCAGGATGTTGGCTCCATGGCATATATGTGAAGGCTATCAAATTAGTCTTATTTCCCTTGGATACATCATGATAAAAAAATGGTTGAATAATAATTGGGAAGGCAGTGTGTGTAACTGTTATCATAGGATATTTATTTATAAAAACTGCATTTTGTGGGACGGATCATCAAAAGGTGGCACTTCATGTAATTTTGTTCTATATACCCATCTGGTGTAATTTTTGGGAACTGAAGGCTTATTGCTTGCCAGCAGCGTGGCCAAATGAGAGGCAGTGACTAGCCCTCAAGTTTATCTTTAAAAATGTTTTAAAATTAAGGCCTTAATAGAAAAGCAGTCAAAATGGCTAATATGATAATGGCACGGCCATGTGATTCGCGAAGCGATTATGTTGAGATTCAGATTTTTAAGTTTTCACTCTAGATATTCAATATGTACAAATAAAACTTAAAAGAAAGTAACAGCCTGGGACCCAATAAGTGCCATTGATGGCTGATTGCAGTTACAGTTCACAGCTTGACCAAAGTATTGTATTGTATTGTGTCAGTTGCACTTAAGAAATAGATCTACCCTGTTCTTCAAAGCATTTATAACACGATGATGCCGCAGCATGGAAGACAGGACGTGACACCTAGCTTCGCGTGTACACTTTTTTTCTATTTCAAAATTTGTTCTTTTTTTTGTTTTTGGGACAATTTTATTTTCTTAGGAAATTTTTTTTTTTGGGAAAACTTTTTTTTAGGAAAAATTTTTTTTTAGGAAAAATTTTTTTTTTCGGAAATTTTTTTTCTTTTTCGGAATTTTTTTTTTTCCCGGAATTTTTTTTTTTTTTTCGGAAAATTGTTTTTGTCCGGAATTTTTTGTTTTTTTCGGAAATTTTTTTTCTTCGGAAATTTTTTTTTTTTGGAATTTCTTTTTTTTTGGGAAATTTTTTTTTTTTCGGAATTTTTTTTTGGCGGAATATCAAACAGAAGAAGAAGAAGAAGGTAGTCAAGTTGTTAGTCACACGTGAGCCCGTGGCTCTGTCGCGTCTATTAATTGCCATTAGCACTGCATGACTGCCCAATCTGCACTCCTGAAGCCAGTCAATAGTGTTGGTGATTCTGCCACCAGGGGGACTGTAGTCAGCACTCTATACGTGGTGCCCTCTGGAGGGCTCCGCCAAAAATTGTCTGACCTAGTTCTGAGGACGGCGCGCAGGCGCTCATCTGCCGTAAATAATTATCAAACACTGGAATAATGTATGCTACAAAACAATTGGAATATTGTAACAATATATTGAGGAACAAAAGAGGTATGTTTTTTAATTAAATTGGATACGAAACCAACAGATTGCTCAGTTGCTGGACCTATTTGACCTACATAAATTGTCGACCATCAATGTTTCTTGGTCCACTGTGCTGTCAACTGATCATTGTCTGCTTGCTGTGCTAAGTGAGCTACGCTCACGGCTGCCTTCGGCAGCCGTTCGCTTCGCTCATATAAACTATAATGGCTATTGTGGCTTATGACATACACGAATGGAACCACCAAAATCGCTATGATGAGATGCCAAGACGGCTATAGGTCCATACCAAAATGGTTGTGTTGTGTGTTATTAAGTAATCCCTTTTACCAGACAATGAAAACTGATGCTTAATATGAGGATGCCAGAAGGAAACGAGGGCGGTAGGGACGGTAGGATGAGAAAGGGAAATTCTAATTTGCAAGACAAGAATATAATGTAGTGCCAATAATATTTTAGAATAATGTAATATACTTACAATTTTTTACCTAAATTAATACCTAATAACGCCGCCTCCCCCTTTTCGGCACCCTTGAATTTGACTTTGTTGAGCAACAATGGGTACTCATCTACAAGTAATTTGAATGGTCTAAAAAAGGTATACTATGGCATTTACTCTCAATTAATATAATAAAGTATGTACACTGAAGCAGAATATGTGATTTTATTTTCAGTTTATGAGAACTCATGATTGTGATTTTGTACAATATTTACAGTTTTGATATGAACTCAATTCACAGGTTTTGTGTCAATGTCAGTTAGATATGTTGTTAAAAGTATATAAATAAATAACAAAGCTTCCTTTCCAAAAAACATTTACATTGCTCAAGGCTGACAATCTTGCAGTGCCCGTAATAATAAAGATGTTGCCTTCTTAAAACAAGATTTAACAAATACGGCATCTGAAGGCTACATATTTTGTTTATAGAATTCAATGAGTATATACACTATTTACAGTACTGAATATAAACAAGACATTTTCCTTCTCTGAAATTGTTTGATATTCTCGCCCAATGCTATTCTGCAGTGAGACTCTATTTCTTCTCACACTAAATCCTGCGAAGGTGAGGAAACAAACACGTTGAAGCTGTTGAAGCCTTTCTAAATATTGCACATCTTGTCATCAGAAAATTTGATGAATTCCAACTTCCAACAGAAGGTCAACTCTACATCTGAGTTGAGCATAACAATCAACACTTTTCAGTAATGTCGTAAGTAGCCATGAGATTGAAATGCCAGGGAAACATCATAACTTCAAAGTCCATCACAGATCCAATGGGAGGTACAGGGGCTCCAAGATCCAGGGTAGTGAAAGCAAGAGGGGTGGGGTGGTCCTTCATGAACTTGTAAGTCACTGGGACAATAGTGTCTGGAAACATGATTCCAATGTAGTCCCCTTGTCTGGCTGCCACACACAAGCTGTTCATGTCGATCTGCAAATACACAGGTATGTCATTTATGCAAGCAAACTGAACATTTTGTATTTCATATCTGAATCAATTTTGAGAAAGGATGCATTGCAAAAAAAAGCAAACATTTTCACTGCCATATATCTCTGAAAACATTCATTGTAATTGACAGACTTAAAATTGGTTGGACTTGGGCATGCATAGAGCAAAGATACAGCCATGAGTGAAGTATATCATTAACTCTGGTGCAACTATACATGTAAATAGTGAATCTGAGGATGCAGAATTACAGTGCGACTTGAATAGTAAATGATGAGGATACAGAATTACTAACACCAAGAACATAAAATATACTTTGAGATAAACAAGTTTGTAAAAGAATAATTGTACTCACTGTTGTCCCTCCCACGGTTGGAGCAACATTGTAACTGTAGACCAACTTATATTGTTTGATGATAACTTTGGTTCCTGTTGCGTTGAATTCCCCCATCAAGTCCTGGAGCGGTCCTGTTTCACGCCAGATCTGAACGGCGAAAGGTCCCCAGACTCCGATCAGCATCTGAAATTCCTCAACTTTTCCAGCTTGGTTGAACCGGATGTCCGGAATCAAGATTTTTATCCTCCCTGAGAAACCAAACCTGACAGACATGGCTCTAGTATTGGCCTCCACTGGAAATCCAGCCACCTGCAAGACTCCTGTAAATGTCAAAAGTCGAAAGATTTTATTTCCAGCATGAAACAATTACAAAGATTTAAAGTTAGGCGTGATCTGAAGGGCCAGAGAGATCCAGAGTTTTAAGGAAAAAATGACCTTAGCCAAAGTAAAAAGAGAATGTCTGTGTGTCTGTGGAAATATTCCCAAGAAGTTGGATTGTGTGAATTGGTGTAATTTAGAAAGAAACTATTACAGAAAAATCTGGAAATTAAGAAACAAACCGAAGAATTCCAAGATGATCCTCCAATACACTGAAGTAACAAGAATAAGAAACTTCCTATTGTGAGCACTGCTTCAAATTATTGAATAAACGATAACATTTATCACTGTACCAAATAATCTCAAATAACATGCTTTGCTATTTAATTACCTTGAACAGTACTGGAAGCTCCAACAGTTGTGACCAATGTTGTTCTTGTAGGCTGGCTGCTTTCAGAGGGGTCAGCCGTAGATGACAATGTGGTGGAGAACATGTCGACAATTTCAAAAGTTGGTACAAACGGTTTGCTTGAGGCATCCTGGGTTGTAGATGTTATATCAGCGGTTGTTGAAGGCTCTTTTGTGTCTCTTAGCTCTGTAGCTGTAACATTCATGACATCTTTCACAGGCTGTGTGGTTTCCAAAGGAGTGACTTGGGTAGAAGATGACATTTCAGAAGTCATGGATGTTTCTATTTGCCCAGTGACAGTACTTGGTAAGATATCTCTTGTTATTCCCTGTGTAGTTAATAATACTTCTTCCGTAGATCCTTGAACAGAAGCACTTGAGCTTGTTGAAGATGGGGTTGTTGAGGAATCATCTGATTTTGAAGAATCTGAAGAAACTGACATGGTGGTTGATGTTTCTTCAGTTACTTCAACTTCAGAAGCAGAAGTAGAATCCTGAGTAGTAGAACCCATCTCCTTTTCCTCTTCCTCAGGCTTGGTGGATGTGGTAGAAATGCCTCTCTGATCTGGGATAGTTGATCCTCCAGTTGATGACATAGTACTTCTGATGTCCATCGCCTCTGTTTCTTTCACTGATGTCGTGGAATCTCCACTATCTACCATCTCTGTTGTTGTTGTCATGTTGGGAAGGAGACTTTCACCAGGTACATTTCCCAATTCGTTCTCATTCTCACCCACAACGGCCAAACCATCAGGAGATGTGGAATCAGCTGTTGTTGAATCTTCATCTGAAGATCAAATAGCAAGATGAACCATACAATAAATAATATTGCCCTTGATACAGAGTAAACAGCTGTTATGCAATATACTTGTTGTCTTAATCAATGTGACATATTTGCTTGGGCACTTTGGATAACATTTTACTATACCATTCCAAGAAATGCAAGTTACATTCTAAGAAATATTGACCAGTTGAAAAATATGCTGGCAGCTAAATAAGGGCAAATGAGCTTCAGACAGTTTCGAACTGGATAAATTTATGCAAAAAGTCTACTAAATGGACCATGATATGGTGAGCTTTCTTGATCTTAAAATGATTCCACCACCTGAAAAGTGTATATAGTCACATATACTGAAATTTTCCATACATCAGATTTTCACTTACCTCCAGATGTCACCACTGCTTCAGGTACACCCTCTGTACTGGTAGTTCCTGGTTGAGTGATTTCTGGGTCAGTCAAGGGGGTCGATGTGGATCTTTGGGTGTCTGAGGTTGCCTCATGCTTAACACTGACACCGGTGACCCCATCCGACAGGGTGTCACCTTGGTGTGTCACCCCCTGTGAGCCCATAACCCCCTCGGTGGTCGTTGACATATTTATGGCTTTTGAGGGTTCCGTCTGGTTGACCAGCCCTGGAGTTGACACACTTGTCCAAGTATCATCCTCACCGACACTCATCATTGCCTCGGAAGTACTCTTTTCTTCTGCAAACCCTTCCGTAGTAACCAAAGTTGCCTCCGGCATTTCAGTCTTGAATGGTGAAGTGTCATCATCTTGCCCCCTGTGGCTTGCTGTAGTAATTTGCTCTTTTGTAAACGCCATTGGAGTAGTCTTATCTTGTGTAACTTCAACACCAGTGATTTCTATCTCCTCTGTTATCATTGTGGGTAATTTTGTCATTGAAATTTCGGGTGTTACAGGAGAAAGATCAGAGCCCACTTTTGTTGACATTTCGTCTGTTTGCATGTCATCAATGGGCTCACTGGAGGTCATCATTTGTCTGGTTGTGATTTCTTGAGCTCTCAATAGAGATTCTTGCGTGCTTGTTTGTAGTAGGGTTGCCGCTTCCGTGACCATATCGGTCCCTTCTCTTGTCGCTTTTGTTGGTGATGTTGACATGCCTCTATGATCGGTAGTAATTTTGACCTCAGAAGTAGCCCTGTCTGAAGAAGTTGTACTCTCAGTTGTAAATTCTAAAGTCTCCTTTTCTGTTGAGAGTTTTGTTATCAACATGGGTTTAGTGTCACTTTCAATTTCTGATTTTGTTGTTGACGCTTCTCGTGTTACTGTGTCTGTTGTTATTTCTGGTTCAATTGTTGTCTCTGTTTGTGTTGTTGTTTTTGATTGTGTTGTTGTCTCTGGTTGTGTTGTTGTCTCTGGTTGTTTGGCTGGTTCGGTTGTTGCAACTGGTTCAGTTGTTGGTTCTGATGTTGTTGTTGGTTGTGATGTGGTTGTTGTTGTCTCTACTTCTGTTGTTGTTAGTCGAATTGTTGTTGTTGGTTCAGTCTCCATTACTTCTGTTGTCTCTAATATAGTTGTGGTCTCTGGTACTGTTGTTGTCTCTGGTACTGTAGTTGTCTCTGGTACTGTTGTTGTTTCCTGTACTGTTGTTGTCTCAGGTACTGTTGTTGTCTCAGGTACTGTTGTAGTCTCTGGTACTGTTGTTGTCTCTAATACTGTTGTGGTCTCTTGTACAGTTGTTGTCTCTGGTACTGTTGTTGGTTCAGTAGTCATTTCTGTGGTTGCAACTTCAGTTGTGGTCAGTTCTATGGTTGTCGTCTCTTCGATGGTTGTCTGAATAGTGGTTCGAGCTTGTCGGAGAAGTTCTAGTTCATTAGCACAGAAATATTCAGTGTCATTATTTAGAGTTAATGAAGATGCAGGGATACCGGTCTGATCAGAACATGTTTCTGCAGGAAAACACATCACAGGATATCCATCGTATAGGTCAGGACTCACACACCGAGTTTGTTGCAGCTGTTCTAGCTTTGGCAAGTTTTCCGGTATCCGTAACCAAGCTAAATTGCAGTCACAGTTCAATTTGTTCAGTGCTATGTTTAACCTTTCAAGACTTAGTAAATCCCTGGAATAATCTTCTGTGAATGTTTTCAGTTCATTGTCGGCTAAATTCAGAGTCTTTAACATCAGTAAATTCCTGAATGTTTGTGTTGGCAAGTGGCTCAGCTTGTTCTGACTCGCGTCAAGTTTTTTTAGACTGCGGAGGTCATTCATGCTGTTTTCTGATATATCTTTGATTTTGTTCCTTGATATATTCAGAGACTCCAGTCCTAAAAGACCAGAGAGAGTATCTCCATCAAGTTTTGCTATCTCATTATTCTGCAGATTCAAGTATCGTAAGTCCTTCATTTCTTTAAAGGGGGCAAACGTCAGTCGCTCTAATTGGTTATTTTGGAGTTCTAAGGATCGCAATTGCAGGAGGCCAAGCAGCATCGTCTTGTTCAGCATCCTCAAACTGTTGTTTCCTAACTTAAGTGTTTCCAAAAGCCGATATTCGAAGAAGGCAGCATCATCAATGTGGGATAAACTGTTGTTGGTGAAATCGATTTCCGTCACTCCGCTGTCCTGGAGACTTTCCCGCTGGATGTCTGAGAGTTCGTAATACATCAGAAGATTAACAAATGAAGAAGATGCAAAGGTAGCCATTGTAATTTGAGTGATGTCATTGTTTTCAAAATGCAGTGTTCTCAGGCTCGATGATGCAGCAAAATTCTGAAGTCCAAGGGATGCAAGATGGTTGTTACCTAAGAAAATGTTCTTTAATCCATAAAGTTGTGAAAATGTGCCATCCGGGATGCTACCCAGGTTATTATGATCCAATTTGATAACTTCCAGGGAATACAGATTCTGGAAACTGTCTCCTTTAATTGTGTCAATTTGATTCCAAGACAAATCCAAGATCTTCATTTTGCTCATGTAATAAAAACATCCACTGGGAATTTCTTTTAGTCGATTTTCTTTCAAATAAAGTTCTTCCAATGACTGCAAACCCATAAAATAATACCTGGATAATCTGTCTATATTATTATAGGAAACGTCCAGCACCAACAGGTAGGGTATCTCCAGGTAGACACTTGATATGGTGTCTGGGAAGTTATTGAAGCTAATCATGTTGTGGGATAGGTCCAATTTTTTCAAAGCAACTAGGTCATCAAAAGTCTGGATTTCAATTTGTGTCAGATTGTTGTGGGCAATGTTAATTTCCAAGAGGTTCATGAGGTCGAAGAATATGTACAATGGTAGTTCAGAGATGAAATTATTGTTGAGGTATATGTAACGTAAGTTGTTGCGACCGTAGAAAGTCCCCGGTTGCAACTGGTTGATTAGATTGTGGCTCAGATCAAGAGTCCGGATGCTGCCCAATCGAAGAAAGGCTTTAGCATCAATTTCTGTGATCAGATTGTGCTCTAAGTGCAATGATGTAACTGTACTGAGCTCTCCAAAAGGTTCTGATGTAATGTGTGAAAGTTTGTTAAAAGCAAGATTTAAATATTCCAGTTTGGAGAATTGAACAAACACACCCTCAGGAATGTCTGTTAGTAAGTTCCCCTCCAAATCTAGGGACATTAAATTTTCATCTAATCCGTTAAATGCGCCTCTTTCTAAATGACGCAACGACACACTGTGCAAAGTCAAAAGATCAGCAGTGACATTGATGAAAGCATTTGGATGTATGGTGGACACAGTGGAATCACAGTGAATCTCAATCTCTGAATAAATCGTGTTTTGATCTTTTAAAAATGGTGGTAAAGTCTCCACGTGTAGGTTTCGACACATGAGGTAATCCCGTGCCAAGTACTTTCGGCGACAGTAGCATTCTGGGACAGTCGTGGGACATGTGTTCTGCCCCAATGTCCCCAGTGAATTTAGTAGTCCAAGAAGGACCAGAAATAAATTAGAAACCTCCATATTTTACGCTCACGTCTTATCTATGTTCCTTCATCATGCTTGACGGATGGTCGAATAGCATTATTCACTTCAAATGGGCAGTCATACTCCTGTAAAAGTGTGACGTTCCATGTCAATGGCACAATTTTCACCAAGTTCACTCTCCGAGCAAAGTTGCATGGCAAGTCTACAGGATCCAAACTTGAGCTTTTTTCACTCCATCCCCTGCAATGCTTAAGGTGTGCAGCGATGAAAAGCTTTGGAGCGGCTAAGTAAACGTAAAAATAACATTGTGGCATTCCATGGCAAATCTTCTGAGGTTTCAGGTAGATATAAATCCCTCACTTTCCTGTAGATTCTGGAGCTTTTTTCTGCTTAGCTGTCCCCCTGATGATGATTACCACTACTAGTAAGTGTAGAAAGTATCATGATAGCCTCCTCCACTCCTGCAGCAAGTCTTCAGCCACCACCCACAGGTGCCCAGAGTGCAGGCAAGCGTGCAGGTCTATTGCTCTCCTTGTATGCATCACATCATGCTAGGCTTCAGCTCCTCACTGCCACTGCCACCATGTTCACCTAATACAATGTCACTTTCATGTTCTATTACTTCTCTCTCATTGCCTTTTGTCACATTTTTTGTACCTTCACACATTCTATTACACAACCAACCCTATCATTTAGGCACATTGTGAACTCCATTATTTGACTTAAGCTTTATTTTTTGCACAAAGGGTTGGCCTCCCATGGAACCACTCACCCCTCAGTGCCATGTGCATATTTGGGCATCTCCCTAGTCTCGTGACTGACATTCATGTTAGTTTTTACCCCATCTGAGTGGCAGTGATCACCTGGAATTTGAAGGACTATCTTCAAGATTTTGGCAAAGGATCATGCTCCCTGCCAAAGTCATTAGTGACACGCTCAATAATTGCACACAATTATCTCATCTTCAAAGCAACTTTTTCGTGCCCCAGGGATATATATTAACAGAAAGGGGGCCCAACCTACGCACACCCACTATGCTCTTAACTATAAGCTGCAATCAAAATTGTGTGAGAAACGTGTATGAGAAAAATGGAGGCCCCATCCTCACTGGAGAAATAAGATAGTCTCCTCTTCATTTCACATTTCTACACATACAATCAGTGCTCACCATCTACATTTCATATTTTGGAAATGTAGACTAAAGACGACCTGCTGTCATCACTGACAAAGAAAACCACACAAAAATGATCAATGATTAAGAAAATGCAGACAACAAACAGGACGATTTTAAGGGGGACCATGTATCCCTGAAATGTAATCATTTACCAGCAATGGGTCATTTGAGGATTGTACCCAAGGTAGTTGTGTTGGTAATGGTTGTGGGAATGGTAAAGTCTTCACATTATCCTGTAAATGATACATGCTATTTGCAGAGTTAAGTGTAGAGGCGAAGAGTCATTGTCGTTTAGGTTTCTGAGTTACCTGAAATTAAAACTACCGAACCAACCATAATGTACATGTTTCTTGAAGATGTTGGTACTTTATGGTATAGATATACTCTGTCAAGGTTTAAAGGTCAATCACCAACAGTCAATCATGATCTTTCGAAGAGATTCCACTCTACATAAAGAGCAAATATACACTAGAATGGCCTAAAAAAGTCATTAGTTTTGTCTAAAATAAATCTTTACCTCTCTCAGCAGGGTATGCATTGTATGAGGTCCAGTCACTGGGGTGGGTCTTGTCACCCAAATACCTTTCTTGCTGTTTGAGGATAAATTGCCCTTTTTCATGTTAAAGAAACATATGATATGGACCACAACCATTTTAAAAGTCTAAATGTTGGTTTAAACAACTATAATGGCTCTGGCCTCTTTTTACTTCAGTCTGTATTTTGTTCAGTGATTGATTGATCATATGTCAACTTGAGTATAACAATTAATGTGCAGATCACTTGCATAAAATTGCTCTGACAATAACTTGGTACACTGAAGTTGTTAACCTCTCATCTTATGGTGTCTGTCCAGTCTCAAGTTACTTTAGCTCTTTGTGATACTTCGCAAATTTCAGGCATCTTGTGGGTTAATATATTCAAGTTTTACAGCCTTTAAGGAGAAAATTATTTGGCCAAGGGATGCTTGATTTTCACTTTTGCTCCTGAAATTTCATACTTGTTGCCAACTTGTCATGCTGTTGGTTTTCTGTGTCTTGTAGACTCTAATCCATTTTCAGGAGTTAGTTTCTGAGGTTTTGTTACCTTAATATTGTGATTATGAACTTGAAAGCCTTTAGAATGAATCGAGTCAATGTTATGTAACTTATGTCATTAAAAAAATCAGCCCAGCTCACAGGAAGTCAAGTCAAAGTGCATTGAACTCCATTCCAAGTATATTCTTTCATAAATCATTGACAGAAGCAAGGAATATTTAACTTATTTGTATGCTAATCACGCAGTGATATAGATCATTCTTTCTAAAGCTAGCCAAGCAGCAGTTTTTTTTTCATATAGAGGCAAAATTCCATGTTGGTGATCTTACAGCCCATTTCAACCTGAGGAGACTAGAAGATTTTAAACAAGATTAGACATTCATAGACTTTCAATATAAATTTGAAGAAAATGGTCCTGGGCCAATACCATGATATTCCTTTTCATTCCTGACACACTTGCAATCTGGGTTACTTCTTTGCATTATTCTTTTCCTTTAAAAGTATATCTTTCATGTTTTTAAAATCAACTTATAAATAGACTTGTGCCACTTAGTGGTCTCTTTTGACCAAAATACCTTTCAAATTCTGTGGGTTGACTCTCTTCAGATGCATTAAATCTTGCTTGTACATTTGTGGACGTGTTTGAAAAAACACCGAAGCACTTGAAAAACATAAGGAATTCATTCCTTGGCTTTTCTTTTTTGTCCTTTAAATCTGAAACTCTGAAACACCAGCTTTTCTTTATAAGGAAGCAGTGCTCCAAAGAACATAGATTTCTTCCTGTGATCTGCCTCGTTGAATCCAATGAATTGTGTTTCTAACTGTGCAAACATTGCCTTCCATAATTGCCTAAAAACATCTTCCATTGCTTGATTAGCAGAGCACAGTGAAGTTCAAGTATCACAAAAAGTGAAATGGCCAAGTTTGGCATTGAATCAGCCTATCATTGTAAGTAGGCTTAGTCTCTTGCAAGTTCCTCATCGTCACCTTCCAGTCAAGGAACCCATTTTCCCAAATGAATCAAAATTAATACTTAGAGCTGTTTGCGGATTAGCGGCCCAAACAGAAACAAAATTAACTTTCAACTTGGTTGTGTGATTTCACTGGCTTAAAAATGTTTTGTTTGTGTCAGTTATGGTTAATCAGTTGAATCAGTGCTTATCATATCTAGCAGGAGACCAACAGAAAACTTTCGATGATGTGGCAAAGCCAGTTTGCAAATTGAAAAGAAGAAAATTAATTTTTCCAGTGGACCGCCAATCTGCAAAGAGCTGTAAGGCAGAACTGTGTTGTGTGGCAGATTTACACTGATTTTCATGGTTCAAATATACATGTCTGTTTGGTTGGCAAAATGCTTGTAGACCCAAAACTTATATTAGACCACATATTCACGTAAAATCACGTTTAAACACAAAGAAATTACAAGATGCACTATGAAAAGATTGTTCAATGATGTTTTTAAACAGCACTGTTTGTACCAGGGACAAGAGAACGACAAAGCTGCCAGTTGGAGCCTAGCTTGTCACAGCTTCAAAAATTATCATGGTGAGTTCAAATCAGGATTAAAGTTAACATCAAAGCATGTTTCTGATAGTCGGTCACAATTTAAACACACGATTTCCTTGCAATCCGCAACTGCTGGGATATGTAATTAGATTATTTTTCTATTTGATATTTGATAGATAATATTTGATAGATAATATATAAATATCCGACAGAAAAGTAAGCGTCAACAAGAGGACTTTTCTGGGACAGAAAATATATATTTTCTCATGTCCTCTTATATATCTTGTTTGTATGAGCTATTGTTGAACATATAATGGAAATGAATCATCCTGGGATTATAATCTTGTTTAACAACACTTCTCATCAATCACTCTTGTCTCTTGTCTGGTTATCTTCTTTTTTTCTGTCACTTATCTGAGGGAAATCGAGGTCCTTTGGCAAATCTGAAAATGTGGGAATCTCAGGTAGAAATCTCAGGATGTTTAGAATGATATGAGCACCTGTTTGTTCATGTCTCAGAAGTTTTGGCGGAATTTAAAACATATGACCTTCTGGATAGTTCTGAACTCGTCTCCGGGTGTCATCTCTTCAGTACTTGTTCAGATGGTTCAGCAGAATCGTCTCAACTAAAAACCATTCAAGTTGTGTCATCAATGCTGTCAAATGCTTTTGTCTTGTCTAACAATAAACCATCTTGGCAATCAATCATATATTTGCAAGCTTCTCACAATTTGACAGGATTGCCTCAAAACTCTCAATGCTCTGTGTTGGATATTGACATGGTTTTTCTCCTGGGACCCTTTCAATTGTGTCTGCACACAGAGTTCCACATGAGTGATCATACCAATCCTTTTTTTTCACACTGACCTTCTAAAAGTCTCTCTGCATTTCAAACTGATATAACAACTCGTTCTCACAGGAATTTACAGTAATAAAACATTTATTTCATTTTCTTCAAGGTGTAATATTAGTAGCTCCATGCTTCAATAATTTACGGGATAACATTCATGTTTTAACATAATTGCATTGATGCATTGACGTTATACATGGTCAACATGCTACAATTATACAACAATCCGATGCTGATGCAAATATCAAAGATCTCTTTGTACAAACGGAGTAATAAAATAATAATATTGATGCTGGCATTTATCGATTTATCTGATCATTGGTGCTATAACATTAAATTGAACACAGTTTGTCATTGTGTGTATATAATGCTTAATTTTGCAAGTTATAATATCATAAAAATTTACATTGCGCTTACAATATAATTAAAAAATATCCAAATAATCTGATTTTAGACCATTGTTGAGCATTCGAAAATGTGCACACTTCAAACATGTTGACTGGAAGCACTTACAATATGGACAATAATTATTGTGATATTTCTTTAGACATTTTACAACATTTTCTCAAGTCTTACCCAGTGTGTGTACCATTCACACACAGCATTTACTCAATATGAAAGTTATTTTATGATATATTATATATTAGGTAATCAGTATGTGTACATATACTCTGTATGATGTATCCATACATATTGTGTATAATATTCAAGATTAAAAGTGTTATGACTAAGCTCGTGGCCAGACACAGTGTTAATAATCACTGTGGTTTGAAATTGTAAAAAATGCAATGTTAACGAATAGGAAGCTCTGTGAAAGTCTAAAAAATCACTGGGATGAGAAAAAGTTTTATCCTCCCACGCGTAAAATGTGATACATCAACGCTTCTTATGCAAAATTATTTATATCAAAGAAAATATGCCATATAAATTACACTCACAATGTTCGGTATACACTGTACAACAATTATATACACATGGCAAGCGAAGTATATTTACAATGCTGAGAAATAGCGACATATTGGTGGAAGTGACTCCTGAAGGTAAATGTCTCTGCAAATATTTCATAAATGTTTGGGCTTTTTTCCTATTTTTTGCAGCGCCAGAATTCCGATTCATGCAAAAGTAAGTATGGCAATGCAAATATATATCCAAGTTTGAAGTTCAGTTAATTGCATCAATTATGGTTTGTAAGTAATCAAGGACTTTTTTCTGACCGTCTTTTTGAGAGCTTTTGAGATTTAGACAAAACACATAAATTTTCTTTGATGGTTAAACGTATAGTTTAGTACACAAGTTTAACTTATAAATTTATGCTAAAATTCCAAATTTCATTGGTACCACATTCCAAAGGCAGTCTTTATCACATCATAATATGATATAAATATACACAATTTCATTAGTGCAACAAAGGCAAGGATTATATAATAACAGGTACTGTACATAAACATTTATCATGTTCAATTGCTCATGTCATATCCCATAAATTAAATCACATGTACACACAAACATCTCTTGTATTGCATAATTACTGCAGGTATACCTTTAATGCATAGTTGCCAGTTAACTCAATTACATAATGCACTGTCAAGGAGGGTACATCTCAATACCATCAAAATACTACATTTATACCACAGGCATTGAAATAGTTCACAACACTGTGTTGCACTAGCCAACAGCCCCTGGTCCCATGTCTAGAGCTTACTGATACTAATGACGATTATGTAGATGAATGAATGGTAGACTTCATTTTCTTCCAAACTCCCCACTCCAAAACTTTGGTGGGCCGAATAATCACTTGGTGGAGTCAGCAGTGGGGGGATATAGATGGTTTAGATCAGTGATGAACCTCAGTGGAACAGTGCAGACAAATGTTGTGAACGATTGTAATGCCGGTAGATGATACTGTGGTAACTGACGTTTGGGAAGCCTCTTCGGGGGACACATTACAATGAAGAGGTCAACATTGTTTGAAACAAGAATATTAAAAAATACTCATGATGCACATGATCATGTCACTTTTCAAGCCTGAATCCAATTCCTGTGTGTATTACTGTGTAGCGAATTAGGAGGGGTGTCGATAACTCGAGGTGACAATGTAAATGTTGCTAGCAGAAAACTTGAAAACTTGCTTAGTTGATCAATTAGTTTTAACCCATGTTGACCCCTCGCTAAGGTGAAAAAACGCCTTTCTTCTGAAAAAGTAATCTTTCAGAAGAAACCTTTGCTAACCCCGAAGAGGAGCCATAGTCTCACAAAAGACCACTGTATCTACATGGGATTGTCTCCCTTGAAAGAGACCACCATATTCCAATAGATTATAAAGAGAAAAGCATCAGAGGTTCAGGGAAAGTAAAAACATAGGCAAGTACGAGGGCAGTTAGAAAAAATGTGAAAAACAGGCGATCAAGGACAATTGCGACAGCGTACCACTTCTCAGTGTCTGAAGTGAGATCCGGTTCAACTCCACAGGCAAGAGCTTCATCCTGATCCAGAACGGCGTCTGCCACTCCCGGGTTTGCTACGACTGTTGTGGCCACACCGCCATCCTTCTTCGTCTGAACCTGAAACAAATGGAAGGGCAAGGTGAAGTAGAATCTATTCATATCAAGTATTAATATTTATAGCAAATAATTTGATTCATGGTAGAGCAGTCATTATTGTCGGCTGCCTGAACTAGTGTTACACAGTGTTACACACGCCCTTCATATATTTATATGGAAAATGGCAAGCAAACTGATCCCAAAGTTTGCAAATGAATGGCAAGATTGAAAAGTAAGAGATCTAAATGTATGTGCATCTGATTTTAGCAATAAATGATATCCAGGAAACTACATTCTGACCTTTTAATGTCCAGTTATACTTTAACAAGAAGTAGATAAGTAGACAACATGGTGATATGAAACTATACAAAGCTTCAAGGAAACTTAGGGAACAGCACTGGAACACCTTCCACAAAACTTCAAATCTATTGAGGCACATCTTGAAGGTCAGACAGGAAGTGATGTAACTGTTCTGTCAATCACACCCAAGTGTTCTATCCTGTTCTGTGTCTGCCAAAGACCAGAGAAGACCTTCACAAGGGCCTGAGACTTCTTAGAACCTCAGTAAGTGCATCTTAATATTTACTTGAAGGTCATTCTCAAACAGAATAAACTTTAAAAATATTAAGAAGTTCTCTTTTTTTATTTGTCAAAAAAAAAGAAGATAAAGAACGGTCTGCAGTCCTGTTAAACAGTATTTTCATGGATTGAATGACAAACGAGTTTGGAAAAGAAATGAGTTCCAAGACATTTCTGAAGGGATGCTTGAAGGAAGGACGTGTGTGCACTGGCCAATCACATTTGACCACTGTTAAAACATGTATTAAGAAATAACTTGTTTTACATCAAAACATAAACAATGATATACACAAACACTATTATTGGAAAACTAGCTCCCTTTTTACTATATCGTACCAACACTTGACCTAAAATAATATTTGGATCTATCTTGATCTATAGACTATACATGGAGTTATAACAGCTCATTCCTCCATGAACAACAGCACAATTACAGGCCAACAAATGGAAGAAGGAATTCGCATTGAACAGAACCCACCTGCAGAAGTGGCTTGGCTGGGGTGTTGCCATTTTGACAATCAGATGTTGGGGCACTTTTCTTTCTTTTACTGGAACACCTGGAGCTTTTACAGCAGCCCATGAAGTGAATGAAAATCTGAAAGAAAATAAAAAATTCGTAACTTTTGTGCTTGAAAATATCACACAACTGTTTGGTAGTTTAGTGATAATTATAATGTTGATAGATTGTGCAGTGCATCCACCTTCAATAAGCTCATAACAGACCATTCTGGAGAGGAAAAAACATTTGTTTTATGTGTGTGCAAAAGTAATATGAAGGTGACAACATAACATTAAAGAGAATAACATTTTAGATTTATGATCATGAATCCATGATGATGAAGTTATATATATAATAGTCCATCATATACAGTGTACAGTCTATCAGAAAGGTTTTTGATCCAAATATCAAAAGGGCACTTAAACCAAATTTAAACCCTGTCTTAATTGAGGTGATATACTAAAATGAGAATCAACTGGATAGATCAATCTCCTAAAGATAGACCCCATTAGTCCACATTATTTTTAATTATATAAAAACTATTTTGGCAATGATCAATTTCATCCAATGCTTTGTCCCATTGGGCCTTTTAAACAAGCGGAAATTAATTGGATTGAGTGTTTTGAAAGCAGTAAGTAATCATATTTCACAACAGAGCCCTGTGGGTTCCATCAAATCATTTAAACTTAGTGATTTATGTTAGTTCCAAGTTGTGGAGAGAATTAAGTAGACTGCTAATTACTCCCCTTCCAAAGGCATAATGTCAGTTGAGGCTTTCATTACATTCATCAGATGTCAAGAGTAAATAATGAATGCATGAAAGAGCAGGTAATCACTGACTAAATGAGGTTAGTAGTTTTTCACACAGACCAAGTTAGTTCTTCTACAATGTATACATATATATTATGCCACTTTCTCTTTTTTTGCCAGTATATTCCATGCAGTCACTAAAGCATTCACAAGCAGTGACTCCAAATATACGCAAGCTGTAACGGTATAACTGTAATTACTCAAGAAGCAATTGTGGAAAGCTTTCTTGAATGCAAACTTACAAGTTACAAAAGAAAACACCGGTGAATGTTACGAATCACACTCTGCAGTTAGCATGCAGCAGCTGATGTCAATTACTTACATAAAATGCGGAGTGTAAAGCAATCTACAATACAAAAGGTCAGGTCATTTTTAGAACATATCTCAATCTGAGGCACTGCAGTATCTGCATGATGTATATACTATCATATAATATGCTGCATTTTTTTCTCATCAGTTTGCTAGACTTGCCCAGCTTAAAAAATTGATAAAGATTTCTAACCTCGACATTGAAGGCATTTGTCCAAAAAGTTTATATCAATTAAAATAAAATCATGGCATTCAGCTAAGTAGAGTAAGTTAGCCCTATATAGGCCATGTCGATTAAAAACAACTTCCCTGTACACATAAGAAACTTAACGGGTCTAATAACTTTCTGCGAAAAAAAAAAAAACCTGTCCTGAGTCTGGGTTAAAATCTCTGGAAAAACAATCAGTCTACACAAAAATTGAATAACTAAGTAACTGACTTGCTCACTGACCGGATGGCTGACTAACTAACAGACTGGCTGATCGATCAATCAATCAATCAATCAATCAATCAATCAATCAATCAATCAATCGATCAATCAATTAATCAATCAATCAGTCAATCAATCAATCAATCAACCAGTAAAGTTTTCAGTTAAAATATCTTATGAACAAATATACAAATCTTTCTGTTCAGACCTGTGCCTGATAAATCAGTGATGATTTCAATGTTAGGCCTACCTGTTTACAATCACGAAAATTATAAATGAAATGTAGACATACCATTTCCACCCATTTGGGAGGGGAAGTCTTGCTCTGTGATATGTTGATGTTGATGATTGAGATAAGAAGACCAAGGGCAACCATCAGGATGACTACACAACAATACTGACCTGAAAAAATACCACAGACTATTAATATATGCATTTTGGATGGGCTATATATATATAATTCCTTTTATTTATCATTAAGGGAGCTATAATTGATCATTCACTTGATAGGCGTATTCTGCATTTTAAATATCCTAATTATATATAAAAAAAGGGATATGAAAATTTATATAATTTAATTAATTGGATAAGTCATTCATTGACTCTAATAACTGGAATTGGGACCCTCCATAGTTGCCTGAATATCTGTACTGAATAACTGGCACAATTCCACTTAGAATTCAACCCCACACATTGTGTGGAGGCCATTAATAAAACTTGTTAGAAAACATCCGATTCTCTGTGGGCGATCTCTTCAAATTACAATGGAAAGTAGGCTAAATTAAAATTTGATTCCTGTGAACTTTTTAATGGCTTTATTGCCAACAGACAGACGCCAGGTTCCCAATGGCATTTTTGCTTTGACGATTCATCATTCCTCAACAGAATGCCCAGTGTCATCCGCAGGGATATGCTCATGCTAGACGGTGGCGTCCTCTCGTGGAAATTACCTAGCTTAGCTGAAGGCGTTGGAGGGCTGGAGTTGACCAAGAGGATGAGCAATAAAAAGAAGCTGGTGAAGAGGCTCAGACCTGCAAGGAGAATGAAAACGTCATTATAAATCATCCATCATGATCTGGGAAATATCAGGGTACAAATGAGTCATCAGCATAATTGTAAGTTTTTGTAACCCTAAACCATGAAGAGGGAAAAATTGTAAGATACGTGGCCAATCAATTACACTGCAGGCCATATAACTGGAGGAAAATGGATGGGGTACTTAAACTAAAAACTTTCCAGGGTTTTTGATAGAGGACTCCTGGAGAGCAATCAAGCTACAGAAATTCTGTGAGATAAATCCCACGTAAGAAGTCAGAAGTCAGAATTCTTTTATTCGCCAAAATTTCAAATAAATACATAATTGTCACAAATTTGTAAGACTAGTTACACTTAGGGGAGACCATTTAATGTCAAGGGGTTGGAGTTTTTTTTAAAATAAATAATTTCTCTCTCGATTTTGGTGAAATAAATAAATTCCTATTGGGCAGTCTTGAAAGAAATAATTTTTGCATCAAGGCTTTGCTTGATTTACGTGTAGGAATGAATATTCGGGGACTTTGCACACTTGAAATAAATAAATACAGCTGCTGTCACCGTTAAACAAATCATTTCCCGCCAAGGAAAACTCCAAGCCCCCCCCCTGGTAATTAAATGCCCCCCCCCTCAGCTGTCAGTAAATTTAATTATATTATATTATAACTGACGAAACTGCTTACTAAATCAATATTATTCAGTCAGGGTTATAACAGCAGACTGACCAAACACAATAAAAGTACAGAGGTTAGATTCAATCGATATTATCAATATTCATACATAAATATTAATAGGCCCATATATAATTGTATATAATTGTGATATTATCAATTGGAATAATTACTTAATTTGATTTAAATTCGCGACTTACCTAACCCTGTCCTGTCAGGTCTGTTGGGAGGGATCCAAAATATGAAGACAGACATGACAGACAGGAGGACAGTGGGGATGAGGATGAGTTTCATGTGGAAGGTCACTCGTCTCTTCAGGGTCAAGTTGAAGGTCAAGTCTGCATAGGGGTTGTCACAGCAGGAATACTTCAAGACATGCTTCTCCGCTGTGTTGTCGGTGATGTCCCATTCGGAACTCACTATGTAACCTGGAAGAAAATATTGGAAATTACTGAATATCAATCAAGAGATCATGAAAAATGGATTTTCAAGTCCTTGCGCCAGTGGTGGATCCAGACATGTACGGATTGTATGGTAGTCCATGAAGGGGGTGGGCGGATATAGGCCTGTTACAGCATTCGCACGCCCTTGTTTTCTGATATTTTTCTTCAAAATAATAATTATTTTATCAGCTTCTCTACATTCAGCATGGGCAACATAGAGGCTGTTTGATTAGTCATGATCAAGAGAAGGCCATTTGATTTAGAGAAAAATTCAGATGCATAATCCTTTCGTTTGCCTGCCACTAACAAGCAGGGTTAGTGTCCTAAAATCAAATTAACATTGAATGTATTGGGTATGATTATGTCAAATCATCAGTATGATGACTCACGGAGTGTCATTTTCACAGTGCCACAGTCCATTCTTTTTGCATATCAAATGTACAGACTGTAATATATATAATGAGAAAAGTAAACAAAATGTGTAAACAGCCCCATGTAAAACAGCCAACGAATCAGCTGAATGGGGTTCAATTTCAAAGTTTCACCGATCCCCAAAGATTGGCATTATTGTCAATAAACCCAGTTTATTAAACGGTCAACTTAAATTTAATGAAATTCTTTCCCTTGCCTGAAAAATCCAGGATGCATATTGGTCCATTAAATCCATTTTGATGGTATTCATAGCAAAAATTCAAGTGTGGCTACTGCAAGACTTGGAGGCTTCAATGACCAAGTTGCATGAGTCTTTTTGCTGTTTACTTTGTGAGAAATAAAAGAGGAAGGGAAGTTTTATTGCTTTGTTTGACAGCAAAAATACAATTTTATGCAAAAGACTGTCTGGCTCCTGATCTGGCCATATTGTGTGGCTTTTAAATCGACTGGTTCTGTGCACCCCTTACAACTTATGAATGCCAAGTTGAATGCAGTCATATGGGCCATTGTAGGCATCATCGCAGATGAAACAATGCGGTGGAGTTCGACACAACAGAAATATTTGGAATTAATTTGTATAAAACCATCTATTGCAGGCATTTTATAGTAGGCCTCGTAGTAGTTGCTTTATTGGATTAGACATAGGCCTATATGTGTTGATTACATGCATGGTATGGTTTTGCTCAGTCGTCACTAAAATTTAAATCATTCAAATAATTTTACATGTAAAATTCAAAACAAAATCTGCACTAGGTGTCTTTTGATGCCATTACAGATGATTTCATATTTGTAGACTAAAGGATTGAATGTAATTTTTTTTTCTGGGACATGTATTCAATAAGGAAAAGTGACATCAAAAAAATTGTGACATCACTTTTCCCCATAGGATAACGTGTCCTAGAAAAAAAACCGCAGTCAGTCCTTTAGTCTACAAATATGAAATCATCTGTAAGTTCATATATTTATAGGAACAGTCTTCATGAAATAACGCAACGTCGACCGCTGCCCGACGGTTTCAGAAATTGGTTGAGGTTGTCACTCTAATTTGTCACAACCTACTCTATAATAATTAAATTATTATCCGGTCTTGAAACCGAACACAGAAATTGTGCACCCTGCTGGAAGGAAAGCGAGGGTGCCTGAAGAAAGGAATGAAGGAAGGTCTTCTTGGCAATAGCCGAACCTTCTGCAGATGTTATACAGCGTGAGACTTGGCAATTTCGGTTAATTTTTCGGCCATTATTTTTCGCGTTAATTACGTTACCATGTGCACTTTTGCCAACTTTTTTTCAAATCAAGTCATAGAAAATAGTATGTTCAAGAAGATTAAAGTTATAGACGTAGATAGTAACATTAATCGTTGCTGTTTGAGAAGAAAGAAAATGTCTCATGCTAACGTACGTTATAGATGGCGCCACATGTAGCACACTCGCACAGGCTCGGACTCGCTGATTGATAAGGCATTATTGGGAATCGGGTTCTCGTAAGGTCAATAGTCCTAGCATTGGCACACAATTTTATTCAATTGTTTAGCTTCTAATAATTTTACCCTTATTTACCTTATGTTTTTATTTGTATTCCTCTGTTTTTACTGTTTCCGTTTCAACAATTGTTTTGTCTAGTCGGAAAATAGCTCTGTGAGCTAAAGTTATACTTGTTTAATATGTCGACTATAAATAAATATTTGTCTATTGTCTATTGTCTATACTGACCATCATTTAGGTCACTGTTTTGCACCTAGCGCAATATATGGTACTCATTTATAACCATTTCATAAATAGGCAGAAAAATTATACTGCATAATCTTGAAACAACAGTAATTCAATGGCGAATCCAGAAAACGTCAGATGGAGGGGGGGGGATTACAAATGAAAATGTACTAAGAATATTAAAATCTATAGGCCCAAGGGGAGGGGGGTTCAACCCCCTAGCGCCCGCCCCCTCTGGTAGTCTGGATCCGCTACTGTAAATACTTGATTTATAAATACACACATTTGTTTCATCAAATACGCCTGTGGCTCTGTGCGTGTGAATCTGAGTGAAACGGATGCATGGTAACAAGGTATTCTACATCGATTCCCTCCAGTGCATTTCTTTTCGGTTTATGCCATACATTTGAGGGTGATAACTAAACCCTGCAATGAGCGTTGAAAGTAAAAGTGGTGTTCAACTATTGGCCCTTTATCAAACTGTTGGAAACATATAGGCCTACAATAGGCTACATGCAGATTCCTGTAGTAGTATCAAGTATTTACTGAGTGCAGGTCCTCATTACATGTAGATGATCTCCATTCAGATCTTCGTATAATGTTAATGCCCTCTACAAGCATGATCACTGCCTTATGATTTATGAGAGATGATAAGGCTGTGAGTCTGACGCTTGCCCTCATCCTCATAACTCAGGGCTCCCTAACCATTGAATGAAGTCAAGCTCTGTGGTTGGAGAATGCTTGCACTATTCATTCAGGGAAGTTCAGGGTCTTTTAGTTTTAGTTGCCCCAATAATTATAGAACACTGGATACAACCCCTCCACTTTTGGTAGATCATATCATCATCACTCATATGGGATGGACTTTAGTCAGCCTGACAAAGTAAGGAGCTATTTATAGTACATGGAGTTTTTGGATGCCGCAGCTGCTCCACTGGGCTTGAACCCGCAACACCAGTATCAAAATCGTTGCATTTTATCTGGTTTTGAACTTACTGTCCGCATCTCCTTCCAGACTCAAGAAAGTGTTCATTTCCTGCGAAAACAGCTCATTAGCTTCAAGCTTAACGTCTGTTTGCTTTTAATTTTCTTGACAAAAAAACAAGAAGAAACTTTTTGGGAAAGAAGAAGTGCAGATGAAAGGAAAGTGGATACTGTGGAGATGGGCAAGTCAAGCAGCCAGAACGTGGAAAGTATCACCAATTGATTGACTGGCTGAAATGGAAACTAAAATATCACTTCACAATGCAGTACTCGAGCATTTTAAATATGGGAGGGAACGTGCAAAATTTAAAGATGAGACAAGAAAATGATATCGGTGGGATTAAATCCCTCCAAGGGACTTATGCATCTATTTGCAAGTCATTCTAGTAGTCAAGTCAAGTCAAGTGAAATTTATTTGAACTTGGTTTGGAAAATAAAAATATAGAAACACAAGCCGTGGGCTTTCTGTCATATGTCATAGGCGTACCAGAGAGGGGGTGGGGAGTCAGGGTGTGTCGGTCGCCCCCCGAAAAGTTTGGGGCAAAAAGGTTAAAAAATTCGGGCAGATGTTACAATAAAAATTATTGAAAATTAATGATTTCCACATAATTTCATTTGAAATTGCATTAAATTTAAATCTTTTAATTCAGGCATATGTCGCTCGCCCCCCCCCCCAAAAAATCGCACGTCCGGTACGCCTATGCTTTCTTTACCAAGTTGTCTGTCTATCGACCTGGCAATCTGTCCGTTATTGGACAGCCAAGACAAGACCAAAGGTCAAAATCACACCATTTTGATTTTGTATTCAAACTTATGAGTTATCACCTACATTGTATCAATAAAGTTGACTGAGCTGATTTGACTGTCAGAAAGAAACTAACAATCACAAGCAAAAGAAACAAGTCTGTTCTTGACTTCTTGCAGTGTATATCTGCAATTTGTCATGCTTGTGTACTGCAAAATACTAGGCTCACAAAAGAAGTCATAAGTTTGTGATCACAAACAGATCATTTACTGGGGTGCTTTTCATCTTAGAGAAATATGGCAAACGACCACAGATTGCTTGCAGATGAAACATGGAAAGACCTTTGAAGGGCTTTGAGACACGAAAGTAATGGCATACATTAGGGCAATCACAACAAATGAGTGTCGTGCTGCAAGCAATACAAAAGATATGCTTCATACTGAATTATATAAATGTCGTAATTTATCATTCTTTGAAAAAGGGCACGAGATTGCAAAAACATGACAAATCTGCAAAAGCTGTTGAACTATGCACTATTTTCCTTTTACTGATTTGTCGTGTTTTGCCAACAAATCCATGGTAGATCTATAACGACAAGAATGTTTTAAGCTGTTTTTGGCAATCACTTTACATCTGGAAGGCTATCTGTAGTAGTTTTATCATTCTTTTTTCTATTTTCTATTAATCGGTCGGTTGTGATCGAGTGTTACCATCATTAAACGGTTACTTAATTATAGTATTGTACACTGTTCCAATTTCCGTTTAAGTTTACGGTTTACGATTAGACTTTTTACTTGCCTGACAAGTCTACTTTCTCGTCATCATCTCTGAACATCGGATCCAGCCGCTTGATGTCGTACGTCCAGGATCCAAATCTTAAACTGCACATCTGAGTGTCAAACGGGTAGTTGGTCATGTCGACGGGGCAAGACGAGCGATATATCACCGGAGGAACCCAAACGATGGTTCCGTTAAAAGATATCAGCAAGAGGTCCTTGTGTTGCTCCACATCAGGAGAACCAATGCTGAAAATAAGAGAGGAAGAGTAAGAAAAACAAGGTCATTATTGGGATTAAATGTGGGTAATGTAGTTTTAGATTACAAAGGTTGCAGGCAGACAGTTGCTCTTGTGCCACTCTTCATAAAAAATGTATTGCCGCTTCATCAAGTGCATACAAAATCTGTCAGCTTCCATCGGAGGTCATCAGCTGTTTCAGGCTAAGTGACATTTCATTACAATTTGATTTGATTTGATTTTAATTTCTTGGTCATGAACCAACATGTGGCACATGAAATTTGTGGTGAGCTTTCCACCTATGATACAGCTCAGGGCAGCTACAGTGCAGCGCCCATGGACAGAGGATACAGGAACATTGCCCAAGGTTCCCATGCCGTAGCACCCTCCAGTGTTGGTGATTGCCGTATGATGATGATTGATGAGAAGACTGGGAGTCTGGCACATACCCTATTAATTCAGGGATGCCCAGGGTCTTTCAGTTGCCCCAGCAGAGAACACTGGATATAACCCGCCTCCATTTAATGTCCCATGGGCTCGGACCAAATTGAGTTCCGGGGTTTGATTCGAACCCACGACCTCAGAGCCAGTGGTTGCGCAAACTAGCACTCTTAACCATTAGGCCACAGAGGAACACTAATTCTTCATCTCATGTCACTGTGACTAATTGGAATGACATTTTTTTCACCAGTTATCAAATCATTATGGAAAAAAATGACCTCAAGGCTTGGGTATGGCAAACCTTCCAGAGAAAAAGATTACTTCAACACGAGTTCCATCTCACATCAGATGAACAAAATGCTAAAAATAAGGAACGAAGGAGAAAATAAAAACAAACAAAGTTGTTACAGGTTATTTCACATCACAAAGGTGGCAGGCAGACAGGAGTAAAAAGGACTAGTTCCTGTTACACATGAGGTTTGACAGATTAACAATCTACATTTAATCCATAAGTGAAACGTTTTACTTTTACTGCTACATCTCATCTGATCAACATGCAGTTGGGATTTTGGTCATGAAGATTCACCTAAGTTTATGATTCTTCAACCGAGAGTTGAACCCTGGACATTTGGAGGAGCTGGCCTAGATGATTGTGTGACCAACAGCGCTTAATTTGCGCTTGGCACCGACTTACTGCATGTACAAAGTTGAATACTGAATTCAATGAGCAATCTCAAGACCAACAACAGAAAAATGTGCCTTTAAACAGCATGCTATGTGCTTTTCAACATGTCGACTTTTCCTGTTTTCCGTTATGACACTGCTAATTAAACCGAGATTCATCAAAAAGAGGAAAGTAAAACATTTATGTAATTAAAAGAGCAAAATTATAATGAATCATCTTTATTTGATTTCAGCCTCTTCCAGCTGTCATCTTGGCGAACGGGGAAAAACATTGATGATGCTTTATTGCTCTTAATTACACTTGACAAAGACACATGTAATATTAAAAGTTGAAATATCATCTTCTTTTCAAGTGAAAAATGACTCATTACTGCAGTTCAAAAATGTGATGTTCTTACACATCATTTATGGATGAAAAGAAATGTGACCTCTTTGCCCTTGTGTCACTTTTGATAAAAGATGGATCACCGCTCCATCATGTGCCCAAAAAATCTGTCAGCTTTCATGGGTAGGTCATCAGATGTTTCAGGCTAATTGACATTTCATCACAATTCATCATCTCATGTCACCATGACCAAATGACATTTTGGTTATAGACACATACTGCCAATATTCGAGCAGTTATCAAGTAAGATCATTTTGGCCAAAAAATTACCTCAAGGCTTGGGTATGGCAAAACTCACAACGAAAATACCTTTTTTCTTAACATGAGTTCCATCTACAACAGGTGAACCAAATGCTAAATATAAGGAGTGAAGGGGTGAGAAAAACAAAGTCATTACAGGTTATTTCGGATCACAAAGGTGGCAAGGCACTGGCAGGCAGACAGGTGTGAATAGGGCAAGTTCCTGTTGCAAACCGGGGCTTGACTGATTAGATGTCATGAGTTAGAGGGCAGTACTCATCGTCTATATTATCCACTTTGTGAAAAAAAAAATTTCGCAGCAGAAACTGATACAAAGATACAAGGGCCAATTTCAAAGGGCCACCAATGCAATATCTTATCTAACAGCATGCAGAACTTCGCACATGAACCTTCACCTAAATGTATGATTCCTCAACCGAGAATCGAACCCAGGACCTTTGGAGAGCAGGCCAAGACCCTTGATACAGTAAAACATGACTTTAAAACAGAATTGATAGCATGCTATGTGTCTTTTCAACATGTCGACTCTTCCTTTTTTTCTGTTTTGACACTGCTAATTAAACTGAGATTCATCAAAAAGAGGACAGTAAAACATTTATATAAGTAAAAGAGCAAAAGTATAATGAATCATCCTTATTTGATTTCAGCTTCTTTCAACTGCCATCTTGGAGAATGGTGGAAAAACAATGCTTTATTGCTCTTAATCACACTCGACGAAGACACATGTAATATTAAAAGTTGAAATATCATCTTCTTTTTAAGTGAAAAACGACTCATTACTGCAGTTCAAAAATGTGATATTCTCATGCATCATTTATAGATGAGAAGAAATGTGACCTTTTTGCTCTTGTGTCACTTCTTATAAAAAACGGATCACCACTTCATCATGTGCCCAAAAATCTGTCAGCTTTCATGGGTAGGTCATCAGCTGTTTCAGGCTAATTGACACTTCATTACAATTCATCATCTCATGTCACCATGACCAAATGATATTTTTGTTATCGACACACACCTTCAAAATTCCAGCAGTTATCAAATGTGATCACTGTGGCAAAATCTTACATAACTTCCAAGGTTTGAGTATTGCAAAACTCCCTAAGGAAGATGTTATTTCAACATGAGTTCCATGGAACAAGACAACCCCTGCTCACACAGCTTGCAAAATTCACTAAAAATTGCATATTCATGAGCTACTGGTCCCTCCTACCATATGTAGCTTTCCAGTGGTTTTAAAAATAGTGTAAATTGCTCTCTAATGGAAGTTTATCTCAAAATCTGCACATAAATTATGCCCTTGGGGTTTTTCATTCTGTTAGCTGATTGGCTGAGAAGGCCAACTTGGTCAAAATAGTTGCTGAAGCTGACTGTGTGCGTGTGGGCAGTGTAGCTGCATGAGAGTATGAAGTAAAGAGGACTTCAATGATCCCATAGCTGTTTGGACCTTTTGTACAGAAACATTTTTGCATTTTTGTTAGATGTCAAATTGGATGTTTTGGTTTATGCGACTGATTATCTGCCAAACTTACATTTGGCATGTCATCACCGGGTCACCGCAGAGTTAAAGCAAGTTTAGAAACAGGCATCAGTGGCTTTCAATCGTGATGTCCAAAACATCCAGTGATACGTGATACAAACTGCCCTCATCACACGAAAATACAACTTGACCATTCATCTAATTCACTCATTTGTGGAATTTTGCACTTAGACCAAATGCTTAAATCAAAGAATAAAAAAGAGGGAAAATCAGCCAAAGAGAGTTTGGCATGAACATTTGCAATTGCAGCTTTGTCATTAAAATGTAAATCAAGTTACAAATTAGACAAGTCTGACCTTCTGGTTTTTAAACGACTCATTTGACAGGTACTCAGCTGGCATTGAATGATGGTAGACAAAAAGCCAAGCTTCATTTTGGCAAGGAAGTTTTATCAAACTTGAGTTTGGCAAACTAAATTATATTAACTTCTGTTTCCTTATGTGGCGAATGATGACTATCCATCTACAATAAAGGTAAAAATGTGACAATAGTTGTGAAAGAGAACATCTTCAGTCGCCATTCCATTTCTTATAACAACACTTGTCTGCCAATATACTGGTAGTCTGATAAAATAACTTTTTAAAAACATTCAACCAGACACTGTTCAGATGACTCTATACATGATGTATAATGATAGACCAATTTGTGTATACATCCTCTCACTATTAATTGAACCACCAGTGAGTTGCTCTGCTAAAGGTCATGCATGATTTGAGGGCTGTCGTGGGGTCTCTTAATAGGCAGGCAGTTTGGTACAGAGCATACCACCTCGAACAGCATCCTTGGCAACCAGACACTGTTCAGATGAGACACACATAATAGTTTCTTGTATCGGAACAGAATTCATCAGGACCAGATAAACAATCACAGTCACAGCAACCAGTATCACTAACTTTTTCACTGCTAATTAAACTGAGATTCATCAAAAAGGGGAAAGTAAAAAATTTATGTAACTAAAAGAGCAAAATTATAATGAATCATCTTTATTTGATTTCAGCCTCTTCCAGCTGTCATCTTGGCGAACGGGGAAAAACATTGATGATGCTTTATTGCTCTTAATCACACTTGACAAAGACACATGTAATATTAAAAGTTGAAATATCATCTTCTTTTCAAGTGAAAATGGCATATAACTGCAGTTCGAAAATGTGATGTTTTTACACATCATTTATAGATCAGAAGAAATGTGACCTTTTTGCTCTGTGTCACTTTTTATAAAAGATTGATCACAACTTCATCATGTGCCCAAATAATCTGTCAGCTTTCATGGGTAGGTCATCAGCTGTCTCAGGCTAATTGACATTTCATTACATTCATCGTCTCATGTCACTGTGACCAAATGACGTTTTGGTTATAGACACACGCTGTCGAGTTTCAAGCAGTTATCAAATACGATCATTATGGCAAAATTTTATATAATTTCCTGGGTTTGAGTAAGGCAAAACTCTCACAGAAAAGAGGTTATTTCAATATGAATTCCATGAACTATCAAATGATCAGTAAAGGACCCCTACCCACACAGGCTGCAAAAGTCTTAAATTTTGGGTAAAAGATGCATATTCTTGAGCCACTGGTCATTCCTATCATGTGACTTTCCTGTGGTTTTCAAAATGGTGTACTTACTTTCTAATGGAAGTTTACCTCACAATCTGCTCTCTAATTCTATAATTCTCAAAAAGGACGATGTGTTATCCATTTAGGGGTTGCCATTTTGGTGGTAAGAAAGTTTAAAGACCAAAATAACCTCCCTATAAAGATTCCTCGAATACTTGCCTTTCAATTGGAAGGTCACATAGATTATGTCCTTCGGGATTATCACTCCGCTGATTGGCTGGGAAGGCCAACTAGGTCAGAGTCTGAAATAGTTGCTGAGAATGGCTGTGCGGGCAGTGTAAGCAGCATGTGAGTATGATGCAAAGAGGACTTCAATGATCCAGTAGGCGTTTGGACCTTTTGTGTTTCTACAGAAATATATTTTTATTTTTTTTAGATGTCAAATTAGATGTTTTGGTTAATGCGACTGATTATCTGCCAAACTTACATTTGGTAGTCATCACTGCAGAGTTAAAGCAAGATTAGACACAAGCATCACTGGCTTTCAATCATGATGTCCAAAACATCCAGTCATACGTGATACAAACTGCCCTCATCACACGAAAATACAACTTGACCATTCATCTAATTCACTCATTTGTGGAATTTTGCACTCAGACCAAAATGGTTTTAAAAATCAAAGAATAAAGAAAGGGAAAATCAGCCAAAGAGAGTTTGGCATGAACATTTGCAATTGCAGCTTTGTCATTAAATTGTAAATCAAGTTACAAATTAGACAAGTCTGACCTTCTGGTTTTTAAACGACTCATTTGACAGGTACTCAGCTGGCATTGAATAATGGCAGACAAAAAGCCAAGCTTCATTTTGGCAAGGAAGTTTTATCAAACTTGAGTTTAGCAAACCACACCATCTTAACTTTCTGTTTCCTTGTATGGAAACTGATAAGAGAAAATCCCTGGTATCCAGACCATTTTTAATAACAACACTTGTCTGCCAATACTGTTAGGCTGGTAGTCTGATAAAATAACTTTTTAAAAACATTTTTTCAATTTAAACGCCCTTTTGTATCATATATTTATATAGACCAATTTGTGTATCCTCACAACTCTGTTCTCTATGGTGGGAGCATGGTACTGAGTGTGTATCTTGCAACTAAAAAACTGATTGAACCACCAGTGAAGTTGCTCTGCTAAAAGGAAAGTATACCACCTTGAACAGCATCCTTGGCAACCATGCTGTTGTTCTGATGAGACACACATAATAGTTTCTTGTATCAGAACAGAATTCATCAGGACCAGATAAACAATCACAGTCACAGCAACCAGTATCACTAACTTTTTCCTGTGATTTTGGATATATTGATCACAGATGACATCGGTTGTGGTGACTTGTCACAATGACTTGTTGCTGGAACTACACCTTTTTTGCGCTGTATTTTTCCATCATCAGTATCGGGGCAGGCTGTGTATAATATGCATTTGGCATGAGGCTTGACAATGGACAAAAAAAACACATACCGCAATCCCATAATGCTTCTGTGTGTGGTAGTCCTTGTCATATGAATGGTATTCGTTTTTACATTTCCTTTATATCATTATCAAATTTTTGGCAAAACTGGGCTGCATGGGAAATTTGGAAAAGCGTTTTCTATCTGCTCATCTGTATTTAAAGCTATTTAATTTTGACTAATCAGAGATGGTTATTGAGCATTCATAATTAATTTTACCCACTTTATTTGAAAATTAACTTCATTTGACGATTACTATATTTGTAAATTGTGATTGAAATATGATGAGGTTTATTCACAGGGTAGAATGTAACACCAGAGGACTGACACTTTTGGTATGGCTCGAACTGCAGGATATAATTTTTTCCTTCAATCCTTCTTCCAGGGCTTCACACATTCCCGAAATTTACTGTTGTACTTTGATTCATCTAAAATGTGTCCTGAAATGCCCAAAGACTCAAGAGTGACATTATCTATTTTGTGTCGATTACAAGGAATTGTGCATTGAGTAGAAGAATAATTTCGTTGGTGATTCTGAATTTAAAACGTACATTGACACCAACAATCATATGGACACTTTTAAGTATTGTATTTCACGAAGTAATGTCAGTCAGCAGGTATTCTGGATTACTTTTCTGCCACACATTGCTTTCTATGACGTAGAAAAAAATACAGATGTTAAATCCCTTTGATCAGTTTTATGAAATGACATACTGTTCATCAAACAACCCCAATTGCGTGCAATTCAACTATGAATTTCATTTTGAATTACAATGGTATATCAAAAACACCTCATGGGCACTGTAAATGTTATTTTTCTGAGAACATTACTCATTACATATTTCCTGAGAGAATATATTAATCTTCACTTGTAACAGAGCTATAATGAATAATTTACCATGATCAGTTTGATCACCATCACATGTCATTGTGCCCCTGTTGTGCTGAAGATTGAATGTCAGTTTTTGATGTGTTACAATCAGTTTATAGGGAGTAAGAGGGACCATACCATATCACGGTTTTTGCAGAGGGTAGCGGCGTCCGTCTGTCCATCTGTCTGTCAATCATCCTTGTGTACACGATAACACTAATACTATTGATCCTAAGGATCATGAAACTCACAGGGATTGTGTATCATCGTAAAATTTTGAATGAGTTCTGACATGAGTGACCTTGACCTACTTCTGTGACCTTGGCGGCCATCTTTGTGAAAAACTTGTGTACGTGATAGCTCCACTGTTACTGACCCTAGGATCACCAAACTTACAGGGATTATGTATCACCATAAGACCTTCAATGAGCTCTGACATGAGTGACCTTGACCATCTTCTATGACCTTGATGGCCATATTTGTGAACAACTTGTTTTTGGATCAACTCTTGTTGACTATCTCACAGAGGTGGATTGTGTATCATCATGACAACTTCAATGAGTTTTGAAGTGAATGACCTTGACCTACTTCTGTGACCTTGGTGGCCATATTTGTAAAAAGCTAGTGTACACAATATCTTTAAACTGATCCTAGGATCACCAAACTCAGACAGATCGAGTATCATTGTAACACCTTCAACAAGTTGCTACATGAATAGCCTAGACCGACTTCTATGACTTAATTTCGAAAAAGTACTGCACCTATGGCCGAGGGTATCTCTTGTGTCAGCAGGTATTTTTATTTTTGTGGTAACATGATACTGGCAGATTTTTAGGGATTTGAACTGTTGTTTAAGCATGCTGAACAGCTGTGAAACAGTTCTAGTAGGCAGACTGGCAGTTGCTGTGAAATTAAAGCAAGGTTGAAACACAAACAATTGAAGAGAGTTTGGCATGTGAATTTGTAATAACACGTTTGTCATTCGAATGTATATCAAGGTACAAATTACTCAACAGGCTCAAACATGTTCAACCACTGATTTGACAGGTAATTTGGAATAGAATAAAATGTATATATTACTGGCAAGTCTGCAACTGACCAATAAAATGAGCATAAAATAGTTTCTGGACAGAAGGGTAGATACATCATGGAGCCAATACAGACAGGACAGATGCTGGTTGGTCTCTGTGCTGAGGCTAGAGTACTAATCTAACTCTCTCCCAAGTCCATGAGATTTAAGAAACAGTGTCCATTTTGTTTCCACTATACATGTATGCAGTAACTATAGAGATATAGCCAGAGAATGTACTGCAACAAATAAATATGATTTGATGCAATGACCAGGTCCTGTTCAAGGGATGACAGCATATTCAATTCTAGATCAGTCTGGGATGTTCCGATGTATTATCGTTGGCATCGTGCCTGACAATGGGAAAAACAAGTTCCCAGAATTCCTCTAGGCTCTGGAGTCCTGAGTGAGCCTTGTTCTGTTTACTTGCTCAATCGACGGCAAAGTTCCAACAACTGTATAGTACTAGTGAGCAAATGCACTACCGATGGATTGTTTCTCTGCACTTTGGATATTGTTCTTCTTTGGGGTTCCTCTAGTTATGAGGACTTTCCGTAGTAAAGTTTGTGTTCCATAATTCTCTGGGATGTGTTGGTCAACAGTTATTGCAGTGTACAAACTAATTAGAAGTACTTTTTTATTGCTTTGATCAAATGGCCTGTTATTACTGTATACCGGGCATGTTTGGGTTATGGGTTCCTGACATATAACACTAAAAAGTTTTCAGTTATGGCACTGCTTATTAAACTGAGATTCATGAAAAAAAGGAAAGTAAAACATTTACGTAATTAAAAGAGCAAAATTAAAATGAATCATCCTTATTTAATTTCAGCTTCCTCCATCTGTCATCTTGAAGAATGGGTATAAATACTAATGTATTAGTAATGATGCTTTATTGTTCCTGATTACATTTGACGAAGACACATGTAATATTAAAAGTTGAAATATCATCTTCCTTTCACATTTCTGCAGTTCAAAAATGTGACGTCCTTACATATCATTTATTGATGAGAAGAAATGTGACCTTTTTGTCCTTGTGTCACTTCAAAAAACCAAAAAAAAACATGGACGACCACTCTTCATTATGTTCGCAAAAAATGGGTAGGTCATCAGCTGTTGTAGGCTAATTGACATTTCATTACAAATTTACAATTCATCATCTCTTGTCACTGCGACAATTACGAATGACCTTTATTTTTATCAATTTATGCTGCCAAGATTCACCAGTTATCAAATAAGATCATTATGGCGAAAACATGAGCTCAAGGCATGGTATGGCAAAACTCACAACTAAAAAACTTTTTTTTTCACAACATGAGTACCATCTACCAAAGGTGAAACAAATGATAAAAATAAGGAGTGAAAGAGTAAGAAAAACAAAGTAATTACAGGTAATTCCAGGTCAAAAAGACGGTAGGTAAGACAGGCATGAATAGGGAAAGTTCCTGTTACACACAAGGTTTGATTGATTAAGAGACAGAGTCACAGAGAGGAGTGCTCATCGAGTCTCAATTACATTTAATCCAGTTTTGAGAATAATTTTCACACCAAAGACTGATAGAAGGACTCAAGAGACCATCAATGTTACATCTCACATGCATGATCAACTGCATGAAGATTCACCTAAATTTATGATTCCTCAAGCTAAAATCAAACCCAGCACATTTGGAGGAGCAGGCCTAGATGCTTGTGTGACCAACAGCCCTTTGCTGATTGGCACCTACGAAGTCCGACTTACTGTACAGAGATGAATACTGTATTCAATGAGCAATCTCATGTCCAACAACAGAAAAATGCGCCTTTAAACAGAATTGATAGCATGCTATGTGTCTTTTCAAAATGTCGACTCATTCTTTTTTCCGTTATGACACTGCTAATTAAACTAAGATTCATCAAAAAGAGTAAAGTAAAACATTTATGTAATTAACAGAGCAAAATTATAATGAATCGTCCTTATTTGATTTCAGCTTCTTCCAGTTGTCATCTTGGAGAGTGGTGGAAACACAATGCTTTATTGTCCTCAATTACACTTGACGAAGACACATGTAATATTAAAGTTGAAATATCATCTTCTTTTCAAGTGAAAAACGACACATTACTGCAGTTCAAATCAGAAGAAATATGATATTTTGCCCTTGTGTCCCTTTTTATAAAAAAAGAATCATCACTTCATCATGTGCCCAAGAAATCTGTCAGCTTTGATTTGGTAGGTCTCGAGCTGTTTCAGGCTAATTGACATTTCATTTCAATTCATTATCTCATGTCACTGTGACAAAATGATATTTTGGTTATTGACACACGCTGCCAAGATTGGAGCAGTTTTCAAATATAGCATATTTGTTGGAGATCAAAGTAGATGTTATGGCTAATGCCACTGCTTATCTGCCAAACTTACATTTGGCAGTGATCGCTGCTGAGTGAAAGCAGGTTTAGACAAAGGCATCAGTGGCTTTTCAATCATGATTTCCAAAACATCAAGTGATATGTGACTCAGACAGCCCTCATCACACGCAAATACAACTTGACCATTCATCGCATTGACTCATTTGTGGAATTTTGCACTCAGACCTAGTGGTTAAATTAAAGAATAAAAAAAAAGAAATCCGCCAAAGAGAGTTTGGCATGAACATTTGCAATTGCAGCTTTATCATTAAAATGTAAATCAAGTTACAAATTAGACAAGTCTGACCTTCTGGTTTTTAAACGACTCATTTGACAGTTAGGCCTACTCTGCTGGGTTGGAATGATGGCAGACAAAAAGCCAAGCTTCATTTTGGCAAGAAAGCTTTATCAAACTTCAGTTTGGCAATCTATACATCATGTTACTTTCGTTTCCTTGTATGGTGAATGACCAGAGAAAATCTCCAGTTGCCAGTCCTTTTCTAATAACAACACTTGTCTGCCAATATACTGGTTGTCTGATAAAATAACTTTTTAAAAACATTCTTTCAATTTAGACACCCTTTTGTATCAAATATATAGACCAATTTGTGTATCCTCACAACTCTGGGCTCTCCAGTAGGAGCATGGTACTGAGTGCGTATCTTACAATCAAACAATTAATTTAACCACTGGTCAGTTACGTTGCTCTGCTAAAGGTCATGCATGATTTGATGGTTGCCATTGGGTCACTGAATAGGCATACTTGGTAATATAGAATAGACCACCAGAAACAGCATCCTTGGCAACCAGATGTTGTTCAGATGAGACACACGTAATAGTTTCTTGTATCAGAGCTGGATCCACCAGGACCAGATAAACAATCACAGTCACAGAAACCAGTATCACTAACTTTTCCCTGTCATAATGGATATATGGACCACAGATGGCATCAGTCGTGGTGACTTGTGACAATGACTCGTTGCTGGGACTGGGACTACAACCTTTTTGGCCAATATTTTTTCCATCATCAGTATCGGGGAAGGCTGTGTATCATATATGCATTTGGCATGGGCAATGGATAAAACCACATTCCACAACCCCACAATGCATCTGGTTTGTGGTATGCACCATTTAATTGCCACCCATCATCAATATTATAGTTTCAACAATCATCCCTTTATATCATTTACCAAATTATGGCAAAATTGGCCTGCGTGAGAAGTTTTGAAAAAGCGTTTTCTATCTACTCATCATGTATTTAATTTTGACTCATTAAAGATGGTGATTGAGCATTCGTAACTAATTTGACCCACTTAATTTCAAAATGAACATATTTGTAAATTGTGATTGAAAAAAGATGAGGTAAATTCACTGGATAGAATGTAACACCAGGGGAGTGACTCTTTTGGTTTGGCTCGAACTACAGGATATACCTTTTTCAATCATTCTATCAAGTCTTCAAGCATTCTCTGAAATTTTATGTTGCACTTTAATTCATCTAAAAGGGACAACACAAAGGTAACGTGTTGTGAATGAGTGTGTGATTTATATCCATCACATTATAATACATTTCCTCATTACAAGTCAAAGTGCCGAAGGTGAGCTGACAATCATATAGCATTCACAAATCAGAAGACACTGATGTACTGGTGTTTCGAGGTTGTTTAAAATGCTTTATAATGGATTTTTGGACCTTTTTGCTTAAACATGATATCACTCGTTTAAAAAAATCTGCGTTTAGAATTTTGCATGCAGACCAGTGGTGAAGACACTGAAGTTGAAGCAAAGTTGAAAACAAGCAGTTGAAGAGATCTTGGCATGTACATTTATAATACCAACATTATCATTACTAAAGTCCGACCTACAGGTTATTTTACGAGTACATTTTGGATACAGAAATGTGAAGACTAATCATAAAGTTGGAAAAATGTAGGGTGTAGATTTGTGATTTTCGAGTTTGTACTTTGCTCTGTCCCAAGACTGTGATGTAACAGATTTAGTTGCGATTTCATATGACTCACTAAATGCATCGACACATGGATTATGTACGTTCAGCATGTTTAGCTGCACTGATTGATAGATGCTTTATTTGGGGCCTCCACTGAGAAATAAATTTAACAACAACAACAACTGTAACTAAATAAAACAGACTTCTTATCATGCAATGACTGACAAAAAAAATTAAAACGTTATTTGTAATGATTGGTGTCTTGTGTAAACCAGAAAACAGACTTTGTTTGGGAAACATTAAAACGAGACTCTTCTGGTAAGGTGTAAAATGCAGCATAGACAGAAGTTGTTTATTGCAGTTGTACGTAAACAATAGCCTTGTCTGGAAGTGTTTAAATTCATTGTCATTAACTGTGATGTCTAATAGTTCATGGACATTTTACAGAATTGTGAAAGAAATCTGAAGAAAACTCAGGCTGCATTTGGTAAACTTACTCAGGGATAAGGTTGGGGCAGAAAAGAATAGAGCTCTATTATGAAAATCAACTTCAATGATGATGCTCGAACTACAGGCTTATGGTGACTTTGTTGTGATGTTGGCTTTTGTTGAAGTCTGCAGCTACCTTTTGCAATGAATTACCATTGCAACCCTGGAAGCTGCATTGTCCCTAGGACTATCACACAGTATCACATAGTCTCACATACATTTGGCAAGGGGTTTGAACAATTTATGAAACTGTGTCCTGCAATGTCCCCGGACCTAAGAGTGACACTATCTATTTTGTGTTGATTACAAGGAATTGAGTAGAAGAATAATTTTGTTGGTGCTTCAGAATTTAAAACCTACATTCACACCAACAATCAGCATATATTCTGGATTAGTTTTCTGCCAGACGTTGCTTTCTACGAAGTAGCAAAAATAGGGATGTTAAATCCTTTTAATCCATTTTAGCAAATGACATATTGTTCATCAAACAGCCACAATATCTGATGGAATTGCGTACAATTCAACTATTAATTTCATTTTGAAATATAATGGTAATTCAAAAACATCTCATGGGTATTGTAAATGTGATTTTCTGAGAACAATATTCATATAAAAAAAATACTGGGTGTAGTTACAGAGCCACAGTGAACAATTATCACCATGATCACAATCATATGTCATTGTGCCCAAGATTGAATGTCAGCTTTTGATGTGTTACAATCAGTTTATAGGGAGTATTAGGGACAATGCCATATCATAGTTTTGATGCATTTTTGTGCTAAAATGATTACGACGGATTTTCAGGAATTTGAACTGTTGTTTTAGCAGGCAGGCCAGCTGTGAAACAGTTCTAACAGGCAGACCAGCAGTTGCTGTGAAATTAAAGCAAGGTTGAAACACAAACAATTGAAGAGAGTTTGGCATGTGAATTTGTAATAACACTTTTGTCATTCGAATGTAAATCAAGGTACAAATTACGCAACTGGCTTAAAATGTTAAACCACTGATTTGACAGGTAATGAATGCGATAGAATAAAATTATATTACTAGCAAATCTGCACCTGACCAATAAAATGAACATAAAATAGTTTCTGGACAGAAGGGCAGATACATCAATGGAGCTGATACATACAGACAGGACAGATGCTGGTTGGTCTCTGTGTTGAGGCTAGGGTATTTTTCTATACTCTGTTCCCAGTCCATGACTTATAAAGATGTGTCCATTTTGTTTGCACTATTCGTGCATTAAATAATAGAGATGTAGCCAGAGAATGTACTGCAACAAATAAATATGATTTGCTGTAATGACCAGGTCCTGTCCAAGGGATGACAGTAGTCAATTCTAGATCAGTCTGGGATGTTCCGATGTATTATCATTGGCATCGTGCCTGACAATGGGCAAAACAAGTTCCCAGAATTCCTCCAGGCTCTGGAGTCCAGACTGGGCCTTGTTCTGTTTACTTGCTCCATCACAACAAAGTTCCAACAACTGATAGTAGTGGGCAAAATGCACTTACGATGGATGTTTCTCTGTACATTTGATATTGTTCTTCTTTGAGGTTTATCCAGTTATGAGGACTTATGAAAGAAAGTTTGTGTACTGTAATTCTCTTGCATGTGTTGGTCAAGTTATTGCAGTGTAAAAACTAATGAGTGATGAAAAGTACCTTTTTATTGCTCCTATCAAATGGCCTGTTATTACCGTTCACTGCATGTTTGAACTACTAATAGACTGATGGAAAATTAGCATGCAATTGACCGTGTAAATTGCTTTCTTTGTGCATACTGTAGATATGGCATGTATCTCAATTTCTCAATAAAGCAATGGGGTTTCGGGCTTCTGACAAATAACACTGAAACAGGGTCAGAAAAATTCCAAAAGACTGACACTAGGCATAAATTTGATTCTTTTAGCAACATTCACCTAGTCAGCCTGACAAAGTGTCAGCCTGCATGGGCAAGTGAAAGCTGCTGAGTTCTAAGTGACATTTTATTACTTGTCACCATCACATGTCATTATGCCTCAGACGAAATGGGAGTTTCAGAAGTATTATATTTGAGGGAGGGATTATACAGCATGAGAAGATGGAACTGTACAAATATATGCTGCAATTTTTGGTGAGAGAGAACTTAGAGCCCGTTATACAAATGACAGGAAATAATATTTCAGCCATTGTGTTCAAAAGTGATGGTAACATATTTGATTTTAACAACTTTTACAGATAACACACACAAAAACATAATGTTGCGAATCTGACAGCGGCATATATGGTGTCTGCCTGGATTTGGACCTTGATGGTTGGGTAGATGTCAGAAGATATGATAGTAACATGCTATGTGTATTTTCGGAACATTAAATCTCCTCATTCGATTTATGAAATTGCAAATCTAATTAAGATTGGTCAAACAGCAAAAGTCAAAAATGTCATATTAAAAAAGCAAAAATTGTAAATGAATTATCCCAAACAGATTTCAGCTTTTTCCAGCCGTCATCTTGGGAGAATGAGGGAAAAGCACTGATAATGCTTTATTACATTTGATCACTCTTGACAAAGACACATGTAATATTGAAGGGTGAAATACCATCTTCTTTTAAAGTGAAGACAAAACCTCACTCCAGCTCATATGTGATGCTCTTCTTCACATCTTTTTTTCCTTCAGATGCATGCGAAGTGACATTTATGTCTGTGTCATCAATTCATCATGTGCCCAAAAATCTGTCAGCTTTCATGGGCAGGTCATCAGCTGTTTCAAGCTAACTGGCATTTCATTACAATTCATCATCTCATGTCACCATGCCCAATGGATGACATTTTCGTTATCGCCATATGCTGCCAAGATGCACAAATACAAAGTAAGAATCTGCATGGTAGCAAAACATAACATCACTTCAAGGCTTGCATAAGGCTAATAAAGTCCATAAGAAAAAAAAATTCAATGTGACTTCCATCTGCCATCCCGATGAATAATTACTTGAAATTTTGAATTAAGAGGACTTCAATGATCCAACAACTGTTTGAACTTATTGAATTCAAGCATAATATATCTTTATTTCTTCAATCATGTATTTTTAAAGATTTTTTTTACGGTCAATGTGACTGTTTATTAGCCATGCATAATTAAATCTGGCAGTCATCACTACATGGGTGCCAAGTGAACACAGGCTGCCCACAGGAATCAAAGGCTTTTCAATTATTATATCTAAAACATCCAGTGACTTATGATGTAGACAGTCCCAATCACAGTAAAATGTAGTTTGACCATTCATCTAATGGACTCATAATTTGGGGACTTTTGCAGTCAAACCCTGTGGTTAAACATTTAAAAAAAAGAGAAAAAAAAAGGAAATCAGTTTTTTTTGGCATGAATTAACACTTGCAACTGCAGAGCTCTTTGTCATTAAAATTTTGATCAAGTTACAAATTAGTCAAGTCTGACCTTCTGGTTTCAAATGACTCTTTTGACATGTACTCAGCTGGCACGGAACAATGGAAGACAGAATGCCAAACTACATTATAACAAAGCTTTATTCAAGCTTCAGTTTGGCAATCCATTTGAGCTTCTGCTTTCATTTCTGGTGAATTACCATTCATCTAAGGGTAAGCATGAATGTACCAAAGGATGTAAAGATCTCAAGGGAATTATTAGCCAATTGATAATGATGCAAACCACCTATTACAAACAGTCAAAGACATTTTACCTTTTCTCTTTAATTCAGAAACTTTCGCATTACATAATATTTACATTCATAGCCGATATGTTATACATTGACTGATTTGTGTCCATCAGTATCGGATTTTATCAACGATTAACCAGGGTTATCCTGGAGTGGTGAAGCCATTTCACTGATCAATGTTTTGTCTATGCTGAAAATGAGTCTAGTTTTAATTTACAGAACTTGTGTAACACTATGACAAATATCTTAGCCTGTAACCCAGTTAGAATATAAGTTATAAGAGTTAAACGCTTTAGGATAACCTGTGTTATATGAGTATGTTAAGTGTTCATACAATCCAGTACTAAGGAAAGACATGTGTATCTTACAACTGAGCAATGAGTTCAATGAAGAGTCGAGTAAGGCAGCTCTGCCAAAGGTCATACACGGCGCGATGGCTGTTATGGGATTGCTTAATAGGTGGTTTGGTATAGACCATCAGGAACGGTGTTGTGTGTTGTGGGCAACTAGATATTTTGCAGACGAGACATATATAATTGTTTCTACTTTTTAGTATCAGAACTGAACACGACAGGATCGCAGTTACCAGTATCACTAATATTCTCATTACTACATGTATATAGATCTATAGATCACAGAAGGCATCAGTTTTGGTGACTGGTTACAATGACTTGTTGCTGGGACTAAGACATTTTTACCCTTATATCAGTCTCAGCAAAGGGGGCTGTGTATCACACACATTTGGGATGAGGCTTTGCAATAGATAAAACCACATCTCATGCCTCTCTGTATTTACTTGCTATCCATCATCAGTAGTTTGAACATTCAACAACTGAAGTGGGCAAATGGTCCTTGTCATGTGAATGATGGTCTCCTTACACTTCATTGTGGCAAACTGGCTTGAAAGGATAGACGGCTTTCTATCTACCCATCTGTATTGCGTGGTATGTCTACGTTTAGAAAACTGATATTAATATGAACTCAATAAAAATGTTTATTAATAAGTAATCATAACTAATTATTTCAATATGGTAATTGAATAGAGATGCATGAAATAAACTTGCTGGGCAGAATGTATCACAAGATGATTTCATTTGGTTAGGGTTGATATTTCCATAATTTCTGGAATCATTTGGTGAAATGAACTGTTAAATGTATGCCAGATTAGGTCAAAATGTCAACAGCGAAAATACATTCATATGGCATCTGCAGAGCAGAATATGAAGACACTGGTATTTCTGGGTCATTTGATTTGATACACATAATGGGATTGAAAAGCTTCTTTGAAAAACTGGATATCACTCCTTTAAAAAAAAAACAGTGTTTACAATTTTGCATGTAGACTAATGGTGAAGTTGAAGCAAGCTTGAAACAGACAATTGAAGAGAGGTTGGCATGTGCATTCGTAGTAGAAAAATATTATCATTACTTTAGTACGACCTGCAGGTCATTGGACCGGTACATTGTGGACACAGAAATGTGAAGACTGATCAATGGGTATTTCGATTCCCTCTACTCTAACTACTCCGGAAGTTACGTATATACTCCAGGAAGTGACGGTTCTGCTCCAGGAGTAAACTACTCCAAACTGGGTCCAAATCGAATGAAAAGGAGTACTTAGGAACGTCATTATTTTGGGGTTCCCTTGCTATGGGGATTCCCTTCCTACTAGCAATTCACGCCGTGAATTGGCATTGTAGATCGATTGGCTTAATTGTGTGAATTGAATTACAGCAATCCACATCAAAACAAAGCAATCAGCCATAAATCAAAGCTTCTGAAGTGTCATTTATTTATGTAAACACCACTACGTCATGGGGTATCCCCATTTCTTGGAGTACTTCCGATCTACTCCAATCTACTCTGAACTACTCCCGGAAATGCAAAACGAATGATCTGGAGTGAACTACTCCACTCCAAGAGCACTTTGGAGCAGCGAAACGAATGTACCCATAGAGATAATGTCTATAGAATTTACAGGGTACGCTTAAAATTGCTGGCACCATGCAGATAATACAGAATTTTGAAAATAAGTCAGGCTGGATTTGGTAAACTTGTTAGATAACAGGTAAAGACGGAAGAGTAAAGTGGCTATCATGAGAAATTGAGAATCGCCTTCAAAGATATTACTAGAGCTCCAAGACTAGCTTTGCAGTCCCAACGACAATATCATGGTATCATCTACATTTTCCATGTGTTGCTTGACAATGCATAAAACTGCATCCCACTAATGCCTCCAGATTTTCAGAGTGAGGTGCACTATCTACTACACAAAGAGTTCCAACGACTGCAGCGAGCAAATGGCCCTTGAATTGGATTATGCTCTTTGTACTTCAGAGTGTTTTCGTATTCAGGACTAACTCATTCAGAAAAAAAATTGCAAAAACGCACAAAGACTATAATTTTTTGCATTGACAGTATTCTGGAAAATTGCATTTAGTTATGAGTTTTCTTCTATCAGGTTCTTTGAAGTGGCAAAACGCAGGTTATTAAATAGTTTTCATTAATTTCATGAACTGACATATTGTTCATCAAACAGCCAAATATTCGTGATGATGGAATCACATGTGATACAACTATAAATTTCACTTTAGAAATAGCTTTATCCCTTTCTGTACGAGTATTATGGATCCTTATCGCAAAGAAAAATAATTTAATAATTACATTTTGGTAAATCTAATAGTAATCCTCACATATCAATTTTCCAGCTCATAGCACAAAAAGTAGCAAAATAAGATACATCTTTGAAGTCAGTGATACGAAACGCATTTTAGGCTTTGTTCTAAATATATTTTGTGGTAACACGATACAGATTAATTTGGATGAATCTGAACTGTTGTTTTAGCAGATAGCATGCAGAGCAGCTGTGAAATTAAAGCAAGGTTGAAACACAAACAATTAAAGAGAGCGTAGCATGTATATTTGTAATTACAACTCAGCCATTCAAATGAAAATCAAGGCACAAATTACTCAGCTGTTCCAGCTTAAACCACTGTCTTGACCATTAGATATAATTGGCAAGTCTGTAACTGAACAATAAAATTAACACAGAAGAATTGGACAGAAGGGTTGATAATTATATCAATGCAGCTAATGCAGATTTGACAGATATTTGGTTGGTCACTGTGGAGGGCACTGGAGGCAAGGGTATTATCCCATGTCTAGGCACATTTTCTCCCTGATACTGTGTTTTTTACTGGGCCAATACAGCAGGGAAAAAGTCAGTATCGGGGAGAAAAATCAGTATATGATCAGCTGACCTGTATACAACGTTTTTTGCCAGGGAGTATACTGACTTTTAGATCCATTAACCAATCACAGTGCACCTATCAGCCACACCCCTCTCAGTCCAGCCAGATGCGCCAGGTGTCATGCATGGGTGCACAGTAGAAAAATCAATAATCTGCCACTGCAGCACAGCAGAGTCACCCAGAGAATCTTTGCTGAAGTGAACAGAGTTTTTCCGTCATTTGATTGTTGATCTCGGACTTAATAGGGGTATGCTAGCAATTGTGTAATTCATCAAAGCTATATTAAAGTAGAACAGGTGTCATCAGACCATGACTCATAAATAATTATTTTGTGGTCAATAGCTTTAAATTAAAAAAGTACAAATTATAAGATAAAATATAGATATAAGAATGTCTAAGTTCTAGCTATAGAAAACTTGGCATAAAATTACAGCTCATGAAGTCCACGTGTGACGGAATGATGCTAAGAAGCAGTTTTTGCTTTATAAGTCTCATTTTAATCACTCTCAGTGCCAAGTATTAGTTTTTATATGTCTGACACTTAAGAGAACAATTCAAGCAGTAAAAATCACCAACTGCTGAAGTTTTAAACTAAGAGTGTCTCAGCAATCAGGGGTCCCTTTCTAGCGTGACGGAATGATTCTTACCATCATTCCGTCACACTAGATATGGACCCCTGAATACTGAGGCACCTTTAGTTTGAAAATTTAGCAATGGGTGATTTTTGCTGTTTGAATTGTTCTCATCGCTGTCAAATTAATAGAAACCAAAATGTAGTACCAAGAATGATTAAATTGAAACTTATAGAGCAAAAAACAGCAAAAAACTGCTGTTCATTTTTCATGGACTTCATGAGCTACAACTTTACAGTTATAGGGTTAGTTAATGCCATTTTAAGATATATGTAACACATGAAACTGGATGCTTCAACAATTACAAAGAGTTCTTAATTTAAGGAAAAGCTGTGTTTTGATAACAAAATAATGAACATAGCATGTCTGTCTTTTAAGTATTATTAAGGTGTAAAAGCAATCAAACTATATTCAATTGTGTTGTTTGGAAGTGTATATTATACTTTAAAGTCGCTAATGTATGATCTTTAACTGCAAGTTGAATTTTACATGGAATCAGTGGATTTACCAGCTTAATTTTTGGCTGATATAGATAGATAGATAGATAGATAGATAGATAGATAGATAGATAGATAGATAGATAGATAGATAGATAGATAGATAGATAGATAGATAGAGTCACCATGTAAGTAACAGTGTGGTAAGTTCAAGGCATTTTGATAGATAGATGGATGACTGCTTTTTACAGTGGTAGCAATTTAAATTAAGTGAAAAAAAAGTGAACAGTGGTAATAATTTGAATAAAGTGAAGAGAAATGTGCCTAGACATGGGATAAAAAGGTCATACCATGGGTAGGTGCAGTACATCCCAGTATACTCCCCTCGACCCCAGTATATTCCCTCGACCCTTCGGGTCTCGGGAATATACTGGGGTCTCGGGGAGTATACTAGGGATGTACTGCACCTACCCATGATATAACCTCATATTATCTCATTCTCTGAATGTATACAGTTCATGAGATTAAAAAAAATGTCCATTTTGTTTCCACTGTACGATTCTAACTATAGAGACCTGGCCAGAGAATGTAGTGGAACAAATGAATATGACTTGCTGCAATGACCACTGACCACAGTGACCAGGCCCTGTTCCAGCAACTACAGCCTATTCAATTCCAGGTCAGTCTGAGATGTTCCAATGTAGTATCTCTGGTATCGTGCTTGACAATAAGCAAAACGAGTTCCCAGAATTCCTTCAGACTATGGAGTACAGAGTGTGCTTTGTTCTGCTTACCTGCTCCATCACAGGCAAAGTTTCACCAACTGTAGGGAGCAAGTGGGCCTTACAATTAATTATTTCACCGTACTTTGGATATTTTTTTCTTTGAGGTTCGTCCAGTTACGAGAAATTGCTGAAGTAAAGTTTGTGTACCATAATTATCTGGGATGTGTTGATTGAAAGGTAAAAATTATTGCAGAACTTTGACAAAAGTTATGAGTTTCTATATCCAGGTAAGGTTAATACCAGATAGAGTGATGAGAACCTCATTGACAAGTACTTTTTATTGCTTTTATCAGTATTATTAATATACCATCCATGTTTGAACTACTATAAAGAGCAGATGGAAAATTAGCATGCAATGGAACCATTAATTGAAAATAGTTTTGATGGCGCCAAGTGTAAATACTATAGATATAGCTATAGCATGCTGTTCAAACTTCATACAATAATGCTGAATTACATTTTGGGGTTTCTGAGACATATCACAAAAAATGCATTGAAGTAATCCATACGATACGATACGATACGATACGATATATATTTATTTGACATTAGCGAGAACAAGATGACCAGTACAAATATCATCATAAATTTGCCATCACATTACTTATTAAATGGTCGAGCAATCACATGAATTATTTGGTTCTTTATAACTTTGCAAATTTGTTATTATGGTGTGCCAATGTGAGGAGACCTGGATAGCCCTGGAGCTGAAATTCAGGCCACCTTTCTTGTTAGGAATGAGATGAAGTGAGGCTAATGTTACGAATATGAAAATTTCTGTTTGATATTGATTCAGCTGATGGAGAATAAGGTCAAATTAAAACATCAATGACATATATAGCAATTTCGAATTTGACATGCAACATCATACTTAGAGAGGAAGTGTGCTTTTAGTTTACTTGCATATGCATAAACAGATTTTCCACAGTCTTTCAATGTTAAGGGAAGTGAGTTCCATATACTACCTATTTTATAATTGAGACATTGCTTTGCAATTCTGGATCTCGTCATTGGTATATAGAAGTCATGAGACTGTCTCGTAGTCAGAGCCATCTGGTTTGGGGATGCTAATGCAGTCGTATGGTAAACTGGTAGTCTGTTGTGTTTAAAGTTGTAGGCCACTTTCAAGCAACTGATGGCATACAGATCGTGCACATTCAGCAATTTGTGTTTGACAAATAACGGATTGCAGTGGCTATTGTATGGTGAGTTTGTAATACAACATATGGCCTTTTTCTGCAGGGTCAATACAGGTTTCATGTTACAATTGTCACTACTACCATAAGCAGATAAGGCATAATTTATGTGCGACAAAATCAGTGTACCATACAGCTGCAGTAAGATGTAGCCTGGAACCTGGCGACGGATGCGATGGAGCACCCCCAGAGCCTTTCCAATTATTTTACAAATATGATCTATGTGACTTTTCCACGATAAATTTTCATCTATTATGACTCCAAGAAATTTCATATTAGAAACATTCTCAATTCCATTGCCATTTATATTTATGTGTAGGTTTTCAGCATTTACTTCATTCCGCTTTTGATGGAAGACAATGTACTTGGTCTTTGCGAAATTTATGGAGAGTTTGTTAACATTAAACCATTGACTGATACAAGTATGGACACTACGTTTTTTAAAAGGACAGAACTTGACATGAATCAGATATTTCTAGCACACATACATATCACCTTCATCGTGTCACCTGTTCAAAGTGACAGCCTGCAAAAGCAAGTGATGGCTGCTGAGTTCTAAGTGACAATTTATTGCTTGTCACCATCACATGTCATTGCTTCCAAGATAAAATGACATATTCTATGGTATATATTATATTATAGGGAGGAATTACCCAGCATGGGATGATGGAACTGATGGATATTATATTTTGTACCACTCGACAGCGAAAATTAGCATTATGTAGACCGTTGTACATATGGTAATGTCCAATGGTTTGGTGCTTCATTCAATTGACACTGGAGCACTGCAGCATGAGATGTGACATCACAATGGTGTCACCATGGTGACGTCTCAACTTCTCTTTCACATCATCAGTTTCTTTTTTGTGCCAAAGATTTTGTATCTCTAAAAAAAGAGAGTGGTGCAAATGGTGGGTACTGACACAACCAATATAATTAACTATTCATTCCTTGAAAATTAATTTTTTTGTAACTGTGAAGTTTCTGAAATAAGACATGTTCTTTTTTACCCTATTTGACTCATACTTTTCGGAACTTCTTTGATTATAGGGGGGTTTCGTGGTACAAAACAATTGTATAATGGGTAAATTGTGGGACATGAGATATGTACACCCTTGAATATCATGTACAACTCGGCCTAACGGCCTCGTTGTACATTGACATTCTCGGGTGTACATATCTTCATGTCCCACATTTACCCATTAGACAACTGTAATATGTGCTGCTATATTGGCATGGTGATTTGGTGAGAGAGGATTTTTAAAAAGTCACTGACATAAATAACAGGAAATTACTTTTCAACCACTGTGTTTAGAAGTAATGGAAACATGATTTTAGCAGCTTTTACAGACAGTGCTGCATTTTGTTATGACTTGTTGCAGGATTGTAGCTGCGTGGCCCCAGATCAGTCTAAAGGGGACTGTAATGTTTGTATCACACGTACGCTTCGCATGGGGCTTTACAATGGATAAAACCACATCCAGCAATGCCTCCAGAGTGTGGCCTGCTCTATTTACTCAATATCCATCACAAAGAGTTTCAACAACTGTAGTGAGCATAAGGGCCTTGTAATGAATGATGTTCTCTGTACTTTGGAAATGTATCTTTTCAGGACCATATATCTTTTTTTTAGGTGCAGCTATGTTTATCAGAATGTGAATGGTGTCATAACTATGTCATTATTCAGAAAGTTCATAGTCTGCACAAAATTAGTTTATTTGATAACATACAGAAGTCTTGTCGCTACCACAATATTATAGACATTATTGTTCATAACTTGACTTGTGGATGGATATCGGATGTATAATCTACTATATTGGCACGGTGACTTGGAGAGGATTTAGAGCTCACATAAATGTGACGGCAACATGTTATTAAGATTTTAACACCTCTTTAACTCAATGCGACTGACAGAATGGTGATGTAATGTTTGCTTGAATTTAGACCTTGATGGTTTGATGGAAGATCGAGTTGATGGACAAACATAATTTTGATGATCTCAGTTTCATGTCTCAGCTGGGGCATTGACTGATCACTGGTCTGCCAAACTTCAGAACCCCAAACTGAACTTAAAATGTCTTGTTTTACTTACAAGATCTGCACAAAGACCATGCAGTGAAATTGAGGCAAGGTTAAGCTCATTTTGTTGCTATAACTAATGACAAGCGATTGACTGCAATATAAGGGTAGTAATATATATAGTATACATTGTATTGATATTTTGCTGTTGCATTGTGCATGTTTGTAACCGTTTGTTGCAAAGTTTAAAGTTTTTAGATGAAATTTGTTGCAATGACTTGTTGCAGGACATATAACATTGTGGACCTAGATTGGCAAACAGTCTGAGACCAGAATGTATTGTGTATCACATACATTTTGCTTGAGCTGTTGGATTTACAATGGATAAAATCATCTGGACAATGCCTCCAGAGTGTGGCTGGCTCTATTTACTCACTATCTATCACAAAGAGTTTCAACAACGGTAGTGAGCGAATGGGCTTTGTAATGGATGATGTTCTCTGCACTTTGGAAATTGTATCCTTTCAGGACCATTTATCTGCAGTTGGAGGTAGATCAAGCTATGTGTACCATAAAGAGAATGGCATTCATTGGTATGTCATACTTCACAAAGTTGATAGTCACCACACAATCAGTGTGCTGTATCACTGCACTTAGTAATCAGTTTTTCCCTCCCGCAGGTAGATATTAATGATCGGTATAAAAATAAAACAACAATACACAGGGATAACAACTATTATGATCACCTTTATCATTCACGACAATACTCTGCTTGAACTACAATGTAACTATGAAAGCAAATGTGTTGATGACACCATCACATGCAATACATCCTGGAAAATATTATTACCATTTTTTACTGTTATTTTGATTTGTCACTGCTTTATTTGATAACATTGTTAGAAATGAATAGGCAATGTAATGTGGCTTTCTATGTAGGGGGAACGGGGGCACATTGGGACGCGGGGCACTGTGGGACAGTGGGGTTTTCTTGGATCCTGGCAAGGTATATGATATGGTAGTGCCATCATATCTTTTAATTTCGCATCCTGATGTTTCCATGGTTTTATAGACAAATTACAGCCACATGCAGAAGAATGGCGAGCAAAAGTTTGTTTTCCTACTAAAAGTAAATATGGACAGGTTTAATTCGAACCATTCTGTGGACAAACCATTAACAATGAGGCTTTCTCAGTGCTTGTGTGAATTTTATATATCGTAACGAACAGTAATGAATTGCTATCCTGATGAACACACTCACTGGTGCCTGAGAAATTAGTATTTTGGTGTAAAAGTCATATCGGGGCTCATTGGGACAGTGAATTCGGGGCACATTGGGACGCACTTTATATGGCAGAAGTTAAGTGTGCAAGGCAACTGAATTACCTGGGACAACACACAACAGGTGTTCAGGCCACAGTTAACAGAGGTATAGTGGATTACCATGCTCTGTGAACAAATTTGTCGCAAAGCACTGCGTGTTACTTACATAGATGTCCTCACCCAGGACAGTTTATGTTAAATGTTTAAAACTGTTTAAAGTTATGAACTACAAGGTGTTAATGCACTGTATATTGTCGTACGCACTACTTATATGTGATATCTATTGCACATGGAGTGTTAAAATGATTTTTAATTGATGTCCCAATGTGCTCCGCCTGTGCCACGCCGGGGCACATTGGGACCGTCATTTTTACGACTCTCTGGCTCCAAAAGGGTATGTAGTCTAGTTTATTATGCCTTGCATTTAAGCTCAATAGTACTGGTGATATTCATGCAAACTTCTGAGTTCTTCAGTGCTTTCAGCATTGAGCAAAATTAGTAGACGTTAAAAGCGTCCCAATGTGCCCCCATTCCCCCAATATAGGTTCAAAAGGGTCTGTTCACAAAACATCGTTGTCGTTTTTATGACACGATTCAATAGATGGCTAAAGTAAGTGATACTCTTGTTGGCATTGCATAAGCTTGGTTGATGTTTGCATGAATCTTGAGAATGATAATTGGTTTGGTCAGATGAGCAAGCAGCTCTCAGCTTCATGTCACAACTGGGGCATCTGACCTGTCATTGGTCTATTAGACCTCTACATGTTATTTTGCAGAGTGCCGAGTCAAACCTCTAGCCTCTGATTCCACGTAAATGTATCAACCACAATGGGCTTAGGACAGGCAATTGAGACAGTCAGACATAATGCTAGTGAGACAGGATAAATGATAATTATGATAATGTTTATTTCTATATATAGCGCATTACATATTAATAAAAACATCTCAATGCGCTGTACATTGGATGGTGGCAATACTAGTAGAGCATCATCACTTTCGCTTCTGCCTTCTGCAACCGCTAGCAAATTTGTTATAAATAATATAACCGTCATGCATGACCAGTAATGTTTCCCAGTATTCCAGTTTTAATCAAAATGTGTTGTGGCTTGTTTCTTCTTCAAATTCCATACAAACTTTTTGGGGCAGATTTTCACTTACTTGTTATAAAGGATTATGTCAGGCGTCCATATTTTGTCCCCTGGCAGCCTTATTATGTCGACGCCTCCATACTTGGCTGGGTCCCACTTGAGGATTTCATCTTCCCATCGCTGAAAAATAACCATACCGTCATCACCGAGGCAAAAATGTATCTATGTCTGGACAATAAAGTATCATGCATGACAAGCTCATATTTATCAGTCGGTCAATTTCCCAGGGAATTCCTATCCGATATCGGATTATGAAATATGGGACCTAAGGCAATGAACTGCTTGACACAATAGATCATATGCCGGACATAACCAATGGCTGACACGGTACATATATAATATATAGGCAAGAAAATACCACTGCGAGCAAGCTACATACTGTGTATTGGTGTGCAAAGCGATGCAGAAGTTCATCTCTTTAGATAACCTTTCCATGCCCTTTTTTGGTGAATATGCTGCATGCGTCAGTATCATCATGCCTTATACTGCTTTTGTCTAATAAGGCGTATTTCCCAAGTAGAATTTTTTTATTACCTGAGGGCATTATTCTGGAATTATATTACATTTATAAACATATAACCATAACACTAATTGACCCAGACTTCGGTGATAATGGTCAAAATATTGTCATCAATAACAAGATTTATTTGGAATTCGCTTATTATACTAGATTTTTGACTCTCAAGTTATAGTAACCTTTACAATTTCCAAATTTCGGAAAAGCCAGATAGTTAAAGCCCTGACAGGCAGCTGAGCTTCCCCACACGAGGCTGGGCTGTCAGTGGAGTCGTAAAGGTCTATGCGAATGCCCTTTCCATCTTCTCGGAGCTGTGAATTCTTTTCTCGGCTTTCACAATCTATTGGCGGCTGGTCTAACACTTCCTGGTGCTGGTAAGTCTCAATAGATCTCCTGTAAGACTCAATAGATCTACTGTAAGTCTCAATAACTCTCCTGTAGGTCTGGGTGGGTCTAATCTTGAGGCTATAATCAATGAATTCCACCCCAGGTCCCCCGTATCCCTCGGGACTTGCCCATGTCACATAAATTATGCTGTTTAGTGGTGTCCAGTGAGGCAGCCCTACACCTTGCTACTGCATTAGCCCTCGTCCCATTTACATAAGCACATTTACTGCATTCAGGTGTAGCCGGACAGGCTATAATCCCATCTACAACCAACCGGTGTGATGGCATCCTCTCACATGGCTGACCCACTTGCCACGTTAAAGCTTTCTCTTTTTCTTTCCTATCTGGTCTGTTTTCTTTCTACAAACAAGTTCTGTATAGTCTGAGTTTGCTGCTGACAAGCAACAGCTATAGTTCTGTCTCTCATTCTGTATAATTGTTGATCATCACTACAATCCTTTACCAGCACTTGGCAATTTGTTCGTGGTCATTATATAGAACCTCGCCGAGTTCTTATGACATGTCCTCATACAGGCGAATGTACAACAGATTATCATCAGACCATCCTGGGAGAGACGTTAAATTGGCAGTCCCTTGTATCAGTGTCGACTATCAAGATAAGTACTTCTACTCATATCAGTCTTTGCCTGTTGTCTTCCATCTGACTTCATTCCATTCCATTCTCCCTATACCACTCTTCCTCCACCATCTATTTCTCCTGATTGTCTCCATTCTTTCTTCTCATCATACCCTCCCTCCTTCCCCCTTGTCTTTCCATCTCCCTCATTCTCATAATGCCTCAATACTGGAAGCACACTCACTAGCAGCAGCCAAAGCAAGGTTGGGCGTCTGTCTCAGTCATCCTCTTCTTTATCTTGTCCTTTCAAAGGTCCCACCAGCGATTGTTTTGCTTGAAATCAATTTCTCCTTGCCAATATCTAAGATGGTATTAAGCACCTCCTGTGACAAACAACGTTTGCAGAGCAAAGAAGAAGCCGTTTGCCACAGATATGACTATTTGGCAACCTCCATTGGTTGCATGCAGCAAACTGATTATTTGCACCATCAATATGATTCAGGATGACAATGAATATATATAAAAGGGTGTCAAACAGAGAGGCCCGGTGTCCATGTTAGACGAAATCAAAGAAGGAGAGCTGAACAATTCCATGGAAGTAAGGGCAGAAATGGTCAGCAACATAAAAGAAGATTTTGGCATTCCTGAAATTTTCTACTGACTTTCTCACACCAGTGATATCAGGCAATATTGCATTTTTTCAGATGCCAATAAAACTTTTCAGAAACAAATAGAACTTTTCAAACACCAATAGCACTTTTCAGACACCATTAGCACTTTTCAGATACCAATAGCACTGTTCAAACACCAACAGCACTTTTCAGACGCTAATAGCACTTTTCAGACACCAATATTGTTATCTATTGTTATGACATAAGACTTTTTTCACTCCATCCTCATTGCAGTAGACTTGAGTAAAATAACAGCAGCGTGAGACAAAAGAAAGTAATCAGGGTAAAAACAACTACAATCATTAGCTGAAAGTAATGGGATCTTCTTTAATTTACAAAACTTGCTGATTCCAATGATTTTATATCTCCTAATATCTCACAATTTCAAATAAGTCTCTTTAATCGCAAAATTATCCGCAGCTCAGTTGAAAATTCACAAACCAAATATATATCATTCAATCTGTCACGTCTTGGTGATAAAAGGGGAAAAATAGAAGTGAATAGAAATATTAGAGATTCATGTTGACAAACCTTACAGCTTATTAAGATCGTGTGAACAATTTTTAGATGATGTGCTCTACACTGAACAATGTGAACATGTGGAATGAGTACCCCCTGTTGCAACACCACCTTGACTGCAGTGATGTGACCACCTTCCTCCCGCACTAAGTAGTATTTTCAATGCATTTTGCACCCTGACGAGAGACCGCAGCCCCAAGAGAGATCGCTTCATGACTGCAGAAGGGGATGGTTCTATAACGCAGGGACCACTGTGCTGACAGGAGTGCACCTCTTAATAATAATATGAGGTTATACCATGGGTGGAGGCAGTATATCCCTGGTATAGTCACCCAAGATCCAGTATATCCCGAGACCCGAAGGGTCGAGGGATATACGGGGTCGAGGGTGACTATACCAGGGATATACTGCCGCAACCCATGGTATAACCTTTTTATCCCATGTCTTTTTTTTAATACTTTTATTTTATATCAATATAAAACAGTTTGAAGCACTCAATGTGAATGCAGCTGTGCTACAAAAAAAAATCAATACTCATAATTGGCATCACTTAATTGCCTTAAATCACAACAATCAGCAAATATGCTGGTATCTACATGCTAATAAGCATGATATATAGGGGCACTGTTGTCTTTTGATTGGTCAGTTCCAGTATATCCCTGTTGAGCTAATTATCTTTCAGTATAGCCCTGCTGGCTAATTAGCCAAAGGAATTTGATTGGTTGAACTAAATATATCCCTGTTTCTTTTTGTTGTATTTCCCTCTCTCAATCTGTATTGACCAGGGAAAAGCTCAGTATGAGGGACAAAAGTTGGCTAGACATGGGATAAGTGCAAGTACATAATCATAACTTCCAAAACTTGAGCCACAGCTTAAATTACCCCTGCTTTATGTGTAGTTTATGGTATATTAGGGATGATATAAGTACTCAGATGAGATATTTTGCAGCCTCCATTCCCCAGGAGTGTTCTTTGTCTCAAGGGAGCTCAGAGCCTGAGGTATATACAGTACAGCATGATATAACCCTTAATTACATTATCCAGTATTATGTATTGCTGTGCTGAGGTATGATGACAAGCATATCAGACGACTCCGATGGCAATTCGAGTGATATATATTATAGAGTGTGGGATCTATTAATGCGGTTGATACAACAACCCATCAAACAGCTTGTTTTTAGTGAATACAATTCACAGAACAGTCTCAAATACCATGTAAATTGTAAACTGCAAAGGAGTTTATAGATAAAGATTGCACTTGATTAAAAAGATGTTCCATAACCATAAAACTGCACTCCAATGGTTCAAATATTGGTTATATATATTAATTACAGTACATAAGGCCAGAGGTGGTCTATTTCAAGAAGACTGATTTCATAATACGGATATATTGTATATAGTTATATTCTCCACTCGGATTGTGTCAGCCAATCACAAGCAAGTATTCTTGGATAATATCCTTGCTGTATTAGGCAGAGAAAAAGTTATATTGGACAGTGAAAAGTTATATTGGACAGTGAGAAGTTATATTGTGCAGTGAGGAGTAAGTAAGAGTGTAAATTTAGGGCCGAAGGCCCAAGCTTGATTGGCGATTTTTCGCCCTACAAGCTTTTGGAATATTTTGATGGGATGGCCCTTCCTCGAGAGAGGGAGCTGTGGCAATCCAGGAAATGTTATGTCGGAGTGGAGTGGAGGTGGGTAAGGGTCAGGAGGGTGAGAAGGCCTGGGAAGGCATCCGTGTGTTGTCTGGGAGGATCTGGAAAAGATTACAATTGTTTAGTGGTCTTGTCAGCGTCGCAGGGTGGAAGATTGATTTTAACCTAGAAGAGGAAGAACGCCGGGGTGGATGTTTGAAACTACAGGATTTATGGAGTGGATGTGATGTTTTGTTTTATGGAGAGGGAGGGTAGGGAGTTGAGTATAATTGATGAGAGGAACATGTGGGTGGATTCAAGAGGTATCCATGTGTTTTACTACAATCTATAGATATGACTCCCTCCAGGGACCACAAGTCCTGAGTTTGTTAGGTATGGGATGTGGGGTATGATGGTTTAAAGTGGTAAGGGAGAGTTTTTATGTTTGGTTTTGGGTTAGTGAATGATAGGAGTCTCCAGAGGATGGGCTTTAAAACCAACACCCTCCTTTGATACCTTTAAGTGGATGGTGTAGTGTTTGGTTTTGGGTTAGTGAATGATAGGAGTCTCCAGAGGATGAGCTTTAAAAGGCTTTTAAGCACCCTCCTTTGATACCTTTAAGTAGATGGTGTAGTGTTGTGTTTTGAGAAGATGGTGGTTTATGTTTTGACCCTGTGCTGGCAGAGTGATGTGCCAGTTATTACACCAGTGGTTTGACTACCGTACTGGGTTCGGAACGCGTCAATTTTTTGTACTGTGAGTGTAATAAGTATAGGGGTATAAATAAATTTGAGGGGATCTGAAAAGAAAAACATGTATATGATGAAACAGTAGGAGTAATTGCAATAATCACAGTGGCTTGAAGACCAGACTGTGTGTGTTTTTATGTTGGTGGTTGGTCAGATTTTGTATGTGATTAATTTGTTTATTAGAAGAGAGTTTATGTGTTTTCTTATGTTTTGACCTTGAGGGGCAGTAGGTGCACGTTACTACCACAGTGGTTTGACTACCGTACTGGGTGCCTAAGGCAGGTTATTTTTTGTTGTTTTAGGTTGTAGGATAGTGGGAATGGGGATAGGAGACCGGGTATGGGAGAGCTCTAATAGCCTTATTAGCATTGTATAGATCTACTAGAAGAGGGGAGTCTTTGTAGCGGTCAAGAGCTTTCCTTTTGAGGGTGTCTATTCTCGAGGAGATGTGTTCGAGATTGGCCATTGTGTAGAGGGCTTGGTTGGTGGTACGGCGTTGGCCAGGAATGTAGAACTGCTTAAGCGCAATCCTTAGGGCCTTAGCTTCAGCTATGGCGAGATGGTTTTTGGCAGGTTCAGAGGCAGCTGCTGTAGCAACATAGCCTGTTTCTAAGATTGGCCTGATAAAAGTTTTATAGAGATGAAGGAGGGTAGGGATGTTAGTGCCCCAGTCGGTGCCTCTCAGGCAGCGGAGGAGATTTAGGCGGTTGACCGCAGTTTGTTTTTTAAGGATACAGTGATTAAGTAGGGAGAGGGAGGGGTTGATGAGGAGTCCAAGAATCTTGGCTTCTTTACATGGGAGAATGGGGGTGTCAAAGAGGGCGAAGGTTGGGGGTGATTTATTGAGATTGTTAGGAAATAATACTAGTTGTGATTTGGAGGCATTGATTTTGATGCGCCACTTGGAGCACCATTGTTCTAGTTGGTATAGGGATTTACGGAGATGACTTTGGATTTTTGTGTAGGGACGTTTACCACGGTTTACTGTCCAGAGAGCTAAGTCATCTGCATATTGGGAAATATGGACTGGACCGGTATTGGGGAACGGTATGTCATTGACATACATGTTGAAAAGAATTGGGCTTAGAACTGAGCCTTGGGGAGTACCTGCAGCAAGATGGACTTCATGTGAGATGGTGTCTTTTACTCTTACTTTAATGGTTCTATCATGGAGGAAGGAGGAGAGGATTCTAATAATTTTATCTGGGAGATCATAGGAGAGAAGTTTATATTTGAGACCGTTGTGCCATACGGAGTCGAAGGCTTTTTCTACATCTAAGAAAATGGCGGCACCTTTCCATCCGAAGTGGGTGGCAGTTTTCATATGATGGAATAGTCTGTAGATGTGCTCATTAGCTTCCATCTGGGGGAGGTAGGCCCTTTGCCATCTATTCATGTGGCCGTTAAGGGTGAGGTGATCTATTAGGGGGTTAGCTAGGGATTTTTCAAGGAGTTTACCTAGGCATCTTAGGAGACTAATGGGACGATAGTTACTGGGGATTTTGGTATCTTTGTTTGGTTTAGGAATCATTACGCCCAAGGCGTTCTTCCATGGTTTCGGAAAGTAGCCTATGCTGATGAGATAGTTAAAGAGCTCAGTGATGAATTTAACAGCAGGGTCTGGGAGGTGCTTGAGAACTGTGTAACCTATTTTGTCTTCACCAGGGGCAGAATTTTTACATTTGTGCAGTGAGGAGTTTTATTGCCATGTTATAGGTCCATGAGGGAGGACCTGAGAGGAAACACCTTCTGCTGTGCCCTGCTGCAGCAACAGCAAGAACAAATTTTGTGTTTTTCAATTTTAGTAAAAAATTAATTGCACGCCAATGGGAAGACACAGAAAAACACAAATGATGTCAAAAGTTGCGTATTGATCAGGACAACAACATTAAGCAAATGTAAAATTGCTTACATAGGTTATGGGACCATGGTATGACATTGAGTGACCAAAAATGCACTTTTTCACCCATTTTTCGCGCAAATGCCAATGTTTAAAGAAAAACATTGTGCTATAAAATTGAAATAAAAAATACCAAATATAAAGAGGCTTCTTGGTTATAGAATACAGAATCAGAATATGTGAATTATATATTTTTGTGGCTACCCATTGCTGAAATAGAACGAGATACATTTTGAAGAGAATTCTGCAGTTAAACAAAAAGAAACACAAACTGGCTTTCCAGCACAGTCAAAGTGTTTAAACCTATTGCGTTAAAAGTGGGTTCATTTATGGAGAATATAACAGATATCGGATGGTAAGTCGTCCAATATAGAGTATAATTGGATTCAGAAAAGTTATATTGGATTCGGCTGCGCCTCATCCAATATAACTTTTCTTCATCCAATTATACTCTATATTGGACTCCTTCCCATCCAATATTTGTATAATATATACTTATATACATAGAATATGATGCCAAATGCACACCTGAGCCAAGATTAGGAAAAAAATAAACTTAAAGTTGCAATGTCAGCTTTATAAAAAGTGCATGATGGTATGGATCATAACAAGCACGTTCGTTTGGGAAATATGTGAAGCAACGAGGGAGATGACGTTACTAAAAGCAAAAAGCATGAGACGTACAAAAGTGCTGAGAAATAAAGATCTTTTATGGAAGTGTTTATCACAAAATGACTTACATATTCTTTCCAGACGAGTGTGGTCAACATTTGATTTTTCTCATCTAGGTCAAGTATCTGCACCAGGGTGAGGCCAAACCTCACTACAATGGTGTTGCTGGAGTTGAGGACAGGCCTGGCTAATGTCTTGTAGCTGTGGTAGCGAGCCAACAGGTCCCCCAGAAGTCTGGACTCGTGAGAAGTGTAGAGGGAGCTACTGGAAGTAAACAAAAGAAGAATTGCCTTCAGTCGTTGTTCGTGTCATCACAAATTACTCAGCCACACGTCACACTAACAAGAAAAACAAAGGAGTGCCAGCGAACCATTGTAGAGCACTGTCCCTCTCACCAAGCGACAAGACCTTGGGAGTTCTGTGAGTTGTACACTACAATGTGTGCTGCCACTCTGAACCAGACCGGTTAGGAACCATACATGTACTATACAATTTATCACAATCACAGCAATTATACCATTCGACACCTTTTTCATCCAATCACGTGCCAGTATTGCAGGGGAATAATTCCCATATTCTTTGTTGTCCAGTTATCCTCTCATGTTTGACTGTTTGAGTGTTTGTCTCATAGTATAAGCCGGTTATTCACCATGGGATCAGGAATATGTGTTTATCACACCTCGGCCTAAAGGCCTCGGGTGATAAATCACATATTCCCTCTCCTGTGGTGAATAACCTTTACTTATCTCCATATTGTTTCACTTTTAAGTACTGAATGTGTCTTTAGTTACAGGATAAAGACATTAGTATCATGCAAGTTTTAAAGTTTGTTTAGGTATTACAACCAGGTTGGAAAAATTCTCACTTTCAGAATGAATTGGTCAATAACGTTTTTTTGGAGGGCATTATGGGGTATTAATCAGTTATGGCCTGAGGGCAGAAATCATTAACTTAATGCCCGAGCCGCCAGGCGAGGGCATTAAATGATTTCTGCCCGAGGGCCATAACTGATTAATACCCCATAATGCCCGACAAATAAATGTTATTATCATTATTATCATTTTATGACACAATCCAAATCCAAGAAGAAAGTTACCTTCTCTTTTGGATTCGTTAACGCCCGCTCCGTTTTCGCGCTCTCACGCTCTTGTTATTGAATATAGAGCAAAACCGATTAAATGACAGTATTCTCCTCTTTGTGGAGATAATTTTAGGCTTTTAAATTTTTCAATTCTGACCATTTTTGGCCGTTTTAGCCCAAAACAATCAACAACATCGCCATGACGTCACTTCTGATGACGTCACAATACACCAGGGGGCGTTTTCGCGGGCGTTAACGGCCATTAACGCCCGCGAAATGAGCATTAACCCACAGACAATGCCCTCTAAAATGATAATAATGAGATATAATCATCAGCGCGATACAAAACCCTGATATGTTTAGATTATTCACTACGTAAGGAGGAATATGTAATTTATCACCTGTTGGCTTTAGCCTGAGGTGTGATAAACACATATCCTGATCCCATGGTGAATTTATTACCGGCTGCCATGAGACAACTCTCAAATAGTTAAACATGAGACGATAATTCAACAACAAAGAACATGGGATTTATTGCAGTGAAACACAGGCTTGTGATTGGCTGAGAGATGTCGAATGGTAAGATTAGTTGTAGGGTTATGTGAATCTATTATTCGCTTGCACTGATCTTTTGTTTCCAAGGCAACAGAAAAGTAATTTAAATTCTTATGACAGGTACCAAATTTGCAAAATAGACAGTGATATATCTGAAATCAATCCTATGAAAATTTCATACAGATACTTTAAATAGAAAGGTTTGCCAAAAACATTGGTCAGAACTTTAGGGACGGCCCTCGTAGACACTGATCATTACAAATAACACCTGAAAAAAGGAGCATGAATACTATCAGCAATGCTGAGAGAAGGAGGTCAATGAATTCTGTAAAAGTGGTCGAAGCAAACTTAACCATCAAGTAGTTTGGAAACTCCAGATAAGACCTTTTGACAGCTTTGGCAGTTTAAAAATACTGAATTAGGAAGCCATCTGTTGTGTGGGTTGGTAAACCGTTGTGAATGGCACAACAATAAATGAAAGGTCACGCTCTGTTATGTTTCGCTGCTCACACAATTCAGTTTGTGAAAGTTCTGATGAGAGCGCAACCTTCCATTTGAAGTTTTTTTGCCACAATGTACTAAGCGAACCTTAACAAAATAACGTGGCTGCATCCAGCTATTCCAAGTTTAACTTCTTTCTATAAGCTATGTGATGCCAAACATTATCTGATAATATGCAAATTGGTACATACTTTTTACTTCTGTTGATAGAAATGATATATACAAAGGGCTTGCAAGTCGATTCAGTGCATCTATATTCTCTACATATATATGACAAATAAAAGAAATGCTGCAAACATGTGTGTAATGATATATTTGTCACAGACTCTATCAAATTCGACAGCTGATTATGAAAAAATCTCGAACTCACAATTATTGTTGGTTCTATAAGATGAAGACTCACCTATTATATTTTAATCCTGTGTCTTACTGCTGAAATCACACATAGTAATAAACAATGTATGACAGTTTGTGATCACAGCTATTGATGTATGTTAATTGGAATTTGTCTTGTGAGTTTGGAATAAGCTCCCATCAGATATGTATTTCTTCAAAATATGTAAATACTGGAATAGGGAAAATTATTTGCATGCCGCAACATCATCAAAATTAGTGAGACATACAAGGTCAAGCAAGTATTGTTATTAGCAAAATGGCTTTGCTTCTGCAGTCTCCAAATTCAAATTGCATACACTTGAATTGTCTTATATGGTATTATTAGTATTCTTGTGTGTGTAGGCCTACTGTATACAACCCTAACAGGCAGGTACTGGCCACTCAGAGACTCATGCAAATTAAAAAGTTAATTGCAACTCCCTTGTTCAATCACAACGTCAGGGAGGATTGTCAAAAATAATTAATCCCTCAAGTAATAAAATGGAAAAAAAGAATACTAAAAGGATTTTTCACATTGAGAAGGAGATTGTGCATAGTCACCCAACAGAAATTGGTCACTGTCGCACAATATGTGGGACCTAGGAGTTGTGACATCTTGTAAAACATTTTAAAAATCCGTATCAATGCGTGGACAAATAACATTCTAACTTCGATTTGATGCTATTTTAAGTTTGGACCTCGGCGCACTTCATCAAAACAGGAAATCTGTTTTTTTTTATAGAAAAATGTGGCAATAGAAACCACAGATTGAAATAGCAACAAGTCCAACGTTTTTTCTCGCACCTTTTTAGAGTACGCAACCAGGCAGTATCGTCAATAGGCAAAAATCAATTATCAAATCAGCCATGACTATGTCTGCATGTTTACTGTTCAGGTGCTGATTTTAGCAACCTTACAAATACTGATTACTTTTTCCCAACATTTTTTACATCAACAACTATTGAAAGTTTAAAAAAATGCAATTGATAAACAAAAATCAATCAATTCTTTAATGATCCTTCATGGATACCCCATGATTTAAAATTAGTGCTCTTCAATAAATCTTTCATCAATTTCCTCATTGAAATTCTATAAAAGTTCTTGCCTAATACTGTTGGATAATGAGTGTCCGGAAATTGTCATCCTTGGTTCGATAATAATAAAACTTTAGTATTGCTGCAAAGTCAATTTGATGCGTTATTCTAAATATTTTTGTGTCGGTCTATACGCATAAAATTACATATACTCGTAGTTTATATTTAAGACACATTACTTGGTCCATCTAAGGTAATGAACAGTGCATCTTCAAACACATCTTAACCATGAAAATCTGTAATATTCTGCATGTACATCTTTTCTTTTCACATACTATACTGCTGAATCCCCCTTAGCTCTACATAAGCTATGCACACACAGATACCACTATTGTCTCAGGGAGGCAGCTTTTCCTCAATTTCCATTGGCATGTTGCAAGTTACACAAGGAGGTCCTGTGCCACACGTTCTCTTTGATCAACAGACAGAATCCCATTCACTTTGAAGCTGTGTAGTAAGGCAATAGTACTTGTTGACTGTCATCTGAGACTTATTCTAATTGTCCCATAGGAATATGTTCGTTTTTTGTTTCTTCTTTATCACTTCCAGATAGATATTGTAAGTATATCAAATCATCAAAATAAAATATTGTTTGGTGTTATTGTTAAGGCAATCTTGTCTGAATTTTATTTGAGTTTAAATCACAAAATATTCTATAAAAGAGACATTGTGTAAGAAAATAACAGTGGGTAACAGGCTAATTAAATGTAACTGTAGAAGGGTAATGTGTTACTTTATCATTAAGACTATGGTAAAACTCCATTTTCATATTTTACTCACTGTAATGTAGTAAAGGGACTACTTTTCCACATAATTACATTTATGTCTTATTTCGGTACTGCGAACAATACTGCACATACATGTTTAATGCCCAAAATGTTGTCTCAAAAGCTGCACTTTGTTCTGCTTATAGTACCAGTGCTAGGAAACAACAAAAAAACTATACTGAAACGCAATGTATGTCCAAGTTTCTAGCAATAAGAGCAACATTGATTCTTGCAGAACAATTAGAAATTACAGACCAGTAGAACCACAACTGTGTAATTAAAAAAGGGAATTACAACCATCCGCGTAGAACATCTGTATGATTGGTATTAGCATCTTTGAGCGGGATATCCAGATTGCAGAGCAATTAGAATAGAATCAGATAATGAAATCTTTCCTGAATCTACATTATTTTTTTCTCTAATTAGCTTAGTTTTAGTCCCCAAGGTTTTTGAAAACATACAGAAATGTCACATTGCATTCTTCTTTATTTTTTAACGAACATTTATGTGCAATGTTGCAGCTTGATTGAAGAAATAGCTCTTTAAAAAAATGACCATGCAGTCTCAGTCTATAGATCTAAATTTTTAACAGTTTCGAAGGCCTATAACATACTAATTGTTGTTATCGATTCGGCTCAGGTATTCCGAATGCAATTGAAAAGTCAAGCACCACAAATTCAGAATCAGGATTTCAATAAGAAATCGTTACATTAGGCATTCATGTATTTCTCAGCAGGATTCTGTATTGAGTATTGGACATTTAAGGATCCAATTGCTCACAAATTGGGCAATGCAGATGAATTGTCCGGTCAATACCTAATTTGATATCTCATCCAATTTACTCACACATGCATGACAACAATTCCAGCCTCCTGTTGAGACTTCTCAGCAGTAAACATCAATCAATGGTTGTTTGTATAGTCAAAAGTTAAGACAGCAATTTCAGTGGTGCCACTGCTGTCATTTTCGAAAGAACTGGAATGTTTATGCAACTTGCCCACCAAGTGCTTGGTCAGAGTGAAAACACTTTTTACGCTTTACTCAGCACCTGAGTGGTTAATGAAATTCCTACGACTATGGAGGAAGTGCCTCTCTCATCAGTGTTTGGTCGAAACATGTTTGGATAATTCTGCAAATAAGTGACGCCTCCACCTCATGGACTACCGAACACCTCAACCTGTGCTGAGGGCCCACCTTATTCCAGACATAAAATTACCTCGACCTCCACCTTTAGGGTTGGGAATACTTAATAGCTTATTTTGTTGATTAACAGGTTTATATATATTAATATTTGTAATCAATTATGTGACTTTTAACCTAATTTTTCCATACGATAGAGATAAAAAACAGCTCTTTGTTTAGGCATTGCTTGTCAGAAATATACAGCTCCAGGTTATCCCTGAGGTGTTGCAGGCAGCGGACGAAATTGCTGATGATTCACTTATTGTAAATTGGAAGATATCAAGGCAGTTTACTTTACCAAAATACAGCACAAATCATAGTGGACCGACCAATCAGAACAAGAATCTACAAGAGTTTGTTGGAACATTTACAACTTCCTTTTAATTTTACTGTATTTTACTAAAAAATAATGTTCCAAGCTATATATATACTTTATTTTTATTTTTATTTTGTGCTGTCTTGCCTTCCATGCATTTGCCCAATCTATAGGTCTTTTTTTCTTGGTCTTCCTCTGTCAGTCCTTCTCTGTTGTATAGTGATTTTGCCCCAGCAGTTGGGTTTAAGAGCAGTGGTGGTCCCTTCGATCCCATAGTCAGCTTATCATGATTGGGTCATACATCACTGCCAGCAACACTCCCATACCCTGTGTTGCTGTGAGAATGATAGAAAATAGTCCAAGAAATAAGGCAAAATCTTTTATTAGTAAACCCCAATTGTGACAAACCAATTTCCCAACTTAGTCCCTATTGAAATTGTTTCACTCAACAAATTCAGGAGTGATCAGAGCTGAATATAAGCAATATCTAAAGGCAAACATATGCAATTACATAGCTATTCAAAGACCTTTCATCATTACTCAGTTGCATTGTTGGTCTTGTGTGACAAGAAACAAGTGGTCAAATGAAGATCTACCGTGGTTCACAAGACATAAGCCTGAAATTTTAGCATTACATCAGCTTTCCTATACGTTGTATATTGAAGCGAGTATAGTTGAAGATGAAGCACTCTATTGATCTGGAGTACACCCTGGGAATAGATAGCCCCAAACACAAGATCGAGTCTGATTAATACACTATCAAGATGCCCTTTTTGATGGAATATTTTTAGCTAAAGACGGTTGTCAGCTTCTCATCGCTGCAACATTTTAAACTTCATAACAGATGGAAAGACAACATTTTGCAAAAGTTCACTTGGGGCAAAAATGTGCAGATGATCCTGACCGCATCTCCATTGACCAAAACATAAATTTATTCTACCTCAATCGATTGCACGTCAGTCCTGAAGAATAGAACCCCAAAGGCTCTAGAGGCTGTTACAACCCCTTCATACCGCATCACTTGTCATCAACTTTTGAGAAACAAGTTTTGCTCTGATAAAACAAGAAAGCTGCTTTAACATTATATCCTTATAGCAGTATTATATTCTCCTGCAAAGTAGTGTGATACATATGTAATGGCAAGCACAATGCCTCAGCTTGGCTATTGGTTGAGAAAAAATACAGTTACAACTGTTACATACATTGGCTCAAAATTTGTAACACCAAATGAAAAATATATGCCTAAATACCCCTTCATTTATTGTTTCATTTGCAGGTATGTCAATGTCTCAATGCTCTTGGCCCTGAAGTTATTTCAGACCTAATGATGAGATGATGAGATTAAAGTACGAATTCTGAAAAAGGGGTCAAATCAGAACTGTACCTTCAAGTAATTTTGAAACTCCAGATTTGACCTTTTGACAGAAGTTGAAAAATACTGAATTTGGAAGCCATCTGTTGTGTGAGTTGGTGCACCACTCGTAATGGGACAGCTATAAATGAAAGGTCATGCTCTGTTATGCTTTCATGTGCACACAATCAAGTTTGTAAAAGTTATAATGAAAATGCAACCTTCCACTTGAACTTTTTTTTTTCCACAATGTACTAACTAAACCTGAACAAGAACAAGGCCTCATGCAGCTTTTCCATGTTGATCTTCTTTCTTAAAGTGTATTCAGAAGCGTAACATAATGTGATAGAGAGCAAATAGGGATATACATTTTGTAATAGGCATACATAAAACCTAAAGACAAGTGCTTGCTACTCCCAAATATTAAAAGGTGATGGTAACTTTCTCGTAACATCACAAGGTCCAGGAAGATCATCGAAAAAAGCTATTTCAAAGAATAATAGGCCTACAATGAAACAAAAAGGCTAACAGGATAATGAAAACATTGAGAGGCAGGTTTGGAATACATATGTAGTCAGCTAACATAATCTTTGTCATTATCTTTAATGTGTGAGACCAAGGAGGTTAGACTTCTCATAAAACATGGAAAAATGCCCAATTAATTTTTTGACAAATAACATTACAACTTCAATTCAGAGCAATTTAAGACTAAAATAGCAACAAGTCCAGTGATTTTTCTCACACCTTTTTAGAGTACATAATTTTGCAATATCGTCAATCGACATAAATCAATTATCTAATCATCCATGACTATGTCTGCACACCTTCTGTGGGTGCTGATTTGGTCCAACTAACGAAGTAGCGGTGACCTTTTTTCCCTAGCATTTTCAAAATCAACAACCACTTGAAGTTAAAAATATGAAATTGATTAAAAAATTCAATCAATTCCTCACTGATCCACCATGGATATGCCATGATTGCAAATTAGAGCTTTTCAATTTTTCAATAAATCTTTCATCAATTCCTTACTTGAAATTCTGTAAACAGTCTGGCCTAATACTGTTTGATAATGAGCGGCTGGAATTGTGGTTCTCAGTACTATAATAATATAGCCTTCATATTGCTTCAGTCTTGTTTTGAAATATCAACACATGACATATGTGAAGTTCTTGTCTATTTAAATAATCAGGCTTGGAGTTTTCCTCGGTGGGAAATTATTTATTTCACGGTAATAATGGCAGTAATTATTTTTATTTCAAGCGCGCAAATTCCCCGAATATTCATTACTGAATCAAGCAACACATTGTTAAGAATACTCCCAACTGAAATTATTTCAAGACTGCCCAGAAGGAATTTATTTGTTTTACCAAAACTGAGCATGGAATTATTTATTTCAAAATAAATCACAAGTACATCAAATTACAAATTGTCAAAATACGATATAGTTTAGTACAATCTTAGGAATTTTATTAAAAGTTTAATCATCAACCTTGTTGTTACTTGTTACTACACTGCTTAATAATAAATCGAGCCATAGAAGAAAGGGGAGCCGACATTTTATCAATAAGGCATCAGAATAATTCCTCTTTCAACTCTCTCACATTATTGTGTATCACAACGATTCACAAGAAGGGGGTACTTGTTCTTAACATTTCATTTACAATTTTACAAATTATTTTGGTTTTTATATGTATCTCAAAGCTTGCACAATTGTAAAGTAAAACTACAGTTCAGCAGCAATACCAGTATTTGGAAACAGTAATCAACCTCCACAATGGATGTCCAAGTTTCATGTAATAAGAGCAACGTTGATTCTCCTTGAATATTTAGGATGAAGAACAGTAGAACTACAACAATGCAATTAAAAAAGGCACAAAAACCATCTGACTAAAACATGTGTATAGAAGATCTGTAAGAGTGGCTTTTGCATCTGAAGAGAGCTATTCAGATTGCAGAGCAATTAAAGAAGCGTGAGATAATGAAATCTTTCCTAAATCTACATGATTATTTTTGCTATAATCAGCTTAGTTTTAATCCGATGTTATTTGAAAACATACAGCAATGTCACGTTGCATTCTTGTTTAATGAAATAACTTTCATGTCAAATGTTACAGCTTTATAGTCGAGACAGCTCTAAAATGACTGCACAGTCTGAATCTACCTGACATTCAAACATCCAAAAGAACTGGAGATACTTAAATGGAAGCATATAATATACCCAGGTATGATGCCAAGTAAATGAACTATTTTCTAATAAAGTGATCAACATAATTCAATATGAACCACTTGAATCCATATCAATAATAATTACATCAATTTACCAAGCAAGGTTAATCCTTGTTGTCACACAAGGCACAATGAAGTAACTATAACATTAATTCTTACAGCACATCAGTGGAAAAAGTATTGATCTGTCAATGAAGAAAGTAATCATTCATTAATGTCAGTAATAATTTCAAAAGTATAAGAAACCAAAACGCGTCAAAGGCAGTATTGGTGCTGAAAAGACGCATAACTGGTTGAATAATAAAGCAAATGTATACCTGGTTTCATAATATGAGAACAGAGACCATGTAAATAAACAAGTTCGGAGTTCTGAGTTCTGAGTTCTGCTACTCAGGTCCATTATCGTATATTCTGCTTGATTCAGTTTTCATTGCACAAACCCTTGGCAAAAATTCAAATTCTGTCTCTTTGTGTTGTGCTATAGAGCTATGGCATCTCATGTCAGCTCAATATGTATATCAATTACCTAGTATACATTGGTTTGAATTTCACCCAATCTGGAGGTGCACATTATTCCTCAAAAGCTGCACCTGTGCACTCAAATATTCTAAGGCCTACGCAAGTATTATCGTTTTGGCTCAGGATTTCTAAATGTGCCGAAAGAGCTAAAATTCACAATCAAGATATGAATAAAATATCATTACATTGGGAAATACATTACTAAGCAGGATTTTGTATTGAATATTGGACTTTTGCAGATCCAGTTACCCCAACATTTTTATATTATAGCTGAATGCGCTGGTCAATGCCTACAATTCCAGCCTCCTGTTGAGACATCACCGCAACAAATATCACTCATTGGTTGTCTGTAGCCAAAAGTTAAGACAGCTATAGTTTCAGTGAGGCCAATGCTGTCATCTTTTAGAACTGGTTGTTTATAAACTTTCCCTAAAGCGATGCAAAGGCTTTTACAAAGAAATTGATAGGCTGCAATTGGGGGAAATGAAAGTGGATTGGGTCTGTTAGGGGAGAAACACATAATATGATTGGCTTAAATAAAGTACAGAGAACTGCTAATTTCACATCTTATTGGAAGGCATCTGAAAGCATGGTTGCCACGTGATTCGGCGAGAAAGATCAAATTCTGTCAAACACTACACACAGCAGGGTCAAATTTTTACACTTTCCAACTTTTAGCTATCACCTGAGTGGTTCATAAAATACTCACACACAGTGGGGAAGTGCTTTTGCTTCAGTGTTTGGCTGAGCTGTGTTTAGATAATTTAGCAAATAAGCGACACCTCCTTCTCACCACGAAGTAGCTTAACCTGCAGTTTGGGCCACCAGTATTCCACGGATAAAATTAACTTGACCTTCAGATTGAATGAATATCTATCCGTATTCCATATTTATCTATTTGATCCTGAAATTTGATATTAAAACACAGGCTCAGCTGGGCTTATTACAAACAAATTAAAATGAACAACATCTGGTTTAATCTACTAGTTGAAAACAAAAATTACGGCAATCCAATTCAATCCAATTCTTTATCTACATCACATACTTTCCTGGTCCAAATTCACATAATATTATTTAATATTCATATATTGGTGATTGGCTAAGAAAGAATAAACAGATAAAGAATGCAAACCCTGTATTTCTCCCGTGGAAACAATTAAGTAATAGACTCACTTGAGAGGCCCTGAAGTTAGTTAATGGCTTTTATGGTTAATTCTGGTTGAACACAGGACAGGTTATGCAACTAATAAATAGCAGATTAAAGGGAGCCAACTTTGTCTTCATCTTCTTTTCAGATCTACAGCCTACAATAAACTTCACACATGTATCGCGGGTGCATCCAATGAATGATGTTCCTAGCAAGTTGCTTTTTTTCTTTATTCTTATATTGTCCTGTCATCTATATCATCTCTACAGTTTCCTTATCCTTAGGTCTTTGTCTATTGGTTTGTCACTCCTCCTGTGTTGTTTTAGTGCTTTCACCCAGTAGTTGTGTTTAGGAGCAGTGGAGGTCCTTTCGATCACACAGTCAGCTTATTGTGATTGGGTCATACAGTACATCATGGCTAGGAACACTCCTATTCTTTTTGTTGCTGCATGAATAACAGAAAATCACTGTACAAGAATATTGGAAAAAACTTAATAAACCCCAATTGTGTTGAGGAAGCCTCCAAATTATTCCCTCATGTTAATGCTTCATTCAACATATCCAGGGTAATGCCCAGGGCTGAAGATAATGAACAATTCAGTAGATACAGTCAGAATCAGGAAGTTATTCAAGACATGTAAGTATTATATTTATTTGCTCATATGAGGTCATGAATGATGCAAGAATGTCAATACATGCATTCAGATGAGACCGTAATATATCTTGATTCATAAGACATCATGATTTAGAAGTTCGAGCATTTCTAAGAGCCTACACAACAAAGCAAATAACGTTCATTATGAAACATTCTATCGATCTGGAGTAGTTGCAAGATCAAGTCTGATTAATACACTATCAAGATGCCCTTTTTGATGGAATATTTTTAGCTAAAGATCCTTGTCTCCAGTTGATGCAATATTTTTAACTTCATAGCTCATGGAAAGACAAACATCTCGCAAAAGTTCTCTCAGGGCAAAAATGTAGCCTTTGTGCACAGATGATCCTGACCGCATCTCCAGTGCCTGAGATATAAATTTATTTCACCTCAATCGATTTTTGCGTCTGTCCTGACAAATAGAACCCAAAGGTTCTAGAGGCTGTTAAAACCCTTTCATAGCACATCACTTGTCATCATGTCACCAACTTTCAAGAAATAAGTTCAGCATTGAAAAAACTAAGATGCTGCTTCGACTTTGATCCACATTTTCCACAGCAACATAGTGAGATTTAGACAGTAGCTCACTGCCTCAGAACAACCATTGGCTGAGAAATGCATGTATATTTGGTGCACCACTTGCAACGGCACAGCTAGAAATGAGGTCATGCTCTGTAATGCTTTCCATGTGCACACTATCAAGTTTGTAAAAGTTATAATGAAAAAATACCACTCATTGGTTTTCTGTAACCAAAGTTAAGAAAGCTATAGTTTCAGAGAGGCCAATGCTGTCATCTTTGTTAGAACTGGTTGTTTTTAGACTTTCCCTAAAGCGATGCAAAGGCTTTTACAAAGAAATTGATAGGCTGCAATTGGGGGAAATGAAAGTGGATTGGGGGAGAAATACATGATATGATGGGCTTAAATAAAGTACAGAGAACATCTCATTGGAAAGCATCTGAAAGTATGGTTGCCACTTGGTGCTGGCAGGAAAGATCAAATTCTGTAAAACACTACATACAACCAGGGTCATTTTTTTGCACTCAGTGTGAAAACACTTTACAACTTTCACCTATCACCTGAGTGGTTTCGTAAAATACTCACACACAGTGAGGAAGTGCTTTTGCTTCGGTGTTTGGCTGAGCTATGTTTGGATAATTCAGCAAATAAGCAACACCTCCACCTCACCACGAAGCAGCTTAACCTGCAGTATGGGCCAACAGTATTCCAGTGACAAAAGTTACCTTCACATTTAGTAAAGGATATTAATGAAAAAAAAAAGTTAATTTACTTGATTACAGGTACATATACGAGTACTATAATTATACAGACATCGTCTTATGTAATTACCACTTACCTGATCAAGGTATTTAACTGCATGCACATGTGATTATAAATTGGACATGTTACATAAATCATAAGTACACTGTTTACAGTCTAGATTGAATGAATGTCAATCTGTATTTATCTGGTTAATTCTGAAATTTGATATTAACACATAGGCTTACTTGGGCAAATTTATGTACAAATTCAAATCAACAACATCTGCTTTTATCTGCTGGTTGAGATCAAAAAGTATGGCTCCACCATTGAGATCAAAAAGTATGGCTCTGCCGTATAATTCTCTATGTACCTCACATACTTTCCTGGTTCAAATTCACCTTATTATTTTTTCATGATGTTGGTGAGTGGCTTCAGAAAGAATAAACAGATCACTAACAGAAACCCTGTATTTCTCCCCTGGAAACTAATGAGTCATAAACTCCCTTGAGTGTCCCTGAAGTTCGTTAATGGCTTAATTGCTTAATTCTGGTTAAACACAGGTTATGCAACTGATAAATAGCTGACTAAAGGGAGCCAACTTTGTCTTCATCTTCCTTTCAGATCTACAGTCTACAATAAAATTCCCACATGCACATGTATCGTGGGTGCATCGAATGATATAATGTTCGAACAAGTTGCTTATTTTTTTTACCCTTGTATTGTCTTGTCATCTCTATCATCGTTGCATTTTCCTTATCGTTTGGTCTTTGTTTATTGGTCAGTCACTCCTCCTCTGTTGTTTTAGTGCTTTCGCCCAGCAGTTGTGTTTAGGAGCAGTGGAGGTCCCTTCGATACCATAGTCAGCTTATCATGATTGGGTCATACATCATGGCTAGGAACACTCCTATTCCTTTTGTTGCTGGGTGAATAATAGAAAATCACAGTACAAGAATATTGGAAAAAACTTAATAAACCCCAATTGTGTTAAGCAAACCTCCAAAATATTCCCTGTTGGTATTTCACCATTAAATATACCAAGGAGAATGCCCAGGGCTGAAGATAACGAAAAATTCAGTATAATTATATAGTCTGAATCACAAAGTTATTCAAGACATGTAAATATTATACTCAGTTGCTAATACGAGGCATGTGCTCATGAATGATGCAAAAATGTCAATACAAGCATTCAGATGAGACCGAAATATTTCTTGATTCACAATATATCATGATTTAGAAGTTGGAGCATTTCTAAGAGCCTTGGTAAGTTCATATACCAAAGCGAATATAGTTCATTCAGAAGCACTCTATCGATCTGGAGTAGTTGGCCCCTCGCACAAGATCAAGTCTGATTAATACATTATCAAGATGCCCTTTTTGATGGAATATTTTTAGCTAAAGATCCTTGTTAGCCTCCAGATGATGCAATATTTTTAACTTCGTAGCTCAGGGAAAGACAAACATCTCGCAAAAGTTCTCTCAGGGCAAAAATGTAGCCTTTGTGCACAGATGATCCTGACCGCATCTCCAGCGCCTGAGATATAAATTTATTTCACCTCAATCGATTTCTGCATCTGTCCTGACAAATAGAAACCCAAAGGCTCTAGAGGCTGTTAAAACCCTTTCATAGCACATCCCTTGTCATCATGTCACCAACTTTTAAGAAATAAGTTCTGCATCGAAAAGACTAAGATGCTGCTTTGACATTTGATCCACTTTTCTCCACAGCAACATAGGGAGATTTAGACTGTAGCTCACTGCCTCAGAATAACCATTGGTCAAGAAACGTTACAACTTCTGCTTATGTGTGAATGTTTATATACATCAGTTCAACATGGTTGTTTCAAAATGTAAATTTAACAAAGATTTGGTAAATTAACAGTTTCAACCAATCAATGCCAATGTCAATGTCCCGCTTAATGCTACTGGCCATGAAGCCAATTCAGCTTATCTGAACAACTGCCAGAGGCCAGTGTTATAATTAGTGGATAAGACTGGGACAGTGTGAGTCCCACCAAGGTTTTCCCTTTTCTCAAAGTTGGGGTTTTTTACTTGCCAAAGTATAGGACACTCAGTATAAGGTACCCCCTTGCTTAATGCCATATGTGACTTACAGAATTGAGTTCCAGTAAGGGTGAATTCAAATCTATGCCTTTAGATGCTGCTGGGATCTGGCCTCTCTCGGAGTCATTTTTTCCCCTTTGAACCATATGCACTCATAGTATACTATCAGAAGATGCCTTCTGTAGAGACCTAAGAACAATGCCTCTACAACATGAAATATCACAGCTTCTATCTGCAGCTACGCTCAATATTCCAAGACAAATGAAGTCCCTGGATGACTGAGGCGGTCAAAGCTTAGTTAGCCTGGAATACGTATCCTACGCTGATAAGGGAAGTCCCATGTTGAACCTTAAAAGCTGCACAAATGTCTCCTTAGTTCCAGACCCTTCATTAAATCAAGAAAGTGAGAGATCCAAAAAAAGGGTAGGAAAACTGCTCCTGTAGAGGGGTCCTAATCATTTTCATTGTTGTGATAGCAGGAAATGCAGAATATTGATCCCAGTGTTATAAGACCGCCCCTTCTGCAGACAAAAAGTGGTCTCGCAGAGGTGTGGTCTCTTTGGGGGGAAAAAGGTACTGAACGTACTAAATGATGTGGGAGGAAGGCGGTTACATAAGGCAGGTCAGTCTCATAACAGGAAGTCTTATAGTGTATGTACCACTGTACTACACTCTTTTGATACCATTGATGACTTGTATGCAAGGCCATAATCATGATTCATATGGATATATGTTGAGGATAGACAGGCTTATAGATATAGAATCATAGCTAGTTGGAATTATCAGCACGAAAAAACCCCAAAGATCAGAATTCTACCAAAATTGGGTTTGATCCTCAAACTTGCTACAGAATTTCCACATAACCTCTATAGGATTACAAGTGTGTGAGTTTCTATTACAAGAGAGTGTGTAGTCTTTATAGGGATCTTGATGAAGCTTATTTCAAAGGGTTTTAATTCTCTCTTCTATCTGTTTGAGCTGTTACTGCAATTACTACTGGCAAAATGTCAATTTCAAAAGTTTGTCAAAAACCAAGGATGAGGAGAATAACCAAATATCAGTTGTGATTGGAACAAAATGCTGTGGGGGGGGGGGGGTGGGATAAAGTCTGAGAGGTAGAAAGACACTAGATGGATGCTAAGATAGATCAATGAACTACATGTACCTGCATGAAATGAAAAAACCCTGAGAATAAGTTCTACCAACATTCTGTTCCGTGATCTTTCTACACACAATCCACAGAACTTCCCCAGTATATAGGATCACTATCTGGTGAGTTTTCATCCCCAATAATGTAGTATATGTTTATGTTGACAAATCTCTTTTCAAACGATAGCCATTCTACAAAACGGTATACACTACCCACAGTTGTGATACATTTAAAGCATTTCTGAGTTCCTGCTCCACTGTCTATGAATACAAAACAATTGGGTGCAGTAAAATAGTCCAGCAGCCTTCAATGGACAGAGACACAATGAGTGCCCAAGTTTGTAGCAATTAGAGCAATACTTAATCTTGCTGAACAATTGGATAATAAAGATTAGTCAAACTGAAAAGTTCTATGCAATTAGAGGATGTGCAAAAAAAAAATTTTTCTGAACTTGTTGAAGGTGATAGGCATTTTAGTCTGTCAGAAAACTATCGGGACAATGAAACAATTAGAAATTCACCATGTAATGAAGTTCTTCTTTAATCCAGATGATTATTGTGTTTTAATGAGACAACGTTTATTACCTGAGACTCTCTTTTTGCACTTCTGATAAAGTCATTTTCCTTGAAGCCACATCAGAAATTGCCTGTAAAATCACATTTATTTGACTAAATTTTATCTCAAGAAAATTAATAATAACTGAATAAAATAACACCATCAAAATGACTTCTTATTGGAATATTAATTATAATTGTTAGATTCAATCAGAATAAAATACACTTGATTTGATTTTGATAGAATATAACACTAATAATTACAATTATACATGAAATTCAAGAGTCTTAACTACGATGTTACACAAAGTAGGCGCAGTAGGTCTACCATGACTAACTTTCTCACAATGGATGGATGCACCAACCAGCAGCAAAAGTCAGCAAAATATGAGAGTAAAAAAACAAGACTGAATCCAGATCACTTATTCTATGCAACGGTGATAAAACTTCAAACTGGATGAAGCGGGAAGCGCATCTGCTTCAGGAGTCATATATTGCTTTCTGATATTGCAAGATCAGACTGTTCACTATATTGCATAAAATGAAGCACTACAGAGGAAACATAATGTAAATTTCCTTTCAAAACTGAAGGCATACTCTACAAAACAGGCATCTGATACATTGTATATATTGTACTTGATTCAGCTTGCATTGCACAAAACTCTTCCCCAAGCAGCATAGCTTCTCTTTCATGAGCAAGTCATTGAGGTGTTGGTATAACCATCAACCTGTGAGACTCTCCATCAACACAAAGTATGAACATTTGCAAATGAGGTCCCCCAAAAAGGATCCCTCTGCAATATCATGGTGCAAGGTCACAAGTGAAGTGGTCACTCAATACAGACATTTGTTACAGAGCGAACTCAGTTCCATCCCCCTCAATCATGATGCATTATCATGTAGTAACAACCTATGCAGCGAGAATGGACATCATATAGCAATATCAACACTGTGCAAGGATATAATAGCCACCTGTATTAAAGCTGGCAGCCAGACTTTCCCGAAAGTGAAGCCCAAAGGAAAAAGAAGGCCATTTTGGAGTGAAAAAGTGAAAGGTGCGAAATCTAAATCGATTTTCTGGGGGAAAATTTGGCGTGAAAGTGGAAGGCCTAAGTCTGGGATAGTGGCAGATATAATGAGGAGTGCTCGCAAGGAATACCATCAAGCTGTTGATGAAATTAAGCGCATGGACACTCAAATGCGCAGGGTGAGAATGTTCCAAAGTATGAGCAAGGGTGACAGTAGGAACTTTTGGAGGGAACTGAAGAAACTGGACAGCAACGCTAATAGGATAACGCCCAGGATAGGGCCCGCCTCCACAAATGAGGATATTGCTGCACTTTTCAGTAAAAAATATGAGGCACTTTATAACTCTGTCCCAACTGATAAATCTACAATTGATGAATTAAAAGAGAGCATTAATGCAGGCTTACACACAGAGAGACAGTTAAATATTACAGTGGATGATGTTTTGTCCGCCGTTAAGATGCTCAAACATGACAAATCTGATGGAGGGCCAGGCCTCTGGTCAAATCATATAATTTATGCTAAGGATATTCTGGCACCTTACTTATGTCACTTAATTACTGCTATTTTTACTCATGGATTTACTCCTGAAGAATTTCTCACAGCATCACTCATATCGCTGCCAAAAGACACAAGTGCAAGTTTGAGTGATATGAACAATTATAGAGGAATATCGCTTGCAAGCTGTATCACAAAGATTATTGACTGGATTGTTATTAAGAAATTTTCTCCTCAGTTAGCATCATCAGACTTACAATTTGCTTTTAAGCAAAAACACTCCACATCAATGTGCTCCTTTGTTGTAAAAGAAGTTGCTACATACTACATGAACAGGGGTTCGGAAGTATTTACATGTATGCTTGACGCAAGCAAAGCTTTCGACAGAGTACACCATGGAAAATTATTTCATGTCCTGATGAAGAGGGTACTACCATTTACAGTTTTAAGACTTTTACTCGATATGTACGAAAAACAGCAATTGAGAACAACCTGGAATGGTGTGAGTACTGCATATTTTAGCTGCTCTAATGGTGTCAAGCAAGGGGGAGTGCTGTCGCCTATTTTATTTACATTATATCTGGATGAGCTTATTAATGAACTGAAGGAGAGTGGAATTGGTTGTCACATAGGGGGCACCTACGTGGGAGTAGTCTCCTATGCTGATGATATCACTTTACTATGCCCGAGTCGTAGGGGAGAGCGGGGCACAGTGAGACGGCGGGCACAGTGAGACAAAGCCCGTAGCGTCTAGCTGGTACTGTTTACAGATCAACCCTCTTTTATATAGTACAAAAAGTAAGTAAGTGAGAGTCTGACGTATATCCGGGATGCCTACACAGCATATCGAGAGTGGAATTTCAATATTTAGGTTTTTAGCCGATAAAAGTTAATAATTTTGCTAAACGACTTTTTGTTATAATTCCCAAGAAAAATGGTATAACGCAAATCAATTGCCAGGAATTAAAACCTTGATTATTTGCCTTAGTTTAGTGAGATAATGAACCACAATACAGGCATCTGGTCCGCAGGATTCAAAAATTTTATAAAGAGAACTGCGTGGGGCACAGTGAGACAGTTGGAGGCGGGGCACAGTGAGACACGGTAAAATACACTCGAAACAACCTGAATGTAAGGCATATCTTACAATTCACTATTAAAAACAAAATGCCTGCAATAAACTCCTGATTTTAGTGAGTCATATTCTAAGAGAAGCATCAGAATGAATTTTGATTAGTATGTAACAGGTGCGGCAGGTTAAATAAGTCGTGCATGTGTCCTGTGCGATGAAGTTTCGCAACATGCTCAAAAACGGACCTAAAAAATCACCTAGCCAGTTGCTTTTATGGGAGTACAGTAGTTTCTGTAGCAACAATTGATGGAACAATTCTGCAGGTCCCGAGGATCGGCGGTTATGGCAGCAGATGCCCTGTCTCACTGTGCCCCACCTGCTGTCTCACTGTGCCCCACCCACGGGGCACAGTGAGACACTTAACGAGCATGGACGTAACTCAAAATTTCTCCAAACCTGTAAAAGGTAGGAACCTGAAACTACTTGACAATATACCCAACGTCATTACCTATAATGTAGACCTGATCTCATTTAACTTGTTACTGCCAACATTTTGGAACACTTGAAAATAAAAAAAGTGTCTCACTGTGCCCCGCTCTCCCCTAATGGATTACAGAAAATGGTGGATATATGCACAGCCTTTGGAATTTAGTACAGTATCCAGTTTAATCCTGCTAAGTCAATTTTAATGTGCTTCTCAAAGTATTACAAGGATTTTAAGATTGTCATGAATGGCTCTGGTTTAAAATGTCAGGACAGTATAAAGCATTTAGGCTAGATTATCAGTTTTAATCTAAGTGAAAGTAAAGAAATGGAAAGCAAACACTCGGACTTGATCAGACATTTTCACTATGCCATTGTCCAAATATGGTGGGGTCAGTGCTCAGTGATGTGAAAACTAAAATCTTTGACTCGGTGTGTGTTCACATGTATGGTGCTGCTTCCTGGATACTTGATGATAGCAATATAACCAAGTACCAAACTGCATGGAATGTATGCATGAGAAAAGTCTGGAATCTGGACCGGCAAACACACCGCTGTTTGCTCCCATATATTGCTCACAGTAAAGCTCTGGACGATGCCATTGGATGCAGGTTTGTGCAGATGATCAACAGCATAACCGGAGGCAAAAACCACACTATCTCACAACTTTTACAGACAGTCAGGTCAAACGTTAGAAGCATCACTGCCAGGAACCTGAATAAGACTTATGGCGCATGCAGCCCAAGTCCCTTTAACAACTGGCCATCAACTGAAATTCCCTATCCGCCACGAAGACAGCTGTTCAAAGACAACGGGAGAGGCCATCAGGGAACTCTCACTTGCTTCCCAGGGTGTCTACCATCTCGACCAATGGACACTAGCTGAGATCAAAGACACTATTTTAAAATTTTCAATTAATTGACTTACCTAAACTTGTATTTATTTGCTTAATTTACTTAATTATTTAAAAAATTACTTACATTTGCTATATTGTATACTTGTGTTCAATGCACGAATAAATGATATATATATAAGGCATCCAATAGCTGTTCTAAGGTTGTTGTTTTTTCAACACCGATTCAGATAAAGGAAATTTGCATCGTTCAAGTTTAATCAACCAAAAGGCAACTGTTCCTCTTTTTCATTATCATTGCCTGTTCTGATATAAGAAGTCAGCAACATACCAAACTTTTGTTGAATAAAGCGTTCATGTGTAAGAATTTTAGAAGAAATTCAGCAAATTGGCTTACAAATTAACAAATGAAACTGAAATAACCAAAGAGTTATTGATGATAAATCATTGTTGAAGCTGCAGGATGCATTATTTTGTGGAATTATATTTGAAAACGTTGAGGTTGTAATTTGATAAAGATGCCTTGGAGGGCAAGTTTTGTCTTTCACTCAGTGAATTATCTATAAGCGGCTTTTGTCAAACCCGAAGCAATGGTGCATAATTTAATGTTGCGAACATCTTATGAACAGCCTGTTACCTCACACAGCCAAATTCAGTAAATTTTGATTATGGTCATGTTCTGTTCCAGGTATACAATCAATCATGTAATACAATAATTTGGCATTTGCATTGTATTGTATTGTATTGTATTTCATTGCTTTGTAACTCGGCATCAATGCTTTGATGATAAGTAGAAAGAAAAAGGACCCATATGGTATTCTTGCCATCACATGATAATATGGGTGACTACCTCCGCTGGCCGCTGGTCCTGCAACTTTATGAAAGTTTAATCCTGAAAATGTATGTATGATGCAATTTCAATACAGTTCGTCGTTCTCATCAATTCCAATCGCAATGACCAGTCTAATTTGAATATGCACTAACTCCACTCACTTTGTCTCACTGTCTCAATGGGTGTTCCTTGTTTTTGCCCTCATGCCACCCAACCCTCTTTTCTTCTCCCCTTGCACCCCTGAAGGTGTCCATCAATTTCTTTTGTACCATAACTGTTCATTGGGGACAAGTTTATAAACACCCAGTTCTATGAAGGGAGACAGTTGAGGCTCCACTGAAACTATAGCTGCCTTAACTTTTGGCTGCAAATAACCAATACATTGATATTTATTGCTGTGATGTCTCAACAAGAGGCTGGAATTGTTGTCATGCATGTACAAACAAGATTGGATGATTTGTTGGATTAGGTATTGACCAGAACAATCAGCTGTGATAGTGAGAATCCAGATTAATAATATCAGATATTCAATACAAGATCCTGCCAACAGATAGATGGTTTAAAATTCAATGTTAGTGTATCAATTTCTGAGATTATCACATTTAATCTTTGCAATTACATTCCCAAAAGAAACATTCTGGTGTTGTATTTTGGGAAAATTGTGTCAAGTTTCCTTTAAAAAATTTTGGTCCACAGATTACCTTGTTCCTAACCATCAGGTAGCAATGCTGTAAATCTGATTTCTGTCTATTAGACAAAATTTGGTTTCAACAATCACAAAATTGATAATTTTTTTTGATAATTTCTTCTGCAGAGACCTTGGAACAATTTTCTATGCAATGTGAAATATCAAAGCTTCTATCTGCAGCTTCGCTCAATATTCAAAGACAAATGAAGTCCCTGGATGACTGAGGCGGTCAAAGCTTAGGAAGCCTGGAATATGCATCCTATGCTGATAAGGGATGTTCTAAGTTGAACCTTAAAAGCTGCACAAATGTCTCCTTGGTTCAGCAATGGTTCTAGACCTTTATTAAAAGCAAAAGTGAGAGTTTTTAAAATAATAGATTTTCAAAACTACTTATATAGCCTATGTTATATTTTAGATCTCACTTATAATTTTGATACTCTCCCCTTTTCATACCATTGATGAGTTCTGTGCATGGTCATGAGTAAATAATTACACGTGTATATGGGTTGAAGAATGACAGACAGATAAACATGGATGATAACAGTTATGGTTGAACTTACTAAAGAACCAAAAAGATCAGAATGCTACAAAAATTTGGGTTGATCCTCATTGATTCCTCAATCTTGCTATAGAATTTCCAAATAACCTCTATAGGATTACATGAGTGTGAGTTTCTATTACAAGAGAGAGTGTAATCTTTACAGGAATCTTTATAAAGCTAATTTCAAAAGGTTTTAATTCTTTCTTAAATCTGTTTGAGCTATTGCTGCAATTACTATTGGCAAAATGTTGATTTCCAAAGTTTATCATAAATCAAGGATCAAGGATGAGGACTTGAACTGAATGGCAGTTGTGATCGGAGTTAAATGCATCTTTGGCTGTGATATATAAATTGTTTTGGGGAAAAATCACTCATTTTGTTTTGTTTAGAAAGTACAGAGGGATAGATTTATAGATAGGTATAAAGATAGATAGATACTTAGATAAAGCAACCAGCCATCTGCACTGAAGAAACCTAAAGATCAAAATTATATCAAAATCCTGGTCTGTTCCATGATCTTTCTACCCACAATCCTCAGATCTTCCGAAGTATAGCATTACATTTTGGTGAGTTTTGATCTGCAATAATGTAGTTTCTGTATCAATGATGATAAATGCACACACAGATACCACTATTGTCTCAGGGAGGCAGCTTTTCCTCAATTTCCATTGGCATGTTGCAAGTTACACAAGGAGGTCCTGTGCTACACGTTCTCTTTGATCACAAGAGAGATACCATTCACTTTGAAGCTGTGTAGTAGGGAAATAGCTCTTGTTGATTGTCATCTGATATATATATATATACATATATAACACATTGTATGCATTACAGGAGAATTTGTAATTATTTTATTGTTTACATGGTTTCTCATGCATAATGTGGAGCACATTAAAATAAAGTACTTTTTTCATTCAAAACCAAATGCATATTCTGCTCAAGTTTGACAAACCCAGAGGTAAAGGATCCTCTTTTTTTATCATAGCCAGCTCTACGCAGCACTCACTTAGTCTCAATGGGTGTTCCTTGGTTTTGCCCTCATGCCACCCAACCCTCTTTTCTTCTCCCCTTGCACCCCTGAATGTGTCCATCAATTTCTTTGTACCATAATAACCGTTCTTTGGGGACAAGTTTATAAACACCCAGTTCTATCAAGGATGACAGTTGTGGCCCCGCTGAAACTATAGCTGTCTTAACTTTTGGCTACAAACAACCAATATTGATATTTATTGCCGTGATGTCTCAACAAGAGGCTGGAATTGTTGTCATGCATGTACAAATAAGATTGGATGAGATGTTGGAATAGGCATTGACCAGGGCATTCAGCTGTGATTGTGGGAATCCAGATTAAGAATATTAGATATTCAATACAAGATCCTGCCAACAAATAAATGGTTCCTATGTATATATAATACAATGTTGATGTATTAATTTCTGAGATTATTACATTAACCCTAGCAATTACATGATAAAATCTCTTGCCTAAGAGAAACATTCTGGTGTGGTATTTTGGAAATTTCTGTCAGGTTTTCTCTGTAAAAAAAAATAGTCCAGAGATTACCTTGTGCCTAATCATCAGGAAGCAATGCAAAACCGATTTCTGTTCATTAGACAAAACAAGCAACAATCACAAAATTGATAATTTTCACCGGAGTCATGTACAGTTGTACACCAGCACACAAGCTGCAAATTAGAGTGTGGACTACAGGGTGTCTACAGAAAAAGAGGACAGTCACTTTTCTTCTTTTTCACATGCACTCATATAAGTTCAGAATTTGGTGATAAGTCTAACATAAGAATGAATTTGATAGTCAACCATATTAGGTCAATTGCAAATATGGTTATTTGTGAATTAGATCACTACTAAAGGCAAAATGCAAGCATATATATGCAAAAGTGCTTGCATTGCTCTAAGCTGAAAAAGGTCGTCCTGTTTTCCTCATTCTTGATGAGAAATTTTTCACCATTTATGGTGCTTGTGAGAGTAGGAATGATTCATGCGTGAGTAGTGGGACATTTGCTGATGCTCCAGCTGCTGATAATTCAATTCAGGACCTAACACTTGGTCTTCAACATGGAGTCATCTGATGACAAGAAAATCACAAAAATGTCTCAAATAAACCATTGACCAGAGTGCCGGAATCAATGCAAATGTTTTTTAATAATATTCTGAAATAATTTGGGGTGCCATGGTGTCAGACAAGAAACTCTTTTGTTGGCAAAATCATCTTCCTACAAGGTGTAGCACCTGTGCATACTGCAAATAAGACTCAGGAGTGCCTCAAAACAAGCCTCATGTGCCAGGTAGAGTGCCACCCCTTGTCTCCTGAGCTGGACCCAGTGGATTATTCAGTATGGGCAAATTTGGAGATGGAATCCAGCAAGTTATCGCAACCTCGCATTAAAGTTGAAGGCCTCCGCCATGTCTGCATGGAGCAAATGTTCGTGGAGAGCATCAAACACATTTTTGCATCATTTATGTCTCATCTGCAGAAAGTTACCACATTAAGGGGTGCGAATAATGGGTAATTTGACTCTTCTGAATAATTATACTGTTCGTATACAAATCATGTTTTGTTGAATAATGATGCTTGGCACAAAATAAAATGTAAACAAATCCAATTGTGTTGACTGTCCTCTTTTTCTGTAGACACCCTGTACACTTCTAATTATGATGTTTTACTGCAACATGTTTGATATTAAAAATCACAACATAGTGACAGTGACATGATCCGTTTTGCCCTTTATCTCCTCTATTTTGCTATATCAATAGGTGTTCCTTGTGTACTGGTCTTCCTACTCCATTGTTTTAGGGCTCTGGAATCCCTTCGAACCCATAATCACCTTATCATGAGCATAAATCATACATCATTGATCCAATCCTCCTTTCTGTCACAGACTAAAGAACACAAAAGGCAACACCAACAGGAAATTGATAGGCTATATGTATAATAAACTGAGAAGTGTCCCCTAGTGTGTGGCTGTTGCCCATCAAATCGGAAAAAATTGGAGGAGCCCCCTGTACCGTTTTGGGTATTGTGGTTTGATCTGAAAGACATTTCTGTGAAGTTTCAAGAAAATTGAAAAACGTTTTTAAACTTGAGCACAATGCAGCTGAAGTTTCGTCTCGTTTTATTAAAACCCAAAGTTGCGGTTTCCCGTTACTTTGTCAATAATCATTAAACAACAATATAATATGTGCAGTTGGTCAAGGCTCTACAAGACCTTTATTTTGAATACCAACTTCAAAGGTATCAGATGATTTTAAGCAGTTTACCAAATCACAATTTGACTGCAGTTTCATAATTTGTGTGATTAGCACTGATTACCTTCAGATTAAATGTCAACAGGCCGTTATCACCCATAATTATCCTATTTAATGAAGCAATGACAATGTCTTGATAGACTTTAATTTTTAAAAGAGTCTGTCTAATATTGACAATGTCATACACTTATAAATACATGGGAACAAGAGTGTGGTTGATACATAGAGACAGTGTATGCTGCAAGCTATGGTTGGTGGCTGATGAGTGGTGCTAATTGCTAAAATACAAAACATTTCAGTTCCAGGCATACTGTTAAATATGTGAATTAGCCAATTGTCAATCTTATCAATTCTAAGAGTAATTTGGTCCAAGAAAAGTAAAAGGTAAGCGTAACTTGGTCTAATTATGTCAAAAGAGTTTACATTGACACCAGCTAACCATTTTGTCTTTTTGCACAAGTGAGTTGAGATGCGAAATCAGTACTAACTGAGGTAAGCTAGATAAAATTGATAAACAAGGATGATAAAGCAATACTTTTGCTAATACAATTGAGAATTCAGATATTTGGTCACATCTAAGTAAAGACACAAATGTACGCGGTGTCTTAATCATCTCTTTAAATACCATAATATTGTCACTTGTTGCCATTTATCACGGTTCCTTAAAACATAGCTTTAGACTTCAGAAACCTGATTTGTGAAGTTAAGAATGATTTGTGGAGGATAAACGTGTTTCAGATATCACACATTGTCATGATCATTGCATCCGAAAAATGTGACAAGACAGAAAATCAGAAACCTGTGTTATTTATAAGCAACACATTCATCACGTGTCATTTAATTCATTAATCAACTCAAATTTTAAAAATGTGGCTGGCTATGTAGGCCACTTTTCATGCCATATAGTCAGAAATTTCGTTTATATTAGGCATTGTGTGCTTGAAAATGTGCTAGATCATTATGAGTTGATTGAGAAAGGATTTTCCCTAACCTTATGATAACATACAACGTTCTTGCGAATTGCTAGACGCATTACGTTTGGACTACTAAGGTCTCACCCACCTGGTGCCAACTTAATGATTTAATTTTTTTTTCAGCTTAAATTGGTTTTATTCATCTGTTGTTTTATGTTCACATTAGCCTAATGCGACTTTGTATGAATAAAGATACTGGGTTGGATAGGCACTCTCGATTTGCTTGCCTTATAGTTTGAGATTTTACAAATAACAGTAAAGCTTCTTACAATGTTCAGTGCACCAAAATATCCAAATAAAATCTAATTTCTTCAAAATGTCCAAATAGTGCCTTTGGCACTTTCTGCCATGCAATATTAACCAGATTAACAGCAAATCTTCATCTTTATATAATTTGCAAATTATTTCTCAAACAAACCTTGAATTATAGATTTGTTTCACCGCGTAATATTTTCCGAGACCATTGAAGTTGGTATTCAAAATGAAGCTCTAATTGAGGGCAGTTCAACCATACAGGTTATTTTAATGTACGACTCATATTGACAAAGTTATAAAATACCGCGGTTGGAGCTTATAAAGATTAATCTAAAAATTGTCAACTGCATTGTGCTCAAGTTAAGCATTTTCCGATTACCATGAAACTTTCCACAGATGTTTTCTGGACCAAGACGCAGCACCAAAAAAAGGTACAGTGGGATCTGACAACTTTGGGGCACCAGCCACACCCTAGTGTCCCCACTGAAATTATTCCATCCAACACTCTCAGACCTGTATGTTCTGATATATGATCTGTTGATTGAAGGAAAAGTCAACATACCATAGCACAAAAATTTCACAATTAGATTTTGATTAACAAAAAAGAAACAACTCACAACACCATCACACTCATGAATACAAATTTACAAAGATACATATATGACCCTGTTCAGTGTATTGTTTTGAAGACCGTCTTCGGAGTCTTTTGTATCTACTGTACAAGGGGATATAGCTTAAGATAAAGCACTTCATCGATTTGGAGTACACCATGGGAAAACACTGCCAATAGTACAAGATCAAGTCAGATTAATACACTATCAAGATGCCTTTTGGGACCATTTTCGTTGTCAGAGAGAGTTTCTGTAGAACTTTGAACTTCAAGGCCCTATGGAAAGACGCATTTTTGATATAACTTCGATAGGGATAAAATATAACATTTGTGCTCATTTGAAGAGAACCACATCTTTGTTCACCAAGATGTAAATCTATTTCACCTCCATCGATTTTGCATCACCCCTGCCTACTTTAACCCCAAGGGTTATAGCTGCTGTTAAAAACCCTTCCAAGTGACATCGCTAGTCATCTTGTCCGCAGCTTTTAGATAACAAAGTTTGCATCTTTACACAATACACATAGTACTTTCTTTTCATGTGGTCAAAAAACTTATCTGGTTGAAAACACTCACCCAGCAGAGTGAAAACATAGCTGGTTAAATTTCATGTGTCAGCCACTTCTAGCCATCTGTGAAATCCATGTCCTCCCTCGTTGAATCTTAGAATTGTTGAGGCCTGAGAACAATACTCAATACAACATGAAATATCACAGGTTCTATCTGCAGCTTCGCTCAATATTCCAAGACAAATGAAGTCCCTGGATGACCAAGGTGGTCAAAGCTTATTTAGCTGAAATACGCATCTCATGCTGTCAAGAGATGTCCCAAGTTGAACCTTAAAAGCTGCGCAAATGTCTACTTAGTTCCAGACCTTTATCAAATGAAAAACTGAGAGTTCTGAAGAAAAAAGAAGTAAGAGTCCTATGAGACAGTATCTGCAACATCTCTAGGTTCAGTTGATGTTTCAAACATTTGAATAATATGCAGATGATTTTTAAATAAAGTAGATTGAATGATATATTCATAAATAAATAGGTAAATTATAGACAGTCAGGTTTGTGAGTGGATATGTAACAGGATAGACACACGCACACAGTTTGACATAGATACGGGTATTATTAGACACCAAGGCCCGTTTTCACCAACATGGTATTAACAGTTATGCCAGGTCTTAGCTAAGACCTGGTCTGGCTAAGCCAATCACTCAAGCGGAGCAGGATCAAGGAACATTTACTGAGTGAAAGTCTGCACATAGTATTTAAACAACTCAACTGCTACAAACACAATTAATCTCTCAAGTTCCCAAACATGGCCACATGACAAGGTAAGAGAAAAAGAGGGGTGGGCCTGGAAATTTATAAAAAAGAAAATTAATTAGTTGTCTGTCCAGTGTCGATGACAGAAATGCGTTTTTCCTTAGCCCCCTCCCCTCAAACAATAAATTAATACAATCAGCTGGTCATGCATTTTTGGACAATGAAACTACAATAATGGTTGAATCCCTTTGAATATCTAATGATAAGGGTCCTCAAAATCTGATGTAATAAAAATGGCTGATGTGCCTGCAATTTTTTGCTCAGTTTCAAGGATTGTGAAGCGTGTTAGTCATGCAATTGCTTCATTAAAACCCATATATGTACGTACATGTATGCCCAGTGGATCAGTCACACGGGAGGCTAAATTGGAATTTTCTGAAATCGCCCGATTTCCGGGGGGGGGGGGGAAATAGGATGCATAGATTGCACCCATGTCCGAATTTTTCTTGCCCTTCGAAAGTGCCCCTGTGCTAAGACCAGCAACAAGTGCAGAGGTTTTGTACAACTCAGCACAGAAGAATTGCCTCTATTTGGTGTCATGACTATCATAGGCAAATGCTATAAAAACATAGTTTCATACATGAAATACTTTTAAATTGTGTGCTTAATGCTGTATGGCTAGTATATTTGCAACAGTTACTTTAACAAATATATTTTCTAGGTAAGTGTGTGTTCTTGGTTTGCAAACTTTATATCTCATGATGTGACATATCTTTCTTGAAAAAATCTCTGGTGACTGTTAAATTAGAGAAACATGCGAATATAATAGACAAAGGCCTATAATACTGATTTGTCATGCCATCTCATAAGAAACATATGTTCTGTTTTCATTGGCCTAATCACTTTTTGACACCGAATCAGTTTGAGATGGCTGATCCTTGAGTTTGGTGACAATGCGTATGATTCACTGAACCTTGACAGGTTTACATGCTTAGCACACTCTTGGTGAAATGGACTTAGTTATACCAAGTTTAAAGGAGTTAACACCAGGCTTAACTCTTAATACCATGTTGGTGAAAACGGGCCAAATAGTAGGTACTGTCAGATCCTCCCGTAAAGGTGAAGATTACATTCACTGAACTCTATGCGCTGAATCAAAATGTAAAACTCCAACCAAGTGGGAAATACATTATGCCAGACCAATCTCTCACTATATTACAATTCAACCCATTCCATCACTGCTATACATTATGAAAATGTAGATTTCAAATCCGAGGAGAGAATTATTTCCATTTAGAATACTTCTCTTGCTGAGGCCTGCCACCTTTATTCCCAGTATTCCCATGCTGCTGGGTGGTCTCTACTTAATTTAAACTAAGCTGTATGCCATACATTCACCACATCACTAGTTCCTTACCATATCACTCTTACTCAGTTGTGAGACGAAGGCACATTGATCAATAGACAAAGAACACTCTGACTTACACACTACTAGGATAATTATAAAGATAACAGACATATATCAGTAAGATAAAAATTGACAAAAAAATACTCGATAATAACCGACAGAAAATTTATAGATGGAATCTCATAATTATACTTCCTCGCATTTGAATCTTTGATTGCCATTCATATTAAACATGGAGGTCAGAGTCAGCAGGAACATTTGGCAATTGGCTTGTCTGAGCTTTATGATTTTGGATCTTTCTCTTCTGTACTCAAAAGTGATGATGGCTAATTCAGGATCAGATTATAAATCATATTGAATAATTGATTTACTATACACTCCACCAACACTGACCAGCATGCCAAGTACCATGTGACTGGCTATTGTCTGAAGACTATAGCCATTGGCCAGACTCAAGCCACAAACTGTCCAGTCCATGACTCATTGACTGCCCTTGTCCTCCTTATACCTTGAAGAAACAATGTTTTGCAAGTTGATAATGATAAATTGCAAATGTATTACGTGCTCTGAGTCTCGCCTAGACCTGCCGTTTCATCATGGTCTTAATGCTAAAGATGGTCTCAACCTCTGTCGCCACCGCATTTCATCACAATTTCCTGTTTATATCCATAGTCACATTATCCCACCCTGCATAACCTTATTGGCATAAACACTTCATCTTTCATTTAACCCTATTGTCTCTGTTGAGCTCTGGTGTTAAAATTGAGTTATCAGGGCATAAATTCAGTCAACAGGGTAATTTATGTGATTTTCCATAGCACATTTCCTATTTCATTGAATTTGTGGAGGAAGGATTAGCCTAAATGACATCGATTTCGAGTAATAGCATATTCAATGGCCAGTAATATCTCTTGTGTTGGTCTCTGGTGTGTGTAAAATGGAAATGCCTCCATGGAGTGTCTGGGTGGCAATAAATCTGTTTAATTCTTGAACATATCAGGATCAGGTCAAGTTGTTAATTTGCATATTGAATGCCTACTTATGAGTTCCGATTCTGAATATAAAAAATATATATCAGTTTGGTCAAGATGTTCCTATCAAATGTGATGTTACACATTTTGTTGGTCAAGCCACCCCGCATGGACCAGCCCACAAATTAAAGACAAGGTGCATTATTCAAAACTAGGACTGTGTCCTATAATAATTAAATCACAGCAAGTGATGTGTTTAGAGCTTGAATGACACATAGATTATAAATAAATAAGAAAATACCATAAAGCACAAATCTCTTAGAAGTCTTTTATATCTCATTATTCTAAAACAATATAAAAAACAAATAGGCCTGGATACACTAAGACATTCAGAGAACTCAATACATGTACACATAGATGGAAATATATAAATAAAAGAGAAAGCTGCTGTCTTGGGTTGCGCTACATTACAGGGCTGTCAAATATACACTGAATGATAATTTATCATGTTTATAATTTATCTTGACATTGAAGCAATGCCAAGGCTTATAAGCCAGACAAGAATCACAATTTCCAGACACTCATTATCCCTCAGTATTAGGCCAGAACGTTTACAGAATTTTAAGTAAGGCAACTGATGCAAGATTTATCAAAGAGCTCTGGTTTTCAATCTTTGAATATCCATCATGGATCAGTGAAGAATTGATTTAACAACTTTAATCAAATCAATTCCATATGTTCAATTTTTGATCAATTACGAAATCCATAAGATTATCCACAGAGCTCATAAAAAGCAATTCTTTTGATCAAGGAATATTCACCATTTTATAATGTAGCAGTTAAATCCAAATAAATTTATGAAAATTGTTACAATCATGTTATAAAAACGACATATGTCCATTGAAGAGATTGGAGTGGCACTGAGTGACTTAATTTCGTTCAACAGATGGTAACACAAACCAACAGTAAGCAAAAATTCTGTATGTAAGAAGAGAATGTAACTGATGCACTTATGGTGCTGAAACTGGTGACTGGATGAAATGAATGAAGTGAGGAGCACATCTGTTTTAGGTGTCAAATTGCTTTCTGATGTTCCAGGATCAACCCCGCCAATACACTTTTGCATCACAAAACAGAAAACATGAATGCATATTTCCTATCTGAACACAGACTCCACAGAACTGTCACCTCATATATTGTACTTGATTCAGCCTGCATTGCACAAAATACTGGACCAATCGCACATAAATATCTTCTCTTCCATAGATCATATATCTTGCTGTTGCTGAATACAGAATATCATTATTTTGTGCAATTCAAGGTGTTGTTTTTTAGCACTCATTTCTGATACTTAAATGTATCTTTTTCAACATCGATCCAGATGATGTATAAACGGAAGATTGCGAGCAAGAATTAGGTTTTTTGGACCAAAGGCCCCCTCGAGGCTAAATTGTGAAGATTTGCGAAGAAGAAGCAAATAAGTAAATTGGCTTACAAGAAAATGTACACAGAAATTTCTATTACAAAACTTTGTAAATATAGGCCAGTTATACTCTCTTTCCTACGAAAATGAGTCAATCTTTCATGATGGAAAAAGATTTGTTCAAACTTGGAGATTATACGAGTAATGTGATAAGGTACCTTGGAGCGACCCAGTTTTGTCAGTTATTTATTGAATTATATATAAGCAGCTTTTACCAAACACAGAACCAGCAAACCATCAACACACTTTGTGAGAATTTTATGACCAGCTCAGGTGTTGGGCAAAAGCTGAAATGTTAGCCATAGACAGCAAGCTCCCTTTCGAAGATGTTTCCATTTCATAAAGAAGTAATGGGTGGTCTACTTGTGGGTGCTCGTCTTAATCTTTAATCCTGCACCAAATACTCATTATGTTCATCATAATCACGGTATAATCTAAAAGACACGAAATAGGTAGTTCCGCTTACTGGGCACCAATACTGCAATAAGTAAGAAAAAGCCTGCACTTGGAAAATTTGGGAAAGAGATTAGGCCTGCTCTCTTACTGGACTCACATCCTTGTCATCTTATGACAATTTGGTTGAATTCACAAGCTGGTATGCCAACATGTTGCATAACATTGTCTCCTGATATTTTACGCACATGAATATTTACAATTTTATGACAGCTGAAACATGGAAAACCCAGATCAAAGTTCGATTATGATGCATTTATTCCCTTTGAAACACAGTCTCTCTTGTCAAATCCCATTGACCTGTCTGACCTGATTCAGCACTCACTACTTGTCTCACTGGATGTTCCTTAGTTTTTCTCTTTCTGAAGTCATGCTACCCATCCACTTTCCTTCCACCCATTGCATCCCACCAATTCCTTTGCAAAAGCCGTTGCATCATTTCAGGAACAAGTTTTATGAACTCAATAATGTCAAAGATGACGGTATAGTAGTCCCTGATCCTATAATATAATATATGTTGTCCTGGGCGTATAAATGAGATTGGAAGAGCTATTGAATAAGGAATTTATCAGAGCATTCATCAACATTATATACAATTATGGAATTCAATCTTTAATGTCAAATATTAAATTCAAGATCATGCCAAAAAATAAAATGATTCCTTATAATTGCTTAATCAAACTCTGATCTCCTTTACTATGCACTGCACCAACATTGACCATGCATGTGACTGGCTTTTGTCTGAAGATTGCAGCTGAGAGCCAGACTCAAGCCATTCACTGTCTGATCCATGACTCAATGACTGCCCTTGTCCTCCTTATACCTCCAAGAAACAATGTTTTCCAAGATGATTATGAAAAATTGCTAATGTATTATGTGCTCTGAGTCTAGTCTGGACCTGCTGTTTCATCATGGTCATAATGCTTAAGACGGTCACAACCTCTGTCATCGCCACATTTCACCACAATTACTTGCTGATATCCATACTCACATCATTCCATCCTGCATAACCCTATTGGCATAAACACTTCAACTTTCATTTAACCCTATTGTCTATGTCGAGCTCTGCTCTCCAGATGGAGTTATCAGGTTATAAATCTGGTTAACTGTGTCTTTTATGTGATTTTTTATATTAGATTTCCTATTTCACCCAATTTTGCGAGAGAAGTATGGGCCAAAATGATATTGATTGCGAATAATAGCAAATTCAAAGGCCAGTAATATCTCTGATGCCTGTAAAAGGGAAAATGTCTCCATGAAGTTTGCCAACTTAAATCCTGACATAAATGCACAAAACATATCAAGGTAATATAAGGTCAAGTTGTTAATTTGCATACTGAATGCCTGATTATGAGATTGCTGAAAAATTTCCAAAGGTCAAATATTCCTATAAACATAATGTGACACAAAATTTGTTGGTCAACCCACTCTGCATATAGAATAGCCCACAAATTAAAGACACAGTGCAAGGTTTGAAACAAGGACTGTGTCCTTCAAAAATTAAATCACAGCAAGTCATGTGTTTGGAATTTCATGCATTACATACAAGTAGCTTACAAAATAATAATAGCCATAAAGCATTGTTCAAAAATCTCTTAGAAGTCTTTTATTTCTCATTAGTATGAAATAATATGAAAGACCAATACACCTTTATTCACCAAGACAAACAGACATCACAATATATGCACAATTTCAATAGGTACACAAGATGAATAGAAGAAATTGAATAAAAGAGCTCTATCTTTTGTGTATAATGATTTTACCTCTAGCTATAAAGACCTACTTAAAAATAACAATAAGATTTCTCTCCATTTAATGCGAACTAATGCATGATCGAATTAGTCTTTAAAGTTCTCATTTCTGCCTGTCCATCACTCAGCAAAGATTTTTTCAAATTAAAAAGTATCCCATATGATCTTAGAAGTAATAAAATACTAGAAATGCCAAAATTCAGAACTGTTAAATATGGACGAAACTCCTTTGGATACCAGGGTGCTAAAATATGGAATCTCATTCCATGTGCCATACAAGATATTCCAAATTTCAATGATTTAAAAAAAAAGCCCTATTGGCATGGAATGGACCAGAGTGTAAGTGCTCCACTTGCTTTTATTGTATTTACAAGAATGACAATGCTATGCTATCATATTTACAATGATTTTAACGTTTTTACCCATTTGTTATTAATTTTTTAATGTCTATGACTCTATGTCATCCATTCATCTGTACATAGCCTCATCTTCCATACTCATTTTGGTCGACGAAAAGCTTCTGCTTGTGTTGCTGTTTTTTTGTATACGACGTTAAATAAAATATATCTTATCTTATCTTATCTTATCTTTATGAAACTGCTGTGTTTGGAGGCACTGTATTACAGGGTTGTCAAATACACACTGAATGATTATTTATCATGTTTACATTTTATCTTGACATTGAAGCAATGCCGAGGCTCATTAGCCAAACAAGAATCACAATTTCCAGACACTCATTATCCCAAAGTATTACGCTAGAACGTTTACAGAATTTTGAGTAAGGCAACTGATGAAAGATTTATCAAAGAGCTCCGGTTTTCAATCTTTGCATATCCATCATGGATCAGTGAAGAATTGATTTAACAATTTTAATCAATTTCATATTTTCAATATTATTCGTATTTCATGATATGGCTGGTCTTAACAAGCAGAATGCCAAATGCACAAATGAACCATCAAAATTGTGGTCCTCATCATATTTATTTGGGATCTCAAGTTCTTTTCTATGCTATTGAAGTGTGGTATTAGAGATCACTCTATTCTCTAGCTTTGCAGTATATATATAGAATAACTACAAGCTGTGATGTCATTTTAAAATGGTTCAGATTCCCAGGCTTCTAGCCAATGTGAATCCACCAAAACTGAGCAATGAGCATCACAGTTTCAACACAATGTCAGTGTAAGCATTTTATCAGGGATAGCCCCTGCAACCACATCATCACAGCCTCATAGCCAATGGGTTGTAATCTATGCATCACAGTTTAAACATTGAGATATTGAAGGAGGAATTACAATTTATTCTATGATGATAACATAACTGTTGAGCTTTCATCAGCATTCACAGTAGACAACTGTTATAATCCCCACAGAATTGTTTGATTATTCTGCAAACTTGCGATTTACAACTCTCACCTTCAATTTACCTTGCTACAAACAAAAGACTTTGACAATTTTGCAGACACATGGATTATGTAATGTATAGTTGTTCTGGCAGCCCATTGGCTCACAATATGTGATGTGGAACTTCCATGGGTTTTTCTGTGATGCTTAGTTTAGGTGGATTCACATTGGCTAGAAGCCAGGGAATCCAACCCACTTTAAAATTTCATCAGAGCTTGAAGTTATTTTACATATATCATACTGCAATGCTAGAGAATTGAGTCGTCTCTGACTTCACACTTCAACAGGATAGAAAGAAATTGAGATTCCACATAAATATGACGAGGACTGTAAGCATTCATGAATGTTTCTGTACATGTTGTAATATAAAAACTAAGCATGCTACAATTTAGCTTTCTCTGTCTATATTAATGTAACAAGCAGTTCCTAGTTTGCATCCATAAGTGTTTTTGTTGCGAAATATTTGCATTCAACAGCAAAACAGCTTCTTGGTTTTTTTGGTCAATGCAGAACTTGTTTCTTAAAAGTTTAGGACAGGATGACAAGCAATGTGATTTAGAAGGGCTTTTAACAGCCTCTGTTGCCCATGGGGTTATATTTGTCAAGGATGATATAAAATCCATCTAAGACAAATAGATTTGTATCTTGGTCAATAGGGATGCAGTTGGGATCAGCTGTGCATAAAAACTTCTTTTTGCCCTTTTCAAACTTTTCAAAATGTTTGTAGTTTCTCAGTCTGTTTCCTCCATAATAGGCACCATTTCAGGGGGTGGCCCATATAAATTAAAAATATCTAAAGGGCCATCCTATAATATAGTCTGTCCTCCAATTAAAAAGATAGACAACACGGATCCACAATATCTGATGAAATCAGACGAAAGAAATTGTGGAACTTGTTCTTGTCAAATGTAAACCCTCAGTTGATTCACATTGTGTCCATTGGTATTAGATCAAAATTGTTTAGGGTAACACTGCACTAAAGTTGATGATCGCTCACACAGTTTCACATCAGGTATTTTGTAAAATGACCAAGCTGCCCAACAATGAGCAGCACTGACCAGCATGCTAAGTAACCATGTGGCTAGTTGTCGAAGATTGAAGCCAATTGCCAGACTCAGGCCATAGACATCCAATGTCTTGTAGGTCGATTATGACAAATTGCCAATGGATTACGTGCTCAGAGTCTGTGTTATAGACCTAGAGTATTGCAGTGTCCTTGGTGCTGAAGATGGCCACAGCCTCTGTCACCACCTCAGTTAATCACAATTACATTCTTATATAAATAGTCACATATTTCACCTTGCATGACCCTGTTCTCATAAACTCTTTATCTCCCATTTAACCTTATTGTCTCTGCTCAGCTCTGGAGTCCATATTGAGTTTTCAGCTTATAACGCTAGTCTGGAAGTTATTTATGCAATTTTCAATATTAGGTTTCCTATTTCATTGAATTTGCGGGGGAAGGATTGGCCTAAACAATATTGATAGCAGGCCAGTAATATCTCTGAAGTCTGTATCTAATGGCCATTTAAGTCCACACAGAGATGCGTAAATAAACAAACTTGTACTGAGTTCAGAGCGACATGAAATGGCTATGAGATTCAAAATGGTTCACAATGATTCTCACTAACAATCTAAATTTGGTAAAACATGGATGCATTGATAAAATCACAAAGGCATCACATTAGTTACTAATGGGGCTCAGTGTTTTGAAAATGTGGTTTTGTGGTTGAAAAGACAACCAGACTTTCTCCTAAATTATGTCCTTCTGCAGCTGAACAGCATTTTAACCTAGGTTCTATAGAGTGCTTTTCTGAAGGACAAATAACATAAAACATGGATGAAAGAAGAAAGAGACTTCTGATTTGCCTCTCTGGTTAATGTGGAAACTGACCTTTTGTAAACTCAATCCAAATTCAAAAAAGTCTTGCAGTGTTGATCACTTCGATTTTTTATTCTTAAACCTGTTCCCGAACATGGACCTAAATTGTGTTTCTCAGTTGTAGACTAACGCCATCTGAAAAATTCAGGTTGTCTAATTACTTCTAAATACAGCCGGAATGTGTGTATAGATACTGTATATATGCAAAAAGTTTAATTCTTGTTCAGAACATTCCTTTAATTTAGCAACATTTATTTATTCCATTTTAATTGGCATAGACAATCCTGATCAGGAAGTTATGGTATTTCGAAAGCATTTAGATCATCAAGTCAGAAAGTTTCAAATAAGGCTTGCAAACAATCAGCTGTCTTTTCCATCAGTATGCAATTTCTTAATGAGTGGTCCAAGGTCTTTGGCATTGTCTACATCAGAGGAAACAAAATGCTGCACAGGAAACATGTGGAGACGACTCGGAGGAGTCACTTCTTTTTAGATGTCCACATGATCCTCTGGAGGAGAAATACAAAAATATGGCATACAGCAGCTGAGTGGCTACACATCCATTCAGAGCAACCTTGAACTTGCAACATACATAACTGTGACAAAGGCCAGCCGTAAAGTACAGTTGCTCCTAGCAATTTCTCAGATATATTGTAGGAAAATGTGTGTAGCATCTTCTGGTGTCCTCAAGGGACAGGTTATGAAGCAGTCTCTATTCAATGAAAATGTGCAAAGTCTTGCCAAGCCTTTTTTGTTTAGTCTCATTGAGCTTTGTTTCCCTTGAATATGTTGCTATAAAAATTCTAAGAATCATAACAATTGGCTCTATGAAACATAACTTATCTTAATAGAGAAAATTCATGACTAGTGTTGCATCTTTGGCATTATCTTTTCATTACTTCGGTCATTGTGGCCAACCTGAAATTGTTTTCACATGCCAAAATGCTCACATAGTTCATAGTTGACAGCCTTATTTCATGGCCCGGGACTGCCATGTACTGAGATAAAATGCTGTTGACTCTAGTGTCATCTTAGTAAGACTTTTTTCTTATAAGCAATGCCCACACGAATACCACTATTGTTTCAGGGAAGCAGCTTTTCCTCAATTTCCATGGCATGTTGCAAATTACACAAGGAGGTCCTGTGCCAATACATTCTATATGATGATTCGGGGAGAGACCATTCACTTTAAAGTAGGGTAATGACACTTGTTGACTATCAGCAGAGATATCAAACAATACAAATTGTTTGATGAAAACAAATCATTGTTCGTAATGTTTCCATTGACACAGTGCAATATCATATCATGAAAGTCGTACTGTTTTGGCCATGCATTCATGAAGAGCTCGCACAATGGTACATTCTACATTATATATCACAAACTGTGGGATTAAGGCTGAAGATGCTGCAGCATAGTAGTACGTGTACGCAAAGAGCAGTAAAACAAAAAATGCCCAGAAACACGACAAATGGCTAAGTCTCTGGCAATTAGAGCAACACTCCTTGTGCACAGAACAACCAGATGAAGACGATTAGTCAAACCACACTAATACAATTAAAAAACACAAAACAAACATCTTGCTGAATCTGTGCAGTTCGTCTGTTTAACTGGCATCTGAATCAGGTTATAATTGTAACCGAATGTGATAGAAGGCGCATCATTCCAACATTTATGCAGATGATGAATGGCCAAGCTATCTGTTGGACTCAGGTAATATAAGGCATTGAGATTAAAAAGCAAACAGATGGAATATAAACAGAATCTCAGGCACTCGCTCCTTGTCTCATCGGTTGTTCCATTATCTTATTTCTGTTCTCTCACCAAACCCACGTTCCTTCTCCCCCATTGCAGCCTATCAATTTCTTTGTAACATCCTTTGCATCACTTTAGGGACAAGTTTATAAACACCCAGTTCTATCAAATATGACAGCAGTGGCCCCACTGGAAATATAAGTGTCTTAACTTTTGGCTATGAACAACAATTGATTGATCTATATTGTCGTGATGTCTCAGCAAGGAGCTGGAAATGTTGTCATGCATGTACAAATAAGATTGGATGAGATATTAGATTGAGTAAAGGGACATTGACCTGAGCATTCAGCTACGATTGTGAGCCATGTTAGTTTTCAATGCTCAGTACCAGAGCCTGCCAACAAATGAAATGACTCCTGATGTCACACCTGCCAAACCCTGATAAAAATGTATGCTTTTCTCTATTTTAATAGCATTACACTCATGAACCTGAAAGAACCTTGATTTCCTTACTTAAATTGATTAGTTCTTTTTCCTTGAGTCACTATTTTTTAGTTGCTGCTGGGTAGTCATTGTTAGTATTTGAAAATAAGGCCCATCTGAGCTCTTTTCACTCTGTTGACCAAAAATTTACCATGTGAAAAGGTAGCCTCTGCAGTCTGCATAAGATCAAGCTAGATCATTACACTATCAAGATGCTTCTTTTGGTGGAATACTTTTGCTTAAATAACTTGTCAGCCTCCCAGTAGCTGCAGCATTTTTAACTCTTTGAGGCCTCATCCCTAGAGAAAGACAAACATTTTGTTCAAAGTTCAATTAGGGCAAAAATGTAGCTTTTATGCGTAACTTCTGTGCACAGCTGAACCTGACTGCATCTCTGTTGACCAAGATATAAATCAATTCTTCCTCCATGGATTTTGCTTCAGCCCTGACAGATACAACCGCATGGGTAACAGAGTCTCTTGAAAACCCTTCCTTCTACATCACATCACCCTTCTTCTTTCCTGAAATTGTTTGATTAGTGCATGTTTTTCAGACTACAAGTTATTTCGTGGCAAACAGGTATGAACCCACAGTGTAATTATTACTGATTCAGGATAAATGCTTGATTTTAGCCTTAATTTAATTTAATTTTTTTCATTTGATCAGTGCTCCATACTTGGCTCGGTGAAGATGCTAGATATCATGCGGAAGGATATAATTAATTTTGCATTGACATAAATAGTTTCATTCTCAACAATGTGTTTCTTCCAACTGAATTGTATCCTTTCATGAAGATAACTATCTGCATTTTATCATTTATCATTATGAAATATAGGAATAGGTATTGACCACAGCATTCATCTGCATTGTCCACCTGTAAGAAATTGGATCTTTTTATGTAAAATATTCAATTCAAAATCATGCCAGCAAATATAATGATTCCTAATGATTGCTTATTCAAACCCTGATTACGATTCTCAATAACGTTTAGAGCTCCCAGGATCAATAGAAAATAGGACCAGGCAATAATTGGCCTGTCAATCTTCAACTATGCATAATGAAATTATCCCTTTGGTCATCTTATGGGTCCATTATGGCACCAGGAGCACTTGCGTACTTCATGATAGGCTGGCCAAATGCACAAATAAAATGAAACATCAATATTAGAGTCCTCATCATATTTATGTGGAATCTCAAGTTATTTTCTATGCATGAAATACAAACACTAAAAATGCTACAATTTAGCTTTCTCTGTCTTTATTGATGTAAGAAGCAGTTCCTAGTTTGTCTCCATAAGTTTCTTTGTTGCAAAATACTTGCATTCAATAGCGAAATAGCTTCTTGGCTTTTGATCAATGCAGAACTTGTTTCTTAAAAGTTTACGACAGGATGACAAGCGATGTGATTTAGAAGGGCTTTTAACAGCCTCCGTAGCCCTGGGGTTATATTTGTCGAGGCTGATATAAAATCCATAGAAGAGAAATAGATTTGTATCTTGGTCAACAGGGACGCAGTAGGGATCAGCTGTGCATAAAAACTACTTTTTGCCCTTATCGAACTTTTCAAAATGTTTGTATTTTCAATGGGCGTCAAAAATTTCTTGCTGCAACCAGAAGGCTGAGAAATATCTTTACCAACAAGAATTGCTTCAAAAAGGCACCTTGGTAGTGTATTAATCTGACTTGATCTTGTTGCTACAAGCCACCTTTTCCCATGGTGAACTCCGGATCAATGAAGTGCTTTACCTTGAGCTTACTTGGCTATATTTACTTTGAGATATGCAAGCCACTACCATACAGAATTAATTTAACTACAGAATTTCAAGGCTCATGGGCCACCTCTAAATGTTAACCGATTTGAATGAGACTTGCACCGCCTGTTTTCTCCATAATAGGCACCTTTCAGGGGGTGGTCCATATAAATTTAAAATATTTTAAGGGCCACCCTATTATATAGTCTGTCCTACAATTAAAAAGGTTGACAACACGGATACACAATATCGGATGAAATCAGATGAAAGAAATTTTGGAACTTATTCTTGTCAAACATAAACACTCAGTTGATTCACATTGTGTCTATTGGTATTAGATCAAAATAGTTTAGGGTAACCTAACCCTGCACTAAAGTTGATGATTGCTCACACAGTTTTATGTCAGGTAGTTTGTAAAATGACCAAGCTGCCCAACAATGAGCAGCACTGACCAGCATGCTAAGTAACCATGTGGCTAGTTGTCTGAAGAATGTAGCCATTTGCCAGACTCAGGCCATAGACATCCAAAGTCTTGTAGGTAGATTATGACAAATTTCCAATTGATTACGTGTTCAGAGTCTGTGCTATAGACCCAGAGTGTTGCAGTGTTCTGGGTGCTTAGGATGGCCACAGCCTCTGTCACCACCTCAGTTAATCACAATTACATTCTTATATGAATAGTCACATATTTCACCTTGCATGACCCTGTTCTCATAAACTCTTTATCTCCCATTTAACCTTATTGTCTGTGTTCAGCTCTGGAGTCCAAATCGAGTTTTCAGCTTATAACGCTAGTCTGGAAGTTATTTATGCAATTTTTCAATATTAGGTTTCCTATTTCATTGAATTTGCGGGGGAAGGATTGGCCTAAACAATATTGATAGCAGGCCAGTAATATCTCTGAAGTCTGTATCTAATGGCCATTTAAACTTGTCCACATAGAGATGCGTAAATAAGCAAGTTCTGAGTTCAGATCCACATGAAATGGCTATGAGATTCACAATGATTTACACAGATTCTCACTGACAATCTAAATTTGGTAAAACATGGATGCATTGATAAAATCACAAGGGCATCACATTAGTCACTAATGGGGCTCAGCGCTTTGAAAAATTATTCCTTTAATTTAGCAACTTTTATTTGGATCCCCGGGAGGCAAAGTGAATCAACCCTGAATTTTGGTATTTCTATATTTCAAAGGCATAAACTTGTGTCCTCTATCTGATGGTTAGGTGACCCACCTTAATTTCCAATAGCAAGGCTATTTTTATAGGGGGGTGAACCAACCCAGTGCGGCCAAAACTCAGTTTAGTTGCAAGGAATAGTGAACCAACCCACACATCTCAAGGCAAAGTGAACCAACCCATACATTTCAAGGCAAAGTGAACCAACCCCAGTTTTTATCATTATTGCTGCAATTACACTCCTCAGAATGAGGCTCATTAATTAATTTTCAACCAAAGACTTCCAGTACCCTCCCTGGTTGGTATTAGGTCATTTTCAACCATGCAGCTGACCAGCATTGCAATTAATTGGGGTGAAGATTCAGTATTTAGGTAAAGTGAACCAACCCAAGCGACCATCATTTTGTGACAAAATGAACCAACCCATATTTTGAACTTTCTCTGAAGAAAACGCTCTCCAAAGTGAGGCTAATTAATTCATTTGCCACCCTGAAGTTGTTATGTTCATGTAAGATCTTGAACTAAGTGCAATTATATATTTATTGGGCCAATTTGACCTTAAATCATCAACAGTTTCAAGCAAAATATGGGTTGGTTCAAAATATGGGTTGATGGATGTTTTTCATTAAAATCGCCATTTACCTCGTGGAAAAAATGTTAATCATCAACCTGTTTTAAAAAATAGTTAGTTTCAACAGCAACAACCAGGTTGTTATCATTGTAAAAAATGTAACTGAAAAAGCTTCAAAGTCATGAGCATTACAAATATGGTCAAAACTGTTTTTGCCATTTCCCGAAATTTTGAATTTCAGGGTTGGTTCACTTTGCCTCCCGGGGATCCATTTATTCCATTTTAATTGGCATAGACAATCCTGATCAGGAAGTTATGGTATTTCGAAAGCATTTAGATCATCAAGTCAGAAAGTTTCAAATAAGGCTTGCAAACAATCAGCTGTCTTTTCCATCAAGATGCAATTTCTTAATGAGTGGTCCAAGGTCTTTGGCATTGTCTGCATCAGAGGAAACAAAATGCTGCACAGGAAACATGTGGAGACGACTCAGAGGAGTCACTTCTTTTTAGATGTCCACATGATCCTATGAAGGAGAAATACAAAAATATGGCATACAGAAGCTGAGTGGCTACACATCCATTCAGAGCAACCTTGAACTTGCAACATACATAACTGTGACAAAGGCCAGCCGTAAAGTACAGTTGCTCCAAGCAATTTCTCAGATATATTGTAGGAAAATGTGTGTAGCATCTTATGGTGTCCTCAAGGGACAGGTTATGAAGCAGTCTCTATTCAGTGAAAATTTGCAAAAGTCTTGCCAAGCCTTTTTTGTTTAGTCTCATTGAGCTTTGTTTACCAAGAATATGTTGCTATAAAAATTCTAAGAATCATAACAATTGGCTCTATGAAACATAACTTATCTTAATAGAGAAAATTCATGACTAGTGTTGCATCTTTGGCATTATCTTTTCATTACTTCGGTTATTGTGGCCAACCTGAAATTGTTTTCACATGTCAAAATGCTCACATAGTCGACAGCCTTATATCATGGCCCGGGACTGCCATGTACTGAGATAAAATGCTGTTGACTCTAGTGTCATCTTAGTAAGACTTTTTTCTTATAAGCAATGCCCACACGAATACCACTATTGTTTCAGGGAAGCAGCTTTTCCTCAATTTCCATGGCATGTTGCAAATTACACAAGGAGGTCCTGTGCCAATACATTATATATGATGATTCGGGAGAGACCATTCACTTTAAAGTAGGGTAATGACACTTGTTGACTATCATCAGAGACATCAAACAATACAAATTGTTTGATGAAAACAAATCATTGTTCGTAATGTTTCCATTGACACAGTGTTTAAATTATCAGGTGAGTCATGCTCCAGCATTGTAATATCATGAGAGTGGTAGTGTTTTGGTCAAGCGTCAATAAAGAGCTCACACAATGATTTAATTGACTTCAGTGTGGCTGTTTTAAGTTTATATACATATACTATCTGCATTATATATCACAAACTGTGAGTTTAAGGCTGAATATGCTGCGGCATAGTAGCCTAGTACATAGTACGTGTTTACAAAAAGCAGTAAAACAACAAATGCCCAGAAACACGACAAATGCCTAAGTCTCTGGCAATTAGAGCAACACTCCTTGTGCACAGAACAACCAGATGAAGACGATTAGTCAAACCACACTAATACAATTAAAAAACACAAAACAAACATCTTGCTGAATCTGTGCAGTTCGTCTGTTTAACTGGCATCTGAATCAGATTATAATTGTAACCGAATGTGATAGAAAGGTGCATCATTCCACGATTTATGCAGATGACGAATGGCCAAGCTATCTGATGGATTCAGGTAATATAAGTCATTGAGATTAAAAAGCCAACAAATGGAATATAAACAGAATCTCAGGCACTCGCTGCCTGTCTTGGTCGTTCCATTATATCTTATTTCTGTTCTCTCACCAAACCAACGTTCCTTCTCCCCCAATTGCAGCCCATCAATTTCTTTGTAACATCCTTTGTCTCACTTTTGGGACAAGTTTATAAACACCGAGTTTTATCAAATATGACAGCAGTGGCCTCACTGGAATCATAACTGTCGTAACTTCTTGCAACAACTAATTGATCTTTATTGCCATGATGTCTCTGGAAATGTTGTCATGCATGTACAAATAAGATTGGATGAGATATTAGATTGAGTAAAGGGACATTGACCTGAGCATTCATCTGCAATTGTGAGCGGTGTGAGTGTTCAATGCTTATTACAAGAGCCTGCCAACAAATCAAATAATTCCTGATGTCACAACTGCCAAACCCTGAAAAAATGTATGCTTTTCTTTCTTTTAGCATCACATACTTCTTCATTCTGGAGTCGCATTGCAGGTTGCTGCTTGGTAGTCCTTTTGTAGTATTTGAACATGAAGCCCATCTAAGCTCTGTTCACTCCATTGATCAGAAATTCACCATGGGAAAAGGTGGCCTCTCGCAAACGATCAAGTTAGATCATTATGCTATCAAGATGGCTCTTTTGGTGGAATATTTTTGCTTAAATAACTAGTCAGCCTCCAGGAGCTATAGCATTCACTCTAAAAAATTTCAGACAAAATTGGTTTTTTAGATTCAAAATGGTTTTTTGAAAAACCAAATTTCAATGCAAAAAAACAACATGGATTTTTTTTAAAATCCATGTTGGTTTTGCATTGAAATTTGGTTTTTCAAAAAACCGTTTTGAATCTAAAAAACCAATTTTGTCCCGACATTTTTTAGAGTGTTGTGAACTCCTTGAGCTCTCATCCCCAGAGAAAGACAAACATTGCGTTCAAAGTTCAATTAGGGCAAAAATGTAGCGTTTATGCACAACCTCCATGCACAGCTGAACCTGACTGCATCTCTGTTGACCAAAATATAAATCAATTTTTCCTCCATGGATTTTGCTTCAGCCCTGACAAATACAACCATATGGGTGAAGATGCTTAAACGCAAGCAGAAGGATATAATTAATTTTGCATAAACATAAATGTAATATTTACATTCTCAACAATGTGTTTCTTCCAACTGAATTGTATCCTTTCATGAAGATAACTATCTGCATTGTATCGTTTATCATTATGACCTAATCAATTTGACCATGTGACTGGTTCCTGTCTGAAGAATGTAGCTGCCTGAAAGAAACTGTCTAATCTGTGAGAGTGACCCGAGTCCTCCTTTAACCTCCAAGAAACAATGTCTTGTATGTTGATTATGACAAACTGCCAATGGATTACGTGCTCTGTGTCTCTGCTAGAGTAAGTGTTCTATAGGTATTAAGATGGCTGCAGCCTCTGTCACCACCACAGTTCATCACAATTACCATCTAATACCCAAAGTCACATTATTCCATGGTAACCATCATGATGGATTACCCTGTTGTAATAACATAAACACTTTATACCCCATTTAGTCTCATTGACTAAGTTGAGCTCTGTCATGAAAATTGGGTTACCAGATTATAATTCTATGCTTGAAATCATGTGATTGTCCATATCAGATTTCCTATTTCAGTGAAGGGATTAAAACCTTGTTGATCTGTGAAGTGAACTATGCACTGGACCAGGCTGTGAGCCTTAATATCGCGATAGTGGTACCATTTTACACATTACATTTATATGTGTGTCCAAGTTCACACAAGGGTTTAATTGACTTCAATTTGGCTGTTTTGTTTATGTCTATACATAGATTTGCTAAGTTACGTATCACAAAATGTGGGAGTAAAGCTGAAGAGGCTTCAGCAAAGTACTAGTTTACAAAGGGCAGTATAATGTGTAGAACAGATAAATAGCAAGTGCCCAAGTTTCCAGCAATTGCAGCAACACTGAATCTTGCAGTATAACCAGATGAAGCAGATTAGTCAAACAACAGCAATGCAATTAAAAAGGACACTACAAGCATCTTTTAGAAACTGTAGAAACCATCGGTAAGACTGCATCTTAATCAGATTAAAAATTTAAAAGCACCAGTAATGAGATATTCCTGATCGTTTTAGTGTAATTAGCTCAATTATGATTTATTCAATTTTTTTTACCAGATATAAAAAAGACACAGACTGCTGTGTCAGGAGTGTATAAAGACATTTTTACGCATTTATGTGCAATGTAAATTCCTTTTTAGTGCTCTTTTGTTTTAATACTATTTAATTTCACAAAAAAAAAACAAATGACGATGGTAGCCTCTTGCACAAGATCAAACTAGATCATTACACTATCAAGATGCCTCTTTTGGTGGAATTTTTTGTGGTTTAAATAACTTGTCAGACTCCCAGTAGCTGTAGTATTTGGAACTCCTTGAGGCCTCGTACCTAGAGAAAGAAAAACATTGCGTTCAAATTTCAATAAGTGTTCAAAGTTCAATTAGGGCAAAAATGCATCTTTGATGTTCAACTTCTAGGCACAGCTGAACCTGACTGCGTCTCCGTTGACCAAGATATAAATCAATTTTTCCTCCATGGATTTTGCTTCAGCCCTGACAAGTAAAACCCCATGGGTAACATAGGCTCTTGAAAACCCTTCTACATCACATCGCATCTCATCCTGTACCCAACTTAAGACACAAATTTGGCTTCTTTCCTGTGATTGTCTGGTTAGAGCATGTTTCAGACTTCATTCCACTTTAAGTTATTTCATGGCAAACAAGTATGAACCCACATTGTAACAATAGATTCAAGATAAATGCTTGATTTTAGCCTTCGTTTCACTGTATTTTTGTCATTTGATCGGTGCACTATACTTGGCTCGTTGAACATGCTTTATAGCAGGCAGAAGGAAATAATTGCTATTTGCATAAACATAAATATTTACATTAATTATCAACACTTTTTGTGCACTCCTGAATTGAGCAATCGGGTTTCAGATCTCTTAACTTAAAGTCAAGACATTTTATTTTGGCAGTAAGTTTTTAGCCAATAAAAGAATAAATGATTAAGTCAGAGGTTTAATTTTTGGTTAATCAGGGTTAGTACACCCTGACCAAGCATGATTTGGACTAAATTTATGTCCTCTGACCTCCCAGCTCCATCGTGCAGGCACTCACAATGCAAAATTACTGCTGCTGTTCAGCACTTTTAGAGCTATTTTTAGCCTTCTGTTGTGGTGTCATCAGCATTGTTGGCTCTATGACATCACTGAAACAATGGTGACGTCACAACAGCAGCAATAGAAGCAGTAGAAGAAAATGGCTTCTTGAGCTGTGTTGACAGCAATGTTATTCTAATGGGACTACCTCAAAACCAGGACTACAACATGGCTATACAGTGAATACTTCCAAATGTTTATGAAACTGTTTGGTCAAGGTGTCAGGAACAGGAGGAGACAATTATTTGTGTCAAGAGTAAGGTACGTTTTTAATTATCAGCCAAAAACTTACTGCCAAAATAAAATGTCTTTAGTTTAGTTTGCTGATTGTGCCAGTTGATGATTACCAATTGATTTCATCTTGCAACATAAGAGAGATGTTCAAGGATGCAGCTTCCCTGATCATCTTACAATTTCAATTTGACTAACCCGAGAGTCCTCCTCATACCTCCAAAAAACAATGTCTCGTATGTTGATTATGACAAACTGCCAATTGATAACGTGATCTGTGTCGCTGCTAGACCTATTTAGTACAGTGTCAGTGTTCTGTAGGAGCTTATTAGGATGGCCGCAGCCTCTGTCACCACTACCGTTAATCACAATCACAGGCATCACAATTGTTCACAACAGTTCTGCACTAGACTACCAGTGGTACAGATACACCAAGGTGGGAAAGTCCCTGAATCGACCACCCTGCAGTAATGTTATGCCAATGGGGTGCAGGGTGGCTGATTCAAGGGAATTGCCCAGACTTTCCCACCTTCCTTGTACTGTTTAAGGAGGTCAGTATCATGCAGGCCATAGAGCTGTGTTGGCAAATGATTGAAATGCCTGTGATCACAATTACTATCTAATACCCAAAGCCACAAAGTCACATCATTCCACAATGGATTATCCCTTTGTTATAATATGAACAGTTTATATCCTATAACCTCGCAGACTGTTGAGCCCTGTAGAGAAAATTGAGTTTTCAGCTCATAATGGTTGTCTGAAAATGAATTTGATTTTCAATATTAGGTTTCCTATTTCAGTGAATTTGTGGGGGAAGGATTGGCCTAAATGATATTGAGAATGGCAAATTCCAAGGCTAAAAATATCTCCGATGTCTGTGTCTGGTGGCCGTTCTAGTCCAAACAGAGATGTCAGAGAACCATCAAAAGAAAGTGCAACAATACAGCTAGTCAGATTATCAATTAAATCAGATTGAATGTATGATAATGACGTTCACAAGGAACAATGCACCGATTCTCACAACAAAATCTAGTTGGTTTGCATCTTTGGGAATAAAAATGTCACCCCAGCATATGTTATATCACTTGTACAATAACAGCTGTAAATCTTGAACATTAACTTGTTGGGAAATTAATCAAAGTGCTACGAGTAGTCTTAAAAAATCTGTGAAGCCTATTAATATAGAAAATGATAAATCCAACACTGATAAAATTTTTAATGCAAGCAACAGTTTGAATGCTAATAGAAATAGTAGTAGCGGTTTGATTTTTAATACAAGTAGTTGTGACATTTTGAATGTTCAAAATATAACTCAGCCAGCTTTTTCTGACTCAAACTGTACAGTAAATGGCGAAGATGTAAATTTGATTAATAATGCTGGCCATGGTAGAACTAGTGTAAACTGTCATGAGGAGAAGGCCAAGCAATTAAAATTCATTGTGTGGAATGTACATGGGTTAGACAATAAGTTGGACTCTAAAGATTTTGTTGATTATGTAAGTAAATTTGACGTGGTGGTTTTTCTTGAATCAAAGAAACGTGACTCTTTTAAGCCAGTAATACGTGACTTTGAATTTATGCACTTCCAGCGAAGATATCAACATCATCGTGCACGTAGACCTGCAGGAGGTATAGGCATTATGATACATTCCAATTTAGCTAATAGCAAAATTGTAACCATTGCAAAGAATTCTGATTTCAGTGTATGGCTTAAGATTAAACAGCATGATGATCTTGACTTATATCTAGGAGCAGTTTATATACCACCTCTTGATTCAACTTCGTCTATATCCAGTTTTCAAGACAACAATGCTTATCATCTCTTACAAGATGATGTCACTCATTTCAGTCAAATAGGACATGTTAGTTTATGTGGTGACTTCAATGCTAGGACAGGGATGCTCGCAGATTTTGTGAAAACATCTGGAAAGGATGATCACGATGTGTTTGTCCAGCAACTCAACAAAGTAAAATATAAATTTCATGATAGTTCTCGTCATTCTGATGACAAAAAATCTAATCGATACGGTAAAGAGTTATTAGAGCTTTGTAAGTCTTGTGAAATGAGAATAATGAATGGTTATTTTAACAATGATCATGCAACTGGTACATTTACATGTTATACTGCAAATGGAAAAAGCCTAATCGATTATCTAATTTGTGATGCATATACTTACGCTATGCTAGATGATTTTGTAATTGATCCATTGATATCTGATTCTGATCACAGACCACTTACTTTTTCATTTACTATTTCCCCATTTAAGACTGATAAACCTGTTAATCACATTGTGAAAAACAGTAAGGATAAGTTTTATAAGTATGTTTTTCATCCAAATAAGGCAACAGGACTTATAGAAATGATAGAAAGTGACACATGTGTTACCATGCATGACAAATTCCTTGATTCAATTATTTCAGACAAAGGAGTGAACTGTGCAGTAAGTGATGTGTACACACTACTTGAGGTAGCTATTTCAGCGAATTTTCCGAAAAAATTTCAAAAATCTGTGGGTGATACCTTCCCTAGGAATGAATGGTTTGATTTAGAATGTAAAGGAATGAAAGACAATTAAATGACTATTCTAAAACCCATGACTTAATCTAACAAATAACTTGAGCGACTATCATAAACTAAAAAGAGAATATAGAGCAATGACTCAAAAGAAAAAGAGAAGTTATCAGAATATAAAGTTAGAGATGACCTCAGAAATATGGAGCTTAGGAACCCACAAGAGTATTGGAGGTACTGGGATAAATTAAAGAAAAACAGCTCCAGTACTGTAACTGGTACTATATCACTTCAATCACTTGATAACTATTTCAATGGTATCAAATCCCCACCAGAGAAAGCCAAACTCAATTTTGATATGAAATTTTTAGAGGAAATTGAAGTGTTTATGGAGAATTTTGATAAATACTCCAGTGAGACATTTATGACTGATCACAGTTCAAGAGGTAGAATTGGAACTTAAGAGTCTTAAACTTGGCAAGGCCCCTGGTATTGTTGGTATTAGTAATGAATTCTATAAATACTTATCAAAATACATGATACACCCTCTGACTGTCCTCTTCAATTACATTTGGGAAAAAGGAAATTTTCCGGATAAATGGTCATAAGGAATAATTCAGCCCCTGCATAAAAAGGGCGACAGAAATGAACCTGATAACTACAGTAAATTGACACTAATGGCTTGTATGGGAAAGATATTTGAAGCAATAGTTAACAAGAGATTAGCCTTTCAGTGTGAAGCAGATGATTTGGTAGATCACACACAATTTGGCTTTACAAAAGGTTGTAGAACTAGCGACAATGTCTTCATTATTGACACCTTAGTTTCTTATTCTAAATCTAAAAAGAAACCTCTATACATTACATTCATAGATTTCTCGAAGGCTTTTGACTTTGTCAATCGAACTTTCCTGTATTACAAACTTATTAAACAGGGATATGGTGGCAGATTGCTCAGAATAATTCGTAGCCTATTCTCTAAATCTAGCGCCCGAGTCAGATGGGAGGGCCAGCTGGGATCTAAAATTGACAGTACATTTGGCGTCCTCCAGGGTGGAATCATCAGTCCAAAACTTTTTAATATATTCTTAGCTGATATGAATGAATACCTTGACCACAAATGTGGAGTGACTGTAAATGGCACAACATTCACACACTTATTGTATGCAGATGATCTTGTTCTAATGTCTGAAAATGCTAGTGACATGCAGGTGCTACTAAGTAACCTTGAGGCATATTGCAAAAAATGGCACTTACTGATTAATTCTCAGAAAAGTAAAGTCATGGTCATTAATGCAAAACGTACAAATAATATTTCAGGCTATGAATTCTTTATTTGGGATGAGAAACTTGAAGTAGTTGACTCATACAAATATCTTGGTCATATAATAAGTAATTCTTCTAATGTTCATAAACTCATGTATGATCATCTAGCATCTCAGGCTCAAAAGGCAATGCATGCTCTTAAAGAGAAAATTAAATCGACAGTTGGGTACCTTCCGCCCAGCCTGAGCTTAAAAATGTTTGACACTCACATATTACCTATTTTAGAATATAACAGTGAAATTTGGTTCGAAACTAAAGAAATTGCCATTTTAGAAAAAATACAACTTAAATTTCTTAAAAACCTCCTAGGTGTTTGAAATCAAACATCGACAATTGCTATTTTAGCTGATACAGGAAGATTCTCTCTGATATACAGAAAGCAAGCTTCAGCACTGAAATATTGGCATAGGCTAAAATGTAATGATGTTCCTAAACTTCTTAAAACATGCTTCGATATCCAGGTTGATCTACATGAACGTAGTTACCCATGCTGGTTATCCAAAATCTGTAAAATCTCAAATGGTCTAGATAGTGCAGGTGTTACTGATGCTTCTTTGAATGAATCTCTATTTAAGAAAGCTCAAACAAAACTAATGCATGAGATAAATGATAGTGACTCAAATCCTAAACTTCGAACTTACATACAATTACAACATGATTTACGACTAGAACCCCATCTAAATTTCGACCTGCCAAAATCAATCTTCCAAAGTATAGCCAGATTTAGACTGAGTTCTCATAATCTACATATCGAATTAGGTCGACATAAGCGCCCTTATGTCCCTGCGGAGAATAGAATATGCAAGAGATGTGATTGTAATTGTGTAGAAGATGAATTCCACTGTTTAATGTTGTGTAACCATTGGAAAGACATTAAGGTAGAACTATTTGAAGTAGGCAATAAATTGATTGAAAACTTTTTAGTGCTTAGTCAAAATGAACAATTCCTCAGACTTTTATGTTCTAAAAATGAAGATGTTTTATTTGCCCTAGGTAGATTCTTAAATACTGTATTGAGAACTGACAATATTATTTAAATACAATTAGCTCCCTTCAAGATGGATGACAAACGGCACTGACACTTCCCTCATGTGATCTGTGGTCTATGCTATGCTGTATATATATGTCATTGTATGTATATATATGTAAATATCTTTGCTGTTTGGTTATCATTGCCTTATATGTCATTAACAGTATTAATACTTGGTGCTCTGTATCTAAACATTGAACCCTGCTTCCGATTCTTTATATTATATTACATATGTACATGATGTGCTATATTTATATAACCTGAATGAGTGCTGATTATGTTGTTTATTTATCTGATGTGTATCGATTACTTAAAATGAAATTAATATAAATTAATTGTACGTATAATTATGCTTTTACTTGTACATGTATATCCCAGTATATTGTAGTTGTTAGATTTTATGCTATTCCATATTCATAAATATTTATTTTTCTTTTCTTTTCTGATGACTTATGTATGTGTTTGATGCTTTTTTAATATGTCAATAAAATTCTATATACGAGGGGCGTTCAGAAAGTTAGAGGCTTTTTTTTATATGGACACTTATTTTCAATCTAGAACTATGAATTTTTCACAGGATAAAATTCAGCATATTTGGAATGGATTTCCAAAATTTTGGACAATTTGGACATTTTTATGACATTCTGTTGTGGCCATGGAAACTGAAAGTTGTGCTTCTTGGGGCAGATATTACTGAAACCACTAAAGCCAATGAATTTTGGCTGTGAGAGACCTCTCTCTATCACTTGCATTTGTGAGATTGACAATATTTGACACAAGAAATATAATATTAGCCTTAAAAAATACTCCCAAGCTCACCAAAAGCATTGATTCATACACCTGACCTATTGAAGTAAATGTTCCTTGAAGTTCTCTAAACAAAGTTCTGTGAAAGGATTTCGGTCATCCAAAACCTTTTCTCCTCCAGTGCCTGAAACTATAGCCCCCGTGGACTAAAGTAAGGGAGAACAAGGACTTATGTAAAGCAGCATGTCACGGGAATAGCTAGGATGGAAAATGCTCTCCATTTTGGTCCCTTGTTCATACTAGTGAATCTATGCTTTCACAAGTCCTTATGTAGTGAGGGAAACACGCCTTTGCCTCCTGAATTTCCCTCGCCAAATCTGGCATGCAGGAGTGCTTTCCTACATGGGTTCAGTGTAAGAATACACACATTTGGTGTGCTTGAAAGCATATTTAGAAGCTAATACAATATTTCTTGTGTCAAATATTGTCAATCTCACTAATACAAGTGACAGAGAGAAGTCTCTCACAGTCACAATTTCTTGGCATTCTTGGTTTCAGTGTTACCTGCCCCAAGAAGCACAACTTTCAGTTTCCATGGCAACAACCGAATGACTTAAAAATGTCCAAATTGTCCAAAATTTTGGAAATCCATTCCAAATATGCTGAATTTTAACTGTGAAAAATTCATAGTTCTAGATTGAAAATAAGTGTCCATATGAAAAAAAGCCTCGAACTTTCTGAACGCCCCTCGTATTAAAGTAGGTATCATCCACTAATAAAACAAGGTCCATGCATACCTTGACTACCACAACTACATGTACATCACAATGATTACTAAAAATGCTCGTGGTTTTGATAACGTATTTTGTGGCTGCAGAAGACAACCAGACTTGTTTCTAAGTTGTGTCCTCCTATATACATTATATCTTATTACTTCCACATACGACATGAATATATACAAAGGCAAAGGGTTTCTTGCTCAATGCTCATCTAAGAATATTACTTTAATTTAGCCACCTTCATTATTCTATTTTAATTGGTTCAGAAATCCTGAGTGGCCCAAGGTCTTTGGCATTGTCTACATCACAGGAAACAAAATGTTGCACAGGAAGGATGTGGAGAACAGTCACTTCTTTGTAGCTATGCAATGCTCCCAGGGGAAACACAAAGACATGGCATACAGCAGCTGTATTGCTACACATCCATTGAGATTAAACCAGAATTTCGAATATAGCTCCTGGCAATTTTAGAGAAGATAGCAGAAAGAAAAATGTGTGTAGTCTCTTCTAGTATCCTCAAGGGACTGGTTATGGAGTCGTCTCTATTCAATGAAATGGGTGACTGTCTTGCCAAGCCTTTTTGTCTCATTGAGCTTAGGTTTCGATGAATATGTTTTTTTATGAAATTAGGAACTATAACCAAACGATCTATGAAACATGACAGAGATTATCTTTTAATGACCACAGTGCAATTAAGACGGGAATTTTTTCATACACCAAAATGCTTAAAAAACACATATATTTCATGGTCTAGAGCTGTCGCTAAGGTATCTATAGATATTGTTGATTTTAGTCCCTTCTTAGCTTTCTGAACAAGCACATATAATGGCACAGCATCGCCCATGCCCCGCATGTTTTATCCTATGTTTATCCTATCCGTTAGCCAGTTTATCCCGTTCGTTTATTCTATCCATTTATCCTCTCCGTTTATCATATCTGTTTATCCTATTCGTTTATCCTATCCGTGTATCCTACCCGTTATCCTGTTTATCCCGTTTATCCTATTTTATCCTATCCGTTTATCCTATCCGTTTATCTAGTACCCCATAAGCACTGGTTCATCCCATTTATCCTGTTTATCCTATCTATTTATCCTACTTGTTTATCCTATCCGTTTATCCTATCCATTTATCCAGACAATCTAAAAACTTCAAGCACTGGTTAATCCCATTTATCCTGTTTATCTTATGCTTATCTATTTATCGTATTTGTTTATCCTATTCGTTTATCCTATCAGCTTATCCTATCCGTTTATCCTATCCATTTAACCTATCCATTACCCTATCCGTTGACCCTATCCGTTTAACATATCCATTTATCCTATCCGTTATCCCATTTATCCCATTTATCACGTTTATCCTATCCATTTATCCTATCCGTTTATCCTATCTGTTTATCCTATCCATTCATCCTATCCGTTTATCCTATCCCTTTATCCCATCCGTTTATCCTATCCATTTATCCCATCCGTTTATCCTATCGGTTTATCCTACCCGTTATCCTATTTATCCCGTTTATCCTATCCATTAATCCTATCCGTTATTCTATCCGTTTATCCTATCCGTTTATCCTATCCGTTTATCCAGTACCCCATAAGCATTGGTTCATCCCATTTATCCTGTTTATCCTATCCGTTTATTCTATCTGTTATCCTATCCGTTTATCCCAGCCGTTTATCCCATCAGTTTATCCCATCCGTTTATCCTATCCGTTTATCCTACCTGTTTATCCTATCTGTTTATCCTATCTGTTTATCCTATCCGTTTATCCTATCCGTCTATCCTATCTGTCTGTCAACCCATCTATCCATTAAGCCATCCATCAATCCATTCCTCTATCTATCTATCTATCTATCCTGTCTGTTTATCCTATCCGTTTATACTATCCATATATCCTATCTGTTTATCCCAGCTGTCTATCCTATCAATCTATCCTATCTGTCTGTCAATCTGTCTATCCATCCGTCTATCTATCATTCAATCCATCCGTCAATCCATTCATTCATCTATCTATCTACGTTTCTATTTATCCTATCCGTTTATCCTATCCGTTTATCCCGTTCGTTTATCCCATCCGTTTATCCCATCCGTTTATCCCGTCCGTATATCCTATCCGTTTATGCCGTTTATCCTACCTGTTTATCCCATCTGTTTATCCTATCCGTTTATCCTATCTGTTTCTCCCATCCGTCTATCCTGTCCGTCTGTCAACCCATATATCCATCAATCCATCTGTCAATCAATTCCTCCATCTATCTATCTATCTATCCTGTTTATCCTATCCGTTTATACTATCCATCTATCCTATCCTACTGTATATCCCATCCATCTATCCTATCCATCTATCCTATCCGTCTGCCAATCCGTCTATCCATGCATCCATCTATCTATCTATCTATCTATCTATCTATATGTCTATCTTTTGTTTACATGAGTGTATATTATAACCAGTATTTTATTTACATAAATATAAAACAGATTTATATAATATATAGTAAGTTGCCCGTAGATTGGAGGGAAGAGAATAGAATAATATGAAATAGATATAATATAGTGCTACCTGTATAATTAGTTGGAAAGATGCATGAACTATACTGAGATGCAGGAATTGCTGAGTTTCCCAGAAATAGAATGTGGTGCAAAGGGAGGAAGTGGCAAAGGACTTGCAGGTGCTGCCCTCTTGTGTAATCTGAATGAGCTGCTTGCAGTGGCCATTCTGAGAACTAAAACTCACCCTGTGGAAGGGAAAATGGCCACCACAATGCAGGCTTTCTGAACCTTGATAGCCTCTAAAACTGATAATAGTAAATTTTCTAATATTGAATTAAACTGAAAACACGAACCGTTGTGCACATCTACAATGGTATCAATGTGTTATGCATATGATAAGAACTTCCAGAGTGGGCTGGTTGAGGCCACAGCATTGGTTGTTTCACCCCTTCAGTAGATTTCAGCACTTATACCACTCGACACCTCTGTCAACCAATCATGAGCCAGTATTTCACTGCAATAAAACCCATATTCTTTGTTGTCCAGTTATCCTCCCATGGGAGAATAATAAGTGAAGCTGTGAAAAAAACACAGCAACAAATGACAACTTTCAGCTTTGTCTTATGGTATAAGCCGGTTATTCACCGCGGGATCGGCAATATGTGTTTATCACAGCTCGGGCTAACGCCCTCGCTGGATAAATCACATATTCCCTCTCCCTTGGTGAATAACCTATACTAAAGCATAATCGCCCTATGCATAGCATAGCATGGGCGATAATTACAGGAATTCGCGTTGAATTAGACTTGCTGGACTCCAGTACCTGTGAATTTGGCTCTACGTGACGTATGGTAGTAAGCTACTGATGTGTAGCCAATATCCATTCAGTTCTATGCACACAAGTAACTGTGAAGTTACATATCGTTTTTCTCAGTTTTTTCAAGATTACTTCAGTAGATTGCAAACCTTAATAACTAACTGAGGAATTTCACATGATTATGATTCTTTTATAATCCCATGTCAATCATCCGGAGTGCTCTTGTATGATTGGTCAGCAACCATTGATGGGCAAACCTTACATGAATACCAGTTGACTTGGCCGACATTTGACCACACCAAACCGCATATTCTGAATGTCTTTAGATCTCATGGCTCTGTAATACATGAATCAATCAATCAACCATCAATTCATCCAATTATTCATCCATCCATTCTATCTATCTAATTCCATTCTATCTATCTATCTATCTATCTATCTATCTATCTATCTATCTATCTATCTATCTATCTGTCTATCTGTCTATCTATCAGTTTATCAATCTATTAGTCAATCAATCGGTCGTTCAATCAACCAATCAATATATCTATCAGTCAATCAATCCATGAATCGACCAATCAATCAATCAACCAATCGATTGATCAATCAATCGATCAATCAATCAATCTTCTATCAGTCTATCTTTCAGTCTATATATAAATCTATCAATCAATCAATCAATCAATAAATCTATCTATCCATCTATCTATCCATCTCTCCATCTATCAGTCTATCTATCAGTCTATCTGTCAGTCTATCTATCAGTCTATCTATCAGTCTATCTACCAGTCTATCACTGACTATCAGTCTATCAATCGATCAAGTCTATCAATCGATCAAGTCTATCAATCGATCAAGTCTATCTATCTATCTATCTATCTATCTATCTATCTATCTATCTGTCTATCTGTCTATCTGTCTATCTATCTTTCTATCTATCTATCTATCTATCTATCTATCTATCTATCTATCTATCTAATCTATCCTTATTTAACCTATTTATTTTGATCTTTCTATCTTGCAAACCTAATCTTTCTATCTGGCTGTGGATCGTATTACTATATTCAGGGAAGCTTGTCAAAATGCGGTCTGGGATGTTAATTTATGGACACATACATGTGTCAATAAAGCATATTATTCAAACTGACAAAAAAACCCAAGTTTTGTTGTTGCAGAAGACAACAAGAAACAAAATGACTTTATTTCACGGTTATGGTTTGTTTCAGGCACTGGGTTTGTCAGTTAGATTGATAGCTTTTTATGTTGATATCTGTGTACAGCAGCTCAGATTCATGGTATGGATGAACTATGTTGCTACCATACGTCATTTGCTGTTCCATACGTCATGTAATAAATATTTATATTTGCAATTACTCATTTATTTTCCCGTCTTGAACCCAGTGCATGGTAGGTATTGTTTCGGAAGTAATATGCCCATGTACTAGGGCAAAAATTATCATATTTATCTTGATAGTTTTTGTCTAATGTAAAAAATACAACTTTTGCTGAAAATCACATCAATGAAAATCAACAAGTCAACTTGAACGCCTATTCCTGTAAATCTTAGTTCCACATAAACTATTCACATACAGACCATTGTCTCAGGGAAGCAGCTTTTCCTCAATTTCCATCGGCATGTGACAACTTACACAAGGAGGTCCTGTGCCACACGTTCTCTTTGATCCATGGAGAGAATACCATTCACTTTGAAGCTGTGCAGTAAGGAAATAGCACTTGTTGACAATCATCTGAGATAAAACACAGAGCATTTACTGTATTCTGAGAGTATTCATTGTTCCTATGTCTGAGGATTGTTATATCATGAGTGATGGCGGTACCATTTTACACATTACATTTATATGTATGTCCAAGTTCACACAAGGGCTTAATTGATTCATATACTAGCTAAGTTACGTATCACAAAATGTGGGTGTTAAGCTGAAAGGCTTTAGCGTAGTACTAGTATACAAAAGGCATGCGAGTTTGAAGAATGTAGAACAGTAGCACAACGAATGCCCAAGTTTCCAGCAATTGGAGCAACACTGAATCCTGCAGACCAACCAGAAGAAGCAGATCAGTCAAAGAACAACAATGCAATTAAAATGCACACCACAAGCATCTTTCAGAAGCTGTAGAAGCAAGACTGACATCTTAATCAGATTATGTATTTAAAAGCATCAGGTAATGAGATATTTCCCTTATCATTTTAGTGTAATTAGCTTCGTTTATGATTTATTCCCTGAGGTTTTTATTTTACAAGATATAGAAGAGCACAGTAGGCCTACAATAATTGTCTCTAAAAAAAAAGCAACTTCAGTTATAGTCTTTTTGTAGAATTCATCAAAAAAATGTGGCATAATGCTCTTCAATGTATTTCATAAAAAGTAGATAATAACCAATTAACCCTAAACTTTTATTGAAGTATGTAGAAAGTTGATTCTCTGGAAGTCAGCAGGAAAGACAAAACGAGGAAAGACAAAATGACTTAAGTTAAGATGTCCAAGTTGTTCGATATGATCAAAATGGAAATCAAAAAAATCCGGATTTGTAAAAAGAGTGCATTTGGCACAGTTACTCTATGCAATAGCTATGAAACTCTTGATTGAACGAAGTGAATAAAGAAGGATGTTAATCCATTGCAAGTATACTTTGCTTTCTGGTGTTACAGAGTCGGCCTGGAAGTTATATTCATATGAAGCACTTCAGAAGCAGAACCACCTCACAGAAAATAAAAATGCATATATGACTATATTCAACAGATCTGGGATCTCATATATTCTATATGATTCAGCTTGCATTGCACACAACACTGCCTTAATCCCATAATATTTTCCTCTGCGTTTGAACAAGAACAATATAGTTCTTCCCATATGCTGAAAACATGCATGTGCATGTAATTCTTAGCAGTTTTGTCATCAATGTGCTTGGTGTAAGAATGCAATGGTGATTACTTTATGTTTCTTGATCACCACCATCACAAGTAAAAGAAAGTGATCCTTCACCTTGACAGTCCCAATAAATGATCTACAATCTAAGAGATTTCAGACAAAATTGGTTTTTAGATTCAAAATGGTTTTTTGAAAAACCAAATTTCAATGTTGGTTTTTTTGCATTGAAATTTGGTTTTTCAAAAAACCATTTTGAATCTAAAAAACCAATTTTGTCCGGACATTTTTTAGAGTGCAAGGTGATGATTGTTTTGAAAGCTTCTATTATCATCATAAGAATGTCCATTGAATATTGCTCAGTGGGATGGAAACAGCAACTTTGAAAACTTAGAACAACAAAGGTGTTTGTCTGCATTTGTCATTTTACTGTTATAAACCTATATTGAGCTATCATGATTGTGACCATAGATCATTGCTGAATATGAAACCTCTACCATTCTGTGTTATTTCCAAATAACAAGCCAGGAGAAAAAAGATTAACAAATATATAGATTATAGAGACCCTGTTAAAATAGCATCACTCAACAAACCCAAGAATGTTTGTCAAGGTATGAAGATTTTCAGAAATGGCAAGGTATGCTGTATCAAAAACATGAAGGATATCATGCACACATGACATCTTTATGTGCACTAATAAAATTTTCCAAGGTAAAACCTGTTTACCATGCATAACTATTCTGAAGTTTTGCGAGCCATTCTTGGAGCTTTTCCCTCTGTTGATTAAGAATTCACGATAGAAAAAGGTGGCCTCTTGCACAAGATCAAGCCAGATCATAACACTATCAAGATGCCTCTTTTGATGAACATCTTAAAATTACTTGTCAGTCTCCCAGCTGCTCCTCATCCCTGGAGAAAGACAAACATTTTGTTCCAAGTTCAATTAGGGGAAAAAGTGAACCTTTTATGCACATCTTCCATGCACAGCTGAACCTGACTGCATCTCTATTGACCAAGATATAAATCAATTTTTCCTCCATGGATTTTGCATCAGCCCTGACAAGAACAACCCCATGGGCATTGGGCAACAGGGGTTGTCAAAAACTCTTCTAAATCACATCACTTGTCATCTCCTTCAGAGCATGTTTTAAACTACTTTTCACTTTTTAATTTTGTGGCAAGAAGTACATGTATTGATCCTATATAATCTTCCAGTATATTATGACCCACTCCCATTTATAGTTTTGACATTGACGAAAATGCAGATTTCAAGTCCAAGGAGAGAATTATTTCCATTTAGAATACATCAGTTACTATGGTTTGCCACCTTCACGCCCAACATTTGAATACAGTTGGCGGCCTTACTTATATTAAGCCTTTGCTATTATGAGTCTTAAGGATAAGTTCTGATGGCAGTGACGAATGACATTGAACTTCCTACAAGATAGATTGAGAGATGAAAATGTATTTTTTACTTCTATACTTTTGGGACCTTTCCTGATCAATGGGGTTTCATATCTCTTAACTCAATTTGCTGACTGCACTCAAGTTGATGATGGCCAAAGACGTTATTTCACAATGTGTCTTGTAAAATAAGGGAGCTGCCCAACAATTTAATTGCTACTCTGACCAGCGTTCTTTTCTAAATAATGTAGCCATCTGAAAGAAACTGTCTAATCCAAGAGTGACCCAAGTGCCCTCGCCTCTTTTCCCCTTCAGAAAAAATGTTTTTTAGGTTGATTATGATCCATTGTCAAATGATTGCGTGCTCGGCACCTCTGTTATATCTACTGTGTTTCATGGCTCTAGGTGTTTGGGATGGCCACAGCCTCAGTCTCAACAACTGTACATCACCATCACCCACATATACATGTACGAGGAGTCACTTTATTCCACTTTGCATAACCACATTATTACAAATACTTCATCTCCCATTTAACCTTATTTACCCTGTTGAGCTCTGTATAGTGAAATTAGAATTTTGAGGTCAATAAATTATGATAGTCTGGGGAAGTCATTAACGTGATTTTCTATATTAAATTTCCTATTCACTGGATTTATGGAGGAAGGATGGGCCTAAAAGCTATTGATAATATTTAGCAAATTCAAAAGCCAGTAATACTTCTAATGTTTGTGTCTGATGGCCATTTAAGCTCGTACAGAGTTGTTGGAAAGCAATAAAGATAGAACATACATATTCACAGCAGGTCTGGTTATCAATTTGCATATTGAGTACATCATTGTAACATTCACAAGGACATGCACATATTCTGACTATAAAACATGTTTTATATTGTTTCCTTGCATCATGAGGCATAAAAAAATGTTATCATGGAATTGACAAAAACATTCTGATTGCGGAATCAACTTGCATGTTATATCTCTCATGTCAATAACACATTTAGATTTTAAAAATTAGTCAAATTATTGGTATGTCGTCTTTAATAATATTACGTGGACACCTTAAAAATGATAAATACATCGCACAAACAAACTAAGTGGTTTTGATAATGTATTAGTATTGCTGCAGGACAAGACTTTCACCAAAACAATGCACCTCTCCATTATTTTATAGCTGGGCCATTTCTAAGACTCGAGTTTTATAAAGTGGCAACTTAAAGGTTGAAGATGCTGTAAAAGAAAAACACATATAAAAAAGTACCAGACTTCAGTGTTTGCATTAGCGATCCAAGTGGAAACTGATCTATTGTAAATCCAATCCAAATTCAAATGAAGTCTTGCAGTGCCAATCACATCAGACAAATGCAATGTAAAAAAGTTGACTTGTCTACAACTTTCAGCATGTAAAAGGCTTCTTGCTTCTTACAATAATACAATATTTTAGCCAAATTGATCTTCACTGTATTCCATTTTAATTGGTTAAGACTATAATTGCCATTACACAGGAAGTAGAATAATTATAAAGAATGAAAATCATCCTGTCAGAAGTTTTGAAATTAAGCCTTGCAAAGCAATAGCAGTTTTTGCCCATTAGGGATGCAATTTCTTAATGAGTGGTCCAAGGTCTTTGGCAATGTCTACATCACAGGAAACAAAACGCTGTACAGGAAAACATCTTGAGAAGAGTCTCTTCTTTGTAGCTCTCCCTATGCTCCCAGGAGAAACACAAAGATATGGCATACAGCAGCTGAATGGCTGTACATCCATTGAGAGCAACCCTGTTCTTGCAACATATATATTTGTGACATACTGCAGTACTTTGACAGTAGCTCCTAGCAATTTCATAGACAAGAGTAGAAGGCAGCAAAGTTTGTGGTCTCTTATATTGTCCACAAGGGACTTGTTATGAAACAGTTTCTATGCCGCGAATGTGTGACAGCATTGCTGGGCCTTGTTGTGGAGTCTCATTGAGCTTTATTCACCATGAATATGACTGTTGGAATAACTGCCAAGGAGCTATGAAATGTAACAGCACTTCAAAGAACTGCGGGATGCTTGTGGTAATGATAACGAAATGCCACATTGGTTGTTAAAATGCTCCATATATTAGCTTCCAATGATATTTATACGTTTTATCAATCATTGCCAGGTGTTATCAGCATGGTACTTTGTGTGAAAATGCAAATATTTAGCCTGAATTCATCAGACAAAAAAAACAAGACACTGCTCTGTGTGAATCAGAGAGAAAATCTTGTGTGAACAGACAACATATTCTGATACAATCTTGACGTTGAACTCCACAAAATTTTAATTGAAGATCTTATCAGTTTTGGCATTCATTTGCAAGTTAACTTTCTGAGGGCTAGCATAATATTATCTACATTGCACTTGAAACACCTTATTTTACCATGCATCCTTTCAGAAAATAACACATGGAAATTTCAGTCATGCAGACCTGCTGTATCAAGGCAAAATCTATATCAGGAAGACTGAAGAGAAGACCAACCAGGAAATAACCACAAGGTAAAGGTCATAACTCTAACAGTTAATAACATGATAGAGGGTGGACTCAGGGTGGTCTATAGCAAGTAATTATCTTCATGTAACACAATTTCATGCAATGGTCAATCCATGTAAATTGGCCCTAACAGATTTATTACATGATGAGATAAATGAAATTATAGTTCATTTTCGGAGCTTAGAATTATTTGAAATGATCTTTTGCATGGCATTGATAAATATATTATTTTTATTGAAATATAAATTCGTCAAAAAATGGCGTTATGGCACAACAAGATAGACACTAACTTTTAATGCTACTTTGCATGGCCTTGATAAATATATAAAATTTTTATTGAAAACTGAATGAATCGAAAAATGTCTCCATGTGAAAGAGAATGTCTAATCTGAGAGTGACCTGAGTGCTTTCGCCTCTTTTTCCCTCCAGGAAACAATTTTTGTAGGTTCTTTATGAGTCATCAAAAGATTACGTGCTCAGGGCTTTTGCTAGAACTATAGGTGCTTAGGTTGGCACATAGCCTAAGTAACAACCCTCTACATCACAATTACCTACATATACGAGCACTGTTGGTCAGTCACATTGTTCCACCTTGCATAACCCTGTTATTACAAGTACTTCAACTCCCATTTATTATATAATAACCATATTGGCCTCGTTGAGCTCTGCACATAGTGAAAATTGAATTTGAGGCCAATATGATTGTCTGGGGAAGTCATTTACGTGATTTTCCATATTAGATTTCTTTTTCATTGGATTTGTGGGAGAAGGATAGGCCTACATTATGTTGATACAGCAAACTCAAAGGCCAGTACTATCTCTGAGTTTTGTGTCTGACGGCCATTTAAGCCCATATAGAGTTGTTGGAAAGCAATACAGATGGAAAGTACATATTCACAGCAGGTCTGGTTATCAATTTGCATATTGAGTACATCATTATGAGATTCACAAGGACATGCACAGATTCTGACTATAAAAATCTTTGTTTGGTTCGCTTGCATCAAGGAGCATCAAAATCCTCAGCATTGCGGAAACACCTTGCATTTTGTATCTCTTACTATGTCAATAAGACGTTTAGATTTTAAACATTAGTGGGAGCATCAGTGGGTCATCTCGAACAAGATTATGTGGACACCTCAAAGAAATCATTAATATATCGCACATACAAACTTGACTGTGTTTTGATAATGAATTAGTTTGGCTACAGAAGCATACCATACTTTTACTAAAACAATGAACCTCTCCATTGCTTATGGCTGGGCCATTTCTATAAAGTGAAGGTTTTAGATGCTGTCCAAAAAAAAAGGAAATAAAAAGTAACAGACTTCAGAGTTTGCATTAATGATAAAAGTGGAAACTGATCTATTGTAAATCAAATCCAAATTCAAATGAAGTCTTGCAGTGCCAATCAGTTCAATTTTGTGAACATCTGGAGATACTGTTTTGTCAGACCAACAACGTCACAGACAAATGCAATCTAAAAAAATTGGCTTGTCTTCAACATTCAACATGAATAGACCAAAAAAGTTTCTTGCTTATGTTATTATAATACAATATTTGAGCCATACTGGTCTTCACCGTATTCCATTTTAATTGGCCCTGACTGTCATTTTCCATAAAACAGGAAGTTAAAATATTTCCAAAGAATGAAGATCATCCTGTCAGAAGTTTTGAAATTAAGCCTTGCAAAGCAATAGCAGTTTTTGCCCATTAGGGATGCAATTTCTTAATGAGTGGTCCAAGGTCTTTGGCATTGTCTACATCACAGGAAACAAAACGCTGCACAGGAAAACATCTGGAGAAGAGTCTCTTCTTTGTAGCTCTCCCTATGCTCCCAGGAGAAACATGAAGATACGACATACAGCAGCTGAATGGCTGTACATCCATTGAGAGCAACCCTGTACTTGCAACATATATATTTGTGACATACTGCAGTACTTTGACAGTAGCTCCTAGCAATTTCATAGACAACAGTAGAAGGCAGAAAAGTTTGTGGTCTCTTATATTGTCCACAAGGGACTTGTTATGAAACAGTTTCTATGCAGCGAATGTGTGACAGCATTGCTGGGCCTTGTTGTGGAGTCTCGTTGAGCTTTATTCACCATAAATATGACTGTTGGAATAACTGCCAGGGATCTATGAAATGTAATAGGGCTTCTGAGAACAACAGGATGCTTGTGGTAGTGATAACGAAATGCCACGTCAGTTGTTAAAATGCTGCATAAGACAACTTCTAATGATGTTTTTACATTTTACCATCCATTGCTAACCGTTATCAACAAGGTAGATATTGTCATTGTCCAACAAAAACAGCAACCTCCAGGAAAAGAACCCATGATTGAGTAATACGGTAATTTTTGCAATGCTGTGACTGGGCAAATGTGCAAAAAAAAAAAGCCAAGGGAGCCCAGGATTGGATGAGGTATTTAAGAAAATTTTGTTCCAGGACCTTACCAAACTGAGCAACTATAATAGGCATATCAAACCAAATATCATCACTAATGCTTCGAAGGGCTACGGTGTTGCCTTAAAAACTGCGGAACAACAGGAACTAATCACCAGTCAAGGGTCATAACTCTAAGGGTTAATAACATGGTAGACGGTGGTCTATAGGAAGTAATTATCCTCATGTTACACCATTTAATACAACGGTCGACCCATGTACATTGGCCCCAACAGATTTATTATATGATGAGATAAGCCACTGAAGGCCTTAACAGACAAGACAGAATCTCAGAGACTCTACAGGATTTTCCAAGTTACGTGTTGAGACTAGAAAGGTACTAGAGACTCTAAACTTTGTACAGTCATGGTTGCTACATTTTGTATTCTTCGTAAAACTTCAAAAGTGATTTTAATGACATGCATTGAATGTATTACATTGTTTCATGAATTCAGAAAATATTTTATCAATCCGTATTTGGAATACTATCGATACGTTGCACTGTCACAGCCATAAGCGTAAATCAAACTTTATGAAGTTGAATGTTCAAAATGATGTAGATTGAGCACAAGTTGCCGGTTGAGGGTTAAATCGGGTATGTATTTTTATTTTATATTCCATGGGTACCATCAATATTGGGACCGAAATATTTAAAATTGTAAAATATCACTGATACATCCAAGTATTCAGACACTGCAGTTTGCTGAATCGCTTTAACAAATCATGTCCAGAATTTTAGCCTCAGGCATATTGATTAATTATTCATGTAATAATTTACTCACAAATTGAATTGACCTGCCATGAGTTGAACTTTTTACTTGTTTATGACCCCATTGGTCTTCCTGCCAAGCCAGGCATGGTGGTGAAATTCAATTTGGCCCCAACTAGTGGAGACCTGAGGGGAGCCCGGGGGAGCCCAATTAACCAGCCATGTGTCAAATCGCCTGTACAATTGGCTGGCTTCACTTCTTTGTGAAATATTGACACTGGTATTGACCAGGGGTATATATGTGGCCAGTCATCCCAGTGAATAAGGGGCTACTAATGCACTCTCATCGACAGCTCAGTAAATTCCAGCACAGAATAATGACCAAGTCAATTTCATTACGAGTGTCCAGGGCCCCGATAAGCTTTATGTTGACGATTTTCAGTGCTTACAGAATCAACATAATTATGGAGCTAGAGGCCCCTATTGATTGCAGCAACATAGCCAGGACCAAGTAAACCCATAATCAGAATTCACAATCGCACAGAGCAAAACAAATACGAAGTCGTTCATCACAGGACATCATGCGCCAAGCATCACAGGGCGATGGCTGAGAACAATTCATCTCTCCATATGATTCCTGTGTGTTTTGTATCTGTCCTCCCTTTTTGTCAGTCTGTTTTATGCTTCATTTCCTACAAGGCCTGTTAATCTACATGTGATTGTTGTTATCAGCAAACTGCCTCTGCCTTCCACATTCCATTCATTAATTTGCTTCCCTATTAACATTATCTTGTGGCAAATTGCCCTCAGATGTAATTTTGTTATGGTTATTGCTCCTTGCCACAAAGCTGAAAAGAAAACTTCTGCAACTCCTCTCTTTCATCATACAGCTCCTTTCTTTCATCTATTGAGGGTTGAGATTGACTTCATGCATAGAGCAAAAGATGCATTGATTTCCCTTCCTTTCTTTTGATTGCCTCTTGTCCTTTGTAAGGCAAAGTGATAAAGAATGATGAGACAACTGCATTTGTGATCAACATAATACATGCAGTTTTCAGATGACAATGATTGATTATGGCTGTCTTTTTTTACAAATAGCATCAAAACACTTCTGTGCTACAATGAGAAATTTACACCTTTGCTTTAAGCGACTGCTGTTTCCCTTGACGAAACGATTGTTTCTGAAAAGGCGAGCCAAGAAAGATGAGTTAGAATGCAAAATATGACAAGAAAGTCATCTGTCATGTATCTAGAGCTGGATTTGAACCTAGTAACAGGGTCTGCTTGGAAGTCAAACGTAATGTGACCGACAAACGATAAACTAGCCCGCACTCTGTGCTTGAAAAACCTGGCAATCTCAAACCATAGCACCAACTTGATAAGTGAGTGGTTTATAAAAGCAGTCTACCTAGACTGCTGTTCACAGAATATTCAGTTAGAAAGCCTTTGTGAACAATTTCTCCACTGTACAGCCTGAATGAAAAAACCCCACATGGGGTAAATCTTTAATATGCTGTGTCATCAATCAACCGGAGCCTCGAGCAGCAAGAACTTTCCGATACCAATGAAAGTACCTTATAAAATATATATGCGGACATATATTCAACATTGTTACTTCCGATGATGAGAAAACTTGGCTTTAACTTTATGCATAGAAACTCAAATTATAATTAAGCTTTCATCAAGCACCATGTCAAGCACAGGGAGGCAGTAGGTATTAGTCTGAGAACACTTCAAATTCTTGCTGAGCAAAACCATAATGAATGATATGAAGCCAATCTTTTCCCAAGCGAAAACCTATTTTCTGCCAGGTTCACCATATTCTTGACCATTAATCTCCAAGAAATCTTTCCCAGAAAAGGACCATGATAGTACGACACTACGACAGTTCCCCCGTGGCCTAATGGTCAAGAATGCTTGTCTACTGGCTTTGAGGGCGTGGGTTCAAATCTCACCCCGGGAACTCACTTTAGTCCGAGCCCATAGACATTAAATGTATGCAGGTTGTATCCAGTATTCTACATTGTATGCTTCGGCAACTGAAAGACCCTGAGCATCTAACTAATAGGGTATGTTCCAGACTTCCAGTCTTCTAATCTCATCACCAAAAATGAAAGTGCAGCTCCCTCCACAAAGACGGTGGTTGAGCTCCTCCGGCTGATCCAGGGTACACCAGCACAACACAAGTCAAGTCAAAGTCAAGACACTGTGTGACTATAGCGGCCATGGATTGGTTCATGTAGTGGAATTTAAAATTTCAACTAACACCAATGTGAAGAAGTATGAATTAAATCAAAAATGAGAAAAAGCATATACATGTACATGTGAAGTATGGTGGCATTAATTTGATTACTATCAGAATGGTAATAAGTTGTGGTCACTGACAACCCTAATGCATTTTGTGTCAACGATGATATTCGTAACTCGAGGGCCTTATCTAAGAATATAATCTAAATGGAGTTAATCTGGATGGGGTTAAACCTCGTAGTAATATTGTTTATCGATCTTTATGATAAATTAGCCTTATAAAAATGCCTTTCAAATCATGTTTGGACGTGTGTGGACACATGATGCTTATAATGCAACAGTTATTGTTACAATAAGAAAAAACCGAAATCAGAGAAAGAAAGGGAAAATAGGTTTTACAGTGTCGTAGATTTGCAGATCTTGGTACGGGGTCATGAAGCTGATGCAAACCATTAAGACAGGAAGTAGAAATGTTTGGTAACCAGGAAAGCGGAGGGAATGAGCCAAGGAGCAATCAGGAGAGCCCTGCAACCCATTTGCCCCATTTCCATTCCACATGTTCACCCTAGAGCAGAGGGCTTGAAGACCTCTCGTTAAGTCCTAGCCAGAAGGACCTTTAAATGACTTACGACCTTCGGTATTTGCGGAGTAAGGTCATTGCATGATGTGGTAAAGGTTCTGCAGTCATGCAGGGTTTGAAAAGGGCTCCTGAAAGGGCCACTGCACAGGGCTTGCGACCTTCCAGGATCTGGAATGCTGATTGAAAAGTGTTTGAAGTCACTTGCAGAACAGGTTTTTCAGGAAAGCCAAGATTTGAGGAGAGGCAAGAGAGGGAAGAGAGCATCGGATTGCCCGGGATTGCCCCGGCATGCCGCAGATTGCCTCTGGAGTGCTTTTACCCACCTCCCCTCAAGTGCTCTGCTCTCCACTCACCACTCAGCTGGTGCAAACTATTGGAGTCAGGCCACGCAGCAATGTGTCAAGTGGAGGCCAAGTGTGTTAATCAACCTCTCTCCCATCCCAGATGCAACTGGTGCTCTCTGCTGAAAGCTGGAGCTTTTGTTGTTCTTCTCCAGAGGATGAATGCCTGTAAGCCCGGCCCACTGGCCACCATCATAAGAAGTAATTGGATGAACGCTTTACATGGAAAGTTCGCTATTATGACAGCAGCTGGCCCCACAGACGGTCTTTTCTGAGGCGGCCTTGTCCAGTAAGTGCTCCGTCCTGCATAAGCAATGAATAAAAACGCAGACCACACAAAAAGCATTGATACCATGGTGCAACAGTGCAACAGTTCTGTTTTTGTTGTTTTGCTAAACTGAAACCATCTGCTACTGAAGCTTAAAGGGAATACTGCTACATTGAGCTTCTGTTTGTATTATAGGCTGTTGGATTTCATTGCTGGTTTGGAATGCCCCATTGATTTGCTTTTTTAGCAGTAAACAAACGATTCCCAAACGATTCCTTTGCTCTAGACAAACTAACGTAGCAATAGTGCCAACAGCACAATGAATAAATCATGAAGTAGATGAGAGCATTTCAATGCAACCAGACAGTTATTTCGCAAGAACTCTGTCTGTCCTTCCACCTTCTATGTCTGGTTGTGTCTGAACTGAGATGTTTGGTATTAACACTTGCAGCCCAAGATTTGGTATATTTTGCTTAGAATTGGACCAGCATATGTTAAGATAAGAAAAAGCTGTTAATCTAGTTTTTTATGTCTGTTTCATTTCCGACTGTAGAGAAAAGTCCTAGAAATGTCACAAGGTGATGGATTAAAACATACAATATACAGCGCCAGAGTAATAATTTATATTTGCAGCCCACGATAAGGACCGGTCTGAGAGGCAATTCCCTAGATATGCAAGACCACAAATTGCCCTTGCGGTGGTCGTGTAGCAAAGTCACTGTTCAAAGATACATGAGGATTTGCACCAAAACAGTAACTTTTATTACTGTTGCAATGTTCAAAGGCTATTTCGAGAAACTTTACCTCTGAAGGTACGTTCCCTTGTGGCCTAATTGGTAAGTGCGCTTGTCAACTGGCTTTGAGGGCGTGGGTTCAAATCTCACCCCGAGAAATCACTTTAGTCCGAGCCCATGGGACATTAAATGGAGGCGGGTTGTATCCAGTATTCTATGCTGGGGCAACTGAAAGACCCTGGGCTTCCCTGAATTAATAGGGTATGTGCCAGACTCACAGTCTTCTCATCTCATTATCATACGGCGATCGCCTGCCTCGATATAGCCCACTAAGGTGCTGCACAGGCGTAAAACACAAACAAACAAACAAACAAACACAACCTCTGAAGGTATCATGTTCGACACTCCTGACGACCATCATACAACAGAATGATGCATTGGATCAGTGGCTCCTGCTGATGAAACATCATGCTTGGAAATTAACAGGGAGAGTGTTGCAGTTGACTCGCTGCCTTATCATCGCATCTATATATCAACCTCCCATTTCGGGTCTGCAGCATCGAAACAAATTGTAATTACATGTATTACATTGACACAAAAATATCCCTTTTATCAGACAGCAACAGTTTCTCAAGTGTAAATTTTACTGCAGGAAGAACGTGTACAGCAAATATTTGCTACCTTTTCTTGTTCCAGAAGGATGCGCACTGACTGTTCTCCTTCGGGCCTAATGGCCAATGTCAGAAGTCCCTGATATGTCAAATAAAGCAGTATTAGCGAGAAACTTAATTTGCACGACAATGCCTGGTGTGATTCGGACTGGTCAGGACAATCTGAGGGCATCAATCTGCATTTGAGGCATTTGAGGCAATGCTGGCCTGTGTCTGCCACTCCCATGGCCCCAGGAGTGAAAAGGTCAGAAGGTCCACTAACCCAATTACACCAGCCTGTTGGCACCACAATAAGATTAAGCCAACTGGGCCTAGTTTCAAGTCTTAAATGGTAATCACTGTAACAAGTATGGATGCCCCTCCTGTTGATATAAACTAGTTCACTGAGTTCAGGCTCTTGCAGGCTGTATGTAGGCCTACTCTTCTATTGTGTTGTGGAAGCTGAACAATGTTAAAAATTGATCTTCCTATTCGAAAGACATTGAAAAAAACTCTCATTGATCTGAACTGGTTCTATTCTCAGCTTGATGATCTTCTTGGTTGGCTAGGCCTCTATTGTAACATATGGATTGTGTGGAAGTGCATCAAATTAAGAGAGAAAATCAAATCAATTTTCACTCATATGAACATTTTGACATCATATTGTGTTTTCAAGAAAACATAGTATTGCTCAAACAAGTATAATAGAGCTTTAAGTCAGTGCTTATGCTGCAATGTGTTAATCTGCAAAATGCCTGCAGTTTTCCAGGAATCATCTCACACCATATTCGAACCTGGGACCTCCACGAAGAAGTCAACTTTTGTGTGAGGACATTACTTGTTGTTTTTGACTCCAGAAAACAAAATCAACCATTGTTGTATTGCTTCCTTTGTCCCTGGTACAGACAAGTCCAGACTGTGACTCTACGCTTACCTGTATGGGAGCTTTGGTTTTTTTAATTTTTCCACTATTGACCGAAAACAAGATGACGCGAGACTGAATTCTGCATGCACCAGAATGCCAGACATTTGCAGAGTGGAGCACAATTGAGTGTTTGAAGTATACTTCCAGGTTATAATTTAAAAAGGACATTTATCTGACTGCTGTTTGCGTGCACTCATCTTGGACGCCGATTAGCTGGCAGTACGCCACTTATAACAAGGGACGATGAAAGATCGATAGTACATCTAGTCTTCTTTGGTAATTAGAAAATGCATACATGGACAAAATTTGATTATATAATAAATAAAAATAAGCCCGCCGCATGTTGGTACATGAATGTGGTTATATACCATTACATGTGATATATGTATTGTAAGCGACATTGTACCTGTCCAGAAACTACATCATAAAATACATTGTACCTGTCGAGAAAGTGTATGCATTACAAGTTGAATGGATCTTTTATAGTCAAATAATGTTGATCCCAAAAAAACAAAAAAGTTGGCTTTAGCTGTAAATGTACAGCTATTGTATACTATACATGATATCACATTTTCGCGTTATCATTGCAGAAAGAATAGTATGGCAGAGTGAATTTTACACAATGCGAAAAAAAAGGAAAATGGTCAAAAGACGACGTGCTAAGTCTGCTTACTAAGACTTCAAATATTCTGGAACTGAATTTGTCCAATCTCACAAAACATATTCCTCGATAACTTTTATTTTGTTCACAGTACAATTAAACATCGGGAATGTGAACAATCTTTCAGCTAAAATGATTTGTGGAGGTATCGATATTGTGAACAGTGAAGAGGATGACCTCAAATTGCGAAGTTGGTTTGGAATGCAGAAGGCTAACTTCTATCCGTGTGTCCTTTTATCGCACAGGATGAATGATGGAGAATCCATGGACAATTTCTACTTGGAGATCAAACGCGACAGAAGTAGAAATTGCAAACAGCAATACTGACCGAGGACTGACCATTGGTATGAGCAAGGCTGGTTATCGGGGTGACCAGCTGACTCTTGAGCTCCACCACAGGACACAGGACATGTCCCTTGCCTCTGCAGGAGGTGACCCTTGGCCAGGGGTGCCTTTGATCCCCCCAGGTCATCCTGTGCCAAGGGACTTGCCCCGGACCAGCCCCAAACACAGAAATAAAATTAACTCCATCCTCCCTAAAAATGCCAAAAAGACCAACTATGTCTGCATTCATCAGATAGCCTTATTGTTCCTTTTTGCCAATTTCTGTACTTTTTGAATACATGTCCTTTTTGCTTTTTTATTATCTTACATATCTTTCTATTGAATAACAGGAAGTTTTTGTTGCATCAAAAAACTAAAGCGGAAGCTTTTACATAATTGTGATTCTTCATTAATGATTAAAATAAACCAAGGTTTCTCCATCAAGGTCGAGCCTGGTAAAAAAAAGATTGTGCCAAGGATACCATTAACCAAAAGAAAATCAGGGTGAAATTATATGGGCTCATCTTAAGCTATATTACAATTTGGCTTCAATTAACTCCACTATTTATAAGTACTGTAGTGTTGACTATGTATGCAGCAATATTTAGAATAGTATTACAGAATGAAAAGTTGGTACAAGATGGCAGCCCATTATAAAATATTTCTATATATGAGGCAAAATGTTAACAAGAGTGCCATTTGAACTTACAGATTTCAATACCTGAACTTTATGTTTTTGGTCTGAGGGTGAAAACACTATCAAAATTCATGGAAATCAATTGAAATTTGTAGGAGGGGCCTCAATTTCAGTTTCATCCCCTGACTTCTGCATACAGCTTAAGTAACCAATATATTCATTATTTCATGCAGGACATTAGGTACACATTTTGAATTCCCTCGACATGGTAATATTAATCATTTGTTTGAGGAATTCCCTCATGTGTTATGTAATGTAACTGGGGAAAAATTACAGCCACATGCATAGGTCTACACAGTGTGTATATATGGGGACGGTGCAGAGGGTTTGCAGTGACTGGCAAACCACAGGAGTCTGCATGACAAGCTCTGCTAATGAACAGTCTTTCATTAATTGCTTTTTTCTGATGGTAAATCATTGTCATATCTGCATAATAACAGCCCTGAAACTCTCGAATGAAAGAGGATTTGCCTGCATGCCTGCCAATTATCGCTCACTGTGTCCTCGTAGGAAAAAGTTACACAGGGCTGGTCCATGTCACAATGCTTTTGAGCAGTTCCAAGTCAATGTTTAATGTCTATTCTTCCAAAAACAAATGATTGAAAATGATAGACTGCAGGGCAGCCATCCCTCTTATTTTAGCTTTGTAAGTTTAACTTGATTAAGCTCCTGATTAATTGCCCAGAAGTAAATTGCAGATTTATGAGTTCCAACCATTTTCCAAATTATTTACTAGAGCTTGATAAATTTGAAAAGACTGCATTTCAAATATGCATAGTAAACTTCAAATATAGATAAACAGATATGATTGAAAAGTCGATACTTTGAAAACTGAATAAGTCCTCGGAGAGTTGGTTTTAGATACTAATAGCCTACTATTGTACATTATTCAGTGCCAATTCATAGACTCTTCATAACGATTCTGTAACATCTTGAAATGTACAAAAAGTCCTCTGACAACTAACCTACACAAAGTAATATTATATTCAAGAAAACAAAGAATATTTAAAATGATGACAGTTATTCGATACAATTTTTAAACGGAAGCATTAATCTTTAAATAAAACTAAGCCTATTCTTCTGTTTGGAAGTGATATAAAAATTGTATGGGCCCAAAAATAATGAATTTGTGTAAAAGGTCAACTTGGTTATCATTTCAAGAAAATATTGCACATTAGCCAATTAACTCATGCTGTCATGTGGATTCTCAATTAAAGAACAGATGATTTGTATTATTTTGTTAAATTAATAGATTCAGAATCTGAGTCTTAGTCTGGAGTCTGATTATTAGAGGAATAAGTAATAGACCCACAGAAGTTCTGACATACATATAATGTGATCATTAAAAAGAGTGGCAGTGGACTGAGTCTGTCCATAAATGGTTGAATCACTTCGTTTAAAGCCAAAGTGACACTCATTTTAATAAAGTTCCATCATATAATTATGTGCACTTGACTGTTATCATCACGAAATGAACAAAAAAGTACTATATCTAATCAGTGTATCATCATTCAAATCATCAATAATATCACGAAGGACTCTCTTTTAATGTTGAAGCTACAATTATGAGTACACAATAAGAAACTGACAATTCAAAACATCGATGTAACTTCTGGAATGTTGTCAAGCAACTTAAAAGTTGGTGTTCTGATACCCTGATCAGCTCAACTCTCCAAGGCAAGGCTGTAATTCCAATTGATTATTTGGTTATGGGGGCAATTAGAGAATCATAAAGCACGTTGCATGTTTCAAAGTACTCTAATATTGACATTGAAATTTTCAAATCAGTTACTTGAATTATTAAACCAGTGCTGAGTAGCAGATCAATTTCACGTGGGACGAAATCAATGATGTGCACAGTTAATGTTTGCAAAGTATCATGAAACTCCTGTAAAGTGTTTTATAACTGGGTGAAATTGGAAATCAAATTTACAAAACGAGACTCCACTTACTTGTTGCGAATGTCGTCTGCCCTGGTGGACCACAGAAGGATGCTTGAAGTGATTAAGATGCAAAGTTGTTGCAGCAGAAGACAGGTCATGGTGCTACATTCTTCCAGCAGAATACAACTGATCAAGCCATTGCCAAAGCATCATCCCATTGAGAACTCTTAACTCCTTTTGTTGCCAGTTGGTGGCGTGCAACAACCAACCACGCCACTGTGTGGTGTTCAATGGAACTGGCATGCACTGCTGATGTTCTGTTGACATAACACCTTTAAATTACTAATTAAGTTGTACTCAGTACATTAGCTACATATGAGAATCACAACAGATTTTCCTTTGATATATTATGAACTCAATTCATCTTCCCCAGACTCAAAGGTACATTGCCACATGAAGATTGGGTTAATTGGTGATTTACTAGAGAAGTAATTTGTTGAAAGGTATCATTCCTTAAATTTCTCTAAAAAATAATCAATAGATTGCTCCAATTTCTTAGTTAATTGCACCATCTCCAATAGCTCGTTGTGCTATGATGTCTATTTTGCATGATAAACCGTATATCCAGTAGTGATGCAGACCGGACCGCCTTGGACCGGTCCGGTCCGCAGTCCAGCCCTGGACCGCCAAAATACCAGACCACCTATAAAAAACCGGTCCAGTGCTGGACCGGACCGGTGAAGTGCCGGTCCGGACCGGTCCAATGCTTTTTCATGTCATTAAGAGTATCGCATGAATTTTGTCATATCTAAAAATGACATTTCAGTCATTTAGCTTGTTTTAACCCTCATTTTATCATAATTTTTGAAATGCCGATGGACCGCTTCTGGACCGGTCCAGTAACAAAATCGGACCACCTCACCCAGGACCAGACCAGGACCGGACCACTTTTGTAAATACCGGACCACCCCCTCAAAGGTGGTCCGGTCTGCATCATTAATATCCAGCCATATGTCTTCCTCAGCTATACGTCACATTCTGTTCATAAATGTATTGATGCTCCTCTATTTCGTATGGTGATGGAGAGGGCAGGAAGGACATGGAACAGGCATTGAGTATGCAGGAGTCATACAATGGAACACTTCCGAATTTTTTTTTCTCAATTGTGAAGCAAACAGAAACTGAATATGGCCTTGCATATTTCATTGTACAGAACTTTTAGAACATAAAAATTGGATGACAAACAGAAATAATAATTGAGCAATTCTGGGTGCATTTTGCCTGGATATTGCTTGCCTAAATAATTGTTTGCCATACCCAATTACCCACCAGCCTGTATTTTGCGACAAATTTTAATACCTCTAAAAGTATAGCTTGAAGTAAATGGTTACCTTGTCAAACCAATCCAAAATGGTTCACTTGGAAATAACCAAACAGGAGACAATATATTGAAAATCAATAAAATATAATGAGTAGTTTATTTGGCAGAGAACATCATATTTCAAGCAGAAACAAAGATAGTCCATATAAATAACCAACCTTCAAAGTTCCTACTTCAAATATTATCTTCTGCATACTGACAAAAGCTTGTACAGCATCAGTTCCGCATTCTGTGCCTTGGCATTTATTGATACCAAAAGAGCCAAATATGTCACATCACATGCATGGATCACAGGAAATGTGTGAACGGGTCAGATAGCAAGGCACCATCTGCTATGGTAATTTTTGATAGCAATGGATGGCGATGCAGTCTGTGCAAAAAGAGCCATGTTGTTATGTAACTTTATCACATTGGACAGACAAATGCTTAATAACAAGGATACTGCAGGATTGAGAAAGGATACTGCATTAACCTTTCAAGTAATTTTACAGCTATTGCAGATAACCGGATGTCAGTGTTTGTAAGTTTACGATGAAGGTAATTCCAACTCAATCTCACCTTTACAATTCTCTCATCATATCACCTCATGCTGATAGAGACAGAAAAGCTCAAGCAAACTAAATCATAGTCATGGCCCTGTATCCAGAAAAACGGCCAAATTTTAAAGGAGTGCGATTTGTTTTGTCTGTACATATACCTACCTAATCATTTTTAATGAGTGCAAGATACAGTTTTAGACATATTGTTTTTACCAGAATTCGAGCCTCAAGAGGGCCTGTAGGGACTCTTTTTCAGAGTTGAATTGAAGGCCATGCTGATGCTTCTGCCTCATGACGTAAAATTGATTATATCATCTCCTGCAGTGTCAGGCACCATGGAACAGGAAATTTTTTTTGGCCTTTATTAGATTTATAGAGTAATCTTGGACCAAGCTACTTTTACATGAAACTGACAGTTTAGAATCACTTCAACAAGAAATGCCAGAAATGAAAATTGTTCAGTACTTGCAGATATCTATCATTTTAGACTGAGTGATTTAATGAATACTCAAATGGCAAAGAACATTGTGGGGCAACTGTGAGGCCTTGATAAGAGAGCAATGTATTCAGACTTTCATTTTTCCCCATGCCTGCCTTGATCTCCTTTCTAATATGCAATCCAACTCATCTACAGATCTACTTTCTCAAAGTTTGTCCTTCATATATCAAACTGAATTTATTCTCATATCTCTTCCTTTTCTGCATAAATTGGATTTACTCCTTATACTTTTAGCTTCTTTAGTGCTTGTTAACTCTTTTTCATAATCGTATTACTTTTTCTTTTGATATTATCCTTACATTGATATTTCCATCTTATCTGTCAAATCTGATTTTGCAGATGTTATCAACACCTGGTGTCACTCAAGGATCACCTCTAAGCCCCCTCAAGGTCCTGTCCTCTAACCTAGCTCATTTGGTATTCAGTCTCCTCATACAGCCTCAATGTCATCTCTCAATGGCAGCTTTATTAAACCTTTAATGAAGTGCATTACAACAAAAAGAAAAATTGCCTATTCTGCAACCATTCTAGTTGGAACGTGTTTCAACCTCAATCTATATTCCATTTTCTCATAAGTGTGGCTTTTTACTGTTTAATAAAAGTTGCAGAGAAGGTTAATTATACTAAAAACCAATCACATACCAAAAATATGTCTTCTGTAGGTCCAGCCACATGGCTTTAATTTTGAGTAGTGTTGATAAATGGTTTTGAATATACAATGTCAATTTAAAGTAAGTGAAATTAGTGAAACATCCCAACCAAACCGCTTATGGAAGCTTAGATACTTAACCGACAATGTGTGTAAATGTATTTACAATGTACACTCTGAATAATTACAAATGGGTCAAGGTCTTTGATAAGTAAGTGAAACCAAGGGCAATGCAATCTCACTTATTTATCAGAGACTTTGACCCGTGTGTTACCTTTTCTAGAGCTCAGACAATAGGCCGCGTTTTGTATCTTGCATACCTCAAATTTTCCTTTGAAAATAGCCAAACAGAAGTCAGCCCAAATGGGCACATCTTTTTAGTAGCATTGTGATAACGTAGCAATGTTTGTGAAAATGACATAGAATTTTATGTCAGAAATGAATTGTTCACAACATGGTGTAGCAATGACGAAGATATTTGCTTGCAATGTTGTGGCAACGCTTTCATAATGCTGTGAAAAGACTTGGCGTTTATAGTCCACATACATAACAGTCTGCCTTCAAAGTTCCTACTTCTAATATAATCTTTCCCATACTGACAAAAGGCTTTCAGCATCAGTTCCACATTTAGGGCTTGGCATCTACTGATACCAAAAGAGCTTATTGTCACATGCATGGCTCACATGAAATGTGAAGGGGTCAGATAATAAGACACCATCTGCAATGGCAATTTTAAATAGCAATGGATGGCAATGTAGTTTGTGCAAAAAGAGCTTAGTGTTTTATAACTTTACCACATAGGACAAACGAATGTTTACAGGTGATTTCATTACCATGCGATTCTGGTCATTCACAGTTGCCTTTGATGATCAATGCAATGTATGTAATTGCTACGTTTGATATATTAGCCGTGTGAGGTTCTGTTGTTTCAAAACCAATCAGATGAAGCAAAAATGCTATGTATTTAGTGTGTAAAGAGTCTTAGAATCACATACTAATGAAATTGCCTGTAACCTTTAGAATAATTGTGCTGCTGTTGCAGATAACTTGGTGTGAGCGTTTGTGCAGTTTATTCACAGGGATTCCAATTCAATGTCAGCTTTGCAGCTCTTATATCAAATCAGCCATGGTACTGGAAAATAAATTATAGTCATTGCCCAGTGTTCAGTAAAATTGTAGAATTTACAAATGAAGCAATTTTTTTTGTCTACATTTTAGCAAATAATTCTTTGAAACAGAGAAAAAACAACATAAATTGAAGTTAATTGGCTTTATTTCTTCCGCCAGATGAAGTGTTTAAAGAAGAGTTGTTTTTATAATTCTAGCCTCAAAAAGTACTGGTAACATGGACCATTGTCTTAGAGTTGAATGGAAGGCCATGCTGATGCTTCTGACACATGACATAAAATTGATTATGTCATCTCCTGCAGTGTCAGTCACCATGGAACAGGAAATTTTTCTCTGGCCTTTAATAGATTTATAGAGTAATCTTGAACCAAGCTACTTTTGAACGTGAAACTGACAGTTTAGAATCACTTCAACAAGAAATACCAAAAATGAAAATTGTTCAGTACTTGCAGATATCTATCATTTTGGACTGAGTGATTTAATGAATACTCAAATATCAAAGAACATTGTGAGGCAACTGTGAGGCCTTGATAAGAGAGCAATATATTCAGACTTTCATTTTTCCCCATGCCTGCCTTGATCTCCTTTCTAATATGCAATCCCACTCATCTACAGATCTACTTTCTCAAGGTCTGTCCTTCTTCTTATATCAAACTGAATTTTATTCTCATTTTTCGTCCTTTTCTGCATAAATTGGATTTGCTCCAAAGAAGTAAAGCTTCTTTAGTGCTTGTTAACTCTTTTTCATAAGAGTATTATTATTTTTTCTTTTGATATTATCCTTACATTAACATTTCCATCCTATGTGTCGAATCTGATTTTGCAGATGTTATCAACACCTGGTGTCACTCAAGGATCACCTCTAAGCCCCCTCAAGGTCCTGTCCTCTAACCTAGCATCATCCATCAATGGCAGCTTTATTAAACCTTTAATGAAGTGCATTACAACAAAAAGAAGATTTCCAGGATCTGCCACCATGCCATTAGAAACGTGTTTCAATCTCAATCTATATTCGATTTTCTCCTTAGCGCGGTTATTTACTGTTTAATAAAAGTTTCAGAGAAGGTTAATTATACTTATAGTCAATCACGAGCCAAAAATATGTCTTCCGCAGGTTCAGCCACTTGGCTTTGGTTTTGGGTGGTGTCGATAAATGGTTTTGAATGTACATGTACAATGTTAATTTAAAGTAAGTGAAATGGGAGTTGTTTTGCCATTTCAATGTTAGACATCCTCAACCAAACTGCTTGTGGAGGCCTAGATACTTAATCTATAAAATGTAAATGTAATAAGTAAGTGAAACCCAAGGCCAATGTAATTTCACTTATTTATCAAAGACTTTGACCCATGTGTCACCTTTTCTAGAGCAAAGAAAATTGGCAGCCATTTGTATCTTACAAACTTCAAATATCCTCCTCTATCATCAGTCCATGATACAAAATGTGTTCATCTCAACACCTGAGAATCAATGCTTCCACAATCAGTTTGGTTGAAGATGTTTAGCATAGACCTAATAGGTGAATAGCAAAACATCACCTGTTTCACTTACATCCAAGCAGCACTGTATATATGTATATCTATTATATATAATACATTCTTTGCTCATCTTTGTGCATGCACATCTACATGTGTTGTATACTGACCTGCAATTCTGTTGATTTACTGATATACCAAAAGTTTAAGAAGTTGGCACCTTCTAATCACAAAACTGACCGAGGTTGCGAACTGACAGGCACTATCAGCAAATGTAATAATTTGGCATACAGGTCTGGAAATTTCTTCCCAATGCTGTGACAAAACCGTAACACTGTGGCAAAATAATTTTTAAAATAAATTTATACGTTACTAGCGGATGAGTCATCCATCAATTAGCAGTGTTATGTTTACGCAGTGTATCCATTAGGAATATACTGGACATCAATAAAATATGATAGGTGGTTTATTTAAAACCATCACATTCTTAGCACAAACAATGATAGTCCTCAAAAATATCCCATCTTCAAAGTTCCTACTAATACTATCTTCCACATACTGACAAAAGCTTGTATAGCATCAGTTCCACATTCTGTGCTTGGCACTTACTGATACTAAAAGAGCCTAATATCACATGTATCACACAAAATGTGAAGGGGTCAGATAAACAGGGCACCATCTGCAATGGAAATTCTGAATAGCAATGGATGGAAAGGCAGTTTGTGCAAAAATAGTCATGTGTTTTGTAACTTTACCACATGGGATAGATAAACACCTAACCTTTAGAACAATTTCACCGCTATTGCAGATAACCTGATGTCAGCGTTTGTAGAGTTTATGATAAAAGGTTCAAGGTGATTCCACTTCAATATCATCTTAGCAGTTCTCATATCATATCACCCATGGTAGTGGATAATAAATCATGGTTATATGGCCCGGTGTTTCGGAAAATGGAGCAATTTTAAAAGATTTATTTTGTTTCCATTCAATTGTCAGAAAATGACTTTATATGAGTGTAAGGAAAAAGACCAAACTACATAATTTGACGTTAATCAGTTTTGTTTCTTCTGCCAAATGAAGCAGTTTTAGAAGTTTCGTTTTTACCAGAATTCGAGCCTCAAGAGGACCTGTAGGGACCCTTAATTATATAGAGTTGAAGAGAAGGCCATGCTTATGCCTCTGACTCAAGACGTAAAATCGATTATGTCATCTCTTGCTTTGTCTGGCACCATGGAACAGGAGATTTTTCTTTGGCTTTTGTTAGATGTATAGAGTAATTTTGAACCCATCTACTTTTTGAGCAATGAAAATGACATTTTAACATAACTTCTGAAAGAAATACCAGAAACAGCAACCTTTCAGTGTTTGCAGATATCCATCATTTTGGATTGAGTGATTTAATGAATACTCAAATGGCAAAGAACATTTGTGAGGCAACTGTGAGGCCTTGATAAGAGAGCAATATATTCAGACTTTCATTTTCCCCCAATGCCTGCCTTGATCTCCTTTCTAATATGCAATCCCACTCATCTACAGATCTACTTCCTCAAGGTTTGTCCTTCTTCTAATATCAAACTGAATTTTATTCTCATATCTCTTCCCATTCTGCATAATTGGATTTACTCCTTATACTTTGAGCTTCTTTAGTGCTTGTTAACTGTTTTTCATAATCGTATTACTTTTTTCCTTTGATATTATCCTTACATTAATATTTCCATCCTATCTGTCGAATCTGATTTTGCAGATGTTATCATCACCTGGTGTCATCCAAGGATCACCTCTAAGCCCCTCAAGGTCCTGTCCTCTTGCCTAGCTCATTTGGTATTCAGTTTCCTCATACAGCCTCAATGGCAGCTCTATTAAACCTTTAATGAAGTGCATTACAACAAAAAGAAAAATTCCCTGTTCTGCCCCATGCCATTATAAACGTGTTTCAACCTCAATCTATATTCCACTTTCTTGTAAGTGTGGCTGTTTACTGTTTATGTCCTTCAGAACTCCACGAGATCCACAGAAAACCATAAAATAATTCTCTTCTCTATATTTCACAAGAAATGAACTGTTAGAAGCATTTCCAAATGTAAGTTTCTTCTATAGGCTTTCTTGCCAAGTGGCAATCACTAGATGGCATGTCAGCTTGAAGATTTCCATAGAATGCTGCTTGCTTTGCTGTATGCCAATATTAATTTTAGTCTCACCAACTGATAAACTATTAATTCTACAGCTTTTGTTTACTGAAGTATCGTTTTGCTTTGTTTACAGATCTTTGTGGATTGGCAGTCCCCTGGAAAAATTAATTTTCTTATTTTCAAATTGCAAACTGGCTTTGCCACATCATCGACAGTTTTCTGTTGGTCTCCCAATCTTCTTATTTGATGAAATGCCTTAAGAGCCAGTTTTTCTAAGATTCAGGCAGGGTGTGCTACTCACCCGACTCAGATTTTGTTCATAATTTTTTTCTTGATAAAAAGTTACTAAAAAGTGGGAAAAATTGCATTTTTAGACCTCCATACCTTTTAGGTAATTTTTAGGGGCCCTTTGAAATATAGGGCCAAAATTTGGATTGTGTTGAAGTCCAGATTTCAAAGTCCATTATCTCAGTATATGCTTGATGTACCTCTGTTGTATTTCAACAGCGAAATATATGGACCAAACGGTATCATTTTGTATCGCATTTAGGATGATTGACTCTGGGCGCAGGCAGCAGGGGGCGCTCAAAGTTACTGTTTCAGTCAATTATAAGCAGGGTTGATGGGGCGAACATGGCTTCCGCACTCGGTGTACCTCAACGTTTTGTGTATGCATATGAGGCAGGGGACCTCTATTATAAGTTTACATAAAAATTGGAATGGTACACTGAGGGCGCATCTCCACAGGGGGTGCTGTTTTCCATAAAAAAGTGAAATAGACCCTTATTCAGGGCTCTGTAGCTCATTGCGCCCAGGGTCAACAGCACGCTGAGCATGCCTGTCATGTGCTATAACACCTCTAGTTTACTGGGGTGTAAGTATCTCTGAGGTACTCTTAACCATTCTCTTTGCAGAATTTTTTTAATGTATCACATATGACAATTTTTCAAATGTTCAAAAAATCACCAGGACGCCCTCAATATGAACGGAGGCAGTCTTGCAAGTTATTTCTCTAATAAATTTTGGTTTTTAGGATATATTTTGCTCCAAATAATATGTACACGCAAGTAGGGGGCGCCACAAATACCCCAACATTTAATTTCTTCCATTTTTCATGCTTGCTGTTGCTACATTTAATGTTTTGCCATTGGGTCAATACTTTACATTCAGAATGTTTGCTCATGGAATGAAGCATGCTCTTCTGAAGAAATGAAAACATACAGGGTTACAAAAATGATATTTGAGGCACCTGGGATACAAATGGTCGCAATTTGTCTTTGCTCTTGCTCTAGCATCTGTTCCATATGGCATATGGGTCAAAATTATTTAAGTGAGTGAACCTCCCTCAAATTTGGATTTGCCTTGGCCATAACTTATCTCTGAGTGAATCAAAGAAAATGTGTAGCCATTGTTTTCCCACCCACCTTAAATATTGGCCTTTATGACCCAGTTTGTTTTTATCTCATTGGATGAGAATTCAGACTTCCACAAGCAGGATGATAGCATCGATCCAATGCAATGGCAAATCATCACCCATTTCACTTACAAGTTCTACTCCAACAATATGCAAAAATGCCATTTTTAATAGAACCTTTTTAGGTTTCAATTATGAAAGTTTGGTTACTTATTTTGAAAGCTGAATTCCTTAAATTTGGGCTCATTACACCGAAAGTAAAATTTCAAAAATGTGTGTGAAAGCAGTTCACGTGTTGGTAGAAATTTAAAAGATGCATCATCATAACGATTGATAGGAAATTCATTATTTGTATATACATTAGTTTTAAAACTAAATTAAAAAGTATAAATTAGAAAAGTCATTCAGTTAACAATACCAAACCAAAGACATTGAAATGTATACAATGTCGCTTCTATTGATCACAAATTGACTGTCAGAAGATTAGTGTCTCATAAATTACATCAATGAAGCACCAGCAAGCATGAAAAACAGGAGATTATTCTATTTTGGGGCGCCCCCTAAATGAGTGTACACACTATTTTGAGCAAAATATATTCTAATTAACAAAATTTATTGGAGACACAACTTGCAAGACTGCTTGCTTTTTATTTGAGGGTGTCCTGGTGATTTTTTGAAAAATTGAAAAGTCGTGATATATGGTACATTAAAAAAATTCTGAAGAGAGAATGGTTAAGAGTACCTCAGAGATACTTACACCCCAGTAAACTAGAGTTGTTATAGCACATGACAGGCATGCTCACCGTGCTGTTGACCCTGGGCGCAATGAGCTACAGAGCCCTGAAAAAGGGTCTATTTCACTTTTTTACAGGAAACAGCGCCCCTGTGGAGATGCGCTCTCAGTGAACCATTCAAATTTTTATGTAAGCTTATAATAGAGGTCTCCTCCTTCATATGCATGCACAAAACATTGAGGTACACCCAGTATGCAAGCCACAATCACCCCATCAACTCTGCTTATAATTGACTGAAACAGTAACTTTGAGCGCCCCCTGCTGCCTGCGCCCAGAGTCAATCATCCTAAATGCGATACAAAATGATACCGTAGGGTCCATATATTTTGCTGTTAAAATATAACTGAGGTACATCATGCAGATACTGAGATAATTTGATTTGAAATCTGGACTTCCACACAATTCAAATTTTGGCCCTATATTTCAAAGGGCCCCCAAAAATTACCTCAAAGGTATGGAAGTCCAAAAATGCAATTTTTCCCACTTTTTAGTAATCAGTTAACAGGGAAAAAATTATGAACAAAATCTGAGTCGGGTGAGTATCACCCCCAATGGTGAAGTGCCTGAATCTTAGAAAAACTGCCTCTTAAGTCAATTACCCGGGTACTTAGTTTGTTTATTGTCACCTATGCTGTTAGATATGAAAAGCACTGAATCAACTGATTAACTACAACTGACACAAACAAAACATTTTTAAGCCAGTGATATCACACAACCAAGTTGAAAGTTAATTTAGAAACGGTTTGGGCCGCTGATCCACAAACAACTCTAAGGGATTATAGCTGCAGACTAACTATACAGTCTGCCCACAGGAAGGCCAATGCAGTGAGTCTGCAAAATTGGTGAAATTCAAGCCATTTTCATATTTGTAGACATTCAACCTGAATGTGGATTTTTTCCATGGACATACATGTAGACTATAAGGAAAAGTGACAATAAAAACGCATGACATACACTCTGCCCTGTAGAATAACATACATTACATGTCCTGGAAACAATTTTACATTCAGACTCAGAGACTACAATTATGAAATTGACAGTAAGACAATCTCCCTCTTGTGAAATGTTTTATTAGCATGCCCATTACAGCTGCTTGTAGCCTGGAGCATATATGTACTAAAGATTCTAAAAGGTGAAGCTTCTAATTTTATAAATTTTTTTTCGAACCTCAGTTCAAATCCTTGTGAAAATGTTGAGAAAATACAACAGCTTTTTTTTGTTCAAAGCAGAACATTTGCCACTGCATTGGTGGTTTCTGATGTTCTGATGCTGTTTTAGCAGTTGTAGCCTTCGTAGTACTATAGTTGTTTTGTAAATATCTTTTCAGCATCAAGATTATGCTTTTCATTTTCCTCTTGATTCTTTGATGAGTTGCCTTTTTCCCATGAAGTTCCGGTAAAAAATCCATGTGGTTCTCGCCATGAGATTTATCATTAATTGTCAACCTCATTAAAAATGTTCTTGTGTTGCTTTGTGAATAATTGGCAATGACGTGATGATGTCACAATGTTTTTAACTAAAGGGAGGCTCTGTTTGGCCAGGATGGTTGTTGCGAATTGTTTTGAGCCATTAAAAAAAACAGTGCCATGGCAGATTAATGTTCCTGTTGACTGGAGAGTGATTTGATGGTAAGATATAATAAAACATAATAAGCATTTGGTTGACAGCAATGAATATTATTCAAGTCTGATGCACTATTCCTCTGAATTTGTATTGTATTCTTCCGCAACCTTACAATCGCGAAGTTCATTGCTGTGGACCACACTCTTCAGTTTTGAAGAATAAGAAATTAATGAAGTTTTTCACAAAAAGTTTATTCACAAAAATTGCAAGCTTTTGTACAATAATGTAGTGATCATTTAATTCTATTTAAAAATGCTGTATTCATTCAATAACGTCAATGAGAATAAAAAACTGCTTAAGGAAGGTTTGAGTATACACGGTACTTTTCCACGTTTGTATCAACAATACTCTCTGTATCATCATTTATTATATTTGAAAAACTGCAGTATTAGTTTGTGCTAGCTAATGACAAAATATGCAAAGCTAGGCTACATTTATTTATACAATAAAGGCTTTGGTGAGGAACAGATAATACTAGCGATTATCTTAAAATTTGAAGTCATGCAGAACTCAGTACGAAGTACTTCAGGATCAATTCTAGGAAAATATAGGGATTTAGGCAAGGAAGAAATTACTTTGATACATGCTAGATTTATCAGTTGAAAGAATGGTATAAAGTATTTCTAATTAATTTTGTACAAGCTTTCAAAGAAGCTGAAAACACATCGCTTGATAATCGAAGGAGAACAGCAGCTTATGGCATTGAGCCAATCACAGTAACATGCAAATCAAGTCCAGTTTTACAGATATCATCATTCTCTACAGTTCTTCCTGGCATACCCTGGCATTCCGAATAAAACAGTGTTTGTGCGAATGGCAACACGATTGTGAAGCTTGAAAGTGCATTCAGCGACGACTCAAATTCCATCAAATCAGTGACACACCAGATGAGCACAAGGAGGTCACACCACGCATGCTCAGTATGAAGTCATTATGGCGGACGTAGTATATAGTGGACATTCATAAGAAGAAGATAACAACGATATGACAACAGGACAGTCGGGCAAGACTTATAGGCCACTTCATTAAGGCTAATGAACGTTCTCGGTTGCGTTCACGTCACCGAACCCCTCTAGTCAGAAGAGTTCAAAAAGTTTTTCCGGCTTGGGGAACACGCATGCGAAAGACAGGACGAGCAAAACAAAGAAGATGAGGAAAAATATTCTGTCAAGTACAAGAGCAAATGTCCTCCATTTAGCAGAATTGATTTCTGGCTCGTTCGGGATAACAGCGCCATCGCTCGCATCATATCGGAACTTGTCCTGTTTCGCTCCGGACACTTTCCTTCGATAGTCCTCCTTGCTCACCAGGAGTATGAGGCCGAGGACATTGATAAACACCTGAGAAAGATAAATATAGCATAAATGGGTCATTATCATGTTTGTGATGCACAGCATAAACAGGAGTTTGACAGCGATTGCTGCTGAATCATTGTTACATGTTTGAATAAAGCATAATATAGTATGATGTATTATTACCTTCTCGACGCACACGGGCATCTTCCTTCGTGTTTGAGCAATATTGATGGTGATAATGGAGAGGATGACACCGAGAGACACCAACAAGATGATAATGATGTAAAATTGGCCTGAAAGAGAGAGCACAAATCAATGAAAAAGCCCTTTCTTTGTTGTACAAAGCTTTGATGACGTGACATTGGCAAAGAAGGGTTCTTCACATGAAAACCGGTTCATCAAGTTAAACATTTGCCATGTATTACATGTAACACTCTTCTGTCAAGGGTGCAAAGTAGTGAAAGCGAAGAGCTATAAAAATAAAAAATAAGAGAGAATGGAAAGGAGGAGATTTGATATTGGAATGGAGCCACCATCTGGTGTTTAAGCTCTAAAAGCTTTGAGGCTGGCGCTGCTGGTGTCAGGTGTCAAAAGTGATGAATGGCATTCCATGATGAATGGAATTGAATCAACAATCATCACAATTGAGATTGAATGCACCTCAAATCGCTCTGAAGGAAGCCTAATGTGTTTCAGATCAAGTAAATTCTAAGGAGCTGTCAGCAGAAGCACTCACTATGACACAAAAATTAGGGCTTGATCCACTACTGCTTCAAATCTAATTGGACCCAAAAGGGTAGTGTACAAGCTTATATGAGCCAAGAATCTGTTTTCGAGCAAGAAAAAAAAGGCAAATCGAATAAAATGCCTGAATTTGTTGTAGGAAATACCACATAGCTATGCTCGAAGGAATATTGCAATCTTTATGCAGTTTACAGTATGCAATATGCAGAATGCAAATAACATTAGAATATTACGAAGACTTCAGTTTGCATTGGATTTTATGATATGAGATTCCTGCATGGGTCCAGTGAGTACCTTGGCATACTTGCTTGCAAATGAGGTAATGATCAATATTGGTGGCTAATGATGAGATATGGAGCTGCTGCATATTGTATGCGAATGGCTTCACCTATGTGGAGATTTAGGCAGTGCGAGGCAGGGTGGCGTTGCCACACGAATAATTCAAGTCATCCGCATTAGCCGGAATGGGCAGGAATGGGCTGGGGGTGTCATGCAATCTGAAAGGTGCCTTAGGAGCACTGACACTGACCCACTTGGTCACAAATTGTGTCATTAGGGTGGCTGGGTGCTCACAATATGCTGTCAGTCCCTCACAATGGCCTGTCACATGCATAGTGTTGGCTGCAGACCACCACCTTGCTATACCCCATGTCCACGTCAGTGAGACTGCTTCTGTTCAAGCCATTGATGTTATCTTCACAAGACACATGTTGGCTACAGACACATTTACAATTTATCACTTTTTTATGACTACTTTAATCATTAGTTTTTATTGCCCAAATGTGTTTAACTTTCACAACTAGGGGCTACCATCCATAGCATACTAATCACAATTGAAGCAGATTTATGAAATGGGGTTCTGTTTAATGTGTATCCATCACACTTCATCAAATATATCTTCCTATCACACTTGCGCAGTGATGCAATCTATGTAAAAAGTTTTAAAAAATTAGATGGCGTTCTTTCTCTATTTTCACGTAACATATCTGCCAAAACATTCCCATTGTATTCATTAGCAGGAAATTACATTAAGAAAATACTAAATGAAGAAAGATATTTTCAAATTATGTGAAGAAAATTTAAATGTGATCCTGCAAAAACCTAATAGAAAGAAAAAAAGATTGATGTTACTTGAATTGAGATATATACACAATACCACGCCACACATACACACAATTGCCCTTGGTTTTAGCAATGAAAAAAGTGTCATCCCAATACAGAAGTTATTCAGAAACACACTAACATTGTAGACATATGGTAATTGGGTAATGTGTTATAAAAATGTCTGTGAGTAGAGCATGTGGCTACATACCTAGTCTGGCAGCTGCGGTTGGAGGACTTGAATTTACGACAAGGATAAGAAGGAGGAAGAAGCTGGAAAACAAGCTGAGGCCTGTAAAACAAGAGGAAAACAAGCATGAGAACAAGCATGAGAACAAGCATGAGAGGAGAAATCTTGTAGTCCATAAAATGAGGGGTACGGAGGGGACATTATTGATCCTTGTGGCATTCCGCAGCTTGTAGCTAAAGCAAGAATTACACCAAAGAGAGAAAGACATGATAAATTCAATTCAAGACCTGACCTAAGAGGGCACAATCCTATGATACATTACCAGATCACTGTAAGCCCTAGGGCCATAACCCGCAGCTATCTGAGCCCCCGAAGTCCGCAATGACCTACTGATAGGGAACCGAAATGGACAGTATATATCCAGCCTGAGGTTGTTCACAGAATACGCACTACAGTTGATATTGTAAGGGTCATTCAGTAAAGGGGCATTCGTATTGGTGAAACATGAACGAATCACAGTTAATAGAGCGACATACATATTGTGGTGAAACTTCATTGAACTTTAATTAAGCATACACAGTTAATAAAGGGACATAATATTGTCTCGAAACTTCAAGCATCGCAATTAAAGGGATTCACATACTGCATCGACACTTCAATGGATCACAGTGAAATAAGATAGCACAATAAAGGGAAACTTTTCTACAATGGTGGAGAATACAACGAAAAAAATTAGAAGGCCGAATACACAATATTTCTTCACAACAAATCTGGAGAAACATTCTCCGCATACACAGAGATTCTTGTCGGAATGTCTTATCGTGACTCGTTCAATTAAGAACCATTAGGAACCATCTCTTTCTGACAATTGCTGTTTTAAAGACAAGCTATAAAGCATTTTGTGTTGGCCTTGTCATGCCTCACCACATTAGACACACTGGCATGCTTCAAATTTAATGGGAAGCAATTTCCTGTTTTTATAATTAATTAAAAGCTAGCATGAGGAAGCCTCACTTGCTGGCTTAGATATCTAAATAGAAGCTGATGTGGAAAATGAGTGCAGGTTGTCAGGGTGAGCTTCTTCTTGGTTAAAAACAAAATCAACTTCAATGGCTTTTATGGCATTTACTCTTGCTGTGTGATATTTGTATTTGATAGATCAAGAGGAATTGATTGTCAGTACATCTGTCATTGGCCGCAGCAGGTTACAGGAGATGAAAGCATGCCAGCGTCATCGGAAACATTATTGGCATGTTTGGCGATGCAGCGTTCCCAGCGCAAACTCAATACATGTCACTTGGTCATTGGGGCAAACATCACATGTCTGGTTTAAATGCCACAGCATGCTGCTGAATTTGGGATTACAGGCAAGTGGTCCTTGAACCAACATGCAGTTCAGTTAATTTGAAACCCGAGGAACGTTTGGCAGCGACATTGGTTGCACAACGTCACCTTTCCATTTACAGAGTAAACCGTGACTGTCTCTGGCAACAATGTCTTCCCTCAATAGACTGCAAATTGCGCTTCAGCGTTATTTTCCCAGAACATCCAATATATGCCAGAAACCCTCTGCAACATGACAATCGTTTTCTCACCCACACAACTAGGGTTCGTGTTAAGTGTCTGTAAATAATTCAATAATGTGCCTCAAGTAGTTGAGTGCATGGATTTCGAGCCACATTCACTCTGATGTTATTGGGTTGCAGTCTGGTGGGTGTTCAATTTACGACTTCTTTTGTAACTACTAGGGTTGAAGTTGGCAGTTGGCATCAATGTAAATAATAATAATGCGTTTCAAGTAGTAACTGATGTGTTTTGAATTTGAAATGGTTTTTGCCATTATGCTTTTGATTTCAGAATATGATGCTCCTACATGCGGCCCTGGAACTATATAAGTCTATCAAGTGCAGAAGCCGCAAAGACACACTGAGATATTGACGTGCACTCCAAGTGGAGCAGCGGGTGAACTAGGCAAGCCCAAGTTTTATTGAAAGTAGCACGGTTCGACTTAATCGAAGTAGGTTGGCCAAACCTATGATGTTGTTACAGCGGCACGATTGATACCACAAGAGCTCTTTGTTACTGAGGCTTAATCCTGCTCGGAATTGACCACAAAGATTCCTGGCAATGATCTGCCAGCACTGACCACAGTCAGCCGCAAATGGACAGCTGTGGCCAGCCCTGTGTCAACACTTTGACAACCATGACTGAATGCTTCCTTTAATTGAATTCCTGAGCCTTTTACAAAGCATCACAAGGGCTTCGCTTATCCTCTGTTTTCTCTTCTCTTTCGAAATTCTGAGAGGTCAGAGACGCCTAACTTAAGTAGCTTTAGTGCTTGCACATTTGGAAGTCGAAAGGGTCAAGGGAGAGTTTATGAGCCACAATTATTGGTTTCAGTGTAATTTAGTGTTGCTACTTTTCTGTCTTTTAATGGTGCTTGCTGTTGTTTTACCAAAGGGTTCATGAACACAACCAAATCAGGATACTAAGTGGAACCAATGCCAAGCATCCCTTATTTTATGCAGTGACTGCATACCTGAAAAATAATCTCATAATGCTGGTCATTGTGGTCCCAGCCATTAGGATTTTGCCATCACTGTGGGTAATAAAGGTGGCTCAATGGACAAACTGACAGGGCAAGTCAATAACTGACGTCCGCAGATTTCATTGACTGCATAATTCCAATGCATTATCCTTCATTATTTTCTCCTTGATTTAATGACAGCATGCCAATGCAGGGGCATTACTGCCCACTATCTAAACCTGCCCATAGTGAGTATGGGACCAGCAATAGGCTACTGTAATCCCAAGCGGCTGATTCCGGCAGAAGCTGACGGATACTGGAATTACCTTATCAAAGGTGTCACTGGTGTATCAATCAAATATGCCAAATTCATGACAGGTTGTTTACTGGTTGCATTTGGGAAATCAATACTCATATTGATGCAGAGAAAAAAAACCATCTTTTTTCCCTGACGTTCATCTTTTTTTTGTCGTCTTTGTTTTTCACTCTCGAGTAAAGAAACTTGCGAAGTTCTCATAGTTCTCGGTCCAGCCCACTGCCTTTCTAGCTCTTTCTACACTTTGACTGCACTGAAGGATGAATGACATCATCTGAGGCCTATAATCTTTCACTTCTTGTACTTTGCAAAACAGAGCACAACTTCAAAGCTGGCAGCTTAAAGAATGGCCAACATCTGATGGCAACAAGGAGCGATTGACCGGCCCCAATACTTGGCCCGCTTGTGACCCCCCGACCCCTGAAAGCTTAGTGGGGTTAAAAGTTGGCCTTCTCGACTGACCTGCCTCCTCTCTGATGGCCTGCCTCTCCTCAACCGCCCCTCCCATCTTTCTGATTGTGCCAGAAGGGAACAGATTGGCTCCTCCTGGAAGGCCCAGAAAATTCCTTATTGAGGAAACTCTTTATCGTATTTGGTGTCTGCCTTCGAGACCAAATTTCTCCTTAAGCAAGTACTTCTCAGTTCATTGAGGCGTCACTGCCGGTTCATTGGAAAGGCCGCCCTACAATGTTTAGCAGCCTATCAGAGTTGTATATATGGGCACGTCCAGAGGCTTTTCTGAGGCTGTTTGCTCTGACCACAAGGTCCAAAAAGACAGCTGTGTACTCAGAGTGATTGTGATTGTGGCAGCATCTAAAGTGATCTACGGCTGGCCAAATGGCTGACCCTTGGGGCACACCTCACCCTCGAATTCAATCTCGGGTCTCTCTGCCTCCGAATGAGGATTCTGCATGGCGCTATACCATTTCACAGAATTCGAAGTAACACATAGAAAGGAAGATTTATCCTACACAGGGGAAAATTCAATTTAAGAGCAGCAGGGTCTAAGAGCAAGACAATGGGTCAGCACTTGCTAAACCCTCTGGAATGAACTATTTACAACTTGGAAATAGAATTGTTAAGAAGGCGAAATTGGGTATTATTGATCTGGAATTTATTTAAGTTTTTCTGTCTGGACTTTTATTTCAACAAATGTGAGATTCATTGTCCTTCAGCTTTGTATTTGGAAGAATCAACTTCCCCTAATTGATTTAGTCGCTGATTATACTGGAGTAACTCATTAATGGAGAAGGTTATGTTCTTTTCTGCTTATTGTATCAAATATCTTTTTTCTTTATAATCTACATAAAATCTGCTGATCTCTTTTTAATTAGGAAGATTTGAATTAAGGAAGCATTCCAGCTTGTCTACTTACCAAGGACTGTTCTGTCTGGTCGCTGCAGGGGAATCCAAAAGACCGCAGCCGACATGGCAGACAGGATGGCGGTGGGCACCAGAATGAGTCTCATATGGAAGGTCATGGTGCGACGGACTGTCACCCTGTATGTCACATCTACGTAAGGATTAACGCAGCAAGGATACTTCATGTATCTCTTTTCTGCTGTGTTTGCCAGTATCTCCCATTCTGAGTTTGGTACGTATTGGTCCATATCAAATCCCTCGATGCCCTCTGCAAACATAAGGTCCAATTTCTTTGCGTCGTACGACCAAGAACCAAATCGAAGCTCACAAGTCTGCTCGTCGAAGGGGAAATCTGTCATGTCCACTGGGCAGGAACTCTCATACTTCACCGGAGGAATCCAGAGAACCGATCCATTGTAATCTGCTGATAACATGATATTGTTCTTGTGCTGTTCTACTTCTGAATCACCAACACTGAAACAAGAAACAATCCATCTTAACACATGTATAGAAATGTACACGCAAGTGAGTAATTTCCCTATCTCAGAACTTTTAATAGGATTTTGTTAGAGCCTTCATTTCTAGCACAATTACCATCATAAACATTGCCATTCTACAGTGGAAGACCATTGTTTTTATATGAGACAATAGGTAGTTTCACAGTGCATATAGTGTTGTCAGTTTTACATTTTTCGTGCCCTGCCAGCCATCAAGTTCTCTCTCTATTTTTAATCTGATCAATAAATGCATTGAACTCAGAACCAGACCATCTCTTAGAATCTCCACTATTTATCTTATACATTCAGTCTGGGAAGCATCTTTCCCTCATTCATTAAAACTCAAATACAAACCCTAAACTTTCTAATTATCTGTTTGCCTAAGGCCCATGCACAGAACATTTCCACTTCCTCTATGGACATATACAAAGAAACAGATGGGGGGGGGATTCTAATTAGGCAAATAAACCCATCATGACAGTTTAGTTGCAAGAACATTTTCCTCTTTACCATACCATGTATACTTCTTCGCTTGTTTCATACTAGCAGTGCCTATACTCCGTAATAGTAAATTCTTCCATCATTATCTTCCTTCACATCATATTCCGCTCTGTTAACGACATGCTCAACTTAAGACTAGGATTAGGAGTGTCATAAAAGCATCAAGGCAAAAGCTGAAGATTCGGAGACATTGCATCGAAGACAGAATACTTATGAGACAAGGAAGGATCGATACTGAGGTTTGCAGTAAATTAACTCACGGAATACAAGATTGATCGGGCTCATTTCCATATGTCACAAGAGATACCATCTTTTTTTCTAATTATTCATCCTGATTGAAGAGTGTTCTTAATCACATGAGAATCCTGACCAGACTTATCATATTCCTTCTTGTCTCCTGCTCAGATATTCATCAGAAAATGTTTGCATGAATACTCCCATTCTATGATACTCATTGTCATCCGATTACGCTCCCTCTATATATTGCGCTTTCACTTGATTTAATTTGATTAACTGGCATTTCCACAGGATTTTTATCCTTCATTCTAAGATCTGTGTTTTTTTAATGTGATGAACAAAACACAATATGATATGAGTAGGCCGCAGCATAACATTGCGTGATTTACTTTGAACAAGAGCGAGACCAAATATTTCTTGGACTCTTTTCTGCCAAGTCTCGCATATCATCGCATGTTAAAGGAAAGCGACAGAAGTGCTTCCTTGCATTGAATTACGAGAGATGAATTCTACACCACACCTCGGAGCTCAGACATTTGGAGGTCATGAACTATTCATAGTGCAGCCTCCCAAGGCTCTTTTACAGCCACTAAAAACCACTTTCTGCTTCCATTAGAGCAAATAGGCTTGAACTCCCAAGAATTGGCAAAATACTCAAATCAACAGGCTGAGAGAGACAGAAGTCGTATACATCCAAATGCAAGAACACAGGAATCTCATCACTTCATTTAAAAAAAGATCAGTCTTCTCAGCGCTTTGCAAGTTAAGACAAACTTATCAGAATTCAGGCAATACCATTCGATTCACGTTAGACTCAGCAATGCGGCTTAGACCGAGAACATTTGAATTTGAAAGTACATTTGAGGAATATTGAATTACAATTATTTAGTGCTGAAGATGCAGTGGCCACATTGTGATGGATAATACACAGTACAATCCAATAGATTTTCCAAGCAGATGCTCACACTCCAACACTTTCATTGACTTTAATGCTTTGCACTCCCTGGCCTTTCCTTGCACTCACTTGTCACTAAAATTTGCCTTTAACATGAACACTTTAATGACCTTTCAGTAATAAAGTAGTGTTGTGGGTAAATTTACCATATTTCAGCTAATTTAAAATTGTTCGCTTTTAGAGTGAGTTGGAAACTGAGGGCTTGGAGGGGTGAGGGTAAGACCTGAACAATGTGGAAGGGGAGCAACGCCGAGCATCTTCCCGCTGGCAAAGGATTCAGGAAAATACTTTGGGTCGTGCTGTGTAATACTGACGATTCATGTCTGTTGTATATTATGCATAAATTACTGCTGACATAATTATTGATGTGGCGATATAGGTTGAAATACATTGTAGTCTGGCAAGTGTAAATCAGATTGCTGAAGCAAAGGATGATGAAAGTTGTGCTAAGGAGGGAGTTTTTGTATCAGGGAATATTGTCGAGACAGATAAAGGACCCTACAAGCATTGTCAGCAAAGTTGTGGCATTATACATCCACACATGTTTGTCATACTAATGAGCCAGGCATTGGCATCCCCCACTTTGATGTCCTTGTAAAGCATCCCTTAGATATATGGATCTTTTCATTTGATGTTTTCCATGCTTTTATGTGGGTCTGTCATAATTCATAGGTCTCTTTATTATGCTGTTTTACGAGGAATTTTTTCTCTTTCCCAAGCTGTTAAGACTCATAATATCATTGCAGTAAAATATTTTCAATACATGCAGTCAGGCCCTGTGATGATCCAACCAATTCATTGAGAAGTCGCACGTTGGTATCGAGTAGGTTGAGGCATAGAGCCTCCCCATAATCATCGAGGTTGGCATTTTACCTCAGTCTGATTGGTTCTTGAAGGCATTCGAGCACATCTGATTATGGACTGCCCAATTGATATGCAGAAAGAGTGAACTGTTGCACTGTGAAAATGGACCTTTGTGACTCATGCTAGCTGATGAAGTGTGATCTTCTCTACATACAACGTGGACACATAGAGGCTGTTCGATTAGTCATGATCAAGAGAAGGCTATTTGATTTGTCATAACCGATTTAGAGTAAAAATCAGATGCATAATCCTTTCGTTTGCTGTTACCAACAAGCAAGATTAGTCCCCTCAAATCAAATTAACATTGAAAGTATTGGGTATGATGATGACAAATCAACATTCAACAGTATGATGACCCTCGAAGTGCTATTCTCACAGTGCAAAAGTCCACTCTTTTTGCATATCAAAATGACAGACTGTAAGCAAACACACTACCTAACAAGTTGAAAAAGAATTGTATGCTATTGAAATAGCTGCAAGTGCTTGTTGCATACAGCAGAGAAGCTGGATGGATTGTTGATCATGTTGATGGACTACTGTAATTTGTAATAAAACACCATAATGGATGGGACCTCGGTGATTATTTCAAATCAATAACTATTAAGTTAAAAGTAATGAGGAATAAAAATGTTATGTCTTTTTAATGGTTTATAACTGCAGAGCATTGCCAAGCTTGTTTCATTCCAGATTATTAAGAGATGATTCATTTTTTGCCAAGCTCTAGTCTGTACGTTATACATACAGTCAAGCAGAGCAATTTCAACTGAACAGCCTTGACTAATGAATATATCCCAACAACGTAAGACATTTCCAGGAAATTAACAAACATGAAGTGCATTCGTTATTGAGGTATACATTATGTATGTATGAGTAAGAAGTAGGCCTGATATCATTATTCCACTATGCCACCTGCAAGTAAGTGGAATGGGTGATGCTTTGCCATTGGGTCAAGGCTAAACATCCTCCACCGAACAACTTGTGCAAGAATGAATTAGTGGCAAAGTCTTTGATAAGTATAAGTGTAATCCAAGGCCAAACTAATTTTATTTGGGACCAGACACTTGCTTATCAAAGATTCTGGCCCGTATGTTACTGTTTGTAAAGCGAAGAAAATTGTAGTGATGCAGACCGGACAACCTTTTAGAGGGTGGTCCGGTATTTACAAAAGTGGTCCGGTCCTGGTCTGGTCCAGGATGAGATGGTCCGATTTTGTTACTGGACCGGTCCAGAAGCGGCCCATCAGCATTTCAAACATTATGATAAAAAGCTGTAAAACCAGGGTGAAAACAAGCTATATGACATAAATTTCATTTTTAGATGTGACAAAATTGATGTGATACTCTCCATGACATGAAAAGTCACCGGACAGGTCCAAGGCGGTCCGATCTGCATCACTAGAAAATTGGCAGGCATAAATATCCCACCTGCCTCAATTAGTCCTTCATGACACTATATTTCTTTTAATATCAGATCTGTAAGTATTCTTGCTTCCACAGGCAGTTTGATAGAAGAGGTTTAGCCTTGACTAAATGGCGAAGCATCACCCATTTCACTTACTTACAGGTGGCACTGATGGTGTTCCCATCAATCTTAGTGAACTCAAGAACCATGACGATGCTATCAGAGAATTATATCTTCAATCTCTTATTGACAGTATCTAGAGTGGTGTTATGTCCATACTCACTTGTTGTATAAAATGATATCGGGTATCCAAACTTTCTCTCCTGGAAGAATCACCATGTCCACTCCTCCATAGTCCTTGGGATTCCAGGTCAGTATATCATCTTTCCAGACCTGCAATAACAAGATGTCATGGAATTAGATCTTAATCGAACATTGCATAAACACAGTAGTCTATACTGTGTAGAAATTACTGTATTGTCACAGTACAACCAATTCATTTCCAAGTAGATGGTCTTACTTGCATGCTCCCACACTGCCATTCATTTCCATGCCTTTTGGCTCCCCAGCCCTCCCTCCTTTTACTTGTCACTAAAATGGCAACAGTTACTTTCTATGAATAAATTGAAGCTTTTTTTAAATTCAAATTTGCTCTTAACATGAACCATAGCAATGATATTTCAATAATAAAGTGGGTTTTAGATCAATTTTCCATAGTTTGGGTAATTTAAAGGGATTTACATTTAGAGTAAGCTGAGAAGTTAGGGCATGGAGGGATGAGGGTATGGGCTGAATGGTGTGTAATGGCAAGTGTCTTTCTCAGGGCAAAGGATTCAGAAAATATCTTGTGTTGTACAGTACACATAGTGGTTTCCTCCTCATGAAGGCAATTTCCTTGCTTACAACCAACATGTGCATCTTTGTGATTTATCGTCTCATTTGCAGGGGCAATTTTTATGATACCACAACAATCCTGTTTTAATAAATTCTGATTGTACTTGCGCATATTTCATAATAGAATTCCTAACGCAGAATAAACAGAAGCATGGCAATTAATGAGGCATCATTACATGCTGCATTTGAGGCGATTTAATGAGAGAAGCAACCGCATAAATTCTCTTTGAAAATGCAAAAGTGGGGATAATCACTGGTGTCTTTGAACAATGGAATAACTGCATATCAGCTTGCACATTGTCAGAAATGTGCATAATGGCTTTCTCCCAATAAAATTTGTCAAATGAACCACAAGTTGTGTGTAGGTTCGAGCATATATCAACGGCAAATGCAATGATAATTATGATAGTATCAGTTCTACAAAAATAAATCTACACAGACAATAGTTTTGTGATTTTTTATGCTCAGTCTGTGTGAAGCTCTTTAAAAATGGTAATAGCTGTGTCTCTGTGCAGATTGTGATAAACATATTCATGAGTACACTAGAGTGTACCTATACATTGTCTGGATCAATATTATCTCCTGTTTCCACATGACCTATACCCCATTAAATAACCTCAGCATGTCAATCTGTAAACCAGATAGAGTGTTGATGACCTCACCTTTGCAAACAGCCTTTGTAAACAGAATGACATGTAGCAATTCAAAGCATGATTGCTGATGGTAAAACATAAGGAATTTGACTATTTATAAGCTCAAAGACAGTCAGTACACACATGTGATTGATTTACCAATATAATTGGCACATCTCCATATCTAAACTTTATTACTTTCATCCATCTTTTTTTGTTTATCATCCTTCAAGTAATTTTAAGTGAAACTTTCGTGGTAGATATGCAAAATCAAAATTATAGCCCTGTGTAATCAGAAACTTGCCAGTGCTCCAGGGCCAACAGGATGAGATTTGTGGAAAATACGATTCCAGTTCATATTTCCAACTTGGCTAGTGCAAGAACAAAATACATTGAAGTTGATATTTATTGAAAAGCAACAGCCATTTTAAAGTATGTTTCCTTGGAAATATGAAACTCACTTGAAACTCACTATCTCAAATGCTACCATTATTGAGTTTATTAGATTGACATTTTCTCTACCATAGCAATCCACTTTTTGGAGTAATAAGGTACATGATTACATGAAGCTTTTTGATAGAAAGTAGAATTTCTTCCATATGGAAAATCTAATTACATGCCCTTCATTGCTCATCTGGGAATATAAAGTCATTAAGCAGTTTTCCTAGTGAATCGCTGACTTAGATTTCCAAGAAAACACACGGATGTCTGGAATCAAATCAAGCGGATATATGTGACAGTCTCTTTCTGAATCATCCATGAATACTTGCCTATCTTCTTGCAAGTGATCATTTGTCATGGCTTTCATGAGAGCAAGGAATCTTGATAACCCATCCAAGATTCCATGGTACCAGGTTTGATTCTTGCATCCATGGGCAGATGCAGGTCAAAATGTAGAATGAATACAGCCATCCATAGTCCGCACTCCAAAAGTTATTGTTATTTGATAAATAGTTTCTTCTTAAATTGAATTCCATTTGCATTATTAATGCTTTTACATGTAATGATTGATCAACCCTTCTAATTGGTGACTTTACGTTACACACAATGCACAAACAGGTATTACCAAATCTTAAGTATACTAATGGAATATTTCTTGTACATTTTATTCTATTTAAAACAAGTCATCATGCACATTTCTTTGCTGTATTTCCCTTGACAGTTTTCTCTCCATTTCTGGCGATGAGGAATGTGGAATGACATACTTTTAAGACATACAACATTCGAAATTTATGCCATACAAGCAGATATGAGGCGAATAAGAAGGGGTCTGTTTGGTATATGATGATAACATTGTGAGGCACCGCAAATCTAATCAGCCAATATATATTATACGCTTTTTATGAACAGCTGTATCTATGTGCCTGTGGGATTACAATACATTTCAATGGCATTGAAGAATGTTGCAAACTTCCACATGGTAGTTGTGACAAAAGAACAGGAAAGGAGAACAGTTTGCACACATGTATATACATTCATGGCAAGTATATGATCTAAAATAACAGATTGTTGTAGCAGTTTTCTTGTACAGATGCTGGGTTGATTTACAGATTATCAAATATGTTAAACAAATTACTCTTTAGTTTAAATAACCAATCTAAGTTATTTTCCAGCTTCTGCTCCTTTCAGGTACAAAAAAAAAAATTGCTGATACCGGTTTTGTGATTTATGTAATCAGTCTGTGTGAAGCTCTTTAAAAATTCTAATAGTTGAGTGTAGGTGCAGATTGTGATTAAAGTATTCATGAGTACACTTCAGTGTACATATATGTTGTCTGGATCTATATTATCTCCTGTTTCTACATGACCTACACCCAATTAAACGATCACCTCAGCATGTCAATCTGTAAACCAGATTCAGTGTTGATGACCTCACCTTTGCAAACAGCCTTTGTAAACAGAGTGACATGTAGCAATTCAAATCATGATCGCTGATGGTAAAACATAGGGAATATGAATATTGATAAGCTCAAAGACAGTCAGTACACACATGTGATTGATTTGCCAATATAATTGGCAGACTTCCCTATCTAAACTTTACTACCTTCATCTATCTTTTTATGTTAATAATTTTTCAAGCAATACTTAGTGTAACTTCTGTGGTTGGTATTCAAAATTATCACACTATGTAATGAGAAACTTGCCAGTGCTCCAGGGCCAACAGAATGAGATTTCTGGAAAATGCGATTCCAGTTCATTGAAGTTGATATTTATTCTAAAGTAACACCATTTTAATATATGTTTTCGTGGAAATATGAAACATTGAAACTTCTACTGTTATTGAGTTTATTAGATTATTATTGAAATTTTCTCTGCAATAGCAATTCAATTTTTGGAGAAATAAGGCACATGATTATTTGGAGCTATTTGATAGAAAGTAGAATTTCTTCCAAAATCTAATTACATTCCCTTCATTGCTCATCTGGGAATATAAAGTCATTAAGCAGTTTTCCTGGTGATTCGCTGACTTAGATTTCCAAGAAAACACCCGGATGTCTGGAATTAAGTCAAGCGGATATATGTCTCTTTCTGATTCATCAGAATTTGGGTGTGCTTCATCAAACAAAATGACATTCATGTAATCCATGAATACCTGCCTATCTTCTAGCAAGTGATCATTTGTCATGGTTTTCATAGCAGCAAGGACTCTTAAAATAACCCTCATCCAAGATTCCATGGCTACCAGGTTTGATTCTTCAATCCATGGGTAGTTGCAGGTCAAAATATAAAATGAGTACAGTCATCCACAGTTCACACTCCAAAAGTTATTGTTTGTTTAATAAATAGTTTAAAAAAAATTGAATTCCATTTGCTAAATTACTGCATTTACAGCAGCTGTAAGTTTCAGGCCTTTTCAATCAAAATATTTGCAGTAATGTTGATTAGATAGTACTTAACGATTGATCGACCCTTCTAATTGGTGACTTTATTATACACACAATGTACAAATGGGTACTACCAATCTGCTAATTTTAGGTATACCTATGGAATATTTCTTATATTTAAACAAAGCCTCAAGCACATTCCTTTGCTGTTTTCCACTTGACAATTTTCTCTCCATTTCTGGCAAAGTGGAATGTGGAATAACATACTTTGCAGACATAGAACATTTGAAATTTACTCCATACAAGCGGATATGAGGCGAAAAAGAAGGGGTATGTTTGGTATATGATGATAAAATTGTGAGGCACCGCACATCTAATCAGCCAATATAGACTCTATATATGAGCAGCTGTATCTGATAGCCCGTGGGATTACAATACATTTCAATGGCATTGAAGAATGCTGTATACTTCCGCATGGTAGTTTGGACAAAAGAGCAGGAATGAAAAGGGGACAGTTAGCACACATTCACATTCATGCCAAGTATATGATTTAAAATCACAGATTGTCTTAGCTGTTTTCTTGTACAGTTGCTGGGTGTATTTGCAGAATATGAACCTCTTTTTCACTTCCTCCCTGGATACTCTGTTATGCACACTTGTTTGTTAGCACAGCTGTGTCTTCTTGAATTATCAATATGTCATCTTAATGAGAAACCTCTAGCCTAAAAACTATTGAAGACAAAATTGTGTGAGACAACCAGGTTTTGAAACCAGCACTTACCATTTATAGGCCTGAAGCTGAAGAAATTATTTTTATTTCTTCTTACGAATTCTTGAGCAAAGATGAGACTTACATGTACGTTTAGAAAAAAGTAATTGATCGGCTCCTAAAGTTTACTCAATACTAATATAGTTTCAATATTTGTTTTCGCCAATAGACTGAAAGCAATCCAATATCATTTTCTTGCTGGTGCCACAAAAATGCAGTCCTCACACTGTGGGTGAAGAATATGCACTTTGTTGGGAGCAAACTTGATCTATAGACTGCATTAGGACCAGACTGCACTTACATCAAATGCGTCAATGGGGGCCAAGTTCTGTATGTCCCCTAGTTAGCCAACCTCAGGATTGAATAACAACCTCATATGCAGTTTTGTCGCTCCAGACATAGCACTCTGAGAAGACAGACAGAGAAATATCCCTGCAGTTGGATTTTATTGTTTTCTGCTAAACAATATCTTTTTGTAAATTTCTATTTTATTTTGTTTAAACACCCAAAGCTATTTTTTCAATTTCTTTGTCAACCTCATTCACGAGAACTATCTGATACTGGCTATTATTTATTTGGGACATTATTGTTGAGGCTAGGCATTGGCAATACTTTGTTCCAGGGGCCTATGCTTGGCACGTAAAAGATCCCATTGACGCCAGGTTCATTGAAATGTGAGATTTTTTTTATCGGATTGTCATTCAATTTGTCTATGATCAGGAGGTCAATCTATTGCACTATACTGACTGCAAGGTCAGCAAGGCAGGACTTAGGATCAAAGCAGTGAGTCCATTAACTGATAAAATGTGTTCTCCTGTGTTTTCCTGTGGTTATCCTAAGCCCCTGCACTCATACCAAACAAGCACATCACTTATTTGCCTGTTACATCTTTAATGCAGACCAACAACGAAGTTGATGGACTTGTTCTGAAGCATATTCTGGGAACACATAGGTCAAGTACCCTCAAGCATCAGTTAACAAAAGAATGCTTTGTAATTGCTGCTTGCTAACAATTCGTATCACTCAAGTGTTTATTGTGATTGATTGAAGAGAAAAAAAAAATTAATTGACAGGTTCAGTGGCTTGTGTAATTCCCACAATAGATGGCATTAGAATAGTAATCCTGTTTATAATTAGGCCCACCAGAGAGATAATGACTAACCAGGTTGTGAGTGCTCTTGGTGAGACAAAGAGGTACACTGGTAGAGTAATGAAAAATCTGATAATTAGTTGTAGGGGGAACGGGGGCACATTGGGATGCGGGGCACTGTGGGACAGTGGGGTTTTCTTGGATCCTGGCAAGGTATATGATATGGTAGTGCCATCATATCTTGTAATTTCACATCCTGATGTTTCCATGGTTTTATAGACAAATTACAGCCACATGCAGAAGTATGGCGAGCAAAAGTTTGTTTTTGCTACTACTGAAGTAAATATGGACAGGTTAAATTCAAACCATTCTGTGGACAAACCATGAACAATGAAGCTTTCTCAGTGCTTTTATGAATTTATATATCCTAACGAACAGTTATGAATTGCTATCCGTATAAACACACTCACTGGTGTCCGAGAAATTAGCATTTTGGTGTAAAAGTCATATCGGGGCTCATTGGGACAGTGAATTTGGGCACATTGGGACGCACTTAATATGGCAGAATTTAAGTGTCCAAGGCAACTGAATGACCTGGGACAGCACACAACAGGTGTTCAGGCCACAGTGAATAGAGGTATAGTGGATTACCATGCTCTGTGAACAAATTTGTCGCAAAGCACTGTGTGTTACTTACATAGATGTCCGCACCCAGGACATTTTATGTTAAATGTTTAAAACTGTTTAAAGTTATGAACTATTGGCACTACAAGGTGTTAATGCGCTGTATATTGTCTTACGCACTACTTATATGTGATATCTATTGCACATGGAGTGTTAAAATGATTTTTCAATTGATGTCCCAATGTGCCCCGGCTGATGTCCCAATGTGCCCCGCGGGGCACATTGGGACAGTCATTTTTTCGACTCACATTTCGCTCTCCGGCTGCAAAAGGGTATGTGGAGTCTAGTTTATTATGCCTTGCATTTAAGCTCAATGGTATTGGTGATATTCATGCAAACTTCTGAGTTCTTCAGTGCTTTCAGCATTGAGCAAAATAAGTAGACGTTAAAAGCGTCCCAATGTGCCCCGGTTCCCCCTATCCATTTTTGATGATTCAGATTTGGCCGGGTTGTACTGTTTTAAGAAATATTGTATTTTTTATTTTTATTTTGTGAAACTATGATAAGACAAGACCATAAATTAGGTATTTTCAAAGGCTGGAGGAAATCAAAACTTTTTTCAGAGAGTCTCCTGTGGCAGATATGTTTAATCATAGGCTGGAATTCCACTCAAATATGCTAATAGTTGAGTGTGTGTGCTGATTGTGATTAGCACATTGATGAGCGCAGTGTAGATGTGTACACACTGTCTGGACCAATATTATCCCCTTACCTGCATGGCTACATGAACTGCACCCTTTTAAATGATCACTTCAATGTGTCAATCTGTAAACCAGATTGACACATGATCTCACCTTTGCACACATGAATATCGATAAACCGATGGCCCTGGTTCTAAACTTTCTTTGCTTGCATGCCTAAACCGCCAAAATACTAAGCCTCTAAAACATGATATTGCCTTCTGGAGCCATATGTCTTTATATTTAACTTTTTCGTATTTCCAAAGCAAAATCTCAGAAAATGTCATCACTTAGGCTGCGTCAAATAAAATGAGATTTATCAGCAGTAGTCCAATTTAATAGTCAATGCTCATGAACCTACTGCAACTTTCTGGAGAGAGGCTATACTTTCATACAATGAAATTAATTTCTTATTGATCAATCATTACATATTAATGTTTTTTTGAAGACTATGCTGACATCATCAAAAAGTTTTTATTGTCTGACTTTTTTCTGTAATATGAAGCCTATCTAAAATATCTCTACCATTATTGAGTCCATCAGATTTCATTTATTCCTTGAAATTTTTGCTAGAATATCCATCCATCTAATGAATAAGCCATATAATTATTTGATAAGATAAATTTCTTCTATCTGAAAATGTAAGGACTCCCCGTGCATCACTCCCCATATAAAGCCAATATATACATGTGTTGTTGTTTTTTTTTTTTCAATGATTGGGAGATTTTTTTCCCCCACGAAACCTGGATCTGAATACTGCCAAATTGTTGAGTTTCTTTCCATCACACTTTAATTATTGAAAATTACTTATGGCAATTGTTCCTGGAGCTTTTTGAAAGATGAATTAGGAACTCGTTCTCCTACCTATACACATCAAATCTTATCAGTATGTGTGAGTGACAACATGCACTGGAGCATCTTCTAGGCTGTCTTTCTGACATTCTACTCTGTGGTACAATTTTGATTCCTCTAGTAGGTAAATATATAGGCTGTTTTTTGGTCTTGTGAGCATCATCAACTTTTATTTCGGTAGGCCCTTCCATAAGTGTCATTGACGGACATGTTATTAGAGGGATTAATATAATGTAAAATTCTCATACTTGTTCTAAGTCTTGCTTTCTCTCTTTAATTGACAGTTTACCCACTCTTCACATGCATTTTACCACATTATTTTCTACAAAGCATTGTGCAATTTATTTTATTCATTTCATTTGATAATGCTCTTTCCGTTTCCAGCATTATGGAATACAACGCAGACAAACTGTATAGTTTGTGGCATAAGCAGATATCAGGAGGATAAGAAGGGGTATGTTTGGTGTATGATGATGAAACTGTGAGGCACTGCACATCTAATCAGCCAATATAGACTCTATATAACAGCTGAATCTACGAGCCTTTGGGATTACAATACATTTCAATGGCAGTGAAGAATGAGGTATATTTCTGCATGGTAGTTTGGACAAAAGAATGGGAATGAAAGGAGGAAAGTTAGCACCTATACACATTCATGACAAGTATATGATCTAAAATCACAGATTGTTGCAGCTGTTTTCTTGTGCAGGTGCTGGGTTGATTTGCAGATTATGAATGATACTTTGAATTAAGTCCCTAAATGCCCTGTAACCCACACTTTTCAGTTAACATTGATAGTATCTTCTTGAATTATCAAAATACCATTTTGATGAGAAGCCTTAAGCTTGAAAAAAAATAGGCGACAAAACTATATGACACTGTGCCATGTTTTGAAATCAGCATTGACCATTATAGGCCTACTGCCCATGAAATTCGTTTTATTTTCATGCTTATAAAAAAGTTTTTCTTGGGCAAAGATAAAACTTCGGTTTGAAAAAATTAATTGATCAGCTCTTTAAGTTTAATAAAGTAATGCATATTTTTTCCCAAGACTGAAAGCAACCCAATATCATTTTCTTCCTGGTGCCAAAAAAATGCAGTCCTTACACTGCGGGTGAAGAATATGCACTTTGTTGGGAGCAAACTTGATCTACAGAGTGCATTAGGATCACACTGCAATCACATCAAATGCACCAATTGGGTGCTATGTTCTGTATGTGCAACAGTCAGCCAACCTTAGGATTCAGTAATGACCTCATACGTTGCATTGTGCCCCAGACAAAGCACACTGAGAATACAGAAAGAAAAATATCCCTGTTTTTGGATTTTAATGCTATCTGAGCATGATGATGAAGTGCAAGTAAAATTAACAATAGTCTTCTTGTAAATTTAATTTATTTTTGTTTAATCATACAAAGATATTTTGTAAATTGGTAGATAAATCAATTTTACTGAAACTATCTGCAATTGGCTCTTATATATCAGACAAAACTGTTGAGGCTTGGAATTGGCGGTTAATACTTGGTACCAGGGGCCTATGCTTGGCACGTAAAAGATCCCATTGATGCCAGGTCCATTGAACTACGAAATTTAGAACACATTATCATTCAATTTGTCTCAGAACAAGAGGTCAATCCATTGTACTATAGCGGTTGCAGGTCGGCAGGGCAGGACTTACGATCAAAGCAGTGAGTCCATTAACTGATAAAACATGTTCTCCTGCACTCATACTAGACAAGCAAATCACTTATTTGCCTGATACATCTTTAATGCAGACCAACAATGAAGTTGATTGAATTATTCTAAAGCATATTCTGAGGTTACTTTGGTCAAGTACCCTCGAGCATGAGATGACAAAGGAATGCTTTGATTGCAGCTTGATAATAAGTGGTATCAATAAAGTAGGAGAAAAAAAACCTCATAGAAAGGTTCAGTGACTTGTGTAATTGCCACCATAAGAATAGTAATTCAGGCTATCAATACCTGAGAGGTAACAAACCAGACAATTTTAAAATGCTTTTTGTGAGACAGGCACATTGGTGGGATAATTTACAATATCATGAATATGCCTTTTCTCCAATAATAATAGCCTTTTTCTGCATCCTTGGAGGAGATATATATAAAATGTATGTTGTTTTCTGTGAATTTCCCTCAATATTATTTTTGGTTCAGAACCCAGAAACTACAAGCTGCCTCGCTTACGTCAGTGAGTTCCATAAAAAAAATGCTGATTCAAATTAAGCTACAGGTGCAACGGTTTTGTAAAATATTTGTTAAGATACAGTATTATCATTCTTTTTGTGTAAACTAAACAGGACCAATCCTGGACCATGAATTAGGCATTTTCAAAGGCTGGACGTGATCAAAATGTGTACTTTTTTTTTTCAAGGAGTCTATTTATGGCAGATATGTTTAGATAATACAGTACAAACCAAAAATAAAGTATGAAAATTTTCTACCAGACGTCCTGTTTACCTATTTTGCCCTCCTTTCTCCTCTCCACCCTAAACCTCCTTACCTCTACTTTTGACTCCTCATCACATTGTCAACTTCATCCAATATTAAGGACTCTATTAAGAAAGCTTGCAATGTAGTTGCAATTAGCAAAGGTTTAGAGTAGGTAAAGGTAGGAAGTGATTTGGGGACAGCCCGGAGGTGTGAAAGAGTAAAGCAGTGGCTGATTCGTCGTTCCTGTTGGGGTAGTCATACTTTATTTTGGACATACCGTAGGCTGGAACTCCTCTAAAATATACTAATAGTTGAGTGCATGTGCAGATTGTGATTAGCATATTCATGAGCACAGTGTACCTGCATATACACTGTCTTGACCTACACCCTATTAGATGATCACTTCAGCATGTCAAGACGTAAACCAGATACAGTGTTCATGATCCCTCCTTTGCAAACAGACTGTGTAAACAGAATAATGGAGCCAGGCATGATTTCTGATAGTATAAACATGAATATTGATTAAACTCACGGAGAGTCAGTACAACCATGTGATTGATTTACCATAAACTGATGGCCCTTAATCTAAACTTTCATAGCTTGTGCACCCTCATGGTTGTTGTTTTGAATTATTGCTGTGCAACCATAAGTTGGCAAAAGCATGAGGGCCAAGGGAACAAAATTCAGTAGGCCTACAAGTAAAACATGATATTACCTTTCGAATCTTATTTCCTTTCAATCAGCTATTTCATATTTCCACAAATTTCTTTATCTCTTCGGCTACATCAGACTAAATAAGACTGAAAGTGAGTAGCCCACACTATTGATCAATACTAATAAAAGTCACCGAAAAATAATTATTTTTATTGCTAGTTTCTTTGGCAGTGCTGGGCACTTCCGCAAACACCTCCGCAAACCGCAAATTCCGCAATTTGCGGAAGTGCTATTTCGTTTGCAGTTTGCATTTTGCACTGATTGCCAATCAACTTTGCGCTTTGCGTTTGCGGATCTAAAATCTACCAAGTTGCGCAAATGCAAACTGAAAACAAAATGTTTCAATGTTACTGGCTGGAGAATGCATAAGCCTGCCACAGATCAAGGTTTTTGTTTGTACTTTGTCCCACTTTCATCCTATTACATTGGTCTAACCAGTAGGAAAACCTCAATTTGCAGTTGGAAACTATATATAGCCTAAAGAGTTCTACACTTTAGTACAACTTTGGGTTTAATATTGGCTTGCATAAGAACAGGAAAGGACTTTATCAAAAGGTAGTGTTAAGGTATGGTATAGATGGCGCCACATGTTGCATGACTGACAGCATTGAGTCCAGCATGTACATCCTCATCTCTCAGTATGGGCTAGTGAACCTACCCTGACCACATGCACCATGTTTCAGTGAAGTAATCATTAAAAGATTAACAAATCTCCGGTGTGAACAATATAATTCACAGTTTGACATTGTTAAAAGCAACTGAATGAATGTTTGAATGTTGTCACAGTAGTTTGTAAAAAGATTAGCATATTCATGAAACTCTGTCACTTTATAGTGCCTGTTGGCAGGGTAAGTCTAAACTAACCCTGCAATGGGAGGATGAGCATGAAGCAGAGCATTGAGCACTGATAGTGAGCCATCAATGTCATGAATTATGCAGGCCTATAGATATTTCTGTATTCCTGTTGATAAGCAATTATAAATTTGTGAATAATACAAAAAAAAATTTCCAATGCAGAATTTATATATATACATTTATCCACATTGTCAATTGTATATTTTTTTGGTCAAATATCAAATGTCTTTTTATTAAAGCATCTCTCATAAATAAACTTTATTCATACTTATTTTAGCAACAGGTGGGCCTATTTATCGCAATTTTGGTTTGCGATTTTGTTTGCGTTTGCGTTTGCACAACCTTTTATAAAATTTCAAAAAAGTTTGCAGATTTGCGTTTGTGGAAGTTGTGATCAGAGTTTGCTGATTTGCATTTGTGGAAGTCCAATTTTGTTTGTGTTGCCCAGCACTGTTCTTTGGAAATATGAAACTTCCAGATGTCAAAATGTCTCTTTGATTGTAATAAGCTATATTGACTTGATCAGATTTCAATTATTCCTTGACATATTTTATATAATAGCAATCCATTCAAGTAATAAGGTACGAGAATCTTTGGAGAAAGTAAACTTTCTTCCAAATGGAAAATCTGATAACTCGCCATTGCTCTTGAATGAAAGTCATTACTTAGTTTATCTAGCAATTTGCTGGCTGATATTTCCAAGGAACCATCAAAATGTCTGGAAGCAAGTCATGTGCAGATATATGTCTTTTTATGAATCATCGAGAGTTTGAGCATGCTTCATCAAACAAAATGAGATATGTGATCTATGAGTTCCTGCCAATCTTGTGATGAATGGCTAGGCCCTCAGAGCCATAGAAACTCTTTCGTTGATGTTTTTGCCTTCTGAGCCAGAGAACCAGGTTTGATTTCAGGCACATTCTCCTTCTTTCATCATTGCTTAATTCTATTTTTCACAATTGTTGAATGGTTCAGCCCTACACATGTTAAATTTATGATATTTTATTACTGAGAATTGCAACTTTTTATTTGCTCCTTTTGGGACTATTACTGAAAATTACAACTTTGCATTTGCTCTTGGGACTATTGCAAAAGATAATTTGTGAACTCTTCTCTCTCCCTGCATCAATCTTTGTGAGACACAATATTTGCTTGGGCGCAATTTAGAGTGCTGTCTCAGTTTGATCCCTCCAGTGGTGGGCGCAGCCTGTTGTTAGTTTATTAGCAACATTTTATACGTTTTTTGTTTGTAGTCCCTACTATAAGTTCCATTGAGGAACATATCAGAAGGGATGGATAAATATATTATGATGTATGTAAATCTCTCAATTACAGATGTATTTTACCTGCATGTACTTATGACAGTTATTGGAATAAGAAAAAGAAAGGAGGACTGCTTGCATGCATACACAATTCTAGAAATACAGTGTATACTAGCATGACACATGACAATCAGATTGTTCAGATCTGTTTATATGTACAATAACCTAGAAACTAAGAGAGCTTCAATATTTGTTTTCACCAATACGGCCAACAAAGAGAAATTGAGTAGTTTTCTCTTTCTATATTGTACTGCCAAAAAGTGCCTTCATCGAAATGGGATGAAGTATATGCACTTTGTTGGGAGCAAACTTGATCTTTAGGCTGCGTTAGGACCAGACTGCAATTACATCAAAGTCACTGACGAAGTGCTCTGTTGGGTATGTTCCTTCAGTCAGCCAACTGCAAGATTGTATTATGACCTCAGTAGCTGCATTAGACAAAGATCGTTTAGAATATTGAAAGAAAATATCCTTTGCTTGCATTTCAATAATCTAAGAGCATTATTCTGATGTAAGGGGGGGGGGGGAGGAACGAGATATTTTGACATACCTTTATATTTGACACAGTTAATAGTTTAAATATTCTCAGATACACATATCTTATTTGGAGAGTTGAATCTCTATTTATTTTTTGAGTTATATACAAAATATGCCGTTTCAGATTATGCTATTTAGCACTGTCCTACAATTTGCACCTAATCTTTTACTATATTTAAATTCAATGAAAGCATCGACACATACAGGTATTAAAAGTCTCAGGTATGGAGATTTAGTTATTGAACTTTGTTTTTTGAGCAGACATTTTTTTTATTGATTGTTATTCTGAGTTATAGCTGTGCCATGATAAACTGACAAAAGCCTCAGGGTCAAGGGAAGATAATTCTGCAGAAAATGTGATATTAGCTTCTACAATCATGTTTCTTATTAACCAGCATTTCATATCTCCACAACAAAATCTTAAAAAATGTCATCACTGGGCTGCTTTAGGAAAAAATGTTTGACCAAGTTGTCCAATTTCATGGACAAAACAAAAGTATCCATTACAAAATTACGCCGAGATGTCGGTACTTTTATGCAATGAGATGGTACAAATGACGGTTAGTATTGGCTCTTTGTATAAGCATGACATATTGGGCTCTTTTTGAAAACTAATCTGCCGTCATTGAAAAGTTGTAATCATTTTCATTGTTGTATCTTTGGAAATGTGAAACTTCTTATCTCAAATATCTCTACCATTATTGACTTTATCAGATTTCAGTTATTCCTTGACATTTTTGCTACAATAGCAATCTATCTTATGAAATAATAAGGTATGAGGTAAACTTTCTTCCAACAAAATAATCTGATAACTCACCCTTCATTGCTCTTGAATGAAAGTCATTACTTAGTTTTACCAGCAATTTGTTGGCTTATATTTCCAAGGAACCATCAAAATGTCTGGAATTAAGTCAAGCGCAGATATATGTCTTTTTATGACTCATCAAGAGTTTGAGCATGCTTCATCAAACAAAATGAGATATCTGTGATCTATGAGTACCTGCCAATCTTATGATGAATGGCTTGGCCCTTAGAGCCATATAAACTCTTTGGTTGATGTTGTTGCCTTCTGAGCCAGAGTACCAGGTTTGATTTCCGGCACATCCTCCTTCTTTCATGCATGGTTAAATTAACTTTTCCATTTGGAATTGTTTTAAATTTATGATCTTTTTCACGCGAAATTACAATTAGGCAGTTGCTCTTGGTACAATGTCAAAGATGATTTATGAAATATTCTCCTTTCCATTTCCATTCCTAGCATTATGGAATTGGAACCAAATTATACAATACATTTCAGACAAACCACATTTGTGATTTATGATAAACCAGCAGATATGAGGATAAGAAGGGATATATTTTGATATATGAGGACGAAACTATGGGGCATTGCAAATTCATCCTGCCAATGGTATATATCAGCAATCCTATAATATACCTGAGCCTTTGGGATTACAATACATTTCAATGGCATTGAAGAATGCTGTATACTTCCGCATGGTACTTTAGAAAAGAGAAAAAGAAAGGAGGACTGCAGCCATGCATACAAAATTTACAGATATACAACATTTGCTTGCCTGACATATGGCAATCAGATTGTTCAGATCTGTTTGTATGTACAGATACTAGATTGCATGTGGATTTAAAAAAATGCAGTCAACATTTTGAAGAGACATGAATTACTCAACTTGAAAATCAGTCTATTGCGCATTTTTCATATATTTTGGACTTCAAACTTCCTCTTTCTTGTTAAAAAAAGAGCGTTTTTCGTTAAGGAAAAATTCCAGTTTTTCCTGGTTCCGAAAAATAAATTGATCAGCTCCTAAGATTGCCCAATTCTAAGTGAGCTTCAATATCTGTTTTCACCAATATGGCCAATGAAGAGAAATCTAGTAGTTTTGTCTTTTTATATAATACTGCCAAGAAGTGCCTTCATCAAAATGGGATGAAGTATATGCACTTTGTTGGGAGCAAACTTGATCTTTAGGCTGCGTTAGGACCAGACTGCAATTACATCAAAGTCACTGACGAAGTGCTCTGTTGGGTATGTTCCTTCAGTCAGCCATCCGCGAGATTGTATTATGACCTCAGTAGCTGCTTTAGACAAAGTTCCTCAAGAAAACTTTATTGTAAATTTATTGTACTCGCATTTCGATTCTGTTAGAGCATTATGCCGATGTAAGGGGGGGGGGTTAGATAGGTTGGCATAATATTTGACACAGTTTAATAGTTTAATAGTTTAATTATACTTATAATTAATTATACTATAACACTCAAATGGAGAGTTGAATGTCAATTTTTTTAAACAATGTGATGTTACCTTCTACAATCATATTTTTTATTAACCAGCATATGCATTTTTCAACAACAAAATCTTTAAAGATTTCATTTCTTGGCCGCATTGGGAAAAATAGATTGACTTAGTAGTCCAATTTAATGGACAAAACAAATGTAAGTATTACAAAATTATGCAGAGATGTCGATATGCAATGAGACGGTACAAATGTAGGTTGGTATTGACATTTTGTTAATAGCATGACATATAGGGCTCTTTTTGAAAACTAATCTGCCATCATTGAGATTGTTTTCATTGTTTGTTTGTTTTTTGAAATGTGGAACTTCCTTTATCAAATATCTGTTCCATTATTGACTTTATCAGATTTCAATTATTCCTTGACATTTATGCTACAATAGCAATCCATTCAATGTAATAAGGTATCAACTTTCTTCCATCTGAAAAATCCAATAACTTGCCTTCAGTGCTTTCGTTGAAAGTCATTACAGAGTTTTCCAGCAATTTGCAGACTTATATATTCGAAGGAACCATCGAAATGTTTGGAATTGAGTAGTACCTGCCTACCTTGTGATGAATAAAACTCTTTGGTTGATGTCGTTGCCTTCTGAGCAGATTACCAGGTTTGATTTCCGACATATTCTCATTACATCAAGGCTAAATTCACCTTTTGAAAATTGTTGAATTGTTTTAATTTACACTGTTGCTCATAAATATGGAATACTTCAACATTCTCCATTGAAATTGACAACTTTAGCAACTTCTGCTGGAGCACATGATGGTCTGATTCAATGGTAACTACTTCCAATGACCGCTAAAGGGAAGAACATGCTGTAGTTTAAAACACATGCTGCAGCGTTAACCCCAGAAAAAGTTACAGCAGCACGAAATATGGAAATTCAGGGGGTTTTTTGGGGTGAGGTGCATTCAACCAAAACTTTAAAATTCTTGCAAAAAATGTAGTTAAGGCTTTCAAAGAGTGATTAGAGAAGATGTCTTGACCTTTACAATGGACCTTGCTTACATTCACACTCTGCAATTCCCATTTATTTGACACTTTTTTTCCAAAAAAGTATTCCCTATTTATGAGCAGGAGTGTATTATCTTTTGTTATGCAACTATAGGTAGATGCTCTTGGGGTTATGTCAAAGATGATATGAACTATTCTCCTTTCCTCCATCTGTCCATTATAAGAGACGTTTTCCTGAGTGCAATTCAGAAGGCTTTCCTTCTTTCTTTCACAATTTGATCCTTCTAATAGTTGAACATTTTACTCATAACCAGCTCTGTGGCTGCAGTTTTGGCTTGAAACATCGTAGATCTGGGTTTGACTTCAGGCGAGGTGTTTTCATATCACCCTTGTTTTCATAATTTGCGCTTCACCTCCTCTTGATCACATAATTACTTTTAGTGAAAATTACAGTTCCTCAAACCATTTCACCCATCTTCATCTATTTCATTATTCTTCTTTTAGTCCAGGGGCCAGCCCCCCTATATTTTGAGTAGGTTCGCATCATGAGCGCACCACTTGAATTTGGAACCGTTTGAAAGAAGACTTTCTGTACTTCATTTCCCCATAATGACTTTCAGTGAAAATTACAGTACCTCAAACTATTTCACCCATCTTCACCTATTTCATTATTCTCCTTTTTTAAAATTTTTGCCAGGCTTGATTTTATGCACAACTTCTTTCTTGAATCATAGCTCCTTTTGCTTTTCTTACAATTTCTGAATCTTATCTCCTACAACATTAATTTATGATGCTTCATCACGGAAAATAAATAATAATTGGTAGTTACTCTTGGGGCTGTGTGAATAAAATTGATGAAATATTTTCTCTCCCTCCATACACATTACACATATTAACTTTCTGTCCTTGTATGTGACAATATTTGCTTGAGCATCACTTAGAAGGGTGCCCCTGTTTCTGCCAAATGGCGTTCTATGCAGAATGTGCAATTTTTATCCCTCTCGTACTAGAAGTAGGAGAAGAGCTTGTTGATGGGCCTTATGAATAGCATTTCAGTTACATAGTCTCATCCTACAGTATTGTTTATTGGACATATTAGAGATGATGGAATTATGTGTAAAATTTTAAAAAAGTTAATCTTATTCTGTCTACATCTGGCTGTCGCGCCGTATCTCATCAATCAACTTTTGGATGGCTTGACCATACCCCTGTGTTACTACATTAAATGTGCATTTTACATGAATGTACCTGCAAATGTTCCTACATTTATTTCTACATAATATAGTACATTCAGCTATCCTTTTCTACAAATCAATTCAATTTGACAGTTTGTTCCATTTCTTGCATTATTGAACGTAGAACTGCATACAGTATGCATAGCAGACAAACCACATGAGTAATCCATGGCAAACAAGCAGATATGAGGATAAGAAGGGATATATTTGGTATATGATGATGAAACTGTCAGGCACGGCAAATTCAATCGGCCTATGGTATATATATGAGCAGCTATGTTCCTGAACCTGTGAGATTACAATACATTTCAATGCCATTGAAGAAAGCTGTATACTTCCGCATGGCACATTTGATAAAAGAGAAAAGAAAGGAGAACAGCTGGTATATATACACAATATCGCGATACATAATATATACTTGCATGGCATATGACAATCTCATGATTTAAAAATACAGACTGTTCAGATCTGTATATATGTACTGAACTGGGTTGATTGATAACACATGCATAACAATTGTTTACAACATACTGAACTAGCTCATATCCAATGGTGGTCATGACCACTATAAACACACCTCATACAGTTTGAGGAGTTCAAAATGCTTGACTAGAGAACTGTACTGGCAAATTGATTATTGTTATGCCTGAGATAGACAAATAATTTTCTGCATTTTGCGTCATCTGAATATTCATGTGTTAAACACTTTTTTGGTGAATATGCGTAGTTTCTTCTTCTATCGCAAAATTTATTCCGCATTTTTAAGAGAATTGAAACACTCAATTTGATGAATAAATCACCCTAGGCTCTATTTGCTTTCTGTTGTGTGGGCCCTCTTTCCCGCTAAAGAAAAATTCTAGTTTTTCTAAATTTCCAAAAATTAATTGATCAGCTCCAAAATTAACAAGACCAATACAGTCTCAATATTATTTATCACCAATATATATTCCTACCAAGATTAATCCAGTGGTGTTCTCTTCCTGTATTGTATGACCAAAAAGTGCAGTCATCACAATGGGATGAAGAATTTGCACTTTGCTGGGAGCAAACTTGATCAATTGACTGCATTAGGACGAGACTGCAATTACGTCAAATGCATCAAAGGGGTGCTCTGTTGTGTATGTTCCAACAGTCAGCCAACCTTGGGATTGTATTGTTACCTTTGTCGGTGCATGCTTAGCAGACTTTACACAGCACCTCCGCTTGACAGGCTCATTGATAACTCTTGATCTGCCTCACTCTCCTGGGAGATATACAGCTGGCAGCCTGACATGACACGATCACTGATCAATCTCATACATTCTCTGCTTTTAGCCAACCTCTCCATTTACACCTGGCTGAAGCTTTGAGTAAAGGATGTTCTGCTCATTTCCTGTATGCCCCGGCTGGATTTGAACCCACAACCTTGTGCATTATAGTCCAGCGTCATACCAACCAGACCACATGCACTGTATTATCAGTTACACCCTGCTCGTTTCGAGGGTACGGGAATATACACCAGGAAGGACTCCATACACCACAAAGCCGAAGGGAGTACTGTGTCATACACCGTGCCTCTCAACCAATCAGAATCAAGGATTCACACTGGACTGAGGATAATGGCAGATACATGTCGTTTACCTCCTGAGACTTCGAAGTGGCAGTACATTTTAGCAGGGGCTGTGCTTGACACAAAAAAAAAAGTCTGGTACATTGAATTGCAAGAGTTTGATCTGATTATCATTCAATTTGTCTATGATCAGAAGGTCAATCTACTGCACTATACGGGCTACAGGTCGACAGGGCAGGACTTAGGATCAAAGCAGTGAGTCCATTAACTGATAAAATGTGTTCTCCTGTGATTATCCTAAGCCCCTGCACTCATACTAAACAAGCACATCACTTATTTGCCTGTTACATCTTTAATGCAGACCAACAATGAAGTTGATGGACTTGTTCTGAAGCAATATTCAGGGGTTACGTTGGTCAAGTACCCTCGAGAATTTAACTTGACAAAGGAATGCTTTGATTGCTTTTTGCAAACCAGTAGTATCAATTAAGGGTCATTGTAATTGATTATAGAGAAACAAAAGCAATTCTATTGAAAGGTTCAGCAGCTTGTATAACATTCTCTCACTGCCCTACCAATGATTAGGTACTGCTTCAGGTGGCTTTAACAGTAATAGAATGATAAGTTATCAGATTGCTAATTCTTTTAGCAAGACCAACAGGCTAGATGGATCTATATACATGTATGTATGTAATGTTTCTGAATTAAGTTTATTTGCACAAAAACAATGGCTTCCCTAAAACAGCAATTTATATTGATACAGTACAACCATCTTAAAATGGCTCAACATAGTGATCCGTAGTGATCCAGAGCGGTCCGGATAAAGATTGATCTGTAGTGATCTGAGATGATATAACTCTATCTGTAGTGATCTACTAATCCACTTTTAGTGAAAATCAATCATGTCAATTATTTAGGATTATAAGTCAAAGAACAGATAAAAGTTATCAAACAATTGAACATATTGATTAAGGAAACATATCCAGAAGTTATTTGGTACAGAAAAGTAAATTTATAATATTAATTTTGATTAATAGATACAGATCACACCAGATCACTCCAGATCGATCACTCCATATCAACCAAGATCGCCATGGATCACTACAGATCGATAGATAAGTGTCGATCCTAACTGACGAGCCATTTTATGATGGTTGTACTGTATATACAAAAAGTATACATATACTGTACATTTTCTTCAATATAGAATTCTTTCTGGAAAGGATCAAACTTGGCATCAGATGAAAAACTGCAGAATATACTTGAGAGCTCTTGATAAATGTACAACATATCCAAGGGCAGCCATATGACCAGCACAAGTCCTGTGCAGCTAAATACAAAATATTGGAGCTGCTTTAATCTGCATATCTGGAAAACACAGTGTGGACAGAAAGAATTTGGTCTCCCTTGTGAGGTCACTAGAGTTTTATCAAATATTTGCTCTTTCTTTCTTTCTGTCTGCTTTTCTCCTATACTTTAGCACCAGCAAGGCAGTTGTTTCGACACAACATGTGGGACATAAATGTTGCAATGTAACTAAATGTATAGTTGTGATGAATTTGCCAAATTGATAATTCACCCTAAAATGTCAGTTTGAGATCACCAAACCTTTTGAGGAACATTGAGGTTGGTTTTTCTGCCAAATAAGAAATACAACTATAGCTAAATTCTAAAAAAGCTAAACAATTCAGTGATGTAGTCGAGGCTGAGACATCCGAGGCAGAGACCAAGATCGAGGCAAGAGCCTCTGAGACCAAGGCCATCAAAATGTGGCCTCGAGGCCGGTCCTGAGGCCTCCATCAGTGGCGCAAAACCACCAAGACCGAGGCAAGGCCAAGGATTTCGTATCTGAGACTGAGTCAAGGCCGTCAAAATATGGCCCGGCCCCCAAGGCTGGCCTTCAGGACGACGCCGGCCGCGAGACCTCCAACACTGCTAAACATCCAATTCCATGACAATTTCCTTGTTATTAAATGAGTCAAAAATGATGTCTTTAAATTGTGGTATAATCTATAAGTACGAAACAATTCTACAAGATGCGATAGAAATAGGGAGGCTATTGATAATCATGTAAATTTTAAAACATTACAAGCTTCATTGCATAACATGATTTTTATTATTGTGCAGTCCAGTCAGAGATGCACAATGAAAAGGTTCAATACATTTATTGACCAAGAACCCATAATCTACAAGCTGCTTATCTTAAAACTTGTAAGCGAATAGTATAAATCTGGATTTATCAACCAAAACGTACTCTGATTCAGATTTTTGAGAGTAATTTTCTGTTTTGGGGAACCTTCGATAAACTAGTTTTCATATTATCAATAAATTTCGGGTTAAGCAGTCTGCACTGGAAACTCACTTATCAACTTTACCTCAGATACTTCTCAAAGAGAGTCCCATAACACTCCCATATCATACCACTTGCAAAATAAAACCAAATCTATTAAACTTGCAGCCAAACCGAACGATAAAGTAGCTATTTTCAAAGTGTGCTGGATAACAGATCCAGACTAATGCGGTTCCCATTACAACTTACTAATGGGATAGTCAATTTCCACTAGCACACCGCCTTCAGGAAATAGCAGGTTGCCAGTTTGTTGAAATCACAATGAAGGAATCCTATTACCTAGCTAATGGCAGGAGTTTAATTACATCTATGCTCCAGGGAACTTTCAATGATTATTTGTTTGCCTGAGGTTTCGCTGCAGCTCCGCTCAGGTCTGCAAATGTTGCATGGAACATAGCATTGTGCTGTTCATATATTCAATTTAAAACTTCAACTTTTTAATTTCTTTGAACGGTCCTACAAATCATTGATGGAAAAGCAAAAGCAATTTAATAATGGGAGTCAGGTTACTTTTTCTATTTATGTTCCCCTGATTTACATTATGCATCATAACCAAGTACTGAAGTCAGCAGCGAGAATGAGAATTTTCAGACTTAGCACGGGCTAAATTATAGTCCCCATAAAAATCAACATGCTGGTCAATTATTGTAGCCAAAAAGACCCGACTTGACCCTGCCTATAAGTATTGACACAACTGTCTATCCATTAAATTATCGGAGTCTTGGACAATTTTGTAAAAACAAATGTGCACCATCGGGTGAGAGTCCGATTGCCAATTATAATCCAATGGCAACTTTTTAAAACACATTCGGTTTCAAAACTCTTTATGGGCTTCTGCTCGAATTTCAAAGGCTTCCAATTTCGTTTTCTTGACTTCTACCTTTAGGTTTTCTGGGCCACAGACGTGAATTCTGACTGTTTTGGTGCTGTTTGCCTGGTAAACTTGTGATGTCAACCTAAAAACCTTTAGTTTCCATCCTATCCACCAGTAAAAGCCCCAGAAATGTAAGTTACTATGTACATTTAGTTTAAAGCTGGACGACCATTCACATTGCAGTTTGCGGGGGCGTTCAGCTCCACACTTCTCCATGTTACCGAGAGTTGGACAGTTGTCCCTCTTTTGTATGCAAAATCAACTGATTAGATAGAAGAATTGAAAATTTAATCTGACCATTTGATGAAATCAGCTCCAATAGAGCAGTTTCGTTACAAATTTGTTTTGGACTGCTCATAATCTGTACCCAGCTGTCGCACAGAATTGAGTGAATAGAAAGACCTAACTCCGAGAAAATCAATTGGGACGTCCAATTTAATTTGTGAAGGTATATTGGGAAGAATAAAATAAAAACTGATGGATACAATTTGGTAACATAATTGATGTGTCTTTGGCCTTCTGATTCAATCCAACGAACACAAATCATTTTAGTACATATCGTTTAGTGTACAGCCTCAGTTTCTATCTTTTGTGAAATTATAAGGTAAGCAATGACTTAATTCATGGTAAGGAATGTATAAGCAGACCCCCATGACTAACATCCCAAGTTGGATATTGTTCGAATGAGACATTAAATTGGTAGCCCCATGTACATTGATGTATCATTGTCTGACAGTATTCAAGCAAACCCTTGAAAGCAGTCAAAACGGAAAGGGCTGCACTAGCCATAACCTCCTTTCATCTTCTTGAGATCACGTAAATGTAGAGGCAGCAGACTGAGCTGCCAGTTGCTGGGTCCAGTTTTCGACTGCGGGGTCACCTGCGCCTATGTTGGATGGCAGTTTCAATCATCCTACGCCTCATTATGTGTACTCCTCCTGGCCTAAATTGCCTACCAATTGCGTAAATACAGGACGTAAAGCCCAAATCATCACTTGATAACAACTTATCACCTACATGTAATTGTATCATATGCTCTGTCCTGTCATTTCTTTATCTGTCCTTGTCATTTCTTTATTTGCCCTGTCATTTCTTTATCTGTGCTTTTGACATCTCTTTAACCTGACAAGCCCCCCATACAGTATAATGATAAACCCATGTAAAGAACCATGCAGAGTGCAGAGTCAATTCATTAATTGGAGTAACACAAGGGGCAACTTGGCTTACAGGAACAGTTGGCTACATTTGATTTCTAATAGAGGCAAATTGATTATTCCCCCATCAGCTCTATTGGTTTTTTTTTGAAGAGAGGTTGCTGAGACCAACAAACCATAACATCAAAAACTCTGAATGAATCGAGGCATTCGGTCCATTAACTAATAAAGTGTTCGCTCATAAGTGATGACCCTCACTGCACCAAGGTGATACTGTGCAAACACGTAATGTACACATCTGTCAACTGTTTTTTATCACATATAAAGTGTGTACCTGAATGTGGTGGTGATATCTGATTGTAGATGAGTTACTTTGAATAATGGCGATGGATAACTATTATGTGATAGGACTGTCACATAACTCAGCACTAAATAAAACTATATCGGTAATGTGAATTCCATCACATAAATCACTTCCCTTATAGTCAGTATCTTTATGATTGTGCATCAGAACGTGTCCCTTATGTTTGCATAGGTTATTAACCTAGGAAAAGGGAATAATGATGTGAGTTATCCAGAGAGGACTTAAGCCCCAGGTGTGATAAACCCATATTCCTGATCCCATGGTGAATAACCAGCTTATACAATGCTCAAGAAAAACACTCAAACAGAGGTGTCAAATTATTGGCTCCCTCGATGAATAGTAATTTTATAGATTTTCAAGCGTACTCACATATTTCTTCCAGACCAAAGTTGTCAGCATGTGATTCTTCTCATCAAAGTCAAGTATCTGAATCAGGATTACTCCAAAGTAAAGGATCATTGTGGAGCTGGCGTTGAGCAGAGGTCGTGCTAAGTTCCGGTGTGATCGATATCTCCGGAGTAAGTCCGAAACAAGTTTCGCTTCATCTGATGAGTAGTTTCTGAAAAGAATAAAATGAAATTGAGTATTTTTACATAATATGTGAATTCAAAATCATCTTTTACTAGGGAGATTGCTCAGATAAGATACTCTTATTCTGGTCGATGACTTCAGGCAGGTTTTGTATGACGAAAAATCCTAAAATTCTGAACAAACAAGTAAAATGTAATGAAAACCTACAGAGTTTTTTGACAGACCTTGTATAGAGATGTAGGATGGGGTAGAGAAAATATATAAGAATTGTAAATGGTGAAGAAACTCATCAGTAATTCAAAATGTGTTATATGGCTTATATGATGCATTTTCCATCAGAATTATCAATGAGTTATTAATGCGCAATAAAGCGGCTCCAGCTAACTTCAGAAAATGTTTATTTTGTCTCATTTCAGAAGAAAACTTTTATGGCGCCTCGAGGAAAGAACTTTTTGTGTTGGTCTCGATTTCATCCAAACCAAATTAATCATTTTTGTTGCACAACCCAAATTGCTTCTCAACTTTATTTGCCTGTGAAACACAATAAAAGCTCTCCTGGGGGATTCATGATAACCATGTGGAGCTGGAACAGCGAAAGAAAATAGGAAACTTGCGTATGAAAAAAAGTAGGGTGTGCTTCGATAAGAGAAATTTGGAAAATACCAAATCGATTTTGTTATTGCTTGAAATGTCCAACCCTAACCAAACACTTGCACTTCAAATTGTGCAATTTTGAAATTAAATTAATTATCTTATCAAGGCCATTTCTTTTTAAAACTTTTTAGGTTAACTTCGTTGTTATTGATTAACCGAGGATTTAATGATGCAGTGCAGAACAATGACCAGCACAGTCCAAAGAAAAAAACCCACAAAAAAACAATTTTCTGCTAACCGAAGCAGAGTCAGACATCAACGTATTCTTATCATTCAGATGGTAGTATGTAGTGGCATCCCAAAAAGCACTATCAACAAAGAACACCACTAACAATCAAGCCATCAGCTCAGCAAATACTAAGAGACCCATATTCTACAAGTGTGTGAGCCTGTCCAATATGCATGAAAAATGGCTCAACTGGCAAACCTCTGTGGAACCTGTGGCATCACCAGGCCATAGGTCACTTGCTTGGCCAAGTTAGATAAACAAAGGTTACTCTCTACAGTCTCCTGCTACTATGCCGTTACATTTGGCATTGTATTGCCATTGCTGTGGTCTCTGTGAGATATAAGGTCAAATGTTATATATATAGTTACACGGAATCCAAGTAAAGACATGAACATTTTGTGAGATGTAACTACCAAATAATTTCTTGTCATCCTGAAAAAATCCTAATTGAAGCAACTTATGGGTCACTTAAAAAATTTAAACACAACTTCATTCATGACATGTTGCTACAATTCATATAATCTTAATTTCCAAGGATGAATGGTTGAATGGTAGAAATCCAATGATGACATTTTTGCATTCTTTGGCAACAGTTTTTGGCTGGTTGAAACTTCATCTGTTTGTGCCTTTTTAACACTTTTTATGGACCGGGCCTTGGGGTCCAGAAGCAACATCTGTAAATACGCATAGCTGATGATATCTTAAGACAGAAATCTTTGAAGTGGGATTGGCCAACAAACTCATCAAGGGATGAATATGTGGAGAAAATGTGGTTTTGCCTTTTATCACACAGTATGAAGATTGGTTATAAGCCAGTTCATATTTCTATGAGTCAGAAGGAGATCGGTATCAGATCACACAATTTACCAAGTTCATCTGCAGTCAATTAAAAAGTGGGTAGCAGTTAGAAAAAGTTTTAGATTGACTCAACAAATTGCATTTCATTCAAGTGTCTGGCTTAGTGAACCAAAAAAACCTGATCAAACGCGATCAAGAATCAATCGATCCCTAAACGAGGCCAAGAAAACACCATGAGCACCAATGCCGATGAATATGCCATGGTCAAAAACTTCAAGTTTTAGCTTTAAAATTTTTTTTTATCTTGGCTTTTGGGGTATCAGAAACAATCTGAATGCTAATAAAAAGCCATTTTAAATCCCAAACATAACTGAGAATTGATTGGTGTACTACCGCGAGCTTTGGGCCTGGAGAATGTCATTATTTTTGATAGATTGTCAGAGGCTGAATTAAGTCAAGCAAGATCGGATCGTACAAAGCCAGGCCTTAAGAGAAGTAGAGAGAGGGCTTAGAGGGCATCAATACTGGGCCAAGGAAAATGTATTCAGGAGGAGTACATACACAAGACACTGTGCAAATGTTGAGTGCTTGGGAAAAAGCTCAAGCGACCGTCTTGTTCGAGATAGCCGTTTCATCTGTGCCTTCACACAAGGGAGACCACCATAGACAAAAAATGGTACTAAAGCCGCGCATAGGCACATTTTGCTTGTAATATAAGGGACTAGAAGGCTTCACCTCATTACGCAACTGGCTGCAACTGCCAACACTTCAAGGATAATAGTGAGAGAGCCATAAAAGGCCAAGTACATCATATTGCGCTATGATATACATTGCTATACAATGTGGCAGTGTGCTTGTGTCCTGTTTTCTGTAAGACCGAAATTATTTGCCATCCTTGAAAATTTCTTTGTCTTCCCAGAGGGAGCCAAGTCTGCATTAGGGTGTGGCTGTTGCCCATCAAAATGGAAAATTTTGGAGGAGCCCTCTGTACCTTTTTTTGGTTTTTTGGTTTGATCTGAGAGACATTTCTGTGAAGTTTCAAGAAAATTGAAAAACGTTTAACTTGAGCACAATGTAGTTGAAGTTTCGTCTCATTTTATTAAAACCCAAAGTCGCGGTTTCCCGTAACTTTGTCATTATTCAATAAACAACAGTATAATATGTGCAGTTGGTCAGGGCTCAACAAGACCTTCATTTTGAATACCAACTTCAATGGTATCAGATGATTTTAAGCAGTGTATCAATTCATAATTTGACTGCAGTTTCGTAATTTGTGTGATTAGTACTGATTACCTTCATTTTAAATGTCAACAGGCCTTTATCACCCAAAATTATCCTATGTAATGAAGCAATGACAATGTCTTGATAGACTTTAATTTTTTAAAAAGTTAGTATCAGTCTAATATTGACAATGCCATACACTTATACATGGGAACATGTGTGTGGTTGATACACAGAGACAGCGTATGCTGCAATCTATGGTTGGTGGCTGATGAGTGATGCTAAAATACAAAACATTTCAGTTCCAGGCATACTGTTAAATATGTGAATTAGCCAATGGTCAATTTTATCAATTCTAAGAGTAAATTGGTCCAAGAAAAGTAAAAGGTAAGCGTATTTTGGTCTAATTATGTCAAAAGAGTTTACATTGACACCAGCTACCCCTTTTGTCTTTTTTCGAAAGTGAGGTGAGATGCGAAATCAGTACTAACTGAGGTAAGCTAGGTAAAATTGATAAACAAGGATGATTAAGCAATACTTTTGCCAATACAATTGAGAATTCAGTTATTTGGTCACATCTGAGTAAAGACACAAATGTATGCGGTGTGTTAATCATCTCTTTAAATACCATAATATTATCACTTGTTGCCATTTATCACAGTTCCTTCAAACATAGCATTAGACTTCAGAAACCTGATTTATGAAGTTTAGAATGCTTTGTGGAGGAAAAACATGTTTTTGATGTCACACATTGTCTTGATCAATGCATCCTAAAAATGTGACAAGAGATAAAATCAGAAACCTTTGTTATTTATAAGCATCACATTCAGCATGTGTCATTTAATTCATTATTCAACTAAAATTTAAAAAATGTGGCTAGCTATATAGGCCACTTTTCATGCCCATATAGTCAAAAATTTCGATTTTATTAGACATTTTGTGCTTGAAATATGTGCTAGATCATTATGAGTTGATTGAGAAAGGATTTTCCCTGACCTTATGATAATATACAATGTTCTTGCGAATTGCTAAGACGCATTACGTATGGACTACTAAGGTCTCACCCACCTGGTGCCAACTTAATGATTTAATTTTTTTTTTTCAGCTTAAATTGGTTTTATTTATCTGTTGTTTTATGTTCACATAGGCCCAATGCCACTGTGTATGAATAAAGATATCGGGTTGGATAGGCATGGGCCGAATATAGCCAATCTCAATTTGCTTGCTTTATAGTTTTAGATTTTACAAATAACAGTAAAACTTCTTTCAACAGTGCACCAAAATATCCAAATATAATCAAATTCCTTCAAAATGTCAAAATAGTGCCTTTGGCACTTTCTGCCATGCTATATTAGCCGGACTTACATCAAATCTTCGTCTTTATATAATTTTCAAATTATTTCTCAAACAAAGCTTGAATTATAGATTTGTTTCATCGCATAAAATTTTCCAAAACCATTGAAGTTGGTATTCAAAATGAAGCTCTAATTGAGGGCAGTTCAACCATACATTTTATTTTAATGTATGACTCATATTGACAAAGTTATATAATACCGCGGTTTGAGCTATTAAAGATTAATTGAGAATTTTCAACTGGATTGTGCTCAAGTTAAGCATTTTATGATTTTCATGAAACTTTCCAGAAATGTTTTCTGGACCAAAACACAGTACCAAAAAATGGTACAGTGGGATCTGAAAACTTTGGGGCACCAGCCACACCCTAATCTGCATAGCAGAACCAATTAGCTTCAGGATACATTTGACTGTCTCAAGACTTTGGGAACACAATCCACAATTTGATTGACTAGAAAGTCTCAAGAAGAAATCACGTATATCGCTTTTTTTGGCGCAGAGAGTAATCTGCCAACTAAAATGGGCTATAACCTTTCATGACTGCAGTTTATTAAAAAAAATTCATTGATTAATCAATAATCATACCATTGAAATATCATAAGTACCGGCTTTCCACTTTTGCATAGGACAACATCAAATTATACTTGTATATTTGCCGTAAAATGTGAGGTCATTAACTCATTATCGTCAATTGAATGAAATACTATAATTATCATGTAAGAGGATACATTGAAAGACATCATTTTGTTATACCATTTTCAGGAAAAGTCATTTGGAAAATTATTACTGTACAATCCAAAAAAATTTTCCGAGCTGATGCTCACACTTGCACTCCCCTATACTCCCTGGCACATCCACAACTTTGCCCTCCTTTGCTTGCCCTTGCCCTCCTGAGCAAACAAACCCCTTTACCACTGCCTGGTGTTCCCACCTGTTGCAATATGCTGGTACTACCAGCATGCTGGTACTACCTGATTGACAGCTGTTGTAGCAATTTGCAATTCACAGGTTTTCATATTACTCTAATTACATTTTAAAATGATACACAATTTCATTGTATAAGATATTAATATATTTATAAATATATTTTAGGAAAAGCAAAGAAATATGTATATACATATTTTAAATAATTAAGGTATTATTTTGTGGTGATTTCTTGCTTTTTGAATTCTGTAAACATCGAAAGCATTCAGTATAAAAATATCTTGTTGAATTTTATTCTAGCTTTTTTCATTCTGTCAGATGAGGTTTTCACATAGAAATAATTATCCCACAGAGCTGAAACTTACATCAAATTGTTGGAAATTATATTTCTGACGCATTGGTGTCAGGTAGAATATCCTGTCCCTGACATTAACGGCGCTACTACGGGCATTTTATGACTTAAGAAAAGATTTGATTTATCATATACTGAGGGCTGCTCTGCTGATCTAAATTATAAAATCAATTTAATGTCAAGAATTACTCTGTGCATAAAAATGCACAAGTTTTGCATTGAAGCGGATTTGGTGTGCACTGGACCTTGAAGGTGTGAATGCATTCATTGTCTCAAAAGAACTTGGTTATTTTGCCTGAATAACTCTCAAAATGTATTTAAATCAATTGGATGATCCATATTAAAACAAGACTTATTTTAGAGGGAATTGTAGTATAGCCTATAAGTTACAAAAAGCTTAATTTAAATGCAAATTTCAAATATATATAAAATTATTGAGGCAGTGAAAATGCCACTAAAATTTGATGAATAAATCAGAAATGAAATATATCAAAAAATGCAATTAAAAATAAGGTTCACTTGCTTAATATTTTGCCAATTTATTGACTTCAGTGAAAGAATTAAGTTAATGAACCAACATAATTATTAGACATTGAGCTGCATAACAAATAAGTTAATCAACGGCTGTCATGCTGTTTTGTTTAATTAGCACAAGAGGACAGCAGTGTAGGGGGTTTCCCCAGAAGGGCATGGAAGTGAGAGCAAGTGAGTGCCAGCATTTAGAAGTGAGTGGTTTAAAGTGAGGGAATCTTCCTGAGGGCATGGGATTTAGGAAAAATGTCTGGGTTGTACTGTATCTGCTTAGGTCTGAGTATTGGTTTCAATTATGTTTCTGTTTTCCAGACTTTCACCGATTTTCCCAAACAGAGTGATTCACTGTCCTTGTGTGCTGCATTTGATTTATTGTGTTGCTGTACACTAATGTTAGTTTAGAGGACTTTTAAAACATGATGCGAAATCAATTGCTTCTAAATTCTGCATCTGAATTACAGGCATTAAGGCAGTAAACATGCATGTACTGTTAGTGTAAGTACATTTGAAATGCAATGAATAATGTATGAAATCAACATACTTTTTCGGATTTTGCAAATACTTTGCCTTCAAGCAGGCACATGCAATATGATTAGATAACACACTGTTCCATTGTATAAAAAAATTGTTTTATGTTCCCAAAAAATACTATTTAAAATCAGTTATGGCTCTGAAATTGTCATCTCCACTATAATAAATCCAGTTTTTTCATTCTGATTGCAGAGACATTTAAAGCCACTCTAAAATGAGTACACATTTTGGAAGCCTCTCTTGATTAAATGTTTGCAATTGTATGGTTCTGAAACTGTAAAACCTAATCAAATGTAAGAAAATTTTCTGTCAGAAGTTCTCTGCTTGCCAACTTTGACCCTCTTTCTTCTCATCGCCCCAAAGTCTCCTCACAACTACCTTTAACTCCTCTCCACAACTTCATCCCTTCTCTGCCACCCTCTCATGAGAAAGAACATTATAAGCACAATTAGCAATGCATTAAAGAAATCAACCACAATGGGGGTGATGAAGCTAAAATTGGTTTGGATTGTGAATATAGATATATGAACAGTGGTCCCTGCATTATAAAGCCGCCGCTTTCTGGTCATGAAGTGGTCTTTCATAGAGATGTGGCTCAAAAGGCACTAGAAATACTATTGAGTAAAGGAAGAAGGTGGTCACATAAGGCAAGTTTGTCTTAAAACAGGGCGTCTTATAGCACAGGTACGACTGTACTTTTGAAAAGTTGTTGGGAGTGGTAAAGGTAGGAAGTGACTCTGGGGTACCAAGGGTGTAAAAGAGCAAAATAGTGGCTGATTCTTCCTTCCTGCTGGCCAGTGCTGGGGTATTTTGTGTTGTGCTTTACCAAGAAAAACTGAGGGTGAAGCAAATTCAGCATCGCATATTTTGAGATTTATCACATCATTACATCTGAGGACCAACAGCCCTCAAGACATCTAAGAAATCTTTTTGAAAATCTGATTATGTAATGCTGTACAATATCATATTGACTAAGATACCAGCAACTCTGATTGGTTCATTGTCAGGCTGAGATCGAGAGACTCCGAGACAGCAAGTTGACATCAGAAACTCACTGGCAACTGGTGCCAGGCCAATGTTAAGTCAAAGTTGGGTGATTAATTTGTATTTTCATATCACCGGATTTCACCCAATATAGACACTTCTCAATTAAATAATCGCCAACAAAGGACCTCTGTTTTGTTATGCATACCTACTATTATCAGAAAAGACCATGGCATATGAAATGGTTTGCGAAGAGACTGCAATGCTTTGAGAAAGACACTTTCATGGTTAGTAATTTAGTATTGGTTACTGAAAATATTGGTCACTGTATGACTACTGCTGAACTTGGAGAAAAGATATAGTCAACCTAGTTATGAAGTCATGCATATTTCGAAAGTAGCTGAGCTTAATGGGAAAACTAATGGAACATATATCAACTGCTCCTGTGAGTTGATCGAAAGCTTGTGCAAGTATAGAGGTAGAGGAAGAAGATCATGAAGCTGAATAATTAAGGCCCTTCAATTGAAAGAGCAGGCCAAGTCTTCTTAGAGGGTGCAGTTTCCTGTTGGGTTGTATTTCAAAATTTATCTTATTGGCTTGTCAAATGGGACCTATAAATGTTATTCACTTTATCTGATTTATGATTTTGTGCAGCATGCAAATCGACAATAATTTTCAAAATGTTGATTTTGTAAGCACCATTTAAAACAATATTCCTCCTCTATAAGGTATATTCACAGTGGTTGGTATCCTATTTTTGGATCCATGCAATGAACTTATCTTTTATCATCAGATACTTCACATGCAGATCTGTAAGATTTTGCAGAGGAGCATTGCGGCTTAAGGTAAAGGTTAATGGCTATGGATGAGGGATGATCGGGATCAGACAAACATAGCGAGGGTTTGCTGGAGGTTCTTGGGTTCTGGATGGCACCCTAGTTGACCATGATAGGACCACCTGAGACCAGCTAAAGTCCTGGCCCTACTTAGTATTCTCTGTAGTGCATGTGGGGCATTTAATTCTATTTCTGCGGCCCTTTCTACCTTCTAAGCTTTTAGATCAGAACAATTTTTCTTCCTTCTTAGCAAAGCTATCCAGTGTAAAACCTGTGGTTGTCCTTTCAAATTACATGGACAATTTGTAAGATAATGGAAAAAATATATATATTACAGGAATTATTTATATCAATTCTGTATAAATTAGTTCAAGTTGTCTGAAGAATGAAGATGAATTGCTAACTATTGACATCCTACACCATTTACACTACAGCAATAATGTGGATACTTTTGTGGTGCTGGTTCTTCATAGTGGCATGACTCTCCTGTAATTGACCTGTGCTGTTTGTCCCTGTCGTTATCCAAAATTTAAACATGCTCATAAAACAAATGGGGCACAAGAAAAGACTCAATGCCCCTCGTTTGCCCATAATTCTGAGTGACAATCTTCCATTGGACCATCCCCAGAATTCCCATCCTGCCATGGAGCATGCTCCTTTGATTCCTGAGACTGATTAAGGACGTCGGCCCATTAGAAGATCACTCCGCTTTAACCCTCCTCATTTTTTTACAAAGGATCATCAAGAAAGCCTCCACCCGAATTTATCAGTGCTTTTTCATGTTGAGGATGGGACAAAGGGACATATATATCCAGATACATGTTATGAGATTGAAATGGCATCATTTTACATCTATAAAAGGGTGCTTTTTGGAATGTATGTGCTGTCATCATATTTTTGACATTAATTTTACTTCTTGAAATAAAAAATGTAATAGCCCTAGGTGCTTGATAAATGACCTCAGTTATACTTCATGGTATTTCTTTAAAGATAAGGCATAATTTTTATCTTTCTATCTCGGACATTTCAGGATGACTGTTCAACTATTATATTCCAACAAATCCATGTTGTGCAATTGAACACTTAACAGGCACAGTGACTTTAGAATGTCAATATTTATTTATTATATATCACTTTTCCTGACATGTCTATAACATGAATTTTATAGTTGTGTTTTTCACATTTGTATGTATATATGTATGGTATTCCAAATGTATATGCTGTCTGGCAAACTTCTTTGTTGTGACATTTTGCGGAAAGTATAAATCTAATAATATCAGAGATTTCCAACGAAGTCTTCAATTATAATGAATAAATCTAAACAAAGCTTGATGGACAGAGTTGTGATACACATTCTTCTGTTGCGATACACATTCTTCCGTTGCAATTCCTTTTTAAGTATTCAAAAAGTGTTTTTTATTATACTTGAAATGCATACTTCTATACACACTAGCTTGGTGTCTGGTATGAAATAATCTTCTGTTGCCTATTATTCAGAACATGGATGCTCCGAATACCGATCTGTGAGATTATGAAGAGTATCATTGAAGCCCAAGGCAAAGGTTGCTGGCCATGGTTGAGGGATGATTGAGATTATACAAATGAATCGGCTTGGTCAGAGGATCATGGGGCTTTCAATAGAGCCCCAATCTGACAACCTCCCAAGTCCCAACAGTGCCTGATATTTGCTGTATCGCTTGAGCATGGGCACCTAAATTCTCCATTTCTGCAGATCTTTCTTCATTTCATGGCATTTGACACCTGTGAATTCCATATAGAACAAAATACTATATAGTGGTTGCCATAAATGGCATAATTATTTTGCAATGCTAATTACTATCAGTTGTAAGTTGTTTCCTACATCTAAATGTGAAGGATTCGCACCGAGCTGCAGAACAAAAGCGAAGAAGCAAAGATCCAATGTCCTCCGCACAATCATCATGCCACTTGCAATCTACCATTGGCCTTGCCCAAAATTGTCACATTGTCATGTTGCATACATCTGTGATTCCAGAGACTGATTAAGGCCAGCTGTGCATTAATGAATCACTCCTCTGCAAATTCCCTTTTTTTTTACTATGGGGTTCATCAAGAGATAAACCATTTCACATTTGTGAATTCTCCTTTGTGCCAAACACAGAACATATATATCAATTGTCAACATTTTTTGAAGAGCCTTGCGTTATGCAAAAAATTTGTCAAAAGGATCCACTTGCAAAACGTTTTGGTAAACAAAGGTTACTCTTATAGTCTCCTGCCGCAATGCTGTTACATTTGGCATTTTTCTGCCTTTGCTGTAGTCTGTGTGAGATAATAGGTCAAATGTTAGTTACACAAAATCTGAGTAAAAACCCGTATGAACATGTCAATGTAATTACCAAATAATTTCTTTTCATTTTCAACGCTTGCTGATGGAACAAACTTTGGGGTATTATTTATTTAAATCTTCAAATATAATTGAATTCAGAATAGTTACTAACAATTTAGATTTACATCATCATTGGACAATGGTCGAAAGGAAGGAATCCAATGATAACGTCTTCGCACCTCTTCAGGCAACACTTGCTGGTTTGCTGCAACTTCATCTGTTTGTGCCTTTTAATACTTTTTATGGACAAGATCTTGGGGTCCAGAAGCAACATCTGTAAATATGCATAGCTGATGATATCTTAAGACAGAAATCTTTGAAATGGGATTGGCCAACAAACTCATCAAGGGATGAATATGTGGAGAAAATGTGGTTTGTCTTTAATCACACAGTATGAAGATTCGTTCATAAGCCAATTCATATTTCTATGACTCAGAAGGAGATCGGTATCAAATCATTCTGTAACAAGTTCATTTGCAGTCAATTAAAAAGTAGGTTCATCAAGGGATGAATATGTGGAGAAAATGTGGTTTGTCTTTAATCACACAGTATGAAGATTCGTTCATAAGCCAATTCATATTTCTATGACTCAGAAGGAGATCGGTATCAAATCATTCTATAACAAGTTCATTTGCAGTCAATTAAAAAGTAGGTAGCAGTTAGAAAAAGTTTGAGATTGACACAACAAATTGCATTTCATTCAAGTGTCCAACTTGCTGAACTGGAACTTGATCAAACACAATCAAGAATCAATCGATCTCCAAAAGGCCAAGCAAGCACCATGAGCATTGAGCACCAAAGCTAAAGAATTTTCCTTAGTCAAAAACTTTTTCCTCGTTTACTTTCAAGCAGTGTTTTTATTTATCTTGGCTTGAGGGACTCATTTATTCCAAAAGTGAAACAAGCTTTTGGGGTATCAGAAACAATCTGAGCATTCATAAAAAGCCATTTTAAATCCCAAACATAACTGAGAATTGATTGGTGTACTACCGCGAGCTTTGGGCCTGAAGAAAGTCATTATTTTTGATAGATTGTCAGAGGCTGAATTAAGCCAGGCTAGATCGGATCATACAAAACCAGGCCCTATGAGAAGTAGAGAGAGGGCTTAGAGGGCATCAATACTGGGCCAAAGAAAATGTATTCAGGAGGAGTACATACACAAGACACTGTGCAAATGTTGAGTGCTGGGGAAAAAGCTCAAGCGACCGTCTTGTGCAAGATAGCTGTTTCATCTGTGCCTTCACACAAGGGAGACCACCATAGACAAAAAATGGCACTAAAGCCATACATAGCACAAATACATAACAGAGCCACATTTTGCTGGTAATATAAGGGACTAGAAGGCCTCACCTCATTATGCAACTGGCTACAACTGCCAATACTTCAAGGATAATAGCGAGAGAGCCATAAAAGGCCAAGTACATCATGTTACGCTAGGACATACGTTGCTATACAATACAATGTGGTACTGCACTTGTGTCCTGTTTTCTGCAAGAGCGAAGTTATCTGCCATCCTTGAATATTTCTTTGTCTTCCCAGAGGGAACCAAGTCTGCATAGAAGAACCAATTAGCTCCAGGATACATTTGACTGTTTCAAGACTTTGGGAATGCAAGATACAAATTGATTGACTAGAAAGTTTATAGAAGAATGCTCTTACATCAATTAAAAAGTTCTTTTGTGCAGTTTCAGTGCGAATGCTGCAAACCGGGATTTAGCCAATTGAGACTTCAATTTCGGAAAAAAATTTCATTGATTTTAAAATTTTGCCAGTGATATTCAAAAGTATCGGTTATGTGCACTACACCATTGCATCAAACAACATCAAACTAATACTTATACATTTGCCGTTAAATGTGTATTCATTATCCTTAATTCTATAATTATCATGCAAAGGGCCACATGACAGACATTATTCTGTAATTCCATTTCAGAGAAGGTCATTTGGATAATTATTGTCTATTTAGGTCTGAGTATTGGTTTCAATTACGGCTCTGGTTTCCAGACTTTCACCGATTTTCCAACACAGAGTGGTTCACTGTCCTTGTATGCTGTATTTGACTTATTGTGTGGCTGTACACTAATGTTAGTTTAGAAGACATTTAAAACATGATGCGAAATCAATTGCTTCTAAATTCTGCATCTGAATTACAGGCATTAAGGCAGTAAACGTGCATGTACTGTTATTTGTAAGTACATTTGAAATGCAAATGAATAATGTATGAAATCATCAAAATCAACATGCACATTTTTGTCAATACTTTGTAAGCACATTAAGATTAAAGAAAAAATGCGTAACTTGATGCAGCATCATTAGATGACTCAATGACCTAAAACATGACTTGATGATGGATCATCAAAAGTTGTCCATAATACAAAGTAAATCTTTACATAAGACACAAAAAAGCTAAAATCTTTCTTTTTTTCTAATTGAGGGGACATAGCAAGCCCCTCTTTCTTGTATTTATGGCTTTGTATGCCATTGCAGGGTTCTGATATCGCATATTCGGAGATTTATCACATCATTACATCTGAAGACCAACAGGCCTCTAGACCTCTAAGTAATCTAATTGTAAACCTCATTATATAACACAGTACTATATTGTGTTGACCAAGATACCGGCAACACCGGTTGGCCCAATATCAGGCTGAGGGAACACATAATTAACATCAGAAAGGCAGTTCCATGGTTGAAGAAGATACCGTTCACTATAATGCCTTCTGCAGTATGCATTCAAATGCTGAGAGGAGTGAACGAGATGAAAAGATGTTAGATTCCTATTGGATTTGTACTCAACCTAGTTATGAAGTCATGCATATTTCAATAGCAGCTGAGCTTAATAGGAAAACTAATGGAGCATGTATCAACTGTTCCTGTGAGTCCTTCCAAAGCCAGCGCAAGTAAGAGGTAGAGGAATATGAAACTATTATTGTAATGTTCCCTTAATTGTAAGATAGATCCAGGGGCATCACTTTCATTTTAAAGTGGTGGGGCAAATTGGGCTGAGGCCTTCATTGAATAGTGTCCCAGAAAATCCTTAAACTTTTTCTCCACAGAAGACTCATGCTTTAGACAAAAAGTGGTGGGGCAAATGTCCCACCAGCCCCACCTACACTGACACCACTGGATAGATCCATCTAGAGTCATTAAATGTCTTCTATGAGGGTAAATTTTCCTGTTGGGTTATATAGCGCATTTCAAATTGTATCTTATTGCCATATTGGCTTGTCACATGGGACCTTTTGAATTTTATTCACTTTAAATGTTATTTGACAATGTTGTAGCAGACAATAATTTTCTCAATGTTGATTTCGTAAGCGCCATTTAAAAACAATATTCTTTCTCTATAAAGTATACTCATAGTGGTTGGTATCCTATTGCAGGATCTTTGAAAAGAACCCATTTTATCACCAGATAGATCTACTTCACATACAGATCTGTAAGGTTTTGCAGAGGAGCATTGAGGCTTAAGGTAAAGGTCAATAGCTATGGATAAGGGATGATCGGGATCAGACAAACAAAGCGAGGCTTGGCCGGAGGATCTTGGGTCTCTGGATGGCACCCTAGTTGACCACAATAGGCCCACCTGAGACTGCCTAAAGCCCTGGCCCTGCTTAGTATTCTCTGTGGTGCATGTGGGGCATTTTATTTTCATTTATGCAGCCCTTACTACCGTCTAAGCTTTTAGATCAGAACAATTTTTCTTCCTTCTTAGCAAAGCTATCCAGTGTAAAACATGTGGTTATCCCTTCAAATTACGGAAACACCATTAAACATTTTTCTGAAGAAATTGTAAGATAGGGGCAAAAATGTACATTTTTCAGAATTTTTTGCAGGAATATTTACATCGTACACTACAGCAATAATGTGGATACTTTTTTGGCTCTTGTTTTACATTCAGTGTAGTACCATAGCTCTCCTGTAATTGATCTGTGCTGTTTGTCTCTGTCGTTCTCCAAGATTCTAAACATTCTGATGAAGCAAATGGGGCACAAGAAAAGACTCAATGCCCCTCGTATATCCATAATTCTGTGACAATCTTCCTTTTGACCATCCCCAGAATTCTTATCCTGCCATGGATCATGCTCCTTTGATTCCCGGGACTGATTAAGGACGTCATACCATTAGAAGATCACTCCGCGTTAACCCTCCTCATTTTTTTTCCAAAGGATCATCAAGAAAGCCTCCAGCCCAATTTATCAATGCTTTTTCATTTCGAGAATGGGACACACATATCCAGATACATGTTATCTATTGAAACGACATTCTGTTACATATATAAAAGGGTGCTTTTTGGAATGTATCTGCTCTCATCATATTTTTTTAATTAATTTGACTTCTTGGAATAAAAAATTAAATAGTCCTAAGGTGCTTGACAAATGGCCTCAGTTACACTTCATGGTATTTCTCTAAAGATAAGGCAATAGTATATGAATGGGACTGCTGATCATTGTGAAGACAGTTCAAGACATCTAATATGCAACTTCAAACTTCAAAATTGACAAAAAATAACTGCAGTTCCAATTTGCACTTTCGTCACGAAATCTGATCACATAATTATGACAAGTTTGTCTTACATTGTTTTTTATAAGATAATATGTGTTTTATTTCTATCACAACATTTGATAGACCCAAACTGGTTTTGCTATTTATTTCAAAAATTTGAAAAGAGAGACTGGTTGTGAAAGTGTATGAAAATCGTGAGAGATTATAATAATAAGGTGATCTTGGAAATTAGGCATGAATTATTTTTATCTTTCTATCTTGGACATTTCAGAATGACTGTTCAACTATTATATTCCAACAAATCCATGTAGCGCAATTGAACACTACACAGGCACACTGACTTTAGAATGTCAATATATTTTAAGTACATATATATCACTTTTCCTGACATGTCTATAACATGAATTTTATAGTTGTGTTTTTCTCATGTGTATTTATATATATATGGTATTCCAAATGCATATATGTGCTGTCTGGCAAAGCCGTTTGTTGTGACATTTTGCTGAAAGTATAAATCTAATTATAGAAGAGATTTCCAACAGTTCTGAATTTCATAATGAATAAGTCTATACAGTGCTTGGTGGACAGAGTTGTTATACACAGGGTCTTCACTCTTCTCTTCAGTTGCAATTCTTTTTTAAGTATATTCAAAAAGTGTTTTCTATTATATTTGCAATTCATGGTGTTTTGTATAGAATACTCTTCAGTTGCCTATCATTCAGAACATGGACGCTCCAAATACAGATCTGTGGGATTATGTAGAGTGCCATTGAAGCTCAAGGGCAGATTTCACGAAAAGTGCTCTTAAAAGGTACCTTATACTTTCCAACCCCTTTGTTATCTCTCTGTTGCTTCCTGAAGCAAGTAAACCTATTACTAAGTACATCTGTGAGGTAATGAATAAATATTAATAAAATATTCCTCAAATATGTAGCTTTTTCCTCTTAAAAAGATATCTTTTTATGCCTCATAAGGACAATTTTGGACGACCAAACTTACTGGTGATTACACATGCTTACTTTGGAACTCTGTCAAATCTGCTAAAACCAATTCAGGAAAATGTAATGGTATGTGATTGATAAAAAACATCTTGAAAATTATTTTGGAACCATTTTTAATTGTCTTGGTCATTATAAAACTTGAAAAAAATGAAAAATAAAAAAAGACTGCTAATGTAACTTGATTCCGTCTCAGGACAATGAGGTTACATTAGCAACTTTCACATGGAAATTTTTCTGTGTTCTCGCTACTTATGCCAATTTCAAACATGAAATTATAATATTTTATTGAAAAACGTTTCTTATTTGCCTATATACATCACCAAAAACATAAACGACTGGGTGTGGTGCCTGTTTCTTTATTGCTAATGTAACTGCAATTTTGCATCCGTCCATTTCATAGTGTTACATTAGCAAAATGTGTACATAAAAATTACGTTAAAAAACACATGATTAGATCTCAAATTTTTTCTTCACTGAAAGCCAGGTCTCCCAAAAGCAGGCCAGGGGTGGTACCCTGCTGGTGACTTAATTTATATTGCAGTAGGGTCACCATAAAAAATTCTGTCCTTCATCATTCATTGTTGTCACATTAGCACAAGGCCATATTTTTTAGCTACTCTGACCTACCAATCCAACAGAAAAGATTTTTTACCCATGATTTTATTTAATGGATTGACACAATAAAATATATAGATTTTATCTTTTTTTTGTCCTGCCAGCTATACCTAGAAGAAACACCCTGAGAAAATCTGAGAATCTACAAATCGATTATGTCTGGCCTTATCAGTATAGTGCTAATGTAACTTGTGGACAAGTTGTGGTAAGTCATTTTGTAGCTTTTTCGTGAAATCTGCCCAAGGCAAAGGTTGCTGCCATGGTTGAGGGATGATTGAGATCATACAAATGAATCGGCCTAGTTAGAGAATCATGGGGCTGTCAACAAAACCTGAATCTGACACCCTCCAAAGTCCCAACAGTGCTCAATATTTGCTGTGTCGCATAGGCATTGGTACCTAAATTCTCCTACCCTGCAGATATATCTGCATTTCATGCCTTTTGAACCTATAATTTGTTTTTGATGATTTCCATCAAACCCAATACTGTATAGAGGGTGACATAAATGGCATAATGATTTTGCAATGATAATTCCTACCAGTTGTAAGTTTTTTCCGTCACATGTATTTGGATAAAGCTGCAACAAAAGTGAAAAAACAAAGATACAATGTCCTCCACACAGTCACCTTAACACTTGCAACCTAACATTGGCCTTGCCCAAAATGTCATATTGCCATGATGCACATGTCTGTGATTCCAGAGACTGATTAAGGCCATCTGCCTATTAATGTATCACTCCACTGTAAACCCCCTATTTGTTTTTATTGTGGGGTTAATCAAGACATACTCAATTCATATTTGTGAAATTGCCTTTTTGCCAAAACAGAACAGATATTTCAATAGACAACAGCTTTTGAAGAGCCTGACATTCTGCTATAAATATTTAAAATGGTTCAACTGACATTAGTTACTAAAGTTATTGTTATCATTATTCAAAATGGTGCATGATTTGAAAAATACAAATCCAATAACGAAATCTTTGCACTCTTCGGGCAACAGTTGCTGATGGGTTGCAACTTCATCTGTTTGTGCCTTTCTAACACTTTTTATGGACCGGGTCTTGGGGTCCAGAAGCAACATCTGTAAATACGCATAGCTGATGACATCTTAAGACAGAAATCTTTGAAGTCGGATTGGCCAACAAACTCATCAAGGGATGAATATGTGGAGAAAATATGGTTTTGCCTTTATCACACAGTATGAAGATTGGTTCATAAGCCAGTTCATATTTCTATGAGTCAGAAGGGGATCGGTATCAGATCACTCAATAGCAAGTTCACTTGCAGTCAATTAAAAAGTGGGTAGCAGTTAGAAAAAGTTTGAAATTGACACAACAAATTGCATTTCATTTATCTTGGCTGAAGGTACTGTTACGGGTCAGCAGCAATGAACAACAAACACAGATAGTTAAAGTTTACAATTTTAATAAAACAATAAAAATATTTACAGTTACAATCTTCACAAGTTGAAATTTACTCAAATTTATCTATTTGTGACCCAAAGTAATTTTAACCACTTATCTGTGTTATCCTATGGCTAAACTTCCGTAGAGAAAGTTCCGGAAGCCAGAGGTCCTTTGGTATTGCGGAATGTCCAATAAAGTCTGTGTGAACTATAATCCACTGAAAATAGCGTCCGTATAAAAATAATCCAGAGTCCTGAGTCCTTGTATGGTGTAATCCCGTAAATCCAGTATAATATCCAGTGTAGTAGTGCCCAACAGGGTGATCCTCAATGTCCAGTCTATGATATACACCGTTCAGCGATTTGGTAGAAAGTGACTGACTGGCAGATGTTGAGGGGGTATATATACAGGAGACAAGTTTCCAGACCATTCTCACACATTCTTGACTATTCTACAATGACCTAGTCTCATTAGTCATAAATAGATCTTTCTAGAACCAAATAAACAACTTAACTGGGTCACAATGTCAACACAATTGTTTATCAACTGATTATGTAATCATAATAGAATAGCGACTAAGTGCTAATTGTTGTTGCATAACAACCATGCAATGTTAATGTAAACAATCATACACATTAGCAAATCATTGTAAACAATGATAATATACAGAAATACATGAAATATGCAGTATGATTGACATAAAATACACATACCACTATAAAAGCAATATTTATATGATAATAACTGTATACAGTAGGAATGATACGAAATGTCCATACTGCATTCACAATGTCATTTACAAAATTTTCCATGCATCACACCTCCCCTCTAAAAAGGAAAATTTTGATCGAAGAGCAAAATTTTTATACTAGTGTCTTAACATCAACCACAAAAGCTTAACATCTAGACAAACAATCAACAATTACATTATCTTTGCCCCCCTTGATATGTTTAATAACAATGTCATACTCTTGAAGTATCAAACTCCAGTTCAACAATCTCCTATTGTTATTCTTCATCTTATGCAAGAACACCAAAGGATTATGATCAGTATACACAATGAGGGGCTTCTGGCCTGTACTAACATAGACTTCAAAATGCTGAAGTGCTAGTATTAATGCCAACAATTCTTTCTCAATAGTGGAATAGTTCTTTTGATGTTTATTGAACTTCTTAGAAAAGTAGGCAACAGGATGTTCAATGAGATCATCACTGTCCCGCTGCAGAAGTACTGCACCAGCAGCATCTTCACTAGCATCCACAGCTATTGAGAATGGAGTATCAAAGTTTGGTGACTGGAGAACAGGGTAGTGACATAATATGTTCTTTAACCTATCAAAAGCCTTTTGACAAGGTTCATCCCAAACAAATTTCACACTCTTTTTGAGTAAATTTGTCAAAGGCAAAGTACAGTCTGCAAAATTCTTGCAGAACTTCCGATAGTATCCTACCATGCCCAAAAATCGTCTCAATGCTTTCTTGCCTGTGGGCGTAGGAAATGCCAAAATGGTCTGAACTTTAGCATCAACTGGGGCCACTTCACCTTGACCAATCACGTATCCGAGATAGACAACGTGTGCTTGGCCAAACTCACTCTTTGCCAAATTGACTGTCAGCTTAGCTTCAGACAGACACTGAAACAATTTCTCAACTGCCTCCAGGTGAGCTTCCCAGGTGTCACTTCCTGTCACCAAGTCATCAATGTACGCATTATTGTTAGGCAGATTTTTGATCACGCCATGAATCATCCTTTGGAATGTTGCAGGAGCGTTTTTCATTCCAAAAGCTAAAACTTTGTATTCGTATAAACCAGAAGGTGTGACAAAAGCAGAGATTTCTCTTGCCCGATCTGTTAGTGGAACACACCAGTACCCTTTTAACAAATCAATCTTTGTAACAAACTTGGCCTGTCCTACCTTATCTATACAATCATCCACTCTAGGTATAGGAAATGCATCTGTCTTGGTAACTGCATTAACCTTACGGTAATCTGTACAGAACCTGATAGTACCATTTGGTTTTGGAACTAACACACATGGTGAACTCCAATTAGAAGTGGATGGCTGAATAATATCATGATCCAATATATACTCAATCTCCTGCTGAGAAAGCTTACACTTATCAGGATTCATGCGGTATGGATGTTGTTTAATGGGACTAGCTTCACCTACATCAACATCATGGATAGCAGCTGATGTCCTTCTAGGTACATCAGGAAACAAATCTTGATACTTGAATAGCAAATCCCTCATCTGAGCCTGCTGTGTTGGGTCTAAGTGTGACAACTTAGTATCTAAATTCTGGAGAACCTCAGAATTAGTCAGTTTACAAGGAACAATATCTGTCCTAATGGTGGGTTCATTGTCTTGACCTTCACCTTCAGAAGTATCCTCAGATACATCAGCTTCTACAGCTGCCACAATCCCTACAGACCTATCATGATAAGGCTTCAACATGTTGATGTGACAGAGTTGTGTCGGTTTTCTCCTGTCTGGAGTCCGCACAACATAATTAAGATCATTAACTTTGGAATGGATCTCATAAGGACCATGAAATCTGGCTTGCAAAGGGTTCTGTTGCATTGGAAACAACACAAGAACTTTATCTCCTGTCTTAAACTTTCTAGCTCTAGCCTTGCGATCATACCAAGTTTTCATTTTCTTCTGAGAAGACTCAAGATTCTCTCTAGCGAGTTCACAAGCCCTGTAAAGTCTTTCCTTAAACCTGGAAACATAATCCAAAAGACTAACATCCGAATCCTTGTCCAACCACTGCTCACTAAGCAAAGACAAAGGACCACGAACCTGATGTCCAAACACAAGTTCAAATGGGCTGAATCCAGTGGACTCTTGAACTGCTTCCCTTGCAGCAAACAACACCAAATGAACACCTTCATCCCAGTCCTTCTCATTGTCCTGGCAATAGGATCGAAGCATTGTCTTCAGCGTCGCATGGAACCTCTCCAATGCTCCTTGACTCTCCGGATGGTAAGCACTGGATGCAATCTGCTTGATGCCAAGCTCATACACAACTTGCTGAAACACTCCAGACATGAAGTTACTGCCTTGATCTGACTGAAGCTCTTTCGGCAGTCCAAACACTGTGAAGAACTTGATTAGGGCCTTGGTGATGGTAGTTGCCTTGATGTTGCGTAGAGGCACGGCTTCAGGAAATCTGGTAGCAGCACACATGATGGTCAACAAGTACTGGTTACCTGTCCTTGACTTGGGTAAAGGTCCCACACAATCAATGATCACCTTTGAGAAAGGTTCACCAATGGCTGGAATGGGCTGTAATGGTGCTTTGGCAGGATCTAACTGGCTTTTACCAATGACTTGACAAGTATGACAAGTCCGACAGAAGTTAGAGACATCCTTGCGAATGCCGGGCCAGAAGAACTGCTTTAAAATTCTGTGAACAGTCTTGTTCACACCAAGATGACCTCCAAGGGGTTGGCTATGTGCCATAGATAGAATCTCATCTCTGTAGATCTCAGGAACCACAACTTGATTGATGACGGTCCATTCTTCATTTGCAGGAACATCTGGGGGTCTCCATTTCCTCATAAGTACCCCATCTTTCAGGAAATAACCAACAGGCACTTTGGCTATCTCATCAGGAGGGAGAGCTTTCTCTCTCAAATCCGACAAAGTTGGGTCATTGACCTGCTCCTGGATCAATTGTTGTCTTGACAAAGACACATTCGTAGACTTGGGTGTCGGCGAAGACACATCCGAAGACATGGGCGGATTTCCACTGGATCCAAAGTTCACTGACTTCTGGGAACTTCCTTGGTCCTGATCAAACAATTGTTTGATAAAAGTATCTGACAAATCATCAGAATCGAGACTCTCTTCCGAGTCATGGTCTCGTTGAGACAAAGTGCTATTTTGCACACGGTCCTCCTCTTCTTTAGCTTTTCTAGCCATTCCTCTCGTCACGGCGCAAGAAGGAAAGATGTCAGAATCAAGAGGGACTTCCTCGGACACAGGTTTTACTGACATTTCAACAGAGGGGACAACCTTTCCACCAGCTAAGTCATTGCCTAGCAACAAAGAAACACCTTTAACAGGGAGACTTGACCTAAGCCCCACTTTAACTTGTCCTGTAACTAAGTCTGACTTCAAGAACAAAGAGTGCAGAGGTACAGAAACAATCCTCTCTTCAATACCCTGAACAAGAATAAATTCACCAGTGGCCGACTCATCCGTAAATGGCAACACACCAGCTAGTAAAAGTGACTGGGATGCCCCAGTATCACGTAGAATACGAATGGGTACAGGAGAAGAACTCTCATTTAGAGAAACAAATCCCTCTGACACGAAAGGAAGGAACTCTTCCCTCAAACCATCAGACAAAAGAGCCTTTTTGGCAAACGAAGGACAAGAAAATCCACTTGGATCAGTTGACTTGACAACAGGTGTCTCTTGAAAGGATTTAACAAGTGCATTAGGCAAGGCTTCCTTCTCCTTCTTTTTCTTCAAGGAATAACAATCAGACACTAAGTGACCTGGTTTCTTACAATATGCACATGTGGGACCAGCTGCCTGGTCTTTAGGTTGGCTTTTGCCAAAGCTCTTGCCTGCATTATTCTTATCTTTACCATCACTGGACTGGGACTGTTGGGGACTATTGAATTTACCACCATTATTCCTATGGAACGGACCCTTAGCACTGTAACCAAATCTAGACTTGTGAGTCAAAGCGTATTCATCTGCTAAGCGAGCAGCATTCTGTAGAGTAGAAGCATCTCTCTCATCAAGATAAGACTTCAAATCATCTTTGACACATCTCTTGAACTCCTCCACAAGAACAAGATCCTTCAATTTCTTAAAATCATTTTCAACGGACCGAGAAGTGCGCCATCTTTCAAAATATTCCTCCTTCTTATGAGCAAATTCTACATAAGTCTGGCTATCAGTCTTCTTAAGATTTCTAAATCTCTGTCTATAAGCCTCTGGAACTAATTCATAGGCAGTGAGAATAGCATTCTTAACAGTTTCATAATTAGCAGCATCAGTAACTGAAAGAGCGGAGTAGGCCTGCTGAGCCTTACCCTTAATAACACTTTGAAGCATCAATGGCCAGTACTTTTGAGGCCATGACAAACTCTCAGCTACCTTCTCAAAATGTTGAAAGTATTTATCTACCTCAACTTCATGGAATGGAGGAACTAATCTCACTTCCCTGCTAGCAACAAATGTGTCAACCACATTGGGATTTTCCCTGCGTACCTCTCCTCTTTCTATTTTCTCTAACTCATGCCTTCTTTGATTTTCTCTTTCCCTTTCCTGAGCTTCTCTTTCCTTTTCTCTTTCCTGAATTCTCAATCTCTCCAAATCTCTTTCTTTCTGCTTCTCTTCTGCCTTTAACCTTTCCTGCTCTAATTTAAAATCTCTTTCTTCCCTTTGTCGCTCTAATTCTGCATTTTGCCTTTGCAATTCTAGTTCCAACATTTTAAGTCTAAGTTCACTTTCTGACAAAGGTTTCCTCTCAGAAGGATCCGGAAATAGATCCAAATCATCTTCAGTAAATACATCTTCGTCTGCATAGAACACAGCTATTTTCCTAGCAATAACTGGTTTTCTCCAGGAACCTTTGACTTCATCTAATTTCAAATGGTCAGCCAATTCTAATAACTCAGGCTTCTTTAAAGCCTTCAAACCTTCAACACTTGGTGTGTCCACAAAGTTTTTCACTGCTGCTGAAGTCATGATGGAAATTTCCAGACAATGTTAAAAATTTCAGAATTTTGAGAAATTTCACAATAAAATGTAAATGCCAAAAATTAGGTTGATCCCGGACACGAGCCCCCAATTTATGTTACGGGTCAGCAGCAATGAACAACAAACACAGATAGTTAAAGTTTACAATTTTAATAAAACAATAAAAATATTTACAGTTACAATCTTCACAAGTTGAAATTTACTCAAATTTATCTATTTGTGACCCAAAGTAATTTTAACCACTTATCTGTGTTATCCTATGGCTAAACTTCCGTAGAGAAAGTTCCGGAAGCCAGAGGTCCTTTGGTATTGCAGAATGTCCAATAAAGTCTGTGTGAACTATAATCCACTGAAAATAGCGTCCGTATAAAAATAATCCAGAGTCCTGAGTCCTTGTATGGTGTAATCCCGTAAATCCAGTATAATATCCAGTGTAGTAGTGCCCAACAGGGTGATCCTCAATGTCCAGTCTATGATATACACCGTTCAGCGATTTGGTAGAAAGTGACTCACTGGCAGATGTTGAGGGGGTATATATACAGGAGACAAGTTTCCAGACCATTCTCACACATTCTTGACTATTCTACAATGACCTAGTCTCATTAGTCATAAATAGATCTTTCTAGAACCAAATAAACAACTTAACTGGGTCACAATGTCAACACAATTGTTTATCAACTGATTATGTAATCATAATAGAATAGCAACTAAGTGCTAATTGTTGTTGCATAACAACCATGCAATGTTAATGTAAACAATCATACACATTAGCAAATCATTGTAAACAATGATAATATACAGAAATACATGAAATATGCAGTATGATTGACATAAAATACACATACCACTATAAAAGCAATATTTATATGATAATAACTGTATACAGTAGGAATGATATAAAATATCCATACTGCATTTACAATGTCATTAACAAAATTTTTCATACATCACAGTACACACCAATACAAAAGAGTGAAACTGGCTTTTGGGGTATCAAAAACAATCTGAATACTCATAAAAAGCTATTTTAAATCCCAAACATAACTGAGAATTGATTGGTGTACTACCGCGAGCTTTTGGCCTGGATAATGTCATTATTTTTGATAGATTGTCAGAGGCTGAATTAAGCCAAGTAAAATCAGATCGTACAAAACCTGGCCTTAAGAGAAGTAGAGAGAGGGCTTAGAGGGCATCAATACTGGGCCAAAGAAAATGTTTTCAGGAGGAGTACATACACAAGACACTGTGAAAATGTTGAGTGCTGGGGAAAAGCTCAAGCGACCGTCTTGTTCGAGATAGCCGTTTCATCTGTGCCTTCACACAAGGGAGACAATCCAAAGACAAAAAATGGCACTAAGGCCGCACATTGTGCACATACATAACACAGGCACATTTTGCTGGTAATATAAGGGACTAGAAGGCTTCACCTCATTATGCAACTGGCTACAACTGCCAATACTTCAAGAATAATAGCGAGAGAGCCATAAAAGGCCAAGTACATCATGTTACGCTAGGACATACGTTGCTATACAATACAATGTGGTACTACACTTGTGTCCTGTTTTCTGCTAGAGCGAAGTTATCTGCCATCCTTGAATATTTCTTTGTCTTTCCAGAGGGAACCAAGTCTGCATAGAAGAACCAATTAGCTCCAGGATACATTTGACTGTTTCAAGACTTTGGGAATGCAAGATACAAATTGATTGACTAGAAAGTTTATAGAAGAATGCTCTTACATCAATTAAAAAGTTCTTTTGTGCAGTTTCAGTGCGAATGCTGCAAACCGGGATTTAGCCAATTGAGACTGCAATTTCGGAAAAAAATGTCATTGATTTTAAAATTTTGCCAGTGATATTCAAAAGTATCGGTTATGTGCACTACACCATTGCATCAAACTAATACTTATACATTTGCCGTTAAATGTATATTCATTATCCTTAATTCTATAATTATCATGCAAAGGGCCACATGACAGACATTATTCTGTAATTCCATTTCAGAGAAGGTCATTTGGATAATTATTGTCTATTTAGGTCTGAGTATTGGTTTCAATTACGGCTCTGGTTTCCAGACTTTCACCGATTTTCCAACACAGAGTGATTCACTGTCCTTGTATGCTGCATTTGATTTATTGTGTGGCTGTACACTAATGTTAGTTTAGAAGACACTTAAAACATGATGCGAAATCAATTGCTTCTAAATTCTGCATCTGAATTACAGGCATTAAGGCAGTAAACATGCATGTACTGTTATTTGTAAGTACATTTGAAATGCAAATGAATAATGTATGAAATCATCAAAATCAACACATTGACAGTAATGGCAATGAAAGATGGTTCCATGGTTGCAGAAGATACTGTTCTCTATATGCCTACTGCAGTATCCATTCAAATGCTGAGAGGAGCGAGCGAGATGAAAAGATGTTAGATTCCTATTGGATTTGTACTCAACCTAGTTATGAAGTCATGCATATTTCAATAGCAGCTGAGCTTAATAGGAAAACTAATGGAGCATGTAACAACTGCTCCTGTGAGTCCTTCCAAAGCCTGTGCAAGTAGATGTAGCTCTAGGAATATGAAGCTAATATTATAATGTTCCCTTAATTGTATGACCGACCCACCTGCAGTCATTAAATGTCTTCTGTGAGGGTGCAGTTTCATATTGAGTTATACAGTGTATTTCAAATTGTATCGTATTGGCTTGTCAGGTTGGACCTTTATGGATTTTACTCACTTTAAATGTTATTTGACAATTTTGTAGCATATAAACAGACAATAATTTTCACAATGTTGATTTTGTAAGCACCATTTAAAAACAGTATTCTTTCTCTTTAACGTATATAATATTCACAGAGGTTGGTATTCTATTGTAAGAACCATGCAAAAACCCCTTTTTATCATCAGATAGATGTTCTTCACATGCAGATCTTTAAGATTTTGCAGAGGAGCATTGAGGCTTAAGGTAAAGGTTAATAGCTATGGATGAGGGATGATCGGGATCAGACAAACAAAGCAAGGCTTGGCAGGAGGATTTCGGGGCTCTGGATGGCACCCTAGTTGACCATGATAGGCCCACCTGAGACCAACTCAAGTCTTGGCCCTGCTTAGTATTCTCTGTGGTGCATGTAAGGCCTTACTTTAATTCTCATTTTGACAGCCCTTTCTACCTCCCAAGCTTTTAGATCAGAAAAACTTTTCTTCCTTCTTAGCAACCCCAGTGTCTGGTGAAACATGTTATCCCTTCAAATTACAGGAATTCTATTTTAAAAAGAATAGTTCTGATGAATTTGTAAGATAGATAATATATATACATATTTCGAATTAGCTAGTGGAATTATATATCAATCATGCACAATGTACTTTAAAATGACTGAAAATGTATTGCTAATTAGGCCTTTCGATATCCTGTAATGCAGCAATGATGACTTCAAGCCCTCCTGTTGCGACCTTTGCTGTTTGTCCCTGTCTTTATCCAGGATTCTGAACATCAGCATTGCTAATGAAGCAAATGGGTCCCTTGTATCCATTATTTAGAGTCACAATCGTCCATTTGGAACAACTCAAGAATTCTCATCTTGCCATAGAGCATGCTCCTTTGATTCCTGAGACTGATGAAGGATGTCAGCCCATTAGAAGATCACTCCACTTCAACCCTCCTCCTTTTTTTCTGAAGGGTCATCAAGAAAACCTCCAATCCAATTTATCAATGTTTCCTTATGACGAAGATTGAACACATAATTCCAGAGACAACATTTTATCATATGAACTGACATTCTATTACATATTTAAAAGGGTACTGTTTGGACAGTACTGGTAAGCCAAAGTGACTTTAGAAAGTCAATACGTCATACATGTACTTTAGTAAGTAGCCTACACATGTCAATTTCCCTGACATGTTTATAACATGAACTTTATAATTGGGGTTTCCTTATTTGTATGCATGTATGTGTGGTATTCTTACAGTATATGCTGTCTGGCAAACCTGTTTGTTGCAATATTTTTCTAAAAGTAGATACCTAATTATATCACAGATCTCCAAGGAAATCTACAATTTGTTATGAATAATTCTACATTTTGCTTGGTGGATAAAACCATGAAATACAGAGTATTCGTTGCTATTCCATTTTAAGTATTCAAAAACTTTCTTTTTCATTATGTTTATACAATGCAATCGAGTACATCTGCATACGCTAGCTTGGTGTCTGGTATAAAATATTCTTCCAGTTGTGTTTCCTATCTTTTGGAACATGGACAGATCTGTGGGATTGTGTAGAGTGCCATTGAGGCTTAAGGCAAAGGCTGCTGGTCATGGAAACCCATGGATGAGGGATGATTGAGATCATACAAATGAATGGGCTTGGTCAGAGGATCATGGAGCTTTCAACAGAACCCCTGCCTGACACCCAAGTCCTGGCATTGTTTATACCAGTGGTGTTGGGCATGGGGACCTAAATTCCCTTAATTTATGCAGGCCCTTCTCCATCTACTGGCTTTTGACCCTTTTGGTTTTTTTTGGGTAAATGTAGATGATTTTGCAATGCTACTTTTGCATGGCAGCTTCAATGAGCTTCATATATTTATGGAAAAACAAAACTTGGATCAAGCTGCAGAAAAAGTGCCAACCTAAGTTCCAGTGTCCTCCGCACAATCACCACACAACGGGCAATCTGCCATTGGTCTGTCTGTCCTGATGTTATTCCTGTGTTATTCCTGTGACTGTATGTTCAAACAGCTGCAATGCAACTAAGGTAACACTAAATTAACATGCAAAAATGACTGCAAGTGAATAATGATGATGATTAAGTGTCTGAAATAATATTGTCCTTTTCCATGCAGCAATGATACTTCATTGAAACTCAAAATTGTCAATGCCATTTGCCAATGTGTATTTGTATCTGCCACAAACAGCTGATAATATAATGCTGTTGTAAACACTGATGATTGGATTGTTTCAAACAGTTTTGCCATGCTTTTTTGTAAATGTGTGTACTTATCACAGTTTCATATCTTAAAGAATGCTATACAAATTTGAACCACTGCTAAAAACAAACAATTGATTCCTGAGCTCCTTTCGTTGATGTAACAATGCTACAATTCAACCTGTGTAATCAATCCACCCATTCATTTATCACTCATACACGTGCTAACAAGTTCATTATGTTCATCCTGTGTATATATTATTTCAAATACTTTGAGTTTTTCACCATTTATTTCTCCTTTAATAAGCAAAATAGTCATTCAGAAATCGCATTCCTATGTCCTATATACTTAATATGCTGTCATAGTATATTATCATGGAATTCTTGTTATGTAAAGCAACAAAATGAATGTTATAGAAGATGAAAAATGCCTTTCTGAAATATTGTCTGAACCTGATGAAGCTGAAACATCGCAAATTGTTTACAAATCTAAATATTATGAAACATCAGAATTAAAAAACATCAGTAACACTTTCAGTCCAGACAAAAAGCTGTCAATTTTTAATTCAAATTCAAGAAGTCTTGCTAAGCATATAACTCAGTTTCAGACACTATTTAGGGCTACTCATGATGTTGGAATGGATTTTGACATTATTACTTTCTGCGAAACGTGGTTGAATGAGGATTTGTCTCAGTTAGCTGCTTTTGAGAATTATGTGCCTGTATTTAAACATAAGAAATCAATTAAGGAAGGTGGTGGCTTGGCTGCATATCTAAAGCAGGGTCTTGAACACACTGTTAGGCATGATCTTTCTTTTGACAACAATGTAGCTGATAAGTTTGATGGACTTTTCATTGAATTAACTGCTATGAACTTGGTTATCTGTATCCTTTATAGGTCACCCAGTTTCAATTCCATCCCAGAAATGACTGAATATTTAAATGAAAGAATAAAAAGAATAAAGAGGGAAAGCAAAGATGTCATCATAACTGGTGATTTAAATGTAGATCTGCTTAAGTACTCAAGCCACCACGCAACTACTGAATTTCTTGATCAAATGCTTATCAACAACATGATTCCTAAGATCACTATGCCGACTCGTATCACTGCAAAGTCATCAACGCTCATTGATCATATATACACAAACATTGACAACTCCAAATGTATAGCTGGAACCCTTATCACAGATATAAGTGATCATTTCTCAAATTTCATTGTTATCAAAATTAGTCATACATCCTCCCCTCCTCAATATGTTACATACAGATTAATTAATGATCAACTTCTTCTAAATTTAAATAGGCAATTAGCTGAATATAACTGGAACGAATTGTATACTAATAGTGATGTAAATATAGCTTATGAACATTTTGTAGAAACATTCTCAGAAAAAGTAAATGAACATCTTCCGATTAAATGTGTCAAATTCAATAAATTTAAGCATAAAAGCAAACCATGGATAACCAAAGGAATTCTCACTTCTCTGAAAACCAAAGAAAAACTTTATATTAAAATGATAAAAACCAGAGATACTGATCATTATACCAGAAACCATGCAAAATATAAGCAATACAACTCAGTGTACAATAGATGTATCAAAAATGCAAAAAATCATCACTGGAACCTAATATTTCAGCAATCCAAAAATGATGTCAAAAAAACTTGGAATAATATAAACAAGCTCCTAAACAGGAAAACAAACAATCAAACATCACCTGAGAGCTTTTACCATGAAAATAGCAAGTATTCTTCAAGTGTTGATATAGCAAATGGACTAAATGAGTATTTCACTAACATAGGACCATCTCTTGCAAATAAAATACCACACTCAGCAAAAACAGCCTCCCAATTAATTTGTTCAACCCCCATGCTAAACAGTTTATACTTAAGTCCTGCCACACCCGTTGAAATTCAGAATATTATTCACAAATTAAAGCCCAAAACTAGCGCTGGTCATGATGGTCTCTGTCCAAAATTGATAAAAAAATGTTCCAATATTACTGTTCCATTAACATACATAGCTAATCTCTCTATGTCCACTGGTGTTTTTCCTCAAAGCATGAAAGTAGCCAAGGTAATAGCTATACACAAAAAAGACAACCCAGCTCAAATTGAAAACTATAGGCCCATTTCCTTACTCCCGACATTTTCTAAAATTCTAGAACGCTTGATATACAATAGATTTTTCGATTTCCTAAACAAAAACAACTTACTCTCATCAGCTCAATATGGCTTTCGAAAAAATATGTCAACTGAATATGCAATTACAGAACTTCAGGACAGAATAATAAAAGATTTAGCAAACAATAAATGGTGTATTGGTATCCTTCTCGACCTAAGTAAAGCATTTGACACTCTCAATCACAGCATTCTACTAACAAAATTAAACCATATAGGCATACGTGGCATCACACTTCAATGGTTCTCCAGCTACTTATCAAATAGAAGTCAATATACATATTTTAAGAATACATCCTCTACATTTAGGCCTTTAACATGTGGTGTTCCACAGGGGTCCATTCTTGGACCCCTTCTCTTCCTTGTATATGTTAATGATATAGTTCAAAGTTTAAAAGAAAGTAAAGCCATACTATTTGCAGATGATACTAACCTCCTATTTAGTGATATGAACCTTAACAAATTGATAGAAATAATAAATATCGAACTTTCCTCAGTTAAAACTTGGTTTTCAGCAAACAAACTTTCTCTCAATATCAAAAAGACAAGCTACATTATATTCCATGGCAGCAAGAGAAAAATACCAGATCATGAAAACATAATGTTAGGAGATACATATATCAGCAGAGAACTTAGTGCAAAATTCCTTGGCATTGAAATAGATGAAACATTAAACTGGAAAAAACATATCACTAAAAAGGCAAACCAAATAGTAAAAATTACATCTATCCTCTCGAGACTTAAGCATACAATTTCAACAAATATTCTTAAAACTATATACAGTGCCTTAGTTCTACCCCATATTCCCTATGCTATAGTTGCCTGGGGAAATATCAGAAACAAGGAGATGTCCCGTATCAAATTATTGCAGAAAAAAGCACTTCGAATAATAACAAAATCTAAGTATAATAGCCATACAGACCCCCTATTTAAAAAATTAAAATTGTTGAAATTAGATGACATTTACTCTGTCCAGTGTATCAAGCTCTTTTTGAAGTATAAACAGAATGTTCTTCCTAATTACCATTCCCAACAATTAGTAACGAACAGTGATATTCATGATCATTTTACCAGACATCAGCATGATTTACACCCCCCTCCAATTAGAAAAAAAGTAGAGGAACAATTATTCAATGTTAAAGTATCACGAGCATGGAACTCCTTACCCAATAGTATTAAAGCCTGTCTATCAACCTCATCTATATATAAACTCAAAGATTATTTGATATCTAGGTACACCGTCACATGCTCCCTCCCAAGTTGTTATGTTTGTCGAACTTAAAGAATTTACTAAAGTTGACCCTTTCATTCATTTCATTCTAAAATTCATCTCATTCCTCATTCACTATCATTAAATCACCATTTGTAGATACTCATATATTGGTTTTGCTATTCCTAATTCTTTTTCTTATTTTATTCTTTTTCTATCTCTGCATCCTTTTAAATGTATTAATAATTAGCTCTTTGTAGTTTCCGTCTTTCTACTGTGTAATACTTGAACAAAATTATTTAATTTGAATTGATGTCAGGTGCTGCGATTACAGCCTATTTTTGGCTCTTGTATGCCCCTCCAATTCCCTATGCATTGTGTATTTGGAAAATTAACTGTTTAAATCATTATTGTTACGCATGTGTGAATTTGGAAAATAAATACTCTATCTCTATCTCTATCACATTGCCATCTTGTACGCCTCTGCGATTCCAGAGACTGATTACATTAAGGCCATCTGCCAATTTGCAGATGACTCTCCTGTAAACTCCCTCATTTTTTACTCAGTTCCCATTTGTGATTCCTTTTTTATGCCAAAGACAGAACAGATATTTCAATAAACAGCATTTTTCAAAGAGCCTGACATTCTACTGTAAATTTTAAAGTTAACTTTTGCTGAATTCATCTGCTCTTGTGAATTATTATTCAGACATCTGTCTCTTATGAGCCTTTATTTCGTTGTAAAAATGAAACATGGGTTCCAAAAGGCTTTAATTTTAAAGCGAGTTTTATATTTGTTAAGCACTTTGAAATCCATCAGTGAGACTATGGCCACAAAAGCAAACTGCTTTTACATTTCGGTTTTTATTTGCGGAAAACAAAGCGAAACAACTATTCAGTGTCTTCACATTTATTCATTGCTTTTACTGCCAAATTTCCAAACTTGTCTTCCCTTTCTCATATGTCATTCAAATTGATCACATTTTTGCTTTCTTTAGAAGTTTACAGAAATAACTGACATTGGAGGCGTGACGTCATAACAGAGAGCTTTCTCGATCTTAATGTTTCACAGGCCTTTGTGTATTTTTACAGCTGTTTTCTGATGTCTTTAATTGGCTGATTTCATTTAAGCCTTCTGCTATTGTTAGAACATCTTCTCCGCATGTTGTTGGTCCCGCTCAAATTGCTGTGCCTTATTCATGCATGTACTTAGAAATCGGTGCTTTGCATTTCGCTTTGCATATTGCAGCTGCAGATCTAAGTTCTCAATGTTTGCTCTGTTTTAAAATGTGCACTTGTGACAGAGCATGTCTGTCTCATTTTTGCTTTTTTCGGCTTTCCAATTATATCTTCCTTTCTTTACCATTTTTTTCTTTTCATTGTGTCTCGTAAAGAACGCGTGGGATTGGCTACTTTTTCTTAATAAAAATTTGTTACATTCCTGCTAAATACTTCAATGCAAAGAGCATAAAGGTAAAGCTTCTGAAAGAATCTGGAAGACCTCATAAGCCATACGCATGCTTCATCACCGCCAATTCTGCAAGCTTGTAGAATTTGAAATGGTGGCCTTGCAAGCGGTTTAAAATTCCTCTGAGACGTATTCTAATGCTCAGTTTCAGAATGAATGAGTGGTGCTGAATGTAAAAGAATTTGCAAACCATGGATGAAAAGAATGTATGGATATGTGTGTTTTTGAACCACATGTTGTATTACATGCATGTTCTCTTCTTGGAACATTAGCATGGAGAGATTGGGGAAAGGATTCAGACTCCCACCACATCGAATGTGTGATTTGTATATTTTTACATACCAATTACATAACTCTCAGTCGTGTTGAGGGTAATCAGGATATTCCTCACCATAAGCGGAACATGTAGACATGTATAATATCATATAAAATAAAACGTGGAACATGCAAATGTATAATACAAATATTGATTTGATTGATTGATTGATTGATTTATTTCAACTTTCAACATCGTTAACATACAGTGGCCTACAAAAAAATTTTTTTGAACAGTTGTCAGTTTACACATTTATAAGTTACACAATTATTTACAAATTTGCATGGACGATGTTTGAGGCTTGCCCCCAGAGCTCTAAGAGCTGTACAGAAAGGGGGGCAAGCCCAGAAAAAAAAAAAGATAATAAAATTAAATTAAATAAGATTGAAAAAAAAATTAAATAAGATTGAAAAAGTGTGATAATAATAGTAATAATAAGTAATAAGTAATAAGGTAAGAAGCAAATTGGAAAAAATTAAATACATTTGGTTATGAATAAGAAATGAAAATAACAAATAATGAATTAGTTAACAATAATAATGATGATAGTTAGAAAAAAAAGAGCAGGTAAATAAGTGACAAATAGATTAATAATAATCCCAATAATAGAAATAGATATAAATACATATGATAGTGATTAAGAGATTAGAAATTAAAAATAATAATAATAATTAAAAAAATAATAATAATAATATATAAAAAAATAATAATAATATTTTAGAAAAAGCAGGTTGATAAGTAACAAGTAGATTAATAAGGGGAAAAAAAAAAGGTTAAATATTATTAAATCGCACCACCACCAAGATATGGGTATTGACAAATGAGCACAATGTTATATTGGTAAGGTATGAGATGGCAAATGAAGATGCTAGGTGAAGGCGGTAGTTGTATTCAAAAGGGGGCCAGTATTTTGGGTGTTGGTGAATGGTGGGTTGGTTAACGGGGGAGGTTGGGAAGGGGAGGGATCTGTGATACTATTGTACTTGTTGCATACATAGCAGTTTTCTATTTCACAGGTTATACTATAGTTTTCTAATTTAAAAGCTTTAAACTTTCTTATGAAGGTTCCTGTGGATGGGGGTCTATCTTTGAATTCTTTGATATGGACAGGGAGAGAGTTCCAGGCTTTCGCTATCTTGAATCTAATAAGTTGTTCTTCTAATTTGCTGCTAGTTAAAGGGGGAAGAATATCTAGATTTTGACGAAGGGAATATGAATGCATTGGACGGTCAGTTACTAATTGATCTTGTATGTACTGTGGCAAGCTGTGACGGGAATATTTTACATGAATTTTACAGCATTCTAGTTGATAGAGGTCTGTCAGAGTAAGCAATTTCAAGGTTCTAAAGAGAGGACTTGTGTGACTATTGTATTTGGAGCCAGTTATAGTTCTAATTGCTCGTTTCTGTAAGGTAGCCATACGTTTAATGAGAGAAGTATTTGCACTACCCCAAGCCACAACACCATAAGTCATGTGTGGTAAAATGAGACTATTGTAGAGAGTGATCAAAATCTTTTTTTGGTAACATGTTCTTTAGTCTTGACATCACACAGAGAGTTTTTGATATTTGATTACACTTCCTGACAATATGGTCATTCCATTTCATTCCTTTATCTATGAGTATACCTAGAAATTTTGCACTGTCTACTTTGGTGATGTTCTGGTCGTTAATAGCCAAATCACTGTTATTGTTTACTCTGAAGCCAACAGTTTGTCTTTTCGATTTTTCAAATTCAATATACTGGGTTTTTTCAATATTTAGGGATAATTTATTTTGAGCAAACCAGTTTGACAATAAGTTCAGTTCTATGTTAATTTTTTGCCTAAGTTTGTTGTTATCTGAGTCACTATACAGGAGGGTGGTGTCATCTGCGAATAGGATTGGGTCACATTGTTTACAGATGGAGGTTAAGTCGTTCATATAAAGTAGAAAAAGCAACGGTCCGAGGATGGAGCCTTGCGGGACACCACAACTGACACTTTCAGTGGGAGATTTGCAAGAATTATAATCAGTGAATTGTTGTCTATTATGTAAATAAGATGAAAACCAGGAATGTGCTATGCCTCTTATGCCATATGAATTTAACTTATTTAACAATATTTCATGGTTCAGGGTATCAAACGCTTTTGATAAATCGATGAAAATACCAATACAATGTTTGTTTTTAGCTAAGTTTTCAATTATTCTATTTTGGAGTTCTATTATTGCATGTTCTGTAGAAAGTTTACTTTGAAAGCCGTACTGAGCAGGGTCTAGTATCTTGTTATTCTGTATATACCTGTATAATCTATTATAAACTAATCTTTCAATTATTTTGGAGAAAGTTGGAAGTAATGAGATTGGACGATAGTTACTGAAGTCTTGCTTGTCTTTACTTTTATATATTGGTATTACTTTCGCCTTTTTCAGATTAGTTGGGAATATTCCTGTCTGGAAGGATAGGTTAGTAATGTGAGCTATTGGTTCTGCGATGAACTCAGAGTTTGTTTTAGCAAGTTTGGGACTAATTTCATCATGGCCAAAGCTAGTTTTTGGTTTTAACTTTTTAATTATTGTAATTATTTCATCTGGACAGGTCGGGGTTAGAAAGAAGCTATTGAGGAGGTTTGTTCTCATTGGTATGCCAGCATGTCTGTTTTGCGTTGGAATGTTGCTTGCTAATTTAGGTCCTATATTAACAAAGTAAGAGTTAAATCCTGCAGCTATCTCTGTATTAGTTTTGTATACTTTATTGTTGTATTTGAAGCTATCTGGGAAAGACTTAATATTTTTATTACGACTGAGTATTGTGTTTATATTTTTCCAAATGTACTTTATATCATTTTTGGATTTTTCAAAGAGATTGTGATAGTGCATGTTTTTAGCTTTTCTAATGAGAGTATTATACATATTTCTGAATGTTTTATATTCTGCTTCTTTGGCTACTTTAATGGCAGGGTTTTTACATTTATGATATTTATTATACAGTTTGTCCTTTGTGGAAAGTGATTTTATAAGACCCTTAGTTATCCATGGCTGTGATTTGTGCTTGTATTTGTTAAATCTGCTTGTCTTTATGGGTAAATGGATATTCATAAGTCTGTTATAAGTATCTAGAAAATTTTGATATGCTTCTTCTGGATTATTTGAAGTTAACACATTGTGCCAGGTTTCAGTTTGTAAAGCTTGCTTAAATGCATTTATAGTGGACTCCGTTATTTGACGATATCTTATTTGTTTAGGACTTTCGTTGTTATGCTTGGTTGACCTAAAAAACATAAAATTAGAAAAGTGATCAGTAATGTCAGTTGTGATTGTACCCGCAAAGCAATCATTAATGTCTAGGTTAGTATAAATATGATCTATTAAAGTGGCTGATGTTTTGCTGATTCTTGTTGGGAGTGTAATTTTTGGGATAAGATTAGTAGTTATGAGCGAATCTAGGAAATTTCCTATGTCAGGATGACTGTTTGAATGTAAAAGATTGATGTTAAGGTCTCCAGTGATGATCAACTTCCTATTTTCTGAATTTATTTTTTTTGATGTACTTAGAATGAAATCATTCAGATTCTTGATAGTGTTGTGGCTTGGGGAACGGTAAATGAGTCCAATTACAATATCTTTTGGTTTTCTATCTAGTTGAATAAAAATGCAATCAAGATATTCAGCAAATTCTTCTGTGACAACAAGGTCATATCGTATTTTATACTTGATAGTTTCTTTAACGAATATTGCTAAGCCACCACCTTCTTTAATTCTAGTTTTATTCTTAAAAATTCCAGTATAACCATCAAATTCTATAAGTCGCTCTAGGTCATCATTGAGCCAAGTTTCTGTGAAGGTGAGAAGATCAAAAGAGAAATTAAACTTTTCTGAAAGCAAATGAAAGAAAATATCGTACTGTGGTTTATTTTTCATGAGACTTCTGCTATTAGTGTTGTAAAGTGAGAGGGACTGATTTTCATGAACAGCTTTAATTATACCAAATTGATCCGTATCATAATATTCAGAAGAAGTAATTGTATCCGAACCTAAATTGCTTACGTCTGAGTCCTCATCTAAAAGTAGGGAATTTAAGTCTTCGTTTGATTCAATTATTGGGAGTCAATGTGGGTTAAAACTACTTTGGATTTAGTGGAATTATTCAAAGGTTTGAAAAAAACGGGGAATGAGAAGTACTTGCTATTGCATAGGGAGAGATATGTATACAAGATGGGTGAAGGAAGAGTGCTAATGTGAAGTTTGATGAAGACTATGATCGAAAGTTGTGAGGTTGATGAGAAGGGCATGATTGGTTTCGAATTTGAATGGGAGACAAATATGGTTGTTTACTGAGAGTAATTTGTTGTCTAAAGTTTTCACACCAGAAACAAGCTATTTAAGTTTTTACAGTTGAGAGTTCTCTGAATCACAGTATAACTTTCAGGTTATTGACCTTCAGGTGTGAGTGACAGATACCTTGAAGTAGCATAGTTAATAATACCAATGTCATAGCAAGAATAATTAATTAACTCTATTATGTATCATGCATAATTAGATATAATATAATAAATCATTCGGCAATGAACTTACCAAGTATCATGGATTATTAGATGGAGTCATAGTGATAGCTCAAGTCAATTGAAAAGCAGCTTAGTCCATTAATAACACATCAACAAAAATGTCATAGCACTAACCCAATCAATTGGTAATCATGCTTACTAAATATCATGCATAATTAGATGGTATCATTGCGATAGCTCAAGTCAATTCGAAAACAGATTGGTCAATAAGAATACCATTGACAAAAATGTCATAGCATTAAACCAATTCATTTGGTAATCATACTTACTAAATATCATGCATAATTAGATAGTATCATAGCAATAGCTCAAGTTAGTTCGAAAGCAACTTGCTCAATAAATAACACAATCAGCAAAGATGTCATAGCACTAACCCAATCATTTGATATCAACTTACTAATTATCATGCATAATTAGATAATGTCATAACATTAATTGAAGTCAATTGAAAAGCAATATCATGCATAATTAGATAGTATCATAGCAATAGCTCAAGTCAGTTCGAAAGCAACTTAGTCAATAAATAACACAATCAACAAAAATATCATAGCATATTCGATATTAGTCTGAATGAATTTCTTCAAGGGCAGCTGTAGGTGCAGCATAGTCAATACATCCATGTGCCTTTGTACAATTGTGCCATATTTACTAATTAAAGGGCTTTGGGGCAGTTCTGGAGCATCACAGGAAACTGACATCAGAGACTTCCTAGTGAAGTATCGACATCACAGGGTATCTATTATAGTAAGTAGTACTAATGAAAGTGTGCTTACATGGAAAGATTTGCAAATTCTGCAGACGATCAATACTGCAAACGCGATATTATAAGTAGGTGTGTAACATATCTTTAATTCATGATTATATATAAATTTTTTTGTCAGTTTTTCTGAAAAACTGCAACTCTCAAATGTAGATGATTTGAGTTCAATGTATTATGTACCTCATCGATAGCCTATACAGTACAACCCAAAATAAAGTACGATTACCCCAGCAGGAAGGAAGAATCAGCCACTACTTCACCCTTTCACACCTTTTGACTACCTCTGAATCACTTCCTACTTTTACCTACTTGAAACTACCTTTTAAAACTACATTAAAATAATATTTAAACAACACCAATTTAAACTCAATCACCCCCACTGTGTTAGATTTACTTGATATTTTGTATCTTTGCTAATTGCAATTACATTGGTAGTTGTCTAAATAGAGTTCTTAATGTGGGCTAAGGTTGTTGTTAGGAGTCAAAGGGAGTTTTGAGGAGATTTGGGGTGGAGAGGAGAAAAGAGGGCAAAATAGGTAAACAAAGGACTTCTGACAGGAACTTTTCTTACTTTATTTTGGGTTGTACTGTATATACCAAAAGACATTTATTGTTAACAACACAGAGCGTTCATTTAACATCACCATCCCACAGCAGTGGTGCTGTGACCTACATGGTGCAACAACGTGGCAGCACTGTACATTCTGTACACGACTTCCTGTTTGAACAAAACATCGGCTTGGACAGAGCTCATGTTTCAGAAAATGTCAATTCAAGTAAAATCAAATTGCTGTCAGCAATAGAAAACCCTTAGAACTGTGTATGTAGTCACTGTGGACCTACAGGGTGGTCAAGAAAAAACGTTACACGCTTTCTGTGGCATTGTTCTATAAATTTGTCTGTAATTACGATCCAATATTTTCTAATATAAAGAAGATAGTCATGGCAACATATTATCTGTAGTTTGTTTCCCTGGGACATGATGTGTGAACTTGAGCTCTGATTTTGCAGAAATAAAAAAAGGCCATTTTCACACATTTTGCTGTCCCGAATGCAAGGCATTGCCATCAATTCAAATGTTGTACCATTGCTTTCATATTCTTACAGTAATTGCGGGTTCTTTAGAGGAGTGTGGTCCCAGGATTTCAGCTCTCTTTGATTGAAACCCAATCTTTTGGGGAGCTTGAAAGAGAAGAAGGTTGATAGAAATTGATGCTCAAATGTTTCAATTATCTTTTCTTGGGCAAAAAGTCCCTGGCTCTGTCATATATTCTTATGCTCTGACAGTGTTTTGAGGGGCCCTGTTACAAAACAGCAAGCTGGATTATCTTGTTTTAGCATTGTTTGGCATTGACTGTTTGTTGTAATCACCTGTTTCGAACCTCACTTCAGTGGAGTGCACCAAGTCAACTGTGAATTCTGTATGTGTGGTTGTGGGACCATGACCTAGTGGACAATATGCTTGCCTGCTAACTGATATGCTTCAGATTCGACCCCCAGCATGGCATGGAGAAACTGAGTACATCCTCCATAACTACTTGCTTCCCTTTAGCTTGGTGTAAATGAGTACTAGGCTGCAGGCAGTGATGGCACCTGTTGAGTGACATTGTGCCACAGGAAATGGATGCCCAGCTATATGCTCCCTTAGGAGTTGAGAAAGGCTCATGTTTGAACAGGCCTGCCTTGGCTGTAATTGTATTGTACAGTCAGTTTAGACAGTCCATGTCTAAGTGATTCTAAAAAATAATTTAACATTTACATTTATTTACAGTTCATCATAGAAAATTCAGCTGAATATCAATAAATTATGCCTAGCCTTAACATTCTGTACCTTGACTCATTCTCTATAATCCGGTAATGAAAAGCACTAGTGAGCAGTTTACTGGAATTAGCACTTTATGTCCATTATTGTTTTCTTTTTTTTTCATTATGCCAAAAGGTAAATGTCACATGATATATTACTATGCTACAAGGCAAGATTATTTAGAAAATACTTAAGCAACTTTGTCATGAAGTTGAAGAGTAAAACTAACTAGGAAGCTATTCCTGGCGGGTATATAAAGGTAGGACTTTGGAGTAGTCCAACACGAAGGTCCAGCATATATGTAACAGTAAGTTCACAAAAGGACTCAATAACTCAGCATGACAACTGCAGAGAAGCATGAGGACTGACAGGAAACTTACATTAAGGGACACGAGTAAGAATGGCATTTTAAAAAGCAGCCTGCCACAATGGCTGTTATAGCTTTTTAGCAGGACCAAAGTCTCATACCAATGCCTGGCATTATTTAGTCTCTTATCGTAAGATTGGCATGTGATTGTATATACTATCCGTACCATAATAAGTCATATGATATAATGTAACATCTTTCGGTAATTGATATAATATGTGTAAATTTATAGTATAATGGCAAAGCCATATGTCATTTGCGAAGCTTTTGTGCAGCACAAAGCATAGGAAATAAGGAAATTTTCATGATCAATGTTCACCTACATGAAATGTATCCACTTATGGTAACCCTAGTAGTTGTTTTGTTGCTACGATACACCAAAAGGCTTGTACATTTACATCAATGAACAAGCATGGAATGGACTTTTGGATTTTGAAATTTTGAAATGTTTGCAAAAGCTGATAAAACACTTTTTTCATAAGGAATGCTGTGTTGAATATTGACGTATCATTGAATTGAACTATAGGCCAAATCAGATATTTTAGACATTTCCTGTTTTGGCTGTTAGCAACTAAGTGTTGACTGTCCTCGACAGCCAAACAAATTGAACACTGTAATCAACATCAATTCTCCACAAATAACAGGAGCTGGTCGCTCCGCAAATGAAAATCAGAGAAGCATTGGTAATTTTCTTGCAAAGTAATTAACATTTTCTGAGGCTAATTACTACCAATTGAGGATTTCTTAGGTATTCAACATCATTAATTCATTCTGAAGTTGAGCAATATAAATAATTCATTATGAATTCTGGATTCCACACAAAGCTACCGCTATTATTGGCCTGGGGAAATTTAAAGATAGGAGGAAGTGATGCCACTGGAACTGCGATGGATTGAAGGGATGAGATTAAATATCATTCCTTATCGGCAAGGAGCATGTTTTAACATACAGGTATTTTTTGTCTACACATCTAGGTACTTTCATGTCATGTTCTCAATTGTTTTGGGTTGACTGGGAAAGCATTCAAAGAAACTTAGCACGTTGCTTTGAAACAATGCTAGCAAGCCTACACATTCTTTATCTGAGACAATGCAACCAAAAATGTGCAAGGAAGAAAGATATAATAGTAAAAGCCTAAAAGACAAAAAAATATAGGGCCACAAGTGCAAAACTTCACAAGCCAAACTTGGAGAGCATGGATCTGCAGCTGCTGAGCTAAATTCATGAATAAGGCATAGCAATTTGAGCTGCACCAACATGCGAGGAAGATTTTCAACAAAAGAGTGAAGTCGCAATTAAATCAGCATATCAAAGACATCAAATCACAGAGCTCTGCGAAAATACAAACAATCCTACATAATCTTTATGAAGAAAACAGAAGGCAAAATGAAATCATTCTAAAATGAAATAGTACAATAACAGTGATTGTTTCTCCAAAGTCGATGCGAATAGAATGCTTTTGAAATGTTGGTAATGATGATTTCAAATGCCAAACTTTGATTACTAAAAAATTCCGTAAGTCCTTAAGTGACTTGAGAGAATAAACCAAACAGCGAAATTTATGTTAATTTTGTATGCGATAGAACTAGTCGTTGCTTCACAAAATGGCAGTTCAGGAGACTTATAGATACAGAATGACAATGACACATGAAAAATTTTGTCTTTCTTGACATATCTATCAGTTAATCTATCCTATCTAAGGAAATATCTTTAATTTTAAATTGAGCCTATCTTGACAAACCCTTCAGAGCGAGTAATTACGTAGGGTTAAAACGGAATGATCTTCCAATGGGCTGACATTACTATAACTTCTTAATCAGTCCCAGGAATCAAAGGAGCATGTGCATATCAGGATGCGAATATTGGAAACAGCAAAATGGAAAATTGCTACTCAGGATAGTTAAGGAGAACACTAGAGCCTGCTCTAAATTGTGAATACAATGTAGATAAAGGCAAACTAGGCAGATCAGTGATCAATTATAATATCTTTGTGATGGTGTAATCCTGTGTAATATTATCCTCTCAGTGTTTTCAAAATTACAACCTTCCGAAAAAGTATTCTGTTTCAGAACTTCTGGCACAATAATTTGCTTTAGATAATTAAAAATAACCTTGTTACGGAGATAACTCTGAAAATGATCCACAAATGTAAAGCTTATAGGAGTTCGTTGCTGAGCAGTATACGAAGGCTAGGAAATTTAGGAAGAGAAGAAATAGAAAGGCTCACAGAAAAGGGAATTAAGGTATTGCCCTCATGTGCGCTACAGAGAATCTTAAGTAGGGCAGGACTTTTAAGGGTCTCATGTTGTCCTGTCATGTCATGCAAAAGTGTCATCCACAGGCCCCATGCAGATCCTCTGACTAAATCCTGTTTTGTTTGTCTGATCTAGGCCATCCCTTACCCATGGTTAAATTCACCATTTCCTAAACCTTCAGTGGGTCTTATTAAATCTCATAGATTTGTCTGACAAAATCCTATTTTGTTTGCCTAATCTTGGCCATCCGTTATCCATGGTTATTCACCTTTTCCTAAACCTTCAGTGGGTCTTATTGAATCTCATAGATTTGTATTTGATGAATATATTGAAAAGTGGTCAAATGCAAACAACTGCAGAAAAATTCCATTTCTTATGGCAATCAACATGATCAATATATGCTTTATCGTGTGATGTTGTATACTACCATAACTGCAAAGCATTATCACGAAAACTGGATACCATGAACAGACTTGAAGAGCTATGTATATCTCGATCTAAATTATGCATCCCCTTTGTGGTGGAATTACAATGCATTTCACAGAAAAATAAAAAACATGGCATATTGTACATGATAATTTTTTACCAAACACTATTCACTGTTCAGGTTTTTGTGTTACAATAAATATGATATAATGTTCATGTTTTCTATGGGATATATTCTATCTGTAAAATATTGTTTTCAGTCAACAGATATGTCAGACAGCATACATTTGTAATAGGACCTACAATACAAAATAGTGTATAAAATACAATAAAATTGAAATCTTATTTGTGTTTCAGACATGAAAAAAATTAAGGTATTCATGTACCTCAAGAACATATTTTGTCAAAATTATGATGTATGCAAGCTTAAATCATGCACACATGCTGTCAATCGGCTTAGCCATTCTCTAAAAAATTGTTTCATCGAAAACATCTTTGTTTGACTGATCTGACAAAAATCTATTCCGTAAACAGACACAATTGTTGGTTTGGTTCAAAAATGTATACGAAAATTATTGATTGATACCTGGGAACTGCACAAGAATGTTGTTGAAACTAAGAATGACAATTCAAACGAAAGCTAATTCGAGATAAATTATTTGAACCCAGCAGACCAAACCAGTCCTAGTAGTAGTTTCAAGAGACAGCAGTTGAAACAACCAATCTGCTTAAGCGTGTTGGTATGTTACGGAACAATTCAAGTTCATTAAAATTCCATATGACCTCAGTAGTAAAACTTCAGCCTGTGGATACCCTGATCCAGCAAACTGAGAAACTGTGTTGAGAAACACCAAAAAGGCATAAAGAAGCAAAACAAAAAGCAGTCTTGTCACATCAGATAAATGCCCTTTGTTTTCTGTAGGACCCAAAGCAGACCTAAACATAATTGGACTGCTCTGCTGCAGCATTGTGCACTTCTGGAAAGGACTGGATACCTCTAGCTGTCACTGGATTTTTATCTTTGGTCCTTGGTTTGGTTGTAAAAGCAAGTAAATGAGATTCAATATCATGGCAGGACGAAAATCATGCTTCAACAGTTTTGAGAGCATTCAAAGGCTTTCATGTTGTGGCATGGGTAGTCAATGTGTTGCACTATATAAGTCCTCTTACGCAAGCATCTACATGTATGAATAGTATATGGCATTGCAATTTTGCTGTCCTTGGCTACTAATGGGCATCTGATAGCATGTCAAGACCAATGTTCAAGGTTCACCAAACCAATAGTATGGGTCATGCAGAGGAGGAATACTGCCATAAAGAGAATTGTCTGGCTATGTGACCATTTGAGTTGTCAAATCAAAATCAGCTCTCTCTGGACATTGATTTTCTGATCTATGTACCCTCCATGGTCTGTGGCCAGATACTATCACCAGATGGTGGAAACCATGTGAATGTGACATTTCAACCGGCTTTTGTAAACATGCAAATATAAAACCATTTCATACCTTGTACAAAATAAATCGCTGCTAAATGGAACATCAATTATCAGATCCTAACATCACTTACGTCTCAGCACCCTACGTGCCAAAATTTGGAATAATTGATACAGAGTGGACAAAATAATGAATCTTGGAAGAAATGAAACTGAGGCGCATTAATTTTTTCTCAAGCCCCAATTTTTTTTTTTTGCTTTTGATTGGAACTGTTTCAAAAATGTGTTTCCATGACGAATCACTGAAATTTACCATTAGCCAGGAAATATGTCATTTTACCATAAAATTAATTTTAAAAAATATATAAACAGGGTGATTTTTGAATGGGTTGATGTCTCTAATCACTGTCTGGAATCAAATGAGCATGTGCTATGCCAGGATGAGAATCTTGGGATAGAAATGACCATGCAGATTACCATACAGATGATAGTGAGGGAGGAAATCAGAGCTTATGCGCTGGCCATGCCCAATTTCCATGAATAGGTGAACAATTATAATATAGCTTAGATATCTCTGCTCCAATTTAAAACGATGCAAGCAATATGAATGAATTATAATTTGTTAGTGTCTTCAAATATCACTACCTTTTGAAAAGTTTTTTGTTCTAGAACTTATGCAGCAATAATGTGCCTTATGCTAAATTGACAATAACCTTCTCACAGAAATATTTGTGTAATCAATCCCGAAATTCTCAAGCTAAGCGGTACCAAGGACAGAGAATTTAGGAAGAGAAGGAATAGAAAGGCCAACAGAAAAGGGAATTAAGGTATTGCCCTCATGTGCAGCACAGAAAATCTAAAGCAGGGCAAGAACTTCCAAGGGTCTCATGTTGTCCTGTCATGGACAACAAAGTGTCATCCACAGGTCCAAGATTCTCTGACAAAATCCCATTTTGGTCTTGGTTATCCCTTATTCATAGCTATTTACATTTTCCTGAACCTTCAACGTCCAACGAATTTGAAGAAAAATCAAGCCATATTGTATATGATAATTTTTTATAACAGAAAGCAATTCAGGTTTTTATGATGCAATAAATATAATACAATATTCATGTATTCAACAGGATACATTCTATCTGCAAAAGATTCTTTTCCGTCAACAGATTCGCTAGACAGCATACATTTGCGATACAATTCAATATAGTGTATGAAATACATTAAAATTGATAAAGTATTTGTGTTTCAGACATGAAAAAATTTAAGGTATTCATGTACCTCAAGAACATATTTTGTTAAAATCATGATGTATGCAAGCTTAAATCATGTGCACATGCTGTCAATCGGTTTTTTTTCTAAAAATTGTTTCTTTGGAAACATTTTCGTTTGACTGGTCCAAAAATGTGTCTTTTTTTTTAACCAAAATCTATTCAATAAACAGACAGAGACATTGTTGGTTTGGTTCAGCAATGTATACAAAAATCATTGATTGATAATGGCGAACTGCATAAGAATGTTGTTGAAATTAAGATTGACAATTCAATTTGAGATAAATCATTGGAATCCAGCAGACCAAACCAGTCCCTGTAGTGGTTGCCAAAGACAGTACTATAGCTGAAACAGCCAATCTGCTTAAGAGTGTGTTGGCATGATACTGAACAATTCAAGTTCATTAACATTCCATAATGACCACAGTTGTAAAACTTCAGCCTGTGGAAACCCTGATTCAGCCAACTGAAAAACTAGCTGAGCTGAGAAACATCAAGAAGGCATAAAGAAGCAGCACAAAAAGCAGTCTTGTCTCATCAGATAAATGCCCTTTGTTTTCTGTAGGACCCAAAGCAGTCCTAAACATAATTTGACTGCTCGGCTACAGCATTTTGCACTTCTGGAAAGGACTGGATTCCTCCAGCTGCTGCTGGATCTTAATCTCTGGTTCCCGCACACTATTTAAGGAAATAAATGAGATATATCGTGCAAGGACAAAAATCATGGTGGAATCGTTTTGAGAGCCTCTGTTTGCCATCATTCTCTAACATGGATTTCCAATGCAATACAACATACAGGTGTCTTACACAAACAAGAGTATGAATACTATATGGCATTGCAATCGTGACAGAACATTGCATCATAAGCCACTTTTGTGCCATAGGAGTAGCACAGTCCATTCACTTTTTTCATAAGGAATGCTGTATTGAATATTGAAGTATCATTGAATTGAACTAAAGGCCAAATGAGATATTTCAGACATTTCCTGTTTTGGCTGTTAGCAACTAAGTGTTGACTGTCCTCGATAGCCAAACAAATTGAACGCGGTAATCAACATCAATTCTACACAAAAAACGGAGCTGGTGGCTACGCAAATGAAAATCAGAGTAGTATTGATCATTTTCCAGTAAAGTAATTAACATTTTCTGAGGCTAATTACTACCAATTGAGGATTTCTTGGGTTTTCAACATCATTAATTCATTCTGAAGTTGAGCAATATAAATAATTCATCTGCGGAAATTTAAAGATAAGAGGAAGTGATGCCACTGGAACTGCGATGGATTGAAGGGATGTGAGATTAAACATTATTTCCTTATTTTCCTTATCGGCAAGGAGCATGTTTTACATACAGGCATTTTTTGTCTACATCTCTAGGTACTTTCATGTCATGTTCTCAATTGTTTTGGGTTGACTGGAAAAGCATTGAAAGAAACTTAGCACGTTGCTTTGAAACAATGCTAGCAAGCCTACACATTCCTTTTCTGAGACAATACAACTAAAAATGTATATGGAAGAAAGATATAATAGTAAAAGCCTAAAAGACAAAAAGATATAGGGCAACAAGTGCAAAATTCACAAGCCAAACGTGGAGAGCATGGATCTGCAGCTGATGAGCTAAATTCATGAATAACGCATAGCAATCTGAGTTGCACCAACATGCAAGGAAGATTTTCAACAAAAGAGTGAAGTCGCAATTAAATTATCAAAGAAATAAAAAGACAGAGCTCTGCAAAAATACAAAACAGTCCTACATAATCCTTATGATGAAAACACAAGGCAAAATGACATCATACTAACATGACATCGTACTATAACAGTGGTTGTTTCTCCAAAGTCTATGCAAACAGAATATTTTGGGAATTTTGATCATGATTATTGCAAAGCCCGAGTTTGATATCTAAAAAATGCCCCAAGCCCCCAAGTGACTTGACAGAGAACAAACCAAACGGCGAAAATTGTGTCTGTTAATTTCGAATGTGATAGGGCTAGTAGTTGCTGTACAAAATGGCAGTTCAGGAGTATTAAATACAGAATGACAAATGAAAAATTTTATCTTTCTTGACATATCTAACAGTTTATCTATCCCATCTAAGGAAATATCTCTAATTTTGAATTGAGTCTATCTTGACAAACCCTTCAGAACAAGTAATTACGTAGGGTTAAAATGGAGTGATCTTCCGATTGGCTGACGTTCTTATAACTTCTTAATCAGTCCCAGGAATCAAAGGAGCATTGTGCATGGTAGGATGCGAATATTGGAGATAGCAGTGGAAAATCGCTACTCAGGAAAGTGAAGGAGAACATTGGAGCTCGTAGCTATGTCCAATTTCCTTAGAACTTCAATGTGCGCCAAATCGTGATTACAATATAGATTAATGGGACAAACTAGGCAGATCAGTTATCAATTATAATAACGCTTAGATATCTTTGTGATGGTGTAAACCTGTGTAATATTATCTTTTTCGTGTTTGCAAAAATTATAACCTTTCAAAAAGTTTTTGTTTCAGAACGTCTGTGGCAATAATTCGCTTTAGATAAATTAAAAACAACCTTGTGACGGAAATAATTCTGAAAATGATCCACACATGTACAGCTTATAGGAGTGCATTGCTTAGCAGTAGCAAGGCCAGGAGATTCAGGAAGAGAAGGCAGAGAGAGAAGGGAATTAAGGTATTGCCCTCATTTGTACTACAGAGAATCTTAAGCAGGGCAGGACTTTTAAGGGTCTCATGTTGTCCTGTCATGTCATGCAGAAGTGTCATCCACAGGCCCCAGATCCTCTGACTAAATCCTGTTTTGTTTGCCTGATCTTGGTCATCCCTCACCCATGGTTATTCACCTTTTCCTAAACCTTCAGTGGGTCTTATTAAATCTCATAGATTTGAATTTGATGAATCTGTTGTCCTGAGAAAGTTGTCAAATGCATAAAACGACGGAAAAATTCCATTTCTTAAGGCAATCAATATATGCTGTATCGTGTGATATGTTGTATAGCATCGTAACAGCAAAAGCATTATCACAAAAACTGGATACCATGCACAGACTTGAAGATCTATGTATTTCTCAATCTAAATTATGCATCCCCTTTGTGATGGAATTACAATGCCTTTCACAGAAAAATAGCCAACAAAAAGCATTGCATATTGTACATGATAATTTTTTCACTGTTCAAGTTTTTATGTTTTGCAATAAATATGATATAATGTTCATGTATTCTATGGGATATATTCTGTCTGCAAATATTGCTTTCAGTCAACAGATATGTCAGACAGCATACATTTGTAATACAATACAAAATAGTGTATGAAATACAGTAAAATTGAAATTGTATTTGTGTTTCAGACATGAAAAAATTTAAGGTATTCATGTACCTCAAGAACATATTTTGTCAAAAGTATGATGTATGCTGGCTTATATCATGAGCACATGCTGTTCAATCAGTTTAGCCCTTCTCTACAAACGTTTTCTTTGAAAACACATTTTTGTTAGACTGGTACAAAAATGTGTTTTTCTTGACAAAAATCTATTCAATAAACAGACACAATTCTTGGTTTGGTTCAGCAATATATACAGAGATAATTGATTGATAATAGTGAACTGCACAAAATTGTTGAAACTTAGAATGACAATTCAAATGAAAACTAATTGGAGATAAATCATTGGAATCCAGCAGACCAAACCAGTCCGAGTAGTGGTTTCCGGAGATAGTAGTTGAAACAGCCAATCTGCTCAAGAGTGTGATGGCATGATACTGAACAATTCAAGTTCATTAACATTCAATATGACCATAGTTATAAAACTTCAACCTGTGGAAACCCTGATCCAGTCAACTGAGAAACTAGCTGAGCTGAGAAACATCAAGAAGGCATAAAGAAGCAGCACAAAAAGCAGCCTTGTCACATCAGATAAATGCCCTTTGTTTCCTATAGGACCCAAAGCAGTCCTAAACATAATTGGACTGCTCTGCTGCAGCATTGTGCACTTCTGGAAAGGACTGGATACCTCTAGCTGTCACTGGATTTATATCTCTGGTCCTTGTATGATTGTAAAGGCAAGTAAATGAGATTCACTATCATGGCAGGATGAAAATCATGCTTCAACTGTTTTGAGAGCCTTCATAGGCTTTCATGGTCTGGCATGGATTTTCAAGGCATTGTACTATATAAGTCCTCTTACCCAAGTATATGTATGAGTAGTATATGGCATTGCAATTTTGCTGTCCTTGGCTACTAATTGGCATCTGATAGCATGTCAAGACTAATGTTCAAGGTTCACCAAACCAATAGTATGGTCAGGCATTGCCAAGGGTCATGCAGAGGAAGCATACTGCCATAAAGAGAATTGTCTGGCTATGGGACCATTTGAGTTGTCAAAACAAAATCAGCTCTCTCTGTACATTGATTTTCTGATTGGTTGATACAGTTATATCTATGTACCCTCCATGGTTTGTGGCCAGATACTCTATCACCAGATGGCGGAAACCATGTGAATGTGACATTTCAACCGGCTTTGTATACAATACATGCATACCTTGTACAATATAACTCGCTGCTAAATGGAACATCAATTACCAGATCCTAACATCACTTACGTTTCAGCACCGTACGTGCCAAAATTTGTAATAATTGATACAGAGTGGACACAATAATGAATCTTGGAAGAAATGAAACTGAGGAGCTTTAATTTTTTCTCAAGCCCCAATTTTTTTTTTGCTTTTGATTGGAACTGTTTCAAAAATGTGTTTCCATGACAAATCACTGAAATTTACCATTAGCCAGGAAATATGTCATTTTACCATAAAATTAATTAAAAAAAATATATAAACAGGGTGATTTTTGAATGGGTTGATGTCTCTAATCAGTGTCTGGAATCAAATGAGCATGTGCTATGCCAGGATGAGAATCTTGGGATAGAAATGACCATGCAGATTACCATACAGATGATAGTGAGGGAGGAAATCAGAGCTTATGCGCTGGCCATGCCCAATTTCCATGAATAGGTGAACAATTATAATTAGGGACGTACCGAACCTGTGTCCGGTGTTCGGTTCAGCCTGTTTCGGCCAATAGTGGGTTTGGTTCGGTTGCTCGGCTGCAAATAAAACCAATCACCAAGCTGGCCACCCCCCTCCCTTGCAGCGCCCCCATGTGATTGTAATTAGTGATGTCAAGTCGTGCGTGAGTGACTCTACCCATGGAGCTACGTGGGTAACATCTGCTGTTGCATAACACCTTGTGGACCTTCCAATCAACCGAAACTTTAAACATCACTTGAGATAAGAAATAATGGGTAACTTCTACAATATAGAATGTATATAATATTATACTATTATACAGCACACTGAGCACAGTCTTGAATTGACACCCTGTCACATCAAGCCATTTTAAAATAAGCTTATACTTCCCATATGCGTGAAATACCTATACCCAAATATTGTCTTTATAAATACCTCTTTAGCAAAACAACAAAAACAAAAATTATAGGCCCACAATACACAGGCCAAACCAGCTATAAATAGATACTTAACAATCACACATCTGCAAGATCAGTCCGGTCCTGCTTTGCTAAAATTATAGAACAAGTGAAAAATATTTATCTTTCACGTTGGTTAGGCCCGTGCCACAATAGTATACTTTGTGCCTATGAGGCATTTATTAAAGACGACTGGATACCTCCAGCTGCTGTTGGATTTTTATCTCTGGTGCCCTGCACTGTATTTCAGGAAATAAATTAGATATGTGCACTTCTGCAAAGGACTGGATACCTCCAGCTGCTGTTGGATTTTTATCTCTGGTGCCCTGCACTGTATTTCAGGAAATAAATTAGATATATCGCGCAAGGACAAAAATCATGGTGGAATCGTTTTGAGAGCCTCTGTTTGCCATCATTCTCTTACATGGATTTCCAATGCAATGCAATATACAGGTCCTCTTACGCAAACAAGAATATGAATACTATATGGCATTGCAATCGTGCTGTCCTTGGCCTCCAGTGGGCATCCCATCGCATGTCAAGAGAAATGTTCGAGGTTCACCAAATTGTCAGTGAGGAATCGACAGTATGGTTGGGCATGGCCAAAGGTCAGATGAAGAGTATTGTCATGAATAGAACTGCCTGGTTGTAGGGACCATTTGAGTTGCCAATGCAAAACCAGCTCTGCTGATTTCATTTTGGAACTTATGCAGCAATAATTTGCCTTATTCTAAACTGACAATAACCTTCTCACAGAAATATTTGTGTAATTAATCCCCAAATTCTCAAGCTTAGCAGTACCAAGGACAGAGAATTTAGGAAGGCAAGCAATAGAAAAGCCAACAAAAAAGGGAATTAAGGTATTGCCCTCGTGTGCAGCACAGAAAATCTTAAGCAGCGGAAGGACTTTCAAGGGTCTCATGCTGTCCTGTCATGGTCAACAAAAGTTTCATCCAGAGGCCCCAGATTCTCTTACAAAATTACATTTTGGTCATCCCATATTCATAGATATTTACATTTTCCTGAACCTTCAATGTCAATACATTTTGCAGAAAAATAACCAACAAAATCAAGTCATATTGTACACGATAATTTTTTTAACAAAATGCTATTCAGGTTTGTATTATGCAACAAATATAATAAAATATTCAAGTATTCAACGGGATACATTCTATCTGCAAAATATTGTTTTCATTCAACAGATTTGCCAGACAGCATACATTGGTAATACAAAACAAAAGTGTATGAAATACATCAAAATTGATATTCCATTTTTGTTTCAGACATGAAAAAATTCAACGTATTCATGTACCTCAAGAACGTATTGTGTCAAGATTATGATGTATGCAGGCTTAAATCATGCGCACATGCTGTCAATCGGCTTGGCCATTTTCTAAAAATTGTATCTTCGAAAACATTTTTGTTTGACTTGTCCAAAAATGTGTCTTTTTTTTCGGACAAAAATCCATTCAATAAACAGACACAATTGTTGGTTTGGTTCAGCAGTGTATACAAAAATTATTGATTGATAATTGGGAACTGCATAAGAATCTTGTTGAAAGTAAGATTGACAATTCAACTGAAAACCAGTTTGAGATAAATCACTTGAATCCAGCAGACCAAACCAGTCCCAGTAGTGGTTTCCAGAGACTGCAGTTAAAACAGTCAATCTGCTTAAGAGTGTGTTGGCATGATACTGAACAATTTAAGTTCATTAACGTTCCATAATGACCACAGTAGTAAAACTTCAGCCTGTGGAAACCCTTATCCGGCAAACTGAGAAACTAGCTGAGCTGAGAAACATCAAGAAGACATAAAGAATCAGCACAAAAAGCAGTCTTGTCACATCAGACAAATGCCCTTTGTTTTCTGTAGGACCCAAAGCAGTCCTAAACATAATTGGACTGCTCTGCTACAGCATTTTGCACTTCTGCAAAGGACTGGATACCTCCAGCTGCTGTTGGATTTTTATCTCTGGTGCCCTGCACTGTATTTCAGGAAATAAATTAGATATATCGCGCAAGGACAAAAATCATGGTGGAATCGTTTTGAGAGCCTCTGTTTGCCATCATTCTCTTACATGGATTTCCAATGCAATGCAAAATACAGGTCCTCTTACGCAAACAAGAATATGAATACTATATGGCATTGCAATCGTGCTGTCCTTGGCCTCCAGTGGGCATCCCATCGCATGTCAAGAGAAATGTTCGAGGTTCACCAAATTGTCAGTGAGGAATCGACAGTATGGTTGGGCATGGCCAAAGGTCAGATGAAGAGTATTGTCATGAATAGAACTGTCTGGTTGTGGGGAACATTTGAGTTGGCAATGCAAAAACAGCTCTACAAATTGATTTTGTGATTGGTTCATATTGTTAGCATCTAAATGTATGTAGCCTCAATGGTCTGTGACCAGATACATTGTACTCTACACAGTATCACTGAAAGGTCGACCTCATTGACAACATGCAAATGTAAAACTATTCCATGCTTTGTACAAAGTAACCCTCTGCTAAATAGAAAATTGATTTATCACTAAGAATGCCTACACTTCTACATAGGTTGTGCTTCAAAACCGGGTGTTGTGAGAAATATTCCTTCAACGTCCAACATCCGATAAGGAAGTCAGAGGAAAGGAAAACAATTAGACAAAAGCAGTACATTGCATCATATGCCACTTATTTGCTATTAGAGTAGCACAGTCCATTCACGTTCTAAGTATGACCCTTGCAGAAACAACAGGGTGCAGCGAGTTACTGCTTCCATCGTCCATATCCCAAATGACAGGGGCCAGATGGAGAAAGAAAGTCTGGGGGAAAAATGTGCAGTACTTAGGGAATCTACACCGTCAATCATTTTCACTGTCTGCCTTTTTTACTCCAGAGAGGACCATTTACATTCATCTGGTAGACCGGTGTTTACCCAGTAACAGCCATCATTTCAACACGAGTTAACAGTTGGTTTCCCTTGATAAACTGCTGCTACTAGTTTCCTATCGATCAAATTGCAGCCCAGATAGACTACCAGGTAGCCTATAGTTGGTATTCCACACAGTTCAGTACTTTCAGGGAAGACAAACATTAGGTCGCAGTGCCTTGTGGTTTGAGATATTTGTTTCCAAAACTACTTTAGTACCCTTATAAGGTATCCCTAGGTTTGTAATACTTTCTAACACAGCAGTCAAAGGTCACAAATTGAATACCGGCGAGTTAAGACACCGATGCAAAAGACTTTATATAGTGATCTGTTGGAATGCTCCTCAAAAGGTTTTCCTGTCAGGCTGAGTGTTGATGGGATGAAGGGCCAAGACGTTTCACCTCCATTTTTTAAAACCATAATTAGAGTTATGGATATATATGACTGTTACCAAGCATCAGCGGGGAACATTCTTATAACCAATAGGAGGGACATACAAAGACGTCCACTCAGCACTTAGACAAGACTTCCTCCACACAAGACAAGTGCTTTTAGCCTTATTGCTGCTTTGATGATAATGTGCCCTGAAGTCTCTAATTGTAAACATAGTAATTTCGCATTCTGCAACATTTCTAGGTGTACCAATTAAAGCCTTAACACACCATGATGCACCGGGGCAGCCAGCCAAACTGGAGCCTTGCATTGTATTGTCCTCCTGCACTAAGAAATATTTTGAAAAGAGAAAGAGCTACGCAGACACGCTGCAGTCAATTTAAAGTGTAAAAAGTGTGGTGATTATTCAACAAATCAATTTTTCTGACAGACCTGTTGGTCTCCAAATGATCAATTTTATATGCTTTGCTTTTCTGAATTCCATTGTCGTTATACTTTTGTCATAAATTCGATAAATCTTATAAGATATTTACATCTAAAGATTGCTAGTCTGAAGCTTTTTTCAAGATGACAAGAGATCAATTCCTTAATCTTTCATTTCACAAAAGGTCATGTAAATGTCTCCATTAGGCTACTCTCTATGGATCAAGCTACATCTCTCTCAAAAATGATTTGGAAATGCGGAAATGCTGTTCACTTATTTATGATGTTGCTCCAGTTATTACGTTTTGAAAAAAGTGAAAATGTTGCAAACAAGGAAGGAACGACAAAAAGTAACAGTTGAGTGATTTATAGATTTGAAAAATACAAGCTATTAAGCTTTGTTATTGGGACCATAAAAAGAATTGATTCAGTCTATGCATGGTTTTGAGTATACACTACTTATTTTGTCAACTTCAGTTTAATGCAAAGTGTGGGAAACAAAAATTAAACAACAGCAGCTCGCATATCGAACAAAATAACGCTTGCAGTGGTTAGCTTATCAAATCACTTTCGACCGATTAAAAAGTTAAGAAAACTGACATTCTTTAGATGACAAATTTTAAATGTTTGCTATATTCAACATTTCAAAGAACATAAATATATATGCAATAAAATCAACTCACGAATCCTCATGTCTAGCATTCCTTGAATAGAATCCATCAGGGATGGTAGCCAAGCAAAAGAAGAAGATGGTGAGAAGGTGATGGGGAGACATAGTGCAGCTGCTGTTCACTCCAAGACACTGAGCAACAATGTCCCATGTGGTGTTGTGGTTGCACTACCACTAGGGGCGCTCAAGTGAATGGACTGCCACCTAGTGTGTGGAGACAATGATGTCACAGTAACTTACTAACTCAATGTTGATACATTGCTACACAGCCTCCACTAATAGATCATCTGTGTGTGTAATTGGGAACTTGTCACAGGTTGATCGAGCATTCGTTGAGTTTTTTAACTGAATAATTTGTTTGGGATGACAATCAGGGGTTTGCAGCCCAGGTTCAACTCCTGCCTGCGAGTGATACCACACTTACATATAATATGTAAATGGCATTGCCATAGAATTCGCGCAGCACTAATCATTTTCATAGACCTACTGCACTATTTTTGATTTTCAGTTCAGACAAATTATTTGAAATAAGACTTGCAGAAGATACATTTATATATCTTTTTTTCAAAGGATTAAGCAAATATGCTGATAGATACATGGCATACATACGATTAGACAGATTCCTAGACAGCCCAACAGACAGCCCGATAGATAGATAGATAGACAGAGAGATAGATAGATAGATAGATAGCTGTCAAACTGAAATCTATGTTAAATTTTGATCTAATATGTTTAAATTGTTGATATTACATAACTGAGATCAATAATCTATAGCTATGTAGAGGTAACTGTTTACTATTAGACTGTTAGATAATTTGTTGATAGTTAATGAAAAATATGTAACCTTTTAAAACTATTGCTATGATTTCTTGCTTGGTGATCCATTTAAGCCATTAGCTATTATATTGCTTTTAATTTGTATTCACTTATTACAATTATGGAAATAAATAGGAAGATGCATGGCAACGCCATAGATTCGTGGAGCACAAATTAACTGTTTTTATTTTGAAACCATGTTACTATTTTTAGTGATAAAAAACAGCACAATCAGTTGAGCCTAAATTAATTGATGCTATTCAAGTACAGTAATAGCAATCAGTTTTTGAACTTCACACTTCAAATAAACTTCACACATCACTGCTGCCAACCAGGCAGCTGACAGTTCATTCATCTTTCCCAGGTGTGGCACTGCAAGCATATTGCTACACTGGCGGCGACCCCTGCGGGCAAAATAAGCTTTCTTCATTCAGATGACACAAAAAAGCATAAAAACGAAGTTTTTAAAACAGAACAGGATAGTTAAGAACCAAATGGAGTTTTTCAAACAAAGTTGCGGTATTGCAAGAGCAATTAAGGTATGTTTACTTTTACTGAAACTAACTGTTTGATCAGGGACCAACTCCATCGCAGATACAGGCTGTCCTTCATTCTCACTCCACTGACAGATTCAAAATTTATTATGAGCTGTTGTTAAGCTAAGTTCGCTGACGCGACGGGCGGCTTCGCCGCCCATCGCTGCGCGAATATTATCATGTACAGGGGCACTACTGTCATCCGGTGAATGAGCCATATCACTCAAAAGTGATACATACAAGTATGATACACTTGCAATTAGTATGTTTGTGAATATAAGCAGCTGGCGGCTTCACAATTGTAATTTTAAAAGCCTAAAGCAAGCATATATATATATTATAATCTTTCGCTAAGCAGAAAATGTCAACATGATTTGAAATTTTATTATGCATGCACAGATATTTGAATTGAGTTTCATTAATCAATAATGTACACCAAAAGCCCTTGATATGGATTTTAACCAAGGACGCCAATAGCTACCGTGGTAAGCTTCTCAAGATGTGACTCGATGAATTTAAAGATTGAATTTGTATGAATGAACACAGAACTTTAACAACCTGTACTTGTTATCAAGGTGATATTTTTATTTTATAATACTTTCCCTCAATAGCCTGCTATCTAACAGTTGAGCTCATAGGTTGGGGTAAGCCAAGTGCTTAGGAGCAATACTCATTCCTCTACATTATAGCTCCCACCTTTCCTGAGATTTTGAACACTCCAGTCAACAATCTGACCTTAAATGCCACCTGCCACCACAAGCAGGATTCGAACCGGCTACCTCTGAGTCAGCCAATGGTGCACCACATAATACATTCCCCTTAAAAGTTGGTTGTCAAACCAGTTGTGCTAAAGGGCTGGCCCTTTTAGCCAAGTGCTTAGGAACAACCTGTTATACACTCTACAAAATGTCGGGACAAAATTGGTTTTTTAGATTCAAAATGGTTTTTTGAAAAACCAAATTTCAATTCAAAACCAACATGGATTTAAAAAAAAATCCATGTTGGTTTTTTGCATTGAAATTTGGTTTTTCAAAACACCATTTTGAATCTAAAAAACCAATTTTGTCTGAAATTTTTTAGAGTGTACCCAACCAACCACGTTATAATTTAACTCGATCTGGTAATCTGTGTTGTCTTTGTTTCGTTGAAAATTTAAATTACTGATGTTTATCGGCACACAGAATCATGGACAGTCCATTTGCCACATATAATCGCAATATTATTAGCATACGGAAGATAACCATTACTTATTCATAGATTGTGCATGGACATTGATCATAGTAATAACAATGATTGCAAGTGTCTAGTCTAGTAGTCAAACAAAAACTGGATTAAAAATTGTATTCTGTAACAAAAAATGTCTTTTTGCATGCTTCTAATCAATAATTAGAACTAGTTATTCGCTGCTCTGTTTACTTGACAATGATTGCCAATCAATACTGAAAAGAAGAACATTGACTATTTCATTGCTACTCAGTCGATTCAGTGGCTTCTTATTTTCCTTTTTGTGGGAGGATGGCTCTGAAACTTATGACAACTGCCTTGGTCATGCTGTTTCATCTCTGTCATTAAAACTTTGCATACTGTCTCAATAGAATTTTATCTTGCGTTGATAAACTTTTGGTGTCTTTCTGAGATGAAGAAATTAATAAAGAAAACAAACAGGCTGAGTTTCTGCAGGTCAAAGGTCAATCACCCTCCAGCAGGTCTCGCATGCCAGATACCCTCTGCAGGTCTCACATGCCAGATACCCTTGTGCAGGTGACAGGCAAAGGGTAGATACTATCATGGGCAGTTTATCTACAAGCATCTCTTAAAGTGCTTGCACGTTATTTTCTTGACTGCATGCCAATTTATGGTATATGCCGATAAATAATTAGCAGCATTTTATTGCGCCAATTATCATCTTTTAAACAAAAGCTTTGGCACCAATGCAGTCATGTATATACACATGTGAGAGACAATAAGTTATTTAGTCTTTCAAAAAAGTACATTGAGAAGTCATCTTTGAAATCGTGATCAAAATGGAAGGATAGCTTCATATTTCTTGAATTGATTTCACATTCAGGGATCATTATTACAACTGACACAAAACCTGAATGTCATAAAACCAAGGCTTTTAGGTTATTGCTGATTTCCATTTCCTATGGTTTCACATTCAAGATTGCCCTTGGAAAGCACTCCATTTGAGTTTTTCAGCCCTGGAAATGTCCTTTTTGTCCTTGAAAAAAACATTCATTAAAAAATAAACAAAGAAGGAAGATCGGAAGCATGGAAAACCATTTATGTAGCTTTTTTTTTCTCCCTCTCTCTTTTTTTTCTTAGCTTAAAATGACAAGAGAGAAAAATCAATGCAACAGCTTAGGAGGAAGTCTGAATTCTAACAAGGTTTGACTGCTCTGTGTTGAATAATTGATTATCTTTCTCAGTCTCATGTTCTCCATGAGTGAGACATCCCGCAGCAAAGACAAACAAGTTTCCTGCTGCAGGATTCTGAGTTTTGACAGAAGGAGCATGATGCTGCATAAGTCAGAATGGAGTTCATGCCACTTATGTCACTTGTTCATCCTCACTCGAAAGGTTCATCCGAATAGTTCAAGAGGCTCATCACATAACATTCAAAAGGTTCATTCAAAGATCATTGTCAAGAATAAGTATGTACGTATATACAGACAAACCACAAGCCAGTAGTACTTTATAGTTTCATCTAATCTATCAATCCATGTATCCATCTATCCATCTATCAATCAATCAATCTATCTATCTATCTATCTATCTATCTATCTATCTATCTATCTATCTATCTATCTATCTATCTATCTATCTATATATCTATCTATCTATCTATCTATCTGTCTGTCTGTCTGTCTGTCTGTCTGTCTGTCTATCCACCTAGCTGTCTAACTTTCCTTTCTATCTATCTATCTATCTATCTATCTATCTATCTATCTATCTATCTATCTATCTATCTATATATCTATCTATCTATCTATCTATCTATCTATCAACGCTAATTCTCATGTTCTCTACCACTCAAAGCTGTGAGAAAATGAGGTTATGTGATCCCCCATTGTATTTTTGTGTGTTTTGGCCAAGATGACAGGAAATGGGAAAGAGGAACCTGAGACGGCCAACGTGCCATTGACAGCCTTTCACGAAAGGTTCACTGAGCCGCCATAATGGTCAATGTACGCTGTCCTTGTGATTGTACTGTACCATTTGACAATGTCTACCAGGGGCGTAGATTTTTCATTTTTGTAGGGGGGATGATTTCGGCATAAGCGTGCTGCGCATTATGCTTAGCGGGCCGAAAATTGCGCGGCGGAGAATTTCTAGGCTGCCTGAGGGTCCAGAAGCCAAAATATGTCAGATTATTGGAAGGTATAAATTCTGCACAACCTGAAGGATGTATTTTCTCCTAACATCCAACAAGTATTAATGCAAAAACAACTAGATATAGCTAATAATTCTCAGACCAAGTAGTAATGAGTTGAGATTCTAGGGGGGGATAATCATATGATCATCCCCCCCAGGCTCATCCTAGGGGGGGATGCATCCCCCCCATCCCCCCCAGGATCTACGCCCCTGATGTCTACACTCCATTTTCTGAGACTAGTTATAGTCCGATGGTATAATAGTACTGGACAGGTATTTGCGAGTTTCCGGAATCTGTTGGGCAAAGACATTCTACACGTATGTCATACTTTGCCTCTAACTCAGCTGACTGAATTTAGAAAGATGTAAATGTTGATTGATGAGGTTAAAATGAACAAATCCGAAAAATGTAATTTTTATCAGAGTATTATGCTGAATGAAATACTGGCCTGAATGAGTATTTAAGCGGCATCGATTCAGAATCACATAATCTCACAAGTCTCATTAAAATTGACCATGATGCTTCTATACTCATTACCAACACAAGGACTTCATAAAGTGCAATTTACATGACATCGATGTTCGCTGTATCAACACAGCCATGCAGTGTAAAGAAGCTGAGCAAACTAAGCAGAGATTGATATTGAATCACTCTGAAGTTTGGCAACTTCTAAATTTGCTATACCAAACACATCTTCTGACTTCATTTAACTGATCGCACATCTCTTGATGGACAAACTTCTTTATTAACAATGATACAACAGACTTGAGTGACCTCTTTTTTTTTCAATAAATTCATCTTAATTGTCTAGAGTAGGTCAGTGGTCAAGGAAGAGAACTGTTGCTCATTTGATTTTTCCTTTTCACATTTTGCTCTTCCAGAAGAGGCCTTTTGGGATGGCCCCTACATTTGTCATCACCAGGGCGCGAGGCTGTTGTTGGCAGCAGTGCCGCAGCACCCGAGTGTGTGGCTCTAAATTTATTGAGACCAACTCATCACAATGTACAGAAGTTGTACTTGATCTAGGCATGGCATCACATACCCTCTTAGACTGTTGGGTGTGATTGAGACAGTAAGAGCTCACATTTATTAGATATCATGACATCACTTATTCCAAAACAATTCAATAAATATTGGTGCTATGCAAGGCCTGCAATTGCAATGATTGAACAATTTGTGGATGTAAAGACAGTATGATATTGGTTTCGGGTATTTTTATAAATGAGGGTGTGTCGCAAGGTAATGCCTTGGCTATAGGACTACAATTAATTCATAAGCCGTATAGTCATACTACCAGTGCAATATCTGGAGTGATAACAAAAGCTAATCCATAAAGATGATATAGAGAACAAAAGTAAACAATAGATACTTGTACTCATCACTGGACACCATTGTTATGCAGGCACAATGTGATCAGTCACACCATGTAAGGAACCAACAGGTCTAGTTACCAAAAACAATGATGCCCAGACAAACAGACCTTCTGCTCATCCATATTTTGATATGAGTTGATGTAAAACAATCTGGTTAACCATCGGCCGCCATGCTGTTGGTGTCTCTTTTCAGATCCCTTGAAGAGCGTTCCATCATTCTGTGTCAGTGCTATCAGGCCAAAATGGTCACAGTCTGGAAAAAGGTACAGCTGCATGGGCAGGACCATGTAGGTGAAATTTAAGAATGAAAATGTTTGCATGGATAAGGATAAGGATACTTATCCTCAGTCCAGTGTTAATCCTCGATTCTGATTGGTTGAGAGCTGAGATATATCAGACCGTATACCCCTTCTGTTGCCACCAGACAGGGTATACAGGATAAAAAATGATGTCACAATTGCAACCTGAGGATTGTTTATGACGTCACCAAGGCCGCAACAATAGTCATGAGGTCACAATACCATTTTTAGAGCTATAGTGACATCATCCAGGTGGTGACGTCACAATACTGTTGCTTTGTGACTGAAAGACGTTTCTGACTCAGATTGCAAGATAACTTATTGGCATCAATAAAACAAGAAGTCTGAGGATAAAACCGTTACACCCTGCTTGTTTTTGGAGGATACGGGAATATACACCACTCAGGCCTCCATACACCACTCAGCCTTTGGCTTCGTGGTGTATGGAGTCCTTCATGGTGTATATTCCCGTGTCCTCCAAACAAGCAGGGTATAACTGATAGGATGAGGACAACTATTTTTTTAAGGGACCCCATTACATTTAGTAATTAAAAAACGTAGAAAATGAGACAATGAAATATTACACAGTTATCTATTATTCATATTACAGATAATGACTGAGTGATAATTCTGTTGACGTATATTTTGTGACCAAGAAGACTGTAAGAGTACATAAATTATTTTTGAAATGAGGATTCATGTTTTTAAAAATGTTTGGAATTTTGTATGAAATAGCTTAGTGTTCATGATGTTTACTTATTTAAACATGCATGTGGCTATTTGAACAAATCTATGTTTAATCTATTGTTTGGCGATGGGGTTTTTAGAATATTAATTCTATTCTTACCAATTATCTGTGCATATATGTTTTTATCTGTTTTTACATGTTATGGGCCACCTGAAAAACGGTTCCACCAAGCGTGTTACCCGTGTAAAATATATATTTTAAAAAATATATATATATATTGTTTTACTTGTCTTAGTGCTCTAGTAGACCTCCACTTGTTCCAAAGAGACATAATCAGATACACAAAACAAATGCATGAGTTGATCAAACAACAGACTTTCTATTTTCTCCTTATTTGGTTGCTCACTGGCACTTCACTGGGTTTCCGATCTATTTCCAAACTCTTCAGCACCCTAATATTCCACTAGCCGGGAGACTTGAGTTATGGGAAGTATACAACCCCAGACACCTGCAATGGCTTGGACCCCCGAAGATCCTGGCTGGAAATCTATTAGGTCACAAATCCTTAGAGGCCTTCAAGCCAATGTCCACTAACCCACATTTGCATCCTTGTATACCAAGTCTCCCCAGCACAATTATGTTTTGCAATACATTGGTAAGTTGGAAGACAGACTGGCCCTTCATGCATTTTAGAAAACAATCCAATCAATGGTTTAAATAATGTCATGGTTCAGACACCAAAAACAAAATCTGCAAAAGGTTTCTGAATTCCTAAGAGTGTGTTGGTGAACACATTATTTTTGCATCAAAACTATGCATCATTTTTCTACACTGCTATATGTATATGAACATTAGCAAAGGCATTTGACTTAATATGAGAAGTATACAAACTAGACACATTCAATGCATCCTAAATGCTGTCGGGGGTGGTAGGACCTCCTACACTGTAAAATTTGAATTTTGAGTTAGCTTAAATGATTGAGTGAGATGGTTGCACAATTCCTCTGAGCTATCATAGCTTGTTGTTTAAAGTTATAACAACAGAAAGATTGTCATAACTCACAATATCAAGCTATGTCAGCTCAAACAAATTGTGCAACCATCTCACTCAATCATTTGAGCTGACTCAGAATTTCAGATTTTACAGTGTATGGAATCACTAGCCCTGAAGACTGAAGGATGCATTCAATGCGTTAGTGCCCTAAAGAAACAGGCTCCAATTCTATTCAGTCAAAAATCCCTTGGGGTTGTGATTCCAATATCCACTAATCCATATTTGCATCCCTATATGCTTTATTCCTCAGCAGTATGATTTGCAAAATATAGGCAGAGGCTTTCCAGGAAGGCTGCCCTTTTATATAACAGTATCCTTCAATGGATATACTGTAGGGATTGAGGTTGAATATGTTCATTATGGAACGAAAAAACCTTGTTCAATGCCTTGGAGCATTGGCCTGATATAGTTGGGCAATACCTTCGAAGAGAATTTCAGCTCACAACGGGTCATGCGGGATGGATTGAGCTCAGCTGTAACATTGGACAAGAATATTTTTTAGAACACATACATAGTGTGTCAGTCTTTTAAATGGTAAACAAGATCTCTAATATCTTTCAAGGGGGATGGCATTGACCAGACCTTGTATCATCATAAGGTTCTGCTCAACATTCAACACCAAGCAACACTTGTCATGTTATGGATTCGTAGCAATATTTTATTGCACAGCATTTGCTTCATATAATGCTTATGGCTGTCTGTTGAAAGGAAATACAATTGCCAATCCTTGCTCCTATAGGCCTATTAATGTTATGGGGAATCATTTGGGGGCTTAAAGGAGTTTGATTGAAAATACAGCACAGGAATTTTTTCTTTCATTTGCAGAATGACCATGGCAAATCAATCTTGATTCAAATGTTTCAAGATAACTGCTTAAAACATGGTATCTGCTTGATTTGCAGTATTCACCTTAATCACACGACCTTGTAAATAGATTAGTAGACTGTATGTGTATGTGAATGCTAAAATCTCGCCTGTTGCATAAGTAACAACCCAATTTCCTTTCTTTTATCAAGACATCTGCCAGCTGCGATGCAAGAGAGAACCTGCATGATACATTTATGGTTACACTTGGATGAGCAATTGAAAGAAAGAAATAAGATGAAACTTTTTACAAAACAGTACTGTCTACATATAATAAAGTCTTATTAACTGATTATTTCGTTCCATTCCTCATTGCAATAAGATCACAATCCATATCCATGATCATCCTCATTTTCATCTAATCAATATTGTTCTATTTATTTAAGATTTATAATCAATTTTACATATTAAGTTGGGGCAGCAATCCTATAGTTACTCGTAACTCCGCTGTTACCCTTTGATGCATTTGTTTGTTTTAAAACTATCGGGTGTATTGTATGAGATTATCTGGAGGTTACTGTATTTACATTATGCATTTATAAATAAAATAACTCTAACTCTCTAACTGGAGCACCCTTGACATGCATTATAAATTTAGTAATGGAAAATAAATGGACAAGGATAGATGGAATAAGTCCCTGAATATCAAACTTGTCCTGATCCACATCAACAGTTTAGTTCGATTTGCTATACCAGAATTATAACAGCCTACCTACACTGTACATACATGGATCTGTTGACCTGGCATAGCTTAATCATTTAGCTTTAAAATTCTGATTGGCTGTCAAAGGTACACTGTACATATCAGCAACCAATGACAGCGTGATAAATGATTTAGATAATCAACCATATTCACGTTTGGTTTGATTTAAAATTTAAAATTGGTTTACGATTATTGGGTAAAAGGACTATGCAATGGAGTTGTTCAAAGTTACATTACATGAGGTGCCAATGATTATACAAACCTAAACTAACAGTTGCATAGAAAAATAAGTAAATCTATAACAACACACATGACAGATATAAGTACAGCAGATAATGGTTTCACACCATTTTACCTGTTTAGTATTTACTACCAAAACAAAGTAACGTCGACATCTTTTTTCTTTCTTTTTTACAAAATCCAGAACATTTCGCAGACAACAACCATAACAATATTCTACTTCGTCAAAACCATGTTGGCTATAAAGGAAATTCCCGAGGATGTTCTCAAAATCATTTATTAATCATGTCGGTTTCCCAAAAACATTTTTGCTGTGTGTATCAAAGCAAATGAGTGGCATTTGTAAGCTCGTCAATCAATTCACAAGTATGTCCATCGATCAATTGACAAAAAATATCAAGTTTGGACTGACATGAATCTATGTAATTTGTCACTGAACACATAATTAGTGTGGAAAATACTAGGCATGGTAGAAGACAGCACTGTCACCAAGGTTTGGTAAAATTATGTTTTACATTGTGCATTGATGATTTGTCTTCAAAAAGATATCTGAAATCTGTATATCCTACATCGACAGACATTTTATTGGTTCTTAGTTATTCACGAAATGTCATGATGACATACCATAAATATTGAAATACGCATCACAGTCGCTTTGTCTCGCCAAGTGCAAACGGCCAGAAGAAAAAAACATTTTATTAACAATTCCAGAGACAGTGTAGACCTGCTGGAGATATGGTGGAGACCTACTGGAGACAGACCAAAAGAGAAACAGACCAAAACAGAAGACAACTTGTTATTGCATCTAAATAACAAACAATTAAAAGAATGTCCATGAATTTGAGAAGTAATTTCTCTACAAAAGAATGCCCTCTGAAAGCCTTGCATTCTGAAATATTATTATTATTATTATTATTAAATATCTTTATTCAGGATTACAATGTCAGACAAATCTGTTTTTACAATTGGTCCTGATGTATAAAGTACAAAAATAAAAATAAAGCATTGATAAAAACTATGTACAAAATATATACAATAAAATCATAAAAAACATAAAATCCTCATATAATCACAAAAGAATAAAAGTCCTTAGACATTTTTTAAAAGTCTCCAGTTCTGTAAGCATCTGTATATCTGCTGGGAGTCCATTCCACAAAACAGCACCATTGTAAGAAAATGAGGATTTAAAATAAGAGGAGTTCATATACGGCACAATTAGGTTCATTCCATCACAAGACCTTAAAGCATAGGGCTGATCAATATCACTACATAACACAAATTTATCAGACAGATATTCAGGCGCACTACCCATAATACATTTAAAAACCAAAAGAATTGTGAAGTAATTTCTTCTCTGACAAACATTCATCCAATTTAATGACTTAACAATATCAATACCTCTGGAATTTACATAATCAAAATTGTCAGAAACAATGCGTGCTGCAAAGTTTTGAAGTCTTTGAATTTTCGCAAAATTGTATTTACAAGTGAAACCCCAGGAACATATAGCGTAATCAATGACAGGTTGGATACATGAAATATATATCTTATTTAAAACATTAAACGATACAACTTGTCTTAGACGAGATAGCTTACTGATTTTATAACCAAGAGATGTACACAGTTTGTTAACATACGAATTCCATGACATGTCGTGATCAAGTCTAATACCTAAATACTCAGAAACTTGGACTTCTTTCAGAGTCTCATATGGATGGCCCTCTATACAGTTCATTATTATCCTTCCAGAAAGTAAGTAGAAAGTGATTTTTTTCTTGTAATGTTGAAGTGTGGCATCACATGGCTGTTCCCATATAGGTTAGCATAGGAAGTCAGGCATTCCATGTGAGGTCACAGGTTGTTCAGTCAATCATGGATCAGTCTGAAGTGTATGTCATATAAAATCTGTGAGGTAGTATACCAGCTTAAGACTTCATGTAAAGTTGTAAAAATGAAACACTGAAAGTTGTGGCCAGCAGGGGCGTATCTAGAAATGGTCTGGGGGAACTAACATTTGGTGAAAATGCAGTGCTCTGCAGCTCCTATCTCTTCCATGTTTATCTTGGGCATGAGGGGTAAGGGGCTTGCCCCTCAACCCTGAACCAAAATCAAACAAAAAATATTGTTCATAATTTCAATAATATATAATACAGAAGGGTGAATTCATCAACAAAAAATGTGTAACTGTGTATCCCCTTCTTGAGAAACCCTAGCTGTGCCACTGGCAGAAACTGTAAACAACATTCAGATTAGACAGTTTATGACTATTATGGGTAACAGTTGTTTATTGACTTTCACAGCTTGTAATCTTCTTATTTTATTCAGTTATGCTTGATAAAACTTTCATACTATGTCACATACCAAATATGGCTATTCTCTACACCACATCACATGCTTACACTGCATCACACTCCTCACCACAGCCAATCACTATGCCCCAGAAGTGTGAGGTCACATACCAATTTTGCAAGATTTTTCAGATTCTACATACTTTCTGGAAGGATAATAAACATTGGTAACTGCACAGTCAAATATTAGAAAAATTGTACACTGCCAGTATGGATTGTGGAAGTGGTCAAGTTGACATTCATACATAGGCGTATGTCCCGCATTATCCTGCTATATGCATGTTATCAAAAGAAGACCAAGCTGCCGAGGGACAATATAACATGATTATATTATGTGGCATCAAGTTTCTCCGGTCTTATCATATATAGTCATTTGAAAAGCCTGTTATAAAACATTCATTCTCATGTATTGATTTTTTTGTCTGACTAAGTCCAACAACTTGAATATGTCTTCTCGCTTTAATGTTACGGAGAGAAGAAAAATCTAGATTGATATGAATCTTGCATGTCATCTAGAAGAAATTTAGAAACCTAGACAAGCAGTTTTATTTCTCATTAAAATTTTTCCCTAAACTGAAAGGAATGACACACTACAGCAAGCTTGACTGAGAAGCTGTTCAGTTCCTTTACATAAGAAATAGTCAAGTTGAAGATCAGTATTTAGTACTAATAGATTTACATAACTCAAGTCCACCCTTTGTATAAAATAAATACAATAAATTACAGTAATTTCTTCGCATACATATAAATTTATATCAATCAAGGAAATGATTTTTTTTCTATTTTTATATTATAGTAGCTTTTATGGAAATTTGAAAAGTTATAAAACATGTTATTACAATATAATGTAATTTCCTCCCACATATGTTAATCTTAACTTTTACAGAAATTTGATAGATGTGATTGTGGCAGGCTGTCATATGAGTTTCAGAGCTGAAACTTGCAGTTTTACATTTCTCATTAGTTTCCAACTCGAGTGACAAATAGTGATAAGCTCCAGAATATGTGTTTCTAAAAGTGATATAGGATTATTCTGAATTGGTGAATCATAATCAAAAGACTTGAATTACATCCAACAGCGGCATTAATGACATTTATGAACCATTTCAGAGAAAGTATTGGTTTTTGAATCGCCATGCATGTATCATATGACAAGAGATTTATAGAGGTAAATGAAAACCAATTAAATGGGTGATCATGAAACTCTTTAATAGTGAAAAAGAAAACTTGATCCTCATGCATAAACTGTGTTTTTAGTTGGGAGTCCAAGTAATTTTCAATTCTAAATTATCCTTATGTCATACCATATTTCAGATGGCGCTGTTTCAGAGAATCATATATCACATCACTTACTTCATATTTACTTTTTAAAGAAAATCGCAAAATAAGTGATTTGTACAATTTGAATTGCCTGACTGATAGTCAGTACACTAAATGCAGCAATTGATCTCCTGCAAACTTACAACTTTAAGAAAATCCTCAATGTGTCCAACTTCACTCTGACGTCTACTCCACAGATGAATCCTACTCAATGGCCTTTCATCAAAGACAGAATTCCTGTTGAGTACATCATTGACATCCAAGCAAACCATGTTCTGAAGAATCCACTCCTCAGGGCAAAAGTTGGCTTCACAGCTCTGATTCTCATCACTTTGGATATGAGTAGATTTTTTTTAGTACTTTATGAAATTCCAATAGCACAGATCTATCTGTAAAATCCGAATGAAACACATTCATGAAGCAATAAATGAAGCAATCTTATTTGGTGTAACTTGTGACAAGTGAAAGAAACTCAGAACCAGGCTTTTTCTATAGGAAGGTGACTCAAAAAGTATCAAAGTTGTGTGGCCCACAGTGATTTGGATGGCAGATAGGAAGTATCTCAACACAAAAAAAGTATATAACACATCACTATAATCCCTTCAACCCAGCAGCTCAAGCAGATCATCTATGAAGCCATGGATAAAATCGAACCTGGCTAGCCACCCAGTAGAATATTTCCATTAACCAAGTCATCCATCCCAGGAGCTTGCAATTGAAGGTGAGAAGTACTGAAGCATTACACTAGTGGATGTGCCAGATTTTCTTGAACTCTCTGTGGAGATCAAATGGGACAGATCTGACAAATCGGAGTAGGAAAAAGCCATTTGCCAAGAGCCATTGATGGAACTGGCTTTGTTGTTATAAAGGTGGTAAATTAAAAGCCAATCTCAAGTAGATCCACAAAGACATCTCGTATGAGGATGTTAAAGATTCTGAATAAGCTGGACATGACATTGTTCAAATGAATGGAGGATTCAAAGACGGATGAAACTGAAGTTAATTCTAGCCAGGTCATGCAGCAAATGCATTGAGATACTTCTTCAATCTAAAGACTAGTTTTGCAAGCCCAATTACCCATACAATTTGGAGCTGAGTGGTGGCTGTCTTCAGTTTTAATCATATCACTGAATATGATGCTGCTTCTTCCTGTCTGAATTTTTTTTATAACTCAACAGAAGATATTGGTACTATGTTGAAAACATCCACATGGCCAATGTTTCAACAAGCTGTAAAATATTAGTTATCAACCAGTATAATATAGTTAAGTGCAGCCTATCATGCACTGATTAAGTCTGCTAAGTAAAGATCTTTCTTATCATTCAAAGCATGTTCACTCAGTAGTGCATTGCATGCATGTACCCTGAAATAAAGCTGACAACACAATAATACTATCATGATTCTAGCTATAAGCATTCATTTATGAGAGTTATTCTGAACTAAACCAGCAGTATGAGGAACCTAAATATGCAAAGAATCATGAAATAATCGAATCAGTATTCTTCTTTCAGGAGGTTAGGAAAGTACAACAAAACTGTCAAAAGTGGGTTTGTAGGTGGCCTGAGATATTGACAGGACACTAAGTTCACATGTCATCAATTCTTTATTTCTTATCCCACCATGCAGCTCTGATGGCTGGCATGTCCAAGCTTTGGTATCTCTTTCAGGGTATCATACTAAACTTATCTATTCCCTTGACACTCCAAGTCATTGCATAAAGGCTGAAAGGCAATGAAGTCTTTTCCCCTTGTTCTGTTGCACTTTTAAAGCTACTAGAATTGTAGTTGAATTAGGGATGTTACATGTATGTCTGTGATACTACACAAATGAAATTAGTACAATTCAGTTCTTGATTTTGAATATAACGTATTTCTAAAATATTTTTAATAACACATATATGTAATAAATAAACCAACTATGGTCAAATAAGAAGCTAAGTTTCTATTAACCATCAGGAACGTAAACCTAAAAGTTGATATAATGATTTCTAGTTGTTATCATAAATTTGTTTATGCATTTGAAAGTTTGCGGAGATGTGAGGTAAGCATTGTTGAATGAAACTGTTTAGGAACATAATTCATGAAGGAGAAGGTCATTAGTTTCAGTTCCTTAGTTCTGAATTCATCAGCATCATTTACTTGAACAAATACTGATGCCTCATTAAGCAGTAATTTATATTCGGCTCCATCATAAATGTGATTAAGTTACTGGGTTTTCACAGTTTCTAAACTTTGTCTTGATTATGCATCATTTATATTTGTTTATTGCCTTCATGATCCACTTTAATCCAGTTGATATAGGTGCAAATGAACATTTCGTTGGAGCCATAAATATCATACACCATGACAGTGGCATGACACCTCAGATGAGTGTCCTGTAATTAATTAAGATGCCCCCAATTATGAAAATCTGTCATGGTCCATCAAATGCATCAATAGTACGGTCGGGGGAATGGTAAACTGTCATCTCTTTACCTAAGTAGCTAACGTATAATGTCGTATATACATGTACAGTGTATCTATAATTAGATAGCTTTTTCGGATACTTTCAATAACATAGCTAAGACTACATTTGCAAGACTAGTCACATTAATAATTTGGATTGTTTTATTATCATTATCATGTAAGATGTAATAGACCAGCCAGCAGGTCTTTCTTCTTTTCTTTAAATGATCATGAGTACCTTTAGTACTAATTAATCATTGACTTTCTTCTTTTTCACCATCTTTCTGCACATACTCAAATATTGCTATTCTGGAAGAAGCCTTTTGGGTGACCCCAACATTTGTCATCACTGAGGCATGAGGCTGTCATTGGTGGCACCTGCTCACATGCTTGAGTATGTCAGGCCTGCTGAAGGGAAGCACTCATCTCGAGCGCTATTGCTCTCTGACACAATGCGACCAGTCTCACAATGTGGAGCACAAGAATGTCGTGCTAACACAAAATTATTATTGCCAGACGAACATATGCTGCTCATCTATATTTTTACATGGGTCAATGTAGAACAATCTGGTCAACAATCAACTCACAAGCAATGTATATCTCTTTTTTAAGACCCATTGAGGAGCATTCAATCATTCTGTGCCTATGAAAACATAGCAAGAGCAAAACGGGTTCCATGACTCATACGCAGTCATGGGAAAATGTGATAGCTGTTCAAGCACATTGAATGGGTCTCTTATGACAGGAACAACTATCATAAATTACACCAAGATAGTTAGAGGTGTACATAGCGCAAGTTTGGAAATATTGGTTAGCCTGTGATATAGAACTGGAATCTGAAATTACAAGTGTACCTCCATTAATTGCTCCTTAATGCAGGACCAAATTCAACTGACAGATTTGTTTAGGGTCACATATTGAATATGACCAGCTTTGGTCTACCATATTGCTTGACTTTCTAAAAATCATAGTTATTGAAAACCAATTCTTCAGAATCATGAGAATGTATTTGGACATTCTGGCTCTGGTCTCGCTCATAGGCCCTGAACTGGGTTTCTGGTCCATATCCAAACTCTTCAGCACCCTGATGTTCCACTTGTGGGGCAACTTGACTTATGGGAAGTATACAAGCCCAGACACATGCAGTGGCTTGGACCCTTGAAGATCCTGGGTGGAATCTGTTTGGTCACAAATCCTCGGAGGCGTTCAAGCCAATATCCCCTAACCCGCATTAGCATCTTTATTCACATGTTATTCTGCATAAATATGTATGTGTTTATCCGCAGTCTTCTCAGCTCAAATATGTTTTTTCCATACATTGGGAAGTTTGGAACTTATCATCGATCCCCGTCATGCCCTTCCATATTTTGCTTCAAGTAAAAAATGTGCATACTCTTCAGAAAGATTATTTGCAACTTACGTATTTGGGTAGGCCATCAATGCTGCCCTTTTACATTACAATATCCTCGAATGGATAAACTGTTTTGGTTGAGTATGAATATGTTCCTTATGGGAAGAAAAATCTTTCTTTCAATGCCTTGGTATATTGGCCTTATATAGCTTGGCAATACTTTCAATGATAATTTCTGAAGGCAACGCATCATGCGGTTAGGATTGAACCTTAACATTTGACATGAATATTAAAAAGGCTCAGAATCCAGTACATTGCACCATCAAACACTATTTTAACTGTAGTGCAATTTAGCCCACCGATTTTGCAAAATATAATGACAAAAAACAGTGAACACAACATGTGCTAGGATTTATGTATTTTAATTATTGTACCCCGTCTCTATCTGTCTAGCTGCATGTCCAGCTGTTTTCGTTCGAGATGACATGGCTCAATCTAGCATCGACATCAAGCAACACTTTCCAGGTTACGAATTTGCTGCAATATTTCACACGTAGCAATTGCTTTATACAACCCTTACGGCTGTCAGTTGAAAGGCAGTACATGCTCCTATATTCATGTTATGTGAAGATATTTGGGGGCTTCAAGGAGAGTATTTGGATTGCAGGCTGATACTTCCTGATATTTCTTCACAGTCTGGAATAACGGCCCAGCCAGCCATATTATCTCTGCCATAGAAAAGATTTATTTCTTGAGGGTCTGGGTAACGTTTGACAAATCATACTTCTTTGGAGAAACAAAGCCTTTCTGTATTCATGCCACAAATTGAAGCATAGATTCCAGAGAACAGTCTATCCTGCCATTGAATAGTTCAAAATTTTAGCAGGTATCAGTGTCAGAGACAGATTTTGAGCAGTGGAGCAAGTGGATGATTTTAGAATTTTGCAGGATGTCTTTTTGTCTTAAACAATTTTCCACAACAGGGATAGTTTAATTTGTTGACTTGAGATTTTAGTTATAACTGTTTTCTATCTCTGTGGCTTTCTTAGGATACAGTGTAGGATTATGGGATTATCCATTGACTGGAAGACTTCCATGTATTCTTGTCAAGTTTCATTTTTTTTAAATTGTGGAATTAACTGAGTTTTAAGTACAGCAATTTTTTTCCACTTGCCAAATGGCCACTATGAATCAATTTTGATTCCATGGTTTCAAGATAACTGCTCACAAAATGGAATCTGCTTGATCTGTAATATGCATCTTGCTCTTATGACCTTGTGAGTTGATTAGCAGACCGTCTGTGAATGCTCTGTTTTCGTCTGTTGCATTAGTAATAACCCAATTTCCTTTCTGATATCGAGACATCTGCCAGCTGCAATACAAGAGTGAACCAGCATCACTGGAAAAGTCATGGCACAGATTATGAATAAAGTAATGGAGAATGAGGGGAAAAGGCCAGCTGAGAAAGCATTTTGTTGTGAACATACTTATACTTAGTTTTGATGCAAATCAACTTTTTTATGCAGTAAAGTTTTTTGGTATAATTTGACACAAACGTTTGTAATGGAGTTGTCTATTATCTATGAGAATGAAAAAAACATGACAGAAACAAATACACACTGAAGCTGCCAGTTCATTATTTACTATCGAAACAATGAGACATTGGAATCTTGTTTTTTTGCACAAATCGATTACATTTTGCAGCACTCAAAATAAACTTTCAGTATTCTGCTACATAAAAACTCTGTAGGCTGAGGGATATCCAGGATGATTATGTCAAAATAATTTTTTAATCATGCCTCTATTTGTCTCTCTTGCACAAATATTTAGGCAACGTGTAACAAAGCGAACGAGAGGCATTTGTAAGCTCGTCAATCAGTTCACAAGCTTGTCAATCTACTGGTAAACAATATCAAATTTGGACTGACATGGATCTATGTATTTTGTGACAGGATAAATTGCCATGCATGATAGAGAAGACATTGTCAACAAAGTTTGGTTCCTCAAAATTACATTCTGCACTGCGCTTTTGATTATTTTGTATTTGTTAGTAAATATGCAATTCTGTACAATTTAAACACGATGTTTCAGATATACCAGATGTCTTCAAACATATTATGTATCTCAGAATTCTGGATCCTAAATCAAGAGATATTTTGCACACAACTCGATCTATTGGATCTTAATTATTCATGAAATGTCTTTATGCATGACAGATCATAAATATTCAAATAATTTTCAGAGGCACTTTGTCTCGTCAAGCACAAATGGTCAAAAAACAAAATCTTTATGAAAAAGTGGAGACAGACCAGAAGAAACACAGGCGCGTCTTTTTTGAAAAACAAAAACGTGGAATGGACGAACTGCCATAGATTTAAGGGGGTCATAATTTCTGCTTACAGAAATGCGTTGTTCTTTTAATCCTCGAAACTTCATCAATCAACGATAATACATAACCAGGTTTTTCAAAAAATATATTAATTTTTTCAATAGTTTTATGATAGTTCAAAGTTATGTGCAGCGTATGCACCCGAATCTTGTTATGACAGGGCAAGTTTGACAATATTACATTGCACAGTCAGTTGAAAGGCGCCTGACCTAGACCAACATTGATTCTCATGAACTGATTTTTTCATGGTTAGGCCAAGTCCTGCAACTTGAATAAAGCTATAATGTTGTTGATGTAAAAACTTGATCGATGTGAACCTTGCATGTCATCTACAAGAAATTTAGGAGCTGGGACAAGCAATTTTATTCTCATTCATGGTTTTCACTGAACTGAACCGAAAGACATCTTGCAGTGATCTGGTAAATTAGAATCTTGCAGAAATAGTATGGTTGGTGATCACTCGCGGATATCAGTCACACACTTTTTAATTAATCAACAGCTCAAATGTAATCGATTTGAATTTACATTTATCATTACAATAATGAGTTCTAAAACAAAACTGAAAATTGGGTAGAGGGAGAAGTGAAATATGAGAATTTCAAATAAATTACATCAAGTAAATTACATCTCAGATTGATCATTACACATTTATCAACTATTGGACAAGTTGAAGTCTCTAGTGTTGTTTATTTTACAGATGATTTCATATTTGTAGACACTGAGACTGAATGTGATTTTTTTTCTAGGAAATGTATTCTATAGGGAAAAATGGTTTTGTTAGTTTTATGTCATTTTTCCCTATGGAATACATGTTCAGGAAAAGAAAAGTAATATTCAGTCTTAGTCTGCAAATATGAAATCATCTGTAAGGGTGCAAACAAGTGCCTGTGAATTACCCTGTTTTTACACCGCCTTGATGGGAATGAATTACTTGTGCATTGTACATCATGTGATCTGTGTCATGCTTTATATATGAGTAGATATTTCAGTTATTCTGGTAGAAGAGATCTATCAGCAAAATCTGAATGAGACACGTACATAACGCAATAGATGAAGTAATCTTACACTGCAACTTGTGACAAATGAAAGGGACTCAGATTCAGGCTTTCATTCTCTATTTCGCTGGGAAAATGACTCAAAAGCTTAGAAGTTTAGGTGACTCTGAGTGATTTTTGGCAAATAGGAAGTATCTCAACACAAAGAAAGTATCATCCATTCGTCAAATCAACAACTATTGTGGGTTTTCCATGGAGCTTCGTAATGCACTCTTTCCATAGGTAAAATCCAACCGGATGGTTGGCCTCTAGGAAGAGTATTATTCCATTAAGTAAGTCATCAATCTCCGGATTTAACAGTTGAAGGTGAGAAGTACCTTTAAAGTGCTGAAGGACTCCACTCACGGATGTGTAACATTTTCTTTAACTCTCTGTAGAACACAAATGGGACAGATTTGACAAATCAGAGGGGGACAAAACCATTTGCCAAGAGCCATTGATGGAACTGGCTTTGCTGATATAAAGCAGAGAAAATTGCTTTGAGAGACTGCTTTAATCTGAAGTCTGTACAATTGAGGGCTGGGTGGTGGTTGTCTTGGCAATAATCATCAGATTTTAGAAAAACCCAATGTACAATTGTACATCGTGACCAATAAAGAAATCTTCAATCTTGAATAGCAGATGCTGTTCCTTCCTGCTATGTATAAACGTGTTCAAAACACTATTGATCGTATCGGGTAAGGGCATGGAAACTTCGACATGGCCAATGTTCTCAAGATTGTTGTAATCCTAAATAAGCAGTTATATGTGAAGCTTATTCTAAACTGAACCTGCTGTATGACGAACCTGAAACTGCATTCTATCAGACAGTTGGAAAGTGCAACTAAAGTGGGTTTCCAGGTTGCCTGAGAGATTGACTGGGAACTAAGTTCTTGTGTCATCCATTCTTTATCTCTTATCCAACCATGCAGCACTGGTGGCTGGCATGTCCATGCTTTCTTATCTTCAGGGTATCATACTCAGCTTATCTATTCCCTTGACACTCCAAGTCATTGCCAAAAGGCTGGAAAGCACTTTTACCCTTGTTCTGGAACACTTTTAAGCTACTATACAGACTTTGACTTCAATGATAGTCGTCTGTCTGTGGCAGGTGATAATCACTGGACATAAACCTCAAATTGATATTATGATTTTCATTTGTTTTTCATAAATTTTATAGCACTTTTACAAGATATGCGATGAGCCTTCCGGAAACAATTTTTTCATACTGTATACTATCAGGCATGAGACGCACTGGAAGAGAACATAATTCATGAAGAGGGGGGTCATTAGTTACGGTTCATTAGTTCTCAATTCAACAGTTTTTCATCATCATTTACACGAGTAAATATTGAGTTTTCATCAAGCAGTAATTTGTATTTGGCTCCAACACAATAATTATGATCTCCATGCTTTTCGTTCATAAACCACTTAATCTATGTACAAAAGAAAATGTACTTTGGTGAAAAATACCATAGAAGTCTACCATGACAATAATTAGTCGAAATCTTCAGATAATGTTCATGCAATTAATCAAAGATTCATCTCAATATGAAATCTATCATGTGTGCAGTAAATGCATCATAAATAGTACCAGTACTACCAGTGGGGAGGCTAAACTGACATCTCATTTGGCAAACTTAAAACTCAATTGTTGATACCTATGGGTAGAAATAGATTGGTTGGATAATTTCTATTATGGACACAGGTTATGGAGATACTGCATGTAGCTAAGACTAGATTTTGTGAGTTGAGTCACTTTACCGATTTGTATTGTCTGTAACAATGTAATGCAAAATGCACTTCCCAGATAACAGAATTCTTTTTCTTTTCTTGAAATGATCATGAGTGCTGTTCCATATTGATAATTCAATGAACAGTGACTCAGGTAGTTTTCCTTCTTTCTCCTCAGATATTGCTATTCTGGAAGAAGCCTTTTGGGACGGCCCTCACATTTATCATCACTGAAGCATGAGGCTGTCAGTGGTAGCACCCTAGTGAGTTCCTCTAATTTCACTGGGACTGCTTTATCACAGTGTACTGTAGTTTCATCCTTCTGTATTGTGGGTGGTGATTTCTGGATGTCAAGGTCATTACAAATACATCATAAATATAAACATAACTCAACCATTGAACTACTGACAGCTGTGCAGCAGTGTTGTCATTGCACATTAGTTTTTGTTTTTTTTTCAAATTGGTGATTTATATGAATAATGGTGCTGTTTACCTGATATCTCGGCTACATATCTGACATGTTTAGTGCTAATAATTTGTATATCATCAGGTCACTTCATGGATAAAAAGCACCTGTGCTTCTGTTTTTTGTTGTTGTATGAATCCATGTAAAATAAAGATTACTTTACTTTCAAAGGACTTCATCATTACCTGTTTGTACATGCTCACATGCCTGTGTAAGTTAGCCCAGCTGAAAAGATGCACCCATCTGAGGCACCACTGGTCCCTGACACAATGTGATCAGTCTCACTATATGTGAAGGATGGACAGGTCTAGTTACTAAACCCAATGATACCAGGACAAACAGACCTTCTGCTCATCTATATTTTGACATGAGTCAATGTAAAACAATCTGGTCAACAATCAACTACCATGCTATTAGTGCCTCTTTTCAGTTCCCTTGAGTAACATTCAATCATTCCGTGTCAGTGTTACACGACCAAAATGGGTTTCCTGACTCACACGCAGTCATGGGAAAATGTGATAGCTGTTTGAGCACAGCAAGCGAGCTGCCTATGACAGAAACATGGATGATAAATTGTCACACTTAAATACTTGTAGGCATAGGTTAGGATATTTCAGTTCATCCTGGCACATGGATATTTTCAATTAATAAGGTCATAATCGATTGTTTAAAGCAAGAATGGCGTAAGGGCTTATTTTTATATAAATATTGCCTGCTTTCACCTTTCTGACTATCAACCCTTCATCACGCTAATATTCCAGTAGCTGTCCAACTTGACTGATGGGAAATAGTTACACAACTCCAGACACCTGCAATGACTTTGTTTCCTGAAGATCCTGGCTGGAAATATATCAGCTCAGAATCCTCAGTGGTCTACAAGCCAATATCCACTGATCCACATTTGCATCTTTATAATATGGAATTATCTCTACCCACAAAGTCTTCTCAGCTCAATTATGTTTCGCCATACATCGGAAAGTTTGGAACTGACTATGGATCCCCTTTCATGCCCTTCCATATTTAGCTTCGAGTAAAAAAAACGTGCCTTTCAGTTATAAGAAGTATACAACCTGGACCCCTAAAGATAGAAATTCTATTCAGTCAAAAAACCCATGAGACGGTCAAGCCAATATCCACTAACCCATATTTGCATCCTTATACATGAATGCTATACTCCTCAGAAATATGATTTGCAACATATGGGGAGAGGCTTTTAGGCAAACCTGCCCTTTTATATTACAGTTTCCTCTGATGGGGTTACTGGCAGGATGGAGTTTGAATACGGTCATTATGGAAGAAGAAAAGCCTGCTCAATACCTTGGTGTATTGGCCTGAAACTGGTCATCAGTTCGGATTGATCTATGTTATATAGTAATTATAAGGCCAGTCAAGTACATCATTAAATACACATATTCATCTCAGGCAAATATAATATAACTTCTATATATTGTGGATATATCAGTTGTGCCATCAATTCGTTCTCCTCAACATTTGACATCAAGCAGTACTTGCCATGTTGGGGATTGGCAGCAATATTTCATACGAACATAGCATTTGCTTCATGTAACCCTAGTGTCTGTCCGTTGAAAGGCAATGCTCCCATATTCGTGTCTTGTTATAGTATTTTTGGTCTTTAAGAAGCCATTTCAATTGCTGATGGATAATTCCTCATATTTCTCACAATCCAGAATAACGATATCATTGGTACCATTATTATCTCAGCATCTGCGAGATCTATTTGCTTGAGGGTCTTGGTAACTTTTTCTAAATCATATTACTTCTGTGACACAAACTATTTTTATATGCACAGTTTGCACAACACAAGATAATGCTTTGGTACTGGAGAACAGCCTTATGCTGTCACTCTTGGTTACTTGTTTCACTTTTAACGAAAAGACATCAGTATCAACATCGGATGTCAACATCAGATGTTAAGCAATTGGACATGGTGTTTTTTGTTTACTCCGACATTTCCTTGTAAAATAGAGTAGGTCGGGGCAAGAAGCCCAGGTTAGGTGAGAGGCCCCCCCAAGGTTATATCCAAACTTACATTTTTGGTGCGTTTATAGGATTGAAGCTAGAGGCATTTTAGGTGACATCACAAATTTTCAGGGCGAGCAGCACCAAAGCATAGTAGAAATTAAAGAAACAAACAAAATTTGCATGGTTTTTGTAACTTTGACTAATTCTTTGAAAGAGGTTGTCAGAAATGACTTTGGAAATGTTTAAAAGTATAATGGATATCTGCATTGCTTCACTTAATGGCCATCACATTAACACGATTTGGATCATGTTTTTTGCATTTTAGTTCAAAATATAGAGGTCAAATTAAAATATGTGGGTTTGGGGCGAGAGGCCCCACATGATATGGGGCATGAGGCCCCCTTCACTGGGGGGTCGAAGCTGCTTCAGGAACCATTTAAAGTGTGTACTTTACCTTAAATCTTGATAGAATAGCTAATTAAAATAGAAAAAATTTGGCCCAAAATTGAAACAGGGCAAAAAATATTGAAAAATAAAAGTGTGAACAGAAAAATTCAAAAATTCAGAAAAAGTGAGTAGAATGCTTTAAAAATGATAAAAGAACCCTAAGAAATAAATTTTAGGCAGAATGTTCTCGCAAAAAAATTGCCATAGGATTATAATAGGGGGGCTTCTTGCCCGATGGGTGGGGTAAGAAGGCCATTTTACATTTTTTACAAAAATGGCCGTAACTCCTTTGTTAAAATTGGTAGACATTTGTTTCCCTAGTTATAAGTAGAGTCAAGTGATCCCTTCCTGACAGCATAAGCATTCAAATAATCGCCCATAAAAGTAGGTCAAATCGCACCTCGAAGTTAAGGGGGGCCGCATGCCCGACCTACTCTACTTAGTTCAATTTGCTAATTCAAGATGATAGATTAGGTGAATAAGAAGTGTTCTATCTCTTCTGGCCAATTCATGACGAACTAATCTTGATTCAAAGATTAAAGATAGCTGCTTACAACTTGGTTGCACCGTGGCACAATATATTAAGCTAGAGTATCAATGGCATAAATTGGCATGGTGTTATTTTTTCCTGTTACACATGTGATTAACCAATTTACCTTCTAATGTCAAGACATCTGCCAGCTGTGATGCAAGAGTGAACAAGTATTACTGGAAAAGTCATTACATGGATCATGGGCAAAGTGATGAAATATAGTGGGATAAGTGGACAAGGCCAGGCGGAAAAAGCATAAAATTAATATCACTAAAAACAAATTCATCCTGATCCATAGCGGCGCTTTCAGCAGGGCTAACCAACCCAGAATTAAGGCGGTCTACCTGTACAGTCATTATAGATCTATCCTTATGCAATGTAGTGTGATCAGGCACCCAATAAGATGATGAGAGTGACTTTCTCTTTCAAAGAAAGGTTGGTATGCAATAACTGCTTACTCAACTTTTGTGGGTATATAAATTTACATAATTTCTCTTGATGTTGATGTAACATTGACTTATTTCATGCATACTTATGACAAGTAATATTACAGGGAAATTGTGTTATGAATGCATGATATTCATCTACCTACATCGGATGCAAGTATTTAGTTAGGTATACAGAAAAAGGAGCAAATGTAAAAGCAAAGCAAAACATTAAAGGAAGCAAATTCTGGAGAAGTTTCACATCAATTCTGGTTTATTTGCAAATGAATTCCACCCGTTCACAGTTTACTTCCAAAACATCATGACGTTACCTTTTTTCAGACCGAAAATCAATCCTGTTTTGGAGAATGATCTGTCACAACTGCGATCCAAAATAAACTATAAGATGTCCATTTGGTAAAAAAGTTGTTGAGCGGAAAGCAACCCTAGAGGCGGTTGTAAAAATATTGTTTTAATCATGTCCACCATATGTATCAAATCAATTCTGTTGTAGGTGTGACTTCAATAAATTTATAAGCTTTTCTATCAACTGACTAACGATATCAAGGACTAATATTCTGATTTAGGCCTACAGATAAACATTATCTGTATCTGAACACAGAGGTCTTTATTGTAGTAAAATAACAGCAAACTCAAACATTTTTCATGTTCTTATAAACTTTACAGATGATTGAAGTGTATTATTTTCTATTTTTACAGAAGAGGTTTGCCAACCAAGGAAAAAACCTTCTTTTCCTAGATTTTTAATGCTGTTGTGTCAAATCATTTCTCAGAATTTTTGAATCAATGCTGCATTTGCCTGGCTGCCATGTATGCAAAATTATTTCCTTCTGATAATATGTAAATCTCCACCTCAGTGGAAAGTTGAAAGATCTGAGTGTGGCGTGCCATCATAGGACTTTCATATAGGCTATATCTGAGACTTTCAGTTTTTTAAATTCTCATTAAATTTCTCACTTGAGTGACATGCAGCAACAAGCTCAAGATATATTACAAATTTTGATGACATTAATCCGATTCAGGGAATTACAATTAATTTTCTTTCAAAGATGTGTTTTATCCATCATGGCCATTAATTATTTTTCATAATTAGTGATTCGAGACCAGAATTTTAATTATTGGATTTTGGCAGCATGGAAGTCAGTAGGAAATAATTCATTTTACATAAACTGACATGCTGACAAATGATGTGCAAGTTTGATTGTCCTTTATTTGGAAGTTCATTTGGAGAGATCTGACCAATCACAAAGCCATTAGCCAAGAGCCATTGATGGAACCAGCTTTGCTGTTACAAATTGGTGAAATTGAGACAAGCTCAAACAGATCTGCAACGACCGACATCTTGCATGTTAACGATGCTGAATAAGCTGAACCACAAGTTGAATGTAGTTCCAATCCCTTCTCCAGTTCTCTGAGGTAATTTCTTATATGCACGGCAAATGCATCAATATATTTAATTCCGAGGCTTACTTCACTCGACTAAAATTTATCAGATCTGCATTTGGTGTAGAGAGTTTAATTTGTCTGTAGCCATTCAAATACTAAAACATCCTATTCGTCTGAAGTGCAATGACATTATCCCTTGATTTATATCTTGAAAATCCTGCAGCATTTCTGTTGAACAGCTGGTATAAAATGAAGCAGTTACTCCCAAAATATTCATAATTTGTAATTATCTAAATAATTTGCAGAAATCAATCATACATTTTTAAGGTGTGCTTTTGCAATATATATGTTCCAAAATAATCCGATAGGAGGTTGTTAATCATAATATTATACAGAATGATATTTTTTAAATCAATGAAATTCACTTTATGCTGAGGAAAAAAAGAAGATGATTACATAGATATATTAAGTTTGTTAATTTGATGACCACCATTGTTGTAACATTTTACAAGTATTAGTTTCTGAACTATTTGAATCAGGGGTGTAGATCCTGGGGGGGGGGATGGGGGATTCATCCCCCCTAGGATGAGCCTGGGGGATGATCATATGATTATCCCCCCTAGAATTTCAAATTGTTAATACTTTGTGTTGACAATTATCTGTCATATTTAGCAATTTTCCATGGTGCCAGTTGCATGCTTTGTGGAAGAAAAAGTCTCAAAACTAACCTTCCATAATCTGTAATATATTGGCTTTTGGGCCCTAGAGTGGCCCTCGAAATCTACCGCTGCGCGACTTTCGGCCCGTTGGGCCACGCGCGAAGTTTGCGATCCCCGAAATCATCCCCCCCCCCTACAAAAATGAAAAATCTACGCCCCTGACTATTTCAAATAATATGCATTCTTCACCCTGACTGAACACAGTCTGGATCACCTCTGGTCTGTACACTGATATCTCGAAGACTCATGTTTAGACAACTTACTTGTATTGTTGATAAATATATGTGGTAAGATACTGATTAGCTAATGTTCAACCTGGTGTAATTATAGTTATATGTGGGCACACAGCTTGCACTACATGTTGCAAAATTAATCACATCCATAGTTTTGTTCCAAAAACATATCATGGAAACCTGTACTGAAACTGCGGAACTTCACTGACCACAAACCCTTTATTTTCCTCGATAGCACTTGAGTACCATTGATCATTCAATGATTAGCAACCTGAGTCTTTTTTCTCCACAGATATTGCTATTCCTGAAGAGGCCTTTTGGGATGGCCCCTACATTTGTCATCACTGAGGCATGAGGCTGTCATTGGTAGCACCCGAGTGTGTGGCTCTAAATTTATTGAGACCAATTCATCACAAAGTACCAAAGTTGCACTTGGCCTGGCAATGGCACCACATGCCCTCTTCAACATGGTGATAAACAACCTAACTTTAAATAAAGGTTTATTCCAATTTGGGAGTTATTTCCAATATCAATCTCAACCTGCAACATTGGTATATAAGGTATGCACTTCTTCACTCAATAATTGACAGATATATCAGCAATTGTTATCTATTTGAGCATTGGTTTTATAATGTATATGATTTATTTGACATTCGACAACGGAGTGTCCAATTTTAAACTTCCAATTCGAATTGTCTACTGAAACAGTAAATGGGTCTTTGACAGGAATAAGAGAGGATTGCCAGCTTTTTGATGATGCTTACTAGTATGCGAACTCCCAATTTACAATTATATGAGGCTATGTGCTCTAATAACAAATTCCATATCTATGGTAATGAGTTTATCTTGCATATGTTAGCCGCACTGAAGAGATGATGATGAGAGCAAAAAGTAAACAATAGACATATGCACCCATCACTGGACGCCATTGTTATTCAGACGATGTGATCAGTCACACCATGTGAAGAACAAACAGGTCTGGTTACCAAAGACAATGACACCCAGACAAACAGACCCTCTGCTCATCCATATTTTGACATGAGCTGATGTAAAACAATCTGGTCAACCATCGGCTGCCATGCTATTGGTGTCTCTTTTCAGATCCCTCAAGGAGCATTCGATCATTCTATGTCAGCGCACTGAGTGTAAGGAGACCAAAATGGTTAGGCTGACTCATAGGCAACCATGGGTGAAAGTGATAGCTGTATGAGAGGGTTTGTTATGCCAGAAACATGGCTGATAAATCACTCCAAGGAGAGCACAGAAACAAATCTGGCCATATACAGTTGGTAATACAACTTACAGTAGACGAAAAATGAGTGCTTACAGAAGAGCTGTTAGTGGCTATCAAATACCTCACAACATGCCCTATCAAATACATTGAAATGAAGTGTCAATTTGTCATTCAGTATCTTGTGATCTCATTGATGAGAAGTATGACACGTCAAATGGCTTTACCTGCTAGCATTGCAGGTATATGATATGACCTCACAAACTGCTATTGACTCATACCATGGCAGGGATAGGGAAGTGACCTCACAAGAAACATTTCAGTGCTTTTCTGTAAGCACTCATTTTTCGTCTACTGTAACATGCATATTGTGTGCCTTCACACCATCATTATATCAGTCAGAAAAGAAGTGCAATAGATAATGTAAATGTTCAAAGAGATCAAAAGGGAAAATAACAAAGACAAAATATTTGAGGAATGGCAGTAAATTAAAGAAAGTCATCATTTATGAATATTAATATGGCCCACTCCTTTTATCTTTCAAAGTCTTTCAGTTGCGACACAAGGGTATCACAGGTGGATATGCAATGAATCAAACAATGCATTGTTTTGACAACATTGGAAATTTATACTTGAAATTAAGAGGGAACCAATAATATCCGGGGGGAGGGGCTTGTAGTATTTTAAAATAAATAATTTCTTGCTCAGCTCGGCTAAAATAAATAAATTCTTTTATGGCAGTCTTGAAATAAATAATTTCTGGTGGGAGTATTTCTTAACACAGTGGAACATAATTTTTTTTAATGACGCACTCAAAATAAATAATTGATTTTTCCGTGACCATGAAATAAATATTTTCCCTCTGAGGAAAACTCCAAACCCTCCCCCTGATTTTAAGATGGTCATCACCCTATATATATAGACTTTCATTGGCTGTAGTAAAACGAGGCCATCAATTATCTGTATCATATACAATGTAGGGGCAACCGGGGCACAATGGGATGGGGGGCACTGTGGGACGGTGGGGTTTTCTCTTGGATCCTGGCAAGGTATATGATATGGTAGTGCCATCATATCTTGTAATTTCACATCCTGATGTTTCCATGGTTTTATAGACAAATTACAGCCACATAAAGAAGTATGGCGAGCAAAATTTTGTTTTCCTACTACTATAGTAAACATGGACGGGTTCAATTCAAACCATTCTGTGGACAAACCATGAACAAATTCTCAGTGCTTGTATGAATCTTATATATCGCAACGAACAGTTGTGAATTGCTATCGTGATAAACACACTCACTGGTGCCTGAGAAATTAGCATTTTGGCGTAAAAGTCATATCGGGGCTCATTGGGACAGTGAATCTGGGGCACATTGGGACGCACTTAATATGGCAGAATTGAAGTGTCCAAGTCAACTGAATGACCTGGGACAGCACACAACAGGTATTCAGGCCATAATGAATAGAGGTATATTGGATTACCATGCTCTGTGAACAAATTTGTTGCAAAGCACTGTGTGTTACTTACATAGATGTTCGCAGCCAGGACAGTTTATGTTAAATGTTCAAAACTGTTTAGTTTAAAGTTATTAACTATTGGCAATACAAGGTGTTAATGCACTGTATATTGTCTTACACACTACTTATATGTAATATCTATTGCACATGGAGTGTTAAAATGATTTTTTAATTGATGTCCCAATGTGCCAGGCCGGGTTGATGCAGTCTAGTTTATCATGCCATTAAAGCTCAATAGTATTGGTGATATTCATGCAAACTTTTGAGTTCTTCAGTGCTTTCAGTATTGAGCAAAATGAGTAGACGTTAAAAGCATCCCAATGTGCCCCGGTTCCCCCTACACACGTTAGTCGTTATTCACGTTGATGTGCAGTTGTGCATATAAATATTTCAGAAATAAAAACATATCTTGAGTCTTTCAAATACTTTATGAAGAACTCTGAGGATTTATTCCTCAGTCAGAATCTTGTAACTTGACCCAGCTTCCCACTTCTATGATGTTACTGATATGTAAACGCTTGATTGATCTGAATCTAGCATGACTTGTCTTCTGCAAGATATAAATTTCAAAGCTGAAACCAGCAGCTTTTAAATTTTCATTAAGGTTTTTCACTGATGTCACAGACACATTGCAGATAGACCAAGTTGGACGTTAATTAGAAATCTTATACAGATATTCTAACTGAAGAATCGGTATAAAGCTCCAATAGACCTCACATTTTACCATGCTTGGTGTACTTAAAGGTGAATCCCACACTTGGCAAAATATCTAAAATCCATGAGATATTCATGAAACTTTGCCAAAATGTTCTTCTAAAAGATAGCTTTCCAAATTAAAAATAAATAGGCAGCCTATCCAACATAATTTTCGAACTATGGTCTTTTCAAAATCTTATGTCATTACATTAAAACATACAGTAAAATACTAAAAAAGAGTGGGATTTATAATGAAAAGCAGCGTCACTTGAACAATATCCATGAGATATTTATGAAAAATTAGAGGAATATAGCTGAAAATACACCTTATTGAAAAACAAGTCTTTGAAGGGGGGTTACCAGTGTTTTTGAGAGTTACGTGGTGTACAATATGAGCAAATTATGAAAAACAGTTCAACAAAAATAAGTCCCCCTTAAGATAAACTTGAATATCTCAAAGATTCCTTTTCCGCTTTTTATGAAATTTGGATTGGATGATAGGCCTGTATATCGACCATAAATGTATGCATTTACAGTTTAGTGCCATTATTCTTGGCTGAGCCAGCAGCTTTCGGGTGAGCCTACCCTTTTTTTCAAAAACAGTGGCTTTTCCAATGCATATAAACAATTTGACCAAGTGAGGGAGCCACCAGCTGGGGTATTTTTGTTGAACTGTGGAGTACAATAGGTGGAGCAGCTGTATTCTGTGGGATTCAACTTTAAAGGAATCATTCTCTAATTCTTTACCATCACCAGCATATGATTTGAATCATGGTTTTTGCAATTTTGTTTAAAATAATAGGGTAAAATGGCATGTTTGGGGCGAGAGGCCCCGGCGTGTCATGGGACATAAGGGCCCCTTCACCGGGGCCTCAATGCAGCTTCAAGCACCATTTAAGCATGTCTGTTTCTGCTTAAATCTTGATTTATTTTTTATGGCTTCAGTGGAATTCCAATGGGACAGAAGGGCAAAAATCTGAAGCAGACAAAAGCCATTTACAAAGCCTTTGATGAAGCCACCTTTGTAAATTAAGAACTCATGCAGATTCACGCCAATGCACAAATCAATGTATGGTTTCTTTTATCTGAATCCGATATGAACTTGTGATGCCATCATTGATGGAAATTAACAATTTTGTCAAATAAGAGCTCCAGCCTGTCATTATGTACATTCATGTAGGTAAAATTCTATGTGATTGGGGCAAACGAGGCTCATATGTTGGTGAAAATATAACTTCATCTCTCTTTCAACGTGGAAATGATTTCCAAAACGAGAAATAAGATTTCAGGTGGAAATGTCAGATTTGGATAATCACTTTTCCCCCAATTTAGATGCGACATTGTCCATTTGGTATCAATTACATCGTAATGAATTTCTCGACTGAATGCTTTGAACAGTTTTGATAAACCAACGGCTCTACATCTGAGATTAAAATTTACTCTAATTCAGACAGGCATATGGCATATGAGAACTAAATGGTTTCTCTGACAAGTGGCAGTTCCATTAACTTGCAATTGTTGAATTCTGTAAGTTAAATTTTGGTATTAAATCAACGCTAGCCAACGCTGATAGTTTCAAAGGGAATAAAATTTCATATAATTTTAATGTCCCATCGCTTCATAATTTAATCAATGAAAACTTTTTTCTCCGCAATCATACGTTGGGAATGATATTGGTGACACCATAAAATAGGTACCGATCCAGATGGAAGTTCAAAGAGGTATGAGGTATTCATATTTATTCAAGGAAACATCTGGTCACAAAAAGTAATACAGCACTTTCAGTTTGCCAATATAATCCACTGCTTTAGGAAAATCTGCTTTGATTCTTCATAATGTACTCCTCAAGTCCACCCTAGAGATGCAATCCAACTTGATGGCAAACCATCAGGGAGGGAATTCCCAGTCATCAATAAGTTATTCCCCAGAATCCAAGCAGTTCACAACCACGGAGAGAAGTAGCTTTAGCATCACTTGCTGATGTTGTGAGGTCTTCACTGCCCTGTCGGTGCAACTCAAATCGAGATCAGATAAATAGCATTTGCAAAAAAGCCATCGCTTTGAATGTAAATTTTGAAAACTATTGTAAAGCACAAGACCTCATGACATAGTTGTCACCAATCATATCATCTATCGAGGGTTGATCAAATGCTTCATCAATGGTGTTTCCCTTTGTTGACCTGAATTCATCCTGCACTAATGAAAACTGAATGAAATTTTGTTACAGGACACCAGAGGACATGTTTCACCTCATGCAGCAAGTCCACAACATGTCCACGATGTTACACATGACCACAATGTTATATTGTTATAGGTACCCTGGGGTAAAATATATCACATCATATCAAGTGCCTGCTGTTATAACTCATTCTTCGCATTGCCCTGTTACGTCATTCTCTTGGTTTGGGTAAAAAAGATTATGATTGTCATCCTCTTTATTATTATATTAATGCTTATCAATACACTTTTTAAAGGCATCAATTAAGCATCCATGGCTGCAGTGTCCCAAAATATCCAAAGACCATGGCAATTTAAGAGATTAAAACAAATCACATAACATTATATGGAAATTACTTGATTACTTGGTACCACAAATGAGTCACATAACTTATAGATTACCTACTTAAGAGCAAAGTAGCGTGGCAACTTCTTCTGATGTCGTCTATATGCAAATATGGCAATGTTTCATCCCATGAGCTCCCAGTCTAATTTCCTTTATATTTGAAGTAACTAGCTACCATATTCCTTCTAAGCTCCTCTAAAATGTATTTCCTCAATCTAGTACATTACATGTACATTACCGGAAGCATAATGTCTGTCAAGAAAAAGTATGTGAAAGATTGTTCTGTTGAGTGCGAATTAAGTAGTTCGATGACTTGTCAGAATTAATATGCAAAAAGAAGCAATACTTTCTGTACAGCTTTTTCCTGCATCAATCTAAAAAAGAAAAGAAAGATAGGGAATTTCTATAATTTACAATCTGTATGAATAATTTAAAATATGTATGAATGGTTATAGCCAGCCACACTGTCTCAGTTTGGGAGATTCATTCTGTGAAGGTCTGTATAACTTTTTATGAGCCAATTTCTCTTCTTCATTGACACCAGGAGTTAAGGCTCAGATCCCAGAGAACAATCTCTATAATCTGCCATTCCTTTTGCATATTTAAATGTTGCCCAGATTCAGCAGTTAATTTAAGTAAGGAAAATATTTTTGATTCAGCAGATGTTTTTGTTGCATTCAACAAAGGCCAAAAAGGATTACTCGTAATAGATTTTTAATGATAAAAGAAGGATTACAAGAATAAAGCGATAATCCTTATTCTTTCTTTGTGGCCTTATTGATGTGTTCATCCAACTAGCCATCAATTTTCTTTTTCTCTTTTATTCAACTTTCAATTAAGTTCAACATTCAATTCTATTTAAAATACCAAATTTTAGTTGCTGGCCTGCCTATTGCAATGAACAACTTTCTTATGGAGGATCTCTGAATCTGGATATGGAAGTTTTTAAGGCAGATCTTATTCCTGCATGCAAACAACAAAATGTTGGAATGAACATTTAATTTCCTTTGCAGGATTTTATTGTTGGGATTACTGGCACAATGTACTACAAATCTTGTAATGTGGTTGTCTGAAATTGCTTTGAGAATGCTATGTACTGGGACAACCTATGCAAATGTACAAATGTGTGTACAGTTGCATAACACATTAAAAAAGTGCAAATAAAGAAAAATAGCAAAAATTCTGATAGAAACAAACACAGACGACAGTTTCACACTGATAACACCTTCACGGTTTACAAGCAAAACACATGCAGTGACATCGTATCTTGTGTTTTGCAGAAATCAATTGCATTTTGGTGAACAATCTGCCACAATTCTGGTCTATATAAACTTGGATCTGTTTGATATAAACCCTCTTGACTTGAATGCAACCCCAGAGGAAGTTGTCAAAATCCTTTTTAATCATGTCCGTTTCACACAAACATGCCCCCTCTGTGTGTCAAATCGATTGCATGTTTGGCAATCAATTCAACAACTGTATTTTGGACTGCCTTTGATCCATAGTCATTCCCCGAACAGTGAACACGCTTAGTGCTTCTTCAATCAATGAGAAAACACTGATTCTGAAAGATGGCATTTCTAAGTTAATATATATCAGTGATTTAGTCACATTTATTACATTTATCAAAAATGCAATGTTTTGATATTGCAGATCTCTTCATATTTCATGTTTGAATTATGCTTTAACCATTCCTGGCTCATTCCTGAATTTAACATTAAAATTAAACTGTATCTAAACTTTGGTCTCACTTCCATGCAAAAAAAATTTGTGTAGAAATATTCTGAGTAATTATGGCACAAATGCCAATTAACTCCTTCAGTGAAGAGTGAGGTCACCTTAACTGACAAATAAACCACATTATTGGCTCTTACGTGCAAATGACGGTATTTATTGCATCATTATTCTTCATATAGTATCGGATAAATGAAGATATGGGGAGATGCAGCTCATGCAAATGACTGCCATAAGTGATAAACACTCCTTAGTACTCTCATATTTCCCACATAACATAAAAGGAAGATTGTCACATCTATCCTAATGTGATAGTCACTGGGTTTTTCCAGAGCATATCGCTTTGTGCTGAAGGTGGGGTGTCACTGAAAAAGTTAATGTCATTAATCTGACAAGAATTTCCTTGGTCGTGGCAAAAAGTGCTAACCGTCCAAAACATTAATATCCGGAAAGAACTGATAGGTGATTTGGGTGGTTTCAAGAAAGCAAATGACGGGGAAAAAGTAGTAAAACATTACACTCAGTCCCAGCCTGAACAGGATCTTCTGTTATGCCTGCTAATGTACTCCTGAAGTCCCTTCTGGTGATAACATCTATCCAACATGATGGCCTTTCCCTAAAAGGGACTCCCCAGTAAGTACCTCCTCGATGAGTAGTTATCAAAGTACTCAAAAAAGTTATAAGCATCCAACACATCATGGCAACAGGTGGCTCTATAGTATTGATGCCAATTATATGGAATAAGCATAGTTTCAAGCACTGGTGAAATTCTAATGTGGCTGATGTGAACAAATCTGAATCATTTGTTAAGCATTGAGCCACTTTGCACTCTGCAGATTGGTTGGAAATTGAAAAAAAATTTGCTTTCTTCTTAATTTGCAAACTGGCTTCAGGCTTTGCCACAAAAATTGACAGTTACCTGTTGGTTACCCAATTTTCTTATTCAGGTGCGTATACATTTTAAAAATAAGTGATTGATGTTTGTTTATTGACACCTATATGCTGCTAGATATGATGTGTGCTGAATGAGCTGATTAAATGTTTGCTCACACAAACAAATCACAAAAAACCTTTTTAAGCCAACGGCATGACCAGATCAAGTCGAATTTTGATTTTGAAGTGTTTTGGGAAGTTTTCACACAAAGAGTGGTGGTGTCACCCTCCAAAATTGTGTGAACATAGAGAATAAATTCAAAGAGATCCATGCTGCGTTTTGCAACAGTTTACTACTTCAAATGTAAAATAATTCGCTTCTTTTATTTTCTTGGATGCACAATATGGTTTCTGAACCATGCAGATTAAGATTAAGTCAGAAGGTAACATGGCCTCTACCAGAGGCTATTGAAGGATATGTTTCAGAATGCATGTCAAACTATACCAAGTAATTTGAGATTGCCTGATAAACCATCCAAACTTTTTGCAACTTATGAACTTAAAATTATGTTTATGTTGCCTTTGAGCAAAAGGTTGATGGATGCAAATGTGACATGCTGGTCACAGGTGTAGCTGTAATTACCATTTTATCTTGTTAAGGTTTCCAAGATAAATGATATGTTGTGAAATGAAATTTGTTACACTGTATATTGAGATTAGCTTGTTTTAGAGGAAGATGTCATCCTCATCACATTTCAATAATATTCTTTGTCTTGAACCGGCCTATATACAAATTTTATTCAGAAAGCTTTGCTTTTTGCACTATGAGAATCATTGACAGGAAGGCGAACCCAAGACCCAGCAAACTGGAAGATGCTTTTCAGAAGATTTATATTACTATGGAGGTCCCTCTTATCCATCCTAAAAGTATTTTTCTGTGAGAATCGACCGGCATGTGAACTTTGAAACTATTGTGTATGCATTGCACTGATTCATTGAATGAATGTGTCTTAACATCTACTGTTTCAGTCTGAGTGCCCAGTTCACGGAATATGTAGGCAGATCAGTCAAATCAACAATGCATACCTCTTCTGAACGACCTATGTTCAGTCAGGATCTATCTTACTTCAGTCAAGATCTATCTTCATTCAGTTTGATTCATCAGCACAGTGCTAAAACTAGGGTAACAAGAAAAGTACCCTTATAAAGGGTACTGTATCGATTTTACCATGAACCTGAGGGCATAAGGCATGTAATAAAAAGTTTTAATATCTAAAAGTAGGCATTTCTATGAATAGTAGGTCATAGGAAAAAAATTCCAAGCCCCCTCCCATTGTTTCATGAAAATCTGACACAACTATAAGGATGTGTGAAATAAAAGTAAACTTCAGTTATTTCTGCAACCTAAAAAAAGTAAAATTCATTTATTTAAAAAAGATTAGCAAATATCCCCCTCCAAAAATGATCCTGGATTTGCCACTGGTTTGTTGTTTTCACTGGGTTTTAGAAACTTTCAATCCTCACACCGTAGTGCTCCGAAACGCATTTTGCGAGATTAATATTGCAGATAGAGCAAAATGAATCGATGCAAAAAATGTTTCACTCAACAGAAACTGTTACAACAGCAATTATGGAAGCTGTCAATTAAGCAACATACAATCCCAAAATTCATTTTTGAGATCCAATGCTTTACCCAAAAAAACTGCATTGATTAAGAACTTCAGATAGTATGATGAATTTGCCCTCATCTAAAAAAGTGGTGATCAGAAAACCATCAGAAGGTCAGGAAAGTGCAACAAACGGGTATAAAGTATAGACTGAGATTTTGACTGAATTCTCATATCATCCATTATACATTTTCTTATCCAGCCATGCAATTCTGGTGGCTGGCATATCCATGTTAATTTTTTTGAATCTCTTTCAGCCAGTCATACTCAACTTATTCATGCCCTTGACACTTCAAGTCATTGCATTAAAAGGCTTTATGACACTTATGACGTTGTTACCCTTGCTCCCCATTGCTGATTTAATAAAAGAAATATTTATTAAAAATATCATTCTGGTAATAAATGGTGCTATGCCAAAAATAGCTGTGATCAATAACCATGACAAAGCAAGTTTCTAATTTAATTGATCGCCATTGCATGTAATTCTAAATTGAAATTGTGATTTTTCCTCATTATATATGATATATTTGAAAATATTGACAAGCATGACTTTGTGAAATGAGTAGCGTGCAGTTAAGTACACACTGTGTACATAACTAGTAATATGAGGAACTGTTAGTGAAAGGCAATTTGTTTCAGTTCATTGGATTTTGTTATTAGTTTTCCATGTCATTTACATAGTAAATATTTACCAAACCTGATGAAATAATCACATGCGGCTCCATTATATATGCATAAGTCAACATTTTCTGATCATGGTTTCAATTTGCCGTCAAGTATTACCTTCATAATCTTGTAAATTAATGAGCAATTCATAGGCTGGCTAATTTACATGTTTACCCTTGAGCCACAAACTTCCTATATCCACAGTTTAATAGGACAAACATTGAGAAACTCTGAGTTCCACCAATTTTAGAACATGATCAAAACCTTGTACGCAAATCATACTTACCACCAATCATAAAGTCTACAAGTGTCCTGAAAATGCTTCATCAATGATACGGAACTGAATTCATCTGCACTACATACACACTGTACGATGCTGCATTGTTACAATCATTCTTGTCTAAAATATGTCATAATGTTGGCCATTTCCTTTATCTAACTTTTTACCAATCATTCACATATATAAGTGAAATTTGAGGGCATTCTAGAGGGCGTTCTAGAGTCAAGAAGCAAGTACGTACTTTAAAAGTTGTCATTTTGAGCAAAAATATAGTAGTTCTGAAACATGTCTGCAAAATTTTCTTCAATACAAAGCAATAGTTTATCAACACTCCTTTCCTTCATAGCATCCTATAAAGAATTTTGTGTTCCTTGGGCGGAAAAAAATTTGTCAAAACAAATGAGTATATAAAAGTATATATTGAGTACTCATGTAAATGTAAATGATTATACAGTCTAATTCAGTTCAATACTATAATATTTTGTCATCCGTTATGAGATTGTACATCATACATGTATTCTTCATTAGTATAATATTATCTGAAATGTCAATGAGCTTATTCTTATTCCGGAGTAGCATTGGAGGCATCTCCTAAAATTCATTGAAATGTGTAGGCCTATTATTGATGAATGATCTAATACATTAATTTTGACGCTAAGTTTTTAGGTAAAAGCTTTGAGGAAGAACACCCAGTTTATGCATTCAAAGCCACTGTAGTTTTTTTTTAAAGGTAGCTTTATGCCATTTACATGTGGAACACCTGCAATGCCCAAATTATGAGGGTAACGCTGTTTGACATTGTATGAAGCTCCCCATCCATTTTCAACCAAGACCAAGAGTGGCAGCTGACTCTTGGGAGCCCCACCCGACCTGCTGAACCAAGGCACAACACACCATTGGAGGACTGAGTGAGAGCAGGCATAACCCTGAGTATTGCCCCAGTCTCACGGCACGTTACGGAGAACTTTTTACCACTGAGGGGCAGCTTGAGTTGAATTCTAGGAAAAAAATGACCATCACGGCGACATACAATGTTTATAAAACCATTACATAATTAATTAAAAGCATATCACGGCGGGGTTCTTTTTGTTCACTGCGGGGAAGAAAAGTTGTACGCCGTCCCCAAAAGTTCGCCGGGGGAAAGGAATTTCCTCCTCCTGAGGGATACTTTTATATCGCCCCGAGATATAAAAAGTACCCCTCAGGGAACCTATAACTGCCCCTCAGTGAACCTATTTCACAGCGGCGGGATGTCAAAAACTGCCGGCGAGGCTTCAAATGTCCTCCCAGGGGCAGGAAAGGTCCCCGCGGGGGCAGGAAAGGTCCACGCGGGGGCAGGAGAGGTCCCCTCAGGGGCAGGGGATGTCCTAATATCCCGGCGGAGATGTTTTTGAGGCGTTCTCACTGAAAAAATCCACGCCGGACATCCAAAAATTAAGAAAATTTTGGGCTCTGCTCCGCCGTCATGAAAAAAAAGTTTGTACCTGTTGAATCTTTTTTGACATCCACGGCGCAGTTTTCCCATTTCTAGGAACCGCTGAGGGGAACAAAAACTTCCCTGGGGGGATGTTAAAAGTCGACGGCGGATCACCCAAATTCATCCAAATTACCAGGAAATACTTCGACGCCGATCTAAATAGTTCTCCGGGAGCCGCCGTGAGACTGACCTATGGTGTTTGTTGGCCAATCCTTCTGCTTTAAGGTGACTCAAGCATGGTGGTTAGATCATACAGATTTTTCTAAAATTTTGCACAGGTACTCTATGGGACCCATACATTTCAAAAATGAAAAACAAAAAAATTTCACCAACTCGTTTGGTTGCCATGGTAACGGCATGTTTTGCCTGATGACTGCTTAAAAGTCATAAATTGAGTTTTTGGTTATGTACCACAGAATAAAGCATTACATGCATTTGTCACACAAAAACGTCAGAAATGTCTTCCCAAGGATTAACACAAAGACTACATTTGCCATAAACTTGAAGAAAAAGGTCAAAATACTTTTTTCTGTAAGAGCTCAAAGGCCACCAACACACTAATTAATTGCAGATTTTGCATGCATCAATTTTGGCAGTAATCAAATTTCAGGAAAACGATCATACAGATTTTTTTTTAAATTTGCATATATCATAAACAAGTTATTGTCAAACAAATTGCAAAAAATAAAAAAATTTCACCAGGTCATTTTTTTATGCTGTTAAAAATAAGTGAACAGAAAATGGTGACGTCACAACTTTTGCAGGGCCTGCAGCAGTTGTGACGCTATGTTGCTAGGCTGTATGTGCAGTGTACCACGCTTGAGCCACCTTAAAGCATGCAATCCAGACGTAGCATCACTGCATCAGCCACTATAGGCTGCAGATGTGATATCAATAAGCAGAATGCTTAATAAATAATAGCAGAAACCACAAAGTTAACACATTTACTTTTGCAAATAAAGTTATTCAAGTGCCTGAAATTCTTCATAGATTTATAGCTTTAAAGATTTAGGGGGATGTCAAGACAGAAGACAAAATTTCCTTCTGTTAGACCAGACTACAATGTAGATACAAGGCAAAATTCCTTAGAACAGCCCTGATATCTCATGGACCTTTGGCTTGAACATGCCCTTCTTCTCTGCTCATGCAATTGTTATCCACGGCTGCTAGTAAATTACTTTTATTGCTTCGATAACCAAACCCTGAATACCCCAATGTTCTGGCAATCTATGGAGCAGATAATTGGTCGTCTGGTTTTTTCAGGAGCCCCATATGTAAGTGCAATGAAAAGGTCAAGAAATATCAAAACCACAATGCAAATATAGAACTGACGGCTTTACATTGAGTACTTACAGTAAAGAAGTAGTCTCTACATTATCTTGGTGGAATGCCAGTAGTAGTTAGGAAGCTATTAGCAGAGATGAAGAGCATGGTAACTACATAATCAGCATAACGGTTTAACGAAATCAATTTTCAATATCTCTATTCATAACCTTTTGCAAAAGAGATGTATCGGTTTTCTCTTTTCCAAGATTGAAATTTCAATTAAGTTCAATATTCAATCCAAATGAAAAAACTATCTCTTAATATGTACTTTGAGATTTTTAAGGTAAATCTGATTTTTGCATGCAAGTGACATCAAGTTTTAATATGGAAATTGAGCTTCATTTACACCAGATGATTATTGGGATTACCTGAAATTGCTTTGAGGATTCTGACATATCGTGAAATAAAGCAAATCTGTATGTTACTGCTTAATACATAAAATGTGCGAATAAGACGGATAAAGCAAAAATGCTGAATGAGATAAAATACAGATAGAAACAAACACATACCACAGTTTCACACTGATAACACCTTCACTGTTTACAAGCAAAACACATGCAGTGACATCCTATCTTGTCTTTTTGCATAATTCAATACCTTTTGGGGGAACAATCTGCACAATTCTGGTCCAAATAAACTGGATTTGTTTGCTATAAACCTTTTTGACTTGAATGCCACCCAGAGGAAGTTGTCAAAACCCTTTTTTTAATCATGTCTGTCACAGTATGTTTCACACAAACATGTAAATTCTGCTTTGTGTATCAAATCAATTGCACATCATTTGTAAGCTTGTCAATCAATTCAGGGACTGTTTTTTGGACTTTTATGGATCCATGTAATTTGGCCCTGAACACACTGCTTCAATGAAACATCCATATCAGAGAAAACAGTGCAAGCAAATAGTAGGACGGCATGAAATGTTTGTTTTTTGTTTGTTTCTGAGTCAGTAATAACATCACATTCATCAGCAATGTGATTTTTGGATTCGACAAATCTGTACAATATTTCACTATTTATAATTCATTTGAAGAACTTCATCAACCAATCATTAACATGTTGTGACTATCCAAGCATTATAATCAGTAAATTGTGCGGAAATAGTTTTGATATACTTAAGTCACAGATGTGAACCACATCCTTCAACGAGTATTGAAAGGTAATGAGGTCTCTTCACTCTTCAGCTGAAAACTGGCTTCATCAGTGGCTATTGTATCTAAAAATGGCATTATTAATTTTATGGCGTCATTATTCTTCATGTACATGCAGTATGAGATAGACAGATGAAGATATGGAGGAGATGCAGCATGCAAATGACTGTGATAATTAATAAACACTCCTTAGTATTCTCATTATTCCCACATAACATAAAAGGAAGATTGTCACATCTATCCTAATGTGATAGTCACTGGGTTTTTCCAGGGTATATTACTTGGTGCTGAAGGTTGGGTGTCGCCGAAAAAGTTAATATCATAAATCTGACAAGAGTTTCTTTGGTGGTGGTAAACAATGCTATCAATCCAAAATATTAATATCCAGAAAGAACTGATAGGATGATTTGGGTGGTTTCAGAATAGCAAATGATGGCGAAATAGTTATAAAACATAACACTCAGTCCCAGCCTGAAGAGGATCTTCAGATGTGCCCCTACAAATTGAAAGATGTTATTTTGGAAGATTCGAGATCGCATGCAAGCTCGTACCAAATATATTTTTCTGTTAAAATCAACTGCCATTCTAACTTAGAAACTATCCTGCACACATTGGACTGATTCACTGAATGAATGCATGTTAACAGCTGCTATTTCAGTCTTGAGTACACAGTTCACATAATATAGAGGCAGATCAGTCGAATTAATAATACATATCTCTCCTGAACCAGCTAGGTTCAATCAGGATCTATCTTAGTTGAAGTTAGTTAAGTCAAGATCTGTTTTCATTCAGTTTGATTTATCAGCGCAGTGCCAAATCTAGGATGAAAAAGTTCACTCAGGAGAAACTGCTACAATTGCATTTGGAGGCCACCAATATTAGGTAAACTGGGCACTCAGCCTGAACAGTACAAAGCATTCATTCAGTGAACTATTCCACTGCATTCATTTTGGAGATATTTATGAAAAAAAAAAATTGACTTTCCTGGTGAATGAATCTAAAAAGAACTGGCAATCAGTAAACCATCAGAAGGTCAGGAAAGTGCAATAAAAAGGTATCAGGTAGACTGAGATATTGACTGAATTGTCATTTCCACCATATCTCATTTTCTTATCCTGCCATTCAGTTTTGCTGGCTGCCATGTCCAAGATTGTTTTTTTATCTCTTTCAGGCTATCGTACTCAACTTTCCATTCCCTTGACAATTCAAGTCAGTGTATTAAAGGTCTTATAGCTCTCATGACTTTTTTGCCCTTGCTGATTTTTTAAAAAGTGTTAAAGACATTATTTTCATTTTGGATAGATAGACACTGAGTGCCTGAGATTCTGGTGATATATGATACTGAGTCCAACATACCTATAATCAATGCAGAAAGTTTTTATTTATTGATCACCATTCTGTTCAATTCTCTCGAGACTGATATTGTGAATTTTCCTCATTTTATCATATAGGCTATTATTTCAAAATATTGAAAAGCGGGGCTTCGTGAAATGAGTGGTGTGTACATAACTAGTAGTACAGTACTGTTAGGTGAAAGGCAATTTGTTTCAGTTCATTGGATTTTGTTATTAGTTTTACATGCCATTAACATTGGTAAATATTGACCAATCCTTATGAAAAATAAACATGCGGCTCTATCATATATATACGTCAACATTTTCTGATCGTGGCTTCAATTTGCCTTCAAGTATTGCCTTCATAATCTAGTTAATTAATGAGCAACTCGTAGGCGGGTAAATTTACATGTTACCCCTGGAGCCACATACTTCCCATATTCATAGCTTAATAGGACAAACATTGAGAACCCCTATTGAGTCAGAACCGTGTATGCCAATCATGCTTGCCACTAATCATAATGTCCACTAGTGTCCTTCAAATGCTTCATCAATGATATGGAACCCTATTCATTTGTACTACATGCATAATGTTGCATTGTTACAAACACCCTTGTCTTACAGATGTCATAATGTTATATCATCGCCATTTCCTTTCTGTAAATTTTTGCTGTCAATCACATGTAAATCAAATTAGAAGGCGTTCTAGAGGTTGCCAGAGGGCGTCTTCAGTGTTCTACTCTGAAGCAAGTAAAAGAACCCACCCTTGATAATAAGGACTGCCTTGGTGTGAACTCACAGCCTTAGTATCTCAGCATAACAACTGGCAGCTTCTCATATCAAACAGCATGTAGGAGCCATCAGTATCAATACAAACAAAGATTCAAATAAAAAAATCTCCTTGAACATTTCTTTTTAAAACAAGTGATTCATTGTAATATCGTGCAAATTGCTTGAATTATTTGATGCCTCAAATGAGTCAAATAAATTATTTATTATAATCTATAAAGTGCAAAGTAGTATGAAAACTTTCAATATCATTTATATGTGAAGTATGACAATGTTTCATCCCATAAGCCGCCAGCCTAATTTCCTGCAGATATGAAGTAGTAGGCTTCTACATTCTGTTGAAATGATAATTACTCCATCTTTGCATTTTTATGGAGAGGCATAATGATAGTATCAAGTAAATTGCCTGATGCCGAAAGCCAGTCAAGAAGCAAGTACGAGGCTTTCTATCCATTTCGAACAAAGACAAATGGAGTGGCAGCTGACTTCTGGCATCCGTTCCTGACCTGCTACACTAAGGCCTGACACACCACTAGAGGATTGAGGAAGCACAGGCTAAAACCTGAGAATGTTGGGGTGTATGCCCTGTCCATGACTTGTAGTGTCGGCCAATCCTCCTGTCTTAAAGCTTTCTGGGAGATGACATGTATGTCACAGCATCAGCTACCATAGGCTGCAGTTGTGACATCAATAAGCTGAGTGCCAAATAAACAATAGCAGAAAGAACACAGTCCTCACATTTACTTTTACAAATTAAGTTATGAAAGTGCTTGAAATTCTTCATTAATTTAATAGATTTATAGCATTAGAGATTCAGGAGGAAGTTAAGACAGAAGACACAATTTCCTCCATATAGACCTGACTACAATTTAGAATTGTAAATACAAGTCAAATTTCCATAAAGCAGCCCTGATATTTCATGGACCTTTGGCTTGAACATGCCCTTCTTCTCTACACATGCAATTGTTATCCAGGGCTGCTGCACGAATTAAATTACTTTTATTGCTTGGATAACAAAACCCTGAATACCCCAATTTTCAGACAACCAATGGAGCAGATAATTGGACGGCTGGTTTTTTCAGGAGCCCCATATGTAAGTGCAATGAAAATGTCAAGAAACATCAAAGTCACAATGCAAATATAGAACTGGAACAGCTTTATATTGAGCTGTGATTGTGAAGAAATAGTCTCTACATTGTCTTGGTAGAATGCCAGTTGTAGTTAGCAAGCTATTAGCAGAGAGGTAACTATATAATCAGCTATTAATGATTTAATGAAATTAATTTTCAATTTCTCTATTCATGACACTTTTCAAATAGAAATCGGTTTTCTCTTTTCCAAGATTGAAATTTCAATTTAAAAGTTTTTGAAGGTAGATCTGATTTTTGGATGCAACAGACACATAGTTGTAATGGAAATTGAGCGTCCTTTACACCAGACAACTATTTGGGATTACTGGACAATGTATCAGTTTTCTGAAATTGCTTTGAGGATTCTGACATAAATAAAGCAAATCTGTATGTTGCTGCATAACGCATAAAATGTGTGAATAAAAGGGGTAAAGCAAGAATACTGAATGAAACAAATACTGATAGAAACGAACACTGACGACAATTTCACACTGATAACACTTTCGCTGTTTACATGCAAAACACATGCAGTAACATTGTATCTTTTCTTTTGCAGAATCACTTGCATTTTATCAAAGATCTGCCACAATTCTGGTCTAATTAAAGTGGATTTGTCTGATATAAACCTTTTGACTTGAATGCAACCCAGAGGAAGTTGTCAAAACACTTTTTTTAATCATGTCTGTAACAGTCTGTTTCACACAAACATGTAAATCCTGCTTTGTGTATCAAATCAATTGCACATTATTTGTAAGCTCGTCAATCAATTCAGGGACTATTTTTTGGACTTTTATGGATCCATGTAATTTGGCCCTGAACACACTGCTTCAATGAAACATTCAGAGAAAACACAGCACACAAATAGTGATCCCAAGGATGGCAGGAAATGGTTATTTTGCATTTCTGAGACTGTGTCTGCATCACATCTATCAGCAATTTCGTATATGATTGACAGATCTCTACAATACCTAATAGACTTCAAAATTTAAAATTCATCTGAAGGACTTTACCAATATTAACCATGGTGTAACTATCCAAGCAATATGTATTTTACATGAATATAAGTAGTAAACTGTGTAGAAATATTCTGACTACCGTATATATGCTTCAGTGACAGATGCAGACTGCATCCTTTAATGAGTATTGCAAGCCTATGAGGTCACTTTGGCTGGCAAATAAGCCACATCAGTGGCTATTGTATCGCCAAATGACAGTATTTATTGCATCGTTATTCTTCATATAGTATCAGATAAATGAAGATATGAGAGAGGCACAGCATGCAAATGTCTGCCTTAAGTAATAAACACTTCTTAGTACCTCTCATTTTTCCCACATAACATAAAAGGAAGATTGTCACATCTATCCTAATGTGATAGTCTCTGGGTTTTTCCAGGGCATGTATGCCTTGCTGCTGAAATTGGGGTGTCATAAAAAAAAGTTAAATAACACGTCTGAAAAAAAGGTGCTATCCATCCAAAATTGCAATATCCAGAAGGAACGGATTGGGTGTTTGGCGTGGTTTCAAGAAAGTAATGCCAAAAAGGTGTAAAAAGGTGCAAAAAAATCATAATGTACTCCTGGAGTCCCCTGAGCTGATAACATCCATCCAACATGATGGCCTTTCCCTAAAAGGGACTTTCCAGTAAGTACCTCCTCAACAAGTCGTTATCAAAGTACTCTAAAAAGTTATAAGTATCCAATGCCTCAGGGTTACAGGTGGCTTCACAGCGTTGATGCCAGTTACATGGAATATGCACAGTTTTACAGCATTGGTGAAATTCTAATGTGGCTGATGTGAACAAATCTAAATGGTGCGAACATTGAGAGGAAATTCAAGTAGATCCATACGCTTTTTTTGTACAATTACAACTTCATATGTAAAACAATTTGTTCCTTTTATTTGCACAATATGGTTTCTGAACTATGCAGATTAAGCCACGTGGTACAACCTACCAGTGACAGATATAAATTTTGCAAATGGACAGAGTTATTGATGCACACGTTTCAGAATGCATGTCCAACTATAGCAAGCAATTTGAGACTATCTGATGCCATCCAGACTTTTTTCAACTTATGAAGTTATAATTACGCTTACATTGCCTTTGAGCAAAAGGTTGATGGATGTAAATGTGACATGCTGGTCACAGGTGTAGTTGTAACTTTGAAACTATTGTGTATGCAATGCACTGATTCATTGGATGAAAGTGTAACATCTACTGTTCAGTCTGAGTGCCCAGTTCAGGCAGATCAGTCAAATTAATAATGCATATCTCTCCTGTACCACCTGGGATCAGTCAAGATCTATCCAAGATCTATCTTAGTTCTATCAAGATCTATCTTCATTCAGTTTGATCCATCAGCGCAGAGCTAAAACTAGGGTGAAAAATTGTTCAATAGAGGAAGAAACTAATAAGATTGTTGGGAGAAAAACATTTCTAATTAAGCAATATTTAATCCCTGTATTCATTTTGGAGATATCTATGAAAAAAGGGAAGAATTTGACTTCTTTAAGATGCCTGATGAACTAAAAAGACCTGGCAATCAGGAAACAGTCAGAAGGTCAGAAAAGTGCCACAAAAAGGTATTAGGTAGACTGAGATATCGACTGAATTGTCAATTCCCCCATTCTTCATTTTCTTATCCTGCCCTGCAGTTATGATGGTTGGCATGTTCAAGATATTTTTTTAAGCTCTTTAAGGTTATCATATGGAACTTTTTCATTCCCTTGGCACTTCAAGTCTTTGCATGGCTCAAGTTAAGAATCCAACAAGTATAGTGACCTCCCCCAACTGAATAAATGGCAGGATTGGTTGAAAAGGTGTGAACAACTGTGAATAAGCAAATCATGTTGCTCATTCAGTCCAGGGAAATCACTAATAGTTGGGTACTTAACTTGAGCCGTGAACCAGTCATAGTTACCACTAACCATAAAGTCTACAAGTGCCTACAAATGCTTCATCAATGATATAGAACTCAATTCAGGTACATGTGTATAAGCACAATGATACATTGTTACAAGCACCCTTGTCTAAATCATGTCGTAATCTTAGATCATGGACCGTTTCCTTTCTGATATAATATATTTTGAACTGAACTACACTACGTGGTCACTTCCATTTCCATTATGAATGTACACTAATATATATATATATATACACTCATTTACTTTTACAACTTCCTTTTAGCTAGGGGAACATAGAATACTTAGTCAGGATGCCATGTAGGAAATAGAGTCTGAATGAAGTATTGCTTTGTATTACATATGCATGTTACTTGATTGGCTTTCAGCTTCAGGCAATTTACTTGAGACTATAAGTAATCCTCTGCTAAAAATGCATAGAGCAAATACAATTTAGAATATAATACAGAAGCTTGTTACTTTGTATCTAAAGGATATTGGACAGACAACTCAAAAGATGAGGCATTGTCGTACTCTGCATATAAATGACATTGAAAGTTTCCATACCACTATGCACTAATAATTTTAATCAATAATTTCTTCTCATTTATAGCTTCAAATATTTCAATTAATTTGACCGATATTAAAATGCATCATTTCCTTCAATAGAAAATTTTAAAGAGATGAGATTTTTTAAAAATCTCATCCGTGGTTAATGCCTTCTCTTCATATATATGAGCAGCTGCCAGATGTCATGATGAGATAATATAATAAAGAGGAAAGTCCACACCAAGGTAGTCCGGATATTCAAGGGTGGGTTTTCTTTACTTCCTTCAGGGTAGAACACAGAAGATATCCTCTAGCACCCACTAGAATATCCTCGGACTTGACTTATTTGTGATTGACAGATAAAAAACCGTACATTATTTTGAATCAGTTTCTTCATTAGCACATGTACATTTCAATGTAATTGAGTTTCTTCTTTTTCACTATAGTTTGGTGTAAGTGGCTTTTCAATGTTTTCATCCACTTACAACAAAGACCAATGGAGCGACAGCTGACTTTTGGTATCCGTTCTTGACCTGCTACACCAAGACATAACACACAACTGTAGGACTGAGGGAGAGCAGGCATAAACTGGAGAATGCTGGATGTGTTGGTCTGAGTATGCCCTGTGCATGACCTGTGGTGTTTGCCAATCCTCCTGCCTTAAAGCTTTCAGGGGGATGACATGCATGCAATCCAGTCACAGCATCAGCTACCTTCAGCTGCAGTTTTTTTATCAATAAGCAGAGTGTCAAATAAAGAATAGCAGAAACCATGTGAGTCCTCACATTTACTTTTACAAATGAGGTATTGAACCTCCTTGAAATTCCTCATGGATATATTGCATATACAAAAGCAAGATAGATAGTGAAACCAAATCTGGTTACACTATCAGAAAGATAATTTTCCATATGCATTAACAACAAGATGCACTCCAACAACCTCGACAGTTCTCGAGAATTTGTGCCTCAGGACAAGGGTCGACCTCAAAGCATTTTTATCCACCTTTTGGGACACATGAAGTTTTTATGGCACTTGGTGAAGTCCCAAGACAAGAGAGTTGCAAATGGGAATGAGACAAAAGCCATTCACAAATGCATTGCTGGAAATATCTTTGTTGTTGTAAGCCATGACAATTGGAAGAAGCTTCAAAAAGGCATATCACAATTCAGTCAATGTCTATCTTCACTTCCTATGATTAATTAGTACAGTGGTTAATGAAGGTGGAGACACATTATTTACTGGATATATTATGATGAATTGATGATGTAAATGTGTGTGTGTGATCTACTGTGGTGTCTGAATAAGAAAAACCTGTAATGTTAGAATTCAAAATAGCATAATTCGCTAAAGAGGTATTTATTCTAAATTTGACCTGTCACTGCAGCTTGATGAATCAGAAGTACAGAAATTCTGCACTTGGTCAAACAACTGTGAAGAAATAGGTTTTTAGGTTGCCTCAGACATCGACTGGAAACAATGTTCTCATAGCATCCAATGATCCATTCTTCATTTTCTTATCCTGCCATGCAGCTCTGATGGCTGGCATGTCCAAGCTGTGTTATCACTTGGAGGATATCATACTGAACTTATCTATTCCCTTGACACTGGACTCATTGCATAAAAAGGCTGGAAAGTCCTCACTCCAGTGAGTTAATGTAAAAAATTAGGGTAAATTATCATAAATCTGAATTACTCAATTTTCTGTGGACTTTAAAGGCACAAACAATAATTTCCTTTACATGTAAATATTCATGAAAAATAACATTTTTTTTGTCTCAGGCTAGAAATATTTGTGCTTTCATGCAATTTCAGTCAATTATAGGCCTATAAATAGCCTATAAATAGCCATATTTGGCACCCACCCCTGGAGCCACGCTATGGCAACAGCTAAAACAAAACTAATTTTTAATATTGTTTTCTGAGGCCTCCAAAAACAATTATCTGCAGGGACAATTTTGAGATAGCCCTTTTTTTGGCTAAAAACAGGCAAAATGTGGTTTTCCCGCCAAAAATTAGGCTGAAATTTTGGCGGGAAAACCAGTTTTTGGCTATTTCTAGCCCAATAAGGGGCTATCTCAAAATTGTCCCTCCACAAAATTGATTTTTTAGGCCTTAGAAAACAATATTAAAAATTAGTTTTGTTATAGCTGTTGCCATAGGGTGGCGCCAGGTGTAGGTGCCAAATATGGCTATTTATAGGCCTATAATGCCCTTAAATGGCATGAAAACAAAAATATTTCCAGCATGAGACAAAAAATATTAATTTTCATGACCATTTTTAAGAAATAATCGTTCTGTGGCTTAAAACATCACAGGGAATTAAATAATGTGGAATTTTGGCAATTTTTGCCTTAATTTTTACATTAAGTCACTGGAGTCATGGCCTTTATAGCATTTTTGCTGCTAAAGGTTTTCACACAATTTCTCAAAGTGCATCTGCAATCTGCATTACTCTATTCTAGTGCTGATTACAGGCAGACAGCAATACAACTTGCAACCACGTGTAACCTTATTGCAATATAATGGCAAAATGTGACAGAACAGATCAGGAGTAATTTAAGCGGATTGAAAACAAGAGGCAATCAAAAAGCTTTTATTTTTAGTTAATCTGAAATGCATGCAAACCTTAATTCAATATAATGTTTCTCTATGTTGTGATAGATCAATGACAGTTTTAATCAACAAGGCTTCAATGAAATTAGTAATGCGCCTTTACCAGTATCAGGAACTGCTGTGGTGTACATTGGGTCAAAGGCAATTGGTCTCAGTTCATTAGTTTTCAGTGTCATTTACTTCTGTAAATACTGACCAATCTTGAAGCAATCACTAACATGTAGTGCCATCATGTATGCATAAGTTAATGTGTCTTTACAATTTTTTGAACATGCTTTAAATTTTGCATCATATATTGCCTTCATAATCTAGAACTTAAATTTATGGGCAACTCATGGGTTTGCAAATTTACATGTTTTGTTTGGAGTCATAAATTTCCTATACACACACTGATAGGAAAAACACTGTCAGACCCAATTGAGCTCCATCAATTCTACAGCATGATAAGAGCCTTGTGAGCCAATCATGGATGTCACCAATCATAAAATCAATTGAGTGTCCTTCAATACTTCATCAACGGTGCTTCCATTTGTTGACCCAATTTGTGGTGCACTAATGAAAACTCAATCAAATTTTAAAACAGGACACCAGAGGACATGTTTCAATTCCAGCAGCAAGTCAACAACATAATCACAATGATAAAAGCACTGTAAAGATTAGATTTAGGACTAGTTCACACAGTCTACATATTGAAACTGGAAGGCATCATAAACCAATAATTCCTGCAGCAAATAGAATATGTGAAAAATGTACATTAAATGTAGTGGAGGATGAAATTCATTGCCTTATAGTGTGCCCTGCTAATGAGTTGCTTCGTGTTAACCTTTTTTCGACAGCAACAACCTTAATAAATGATTTTCTGATTTTGAATGATAATGATAAATTTACATCAATAATGAAAAACAAAGAACCCGAAATGTTAAGTTGTCTAGGAAAATTTCTCCTTGGAGCTGATGTTTGAAACAAACTATATCCTACATCAACACATGGTTTTGTGGAAGTGTATGAATACATGCATGTACCCACATGCATATATATATATATCTTAACATTTTGTGAATATCTCATGCCTGTATACATTGACTGCAGACACTGTTTTCTTATTATTTTCTTTTTTATCTGCACAAATGTGTGTTTATTGATAAGCCTATATTACTAGAACAGGAATATGGTAATTTGATGATATATACATGGTGATACCACAGTTATGGTGTCTTCTAATTAAACCAAAGGTTTCATCATTTTAATATGTCTCTTTCACATAAGTGTAGTTGTAAATCTGTATTTGTAAATATCCATTTTGATATGTGTATGGGGTTTATTTTTATATAAAATCAATGTATGTAGATTATAATTACAATTAATGTTCTTAATTGCTTTATGTTTTCTTGTGTTCGTTAACTCCTGTGGCTGGAACCTGTGAATATAATAATATTATGTGATTTTGTATTACCAATTTTTATGACAATTATATCAAATATGATATTTGCCGTCAATAAAAAAAAAAAAAAAAAAAAAAAAAAAAAAAAAAATGTAAAACATATATCATTGGCTTGCTGTTAGGCACATGGTGTCTGTAATGTCATTATCTTACTTCGAGAAAAACTAACTAAAGTTGACTCATATGAGCATTATCAGAAACAAATGACTCATGCATTGTAATATTATGCAAATTGCTTCTTGATGCCAGAAAACGATTCACCCAAATTATAGATTCCATACTGAAATAAGCTCAATGGTAATATCATTTATATGCAAAATGCAGCAATGTGTGTCATCCCACAAGACCAGTCTAATTTCCTTCGTAATCGGTAGAAAGCAGAAGGCTTAAGTTTTAATCTCTCTATAAATTAAATACACCATTAATAAACTGTTGAGAAGAGAAATAGGAATGGTAGCAAGTAAGTTACGCAAGTTGAAAGAAATCAAGAAGCTAACTGGTAAAGATTGTCCTGACAAGTGTAATTCAGTTGTTCATGCTGTTACTTTCTAGTAATTTCTCATTTAAAAAGAAAGAAGAAGCATTTCTTCTTGGAACCTTTAAATGGCACTGTACCATTACTCTCATTTTATACATCATTCATGAATGGAAATACACAACAGGTAGGCCATGTTTCATGCAGGGAAAATCGTCTTCATGTATATTCTAACATTATGAAAAAGTTTTTTTTTTTACATAGTAGATCCATCCATAATTAGCTGTGTCTGATATTATGCTACAACGGCAAACTATTAATGCCTGAGCATTGGTGTGACATAAAGGGCGTCCTTCTCATCTGCTTGCAACAAAGACTGATGGAATGGCAAATAATTTCTGGCAACCCTTCCTAACCTACTGTGCCAAGGCATTAAAGACTAACAGGGGAGAGCAGGCTCAAGCAAAGTTGGATGTGTTGCTCGAAGTATGGCCTTTGTATGACCTGTGGCACTAGCCAATCCTCCTGCCTTAAAGCTTTCTAGGAGATGACATGCATGCAATCCAGTCACAGTGCCAACTGCAACCAGTTGAAGTGATATCAATACATTGCGAGCAGGATGCCAAACACACAAAAGCAGAAACTACTGAGTCAAACTTTACAGTAGACAATATACCTTTGAAATTGATGTAACAAAATCATATTTTATAGTCTCTAGGAATAGAATAGAACAGAATAGAATAGTATTTATTGATCACATTAGGAAAAACATAAATTTTGTTTTCCCAAGCTCGACATACATACAATTATCAATTAAATTTGTTCAGCACCTCACAGCAATTCCAATTAGTATGAGTTCCTGCAAAGGTATTATAAAATGTAGCAAATGTGGTTGTTGTGATTGATTGAGGCACTGAATTTCGTAGTATAAATCTCATTTAAATCCATAAAACGTATATATCAGTTATTGTTACAGTTTACCTGCTAATCTTATATCCTGACCTAACTCAGCCGCTCACTGGAGCAGGAGATTACGTTTTCAATAACTTAAAATTTTCAACTTGATGATTTGAAGGACATTTTATTGCATATGGACCAATCAGGCAAGCTGAAAATACTACCCAGACACCGAGACAACCAGCCAGAAAAACTCATACTAAATGAATCAGCTTTAAAATGGATTTAGGGATGAAGGCATAATCCATCGTTTGCCATTTCTCAATAAATGCATTGTTAACCGTGAACTCAAAAGCCAGGAAGACGGAAGTTACAATGAATTAGTAGCCTTGCAGGACATAACTTTCCATTACAGGGCAATCTGCTTCATAAACCAGACATTACAGACAAGATGCAGGCCAGAGCATCTTGGAGCAATCCTGATATCTCATGAACCTATGGCTTAAACAAGTCCTGCTCCTGTGTGCATGTAATTGTTATCCAGGGCTGCTGGTCAATTGCTTTTTATTGCTGGGAGAATGGAGCCTGACATACCACAATGTCCAATCTATGGGGCAGATAGTCGACTGTCTGGTTTTATCAGGAGCAAAAAAAGGGTCTATGAGCATCTAATCATAAGCTTCTGAAGGATATATATTATTAAAAGTGAGACAAAGGCAAAACATTGTTATAGACTCATTCATTGAAGTCATTTTCGTCTTTTGATCAGTCACCAGCCAAAGTGTCTTGGCGCAGCCGTCGTCTAAAGGCTCTAAGGCTAAACAGGTCCTGCTGCTGTATGCATGTAATTGTTATCCAGGGCTTCTGGTCAATTGCTTTTATTGCTAGTAGAATGGAGCCTGACACACCACAATGCCCAGACATTTGTGTGAGCAGATGACCAGCTGTCCTGTTCAAGAAGGAGGAATGGACGAAAAAATGTGTGTAAGCACCTCCTTTTTAATTCAGAATTCCACTCAATTACACATTAGCTAAATTTTTCTCAAACGAAGCATCGTCATAATTGTCTGAGTACCAAAGACAAGTAAAGAAAAAATTGATGCTTGTTACAAGTGATTTTTGTCACAGATTAGGCTGCGTTGCTGTTCGGAATGAATCACCTTGAGCATCAAAAGCAGATTGGAGGGCAGTGGTGGCTTGGATAATCCTTCCTCTTTCATTAATACCATGAGACACTGATATTACCACATGGGACAGAGATCAATTCCTGATTAACCTAATGAGATCGAAGCACCCAAATTAGTGGGGGTGACCTTTTTTACCATGTTCTTAGAAGGCTAATAGCCACCAAGAGCCAGGAAGACAGAGTGTGGTGAATTTCTCCGGCCTTGTAATGTACAGAAACGTATTACATTATATAATCAGTTTCATTTGTAAATGTGTAGTAGATAGAATGAGCCGTGGAAGTAATTATTACTTTATTGTGACTGGATTATTTACAATGATTAAAGATTTCTCTGACAACTAGTGGAAAGCCATCCAATATATGCTACTTTGGCTTTGGTATATCATGGATTTGCTTTAGCAGGTTGCTCTCCTGTTTGTATGTAATTGTTATCCAAGATTGTTGGTCAATTGCTTTCATTGGTAGTAGAATGAAACCTGACACATCAAAATGACTAGAAGGTCCTTGAAATAGATAATTGAATTCTGTTATATTTTTCTTCAAGAACCTGTAATGCAATCAAAAGGGTGCATGGTGGACATCTAATTCTTTGAAAGCAAGCACATATCCCATCATATAGTAAGTATGGCAATATATTCACAGCTGGAAACAAATGGGTAATCAAATTTACCATGTCACTATGCTGCTAAAAGCTACACATTACTGAGAAGAAAGGTGACAAAATCACGTAATTGATGGAAGTTGTTTTGTGCTTCAGGTGTGGGTTGATATTGTTGAAACATCATCAGGTGAATGCCATCATAAAGGCACATAAAATAGTTTGTAACATGGTGAGAGTGATATTTGAGGACTTTTTGCTAAAACAACAAGTGGTGGAATGAAAGCTGACTGCTGGCAAGCATACAATCCAGTTCAGAATATCAGTTTCTACTATATCATCCACCAATTTCACAAATGTTCAAGTACATGTTTGATGTACATGTATAGGCCACGTAATAACTATCAATAGCATGATGAGTTACAACATAAACAGTGTAGAAACTTCAAGGCAAAGGCCAAAACTTTCCTTACACTTCCTTCACATTCTATCTGAGTATTCGAATATTTTTTTCATCCTTCATTTTATCACATACGTTTGTTCATGCAGGGCAACCAAGTCTTTGGCCAAGTTGGGCCTCCACCAATAACACTACGTCTGACAGAGACAAACTTTGATAATGCTTAATCATAGGGAAGCACCCCAATTAGCTGAGGTGACTTATTAATCATGAGCCCTACACTTCTAAGGGCCACCAATTACCAGGATCCACTGCCTGAACCAGGAAGACTGTGACTTCCTGTAGCCCAATGAATATTTCACTACATAAAAGGTAAGTAGCTTCATTTAGATAATTGGTACTTTATACTTATAGTTGCCAGATTTTGAAGGTATTATACTTCCAATTTGCAATGTGATGTACAGTGTAATAGTAATTTTTCTGAAAAAGATAATAAATTGACAGTGCAGATTTGGGTCCCAGATTATGGCATACTACCCAAGAGCAAAAGCAACCTTTAGAAATTAGGGTGCTGTCAGGCCAGCCCCGTGTATGCTATATATGATGTCTCAATCACACAATTCTGTTATGTGCTGAAGTTATGGCAAAGGATGTGTTTAATTTGATACTGTTCTAGCAGTCAACTCCAGGGTGACAGGGATTTTTGGTGTATATCACATAAGAACACTCAGTGTCGCCTTAAATAAGGTCTGGTGGAATGGCAGCTGAAATCTGGTTTGGCTCCTGACCCACAAGAGCTAACATAAACAGGTGAAATGTGTGATATTTGCCTCGTGTATGGCCTGTACATGACCCAGGATGTTTGCCAATATGTCGGTCTTAAAGCTTTCTGCTGGATAACAGACGTAACCATGAAATCGGGCCACAGTGTCAGTTACTGCTTGTCCCATAATGTAATTCTAACAGTTGCATCAGATACGGGAATATCATTGATGAGCCTTCCCACCATAACGTGATTTTGTCACCTTTCTTCTTGGTGAAATGTGTGATATTTGCCAGTGTATGGCCTATACAAGTATACATGACCCAGGATGTTTGCCAAAACTCCGTTCTTCAAGCAGCTGACTTCTGGTATCCGTTCTTGACTTGCTACACCAAAACATAACACACAACTGTAGGACTGAGGGAGAGCAGGCATAAACTGGAGAATGCTGGATGTGTTGCTCTGAGTATGCCCTGTGCATGACATGTGGTGTTTGCCAATCCTCCTGCTTTAAAGCTTTCAGGGGGATGACATGCATGCAATCCAGTCACAGCATCAGCTACCTTCAGCTGCAGTTTTTTATCAATAAGGGGAGTGTCAAATAAAGAATAGCAGAAACCATAGAATCCTCGCATTTACTTTTACAAGTGTGGTATAGAAGCTCTTTGAAATTCCTCATGGATATTTTTTCATATACAAAAGCAAGATAGAGAGTGAAATCAAGCGTGTTGACACTATCAGAAAGGGAATTTTCTCATGTGCATTAACAACAAGATACACTCCAACAATCTCAACAGTTCTCAAGAATTCCGGCGTCAGGACAAGGTTCGACCTCCAAGCATTTTTGTCAACCTCTTGGGACACATGAAGTTTTTATGGCACTTGTTGAAATCCCGAGACAAGAGAGCTGCAAAATTGCAATGCAACAAAAGCCATCCAGAAAGGCATTGCTGGAAATGTCTTTGTTGGTGTAAACCATGACAATTGGAAGAAGCTTCAAACAGGCATAACAAAATTCAGTCAATGTCTATCTTCAGTTCCTATGATAAATTAGTGCAGTGGTTAATGCAGGTGGAGACACATTGTTTACTGGATATATATTATGATGACGTACATATGTCATCTACTGTGGTGTCTGTATAAGAAAAACCTGTTATGTTAGACCAAAAAAATATAATTTGCTGAAGAGGTATTTATTCTAATTGGACCTGTCACCGCAGATTGATGAATCAGAAGTATAGAAATTTTGTACTTGGTCAGAGAACTCTGAAGAAGTAGGTTTTTAGGTTGCCTCAGATATTGACTGGAAACAAAGTTCTCATAGCATCCAATGACCCATTCCTCATTTTCTTATCCTGCCATGCAGCTCTGATGGCTGGCATGTCCAAGCTGTCTTATCACTTGGAGGGTATCATACTGAACTTATCTATTCCCTTGACACTGGACTCATTGCATTAAAAAGGCATGGAAGTCCTCATGGCCTTTATAGGTTTTTGCTGCTTAATGTCTACGAACAATTACTCAAAATGCATGTTCGTTACTCTATTCTTGTGCTGAGTGCTGGCAGACAGCAATACAAGTTGCAAGTCATGTGTAACCCTATAGTAATATAATGGCAGAATGTGACAGAACAGATCGGGAGTCAATTAAGCAGGTAGAAACAGGAAGCATTCAAAGCTTTCATTTGTAGTTAATCTGAAATGCATGTAAACTTTAATTTGATATAATGATTTTAGATCAATGATAGTTTTAATCAACAAGGCTTCAATGAAATTGGTAATGTGCCTTTACCAGTATTAGGATCCTCTGCAAAGTACATGGAGTCAAAGGCACTTGATCTCAGTTCATTAGTTTTTCTGTTCATTAGTTTTCAGTGTCATTTACTTCAGTAAATATTGACTAATCACGAAGCAATCACTAACATGTAGTGCTGTCATGTATGCATAAGTTAATGGGTATTTACAATTTTTTCATCATGGTTTAAATTTTTCATCATATAATATTATAATTGCCTTCATAATCTAGTTAATTTATGGGCAACTCACTGGTTTGCAACTTTACATGTTTTGTTCTGAGTCTTACATTTCCTATACACACACTGATAGGACAGACACTGCCAAACCCAATTCAGCTCCATCAATTCTAAAGCATGATCAGAGCCTTGTGGACCAATCATGGATGACACAAATCATAAAACCCATTGAGTGTCCTTCAATACTTCATCACTGGTGCTTCCATTTGTTGACCCAATTTGTTGTGCACTAATGAAAACTCAATGAAATTTTGAAACAGGACACCAGAGGACATGTTTCAATTCCAGCAGCAAGTCAACAACATAATCACAATGATAAAAGCACTGTAAATCATATATCATGGGCTGGCTGTTAGGCACATGGTCTCTGTATTGTCATTTTCTTACTTCGAGAAAAACTAACTAACGTTTACTCACATGAGCGTTATCAGAACAAATGACACATGCATTGTAGTATCATGCAAATTACTTCTTGACGCGAGGAAAAATTCAACCAACGTATAGATTACCAACAGAAATAAGCTTGATGGTAAGTTGCGCAACTTGAAAGCCATCAAGAAGCAAGTAAAGATTGTCCTGACAAGTGTAATTCAGTGGTTCATGATGTTACTTTCTAGTAATTTTTCCTTTAAAAAGAAAGAAGAATTTCTTCCTCGTACCTTTAAATAGCACTGTACCATTACTTTCATTTTAAACATGATTCATGAATGGAAATACTCAATATGTAGGCCTTATTTCATGCAAGCAAACATACTAACAGAATGAAATGTAGCGAATATCATCTTCATGTATCTGCTAGCATTATAAAAATAATTTTTTTGTACGGAGTAGATCCATTCATTATGAGCTGTGTCCGATATTATGCTACAACAAGTAGGCTCAAGAAAATTTGGATGTGTTGCTCGAAGTATGGCCTTTGTATGATCTGTGGCGTTTGCCAATGCTCCTGCCTTAAAGCTTTCAAGGAGATGACATGTATGCAATCAAGTTACAACACCAACTGTAACCAGATGTAGTTGTGATATCAAGAAGCAGGGTGCTAAATAGATGATAGCAGAAACCACGAACCAAAAATGAATTTTCCAATTGAAGTAACAAAGGTGCTTCATTTAATTCATCCTTAATTGAAGGGAAATTTAGTAATTTCTCAATAAATCATTGCTAACAGTGGCCACAAAAGCAAGAAAGACGGAAGTTACAATGAATTAGTAGCCTTGCAGGACATAACTTTCCATTAGAGGGCAATCTGCTTCGTAAACCAGACATGGCAGACAAGATGCAGGCCAGAGCATCTTGGAGCAATCCTGATATCTCATGAACCTCTGGCTTAAACAGGTCCTGCTCCTGTGTGCATGTAATTGTTATCCAGGGCTGCTGGTCAATTGCTTTTTATTGCTGGGAGAATGGAGCCTGACATACCACAATGTCCAATCTATGGGGCAGATAGTCGACTGTCTGGTTTTATCAGGAGCAATGAAAGAGTCATGGAACATCTAAGCATGATCTTCTGAAGAAGATTGATATTTTCCACCAATTGATGTTGATGTGAGTGCTTATTACCTATTTTCATATTGAATTCCATTGATTAAAAGTTAGTTGATTAAAGCCATGACTGCAAGCCCTGTGGGCTAATATATTATGTAAGACCAAGACAAAATCAAAACCTTATTAAAGACTCATAAGTTGAAGACATTTTCATCTTTTGACCAGACAAGACACCAGCCAGAGTGCCTTGGCACAGCAGTCGTCTAAAGGCTCTAAGGCTAAACAGGTCCTGCTGCTGTATGCATGTAATTGTTATCCAGGGCTTCTGGTCAATTGCTTTTATTGCTGGTAGAATGGAGCCTGACACACCACAATGCCCAGACATTTGTTGGAGCAGATAATCAGCTGTTCTGTTTAGGAATTAGGACTTAATGCAAGGAAAATATGTATGCACATCCTTTTCAATTCAGAATCCCACTCAATCACAAATTATCTAAATACTTCTCCAGCAAAGCATCATCATAAACGTCTGAGGAGCAAAATTTAGTAAAGAAAAGAATAATGCTTGTTACAACTGACTTTGTTAATAGATAAGGCAGCGTTTCAAAATGAACCACCTTGAGCATCAAAAGCAGATTGGAGGACTAGTTGTTGCTTGGTTAATTCATTCCTCTCTCATTAATACCGTGAGACACTGATAACACCATATTGGACAGAGATCAATTCCTGATTAGACTAATGAGATCGAAGCACCCAAATTAGCAGGGGCGACCTTTTTCACCATGCTCTTAGAATGCTAATAGCCACCAAGAGCCAGGAAGACAGAGTGTGGTGAATTTCCCCGGCCTTGTAATGCATACATATTACATTATATAACCGGTTTGATTTGTAAATGTTCCGTTGATAGAACGAGCAGTTGAAGTAATTATTACTTTACCATTACTGGATTACTTACAATGATAAGACTCTCTGACGACTAGTGGAAAGCCATCTAACATACGTATGTTACAGTGGCTTTAGCATCTCATGGATCTTTTGCTTAAGCAGGTTTTGCTCCTGTTTGCATGTAATTGTTATCCAAGGCTGTTGGTCAATTGATTTTATTGGTAGTAGAATGGACCCTGACACGTCAGAATGACTAGAAGGTCCTTGAAACATATATAATTGAATTTTGTCATATGTTTCTTCAAGAACCTGTAATGCAATCAAAAGGGTGCATGGTGGACATCGAATTCTTTGAAAGCAAGCACATATCCCATCATGCAGCAAGTATGGTAATATATTCACATCTGGAAACATGGAACTTCCGGTAGCATGGCGGCGAGCGAGACGTGTTGAGAAAAAGGAGCAGCTAAAATCGACGAACATCGAAGTTTATAGAAGGATTAAGCTACAAAATTGTGCATCAGGACATCGAGGAGTATTTGACAGACAATTGAACGGGTTTTTTGGCAACTTTTTACTAAAAATTAGCAGGCAGGAGGCGTGATAAACTTTGTTACTGTGGAAAAACGCATGTTGACAAAATGGCGATATGGCGGATAGATTACATAACGTACTGATCTACACGGATTCACGGGGAGATGAACTACTCGAGCGAATAACCAAGGAGCTCAAAAGCTACAAGGAATACAACGTGAAATTAACAGCATACGGGGGAGCAACACTAGAACGAATTCGAGAGGTTAGAGAGCGATCAAGGGTACGTCACGATCTTTGTATCATTATTGCAGGCATATGCAATTTCACGAAGAGAGAGAGAGTCGGTCGAGCTCACGTCTTGACATATGACAACGGGGAAGAAAAAAAGAGCAGAGCCAAGGATACTGTTTTGGGATTACTGGGTAAAAATTGTATTGTGTCAACAATCACCCCCGCTCACCTCCAAACTTATGCGAGGACCAGAAACTCCAAAAACCCAAGAGTTGGAATACTACCAAATCAAGAGGAGGAGCAGAAATTGTTGGAAAAGGATATTGCGGAAGTGAACGAGTTCATCAAAAAGGAAAGCAGGGCCAGAGGAATACAAGTGTTAAACCTAGCCAAGAAAGCATTCCTCAGTTCGAAGAAAAGGAGAGGCAAGAAGAGGATAACGGTCTGGAGCCTACGTAAGGAGGAACTGCCGGACGGGGTTCATTTATCTAAGGAACTTAAAAAGGACTGGGTCAGAAATATCTGTGCTGGCATCAGAAAGTATTTCAATCCAGAAGGTGAAGAGAAAGGAGAACTCACAGATCAGGAATCTAACAGCGAGGAGGACTCTGGTAACTTCAAAAGAAGGAAAACAAGCAGAAATTAGGTAGGGTTATACTATTCTTACTTAAGTTAGTAAAGTAGGCTGGTGACATCCCGATTGCACTTGCGCAGCCCCTAGCAGCTATAGTGCAACTGGGGTGCCGTCAATTAATGCTAGGTAGTGACTCTTTTGTGCAACCCCTAGTAGCTATAAAGGGTCCAACACCAAACCAGTTCGATTTAATTAAACCTGGCAACCCCTGTGCAACCCCTAGTAGCTAAGGGGGAGCCAAGGTACAAAATAGGTACATTTTAAAATACTAGAGTAGACTCTGTCAAAAAGAATTTCTGCAACCATGTCAGGAGGAGCAGGATGGAAGTGTATCAAATGTGATAAAATTTTCACTGAGGATGATAGTAAACTTCTAGAATGTGAGTACTGCCACGCAAGATGCTGTACAAAATGTCTGAAAATAACTGACACAATGTATAAGACTTTGGGCAAGAGAGCCGATTTCCCATGGTTCTGTGACAATTGTGTAGTTAAGGCCATGAAGTGCATTAAAGAAGAAAAGGTAATAGAGGAGAAATGCAACAACTTCTTCAAGCAGTTTAAAGAGGAGGTGGACCAAAAATTCACCAACATGAAGAAAGAAATAGATGAGATCAAGGATCAAGTCTCAAAAATAGGTGGTGCCGTCGGAGGTGCAGACATCGAGGAAATAGTGTCCAAAAGAGTGTTCAGCAACGTCAGTGACAGGTTAAACCGACAGAGAAATATACTGGTTTTTGGTTTACCTGAAGAAATTGTAGAAGACGAGGAGAGGAAGACTGATATGGACCACGCCAGGGACCTATGCCACATAACTACAGGCACCAGGAATTATGCGTTCAGGACACGAAGACTGGGTGAAAAGGATAAAGGAGAGAGGACGCCGGGAAGCCGAGAACAAGCCCCGAGACCAAGACCGCTGATGATAACATTTGATAAGGAGGAGGACAAGAGCAACGTCTTCAAAAATTTGAACAAGCTGAGAAACGCAGGCAAACCACTGGAAAAGGTCAGCGTAAGAAACGACCTGTCACGAGAAGAAAGGGAGGAGGAAAAAAGACTTAGAGAAGAGGCTAAGGAGAGAAGCTACAAGGAACAGGATCCAAATTTTCACTTCCAACTGCGAGGACCACCCTGGGACCGCAAAGTAACGCGGGTAAGGAAAAAGAAGAAGACGGAAACGGAAGAACCCACGAGAGGGAGACTGAGACTAGGCCTAGTGCTGCCCGAGGCAGCAGGACCCCAGGGAGCAACAGCGCAGGAACCTCAAGAGCCAGAGGATGTGGAGAAAGAGAAAGGAGAGGAGAGCCAAGAGGAAGAAGAGAAGGAGGAGGATGCAGTAATCTGAAAGTATGGGCTACCAACGCGGATGTTCTCACACAGGAAAAATTGCAGGAATTGAAATGCAGGATACAAGAAGAAGATCCACCACAAATCATTATGATATCAGAGGTACGACCAAAGAAGTGGAAGCACGATATAAACCCGGCACAATATCAGATTCAAGGGTACAACTTAGAGGCAATTAACCTGTGTGAGGACTCCGGCAGAGGTATGATTATGTACATACATGATGCACTTGTGTACAAAATGTTCGACGTGCACAATTATGTTGATTTTACGGAAACACTGTTGTGTGAAGTTTCCCTAAGAGGTGGAGGAAGGATTTTAATATGTAACGTGTACAGAAGCCCAAACTCTAGTGACGTTAACAGCGAAGGTTTAAATAACCTATTACGCCACTTAGGAAAGAGTAAACAGGAGAGTACCGTTATATGTGGAGATTTTAATTACCCAAATATTAATTGGGATTTATATCAAAACAAATCAGAAAACATGGATAAAGAATTTAGATTTCTGGAAGCTGTGAAAGATGGGTACCTGCATCAGCACATCACAGAACCGACGCGTGGACGCGGTACAGACACTCCATCGATACTGGACCTGGTTTTTAGCGACGAGGAGGAACTCATCAGATGCTTCTTCCTGATATATCTAAATGACTTTGATAGATCCACGGATATGTTTAAATTTATTACGTATGCAGATGACACTACCTTAATAGCTTCCCTTTCACTAGATACACCTGCCTCCCCTCGAGTCTTTGAGCTTTCACTAAATGAAGAACTAAAAAAAGTAAATGATTGGTTGAAAATTAACAAGCTCTCCCTAAACATAGGAAAAACAAAATTGATGATGTTTCATACTATAAATAAATGTGTTCCCCGACTTTCCTTAGAAATTGAACAAAACCAGATACAACGTGTTGATAATTTTGATTTTCTCGGTATTATCATTGACAAAAATCTTACTTGGAAATCACATATTGAGAAAATTGAAAAGAAAATCGTAAAAGTTCTGGCTATTCTAAACCGACTAAAACACTATGTACCGTTAGAAACGCTTCGTACACTGTATAACTCCCTCATTTCACCACACCTACTTTATGGCATCCTGCTCTGGGGACAAAAAACAAAAAATATCACTAAACTCCAAAAAAAGGCGATGCGACTCATTACCAAATCTAAATACAATGCCCACACAGAGCCCCTATTTAAAAAATTAAATATACTAAAAGTCTCAGATATTTTGACCTTACAAGAATGGAAATTTTATTATAAATTAGTCCATAAAACTCTCCCTACTTATTTCTTGAAAATTTCGCTCCAGAGACACAGCGACCTCCACCATTATCAAACTCGACAAAACAATCTTTTCGTGATACCCAAGCTTAAATATCAACTCTCTCTTAGCTCAGTAAAAAACCGATTACCTAATTTGATTAACCAAGCCCCAAACTCTACACTAGAGAAAGTTCATACACATAGTTTATTCGGAATATGTTTTTACTTAAAAAGGGTATTCATCAGTGCCTACTGTGATTCATGTGAAACACTTGACTGTTATATTTGTAGAAGACATTAGATCCTTTTATTGTGTTTTGTCTTTGATTCTGCTTTTCTACCCTTCTCATCTTACTTTGAGCTGTTGGAGTTGACAGAGTTCAAATAGTATATAGTTATGCTCTTTCCCACTCAGTTATCTACCTTATGGATCCTCGTCCCATTATCACAAACCCCTTCAAAATTACTATACCCCCGTGCTTGCACACGTACAGTCAAATTTATATCTTAAACTCAAAGTAATATTTATTAATATTGGTGGTTTGCAGACAGCGGCTATTGCCTTATGCAAATCCCCTTTGTTTCAGTGTGAAATGACTCAAACTTTAACTTTACTGCATTGTATGTTAATATGTAAACATTGAACAACAATAAACTATTTCTGTCTGTCTGTGTCTGTCTGTCATAGAGAATGAAGCACCACTTGGAAAGAGTGACCATGCAATGCTGAAGATTGAAGTCAGATGCTCGAAAACAGAAGGAGTGGAGAAAATCAGGAAGAACTACGAAAAAGGAAATTACGAAAAGATGAGGACCAAAATGAAAGACACCTTATCAGAGGACAGGAACCTGGAAAACAGCAGAGTGACTGCACTATGGAAGAAATTTTTGTCTAATTACAAAGAAGCGGAAAAGGAATTATCCCGGACAAAAAATGTAACAACCCAAGAGGGAACGGAATACCACTGGACTGGAAAACACGCAAGAAGATCAAGAAAAAGAACAGACTCTGGAAGAAATATCTGAAGAATGGAGACCCAAAGGACAGAGAAGAATATGGCAGGATTAGGAATCAAGTGAGAAGACTAACACGCAGAGCCCAACTGGAATATGAGAAGAGCATTCACTACAGGCTAAGAAGAACCCGAAGAAATTTTGGAATTACGCATCAAGCAAGTCGAAATATAGAGTTGGGGTACCTCATCTGTCGAAATCAGGTGATGCATCTGGGGAGGATTTGACGACAACTGATGCGGAGAAGGCCGAGGTTCTAGCAGAATTTTTCACATCAGTCTTCACCATAGATAAGGATGGAAAGTGGAACCTGCCCGATCCAGTTACAGTAGAGCATGACATCAGAGCGGAGATTACAGAGGAAAAAGTAAAGAAGTTATTAAGCAAGCTGAAAATTAGCAAGTCACCAGGCCCGGACCAAATACACCCGAGAGTACTACATGAGTTAAGAGAAGAAATAACACCAGGATTAACAACAATATTTAGAAGATCATTAGATGAGATGGAACTCCCAACTGAATGGAAAGCTGCGAACATCACTGCTATACACAAGAAAGGAAGTAAGGTCATCGGGAACTATAGACCAGTCAGTCTAACGAGCGTCATCTGTAAAACCATGGAAACAATTATAAGGGATGCTCTAGTCACCTACTTCAAAGATAACAAGCTCTTCAGTAACAGACAGTTTGGGTTCATCTCAGGGAGGTCTACAGTTCTACAGCTACTAATAGTGTTAGAAGAATGGACCAGAATATTGGATGAAGGTGGATGTGTAGACGTGGTGTATTGTGACTTTATGAAGGCGTTTGACAAGGTTTCACACCCCAGACTACTCGACAAGCTGAGATACTACGGGATCTGCAACCCGATACTAGGATGGGTTGAAGCCTTCCTGCAACACCGGAAACAGCGGGTAGTGGTCAATGGAATGTCATCAGAATGGAAGGAAGTAGCCAGCGGAGTGCCACAAGGTTCAGTCTTAGGCCCTATTCTCTTTGTCATATATATTAATAGTCTTCCAGAAGTAGCAACAAACAGCGAAATATACCTCTTTGCGGATGACACGAAGATTTACAAGGGCATCAAGAAGGAAAGGGACTGCGAAGAACTACAAAGGGACATAGATGAAATGTATAAATGGACAAACAACTCCCTGTTAAAATTTCACCCAGACAAATGTGGAACAATGAGAATAGGGTCTACCAAGATCAACAGCCATTCCTACACCATGGGACCAGATGCTACAGTTATCAAGACCATCCACGAGGAAAAGGATATAGGTGTGATCATTGATGACAAACTTAACTTCTCCAAGCATATGGCAGCCAAGATCAAGAAAGCAAATTCCATAATGGGCGTGATCAGAAGGACCTATGTACATCTGGATGAGGAAAGCTTCAAACTACTATACAAAGGCTTAGTTCGACCACACCTAGAATACGCCAACCAAGTCTGGGCACCATTCCTGAAGAAAGATATCGTCGCACTAGAAAATGTCCAAAGAAGAGCAACGAAGCTGATCCCGGGCTTCAAAGACATGACCTACCAAGAAAGACTGAAGAGGCTGAACTTACCAACGTTGAGATATAGAAGAGAAAGGGGAGATATGATAGAGATCTACAAGATATTATCAGGGAAATACGATGGAAATATAACAGCAGACTTCATTAAATTACACCCCAGTGATACAAGAGGACATAAATTTAAGATCTACAAACAACACTGTCGCCTTAACCTGCGCAAATACTCGTTCACTTTTTGCACAACCTCTATGTGGAATAGCCTGCCTGAAAATTTAGTAAATGCCAAAACAGTCATGTCATTCGAAAAACGCCTGGACAGATACTGGAACCATGTGGAGTGGAAGTTCAATCACGAAGCGGACGTTCAACCACAAATTAGCCGCCATGCGCAACACCTGGAGCTGACACCAGAGGCCGAATAGGCCTATTCAAGTCAGAAGAGGACCTGTAAGTACCTGTAAGTACCTGTAAGTACCTGTAAATGAGGTAATCAAATTTACCATGTCACTATGCTGCTAAAAGCTACACATTACTGAGAAGAAAGGTGACAAAATCACGTAATTGATGGAAGTTGTTTTGTGCTTCAGGTGTGGGTTGATATTGTTGAAACATCATCAGGTAAATAATACCATCATAAAAGAACATTTATAGCATACTTTGTAACATAATGAGGACGTTTTGCTAATTTCAAACAACACATGGTGGAATGAAAGCTGACTGCTGGGACCCATACTCAGTCTATACAAGACACATGCTTGAGGGCAGTGTAAGTAAAATTGTCCTTGTTTATGCCCTCTGCATGACCTGCGATGTTTGCAAATCACCCACCTTCAAACTTTTTTGGAAGTCTGATGGCAAGCATGCAATCCAGTTCATAGTATCAGTTTCTACTATATCATCCACCAATTTCACAAATGTACAAGTACATGTTTGATGTAGGCCACGCAATTACTATCAATAGCAAGATGAGTTACAGTATAGAAACTTCAAGGGCAAGAAGTTTCCTAAGACTTCCTTCACATTCTATCTGAGCATCAGAATATTTTTTTATCCTTTATTTTATCTCAGATGCATGTTCATGCAGGGCAACCAAGTGTTTTGCAAAGTTGGGCCTACACCAATAACACTAGGTCTGACAGAGACAAATTTTGATAATGCTTAATCATAGGGAAGCACCCCAATTAGCTGAGGTGACTTATTAATCATGAGCCCCACACTTCTAAGGGCCACCAATTACCAGGATCCACTGCCTGAACCAGGAAGACAGTGACTTCCTGTAGCCCAATGAATATTTCACTACATAAAAGGTAAGTAGCTTCTTTGAGACATACATGTAGGTACTTTATAGCGGCCAGATTTTAAAGGTATTATACTGCCAATTTGCAACGTGATGTACAGTGTAAGAGTAATTTTCCTGAAACAGATACTATAGATTGACAGGGCAGATTTGGGTCCCAGATCCTAGCATACGAGCAAATGTAACCTCTAGAAATTAGGGTGCTGTCAGGCCAGCCCCGTGTATGCTATATATGATGTCTCAATCACACAATTCTGTTATGTGTAGAAGTTATGGCAAATGATGTGTTTAATTTGATACTGTTGTAGCAGTCAACATATATATCCAGGTCTTCTGAGGATGATTGGGATTTTTGTTGCATATCATATAAGAACACTCAGTGTCACTTTTAATAAGGTCTGATGGAATGGCAGCTGAAATCTGGTTTGGCCCCTGACCTCACAAGAGCTAACATAAACAGGAGAAATGTGTGATATTTGCCTGGTGTAAGGCCTGTACATGACCCAGGATGTTTGCCAATATGTCGTTCTTAAAGCTTTCTGGTGTATAACAAACATAAGCATGATATCAAGCCACAGTGTCAGCTACTGCTGGCCACATGATGTAATTCTAACAGTTGCATCAGAAATGGGAATATCATTGATGAGGCTTCTAACCCTACATTCATGGACTTCCCAATATTTTGCACAAAATTTACATTTGACTGATTCCAACCACAGCTACATTATAATGTAGCTTTTTCTTTAGCTTCATACATCTATCAAGTGAAAAATAAAAGAGATGAAGGCCGGTAGAAATTTGAATTTAGATTATGAAAGCAAAAAGACCAGAGTGATCCATGAGGAACATACTCCAGGATATGATAACTATCATTTCTGGAATATTATTTATTGCCAATAAGGCAAGGAGAGCTGAAAATATCCATTTAAGACGCTACAGGACCAAATATGCCTGATACAGACAATCATCCTGAGAGGGAATAAACAGGCTAGTATATCGAATAGTCATAGACCTTTGGCTCTCGGCTGTGATTGCTATCCGAGTGTCGCCTGTAAGATACAACTTCCAGGGGATCTATTGAGCTGATAATCGGATGTCTGGTAAAATCAGGAGCCCTAAACGCAATGTATCTAGGGGAAGGACATCCAGTAAAAGAATACAAGTGCTTGGTCAGAAATGGCTTAATACTGAGAATTGGGAGATTTCTACTCTAGTTCTGGACTTCTGGTCACAGTCTCAACAACTTTCAGCATTTTCACTGTAGACGTAAATGCCATATTTACTTCTTGGTTCAAATTCGACTAGTCAAACTATACAGAGTATGATACCATAAGCAAACATATTGTAATTTCTGAAACTGTCTTCTTCTTTCTCTTTCTAAAATTGTGAATGACTTGAGCAGGTCTACCAATTAACACCGGCTTTTTCGAAGGATAGCTTGCGGCAGTTGGTGATTAAATGGCTAACACCTGGGTAATGCATTTGATTAACAAAATGTCAGAGGAAGTTCAATGTCTTCACAGTGAAAGGGTCTTTCAGCATTTTCACTGTAGACGTAAATGCCATATTTACTTCTAGAAATTGTTTTCTTTTCATTCTGGCACAGGAATGCACAAAATTGTGAATATAATGCAATATATCAACATAGGATAAATACATTAAACATAGAAACATGAAGTTTCATTCTTGTATTACAATGACTCATTGATATTCAAAACCAGTCCTGGATAGTTCTGAACATGAAATTGCACTCCTTTTAATTTGATACACATAAAAGATTCAAAACTGAAAATTTGCAATTCCAACAAAAGCTGTAAAATGTTGCCTTCAGGACAAATTGCAGATTCCTACAATTCTAAAGATTGTGCGCAAGCAGAAAAAGGTGATATTCAATCAGCAGAGGTTAAAATGTTTTGTTTTGAACCACAAAGGCTTAGACATGCCTTCTGGCATCCAGTAGGCCTATTACTACTGATAATTCATGCTGTCCTTGTGTAGTTTCATGTTTCCTGTACTATATCTAACACTGACAGAAGTCAGCCAAAGGTAAACAGAAATCGAATGATTGGGTTAGTGATTTAATCCCAACTACCTACGTGTAGGTAAATTTTGCATTGTCCGATGGTATGCTCAGTTTGTACAATGTACATCACTGGGTAAGAAGCAGAAAGAGTAATTATATTACCATGCAAATACAAGAATATTCTGGTTTGAAATTGAACCCTGGATAGTCATGAAAGCTGTCCCATATCATTACATCAATCACCTTATTACTGAATGGACTACATTTCAATGATTTACTATTTGCTTTAAAGTATAATCTTAAATATGAGGAATAGTTGAAACCAACTGCATAGATTTCTGCACTCTGCTGTGGCTATGAGCTCTTTTTTGAAGGAAGAATTATGTTACAGGAAGTGGTGCCTCAATCTGATCTTTTGGGGTGATACATAAAAGATCACATATCATTATATCGTATAGATCACAGGCAGAGGGAAGTTGTCAATAGAACAAGCCAGTGAGCAGAATATGTGCACATGCAGAGTTTCCTGTTTGGTAAGAGCAGTCTTTTTGCAAAGAGAGTGAATGACAACTGGCTTCTGGGTCTTCCTACCTGACCTGCTACCCAAGAGAATTTAAAGTGAAGCCTTCAGTATGCCATAAAATTATTCAGTTGTGACATTATGAAATTATGTAATGAGTGGACGTGTGGAAGTTACAGCATGAGTCTGGTGTTTAGATTGATACTGTAACAGTAATCAACATACTTATGCACAATATTGATTGGCAATACAAAGAGGGATTCTAAGCATCTGAGATAATAAGACTGGTTGCCAGCTCTTAATACAAAAGGACTGTTGCAATGGCAGCTGACATCCAGTTTGGCCCCTGACCTCACAAGAGCTGACAAAAATGGAGAAATGTGTGATATTTGCTTTATCTATGCCCCTTGCATGATCTGTGATGTTTGCCAATCTGCCTGCCTTATAGCTTACTGGTGGATGACAAACATAGCAAGAAATCATGTAACAGGATCAGCTGTACTCAGGCCGCACTGCCACCGCAGTAATGTAACAGTAATGGGAATATCATTGATGAGGCTTCCAACCACATGCTTGGAAACTTCAAAGCCTAAGAATTTACATTAATTAGAATTACGTTTCTCAACCAAATGTATTAGCCTTTCCTTAATCGTCAAATGAAAGGAAAAACACATATTTATATCATAGCAATTTTAGAAGAGATTACGAAAGCAAAAAAACAATTATTCTATAACTAGTACAAGAAACCAAGATGAGGCAACAACAGCATTAGCTGTGATTGCCATCCAAGTATCACTGGTAAGACACAGCATACATGGGAACCATTGAGCTTATTGCCGGATGTCTGGTAAAATCAGGAACCCAAAATTCAATGGACAGCAGAGAAACCACAGAACACAAGAACTCAGCAGAATGAAACAGTATTCGAAATTGTGCTTCAATCTGACCATCGCCTCAATTACTGATCATTTTTCCTTGTTTAGAATCAAAAGGTAGAAACTCGTGCTATCATATTGCTTTCATTGAATATATAATATATATATATAAACTTTTATTGACAAACATAAATACAGATATATGTGTCAATATGGAGTCCTGATTAACTTTGTTTCCAACTGTAGGATACCCAGCAATATGAGCAGGTCAATGGTTTATCACAGCTTTTTGGAGGACAGCTTGTGGAGCTTAAGTGGCTAACACCTAGGTAATGAATTTGATTAAAGAAATGTCAGTTGAAGTTCAATGTCCTCAGTGGCAACTGATAACAGAGTGACAACAGAATGACAACAGAGCGTGTCAGTTGGTCTATTTCAATGAATATTTTTTAACAACATTTTGTGAGGAAATGTATTCAAATTTAAGAACAATAAAAAATTCATTAGTTTGAAAGGCGAAATATTTGGTTCAAAAAAATTCATAACCAATTTACCTACTTGAATGTCTTGATTTAAAAAAATTATTTTCCTGTGGAGGTTTTCGCCTCAAAACTAGTTCCAGTAAGTGAATCCTAAGCCTCCCATCCCTCAATCCTGCCGCAATAAATAACTATAAAGGAGTTCTCCAAAAACAGCTTGTGTCTTCTCCTTACTGAGCAAAAAAATCAGGCAAGATATTAGTCCTCGCTATCCTTTTCTTTGCTTTTCTACTTAATGTATCATATCATATGAATTATATTTCGATAAGAACCAACAATATGGTGGTTTACATCAGTAATTGGGCAGACATGTTTTTAAAAATAACCATTCAGAAACAACAAGACCCAACAAGAAATCTTATAATTATGCTTGTAGACAAAGAGAAAAATTTAAACTAAGCATTTTTCTTATGTGAACAGAAAAACGATAGAATTTATTGCCAGATTGAAAATGATTGCTGAAAGAATTTAGGTCAAGTCTGATGTGGCAAATTGTCTAAATATAGTTGTAAAGATGATTTGTTAGTGTTTGCCAAGTTAGATAGACAGATGGACTGATATGGTAAGTGCTGCCATCTAAACCTAGTTGAGGGAACTTTCGAGAGTTTGATTGAAAGGATTGGGGCGGGGGGAGAAGTGTAATACTCAACATTTGCACATTTACTCCAATCGAAAATGCATAACTTGTCAAGCTCACGAACTGATGCAAATGGCTGCCAATCAATGCCTAAACTTGAAAAAATCATATTTCTAAGTAACAATACACAATTACTTCGTTATTTCATAAATCAATCTGAACCATAGGAGGTGATTCTCTCTTCCTGAGAATGTAGAAAATTGTTAATTTAATGCATGTTTTTTCTGTCTTTCCAACATAAAAGATGTTCAATATTTCGCATGAGATAAATACATTGCAAATAGAGATACATTGTATGAATTCCAATCTTGCATAACAATAGCTCATTGATATTCAAAACATGTCCTGGAAAGTTCTGTACATGAAATAGCACTCCTTTAATATTGATGCACATACGATTAAAACACTTGCAATTCCAAATTACATCTTTAAAATGTTGCCAAACAAACAGTTCAGGGCAAATTGGAGATTCCGTACAGAATCTGTGCAAACATATTATAGACAATCTGAAAAAATTAAAGCCAAGAATTTAAATACAAAGATCTCGAGGGACATGAGCATACCATGCAGGGGTGTCATTTTCATGTAAAATGTAGGGGACACGCGTTCACGCGGTCAGAATCGGCCGATGGATCCGCAAACAACAAAGTCAGTCAGTTTTTTTTACGTTCATGAATTGCCAAAGCAGAAATATGGGGGTCACGTCTCTAAGAACTGCTCCCTACCAAATTGAGTGCAAGGGCCATTACCGCAACAGTAACAACACGTTTTGTTTTCACAAAAAAGTGGGGGGGGGGGGTTTCATATTATGTCCCCCGGGATCAAAAATGTGGAGGGGGGACATGTCCCCCCGTCCCCCACCAAATCATTTGCAACATGATATCTGGCTTTTCGTAATGAAATATCGGAGTCGAAAAACTTTACATTAATTCTGAAGAAGTTAAGAACCACACTAATGTCTTGTGCATGTGTTCATGCCCCTTTCACACAGCCAAGAGTGAGTGGACAAGACTGTCACAAGAGTAAAATATCGGAAATGTTATACTTTAAAATTTAACAGATGTTGGAGCCAGCCAAGGGCAAATTGGTATCAAGTCAGTGGGTTTGTGATTCAGTTCCAACTGCCTGTGTTAATCTGCTTCCACATGCAGATGCTAACTTGATTTGTCCAATGGTATGCTAGACTTTTTGTATATCATCTGGTAAGAGCATGTATATAGAGCAATGATATTACCATGCAAATACTTTCAATCATGCAGAGGAGCAATGGGTTTTGTGCATAGGTTATGGATATCTGCCATTCTTTTGCACTGTGCATGAGCCATATCAGTTTATAGGGCATGAAGAATATTCTGGTTTGGAATTTGAGACAAGACAAGTCAAGCTGTCGAAAAATATTACTAAAATCGGCCTTATCAATAAATGCATCGACATTACATTTCATTAATACAAGTTAGATATGGCAGATTTCCTGAAACCAACAGTTTACTGCACAGACCTCAGTGTGCTGCTGTTGTGTACGAAGATGTTTCTAGCAGAAGGAAGAATTATGTTACAGGAAGTGGTGCCTACATCTGATCTTTCATGGTGAAACAAAAAAATCACATATCATTATATCGCATTTGTCTCACAGATCACAGACACAGGGAAGTTGTCAATGGAACAAGCCAGTGCGCAGAATATGTGCAGAGAGTTCCTCTTGCTTTTTAGGAGCCATTCTTTGCAAAACAAGAGTAGATCACAATGTAAACTTGAAATTGTTATGAGGTTAGCCTTCAGTATTCCATAAAATACTTCAGTCATAAATTATGAAATTATGTTATGTATGGAAGTTGAGTCATGTGTTTATAAAGATTGATAATGTCACAGCAATCAACATAATTATTTAGGTGCAACAATGATTGGCAATACAATGAGGGAATGAGGGATTCTAAGTGTACATGTATATGAGCTGATATGACTTGTTGCCAACTCTCAAAAGGACTTATGGAATGCTAGTTGACATCTTCTTTGGCATGTGACCTCACAGGAGCTGACATAAACTGGAGAAATGTGTGATATTTGCTTTATCTATGCCCTGTGCATGACCTGTGATGTTTGCCAATCTGCCTGCCTTAAAGCTTTCTGGTGGATGACAAGCATAGCAAGAAATCCTGTTACAGTATCAGCGACTCAGGCCTCAGTAATGTAACAGTAATGGGAATATCATTGAAAAGCCTAAGAATTTACATCCGGATCACATTTTTCAACCAAACCAAAGGTGTCAGATTTTTCTTAATAGTCTTCACATGAAAAATAAAACACATAATCCATGTCTTAGCAAATTTGAATTTAGATTGCCAATGAGATGGATTTCACAATTCTCTTCTTTTTTTTAAAATAACAATTCTTTCTCTTGGATGCTGCAGAGCTGTAATTTGCAATTACTGATGGTGGCACTATGATACTATTGTAGGCACAACAATCTGGGCAAAATATGATCAAATAAATATTTTTGAAAATCAATAGTTTCCAGGCGATTTCAATTGACAAGGTATAAAATTTGGATCATGAAATTTGGGAAAATGTCGCTCGCCCCTCCCTTGATTGGTGGGAAGAGAATGAGAATTCTAACTGCACAAGTAGAACATGAAATAAATACATTGAACATAGAAATATGAAGTTTCACTCTTGTATTACAATAGCTCATTGGTATTCAAAACATGCGCCAGATAGTTCTGAACATGAAATAGCACTCCTTTGGATTTCATTCACTTTTGATTCAAAACTGAAAATTTGCAATTCTGAATGGCAGCTGCATTATGTTGTCTCGCAAACAATTCCGCACGATTAGGAATTGAAAATTCTTTACAGATTCGGTACAAGCATGTTACAGACAATCTTGAAGAATTAAAGGCAAGAAGTGAAATACAAGGACCCGGAGGGACACGAGGCTGGCAGGGAGGTCATGTGCGCAACACAATTATGTGCAATCTGGCTTTTCGTATAATGAAATCTGGAAGTAGAAAAGGATTATGTTACTTCTGACGAAGTTAAGAATGTTACGTTTTGAAGAACAATTTCTAAGACTTGTCTTCTTTACATACGAATCACTGATTCAAAATCTCTTGTGTACTTTCTTGTTTTCTGTGGTACATCTTAGTTTCAAGAATTAAGGGAAATCTTTCCTTTCCAAGTTCCTTTGTAGCATTAGTTTAATCTTATCATCCGTGCTTGTTCCGAGAACAAATCAGATTACGGTTAAATGCTACATAGCTTGTTTGAAAGAATTGCATACCTATTGGTACAGCAGCTGTAACAGAGGGTCATCTATGTGCATGTGTATGTTACTATTGTGCATGTGTCTATATTTCCATTTAACTGTCTGTCTTTGCTATTTATCTATTTATCTGTTTATCTATCTATCTATCTATCTATCTATCTATCTATCTATCTATTTATCTATTTATCTATTTATCTATCTATCTATATATCTATCTATCTGTCTGTCAAAGCAGTAATATAGAAACCAACTCCACATACTTCCATGTACTGTAGTGTTGTTACTGGGGGATGTTTCTATATTCACCAAGATTGGAAATCGCATCTGGTAGAAAGAAGAATGATGTTCCAGGAAGTGGTGCCTCCATCTGATCTTTCAGGGTGATACATAAAAAAGCCCATTCCATTATATCTTATTGGTCTCACAGATCTCGAGCAGAGGGTAGCCATCAATGGGACCAGACAGCAAAAGATAGGCCATAAATTTGCAGTTTCTTTTTCTTTATTCATCTATAAGAGCCAGGGACATCACTAGAGGATTTAGCATTCCATAAAAGGCAACTGTCAGGGATGGCGTCATATTTGACGATAGTCCCTCTCCGCCATAGATGCAATGAATTTGGTTCTTTTAAAAACATTCTCTTGGACTTGCGTATGCTTTACAACTATGTTACTTCTTTCCAAAAGGAAAGTTTGGAAAGTTTTGACAAACATAAATGGCTTTTACAACTTTCTTACAATGGCAAGTAGACAATTATAGGAAAAACTTCTGCAGTTATACTCAAAGCAGTTCACTTTCTATTGTTCCTTGCTGAGATATACCACGCCAGACATTGCCAGTTTCGAATTAACCTTATATCATTCTTGGCGTTTAACTGCCATAGGCCTATTCATAAGCTCTCTGAGTGACGTTTCAATGGACTATTGACTTATATTCTGTTTGTGAATTATACCAGAGTTACTACTCAGCCTATTCACATCTTCTGACCCATGACTGGTAAATTGGTATTAAATGGATTTTATGGTTGATCAGCATTGTCAAGCCTTATTGATGACTTTGGAGGCTGATTGACACACACGATAACTCCAGAAATTCCACTACTTTACCCCAAACAAAAATATTATCATTCTTAGATTTTGCCAACTGGAAGTGCATTTAATATCAGGGAAGGTTCCTTCTCTTTCATGCAAGCAAAATAATCCCAGCTTATTTCAGTTCATTCCATTGTTGCCCTTAATCCAAAAATCGGATCAATCAATAAAATGTGGATTAGTTTTAAAGTGCACACTGAACTAATATTGAAAGCCGCTCTAATGACAATAACATGAGCAATTCCCGAAGGAGCAATTGTAATATTCAGCTTTCGCATCGGCTTAGTTTCAGCCCTCTGACTTGTATATAAAAGACCCCTGCCAGGAGAATGGAACGTTATTGACGATTTAAGTGATGAGTATTTGTGAGTTAGTTGCCATGACAACCAGGTTGGCATACTAATTGTCAAACATCCACAGTGTGACGTCATAGTGGTGGAGTATCGTTTACCTACCACTCAAGTTTTAGGCAACATCCTGAAAGTGTCACTGAACTCAATGTAAGCCAATAAAGATCAATCAGGGTCAGTCTGTGTCAAGGAAGTTGACCATCTTGTATATAAACTATATATACCTGAGACATTTAAAGACCTTTCCCCTTATACTATCGTCATACACTAAATGAAAGAAGATCGGGAAATAGGCCTACTTATTAAAAAGTTTGTTATTCCAAAGGATTTTCCACAATATATAAAAGAAACAATCAAAAGAGAAAAGTCTTGCCTTTCTTTAAATGGTAATAATCAAGGAAAGATGTCCCAGTTCTAGTTCATCTTGTAAGGCTATGATAACGAAACAACCCAAGTCAGGGTCACTGAACAATATCACAAGCTGTTGTGTGAATTAATATCACTCGAGCCCGAAGGGTGTGAGTGATATTAATTCACACAACAGTGAGTGATATTGTAGGAAGTGCCCTGACACGTGGTTGTTTTGTTTTTATCACCTGGTTTTACCTCAAATTTTTCGTTATGAAGAGGGACTATTTTTTGCCTTTACAAAAATGTGACGTCACCATGGCGCAACAATGGACATGACATCACAATCACATTGTGACAACCACTGTTTGGTTTGTGACGTCATTAGGCAGATGAAATGCTGGTGATGTCACAACCATTGTTAAAAAATATCGCCCTCGAAGGGTAGTATTTCTTACAGTATCATAGGCCCTGATATTTTGACTGTAAACAGCGATATTCACAACCAACCAGGTGATAATTTCCTTTTCTGTGTTCCGATTCTCCACCAAAAAATTCCTTTTTCTAACTAGTCACGACCACAGCTGATGATGCCTTATCGCTGTGTCATTTTATGCTTGCTTCCATTCCAAAGTGTTGGTGGCTTCCCGAAGTCTTTTCACAGTAACTTGATTCAAGCCGAGTTGATTATCTACCAATGTGATAATAAAAGACAGAATCTCCTTGAAAATAATTTTACATATTCATATTTCTGTTCTAAATTAATGTCACAACCATCAAAAGAATCCAATGTTTTCTGGCATGTCTAACCTGAGTGGCCATGTTTCTACTGTAACCTTTCTTCTGCTCAAGAAACTACTATAACAGTCTGGGAAGTGATAACCAAGATTCTCCTTTTGGGGTAATATCCCTTTATTGGCCATGTCTGGTTGGTCACAGCTTAATCCTATGCTTGGCATGTTATCAGCAGAAGTTCAAGAATGAGTCGTAACACTAACAAGTGACATGTCTCCCAAGGCAATTGTCAATCTATTTCAATGTAAAAGGTAGGATTTGTAATGACATCATTAATGTCCTCAAACAGCTGAATGTAATCAATAATTCTTCCCCCGGCTGTAACACATCATGCGGAAATAAAGTAAATTCTATAATCTATCTCCAATTGACTAAAACTGTCATCGTCCAGAAACCAACACGTACATCATTTACAAAAACTCTGGCTACAAGATTATTAGCTGTGAATATTCATCTCGATTGTACTTAATGTTAAGCATTGTGTATTCTATTGAATTAAATGTCATTTCAGATGAAAATTTGTCTTTAAAAGGCAATTTATCAACATAATTCTACAGTATGAATAAATTTACAAGCTTTTTGATGACAATACCACAAAAAGCTGCAAAATTTATTTGGCATTTCACATGGAATCTGTCGAATTGTTGTGAAAGGCAAATATAGATTCTCTCCTTTGATGGCTAATAAATCATCAGCTTTCAATGCAGCTGAGTTTCAACCTTTATTTTATGTGCATTAAAGTTCTGTAATCTCTTCATAAAACATAAAACCTTCATTCAATGCAGTTGACGTCAGAGAAGTGCAAACATGGTTAATGAAGAGATATGCACATTTATCACACATCAATGTGTTTCGTGATCTTAGTTGTTCTGAGTTGGCAATCCTTTAAATGTAATAAATAAGGAATAACATGCACAACTAATGCTGTTAATTAAATTCCAACAATGTCACAGATGGATGGATGATTGAGGATTTACTTCTGTCTGGGGCGTGACTGGCATGCTACACTCTTAAAAATGTCGGGACAAAATTGGTTTTTTAGATTTTGATGTTCACATATTTATTACTATAGTAATGGTTTACATTGTGGTTGTGACATATTTATAAGCATAATGATGTTACACAAGATGAAGGATGAACATGAAGGCTCAGAATCAAAATAATGATTATGTTGGGCCAGACATGACATGAGGATGAGGTGAAATGATGAACGTTGCCCAGTTTGCTGCACCCACACACACACTCATCATGATACAAATATATTTAAACAAAAGACTAATACATCCCAACTAACCTTACAACCACAGAACATTTACCTGTAAATTCAAAATATAGAAAAGAAAATATTGTCTTATTGAACCAATTAGAAACTTATATGAGTGTATCATATCAATATCTTATGAAGGAAGAACATTTCCAGAGAGTTACAGGAATTTATAGATAACATCATTTTGCTAGAATTGCCATATTGCAGGAATTAGTAACAAAATATTGTAATTTGTAATTCATTTCCATCAGTGTAAGATGAGACAAATACTGACATTATAGAGAGTATATTTCCAATGATTGCAGAATTGACCACAGAAATGTAGAGAAAGAATTTTCGTCAACAAGTATGTCAGATCTTTTGAAGGGAGTCAAAAGGTAACGTATCAGAATCATTTTTCAGAAAAAAAAAAAAAAAAAAAAAAAAAACCCATGTACCAGCATAGTCAAATTTCAGTATCGTGGAAACTCAGATTAAAGTCACATACTCACTGCAAGAAGAGTATGTTTCCGATAATTTATTCAAAATAATAGAAAAATGTTTTCGCCAGCACTGCCAGATTGCAAGAGTCGATAATGGAAAAGTATGATTCAATAATTGTTCAAATATAGATAAATAATGTTTAACCGCAATTATATTCTGTGATAAATCCAATTGAATATATCAAAATAATTTTTAAATGAAGTAAAAACATTTCCACTGGGATTGTTAAATGTCAGTGTAGGAACCTTAGATGAGAGTCACATACTAACATTGTAGAAAGTATATTTCATAAAATTTTTCATGACATTTACAAATTGTAAAAGGCAATACGTCAAAGAGTATTTCCAAATGAAAGAGAATAATTCACACCAGCAATCATAAAACATACCTCAAAAATAGCAAAATTTAGATGAGAGTCACATACTAACATACTAGAAAGTATATTTCAGGAAGTTGAGGGCACTTTAATTCATGCTGTAATAATTTCACAGTTTAGTATATATAGTTTGATTTTCTTTTTAAAGCAGTGAAAACTGCAGTTCCAGTCAATATTTTGGAAATCATTATGGAGTCTTGCTCCAATATATCGCATCCTTCTTTGCGAAAAAGCAGACTTGCAGTATGGGATTTTATACAATGCATTGCCTCTTGTACTATACTGGTGATTAGCATGTTCAAAAAAGTCTTGGAGTACGTTAGGCATCATATTCTTCCGAAGTTTGAACATGAAAAGCAATGTTAAATATTTGTGTAATTCAAAAACATTCAGTATCTTCAGTTCTTTAAAAGCGAGGCGAGTTTCGTGTCTATAGGGCAGAGACTTAATCAATCTCACAGCCTTCTTTTGCAATTTCCATAAAGGCATCAAATATGATTTAAAGGCACAGCCCCAGCTTTCAATGCAGTATATCAAATGCGGTTGAATGAATGAGTAGTATAAGGACAGCAGAGTGGTAGAATAAAAGAAGGCCCTCGCCTTAAAGATCACACCAATTCCTTTGGCAATCTTATTCTTTATATAATTAATATGCTTGAGCCATGAGAGATTTTCATCTAGTACTACTCCAAGAAATTTCATGGATGATACTTTTTCAATAATACAACCATTCATGACGATATTGTCAATGACAGTGGGCAACCTCACTCTTGGTTTCCTAAATATGACCACATTAGTTTTACCAGCATTGACAGTTAGTTTGTTAGCTTCCATCCATTTCATGTAATGTTTTAACTCATTGTTCAGTGTATGCACAACTTCTGGAACATTTTTACCATTACAAAACAAGTTTGTGTCATCAGCATATAAAAGTGGCATAACTGAGGAAGAAACATGCATTATATCATTAATATAAACTAGGAATAACAATGGGCCAAGGATGGACCCCTGGGGCACACCACATGTAATGTCAAGTCTAGAAGATTCAAAATTGTCATAGCACACAAATTGCGATCGTTTTTCAAGGTAGCTTTTCAGCCAGTTTTATGCGCTGCCTCTTATACCATATTTGAGCAGTTTGGCAAGCAAGATAGCATGGTTAACAGTATCAAATGCTTTACTGAGGTCAATGAATGTTCCAATAACAATTTCTCCTTTATCTAAGGATGATAAAATTTTGTCTAACAAATAAGTTAGAGCAACATTTGTATTGTGTTTTTTTTCTAAAGCCAAATTGCATTCTGTAAAGAGTGTTATTTATATCAAAGAAATCATACATGCGTGTATACATTACTTTTTCAAAAACCTTGGAAAGAGTATTAAGAACAGACACAGGTCTATAGTTTTTCATTTCTAAGGGATCTCCAGACTTATATATAGGTATAACCCGAGCAGTCTTCAGATTTTGAGGAAATAATCCTTGAGTCAATGACAAGTTCAGAGTATGAACAAGAGGCTTGACAATATACGGTATGCTTTTCTTTAAAATTTTACTACTGATTCCATCTGGACCAGTACTACTATCCTTCAGAAGTTTGATAATATTCATCACCTCATTTTCTGTTACCTCTTTGAGGAAAATAGAATTTTCCTTGTTGTCAATAAACGAAGTAGGATCAGCAGAATTATCAGGAATAAGTCTAGCTAAATTAGGGCCTACATTTACATAAAACTTATTGAAGCTTTCAGCAATTTGTTTTCCATCTTGAATAATGGAACCACCAGCTCTAATTGAAGTTTCTACTGTGGAGTTGGACTTTCGTTTGTTTATTACAGATTTGATTATACTCCAGGTTTTCTTTATATTGCTTTTGTTTTCCTCCAACAACCTATTATAGTAATTGCGCTCTTGCTTCCTCAGTAGTTTTAGCAGGAAAGTCTTGTATGACTTGTAGTTGGAAATGTTGGTCTGGGTGGGTCTTTTTTTCATTGTGTGATAGAGTCTGTTTTTTGTTTTAATTGAGGATTTCAGACCGTTTGAGAGCCAAGGTTTCCGGTTGGTGTACCCTTGCTTTGAGTACTTTACTGGAAAACACTCATTATATACTTTTACAACAGTGCTATAGAACCAGTCAAAAGAAGCTACTGCATCTTCACTTTCCATCACCAAACTCCAATCCACACTGGACATGCTAGCTCGAAATTTCTCAATTGAGATAGAATCAATTTTTCTGCTTTTGATAAGATCAGGTTCTCTCTTCTTGATTGCACCTGAATTAATAGTAAATATGGGATAGTGGTCAGTTATGTCAGAAACAAAAATGCCATTGAAATGTGATATGTTCATTATGTCATTTGTAAAGATGTTATCAATAAGAGTGGCTGATTGATTTGTCACCCTCGTTGGGCGATTGATCATGGGGAAGAGAGTAGCTGAATACATAACATCAAGAAAATCTGATGTAAGTTGGTGAGTATCTGCATTCAGCAGATTAATATTGAAATCTCCTAACAGATATAAAAGTTTATTTTCTAATCTCAACTTACTAGTCAATTCAGTTGCCTTCAAATTAAATTCATCTATAGGTCCACCAGGAGGCCTATAAATCACTCCAATTACAACATCCTTGTCGCTATTAACATATGATTTGGATATTTCTATAAACAGAGACTCAAATCCCTCATCAATAACACTGATTTCATCTCTCACTGTATAGTTAACTTCACTGTCAATCAGAAGCGCTACACCCCCACCTATTTTGTCAGTTCTGTTTCTACATTCAAATTCATATCCATTGACATTATACAAATCACTGTCTGAATCATTAAGCCAGGTTTCTGTCAGAGCTATGACAGTAAATTTGAAACTCAGTTCATACAGGAAAAGCTCTGCATTGCCCAGATTCTTACGAGCACTGCGTATGTTAAAATGTATACAGTTGCTCTCGAAAGTAAGTACACCCCTGCAGGATTATAGCATTTGGCTCGTTAATTAATATCAGGTCATGATTATTACCTCATTTTTGTAATAAAGTGTATCTCTTTGAAGTCTTACAAAATATGTAATTTGGATTTCTGGAAATATCAAGGTCATTTTGACCTTTGACCCCAAATGAAAAAATAACCCATTGCAAAAGTAAGTACACCCCCACAATAGTTAGCCATTTTATTGCTGTATACCCTCTGTTTTGGTCAATCTGCTTTTGCCTTGCAGTCCTAAAATGTTTGTTTCAATCTCCATCCCGCTTAGCAGTACTTACAATTGATTATCCTTAAATTTGCTTAATCGAGTCATTATGGTATGAGTGAAGGGTCAGTCGCCATGAAAAGAACTTGAGAACTGTCTAAAAGGCTAAGAAACACTATTATTTACACCTACAATGATGAATTTGGATATATATAAGTATATTCTGTACAACTTGGGGTTCACACATCAACTGTCTGGAAGTTTTATTCAAATGAAAGGAGCAAAAATACACAAACTTATCAAGCAGGATGGGAATATTAACAATTAGCAACAATGATGTCATGCAGAACATCCAAGAAATTAGTACAAGAAGCTGCAAAATGCCCTTAGGTTTCATCCACAGAATTACAAGAGCAACTGACATCATCTGGAATACATGTCTACACGTTAACTATGGGGAGGCATTTGAATGTAGAAGGCCTCATGGTCAGAACGCCGAGAAACAAGCCCATGCTGATGTAAAAACATAAGGAAGCCGGTCTAATCTTTGCAGAGAAGCATTTTTATAAACCAGGAGACTTTTTGGCTGATATTCTTTGGACAGATGATCCAAAAATTGAATTCTAAGGTCAGATGGTCAACCGACACATTTGCTGTAATAGGAACACAGCTTTCCAAGAGGAGAACCTGGTGCCAATAGTGAAGCATGAAGGTGGGAATAACATGCAGAATGGGTTTTTTGCCTCATCAGAAACTGGAAAACTGGTTCATGTGGAAGGAATCATGAATTCAAAGCTCTAATATGAAACCTAGGAGATAATGTTGCCCAATTGTGAAGTACATCATGATATAAAGTGCTCTTGGGTGTTCCAGCAGGACAACAATCACAAACACACATGTGTGTCAACAAAATCCTAAATAAATTAAAATATATACAAGCTTTTGGAATGATCTAGCCAAATCCCAGGTGTGAATCCCATCGAGATGTTGTGGTTTGACCCCAAAAAGGGGCCCAATGGAGGGAATCTCCCAGACATTCGGTGTTGACACAGTCTTACATGGAGCATGGCTGCAACTTCCAGTGCAAAGATGTTTGAACCTTATTCATGGGTAAAGGAAGCATCTACAAGCTATTTTGGCCACCCGATTAGGAAACACAAGGTATTGACTGCCTGAAATTAGAAGGGTGTACTTACTTTTGCAATGACAATTTTTTCCATACTTAACTGTATTAATTTAATGGGAGACTGAATTTGTGAATTAGTAATATAATTGTATGCACATGTGTTTAGTTGACACTATTTTATTGTTAGTGTGTGAATACATAATAATTTGTACCTTTGGGAGACAAAAGTTTGAAAAATAGCATGGGGTGTACTTACTTTCGAGAGCAACTGTAATACTCAGTGACATATCAGCTACATCTTTATCTTTACATTTCTGTGTAAATGAGGATTCATCATAATAAGTACAGTTTTGTACATTCTGCAAGCATGGCAAGTCATTGTAAAATTGGGAGTCTGGGTCAAAGTCAGACATATCAAATTGGTTTTCTTGTGAATCAGAAACATCAAACGGAGTAAATATTCCGTGATTAAAATGGTAGTGTATTTGGTGGGTCACGCAGGACATGAAAAGAGTGTCATCCTCTATGTGATTAAAGGGAAATAGTGATGTATTACAATGATGACACATACTTGAGTTAAATTGATTTATGGCATTAATTGAAGTGTAGGGGACACAATTTAGATGAAACACACGGGAACAGAAAGGGCAGTTGATTGTCCTGGAATGTGAGAGAATTCTACCCTCACATATTTCACAAAAAAAACCCTATTATTCGATATTCACAATATCATACATCAGAAAGAGTGTGTGTGTGTGCGCATTAGAGGCAACTTTTAAAATGGATGATGAGATGAGATGAACATACTGAAAGTGGATAAATAATATATCATGGAAAAGGAAAGAAACCATTAACATTGCGGATTGCTGCTGACATATGGGGTACTCTTGAGTAAGAAATTTAGAGTCCAGAGTCCAGAATATAGTCTTTGTGGTACCATAAAACGTATGTGTCAAAGAATGAATATATAGTATAAAATACTTCATTAGGCTTCCAAATAAAATTAAGTTTGTTATAATAAAAATAGTGTTACAGATGGATTACCAACTCTTGCATTACTCAACGTAATTCCAAATTTGGCATAAGTTTATAATCAAGTACAGAATTAACAGAAAAAGAAGTTAATCCAAGAGTTCAATGTGTAAACGTGTTTGTTTTTTTTTTGGAATAGAGTTCATAAAATTTGCAGATGAAAATATATCCTGTGTCAAAGTCATTCAGTGATTTTTTTTTAAATAAGCATATTTGAATGAATAAATAAAGTTCATCCATATATGATATTAGATAGAATGTCAATGTTCTTTTGAAGAACCTTTCAAGTGATTTCTTATTTCTTCTAATGTGTGTCCCATGAGATTTTGTCCTTTCCAAGAAGACGAAACAGTTACAGTACCTGAGTTTAGGGATTGTCCAATTCCAAAGTAAGGGTTACTTGTAGCCTCTCCAAGTTCACGTTCCTCAGTTGCCAATAGTAAATCACGCGCCTCTTGGTTCTGTGCATATTTTTCTCTGTTGACCCTGTTCAGTATCCTTGGTGCATTGGCTTCCCAAATGTTTTTCCTATAACCTTTGACCTTCTTTCCCAAGGTCATTTGTTTGTAGGGATCCTTCTCCATGAGAATTTCGTCAGCAGTTGCAGAGTCCTTAAATAGCATGGCTTTGGAATACTGAATAAACTGCTCATTAGAGTTATATATTCTGCCATCTAGCATTACATCCATGATGTGCAAATTTGAGAGAACTGAGTGTTTAGAAGAAAATACTGTGACAGTGTCAGTTGTAATAGTTGAGGTATTTGAAGGATGAACACAATTGGGTAATTCATGCAAGTTTTCAACTGTGAACAGCTTTCCATTGATTCTCAGTTGGTCAAGCTGTAGAGAGACAGTTTTCACTTCCTCACACCTTTTTGCTGAGAGGAAAATGGGCATCAGTTTGTCTCTGTTATACTTGATAGTTGGAGGAAAATCCTCATTCATCCAAATCTTTGAACCTTTCAAACTTGACCTTTTGCTCCAAACTGAGTTTCTATGCTTCAAAGAGAGAAATTTAGCAAGAATAGGCCTAGGCTTGTCAGTTTTATTTTGTCCTATTCTCTTGACCTTCTCAAACTCGAATTCAGATTCATCCAAACCCAATTTTTCTGTTATGATTTTTGAAATTATCTCTTCAGATTTTTCCCAATTCTCATCCTGCACTTCTGCTACACCATCAAAAATCAAATTATTTCTCCTTGATTGGCAATCCAGGTGGATGACCTTTTTTTGAAGGATATTCATATCTTGTCTTAGTGTGAGATTTTCACTTTGAAGTTCAGAAATATTTTTCTCAGCTGCATCTAGTTTTGCACATGCTGTATCTACCTTGTGAGTTGTAAATTCAATGGACTCAGAAATGTCAGAAATACGTTTGTTAAGATTACTCACATTTGTGTCAATGCTACTTAGTCTGTCCAGTACTTGGGTAAACCATGCAGGTTGTTCATTTGGCAAGGTAGTGCTATCCTGCTTGTCAGCCATGATTCCACTGCGTGTTCTGACTGTGATGAACTTTAAAGTCCTTGAAACATCTATTCCAGGGTGTTAATGCCCAAATAAATATATTCCGTGTATAGACAGTAACTTTATGAACAGTTAGAACACATCCTTTGCTCAACAGAAAATCATCAACCTCAGTAAATCCCCATAAATTGGGAGCAGCTAGAGAGAGCTCTCACTCAGTATCCGCCATGACAGTATGCAAAACCAACATGGATTTTTAAAAAAATCCATGTTGGTTTTGCATTGAAATTTGGTTCTTCAAAAAACCATTTTGAATCTAAAAAAACAATTTTGTCTGAATTTTTTTAGAGTGTATAGCGAGTGTTGGAGCAGGCATGGCACATTGCGCCAGTCTGGAGACAAATCCTCAGCTCTTTCCGTGAATGTCACATTGTCACAGCATCTTATACATTTTAACAAACAGCTGAATTTAACTGTGTGTTTTGATGCAAATAATGAAAGTATTGGTCGTCAAATTAAAGAAGAAGAGGACGAAGGATGCTCGACGTTCAGTGTATTTTTTGCGCAACTGTCAGTCAAAACAAAGTCATCGTGGATTTTGTGTCTACCCACAGGCCGAAACCTGAGTAGGGAATGCCATAAATGAAGAATTGTCTTACATGTCTCTAGTCATAGACTAATGACATGTGAGATTCTAGTCTTGTGACAAACAAGACTCCAAAGACAAATAAAACTCTAGAGACTCGTTCTGACTTCGGCCTGTGATTTGATAGACAGTGACAGTGGCGTTAACTTGGGAAAACAGTAGGTGAAAGTAACAGATTTTATTGGTATCCAGCACACAATTCAACACGTTGGTTAACATCAAATATGTTGTCCAATATGAGTATCTCTTTAGAGAAGTTGTGAGGAGTTTTGACTGTACTAGGTAACTATTGCGACTCATTTGCAAGAAATGAAGTTGAAAACAATTAAGGAGCATAGTGACAATGTCACAGTGATGTAGTAGAGGCCGGGATATAAAAGGGCTGAACTGGCGAACCGCGGCCATCAAAATGTGGCCTCGAGGACAGGGCCAGGGCCAGGGCTCCAAAACTGGCCCGAAGACACCGGAGACCGAGGCAAGGCCAAGGATTTGGCATCCGAGACCGAGCCAAGGCAGAGGCCTCGAAATAAGTCCCGAGGCCTCGAAACCTCCAACACAGTTACCTATTATCTGTTTCTCAACATTGTGTAGAAATTTGATGACATGTTAAGCGACAATGTTTGCCACAAGGCAACTCAAGCTTTCAGCCCTGGAGTGGATATGCATATTCTACATTGTACATTCCTTTTTTGGCGTGATTAATGCATGACTTAAACAATCATTTTCAATTTCTACAGCAGGAAATCAGTGACTCGCAACAAACTGAAATCCGTGGAAAAACCCAAAATTGTATCCCTGGGACTGGTCTCAACACCAGATCCTCTGGGTGGTCTCAAACCGTGAATAATTATTGTCTTTATCATTGCTGGAGAAGGAATTAGATTCTCGTTTTAACAACCACAGAAAAAGTGGTGACAACACTGCAATACTATTGTAAGAGAGTTAGGAGGATATTATCCTACTTTTGTATTTTGTGTTAGTCAGTTATCGCATATCTATAGCTATATGCACTAAGACTAGATTTGTCAATACTTTTAAAAACTTAAAAAAGTTTTATGTAAACGGAAAATCTTTATTTATGGAAAAATGAGAAGTGATGAAATAATTATGATAGACATTATGGACCTAAATTGATATTTTATTCATATACTGATATGAATAAAATAGTGATATGCATTATGCAAACGACCAGATAAAATTCATTTTCATCCTGATCTTGATTTGAACTGTTTCAACATAATTGATATGCACTTATCCAAATTGATATGCAATGCTCAAAAACATGGAAAAGGATTACAAGTTGTACTTACGATTGTTCATCATAATCCTCTTCCAAAGTTGGAGCCTCGGTTTGATTGATTTCTTCGTCAGCTAATCCATAATCGATTGTAAAGAAGAATAAGAGAATGACAATGAAACCCAGATGATGATGAGGAGGAGGCATGTTGCTACTGATGCGGAGGCAAGGATGATGTGAACTCAGGCTGGGAGCATTGTGCACCATGCATGATGTCGTAACCACTCACCAGGGGTGCTGCAGTCAACAGAGCTAGGCCTGGGGATTGATGGATTGCCACCATGGCCTCTTGCTCACACACAACTTGCTAAATGTTTGCAAGCCATAATTGATATTTAATCGTTGTAATGAATTTCAAACACACATTGCTTGTCAGGGCAATCCATTCGCAACAATTTACAGGCTCATGTCCATGTTCCAAGCTTAACAAGTGAACAGGCATGTAATCCAATCAAGTTTTTAACCCCATTCCAACCATTTAAACTCTTTTTCTCATTATTTACATCTGAACTTCATGCACGTCCGCCCACAAGAGAACGTCTGTTGCCACTTAATGGAAAGTTTTACGAGCAAATTGGTTCCAGATAAGGGACGTGAAAAAGATTGCAACAGCCACACTTTCGAAGATTGGAATGCCATCATTTTTAACAGCTTCAAAGATTGAAATTTATTTATTTCAGGCGCTTCGAGCAACTGGCATTGTGAGATAAAGAGGAGAGCGAAAATGACAAATTGCGATGGAAAAGACAACAAAACCAAGGATAAGTGACAATAATGACGTGGGAGGATAAGACGCGGCAAGATAGTTATTAATATCGATAAGCCTCAGATACGACATCAGCTGACATCTTGCAATGCAAGAAGCTGCAGTAACATAGCAAAAAATAACATTTATAGTCACAGTCACATGTATGCTACTGCGATGGTTGCACAATATATTAGAGCTAACCTAGCTTGTTGTTTTAAGTTATGATAACAGAAATAATGGGAAATATTATCTCAGCTGAAAACAATAAGCTATATTAGCTCAAAGGAGTGCAACCATCTCACTCAATCATTAAGCTGACTCAAACTTTCAAATTTTACAGTGTACTGTAGTATAGGGCTACTTGCTCAGATCGATGAAAACAAGAAACTAAGAACAGAAAATATGGAGCTGAAACAAACAGTAGAAAAGCAAAATCAAATTATTGAAGGTTTAAAACAGCAAGGAGGGAATGGACAATACGAAATAAGTACTGGGTCACAAAAACTTCAACAAATACCAACAGCAACAAAAACGAGGAATAAAATCACACAACCTGATCTTTAGCTGCCCAAATATCGGAGAACAAGATCCAAAAGAAATCATTGAAAAAATTTTAATCGAAAAATTTCACAGAAAACCTGCTATAAATACAATCCAGAAACTCGCTGCTGCAAATGCCGCTCCAAATATCAACTCCACCACCAAAATTATTGTCACCTTCAATTCGGTATGGGATGCAAGATCGTTGTATCGTGATAGAATATGGGCTCTAAGAAACACTCAAACTTACATCGCAGAGGACCTCAATCGTCAGGACTCAAATACATTCTACATGGCGAGGAAATTGAAAAAATTGAAACTCATACATACTACATGGACAGAAGAAGGTAAGTAAGTAAGTAAGTAAGTAAATGTTTATTTCACGTCGGATTAAAATACAAAAGAAAACACAAGCGAAACGCTTTTTACCGACAGAAAAAATGAGATGAATTATATACAATGACATATGTGAAAAACGATAAAATAGAATTTTATATAAAACCATATATATCATTAAAATAGTCTATTCATAAATATAATTGAACATATACATAAAACATTTCTGTAAATTATAAAATATTTTAAAAACATGTAGACTAAAGACATAACAAACATGAACCACATGCACACTTTGGATTCCATCGTCTAATTAAACATTTAAACTCATTTAGACAGTTAACTTGAGATGTTAGACACAGTTCATTATATAACTTAGCACCTTGGTAACATAATGAATTACGACCATATCGTATAGTTTTGTATGCAGGTGGTTTTAACTTCAAATACCTCATATCATAAACTGATTGGCTAACTTCAAACATTCCTGGATCTATTGGTGGCATCAAGTCATTCATGATTTTATACACCGACATCAGAACATCTTTTAATCTATTAACATATAACATTGATTTGCCTGATTTAAGTAATAAGATATCATAAGTACTTTCAAAATCTAAATAAACATACCTCAGAGCTCTTTCTGATAATTTCTCCATTTTCCTGGCATTTCCAATTGTACAGAAGTGATAGACAGGCGTACAGTAGTTAAAATTAGAGAGTACAAATGCATCCAAGATCTTTTGTTTGCAGGAGACATCTAACATTTTTGACAGTCTACCCATAGCACCAATCTGCCTAGCACATTTCACAGTTATAGTTTTAACGTGTTCATTAAAGGTCAATTGGTCATCTAAGTTCACTCCTAACAGCTTAACACAGTTTGTTGGTTTGAGAACATTGCCATCAATATTAAACAATACATCACACTTATTTCTACTCAAAACCATTGTTTGAAATTTTGAGGGATTTGCTTCCATAAAATTGCATTTGAACCATCTCAATGCACAGTGTGAAACATCTTCAAGATTGCTTTTCACTACCTGTGGATCTTTGTGAATGTAAGCCAGCGTGTTATCATCTGCGTAATTATATAAGTAACATTTATCTTTAAGAGAAAGGATCAAATCATTCACGAAAATATTAAATAAAACTGGGCCGGTCAGTGACCCCTGGGGAACGCCCCTTTCCATATCCAGCCATACACTTCTGGAGGATCCAATTTTTACTCTTTGTTTTCTATTCATTAAGTAACTACGAAGGTATTCACAAGATGATAGATTTACACCATATGCTGCTAACTTAGCAATAACTAGACCATGGGGAATACTGTCGAAAGCTTTTGACAAGTCCATTAAAACACAACCAACTGTGTTGCCATTATCTAAGGCTTTTTTCCATTGTTCAACACATTGTAATAAAACATTGTTGCAACCATAATATTTCCTATATGCTGAGAGTTCTCTACAGAGGACATCTTGAAAAAATGACATCAGCTGGTCACACAACAGACCTTCAAGAATTTTAGATAAACTAATCAAGATACTTACTGGTCTGAAATTCATTTTGTTCAATTTATCATTCTTTTTGAATAAAGGTACTATTTCAGCATGTTTTAAAGGTGATACGTACATAGTCGAAAAACCAGGAGAAAATCCAAGAAAACTGAGCCACAATGACGAGATATTCTTGAAAATTGAAAAGCAAGAAGAGCAAGCCAGAAGTACACAAGATGCAGAAAAGATTCTGAACAACACTCAAGAAGAAAAACAGACTGGAAAGAAAGAATTTCGAATCACAGAAGAGAAAGAAGCTCAAACAGCATCAAGTGAATCGACTGCTTCGTTGGGACAAGAAGATGAGTTTTCTGATGAGTGTATGTCGCTACTACAGGGAGTCATAACAAGAGCTAAAGAAAAGAAAGGAAGAAAGAAGAATGATGATAGCAATACAGTAACAAAACAATAAATACTTTAATAGAAAATTTGCAGTTTGATAATGGTAAACAAACTCTCCAACACCCTAAATATTAAAATAATTGTGACATTCCCAAATTATTTTCAAAGTTACGAAGCCCCTTTTCAGTCTTAAGTCTGAATGCCCAAAGCCTTCCAGCAAAATTAGACCAAATCAAAATAAATCTGATTGATCTCCTGCAGTTTCAGAAACTAGGCCAAACAGCAAATTATCATCAAATATGATTCTCAATATATATTGAATAACTGCTATGTTTGCAATTTATATTCTAAAGTAATTTCCTATCTTATTAAGATTTCATAGTATAATTGTAATTTGAATTTTAAAAACTATTATATAACTGTACTTTGGATTTGACACCCATACCAGCGGCCATGAGCCAAACTTGGGTGGTAATAAATATTCAATTCAATTCAATTCAATTCTATCAGTCTGAACAACTGTGAATGCAGAGAAGCTGCTCTTGTAGACCAATCAGCCTCTGTTCACTAAATCTCAATCATATGAGGTTGTATTGTAGGAGCCAAGAGCAGTACAATGCAAAGCAATGTGTATTGTCCACTTGATTTAATTTCCTCAGCTGGATGGCAGTCTCTTTGGGAAGATTAATCACACCGAAAGAATAGGATGTATACTGATTACTGAATTAGACATGGTGATGAAGTTATTCCAGCGATACTTGGCCAGTTGGAACAAAGGCATGTGTTGGCCAATAAATACAATGTTGTATCTAACATACGTGATTTTGTGAGCGTAACTTGTTGAGTTTTAGAAGTCAAGCTATGCTCTAGCAACATACACCGCGCAGATATTACTGATTAGTCAGATACATCTTTCGAAGTGGTTTGGCATAATCATAATGTATACGAGTACATGAACGAAATTATAAAATGCACGAAAAAGAACAAAAATGCTGCATAGTCTTGAGACTCTTGACCACACAGTAACTGATGTCTGCAATATTGGCCTGCACTGACCCACTGGTGGTCAGTGCCTATTAATTCAGTGGATCCTGCCCCCGGGATCTTGCCCAGGATAAACTTAGTCTACATATCGCGTCTCGGAACGCATAATTCGCGACATAACGTGACTGTGAGTGGATAAAATTAACTTGTAAAAATGTATAACATGTAAAAATGTATAAAGTTTGGTCTGGTGGGAGGGGGATGCATCCCCCCATCCCCCCAGCCCCCCCTCCCTGCGTCCATCCCTGCAATGGAAAGAACAGGCCTGATTTGATTTTTGTTTTAAAACTAATATCATTGATTAGGGCACAACATTTAACATGTAAAAATGTATGTATACATTTTGGTCTGGTGGGAGGGGGATGCATCTCCCATCCCCCCTCCCTGCGTCCATCCCTGCAATGGAAAGAACAGGCCTGATTTGATTTTTGTTTTAAAACTAATATCATTGATTAGGGCACAACATTCAAACAGAATATTACTGAACGCTATTTCTCAATAAAAAACCTCAACTTAGACTCAATCATCAGTATGATCATCAGTATGGAAATTCCCAGCATTGACCTTTACAGGACACAATGTGAACAGGATATCTTGTCAGCTTCAGAGCTGTGTCTGGCGGGGTGATACGTCATACGCAGCACTTACAAGTGTCAACACGGATGCAGCAGTCCTTCAGTTTGCGTTCCGTTACATTACCTGATGAATTGAGTGGATGGACTCGAAACAACCAATGGAAATGTGATTGGTTGATTGCATATCATCATGATAATAATAATATATTTATTCATGCTAAAGGCACATGTAAAGGAATACAAATATATACATTATTCACATATTTACATTAATAATTTAGACATAAAAACGTTGAGTATAAACTTTGTTATTCAGTGCATATAATTGATAAAATCGAATTTATATCACATCTATCTAAATCCCAATCTTCCGTGCTGCTGTCTCTCATAGCACTCAATTCTCTAACTTGTACTGCAACCCTCATATCACATTCTTGAGTAGAATCCTTATACTTCTTAATTATTGTATCTAACGTAACACCAGTTGGACACCTTAAAATGCTCCAGAAATTCATGTTATAGTGACTAGAAATATGGCGGAAGTTATTGCTAAGCGTTGACATGTGAAACAATGGTGATTAAAAAACACTACTGACCGACTTGTTCTTGTGATTTTAAAACTCAATGGAAACACAAACAATTTGCTAAAACGTTTGTACATGCTAACTTGAATTGGACATTGCGCGGATATATGAGGTAGCAATTTACATTGGGTTTTGTACACTCTAAAAAATGTTGGGACAAAATTGTTTTTTTAGATTCAAAATGGTTTTTTGAAAAACCAAATTTCAATGCAAAACCAACATGGATTTAAAAAAATATATATCCTAGACTCCAAAACTAACAGTGCCATCCACCAGCAACACAAAACTAAGAGACAACTATTAATTAAAACCATATTTCAACCAATCGGCAAAGAGCAGTAAAGATTATATGTTTGGCTTTGGCATACAATGTCAGATTAAGAATGCAGCAAATGAGCAATGACTAAAACTAAAGAAGTTTTATATTAAGTCAAATTGACATTCTGAGATAGGGAGGCATGCTGAGTGCACTCAGCAAGAAACTATGAACACACTAAGAAACTATAACATTTTTTCTCCAGTCAGAGCTCTGTCCCTTGGGAAGATCTCTCATTTATGAGCATTCAGGACTCACCAAAGCCACAACTGGACACTGTTCACAAGCTGAGTATCATTTTCAATCGTATTGCAATTCTCATGAGGCAAGGCTCTTTAGCAAAAGGGGTACTGCAAAAGCCAATGACCATATTGGGACTTTGCGAAGTTTTTGAATTCAATCCATATCAATTGCCAGTAATAAGATCAGTGGCATGCCCGCTGTTATATCGTAGTAAATGATACACTGTCTTATTTCCTCTGCTGACAAGCTAGAGTAAGACATTGGCTCAGCCAATGAAACAATTTTCATTTGGCTACCCATGAGAATAGCTCTACATGCACCTCACATTGCAGGCAAAACTCATAGATATGGTCAATAACAATAAATGTAGCTGAAGGAATTGCCGTTTCCATCTTTGGTATGGGTGCAAAACCATTTGGCTGAGGCTGTTTATTGTGTTTATGGTATGCATGTCATGTTGCAGTCTCCTCAGATGCATTCTGGATTTAACTGCAATGATTATTCTTGCTTTTCACCAGAGCAAGTACTGATCGACATGCTTTCAAAAGAAGTCTGCTATCCCGCTCTATTATTATTATAACTGGTCGAGGTCGACCATATTCTTTACAACTTCCTGTTTTTATGGGTAATAAGATAACCATTTCACTGAGAAAATAGCACTTGTGATTATTGATGCTGATGACTTGACATGATCATACCAATACTTTCAACAATAATTTTATTATATTAAGGAGACAAACACTAGTTGTTGTTTATTGACTAGCAAAAGCTTTATGTACTGAAAATAAAAAGAATTTTCTCTGTTTATACTCACTTGCCGGACTGTGGAAATATCCTGGTTTTATCTATTTAATGTCACAGCTCACTGAACTAATGACAAATGCATCTCTTCGGACACCTGAAAGTGATGTATGACGCGTCAACCTGAGACAAACAGGATCCTCTTGTTACTTCTGTCATGGATGTTCTAAGCCCAAAGGTGACAAAGTCACTGAGACCAATTCCCAGTGCTTTTAGTGACCAAGAAAGATGATATAGCTAATTAGCACTTCTTATTGGGATTTAGAGGCTATCTTTGTGTTTAGTGTTCTTGAGGGACTCAGTTGACATAAATTTTTCCAATGTTTTTGTTGGTACGGTATACAAATTTGCTCTCTTTTATTTAAAATTATTATGTAAGTATGTCTACATATGCTGTTCTGTCTTGATATTGAATCAGCATGCATGAACCTATAAAATATAACTTTTTATTAATAATTGCATTCAGGCAAAAATTACATCTGGCATAATATCAAGTAAACTATTGAAGTCATATCACAAATTACAAGTACGACACAATTTTGTTTCCGCCAGGAATTCATAGGGATCATACTAAGTTGCATCAATTTCTGGATCCAATTCGCACCCAAATGTACTCTGCATGAAGAGTATGTACATTGTAGTAACCATAATTCCTTTTGATACTTTTATAGATGAACTAAAAACTACCAGCAGAAAACGTGATCAAAAGTGTCGGACATATTCATATTTGGCACAATAACTACAACATTCGAGACAAATGTGCCTATAAGACATAAACCTTTGTTGTTTATTTCATATTCAGTGCAATTGTGCACCTGTCTTTTTGATCTTCCTTAAGAATGCAGTCAGAAAATATAAAAAAAACAAGCTTAATTTTCTCGCAAAAACTTCTTTTAATGATCAATCACCCTTTCATCGCGTTTCAGTCAATTTTTTCTGTAACCAAAAGACGTCATATTATATCGAGTAGCAGAGGTGTATGGTCCTATAAACTATTCCAGGTTAGCATCTGATAAAATGATTAGTAGAACATATGAAAATTATCAATGATTCGGCAAAGCCAGCTGAAAATTACCAATGGACTGCCTATCTGCAAAGGGAAGCAATTTGCACAGCATATGCACGATTCGACTTTATGAAAGATAACTTGAACAAAAAAAGGTTATATGTAACAAAGTGATATCTAAGACTCAGTGACTTATCTTTCTGACTGTGGGAGGTTCTCAGCAAGAACTATGAGCACATTTGTGAACACCTGCGCTGTGTATCTTGGGAGGATCTCTCCTGGGTCATTTTAGTCATTTATGAGCATCAGAACATACCAAAGCAACAACTGCACACTGTGTTTATGCCGAGTATTATTTTCGATCAGTATTGCAAAGACCAGTTCCCATGAGGCAAGGCTCTTTAGCAAAAGGGGTACTGCAAAAGCCCTTGACCATATTGGGGCTTTGCGGAGTTATTGAATTCAATCCACATCCAATTGCTGGAAGATGATCAGTAGCATGCCTGCTGTTATATTGTCTTATACGATACGCTGTCTTATTTCCTCTGCTAACAAGTCGACATCAGAAAGTGGCTCAGCCATGAAACAATCTTCATTTGGTTACCCACGAGAATAGCTCTACATGCACCTCTCAGTCCAGTCAGAACTCTTAGAGATGGCCAATAACAATAAATGTAGCTGAAGGAATTGCCGTTTCCATATTTATTATGGGTGCAAAACCATTTGGCTGAGGCTCTTTATAGTATTTATGGCATGCATGTCATGCAGCCGCCTGCCCAGATGCATTCTGCATTTAATTGCAATGTATATTCTTGCAAGTACTGACATGTTCTTAAAATAAGTCTGCTATCTCATTCTATGGACTTATTACTGGTCGACCATATTCTTTACAACTGTTTGAGTTTATGGGGAATGGGAGATTACGAAAATAGCACTTGAGATTCATGATGCTGGTGACCTGTCATGATAATGCCAATATACTTTCAATAGTGACCTGATAAGGAGACTAATACTGCAGGTTGTTCAATGAGGCCGAGGAATCAAAGTTTCAAACCAAAGTTAGATTACATATGGGACGGCACAAAATGCAGTTGAAGGAAAATCTGGTTCCATCTTTGGTATGGTCAATTGACATCCATCATAAACAGTATAAGAACATCAATGGTATCCTAGATATATCATGAGAGTGGTTTGGTTTAAAATAATGAAGTGAGTATACAAATATAAAGATTATAGGCCTGATTATGTACTTTGCCAAAAGGCCAGTAAAAGAATAGTTTTCTTTTTCTAGCCTTTGTTCTGTGGCGTTAGGTTTCATGACTGAGCTGCATCACTTTATGAATCCAATTTATACCCAACATAGCATACCATGTCAAATATACACAGTTTATAAGTGTTCTTGATACTCAATTTCCCTGCCAAATGAATGCTCCCATCTCATCTATGTATATTGAATAGTACATGCAAGAGCAGACAACTTGTCACCAAATTGGTCTTGGCGACACAGGTTATACATGGTATATATTTGGTTAAAAAGGTAATAGGAAAAGTAATTAGGTAGTTAGAGCTACCACTAATGACTATTTTAATGTTACAGCACTAACTCAGGTAGAAACTTAGAATTTCATAATAATTAAATCACCTGTAAGAAAATGTATTTGCATCCCAACCTTAATTTCTCGAAGCACATTTATCTTTTCTGAACCCGTACAAAATTCTCCATGCCATGCAGAATACAATCACTGATTGTCATTAGCACCTGTTCCCTCAGAAAGACAAGGAAAATGTTCTTGTTTGATGTCAGCAACATGACAGTGTTTTTCTTCCTTCATATCGATCCATCATTCAAGATGTTACAATTGTTACATACACATGGGATTGTTTCATGGCTGTAACGGAGTGTTTAGTTGCTGGTATGAAACACTATTTTGCATAGGAAAAAATGGGTTTCACCTGATTTACATCACCGTGCATCTTGTTTGAGAAACAATGATGAAGTCTGCACATCTCAGAAAACATTCAACGTCATATCCATATGATACATCATGCAAGACTATAGTCTAGGAGCCAAGGAGAAAAAATGGGCGGATGGCTCACCCCGAAAGAGGGATGGACAATCTATACATCGTCGGAATCGCAAGATTCTCAAGATTATGGAACTTGGGGATGCAGTTAAGAAAAGTGGTGCAATTTTTCACAAATCGGTTGCCATGGCAACCAAGTCATAATATTTTTACACTCATCATTACACTAGTAAAATGCATTTTTTAGGGATTTAGTCCATAGTTAGACTTCATCAAGCCAACCTGGCATGTACTACCTCAATTACTAATTTTGATGGTCATGTGACCTTTTTGGTCACATGACCATACTGACCACCATTTGAGGTCAAACCTCAGAAATAAGCATTTTTTCAAGAGTTCATACAGTATTTTTAACCGCTGTAGCTACAATAATGCCGGTATGTGGATAAATTTAGTCTCACTGGAAAGCCCTTGTTATAAGCTTCAATCTCACACAAAATTTATATACATATCCATGGAAACTGGTTGTCATGGCAACAAAGTTTGAAATGACACAAATTTGACTTGAAAATTGGAAAATTCATTTTTAGGGATTTACTCGACAGCCAGACTTCATTCAACCAAGCAGGCATGTACAACCATAATTAGGCATATTATTGGTCATGTGACCTTCTGGGTCACATGACCAAGGTGACCACAATTCAAGGTCAAACCTGAGAAATTGACATTTTATTAAAATTTCATACAACATTTTCTACCACTGTAGCTACAATAATTGTGCAATATGTACAAATGTGGTCTTGTTGGATAGCCCATTTTATAGGGTTTCATTACTCATTTGATGTGTTTAAGTATCCATGGAAACTGGTTGCCATGGAAACAAAGTTCAAAATTACACAAATTTGTCTTGAAGACTTGAAAATTCATTTTTAGGGACTTACTCCTCTGCCAGACATCATTCAACGATCGAGGCATGTACAACCATAATTATGCATGTTACTCGTCATGTGACCTTCTCGGTCACATGACCAGGGTGACCACAATTCAAGGTCAGACCTGGGAAACGAACATTTTTAAAAGATTTCGTACAACATTTTCAACCGCGATGGCTGCAACAATTACACAACATATATTATGCATAAATGTGGCCTTGTTGGATAGCCTATTTTATAGGGCTTCATTGCACACTTTTAAAATGCGTATAACTATCCATGGAAGCTGGTTGCCATGGAAACAAAGTTCAAAATTACACAAGTTTGCAATGATGTCAGGCAAGTTTTGGCTCCGAAATAAAAAAAATCATTTCAAAGATTTTTTCTCAATATTACAAAATATAGATTATCTACCAGTCAGACCACGAAAAGGCACAAATAGACCATATAAGCCATATGTGTACCAAACTTTGTCCATGTACATGCAATAGTGACTGAGTCTTGGACCAGAAATTATTATTATTTTTTCAATATTTCAAAAGTATATATTCTCCAACAGACCTTTTAAAAGGCACGACTAGACCATATATTATATTTGAACCAAACTTTATCCATGTACATGCAATTGTGAGTCTTAGCCAAAAAAAAGAAATAAAAAATTGTAATACATTTTTTCAAAAAGTATAGAATATCTCTCAATGAGACCATCTTAAGGCACAACTACATATAGGCCACACCTGTATCAAATTTCATCCTTGCACATGAAATGGTCATTGAGTCTTGGCCTGGAAACAAACAAAATACTTTATATATTTGTTTAGTTATTTCAAAAAGTATTTAATATCCACCAATAAAACCATCAAAAGGCATAACTAAATCATACAGGCTATATGTGTACTAAATGTCATCCATGAACACTCAATAGAGGCCAAGCACAGGCCCGGAAACAATCTATCTTCCCGCCGCCCGAACGCCTGCCGATCTGCCCGGCGGACAAACAACATTTTACGCAAGTGATTACATAAGTTCTTCCAAATAAGTTTGTTGGATGCAAAATTACATATTTCCAAGGCTTTACCTTGAATAGTGGTCAGCATGGTCATTTGACCCTGAAGGTCACATGATAATGAAATATGCAATTGTGGTTGAATAAGCCCAGTTGGTTTATTTGAAGGCAGGGTTAGGGTTAGGGATGGTGATATCAGCTGGTGAAGTCAGCTAGTGACATCAGTTGGTGATGTCATCCAATGATGTCAGTCAGTGACATCAACTGGGGACATCAGCAAGTATTGCCAGCCGATGACATCAGCCAGTGATGTCAGCCTGTGAAGTCGTTGTCAGCCAGTAGGGTCATTCGGTGATATTAGTAAGTGATGTCAGCCAGTGATGTTGGCCAGTGACATCATTTGGTGATGTCAGTTGATGACATCAGCCAGTGATGTCAGCCAATGATGTCAGCCAGTGATGTCAGCCAGTGATATCAGCCAATGATGTCAGCCAGTGATGTCAGTTAGTTAGTTAGTGACATCAGCTGGTGATGTCAACAAGTGATGTCAGAAAGTGACTTCAGTCTGTGATGTCAGGAAGTGACATCAGTTGGTGATCTCAGTTGATGACATCAGCCAGTGATGTCATCCATTGAAGTCAGCCTGTGATGTCAACCAATGATGTCAGGAAGTGATGTCAGTGGGGGACATTAGTTGATGATGCAATCCACTGATGTTAGTTGGTGACATCAGCTGGTGATGTCAGAAAGTAATGTCAGCCAATAATGTCAGTCTGTGATGTCAGTAAGTGACATCAGTTGATGACATCAGCCAGTGATATCAGCCAATGATGTCAGCCAGTGACGTCAGTCGGTGACGTTAGTCGGAGACATTATTTGATGATTTAATCCAGCGATGTTAGTTGGTGACATCAGCTGGTGATGTCAACAAGTAATGTCAGAAAGTGATTTCAGTCTGTGATGTCAGGAAGTTACATCAGTCGGTGATGTCAGTTGATGACATCAGCTAGTGATGTCAGCTATAGAAGTCACCCAGTGATGTCAACCAATGATGTCAGCCAGTGATGTCAGTTGGTGACATTAGTTGATGATGTAATCCAATGATGTTAGTTGGTGACATCAGCTGGTGACGTCAGAAAGTAATGTCAGCCAATAATGTCAGTCTGTGATGTCAATAAGTGACATCACTTGATGAAATCAGCCAGTGATGTCAGCCAATGATGTCAGCCAGTGATGTCAGCCAAATATATCAGCCAATGATGTCATTGATGTCAGCCAATGATGTCATTGATGTCAGCCAATGATGTCAGTCCGTGATGTCAGCCAGTGACATCAGCCTGATCCAGTGATGTCAGCTAGTGACATCAGTTGGTGACATCAGCTGGTGATTTCAGCTTGTGAAATCAGTCAGTGATGTCAGTAGATGATGTAGCCGTTGATGGGGTCGGTGTCAGTGATGTCCGCCAGTGCTGTCAGCTCTAACATCAGCCAGCAAAATCAGTCAATGATATTAGCCAGTGATGTCTGCAGTGACATCAGTCAGTGACATCAGTCATTTACATCAGTCAGTGACATCAGTCAGTGACATCAGTCAGTTACGTCAGTCAGTAACATCAGGCAGTCAGTGATGTCGGTCAGCCAATTACATCACAGGATGACATCAGTCAGTGACATGTCATATCAGTGGATGATATCAGCCGATGATATCAGGCGATGGCGACAATCTATGATGTCAGCCAATGATGTGAATCTATGAGGCTCATCTTTTCATGAAGCCTACTAATAAATAAAAGCCTGAAAATCGATTGGCGTTCTTCTATTTAGGCTCAGTATTCGTCAATATTTAGAGCACTTTGTAAATAATGAGAAAACATATGGGCGTTAATGTTAGTCTTTGTTGGATTATTTTATATTGATGTAGAATTATTACCAAATTAGTGAACTTTGCTGCCATGGCAACCAGTGAACATGGGTACAAGGGCAAGGTTGAACCCTATGAAAAGGGCCTTCCAACACGACCACATTTGTGTACATAGCACAAATACTGTTGCTACAAAAGCTAATGTTATTGAATAAATCTTCAAAAAATGCAATTTTCCAAGGTTTTGTGTAGTGGTCAGCATGGTCATGTGACCCAGAAAGTCACATGGACAATAAAATTTGCAATGTGGTTGTACAAGCCCAGTTTTTTTATTTGAAGTCTGGCTGTGGAGTAAGTCATTAAAAAATGAATTTTCCTGTTGTAAGGCAAACTTGTGTAATTTTGAACTTTGTTTCCATGGCAACAAGTTTCCATGGATACTTATATGCATTAAGTGTGCAATGAAGTCCTATAAAAGAGGCTATCCAACAAGGCCACATTTGTGCATATTGTGCAATTGTTGCAGCTACCGCGGTTGAAAATGTTGTACGAAATCTTTTAAAAATGTTAATTTATCAGGTCTGACCTTGAATTGTGGTCACCCTGGTCATGTGACCAAGAAGGTCACATAACGAATAACATGCATAATTATGGTTGTACATGCCCGGATGGTTGAATGATGTCTGGCTGAGGAGTAAGTCCCTAAAAAATGAATTTTCAAGTTTTATAGTCAAATTTGTGTAATTTTGAACTTTGTTTCCATGGCAACGAGTTTCCATGGATACTTAAACGCATCACATGAGTAATGAAACCCTATAAAATGGGCTATCCAACAAGACCACATTTGCACATATTGCACAATTATTGTAGCTACAGTGGTAGAAAATGTTGTATGAAATTTTAATAAAATGTCAATTTCTCAGGTTTGACCTTGAATTGTGGTCACCTTGGTCATGTGACCCAGAAGGTCACATGACGAATAACATGCATAATTATGGTTGTACAAGCCTGCTTGGTTGAATGAAGTCTGGCTGTCGAGTAAATCCCTAAAAATGAATTTTCCAATTTTCAAGTCAAATTTGTGTCATTTCGAACTTTGTTGCCATGGCAACCAGTTTCCATGGATATGCATATAAATTTTGTGTAAGATTGAAGCTTATAACAAGGGCTATCCAACAAGACCACATTTGTACATATTGCACAATTATTGCTGCTACAGTGGTAGAAAATGTTGTATGAAATCTTAACAAAATGTCAATTTCTCAGGTTTGACCTTGAATTGTGGTCACCTTGGTCATGTGACCCAGAAGGTCACATGACCAATAATATGCCTAATTATGGTTGTACATGCCTGCTTGGTTGAATGAAGTCTGGCTGTCAAGTAAATCCCTAAAAATGAATTTTCCAATTTTCTAGTCAAATTTGTGTCATTTCAAACTTTGTTGCCATGGCAACCAGTTTCCATGGATATGTATATAAATTTTGTGTGAGATTGAAGCTTATAACAAGGGCTTTCCAGTGAGACTAAATTTATTCACATACAGGCATTATTGTAGCTACAGCGGTTAAAAAAAATGTATGAACTCTTGAAAAAATGCTTATTTCTGAGGTTTGACGTCAAATGATGGTCAGTATGGTCATGTGACCAAAAAGGTCACATGACCATCAAAATTAGTAATTGAGGTAGTACATGCCAGGTTGGCTTGATGAAGTCTAACTATGGACTAAATCCCTAAAAAATGCATTTTACTAGTGTAATGATGAGTGTAAAAATATTATGACTTGGTTGCCATGGCAACCGATTTGTGAAAAATTGCACCACTTTTCTTAACTGCATCCCCAAGTTCCATAATCTTGAGAATCTTGCGATTCCGACGATGTATAGATTGTCCATCCCTCTTTCGGGGTGAGCCAAATCCTTAAATAAAGCACTTTTGAGCTCTTGGCTCCCAGACTACTAGTAAACATAAAATTTTGTGCAGCTGTTTAAAATGAAAATATCTTAGAAATAGTTTTTATCTTATGATTCACCTAACAGCATGCATCAAAGGTAATCTAAAATCTGAAAAATAATCAATCTAAATCAACAGCTAGTATTCCTGCTCCACTGATATTTTGAGTGTCAACCCAACAACGCTTGCGAAATCCTAAAAATTTATAGACATCTTCCATTTGAGGTTCTTTAGTAAACGATGCCTAAAAGACTCAATTTAGTTCAGGACTTGTGGCTTCCGAATGTCACTCTGGGTAAATCCCAGCTTCACCTTGTGTTAAGCAGGCTTTAGGCAAGATTTAAAACACCAATGCATCCAGATTAACTGTTACTTCAACCTGTCTTGCTGTGGAAGAGTTGCTTTTCTAAAAGTGATCTTGACTCCTGAGCCTTTCTCTCACGTTAACTCCAAGTCTCCAAGTTATTTTTCCTCTCAAGGTTCACGTCTGAATTTTCACTTGAATGTTTTCTCCTTGATAAAAGTAAAATATCATTCATATATTCTGCAGTCATTTGTGGCAAGATGCATGATATTTATCTTGCTGTAAAGAAAATGGTGAATTTTTATTGAAGAATCTTTGCAAAATTAATGCGACATTCTATCATTTCAAAAAAAACCATTGTCGCTGTTGGTGGCTCACCTAATGATTCTATGAGATCCATATCAGATGAAATTGAAATAAAATACACAATAAAAATAATGAAATTGCAAGGAGTTTGATGAGAGATAAAGAGCAGTATGCAGTAGGTATTTTCTTGGGCTTTTTAGATCGTAAGTTAACAAATTTTACCAACCTTTCATTGACACCTCTTGGGAACTATACTTATTCAAATGCAAGCCAGCAAGGGACCTGATTTTATAAAAGGGCCAATCAGTTCCATCATCATGCTATGTGGTCTTGACACGAAATCGTTCTGTTGGTGTGTCATAGCTGTTGGAGAAAACAGCCTCTTTATGCAGAATTTGCAAGAAAGAAGATGTAAGGCAGAAATCATCCACATGACCAAAGCAATCACTTTAGAAAATATGTCTATAGCTTCTTTTCTTATCAAAGAAGAGCAATATCATATTATTTTTAATATTTCGTATCAGTACATGTACTATTCATGAAAATATGAAAATATTTAATAGGCAGGATTTTGGTATGAAACCACCGAGAACCAAAATGTGACCTGTTTTAAAAATCCCTCTAACAAAGGAACCATCGTGCTGTTTCATTTCATTGAAATAAAAAATGGCAGTTAGCAAGTGAAATTCTATATTACTTTCAACTTTTTTGCGCAATCCAGGGTATTTGTACTGTATGTGTAAATACCGAATAAAAAATCAATCAATCAATTAACTAACTCATAATACTAAAAATATGTTTAGTTTTTCAAACATGTGCATGCGACTACTTCAAAATGAATTAATGCATTTTTCCATGCCATGCAGAATACAATCACTGATTTTCTTTTTAGGTAACAAATATGTTTAATCTGTCTTACAACACTCAGCATATACAATATACAGTAAAATGACAATGAAGTCTACAAAACAATGATCGACCTTCTCTAACAAACCACACACCATGAAAAAGGAATTACATGTACAGCTCTCTAAAGTAATATCCACCTGATCTGGTTGTGTTTTATACAATTTACATTACAGCATGTAACAAAGGCAACAAACAACTGTTTCCTCTTCTACAAATATTTTCACCTGGGGTAAATCCACGACGGCAGTGAAAGAAACCAACAGATTGAAGGGACGTCTCTCTTTCTTGTAGAGTTCTTTGGTAAACTTTGCTTGAAAGACAAGATTTAGTTCAGGACTTATGGCTTCCCAATGCTACACTGGGCAAATCTCAGCTTCGCCTTGTGTTAAGCAGAGCTTTATGCAAGATTAAAGATACCAATGCATCCAGATTAACTGTTACTTTAACCTGCCTTGGTGTGGAAGAGTTGCTTTTCTAAAAGTGATCTAGACACCTGAGGCGTTCACACATTCTAAATCCAAGTCTTTAAGTTATTTCACCTCTAAATATTTACTCCAGAATAGATTAATTGAATCTATACCCTAAATTGTGTTACGGCATATATCTGACGCAAGTTATATATGTGAAATCATATGATCTGTAATTTTACAGAATTTTCTTTCAATGATGTTTTGGGGTCATTGCCTTGTGGGGGAAACCTTTCTGTCCGCAGCAAAATAGAATACTTAAGAAAATTATCACAAATAAGGAACTCTAAGTGTTAAGCATTTTCATGAGCATGTCAGAACATGAGCTAATGAAATTACCAATACAACCTTTCATTACCCGCGTTTGTGAGAACTATGCTTGTTCCAAAGCATCTGAGCAAGAAAACAAGATTTAGTAAAAGGCCAATCAGTTCCATTATTACAATGTGTGGTCATGACATGATATATTCTGTTGGCGTTCATGTTGAAGAAAATTGTTGCTTTATACAGAATTGACAAAAAATACTGTAAAGTAGAGAAAGAACCACATAAGGTGACATAAACAAAGCAATTACTTTGGAAAACTTTCAAAAAATACAATCCATTGCTTATCAAGTAACGGTATTTCAATTAAATCTATATTTTTCGTCTCAGTACATTTACACCGCAGAAATTACATTTACCTTTTCAGACTTTTGTGCCGGAGGTTGAGCCAACTCATTTTGATAAGCAATATTTCAAAAAATTTTGATTTTGTATGTCTTTCTTGGGCCCAAAACTGAATCTGGATTTACTTGGCATTTGGTCAATTCCTTGGTTGGCCTACCTTTTGGGATAATTGATACATTTTCTGTACCTGTGTACACGTCATTCTTCATCAGTTCGTACCTAGATGATTGGCTAAGTGAAGAAAACATGTTCGGATATTAATCTACAAATTCTTGCATGAGATGATATCTCCTCCATGTGACTTATTGGACATTTTTGGACCCAGGTTTCAGAGAGTTTTTGCAAAAATTTTAATGTGTAGGTTCAAAATCATGCCATGTCCATGTAGTTTCGTTGGAGTGCCTTTACTTGTTCCTAAGTGTAGCCTTCGAATGAGACCAACATTTCATTTTTTGCATCCCTTCTTTGTTTGAAATCCTTGATTTTCCTGTTTGCCTTATGGGACAAATCACTGTGACTTAATTATGAGACACTGTCTAAAAAAACATATTTGAATCATTGTTTTCTAACTTTGGGCTAGCATATTATTGAAAATTGATTCACTCAGGAAAATAAAGAATATTAAGGATTATTAAGTATAATTAATGCAATTTTAGACATAGAAAAATACAGCTAATTGCAATAGAATTAACAAGCATCATGTCATCTGACATGCAAACTTTCGCACTAAGTAGAATCAACAGAAAACAATTTTAGCAAAATATAATGATATGTGACTGAGAAAATACATTTAAAACGCTTGTTTAAACTTTTGTAATTGTCTTCATAATTATGAACTATTTGAAAAAAAGGAAAATGAAAGAGGCTAATGCAAATTAATTAATTCTCTCTCAGGACACTGATGTTACATAGGAACTTTTACATCGTGATTTCTCAATTGAAAAATGTGCCTTATTTACCTTTATACATCACAAACAACATAAACAACTTGCAGTGGTAGATTGTTTTTTTTTCTGATGTAACTGCAATTTCACAATTTTTTTCTCAACTGAAAGACAAGTCACCCAGAAGCAGGCGAGGTGTGGCACCATGCTGGTGATCTCATTTATATTGCGGAAGGATCAGAAAAAGTACCCTGCAAAAATCTGAGAAGCTACGAATCAATCTTGTCTGGCCTTATCAGTATTGAGCTAATGTAACTTGTGGTAAGTCACTTTACAGCTTTTAATGAAATCTGCCCTATGTAAGCCATCACCAATCGTATCACACTTAAATATGTTGATAAATGATGGAAAGTGTCAATGTTTGTTAACTTTAACGAAAATCTAAATATGATGAGTACCTCACTCAGAAATTTATTAAACTATTCAAATCCATGCTGATGACCTCTTCTGTTTTAGATTGCGAGTATAATGGCTGGTTGGACCAAATTTAACAGCATCGTAAATTTCAAGGTTCCCTCGAAGGTCTCATCAGTGCGTTCAAAGCCAACAATTAGTGCTTTTCCACCTCATTGGACAACATCATTTGATAATTGTTTGAAGTAGTTTCACCATATTTTGTTTATCTTAAACGCATAACTGGAGCAGTATATCCAGGATGAAGCTGCCATCAGGTTACAATTAAACATGCTGATGATTAAAAGCTGAAGAAAATTATCCAAAAATACTGATATGCACTAGAAGCGTTGATGATCAAATCAGCTTTATGATCACGTTGTAATATTTCTGGGTGGTGTCTCACTTATACCTAAGCTTTGAACTAGATATAGTATATAGGTGAATTGAAGAATATAATACCCTGAAAGAAAGGTCAATACCTAAGACAGATATGATTTTACTTGAAATCACAAGGTAATAAGCTGTTATGTTTATCCAACAGTTATTGACAAGTGTATACATACGACTTTACACAATATCATAATCTTTTGGTACATTCTGCATTTTTTATATTTTACCCGAATAATATATAGATGCCAACTCAGTCGAGGGATACTATATTACTCATTTTGATTTTTGTATGGTCCTCAAATATGTGTGAACACCCACCTTTACACACAATTAATTTGTTCAAATTGTCAGATGATAATCATAATGTCAACTGATGAACAAGTCAAAATGGTTTTCCAATACAATCAACGCTCCAAAAGAAGCCATTTTGGTTTTTTTAATCTGTCAATTTCGCGTCTTTTGTGTCTGGTCCATTGGAAGCCTCAGGAAAGAACTCTTGAATCCAGCAAACTTGTAAAGCTGGGCAATAATTGGCAATCCAATTTGATTTACTAAACGAAAATGACCAACTTTTCCAGACTTCCAGACTGAGGTGACTTTCTCTCCTTTCCATGCTGAAGACACACAAAGATGCAAAACAATGCCCCTGTGGCCTGTGCAATGCAAAGTAGAATGCATTGTGCTGCTTACTTAATTTCCTTTGTCATTTGCTAAGGTGAATTAAATGTCAAGCAAATAATAGATCCATTCAATCAAGGTACATGTATGTTGCCTGAGTCATCCAGGAATATCTGACCAATTGGGGCAGTACCATAGCAAGGACAATTAGGATATACAATTGTGGTCAATTTGCCTTTATAGCAGCAACAGACTCTTGGGTATTGGTCTTTGCAAAATTGAGTACAGTGCCTCCATAGACCAATGGTTACAGCTTCCACGCTAAACCAGAGTGGCGCACTGGCACAGTGACTCACGGACCAGGTGCGAATTCCGCTCCCAGTATAACAAAACAGGGATATGTATACAACTTTTAATGGCAGCAAATCCCCAAAGTCACTCACCTTGTTGTCCCTTGTGTTGGCAAAGCTCAATAAAGTTTGGATGACACGGTAAAGCTCTCAACCATTTCATGGTATATCACAGAATTGTCTACAATAAATTAGCATAAAATAATTTTAAGCCTGATTGACTGATCTGATGTGTTTTTTGTTTTTATGGACTAAAATTCTGAATTGCCTCACATTGTCCTGGGCACTGACTTGCTTGTAGATGGGAATGACATCCATCCTGCATTTATCAACATAATCCTGCCTGATTATATATATACAATGTTATTAGTCTGTGCAAACTGGTAACATCATACGCAATGAAAGACACACCCTGTATATATGTTAATCACAAATATTGAGTGTTATGCACATATTGAAACAGACTGATTTTGTGTTATATCTCTGAGGAGTTTTGCTTGGGCGCATCCTTATCACTGATTTCCAATAATGTTTATTTGATGATCGAATTCTTAGCCTCCTTGTCTGGCCTTTTCCCAAATTTTTGGGGAGCAACTACCCCCCCCCCCATTTCTGGTCCTCTAGTATGCCCATGCAACACCGCCATGTTCACTTCCAAAAAATCTCCCCATCATCCCCATTCCAGTCATCAATTCTGAACAGTTTCTTTGGCAAAGATCTCACCTAAAAGGCTGAAAAGCCACAAGGTGCTGCCCTCAAGGAGAAATTTCACAACAGGACACCATGGATGTCCATAATGGATCAAGCAAGTGGCTCAAACATATCAGTTTCACCTGCTCCAACTGAATCAAACAACCATACCAATGAATGCAGATTAATCAATTGTTATTCACACTTAGCCCATAAGCGTGACTTGTTGGTAGCAGTTGGAATCAACACTCAAGCTTGGAGTGCCAATAGTGATGTCAGTATTGCAATACTGACATCAGCTGTGCATATATTCACATGGAACATGGCACACTTGTACGAGATCTGTAATAAAGCATGCATGTCATATGAGCAAAGCGTTCATTGAGAAATTTTATATTTAAACCAAGCAATTTGAGCAGATCATTAAAATGACTTGCCCAAATCACTGCATTTTCTATAAACGTTGTTTGGAATATCTAAGTGACTTGGCAAAATCGCTCTTTGTTTCTCGAATTTTTGATGGAAGCATTTTGTTGAAATTACTGCTGTTTTTTTTTCCACCATAAGAATGGTAAAAACTCACAAGACTGCACCAAAACTCACTAGACAATGCTATGAAAATACATTTGATTACATGGATGCATGATCCAGATCTAATGTTCAGTGGCCAGACCATGATTACCAGGACTAATTAAATGCAAACAATCTGTGCCAGACCATGGAAGATTGTTGCACAGCAAGTTGATCACTTTTTTAGCTGAACATTATAGGAAGACAAACATCAAGATGAGAAATGAGACATGCACAAATCGCATGTATTGTTGAAGTCAGAGACACGAAATGGTTGGCTTAGCAAGGTACATATCTGGAGAAATAATGATTGCATAATCTGATGCAACTGTCTCCTTAGTTGTTCATTCATGTGAATTGGTTATCATAAAGATAATCAACAAACACTACTATACCTTGACATGACTTATGTTGTGTTGTTGCAATCGTTATTGAAGAGGATTTTCTGTGACCAAACAAACACAGCCAATTCTCCAGATGAGCTGCAAAATCAGATAATTGCCTTGTTTGGTGCATTGTTATAAAGTTTGTGTTTGTCTTTGCGGACTTTTTAAAGAATGGTAAGGATTTAAAGCACAGATTCTAAGCACAACCACTGTCTGTCAGAACTCAAAGCCTGGGTGATGACAATAATTAAGACATTTTTTTTAAGTGGTTAGTTAATCACATCAGCTTTTTTTATAATATTGATATCTATTTTTCAGAAAAAATGTTCGAATTAATGAAATCTTACATATTTTCATTTTACAGTTGATTTTAATTGGAAGTGTTCTATGACATTCGTGGCAAACATTCCCAAGTTTAGTTTAATGCAAAATTTAGATTGAAGATAATTATCAACTAATATGATAATGCCGCAGCATAGAAGACGGGACTTGTAAATACTCGATTGACAATATTCATATGCCAAGCATTATTTTTTTGCTAATTTTATTTTTTGGGAATTTTTTGAAAATGTTTTTTGTTTTGGAATTTTTTTTTCGGGAAGAAAGATATATACTAGTTTGTATATCATCTTTGCACTGTCTTGCACATATGCATAGATCTCGTCGTCTCAATATCCCACATTGGAAATTTGGAATAATCCTCACCATCCATACATTTCTTTAAATTTTTTTTTTTTTGACAATTTTTTTATTTTCCGGAAATTTTTTTTTTCGGAAATGTTTTTTTTTTTTTGGACCTTTTTTTTTGGAAATTTTTTTTTTTCGGAAATTTTTTTTTTTTTCGGGAATTTTTTTTTTTCGGAAAAATTTTTTTTTTGGAAAATTTTTTTTTTTGGGCGGAATTTCAGAACAGAAGAAGAAGAAGAAGAAGGTAGTCACGTTGTAGTCACGCGTGAAGAGAAGCAAGTGCCAGGATCATATTATGGGATGTCTGAATCACTTTTTTTGATTGAACCATCTGGAGCACTCCACTCGCCTGATAGCCATAAGGGACGAGACACCTCGCTTCGCTCGGTGAGCCGGTGGCTCTGTCCCGTCTATTAATTCATCTGTCTTGATGCGGATGGGTTGCTATTTAAAAAGTATTCTTGGCTCTAGATTCTTATTCATGACAAAACCAATTTCTTGAAGTGCTCGACTAAGAATTACGGGAGAGTCGGGCTGCCTAAGATTTCTGACCTAAGGTTTAATTATTTAAATTTAACTTCGAAATTTTAAGTGAAATCAATTTACTGTAGGGTATCCTTTGTTATATGGCAACTTTAACATAGAACATCAGATCAGTCTATTTTAAGTGTAGATTTCTGGAAGATTTCAGTCTAGATGTCTGGAGAAGCCAGTCAATCAAGTGGGATTGAAGCAGTCATTGCTTCTACAAATGTGTCTGACTCAAGAGCTCATTCCAGCAGTTTCCAAAAAACCTTATTTTGAATGGCTTTGGAAAAAGACATATTTTCAATCTTTAATTACTTCTTTGGGAAAGTTGATTCATTTGGCTAACTCGTTTTTACTTATTTGTCAACTGTTGTCATAATTATGATCAATCTGGTACATTTGTAAGACAATTTACATAAATAATTTTCATTTGAAGCTTGGTAATTCACGTATTTCCCTCCACAAAATCAGCAGTGTAGTGCAGGACCTTCTTATTACATAAAGTGCCTGATAAAATATCATGCACTTTTTCTCGTTGCATTAATCTATTCGATGCATTAGATTACACTAACATGTATCAGTATCATTGTCAAAGAGACAGACCACTTTATGATGGGCATATAAACAAAGTTCCAAGAATTACCTTGAAAATCATGCAAATTGTGATATATTTAGTCAGCCATTAATTGAACAACTGTTTCACTACCTTGTTTGTCCTTTAATATACACATGACTATTGGTCTGTAGAGACTTAATAAACAGGTATGACCACCACTGTCCACCAATAACACTGCAATAGAAGCGATTGATACATGAAAAAATAATACGTTTTATATCTATAGACCAGGGGAGGCTACGGCTTGACTATCGCTTATTAATGTTAGGAAATTTCTTTCTTTATTCATTGGGATTCTACAATTCTATTTGAAACATTTTTATGCTCACAGTTTGTCTTACATGATTGTCAGGCTTTGCCATGATTATAAAACAGCTTTGTTCGTGAAAGCTCCCGATCAGTAATTCTGGATATTTGGTTCAGCGTTTGATGATGTGCATGTTTAATAGTAACGCCATGTCGGTGCAGTAATGATATAACACCAATTGGTTTAAGATAAACAAAACATGGTGAAACAATTTCAAAATAATCGTATCAATTAATATTTTCTAATGAGATGGAAAAAACGCATAATAATTGTTTGTTTTGAACATGCCGATGAGACCTTCAATGGAACTTTGATATTAACAATGCAGTCATTAGGCCTATTTATTGCAGCAATATGTTCCAATTGCAGCTGAAACTCCTATAATGAAAGAACGGTCAACAGACTTATTAATTATTCAAGAAGATGCATGCGTGAAATTGTTAGTTAGTGGGTGGATACTTTTGACAGTTATTGACAAGTGTTTAAATATTTGAGACTATACACACAGTGTCATAGTCATTTTGACACATTCTTCAAATCTAGTATTTACCCAAGTAATACATAGATGCAAATTTAGAATGTTCAGTAACAGATAATAATACTATAACAAAACAACCCAAGTCAGGGTCACCGAGTAACAATATCACGAGCTGTTGTGTGAATTAATATCACTCGAGCCCGCAGGGCGAGAGTGATATTAATTCAAACAACAGTGAGTGATATTGTACGAAGTGCCCTGACGCGTGGTTGTTTTGTTTTTATCACCTGGTTCTACCTCAAATTTTCAATTATAATTATATTTTCATTACAAATATGTGACGTCACCATGGAGCAACAATGGATGTGACGTCACAATCCTATTGTTTTGGCCATTGCTTGGTTTGTGACGTCATCAGGCATCTGAAATGCCGGTGATGTCATAACCATTGTTAAAAAATATCGCCCTTGAAGGGTGGTATTTTTTACAATATCATAGGCCCTGATATTTTGACCGTAAACAGTGATATTCACAGCCAACCAGGTGATAATACACAAAAACCACAAATTTATGATTCATGTTCAGGTCTACTTTAAGGGCTATATGTATTTCAATATTTCAAGGTAGTCACAGTCCTCATGTGTAAACAGAATCATCACAAATAAAAGGCCATCGTCCCATCTTACCTCTCCAAGGCAATCTCTTCAAATTTGTCAGAAGGCAATTGTAATGTCAACTGATGAAACAAGTTCAAATGAGTTTCCCAATACAATCAAGCTACAAAAGAAGTAATTTCAGATTTGGAAGTCTGTCAATTTCGTGTCGATTGTGTCTAGTCCTTTTAAAGCTTCAGGAAAGAATTCCGGAATCCAGCAAACTTGTAAAGCAAGAAAATAATGCAGTGGCAATCCCACTTGACCGACAAAATGAAAATGACCAACTTTTCCAGACTGAGGTAACTGCCTCTCCTATCTATGTTCTGAAGACAAACAAAGATGCAAAACAATGCCCCTGTGCTGATACTAAATCAGGTGCAATGCAAAGTCAAATGTATTGTGCTGCTTACTTTTTCACTGTGACTTACTGATGAGAATTAGTCACAAGCAAAGAATAGATCCATTCAATCAAGATATGTTGTCTGAGTCATCCAGGAATAACTGGCCATCAGGGCAGTATCAGTGCGAGGACAATTTGGATATACCACAGTGGTCAATTGGCCTTTGTAGCAGCAACAGACTCTTAGGTAGGCCTATTAGTCTTTACAATTGAGTATAGTGCCTCCATAGACCAACAGTTTTAGCTTCTACACCTAACCCCTAATAACCAATGTGCCTCTTAGAGACCAGATTCGAAACCCGCTCCTGGTACAAAACAACAGGGAGATGTATGCATTCTTCACTCACTTCATTATCCGTCATGTTGGCAGAACCCGATAAGTTTACGAGGAAGATGCAAAGTCCTCAACTATTTCAAGATGAAGCATAGCACTGTCAGCGATAAATTAGCATAAAAGCATTTCAAGCCTGATTGTTTCACCTGATGCTTTTTTTTTCAGGGGACTAAAATTCTCAATTTACTGACACTGTCCTGGGCATTTACTGATTCATGTTAGGACTGACATTCATCCTTCATTTATCAACATAATCCTGCCCGATTATATGCAATGTTAGTCTATGCAAACTGGTATCATCAAGCGCAATGAAATACACACCTGATATGTTTGTTAACCACAAATATTTGGTGTTATGCATATATTGAATCAGACAGATTTTGTGTCATATCTCTGTGGATGATAATCTGCTTTTTTGTTTATGTTCGAACTATGTAAATTGACTTTTTCTGCCTTTTCTTTTTAATGCAATTCAGCAGCTGATGCAACAGATGAACACATCAAAGGTGGCTGTACTGGTGTTAACACTGTAAAGATGGGGCACCAGGCACAGGGTTAAATGTTAATCTTGATATAAATAGATAGGACGAGTGCAGCTTCGTAAGACCAGCTCTGGCCACTCACAAGGGTTCATTGATGAGATCGGAGAGAAAGCAGTAGTAACATGTTTAAGATTTACCCCATAGAAGGGAACTTTCATCTGCTCAGCACAGATACTGATACAAAGGGTTGCCAATTTAACGTCTCACCAAAATGACATCCAGCTTATTTTTTAATTCCACTGAAAAGTTCGGATCCCCACTCAGAATTGGAACCCATACACAAAAAGATCTTCAGTGGAGCAGACGGGTATCATAACCTCTCCGACACTATAACCACACTGCCACCCAACCTATAAAAAACACTAACTATGTACATCTTGAACGTATGTTATCTGGTATTTTATGTATTCAACGACATTGTAATGCATCACCTTCATCAGACTCTGGGAAAGGAACATTAGATATTGAGTCCAATTAATGGGAGGTGCACTGTTGGAACACATGCTTGACAACCTTAGAAAGCATTGTTTGCATTGTTGCATTTATATTTATTCTGGACTCAATATATGACCAAGTACATGCAGTGTACAATATAGGCCTATAGAAGATCCCTTTTTTAATCATGGACAGTCTGCTTGGACTCTCAATTTTTCTGTCTGGTGCTGCCCTAGTAGTCTTTAACTTTGTCCTTTGAATTTGCGTTTATTTCATCATGCAATTGTTAATGTGATTGTTCATTGTCATCTGCACCTGTGCTCGATCTGCCCCAACCCCCCACCCCCCCCCCCTCCAAAAGAGAACAAGACAAATGTTCTTGTTTATTGTGAATATCATGACAAACTGTCTATTTTTGTTCCATCCATCATTTAGGCATTGTCATAAAAGCATGCTTTGTTTCCTGAAGGCCAAAATCTTAAGAATGGTACAATGTCTAATATTTCATCATGTGAGTGAAAGACTCGCTGAGAATTTTTTTCTACCCCATTAGAATACAGGGTGGTCAAGAAAAAACTTTACTGTCTTTGGCTCATGAGGCACAACGCAGTGAGTTCTTAGCCAATCAGTCTCATTCTTGCATGAAATCAAGGTAGGAATCCTTATTTCTACTATTGATTCAAATTTGATGAGGCATTACGACAGAAGGGCATTTTGCCAAATCATGTCTGCTTTCAATTTCTATCAACCTTCTTCTCTTTCAAGCTTCCCACATGACTGGGTTCCACTCAGAGAGAGCTGAATCCAGGGACCACACTCCTCTAAAGAACTCTAACTTACTGTAAGAATAGGTAGGCAATAGGAAAATATTTGAATTGATGGTAATGGCTTGCATTCGAGGCAGCGAGGTGTGTGAAAATGGCTTTTTTTGGTTGGCAAATCAGAGCTCAAGATTACACGTCATGTCCCAGGGGAACAAAACTACAGATAATATGTTGCCATGATTACCCTCTTCACATTAGAAAAGATCGGATAGTAATTGCATGCGAATCTATAGAACTCTGTCAAAGAAAGAGAGTAAAGTTTTTTCTGACAACCCTGTAGTCGAAACTCAAATGATGCATCAGCATGCAACTATGTAGCAATGGAAGGAATGGTGGCCTAGTAACAGGCAATACTATAAAAATACATTTAATTACATGGATGCATGCTCTAGATCTAATCTTCAGTGGCCAGACATTGATTGCCAGGACTAATTAACTGCAAACAATCTGAGCCAGACCATGGAAGATTATTGCACAGCAAGCTGATTGAATTTTTGGCTGGACAATGTAGGAAGACAAACATCAAGATGATGAGAAATGAGACACTCACAAATTGCATGTATTGTTGAAGGGATGGAACCAATGACTTGGTCTCATTGAGCAGTCAGAGACACAAGATGGTAGCTCAGCATTGTCAGCAGGGTACATGTCCGTAGAAATAAGGATTGCACAGGTTGAAGCAACTATCTTTCCCATTGTTTATTCATGTGGAGTTGTAATCACAAAGATATACTATTAGTATCATCAAATAGTGCCTATTTCTTAATTGTCAGTAAAGTGTAGTTCCATGCTCAAATATATAATACAATCCAACTTCAATCGTATTTTGTCTCTATGGCCAGACTGAGTGTAATTATAGTATTTTTATTTTGTGAAATGAAGGAAATACCGGACCCCAACTGTAAGACAAATCTGATCCACAGTCGCCGGACAGTACATTGAATGATTCCTCTTTTAGTCAAGTGGCAAGAAAGTCTTCTCAGCAGTTGGAACCCTATCTTGTATGTTGCAATAGTTGTAATGGTTATTGAAGAGAATGTTCTGTGACCAAACACACTTAGCCAATTCCCTAGATGAGCTGCAAAAGCAGAAAATTGCCTTGCTTGGTGCATTGTTGTAAAGCATTTGAATGGTCGGGATTTAAAGTACAAATTCAAAGCCAAACCTATTCCTGTCTCTAATTCAAGCCTGGGAGATGGCACTAATTTTGACCACTGTACCAGTAGTGACATAGAATTTTGCCATTTATATTGATATGTCTTTCAAAACAATTGTATTCATTGATGCAATCGTTCACATGTCTGTTTCACAAGTATTCCCTAGTTTAGTTTCCGTTTAGTTTGATGAACAGATGTAGACCTAGCTCTGCAAATAATTTTAGGGAAACTGCTCCAAGACCAAGGATTGAGGCTTAAGTTATGCAAGGTATGTGTTGAAAGCAAGCTTCACCAGGTCTTAAGATGGCTTTGTGGAAGATTAAAGAGACCAACTGTTAATGCCTGTCTTGGTGTGGATAGGCTGCTTTCTGAAATTAATCTTGCCTCCAGAGTGTTATTCACAACTTTGACAAAGCCAAGTTCTTGAAGTTATTCAATCAAAAATTATATGCAGCCTTAATTCCTGACCTACTTAAGGTTTTACTATTTTAATTTAACCTCCAAATTTTAAATATATTAACATGTAATTAATTCTACTGCTTACCACCCATTCTTCAATTGGGAAGTTCATTGATTTTGAATGACTTCGAAAATTGACATATTCTCAAATTTGAAATTATTTCTTTGACAAACTCATTTTGTCAACTGTTAGGATGATATTTTAGATATAATTTTCAGTGGACACTTAGCAATTAAGGTGTTTTCTATTTGGTGTTCAGATTTCTCCATTTCTCTGTGTTCAGTGGACGCAGCAATCTGTCAATGCATAAAATGCCTTCTATAATTTTATGCACGTCTTCTTTATGCAGCAATGGTATAATGTCATAATATAATTATATTTCATACATTGTACGTTAAAAAGATGATACTGACATGTATCACACTCTGGCACCAGCGCCACTCAATTGAGCAGATACAAAGCATGCAGCAGAGGTGTTTATCATCACACAGACAAACCACCTTACAGGGTACATATAAACAACCCAGGGGGCACAATTTCCCGAAATGACCATAAACATTGTAATAGTTAGCCATTAACTGAATACCTGTGCCATAATCTCACTGTTCCATTACCTTTATTGCCCATGAATATAACTATTGGCAAGTTGGGACTTATTAGACTAGCATGATCACCAATAACGTTATACCATGTTTGTAGTACAGGCTGCACACACCATGTAGAAAGCATTGTGAACACCATGTATTGAACAGGGTAAACTTGGACAATATCACTGCATGAATAGGTAAGCATTTGTTATCTTTTTTGACAAATGCTGTTGTACTTGTTTACCAACCTGACTCCTCTCATAACAGTTTAAAGCGATTACACTGGCTCCCAATCAGACTGCGAGCGCAACATAAGGTGCTAACATTTATATACAAGTATTTTAAGGATCAAGCACCTAAATACCTTCAAGACCTTATTAATGGTGCAGTTACAAGGAGAGATGGCCTACGCTCCAGTGACAACATTTTGCCACTGCGAATCCCCTTCACTAAAAGAAAGACTTTTGCTTCAAGGGCCTTTAGTGTGATCAGACCTCAGCGGTGGAATGCACTTCCAAATAACATTAAACTGACAGAAAATGAGGACATTTTTAAAAAAACTTTTAAAGACACATTTATATACTGTGTTTTAACTTTACCTTCTATTTTGTGACATATATATATATATATTTATACATTTAGTAAATCTTATTTGTATATTTGATTTTACTTCGATTTTATATCATTGTATCTGTGAAGCTCATCTGACGATTTGTTTTTTCAAAGACAGCACTATATCAAATAAGCTATTTACTACATGTATTTACTAACCTTCTCCATAGACTGCTCTTGTATACAGTGATGAATGTTGAAATAAAGTGCACAAAGTCTGTTAGAAATATACTATGCCAGACCTTACAGAGCAAAGTCAAAACAACAGTTAACTCAAAATACATCTCCTTTCTTGTCACGTTGAGAGTGGGTGACAGTGGTCAAGCCATAAATGTGTTCTCCTGAGAAAATCTTATTATGCAGGATTGCTTCCTGGATTGGAATTGGCATTCTGAGACACGTCCGACAGACAGATGGAACTGCCAGACAGTGGTGAATAACCAGTATGCACTACAGTGGTCCCTGCATTATAAGACCACCCCTTCTACGGTCATAAAGCGGTCTCTCTTGGGGGTGCGGTCTCTCGTCGGGACGCAAAATGCATTTAAAATACCATTTTTTAGTGAAGGAGGAAGGTGGTCACATAAGGCAAGGTGGTCTTTCAACAGGGGGTCTTATAACGCAAAGACCACTGTATTTGTTTTTAGAGGAATTTCTTTATGGCATCAGCAATATTTTATATATTTCTAATCAGATTGTTTTTATTGAGATTTTTGTTAAGTTTATGTCTTTCCTTCTGCATGACAAAAAAGCCTGTTAGGATGGGAAAGTGACGAAGTGGAATTTGACCAGAGATGTTCACGAAAAGATCGAGGCCACAATTGATATCGCTGTAAGGAGTTGATCAAGCCATAAACAAAAGATAAAAGATATTCGAAAAGACTTGTATGTATATATTGTTTATGCAAAGCAGTATAAAAAGGAAGCTTCTGAATAGCTATCTAAATTTTTTTCATAAATAATCAAAGAGACTATGGAACTAGGATTCCCGGAGATTGTCTTTAGATTAGAAGAGATAGATTTAATTTCTGATCTAAATTTTAATCATACACATTCTGCAATAATAATATATATATTTTAGAAACTATATGAAGAAAATTGTATTTTAGTATTCAAGTAAATATTTATTGGCAGAACTGAATGATTCTTCTATTATATAATCCAAGACCGATTTGGCTATATAAAACAATTTTAAATAACAGTTTCATTATTTTTTAAATGGCCATGAATATTCAATAAGTAATTGTTGTCCTATCAACAATATCATTGCTTTTGGCATTGCATTACCTTGTGTTAATGACATCAGTAGGAAGGACACATTGTAGTCAGGTTAAGGATAGAATTTATGGTCTTCTGACAAGAAATTTCCTTTTGATGCTTCCTCCCAAAGATGAAATTGTTAAGAAATCTTTTAACAGTTGTCCCAACAAGAAATTATAAAAGCCTTGGAAATGAAAATGTTTGATGCAAGGTTACTGAAAGCAATATTGTCCATAGAGGGATCGATCATTTCTGTCATTCATTATCCATCCGATAACTGGTGTCCTTCAAATTTACTTCAGTGACTCAGAGCATGATGCAATGCTGAGGCTAATTATGGATCATGATCATCCTTATGTTAGAACATCACAGTAAACATGTGTGCACATCGTGGCGCTGGGGTAGCATTTCCGCTATGGCCGCTTGAGCTTGGTTGGAACCAAAACAGCCAGCATTGCAACTTGAAATCTCTCAATTTTGGATGAATAAGCAATTAATAGGACTATTCGCTGTTGTCAGATTGCTTTTGAGTGTATGGATTACGATTGCAGCAACTAATAATGCCTAGTTCTCACGACGGCGATTTAAGAGCGGCGCAGCAAGAGAAGTCATTTCTTGGAAAGTTGTGGCGTAGATCGTTGGATGAGGCACGTTACGTAATCAATTAGTGCCATGTGCGGCGCTTAAAGTTTGTAGCCTCGGTGAGTCTTGAGGTGTCCGCGGCGCTGCATAAGCTTTCTTCGCCGCGTTCCGCCTCTCTTGCCTCACCGCAGTTCCAACCAGACTCGTCGCACTTTGTTTTGGACTTCGGCGAGGCTGCTTTTACTTTGCCCAATGTTGTTTCCTGTTACGCCGCTGATGGTTGTGAGGCAGCTACGTATGAATTTGGCGACCTGCGACGCATCAAGAAACCGTCGGCGTATATCCGAGGTAAGATGCGCCGCTGAAAAGGACAGCCTCGGCGAGGACTGTAACGATGCAACGCCGCATTAAGGTACTTGTTACTGCGTACCTGGATTGTTCATCGTCGCACATGCATTTAAACAGCGCCGAGGACATTACAGGCGCGTCGATGCTGAGCTTCTTCGTCGTCCTTGCCTTAAGCATCGACGAAGGTCTCTTAAGCATCGACGAAGGTCTCTTCTTGCAGCGCTGAGGCAAAGTGTCTTTCGCTGATGCAGAAGTCACTTTTGGTCACCATAAAAAGGGACACAGAGGACCTCCTTGCTTCATTTGCTGATTGCCCTTCAATGAGAACACAAGTACTGAACATATGCATGATGAATGAAGAAGAAATTGTTGTTGTGGCTGGTGCTGCTGCTGCTGCTTTGGGAGCTGTCTATTTGAGAGACAGGAGGAGGAGGGCCAGGAGACAGAAAAGGTGGTGGATTCGCAACTGGTTGCTGCAGAGGGAACAACATGGTCACTACCATCAACTGATGCCTGAACTGCAAGTCAATGACGTGTCTGGCTACTACAACTTCACTAGAATGCCCCCTGACATCTTTGCTGAACTCCTGGAAGCTGTTGGACCGCTCATCACTAAGCAAGACACCAACATGAGGAAGGCTTTGGAACCTGGTCTGAAGTTGGCTATCACCCTGCGGTACATGGCAACAGGAAACAGCTACAAGTCCCTAGCTTTTGCTTTCCGTGTGGCACCCAACACCATCTGCAACTTCATCCCTGAGGTCTGCCTTGCCATCGTTCATGCCTTCGAAAGACAGCTGGCACTACCCACACAGTCTGAAAGATGGAAGGAGATAGCCAAGGCCTTTGAGACGAGATGGAACTTGCCTAACTGCATTGGAGCTCTGGATGGCAAGCACGTCGCAATCCGATGTCCCAAGGAAGCAGGCTCCTTGTTCTACAACTACAAGGGATTTCATTCCATTGTCCTGATGGCCCTCGTTGATGCCGACTACAAGTTCATCTATGTGCAGGCTGGCTGTCAAGGAAGTGCATCTGATGGCGGCGTCTTCAAGGACACAACACTTCGACAACTCCTGGACGACGAAGAACTAGGCCTATACCACCTCCAGAACCTCTACCTGGCACAGAAGACAATCCTTTCCCATATTACATCGTGGGTGACGAGGCATTTCCGCTGAAGACATGGCTGCTCAAACCAGTGCCAAGAAGGAACCTTGACATTCCTTCCAGAGTCTACAACTACAGGATTTCAAGAGCCAGGAGAGTGGTGGAGAATGCCTTCGGTCTGCTGTCACACAGGTTCAGATGCTTCCTGACCACCATGCCCCAACGACCTACAAGAGTGACATACATCACAATGGCTGCTTGTGTTCTACACAACATTCTGCGAGACAGAGTAGGCGTCCACCATGCCCGTGACAATGAAGTTATGGACAGAGCAGATCCACAGACACATGACGTCACTGAAGGAGTTTGGAGAGGAGTCCGTCAATTGCATGACCTAGGAGAACCACTTCGACACGGAAATGCCTCCAGAGATGCCAAGGCAGCGCGAGACTATCTACGTGCCTATGTCAACAGTCCAGCAGGAAGTGTCCCTTGGCAGTTGGAGAAAATCTGAAGAAGATGCAGACTATCTATTCAAAACAACAAACCCCAGGCCCTTTAAAGGGCCACCAAATCCTCCCAATTGAGCTGGCCATGTACACATCCTATGTTGACAAAACAAGCCCAAAAATCAATCAATCTATCTATCTATCTATCTATCCAAGTCCAATCCCTGCAAAGTGACGACAACTGCTTTTGTTTTCTGCAGTGTATATATGTAACGAGCATTGTGTTCCATCTATCGAGCTATCTATCTGCCTATCTATCTATCTATCTATCTATCTATCTATCTATCTATCGAGCTATCTATGTGCCTGTCTATCTATCTATCTGTCTATCTATCTGTCTATATATCTGTCTATCGATCTTTCTATCTATCTGTCTGTCTATCTATCTATCTATCTATCTATCTATCTATCTATCTATCTATCTATCTATCTATCTATCTATCTAGCTATCTATATATCTATCTAGCTATCTATCTGCCTATCCCTTTTCTAACCATAAAAAACACTTGTCCTAGACAAGTTAAATTACAAAGTCATGCACTTGTACTAGTGCAACCAACACAAGTTTTAAAACCAAAGCACTTGTACTAGTGCATTACATTTTAATTAAGAAATTTATGCACTTGTACTAGTGCAATAAAAATATGTTTATACCAAAGAATGCAGCACTTGTACTAGTGGAGCACTTGGTATGTTTTTGGGCAAAGAAAGGGGGAACTAGCACCTTGCTTTTATGAAGGTGATGACTTTTAATGAAGGCCAGGACCGGACTTTTTTGGGGGGGATTGTCAATGTTTTTTTTGCTCTTTTTTGGCTCTTTTCGGTCAACACAAGCTCTTTTTTTTGTCAACATAAGATGTGTACGTGGCCTGCCCTTTTGGGAGGATTTGGTGGCCCTTAAAGGGCCAAGGGTTTTTTGTTGTCTTTGCTGCACATCTTCTACTTCTGTGGAGAAAGGACAGTCTCACTCCAACTGTGTGAAGGGGAAGGCTGGTGCTGCTGCTGATGGGCCATCGGTTGACCATAGCTGGGTCCAGGGTAGCCGTAGTTCTCGGGGCTCTCAGTCAGCATCAGTGTCAAGGATCCTGGGCTGGGCTGCATCATGGTGTAGCTGGGAGTCTGGCTGGATCCTCCTTGCGTTGGCTGCTGGTGCTGGAAGTGATGGCTGCTGGAAGCGTGGGCCTGCTGCTGGTGGTGCTGCTGCTGGTGCCGCTGCTGATGCCGCTGCTGGTGCTGCTGGTGATGAGACGGCACATACGTCGCAGGAGGAGGAGGAGGAGGAGGAGGTGGCATCTGCTGGCGCTGAGGAGGATGAAGAGGCTGGAAGGTTTCCTCCTGAGGTCTTGACTGGCGGCTGCGGACTTCCATCTCCCTCTGCTTGTCCCAGTAAATGGCAGCCTCTGCAACCGTTTTCACCATTCGCTGTCTGAGTTGAGGGCTGCAGCGACGTCCGACGTTGTAGAGGTCTTGGCACTTGATTCTCCAGGACTCATCGTCGTCCAACTCCTGGTAGTCGGGGCACATCCTGCAGCCAGAGCCTCTGGGGGTCTTCTTGGAGGAGGACATAGCGTGCATGCTGCCAGCTATGACGTTCATGGCGGAGTTCATGCTTTCATCTGTTGTGGCCTTTCTCTTCCTTGACACAGCTCCAGGCTTTGGCACACCAGGGAAGACTTGGGACAGCTGGCTGTCAGGTCTGTCCAGTGATGGCTCTTCAGCTGGGAGGTCCTGCAGGTCAAAAGAAGCTGGCAGGGAATCTTCAGGGTTGTAGCTGTCCCCGGAGTCTGAGACTGGTCTGTTGCCGGACAGCTGGGAAATGGCGGACAGCTCCTTGCCTGGCTTGTGGACGATGGAGTCCTTCAGGAACCGACAGTTGGCTAGGATGTACTGGTCCCTCTCTGTTAGCGTCTCCTTCCTGCCGGATCCTGAAGCTTCAGGCCTGATGAGTCTGGAGTAGTGCGTTCGGACTGTCTTCCTCCAGTTGAAGATAATAATAAATAATAATATTAAGTACTTATATAGCGCCAATTCCAGTAAACTGCTCACTGGCGCTTGGTTAGATTAGCTGGTATCACCGTAGAATTGTGCAAAAAGATATGTTTTCAGTCGTTTCTTGAAGTTATCAAGTGTCTTTGATCTTCGCACATTTTCAGGTAAGCCATTCCACAGTATCGGTGAAGAATAGGAAAAGGCTCTATCCTCAAACTTGTTTTGATTTTGTGCGGCAGGTACCTTTAACAGCATTTTTCCATTGCTGCGGAGGCTCAGATCATTTTCAGGTTTATGTTGAATGAGATTTTTGAGGTACTGAGGAGCTTGATTATTCACTGCTTTCCACGTAGTTGTCATAAGTTTGAATTGGATCCTTGCAGGGATTGGAAGCCAGTGTAACTCTTTCCTGTAATGACTGACTTTATCTTGTTTTTTCAGACCTTCAATCAGTCGTACAGCTGAGTTTTGCGCCACCTGGAGTTTATTTATCACTTGTTTTGACGAACCATAGAGCAATCCGTTGCCATAGTCTAAATGAGGCGTGAATAATGCATTGACATCTGTTTTGATTGACTCTTTGTTCAGTGACTTACGCAGTTTTGAGATGTTTCGAAGGTTAAAATAAGCATTTTGACACATTTTGTTCACTTGCTTATGCATTGACATGTGTTTATCAAAGAATACACCTAAATTTCTGGCATGATCTGCTGCCTTGATGTCAACATTGTCGACACTGATTGATGACATGTGAAGTTTCTTCAGTTGAAATGGCGAGCCAATGAGAAGTAACTCTGTCTTGTCACCATTGTTACAGAGTTTGTTTTTGTGAAGAAAATTGCGTATTTCTGTGATGCATTTTTCCATTTTTTCCCTTGCATTTTCCTCTTCAAGAAAAGTTGGCTTGAAGGAAAGGATGAGTTGTTCATCATCGGCATATTTTTGATCATCAACCTCATTTTCTTCAGCCACCTGACTTATTGGAGCAATATATGAATTAAATAAGATAGGACCAAGTTTTGATCCTTGAGGGACGCCATATTTTAGTGGCAGTTTGTTTGATTCTGTGTCATTTATGAGTACAGATTGAGATCTATTGGTGATGTATGATTTGAACCAACCTAAAGCAGAGCCATCAATACCATACTTGTCTCTCAACCTTTTCAAAAGGATGTCATGATCAATTGTGTCAAATGCTGCCGATAAGTCTAAAAGTACCAGCATCGTGACTTCTCCTCGGCTCATGTTCATCATGACATCATTGTGAATTTTTGTCAATAGAGTTTCTGTACTGAAATGCTGCTTGTATGCCGACTGTTTTTCATCTTCCAGTTTTACAAGTGCAAGGTGATCAGTGAATTGTTTGATGACAGCACCCTCTATGACTTTACTCAGGAAGGACAAATTTGAAACAGGTCTGTAATTCTTCTTAAGGAGATCAAGGCCATTTTTCTTAAGAAGCGGTTTTACTAGAGCATGTTTCAGTTCATTAGGCATTTTCCCTTCTCTGAGTGATGTATTGACTATTTTAGCTATAATAGGGAGGAATTCATCAATGCATTCCAACAATAACCATGTGGGTATCGGGTCAAGGTTACAGTGCTTCACAGGCATATCAGTGATGATTTTCTTAATTTCCATCTCTGAGAGTTGTTTGAATTGACTTAGTTTCAGACCTGAATAGGTCACAGCATCACTTTCCGTGCTTGCGCCATTGGTGTCTAATCTCGATCTAATTGTTTTGATTTTATCATCGAAGAAATTGTTGAAATCATTCGCTAGATCTGCTTCATTTGTGTGATATGGCAGAGGTAGTTCTTGTTTTCTGTTAAGGCTAGAATTGAGGATCTTAAACATAGCCTTTGAGTTACCCTTTGTTTTTTCAATCTTAGTCTTCAGATCATCTGTTTTTAGTTGATTGAGTTTCTCATTTAGCTCATTACGTTTCTCCTTAAATATCTCCCAGTTAGCCAGTAGCCCAGTACGTCTCCATTTTCTTTCTGCCTTTCTTTTACTGGTCTTTAGATGCTTTATATCAGCATTTGTGAAAGGTGTCGGTTCCCGAAATGTTACTTCTTTGATCTTTAAAGGTGCATGTTTGTCAAGCACCTTTTGGGATGAGTTGTACAGTGACACTAGATTGCTTAGGTCATTAGGCATTCGTTGTTGTGGACAATTCCGGTCAAAATGCAAGATAACTTTCTTGAATTTTGATACATTAATGTCGTGAGTTTTTCGGAATGCTACTTTCTTTTTAGGATTTTTGCCTTTTGCCATTTCTATATTGAAAAGGATGCAATTGTGATCGGACAGCAGGTCACCAACCACACAATCTTTAAGACTAGAATTTTTTCGGGTTATGACTAGGTCAAGAGTGTTCCCGCTTTTGTGAGTTGGAGATGCAATGTGTTGTTCAAGGTTAAACATTTCTAAGATATTTCCAAATTGGATTGCTCTGCTATCCTCCTGCTTGTTCATGTGAAAGTTGAAGTCACCTGTTATGATGAGTTCATTGTGACATGTTTGATAACTTGCGACAAAATTTGTGAATTCTTTGTAGAATTCAGTTAAGCTGTACTTATTTTGGTTAGATGGTTCAGGGCGATACACAAGAAGGATTGTAAGAATTTTTCCACTCAATTTCACTTGGACTTCCATATGCTCAAAAGTCCTTGTCTTTACACTTTCTATTTTAACTGCGCAAAGACCGGATTTGACAATGCAGCCAACTCCACCCCCTTGTCTACCTTCTCTGGGTGAGCTAAGGAAGTAGCATTGTCCATTTCTTTCAAGTTCTCCAATTTCAACTTTATCATCCTCTTTCAGCCATGTCTCAGTGAAAAGAAAGATATCCAAGTTAAATTCATTCCTGAAGTCATTTACAGATTGAGTTTTTTGTCTAAGACTTTGAGCATTCCACACACAAGCTCTTAAGATATTGTTTGAAGTGCTGTGAGGATGGTTGTCTGAGGAGCTGGGATGTGTAACAGAATTAGATAGGATGTCAAATCGGTTCGTAATTTTTACTGAGTTACTGTTACCAGAGTTATTTCTATTCTGAAACCTTGCCAGCGAGTGTGTCTTAGTTGATTCTTTTAATCCAATACGCAAGACATCAGAGTACAGCCTTGCTTTTTTTGTCATGGTGATGCAACTACAATGCTTCAGAAATCCAGGTGAAACCCTGATTGCAATGATACTCCACAGGTGCTTTGTGAAAGTATCTGAGTGACTGGTTGCTATGATGCCTCACAGGTGCTTTGTGAAAGTATCTTGAGTAACTGGTTGCTATGATACCTCACAGGTGCTTTGTGAAGGTATCGGAGTGACTGATTGCTATGACACTCCACAGGTTCTTTTTGAAAGTAACTTGAGTAACTGGTTGCTATGATGCCTCACAGGTGCTTTGTGAAGGTATCAGAATTACTGGTTACTATGATACTCCACAGGTGCTTTGTGAAAGTATCTGAGCGACTGGTAGCTGTAATACCTCACAGGTGCTCTGTGAAGGTATTGGAGTGACCGGTTGCTATGATACCTCACAGTTTCGTTGTGAGAGTATCTGAGTAACAGGTTGCTATGATATCTCACAGGTTCGTTGTGAAGGTATCTGAGTGACTGGTTGCTGTAATACCTCACAGGTGCTTTGTGAAGGTATAAGAGTGACGGGTTGCTATGATACTTCACAGGTTCGTTGTGAAAGTACCTGAGTGACTGGTTGCTACAATACCTCACAGTTTCGTTGTGAAGGTACCTGAGTGACTGGTTGCTATAATACCTCACAGGTGCTTTGTGAAGGTACTGCGTGACTGGTTGCTGTAATACCTCACAGGTGCTTTGCGAAGGTATTAGAGTGACGTGTTGCTATGATACTTCACAGGTTCGTTGTGAAAGTACCCGAGTGACTGGTTCTATGATACCTCACAGTTTCGTTGTGAAGGTACCTGAGTGACTGGTTGCTATAAGCTGCTATAATACCTCACAGGTGCTTTGTGAAGGTATTGAGTGACTGGTTGCTGAGGGTTTGCTGCAGAACACTGTTATGTTCTTCACTGTAGTCTGTAATATTCTGAAAAATAGTAAATAAGATTTAAGGTGATTGGTTCAAATTGGTAGCAGAGACTGTTCAAGGGTGACCAGGTTGGCTGTTGAGTTGAGGTTATGTTGTCATGCAGCTTATGTTTCTTGGAAATCTGGAAAATAGTTAGAGTTCCTGGTAGTGTCTTGAATTGTTTAATAGTGAAAAACCCCGTTATTTAATGCTGACTGGTGATGTGGCAAGTATCTGTTAGAAGTTGTGAGTACTGAAGATAGATTAAAGTGATAATTAGATGCAAAACAGATGCAAAAACGATCGTAAAATGGGCGAAAATTGAAGGAAAAACGAATGTGGATTGGAGCAAATAGCGATGTTGAAATGTAGAGTCAGATAAACGGCAAAAATCTGGACTAAAATCACTTGAAAATAGCACAAATATGATGAAAACGTTTAAGCGGCACTTTACCGACAATCACACAAAAATTCAGCAGTTAAATATACCCAAAACTTGTTAAAAAGAAGAAAATATCCACTGCTAATTTCACTCTTGTGTTTACAGTCTGGAGCGCCACCTATTATCAGATATCCTGGGAAGTGAACTTGGGTCCCAGCTCCTTGGCTTTTTCCGTGTCCAGAAGTAGCTTCTCGTTGCCCTTGCACGTTCTGGAGCCCTTCATGTACAGCACAGGATACTCTCTGTACCAATTGAGCATGTCGTCTTCTTGCTCCGCTGTGATGCCCATGTAGTCTTTGATGTTCTTCTTGGGGGCCTTCCCTTTGCCCTTCTTGCCCTTGGACTTGGCTTCAGCAGCTGCAGGGGCCTCATCATCAGACGAATGGTGGTCTTCCTCCTCGAAGGTGTCGTCCAACATGACATCTTGAAGCTCAGGCTGGCTCTCTTGTGGCTTTGCAGTCTTCTTCGGAGTCTTCTTTGGAGTCTTCTTTGGAGTCTTCTTTGGAGTGGACTTGGCAGTAGGCTGTGGAAGACCCTTGGGAGCAGACTTGGGAGCAGGCTTGTCAGCAGGCTTGTCAGCAGACTTGGGAGCAGGCTTGTCAACAGACTTAGGAGCAGGCTTGTCAGCAGACTTGGGAGCTTGTCAACAGGCTTGTCTCCTTCAGCTTCAGATGACTTGGGAGCAGGCTTGTCAGCAGACTTGGGAGCAGGCTTGGGAGCAGGCTTGTCAACAGGCTTGTCAACAGGCTTGTCAACAGGCTTGTCTCCTTCAGCTTCAGATGAGGAATCTTCTTCAGTGCTGTCATCTTGGTGGCCTTGTAGATGGTCTCGCTGACAACAGTGGCTTTGCTGCTTGAAGTTGTCTTCGTCTGGCTGACATCTTTGGCTGTAGTGGAGGTGTAGAGTCCAGGTAGAGAGATGTCTGCCATGGCTGTGGTGAAGAAGGCTTCTAGTGCAGCATCTGAAGGGTCATGGAGAGGAGTTGCAGCTGGAGTTGTCACTGGAGTTGCAGCAGGAGTGCTGCTAGGAGTGTGCAGTGTAGACCTCGTGCTGAGTTTGGATTGTGCCCTCATGACGGTCCCTCTTTTCTTCTTTGGTCCCATGTTGGCAAAAAGTAGCAGCAAAAGTACTAGCAATTGTAGCAACAAATGTAGCAGCAAATGTAGCAGTTGAGTGTCGTGGATTCTAGGTGTGTTCTGGTCGAAGGTCTGAGTGGGTATGGTGCTCTAAACTGGCCCCCTCTATATATATGCAGGGTGCGGACCGCCTCTTTTCCCTTGCTTCGCCCCCCCCTTCTTCGCTGATGCTGCCCCAGCCGCAGCGCAGCAAGAAGTTGACACGCAGACAAAGGGTTGATGTTAAAAATAGAACAACGCATGCACTCAGGCGCCACCCTGTCTGCTGCGTTGGGGGTCCATAAGCCGCGGCGAGGACCCTCACACGTGCGGCGCACATGTGACTTCCCTCGACGTGTGTCTGAAACACGTGCCATGAGGCAAGAGCTTTCTGCTACGCTGCTGTTGCGCGCTGAACCTTTAAAAACCTGCGGCGCGCAATGATTTCTTGATTCGCTTGTTCTTGCATCGCCACTTCTTCCCTCGCAAAGATTCAGCTGGCTGAAACTTTTTTTCCTGCATCGTCAAATTTCTAGCGCATGCTGTTCATGTCGCGCCGTAAAGCCAAAATTGACGGCGTACATGCTCAAATCTTTGCCCTTTCCTGGAAAAGTAAGAAGCGCCGCGACAAGAAAGCCCTGTTACGTCGTCGTGAGAACTAGGCATAATTGTGGCTGTGTGTGCTTTACAATTGCAATTAACGGCAATTAAAGGCCGACAGCCGTGGATTGCAATGCAAGATACCTGTGATTACAGTTCACAAACATAAAAACGTGCTAGAAATGCAATTAGAAGGTAGGTGCTATTCCTATGATTGCTGTCCTGATTAGTTGATATGTTGAAGAATAATTAGGATATGACAGACATTGATGCCAATGCTTTATTAGCATAAAGATGACCATTTTCCAGTTGCAAATTTCACTTGTTTGGTTGGGAACGGCCATGATGGATAGGGCAAAAACACTCCCATGATTCCTTGGCTGTGCACCCATGAGTAAACATTGTTCAAGAGCACTGAAATTAACTGTGGTAATTGATAACACAATGACATACATACAGTCTTCAAATGATCGGTTTTTATTAATACATAAAGAGCATTTTTTGTGTTATTGTGTCTTTAAATGGGCAATTCCGTAAAGTCTGATTCACCGATTTGACATTTTAGCAGCTTGTGTAGTCCTACCATTACATCTCAGCTATTTCGTTATTATCCAGGCATGAGGGCAGGTAATAGGGGTATCAGACAAGCCATCAACCAAAGCTCTAAGTGTAACAGGAGTCGAGCAATGGCAAAATATCATGGTGTTGGACGTACACCATGTGATGAGATGTAATGGTAGGGCTATACACACAAGCTGCTAAAGTGTCAAATCTGTGAATCAGACTTTACGGAATTGCCCAAATGCCAAACACAAGGATGACCCACAATCAACTTCAGCATGACATGATGCTCTCAGTCAATGAAGCAAATTTGAGGGAAACATAGTTATTGGATGGATGATAATTATCCTAGACCTGGAGGATTATACCGAGGTCTAACTAATTCCTCAGAGCCAATGGTCAAGAACAGTAGATTTGTTCTATAACATCATCTTATATCCATAGGGGTTATTACTAATTTGACTTTCAACCATACCTATATTTTGATAGTGTCTCCCAGAGTCTCTCTTTCTCTTTCTCTTTTTCTTCCTCTTTCTCTTTCGCTTTCTCTTTCCCCCTCTCATTGATACATATTCTAATGCAGTTCAGTCTAGCCTGAGACTTCAAAGCTTCTTTACACCAATCTGATCATTGTTGCTCTCTGGCCTTGATGGAATATATATTCAGACATGAAACAATAACAGACACATGTCATGTCAAATCTAAATGCATAATTAAATTGTTTTGGTGATATGCATTTAAAAATAATTTATGTTGATATGACTTTGCAGAACTGTCGAATTCAAATGTGGCTCCACAAGCTATATTACTTCCTAAAGATGCATGGGAAAATATATAAATGTTCAAAATCTTTAAAAAAAAAAAATTTTAACTTCTCAAAAAAAAGGTTTCACGACATATGTATTTCAGACTGGTGGGCAGTCAAGTGTTTTAATGACATTTCATGAACACATTGCAGGCAAGTCCGAAGTTTTCTTGGATTGAACTGCTCCTAAGCTATGCTCATGAATGCTTAATTATGCACAACGCAAAAGCAGGCAAGCCAGATAACATAAATATTAGAAATATATGAATCTGTAACCGGTAATTGTGGCATATCCACGCGCCAGAGCTTCACCAAAATCGAATCAGTTCTTCATTTTGTTGATTAGAAAAAGCCTGCAGAGTGGTTGCTCCTCGATCTTGCTGACAAACAAACAGACAGATAGACATCCGCGGATGAAAACATTAGGTCCTGCCTGCAGCAGGCCTAACAAAGGCTTGACGTATGTTGTGCAGGTATAAGTCCGGATCAGCCAGGGCAGCTCAACCACCATTTTGTGGAGGGAGCTGCACTTTATTTTTGGTGACCACCGTATGCTGAAGAGATGAGAAGACTGGGAGTCTGGAAAATACCCTATTAATTCAGGGATGCCCTGGGTTTTTCAGTTGCCCCAGCATAGAATTCTGAATACAACCCGTCTGCATTTTTAGACTAAAGTGAGTCATCCTTTGCCTCAGACTCTCTTTGCCTCTCGTCTTAAGGTGACTCAAGCGTGGTACACTGCACATACTTCTGAGCAGCCTGGTTGCCTAGCAACATAGCGTCACAACTGCTGCAGGCCCTGAAAAAGTTGTGACGTCACCATTTTCTGCTCTCTTTTTTTTAACAGCATGACAGCCAGTAATTTGCTATTTAAATGAGATCTAATGCAGCTAGAAGCATAATTATTTTTTTATTGAATGCAGCAACACCTACTCTATGCTAATTTAAAGTTTCAGCTTCTCATCTTTATCCAAAGAATTTTCTCAACTAATTTCAGTCAACTGTGTCTAAAATTGTCTTCATTTCTTTAAATTGACATTGGCATAGTCATGGCACTGCAGTTAAAAAACGACTCGGTGAATTTTTTTTATTTTTGGCCATTTGTTTGACAACAACTTGTTTACGATATATGCAAATTTAAAAAAAAATCTGTATGATCGTTTTCCTAAAATTTGATTACTGCCAAAATTGATGCATACAAAATCAGCAATTAATTTGTGTATTAATTGGTGCCCTTTGAGCTCTTACAGAAAAAAGTATTTTAACCTTTTTCTTCAAATTTGCAGAAAATGTATTGGTATACATGTCATCCATGGGAATACATTTATGATGTTTTTGTGTGACAAATGCATGTAATGCTTTATTCTGTGGTACATAACCAAAAACTCAATTTATGACTTTTAAGCAGTCATCAGGCCAAACATACTGTTGCCATGGCAACAAAACGAGTCGGTGAAATTTTTTTGTTTTTCATTTTTGGAATGTATGGGTCCCATAGAGTAACTGTGCAAAATTTTAGAAAAATCTGTATGATCAAACTACCAGGCATGAGTCACCTTAATTAGTCTGCCATAGTCCATAGTGCTTATATTCGGGATCAAACTTTTCTTTTTCCTGGTACTGCTTTTATTTTTTCATTATTTTCTCCTGCCCTCCATGTTTCTGTACCTCGTCCTATTGCTTTACTCACTCACACATTCTTCTTTCCCTTATTTCTCCATTCCTTCTTGTCAGCAACCCTACCCCTTCGCTTCCTCTCCACTCCCTCCCTCCCTATACACCCTTCCTCTCTCCCCATCCATTCCCTAATTCCTCCCTTTTCAATCCTTCCTCCCTTCATCTCTCTCCCTTCCTTCCTCTCAATTTTTCATGACAACCTATGTGTCACATGCCTTTGACAATTATTTCTAAGAACTGGTTTAAAATCATTTTGTCATTAAGCAAGTTTTCAGTAGTACCTGTTTTCCTGAGTCTTTTCAAGCAAACCTTGTCCTCAAATTGATCACAAATGTTGTTTATTTTAGCAAATTGGTATTGATAATTGCACTACACTGAAATTGTGTTTGCACAGATATATCTATGTACACAAACTATATGTAATGATAAGACAATTTCAAATATTACATCTTTACCCTTCCCTTGATGCAAATATTTACCTGTTTTGCACGGCGACAAGATCGTTCTCCGCAAATGAGACAATATTTATCATTCATTCTTTAAACATAATCTTGTATTTAGTTTACATGGTGAGGTATCTTAAAACATAGCAAAAATGGCAGCCCTGTGGTAATATCAGCATGAGTGCATTAGTTCGTGTTTTCTTATATTCATTTCACAGACAATGATCCTTGATGCACCAGCCCTGCATTGAAATTGTGAAATCAGCCATGGATTTCTTACCAAATGAAGTTTCTATTTTTTCTCGAATGTTTCAGTTTATAGGATTAAGTCATTTCAAATGGACACCCATTTATTCATTGAAAGCGTACCTCTTTCATACTCGATGTTTCGTTTATTACAATTCCAGCTTTCCTGTTCCTAAGAATATATTATTTGACCGTCGATGTTTCGGAATTTGAAAAAGAAATGAAAAATAACTTTAAAATAACGATCAAAAGTGAAAATTTGACAAGCTTCCGGAGAGAATTTGGGATGCTTTCAGAGAAAGTCAATCACTTCAATGAAACTCACAAATTCATTATTGCCAGTTCAGTGACCGTTGCTGTTGTTGTTATGACATCATTTGGATACATAATGATTAAAGCTAAAGAACACAATTTCTATGCTTTATGGATAATGCTATTCTTTCCTGTCATGACATTAAACTCTGGCTTATTACAGATGATTTCATATTTGTAGACATTGATCAAATTACAAAATATTTTGCAAATTTTCTGGTCTGACATCAGAAAATCCTGCCAGGCAATTGGTCAAGTTGCCCATTGCATGTCACTTTTTTCAGCTTGATTCAAGCGAGTGATGTTTGCTGGTAAAATGATGTCATAAGTTTGACCAATAGAATAGTATACTGCAAAGGCCGCCTTGGTATTGTGGCAGTTGTTCACACATGTCAAACCGCAATCCACATGAACTCTTTCATTTCTTCATGAACTGTTGTATTTCACACTCCTGTGTACAACTGTTGATTGTTTCAATTGATATCAAATCAGTTTCAAGCTGACTCTGAATGGCTTCATATCTATTTACACTAAATCATGCCTTTACCAAAAGCATTGTCTATGACATCAGTAAGGGACTATTCAGAATTTATGCCTGGGTTGAGGGGGTGATGGGACTTTTACCTGAGTGGGTGCTACATGTTTCAAGGGGGACAATGCTAATTTTTACCTTTTTTCCAGAATCTATGTACCTTGCAGGCTAAATAGAATTTATGACTTGGGGGGGGGGGGGGATGGGAGTTTTGCCTGATGGAGCATCAATTTTTAACATCATGAAACCAAAGGGGTATTTTTTTTTTAAAGAAGGTTCCAACAAATAATATTCATAAGAAAATCACGGTGGGAATCAGATCAGGGACCACGTGATTGTTTGCCCGTTTTCTTGTCATCTGAGTCGAGCCCCTCCTCTGAGAAAATGTTACATTCACAAATATTCATGTTTATTTTCTGTATAAACAGTCATTACTTGGATCAGCTGATCCCAATCATCTGAATGCACAGTATCGGACCTGCAGAATGTGTGTACTAAAAATGTGTGAAACACAAACTGAAACTCTCACTTGAAACTGCTAAAGTCAGTCCCTGTTAGGAGATCAATGGCTTAGAATGCCATGGTCAACCATGTAAAACACTATGTCACATTTCTGGAGAGAGCAGTGTCATACCTTCTCTCGACCAATGAAAATTGCAAGAAAAATGATGTATTTTCCACCTCAAATGTCTACAAATATGAAATCATCTGTAATGTATGGACCTGCAATGCTGTCTGACAAGGTGAGTTGTTTACAGATGATTTCATAACTTTAGACACTGAGACTGAGCATGAATGTGAATTTTTTTTCCTTTGGCATATTCTCCAAGGAAAAGTGACATCTAAAACCTCATGAAATAGTTTTTTCCACAAGACTACACTCTTGATCAAAATGCTAGAATAATTTGGATTTTCAAGGTCTCAGAACTTCAAAGTTTTAAAAGTGGTCATTGAATGTGAGGAATTGCAAAGATTTTTTCCTCAGACATTAGATTCATGTATAAATGATATTATAAACAATTTTTAGTAGCTGAAAATCATTAAAAAAATTTCTTTGACTGACCTGGAAAAAATGACAATTTTTAGTAAAAAATCATCAAAAATTGTATAACGGCTCAACAACATGGATACAAAATTTCAACATATGCAAACAATGCCAACTTAATCGTGACGTGTACAACCGAAAAATATCACAATATCTGTTGAATGCCACATGCATTGACCTCAGCATTCACTTGACTTGACATGGATTCTGCCCACCTGTTTCTTGCTTCTTATTGACTACATTCTTCAGTGAAAGTCTCTTGCACCTGGTATGGATCAGCTGGCTGAACCTCCAACGTATGTGCAATGTGGTCCAAGATGTCCCTATATAGTAGAGCAGCTGGAGACCAATTTCCAGGATGAACCCCGCACGGAAGTACAACAGCAAGTTTCATATACCAAAATGTGCGGAAAATTCTCTAGTTTTAGGAAATGATAGTAAGAAAGGCTGATTTTGTGTGCGAACTTGGCAGTGGCGGTTACCATGGCAACGGATTTAGAAAAATGATTTAAAGAATTGTTTTAGTAAATACTGCATAAAACAGAGACAATTAGTGATAAATGCAATCTGACTTCACATTATGGTAAATCGGAGAATGGGTGAGCAGACTGAGAAAATCATAGACATCCATTGTTTATATGGTTGCCATGACAACCGGAAATTCTCAAAAACAGTTAATTTTTTTCTGAAAGTCAATTATAACTTCTTAAAACTAAGGAAATTTACATATTTTTAGGATTTCAATTAAATGCACCTGAAAGCCGAGAAAAAGGTGTCTTTCTTTTCTCTGTCGGTTTAATATCCTTGACACAAAGTGTTACCAAAGTAACCCAAGTAAACAAATTCGAATCCACCAGTAAGCTCACAATTTTCACAGTATAGAAGAACAAGCAATTCAATTCAAACTTTTTGTCTTCAGAGGGTGGTCCATGTGTGAGGGATACTTTAAAAATGTTAAAATTATTAACTGATGATCAAATTGGTTGCCATGGAAACAATCAAATCGGCAAAAATACACCATTTTGAGAAAAGAACCTCATGATTCTGAGTTTGTGTCTCATTTTTCATGAAGAAGTATTGAAAAATTTGTGTATGGAAAATTTATCATTAAAACATTTGAATTTCACTTGGTTACCAAGGCTCAGCATTTGTTTATTACCTTAGCAACTGATAAATAGTTACATTTTGGTGGGGGGGGGGGGTGAGTGAGTGAGTTTGTGTTTTACGTCTCATCAGCACCTGATTGGGCTATTTAGGGACATACTTGGTGTGAACTAAGTGTGTTTATAGTTCTGTTACATCGCTACGTGTTATTTCTCTTTTTGTGTAGTGGATTCTGTTATCCGTTGTTTCTTAACCAATTTTTTAGCAACAGACAAATGATCATGCAGGACCAATAAAATGAGAATTCCATAGAACTCGTCAGTGAAAGTATACTTGGTGACTAAACTGTGTATTTCATTTTTGGTGGTATGTTTATCTTCTTGCCAGGAGTGCAGCTCTTGTTTTGTTCTTTCGATCAGCTTCCTTGACACATTGCCAAAGCCTGACATTTGAAGAAGTTCAACCGCTGAGTCAAGGTTATCCTTTATAATAGGTCGTCTGAAATGCTGAATGTTATCAGGATCTAGTTGACCTTGTAGGAGGAGGTATAGATATTCTTTGGGACTGATAGCCTCCCGGTCATCCCATTTCGTCCTGTCTTTTCCATCATCCACAGGTTTTGTTTCCTTTTTTTCCATTTCGCCCATTCTGTCCTTTTCTTTGTTTTCTAGATCGTCGTCTCCTTCTTCCTCTTGGTATTCTTCATTTTCTTCTTCCTGTGCATCCCCTTGATCCTCTTCTTTTTCGTCCTTTTCCTCTTGTTCCGCCTCCATGGATTTGTTGCCTGGTGTAGTGTCCCCGCCGTCATCTGAGTCTTCCTGTTCCTCTTTTGTGTCTGTTTTTGTTGTGTATTCTTCTTCCATAGCTACCTCAGGCATAGTTGCTGTGGCAGCTGTTGGGTTTTGTTCTTCACGGTGCGTCATAGGGTCTTTTCTGACGGTTGTTGTCTGTGGAGTGGTTTTTGCATGTGTTCTTCCTAAGTGTCTGTTGTCTTCTGTGTTCTCTGTGTGTTGTTGATGTGATCTGGTGATGCTGCGTTCTTCGAGTTGTAACCTTCGTCTTGGTGTCGCATGGTGTTGAGGTTGTGGATATCCTGCCATGTCCGCATAGCTGGGAATTCCTGCATGTTGGTCCACGATCCTTCTAGCCTCCGGAAAAGATATCGCTTGGGTTGCCTTCAATGTGAGGATCTCTTTTTCCTTAGTCCACTGTCTACAAGTTTTGCTGTAAGAGGGATGATCCTCCTTACAGTTGACACAAAGAGGAGGGGATGAGCAAGGTTGTTCCTTTGATTGAACGTGGTCCTCGGATCCACAGTGTCCACAAACTTCTTGTCGTCGGCACCATTTGCTCAGATGACCGAAACGTTGACATTTATAGCATCTTCTTGGATTGGGGATGTATGGTCGTACCTTACATTGCTCCCATATAACTTTGACACTCTCTGGAAGAGTCGTGTCTGAAAAAGTCAAGATAAGAAGCTCCCGATTATCCCTCTGTGGGATTCTATGAAAATGAATGACATCAGTGAAAGTTTCAAACCATTCTTGTAAATCGTCGTCCGAGTCTAAATAGCTAAGGGAGGAGAACACCACTCCCTTGGAAGTATTCAAGGTCCGATGAGGTTCGATTATTGCCTGTGTACCTGCAACATCTTTCAGCCTAAGGAGTTTCCGAGTCTGGTCGTCGTTTCTGGTCTTAAATAGGACGGTTCCATCTCTCTGTAAGGTTGTCTCTGCAGGTTCGCCGACTTCTTGAAGTATGGTCTTGTAGATGGCGAAGGGAGATAGCCTGTTAGTTGGTTTGAACACTATGTACCTGTGTCGGTACTCCGACTTTCGTGTTGTCGTTTGTCGATTTAGCAGTTCTGGGTCGATACAGTCATCCGAGGATGACCGCTGCCGTTTTAGTCGAGACTGTGAATTAGGAAGAGAGTATGCCATAGGAATTTGTGATGTTCATCCCCCATGCTCCCCACCCATCAAGGAGCCCAACAAGGGGGACTATATGGGTGTGGGCTGCGCCCAGTACCCTAGTCCAGGGATACATGGGGGATATACTCGTAGAAGGCTTGGTAAGAGATACAGCTGCAATCATATTTAAAACATGGCCAGCATGTAGACTTGGTCAGAACCTTCTTTGATTGACCCATCAGCCATGGCCAAATAGGACCGAAGTCCTAGTGACAACATGACAAGCCGATTGACTGGACCGGGCCAATCCAGCCTCCCGTCTAGGAGAAATCCAGGCCAAAGTAGTGTATTGTATGGGAGGGACCAACTTAGTCCCAACCAACTCAACTACCAGGACCCCTTCATCCTCCGACACGGGTCGCAACCCACGGCAAACAGGTTGCCCCATTTCCGTCGGGGAGACGTGTGCTTGCGCACTGTCTCGTGTTGGCCACAAGAGATAGGGGACTTCACTCTTGTGTTACCACCCACCGCCACGAGGAGGCCCGAGACCTGCGGGGGCTACATTTTGGTGGGATTGGCATGCCTCAACCCAACGCTTGTTAGATGACCCCTGGTCCAAAACTTCTAACGCAGTCGGGCTGCAGTCCATTTATTGAGTTTTCAATATATTTATGTTTTCTAGAATAAAAGAACTTGCCATCACTGGCATTATACTGATGGACATTGGACACTCTCTTTAGAAACCAGAATCTGAGGCCTGCAGAATAGGACAACAACCTGCAACAGTGACTGCTTACATCATTCATGTTGTGTACATCTCCCAAGATTGAACTCCCTTGAAATTAAAGATGCAAAAAACAGTTACTGTACAGGCAAACACTTTTAGGCTGCGCAGTTCATTGGTAGTTGCAGCTTGAATGATAGTGAGACTAAACATTCACTTGTGAGAGTATTATGACTATATGGAATGTAAACTGATAGATAGATACATGTAGATAGATATAGTGCCCTATTAGAGTGCATGAGGGCTGCTTGATCAGATGGTTGAGAGAGTGTAGGAGTCCTCAACATCTTAGACATTTACCCTGTGTTAGGGATCTTTTGATAACCCAGCACAGACATGCACTGATTCAAGGGGCCACCTATTTAGCATTTTATCCACACGACATTCAGCGGGGATTTCGCTAATCAAGGTCCACTATAAATATTGGATAACCCAATTGGAGGTGAATCTCTCTTTTTAAAAATGATGTAGTGGTGATACAGAACACCAAACAGTAAATCTCTGATCAAATGTGACAAGAAATATGTCTGAGCTGTCCAGACTGAGGCATGCCAATACCACCAAAATGTAACTATTTATCAGTTGCTAAGGTAATAAACAAATGCTGAGCCTTGGTAACCAAGTGAAATTCAAATTTTTTAATGATAAATTTTTCATACACAAATTTTTCAGTACTTCTTCGTGCAAAATGAGACACAAACTCAGAATCATGAGGTTCTTATCTGAAAATGGTGTATTTTTGTTGATTTGATTGTTTCCATGGCAACCAATTTGATCATCAGTTAATAATTTTAACATTTTTAAAGTATCCCTCACACATGGACCACCCTCTGATGACAAAAAGTTTGAATTGAATTGCTTGTTCTCCTATAGAAATTGTGAGCTTACTGGTGGATTCAAATTTGTTTACTTGGGTTACTTTGGTAACACTTTGTGTCAAGGGTATTAAACCGACAGAGAAAAGAAAGACATCACCAGAAAGCCGAGAAAAAGGGCTTTCAGGTGCATTTAATTGAAATCCTAAAAATATGTAAATTTCCTTAGTTTTAGAGTTGTCATTGACTTTCAGAAAAAAATTAACTGTTTTTGAGAATTTCCGGTTGTCATGGCAACCATATAAACAATGGGTGTCAATGATTTACTCAGTCTGCTCACCCATTCTCCGATTTACCATAATGTGAAGTCAGATTGCATTTATCACTAATTGTCTCTGTTTTATGCAGTATTTAGTGAAACAAGTATTGCGGTAAATTTAAATGAATCCGTTGCCATGGAAACCTGTACTGCCAAGTTCGCACACAATTTCAGCATTTTTTAGTAGCATTACCCGAATCTAGAGAATTTTCCGCACATTTTGGTATATGAAACTTGCTGTTGTACTTCCGTGCGGGGTATCTTCTTAAATATTGCACTTTTTGGCCTCCAGCTGCTCTACTATATAGTGTTATTTTAGGCTCAAGTCTGGAAAGCTGCCAATAACGGCAAATCCTCGATTTTCTCAATTTTCCGGTATTGAAGGATTTGTTATACCCTACAAGCTTGAGCATAGTCATAAATGAACAAAAAGTTTCAACTGAAGTGTTCTTTACACTGAGGTACCATTCACTCTTGCAAAAAGCGAACACGTTTGACAAAAATGCTGGAATATTTTGAGAATTGTTCAAGTAAATTCGAACCCAGTGAATATATCCCGCTACATGTTTCACAAAGCAGATGGAGAGATTTTTGTGAGATGGGATGGTAGTACGGAATTTCCATCTTTGCCTTTTATGATTTACTTCATGTATTTGACTTTTGGTTTATATTTGTTTCTGGAGCAGAGGTGACCTAAGTTCAGCTTAGATTTAATGCTTATTCACTTCACACAAATTTCTTTCTTTCTTACTTACCGCAGTGTAGATAACACTCCAGTTGAAACATTTCATTCATGTATGGCTATGCTCAAGCTTGTAGGGCATCATAAATACATCAAAACCTGGAAAATTGAGAAAATTGAGAATGAGTCGTTATCGACAACTTCACCACACTTGAACCTTAATTACACTATAAGGACATCTTGGACAATATGGTATATAAGATGGAGGTTCAGCCAACTGATCAGGACCAGGCGCAAGTGACTTTACTGAAAAATGGCCATATCAGTTGAAAAGAAGCATGAAACAAGTTGTAAAATGAAGTGAAGGCAGAGGTCAATGCATATGACATTCAAGATGAAATAGTGATGTTTTTTGTTTGTTCACCTCAAGATTGGGTTGGTATCTTTTGCATATGTTGAAATTTTGTATCAATGTTTTTGAGCCATGGTGCACTTTTTGATGATTTTTCTCTAAAAATCTCAGCCAATAGAAATGTTTTTATAATATCATTTATACATAAATATAATGTCTGAGGAACAAATCTTTGCCATTCCTGACATTCAATCACCAATTTTAGAGCCTTGAAGTTCAGACACCTTGAAAATCCTAATTATTCCAGCATTTTGATCAAGAGTGTAACATGTCCTAGAAAACAATTCAGATTCAGTTTCACTGTCGGCAATTATGAAATCATCACTTCATCAGTAAATAGAGCTGAATTTTTCACTGAATTTTCTTTATTTTTCTGCTTTAGTTTCAATGCAGTAAAATATATCTTGAATGTTCATAAACTTCTTTGCATTCATAGGCCCTAGATGTGGCACAAGTTTTGAGGGATTCCACCCGACAGAAGCAACTTGATGTGAACACATGTCTCTCTGTGAGTGAAAAACTTTCAGCTGATCTCTATCACTACAAATATATGTCAACCGAGAAATGAAACCCCTGCATTTATACATCGAATATTTAATGATTAACTGATGAACAATCAAAACATTTCTTTCCAGGTTGCCATGTTCATCAACGACATAGAGCACTTCCAAGGAATCTATTTTTTAGGGTTATTTCAGCTAAATAAAAGCAATTTTCTTGGGGTAAAAAACAATTATTATTATCATTAAAATATCTTTGATAACTTCGATACATAAGCATGTATTTATTTGAGTAATAGAAACCATCCATAAATGTTCATATAATTGACTGTAGAAAAAAAAAGAAAGGAAGAAAGAAAGAAATTTGTGTGAAGTGAATGAGCATTAAATCTAAGCTGAACTTAACTCACCTCTGCTCCAGAAACAAATATAAACCAAAAGTCAAATACATGAAGTAAATCATAAAAGGCAAAGATAGAAATTCCGTAAAATATTTTGACATTTTTGTTTTTTGTTTCAGATTATTGGTTTGATGGTTACATATTTCTTCGTTATTCTTCAGTTGTAAAAATGATTGTTTACTTTACATGTAATTTTCCTCTTCAGAGAATTGATATGTGTAAGACAAATCTATTTATCTGGATAACAATATATGTATTCTGGATAGCACACTTACAAGGGAAAAATGCTTAAAGGAGGTTCATAATGGATGAAAAAACTAATCAATGTAATCATTCACTCCAATTCACACACACTATTTGTAAGACAAGTTTCTGTGGTCAGGTGTTAATTTTTTGCATTGTTTGCTACTGATAAAGGAAAGATTCATCATCATTTCCAAATAAGGGCAAAAAAATTAACACTGGGGTGTTTTAGTGCATTCTATTCTGGCCACGACAAACCCACTGTATAATCCAACAGTATAAAGCAGTTTGGTGGCTGAACAATATCATTTCAGGCCCGCTTTGCAGAAGGTTTTTGATTGCATGGGTTCAAAACTTGGGGGATGAACAAAAAAAATTTCAAGTGGATCTTCATGAGCAGAATGCCTGATGGATGTAAATTAGATGAGATAATGCATTTTTGGTCTCCAGCATCAGTTTCTGGCCTTGGCAAGTAAAATATCTTGACATGATGGGTGAATATGTATGTATAGGACCCCCACTCTCCCAGCTCATCAATCAAGACTTGGAGTACCAACAAATTGCCTTGGAGGGCTGCACTCACCAAATATGTCTGTCTATGTATTGATCAACTGTAATGTGATATTCTAACAAGATTAGGTATAGTATGTTCTGCCAAGAGGAGCCCAGAGAGGTCATTAGTATTCAAGTTTATCCTCCAGTCCAAAATCAGAGACCCCCCTATTCATCAGACCTCAAAATTTCAAATGTTTTTACATGGGCAAACATAGAGAGAGGTGTCTGAAGCACCCTCAACTTTTCAATAGCTTGATTGAACGCTGCAATTTGGGTATACTTGACAAAAACAAGATGCACCTGAAAAAACTGACGTACATTGTTTTTAGCACTAGAACGTGATAAGTAATTCATAAAATGAAAAATGCGTTGAGCAAGTAAATTTAGACATACATGGCTTGGTTGTGTCCGAATTTCATACTAATCGAAGCTTTGGTTAGGAAGTTATAGCAATTATAATTCATAGCTATTGCTGGTGCAAGTTTTTTTGCCGCACCCTGTATGTGCACTTGTGCAGCTTCAATAGGCATGCAAATCGAAAGGTGTCTGCTTCTATTTCAGTAAATGAAACATTTTGGGTACAGGTACAAACTAAAGCATTGCTGTCTTTGGCAGGTGAAACATGACATCAGCATTTATATTCGCGCAGCGAAACAGCCACAGGCCGTTTCGCGAAGCGAAAATTGAGCACAGAAGAGGACTCAAAAATCTGTGCAGTGATGGTCTCAACATCAACAGTTCACAGTTGGAAATTAGGTCAAGTGGGCCCAGCTTCTTATCAATGATTTAGTTTCGTATATTAAAAAAAAACATATTCATCTTCAAAAGTGTCTTAAAAATTCAATTTTCTCCTTAATATTCCCTGTATATATATTTTTATGGAATACTTAATTATTAGCCCTGACAAGCTAAATTAAATTATTAACAAGTGATTCATTTAATTTCAAAACAGACAACAAGAAAACATAACAAAATTAAAGTTACATAATTATTATAAACTGATGATTATGTAACAGTGAGCAATTAATCTACATGCAAATCATGTTATTGTTTTTCATTACTATTATGCTATTATGTAATGTCAACAATCTAACCTAGACTTAAATTTGGCTGCCTTCAGTAGGCTATTGTCTGCTTTTACCATTGAGATGATTATTGATCAAGAAAATCTATCGATATAAGGCCTATTTATCTATTTAATATTCCTATCTATCTATCTATCTATCTATCTATCTATCTATCTATCTATCTATCTATCTATCTATCTATCTATAGATCTATCCATCTATCTCTATCTATCTATCTATTTATCTACATTGTATCTATTATATTTTATATCCCTCTATTATTATAACTGCCTTTATACATTGGATATGAAATAAAAATAAATGTTATGGTAACACTGTGAGTCCTAAAACTTTGAAGTGCTGCGCGAATTTCATGGCAGTGCCATTTACATATTGAGGTGACTGTTTGGGCATATAATTCTTTCTGTTGCTTTTTGCAGTGCTTTGTCACATACATGTAAAACAACCATAATTTATCTTTATGCGGAAGAGTCATTTTTCTGCTTCAATGTGTCATCAGTCTCCCTTGCAAAAGACACTATAACTTATGAGCGCAGAGGAATTTTGTCTTGGGGGGAACCTTTGATAAAGGACTAATCCTATTGTACATGGCTCGGTAGAGACCTGGCAACGAGGCCAGTGAGGCCAGCCAACACAACACATAAATTCCAGGACCAACAGTGAAAGGTCAGCACAGAGGCCCTTCCAAATTGCCTCTGTCAAAGGTCACCTATATGGCAAAAAAGCACAAAAATGTGATAGATTCCTATGTAGACTTGGGATCATGGCTGGAGCCACTACAAAAAAGGTCTCCAGGTCATTTCATACGCATGCAGAAGCTACCATTTAAGCTGATTCGGTTAATCCAGTTTTACATTGTGACTTCATTATCAGATTTTCTTCATGGTTAGATTTTTAACAGCAGATAACTTTACGAAGAGAAACATAGTCACATTTATCATTTTATCATTATTATATATAATATATTGATAGCCAGACTATATGACCAGGCAAAAAGTAAAATGTTAGCGGATATTAATGACAGTAACAAAAATCCTAAACTCAGAACTTATAAACTCTTCAAAAAAGACATGCGTCTGGAGCCTTCTTAAATATGAATCTGCCTAGATGTCTTTATCAAAGCATTGCCAGGTTTCGATTGAGCTCTCACAATCTTCACATTGAACTTGGAAGACACAAACGACCGTACATTGAGGCAGGTGAACGGCTATGCAAGAGATGCAATTCAGATCAAGTTGAAGATGAATTTCACTGTCTTATGTGCTGTGAAAAGTGGGATATGCTTAGGACGAACCTTCTTGAAGTTGCTTCTAAAAAAATAGAGAATTTCTTAATTTTTCACCCAAAAGAACAATTCTAAGTATATTGTGTGACAAAGATTGTGAAGTAAACTTTGCACTTTCTAAATATTTAGCAACTGTCTTAAAAACTGACAACATAGTTTAAGGAGTTATGTAATAACTTCACTTAAATTTGCAACAATCATGTTTATTCATGTGGTATTTGGTGGACTAAAATTCATGTGTAAAAAAAAAAAAAAAAAAATATTCTGAATATTGCTTTAAATTTGTTTTTTCCCTGTTATTTTATACAAACTCTTTGTACATGGTTGCTGAATTTTTATTAAATTATGTTTCAATAATAGTTTATTACTTGCAAATTTAGATTTAGTTACTATTTCTGTTTGTATACATACAAATTATTATATTTTGTATATATGAATTATTATATAAATTACTATTTCTGTTTTGTATATAAATTATGTCTCAATAATAGTTTATTACTTGTTAATTTAGATGTAGTTACTATTTCTGTTTTGTATATATATAATTCTTCTCTTTTTACTTCATTATATTTTTTATTTTATTTTATATGTATGACACATGTATCTTTATGATATTTCGTTGTCTAATAAAAGTTTATATATATATAAATAGCTTTAGAATCTTTATCTAATGCATTCTGGTGGAATCCTGCTCCAAAAAACAACTTGGGACACTGACTTGACAGCCAGCAACAAATTTTTTGAAGCGACCACTTCTGTGATATGACACATATAAGTTGCACTGGTGACTCCGTAAAGAGAGGAGCTGTGGTTTGAAGCATGGGGCGTCAATTCTTCAATACTGAGAGACCAACTTATAAATTGCCATTGTCAGATATGAGACCTAACAGAAAAAAGCATGGAAAAGAAAATGCTTCTTTTTTAGTATTTCCTATAAATATGGGCAGCATCTACTATATGAGATCAACAAAGTAACCTTTCTTGAATACAATGTTGTCATTTTCAGCCTATCTGCTGATTTTATCACAAAGATCTCAACCAATTTGAAAAAGGTGAGACGGTCAACTACACATTTTTTAAAAATAGCAATACGTTCCGTAGGGTGATATGCTTGTTAACTTCAAAACTTATATTTTGACAGTCTTTTCAAGTTTCCATTATTTTACTGACCTGTAAATCAAGAAAGTGACGATAATGTTAACCAATACTAACCATTGCATTTCATCACACTTTGATGCAAATGGATTCGTGGTGACTTCTGGCCATGGGCGCATACTCCACATAGATCTAGAAATGGCCTGAGGGGGGCGTATATTTTTCTAGTATAATTTAATGTTATATGAAAGACCATTTGTGTTCAAAAATAAACTATTATTTTTACATAACTGCTTCAAATAAACACGAGATACACTTTGTGTACGTTTTACTTTTAACACTTGTTAATTGTTGATGGGTGCGATGAACCAAAAATACTAAAATTCATTTTTATAAAAATTTTCAGAGCAGAATAGGGGGTGATAGTGGAACTAACTCTCATTTTCGCACCTCTCAGGCATCCCAAAGCACATTAAAACTATTTCCGGAAACATCGGACCGGGATATGGTATAAAATGGCGGCATGTTTCCAAAATGACAACAATGGTGCAAAGTCACAAGTAATCATGCGGCAAGAAGAGAAAAATTAACAGAGGTTATACTTTGACTTTTTCACGGATATATGAAGGTGAGACGTTGCATATTCATGCTACCTTAAAAAATTGTCAGTATATTTTTATTATACCTTTTTTTTGTTACATGAGCAATGTGATGGTTTGCAACCTGAGTTAATAAAAAGATAAATTAGTATAGGTTATTCACCTAGGGAGAGGCAATATGTGATTTATCCAGCGAGGGCGTTAGCCCGAGCTGTGATAAACACATATTGCCGATCCCGCGGTGAATAACCGGCTTATACTATAAGACAAAACTGAAACTTGTCATTTGTTGCTGTGTTTTTTTCACAGCTTCACTTATTATTCTCCCATGGGAGGATAACTGGACAACAAGGGATATGGGTTTTATTGCAGTGAGATACTGGCTCATGATTGGCTGACAGAGGTGTCGAATGGTATAAATGGATTAATTCATTTAATAATCTTTGGCATAGTTACAATGACAGGGATGCATTTAATGCTCCAAAATACAAGATAAGTTCATTTTCAAACTTTGACATACATACGTTGATGTATGATAGGGTGTGCTGGACACCCTAATCATCCCTGCGGGTCTTCTCAGTCTTCCTTAAGTACATACAGCATGACTGTCGAAGAGTATCCTTCTCATTTTGTCCCTGAATTGTCTTGTGGACAACACAAATATGACAGGGAAAGCAAATGGAGCCATAGCAAACTGAAAGATCAAGATTGCCACAGTAATGACATTGTGATTAGCATCAACAGTTCTTTGAATAACGTGGAGCCCGAATGAGAGGATCATGACAAGATTGAATAACATGAATCGGGCTCTGGTCAGTCTATCCATTTTTGTTTGCTTCCTCCGTGAAGCTCTACGAGTCTCTGTCATATGTTTTGAAAGTGAAACATTTACAGCAGTTGTTGCAATACACATCAGGCCATGTAGAACCAAAACTGCCGACTTTTCCATCCAGTTCAATTCCATCATGCACAATCGGTTCGGCGCTATGCCATTGCCCATTTTTTGAGTCAAGCCAATGATACTGGCAATTACAGATGAAATCAAGAGAAGGTAACGTTTATTGCAATTTTTACTTGATGTAAAGGATCTTAGGGTCCTGTATGTCTCAAAATAATGGAGCATTGAGAGGAAAGGATACTGCAAACCAAACACAAACAAACCCTTTGCAATCAATGTACACTTCACCTGTTTGTTCATGCCCATCACCAACATTTCCGAGCTGGTGTTTTGTGCTTGTTGAAAATGGAAAATCATCAGAATGGCTGCCTTGAGTAGCCCTGATAGACTATTGAGAAAAATAAGATGGAAGTATGACATTTTCATTAAATGGTATGAATGTTCCATGGCTAATAAGTTTATCAGGATGATAAAAATGAGAAAAGGGAGAGTTACCCAAGCATTTCTGGGATAATTAAAAGGGCAAAATTCTTCAAGCTTCGTCATTTCAATTTGTGCACAAAGTTCAATCGTCACTTCTCTTTTTAAACAGCAGAAAATCAAGTTGCTTGTCGAGAAATGAGACAACTTGACCTTGAGAAAATCCTTTGAAACACTATGCAAACCTGAGCTGCTGAGACGCAGCTCTTCAATGTTGTCTATTCCTTGATACAGTTCTGATTTGACCTGCATTAATTTTGTATTTGTGAGATCAATATATTTCAATTTGGACAGCCTGCAAAATGAACAGCCATCAACTTGATATAATTGCGTATTCCTCAGTGATATATGTGTTAATTTAATGAAATTGGAAAAGGACTCTTCAGTGATTCTTGTAATGGCAGTTTTTTCCATGATAAGGTATTTCAATTCTTTAAAATTTCCAAAATGTGAAGAAAAGCTCCTCAAGGGGTTATTACCAATATTCAACTTGACCAATTTTGGTATGTAAAAGTTTTTGATCTGTGCCATATTTGATATATTGGAGTGTGAAATATCAATGAACCAAGCATCCTGTAATTTGAATGAGGTAATTAAATGATTTGACATCAGTCTTATTACAGCTATAGATGATCCCTTGTGTTCTAAAGTCACTGGGTTGATGCAATAAATGGCCCTTCCTAAACATGTGCACTGGTCTGGACACTTTCGTTCACACACTGCTTCATCATCGCCCGACAATGGACAATGCAACACCCCATCACATATCTCTGTTGGGTGCACACACATTTTCTCCTTGGTACAGCGAAGCATTCTGCTGCATGTCCATGCTGTGCAGTTTGATTCATCATCACCAAGTGGACACTCAGGAATTCCATTGCAAAGTAGCCTAAACGGGATGCACCATTGTTGACCCTTACATGGATACTTGTCTTTACAAAACAAATTATCGCAATCCCCGTTAGCCACACAATTTTGAAACTGCCATGCTTCTCCACATGGAATAGTTTGGCCATAAAAGTCTTTGTCATATACGCAATCATATGCTTTAGGATAACATATTGTTGAACCAAATGGACAAATATATTTTGTGTAATCAATGCTTGTATATGTGAAATATTCACTTGTATATAAGCTTTCTGTACAAGTTTCGTTGCATTGCTGGTAGAGCATTGCATTTAGGGCATTAGAGTCAGTTTTGATACACAACTGCTCTTGCTTTTTAATCATTAAAGGACTCCATACTTCGTTATATTGTAACTGATCTGGGCATTCTTCTTCATCTTCACCAAGTTCACAGTCTTCAATGAGATCACACAGTCGAGAAATTGGGATGCATGATCCATCTGCACATGGATAGTAGAGATTGCTATCTGGGGTGTATAGGCATGGGTTTGTGCAGTTCAGTTCATCACTACTGTCAATACAATGTGGTTTTGAATCACAGAAGTAGGTCTCAAGAATACATTCACCATTATTACAGGGTTTGAAGCCTTCTTCACAAGACCGTTTTATGGGCAAGGGTTCCTTCATGCACACTACTCCAGCCCTTTGGCCCACATCCAGATGAATGGGCAAGTTCTTCCTTGTTTTGACAGCTGCTGTACTAATCTCTGATATGCCTTTAGTTGATGTGAATACATCTACTGTTTTGTTATGCCTGAGGTGAATTATATAATTAGAGCCATGGTATGACATGACAAGCTTCACTAGAGATTCCACTTGACTATTTAAAACTATTGTACTCAAGCCGCCAACTTTTTGGCAGGCTAATTGAATATCCTCTTTGTGAATTAAATTTTTATTATTAATGTACTCTATTCTGAGACAGCTTCTGCGGCCCCATATCCAGCCAGTGTCACAGTAGTTTTCTTTATTGGTATCTTCACAGGGTAAAATATCATCGTGGGACATGTTAGAAGGTGTATATTGACAAAGAAAAGTGACATTTACAAACTGCCTCTTGCAATCGATGTAAGTCCATGTTCCTGTGGAGGGTATCACTGCCAAACACAAATCTGAGTTATTACCCGGGGATATATTATTTATAGCAGACAGCAGATATTGATACTCTTCTTCATTGGTCCTTCTTGAATTTTTCAGGGTGTACCTGTGCGATGCATTCAATGCTAATTCTGTCATTCTGTGTGGCACATGCAGCCTGCTGAATCCCCTTTGTCGCCGTTGTGACTGAAAATGAAGTCCTCGAATCATGAATGCTGTTATGTAATTGTTGCTGCAAAGAACTTCACTGACGTCTAATTGCCCTTTACCTCATTACATATAGAGTAATCACAACAAAAGCGGCAGCTCCATTAAAAACCTTTCATACGTCTTATATTAATTTCAAGTATTTGTTATTTTCCAACTTCCACTCTCAATGGGTATTTTCTAGTGTGCCATAAGTCCCTTTTGCATTATCACACGTTTGCATACATATAACATCGCTAAATATTGGAAGAAAGTGAGTGGAACTAAAGGAGATACCGCATAGCAGGTCTAATTGCAGGATGACACACCCTGCAATATGTTAGAAACACAATCAAAGACAAAAGACAACCCAAATTTCCTTAATATAGTCCACTCATATTAGTTCTGGTCTTTTGATCATATCAGTGGGCTATATTAGGGTGTCCCAAAAGAAGTGAAAGTCTGAAATTCACGGGGCTAACCTCTAAATGTGTTCTATAGCCCCCTTCTGACTCCCATATATAATTTCAGCTCAGTTGAACTTGAAGGTGTTTTAGATGTTGCTCAAGAGGCCAAAAGATAGATGGGGGCTTAACATTGAATTTTCAGGCGAAAATGGCTATTTTAGCTAATAGCTCATAAATTGTCTGTTTCAGTCCACACAAACACATGGATAGTTGATACATAGATGTATGAATTATTCTGGACACTGTGGTAACAATTTCGAATCTGAGCCTTGCTTGGTTCTTGTGTGATTGACAAATGTATACTATTTTGCATAAAAAATTGACGCCAAGGCAAAGCACCTTTCTTAATGAAGATTAATTGCAGTCTAAGTGTGAATTTTAAACATGAGACAATCACAAATTGGTTCCATAGTGTGACAGAGACTTAAGAACATCAACCAATGTCTCATAATTTATTTGACACTATCGAAACAATCTTCGAAGTGTTTTTTAAATCCCAGAAAATCCCATAAATAAGTATATCCCGCACATGTAGATTTTCTCAATACTATAAGCAAGAACTTTAGAAATATTATGAGGTTATACCATGGGTAGGTGCAGTACATCCCCGGTATACTCCCCGAGACCCCAGTATATTCCCGAGATGATTTTTTTGTTGCAAGAGTTTTTGAGATATCGTCTTGAAATGTTGGATTTGTAATCTATACTATATGTATAACAATATATGCTAACTTTTATACATCTTGGTTGATTAGATCCAGAGCAATTAAATAAAACGGCAGTTGAATGCAGAAAAACGTTTCTGAAATTAATGAACAACATAGCTGAAACTATACCAATAAACTGAATTTAACATCATTACTTTATCATGTGTTGCAAAATACTGTCTAAAGCAATATAACAAAATAAAAAGAGGTCCTCATCATGATGGATTTTTTTATAAATCAGTATTTGTACAACAAAGTCATTTTGGAAAAACTTAACGAATTTCCCGAAAATCGCTTAGGGAATTTTCTATACCAAATAGAAAGTCAAAACTGCACCAGTCTAATGCATTTTTTTCTTCTGGATCTAATGCTTCAAACCGCTAGTCTCTAGCCCTAATAGATCCTTCTAAAAATGGAAAAGACCGTTCATTTTTTTGTGTCGTCAAAACTACAAGAAAAGATGCTGAGCAGCAGCAGAGATGGTGACGCTATACCAGATTTGTGGGGTGTGTCTGAATGCTGCTCTCTGATTGGTTGTTTTCAGTATATTCCCTGTAATTACAGGGAAAAAACGTCGTATACAGGTCAGGTGAACATATACTGCTTTTTCTCCCTTATACTGACTTTTTCCCTGCTGTATTTCCCAGGGAAAAACACAGTATCGGGGAGAAAATGTGCCTAGACATGGGATAAGAAATTTGTACGACATGTCAGTGTGCAGAATAATTTATACATCTTTGTATCAACTGTCCATGTGTTTGGGTGGACTAAAACTGATAATTTATGAGCTATTAGCTAACATAGCAATTTTCGCCCGAACCCTCATCTATATTTGGGGCCCTTGAGCAACATCTAAAACACCTTCAAATGAGCTGAAATTTTACATAGGATTCAGAGAGGGCTATAGAACACATTGAAAGGTTAACCCCAATGAATTTCAGACTTTCACTTTTTGGGACACCCTAGAGCTATATTAAAGAAATCTGGGGCGTCATTTGTCATTGATTGTTTTTTCAAGCACACATGCAATGTCGCAAATGCACATTGAGGAATCATCTACTCCCATGAGACTGGTTTTTTTTTACCGTACAAGGGTTACACCTACCAGATACATCACTGAAGATGAACGCAGGAGTGTCACGGCATTAATTCGTCCATCATAGTCTACTGGCATATTTCCATCTTCAACCAAGTACCAATCATTCAGATTTGAGCGCATAACATTTGTCCAGCCCTGCTTGTTATCCACCGACCAAAGGTGAGCCCCTTGCTTCTTGCAAACTTGTTCTGATTCAAACCAGGATCCAGTAAAGTTAACATGGATATCAAAGCAATTGACTTGGTCAGGGTTGTATAATGATATGCTATGTCTACCATACTTGAGGCATTCAACATTTACAATTCTTTTAAATGGTGAGATAAGATAACTCAATAAAGAAAATGCTTCAAAATTAGCATTAACAATAATCCACATGGACAGTGCTTCCTCATATTCGGTAGATGTATTAACCACTATTGACAGAAACTGGCCGTAGCTCTGCCAAACGAAAGGCATGTCTTTCTCTGAAAACTCATGTGAGTAAACAATATCCGAATGATATACTTTGTCAAAAACTTTACATTCTAGTCGTCTTCCATATGATGTGTATATCTTATTTTGAGGTTTTTCTAAGTACATTGCTACCATAAACTCATTTGCATATTCCTTCATACTTCTCCATTCACTAAGGAATGAAACATCAAATGCAAATACCCCAGTTCTAGCTTTAAGAGAGAATATGAAACAAGGCCCATTAAATGTTGGCCTATTTTGTATGGTCTTCACAGGAAAAAGACCTATTGTCTCACAATCACTGCTTTTCGCTTCTGCTAATTTGACATAAACTGTAAAGATATGGTTCACCAGGCAATTGTAATTAATTTGAAATTTTTGGTGCCTGGATTGGAACTCCTCACTCTGATATTCCATTACTTCAATGCCACTATTTGATTCAGCATCAACTAGCTTTGCAGAGTTAATATGTGTGGCCTTGACAGCACAAGGAATTTTAGATCTTTTTTCAAATCTTAACGAGACAGAAAATTTAAAGTTTTCAGATGCCAGTGATACCACTTGCCATTGGCATGTCTGATTACCACTTGAGATTGTGTTAGACACAAGTTGCAGAACGATGCACTCCAAGACAGTTTGAAACACCGCATTACCTTCTCCTGTACATGTCAATTCAGAGGTCATCTGAAGATGATCTCGATACTTTTGAAACCACCAAGGTGCTGCCGAACAGATGCCGCATGGATTGGATATTCTACGACACTTTTTATCAGACTGTTTTTGAAAAAGGATTTTGCCTTTTGACATCGTTGAGCCATAGCTGTAAATTATGACATGTGTGACGTAGCTTAAAGTGCTGAAAAGCTTATTAGTAAGAAGCATCATCTGTGGTTTGGAGCACAGTGGTCCAACTCTGAAAGCTGGCTCTTCAACATTTACATAATCCGCTACCACTAAACCGTGGAACTGGCAAATATATCCCTGGGGAATATCTCCGGAGTGCAATCCCTGAAATTGGTACTGCATCCATTGATATGACACAGAATAAATCCTCAGTATATCATAAACTAAATATGAGGTGTTTCTTAAATCCCATGTCACTAAAGTGTCCCTACTTTCCCTGTGATAAAGATTTATATAATTTTGTGGGTTTATTCCTCTAAAAGAAATATTGAAATTTCTCAGAGAACTCAACACCGAATTCAGTTCATAAACAATGTACAACTGAAAGGTACTGGCTGTTATACTTCCTGATTCGGTCCCTTTACAGGTGACATCCATTCTTTGTGATCTATGAGCAGGCCCATCATAAAATGATAGCCATTTGGAGCAACTGAAATCCATCACATGTACAAGAGTTCCAATAACAGTCCTGAGTAAAACATGGTATTCAGTAATTTCTGAATTAGCCCGGTAGACAAATGGCATGAGTTCAAAATATTTCGCCATATCAGGTTGTACAGTTTCGTGTGTTACTACTGTGTTGTATCGAACTGCTACGTTAACTCGAGTTGTGTTTATAGCTAAAGTCATTTCCTCATTTTCTGACTTATTAAAATGCAGTAAGACCTCACCTGGGAAATAAGGATGACTACCTTGACTGAGTGTTGTAATAGTGTTGTAGCTAATAGTTTTATTACACTCAGTGGCCTGGAAATCGAATTTTAGTTCTGTCACCGTGAAGAATTTCCGTATTTTGAGCTGAACCAAGCTCTGTGAATAATTAGTTATTATGCTACTAGACAGTTGGTTGACATAGAAATGAATGCCACTTTGCCGTTCAGTTGGTGTTTTGTCTACAACTGACAATGTGAAGTAATCTTCAGTAAATGGATCTCCACTAGGAAACTTGTGAACTGTCAAATTAATACACAAACTTTCTGGAACTTGTAACTTTACTGTACAATCCATAATTCTGTCAGTTTTGATTTCCACTGATCCACACAGCCCTTTCAATATGCCTTCACAACCATTGTAACTTGTTTGGTAACATATGTTCCATATTTCATTGTATGTCTTTATCATAATCCCAACAGTATCTATTAAAGTAAACTTGGAATTTTTATGCAGATTAGAAGAGATACTTTTGGTTATATAATTATGCCAATTATTAGGTGAATTGGAGCAGTAAAGCTTACCTGCATAAATTGTAAGATAAATTAAAAGTATGATATTGAAGTTTTTCATAATGCGTCTCATCATAATATTGTGTGCAGAAGAATTTTATAACAATATACCGCGAAGCAAAACTTATGTATATAGCAACTCTGAACATGACATTATCCAGCTTCTCCTCGATAGCATGTTCTGGTACATGGAGCGAAAAGTCTTTACACAAAACATATTTATACACAAACTTGACTCGTTTTGATTTCCATTATGGTATCAGTTATTTAATTGACAAATTATAAGATATAACAATATATATAAAATAGCTTTAGATAGGGCAATCATTGTCAAATTGAGATTGCGAAAATAAACAAAAACATAATCATCTGATTATATTCACATTTTGCATAATTTAAAGCTATTTGCCTATATTATTACATCAGCTATCACGTTTTAATACTTTGGCAAATCTTTTCGTAAGTCATACGTTGGAACAGAAGTAGTGCCAACGTCCAACGATATGCAGTAATAGGTGATCACCATCTTTAGACATCAAATACAGTGCCGCCTGTAAGTAAGTAAAACGCATGACATTGTGCCATTGCATCAATGCTAAACATCCTCAGCCAAACTGCTTTTGGAGGCATGAATTCTCATCGGATGAAAGGGAAACAAAGTGGGTCATAAAGGCCGATGTGTGAGGCAAGTGGGATAAAAATAGCAGCACATTTTCTTCGCTGTAGTCGGAGTTAGGTATGGGTCAAAGTCTTTGATAAGTAAGTGAACCACCCTTCCCTATGTTTTAACATTGGGTCTGCGTTTCACTTACTTATCAAAGACTTTGACCCATACCTAACTCCAACTACAGCAAAGAAAATTGACTGCTATTTTTATCCCACATGCCTCACATATCGGCCTTTATGACCCAAAATGTTTTCTTCTCATCGGATGAGAATATGTCCTTCCAGAAGCATTTTGGTTAAGGATTTTTAACATTGATGCAATGGCACAATATTATGCGTTTCACTTACTTACAGGCGGCACTGTACCTGCTGATTATGCACTAGAATGGCAGGTATGACAGTCAGAACACAGTAAAGTGTCACAGTAGTATGTGTTTAGAAACATGTTTGTCATTGCATAACGTAAATTGATAACTGTGGAACAAACGCTAAAATTAGTTGGAATTTACAAATGAAATTAATTCTCATGCTATTATGTATGTCTATGGCATGACAGTAATGGTTCCTAATTGCCAGGACGTGATACTGTATCGATATCAAAATTATTATTCTTAAGAAAATTGCAATGAATTATGTTACTTGTTGGTTCATAAATAATCATGTTTTACTTCAATTTTTCAAAATGTTCATAGCAGATTACAACAGCTCACAGATAACATATATTTATTCTGCATGCATGGGGAGAGTGGGGCCAGTTGAACTGGCAGGCCGGTTGAACAACCCTTGATTTTCAACAGGTGGAGAAGGCACAGGAATACATATACATTATACAACCTTGTGTTAGACCTTCTTAGGCTAGTCTTTTCCATTAGCATCATTTGGCTCCGAGAGACATAGTAAAGAAAAAAAATTACACTTTTTTCGCAAGTAAATTTTGATTTGTCATACTGAGATTGAAGCTTTCATAGCATTTGAATTACTTGGTCTGCAGGGATGTCATGTCATCATAAGATGGGTCATTCCACAGTCTTTTGGGTCACTCAAGCTGTTTACAGCAAAATCATAATATCAGGATTTTGTTTCTAATCATATACCTTTCCCCTCTTTTAAAGAAGTTATTCTCATTGTCAAGTTGAAATTATCAGCTACTGCTTGTATTGTGCACAATATCCAAAATACAGCCAAAAAGTGATGTCACAGAAAATTCTTCTGTTAATCATCGTACGTTTTTAACCATGTCAAATCAATGTAAATATTTGTGGTTGGTCTAAATCTCAGGACAACTACTCCACATACTTGTATCCCAAGACCGACTGAATTTTTCCTCTTCTGTGTATACTGTGGAAAACAAAAGGACCTCGTCACCAGAAAACATGTCACTGGTGTTACTCATTAAATAAAGCATGGCTGTAAAAGGAATGCTCCATTCTATCATTGGTTTAATGTACCAGGGGGCTTTCCAAGCTATTCTTTGAACAGAAAGAAATGTGTGGAACATGTCAAATTTAACGTAAACATGCCATGGTCCATCATGAACTTGTTAGCAAAAGTAATGGAACTTGTTAGCAAAGATAAAGAACAGCAATGCAACACTTCACCCATCATCCTTCCAATGTTTCAACTGGCCCAAAAGGATGGTTCCACTGGCCCCAACAGTATTGAGTTGTACTGTATGCATCTGTGAATTTGGATGAGAAGAGAATGTCTCTTTATTATCTGCATCCTTGGAGAGACACAGCTACATTTACTCTGAGTAGGGGAGACCGGGGCTGGTTGTCACAGGGGCAGGTTGTCACACTTTTTATTGCACTAAACTATGGAGTCACACAGCTCAACCAATCATTGTTTTTTGCTTTTATAACCCACTGGAGTCTTTTTGAAAAATCTTGACCCCTGGAAGGGAGTCTGGTAGGCACAAGGACTGTTAAAAATTTCCTGTCACAAAAAGTAATTTTTTACCTTTAACTTGCATGCAATGCTAGTCTTTATCAAATAGTTGTTGAAAAAGATACAGTTAATACACTTACCATATAAACATTTATTTAAATCATCATTAGAACAAATAGTGAAAATTTTGATAACAACGGCCTTGGTCACCCGTTTTTGGAATTTTCATCAGTCGGGGCAGGTTGTCACAAAATGCGGGGCAGGTTGTCACACTTTTTGGAGCTGGTTGTTACCTATTAGGACCAGGCTTTTAAACCAAAAAAACTAACACAAATATAAATTTGTGCTTTATACATGCTATTTATGACTGAATATGTATGCATATATTGCATTGTGTTTAAATAAATCAATTTCTAATTTATATGTAAAATTTTCCAAAAAAATCGTAAAAATCCTACTCCGTATCAGAATGCTTTCCTATTGATTGGTAAGCCTTCATTTGCAGCACTCTTGTACACAGTAGCATGTTTGTTAAGGTCTTCACTTGGCAAGTAAAGGATTCCTCATATGTCCAAAATAACTTTTCTTTGTCAAGATTTGCCCTACAGAGTTCCACTGCCTGCATTCGAGCTCATAACCAAAAGTGTGACAACCTGCCCCGAGAGTGTGACAACCTGCCCCGAAAGTGTGACAACCTGCCCCGAATTCTGAATTTTAAAAAATGTCCAATATCACATCAAGATTTCGATTGATATAGGTATATATTCACCAGATAGGTTTAAGTCACTCCCCTTTTGCCATTCATACAGAATGGCAGTGCTCCTGCATGCTTTATATAGAAATAGTAGCATGTTTAAGTTTTACACACTGTGACAACCTGCCCCTGTGACAACCAGCCCCGGTCTCCCCTATTCACTAGGTGCAAATTACACTCCAGCTCATAAATATGGAATACTTTTTTGAAAAAAAAAACGTGTGAAATAAAATTAAATTTCAGAGTGTGAATGTAAGTAAGGTCCATTGTAAAGGTCAAGTCATCTTCTCTAATCATTCTTTAAAAGCCTCAACTACATTTTTTGCAAGAAGTTTTAATTTTTGGTTGAATGAACATCACCCTAAGAAAAAACCCTGAATTTCCATATTTCATGCTGCTGTAACTTTTCCTGGGTTAGTGCTGCAGCATGCGTTTTAAATGACAGCATGTTCTTCCCTTTAGCGGTCATTGGAAGTAGTTACCATTGAATCAGACTATCATGTGCTCCAGCGAGGTTGCTAAAGTTGTTAATTTCAATGGAGATTGGAGAATGTTGAAGTATTCCATATTTATGAGCAACGGTGTAGTTCAAAGTTTGTAGCTCATGGTTCGACACAAGAAACCAATTGGTATTATTTCATAGGAAGTTTGTTTGTCATATGCATGAGGACAGACATACAAAGCCTCCCTGAATGTGCATGAGAGAAAAGGATAGAAGGGGACGACCATTTATTTTTCAGGGGGGGGGCTTGGAGTTTTCCTTAGCTGGAAATTATTTATTTCACGTTGATGGTGGCAGTATTTTATATTTCAAGTGCGAGAAATCTGCAAATATTCTTTCCTAAATCAAGCAACACCTTGTTTAGAAATACCCCCTCCAGAAATTATTCATTTTAAGACTGCCCAAAAAGAAATTTTAATTTCACCGAAACTGAGCAAGAAATCATTTATTTTTAAAAAACTGCAAGCCCCACCCCCTTGAGAGTAAATGGTGCCCCCCCCCCAAAAAAAAGGCCTGAGCCTCACCTCAATAAAGGAGTTCATCTGAATATATAGTAGCAGATAAAAACATATACTAGTGTGCAGCTGAATATCCTGAGTTCCGCCACTGTTTAGGATGGCATTTGTTGCCCAATGCCAGACTGTCTATGGTGAATTCATTGTGTGGGACTAAAAATATATTATTATCGTATTTTGGTGTGCTTGGTGTAAGAAACATTTTATGACGCTTCCACCATAACTAAAGAGAGGAGATGGAGTATGTCATATTAGAATCTGGATAACCTGATATCAAAGTAATTAATCAGTGACGGAAATGGGGGGGAGCTCAGGGGAGCTGAGCTCCCTTGACCAAAAAACAGGGGGAGCTGTACCCTACTACAGCTCCCTTGATGATCAGTGGTTAAATTACAATTATCATGGTATTTTTAGCCAGAATATCCTTTGGTGGAACAAATATTTCCATTAAAAAAAATCTGGAATGGCGAGCCGCTGTCGCACGAGCCGAGAGCTCCCCCGACAAAAAATTTCCATTTCCATCCCTGTAATTAATTGAGGAACCGTTGCTAAATTGTCTGTTCTCTTACCATCAGAACAAATTATTTGTTGATGCTCAATATAGAATTGATATTCATATGAGAAAACCTTGCTTGTTTGTCAAAGAAGGAATGGACAAACATATTGTGATGTGAACAACGCAAAAACCACTGTATAGAAGGGGCTACCACAGGTCAGGCTTTTCACGAAGCTTCTCTTTGTCCAAAATGGTAGGATTCAGCTACATGTAGCCGAATGAATCACTACAGTCTGTGTCCTGTCCGTCCTGTCTTGCATGTAGACAGAAATACACATGTAGCATTGTTTGTACTGTCCATAAAAATCAACACAATGAGATTGGAGGTTCAGCTGATACCAACTTGACTATAGTCTTGGGTGGCACTGCAGTGCACTTTTGTGATGTCACTGTCCATTGTGTGTCAGATTGGCAGCATCACAAATGTCAACATTCTGCGAAATTGGACTGCAATTTCAATTAAAATTTAGGCAAACAACCGAAAAACAGCACCAAATCATCACGAAAATGTGATATTCGCATGACAACAAAGCTAACAGTAGAGCAGCGAAACCCAAAAAAGTGCTTTATTTGTGGAGCTACCCAACAGACGGCAGGCCGGTGAAACAGCAAGTGTTATATACTAATTGTTCCCCAGGATATCCGCTGTCTAATACCGGCCCTGAAAAATGGTGTATTTTGGTGCGAAGTCTGTTACTTAGCGACAAAAAATATGGATACCACATTGCTGGGATTGATGGACGTCTTTAGCTGTCTTCATAACATTGACATACTAGGTAAGGGTAAGCTTTTAACACACAGTCTGAAATAACTGGTGTCATGGTTACCATGCATGGCAAAAGAAAAAAAATCTTATCATTTTCATACCTTAAGGTGGCTCGATACTCGTGAACTTTCCAAGATAGGATTTCTCTGAAATAGTTTAGAAAGATCCAAAATATAGTTTATAGCAAAGATATGCAAAAAAAAGTGGTCGCTACCAGCCTTTTAAAAAAAATATTTGAGATTATGCATTAGAAAGTCAGTTCACCCAAACCTGAAAAACTGAATTTTTTACTGTGAAGTTTTCCCTGCTATTCCGTGGTCATGCATCCCATATAATGCAATGAAGCATGAAATTAAAGAAAACACTTGAAGGGAAAAGCTGATTGCAATTTCACAGAGATATATTTAGTTTAAAGGACTTTCCTAGGGTCTCGGAGTAAAAGTTTTGATTTTGACAATTTTAACTTTTTTTATAAACCATAGTGCTAAAAAAAATTGACTAGATAGGATTTTTTAATTCTTTGTCATTTACTTCCAAAAATAGTGGGGAACAATATGATAATACAGACAACCCTTCCTACCACACTTGAAATTGATATACACTTTTTTTTTTATTACAAAGTCATTTTTGAGAAATTAGACCTGCTTGAGTAAAATCGCCTGTAAAAATGTTCTATTCTGAGTATCAGGCTGAAACTCCGGCTGCTTGTAATAGCGCATCTAGTGCTTCAAACGGGAAGTCTCTAACCCCAATAGAAGTGGCGCAATTTGCAAACGAAGCGGCCGACACTTGAAATTCTCAGAATTAAAAAAAGATGCTGAAGCAGTGCCAGCAGAATGGTGACGCTACCACAGATAGGGCCTGCCTGGCTGCGCGGAAATATGTGCAGGTGACGTAATTTCGTGAGTAGCGAGCCACCTTAAAACGGGGTTACTTTGGCCGTTCTTCACTACTTTGGCTGCTAAATGAGAAAAAGATTCAGTGTCCTGTATCTCTCAAACCAATATCGAAATCAGGAAATTTCTTTTTGCGTCTGCTAGAGTTACTTGTCTACTTTTTATGCTCATTAATTTTGTTTAAATATCATGATACCAGTGCTTCTTGTGAAGGCCATTCTGGGAAAAAGCAGATTTGCAAAAAAGTGTGATTTTGCAAGGAAGTGTCTACTTTGTTCTGGGTGGGTCAAGTGAAAGCTTACGCAGTGAAAATTGTGGACGATTTTTAAAGATAATATATCAAAGTTTCAAACTACACAGGATTTGTTTATGTTATGTAATTTAGTGAGATTAGGGCTATGGCCAATGTTACCCCAAGTCTCCAAGTCAGTGTTGGGGTTACTTTTGCCACCACTGGAAATGGCAATTGGCAAGAGTTGGAACAATTTGTAGTTGACAGCAGTCAAGGAGGTATAAACCTTGATTTGACAAACAGCTGTATGACCCTGAAAATTATGTTGACTGCCATAGAAGCTAAAAAAATACCAAAATGGTCCAATTCAATAATTGCAATTTATGTCGTTAACAAGCATAACATAGCGATGATGTACTGGCTGTAAGGGAAGCTGTGAACCACTGTAGACATATGATTTCATCCAAAATAGCATTAGACAAAGTTATTTCATCTTGGATTATTTTTTATGGTGTTTGTCAACATAATGTTACATCGGTGAATTATGCAAAAAATTGAAAATTAGAATAGAAATGTAAAACGTCATATGTTTGATAAAATATTTTTTTAATGACACATTTATGACTGTTAGCATATCTTACATTCTTGTGACCTAAAAACTGGGATATGTTCACATCATGTTATTCTGAATTAGGAGGCAGTAGTACACAGTGTGGTGCATGTATCAATACTTAATTTTTGTTAAAAAATCAGCGAATGAGTCACAACTCATTTAAGATTACAAAAATACATTCCTCGGCTTATTGGGTGGCCAAAATAACGTAACTAATTAAATTCTACTTCGGCAAGTGGTATTACATGCTCAAACTCTAAGGCGGCCAAAGTTACCCCAACTCCGGGGTTACTTTGGCCGACCCCTTAATTATGTAATAAAACATAGAACCATCATACATTTTGGAAAACTTTTTGACAGATGAAAACCTCAATGTACTGGCTGTGTTATGGCACAAAACTGTTGATATTCAACGAATAGTTTTTCTCAGAACACAAATTTGGTGCTCCGAAACGGCCAAAGTAACCCCATTTTACGGTACTTTAACTTTTTCAATAAAGCAATATTTGAAATCTTCCTGAGTAAAAAGTTAAAGATACATTGTACAGTGATGTATATGAGCTTATCGGAAAGTCTTATTTATCATGTGCAGGGCTGTTATTGTTCTTGTAATAGGGTTGTCAAGGGAGTCCTGACTGGGTCATGTATTTTTTTTAATTCATCCAATTTCATGTGACATAAATAGCTTGTCTAGTCCATCATATGAATAGAATAGAATAGAATTTATTGGCAAACAAAATACAATTACACTTCAACATAACAAATAGCACAATTAAAATACCAATAGAAAATAGGAACTGACACAATGAATGTGTATTTGTTCCCTAGCAATTTCACAATATAATTTCTTAATCTTTAAGTAACAATGAATGAATATATATAGGAAATAAAAATCAATAAAAATACACAAAAGTGGTAATTACTATAACCTTAATAATAGTTTAGAACTACAGCATTGCAAAGGATATTCTAGATAGAGATTACAAATTCCTAAAAATAACAGTTATTTTCTTTTTAAATGTAGGCCTAAATTTACTACAATTTAAATCAATGACATTTACAACAGAATTCCAAATTTCTGCACCTTTATATCTAACATGCATTTTAACAATTTCTAATCTACAAAATGGCAATCGAAAGTTATTCATATTTCTTGTTCTATAATGATGAAAATCAGCTTGATAATTAAACATATCTGAAAATATTCTTGGTAATTCACCTTTTACAAACTTATACATAAACATCATAATTGAAACTTTATAAAATTTAGGTAATTATCGCCCATGCTATGCTATGCATAGGGTGATTATGCTTTAGTGCTGAAATCTACTGAAGGGGTGAAACAACCAATGCTGTGGCCTCAACCAGCCCACTCTGGAAGTTCTTATCATATGCATAACACATTGATACCATTGTAGATGTGCACAACGGTTCGTATTTTCAGTTTAATTCAATATTAGAAAATTTACTATTATCAGTTTTAGAGGCTATCAAGGTCAAGAAAGCCTGCATTGTGGTGGCCATTTTCCCTTCCACAGGGTGAGTTTTAGTACACAGAATGGCCACTGCAAGCAGCTCATACATTACACAAGAGGGCAGCACCTGCAAGTCCTTTGCCAGTTCCTCCCTTTGCACCACATTCTATTTCTGGGAAACTCAGCAATTCCTGCATCTCAGTATAGTTCATGCATCTTTCCAACTAATCTTACAGGTAGCATGGGCTTATTGTATCTATTTCATATTATTCTATTCTCTTCCCTCCAATCTACGGGCAACTTACTATATAAATCCATTTTATATTTATGTAAATAACATACTGGTTATAATATACACTAATGTAAACGAAAGATAGACATATAGATAGATAGATAGATAGATAGATAGATAGATAGATAGATAGATAGATGCATGGATAGACGGATTGGCAGACAGATAGGATAGATGGATATGATAGATGGATCCATGGGATATACAGTAGGATAGGATAGATGGATAGTACAAATGGATAGGATAAACAGACAGGATAGATAGATAGATAGATGGAGGAATGGATTGACAGATGGATTGATGGATATATGGGTTGACAGACGGACAGGATAGACGGATGGGATAAACAGATAGGATAAACGGATAGGATAAACAGATGGGATAAACAGGTAGGATAAACGGGATAAACGGATAGGATATACGGATGGGATAAACGGATAGGATAAACGAATGGGATAAACGGATAGGATAAACGGATAGGATAAACGGATAGGATAAATAGAAACGTAGATAGTTAGATGAATGAATGGATTGACGGATGGATTGAATGATAGATAGACGGATGGATTGACAGATTGACAGACAGATAGGATAGATGGATAGGATAGATGGCTGGGATAAACAGATAGGATAGATGGATAGTATAAACGGATAGGATAAACAGACAGGATAGATAGATAGATAGATGGAGGAATGGATTGACGGATGGCTTAATGGATAGATGGGTTGACAGACGGATAGGATAGACAGATAGGATAAACGGATAGGATAAACAGATAGGATAAACAGATAGGATAAACAGATAGGATAAACAGATAGGATAAACAGATAGGATAAACAGGTAGGATAAACAGGTAGGATAAACGGGATAAACAGATTGGATAAACGGATGGGATAAACGGAGAGGATAAACAGATAGGATAAAAGGATAGGATACACGGATAGGATAAACGGATAGGATAAACGGATAGGATAATGGGTAGGATAAACAGATAGGGTAAATGGATAGGATAAACGGATAGGATAACAGATAGGATAAACGGATAGGATAAACGGATAGGATAAACAGATAAGATAAACAGATAAGATAAACAGATAGGATAAACAGATAAGATAAACAGGATAAATGGGATGAACCAATGCTTATGGGATACTGGATAAACGGATAGGATAAACGGATAGAATAACGGATACAATTAATGGATAGGATAAACGGGATAAACAGGGTAACGGGTAGGATAAACCGATAGGCTAAACGGATGGGATAAATGGATAGGATAAACGGATGGGATAAAGGGATAGGATAAACGGATAGGATGAATGGATAGGATAAACAGATAGGATAAACGGACAGGACAAACAGACAGGATAAACGGATAGGATAAACGGGATAAATGGGATAAACGGGATAACGGATTGGATAAATGGATATGTTAAACGGATAGGGTCAACGGATAGGGTAATGGATAGGATAAATGGATAGGATAAATGGATAGGATAAACTGATAGGATAAACGGATAGGATAAACAGATAGGATAAACAAATAGGATAAATAGATAAGATAAACTGGATAAATGGGATGAACCAGTGCTTATGGGGTACTGGATAAACGGATATAGGATAAACAGATAGGATAAATAGATAGGATAAACGGATAGGATAAACGGGATAAACAGAATAACGGGTAGGATACACGGAGAGGATAAACGGATAGAATAAACAGATATGATAAAAGGAGAGGATAAATGGATAGGATAAATGGATAGGATAAACGAACGGGATAAACTGGCTAACGGATAGGATAAACATAGGATAAAACATGCGGGGCATGGGCGATGCTGTGCCATTATATGTGCTTGTTGTAAAATTTTAAGTTCATTAAATATACTATTCGAGGGTGTTCTTGGACTAATAACACCTTTAATTATACGAACCACCCGTTTTTGCAAAACTAATAGCGAATTAATATAATTAGCATAAGTACTTCCCCATATTTCAATACCATTATTAAGATAAGGGTGGAAAAAACTATAGTATAAAGTAAGTAATGTATTATGATTTAAAAATTTTTTTGCTTTACAAATTATTCCAGTAGATTTTGACTGTTTAGATTTAATATAATTATTATTAATATGTTCTTGCCAATTTAACTTATGATCAATCATAACACCAAGAAATTTTGAGCTAAAAACACGAGAAACGTCGATGGTGCTGAGATGGGTGGACACAGTGATGAGCCCTCAATTGGATCAAAGACAATTTGGATCAATAAGAGGAACGAGTACCACCGATATACTTGTGGAGATGGTCCACCAATGGTACCAGGCAACAGATACTCCTGGAACTTGTGTGCGCATCTTGTTGTTGGATTATTCAAAGGCCTTCGATCTTATCAATCACAAATTACTTTTGGATAAACTTACGGCTATGAATATCCCAGTCCACTTAGTTCGATGGATGGCTGCGTTTCTAATCGATCGCCAACACAGAGTTCGCATCGGCAAAACTCTGTCCAACCTAGGGTCCCCAAATGGAGGGGTACCACAGGGAACATTATCAGGACCTAAGGATTTTCTGGCCCACATCAATGACCTTGTGACACCGTGTCCTATTTATAAATATGTCGATGACAGTACCATCTTTGAGGTGTGCTATCCAGGATCTTTGTCGAGTGTGCAGGAATCAGCTGATATCGCACAACAATGGACTATCAAAAACGACATGAAAATCAATACATCCAAAACGCACGAAATGATAATTGATTTCTCCAGAGGCAAGACTACTGCTGCTGCTCTGCCCAATATTACAATGGATGGGATTGTGATCCAGAGAACTGACAGTGCCAAAGTGTTAGGATTGCACATATCATCTGACTTAACTTGGAATATTCATGTGGATTACATCATCGCCAAAGCCAGCAAGAGACTCTACTTGATGTATCAGTTAAAACGGGCCGGTGTCAATCAAGTGGATTTACTGAAAATATATCTTTCTGTTGTGCGCCCTGTCCTCGAATATGCTTGCCCAGTTTGGAGTACCAATATTCCAATTTATTTGTCTGATAAAATTGAGATGATACAAAAAAGGGCCTTGAGAGCAGTATACCCGGGATTAAGTTATGGTGTCATTTTAGATAATACAGGTATTGAGCCACTTCATGTCAGACGGACTAAGATATGCAAGAAGTATTTTGATGCGATGAAAGAGGACAGCCATAAACTCAACTTCCTGTTGCCCGAGCCAAGAAGTGTCCCATATGATCTCAGAGCTGCCAGCGAATACCCTGTGATACATTGTCGGACTAGTCGATTTTTAAATTCTTTTTTGCCTTGGGCCTTGAGTAATTGTCAGTAATTTTCACTTTATAGTTTTTAATCTGTTTACTGTTTTAATACATATTTACTTTTTTTTTTTTTAAATTGTATATTTTTTAAATTTTACATTCAATTTCTTGTTTCATACATTTTATAATATATACATATTTATTTTATTCTCATGTACAAATCCAACTATTTTTTTGGTTGCCAATAAAATTATATTCTTCTTCTTCTTCTTCTTCTTCTAACCATCAATCTGTAAATTACCAGTTATATTAGCTGATTTACGACCTGATACAAACATATAATGAGTTTTGGTAACATTCAAAGTCAACTTATTCACAATCAACCTTTTACTTAATTTGCATAGTTCAATGTTCATTTTTACCTAAAGTTCATTTTCATCTTTCCCAGACAGGAATAAGTTAGTATCATCTGCGAACATTAAGACAAACTAGAATCGCTAGCGATAATAATATGACCGGCCGGCAGTGCTGTACGTCTTTTGGTTGTGAAGTGCAAGCAGGCGTGATTGTGGGAATCTGTATTAAAAACATGAATAATGATTTTTGTATTGAGAGGAGCAAAAGCCCTTCTCGTATGCTTTTTTATGAAATTTGCCAGTAGTTATGGAAATGAGGGCGATTTCGCCAATTCACATATTTCCGTAATTGTTAGACAATTGATTGTTGCATTGCTAGATAGATGTTTTACAGAGCTTTATAAAATGATATGTGTTTTGACTGTTTGGTCCCAGTGGAGTAAATTTCTGGTAAATATTTGAAGTTAAGGGCAGCATATGCTGATTTAAAAAAAGGTTAAAAATTGTTTTGAGAGTCCAATATTCAACGGTTTATGAGGAGGTATATTTTCACGTGCATAAACTGAATAGTGACGCCAGAATGCAAATTCCTCTAATACTGGCAGGCACTCTCCGTCATATGAAATTCACAAGAATGCATCTTTTTGTGAAAATTTTTTCAACTTTACAATCTTAATTCTTGAGATGAGACTAAGACAACCTTGAAATAAATAACCAGCTGATAACCGTACAACCAACTGAAGACACAAAACCAACCAAGGATCTTCCACCAAGCACAGTATGGCTAATCCACAATCAATCAAACTTTTGATGAAAATCACATGCTACTATGATGCTAGCATTTTCATAATATTGGCCATTTCAGACCTCCTAGCCAAAACTCGAAGAAAAAAAAATTATATACATATATGAAATTTGTTCAGTCAAATATTGGACATTATTTTGTATGCAGTTTTTGAGTATATAATTGGAAAAAATTCAAGCGTAGGAGTTCCACTTAACAAATCCCACACAGATGTGAAACAAATATATTGGTGAAGTCACAAAATTCAACAAGTATCCAAAGACAATTTTTTGGTTGGTAAAATGCCGGATGTCCTTCAGACCGGCAATCTTTTCTTGGACTGAACTGGACCATTTCAAAGTTCAATTTTTTTTTGGAATGGCATAAAAATATACAAAATTGGTCCCAATGTAGGAGTTTTGTTGTATCCTATTAAAGGAATTATAGGAAATATATAATGGAGGTCTGGAAGGCCTGCGACCTTTGATGTTAAACTTGTCTTATGAATGAAAATAACACTGATGACAAAATAAACAAAACAAGCTTACAAAATCATGTCAAACGAGCATTTTTAATTAGGAATCAAAATAATGGGAAACATGTTTTATCTAATGCCTTTGTTTGAACATTCATGTGACAATAATATAAATTATATTCAATTATATTATTGTATTGCACTATCGCCTATTGAAATAATTTTGATAATATATAAATTTAATAGTGCCAGGCTGCCAGCAGCATTTTAAAAAAATACCATAATACTGTGTAAATATAATAATTATGTGGAATATGTTCTTGAGAGCCTGGAACTCTCAAATTAGAATAAAGCTTATTTGACCAATTTAAATACATTGTCATTGTGTTACAATTTCAGTGGCTAAATAAGAGTCAGTATCGATATCAGACATGGATGAACAAATTAAGGTAAAATCCCTGTTTAACTCTCCCAAAAGCTGTTTTGATTAACAGAGACCATTGGTGTCTTCAAGGTACTGCACAATCTAGGTGTTGTGACTGTTGCCCTGGTTACTTTGAAGTTTTTCCTCATCGGAAGCTCTTTTGATTCCTTTCCTTTCCCCTCACGAGTCATGAAAGTGTAGTAGACGCATTCTAGGACTGAAAATAGAAAATTTGTAATATTGTCAACCATTAAAATGAATCAATCACAAACATGTTAGTCTGCTTCCCTTCAGACGTGTTGGATGACGCTTGTTCATAAGAATTTTTACTCGCCCAATACACGCCAGACCGGGTATCCAAAACTCTTAATTGTACTGCAGTGAAGTAGGAACTCATTTACGCATTTATGAACTCTAGTAGACATGTCAGAGCTACAGCATTATTTGAATTAGATTAGAATAATTATATTGTTTGTGACGTTTGACCAAATAAGGCAACAAAATTATGTATGAGATGATACTTGACTAACTTCAGGTTTATTTCAAACAGGTTATAGTAACCATACATGGCAATTTGCCATTGGCAAGTAAGGCGATTGTTTTACATGACATACGTCCATTTTTACTTGCCTCGGGCAAACAGGCAACTTTTAATGTCAATCACTAGACCATAGCAGTGTAACAAATGGTCCGAAACTGCATTGCAGCTTACAAGTACAGTGACATAACTTACCTTCAATGTCGATATACCATTCTAAGAAATTGGGAGTATCCATTTTGTCTGTTTGTCCTTCAGGATACATGCCACATCATAAAGCCAATGATCTGAAAGTACAAATCAAATAATTTCCATTTACTTATGGCTTATGTACATAGTGTGGTGATTCTGACCCTTAGATCACTGAGTGACTCTTTGGTCTAGTGGTCAAGGTCCCCGCCTCCCACGCAGCTGGCCCGGGTTCAACTCCCGGTCGGGGCCTCCTCCTCTCAACATTACAATAGCAAAAACTCATTTTCCAGTATAACTTGGGGCCGCCTGAGGGTCAACATAACCGGGAGTGGGGCACCATGAATATAGGACAATAATATTTTGAAGGTGCCAACGAATGTCACGATTATTAAAATTTTTCAAATTTTTCTGGCTAATTTTTGGTATACAGTCCTGGACAAAAGTCTTGTCGCATCCAAATGTTATTGACAAAACTGTTAATAACTTGGCTTGCGATTGACTGATTTTGGCAAGAAATAGCTTAAATGAAAGCCAAAGACTTGTGCAACTTGCTTATATTGCAAAAATAAAGTTTCATCTTAGTCTGATTATTCTAGAAATTAATAATAAGAGTCTGTCACAACAGTGCTCGGACAAAAGTCTTGTCGCATGCACAACTTATTGCTGAAAATTTGTTTTAATGAATAGTGAAACAGCAAAAAGGATGCAGAAATGTTGGAGAATGTAGTCATGGTGTAACTGAATGTAAAAATATCACTTCGCATGAATTCCTGATCTTTGAAGACAATATCCATGAGCTTTGGGTAAAATATCAACATTTCAAGAATAAAAATCATCAAGGGTGGCAGATAATGCAGGAAAATGTCATCAAAAGTTCCTAAATATCCTTCGGAATGAGCTTCCCTACCTCGTGTCCCATTTTGATGGGCATTTGATGAGGGTACATCATTTCGGGTGATGGAGCAGATGCAAAGGGATCTTCATAATCGGTCGAAAAATCAACATAGGGGCTAAGTTGGAACTGATGTATTCCAATGATCATTATTTCGGGCCTGCATTTGATGATGCTTGTGATAAGGAACATTTATATGAACTTTGTTAGGGATGAATTGGGTTTTTGTACTTTTTGCACATGGGTTGTACCTCCAGGTGACACAGGCCGAGCTTCACAGTGATTAAGTTTTCAACTTTTTAATCCAAAACAACATTATAACTACACAAAAGTTGCACAAATAGTGCAAATATGCTGTTAAAGCTTACATGAATACAATTTATCCAGACTTGACTGAAATTGACCATGATAATGAAAAACAAAAATTCTGTCTCGGAGCAAGAAATTGATCGAGATGGCAAGAGGACAACATAATTAACTGTAGCTTTAGGCAAGAACAAATTTTAGTCCTAAATTATTGCAAACCACTGCTATGGTGAGACTTTGAAGGCAAATGGCATATTTTCTAAAAGTGCAGCCCTTACTTTAATTTTTCTCGTCAACGTGGCATGTACCATTACACCTGCTCTCCCACCGGGAATGCTATAATCTCAATTTCCATGATCCCATGTCCTCCAAAATAAGTTGGAAGGCAGGGAAGACAATTCCAAAGAATATTTATGAATATTAGAAAGCATTGGTCTGTATTATCTTTCACTTTTGATGATTATTATTGATACTCTGTTGATATTGCACGTGAGTCCTTGTGGAACCCCATGGATATTGTTCTACAAGATAATTAAGTTGAACAAAGTTGGTTTTTTTTATTCTCCTACATCATGACCATGCAAATGCTCTGACAATTTTTCATCATTCTAGCAATTTCAAAATTATTTCAGACAATTTTTCAGCATAACTTCTTGTATGCGACAGGACTTTTGTCCAGGCACATTTTGGACACACTGTCAATATTAATTTCCATGATATTCAGATTGAGACAAAACTTTATTTTTGCAATATAAGCATGTTGTAGAAGGACTTAGCTTTCATTTGAGCCATTACTCATTAAAATCTGCTCAGTACAAGCAGGGCTTTGGAGTCGGGTGATAATTGAACCGACTCCGACTCTCGACTCCTTTGACTTTCTGAAAAGCGACTCCGACTACGACTCCTTGGGTCTCTAGAATTGCGACTCCGACTCCTACTCCCGACTCCGCTTACCGGCATTTTTGCACATTAATATTACAAGGTTAACTGGGGAGAAAAAGTAATACTACAAATTTTTCATAGGATTTTGTACATGAATACCTGTTTAGGAAAGTTAAAATTTGGGATTCATTTCACAGTTATGTAACTGTGTTTTTGTAAATTTTATTAATTATTTTTAGGAGTCAGGAGTCACCACTTTAATTTTCGACTCCGACTCCGACTCCGACTCCGACTCCACCTGAAAATCAAAGTTCGACTCCGACTCCGACTCCGACTCCACCCAAAAACCTCCGACTCCACGACTCCGACTCCCGACTCCGACTCCGACTCCGAAGCCCTGAGTACAAGTCCAGTTATTGACAATTGTATCTGTGACATGTGCTAGCGACAGAACATTTGTCCAGGACTGTAACTTAAAATTGTGACAGTCGTCAGCAAATTGACGGTAACACAGAGAAACGGCTGACTTTCCGAAATCGTACCAATCAGAGAGCCATATTTTTGACACATTAAACAGCTTGAAGTGTTGTAGTGACCTAAACGGCACCCAGAATATTCATAGTGTCGGGGGATGGATGGATGTTTGGGGCTTTACGTTTTGTATTTATGCACTTGGTCGGCTAATTAGGACAGGAGGAGGACACGGCAATGAGGCGAAGGATGATTGAAACAGCCATCCAACATAGGCCTAGGTGACCCGGCAAGAGCTGGATTCGAACCCACGACCAGCTATTGGCAGTCCAGGGCGCTCATAGTGTTGGGGGAAGATTTATTCACTTTACAGAATCTACAGAGGCTAGCCTATATCATAAAATAGCGCTGTAATTATTTAACAAAAGAAAAACATCATAAAACATGTGCATGTACTTCATCACCGTCTTCATACATGCAAAAGCCTGCAAATATCAGCTGGTACACAAGTTACAAGGTGCAAATAATTAATTTATAACATAATATAGTAATTATTATTAGCTTTGTAAATCTGGGCAGTGGCATTCCATATAAGCAGATAAGGGGGGGGGGGGTGCCAGGGGGCAATGTGCACCCCCCCCCCCCATCCATAGACCATACTATGAACTTTCAAACTTTTGCAAAAAAACAATGGGTGTCCCTCCAGTTAACAACATTCATTTCAAAACTAACCCATCTGTATATACATGCAGGCCAACAACACAATTCACATGGCCACTTCACTTGAAGCTCAGATCAGCTGTACAAGTTTGTTCACATGTCAACATGACAAAATGCATTGAAAAAATTTGACAGCTGAGGGAATCCCTGAAGTGACACAAGTTATGTTTGTTTACAATTGAAGCAGTAGCCTACATCAATGCTCTGTGTTTTATGTTGTCCCACGTTTATGAGGAAATAAAATGTCTCATATCTTACAAAGCTTAAAGTCCTCCTGTCAAACTCTACAACAAAGTTAGAATTTATCATTGAGGCAAAGAATTAATGCAAAAGCTAACCATTACCAATATCAGCGGACTTAAGTCGCCTGTTATATATATGACAGTAAACCAGTTGAAGGCGCAATAAGATGTACAGGTCTGGAGTAAATAAATTGAATTTTCTAACTAGTCGTCACCAGGAGGGGGAGCCAGTACCCCCCCCCCCTGAAATTCACTTGGCCCCCCCTGGCTCCCCTTATTTTGAGCTTAAACCTATTGTCCGATAGGTCATTACAAGACATGCCCCCCCCCAGCTGAACGGCTCGGCCCCCCATTTGCCCCTTCCCCCCCGAAAATAATTCCTGGTGACGCCACTGGTCGTCACACGTTTCAAGGCTCTCTAACAAATAGTTTAGAGTTTACATTATTCAGCATAGAATATATATTATAACAATAGTTATTATTGATTGTACTGATTGTGCCTTTGGCAACAAAAGAATTTCCAATTGTTTTCGGTAGTTCAAGTTGTTTCTTCAGTGACTTTGTCATCAAAAATATGGGTTCAAATGGGTAGGCCCGTGTCCTGATCTGCTGCATATTCTTTTGATAACTGAAACAAATTAAGTCATTGAATGATAAATTGCACAAAGCAACAAATACATTAATTGCCTTAGTAATAAACGACTGAAAACAAAAGCAAACCAATACCACAGTCATAAGTTGTATCAGTATTTATACTATTAAAAAACAAGAATTATTCATTTATGCTGCAGCATTGCTGCTCACTACGTATATGCCTAAAAAAGATACATAATTATATATATACATTCATGACAATTTGGTACTTACTTATACTATTGGTGCATCGGCATTGGTGCAGTGGTTGACTTTATTTCTTTCACAAGATTTACTTGTGGCTTGTTAACTCCATTAGAACACACAAAATCCATCACAACCTGAGCATATTGACTTCAGAGCCCACTGCAAAGTAAGAAAGTACAAAACCACACAATGTATGAATAATTCAGCAATTAAGCAAAATGTTACAGAGCTATCAATGATTGAGAAATACTAATTAGGACCTTGTTACTTGCAATGCATGCACTTCTAACCACTTTGTAAGGTAACAGCAATTGACATGAATTGCCAATTAAAAACTGCTTGCTGTAACATAAGCACAATTAGGCCCATTTGAGGTGTCATTGTGTCAAGGTGTGTGGTCAACCAGGCGACAGACAACCAGGCGACACCATGCCACTACCAACTAGGCTACACAAAATTTTCGAAACACCTACCACTTCCATCCAGGCGACAGACACTTCCATCCAGGCGACACAGCACTTCCATCCAGGCGACCAGGGGTGGACTGGGATAGAAAATCGGCCCTGGAAATTTTTGTGGACAGTGGCCCAGTTAGGGGCCCATCAGACGATATTCGGGGTGGACAGGGGCTCAAAAAGAGCTAGCGGGGTCCCTAGGGTCAGCGCGTTTGGGGCCCCCATTGGGAACTACCTGTGTATTAAGATTTTATATGTTTATGTCACATTCTATGGGTTGGGGGCCCCCCTGAGGGGTGGGCCCCATTGGGCAGCCCTAGCCTAGGTATGCCCCATAATGTTTTAGCCACTGGGGGCGGGGTTTTAGATTTACTCCCAAGACAAACTTGTTAATCTTTAAATTATGGACATATGTAAGGTTAAATGCCCCATGTGCTTATATTGAAATTCTCTCTGAGTGAATAAAATGCTAACTGAATGCTATATGCCTAATTATAGTAACCCAGGCACTGCAAGAGAGTGGGTAAAGCAAGAATGGGCCACACATGGGCATTTTGAGGGCCATCCAAAAATACAAACTATTATGATTCATGACTACAACTATATAGAAGACAATTTACTCTTATGAGTCGTAATAGTCTACAATATGATCTTTGGTCTTGAGACCATTGGAATTTTCTTCACAAGGCGATTCTAATGGTACCAAATATGTTGGGGTTGCAAAAACGGGAGCCAAATTTATCAGATTTTTTTCAGCTTTTTTTCTGCAACATACATGCTTGGCCAATCGGCCCACAGAGGCATCGGCCCACCGGGAATTCTCCCGGTATCCCGGCGGCCCAGTCCAGCCCTGCAGGCGACAAACACTTCTATCCAGGCGACATGATTCAGGCCCGTAGCCAGGGGGGGTGCGACGGGTGCGAACGCACCCCCCCACGGCCGAAAATAGGTCCAAAAGGTCCACTTTTTAGGTCTAATATGGTCCCATAATCAAGAGGACATTACTGGCTTCATGTCACTTAATTCAAATGGCAATTAAGTGTGTTTGATGTGCCCAGTTGACCACAGGATTTCACACCATTTCTCAATTGCAATTCACAACTTTGAATGAATTCCTCATTCCTAATTGCAATTTTTCCCTTCTGGGTCTATGCAGGATCATGTGTTTGCTTTAATTCCAATCAATATAATCTACATTGACCTTATTTCTTTGATTATTTGCAATAGGCCAGCAGAGGAACACCATGACAACACAGAAAGAATTGTTTATATAGGCTATATAGGCTACAGGGGAAGTGTACCTATATTGGACCACCTAACTTCATTGTCCTTTTTCTCAAATTATTGGACCTATACACGGGATAGACCAAGGCCTTATTAATAAAGTTACTGTAAGACCAGATTGAGAGCTATTGAGGCTGTAACATTTGCTATATTTTGCATAATGTGCAAAATACGTTGTGTCCACTGGTCCAATTTTAGGCACATGAAACTTATTTTGGACCATCTGCTCCCTGATATTGGACCAGTGGTCGATTATTTGGACCAGGTGTATAGGTTGGTGTGAACATCACACACACCTTGTACATTACGTATTTCTTGTGGTGGCTCATAACATATCCAAAATGAGATTCAGGCAATGATAATCCTTTGTCCCTTCCCCTTATGCTTTTTTGGCCCACCAGACTTAAGTGGCCCAATATTGGACCAGTGGTCCAATCTCTAAAAATTGGCCCTTGCCAAATTACAGTTGTGGCACATATTCTCAAAAAGAGCAATACCATTCTGTCTGCATGCCATCAGTTTGTGTAACAGCGAACACAATCAAACTCAATTAAAAAATTCCCCTGATTTTCCATGTTTGTCGCCTAGAAACTTTCTGCACCAACTACATAAGTTTGTGTTTTTGTAGTGTCCAGTATTGTGACTGTCGTCGCATCTGTTTACAGTAGACAAAAAATGAGTGCTTACAGAATTGGACTGAAATGTTTGTTGTGAGGTCATAGCCCTATCCATGACATAGATAGATAGATAGATAGATATGGTAAGTGCAGCCCTCTAAGCCCAGTTCTGGGCGCTCACGAGGGTTGATTGATGAGATGAGAGAGAGAGCAGGAGTCCTCAACATGTTACACATTTACCCCATGTGAGGGATCTTTTACTTGCCCAGCACAGACACTGATACAAGGGGCCGCCAATTTAACGTCTCATCCGAACGACATCCAGCTGGGATTTTGCTCATGAAGGTACACTGAAAATTTTGGGTTCCCCAACCGGGAGTCGAACCCATGCAGGCAAAGACCTTCAGCGGAGCAGGCGGGAACCTTAACCACTACACCACCCAGCTGTTTTTCTCTATGAGTCACAAGAAATCTATGAGGTCATATATCCTATACTTGCAATGCTATCAAAGGGAGTGACCAACTGAGTATCAATGAGGTCAAAAGTTGCTCAATGACAAGTTGACAGCTTATTTCAATGTGTTTGATAGGGCTTGTTGTGAGGTCATTGATTGTCACCAACAGCTTTTCTGTAAGCACTCGTTTTTCGTCTACAGTAAGTACATCTCCCGGCTAGGAAATATATGGCTGTGGTCCAATCTAAGAACTCTTCCAACACATACAGTTGCAGTTCCCGTATATTTCCATGCATGTATGTAATAATGATAGTGTTGGGAGTGTTTTGGCCCTGTCTATGAAAACTGGATTGGGGTCCACTTGGCTCCTTTTTTATCAGCAATGGCTGATGACAAGAATCTATATATTTCGATAATCTATCCAAAAGCAACAACCAAATAAAAAACAAACTAGGTATCAGGTGAGAGACAGAGAGAGAAAGAGTGCCAAGGGGGGGGGGGGCAAAAAGCACAAATATGGTAAGAGGGGCAGAGGAGAGAGAGAGGCAAGAGAGCAGTCCAAGGAGCCAAGAGCTACATTGTAGGAAGGACACAAGAGCAGGAGTCGGAATGGGAGAAAGGAGAGAGGAAGGAGACAGATGGAGGAATCATAGAGGGAAGAGGCAGTCAGGGCATAGGAGAGGGAAGAGGCAAGAGCAATCCAAGGAGCCAAGAGCTACATTGTAGGAAGGACACAAGAGCAGGAGTCGGAATGGGAGAAAGGAGAGAGGAAGGAGACAGATGGAGGAATCATAGAGGGAAGAGGCAGTCAGGGCATAGGAGAGGGAAGAGGCAATCCAAGGAGCCAAGAGCTACATTGTAGGAAGGACACAAGAGCAGGAGTCGGAATCGGTGAAAGGAGAGAGGAAGGAGACAGATGGGGGAATCATAGAGGGAAGAGGCAGTCAGGGCATAGGAGAGGGAAGAGGCAAGAGCAATCCAAGGAGCCAAGAGCTACATTGTAGGAAGGACACAAGAGCAGGAGTCGGAATGGGTGAAAGGAGAGAGGAAGGAGACAGATGGGGGAATCATAGAGAGAAGAGGCAGTCAGGGCATAGGAGAGGGAAGAGGCAAGAGCAATCCAAGGAGCCAAGAGCTACATTGTAGGAAGGACACAAGAGCAGGAGTCAGAATGGGAGAAAGGAGAGAGGAAGGAGACAGATGGAGGAATCATAGAGGGAAGAGGCAGTCAGGGCATAGGAGAGAGAAGAGTCAAGAGCAATCCAAGGAGCCAAGAGCTACATTGTAGGAAGGACACAAGAGCAGGAGTCGGAATGGGAGAAAGGAGAGAGGAAGGAGACAGATGGAGGAATCATAGAGGGAAGAGGCAGTCAGGGCATAGGAGAGGGAAGAGGCAAGAGCAATCCAAGGAGCCAAGAGCTACATTGTAGGAAGGACACAAGAGCAGGAGCAAGACCAAAAATACTAATCTGATAATGCAGAGAGGGAGGAGGAGCCTGGAGGAGGCAGAAGCTAGGTAGGAGACACAAGAGGGAGATTGCAGAGTCGAAAGAGGTATAGGCCTTGGCTAAAGCAGATGCAGAGAAGGAGAATGAGGCTAGACCAGATGGGAGGAAGCAGACATCAGAAAGAGTTACATGTATAAAGAAGAGGCAAAAGCTTGGGAGAAGGCATAGAGAGAGCAGGTAGAGACAGAACATAATTATGCTATATTTATGTAGGTCCCATATCATGGTGGAATTAGTACTCCAGATTTTTCAGTATCTCCAGGCATTTGGGTACCATTTGCTCACCGCTTTTAGGTGTCCCCAGACCCCCTGCGTCATTGTGCCTCCCTCCTAATTATTTATTTGTAATGGCCTTCATAATGTTAGGATATATATTTCTACTGATTTTGCGCCTTGTATTTCTGGATTAAACTTAACAGTAGGCCTACATTTTGTGACTCGAAAATAATGTTTGAAAGACACATCAGAATTCTCCTGGCCAATGAGGGATTTTTTGTGTGAATTAGTACAACTGCAGTTTGTCCCAGGGATAAAATTGATTGCCCTCACCATGATCAGAAAGGCTCAAAATGCACCATTTTCATTACTTTCTCCAAAATTTTCCTGGGGGGGCATGCCCCCAGACCCCCCTAGTTTGGCGTCGCACCTTCGGTGCTCGCAATAAAGTCCATCTTTTCTCTAAAAAGCACCCCCCCAAAATAATTCCTGGCTACTGGCCTGTGATTTAGTACTAGACTACAACCACTTTTTACTTTAGAATGACTGGGAGAGAAACAGGAAGTTTACAGTTCAAGAACGCTTTGGGAATTTTACACCAGAGGGGGCAGAAATAGTTGAGCTCTTTGACCTGGAATTTCGTTTTTGCAATGATAAATGACTAGAAATATGAATAAAAAGCCTGTATTTATTTTAAATTTGGGGGTTTATGCTAATGCCTGTTCTTTTTGACTGATAATTGATACAGAAAGTTGTTTCTGAAGGGCACCTGAGCTTAGCACCAGGTGGCATGGTTGTCCGTCTATGAGCGAAAATCTGTGACTTCTGGTCTAAGGGAAACACGAAGAGATCGTGAGCGGCTTTGGAAACACGAAGAGATCACGAAAAACAATAAGGTGGGGGTTTTGACTATAAAATGGTGAATGTTAGAACTATATGAAAGACTGCCCGACGTCACTAGGACTTGTGAGGCGCGAGTAAAGGGTGTAAAGTTACGTCTATACAGGAACGTTCATGACTGTGGATTGAGTGGAAGTTGTTCTTTCCTGCCGCAAAAATGTGCGGTAAATCGGCCAACCTGTGCCAATAGTAAAATGACCGGCGACGCCCCTGGCGGCCGGTCATAATAAATCAGGTACGTCAGGTAAATCATAAACATATAAAAAGAAAAGCAATGGGCCTAAAATAAATGTATGAATATATGAATATATGAGTAAAAGACCCATCGTAGATACAAAATGTATTCTATCAAAGGCAAGTGTTATTTTTGTGGTTGCTGAGATGTCTTGCCAAACATCAGCTTGACGTGTCAAACTGCACGAACAAATTTATTCTGATGCGAACAGCCAAACACTCATTCTTTTGTATGACCCAGCAATGGCATCTATATCTTACTAATTCTAACTTTCTAATTTCTTTTGAGTTGCTCCTTTGACAGGTGACATTAGACCAACAGCAATTAAGGTGGCCCTCGGAGTCTTGTTTTGAGTGACCTTTCAGGAAAGGGCCTGGAATTTATGTGTCGTGCTTCATGCCCACAGTCCCTCCATTACCTATTCTCCCTGGAAACTTTTATTGCTGCATCATACAAGTAGTCCCTTCAGATGCAATTTAGTCCTGGTCATAAGTCAGTGTCCGCAGCAGCTGTACTCGTGAGAGTAGCAGACGCATATATGTTGAACACTGTTGCTTGTGACAATGTCTCTACTGTCATTGTGTCTAACATCAAAAAGTGCTTTTCAAAAGACTTTGGATATTCCAAATAGCACTATGAGGATATTTGAAAAGGTCAAATATCCCCCAAGACGCTATTTGGATATTTCATCAGACCCTATTTCATCAGATGATATTCCATCTTAAGCTTTGGCTGACCGTATTGAGCTTTGGCAGACCGTATGGAGCTTTGGCAGACCGTATGGAGCTTTGGCAGCTGCCAATAATTATTATTCTCCGGGTCCTATTTTTGGTTCCAAAATATCCAGCAGAGGGGGCTTCAACTTCAGAGGCCCTGGATACATGCTGCACTTCATTTACATTGAAGTGCCCTCTTTTGTTGTAGAAGAGATGGCATTGCATGATAGCCCAAAGTTCTAACAAATAGTGTCCAAATAGTTCCAAACCCATCTTGACAAGTCGTACCTTGACAAAACAGGCTGCTTGGGCCACTATTTCAAAGATTACCATATTATGACCTGGTTTACTTAGGTGGGTGTGACTTAACTTGGCCAGCCTATCAGCTTACCCCTTTGTAGACCACCACCAAAACGGAATTCCCCAGTTGTTTGCCAATATAAACCAGTTGATAAACCCATGTGCTCTTCAAGATGTAAAGAAACCAGCTGCTGTGGTTTGGAGCATAGAGCTATAAGGGGTAATAACACCTCTATGTTTGGAGCTAGTCAGTGTATCTGGTCCATTTGAAAAGTGTAGTATATACCATATCTATCTATATCTATCTATCTATCTTAAAAGTAACATTAGCAAGAATCCTAATCATTTGAAGTATTTCAAAGACGACACATGGATGTAGATGCTGCAAGTTCCCACACTGGACACAGTTAAATGTGACCTGCAAAAATGGAAAATATGTGAAGAAAAAAATTGGGAAAGGAAAAACACTAAAAATATGTTTCTCAGTATTTTTAATAGGCCTAAAGAAATGTCATAATTTAGGGTGACACCAGATGAAGACAGTCAGTCACTGCTATCCTGCCAACCACAAGAATACCAGTAGATCTGGCAAAATGACACCCTTTCCTAGAACAGACAGCATTCTTCAGAAACATGTTGTAAACAAAGTAGCTTTTGAAATTTGCCACATGTGAATCACTCATGGGCAGATACAACCTGATTGGCTCATGGGGCTTTTAAAACTAGGCCAGGGTGAATATATTACAGCTTCTTGGGGCAGAAGCCATGCCACTGAGTGGCTTCAGCCGAAATAGGACACATACATTATAGCTGCCTGTGTGCCCTGTTTTAGCAGTGCCACTGCGAGGAGTATGTTCCAAACCATGAGACACTATTTGGTCACTACTTGATGTAGAAGAGACAGCTGTCAATATACTATGACAAAGTTTCTAACATAGCACATTAAAATTTGTGGAAAAGTTCAGTAGAAAAAGTGGCTTGGTTGCACTTTTTGGATATTTCGTTAGGGATATTGGCAAAGCATGGTGAGGGGAGTAGAATCAGTAGATATTGTGACAAAGACCTATTTTAGTTTCTGGCATGCAAAAAGCAGCCCAATTTGCAAATCGGGCATGTAGATCTTTCGGCTGTATTAACTGTTGATGTACTGCACCTAAGATAAAAAAAAATTTACTTACTTGCAATGTCCTGCAATGAGACTACTGCTATTTCTTTGTCTCAGTGTATTTGCAGGCAAGCTGCTTAACCCGGCATGGGGTCTCGGTCCTTTGAGACTCATTATGATGATGCATTTGTGTTAATATATTATGCTTATCGATTATGACGATAGTCTTTTTCTGTTGCTCATTTAAAAAGTGCTCTCTGAAGTAAGGAATTGTTAAAATTCAAGCTTTATTTAACTTATGAGATTGCATGTTTGCCAAAAGCAATAATTGCAATATGGACAGAGGCTGACTTTGTATCAGATCACATTTATTGCATGTCTGCTCATTCAAGAATCTGTGCTTAATATTAATTTGCATTCTTATTACAAACCTTCAAAGATGTTTGACATGTTAAAATTCTTCTATTTTGCTTGCTCTGCTTCAAATCGAAAGAATCTCATGACATGCATGACAATGAATGTTGTCCACCAGAAATCAAATAACCACAAATAAAATTCCGAGAATTTACGTAAGTGGAAAAAACCCCAGGCTATTCTCCACCCAATGCCATCTTGGTTATACTTTGCAGAAATGCCTCCCCAGACCATGACAGACCCTTCACCACCTCCGTCACTGCGAACAACATTTTCTTCAATCGGCAGCATAGTGGTGCTAAATTGACTTTTTGCAGACACTAACAAGTCTGTCAGTGATGCAAATAGTCATTAAAAGCAGTTTTTAGAATCAGCTTTTTTTAATTCGTAATTTAAAATGACTTACTTTTACAAAGTGCAGGAATTTGAGGAAAGTGAGGGCATGGAAGGGTGAGGGTAAGAACTGAAGGGTGTGGAAGGGTGAGTATCTTCCTGAGGGCCTGGGATTTAGGAAAATTGTTTGTTTGTACTGTATGTTTCCCTCATGAGTCACTTACTGTGGAGTTCCACCAAAGCCTAATTGGTAAGTGAGCTTGTCAACTGGCTTTGAGGGCGTGGGTTCAAGTCTCACCCCGGGAACTCACTTTAAATAGTCCGAGCCCATGGGACATTAAATGGAGGCGGGTAGTATCCAGTGTTCTATGCTGGGGCAACTGAAAGACCCTGGGCATCCCTGAATTAATAGGGTATGTGCCAGACTCACAGTCTTCTCATCTCATCGTCATACGGCGGTCGGCTTCCTTGATATATATACACATTTTCATCCTTCTAATGGAGTATGAATACACTTGACACCCAGTCATACTGCAAAACTTGTGTTTTTGCAGGGGTTTTGTCTAAGAGACTCCTATTTGAATAGAATGTTAATGAATGGACCAGTTGTACGCCTTCCATAAAAGTGGCTGTAGTTTCATCATAAGTAAAGTGAACGAACGAAAGTTGCTTGATTTCATCAGGACACATGCTCAGGTCAATGTAAACACTCCGGTCATTGTTTTATGATACTTCAAATAGGTGTCTGTTAGACAAAACCCGGGCAAAAACACCATTTTTGCAGTATGGCTTGGTGTCAAGTGTATTCGTACCCCATTAGAAGGATGAAAATGTGTCAGACACATATTTTCTTGGTTCTTTTTAGTTGACCTTTTATTTATCAACAATTTTGGCCCATTGAATCATCATTATTACCCCCTAGGTTGAAATTTCAAACAATTATTTAAAAATATGTTTTTTCCTGTTTCACGGCTGATTGCCTTTAAATCGCATGAAACATGATTGAATAACTTGTCTAAAATAACATTGAATAATTTAGCCACCTTTTCCCTATTGCAGAATGCCTTTGAGGGCCTTTGTGGATGTAAGCAGCATCAGACATAAGTTTAGACCACATGAAATTTTTGTTTATCACACATATTCAAGTAAGTAATAAAAATAGATGAAGTTTTCTCTATTGTAGAACTTCCCTACTACATAGGCAAGAACATCCATGCAGCAATTTTTCAGCTGAGCCCCTATTTTCCCTAATATTGACAAAAATTGATGTGGCCTAAACTTTCGTCCGCTACTGTACATGCATACAGCATACTGACTATGTTATGCTGTAATTCGAATGGTTTCATGTCCAAAATTTAAGATCTTGTTATTAACTAGGTTGCTTCGCGACCAAACGGTACACAGTGTGAAGTAAAAAGTTAATAAGGACAAATTGTGACAGAGCCAATATAGGCAATGTTTGAGTTATGATGGAAGATAACCATTTGTCACAGTTGCAAACGCTTGGTGGTCCTGTGCATAATCCAGAGAGGTTGAAGCCTTCCGTTTTCATTTTGTATGGTATAAAACTTTATGCCAGATTTAGAATATATTTCAGGAAAGGACCCCAAAGGTGCACTTTCGTGTGGTCAATAGTGCGTATCCCATGGATGATGTAACAAATTTTAATGTCTCAGGAACAATTCAACGGACACAATGTTCATTGAATACCTTACATAACAACCATGATAACAGAAAAACGTGTGCTTTATCAACACTCCTGCAAACTGATTGTTTGATTCAAGCATATCTCAGAATATATATGCAATATGTGTACTCGTATGAAGCTGAAAGGTCTGTTAACTGTGACCAATGGCCATTCTGTATGACCAGTTTAGTTGGCCATGATTGAAATTTTTACACAAATGGCATATTCATCATTAGCCATAAACACCAATTTAATCTGTAGCCAATATTTTCACAGATCTAATGGCTAATAGTGATGTTCTTGACATACTGTTATCATCAGTGTTATGGGTTGGATGTAGACGTGCATGGTTTCAGGGCTGTTAATCAGTACTTTTCGAAGTACTTAAGTCCAGTACAGTACTTTTCAAATGTTCCCAGTACCCAGTACAGTACCCAGTACTTTTTTAATCACTGTACTTAATTCCAGTACCCAGTACTTTTGAAAGTACTTAAGTCCAGTACCCAGTACTTTTTGATGTCTCACACATTGAATCACAATTGTCGAAAACAAAATTGCAATCTTTTTCGAAATATAGTGAAAAATAACACCATCATCTGATCATACACTTTATCAATATTGTGTACAAGCAATTATACTCATCCTGTATGAAAAATCTTGCGAGATAAATTATAGATTAAATAAACCGACAAAAACTTGTGTTTCTTTTTCAAGCAAATGGGGATATTCATGGAATACAGTTTCATTGGACAGATAGATAGATAGATAGATGGATAAATTGATAGATGGATAGACGGATGGATGGATGGATGGATGATTGGGGCTTTACGTCCTGTATTTATGCACTTGGTAGGCTAATTGGGACAGGAGGAGGACACGGTAATGAGGCTAAGGACAGATAGATAGATAGGTAGAGTGGATAGATAGATAGATAGATAGATAGATAGATAGATAGATAGATAGATAGAAAGATAAAAAGATATATATATATATATATATATATATAGATAGATAGATAGATAGATAGATAGATAGATAGATAGAAAGTAGGAACTTCATTAATAATATTGCAAAAAATGGGCAACTTGGATCTGCCCCAGACTGTGATATTTTGAATGCTTGTCAAATTAAGGAACTAGTCAGAATAAGATATTCAGATTTTAATCACTGGGTCTTTATTAGACACCCAGAAAATTATTGGGTTATTGGGTATTAATGAATAAAATATTTATTACTATTGATCAAATTAGTTTTGAAAAATTGATATTTAACTGACACAGATTAGGCCTATGTTTAAGCAAGCGATGGATGAAAATTGACATTCTATTGTGAAGTTCCCTGTCCAATTGTAAAGAGGGTAATTCTCACACCTGTGTACAAGGTCAGGTACATGCAGTGACCCAATTTCTTTGCTAAAGACAATAGGCCAATGCATTCACACATACATGCCTCAATGAAAAAGGAAAACCCCTCCAAAAGATGGCATTGAAATTGATTGAATAATTACTGAATTTATTCATGTATGCAGCATACTTTCAACATGATGCATCATGAAATAAAACCATATTCATTTTCATAACTTTTGAAAGGTTAACCAAACAAATTCAGTGAGTGAAACAGAATTAATACATTATGGATAAATTATTTCTTGATAATCAAAGTAACTTTACCTATATTAAATGAAAATTATATAAATGTTGTTTACATATTTACTGCAGAACTGAGATGCCAGTTCAGCAAGTTGGATTACTCAGACTCTGTCATGTCCTGTCTAATTGCAATCACATTTCTAATTTTCTTTGACTGGTTTAAGTATGAGTTCTTCAATAGCATAAATTGAAATTGACTAATTGCTATAGGTCTGCACAATCCATTTCTGCATTATCCAATGAAACTGTATTCCATATATATCTCTTCTAAGAGCCAAAATAAATAATTATTTTTTAATTATTTATTATATAAATTCAATTATTGAAAAGTATTATTTTTATAAAGTAACATTTATGACATACTATATGAAATTTATGATTTTATGAAATGTTATTTATTCACGAATTGTCTTGGAAATATTGACACTTCACTCAACATGTCTTGTAAGCTGTCATGTTGGCTTTTTTTCACTGAAAGTACTTAAATGTACTTAAAAAGTACTTAAAATTTCAAGTACTTTTTGCAAAGTACTGGGTACCAGTACAGTACTTTTGGGTTCAGTACTTCCAGTACCCAGTACATTCCAAGTACTCAAGAAATTGTACTTAAGTACAGAAGTACTTAAGTACTCAAGTACTTGTTAACAGCCCTGCATGGTTTCCAGGTCGTTATGTTGGCGTCAGTTGGTAATGGTATTGTCATTGAACACAGACGTAAACTACAAAATCTAAAATGTCCTGACTGACCAACAGATATTCTAGGCTCGAACAAAATAGACAGGATTGGCTGAAATTACTTGATTAAAAAAATTGCAGCAGTTCTGATGATTCGATGACAAAAGATCATAAATGAAACTCAAACAATGGCATGTATTGCAAAACAGCTGTAAATTAATTTATTTAGGATGCTTAAAGTTTAAACATGTCAAGCAAAAAAGGTGTTCCTGATAAAACTTCGGTAGTTGAAACATAAATCTAAAGTGCAGTTGCAATGCATGTATGTATCTTAATTTCCCAAGTCTCTTACCAGGGACATTTGACAAGGAAATCAAGGTGGCCGTCAGAGTCTAATTTTGGGTGACCTTCCAGGAAAAGGCCTAGAATATTATGTTGTGCTTCATGCCCTCATGCAGTCCCTTCATTACCCAGTCTCCCGGGAACTTTTATTGCTGTAGCACAAAGTAGTCCCCTCAGGTACAATTTAGTTCTAGCAGTAAGTCAGAGTCTCTGGTATTTTTTATTTTTGTTCAGATATCTAGACATTTAGAGCAGCAGAGCAAATAATACTGTTGCCACGAACAGATAAAATATACAGTACAACCAAAATAAAGTACCATTTACCCAGTAGGAAGGAATTTACCCTTTCACGTCTTTTGGCTCCCTCCAAACCACTTCCTCCCTTTACCTTAACAAGGGGTAAGGTTGTGCTAAGGAGTCAAAAGTAGTTGAAAGGAGATTTGGGATGGAGAGGAGGAAGGAGGAAAAAATAGGTCATCAGAGGATTTCTGGCAGAAAATGTTCTCACGTTATTTTGGGTTGTACTGTACTCTAGACAGCTACAAAATTATTCACCACATTGTTTGCACTTCAGCTGTCTGACATTCTTCCATCCCTGCTAACCAGTAACAATTAGTAAAGATATGGAACTCAGATCAAGGATACTAATGCTGCAAAATGAAAATAAAATACTTATCGCAAGAGTCATTCGACTTTGGCAAAATTTCTATCTATCTTTGCTGTCATGGTTCTGTCATATGTCTCTCAAAACATGTCTGTGCCTTACCAAACTATAACCCATGGAGCAAATAATGGTTGTACATTTGGTAAATTTGACTTTGTGGTTGTGCACATCTGGTAAATTTGACTTTGTCAAGATCAGTGAGAGAGAGGGGAATGATGATACACTCATTGTATTCCTTTTTCTTTTCATCCTGATTTACTATGTTACCATAGATTTGTATCATTGGGGTAGTTTGCTAACTTTGTGCTAAAATAAACAACATTTTATTGTAGGTAATGTACACATTTATAATTTTATATGGTGCATTTTCTTCATCACTCAGCCAGGGCATCATCGACTTTGGCAAGTTGCCCACAAAAGTGGCAATAGAATGTGACAACCAGAACAGCATGGACTTGTCTGGAAGCCTGATAAGTGAGCAGAACACTCCAGTGATTGGAGCTCTTGTTACTCATGTTTCCAACATATTTTTGAGACGCCAAACTTTAAAGCCTTATTGACATAAGGTGCCATGGCCTAGTGGATAAGGTGGATTAGGTGCTTGCCTGGTAACTGAGACGTTGCAGGTTCGACTCCCAACCATGGCACAGATGAACTGAGCAGATCCTTCATAACTCTTTGCTTCACTTCACCCAGGTGTAAATGGGTATTTGGCTATAGGCAATGATGATGACTGTAGAGTGACTCAGCATTGTGTGCGCTGCATGGAAACGGCTGCCTGGCTGTATCCTCCCCGGGAAGTTGAGAAAGGCTCATGCTTGAACAGGCCTGCCAAAGGTTGTAATTGTAAAGTCTATTTTGACTGACTTTGTTGGTGTAATGGACTATAAAAAAATCCTACATTAACATTTGACATAGATAGAACTTGGATTGGACTCATAAGGTTGGATGACCATGATTGGTCTGTAACACGCTCTATGCTGACACCAAATGGACCCAGGTGCTAATGTACACTCATTAGGCTCAAGGGCAAGCCAACTGGGACTCAATCATTATGATAATGCACTTCTGTAATTGCAGTTTGTAAGTAATTTAGAAACTATCACAATATTGGCTTTCAAAAGCATCCTTTTCATGGATGTGTTGCCTTTAAGAATCTAGCTGTGTTCTGTAACCCAATCATGCCTTCTACTGTGAGATATTACTTCCTGGATCAAATTTTTGATTAGGGCTGTCTGTCTATTCATGCCTTCAGATAACAAAACTTTGAAAATGTTTGACATTCTCATTTGCATGCTCGAGTTCTAATCCAAAGCATGACAATGAATTGTTTGTCCATCAGAAATTCAATAACAATGAATGAAATTCTGAGAATTTGTAATGTAAAACCAATGAATAGTTATTTTACATGCACAAGCCAAGCAAGGGCAAGGAGAGTTCTCGCTCTCTGACAGCTTCATGCTTTAATTAGTAACAGCGCAAAACAAGATTTCATCTCTCTTTTTTTGGGCCCATTGTTCAATAATTTTATCGAATATGTTTTCTTATTTTCTTAGCATGCTTGCTGATAATTTTATTGAATTTGGCTATCTAATTATGTGAATGCTAAGATAAAGATTATTATAGCCATGTCAAAGATATGCTAATTTCAGGGGGATATACACTACATACATTTAATTTAATGTGTAAAAATGCTACTCAGGTATAAACCCCTCAGAATAAATTAAGAGCACAATTTCCAAGCATTAATTTGATCCATTGTGTCGAAATTAATGACGAGTGCGGAGATCATGGTCCTGCCGGGTTTTTTTAACCATAGTGACTTTAATCAGCTTTCATTTTGCATAAGTTATTTACATACTGTTTGCATACTTCATTTATATATGGATTATATGACGTTAAGGGAATCACTTATATTCCCTATTATTATTATTATAACATTTTATTCATGTATAAGACGATACATAGATTCAAAAACAAGTATAAAAAATTTTAAAAGGTTATAGGCATATATTCCTGCCAAAGATGGTCATAAATCTTGCAGCTTGCCATAACCTTCCTGCCTCATTAACAGCTTCATTGCCAATGAATGCAAGCTAGTCTTTTATGGTATATCATAACAACTTGATGCTAATGTGCTGTGATGCAAGATGATTAGCCTCAAGGCTTTGGTCCATTGAGACTCATTAGCTTTAATTGTGCCTGGCATCATTCCTGGTCATTAATTGAGTGTTTTTAATGCGCTACATCGTGGTGAATTATTATTCAACTTCCGACATAGTAATTTTGATATGAAGGGATGATGATTGAGGATCCTATTTTGCCCTGTAAGTTTTTCAAATAATTATATTGGCCTATTTCTAAGTTCGATTCTTTTGGCACATCATATACTCTGTAACTGCAAAAGACTTATCCGACTGTTCAATAATAGAACCATGCATGAGTACAAAGCTGTCATTTGCCTGAAATATTGCAGGAGAAGCAGGAAAAAATGACTCAATGTGATTTATTTCCTCATTACTGTGACAAGTGACATACACAATACCTTGGTATTTATCATAGTACTGTATATTATTCAAGAGTGGACAGACGAGAAAATATTCTTTTTGGGTTGTTTCCCGGGGGCACAATGATAAATTGACAACGCACATGATGAAACATCCAGTGAATATTATTCATCCTATGCAGTTCAAAAATTATGATTATGTAGAATATTTAGTGAAAATGGCACAATTGTATTATATAATACCAGAGGAAATGGACTTTGTTGGTTATCAACCTTTGTGGCAAGTGATCTAAAGAAAAGAAAGAACCAAATTATCCCTTAAGGTGGCTCGATACTCGTGAACTTTCCAAGATAGGACTTCTTAAGAATAGTTTAGAATGATCCAAAATATAGTTTATAGCAAGGATATGTAAAAAAAAAGTGGTGGCAACCAGCCTTTTTTTCAAAATATTTGAGATTATGTACCAGAAAGTCAGTCCACGCAAACCCGAAAAACTCAATTTTTTTCTTAACTTTTTTACTGTGAAGTTTTCCCTGCCATTCAGTGGTCATGCATCCCATATTACGCTATGAAGCATGAAATTAAAGAAGACACTTTAATGGAAAAACTGATTAAAATTTCAAAGATATATATTTAGTTCAAAGGGCTTTCAAGGGGGCTCGGAATCAAAATATTGATTTTGACAATTTTAACTTTTTTTATAAACCATGGCGCTAAAAAAAATTGGCTAGATAGGATTTCTCATTTCTTTGTCATTTATTTCCATATATTGTGAGGATCAATAAAATACATAAGAGATTTGCTACCACGATAGATTTTGATATAAAAATTTATTTATATTTATAAGTCATTTTTGAGAAATTAGACCTGCTTGCCGAAAATTGTCTGTAAAATTTTTCGGTTTTGAGTATCAAGTTGAATCTCCGGCTGTGTATAGTACTCTTCATGGCGCATCTAATGCTTTAAACGAGAAGTCTCTAACCCCAATAGAAGTGGCGCAAATGGCAAACGAAGCGGCCGTCGCACAGAATTATTAAAAACCAAAAAAGCTGTCCAGAGAGCTCAGTATGCTGCTGTTGCTATGGTGACGTCGCCATTGCTTGGCCACGAGTAGCGAGCCACCTTAAGTAGAGGTGCGATGTTGAACCATGCAGCAACAAACAGCATTTCTGGATTAGGGTGTTCATTTAAAAAGGATATTTGAATTTTATATGAAATTAAATTTAATTCTTTTCGAATATTATTGGAACAATTACAATTTTACCTTTCCAAATATTTAACAAACTGGCATCTCTAAAGGTCCCCAAGCACCCCCCCCCCCACCCCATATTGACTTCTTGACCTTGGCTAAAATATACAGTTAGTATTGTGGATGTATATCACTTGACTTTAAACAATGGTATTCTGAATGGCATAGAAATGGCTTCACCAACTCCCGTGGCCTTTACAAAACACATGGAGTCTTCATCGCAACACACAGAACAGGGCAATTGTCTGCTGTTGTTGCTCAACTGGGGAATTGTCGTTTGGCAAAGTGTGTTTGGTCACAGAACATTCTCTTAAAGGCTGATGGCAACTAAAAGCAGATAAAAGTCTTGGCTCCCAAGTGAGACTTACTGTGCTACACAACTGAAGCACAGTTTGTGGTAAATGAATTTGTTCCTGAAACATTCACTTTTAGTTTTCTATAAAAAACTGAGATGTATTGCAGTCACTCAATTTCCGTCTTCATTTTCGCTGCATTGTCATGAACATCATTTTCTGAAAAATCTTTTCTTGGTGTCCATTATTACATATATCGTCCTATAAATTTGTTTATTGAATTAAATAAACACCATATTTATTTAAAAAGTGCCTCAGGGTGCTGGATAAATTAATAGTATAAATGTGATTTGTAAAGACAAAAACAAAGTAAATCAAATTAATGTGAAGAGATTAAAATTTGTGTAAATGGTACATCAATTTAGGATAACAGATTATATGCAAATTTATTATAACCACGATGTCAGTGATATTTTCTTATATCATATGGTTAGCGGAAATACTTGCTTCTCATTGTGCAATATTCTACGATATTGCACGCATGTTATTGCACGCTCATTTTAACATGTGAAAAATTGGACGGACCTGAGAGGAAGCACCATATTTTCATGCTGCTGCAGCCACAAGCTGACAAAAATATTGTGTTTTTCAATTATACTAAAAACTCCACCGCTCGGCAACGGTAGAAGATAGGACGATGATTTTAGCGGCAAAAGATGCGTCCATTGAAGGGCTAATCGGATATCAACTTTTTGTGCTGCTAATGTCATTTGTTTTATCAGAATAAAGCATTTAGAGGCCGAAAAACGGCATTTCTGCCGATTTTTTTGTGATTTTATTTTGTTTAGAGGTCAAAAGTCTGCTACAAAGTTTTTTAAAAAAATTGAAAATTAAATCTATCATCAAGTATATAATTTGGCGATTCCAAAGGTGTGAATTTTTTTTTTTTTAGTGAAATATTCATCAATTTCTAATGAGATACATTTTAAATATGTGGTTCGAAAGAAACACAAACTGAGTCTTGCAGCAGCAACAAGATCGTTTTTTGGTTTTTTTTAGTTAAAGAAAGTCACTGGACAGCACTAGAAATAGATAGAAAAATGATTGTGATGGCCAAAAGATGCGTATATTAATGGACTAAGTGAATATCAACTTTTTGTACTGTTTATGTTATTTGTTTAATCAGAATAAATCATTTAAAAGTGGCCGAGAAACAGTTTTTTCTCCCATTTTTCAGTGACTTCGTTGTGCTTAGAGGTCTTAAGTCTGCTACAAAGTTTTGAGAAAAAAAATTAAAGAAGACCCATCATTAGATATATCTTCTATGGATTATGGATTCCAAAAGTGTGGAAAAAAAAGTGATTTTTGACGAGATACAGTTTAAACATGCAGGTCAAAAGAAACCCAAAAAGAGTTTGGACATCAGAATTCCAGCCCTTTCCTTAGTATTTGCCCAAAAAAATCATATGATATAACAGTTATTGCACATCACCTCGTGCAATATCAGTTTTTATGGCACCTTGGTGACAAATATTGCACTCGGGCTGCGCCCTTGTGCAATATTAGTCACCTCGGTGCCATAAAAACTGATATTGCACTCGGTGCTGTGCGATAACTGTATAATATTACATATTGAAAGGGCTTCCACAAAGTGGGTGCAGCCACCAAGAAGGACTAGGGCCCATGTGCTGTGGTTCTTGAGGAAGACACAACAAGCAAATAAAAGCTTTTGTGACACTGTGTGGCATTTATGACTTACATTTATGATATTTAGTTATGATATTTAGTATCTTTGTAATATACACTCGTGGTCTAAATGCTGCAATAATTTGGATTTTCAAGGAGTTGGGACTTCAACATCGTAAAATTTGCCATTGAAGGTATGAAATTGCAAAAATCTTTTCCATAGACATTAGTTTAAGGTATATATCACATAATAAATTTTTGAGGATGAGCATTATTTGAAACCTTTCTTCGGGGGCTGACAAAAATGTATTATTTCTATTGAAAAATCACCAAAAATTATGTCTTGTAGAAAAATTTAAACATATTATGCAAAGAATTTCAACTTAATCTTGATGTGTACAACCATGAAACATCACAATATCACATACAGTACAACCCAAAATAAAGTAAGAAAATGTTCTGTCAGAAGTCCTCTGTTTACCTATTTTGCCCTACCTTCTCCTCTCCACCCCAAATCTCCTTGCAACTACCTTTGACTCCTTACAACAACCTTAGCCAATACTAAGAACTCTACTAAAACAGCTACCAATGTAATTGCAATTAGCAAAGGGACACAATATCAAATAAATCAAACACAATGAGGTTGATGGAGTTTAAATTGATGTTGCTTAAATGTAATTTTAATGTAATTTTAAATGGTAGTTACAGATAGGTAAAAGTAGGAAGTGATTCAGAGGTGGCCAAAAGGAGTGAAAGGGTAAAGTAGTGGCTGATTCTTCCTTCCTGCTGGGGTAGTCTTACCTTATTTTGGATTGTACTGTATAAGAAACAGGCCATTTTTTAGGAGTTACAGACATACAGATGTCTGCTTTTTCTGCTAAATGGAGATTGCAGGCGTCTGTTAAACTACTAATTTGTATCTTTACAGACGTCTGTATAAGTTCATTTTAAAGGTCTTTCAGACGTCTGGAATTAACCATTTTGTGGATGCAGCCAACAGCTAATGTTTGATCAAGGACTAGCAGTACTATCACAGATGTCTGGAGGATATCAGAATCTTGTCTTAGCAGACGCTAAAATTATTGGAGATCCAGACGTCTGTATTATGCATACTCTGTACAGTAACAGACGTTGGTGTATCAATTTCTTTAATACACCTGTTACAGACGTCTGGATACTCTTGAATTGTACTAATAACAGACGTCTGGTTGCCAAAAAATATATCAGTTACAGACTTCTGTATATTCTTGAAATGTACCAATTACAGACGTCTGGTTGCTTTAAAAATACACCAGTTAGAGACGTCTGGATATCATTGAAATGTACCAGTTAAAGACAGCTGGTTGCTTTAAAAATATAATAGTTACAGATGTCTGGTTACTCTTAAATCATACATTTTCATGTAATTCTGCAAAAAAATACACTATTGAAACAACAGACGTCTGGTAACAGGGCAAAACATGCACATGCAAGACGTCTGCATTCTCTACTGCAGACGGTCTGCAACAAATGCTGTGTGGTGCTCTGTGGGCTTGGGCATTATCAGTAACACATAAAAAGTCTCAAATGAAGTATTTCCTATCATTAGTTACCATTTCCTCTTCAAACAAGAGTATAAAGGAGGTAGCCATGTGGTTTATATTCTGCACAACCAGACACAAGTTCCCATCATGATTGATGGCAACCAAAACATGCACTGATGCACCACCATGAGCACATATGGGCATGATGCGGTTTTCGGACAATATCTGGAACAAAAAAGTTTTTCCATGAGCCTGTGAAACCTCTACCAGGATATGTTGCTTAACATGGAATTAACTTTAAAATCCAAATTATTCCAGCTTTGATTAAGAGTGTAAGCTGTCTTTCAAGGCACACAGAGTATTTTATTATCTTATGTGTGGTAAAATTCTGTCAGAGACAGAAATATTACATGGAAGAGACAACAACTTCCTTGCTACGAAAACACGCATATTATTTTAGTTACTGCTGAAACTGACATTTGACAGGGGCAATAAGAGAGGACCTCCGAGCTGACCTTTCACTTGTTGTCCTTGAATTTATGTGTTGTATTTGTCTAGCCTCGTTACCAGGCGATAAAGAAAAAGCATCTTACTATAAGTTCAATACACAGGTTTTATAATTCTATATAGTTTTTCATTTCATGGTAATTCATTTTCTTGATCACCCAGCCAGGGCATCATCGCCTTTTGGCTAGTTGCCCACCAAAGTGGCAATAGAATGTGACAGCCAGAACAGTATGGGCTTGTCTGGAAGCCTGATAAGTGAGCAGAATACTCCAGTGATTGGAGCTCTTGTTACTCCTGTTTTCAACATATTTTAAAACTTTAAAGCCTTGACATAGAAAGAACTTGGACCGATTGGACTCATAAGGTTGGATGACCATGATTGGTTTGTAACACGCTCTATGCTGACACAAAATGGAACCAGGTGCTAATGTACACTCGTTAGGCTCAAGGGCAAGCCATCTGGGACTCAATCATTATGATAATGCACTTCTGTAATTACAGCTTGTAAGTAATTTAGAAACTATCACAATATTGGCTTTCCAAAATCATCCCTTTCAAGGATGTGTTGTCTTTAAGAATCTGTGTTCTGTAACCCAACTAAGCCTTTTACTGTGAGATATTACTTCTTGGATCAAATTTGTGATTAGGGCTGTCTGTCTATTCATGCTTTCAGATAATAAAACTTTGAAAATGTTTGACATGCTCTTCGCATTTGCATGTTTGAGTTCTAATCCAAAGCATGACAATGAATTGTTTGACCATCAGAAATCCAATAACAATGAATGAAATTCTGAGAATTTGTAATGTAAAACCAATGAATAGTTATTTTACAAACACATGCCAAACCAGGGCATGCAAGGAGAGTTCTTGCTCTCCGACAGTTCCATGCTTTAATCAGTAACAATGCAAACCAAGATTTCATCTCTCTCTTTTTGGGCCCAATGTTCAATAATTTTGTCGAGTATGTTTTCTTATTTTCTTAGCATGCTTGCTGATAATTGTATTAAATTTGGCTATCTAATTATATAAATGCCAAGATCAAGATTATTATAGCCATGTCAAAGATATACAAATTTCTGGGGGATAGACACTATATGCCTTTAATTAAATGTGTAAAAATGCTACTCAGGTATAAACCTCTCAGAAAAAATTAAGAGCACAATTTCCAAGCATTGATTTGATCCATTGTGTTGAAATAAGCGATGAGTGAGGAGATCATTGGCCTTTCGGTTTTTTTTCAACCATAGTGGCTTTAATCAATTTTCATTTTGCATAAGTTATTTACATACTGTTTGCATATTTTATATATGGATATTATACCGTAAAGGGAATCACTTATATTCCTTTGACTGTGAGCAAACCAGCTGAAAAATAAATCCCCATAGGCATATATTTCTGTCAAAGATGGTCATAAATCTTGCAGCTTGCCTTAACCTTCCTGCCTCATTACAGCTTCATTGCCAATGAATGCAAACTGGGCTATTACGGTATATCATAACAACTTGATGCTAATGTGTTATGATGCAAGACAATTAGCCTCAAGGCTTTGGTCCATCAATACTCGTTAGCTTTTAATTGCACCTGGAATCATTGCTGGTCATTAGTCAAGTGCGTCTATAATGCGCTAAATCATGGTGAATTACAATTTCCGTTCCAATATAGTAATTTTGGAATGAAGTGAAAAAGATTGTGAATCCTATGTTGTCCTGTAAGTCACTTGAATCATTAATATACATTTCTAAGGTCTATTCTGTTGGCACATACCGCATAACTGCAAAAGACTTATCCGACCGTTCAATAGTAGAGCCATGCATGAGTACAAAGTTGTCACTTGCCTTCTTCTTCTTCTTCAAGGTGATTGTTGCGGACTTGCGGTTGAATATAAAACTTGAATATGTAGATTGTAGAAGTATCTTTATTTACACCATCACAGATAGGTAAATCTACAAATAAGAAATAAATCAAGTATAAATATAATGCACAAATAAATTATAAAATCAAGAGTAAATATATCAAATAAGCGTCTGAGTAATAAAGAACATTACATTTTAAGCTAAAGTTTTTTTTTAAAAATAAACATTTAAACTTCTGTTTTTGTATTTTTGTCCATTAATTATGGAAATTCATTTTTTGACCATTATAACAGTGGATATCTAAACTAATAGTTAAAAGAATCAAATACAAGAATGATTCAGAAATATTTAACATAAAAAATCAGTTGAGTTGAGTTTATGTTTTACACCACCTCAGCACCAGAGTGGGCCATTTAGAGGCATAAAAAATCAATTGAAACCAAGCATCAACCATCTGCAATAATTGCGTTATGTAATATAAACAATCAACTTACAAGCATATGCGACTTCTGAATTTTTAACCACAAATTCCACAATTCGACAATCACATGGTCAGTAGGACATCTGGAATTTTCAATACACATTTTACACTGACTTGCTACAAGCAATACTGTATTTTTACAAATTCCACTAGAAACCATAATTATACTTATAGATTTGTAATTTGTCACCATAATATAAAAAAAAAACGCAAACTAGTATGAAAGCATTCCAAATTTGAACAACTTTTTTTTGTGTGGAAAATTCCACTGAAAAATTTTGTGTGGAAAATTCCACTGAATATTTTGGTTTGGAAATCTCCACTAAAATAAATAACTCATGAAGATAGAAACCGCTACAAATGCATTCAAACATAGAATAATGAATTGCCCTCACCTTATAAAATCCGCCAAGGCATAAAATTTGTATCAGCCAGTTTAGCTGAATACATTGTGACACCAATACACAAAAAATGTAGTTGACTCCTCCAAGTGCCACTGCAGAGTGAATGGAAAATTTTCTGCTACTCAAATTTTGCACAATCACCTCTGCACATGCTCAGAACAACTAGGTCAGTGAGACCCAATTAATGGCCCAGCTGATCAGCTGTTGGGCTCACTGAAGAGTGACCAAATAAACAAAGAAACACATGTGGTGACCACAACACTGAAGCATCACAAATTGGAAACAGAGCACATGGAATCGGCCATGTGCAACACACCCCACCTTGAATCAATTTGATTCAACACTAAAAAGTCTAATTCTACTCTAAATACAAAAATTATGGAAATATCTACAATGACTCTAAATCGAACCTTCAAGAAGTACTAATTTAGTAACTGGTCTCGTCAGACAAGATGATTTTGTACGAACACTAGCAGAACGAACATTTCCGTCATCACTCTCATAAACTTCCTCAACAACACCCATGGGCCACAGACCCCGTGGAGTGTTCTCTCCGAAAACTAAGACTAGATCTCCAGCCTTGAGATTGGCTTTGGTTTGATGCCATTTTGCTCGCACCTGCAACTCTGGCAAATATTCCCTCAGCCAGCGTCTCCAAAAAGTATTGGCGAGATGCTGAACTTGTCTCCACCTGCGTCGATACAAATCATTCTCAATGAAAACACCTGGAGGCAATGAGATACCCTCGGACAACATAAGCAAGTGATTTGGAGTCAAAGGAGGAGCATCAAGCACACTATCACTGACCTTGGTTATAGGCCTGCCATTCACGATGAACTCAACCTCACAGAAAAGAGTTTCCAAACCCTCATCCGAGAGGCGGCAATCCTTGCCAAGCAATCCTAACAGAACTTTGCGAACAGTGCGAATTAAACGCTCCCATGCTCCGCCCATGTGCGAAGCTGTAGGAGGATTGAAATGCCATTGCAAATCCAAACGTAGCCCAAATTCATGAAGAACCTGTTGATTGACTTCCTTCAAATTCCTAAGAATTTCCGCACGACCACCAGTAAAATTAGTACCATTATCGGACCAGACCTTCTTTGGTACACCTCTCCTAGACACAAATCTTCTGAAAGCATTCAAGAAACTGTCTGTCTCTAACGTATTCAACTTCTCAATATGCACTGCACGAGTATTCATGCATGTGAAGAGACAACCATATCTCTTAACTTCAGCTCGACCCTGTTTCACCAAAAATGGCCCAAAGCAGTCCATTCCAGTATACGTGAATGGTCGGTTACCGTCCTCCACTCTTTCTGGAGGTAAATCAGCCATCTTTTGTGAACAAGGTTGAGCAAACATCTTTTTGCAGAACATGCAACCATGAGAAACTGACTTGACAAGTCTGCGAGCACGAGTAATCCAATACCTTTTTCTAGTCTCACTAAGAACCCATTCTGTGCCACAATGAGCAACATTATGGAAATCGGCCACAATGAGCTTGGCAATAGAATGATCATGAGGAACTAAGTAAGGACACCTACTATTTTCAACCATTCTTGCATGTTTCAACCTGCCGCCAATCCTCACTATGCCATCATTATCCAAAAATGGATCTAAAGAACACAATGCACTAGATTTGGACACACTCTGACCCTTAGATAACAACTTGATGTCACTCTGATAATGACAACTTTGTGCATGTCTCAAAATTGAAATCTCAGCATCTCGAAGCAATTCTACATTCAAACCCTTCTGGATCTTATTTCTACCATTTCTGAGGTAAGACTTGAACTTCAAAAGCCAAGCAACAGCCCGTTTCAAGGAGTACCAACTAGAATGATGCGCAACGAGTTTATCCATTGGATCACTGTCATCGCTTGTCAAGAGACAAGTGTCTGTACGGACTTCTGGATCCTCCGAATTCAAGGGAACAAAGGAAGCGTCAACCTGCTTTGACTTCCAATCGGCCTTGTAACAATGAAGAAACTGTGGACCTATTAACCACCTACTGCTTTGAAGACTTTCTGGAGATTCTCCCCTTGTCAAGAGATCAGCAGGATTTTCAACCCCTGCTACAAAGTGCCACTGATCGGGCTGCGAATGCTGCTGAATTACACTAATCCTGTTACCAACAAATACATGGAAACGACGTGACTCATTTACTATGTACCTCAAGACAATCTCACTATCTGTCCAAAAATGTGAGGGACCAAGATCAAGATCTAATTCCCTTCGCAATGTGGCATCCATCTTCGCGGCTAATACCGCAGCCTGCAGCTCCAATCGAGGAATTGTCAGAGACTTGATAGGAGCCACTTTAGACTTGCTGATGATAAGAGCCACACAAATTTGGCCGTCTTTGTTAATACTCCTCAAATAACTAGAACAGCCATATGCCACCTGACTGGCATCTGAGAAATGATGCAACTCTAAAACTGCATCATTAAACATGAAGGGTTTGATACATCTAGGAATACCAAATCCTTCCAGACCACTGAGAGATTGACACCACTGCAACCACTTTCCAAGTAAGTCATCTGGGATCCTCTCATCCCATGACAACTTCCGAGTAGTTGCTTCTTGTAACAGCAACTTCCCACAAATAATGACAGGACTCACCAATCCAAGTGGATCATAAATCGATGCCAACATACTCAACATCTTCCGTCGAGTCAATGCAACTTCACAACCTGGATCAAGATTGACCTGAAAACAGAACTCGTCGCTTTCGACATTCCAACCTATGCCCAGAACTTTGCCTTTCAAATCCTTGAGAAATTCAACATCACTAGCTCGCTCACTAATAGGAATTGAATTCAATAACTCCTCATCATTGATCACAAATTTTGTGAGATGAAAACCTCCCTGAGAAAGGACATCAATTGTACCACGTACAACATCTAGAACTTGCTCCCGACAAGGAAGGGATTTCAAGCAGTCATCTACATAAAAACTCCTCCTAATAACATCAGAGACCAAAGGATCTACATTGTCATTGTCAAACAACACACGTCGCAAAGCGTACGTGGAACTAGAAGAACACCATATACCGCCAAAGACATGGCGTGTCATCCTGTAACATACGAGTTCACCTGAATCATCAAACCACAGGAAACGCAAAGCATCCCTATCCTCCTTTGGAATCACAACCTGGTAGTACATAGCTTCAACATCGGCAACCATAGCATACGAATGCTCTCTGAAACGCAAAAGAACATTCAACAAACTGTTACTAAGATTTGGCCCTTGAAAACATTTCTCATTCAAAGATTCACCATTAAACTTGGCCGCACAATCAAAGACAATGCGTATCTTGCCAGGCTTTTTGTCCGAAACTACTGCTTGATGTGGCAAATACCAAACTCTTGACTCAGACAGGTCATCATCAACAACTCTTTCTGCATAACCCTTGGATATCAACTTCTGCATCTCACCATCATATTGCGCATAGAGACTACGCTTCACCAGACTTCTATTGGTTGCCTTCAGTCTAGACAATGCCATGATGTAATTGTTAGGAACCTGAACTCCTGACTTCCACGGGATAGGAATTTGATACCGACCATCCACTAATTCATTTTCAACATTCCACAACACATTGATATCGGAATCGACAGAAGCTCTTGCACTAACGAAATGCGAAATAACGTTACACCCCACCGGATTGACAACACAATTTGGGCCATTCAAGGTCCAGCCCAACATGCTTCGCACGGCAAACGGCTCACCTTTGTTGCCCCTTCTTACCTCCAACGGAACTAAAGCTTCAGCATGATCTTGACCAATGAGAATTTGGACGTTCCCACCTGTACAAGGAATGGCCAAGCCTTTCAAATGCTGGAATGAAGAAATATTTACGGAAGGCAAACTCACTGGAATCCTATCTACAACTAGCACATTAACAAGATCGATGGTTTCCCTCCCATCAAGGGAAGAAACACTGATATTGACAACTTCAGACTTCATAACTTCATTGGACTTATTCAAAGTGTTGAGGGTATATTTCATAACCTCACCACTAATTCCTAACGTCTTGACCAAATCACGAGAGCAAAAAGTACTGCTAGAGGCAGTGTCTAACAGAGCACTAGTTTTGTAACCCGTATTGACCTGAACAGATACAACTGGCATGAACACCTGCGGCTTACCACTGATATCTATGTTTGCATTTGTAACCTTCCTGGCTTCACCACCTTTTTGTACATGATTAGATTGAGAAACATGCAGAAATTTGGAATGTTTCTTACCACATCCAGTGACATTACAAACATAAGTACTTCTGCAATTTTCTGTAACATGATTTGCATACAAACAAATTTCACATAGACCCTTGTTTTTCACAAATTTCACCCTTTCTGATGACATCATACCTTTAAATTATTCACAGTGAATCAACTTGTGCTCCTGAGAGCACATTACACAGGGCGGACGCACAAAAGTTCCAGTTGCAAATGAGGATGAGGCGACTGAAGTCTTCTTTTGGCCAAACTTTTCTTCACGACCTTTGGCCCGGAAGTTTCCATACACTGGGTCTGTAGCAACCTCTACCTCTCGTTCAATGAATTTCACCATATCATTGAGACCCAAATAATCACCCGCGTCTATCTTGGCCCCAACTGCCCGTTTCCTCCATCTATCACGGATGAAGGAAGGAAATCTGCCGACAATCTCGGAAATCAAATTTTGGCAATCAAAATCCTTTAGCTTCCCCAGCTGGTCAACGATCATCAAAGTACTTGACAATTGATCTGACAATGCACGCATTTCTTCAGCCGTACGAACTTCCTTACCATGACGTAATCGGTTGAGAACACTCTGAACAACCAAATGCTGATTTCCGAAACGTTTCTGAAGTATGGATCTGGCCTCACGATAGCCACCCTCTTTCATTAAGATGCAAGGCTGTATGGCATCGTAAGCGGTACCTTTTGTCAATTCCAATAACTTGGTCAGTCGCAATTTGTCATCAGACGTTACCTTCTCAACTGACTGTTCAAAAGTTGCGATAAATGTGTGATATTTAAGGGGATCTCCCTTGAAAGGTTCAACTTTTACTTTTGAAAAAGTCATCACACCCATCATTTCAGAGTGTAGCGACGATGATAGTTTAACATCTGAATCTTCAATTTTAGATTTCGAATCTGCTTGTGTATTAGAACCAAGCGTATTGTCTAACCAATCTTGAACTTTGATAAGTGAATCTGCATAGTCTTTTTCTACAGCGAAAAAATATTTATCCTCATCCTCACTTACGTCAATATCATCAATGAGAGATACATAGGACTCGTGTGTCTCTTCGAATTTCTTGAATGATGCACTCATCTTGGTGGCAAATTCTTTGACTTGTTCCACATCTTTCTCGGCCATCAGTCTCGTCAACTTGTTCATAAACTTGGTTATAGCTGCCTTGTATTGTCGACGAGACAATTTCAATTTATCTTGTTCTTCTTGTTCTGCCATGGTTCGGGTCAGAGATGATCTTCAATGCGATGCTTATTTACTGTTGCGGACTTGCGGTTGAATATAAAACTTGAATATGTAGATTGTAGAAGTATCTTTATTTACACCATCACAGATAGGTAAATCTACAAATAAGAAATAAATCAAGTATAAATATAATGCACAAATAAATTATAAAATCAAGAGTAAATATATCAAATAAGCGTCTGAGTAATAAAGAACATTACATTTTAAGCTAAAGTTTTTTTTTAAAAATAAACATTTAAACTTCTGTTTTTGTATTTTTGTCCATTAATTATGGAAATTCATTTTTTGACCATTATAACAGTGGATATCTAAACTAATAGTTAAAAGAATCAAATACAAGAATGATTCAGAAATATTTAACATAAAAAATCAGTTGAGTTGAGTTTATGTTTTACACCACCTCAGCACCAGAGTGGGCCATTTAGAGGCATAAAAAATCAATTGAAACCAAGCATCAACCATCTGCAATAATTGCGTTATGTAATATAAACAATCAACTTACAAGCATATGCGACTTCTGAATTTTTAACCACAAATTCCACAATTCGACAATCACATGGTCAGTAGGACATCTGGAATTTTCAATACACATTTTACACTGACTTGCTACAAGCAATACTGTATTTTTACAAATTCCACTAGAAACCATAATTATACTTATAGATTTGTAATTTGTCACCATAATATAAAAAAAAAACGCAAACTAGTATGAAAGCATTCCAAATTTGAACAACTTTTTTTTGTGTGGAAAATTCCACTGAAAAATTTTGTGTGGAAAATTCCACTGAATATTTTGGTTTGGAAATCTCCACTAAAATAAATAACTCATGAAGATAGAAACCGCTACAAATGCATTCAAACATAGAATAATGAATTGCCCTCACCTTATAAAATCCGCCAAGGCATAAAATTTGTATCAGCCAGTTTAGCTGAATACATTGTGACACCAATACACAAAAAATGTAGTTGACTCCTCCAAGTGCCACTGCAGAGTGAATGGAAAATTTTCTGCTACTCAAATTTTGCACAATCACCTCTGCACATGCTCAGAACAACTAGGTCAGTGAGACCCAATTAATGGCCCAGCTGATCAGCTGTTGGGCTCACTGAAGAGTGACCAAATAAACAAAGAAACACATGTGGTGACCACAACACTGAAGCATCACAAATTGGAAACAGAGCACATGGAATCGGCCATGTGCAACAGTGATTTTCCGCCTGTTTATCAGGCGAACCTCCGATTAAGGATAAAAACTAACGTAAAATCCTTTGAGGAGTAAAATTCATGTTCAGTCAGTTAAAAGTTTGTAAAATCCACTAAGAGCATTCCCTGAAGCCGGAAAATTGGCACCAGATTAAAAACAAGGACTAAAAACTTTTGAACTAAAACTACAAGCTAAGAGCTAAGACTATGGCTGTGCTACATTATTTTAAAAGTGGGGCAGGCAATATAGGCGGCTATAATGAATTATGTCGTTTGTGGCGTTTCCGGGCTGGGGGTTTTATACCCTCCTTGGCGACAACCTACAGTATTGTGGGAGAAGCAGAAAGATGTGATTTATTTCCTCATTACTGTGAAAAGCGATGTACACAATACCTTGGTATTCATCATAGTACTGTTAATTATGCAAGAGCCGACAGACTAGAAAATATTATTTTTGGTTGCTTCCAGGGAGCACAATGATAAATTGACAATGCGCATGCCAAAGGATGAAACATCAAGTGGATACTATTCACCCTATGTAGTCCAAAAAGTATGATTATGTGGAATATTTAGTGGAAATGGCACAATTGTATAATATAATATCAAAGGAAAGGATTTTATGTGGTTATCAACCTTTTTGTAGGAAAGTGATCTAAAGAAAATAAACAACAGTATTATCTCTTAAATAGAGGTGTAGTGTTGAACCATGCACAATTGCGACAGGCAAGAAAATATTCCACACATGATTTGATTAATTTGAGGTTATTTTTCATGACTCATGAAGAAGCCAGCACTGCTGAATTAGGATCTTCATATTAAAAGAAGATCTGAATTTAGGTTGACACTTTAACTGCATTTATTGTATTTATTTCCAAATAATATTATTGGAAAATTGCAATTTTAACCTTCCTAACCTTTGACTTATTAAATCTTCTCACATCATCATTTTTTTTTACCGAACAATAGCGTAAATCAGAATAATTTCTTTGTCAATCAGAAATAGAATAAAGACAAATACAATACTGAATTTGAAATGTCTAAAAGCTAAACAGTTATTTGCTAAACGTTTTTAAGAATATCACTGAGATGTTTAAATTGCAGTGTCATAACGATGCATAAAGTTGTTTGTGCTCAATATCAAGTATTGTATTCATGTCAACATTGATTACAACATGTTGCAGAATTTACATGAACTGATCAACATAAACTTGAATTTTTTTTATATTTGAGGTAAAGCCAATTTATTACATTTCTAATGGTTTGGAAATGACGAATAATAAGGCCAAGATCAAGAGTCAAAGAACATGCACTTTCATGCCAGTAAGCGCTCTCTTCTGGAAAGCCTTTATGAAGGCAATTGGTTGATTTTATGTTGCTAAATATTCCCAGGCATGAACCCTTCTTTTTACTCAGCCTGATTGACAATGATCATAAGGCACCCTTCCAAGTATCATGCTAATAAAATCCAGAATACATGTATATGATGCTAACCAAATACACAGAGCTATTGTTATGATCTGTCAAGTCACATTCCCTCTAATTTGTGATGCAAGGTCACAATTTATGTACTGCAAAGTAGCTTAGCACATGATGGGTCTTTTTGAATCCGGAAGCTTCTGATTTATCAAAAGTCATCTATCTACTGAAATAAGATTCACTCCCTGGCTTTTTGCATGACATTAAATCTGCACTTTTCATTCAGTTGTCTCACTGCATCAAGTTAGATTATAAATGATATACCAGCAAACAGTATAGAGAACCTTTTGTCTTTTAATGTAGTTAATTACTTGACTTCAATCAACTCCCAAGGCCTTTGAAAAACAAATCGAATCTTTACTGCAACACACAAATCAATTGCAATTGTCTGCTGCTGTTGCTCAACTGCCACTGGGGAATTGTCGTTTGGCAAAGTGTGTTTGGTCACATGAGATTCTCTTCAAGGGTGATGGCAACTAAAGGCAGATAAAAGTCTCCAAAGTAAGACATACTGTGCCACACAACTAAAGCAGATTTGGTGGTCGATGCATTTGTTCATGTGACATTCACTTTTGGGTTGTCTTCTGTTACAGCTGAAGCTTGACTGGGTTTCTAAAAAAAAAACTGAGAGGTATTGCAGTCACTCAATTTTTGTCTTCATTTTCTCCACCTTGTCAGACCATCATTGTCTTGTAAACTCTGATTTTAGCGTCCATTGTGATCTTGCTAATATTATTTGTTTATTGATTAACATAAAGTCTTAGAATACCATATTTTTAAAAGATGATTTGGGGCGTGTGGAAAAATTACAAATGTAAGTTAAACGATAGAATTAAAGAAAATTAAGTGAAGAGATTAAAATCTGTGTAATGGTACCTAGAATTCAGACTACATATTATATGCTTGTTCAGAAAGGAACGTCTTTAAATATTTTTATATGTGATTTAACTCAATTGTTAGTATTACTTGTGGAAGGAGATTCCACAAAATTGATGCAGCCACCCTGAAGGACCTCAAGGTGAAGGACCTGGACCCGTAAGCCTTAGTTCATAAGAATGACACAGCAAGCAAAGCTTGTGTTGACACATGGTGGCAGTTGGCAACTACATGACTTACAGTTATGATGTTTGTTTTGTGCAGTTATACTATGTGAGCTATGAAATGGTTCCAGTATCCTTGTGTAATATGGACTGCCTTTCAAGAAAAACTTCAGCATATCATTTTTGATGCATGGCAAAATTGATTGAAATTCAACAAGTGACAGAAAGATGCCTATAACTCGGATAACATGATAATTTTCTCACAGTGAACACACAAGTTGTTCCTGCCACTCAGTTCTTCTACAAAAGAATAAGCCAGGAGGTGTGTTTTCCGTACAGGTGTCATTTGACAGGGGTAATTAGGGAGGACCTCTGAGCTGACCTTTCACTGGATGTCCTGGAATTGATGTCACAATGATGTGCCATATTTTTCTGGCCTCGTTACCAGGTCTCTGCTGAGATAATATGCAGTATGGTGACTAGGTGAGATTGGTTCTTAATCATTTACAACACATTAAACATTCCAGGTTAAACTGGCCTCCTTGGCCTCATTGGTATAGGTTTTAATCCGGCTCCTGGCACAACACAACAGGGTGAATCTCTGCGCATTAAATGGCTGCGAATCGCCTGTGTCACTCAGCTGATCATTCCTCATGTCTGCAGAGTTCGGTTAATTCGGAATAGGGGACGTAAAACACTCAAATCATTCATTAAACTCAAATGTAGTCCTACTCAAGTTAATGTCTCAGGAAGGTGGTTTTATTTTGTGCTTTGATAAGTTTCCAAGTATGGTACAGTCATTCAATTCATGCTACTCTCTCACTATAAATTTGAGGGTCTGAAAAAAAGGAGGATTGATCCACATGTAATATAACAAGTTAAGAATTTTTTATTGATAACCAAATTGCTTGTACTAATTTGGTTGTACAAATTTCAACAGAAAATTTCTCATATTATTAGACATAGTCTTTTTTCCCTTTTGCTCTTGATGCATTTGAACAAATAAAATAGGTGTATAGATATATTCAATATTTTTATTATTTTATTAGCGTTTTTAAGAGGATGAAATGAGTGAGACTGGCATAGGAGATGTCAACTCGCTTTATTGAAGTAGAATTAGCGTGTAGAATAAGCGTAGTAAGCGTTGTAAGCGTATTCACTGCAAATTAAACAAATAAGCAGGTCTTACTAATATGTTAAGTCATTACACAATACACATATATAAAGCACAAAATCCTAAGTAAAATAATCACACATGTATAATAATGACAATGTATAGTTTAAGAAAGTACAAAGTATAAAGTATGTAAAATATGTACAGTGTATAAAGTTCATGTAAAGTTGATAATAAATTAAATGAAGTTGACTTACAATAAATGTTGTTCCATGACCCCTATGTAACAAGCCCTCTGATTGGCCAACAACCCACCTGCACAATATGATGTTCACCTGTGTGCGGTGGTTAGTGACAGGCAGGTCAATAACAAATGTGTTATTCACTGATCAGTGAATATAACATGTGTTATTGACCCCCTGGAAAAAAAATTTCAAAAAAAAAAAATTGTCATGGAACAAAACAATTGTGGACTTCAGTTTCGGTCAATATCAGGTTTTACGGACCTGACCTAGTGATATTCACTGAGGCCGAATATCACCGGTCAGGTCCGTAAAACCTGATATTGACCTCAACCGAAGTCCATAATTGTATAATGTTAAGTATTTAGCATGGCACCATCAAGTTAAATGCATGAACTAAGTCATGAAGTTTGTGTCCATGTATAAAGTACGTACATCAAAGTATAGTTTAAGAAAGTACAAAGTATAAAGTACAGTACAACCATCATAAAATGGCTCGTCAGTTTGGATCGACACTTATCGATCGATCTGTGGTGATCCATGGCGATCTTGGTTGATATGGAGTGATCGATCTGGAGTGATCTGATGTGATCTGTATCTATTAATCAAAATTAATATTAATAATAAACTTTTCTGTACCAAATAACTTCTGGATATATTTCCTTTATCAATATGTTCAATTGTTTGATGTATTTTATCTGTTCTTTGACTTATAATCCTTCATAATTGACATGATTGGTTTTTACTAAAAGTAAATTGGTAGATCACTACAGATAGAGTTATATCATCTCAGATCACTACAGATCACTCTATATCCAGACCGCTCTGGATCACTATGGATCACTATGTCGAGCCATTTTAAGATGGTTGTACTGTAATTACAATATGTACAGTATATAAAGTTAATGTAAAGTTGATAATAAATTAAATGAAGTTGACTAATAATAAATTATGTTAAGTATTTAGCATGGCACCATCAAGTTAAATGCATGAACTAAGTCATGAAGTTTGTGTCCATGTATAAAGTACATCAAAGTAAAGTCAATAAATGTTTTATGAGAAAAGTTTTCGAAGTAATTTTAAATGTAAAAGTTTATGAAAATAAATCAATAAATGCTAAATAAGTTCATCAAATAAGATCAAATACATTGTAAGAAAGCAATGTCTTTTCTTTTGTAGGTTTTTGTAAGTATGCAAAGCCTAGCAATAATCATTCATACAATATACACAATTAAATAGCAAAAAAATAGAAACACTTAAAATTCATTTTCCTAATGCATGAAACATTCTTAAATATTCATTTACATGTATAAAGTCCAGTTATAGAAAATACATGTTTTCAGTATGACGGAAATGCTTGAAGTGACCCAATTGACCAGAATTGACAGGATGCATTGACGTATTCACAATTACACAAGAAGTTGCACAAAAGACATAAAATCACAGCTATAGGAGCAGGACAGTTACAAGAACATGACAGTCATGGGCATGACAGTTATTCAAGTCCGTTACAAACATTCACTGTTTCACAATTAGATATATCTCAGAATTGTCTCTCCTGAAAATTGCCAAGAAATTATTATTTTTCAATTGCAAGCACCAGAGTTACAAATTTGTGTTAACCATAAAATTCCTTGATATCTTTACAACTGAAGAATAACAAAGAAATATGTCACCATCAAACCAATAATCTGAAACAAAAGCAAATCAATTTTATAAATATTATTACTTCAATGACATCAATGTACCTATTTTGGTAATTATTAATTCATTGAAGTCTGATTTATTTCTTTATCCAGCTCATACAAATCATTCACACAATTCCACGGAGTCGTGTAGATTAATTTCACTCTATTGTCACTTTACAGGCCTATGTTCCATTCAATTCATAAATTTTTTAAAGTAATGCAATTAGAATAAATTTAATTTTTGAGAGAATTTACCAACATTGTGTACGAATAAAGAAATCCTGACATTAAAACAGATTCTTACCCCAAGAATATTGCTTTTATTTAGCTGAAATAAATTGAAAAAACCAATTCCTTGGAAATGCTCTATGTCATCGATGAACATTGTAACCTACAAAAATAGAAAAAAAAAGTTTCATAATTTTTCAATTATCCATGAAACCATAATTGTTCAAATAGCAGTTTCCTCAATCCAACATATTAGTGCTAAGAAGGGGGTACCCTGACAGTTTTGCCACTCACAGAAAGACAAGTTTGCACATCCAGTTGCTTCTCTCTGGTTGATTCCCTCAAAACCTTTGCCACAGCCAGGGCCTACAAACACAATAAAAGTTTTATGAATTTTTCAGACACATTTGTAACTTGGAAGAATCTTCTAGACTAAATACAAAACAGAAAGATGACAGTTAAAGTTAATTTCAGTAACTCACCATATCATGCAACATAGCCGGTCCATACATAAACAACCAATAGTTTATTGTCATGACAGGAGAGTATATTATCATCCATAAAGCATTGTAGTTGTGTTCTTTAGCTTTAATCACTATGTATCCAAATGATGTTACAGAAACAACAGCCATTATCACTGAACTGGCAATAATGTATTTGTGAGTCTTATTGAAGTGATCAATTTTTTCAGAAAGCTTCCCAAATTGTGTCCTGAAGCTTATCAAATCTTCTGGTTTGATAGTTGATTTAAATTTATTCCTCACTTCTTCCTTGAATTTGGAAACACCAAGAGTCAGAAAATATATTCGGAGGAACAAGAAGGCTGCAATTGTGCTAAAAACAAAATCGCCGATACTGTTGCCTACTGGACCGGTAATTGTAATTATGCAAGACAAAGTATCACGTATGGAGAATGCAGTTGTAGGTGCACTCGAGTTGAAGGCACCACTCTCATTTAAATGCGGAGTTTTAGCTTCAGAGACGCTGAACCAGGAACAGTGTGCACTGCGTTTTTGTACAATTATAGTGATCAAATTTTCCAAACTGACCGGGAGTGCAAAGAAGAAAAATGAAAATTGCAAAAGTTTCATTTTCCAAGACATTATACACAAAGATCTGAACTTGCCAGATTTTTCTAGTTGCAATTGGCCTGTTCGAGAAAGATGATATAAGACACAACATGAACAAAGCACTTGCAAATAGTATTGCAGTTTCATAAATTCTTCAATGAAGGAAAACACTTCGGTATTTGTTAATAGGTCAAGTATATATCGACAAATTTTTGATATTGTATATATTGTCATTAAAACCAATATAATAGAATTCCAAATTTTGTGAAAGAAGTAGACTTTCAAAGAATATATAGGAGTCAATACAAAATGACTTAGTCCCAAAAACTGAAACATCCGAGCAAAAATAGACATTTCATTTGGTAAATATTCCATGACTTATTTGACAACTGCAGTAAATTGAAAAGTAAATTTGGTGTGCCAAGGTTCTTTCTCTACGAATTAAACGAGGCATACACAGAGAACTTGATCCATTGCAATGACTGAAGTGTTGACATCACCCAATGGTTGCCATGTCAGGTATGTTGCAAGATACATTACCAAATACGAAAATGCGTCTCAATGATGGCTAAGTCAACATTTCTGCATTTGCAAAATACACAACTGCAGCTTTCTTAAACAGATTAACATTGTCTCCATGACTCGTCAATGTAAAAGTAGAAGGCAACAAATGATACAGCTTTTGGGTCATATTTGTCCATTAATTACCTAACATGTGTACCAGAGCTAATTTCCAAAAACAAATTCAGCGTAAAAGTTGTCTTCTAATAGAAGTCATCTGATATGGAAGCTAAATGGCATTCAAAGCAGTCAGCTGCTCTACTACGCAATTGAGTGTACAAAACATGTGTACGGACTCATTACTTGAATAGTCAAGTCCACTGGGAACCCAGCTCCCATTACTTTAAGGTGGTTACCATTGATGAACGGCTTACGACTGTCTGATGACTTTCTTTTCTATTAATATCGATAACTGCTGTTAAAGAGATGCAGCTGGTTTTTGAACCATAATTTGACAAATTTGGTAGGCAAACCTGTAACAAATTAAAAATCGTGAACAAATATTGAAGATTGGTTTAATATCTGTAGTAGATATATGGTCTACAATGATACGTAATGCCTCATTTTTTCCATGAATTGTTCAATGACATTTTTGTAATTATATCATGTTGTATAATGGTCTCAAGCAATTCTTTCTTTGGAAAACAAGCACTTTCTCTGTTTGCATTTAGCCTGGAATGAAGAATATTTTATGTAATATCCTGATTTGCAGACCAAAAGCAGAGAGTTCTGATTGTTATGCAAATTTAAGGAATACACATGAGGGAAGAAAACCTATTAGTTTTTTCAACCATTTTATTTTCCTTTAAGAATTTGTAAAACAGTGCAAAGATTATAACCTGAGGCTCAATATTTTTGCAGGTTTGCATTTGGCAATGCGTCTTGTAACACATCATTATTAAGATTTCAAGTATTATTGCATACATTATTGCAGCTCCTTCTTATTAGTTGTAGTTACTATCCCTCTTTTTTATATATGTTTATTTATATGACACATGTATTTTGATGATATATATTTTGTTGTCTAATATAATTATATATATATAATATATCTTCATAAATATAATATGATGAAATAGTGAATGTCATTGTACGTATATGTGCTCCAGAAAGAAACACCTTGGTATAACTATACAACATATTCACAACTGGAGAATAACAAAGAAATATGTGACCATCAAACCAATCATCTGAAACAAAACAAAATTATAATTATTTCACAGAAATTCCTTCTTAACCAAACCATAAGTTACCTTGCATTATACATTTATATATAAATGAATCAGAGGTTTTAAGAATTCTGTTGGAATGTCCTGCTAATTCATCTCATGCCTGTTCTCTGTTTTCTTTTTTTCTTTTCCGTTGACAAATAATGCTTAAGTACTTGACAGTTTTTGAAACTTAACGCAAAATTACACATTTCAAAGTTGTATCATTGTTTTGAACTAAATTTGGATGAACTGACAATATCTTAAAATCCCTATGGTTTCATGCATCACTGCCAGAGTGGCTATAATATAGTCAATATTAATACAGATCAGTATTTGCTCATGAGAGATCTATACGACTAGGTATATCTTAATAAAATTAATAATTACTTACCCCAAGGAAATTGCTTTTATTCAGCTGAAATAAATTAAAGAAACAAATCCCTTGGAAATGCTCTATGTCATCGATGAACGTTGCAACTTGGAAAGAAAAGGCAAAGTTTTGATCATTCTTTAATTTATATTATAAGTCTTTGATTAATTTAGTTTTTCATTAAGTAGTTTAGTCCATTTATTATAGCTGGCATTTTTTCACTCACATAATGACAAGTATGTGCATCCAGTTTCTTCTGCCTTGTACAATCCCTTATGACTTGTGCCACATCCAGGGCCTACCAATGAAAGGAAAGTTTTAATAATAATAAAAACATTTCTTACTTTACAGAATCCAATGGTAACACTGAAAGACAGTGCAACAGTTGTAACTGCAATTGAAAGACTCACCGTGTCATGCAACATCACAGGTCCATACATGAACAGGCCATAGTTCAATATGATGACAGGAAAGAATATTGCAACCCAAAAGGAATCATAATTGTGCTCTTTAGCTTTAATCATTATGTATCCAAAGGCGGTTACAGTAATAACTGCCATGGACACTGAACTGGCAATTATGTATTTGTGAGTCACATTGAAGTGATCAATTTTTTCTGAAAGCATCCCAAATTTTTTCCTGAGCTCAAGCAAACGTTCTGATTTGATAGCTAACTTAAAGTTATTTCTCAGGTTCTCCTTGAAATCAGAAAAATCAACAGTAAGAAAATATATTCTAAGGAACAGGAACACAGGAACTAGGCAAATAACAATATTGCCAATGCTTTGACCGATGCCACCGGTCAACATAATTGTGCAAGACAAGGTACTTTGTAAGGAAAATGAGGTTGCAGATGCATTGAAATTGGAGGCATCACTTTCATTAAAAGGCAAAGTTTCAGGTGCAGTGACACTTGCCCAGCTACAGTCTCTCCTGAGCCTTGGTATATCCGATGTCCAGAAATCTACAGAATTTGTCAAACTTAACAGGAATGCAGGGAAGAGCAACAAACATTGCAAAAGTTTCATTTTCCATGACATGTTACGCAAGGATCTCAATTTGCCAGATACTTCCAATTGCATTTGGCCAGTCCGAGAAAGGTGATAAAGAATACAGGATGAAAATAACATTTGTAAAAAGTACTGCAACGGAGGAAAATACTTGAGTTCTAGCCAGTAGGTAAATTATATATTGGCAAATTGCTGATAATGTATATATTGTAATTGAAAACAGTATAAAAGTATTCCAAATTTTATAGAAGAAATACACTTTTAGTGAATTAAGTGGAGTCCATTTAAAATGACTTAATCCTAATAACTGAAACAGTCGCACAAAAATCGAAATTTCATTTGGTAAGAATTCCATAACTCTTTCCATAACAATGAATTGTCACCACTAAGTAACGCTTAACTGATGTATCAAGGTTCTTTTTCCATGACATGAACCACAGATTGAGTGCTTGAACTTATCGTATACCATCTAATGGTTGCTATGTCGCATATGTTTCAAGACACAGCAACAAATACGGAAGTGCAATTAGATGATGGAATCAGATGGATTGGTAAATACTTTCTGTTTACAAAATACACAACTTTCACTTTGTTAACTGGATAAATATCATCTTCAGGGAAACAAAAGGGTTTTAAGGTTGCAGTGTTTTTGTTATTTGTCCTGATTTTATTATTCCAACACAATCTAAGGTTGCATAAACATACATGTACATGTTTCCTTCTTTCTAAGACATGCGAGGCAACCTATAAAATAGGAATATAACCAAGCCAGCCTTGATATAGCCCAATAAGGTGCTGCAGAGGCGTTAAACCCAAAACACACACACACGTGCCAGGCAACCAGCCACTAAAATCCAGTGTTGTATTTTAATGAGTGTTATGAGGCAATTGTAAAAAAGAAGGATTTTATATCCCTGTAAAGGCATTTAAAACAGTAATTCTAAAATTTCACACTATCTTTAGAAGTAACTCATAAGCCAATGGAAGAGGTCAACGCAGTCAGTCGTACTCTAGTTTTCCAATTCCAGGGTCCCAGTTCGATTCCATCTATGGGCAGGTCACCGAGACCTATTCTCTTTCACCTCTTTCCTACAGCATCCGCCTGTCCTTACTGGGCCACATGATCTGGTAAGTGCATAAAAGGAAATAGAGCCCCAATTAATAATCCGACCATATTTCAGTACCTTGACCTGGGGCTTATATGGATCCTGAAATGCTCAATAGTTTGTTTGATTCAATTTTTTATTTCATTGCAATCAACTGTCCTAGTACGTTTTCATTGATAGCACTTCCATACCGTAAAACGGGGTAAAGTTGGTAATCGGGGTAAAGCTGGCAAGCTATTTTGACGCGCTTAATGGCAAAAATGCCAACTTTTCCTCACTGACACGAATGGCAACTTTGTCAAAGATACCTGTGTCAGTGAGGAAAGTTGGCAATTCTTCCATTAAGTGGGTCAAAATAGCTTGCCAACTTTACCCCGGATTGCCAACTTTACCCTGTTCTACGATATACTTTATGTTAGGAATGCTAAGCAGATCACATTATGTGACAAGGATTTCACAGTCAAATAACTGATGAAATTTTAAAGCTGAATTAGGCTAAACAAAAGTCAACAAACTCTTCTCAGCCCATCATTGAGCACTTGGGCAAGGAACCATAATCTGCAGTGTACATTTTTGAAAGGGCAATAACTTGAATATCTCACTGAATAACTTCAATGTGTATGCAAGGATGGTGTCAACCTGTCTGAAGTATAGTTTACAAGACATATAACTCAATTACTTTTCTTTTTCTACCAGTTGCTCTGACAGGTGGCATTTGACAACGGTAATTAGGGTGACTCTCAAAGTAGGGTGTGTCAATTTTTAATTTCTATGCAAATTCAAAAAGCACTAGTGCCTAAAATGTGCATTTTGACCTGGAGAATCCAAATCTGTTCTTGAAATGGCGATACGACAATTCTTACCTACTTCAATTTTGGTTCAAAGTTTCAATGTTTTTTTAGTTTTTGACCATTTCCGCCAATCCGCGGTTCTCTATAACTTTGTCAGTATTTGCCACACAGCATTCGAATGCCATGGTTGGAAAGCTCTCAAAAATACCTACATTTTGCATACCAACATCAATGGTCTCGGACGATGTCTCGACTCCCACTGGCTCTTCGGCCTGCACTTTTTAGAAATGAAAATGTTGCAGACAGTCTAATCCTGTTAAAAAAAGGCTTTTTAATTTTTTTCACTGATAATTGCTGTGATTGCCCTACTCTCAAAGTCTTGTTTTGGTTGACCTTTCAGGAAAGAGCCTACAATTTATGTGTCGTGCATGCTTTATGCCCTCACCCCCTTCATTACCTATTCTCCATGGAGACTTGTATTGCTGTATCACACAAGTGGTCCCTTCAGATGCAATTCAGTTCTGGCCAATACCCCCCCCCATAAGTCACTGTCCAGTGTCCACAACAGCCTTTTTTTGGGGGGGGGGCTCAATACACAAGAGTTCAGAGAATAACACCGTTGGTCCTAACCCTGCGGGCAATTTGACCTATATTTACATCAAGGGACGTCAGTGTGACATCACTGAAGCTATCCTGACATCAGGTGAGGTCAGAATGAAAAATTAATTACTTTTCTATATTAATAATATATTAGTTACTTGTAGGGTAAAGTTCTTTGAGTCTGACACTTATAATCTGTACATTTTTAAAAAGTTTTATATTGCTTGGCCTATGGGTTATTGATTGTCAACCAGGGCCTCAAATTGAAGGTTTTTACTAAATCTAACAGGAAATTGACAATTGAGACAGCACAAGAACTAAGTTAGTGGCTACATTTCTGAAATAAAAAATTACACAGGGTATCTTTGAGTCGGACAGCTGTGTTCTAAAAACACGACATCAAAGATACAGATGCTTTAGTGTCTTCCTTTCAATTTAAAAAACCCATATGAGAGCACAGGATAGGTTTATCTTACTCATAACTAAATGACAAAGAAACAGAAGTCAGATCAATGCCATAGGCCAGCAACAGATAATTGATACAGGACAATATTCTTATAAAATTCACAAATTTCAGACACAAATTGAGAGAAAAACTTTTTTTTACCGCATCTGTAGGGCCATAAAAAAACCACTATACTTGTTTGTATCATGCTGATATTTTGGGTACAGATAAAAGAGGTCTTAAGCTAAAGATTGGTACCAAATATATAGGTATAGGACCTCTCAATTGGCCAATACAGCCCAACAAAACGTGTCCGACTCAAGGAGACACTTCTAAAGTGTCAGACTAAAAAAACATTACCCTATAGCGCTAATTCCAGTAAACTGCTCATTAGCGCTTGGTGGGATAAACTATGTTAGCTATAAAACTTTGCAAATAAGTATGTTTTCAGTCTTTCTTTTTTTTTTAAGTTTTCCAGGGATGTGGATGTTCTCACATTTTCAGGAGGGTCATCCCTAAACTTTGGTGCTGAGTAAGAGAAGGCGCAGTCTTCAAACTTGTTTTGATTCTGTGTTACTGGCACTTCCAACAGCAGTTTGTTGTTGCTCCGGAGATTACGGTCATTTTTTGTTTTCAGTTTGCAGAGAGCTTTAATATATTTTGGTGCTTGTTCGTTCAGAGACTTCCAAGTGGTTGTCATCAATTTAAATTGAATGCTAGCAACAATCGGCAGCCAATGCAACTCTTTCCTGTAGTCAATCACTTGAACACAGTTGAAATAATAACAAGACAATCAAACACGCTTAGTACAAAATACAGAACAAGCCAAAAACAAAAAAATGACCCAGTATGCAGGTGCAACATTATGGAAATAAATAAATAAAAACTTTAGTCGAGATCTTTCAAGATTTTCTGCTTCTAGATATATTTAAAATAACAGTAAAAGCTTATTACATCTGCAAATATTAATATAACTGATACATTTTTCAAGCCAAACTCCTCAAAAATATTGCTGTCGGACAATGGTTGTAATTTAAATTTTAAATTTGATGAATTCAAATCAATCACAATCACTGTACACTAACGAGGGGGGTACCCTCGCCATTGGGGTAGCCATTACAGCTGCTGCTTCGTGATTTCAAAGTGAAATAGCAAAAAAAGTAGGGGAAGTGAGGTCTTCAAATTGTTAAAATAGGTTGAAGGGCTTGTGGAATGAATCATTGCTGAGTGCAAGATTCAATCAAGCAAGATGAAGTAACATATTTAAGAAATTAGAAATCATGCGAGGTGAGGGTACCACAAAAAATGGAAAATGGTTGGGTGAGGGTACCAGCATTTTGGCGAGGGTACCAACCGAATTGGCGAGGGTAACAACCTGGAAGTGGTGAGGGTACTGCAAGATTTGGGCGAGGGTCACTTCCGGTTGGCGAGGGTACCCACCAAAAAGGAGATTGGCGAGGGTAATGCAATCCAAGACAATCTGAGCAAACAGTCTTGGAAGAAAAGGCAATAAATCAAAGTAATTACCAATCAGGAACTCCCAATCAAGAGCACAATTACAATACCCTGTTAATAAAGAGGAATCTTAAAATCAATTAACTCCTAATGAGAAAACAGTTGCACAATAATAAGCCTACCCATTCTACCCCACTGTGGAAGTTATTACAGTAGTTGTCAACCACAGATAAAAAGTTAGTTTTAGGCATGCACAAAAGGTTCATTATACCTAAAACAATTGTTAAAACATCTCAACTCCAAATATCTGACAAGCATATATGCCATGTATGACACTAAACTTATGAGAGAACATTTTAATATATCATTAGCCTTGAGCGTAATCATGCACAGACTCATGCAGTATCACACTTCATATTTCTATGCATATATGAATGTTTCTGTCAAATTAGACATTGACAATGTTATAATTTTTTGTTTTATGGTATGTAAACTGTATACTAACTATACTTAAAGGCAAATAAATGAATCTGAATTTGAAATCTGAATCAGAACCAGGGAAGACTTGATGAGAATAAAGCGTTTTTCTCAAGAAAAAATAGTCACCCTGGACACCCTTGTCCTAAGCGCCTTCAAAAATGTGTTACTGATAGTTAAAATAGCAAATGCACAGACTGACTTGAAATGAAGTAGAAATTTTTGTGTTCTAATTTATAAGTGTTCAAGCATGGTTTTGAAGCTTCATTTTTCAATTGACTAATTGATAGAATTATTATCAATATTATCATGAAAATAGAGGGGAATTGGTATGGCACAATGAGACATGCAGCTATACGTACAAGTGCATGCAATTGTGTTCCAAAAAGCATCCACAAGAAAAAATTAAATATGTCTAATTTTTCCAAAAAACCTGGCGCATATAGCTGTTAGTGGCTGTTATTAATGCTTGCTGATTCATCTTGTGCAATTTGGTATGCCGTCTCGAAGGGTGAGGGGTTGAAACTTTAGAAAGTCTCACTTCGGATGGTACTCCATCAAATCACCCTTAATACCACATAATATGAAAATGACTTTTAAAATGCAAAAATAATAGGCCTACAGTGTGGCAGGCAGACAGAGAGATAAAGAGATAGATAAAGAGAAAGATAAAGAGATAGATAGATAGATAGATAGATAGATAGATAGATAGATAGATAGGTAGATAGATAGGTAGATAGGTAGATAGATAGATAGATAGATAGATAGATAGATAGATAGATAGATAGATAGATAGATAGATAGATAGATAGATAGATAGATAGATTACTGCTGAAGTCAAAAACATAGACTCTGAGCATGTCATGCTTTACATATATCACAAATGATCACAGTTAATTTGTCAGTTTATCAGGCAGGCTTCTGTGAATTTACTTTCATCACAGCAAATTTCAAAAGATAGATTCAAGCAAAACATGAGAGTCGGGGGCCAGAGGATGATGCTTCACATTTTCAAGATATTTGATTGAATAATAACAGCCTAAGCGATCTTGTAATTGGCTGTGAAAACTATACCTATGCATACTAAGGTATCTACACTGCATTACCAATTAGTATGCAAGAAAAAAATTCTCCTATATGAATACCAGTACCACTGTAAAATCAAATGAACAAGAAAACATTACTTCCTAATAGTCTCAGTAGCAGGTAGGGTTATGGTAACTTATACCAAGCTAAATTCCCTGAAGTGTTTAATTCTCTTGAAATAGCCATAATCTTAATTATTAGCTACTGACGCATAATGACAGCAAAATTTGAAGACCAGAAGACCTCTTTTGTACGATTGCAGGCCTAAATCCCCATGTATGTATAACATAGTGGCGTATTTAATCATTCCTGAGTCTGTGCTTTTGACTTCAACAGTAAAATCTTCTTGTTTCGCCTGCGCTGACATATATATTGTGCATTTTTCTGATAATAAATACAATTGATGGTTATGTAGCATGTTGTCCAGTGCTATACATTGTAATCCAAATCAAACAGCCAAATTCCGTTTTCACCATGCAGTTATAATGCCATCTGGAGTGAATTTGAAATGTCTATGATAGGATTTTTGAAAAGGTTTATGTTGACAAGCAGGGATGGATGGATGGATGATTGGGGCTTTACGTCCTGTATTTATGCATTTGGTAGGCTAATTAGGACAGGAGGAGGACACGGCAATGAAGCAAAGGATGATTGAAACAGCCGTCCAACATAGGCCAAGGTGACCCGGCAAGAGCTGGATTCGAACCCTGGACCAAGCAATTGGCAGTCCAGCACGCTACCACTAGACCAACCCTCCCCCCTGTTGACAGGCAGGGACCACTGTTATTAGGCAACTCGTGAGCTTTTTTTTTGCATAGGAAGAAACATCTGTTTAACAAAAGCTAGAGTTTGATAAATTCTTTCAGTGTCTCTATATATTGTCTTATTTCATAGATCGATGAATAGATAGATAGATCTAACTTCACCATTGCTTTTGTCACAACAAACAAAGAAAAATCCATGACTGTTTCAGGACTCTTAGGTGGTACCCTCACCATGACAATTATTGGAAATGGTGGTACCCTCGAGAGGCTTTTGTGGTTACCCTCACCCTGACGATGTATTTCAAATACAAAATCTCGCAATTCTATGATCTATCACATGTGAAATGCATGTCCAACGGCTAGTTTAACATTAAAACTACATGCTTGATAAATATGGGCTTTGGATTTGAATAAATAACCTTAGGATGACAGAAAATTACTTTGAATTGAGTATTGTAATGGCTGCCCTGATAGTGAGGGTACCTCCCTCGTTAGCGCATGCACAGTGACAATAATTGAATAAAACAAAATTAATATTTCTACATACCTTTGTACAGGGCTCCAGCCTGACAAGCAAAATGCTTCTCTCGATCCCTTAAGCAATGCGCTTAAATAAACTTCCATATATATACAATTATACAAATGCCAAGTCCATACATTTTGTGGTGCAATATATAATATTTTCCTGGCTGATAACTTAAATGTGATAAACATCCAACTCATTCTTTGAGAATATTGAGAGTGCAGTGTGTACCTTAAGCTTGGCTCATTGCCCAAATAAACAGCAGGTGATCTTAGTAATCATGATTTTCCATAAGAACTGCTTATAATGCATTCTGTTGTTGTGACATTAATATGATTTAGTCACTCATATTTCCTTGGCTGTGACTTAAAAATTGTAATAAATAACTCAAGCTGATATGCCTCATTAGAGCTTCATTGCCAAACTGGGCTATTATGGTATACCATAACGCCTTGATGATAATGTGTTGCGATGCAAGATTATTGGCCTGAAGGATTTGGTCCATTTGAGACTCATTAGCTGTTTTTAATGAGCTACATCTTGATGAATTATTAGTCAACTTCCGACATAGTAAATTTTGATATGAAGTGATAATGATTGAAGGAAGAAGGTCCTGTGTTGCCCTGTAAGTCATTTGAAATCATTGATATGTATTACTGAGTTAGATTATTTTGGCTCGTTATATACCGTGTAACTGCAAAAGACTTATCCGACTGTTCAATAATAGAGCTGTCGCTTGTCTGAAATATTGTAGGAGAAGCAGGAAAAAATGACTCAATGTGATTTATTTCCTCATTACTGTGACAAGTGACATACACAATACCTTGGTATTTATCATAGTACTGTTAATTATTAAAGAGTGGAAAGACTAGAAAATATCCTGCATGCTTGTTTCCGGGAAATACAATAATAATTTGACAACGCACACGCCAAAGGATGAAACATCCAGTGAATATTATTCATCCTATGCAGTCCAAAAAGTATGGAATGTTGTAGAATATTTAGGAGAAATGGCACAATGGTATACATAATAACAGAGGAAACGGACTTTGTTTGGCTATCAACCTTTGTGGCAAGTGATGTAAAGAAAAGAAACAACCAAGTTATCCATTTAATTGCATTAAAATATTATTGGAACAATTGCAATTTCAACGTTCCAAATATTTGACGCAGTGGCGTCCCTATGGGTCCATATTTGACCTGTGCCCCCCCCCCCAGGTGCCTCCCCAAACACCTCCTCGCAGGTGCCACCCCCTCCCCCCAATTTGGACTTCTTGACCTTGGCTAAAATATACAGTTAGTATTGTGGGTGCCCCCCCCCCGCAGAGAATGTCATTTACACCACTTGACTATAAACAATGGTATTCCGAATGGCATAGAAATGGCTTCATCAACTCCCAAGGCCTTTACAATATACATGGAATCTTTACTGCAACACACAGAACAAGGTAATCATCTGCTGTGGTTGCTCAACTGGGGAATTGTCGTTTGGCAAAGTGTCTTTGGTCACAGAACATTCTCTTAAAGGGTGACGGCAACTAAAAGCAGATAAAAGTCTTGGCTCCCCAGTGATACTTACTGTGCTGCACAACTGAAGCACATTTTGTGGTCAATGTATTTTGTTCCTGTAACATTCACTTTTTGTTTTCTATTTTCTATGAAAAAACTTGAGATGTATTGGAGTCACTCAATTTCCGTGGTCATTTTTGTTGCATTGTCTGGAAAATCTTTTGTTGGTGTCCATTATTATCTTGCTATAATTTTGATTATTTATTTACATAAACACCATATTCTTCAGTGACAGTTGCTTGTACCTGGCTCAGATCAATTGGATGAACCTCTCCCATGTGCACAGAATCGTCCAAGATGTCACAATGGTGTTATCTAAGTTCGAGTAAGGTGAACTTGCCAACTAAGGCAAATTCTCAATTTCCTCAATTTTCCAGATTTCGTAGGATTTGTGATGCTCTGTGGGCTTGGGCATTATCACTAACACATAAAAAATCTCAAATAAAGTCTGTCCTATCATTAGTTACCATTTCCTCTTCAAACAAGAGTAAATGGGTCAAAATTTGCAAACCTTGAAATTTCAGCTAAAAAAATTTTGAAAATATTTCGCCCCAGAAATGCCTTTTAAAGTTTGTGTGGGTAGGTCAAACAATCAGCTATCACTGCACTTTAATGTCCAAGGGTCCCAATGCCCTGCTGATCTGTTCTGCGGTGATAAGCATAGCTGTAATGTTTTTGTCTGTCATTAAAATCACACTTCTAACTAAAAAATCCTGACCACTTAAGGCTAAAAAATGTATTGCCAATGATTAGGCAAGTTGCTTGCACATTTGGGCCAAGTTCCAGGTCTCTAGTGCCAATTATTGTTGAGAAACTGCATTTTGATCAATTAAAATACCAAATATGTGTGTCATTAGCATCATGCCTATAACTTGAAATCCTTACCACTTAGAGCTGAAGAATGTATTACCAACAAATAGGAAAGTGGCTATTCTGCACACAATCAGCTATATTTCAGGTCTCTATGACCAATAGTTATTGAGACAGAACAAGTCCTTGAACCAGAAATTTACAAAAACAGACAAAAATACTCTTTTGATCAATAGTTTGGATTCTGAATAATAAAAATAATCTCCACTACTCCCTCCAGAGCCCAATATCTTTGCTAAACCATATTTCAGATGCTAGACAATGGTATAACGTTACTGGCACCCCATATTGGTTAGTAGTTTTAGAGAAGAATCAAACTTCATACTAAGCATGTCAGATGCAAGGAAAATGCAAAAATGTTATGTAATAGTCTGTTGAAACATTTATTGATAATATATATTCAACTGATTTCAATTCCGTTCACCTGCAACAAAATTTTAGTGAGATAAAGGCAATAAGCCATTTTTGACATGATGCTAATGACAGCATAATGCTAATGATAATTACAGTAAAAAATCTTTGTAGGGACCATTGTAAAACTAGCGGTCTGGCAATATGTGCATGCAATGACCTTATGAACACCAGACACATGTTCACAGTGATTTTGGTCCAGAAATATTCAGTCAAAATAGAGTAGCAAGATGTTTGCTAATGACAAATTGAGATAGGACAACTGACATGCCAACACAAATACTCTAATATTTTGGTTTACATAAATGATACAGAGCTACGGATAGTTCTGTTATTTTCTTGGGTTCTCAGACAACATCAGACACAAGGTTATCTCACAGAATGAGTGTCCCTATATTTTTTATTAAGAAACAAATCCGGCGTGATGCTAATGACACAATATTGGAGACATTGACACCACAACCTCCTGCTCTTAGATAGAATATTATTTCAGCTATTGGTGACCAGATTTTAGAAAACTTACAGTCAAGTCTCCTTGTATGGAAGAGTTTAATTGAATCAGAATCCTGTACTAGTTTTTGTGATGCGATCTTTCAAAGAAAGTGTTGGTGGAGACAGGCCATTTTCAGGGAGGTTGGCCACTTCAATGCTATTTTTGGATGGGATAAAAATATTCTACCACATATTTTTTGTGTTATAAGTTTTGCTAATATCCTTGTCTATGACAAATGACAACAAGAGGTCCTCTATTGGTCTTCCTGCCATCATGAATTATCGTCAAACACTGGAGACTTATCAAATTTTGACCCAAATAGGAGGTAGCCATGTGGTTTATATTCTACACAACCAGACACAACTTCCCATCATAATGGATGACAAACAAAACATGCACTGATCCACCACCATGAGCACATGTTGGCATGATGTAGTCTTCGGACAATGTCTGGCTAACTTCTCATTTAAAAGAAATCTTTCCATAAGCCCTGTCAAACTTGTACCAGGATATATTGCTTGAGATGGAATTTACTTGAAAATCCAAGTTATTCCAGCATTTTGATTAAGAGTGTAAACTGGCTTTCAAGACACACACATCATTTTATTATTTTATGTGTGGCAAAATTCAGAAGAGACAGAAATATTGCATGGAAAACACAACAACTTTCTTGCTCTGACAACACAAGGATCATTACAGTTATTGCTGAAACTGAAATTTGACAGAGGCAATTAGAGAGGTCCTCCAAGCCACGTGCATGTATACCAATAATACCCTATAAGACAATACAAGTGTATGCAATTCAAATTTGAAGCAGGGTCATTTTGCAAATAACATACAGATATGATGCAAATGCAATAGTTGACCTTGTACATCTCACTTATTTTGATAATGTTCTGCCATGCAAAATATTTTCTCTTTTATAGTATTTGCATATTTTGAAGAAATACATAACTAGTGGGAGCCTATGCCAAAGTCACATGACAAATTCCAATTAGAATACACCCATAGCAGTGATCACAAACTGTTATACATTGTTTGTTGCCATGTGTGCTTCTAGCAGTTAGACATGAAATAAAAATATATAAGAATCTGCAACTTATAGAACTAACAACACCCAACAATAACTGTGAATTTTGAGAAAATGTTTTTCATAGTCAACTGTCAAATTTGATAGAATTTGTGACAAATATATCAAAACACAAATGTCCAAGGCATTTCTTGGACCTGTCATATGCTAGTATATGGATGGATTAAATCGATCTACAAGCCCTGATATACCATATCTATCAATGACTGGTACTTCCGCTCGTGGTCCAAGCTGACACTTTTACTGGTTGTCCTGGAATTTATGTCTTGTATTTTTCTGGCCTCGTTACCAGATCTGTTTTGAGACATGAACATTGAGATTGGTCCTTAAAATACATCAAACATTTCAGAATAATTTGGATGTACTTGTAAGATATTGACTCGGAAAAGTAGTTTTATTTTCGTGCTTTGCCTGCTTTCCAATAGGTATGGTCCAGTCATTCAAGCATGCTAAGCTCTCACTATACATTTGAGGGCCTTAAAGACTGCAATTAGAACTGTAAGATGCCGATTATTATTATTGAAACATGATATCCACACTCCACAGGTATAATAATTCGAGATTCATATTTTTATTTGCAGCTCAGATTACATCATTTTCATGAGTTATTTGCGCAGAACAAGAATAACACAATGACCCACATAACAGGGACCTCTAAAAGGAAAGAAGTGCTGCTATCGAGGAGCCCCTGTAATATATATTCAAATATAAGTTATATTAGAAATCAATTAAGATTGTCTCTCAATAGAATTAACAGAATATAATTATATCACTTGCAATCAACAGATGTGGAAATTCCATATCCACGTTGCGAATTCTTTGATTTCTTTACAACTGAAGGATAACAAAGAAATATGTCACCATCATACCAATAATCTGAAAGAAAAGCAAATTAAAATTTCTTAAATAATTATTACTTCAATGTCTTTGATGTACCAATTCTGATAATTATTCATTCGGAGAGGTCCTTTGCTACTGTACCGTTGGGTTTAAAATTTATCGCGATAATGTGCATGTGATTTATTTCTTTGTTCAGTTTAAACAAATCATTTACAAAATTCCACTCTTTTCGTCATTCCATATATTCCGTTGAATTCATTATTTTTGACAAGTGAAGCAATTATAATTAATTTAATTTTTCAGAGAATTTCACCTACATTTTGCAAGAATAAAGAAATCTCATCATTAATAAATTCTTACCCCAAGAAAATTGCTTTTATTTAGCTGAAATAAATTGAAAAAACCAATTCCTTGGAAATGCTCTATGTCATCGATGAACATTGTAACCTGGAAAGAAATAAACATTTAAATCTTTCTTTAATTAGCTAGTTTGTTAAGTACTCATTGTTGAAATCGCAGTTTCCTCAGTCTAATATATTCCTACTGTGAAGAAGGTACCCTGACAGTTTTGCCACTCACAGAAAAACAAGTTTGCACATCCAGTTGCTTCTGACGTGTGGATTCCCTTATAACCTGTGAAACATCTTGGGCCTACAAATACAATGAAAGTTTGTGAATATTTGAAACACATGTGACCTGCTCCACTTTTGACTGTTGGTATCATTTTGAATATTTAAAAAAATGTTTTACCAGAAATTGATTTAAAGTTATTTAAATTGGGTGTCAGTCTTTCTTAAAGTCTTTTTATGGGGTGAATTCCAAATTCCATTTTCTTACATTGCAACACGTCATACATATAATGAATGTTCGGGGAGTTATATCTTTGGATACAATTGACAGATCTCAAAATATGAGGCATCATTTAATACCTAATTTCAGCAGATTAATGTCATATCCACAGCTAAATACGATAGGAGGACGACTTTGAACTAATTTTGGTGGAGCAGGTCACATATTTGTAACTGAGCAGAATCAAATAGTTAAAAAACAGAAAGATGACTTAAGAGTGTAAACTTAATCCTGCCACTGTTGGTAACTCATATCTGTAATTAATCATTGCACAAAGGTCTTTACTTTTATCACCAAGGAGCTTTCACCCGTCTCTCATGGGCTTCTTCAGCTTACTGAATTGTCTCAGTGGGACACATGACTGCCAAGGGAGAAGTCATGTGACAGCTGTGGTACAGATATGTGGACGAGACATTCACCATATTACATGCCAAGATGTGGAAAGTTTCACCGAACACTTCAACAAGGTCAACCGGGCAATCAAATTTACTTTTTAGAAGCAGCTAGGGGAAACTAGCGTTCTTGGATGCTCTCATTCATGTTGATGAGGATGGAAGCACAAAAATTACGGTGTACAGAAAGAGTATGAACAAAGACCAGTCGTTGAACTTTAACTCGAATCACCATCTGGAACATAAGAGATTGGTCGTACGAACATTGATGAACAGAGCAGACAACTTGGTAACAGATGATCCAGACAAAAAGGCAGAGATGAAAGATGTGAAAGCAGCCCTGTCAATGAATGACCATACACCGTGGATGTTCAATATGCCAGCAAAAAAAACAAAATGACACCTGAGAAGTTAACCAGACAAATGCAAACAAGAAGAAGCATCCCTTGAATGGATTACCTTACGTCAAAGGAGTGTCGGAACCCTTACAGTATGTTTCATCTTGCATGCGAACTTGACAGCCTGTGTAAATCCAATGCATGAACCTAGAGCAATGTAAATAGTTAGATTTACTAGAACTAAGTAGGAAGTGATGCTGCAGTGCATTTTTGTGACATCATGGCAATTTGTTATAGCTGCGTCAAGAATGTAAACATGTATATATGGATTGCTGATGTCAGAAACAGCCAAAAATCGGGCAAAAACGGCACTAAAACATCGTGAAATGTGATAAAGAAATTACAAAATGGCTAATCTATCCGTGAGTATGTGTATTTCTGCTGTCAGACTTGTAGATGCTGAGAAATCAGGCCAAACACCAGTTCGCATGTTGGATGACACAAACTGTAGAAAGAACTTTCAGAAAACATGGCATCCCCCTGAATCATAAGCCCACAAGCATTCTCCGACAACAACTTGTACATCTGGAGGACCCCGCCCCAAATCATCAGGGTAGGTCTGCAGCCTCCTTGGTGAGAAAAATATAAACCTTTGTGCAATGACTAACTACAGATATGGAAAGATGACTGTTTAAATCCATTTCAGTTACTCACCATGTCATGCAGCATAACCGGTCCATACATAAACAACCAATAGTGTAATGTCATGACAGGAAAGTATATTATCATCCATAAAGCATTGTAGTTGTGTTCTTTAGCTTTCAACAATATGTATCCAATTGATGTTGCAGAAACAACAGCCATTATCACTGAACTGGCAATAATGTATTTGTGAGTCTCATTGAAGTTATGGATTTTTTCTGAAAGCTTCCCAAATTGTGTCCTGAAGCTTATCAAATCTTCTAGTTTGATAGTTGATTTAAATTTATTCCTCACTTCTTCCTTGAATTTGGAAACACCAAGAGTCAGGAAATATATTCTGAGGAACAAGAAGGCTGCAATTGTGCTAAAAACAAAATTGCCTAGACTTCTGCATACTGGACCGGTAATTGTAATTATGCAAGACAAAGTATCATGTATAGAAAGTGCAGTTGTAGGTGAACTCGAGTTGAAGGCATCACTCTCATTTAAACGCGGAGTTTTAGCTTCAGAGACACTGAACCAGGAACAGTGTGCACTACGTGCTTGGACAAATATAAAAAAAGTTATCAAATTTTCCAAACTGACCAGGAAGGCAAAGAAGAAAAATGAAAATTGCAAAACTTTCATTTTCCAAGACATTTCACGCAAAGATCTCAACTTGCCAGATTTTTCTAGTTGCATTTGGCCAGTCCGAGAAAGGTGATATAGGACACAACATGAACAAAGCACTTGCAAATAATATTGCAATTTCATAAATTCTTCGATGAAGGAAAACACTTGGGTTTTTCTTAATAGGTCAAGTATATATTGAGAAATTTTTGATATTGTATATATTGTCATTAAAACCAATATAATAGAATTCCATATTTTGTGAAAGAAGTACACCTTCAATGAATATAAAGGAGTCCATATAAAATGACTTAGTCCTAAAAACTGAAACATCCGAGCAAAAATAGAAATTTCATTTGGTAAAAATTCCATGACTTATTTCACAACTACAGTAAAAGTGGCGTGCCAAGGTTCTTTCTCTTCAAATTAAGCGAGTCATAGACAGAGAACTTGATCCATTGCAATGACTGACGTGTTGATATCACCCAATGCACTGTGGCAAAACTGGACGAGGGTAACTGAGTTACCCTCGTCTCTAAAATAGCCTTAAATATTATGTAATCATGAATATGTGCTTATTAGCGATTTTGCAAGTTATTCAAGGGGTGTATGACCATTACCAGGCATTCAAAATAACATTACAAGAAAGAGCATGTGCTTGTTCAGGCTGTGTGACTCTAGAAATGACTTAAAGCACCCCCGACATGACGAGGGTAACTGCCTCTCGCGACGAGGGTAACTGTACCCATGTTTGTTGCTTTGACGAGGGTAATTGCCCATTGTCCCTCAGAGTAAATATCCACAAACTCAAAGTGAAAAGACTACAGGTATTGTCTAGACATACCCATGCCATTAGAAAAGCTACAAAAACCATCCTAACTTCTCAGTGTAGGCTTTGGAAGCTACCCTGACCACATCATACACTGTTTTGTGAAGTAGTCACAAAAAGATTAACTTTCCTCCGGTGTGACAGACATAATTAACAGTTTGATATTTTTCAAAGCAATTGAATAAATGCTTGAGTGTTTCATAGTTGCCTGTATGTTGTTTCAATGAGTTTCTTTGTAGAAAACCATAAACAATTAATTAAATCACGCTGGAAAAAAGCTGACAATGCTTTAGAAATCTTCAGTATTTTGTAGAGCCTGTTGGCATGGTGAGTGTAAACGAGTCCTGCAATGGGAGGATGACAAAAACTGCTGTTCAGTTCAAGAATTCAGCACAATTGCTGTATACAAAGAATTTTATAATAAGGCTATTGCTCATCAGTTTATAAATAGTACATAGGCTAGTGAGATAAGTCCATTTTCAAGATTCCCTTTGATGCAACAAGTGTCTCATCGGCTTAGTGCGCCATCCTCACCTCTCAGTGTAGGCTTGTGAACTATACCCTGACGACATGATATGCTGTTTTTTACAGTAACTATCCATAAATATTGTAATGACATTGAATGACCAATCCATTCGGGTTTTGAGGGATTAATGGTAGAAATCAGTGGATCTTTAGAATATACTTGAAGAGTTGGCAAGACTGCAAGAGCATGCAGCAGAGTTCAGAGAATGAAATCTTCTGTTATGGTTTGAGAAGCCAAATTAGTTTAAATTTCAATGAATTTTATTTTTGTTTTGTCAATTATACATGTCTGAAATTTTGTGTTCCTTGTCTTTTTATTCCTTCCTGACTTTGAAATGTGGTTCTATATCTTCTTTTTCAATGCTGACTGCACTTTAAAGAGCAAAATAAGCAATTGTATCATATGATATATAGATGGGTACTTAGGTAAAATAAGTAAATGGATGGATAAACAGATAGATTGGTGGATAGATCGAACGATCGATAGTAATTGTAATTTGTAATTTATTTTGTTCATGGCAATAACAAACATTTACATAAAGAATATGATAATCATATATATATCAAAAAGACCTGCATCTGCATCTGCACAATTATAATTATCAATATTTGTTTTGCCATAGGGCTAACACAAAAGAATAAAATTCTGTAGAATGATATGATGATGGGAAATAATGGGTGATGAGAAGAGAAGAAGAGAATAGTATATAGATAGATTCTTATTTGATTTGGTTAATTGATCAAAACATGAATATATATCAAGACTTTATGAAACCCCACTCCCCCTTCCAAAAATTCCCGCTTGAAGCTATCTTCCAAGAGAGAAAAACCAAGAATATTCCATGGAATCTTAATTTCAATGAAGTATGGATTATTCACAGCCCAGCAGCAAAATTGATGGTATTGCTCAAAGATAGGTAGACAATCTATCTACAAACACCTTAAAGTGATTGCACATATTTGTTTTAACAAAAGGGACGAGAAAAGACAAAAAAAAAACGATTCAAAATGGACATGTCCCTTCACTTTTGTTAGATAAATATTTCACATTGCTACTTGGAAATTCAGCACCGAGACTCCAGTGTTATAGTTTGTATTGCAAACGATTATTGCTCATCTTTTTTAAGTGCCCCACTTGCTTATATGGAATTGATCTATGTGGTTCTCAATACAAACAAAAAAAGAGAAATTACAATAAAACTTGGTATGTGTCATTACTAATTTTCATATAATGCTTATATGGAGCAACTCTGGCTTTTCATCCTATATGAAAAAGTATAGGCTACCGATCACCTTTATAGTAATTCATGAAACATTGAGCAGTGTTATGTTTGTATAAATCTATGAATTAATTCATAAGTACCATACTTATTTTCCTGTATTCAACAACTTCTACAACAACCTCCCCTTCCAAGTACAAATGATTTCTAACCGGACAATAATTCTAAATGTATGACTTATCAGGAATTTTAAAGATAGTTGGCTTCATTTGAATTTGGTATAAATATAATTTACAAACATACCACAGATCTGTCCTCTTTTATGAATCTCAGTTGGTCAATGCACAATTTTCAAGCAGTTACCCTCGTCACCAATCACAGTTACCTTAGTCATTCCATTTGGAGAAAAGCAGTTACCCTCGTCCTTCTTTAACATGGGATCCAATGGGATGACCTAGTTTTTTCAATTAATTTTGAGAAATTGAGACGAGGGTAACTCAGTTACCCTCGTCCAGTTTTGCCACAGTGCAATGGTTGCCATGTCAGGTATGTTGCAAGATACATTACCAAATACAAAAGTGCATCTCAATGATGGATTGGTCAACATTTCTGCATTTGCAAAATACACAACTCCAGCTTTGTTAAACAGATTAATATTGTTGTCAAGACTCATCAATGTAAAAGTAAAAGGCAATGAATGATACAGCTTGTGCTTCATGTTTGTCCTGTACTTAACATCTGTACCAGAGATAATTTTCAAAAACAAATTCAGCATAAAAGTTTTCTTCTAATTGAAGGATATCATGTGATCCAATATGAAGCTAAATGGCATTCAATGCAGCCAGCTACTCTACTGCGCAATTGAGTGTATACAAAACATGTTTGTCAATTTTTACAAACTAGTCACTTGAATAGTCCACTGTGAACCCAGCACCCATTACTTTGAGGTGGTTAACATTGATGAACGCCATTGAACGGCTTTGAACGCCTTATGATAACTTTTTAAAAAATTAATAAAATAACTGCTGTTAAAGAGATGAAGCTGGTTTTGAACTATAATCTAACAAATTTGGTAGGCAAAACTACAACAATAATCTTAAACAAACATTGAAAATTGGTTTAATAATTTTAGTAGATATACATGGTCTACGTAATGCCTCATTTTTTCCATGGTTTTTCAATGAAATTTTTGTAATTATATCATGCTATATAATGCTCTCAAGCAATTTTTTTCATTGGATAGTCAGCACTTTCGCTGTTTGCATTTAGCCCAGAATGAAGAATATTTTATGTAATATTCTGATTTACAGACCAAAAGCAGAGAGTTCTGATTGTTATGCAAATTTATGGAATACACATGAGGGAAGAAAACCTATTAGTTTTTTTCAACCATGTTATTTTCCTTTAAGAATTTGTAAAACAGTGTAAAGATAATAACCTGAGGCTCAATATTTTTGCTCGTTTGCATTTGGCAATGCATCTTGTAACACGTCATTAAAAGATCTCCAGTATTATTGCATACATTATTGCTTCTCCTCCTTCTTATTAGTTGTAGTTACTATCCATCTTTTGTATATATGTTTATTTATATGACACATGTATCTTGTTGATATATATTTATTTGTCTAATGAAATTATATATATGTATAATATATCCTTCATAAATATAATATGATGAAATAGTGAATGTCATTGCATGCTCAAGAAAGAAATCCCGTGGTTTAATTATACAATATCTTCACAACTGGAGAATAACAAAGAAATACGTAACCATCAAACCAATCATCTGAAACAAAGAAGTTACCTGTACTACAGTGTACTTATTACATTTGCATATGAATCAGAGGTTTTAAAGGTTCAGTTGGCATGTCATGCTAATTCATTTCATGCCTGTTCTTTGTTTTCCTTCTTTATTTTCCGTTGATAATGCTAAAGTATTTGACAGTTTCTGAAACTTTACTCAAAATTACACATTTCAAAGTTGTATCATTGTTTTGAACTAATAAATATAAATTTGGATGAACTGACAATATGTTTAAATCCCTATGGTTTCATGCATCATTGTCAGAGTGGCTATATATATAGTCAACATAAATACAGATCAGTATTTAGTAACTATTTACTCATGAGAGATCTATACGACTAAACAGAAACATGAACTTTCTTCTCTTGGCCCAATCTACACAAATTTCAAGAAGGCTTTTGCTTGTCAGCTACATATATATAAACTTTTATTAGAAAAAATAAATATCATACAGATACATGTGTCATACAGAAAAATAAATAAATAAGTATAAATAATGTAGTCAAAGATAGAAGATATATATATAAAAGAGGAATAGTAACTACATCTACGAATAAAAGCAGAAAAAAAGGTATTACATTGTCATCCACTATTGTGATATTCTAAGAATTTTGATAGTTTTATATTTTATCGAATATTATGGTCATTTTGAAACATATATACTCTTAATGCTCTTTTAATGCATAAGCAGAATAAACTCCAACTCAAACAAACCCCAAATATTCATCATGTCAAAGTGGATTATTCTGAATTGATAATTCTGTTTCTTATTGTACTCGTAAGTTGCAACTAAGATATCTTCATAAAATTAATAATTCTTACCCCAAGGAAATTGCTTTTATTCAGCTGAAATAAAGTTAAAAAACAAATTCCTTGGAAATGCTCTATGTCATCGATGAACATTGTAGCCTGGAAAGATAATGCAAAGTTTTGATCATTCTTCAATCAGTCTTTGATTAATTTAGCTTTTCATGACGTAGTTTACTCCATTTTTAGTGGGAGAATTAGCTGGCATTTTTTAACTCACATAATGACAAGTATGGGCATCCAGTTTCTTCTGTCTTGTGGAATCCCTTAGGACTTGTGCCACATCAAGGGCCTATTAATGAAAGGAAAGTTTTAAGAACAATAAAAACATTTCTTACTTTACAGGATCCAATGTTAACACTGAGAGATGAATGAAACAGTTACAACTCCATTTGAAAGACTCACCGTGTCATGCAACATCACAGGTCCATACATGAATAGGCCATAGTTTAATGTGATGACGGGAAAGAATATTGCAACCCAAAAGGAATCATAATTGTTCTCTTTAGCTTTAAACAGTATGTATCCAAAGGCGGTTATAGTAATAACTGCCATGGACACTGAACTGGCAATTATGTATTTGTAAGTCACATTGAAGTGATCAATTTTTTCTGAAAGCATCCCAAATTTTTTCCTGAGCTCAAGCAAATGTTCTGATTTGATAGCTAACTTAAAGTTATTTCTCAGGTCCTCCTTGAACTCAGAAACATCAACAGTCAGAAAATATATTCTAAGGAACAGGAACACCGGAATTAGGCAAATAACAATATTGCCAATGCTTTGACCGATGCCACCGGTCAACATAATTGTGCAAGACAAGGTACTTTGTAAGGAAAATGAGGTTGCAGATGCATTGAAATTGGAGGCATCACTTTCATTAAAATGCAAAGTTTCAGGTGCAGTAACACTTGCCCAACTACAGTCTCTCCTGAGCCTTGGTATATCTGAGGTCCAGAAATCTACAGTATTAGTCAAACTTAACAGGAATGCAGGGAAGAGTAACAAACATTGCAAAAGTTTCATTTTCCATGACATGTTACGCAAGGATCTCAACTTGTCAGATACTTCCAATTGCATTTGGCCAGTCCGAGAAAGGTGATAAAGAATACAGGATGAAAATAACATTTGTAAAAAGTACTGCAATTTCATAAGTTCTTCAACGGAGGAAAATACTTGAGTTCTAGCCAGTAGGTAAAATATATATTGACAGATTGCTGATAATGTATATATTGTAATTGAAAACAGTATAAAAGTATTCCAAATTTTATAGAAGAAATACACTTTTAGTGAATAAAGTGGAGTCCATTTAAGATGACTTAATCCTAATAACTGAAACAGTCGCGCAAAAATCGAAATTTCATTTGGTAAGAATTCCATAACTCTTTCCAGAACAATGAATTGTCACCTTTAAGTAATGCTAAACTGATGTATCAAGGTTCTTTTTCCATGACATGAACCACAGATTGAGTGCTTGAACTTATCGTATACCATCTAATGGTTGCTATGTCGCAGATGTTTCAAGACACAGCAACAAATACGGAAGTGCAATTAGATGATGGAATCAGATGGATTGGTAAATACTTTCTGTTTACAAAATACACAACTTTCACTTTGTTAACTGGATAAATATCATCTTCAGGGAAACAAAAGTGTTTTAGGGATGCAGTGTTTTTGTTATTTGTCCTGATTTTATTATTCCAACACAATCTAAGGTTGCATAAACATACATGTACATGTTTCCTTCTTTCCAAGACATGCAAGGCAACCTATAAAATAGGAATATAACCAAGCCAGCCTTGATATAGCCCAATAAGGTGCTGCAGAGGCGTTAAACCCAAAACACACACACGTACACATGCCAGGCAACCAGCCACTAAAATCCAGTTTTGTATTTTAATGAGTGTTACGAGGCAATTGTAAAAAAAGAAGGATTTTATATCCCTGTAAAGGCATTTAAAACAGTAATTCTACAATTTCACACTATCTTTAGAAGTAACTCATAAGCCAATGGGAGAGGTCAAGGCAGTCAGTCGTACTCTAGTTTACCAATTCCAGGGTCCCAGTTCGATTTCATCGATGGGCAGGTCACCGAGACCTATTCTCTTTCACCTCTTTGCTACAGCATCCTCCTGTCCTTACTGACACTCATGATCTGGTGGCTCAATCCCAGTTAAACGGGCAAATTCCAAAAATAAAGAATGCTCAAAGAGTATTGGCTCTCATTTCTCGTAGAATCATTTTACAATTTTGAAATTTGGCAGTTATTTAGAATACTTATATATAAATTTAGTCACATACAATATACATGTAATATGTGATAGGAACTGGGGTAAATTCCACATTGAATGGCCGAAAAATGGCATGTCCAATGGCTGTGTGGTTTCATATAATATGGCGCTGTGGCACTATTTTTGCTGTTATTGACTTGAGAAATGAATGGAAATGTGCCTAACAATAATGTCCTTTGAACAAAAAAATTCATAACTCATTTTAAAATCTATAAATATGTTTTTAAGGTTATTAAAAAAAGTCACATAATTCTTGTAAATTAGTTACCAAGATTCAAGGCCACTTTAATCATGTTAATATTTGCCAATTCTCAAATTTAAGAACTTCATTGCCAAGTTTGAAAGTCTAGTTTTTGATGCAAATTTACGGTTTTGAAACATATTTTCATCACCGCTCAGTTCCATGCGTCCATCCCCACTTCATCTATCACTGGCTAGCCTTGCGTAATGTATACTTGCTGACTAAATTGATTCAAATATGTGTCTCCCTCAAACATCACTAATAGACTTAATTGACAGTGATAATGATATTACTGATCAAGATTTTGACATACCATCACTTTTGCAGCAGTCCGAATACTATGAAACTTGTGAAGCTCTTGATTTACTTAAGAATAAACAGAATGTATTTAGTCTATTAAGCTTGAATTGTCAATCCCTAAACGCGAAAATACATGAATTATCAATTTACTTAGAAAGCTTTAAATCTGAATTTCAGTTTTCCGCTGTTTGTCTCCAAGAAACCTGGCTCTCCACTGATGCTGATCTTTCCCTCCTGAGGATCGATGGATACAACCTAATATCTAGAAGTAGGTCGGCAAGTATGCATGGAGGGGTTGCAATTTATTTAAAATCTTGTTTCTCTTATAAAGTTCTTGACATTAATGATAATGCTAATGTTTGGGATGGCATCTTTATTGAGGTCTCCAGTGATGATCAGTCAATGCGTAAGACTATCATAGCCAATATCTATCGGCCACCAAGAGAAAACATTGACAATTATAACACTTTCATAGAAGACTTGTCAAGAATATTTAATAGCTTTAGAAACAATAACAAAGAGATAGTCATCACCGGAGACTTCAATATAGACCTTTTTAAAGTAAATGATAAAAATGTTGTGAATGAATTTCTAGAGACATTGATGTCAAATGGGTACATTCCCAAGATTACCTGTTCAACTCGAATTACTGAAACCTCGGCAACACTGATTGATAATATTTTTGTTAGAATTTCAAAATTCTGGTCGCCATCTATAGCAGGTGTGCTTTTACAAAACATTTCTGATCATCAGCCCTGTTTTGCAACCTTTGACCATCTGCATCATTCTTGTGATGACTCAAAATTTATTACTGTATATCCGAAGGGCCCTGATGCAGTTGAGGGACTCCAACATGAGCTAAGAGGCCTGTGTGCCCTTGATAAATTCCATGATGACTTAGAAACAGATCCTAACATCAATTACAATAGACTGCATGAAAACATAACCAGTTGCCTCACTAAATATATGACCCCTAAAAAAGTTAAGTTTGATAAATTTAAACACAAAAAATGCAAATGGGTCTCTAAAGGTCTTATTCTATCTATCCGGTTTTGAGACAAACTTTATAAACGAGTGCTGCGCAGTACTCCAGTCAATAGTCCAGAATATCATACCTTGAAAACTAACCTGAAAACCTATAACTGCATCTTAAAGCGTAGTATTCGGATGGCCAAGAAAAATTATTACAATAATTGTTTTGAAAAATTCAAAAAAGATATTATAGGGACTTGGAGCACAATAAAAGATATTTTAAATAAAAACAAGAATGGCAATTCTGCAAAGACATTCCTCATAAATAACGACTATACCTCTTACCCTAATGAAATAGTAAATAAGTTTAATGAATTCTTTGCTAATGTTGGATGCAACTTGGCCTCCGAGATAAATCCCCCAGAAAATAGAACTTTTACTGAGTACTTAACTTCTTCACTTAACTGCTCTTTTAAATTTACTCGAATTTCTACTGAATTAGTATCAAAAGCAATAAGAAGTATGAAATCTAAGACATCGAGAGACATTGATGGCCTCTCTAATAAATTACTAAAACTTATTTCACCCATCATAGTTGAACCACTCACATTGATAATAAACCAATGTTTTCATACAGGTATATTTCCTGATAAAATGAAAATAGCCAAAGTAACTCCAATATTCAAAAAAGATGAAAATGATAACATTCAAAATTATAGACCCATTTCTCTACTCCCATCTCTCTCCAAAGTAATAGAAAAATTGATGCATGACCAAATCGATAAGTACTTTAGCATTAATCAACTGTATTATGATAGTCAATATGGTTTCAGAAAAAAACATTCTACTGAACTCGCAACACTAGAAATGGTCGATCGGTTGGTAATAAATTTAGAAAATAACAATATTCCAATAAATATTTATCTTGACCTTTCCAAAGCCTTTGACACTCTTGATCATAATATCTTAATACGTAAATTAGAGCACTATGGAATACATGAATCTGCCTTGTCATTGTTTAAAAGTTACTTGAAAAACAGAACACAATGTGTGTATTTTTCTGATAATCACTCAACTTATCTTCCGTTATCAACAGGTGTCCCACAAGGTTCTATTTTGGGCCCCTTACTATTTTTAGTTTACGTGAATGATATAACATCTGCAAGCTCAAAATTTTATCCAATCATTTATGCTGATGACACGACTCTCTCCACAACTCTAAATACATTTACCTCAGCTGATAACAGTAATGAAATTAATTTGGAGCTAAATAAGATTTTAGATTGGTTAAAGCTAAACAAATTATCACTCAATGCCGAAAAAACTAAAGCTATGCTCTTCACCACAGGTATTAGGACAGGTAGAATAGATTTACCTAATTTGACAATAGATAACACAAGGATTCAATGGGTTGATAAATTTAATTTCCTTGGTATAGTGATAGACAGTTATTTAAACTGGAAAGAACACGTAAGTCATATTTCTTTCAAAATATCAAGGATCATTGCTATTATGACTAAATTGAAACATTTCATTCCTCGCTTTATTTCAGAAACTATTTATAAATCACTCATAATACCACATCTCAATTATGGAATCTTACTCTGGGGCTCACAGGTCAATAGACTCTTTCGGTTGCAAAAGAGGGCTGTACGTATCATTGTAAATGCACAATATAATGCACACACAAATCCAATTTTCAAGAAATTAAAACTAATCAGGACATCTGATATGTGTGCATTCCATGATCTTAAGTTTTGCCATAAACTAGAAAATAATGACTTGCCGACTTACTTCAGATCAGTCTTCATAAAATTTACAGATCATCATAGCTTCTTCACACGAAATAATAATAACTTTCAAATTCCAAAATTAAGATACTCCTTTTCAAGGAATAGTATTAGGTACAGAGTTCCAATAGCATTTAATAACTGTCCATCGATCGTCAGGAGCAAGATCTACACTCATAGCATCGATGGTTTTGCCAGGTATGTAAAAAATCATTTTATTGAATCTTTTCCTGCTGATTGTCAAAGCAGACACTGCTATATCTGTTCAAATAGCTAAATTCATATACCTCGTATTCAAAAATTGGTTTCTTAAAACATCCTACTAATTAAGAATACTCAGTACTGTCATCCATTATTCATTCACTTCATCTTCAATCTTTGTTTCATGAATGCTTGCAGGGACTTTCATCATCTCTCATTATTCAGGTGGCCACCAGCAGCGATGGTCACTTTTTCACATTTTTTAGACTGGAATTTGCCCATTTAACTGGGATTAAGCCTGCCAGTAAGTGCGTAACAGGAAATAGAGCCCCAATTAATAATCTGACTATAATTTCAGTACCTTGACCTGGGGCTTATATGGATCCTGAAATTACTGGTTCATCGTCACATTGTGAGAGGCCGATTCTTTTAAACTTAACCTTTATTGAAACTTTTCAAATTAAAAAGTCTGAACTTTTATCGGATTGCATGTTCCTCTATTTGTCTAGTCATGCATTGTGAGTTATTTTTGATCTCTTCTTCTAGGTTGTTTTTGGATACCAGCTAATGCTCAATGGTTTGCTTGATTCACTTTTTTATGTCATTGCAATCAACTGTCCTAGTACGTTTTCATTGATAGCACTTCCAATAGATATACTTTATATTAGGAATGCTAAGCAGATCACATTATGTGACAAGGATTTCACAGTTGAATAACTGATGAGATATTCAAAGCTGAATTAGGCTAAACGAAAGTCATCCAACAAACTCTTCTCAGCCCATCATTGAGCACTTGTGCAAGGAACCACAGTTTGCAGTGTATCCTTTTGAAAGTTCATTAACTTGAATATCTCACTGAAAAACTTCAATATGTTTGCAAGGAAAGTGACAACCAGTTTGAAGTATAGCTTACAATACATCTAACTCAATTTCTTTTTTTTTCTTTCAGTTGCTTTGACATGTGACATTTGATAATGTCAATTAGGTTGGCCCTCAGAGTCTTGTTTTGAGTGACCTTTCAGGAAAGGGCCTGGAATTTATGTGTCGTGCTTCATGCCCTCACTCTCTTCATTACCTAGTCTCCCTAGGAATTGTTTTGCTGTATCACACAAGTAGTCCCTTCAGATGCAATTTAGTTCTGGCCATTAGTCACTGTCCACTACAGCTTTTTAAGCCGATGCATCAGCCTAGCGCAGTATCTATCTTGTTACATTCATTTATCTGTGAAGATCGGATTTATAAGTTGACCACAGGAGGCTCACAGGGGGGAGCTAATATGGCTCAAACCCAAAATTAGATACACTCCAGACAAATCTCAAACAGCATAACAGTTCCAGTGGCTACATTATGCATTTTCTGTGTCATAAATAACACTAAGACAGTCACAGGCACTGCAAATTTGACATTTTCTTGCCATTTACATTTTCAAGCTTCTCTAACATTTGGTGATTTGCTCTGTGTTGAGAAGCACTCAGAAAGTGGTGATGTCATGCTAGTACAGGGAATTCTCGCTAGATGGCATACTACACATGAGGACTTCCCTGAAGTGAAGTATGTATGTATATTTATTAGGACCAGAGAAGCATAGCTTATCAAGCTGGTCTGTCAAAAAACAATTAAATTATACAATCATAATACATCAGATAATTAGTAATGTGAACATGAATACAAATTATTCTATCTTTGAGCAGGGAAAACTAGAGTTATGGCTATTTTCAGAAACATTACATTTCAATAGAACAATTTGTGTTAATTCCGATATATATGTACATAACAGCATTAAATATATATATATATATATTCATATAGGTACACTAAAATTTTTTAATACTTGAACATAATAGGTTTAGCAAGTTATTAACAATATTTACCGGAAATATGACATATTATTAAGACTTAACCCCAAGATATATACATTTCCACAATCAATTTCAGTCATAGAATTACAACATACATATAGCAACATATCAATTGGACAGTAATAACTTTCAACAACCTCTCTGAATCACAAATAGTCTCAGCATATATTTGATATATATATATAGAAAGGAAACATACTCATGTATCCAAAATTACCACAAAGACAAGGAGGCAGATTAACAAACTAGCAACAGTTGAACTTTTATAAAATAAATACAGGGTATAAAATACAAATTGGTTCACTGAAGATATGGAAGTCTCCAGCAGACTCCCTAACAATTGACCGAAGGGGCATAAAGCAAGAAAATTGAATATAAACTTGTACATTCATTCAGACAACTACCGCGAACATTCAGTAAAATATTTGTTGAAATAGAAGTTTTTTACCGCTTTTTTAAACTGATGTTGCGACATGTCTCTCAGGTCCTGTCCTAATGAGTCTGCCAGAGAATTCCAAATCTTGGCCCCCTTTCTTTGAACTATATTACTTCCAATCTCAGATTTAGATCGCTGAACATACAATTTGAACTTGTTTCTTGTATTTGGATACCCATTATGGTCAATTGCGGGGAAATAATTAGAAAACACGTTTTCATTGTCACTTATGAGTTGATTCTGAACAAATGTTGCTATTTTGACTGAGTAGAGATCCCTTACAGGCAATATCTTATATTTATCATACAATTGAACAGACGGAGTTCGGGGGTCAAGATTGAACAACGCTTTGATTGCCCGATGTTGCAAAACCTCAAGTTTTTAAATATTTTTATACGCTGATGCCCCATATATCTCTAATCCATACTGCAGTTTGGAATGAAAGTAAGCATAGTATAATTTCATTTTTTCACTTGTTGGCACCAAATGTTTGATAATTCTGAATGCAGATACTATTTTGATGAGATCTTTACTTAACTGGTCTATGTGTCTCTGAAACTTAAGTTTGTCATCTAATATTAAACCAAGGTACTTACAACTATCAGTTCTTGATATTATATTTCCATTGACTTCTATTCGGTCAAGCGTATTGGGTACTTGTTTATTGGATGGCAAAAAGATACTATAGTTCGTTTTACCTTCACTTAAGATAAGCTTGTTTGCTTTTAACCAATTTGTAACATCGCAAGAAGTTGAGAACCAAGATTGTTTCAAACTTCAAAGTTTGTGTGGTAAGTAACCTTCTATTTTAGCTGTCACGAGCGTTTCTAGCATTTCACTTCAGCCTTTGTGTCAAAATGAGACACAGGCTGTTGACATGACGACGTACACAAGGCAAGAACAAGACGTAATGCTGCTAAGCAACGTGTGCATTTTAAAACGCACTGCCCAGACCAAAGAGAGGCACATTTGAGGCATAGAAATTTTTCAGAGGTACATTTGAGGCACGTTTTAGGCATACTTGAGGCACATTTGAGGCATAGTCTACCAAGTGCAGTGTGCCTCAAATGTGCCTCTAATGTTAATGATGTGCCTCAGCCATGCCTCCCTGCATAATGATATGCCTCAAACATGCCTCTCTGACTTACTAAAAAAATCATTACCTGCATCTACGTCTCAAATGTACCTCTAACTGGACTCTGTTTTTCTACCCTGTGCCTCAAATATGCCTCTCCAACATAGCCAAATTTTTGTGTGTCCTGAATTCCCCCTTACGCCTCAAACATGCCTCTCCTGTAGATTATACTAGGGTGTCTCCTTGTGGTGACCTAAATTTGCATTGAAAAGGGAAACCCCAACAAGGGAGCATGGTGCCAATGTTGTAAGTCACATTTTTACTTATACTTCACCGTACATGTCATACTTATAAATATGCAAGTTGCAAGTTGTAGTTTTTATTGTAAAGGTGTTCTGAACAATTAGTTCAATTTATTTGGTTGTGTTGCTGATGTAACTCTTAGAATTTTGTGTTTTGCTCAACAGACTATATTATCACTCACATGACAACATGCTCTTTTGTTAGAAGTCAAATAACAATTTCCTTATTTTGACTAATAATCCTGAATGCATGTCAGATTGAGTGTGCCACCCATTTGGCATTTACATCAAGGTCATTAAGTTTATTTAGTAGTTCTGCTTTTGTACCAAGTCTTTCCTTTGTTTGAGATAGAAGCACTATTTGAAAATTCAAATATTTGGCTCACTTCCTTAACTGTCAATGTGCCTCATTCATGCCTCAGATATGCCTCTTCTGTACCTCCATGCGGAGGTACAGAAGAGGCACTATTAAAATATTTGGAACGCCTCAAATACGCCTCATTTATGCCTCAAATGTACCTCCACTTACATGATGAGCCTACGCCTGAAATACGCCTCAGTTATACCTCAAACGTACCTCATATGTGACTCAAATATGTCTCTTCATTTGCATTTGAGGCACATTTGAGGCACATCATTAACATATCTAGAGGTATATTTGAGGCATTATTAAAATTTTTGGAACGCCTCAAATACGCCTCCTATATGCCTCAAATGTACCTCGAAAATGCCTCATATATGCCTCTTGCATATTTAATGAGGAGTTTGATATGCCTCCTTTACGCCTCCTGTGATCACAGCTTATGCCTCTACCTACTCCATGGTATGCCTCAAATATGCCTATTCAATGCCTCAAATGTGCCTCTCTTTGGTCTGGGTGCACAGTGAGTGTGAGCATCTAGGACAGTGTGTACCTAAAAATAGATCTTAGCCACGTGCTTCAGTTAGTCAGAGTAAAGCCATTCTCAAATTTGCAGGAACTCAATATACTGTCAATAGTTTTGTTTAGTAATTCTGTAGAGCAAGTAGATGCATGAAGTAATTCTACAGTGTAGGAGTTTTGTCAAAATTGAAGCAGTTCCAGCTGATTGCTGACAGTGACAGCTGCTGACTTGTCAACAACAAGGGCCAAGGCCATCATGGAGGGAGCAACCAGGTTTTCTTGTCAACTTCTCTGTTATCAATATTTTTAGGGGGTTTCTGGATTTCAGTTTTCACAGGTTTCCGGGTTCAGTCATGCCCGAGATTGAAATTGAAATTGCCTCCTCAACACTAAGCTGCTAAGGCAGGGTCATGGGTCAACTCGCCAGGAGAGAACTCGCCAGGTGACAACTCACCAGGGCACAAACTCGCCAGGTGAAAACTCGCCAGGCCACAAACTCGCCAGTTTATATTTATATCAGCCTATACAGAGCTTAAATATATCATTGTAAGTGTTATATGAATAGTATATTACATGATCATCTTTGTGTCAAAGAATTGAGTCAATAGGACAATTACAAGTGGTTGAAAATCGAGTTTGAAATTAAAAAGTGACAAGAAACACGGGAAAAACTTCTGATCTCTGTCTGCCTACTGTATAGTTGTCTCTCCTATTCATCTATCAAATCAGATTTATATTTACACTCACTTTTATGCCCAACAACAAAAACATTTCTTGACAGTTCTTAGCTTCTTTTCCGCATTTTTAAACTTTAATGAATCAGTCAATCATTCAAACAATCAACCAAGTTAACATGCCAATCAATCACTCAATTCAAAAATGTTATATTTGGTAATTGGTTTATTTCATTTATCTGGAGCCTATCTGTTTATCTGTCGACACACATCCAGGCCTATAATTTGCCTTATGCATGCATCTGATAGGCCTACTATTCACATAGGTATTTAATTAAAGCAATGCTGCCAGCTAACATGGGGCTCTAATCAGTGCTAATAAGGTAACCTGGCGGGTTGGGGAACTGGCGGGAAGTCATCTGGCGAGTAGTGGGCCTGGCAAGTTCTCCCCTGGCGGGTTGACCGTTCCCCTAAGGCAGCACACGATTGGTGTTGCCGAATCTGCCCCGGCTAGCCTTTTGTCCTCTTTGACTGCCAATTGTGCATTCGGCAACGACGCCGAAATTCAACTTTCAATCGTGTGCTACTGATGACAACGCTTATCTACAGGGTGACCCACCTCAACTTGTGCGTGACTTTAACATTTTACTGAAGACAACAAAAATGAGACAGGCAATTTTTGAAAACATATTTGTCGAATTGGTAGTAATGGCTGTTAAATAAAGTGAGTTAAAAGCCTCTGCAGTAATTCTATCAAAAATTACAGGCAAGTGAAAATGTGTCGCTGTTTTATTTTGTGCCGAAAAATCAGCCGCGAAGAATTCAAAGTGCACTAGCATCACCAAAGTCCTCCAAAACTGCCTGAAATGACTTTGATATGCAAAAGGAGGTTCTTGAGGAAGGGAATGGATGGTGTTTGTGAGATTTAGAGTCCATTGTATGTTACCTAGTCAGAAAATTTAGAATGACCACCAGTCGGAGACAAACAAGTCAAAATATGGCAAAACAATTAGCATAACCGACAGACAGATGATTTCCAACCCAAAATAGTAAGGTATTATGATTGTCAGACTCAATAGAAACGTAAAATATGACACTCAGGTTTTAAAAGCAAAGAGAAAAAGTATAGCAACACTTCTACCAAAATTCATTTTTGGTGTCATCTAGAAAGTCACAAATTTCCATCCCTCAAAATCTAGTCTTATTTTGACCAACATTTGCGTTGGTAACACATGGTTCTGTAATACTGCCAGGTGCAGAAGATTCCCCTCAACAAATTCACCCTGTCATTCTGCCCAGAAATCCAAGTCAAGTAATTTTTCTTGGAGATATAAGATTCATTGATGATAATTTATTTGCATTATTGGAACCATTAAAAAAGTGGCGGATAAACACATCAATGCTCAAATTGAAAGTGATTAATGATATTCTCAAGTGATATTAAGCTATTCAAATGCTTATCGTGAGGTAACAACAATTTTTGCCCACCCATCACTGGTAATAGACCCCAGGAAATTACCGGTATGAAAATGGTGCACTGCATCAGGACAGTATTTGGGCTTCCTGACTCCGTAAACCCAAACCTCCTTCAAAGAAAAGCCCTGGCACTGCTTTGTTATAGCTTCTGTAGCACAGTAAATGCATTACATGTGAGCCGAAAAAATTTTCCAAGGTTGACAGAGCTAAATTGTAAAAAATCAGAAAAAAAGCTATGCAAAAATTTGAACTCTTTTTCTGAGTCCAATTTTAACCAAAAGTGAACCAAACTTGCATAATACTCTTCTCTTGGCTCTTGTTACTGAAAATCCAATTTGGTTTTTGCATTGGAAATCCTAAACTTTTTCAGCAAACACTGTTTTGGTTACAACATCAATGCACAAGTTGAGGTGGGTCACCCTGTATTAGAAGAAGGCCAGAGTATTTGATTTGTGCAGCAGTGAAAAGTTAATTACTGATCATGATAGTTACCAATTATAGATTTTAGGTTATAGTTATATTTTAAACTGCGGTTTTAGTTTTGCCAGTTTTGTTTTAATTAACACACATGACAGTGATTCCAATCTATACAAAATATTTTTTACAGTATGCATTAATTTAATCAATTATTAACTGAGTGTTACATAAACTTAAAGTTGGGGTTTATTGGGTATTGAATAGACTGGCTAGCCTATTGTTCTTACTAGGTGTGAATGCCTTGTCTTTGTTTCTTTAATGTCATTACATAATTAAAATAAGCAATTGTGGCATCATGTTTCTTTAGCCATAGAAATTCAAAGATAATCTATTATAAAATCATGATTTATTATAAATTAATAATAATTTTAATTATAATTTATCATAATGGAAGATGACTTTAAGGCATTTTTTCAGTTGGAATTAAGTATGGTAATTGTTGTAGTACATATTAAGTAATGTTCATAATACACATTGCAATCTGTGCGTCACATTGATGGTGGTTTGCACCTAATTGCAATTAGTGTCACTGTCACATATTTGTTGAACTTTCGTAGGCGTATTTCGCTGGTATCAGGGCAAATGGCATATATCAGGGTAAACCCTGACCAATCAGGGCAGATCCACTGCCCTGGTCACATTCGTGCCATGTTAAAATTTCAGGGCAAAATAGTCACAGCCCCCCGCGAGATAGCCGTCCCGTACGCCTATGGTCAAAATAATGATAATTTGATAATTACTAATTTTAATTTAACAATATTTTAGCAACATTGATTGTTCTATAAATATACATTCATTTCAACAATAATACATGTAATATAAATTTATTGTTTTATCGATTTACATTCATTCAACAATATCCCTTGACCAGTAAATTTGAAATATTTTCATTATATACATCTCTTGTTTGAATTCATGAGAAATTGGTATGTATGTGTGTAATAGTGCTATTCGATGAGTGTCACACTCCTGGAGATAAAATAAGTTAAACCACTAATTGGACTATTAAGCAATAGTGTATTTATAAATGAATTGTTTATTCATAAAATTTTACAAGGAAAGTAATACACAACATGCATAAATAAAAATTGTTTTGACATTAGTCGCTTTTATTTTGGCTACTTCCAGGAGTCACCCAGAGACAATATGAAGAACTCTCCAACAGTGGCACATCCTTCGACTGGTTGTGTCGAAACTGAAAGGTCCCTCACGAAAGAGGAAGATAAAAGACAGCACGGCCCCAACAAACGCCAACAAGAAAGATCGTCCCACTGCTTTTGGACTCCATGATGGCAAATGATCCAATGGTAACTACTTCTTTTATAACTAAAAGTTATATATATGTAAATTATAGTTATAAAATTTCATAATATGCAAATGGCACAGATAAATAGGATTATCTAGATAAATGGGATTATCTAGATAAATAGGATTATCTAGATAAATAGGATTATCTAGATAAAAAGAATTGATGGATAATCAGCTAAATAGTAAAGAGGCAGATTTCTTAAACATCTCTTGTGCTCAATTCGCTTTGCGCGAATATATGTATTAGCCTAATTGACCATATCAATTTGTTCATAAATTTTTTGTATTTCTTTTTTTCCTTTCCAGCCATCTGAGATCGAACCAATTGCCCAACGGAACCGGTACATAGACAGTCGGCAAGCTGACCAAGCTGATCTGGTTGTACCTGAACCAACAACTACCCTTGTAAGTCTTTCATATAGAAATAAAATTTCACATTGATATATAAATTGTATATGATATGATATTTAGCAAAATGTAATATATATTGTTATAATTTTGCTAAAACAAACAAATTCACAGAATGTCACACTTGTTCCATGAAATAAGATTCTATGAATGTTCAGAAATGCAACTTTTATCTATGCCAAATCATAAAAAGACACAGTTGGAATGTTAAAAAAATATTTCATTTTTAGCTGCGTCAAGCAGCTCTTACCCCAAGCATTTTCGCTAATCTTGTTAGCTCTGCCGTGATTGCCCTCAATGCCCTCTCTCGCCAATCTCACTCAAATTTGAAATACAGTCTCAATGGAATTTTTTCTTGAGCCCAGTCGATTTTTGTGGCCAACCGTAACAAAAAAATTATTAAAGAAACTAAATGGGCTGTTTCTTTGGGGGTCAAGCTATCAGAGATGCGCGCGCATCCTAGCATGCAGAAGTTGCAGAAGATTTATCTTTAATATATAGGCCTCATTAACAACGTATATGTTTTATCCAAACAGCTGTCAACACTGCAATTCATCAATTGCTGTCTCCTTTTATCTTGTTTTCTAGCAATCATTGTTATCAAAGACCACACTCACTCCATATTAATTGCTGTTCACTTTTTCAATTGTAATTTGCCTTCACACCTCCGATGTCACATATTGCCCAGAACATATATAGGCATAATTGTCATCTGTGCAAATTAGTACATTATTACTCTGTTAAAAAAACATTTTGTGTCATTGTACGAAGAAAAGTGCCATATTCCTAACTGTACTATATATCTTAGGTAAGTCCCTGGTTTTGAAACTACCCCTCCCCACCCCAACATCCAACCCATCCCTTCTCCCTCAATTCCTCCCACACTTTGGCTTCCCTGACAAAATACTTACTGTCGGTCGATTTTGAAATGATATGGTTTTATTATTATCCTCTGTTTTCTTTTTTCCTGATTCTATCTGAATTTTGAATTTTAATCAGAAGGTTTTCTTGTTTTTTTTTGTTTTTTGTTTTTTTTTTTCTCAATATGTATATGTTTAGTGTATGTTATATATATATATCAGATACATGTTTGGCTGTAACAATTTTGTTTGGTAGTCTTTGTCCTTTGCTATTTCAAGTTCAAGGCTTTATCATGTCTTAATAGATTGTATTAGGTATCTAACCCCCCCCCCCCCGAATATGACGTATTTATAACATTGTATGTTTAATTTTTAGTACTTGTGATATCATATTTATTTATTCTTTGTATCATTCCTTCATCAATCCATGCTCATATCATTTCATCTCATTTCTTGTCACCTGGGGTGCCCAAAAAACAAACTCTAGAGTTTCTCTGGGCATCCCTCCAACATCATGTCATCACCCAGTCTAATTCAGAAATAACGTGTACATGTGATGTTGGTGAAATAAATTATCTATCTATCTATATCTATATCTATATCTATATCAAAGTATATCTAACAACTATTGCGGAAATTAATAATAACAGTACTTAGGATTGAAGAATGCGCTATGCAGGCTGATGATGTTTAGTTATGAATCTTTGACGCAGCTTAAAGTGCTTGCACGTTATTTTTATATTTTCAAGCAACCAGTAAAGATGAAGATGAGCGCAGTGATGAAGATGCTGGTGAACTTACAAGCATGGAAGACCAAGCACTTATGCCAGATTTGGTGAGTGTCGCAAATGTGAACTTAAAAAACCTCAATGTAAATAAGGCTATAATTTTTAGTTGTTGTACTTATATAGGTCCAATTATGCTTATAAATTTGTTCTAATTATTTTGATTTTGAAGCGGACTATATATCTGATGTATCTCCAACTAAGGGAAATTTTCGGTGCCTGGCAGTCGTTGTAATATATATAAAATTGGATCACACAAAAGACCTCGATGAGGAGCAATTGTTAATTTCATGTTTTGAAGCCTACACATAACAATACATTAATTAGTCTCACCACAGCTTAATTATTATTTAATCTGGAAAACATTGTGTAACTTACATAATGGTTTGACTTGTATAAGTATATTTAATATGGAAAATTTATATTTTCAGCGATACGGCAGATGAGACATGAGCAAGCACATTTGGACAAACGCAAGATTATTGAATGATATGGGCCAAATCATGCTGCTCCAAGTTATCCTCACTTTCCTGATACATGCATTGTGAAAATACCATCATTGAAATGAATCTGTTGTTTCCACTGAAATTTTTCTTCCTACAAAGCTAGAAAATATTGCACATTTGAATGAATAATATTATTATAGGCCTATGATATGTCTTTTGGCCTCAATGTGACTTATAAATTAAAGTGCTGAGGCATGTATGTGAATCTTATCGAAGTTATTATTCTAGAGCTTAATCTGACTGAACACAGTCTGCTGTTGAAGCAGGCGAGCAAGCGGGGCTGCAGACTGACGAAATTCAAGTAGAATGGATATTGAATTGGCTTCTAGGTCACTGGGACTGCTGCTCCTCAAGTCCACGCTGCTGCCTTTTAGGTCCGTGCTCAACACAACACAGCAGGACTAGGCTGAGTTGCCTCAGAAATTCATGTGAGCTGGGAAACGCAGCACAACCAGTGAAATGTTGTACCTGCTCGCTTACGCTCGCAACTGAAGCAGGCACCTGTAGCCTGGAGCTTAATAATTATTAAAATGTTTGAGCTTTATGAAATGCTCGGACATGTGATTTTCATCAAACCTCTGGCTGGTGAATTTTTTAAAGTTTCTGACTTCAGCAACAAATATGATTTCTTTTAGCCAACCGGGATACTTATTATTTTGTTTTGGATGTCTCCTTCAAAGCTGGTGTCATTGCAGGAGTGCAGGTGAAAAATTTGCAAATAGTTAGAAATTTTTCTGAAGGCTTCTTCTTCTTTGAGGTTCCCCCTCCCTCTTACTTTCAGGAGCACCATTGTGTGTCATGGTTTCTGATCAATAATACAGTTCAATTATTACTGTACTAATGCAGTGTTTAGAAACTAGTATTTGGCATAGAACTACTGTTGCTCAGTTATTAGTGTCTATATAAATATATTGTTGCTAGAGCTATGTCTATTGGCATCCTCAATCCAGTGTAGAGGCAGCGCGTGTTACAGCCGATAGTTCTACTTGCCCGATATGCTAATCGGGCTGCTTTTTGCATGCCAGACACTAAAATAGGCATTTGTCATAATATCTACTCCCCTCACCATGCTTTGCCAATATCCCTCACGAAATATCCAAAAAAAGCAACCAAGCCACATTTTCTACTGACCTTTTCCATAAGTTCTACTGTGCTATGTTAGAAACTTTGTCGTACTTTATTTGACATCCATCTCTTCTACATCAAATAGTGTCAAAATAGTGTTTCGAGGTTAGGACCTATTTGGACACTATTTCATCTGAACTCTTGGTAGTCCTTGACTGCCAATTTTCCTACAGCACAAGAGGGCGCTCCACGTATATTGTAGAGCAGCACCAGAACAGCTATCAGCAGAGAACAACTGTCACAACAGTTGATGGTGAGCGAAAAGTGAGTGAAAAGACAATTTATTTAACTGAATAGTGAATATAATAGTACGTCAACCCAGCAGTGCTTGGAGCCTGTGCAGGGCCGTAGCCTGCTTTGGGGTGGGGGGGGGGGGGTAGCTAACCCCCCCCCCCCCTGGAATTTGGCAGCAATTTTTTTTTTAAATACAAAAATTTCAAATATCTACAGTTTTCGGGGTTGCATATGTATTACTCTGGATCAGACTCTGCCCCCCCCCCACTAGGATTCAGCCCAGGCTGTGGCCCTGCTACCCTGGAGGGGGGGGGGTACTCACTATTAAAGGGTGTATATAGAGGCTCCGCTGGATGGTTTAGGTTTTTGGGCCTTCTAGGATTAAAATGGTTGTGGTTTTTATGAATTAAGATTAATTTGGTTGCCCTTTTTTCACCCCCAACATGTTTGGTACCCTTAGAATCGGCTTCAAAAGACGATTATTATAGCATAATATTTATAACAATTAAATTGGTTTTGAATATTCTTACTAAAAGATTTAAAATGGCTTGTGGTTTTGGCGTTTGTCTCGGATTAAAATGGTTTTGGTGGCACATCCCTATGCAAAAGTCCGCGAGGTACACCCCCCCCCCCCGGGCCCTGCTCTGTGACTTATCCATGCTGCATTTTCATTGTGTGGAAATGGATGTTAATTTTAAAGTTACAGATTTTAAACTTGGCACAAAGACAGATGGAATATGGTCCGATATAAAACGGCAATAACAGTAGATTTAAAAGAAATAAATTCAGTAACGTCGTCTTTTAAAGTGCGTCGATCGATCGTATGGCGAAAATCCAGCTGTCAGACAGGGGCATATCTAGAAATGCCTTCAGGGGAGGGCGGCATTTTCTGTCTCTTCCATGTTAGTTTTGGGCCTGAGTGGGGCCATGGTCCAATGCCCCCCCCCCCTAAATACGCCACTGCTGTCAGAAGCTGGAGTGACAAATCTAACACTAGCTATATGTTGGAGTTGTGGAGTCGGAGGTTTTTGGGTTCGGAGTCCTGACTCCCGAATTAATGTAATTTCCAAAAACACAGCTACAAAAAATGTGAAATTTATCGCAAATTTTACACAAAACTTCCTGCACAAGTATTCCTTACAGAATCTTATAAATTAAGATGTATTTGGGGGGGGGGGCTTTCGACCTTCTGTGAAAAAAAAACAACTTTGTTCAGCACATTGAAAATAAGCCCAAAAAAAAGTTTGTTTCCACCTGTAGCTATATAGGGTACCGTTATGTTAAAAATCAGATCCAAAAGTTTGTCACAAGTCACTTATAATACTCAAAATGATGATAAACTTGTGTGTTTCTTCTTTTCAGTGACCTGGAAAATGTGGACTATTTTGCACTTTCGCCATTCTTCAAATTTACGGTAAGTTTATCAGCAACACTTGCTTGTCTGCCTGCAAAGACCTAATGAAACTATGCTAATATACACTTAACTGATGAAATATTCCAAATACTGTAGCCGTAATAGCAGGGGTCAACAACTTATTTAATTATCAATATTTTAAAATAGACAGCAGGCAATATGATTTCCTCCAGAACCATCACAAGACTTTGAAACTTATGAAAGATTTTTCTAAAGACGACCCGTGACCCACAAGTTTGTTACCATAATTAAGCAAATGAGTAATGACAGTTATTCTGTTTGAAAGTCATTGCCTTCAGCTTTAAAAATGTAAAATTATTTTCCTACACTCTTTTTCAGGTACTGGCTAGATGAATTGTGAAAATACAGAAGTTGGGAGCAAAAAGAACGACAAAAATGTCTCATTTGGGAAATTGGCTCCAGGACAGACTTCAGCCCACCATGTTTGGGAAAATAAAAGGAGTTTAATCCTGAAAAGTAGCCAATGCGTTCATCGCAGCCCGAGGAGTGATGTTCTGGTCCTAGTAATTATCAAATGGTAATTTTTGTCGTCTTCTTCGAATTAAATTGTTGTCTCAGTATAGTTAATACCAGCCATTTTGATTAATTGATATGTTGTATATATACTGTTCGTCAAAGTTTATTTTTAAGTTGCCAGGCCTGCCTAATTTCATCTTAAAAAAACATTTGTTGACCTAAATATTTTCCCGTTTTTAATTGAAATTTAGAGGTTTTCAAATTGTGTTTCTTTTACATAATTTTCCAAAATGTTCCTTCTGCGGAGAGGGGGGAGGGTTGGTCTAGTGGTAGCATGCAGGACTGCAAATCGCTGGGTCCAGGTTTCGAATCCAGCTCTTGCCGGGTCACCTGGGCCTATGTTGGATGGCTGTTTCAATCATCCTTCGCCTCATTGCCATGTCCTCCTCCAGTCCTAATTAGCCTACCAAGTGCATAAATACAGGACGTAAAGCCTTAAACATCCATTCATCCTTCTGAGGAGCATTGAGTTTCATTGTCATTACATTGTATTGTTGTTAGTAGAATTTAATGCGCTTGGATTTATATCACATTATTTCTAATTGTATATTTTCAGAGCTGCAACAATAGATGGCATGACTGCAAATTTGGCTCATGGAAAATTGACCGATGACATACTTTGGCAAATGGAACCTTCACAAATGTAGATTTCGAACAGAAGCTGTTAATGGCATGAATTCTTAGTCTCCTGTATAACTGCTCTTTAAATAAAGTTTTCACTTACATTTTATATTAAAATACATGCTCAGGCCTTTACATTTTTGGTTAAAATTTATGAACTGAAAACCAAGTGACCTATATCATTAAAAAAATGCTGAATATTTAAAAGCATGTGAATTTCATTTTTGCTGGATTGCAAGCACTGCAGGTTGAAAGTGTTATGGTGTAAAAACTCTGGTGTTTTAACGTTTGGCGCAACTGCACTGCGCTTTTTTGTATTTATAGAATAATTGAGCGGTGATTTTCATTTGTATGAGGAGCCTGCTCTGGTTGATTAATGCACTTTTCCGCTTTTTGGACAGCACTGAAATGCCCTCAAATGAGGCTCATTTAAAGGCACTTGTGCAGTTTTACTCCAAATTTTCGGCACCAGTAGTCTAAGAAAAATTGGGGGGGGGGGGGAGTCACTGTATCTTTTAATAGAAAAAATGCTATTTTCAGCTTAAAATCTAATAAAAACACTAAAATAGAGGCTGAGGGATGAATTTTAACAGTAAGAATGCAAATAAGGTGTCAAATGAAAGCAGAGAAGTAGCTCTATATGATGCTGGAGGCGCTTTTTTGAATTTTTGCATGTTTACTTTTTGTTTGCCTATTAAAAATGCCAATAATGGCTCAGTTTCAACTAAAACGCCATGGAACAGGCATTAAAATCAAAAATTTAAAAAAGAAACGCCTCCACCATCTTGCAGCACTGCTTCTCTGCTTTCATTTGACACCTGATTTGCATTTCTACCATTAAAACTCATCCCTCTGCCATATTTTTTTAAGTTTTTTTTCACATTTTAAGTTAACAATAGCATTTTTCACCATTAAAAAATACAGTGACTCTTCTGAAAAAATTTTTTGGTCCTTGACCTATCATATTCGATGACTGATGTCGAAAATTTTAATGAAATATGTGAAACTGCCCTTAATACAGCAGCATTTAACGAAATGGCAGTGTACAGCTACGTAGCTCAAAAAGCTCAAAAGTGCATTAACAAACCTGAGTGTTACGTAAGTGTCTTATATCATAAATAATTCTGAATATTTAAATTCATGTCTTTATTGAATTTCTTTATATCATGGAAGCACACAAGACATTTGAATCACTATATATTAACAATTGCCAACAACATCATAGTATTTCACCAATTGTAGAATATACATACTATTACATAGTATACAAACAAAAACATAACTTACACAGCATTAACTGACATGAATAGACCTAAATAGAAATATTTTCACAATGGCGAAATGCATAAAATGAATAATTTTGTCAATGGGATTTATTTTGTAAATGACTCTGTAATGTAGGCCTATCTATAGCCGAGGCTAACTATCTCTTAACTAAACATTTGATGTCAAGCAATCATATCTGGTGCTAAGGAATTTGATTCACACACAAGGAAAACTTTTGATACTGGACAAGAAATAATCTAAATACATATTTTTTAATGAACTGTCTCTGAGAATATCAGGCATGTCCTGTTCGCATGACCACCTCAGAATTTCACTAAATATTGCAGAGTCACACATTAACTTCCTAAACCTTGAAAAATGTCAAAAAATTTCTTTGGCGCCAATACTTTTTTACTGTGGCCATTAAAAGTTAAAAGGTTTTCAGCCAACTTTTGGCTGATATTTCAAGTTCTCGGCAGCAAGAAATACCCCAAAATGACGCTTTCATTACTGTGACTTAGACTTGCCTTGCACATACAAAATTGATTTGATATTATGCCTAATAATGTTCTCAATATTCAAATATTTTAAAAAATTGATTTCATCTAAATTCTGGCATCTGGGGTAAAATTGAAAATGACCGATTTTTGCCTTTTTTGTCATTTTCAAAAATCATACCAAGTTCAAAAGTCAATATTTTCTAAAGTGGACCTAAAGACTCGATCATTTTCACTCACAGCTTGGGAAAACATCTGAAATTTGGTTACTTATTAAAATTTCTGGGAAATTCGTATCTTTTTATATACAGCAGGAGTAATTATCCTATTTTTCGTATATTTTTCTGATAATTCTGAGATAATATTGACAATATATATTGTGCCTGCACCCTGCAGTTAGTTCTCTCATAGAAGTTTTGTTTCTCACTATAATAGTAGATTTTAAGTTTGTTTAGCATGAATGTTAAAATAAGAGCATTGGACCTAGTTTTGGGGTCAATTAAGGTCAAATGTCTCTGAATTTAGTTAAATTTCAAGAAAATTCTGCAATTTTCCACACATTCATTGATATCTCTGACTGGTAACAGTCTTCTGTACAAGCAGGCAAGCGAACGAGGCTGCAGACTGACAAAATTCGAGTGGAATTGGGCATCGAATTGGAATCTAGGCCAGTGGAACTGCTGCCTTTCAGGTCCGTGCTGTTGCCAATCAGGTCCGCGCTCAGCAGAACTCAGCAGGACTGAGCCAGAAATGCTCAGAAATACATGTGAGTGAGGACCTGATTGGCAGCACCTCCAGCGAAATGTTGTAGCCTGCTTGCTCACGCTCGCAACTTCAGCAGGCTATTGTAGCCTGTAGATACCTTCTAATAGAACAAACAATTTATCAAGATTTTTTTCTTGTAAATTATAGCTCAATAGCCTGAGTAAAATTTATTACGAAATTGTATTTGGTATGGAAACACAGCATCCATCAAGGCGACACGATGACATTTCGCCTTGTAGCTCAGCTCCTATTGCACTTGGAGCTTTGGTTGATGGCTTGTCTGATACCCCTATTACCTGACCTCATCCCCATTTATTTAAAATGTTACTCATGCTATAGAGCTATAGTTTGGACATCTGGTAACTGTCGTGGTCTAGAAATATAAATATTGTGATAAATTGTATATTTCTATTTGAAAGATCTCTTAAAATGATGAATTTTTTTTTTTTAATTGCCAAAAAATTCACAAAATTCTGAGTTTTGTTGACCTAATTTGACTTCAAAATAAGGTTAAATGCTCTCGCTTTAAAATTCGTACAAAGGAGAGTTGAAATTTGATGAATATAAATTAGTTCTGATGTCATTGTGGCCGAAATTCCTGACGACATTTGGGCAGAAAGCTGAAATATCAATACTGTTCAGAAAGATTCTTGATGGATGCTTTGTTTCCATGCCAACCACAATTTTGTAACAAATTTTACTTATGTTTTTGAGCTATGATTTACAAGCAAAAATATATTGATAAATTATAAATTTCTATTAGAAGATATCTCATGAATGTGTGGAAAATCAGAGAATTTTCTTGAAATTTAACTAAATTCACAGATATTTGACCTTAATGACTCCAAAACTAGGTCAAATGCACTTATTTTGACATTCCTGCTAAAGGAACTTAAAATATACTATTATAGTGAGAAACAAACTTCTATGAGAGAACTAACTGCAGGGTTCTGGCACAATATAATTATATTGTCAATAGTATCTTAGATTTTTCAGAAAAATTCAGAAAAATAGCATAATTACTCCTATTGTATTAAAAAAATACCAATATCCTCACGGAAATTTCAATAATTAAACAAATTTCCAATCGTTTTTCCAAGCTGTGTGTGAAAATGATAGAGTTTTAAAGTACGCTATAGAAAATATTGACTTTTAAACTTGGCATGATTTTTGAAAATGACAATAAGGCAAAAAGCGAGCATTTTCAATTTTACCGCGGACACCAGGATTTAGATGAAATCAATTTTTTTTTAATATTTGCATGTTGAGAACATTATTAGGCATAAAATAAACCAATTTTGTATGTGCCAGGCAAGTCTGAGTCTCAGTAAGGCCACACATAATTGATCTTTAACTTCTCGGATCCTCTCGAGGCACTTTTTCTAGGGTCAGTCGGTACGACAAAAAAAAAGGTGAAACATTTTTTTAAAATAATTTCAAACAATTTTTTTTCCATCGGCAGGAAATCTATTGTGTCGGCGTGTCCGCGAAGCAAAGAATCAATTTTGTGTGGCCTAATGAAAGCGTCAATTTGGGGTATTTCTTGCTGCTGAGAACTTCACATATCGGACAAAAGTTGGCTGAAAACCTTTTAACTTTGAATGGCCACAGTAAAAAAAAATAATTTGCACCAATGAAATTTTTTTCACATTTTTCTTGGTTCAGGAGGTTATTGTGTGACTTTGCAAAATTTTGTGAAATTCTGAGATGGTCATCCGAACAGCTTGTCCCATATCATTTGATTCTTTCAGAGACACTTCATTAAATAAAATAAAAGGTACCCTAGCCATTGAAATCTGGAAAGAAATGATTGTTTTTTTCCAATATCACATAAAAGTACACTCCTTTGGCAAGAGAGTTATTAAGAGGAAAAATCAGACTAGCACTACACAGTTAATTTATAATAGTTTAACCATTCAACAATATTCAAACGGCAGTATCACAACGAGGACGACGCCGATCGAGTGACGACAATAGCTCTTCGTTTTCAACGAAAACAGACGAGCTAAAAATCCATCTTGAGTCCTTCATATTTAAAATTACATTTCAATGATAAATTATATCATAAATTACGAAGATCCGTAACACTCAATCCACTTTTCTACCTCAAGGTGGCCGACAGAGATGTGCGCAAGCGCATCAACCATGTCTTGGTGTGTCACAGGCATCTCTTGGTCGATTCTCATATTTTCAATATTTTCGGATGAGAATTCCTCTATCTTCATTGGTAATGGCATCATTGCAGCATCACTGCAATAAAAGATATAACAATTATAAATTGGATGTCATGATCTCAAAAAGTTCTACATGATTTTAGGGCAGAAAATCTATAACGTCTCTCTTACAGTTTATTCTCACAACATGCGAACTGGTTGCTCTTCATCTATAGGTCACACAGCAGAAATACACCCACTCACAGGTAGATTAGCAAATATCTAATTTTTCCTGTCACATTTTTGTGATGTTTTGCTGCTGTTTTTGTCAGATTTTTGACCATGGAATTTCATTCCAAGATAAATGAGAGAGCATGGAAGGATCACCATATCCACTTTGCCAAGAAGTGCCAAATGGATTTTTCACATTTTGTTTCAATATTGTGACTACAATATTGGGCTTTTTAACATTGATTTGTAAACCAGTAAGACACACATTTTCTTTTACAGGTCTAGTTTGAAGGTGTTGTAATCACTTTAGCTACAATGAATTGTTTTCCTCTGGTTGGCATGATTCTGAAGTACAGAAATCCCCCAAATTGAGAAGATACAATTAGCTTTCTTAGACATGTTCTCAATGTGAGACGGCAGACACCAACACTAGCTGTGTATGCAGAAACAGGAAGATTTCCTCTAAAGATAAGGCAACAAATAATTGGAGTAAGCTATTGGGCTAAAGTTAAAAATCTACCAAGTGATGATATCTTACATAAATGCCTAAATATACAGATAAATAATCACAATGCTGGTCAGAACAACTGGTACAGCAAGATAACAAAAATAATGACAAATGCTAACATCGCCTGGCTAACCAAAGAGCCTTGCAAGATTATAAAGGAAATCAAACTTAAACTATATTCAGAGGAACAGTCCAGAATTTTGAATGAAATTAATAACTCAGATAAATTTCCCAAACTGCGCACATATAAAATTTTCAAGACAAGTTACTGTCTAGAACCATATCTAAATCTAAACCTCTCAAAGAAAACATACAGCAACATTGCCAGATTCAGAGTTAGCTCCCATAATCTAAAAATTGAAACGTACCCAAAATTCCGATAGAACAGAGAAAGTGTGACCACGACTGGCAAAAAGGCAGCCGTAAACTGTTTAGGCACGGCATCTGCAGTAAACTGCCTTAAAGTGGTAAAAACCGCCTTTTACTGCTTCAAATGCCTTTTACTCTAAATCGGCCTCAATTTGGTCAGTCCAAACAAAAAGCCCAAAAATAGGAAAATATGCCTTGTAATGCTTGAAATGCAGATTATTCGTCAGGGCTATTCCATTTAAAACTCTGGGGGGGGGTGGTCGGGTTGATTTATTTTTCGTAAGATGAATGGGGGGGTCGGCAAAAATTCACTTTAGATGTATGGTGGGGTAGCAAACAAATCGATTTAGATGTACGTAGGGGACCCGAAAAATTCGATTTAGATGTATGTAGGGGGTCCTCCGACCCCCCAGACACCTACTAAATAAAGTATTGCTACCTACTTGCTACAAGAAATTAAATAAACCATCATTTCAGACGAATTTGCACCACGTTTTTGCCATCTTGCATGATCGCGAGTAGTAGTAGTAGTTGGTGGTTTTCCCTGGATGCCGGACGTCGCATTTTGTGTCAGTGGGACAGCTCTACCCTCCTGCAGTTAGTGCTGGACAGGTGCTGGAGGATGTAGAGCTGTGCCAGATTGCATAAAAGCTTAACATGGTTATCCTAAAGTGGTTAACTACTTTTACCAGGACTTACTGGGAAATAACTTAGCCATGTTTGTTTTGGCTGACTAGGCTTCTTCTTCTTCTTATACATGTATGTACCGCCTCTCCCCAGGCGAACCACTGGGTATTTCCTGGTTATTTATATCCTCTTCAGTATGTTAGGAATTACTTTGTAAGACATAAAAATATATATCTGACAGTTCTGGTGGGATCAGCTATTGATCTTGTGCCGGATCTTAGGAGGCAATACATATTGTGTAATGGATGTTTCACATGTGATCTTACAACCTGGACTCCAAAGAGAAGGAGCTCTGCCTCAAGACAAGTTACACTGATACAGAAATTGCCAAAAATTGAATAAAATTACTTTTCTTGAGAAAATCATCTATTGGATCAATGGAGCTCCCTGGAATAATTTGACTGGAAACTAAATGGGGAAATTTTAACTATCTTGTGAAATTTAAGAGTTTTCCCTGCTGCCTCCGTCTGAGTCCGTCATATCACAGAGAGGCCTCCGTCATATCAGGGAGAGACTTCCGTCATATCACGGAGAGGCCTCCGACTCCACACGGAGATGCATCTGACTCAGTATGGAGTCATCGAGATGCTACAAAAAATATGCCAAGAAAAATGGAAAACTAAGTCCCTTCCAAAAATAAATATTAATTTCAAGAATTTTGGAGGATTTGACTTCCTCCTCCATCATATCACGGCGGTGAACTGCCTCCGCCTCCATCATATCACAGAGAGCCTTTTGGAAAATAAGGAATAAATTCAAGAATTTTGGAAAGTCTCGCTTCACCTGCGTCATATCACGGAGAACAGTAAACCTTGCTTAAGTCGGAGTAAAATAGACTGTACTATTCTGTCCGAGTTAAGAGAATATCTAGCTATCAGGCCTAGACAAAGAACTCTTAGTTAAATATGAAGCAAGTTTTCCAATGACCGTGTCCGAGATAGGCACAGTCTAGAACTCTTAGTTAAATATGAAGCAAGTTTTCCAATGACCGTGTGCGAGATAGGCATTTACCCAACTTTAATATGCAAATCCTCATTGCCGTGTCCTTCCCCTGCTAATTAGCCTACCAACTTAGTATAAGTGCAAAACTACAGGACGCGAAGCCCCAATCATCCATCCATCCATCTGAGATAGGCTAGGATCTGAAGTTGATACGTCATACAGTGCAGCCAAAGACATATTCAACACATTGATGGAGATTCTTTCAAAAATTCATATGCAGAGTTGAGATTTTTTTTTTTTCAGTCTAAAAACTAAAAAAAATTCAGATGAATGTAGGGTTGAGATTTTTTTTTTGGAGGGAGGGGGTCAAAAAATGTTTGTCGTGGGAGGGGGTCTAAAAAAATTCGGATTTGATGCATGTAGGGTGGGTAAAAAATTCGCATTTGGTGCATGTAGGGTCTCCAAAAAAATCGAAGTTAATGCATGGGGGGGTCGAAACTAATTCACTTTAGATGCATGGGGGGGGTCAAAAATGTAACCTGACCACCCCCCCCCCCCCAGATTTTTAAATGGAATAGCCCTCAATTGAAATATTATCAATCAATACTACATGTAAGTTCTGCAACAATTAAGAAATAGGAATATCTTAAATTTTTTGTTATGATCTGCACAATATCAAGCAATTGGGATTTTGAGCTAAATTTGGGGTTTAAGGCAGTTTACGGCAGAAAATTGCCTAAAACTAGTTCTCGGCAAGGCTGTTTTTACCGGTAAAAACCGCCCGGTAACAACCACCTTGCCATAAACTTGCCAACCCTGAGTGTGACAAATGTAATACTGACAGTATAGAAGACAAGATTCACTGTCTCTTAATTTGTACTTATAACAATATCCCTAGAGTAGAGCTTCTTGACAGCGTTAGTTGCCTTATGCCCAACCCAAGTAGTCTCGATAAAAGTGAACAATTTATTGCACTGATGTCAGATAAAAGACCAGAGATAATAAAGGCTATAGGTCATTACCTTAATAGAGTAATGTAAGTGTAGCTAAGAAATTATTGATTCAAAATTTAAAGAGTATATTTTACATGTTTTAGGTGTGTTGCTGTGCCTCCCTACATGTGGAGTAGAAATTTCCGAACCTTGACTTTGGACAATTTGCTAAAGAGAATTTGTCAAATGAACTTGTGAAGTAACTCTATAAATGCCTTTTATTATTTTATATTATAACTGTCTGAATGCTACATATGTGTATGTAGGGCATGTTTTCAGAATACATTAAATTGTTTGTAGCATTTGTATTTTATTTTTATGTATGACTATAAATGATACTAATTAGATGTAGATTTATTTTGAAATATCTTCAAGACTTACTTTTGTGTTACAGGGCCTCATAGCAGTTGCTGTTGGTTCATGTAACATATTATCGTATTAAATTAAGTAAATGTTTAATGACTGAAATGACATCTGTAATTCGATATTGACACTCTGAATTGGGACTATCAGAAATTTACCATTTTATTTTATGTATTCTAGATGTAACCACTAGAGCCGGGACCAGTATTGTAAAATTTTATATACTTAATTGCATTTTAACTCTCTGTAGATTAGTGTAGACATTGATTCTGCTTTTGTTTTTCTATGATTTTGATGACATATGTATCTCTTTTGATATCCAGTTTGTCAAATAAAAGTTTATATATTTATAAATGGAAACTTTCCAACAATTCCTTGTGGTAGCTTCTTTTTCGAAAATGTATTTCTCCACTTGATAGGCCAATTAGGACAGGAGGAGGACATGGCAATGAGGTGAAGGAGATTGAAACGGCAGTCCAACATAGGTTCAGGGGACAGCTGGATTCGAACCCTGGACCAAGCAATTGACAGTCACGCATTCTACAACTAGACCAACCCTCCTCCTATGTGCAAGAGAAATTGGTCACACAAAATTATTACAAATACTTACCAACGCACATTTGTGATGTCTAATGCCGAATAACCCTCCATTGCCAAAGAAAGTTGTTCAGAATCCAGGTCTTCATCAACCATAATGTCTCGAAAATTCTTTATTATAAGGCTTTGGCGAGTTTCTGCAAAACAGAAAGTGACTATGAAATAAAGTACCTACTACCTGGCAATGTTAGCTTTTCCCTTAATTCAATTTGATTCATACAGAATATTTGGTCCAACACACAACAGAAAATTAAATCATTCATATAAATTAGGTCATACACACAAAATAATCCATGCTAGGATGATTATGTATAGTCAAATGGGTGCAGCACCAGTGCACATTTTGGGGACGGCCAAGTAATATTTCAGCTTGCATGCACGCATGAATGTCAATATCCATATTTCATGATTCCAAATAGCATATGATTGGAAGTACTGATAATTTGAAACATGCAAAGAGCAATTTCAGAATTTCCCACCAAAATTTCCACTCTTGCAACGACAACATAAATGGAGATGTGTGGTGACAATTAATCCGTCAATCCTTAATCCATTAATAAAGATGCCAACAAATTGAGTAACTATTAGCTAAGTTAACATATTTTTTCTCATCAACGAAAGTAAGTTCCCTTAGTTAATTGTAAGTCGATTAATAAAGTCTGGAAAGTCCAGTAATTTTAGTAAAAAAGGTGCAACAAGACACATTTTTACATGAAAAAGACTTGAGTTGACAAAAGATTACTAAACACTAAATATTGAAAATCAGACAGACTTTTCTGTCTGATATTTTTAATCGATAAAAAAAAACAAACGTTTAACTTTAACTTCAGTAAACTTAGCCACAATTTTAAGTTATTAACTATAACTCAGCTAATGATTTGATTAACTTATTAACTGTTAACACACCTCCAATAAAAATGAAGTAATTCTTCTATGTGGGCAAACCTGATTACTTCACCAGTGAACTGTGCCCAATTGTCACTTTGGATTTGCTGAGGGCTTCGGCCAAGGCAACGAAAATGTCTAATCAACATTTTGGCAACATTTCGTCCTGTGCCAATTTCTCCAGGGGCATCGCATGCCTTCCACGCCCATCCCATCCTAAAAAAATATAAATTTAATCATTTATTCCATACACAAATACTACAATTTGGTGTACAGGTACAAAAATAAAATAGATCAGATAAAAACTTAGTTTGTACAACCAAAAATAAAAACAAAATAGTTAGTACACAATACAGTTAAAAATGGTATAAAGTTCATCGTTGTTAAAACTAGGTATCGTTAAACATCTCAACTCCAAAATCTGACTAGCACATTGTATATCACATTTATTAAACTTGGAGTAGAACATTCTCTTAATATCATTAGTATTGAGCAAATCATCTTCCAAATATGAAAATACCTTATTTTTCAAGGTAACTTCTTTTTAAACACTTACATCATAATGTTATTGTTAATCTATAATGTCAATGTCAGATATATAAACAAACATTTCATTATAAAAATAAATCTAAAATAATACTTAAACTTGCAGGAGCAGGTTAAGCAGCAGGTTGACATGAGCAGGAAAGAGATCTTTACATTGCGCTGCCTGCAAAAAGAATGATAATAGACTACAAACCTTGAAAAATAGTCAATGACTATCAGGAGCCATAAGGATCTTTGTGGATCAACTTCAAGGAACCTTTCATCCACAAATCTGGTATGATCTATTCCAATGCGCTTGAAGACCTGATATACTTGAATCGGGTGGTTGTGAAGAATATTTCGATTGGTGTTTGCCTGAAATAAATATAAGCAGTTTGAGACAATGAATATTATAAAACAAATTTAGTGACCACAATATTGTAAACCTATAATACTGGAAACAATTTAGCTTGGTTGTCCCTAAATAGCAAGTGCTTATAAATACATTTTCAAATGGACAACATTATTTCAAAAACTGCATCTAAAAAACCAAGTCCTTTCGGTTCAGGAAACAAGGTAGGGTATGTGCCTGACAATCCCTGAAATAGGAAATTCCTAGGAAATGATCAGAAACTTGGGAGAATCGTGAAATGCAAACCAGGACTGAATTAATTTTTTTTTAAATTACGGCCAAAACACATCCTCTTTTCGAGGAAAATAATTGGACCATTGGTAAATTTGTGTTCGAAAACTGACTGAAAATTATAACAGTGCAGAGGGCTGGGGACGCGCTACTGTCTCATTTTTGGAATTGTTTCTGGATAAAGCTTGTCAAAACCAATTGGTCTCCTAGCTAAGTAAACAGACCACACACATTTCAAATTTTAGCAAAATCCATTGATTTTTGGACTCCCCCCCCCCCCACTTATTTACATCATATAGGGAAATATTAGATGAAAATGAAAGCAGTACTTAGTAGACAGCTCACTGTATCTTTTAAACATACCCTTAATAGGTCTATACTGCATGTTCCTACATTTAAATTCCAGCTATTTCTGTGAAACGGACTTGCATGCTTAAACACCCCATATTATACTAAACATGTGAGATATTTAAAAAACTTTAATATTTCTATGAACTAGAGTTATCAATCTTTTGTTTACCACCCATAACTCATTTTTTCATAATTTCACCCCTATGGTCATTCTACCTCCTGAGTGGGTGCATAATTTTAAACAGCTATTTTTATTAATTCTGGCATTCATTATCACAATGAAAGGGTTTATGTTAATTGATAATCAGTTAAGATACCCCAATAAGCAGTCTGGGGAATTGCCATCACATGATGACAATTGCAATTGCCACAAAGTCCTGGCCCTGACAAGATGATTGAGTGAGTGGGGTTGATCAGTTGGGTATCAAAAGGAAGTCTGATCTCTTTGCACCCGTCCTCATCACACAGCAGCATGACAGAAGCGGGACACATTCTATCCGATTTTGAGAAATATGAGGGGCGTTCAGAAAGTTCAAGGCTTTTTTTTATATGGACACTTATTTTCAATCTAGAACTATGAATTCTTTACAGGATAAAATTCAGCAGTTTTGGAATGGATTTTCGAAATTTTTGACAATTTGGACACTTTTAAGTCATTCTATGGTTGCCATGGAAACAGGAAGTTTGGCTAGGTGGAGCAGGTAGTACGGAGATCAAGAAAATCAATGAATTGCGGCTGAGAGAGACCTCACTCTGCCACTTGTATTAGTAGGATTGACAATAATTAACACAAGAAATATAGGCCTAATATTTCTTTTCAAAAATACTCGCAGGTACTACAAAAGCATTAATTCATACACCTGACGCATTGAAATAAATGTTCCTTGAAGCATTCCAGGAAAAGTTTATGTGAAAGCATTTCAGTCATCCAAAGCCTTTTCTCCTCCAGTGCCTGAAACTATTGCCCCCAGTGATTAAGGTAATGGAAAACAGGTCTTATGTAAAGCTATATCTCAAAGGAAAAGCTGGGATGGATAATGCTGTCCATTTAGGTCTCTTGCTCATACCAGTGAATCCATGCTTTGTCATTAGTCCTGATGTAGTTAAGGACTCAAATTCTGGCACCTGAATCGCTCTTGCCAAATCGGGCATGCAGGAGTGCTTTCCCACATTGGTTCGCTGTAAGAATACAAACATTTGGTATGCTTGAAAGTATATTAAGAAGCTAATATCATATTTCTTGTGTCAAATATTGTCAATCTTACTAATACAAGTGATAGAGAGAAGTCTTTCTCAGCCGCAATTCATTGATTTTCTTGATCTCCGTACTACCTGCTCCACCTAGCCAAACTTTCTGTTTCCATGGCAACCACAGAATGACTTAAAAATGTCTAAATGTTCCAAAATTTTGGAAACCCATTCCAAAACTGCTGAATTTTATCCTGTAAAAAATTCATAGTCCTAGATTGAAAATAAGTGTCCATATAAAAGAAAGCCGTGAACTTTCTGAACGCCCCTCGTACTACAAAGTCATCAGCAGCTGATGACAGTTTTCCTAATTTCTCTGGAGCCTTCAGGTTCTTTTCCTCATTATGTAATGGATAAACCTGCCAAAATTTATAGAGTTAGTTGATACTGTGATACAACTTTATACCAAGTTTGGAAGTGATAGTAGCAGCAGTTATTTCTAAATAGCCTGTCGAAGACGATTTTGACCACTGCTTAAGTCATGGCTGGGCCATGACACTTTTAGAAGGTCGTGGGAGGGTGATGACAGTGCTAGGGTGAGTGTCATGTGGGGCTGAAGACATTGATTGTCATGAGCATATGGTAATTTCCTTGACTGATAAGTGAAGGTGAGCTATGACTGTCACACACATTACTTTGGATTGTATACATTTTTCTTCCGTATGCTGGGGCATCCAGAGAATCTGTGTGCTCAGCCCTTTCATCCCATTAAACACACTGTACTCATTAGAACTGCATACTTCTTTATTTTCCCTGAGCTTCCTTGACAGTGCAGTCAGAGTGAAGTTAACACAGTACTACCTTGTAACTTTAAAGTTACTTTAGTACTGTTGTAAGGAAATAAGTAGAAATTATTTTATGAGTCCTTTGTGTACAAGTCTCTCAGACAGATTCAATGTACTCAGTGATTATTGTCAATTTGTGGTACCAATTAATTCTACTCACATGGTAGTTAATACAATATTATGAAAATATTGATAATCAAATTTTGTAGTTTTATAATTTTTTTATTGTCGCCTGACTGACTGCTCCGAGATGGAAACATGAAATAAAATTAAATCTGATTTCTTGTTTTTTTCTATTTGCCAACCGACCGACTGGTCCATATGCCTCCGAGAAATTTCCGAGTAACAAGGAATAAAAAAAAACGTGGCCTTATTTCTAGAAAATTGTATGCCCGAATCAGATCCTAGCTGGAACAATAAAACGACATATTTACTGTACTTCAAAACGGTGAAAATAGCTCCAAAATAAAACTGGGGGGGGGGGGGGGGGGGGGTTAATAACCCATGGATTTTGCTGAAATTTGAACTGTGTGGTCTGTTCACATGAGATTAATTGGTTTAAAGACTAGCTTGATTGGAAAAAGTCCAAAATATAGTCAGGACTGTGGGCCTTCATAAAATATACATGTACAGTACAGAACATAGTTTTGAGCTAAGCATGCAATTTTCCGCATCACCGTGTCCCCAAATTTCCATGTAAATTTACTGTTAAAACATGTCTGCTGTCTTCTGGCACCGATTTTCAGCACGCATAAATTAATATAGATTCTCCGTAAAATGTGATTGACACAAAATTGATTACTTTTCTGGTGATAATCTCAAACTTTGACATTCAGATTGATGAAAATTATGAAAAACCATGTCTGAAAGTAATTTGGAGACAACATTGTCCGCCGAAAGGAATCAGCATTTCAATTAACAGTAGTGGAAAGTGTTCAGAAAAGATACAGAATACTGCCATAAGATTTCCAAATTTTTCAAAGCAATTTCTGCATTCAAAGGTCTTCATTGAGCAAAATACTGCAATTTCTTTCATAACATACCTTTGTAACAATGCAAAATTGGCACCATGCCAAACACCCTTCCACTTCAATGCTCGATATGCCTGTGTACCTTTTCCGTAGCTTGAAATAGAGAAGGACCAATAAATTACAGGTAGTTATAACGTTGGCGTCCAGATATTGGTAGAAGCATCTTTCTGCGATATATTCACCGAGCATCATTTAAAAAAACATCATTAAACAATTAAAAATTTAAAGTTCTAATTGTTCAATAAACATAAAATTTGGCGTAGACCTTAGATAAAGTCTTAAAATTCATATTGGTAACTTTTGGGAAAAATAATGCATTTTGGCTACACAGCGTTAATTTTAGTGAGTTCTGTTTGAAACTTCAGTTCACACACTGCACTTTAATGGAAAAGGCACCAACGGAAATATTGGTTTTGTGGCATATTGGATGGGATTAATCTTATGAAATTATCACATAACAGCCACAGGACTTCCAAAAGCTGTCCTACAAAGGTTTAAAAATATATATAAAGGATAAAGCAGATTTAGAATGAAAAACTAAATTTAAGAATAACCAACTGGAAATGAAAAAAGTGATCCAAACCTACGGAACAATGGGGTCTTTATGCATACCCAGGAAAGAAAAATTCACATAGACAATCATTAAATATCAATACTCTAAATAAATCTGAATTTTATATACAGTGTATATATATAAAGCATTTTTTTGGAAGACTAGCCTAAGACCCGTAAAAGCACGCACATGAGGGAAGGCGGTAGGTAATAAAGGGTGTTTTCTGATGGCCTACGGTTATATTATAAGAAAATATCATGTCACTTTCTGTGACTGTAATTTGAACATGAAACCTGGCTAAGGACATTGTAGAGAATACAGAAAAGGTACTTGCAAGTTTTGATAACTGGACAATCAGTAGTTTTGTTGGAGTAGCGTAAGGGGTCCGTGAATTAATAGTATGATTTGACAAAAATCTGTGGGTGGCAGGACAGCATTTACACTTAAATTGTATTTTAAAATTTGATCATCTTTAATGTGGTTTGGTCAAAAACCCTTTTTTGCCATCCTATCTACCAGGTAAAATAATAAACTTTCCAGATATTGCGGAGAAGAACTGGAAGTTTCTGAAATTAATGATCATAGGATCTTGAAATTTTGTTACTTGCATTTACGACAGTAGCGAAGACCATTAAATTTCACAAAAAAAGTATCACATTTAGAGATAGGAAAATTGTTAAGAATATATAACTGATGGCAACTTCTAGGTGTGTGCAAACTTTCGTTTCAAATTAAAAATTTTAATGAAAATTCCATTTTTTTATGATGCTCAGTGTATATATGTATAATCCAGTTTCACACACTATTTAATACTTACTTTTGTGTACAAACGCCGGGAACCTAAATGGCCCTATGAAGAATGGCAATCCGTTATCGTATTTCTTGCCTTTTCCGTAGTTATAACCTTTTCGTTGTCAAGGAAAAGTTCTTCGTCTATCAAGGCGTGCGATTGAACCGTTGTGAGAAGGTAATTTCGCCTGTTTCTTTTATGCCCTTTTGAGGCCCCATCATCATCAATTACGTTGACAAATCCATACGCATCGACAAAAGTTTCAAGAGTATATTCCATATGTCTTTCGTCACAGTAGTTGATCAAGCAGCCATCAGAGAGATTACGTAAGGCAGAAATTATGGTCTGGAATTTCGCCGGGCTGTATATTGCTGCCATTCCTCAGGCTATACTTGACATCTGCAACAGAAAGAACCAGACTTGTTACAATACTAGCTTTGAGCAGAATAAAGAATCATGGCATATCTATCGACTCTACCCATATTCAATCTTTAGAAGAAATGTTGCCTGTTCAAACGGATGTTTCCACAATTATCCTGCACTTGTTTGAACAGTCTGGCAAGTCAAGTCAGCTAACTAAACGTAGGTCTACCTGATAAAAAAATCAGAAAATATCAGAAGAATTTATAAATGATGGTATCTGGGACAACAAAAATTATTATCACAGTCAAGCTTCCACATTCATGATAATTTTTTTTTCCAAACCTTAGATAATTCGGGGGAAAAAGCCACTTTTTTAGAAATTAAATAACAACATTCCCATCTACAAGATTAAAAAAAAAAATTCCTTGGAATCCCTAGATTAATTACACTTTCATTCATAGCCATCTTGACTATTCAATTTTTCCTACATGAACACGGCAAATAAATTATAGGCAATACAGCTCATTGATTATATATATAAAAGTTATGAATATCTATCATATTACTAATATTGCCATTGACGGGTAATGAAATTCCAAGATGATACTGGCCTACAGAAGAATCAAAATTCTGAACTTAGAAACACTACAGTACAAAGAAACATGCACATTCCAACTGACCTGAACTCTGGTGGATAGTTGAACGCTGATCTGCGTCTACGACAGTATATCACAGTGTCAAATTACAGCTGAAAAAAAAAGCATTTGGATAAACACACTTTATGGCAAGGAGACCATTCCAGTTCACAATTTTAGACTTTAGACAGTCAAACATGATTTTTATATTACTAAAAACTTAATAGAAAATGTTTGAACCAAATAGGAGTGATATATCTGTGATATTGTAACAAATTTGATTTCACGCACGACATGACTAGTAATATGAAAGTGACTTGACTGCTCAATGGTGTCTGTCTAGGTGACTTTCCTCATGAGGTGCTAAATTTAGAGGTGCCGTGGCCTAGTGCATGAGGTGTTCGCCTGGCAACTGAGACGTTGCAGGTTCGACTCCCACCCATCATGCCCATGGCACGGAGGAACTGAGCAGATCCTCCATAACTCTTTGCTTCACTTCACCCAGGTGTAAATGGGTACTTGGCTATAGGCAGTGATGGCGATTGTAGAGTGACTTAGCATTGTGTGCGCTGGAAACAGCTGCCTGGCTGTATACTCCCCGGGGAGTTGAGAAAGGCTCATGCTTGAACAGGCCTGCCAAGGGTGTAATTGTAAAGTCTGTTGAGACCGACTTCATCGGTGTAATGGACTATAAAAAAGTCTACATTTATATGTACCACCTGACTGGCATCAAGTATGACACAAGTGGAGACACTCAGTGACAAAAAATGTTCGCCGGTGGAGCTTTTAGCTGGTGCATCAGTGGCGTAGGCCTACCCTTCAAAATTTTTAACAGGGAAAAGATTCTGCCACCAGACCATTACTTTGGATAAAAATACCAGGAGTAGGGGACAGTGGGGCACCATGAGCATTAATTAAGGCAATCAAGTGATTACAGCCTATTACTCTCAACTAAAGAAATGTAATCAGCCAGACATTACTGGCCTTGGTAATGGCAGCAATATAAGCATAGGCCTACACGCATGTGTAATATCAGGTCATGTGCAACGGTGAACCATCGGTGAAACGTCCCACCACTGTCAACGGTGAAACGACCACGCGCTGAAATGAACGTCCTGCTACCGTCTGGGCCATCGCCATCTTTCCTTGGGTGAAATAACAGAATCTTCGGGCATGGTTTTGGGGAGATTTGTGGCTTTGAAAAATCTAAAAAAAATCTAAACATCTAGATTTTACCATAGGAAAACTTGTAGAATGCTTGAAATATTTTTATCAGGCCGATTTTTTGAGAAATGACAGGAATAAGAACATGTCAACAAAACTTAGGACATCAACCTCGAGTGCTTCGGACCACTTTTGACCAAGAAAGAATGGTCTTACAGGGGGCAGTTTTACAGTATTTGCACTTATTAAAGTGTCTCATGGGGGGGTCAAAATAAAGTTTTGTAGATGAGAATTTCATTTGTACTATCATGAAATGAAGATATTACTGATTCCTAAATCGAGGGGAACAGAAGTGATTTTTTTGTTTATCACCAATCCTTAGCGTATTTATATCTGCACATTCAGTATTTGGGGGGGTTTTTCAGGACCCCCTCTGGGTCCTTCTAAAACATGTATTTGAGGGGGTCACAAGAGTATTTGGGGGTCAAAACCCCCTTGACCCCCCCTTATTTCGAAAACTGCCCAATAGGTCACATGGCTATGCAATCAGGGGTGCCGGAAGGAATCGCGGGTCAGACGAAAAAGGGCATGTCATATTCGCGCCAATTTCACGGGACAAAATTTAAATAGAGAGTCAGTAGGCCTAATAATTGTAATATAAACTAAGTAATTTGTGCCTAAAATTGATAAAATAAGGCCTAACAATATTTTTTTCTTTAAGATCAAAAGGGCACCCTAGCCCCCCCCCCCTGCCCCCCTTGGGCAAGGGCAGAAGGGGCAAATGTCCTGGAGAAAGGTGCGCTGGAATCAGATCAGCAGAGCAGAGCTCAGTATCCATCCAACCATGCAAACTTTTCTTGTGCAAATCAATGACGCAGCACGCTGTTACGTCCTTAATACTGGGTGTAGCACCTTCTAAATGGTACCAATATTTAGGAAATTTAATTTCCTGCATTTTGAGCTAAGTCTCGTCTCTGTACGACCATTCTTTCTATGTCAAAAGTGCGTCCGAGGCACTCGAGGTTGTTGTCCGAAGTTTTGTTTACATGTTATGTTTCCTGTCATTTCTAAATAAATCGGCCTAATACAAATATTTCAAGTAACCAGCACATTCCAGCGCTGGTCGGTCTCTGGGACTGAGCAGGCAGCTCTGATCGGTCCTACAGCTTTCTAACTAGTTTTGTTCGATGTTATTATTTTCTTTCACCCACCTGCATTCAGGTAGTGTCCCGTTCTCTGCTGATAGCTTTTTCTCTGTTGTGCTTTGATATATACAAGTGCGCCATCTCACGGACTTTTTGGAACCAAATATATCCCTTTGTTAAGCGGAGAATTTATGGCAGGTTGACAGAAGTCGTCAAAGCTTCATACGGGCTGACTATGATCCATACGGTCGGACGAAGCTTAAGATGGAATATCATCTAACGAAATAGCGTCCGTCGAAATAGTGCAATAGCATCTTGGGGGATATTTGACCTTTTTCAAATATCCTCATAGAGCCTATTTGGAATATCCAAAGTGTTTTGAAAGGCAATTGTTTTTGTAGATACTATGGCCGTAGAGACAATGTCACAAGCAGCGCGTGCCACAAGTAATAGAGTATCTTGTCGATCTCCATTATCATTTTCGCTGGTATATTTAGGTTCTGCTTTGTTCGAGATTTCAGGATTAAAGGCTCTCTGTGTTTATAGGGATCAACCGACGCACTTTCATTGTTATACATAAAGACACTGTCAGTGAAAGAAAAGATAATCTCTTACGTTGTACTTGAATTTAAAAAAGCGTCAAAGCTGTGAATTTCATTCGATGGTCGAAGTCCTGATACGAATCATTCTGATGAAGGCTTGACAATATAAGGAATTTCTTGTTGTTTTTTTTCGCCTGCAGCTCACTCCAGGGGTTAAAACGGAGTTTTTTTTTAGAATTTTAATTCCTTTATTGTATTGAATATTGTTGACCAAACGACTATTTACATGCCCCATCTTCTATGCTGCGGCATTTCCATATTATCACCAAATAACTGTAAATAATCAACCAAGTAAATAATCAGTAAATATACTAAATTACAGTGCAAATATCAATGTATATTTAGGTCAGTGAAATACACAGGAGCTGAAATACACAGCAGCCGCTATCAAATTTACTCGCCAGCCTACATACTGCTCAAACACAACCACAATTGAGCATCCATGCTGCACCCCATAAGCCTTCACTCATTCAAAATCGGCTTATTTTTTTTCCGAAAAAATTTTCTTGTTTAGTGGGGGGAGGGGCTGCCACACAAAAGGGAGTATAGCTCAGAGAATAATGTTGTCAGTCCTGAGAGATTACCTTTTTTAATCTGCTTCTTCTATTGTCCAGGAAATCTGCCACATATTATTGAAATGTCTTACCATGAATTTCCATTTTCAGATTTGGAATAATAATTCCACAGAATAATATTACTTGTTGGAACCATTTCACATTGAAAATTTCTCCTTCCTCGTTGTCATATTCAGAAGAATATTTTGTGGTAACCAAGTCTTTCCTAAAACAGTCCGTTTTGCCAGCACACACATGATTAAATTTATATTGTAGACCAATGAAATGTGGGATATTACTTGTCAAATCACATTTGTGGACATTTGTGTAGTCACCAAAAATGGCAGAGGCTGTCATTCATATGAGTCACATTTATTGTGTGCCTGCTTATTAATGAAGTTTGCTTATTGTTTATAATATCTTTGGATCAAAAACTTTTAAAATGTTTGACATGCAATTATTCTCATTGCTTGCTCAATTGCTAGTCTAAAGCAGCCATAACTTGACATGCAAGGCAATGAATTTTCTGTCCGTAAGAAATTCCATAAGCATGAATGTAATTCTGAGAATTTGAAATTTAAAAAGAATCAATAGTTATTTCTGTATACATGTCTTCAAAGAATGAGTTTTATGTGAGAGATTGTGTCTGGCATCATGGCCAATAATTTCAATGCCATACATAGACTATGACAATGCACAAAATCATGTTAAATTAAAATCTATATTTGTACTTGAGCTGTAAGGAAGCAGATATGAGATTGCAATGATTGAGTATCCCATACTGCCATGAAAGTCACTTCAAATTATTAATAATTAATAATTACATATTTCAAAGTTTAATTTTCATTTAATTGCCATGTAAGAAAGACAACTTCAAAACAATTTCCATATTATTATTTTTAAATAATAGAACTACTTAGAGTGTAAAGTTTTCATTTGCCTGGGAAGAAGAGGGGGAGATGCAGTGGCGTCCCTAATGGGGGGCACAAGGGGGCACAGGCCCCCCATATTGGACCTGTGCCCCCCCCAGGTGCCCCCCCATATGAACTTTCCAACTCTGGCTAAAATATACAATTAGTATAGTGGGTGCCCCCCCAGAGAATCGGGTGCCCCCCCAGGTGCCCCCCCGCTTGAGAACCCCCAGTTACGCCACTGGGGAGATGTCGGGCATTGTCTGTCGCCATCTGATTTATTTACTCATTACTGTGAGAAGCAGCATATACCACACCCTTGCTATTTGTCAAAGAACTACCATTAATTATTCGAAAGCTCGTAGACCGGAATATATTTTTGTTGTGAACAAGATTAGCATAATAAACAACATTCTGTCCTTTCCACTGAATGCAATGACAAATTGATGTTGCACGTGTCAAGGAATGATACATTATGGGAATACTATTCACCCGGTGCAGTGCAAAAAGTACAACTATATGGAATAATCAGCTGAATAAGTACCGTTATCCAAAACTATGAAAAAGAACACTTTGTTCATTTGGGTTTAGCTCTCTCACAAAAATGTTGAAGATAAAGAAATTATGAAATCAACCAGTAAGATGCATTTCGAACAAACAGGAACAAGATAACTAAATGAAAAGGAATATAAGATAAGATGTATTTTTCCAGTTGTATGATTTCAATCAACCATTAGTGGGTAAGGAGAATCATTTAATAAGGAGCCCTCAAGCCCATGCATCAAATTTGTTTAAACTTTTGCATTTTCATTAATTTTCAAATTCCCTATACTAAAGGTAGGAAACTAACTGCAGATAATTCATTGATTATAATTATGCGGAACCGGTTATTATCTGAGCTGATGAGAACAACAAAAGATGTGTGCTGAGTAAGACCGTAAATGCATAATATGATTTGCATTCCTATGTGATATACATAATTTGCCTATAATGAATTTGCCAGCTGAGCTGCTCAGTTGTGTTGTATACGTAACAAATATTAGCTCAAATGTTTTTTAAAAAACCCTCAGTGAACAACATGATAATTATTAGTCATAAAACAAGGGCTTCAGGTCGGGTTGTTATTGAACCGATCCCGACTCTCAACTCCTTTGCCTTTCTGAAAAGCACCTCAGACTCTGACTCAGACTCCTTGGGTCTCCTGAATTACATCTCCGACTCCCAACCTGACTGCACTTATTCCAAGACCTTTGCGAAACACATGGAATCCTTACTGCAACACACAGAACAAGGCAATTGTCTGCTGTTGTTGCTCAACTGGGAATTGTCGTTTGGCAAAGTGTGTTTGGTCACAGAAGATTCTCTTCAAGTATGATGGTAACTAAAGGCAGATAAAAGTCCTACGTCCTAAGTAAGACATACTGTGCCACACAACTAAAGCAGAGTTAACATCATGGCCGATCCATTTGTTCATACATATATAACATTCCAGTTGCTGGTTATTTTCTTTGAGTTTTCCATGAAAAGATGAGAGCTGTCACAGTCACTCCATATTTTTCAGCATCTTCTCAATAATCATTTGATCATCCCCATTTCATAAAATCTTTTGGACACTACCATTGTGGCCTTACTACATGTCATGACTAACAATTATGAAGTCAAGTACATGGGAGATGCTTTTGGGTATAACTGGGTAATGAAATGCTTATGGACATTGTTTTGTAAAATTAACTGTCTCCCACAAAGCACCAGGCACTTCCTTTTATATGTATGACATATTTATGTCAATTCAACCAATGGCAGAATTTTTTTTTAATGGACACTGCAAAAATTTCAGATAGGTGTGCCCCAGCATCTTCCATTGAAAACATACATACTGTTTAAAAAATCAATCTATTCCTTAAATTCAATGAATCGATATACTAAGTCTTGTATACAGGCCTCTGACATTTGACAGCAGCATTTGAGTATCTCTTTAAATAGCCCACTAAGGTGCTGATGAGATGCAAAACTCAGATCCAGACATACACTTAATTCTAAACCTTTCTTGAACCTCAAATGCTTCAGTGTAAGCTGGGAATTTTTCCTCACCGAGTTGACGTTTCACTGGGAAAATTTGGGAGGGTGCCTTGAGCTGACCTTTTACTGTTGGTCCTGGAATTTATGTATGTGCCTGCTGGCCTCACTGGCCTCGTTACCGAGTCTCTACTGAGACATGCACACTGGAAGTAGTCTTAATATAACTTAACAAACTAACATCTCCAAAGGCAGGATTGTGATGTCCTCTTTCTAAGTTAGTGTATGGCAAAGTTGTTTTAGTTTCTCACACAAGGATGAGATTTAGACATTGTATGCATATGGTACTTACATCATTTTAATTTTCCTTTGTAAAATACAGTATAGGAACATATTTATACATATAAAGTTTTATTAGACAACGGAAGATCATGAAGATACATGTGTCATAAAAAATAAAATAAATAGTGGAGTCATATATATCATATATATATATAACCTTATCAAAATTGTCTTTCATGTGATATGACGTAATAGTGAATGTCATTGTATGATCCAATTAGAAAAACCATGGTTCAAAAATATCTTCACAACTGAAGAATAACAAAGAAGTATGTTACCATCAAACTGATTATCTGAAAATAAAAAAGCAAAATGATCGTTATTATTTGACAGAAATGACACAATTTGCACAATTTCGCAACTAGGGTCAATTGAACAGCTCTACCTCATCAATCACATCAAATTCATCAGATTTTTAAAAGTTAATGTTGAAGAATATATACATGGCAATTGAGATATCACCATAAGAATAATTCTTACCCCAAGAAAATTGCTTTTATTCAGCTGAAATAAATTGAAAAAACAAATTCCTTGGAAATGCTCTATGTCATCGATAAACATCATAACCTGGAAACAGAAAACAAAGTTTTAGTCATTTTTCAATTAGTCTTGTAATATAAGAACAGATTTCAGAGAGTTGTTAACTCAATTTGGAATACATTTGCAGTGAGAAGAGTTAACTGAAAGTTGTTTCACTCACAGAGAGACATGTGTGCACATCCAGTTGCTTCCTTCGGGTGGAATCCCTTAACACTTGTGCCACATCCAGAGCCTATGAATGAAATAAATTGATAAAATTCAATATATTTTCAACTCCACAGAATAGAAAAAAAGTAAAACTGAAATATGAATGCAAGTCAACTATTTAAACGACTCACCATGTCATGCAGGATTACAGGTCCATACATGAACAAGCCATAGTTAAATGTAATGATAGGCAATACAACTGTTACCTATACAGTACTGAAATTGTGTTCCTCAGCTTTAAAGATTATATATGCAAATGAGTTTATAGCAATAAGCGTCTCACACACTGAACTGGCAATAATGTATTTGTGAGTCTCACTGAAGTGAATGATTTTTTCAGAAAGCTTTCCAAATTCTTTCTTGAAGCTCAGCAATTTATTGGGGTTGAGAGTAACTGTTGATTCAATGCTGTTTTTTAGTTCTTTTGTAAAATCAGAAACATCAAGAATCAGAAAATATATTCTAAGGAACAAAAATGATGCAATTGTGATAAACACAAAGTCACCAATGCCTTGACAAAGAGAGCCTGTTAGAATAATCATACAGGATAGGGTACTGTGTGTGTGTGGGGAAAATGAGGTTGCGGATGCACTATAGTTGAAAAGCATCACTGTTATTAGAATGAAAAACATAATTTTCTGTCACCCTTGCACTGACACAGTAAGTCATGAGTTTTGGTATATCTCTTATCCATAGTTGAATAGAAGTTGTCAAACAAAACACGATTGCAAGGAAGAGGAATACGAATTGCAAGAGTTTCATTTTCCAAGACATGTTACACAATGATCTTAACTTGCCAGAGTTTTCTAGTTGCATTTGGCCAGTCCAAGAAAGGCGATATAAGACACAAGATGAACACAACATTTGCAAGTAGTATTGTATTTTCATGAGTTCGACAAGAAATGAAAATAGTTTATCTTTCGTTAATAAGTAAAATATATATTGACAAATTAATGAAAATGTATATATCATCATCAAAAGCAACACAATGGTATTCCAAATTTTACGAAAGAAGTACAACTTGAGTGAACAAATTGGAGTACGTTTAAAATGACTTAATCCCAAAAACTGATACATTCGAGCGAAAATAGAAATTTCATTTGGTAAATATTCCATGACTGACTTCAATGCCGAATCGGTGTGTAAAGGCTCTTTCTCTATGAATCACAGATAGATAGCTTCAACTATATGTATTGCTGTGACTGTAGTGTTTGTTGATAGCACCTAATGGTATCTATGTCAGGTATATTAAAAGAAACATCACAAAATACGAAAGTGCAATTAGATGATTGATTGGTAAATATTTTCTGCATTTAGTAAATACATATGACTCTAGCTTTGTTAAACAGGTTTATAGTATCGTCATCACTCATCTGGGGTAAATTGGAAGGCTATAAATGGTGCAGCTAATTAGTGGTATTTGTTCTTTACTTTATATGTGTACCTGTGTTAGTGTTGCTGCGAAATATCTGTGAGCAATACTCTCCATGTTGTATTTTGTGATGAAACAGATGTTAGGCCAAACAGCATTAAGATGTTGCTTGTTTTGAGTTAAAATAATAATAATTTTCCATGGCTATTCTGCGCAGTTAAGATCTCATCTATTTCTCTTGTAATATGTATACACTGTGTAAATATGTAGATTAGTGTTGGGCAGTTGTGATATTTCTCATTCGTCTCTGTTTTCCGTATCTTTCCAAATAGAACTGAGGTTTCTGTTTCGGCTATAGACGAATAGGGGAAGCGGGGGCGCAGTGAAGCGCAGTACACAGTGAATCACTTGAATTCTCAAGATGCTCAATAGTAATATTTCTATGTTTGATTCCTTAAGAAATTCCGTAACCATGAATGAAATTCTGAGATTTTCTAACTAAAAAACAATCAATAGTTTTTCTAAATACATGTCTTTAAAGAAAAAGTTTTACGCGAGAGATTGTGCCTGGCATCAAGAGCGATAATAAATTAAAATTCTTATGACAATGCGCAAAATTATGTTAAATTATATTTGTACTTATGGTGTAAGGAGGCAGACATGAGATAAGACTGATTGAGTATCCCATACTGCCTTGAAAGTCATTTCAAATTATGAATAATTTATAATTACATATTTCAAAGTTTAATTTTCAAAAAACATGTGCCATGTAAGAAAGGCAACTTCATAATAATTTCCATATTATTATTTTTAAATAATAGAACTACTTAGAGTGTAAAGTTTTCATTTGCCTGGGAAGAAGAGGGGGAGATGTCGGGCATTGTCTGTCGCCATCTGATTTATTTACTCATTACTGTGAGAAGCAGCATATACCACACCCTTGCTATTTGTCAAAGAACTACCATTAATTATTCGAAAGCTCGTAGACCGGAATGTATTTTTGTTGTGAACAAGATTACCATAATAAACAACATTCTGTCCTTTCCACTGAATGCAATGACAAATTGATGTTGCACGTGCCAAGGAATGATACATTATGGGAATACTATTCACCCGGTGCAGTGCAAAAAGTACAACTATATGGAATAATCAGCTGAATAAGTACCGTTATCCAAAACTATGAAAAAGAACACCTTGTTCATTTGGGTTTAGCTATCTAACAAAGTTGTTGAAGATAAAGAAATTATGAAATCAACCAGTACGATGCATTTCGAACAAACAGGAACAAGATAATTAAATGAAAAGGAATATAAGATAAGATGTATTTTTCCAGTTGTATGATTTCAATCAACGATTATTGGGTAAGGAGAATCATTTAATAAGGAGCCCTCAAGCCAACGCATCAAATTTGTTTAAACTTTTGCATTTTCATTAATTTTCAAATTCCCTATACTAAAGGTAGGAAACTAACTGCAGATAATTCATTGATTATAATTATGCGGAACCGGTTATTATCTGAGCTGATGAGAACAACAAAAGATGTGTGCTGAGTAAGACCGTAAATGCATAATATGATTTGTATTCCTTTGTGATATACATAATTTGCCTATAATGAATTTGCCAGCTGAGCTGCTCAGTTGTGTTGTATACGTAACAAATATTAGCGCAAATGTTTTTTAAAAAACCCTCATTGAACAAGGGCTTCAGGTCGGGTTGTTATTGAACCGATCCCGACTCTCAGCTCCATTGCCTTTCTGAAAAGCTCAGACTCCTGGGGTCTCCTGAATTAAAACTCCGACTCCCAACCTGACTGCACTTATTGGCATTAATTATTGCACACAAATGTTACAAGGGAAACAGGGAAGAAAAATTTGTTCTACAAGGTTTTCATATTTTTATATGAATACTTGTTTAGGAAGTTTTGTGTAAAACTTCGGATTCATTTATCTTTTTTTGTGTTTGAATTTTGTAAATTATATAAATTACTTTTAGGAGTCAGGAGTCACCAATTTATTTTCCGACTCCAATTCCACATTAAAATCAAAGTTTGACTCAGACTCCACCGAAAAGACCTCTGACTGGACGGATCCGACTCCCCATGACAAAGCCCTGCATAAAACCTACAAAAAATGGAGTTTTGAAAGGCATAGAACTCGATCCCAAGACCTTTGCGAAACACATGGGATCCTTACTGCAGCACACAGAACAAGGCAATTGTCTGCTGTTGTTGCTCAACTGGGAATTGTCGTTTGGCAAAGTGTGTTTGGTCACAGAAGATTCTCTTCAAGTATAATGGTAACTAAAGGCAGATAAAAGTCCTACGTCCTAAGTAAGACATACTGTGCCACACAACTAAAGCAGAGTTCACATCATGGCTGATCCATTTGTTCATACATATATAACATTCCAGTTGCTGGTTATTTTCTTTGTGTTTTCCATGAAAAGATGAGAGATAATACAGTCACTCCATATTTTTCAGCATCTTCTCAATAATCATTTGATCATCCCCATTTCATAAAATCTTTTGTGGCCTTACTACATGCCATGACTAACAATTTTGAAGTCAAGTACATGGGAGATGCTTTTGGGTATAACTGGGTAATGAAATGCTTATGGACATTGTTTTGTAAAATTAACTGTCTCCAACAAAGCACCAGGCACTTCCTTTTATATGTGTGACATATTTATGTCAATTCAACCAATGGCAGAAGTTTTTTTTAATGGACACTGCAAAAATTTCAGATAGGTGTACCCCAGCATCTTCCATTGAAAACATACATACTGTTTAAAAAATCAATCTATTCCTTAAATTCAATGAATCGATATACTAAGTCTTGTATACAGGCCTCTGACATTTGACAGCAGCATTTGAGTATCTCTTTAAATAGCCCACTAAGGTGCTGATGAGATGCAAAACTCAGATCCAGACATACACTTAATTCTAAACCTTTCTTGAACCTCAAATGCTTCAGTGTAAGCTGGGAATTTTTCCTCACCGAGTTGACATTTCACTGGGAAAATTTGGGAGGGTGCCTTGAGCTGACCTTTCACTGTTGGTCCTGGAATTTATGTGTTGTGCCTGCTGGCCTCACTGGCCTCATTACCGAGTCTCTACTGAGACATGTAGCCTGGAAGTAGTCTTAATATAACTTAACAAACTAACATCTCCAAAGGCAGGATTGTGATGTGCTCTTTCTAAGTTAGTGTATGGCAAAGTTGTTTTAGTTTCTCACACAAGGAAGACTCAGGATAGATTGAGACATTGTATGCATATGGTACTTACATCATTTTAATTTTCCTTTGTAAAATATTAGATATATAACCTTATCAAAATTGTCTTTCATGTGATATGACGTAATAGTGAATGTCATTGTATGATCCAATTAGAAAAACCATGGTTCAAAAATATCTTCACAACTGGAGAATAACGAAGAAGTATGTTACCATCAAACCGATTATCTGAAGAAAAAAAAGCAAAATGATTGTTAGTATTTCTGATATCTGAATGTCTAATAAAATGTATATCTGAATGTCTAATAAAATGTATATATATATCGACAGAAATGACAAAATTTGCACAATTTCTCAAGTACAGTCAATTGCACAGCTCTTACTAGTGAATCACATCAAATTCAACATATTTTTAAAAATTAATGTTGAAGAATATATACATAGCAATTGAGATATCACCATAATATAAAAGACAAAGAAATATTAATTGCATTTTGTTAAGGCTTTGAAACCCACATAAATAAAGTTCTAAGGCTTTTGAATTTATAAATTAATTAACTTGGATGCATATCTTGACCTTACTAAAATGAAAGATGTTCCCTCTTATCTTCGATTTGTGCAACTGCCTGCAGTTTTGAAAGCCAAATAGGACATTATTGTGGTACAGGAGTCTCTTCTGGTTGCCACCTTGCATATCAAATTTCAAACAAATTATGTGTGGTTATTAAACCTCAATTAAAGAACATCTTGACCCCAGAAAATATGAAAATTACCTCTCATTTTTAATTTCCTGTTAGTTCGTGCCTAAGACTGGGCAAGAAACTCCCAGTGTTGGCCATCTTTAACAGGCTTTTGAATTCTTTATGCTCAAATGTGACATCAATGCCATAAAAAAACTATCCTATTGCATTTCTTGGTCTAAAAAAACACAGAAAGTAACTTCCTACTGCTTCCTCTATGTCAATCAAATGCCAAAATAAGCGAAAAAACCATCAGATGGCCATTTTGTCAACCAACTTGTTTGTTTTGCATCAGATATTGCATGTAGAGCTTTAAAACCCACACAAATGAATTTGCTGACCAAACACAACACAGAAAAAGACCTATCACATGTCGCCATAGGCCAATTAGGGCCCAATATATGGCAAATTTGTGATTTGGTGGCCATCATTGTGGCCATCTTGAATATTTTGGAATACCCAAGATGGCACAAATACGCCGGCCAGGATGTTCTAAAGGAGGGTCCCAAGGTCACAAATCAAGTGAGAAAATAGAATTTTAACTGCCAACTTTGGGTCAGACCCTCCTGCTGCCGGATTATAAGAATAACATCTTACCCCAAGAAAATTGTTTTTATTCAGCTGAAATAAATTGAAAAAACAAATTCCTTGGAAATGCTGTATGTCATCGATGAACATCATAACCTGGAAAGAGAAAACAAAGTTTTTATCATGATTCAATCATTGTTTTAAAAATATGAGATTTACAGATGTACATAGTTTACTCTCTTTGTGGTAAGCTTGTACTGAGAGGAGTTGCTGGAAGTATTTCCACTCACAGAGAGACATGTGTGCACATCCATTTGCTTCTGTCGGGTGGAATCCCTTAAAACTTGTGCCACATCAAGAGCCTGTGAATGGAAAGAAAGTTTTGATAACATTCAATATATTTTTGACTCCACAGAATCTAATCGTATCACTGAAATATGATTGAAAAACTAATTTATTCAAACGACTCACCGTGTCATGCAGCATTACAGGTCCATACATAAACAAGCTATAGTTAAATATTATTATAGGAAATACCACTGCCAACCATAAAGTACTGAAATTGTGATCCCCGTGTTTAAACATTACATATGCAAATGAGTTTATAGCAATAACAGTCTCACATACAGAACTGGCAATAATGTATTTGTGGGTTTCACTGAAGTGAATGATTTTTTCAGAAAGCTTTCCAAATTCTTGCCTGAAGCTCAGCAATTTTTTGGGGTTGATAGTAGCTGTTGATTCAATGCTATTTTTTAGTTCTTTCTTAAAATCAGAAACATCGAGGATCAGAAAATATATTCTAAGGAACAAAAATGATGCAATTGTGATAATCAAAACATCGCCAATGCCTTGACAAAGGATGCCTGTTAGAGTAATAATGCAACTTAATGCACTATGTGGGGAAAATGTGGTTGCGGATGCATTTAAATTGAAAGCCACACTGTCATTATAATGAAGAACATCAGTTTCGGGGACACTTGACCTGAAACAGTGGGTAAGTTCTGGCACATCTTTCCTCCAGAGATATCCAGAAGTTGATAAACCAAACAGGAATGCAGGTAAGAGAAAAACAAATTGCAAGAGTTTCATTTTCCAAGACATGTTACGTAAGGATTGTAATTTGCCAGCTATTTCCAATTGCATTTGGCCAGTCCTAGAAAGGTGATACAGGACGCAAGATGAACAAAGCATTTGCAAGTAGTATTGCAATCTCATCAGTTCTACAAGGAAGGAAAACACTATAGTTTTTGTCAATAAGTCAAATATATATCGACAAATTGATGAAAATGTATGTATCATCATCAAAATCAACACAATAGTATTCCAAATCTTATAAAAGAAATACACCTTAAGTGAATAAATTGGAGTTCGTTTAAAATGGCTTAATCCCAAAAAGTGAAAAATTCTAACAAAAATCGAAATTTCGTTCGGTAGGAATTCCATGACTGATTTCACAATTTCAATGCTGACCTGGTGCGTAAAGGCTCTTTCTATGAAATGAATCAAAGATAGAGAGCTTCTATCGTTGCAGTGATTGTAGTGTTGACTGTTGACAGCACCTAATGGTTGCTATGTAAGCTATATTTTTTATGAAACATCACCAAATACCAAAGTGCATTTAGATGATGGATTGGCAAATATTTTCTGGATTTGTGAAATACACGGCTCCAGCTTCATTAAACAGGTATTGTCATCACTTTATAGGGGAAAATTAGACACCATAATGGATGGATGATTGGGGCTTTACGTCCTGTATTTATGAACTCAGTAGGCTAATTAGGACTGGAGGAGGACACGGCAATGAGGTGAAGGATGATTGAAACAGCCATCCAACATAGGCCCAGGTGACCCGGCAGGAGCTGGATTCGAATCCTGGACCAAGTGATAGGCAGCCCAGTATGTTACCAACTCGCCCCTCTTCCAATGAACTAGTTGTTTACATATTGGCAGTCTTCACAGAAATGGCACAAATCTGTTGTACAGGATAGGGCAGGTACACGAAGATAGCCCATGCAGAAATTTACTTTTGTATTATGTGTCACGTTTTCTATTATGTGATGAAATTTTATCAGGTACGTTATTGTCAAGAGTTTTAATAAAGGGCGAATGTCTGAATGAGTGATATCTTTATTACTAAGTCCTCCTATAAGAAATAGCACTAATTCATTTGATGGTCATGTTGATGCCTTAAGAAAGTTACTTTTTCATGAATTTTTTTTTAAACCATATTCTGAAGCTGACTGACTGTAGCCTGATTCTGAAGAACATTTTTCAGTGCATCTTCTAACAACAGCTATTTAAGCAGTCACAATTATAATGTTTGTTCTAAAATGTTGAGAAATTATATGATTATTGTGTATTATCTCATTTTCAATGTGTATTATTTGTACCTTTTCTCCCTTTGGGGAGGTGAAATGAAATATATAAAATAAGTGCACCAAATTTCATTTATGTACATGCAATAATGTGGTTTTTACATTAGTTACAGAACTTCCATTGGTAGGTGTCATTGTTTAACACAGTAAAAATGCATTAGCAAAGGTGTGCTTGTTGTTAATAGCGGTCCTATTTTCACATCATATTCTGTGTCACATTGGTAAATATTTTCTGCATTTGTAAAATACACGACTCCAGCTTTGTTAAACAGACAAATGATATCATAGTCGCTCATCAGGCGAAATTAGAAGGCTATAAATGGCGCAGCTCATTGTGGTATTTGCTCTTTACTTTGTGTTTGTGTTCTAGCAAAATCTCAGTGGGCAATGCTTTCCATGTTGTGTGATCAAAAAGATGTTGAGCCAAACAGCATTAACATGTTGAATGTTTAGAGTTGAAATTAAATCCATGTTGCTAAAATGCTGTAATCTCTTTTGTAGTAACTTTTGTAATTATGTTATGTACCTGTTTGTAACTCAATGCAGATAAGCCCGCGTGGGCTGGGGGTTAAAACCCATGCAATAAAAGATTCAAACAAACCACTCTTAGAGTTGTCATGGTGACTACCCTGTGTTTAGAGTGCGACGACAACTCCAAACCCCGCCCCGCCTGGATGTTAAATGGTCACCACCTTAATTTCCCAAAAACTTAATTGATTGATTTCAAATTTCTTGTGCATTATTGCCCATGGAATGTATTCTGCATGGCGTAGGTTTAATGGACACAGCGCAATGCTTCTGAAGTCTTAACTGGCCGGCGGTTAGCCATTCCTGTTTAGTCTAATGAATCCCAACAGACCAAAGCCTTGGGGCTCATTATCCCCAGTCTCAGCACATTAGCATCATAGAAATTTCTAATGGTGCAGCTTATATATCCATGGCCAAACTAATGAGGCAGCAAGGTTATAATAACTGACTCAACAGTCAACAATAATATTACTTGTAATATTTCAAAAGTATTAGCATAACTGTAGTCCCCCTATCCAGAAACACTCCCTTTTGTGGGCTTAGCTGTTGTCTTGTCAAAGGGACTATCCAGATGAAAATCGATGTACTGAATTATACAAGAATTTCTAAACAATAGGTTAGTCAGTAGTGGCAGATGGATTACTCAAGACATGGTTGTGGACAGGTCGGGTCGTGAACTGCACACCATTGCATGCAGTCGGTGATGACTTCAAGAGAAGCCTGTCCTCCAGACCTCCGCCCTTTAGTAAAACAAGCTGAACAATGTCAAAGTAACAATAACAGCTAGACTTATCATTGTTACCTTCGGCAAGGTATATTTCCATCAGGTATTGTACTGTAGTTACTATGGAATATCAAAGTCACAAAACAGCTAGAATTATCATTGTTGATATATTTTATCTCGCAAAAGCTGGCTATATACAAAGAAAAAAGGAAAAATTAATCAATTATGACACCGTAACCTTGCTTGATAATTGCAAGTTAAGATAAATGCATCACTTTCCAAAATTAGTTTAGACTTTTTATAATAACTAAAAATGTTTTAGAAATATCATTGAAAAGTACCATCATTATTTATTTTGTAACTTATGTAGTCCAGTAATTCAACAATTTCAACTGACTTGGTTCCCAAAATTATAGTACGTCATGGTTTATCAAGACTTGAGTTTTTGATGCTGTCTCGACACATGCAATTTGTGAGTATTTCATATAGCCTCATCTAGATGTTTGTTCTCCTGTATGGTCCTGTCGAAAATTCAATTAGCTTGCTGAGCAGTAATCTTCCAGGGTCTGGCTCAGATTGTTTGTTGTTTGTTAGGCGTGTATGCCCAGCCCACAAATAACCATGCATCCTTGTCTATTATGTATATTGCCTGAAAATCACCTGTCAGTTCTTCTATTGGTAGTTACATGATGGTGATATATCATCCTCACACATAACCAATTAACAATACACACTATTTGGCAATAGGCTATCCATATCTTCCCAGTGACCAACATCAGGCAAGTTAGATTTTATGTGATGCTTCAACAGCTTCCCAAAAAATAGCTACAAAATGTTGTACTATGTTTGATCAGCAGGACAGAACAAATGTTTTAATGTTATAATAAAGTATATCAATGTAAATGAAAGTTTGACAAATAATTATGGTAAAATAAAGTTTGGAAATGTCAGAGATGAGAATGTCAGTAAAATGCAGAGTTCATAATAACAGATAACAGGTGATGTTGCACCTGGTGCGAGTTGGTTTAACAGTGAATCTTGAAAATTAAGATCTGATAAGAAGCCATGCCAGGATCTTGCTCCGAAGGGGCCAAAGCACCATAAGTGGTGCAGGCAAGAGAAAGTCACAAGATCACAAGGTAGAAGTATCATTTTGTCATTTGCCTGACAAATGTCGAAATGCAAGATTTAATGGACACAAATATGGCATTATTGTAATTGAGCTAAGATCACAACACCATGATAAAAAAATGTAACTTGATTTGTTCGTGAAATTGACTGAACCTCTGGCAAAATGAGCAAGTCTGAAAATCGGTTGTCCATATTCACAAACAATACCGCACTTGAAATCACCTATACTGGTCATTTGACGTTCATAAATAATGAAACACTGCAAACATTGGTATTGCTGAACAATGAACATAAGTGAACAACATAAAGGCATTATACAGACTTGTCATTTATGTGTTTCACTGAAATTACATAACAAAGTGGAAGTGCCACATGACACACACATTTCAAAACACAGCAAATGACACTAGGTAGACCACATGAATACTAACCCAGCACATCAATCATCCGTAAACAATGTATCAACTGTGTAATGTAAAAATCTGATGGAGATGGCCATTAGCTTAAAATACACAAGACAATGCAAACATTGTTTTTGTAACAGTTACATGGTAATTGAACTGGTAAAGCATCATCGCTACATGTACAACACGCATTTGCAAATTGTATGTCTTTTGTTGGAGGTGCTTGGTAGTACAAATGTTTCTATTTGCACATCATTAGCTGCAGGTGAACAATCCATATCATTCCCACAATGATTTTAGATTTGAACAAAAGACAGTCATCTAACCTTTATCATCATCTGCTTATGCCATCTTTGCATGACTTTTTCAGATACAAGTAAAATGAAGTTCCTAAAGCAGTTACATCACAAGTGTTTAATGGATGTTTCCCTTTCCAAAACTCAGTTCAATTGCTTTACTGTGCCTGTTTAGTAAATTTAGTTATTTCAGCATTAAGAGAATCGCTAGCCTGAAGAACATTTTCTGCAACACGAAGAATGATTCCATGCCAAGGGCAAATAGCATTTGATGGAAGCAATTGGCCCTTTTAGCAAAAATGTTTCTCACGAAAAGGAGTGGGTGGATAAAAGGTATTTAGATTTAATTCACAACGTGTGGTGATCTGGAATGTGAGTTACTTTAGGGAACCTGACCGGGGTATATCAAAAAGCAATTTGCATAAAATATTCAGATCATCAAGCTACCTGAGAAGGTTCTTCTGTCAACTCATAAATTTTGCCATAATTTTCTAGAATTTTTGTCTACATAATATTTTATTTATGTTATGATGTAATTCTATTGTGAAGAATTGGTAAATGGTCATGTCCAGCGAGACCTATAGCTATGTCACTTTTCAGGAGAGAGTGGTGTCATACCGTCTCCCGACCAATGAAAATTGCAAGAAAAATGATGTATTTTCTACCTCAAATGTCTACAAATATGAAATCATCCAGATGTCGCCTTTATTCTAAATTTTAAAGTCCATTATCGATACCATGTGTATTTTATATAGAAGGACAGTAAGTATTATCAGGATAAAGTGCAGGTACCATGATCGATTTCTTTGTCATCAATGATCAGCAAAAAATGGGTTGGGTGGCCACCCAAAATGTCAACATCCAAAGTAAACTAGAAATTCGATCTACATAATATAACTTTACTGTTGGCTTGTTTGAGTATCATGTTATACAAGCTGAAGGGCTTGTCCAGATTTATTGATCACTCAGCTGTATACTTCCTTTCTAAAGCTAGCCTTGGAGCAGTTAAATTCTTGCAATCAATGCATTACTGTCTAATCTCTAGTGTAAATGGCAATACATACTGAATTGATAATTTTGATGTGAAGCCAGGGGAAGACATAATGATGAGGTGATTGGTCGTCGAGTAAGGTTCTTCTTCGCCGAAGCGCAAGTCTAAACATATAATCTGCCTCAGCGCAGGAATGTAGTAAAAGGAAATCCTATTTAGTGGCCTTGAACAGGTAGATGCAAATGTTTAAGAACAGAATTGAGTTATCTGGCTTGATCTTTGAGTTATTGAAAACTTTTCTAGCCCTTGCAATGCATTAATTGAAAAGTGTCTAAAATTGTGAACATTTTATATAATCTTTTTGCAGGATGGATCATGCATGCTTGTCACACAGTTTATTAGTAATCAGCTCACACAAAAACGAGAAATAAACAGTTTAACATGGAAATGGGAAAAAACCGGATTTATTTTTCACTGATACAAAACACATGTGATATAATAATCTAATCTATCACCTACAGTGTATTGACATGGGGTCTATCCTAAATATTTCTGCAATGCAGATAGATAGATAATGGTACAAGCAGCACCCTCAAGAATAGTTTTGAGGGCTAACGAGGGTTAATTGATGAGATGGAAGAGAGAGCCGGAGTCCTCAACATGTTACACATTTATCCCATGCGAGGGAACTTTCACTTGGCCAGCATAGACACTGTTACAAGATGCCACCAATTTGATATCTCATTCGAACGACTTCCAGCTGGGATTTTGCTCAGGAGATCAACAAAATCTTGGGTTCCCCGCCCAGTGTTTGAACCCATGCTGGCAAAGACCTTCAGTGGCACAGGCCTGAATAACTACTCAGCCACTCAGTTCCATTAGAAGAGCAGAGTGCTGTTTTTGGTCATTGATCAAGAATTTTTGTCAGCATCAGTAAAGTCTGTCCAACCTGCTGTGGCCAACTGAATGTTACACATCCAAAGCACTACCTGGAGTACCATTTTCACTGTGATAACACGTCTGGGGAGAGCAATTCATGCCCAGTATATAGTCGTCTGGTCTTCTGTCTTGCACTCTTGCCCACTCCTCGGCCAGATGCTGTGATTGGCTTGCACAGACATGGTTGGAATATAAATGTGATTTCTGCCCACAAGTTTCAGACATGTGTTACATTTTCAACAAAACTTCATTAAAGGAATTCGCATAGAAGTTGACTTGCTGATTTCTAATGATTTGATTTTCAGCGAAATTTGTATTTTCAATACTGGGCCAAAACCATCAAGATTAATCTGATAATTTCAGCCCTGGTGATAGGGCATAATACTTTAGAAACAATATCCACTAAGCGCTGGCCTCAAGACTGGTAAATAAACGAGTTATTGCAAATAGAAATATATATTTGTTACATGACGTGTGGAAGCCTACATGACGTGTGGTAGCAATACAGTCCATTATGAATCTGAGGTGTTGTACACAGATATCAACATATAGCATAACTATGAAATAGACAAAACCAACGTGAGACAAACCATGAATGTGAAATAAAGTAATTCTGTTTATTACAGTAAATTATTCAGTATTCTAATGACACCAAAACCTTGATTGGCTGATATGTCAGTTTGAATTATGAAGTTTACAGACACATTGTGCCCATATTTGAACATCTCGGACCGCATTTTGACCAGCCTCTGAGAAAATTGCATGGGTGCGATCAATAGGTAATAGATTAATGGACAGATCAATGGCCAGATCAATAGAAAGATCAATAAATAGATAGATGGAATTCAAAATATATCCAGTAAATTATAAAATTTAATTATTAATCTTTAGGGCAAGTTGACCTAACTTCAGCCTCTCACCCAACTTCAGCCCCCCTACAGAAAACTCCTTGTAATTAAATTTTGATGAGGCCAAGGCGCCAGTATTTGGGTTTAAAGTTATTGTCAATGTGTTTAGAATAAATTATCAAAAAGTTATGACCATCATAACAATGAATCAGTAATTTTACATGTTTTTTTGGTGGACCGTATTTTGCTTGTTTTGCGACGCGAATACAACGCGAAATGAAAAACATAGGCTGCGCAGCAGCAAACCTTCAGCGAATAACACATTTAGAAGATTACAATTACATCATAAAATTGGTGTGTTTACCAAATTCCGTATATTATAGGTATGCAACAGTGGTCGAGTAATGGCATTCTATTTCTGTTATTTGCCTGCTGCCCTGCGATGTACCTGTGTGCTTGCCAGGGGTTGTAAAAGCAGGGAAAGGCCTTATTATACTAATTTACTTATATTATTGTACGGTTTTATGCATGCACCAATTTTTTTCCGATCATTCAAAAAGTGTTAAATACAAGTCAAAAAGCACTGCTACATTTTATAGGTGATACGTGTAGGAAATGGCATTGCTGTATATGCAATAGTGGGCACGTTTTGGCTCCTATAAGAAAATAAGTATTTTTAATATTTTTTCTCAATATTACAAAAAGTATAGAATATGTATCAGTCAGACCATGAAAAGGCACAACTAAACCACATAAGTCATATGTGTACCAAACTTTATCCATGTACATGCAATAGTGACCAAGTCTTGGGCCAGAAACAAAAAATATATTTTTTCTCTTTTTTTTTCAATATTTCAAATAGCATTTAATATTTTCCACCAGACCTTTCAAAGGGCACAACTAGACCTTATAGGCCATGTGTGTACCAAACCTTATCCATTTACATGCAATAGTGACCGAGTCTCAGCCCAAAAAACTAAAAAAATACATATTTTTCTATTTTTTAAATTTTTGCAAAAAGTATAGAATATCCATCAATGAGACCATCAAAAGGCACAACTAGACCATATAGGCCACATCTGTACCAAATTTCATAAGTGCACATGCAATAGTGACTGAGATTTGGCCCGGAAACGAACAAAAATAATTTATATATTTTCTCAATTATTTCAAAAAGTATTGAATATCTATCAATTAGACCATCAAAAGGCACAACTAGACCATACAGGCTAGATGTGTACCAAATTTCATCCATGTACACTCAATAGAGGCCGAGTGCTGGCCCGGAAACGATCTATCCGCCCGCCGCCCGACCGCCCGCCCGCCCGCCCGCCCGCCCGCCCGCCCGGCGGACGGACAACATTTTTACCCAAGTGATTACAATACCTTCTTCGAACTTCGTTCGCTGAAGGTAAAAAGTTTGATAAAATGTTAAATCTGTCAGTTGGCTGTACCAATTCACCAAAGGAGGAGCAGCCCAAAAAAAGTTTCATCACAAAGAAAAATTATTAATCTTCCATAAATTAAGGTTTTTTTCAATATTTTCTACTTGATCATTCAATGAATTAGGTGATTTATAAGACATGTCAATCTTACCTAACTTCAGCCCCCATGGTCCTAACTTCAGCCCCCATATGACCTAACTCCAGCCAATACATCTCACATGAGAAGTTTGTTTATTCATCCCTGAATATCTATCTATCTAAAAATGTAATTTTTAAAGCATTTTAACATCTTGCACACTGGAATAGACCAGTTGCCTGCACTTGAGTTTAAAATAAATTTGTATCCTCTTTCCGTGAAAACGATGACTTCTTTCCAAGCTTTTTTTAAATACATTTTTGGAGCATTGATTTTTTTCCGACTGTCATGTTTTATATACAGGTAAGTAATTAAGGCCAAATTTAATCATTCTGCTGTTTTTTATGACAGAATAGGATCAATTGTTTGGAGTTAGGTGCGGGGCTGAAGTTAGGTACACCCTAGGCTGAAGTTAAGTACAACACGGCTGAAGTTAGGTACATTTCCCACTATTGTCTTTTGAACACATTTGCACTGCCTTATAAAGAATGTGACATTTACCTTCAATGCATGGCTAATTGCTTAGAACTTTCACAAAATGCGGTCTGGCATGATCAAGTGTGGTCCAATTCAATCACTATTCAAGAAGATATGAATGCTCACAAATTATCGGTGGCCGCTGCCCACCCCAGACATGCAAACTTGACAATTGGCATGGGATTACGAAATAGCTTTGTTCTAAATTTGTGATATACAAATTATTACAGTTTCATATGTTTAAGTTTGCAATTAACTGAAATAAACTGATAAAAACGGTTCATATTTCACAGATTCTTTGAACACAGAAAAATGAATGAGTTTTGGTCACAAATGAGTAGTTTTCTACCATACGTCTCGTAAAGCCAAATTGCTTGGTTCGTGGGCTGAGAAGTCTAATTCAATGCGAATTCCTGTAATGCTGTTGCCTCATCCAGTTGTTCATCTTTCTCTGCCGAACTACTGGCTGCCCAATTACTGGAACTTGCAAGCACATTTACAGCACTCCTGACAAGGTTTATAGCCATGTTGGTTCTCCAAACTCAATATGTTTTAATTCCCACTTCTCATATCTCAAGGTTGCATCCTTGAATGGGAAACTTTTGGCAATATCTATGGGCCAAATTTGATCTCCTGACATCTACTCAAAAACACACCTTTATATTGAAACTTCTAATACCTGGAATCAGACTGGTCTGTCCCTCCAAGGGAATCCTCACTTATTCTGTATCATGGGGATTCCAGGGAGCATACCTTAATTCTATAGGGAGCATACAATAACTTAAATGTTGGGATCATTTTAGGGCTCCAGGAAAGAAGTGTGGTTCCAAACTGACCTGGAATATAGTGGCTGGCATGCAGGTCGATGCTCAGTCATTTCTTACCTCGGCCTCAAATGATAGCAGGAGAGCAGACAGAAAAGCCAATTGGAAGATATCATCACAATTTGTTTGCATGCTGTTACTCAGTATTCCGCCTTAGTCCGATCTGTTTGTCTTTTCCTCCCTCAATGAATATCTGGCGGTCTCTAATATAAACGTATATTTAAGGTGCATGACACTGCATATTTTATAATCAGACCTGTAGGCTGTAGGCCTAACCATGAATCCATGATAGGATCTTAAGATATTGATAATGCTACATGCACTCACCTATTTCCATAATACATTCAGCTTCACTGAAAGGCTACCAAAAGTGTTCATAACTGGTCAATGCTAATTCCTGCCCCTTGACTAGCATCTTCAGAAAGGCTATTTACAAATTTTACATGTAGTAAAAGCTTCGACCCTCTGTGAGGCTCGTAAGGTAAACATATTTGCCATTGTTTTAAATATTGTGAGTCAAAGCTTTGGGCATAGATATTTTACTATAACATATGATGACTTTTTTTATTTAATTTTTTTCATCCTCAGTTATTCTTCCTGGCCCTTTACAATCTTTTGAAAAAAAAAAGTTATAAAAATGAAGCACATAACATCTGCAGCTCCATCTCCCTGTGAGAAAATATGAAAAGAAGAACTATGAATAATACAAGGTCTTCGTCTGTCGTGAAGTGGATCTTGGACACTTAGATATTCGCTGTCTACTTAAAAAGATGTGTCTCACAACTGTGTCCATATATATATATAGGTTGTGGAGTGAAGCGGAATAATTTATGAGGAAATTATATAGCCCACAGTTTGTGCCCATTTTCTACACCAAAAGTTATAGCAGACAAGCAAACAAGATAAAATTTACAATGTTAATTGAAAAGTTTGGTACATTGTGCAGTTTTCTGTATGGTAAATCTCTATGAAGAACTGCCGTCTACGCATAGATACATGTACAGGCTTAGATACAGCATGCATCAAGGAAGTCATTCAAAGGAACAATAGGTCTAAGACAAAATAATGTAAAGACACATAACTTCTATATGCAGCTGCATGGAATTTCTGGTTTGTGAAGACTGTATAGGATCACACTTGTTGACACTCCATGCCAGACTGTCTGGTAAATTCATTGTGTGACATAGAAGCTCAATGTGTATGTGCAGCACAGTGTGCTGCTGTTCCTTTGGTGAACTTGTGCCCAAGTTCCATAATGCAGATATATCGATATGCAAGATCAAAGCGAACATTTTAGTTGTTTAGCAAAGTGTGGAAGACATAGAGGTTTACTAGAACTGAAAATATATTTTTTCAATTTCTCTGTATTTGCTGAATCCCCATGGCAGGTTTGATGTTCAAAAAATTATTATTATTAAAGCAAGTGCTAGGACAAGTTTGTAGCTGGATTATGGCGTGAAATCTTCGAGTAAATGTTTGTTGAACACAGTTGCGTAACTGGGGCGTCTTGTGCGTGGGGCCACCTGGGGGGCACGCGATTATGGGGGGGCACCCACTATAGTAATTGTATATTTTAGAGAGATTTGGAAAGTTCATATGGGGGGCACCTGGGGGGTCACAGGTCCAATATGGGGGGGGGCACGTACCCCCTGTGCCCTCCATAGGGACGCCACTGGTTGAACAGTGGCAGAAAGATCCCATAAAGTGGCGAAATGCTCAAGACATGCCAGCAACTAACCTTTCTCATACCCAGAAGTTGACACAAGTATATTAAACTGCATATTGCCAACCAAATGCGAATTACAGAATGTTGATGAAGTAATTTGCATTTGCAGTTACAGTGTACATTCTAGATATTCATATAAATTGACATATATTCAGTACAATCCAATCATTAGGGGTCATACTTTTAAATCCCAAGAGAAACTGTAAACTCACAATGAATATAATTCAATTACCTGTATATAACATTTGCATAATTATCAATGGCAGACCTGTACATGAAGTAGAGGCTGTGCAAATTACATTACATTCAAGGGAGCTTCGATAACACCTATCCCTCAAATTGTATGAGCATGCCACACACCAGACAGAAGTCTTTATTTTCACCTATATCAGTTTTTGAAATTCTTATGACACCTGGATGACAGAGGATCTGTCATTGTCATGTTGAAAAGTGTACTTTTGTATGGTAGATTTGAGTTTAATTTGAAGTAATCGACTTGTTGTGTGGATATGCCTGTCAAAAAATGATATATAGTCCCAACTGACATTGCTGTAATAACAAGTAAAATATAGTTTCTCTGTTTTCGATACACGCCTGAAGAAATGATCTTCCAATTGGTGTAGTAAGAGGACCTTTGGCACCTTTTCACAAATATATAAACAGATAGACAGTGGTTTCACTACTTATAAGCAGAGTCAAGTCCAACCTTTAACTGCATAATCATTCCAATAATTGACTACAAACAAAGTGTATCCATACTCGTTATTTTGGGTGCTTTGACATGCTTTTCTTATCAGTTAGATCTCTCCTGTAACTCAGAAAAAGAAGTTTGAATATTCACTATGGTAAAAGTGTCATGGTTTGGCCTAAGTTTTAGACATGGTAATACTAATATATCTGGTTTTTCCATATACCACCAGATTATTATATATTGAGGGTCTCAATTTTCGCTGAATCTCAATTTGCTATTCAGTACATATCATGCTGTAATACACAGTTACAATCTACCACTTATCTAAATGGACAGACAAGCACCCGTATAATAATTTAAGTGTTACAAAATGGATACAGCACTTAGAGCTGTTCTTTCTCTTATGAACTGTTTCATGAGACCGAAGTGCTTTGTTAACGAGTACAATTTACCAAGGTATATGACCACGCATTTTGACAATACAATCTCCTTACATTTACATTTCACAAAGATGAAAAAAATCTGCATTTTTCCAGACTTGGGATGTTTGCAGTCATCTCAAGAACATGTGAAAAGGAAATCTGAATCTGATGTTGTCTTAATGAAGTGGAATAATGCATGAAGAGAAGAGGAACAGGGAAGTGTGAAAGGGTGTCATTTGTGTATGTACATGAATCAAGACTGTTAGGCTTTGCTTGAAAAATTATAAAATGAAGGCGCCATTCCTTTTCCCATGTGCAACATCTCAGTGTTTTAACATGCAGTAGTAGGCTATAAGTGTTCAGAATATAAACAGGTAAGGAAAAGCAGGTAGTCTAATTGCAGTCGAAGGGACATCCAGCCTGGATATATGACCACCCTCTCTAATCGTGTCTAGAACTTGGATCAACTGTTGATTCATTGTTTGTTTGGCTGATTCCTGCTATGCAATAACAATTTGTCTATTTTCAGTACACAGCTAGCATCCAAAGGGAAAACCTAGTTTGGGCCAAATTGAGTTAAGGTCAAAATAGGACTTCTGAGACATGTTTCTATATATTTATTAAGTTTACATTTTCATGAAGTTGCCCGTCACCCCAGAATGACACTGGCAAATCCAAGTAGGCTAAGTCCATCTCTTATTGCAAGGACTGGAACTTGAAAGTCAATTTTCTCAGAAACTCCTAAGCATTTTTAAACATTTCTTTCAGTAATTGCTGGAGAAGGTTTTGAGACACAACTACGGAAAGCACAAAAAATTACTTCCTGTGTCTTTCGTTACAAAATGTCAAAATGTAAAATCTACAATACAAACTTCCATAAAAAAATTACTTATATTCATGCATTTTTTTCTCAAATTTTACTTTTGTTCATCATAAAGTCTTCTCACATGCATCATTCACCAAAATAAATATGCATGATATGTATTCTGCATATAATAGTGTATTTGTAAATTACATGACACAATGCCTATAAAGTCTTAACATGTGGTTGGCCATTCTAGTCTAATTAATCTCAACAGACCAATGCCTTGAGGCTCATTATCTCCAGTCACAGCATATTAGCATCATAGAAATTAACTAATTGTTCAGCTTATAATATCCATGGCCAAACTAATGAGGCAGCAAGGTTATGGCACATATATTCAGATAATACCTGACTCAACAATCAGGCACTACACCCATTTGATAAATACCGGCCGTACCAGTACAGTCTGGCCGGTTTCCGAACCGGTTTTCAAAGCAGCACCTTCGGTTTGGTTCAGTTATGCCACATCCAGCAAAAAAAGCCATTTTATTGCCGAGATTTGACAGAAAATATCCATAAAATCGTGAACTGAACTTGAGAAGATTGTCATCTTGACGTTCGCTCTAGTGCGAGATCAATTTTCCGGGACAAAAAATTGGTATTCGGGAAGCGGATTTCTCTAAAATGTGGATTGACCCAAATTTGCGAACCGACAGTACGAATCGTGCATCGATCAAGCGTATCGATAATAAAAATCATATCGAATGTCGGCAATGATATAGAGCCTTACTCAAGCCTGTCCTCTGCCCAAGCATGTTGATATCTTTAATATTGCAAAAGCCAAATTTCTTGGGAAGATGGGATTTAGCTGAAGTAAATGTTGTCTTTTGGATGCAGATTACCAGATTCCTTGCAATGAAATAGGAATACAGTGTAAGAAAAAGGCACAATAAGACAACCATAAAATACTGTAACTTAGCTTAATGATTGTAACTTCAGCTTAATCAAGCATTTTCTAAACTACTAAAAAATATTTCAATTACTAAAGATTTTTTCAAGAAACAATGACCAATACTTAAGATCCTTATTTCTTCATAACATTTGTAGCCCTATGACTCAAACATCAGGGTTCCCTTATAGAATATTCTGATTTATCAAGACTAACTTACTGGTTCTGTCTCCACACCAACAGTACATGCAATATGTGAGAATCTGATTCCTCATCATCTGTTGTTTGTTTTCCTATTTGGTCCTGCCAAAAATCCAATTAGCTTGCTGTGCAATAATCTTCCTTGGTCTGGCTCAGATTGTTTGTGGATTACTAGACATGAATGTCCTGGCCTCTGAACATAAGATCTAGACCATGCATTCTTGTTCATTCGGTATGGCCTGATAATCAGCATGTAATATCTTCCCCGCACGTAATCGCATAAACAATACACAATTTTGCAATGTCTATATCTTGCCAGGGCCAATGTCAGGCAAGATAAAAAAAACCACCAAATTTGCTTCTTTCTCTTGCCTGACATTGGTCTCTGGTAATACTGCTTTTGTTTTGATTTATTCATCAATCCTCCCTTGCTGAACTTGCAGTGACCATAAAACTTAGTCTTAAAACTGTGCCTCAGTTTTACGTGCATTATTAGTTGTTTTGAAATAAATAAAAAACTTAAACCATGCAAAAGCTAAAAGACGTAAAAATGTGACCATTTGACACATTTTGCTAATTTCTGGAAGATATAATATAATCATATGCAGTCATTATAATGCAATCAATCAATACTTTTATTTATAGCCAGTTTTACACACAAAAATCAACACTAGCCACAGGCTAATTTCACCGGCTGAATGCAAATTAGCAAAATGTGTCAAAGCAAGAGCTTTTTTTTTTCACATGACATTGTCATCCTTTTAAAAAGGCAAGCTAGACAATAATCCATTTGCACTTGAACTGCACCGGTCAAAGTGATAAACACACATCATATAACACTCACTACAGCCACCACAGATGCATCCTTCTTCCCTACAGTAATAAATATGTTACATCATTAGCTGAATTGAGTGTGAGAAGACAAAAAAAAGTATGTTTTTTTTAGCACAAACAAAGAAAGCAGACCATAATCCACGGTAATATGATACAAATCATGTTTGTTCCAATTAATACACAAGTTGTTTACATATTTGCAGTCCTCATATAATTATGTGTATACGAGGGGTGTCCCAAAAGTTCTGGCCAATTTTTCTGGCAGACCCTTCTATTTGAAGCAGCTCAATGAAATGTTCACAGAAGTAAATTCAGGTATTACACTAACAATTTTGAAAATATGATACAGTTTGGAAATATTTGGATTACTTTTCTTTTGCATTGGAAACAATAGGTCACCCAGCGGCCAGCGCAGCTCAGTTTCTTAAGCCCAAATCCAAGTGAATATTCTTGTAAATAATCATAGGATTTACTGTAAATATGCAATGGATGATCATGAAAAACTTTATTTGGCAGCCTGACAGTATCTCAAAGTTTTTCCTGTACATTTAAAGCCACTCTGTATATGTTTAACCCCTATGCTGAAGAAATCATCTCGGTCCTCCAAATCGGGCTGGTCCTAAATTATGGAATTTCAGCGTAGATGGCTATAGCTTCATTTCTCATTATGAGTATCATTCCTTTGAATTGTGAACTGGTATATATATTTTAGTATCACCAAAAGTGACAGAAGGCCAAATCTGATAATTAAAGCAGATGAGGTTGGGTTTGGATATCAAGGTTCTTGAGCACTGCTTCTTGGCAGTAGATTGTTTCAGCCGAACAATCTCAAGAGCTGAGGGGAAAATGATGAAGAAACTCTTTAGAAATTGCCTTATCTGATTGGGTTGAAATATAAATAAATGTTTATAATGTAATGGAAGATTACTTTATAGACTGCAGGCCTATCAAGAAATACATTTTCTTGCAATAAGTTTTTTTTAATTTGTATAAATTCTCAGACTATAAACACAGCTAATTTGCTGAATTTTGTCGTAGAAGTTGAGCAGCGCTGGGTGCACTGACCTTTCGTAACTATGGTAATAGAAAAGTAACTTGAGCACCTCTTACAGCTTTGATTTTTTCACGATAGATAGCTAAATACCTGAAATTAATTCTGTGAAAATTTCATCCAGCTACTTCAATTAGAAAGGTCTGCCAAAAAAATTGGTCAGAACTTTTGGGACATCCTTCTTATGGCCTACATGGTTCATGTTACATCTTATGTGATGTTTCCAAAGAGTTAAGTAACTACAAATAGCTGCAAAATGTAAGTTAGTGGTAAAATTATTAGTTTGACATTTGTTTGATAATTGTTGATATTTTGATTAAATATAAAATATTATTCTAATTGTTCATTGACATTATGTAAGGGTCATATTGTTTCACCGCACAAGAGACAACTCTTGAGCAAAACGCAGTTTGTGTTACTTTTGCTCTGGATGCCAATGCCCAGTGGGCAGAGGCATAGAAGAATTCACTGAGGGAAAAATTCTTAAGTCCTTGAAGTGAACCAGAAGTGAAGTTGACTCTAATTTCTATTCTGATTGCGACTTTGCAAAACCGGGCTGCCAGACACAAAATCGAATTAGAAATTTACTTTCGTATCTTTACTTTTTGACCTTCTTCATCAGATGCTGGGCAGCTAGCAATCTTTGCATAAAGACTAAAGAAGTACTGTGGCCCCTGCGTTGTAAGAACACCCATTAAGCTGTCATGAGGCGGTCTCTTGTAGGGGTGCAGTCTGTCATTAATGCAGGTACTACTGTGTACACAGTTCTTCTGTGAAAATCAACACTTAGCTGATTCAACTTGATTTGTCATATTTATTCAATTCAAAATCTAAACGGAGATATATTTTAGCACTAAATTAATTACCAATGTGGGATCTCAATAAATTAGGCCTAGTATAGTTGACTTCTTGACTTAATCGTTTATTCTGGATGGAGTTGTTTCTGCCAAATTTAAGAAGTGACCAAATTGAGAAATGGACCAAGGTGATTCCTCAGTTGCCCACCAAAGGAAAAGTGTACCAGTCCCGATTTACCGAAATGGAGGTGCTGCAAGACAACTCAATAAATTTATTCTACTTCTGCCAAGATGAGTAAGTCTGAAATGTTTTTGTCCATACAAAAAAAAACAGTACTGCACTTGCAAATCATCAATTTTGGTCATTTGAGCATCACAAAATAATGACACACTGCTAAAATCGGTGGGCTAAGTAAAGGTTATTCACCACGGGAGACTCGGGAGAGGGAATATGTGATTTATCACCTGAAGGTTTTGGGCCGAGGTGTGATAAACACATATTCCTGATCCCATGGCGAATGACCGGCTGATACCATGAGACAAACACTCAAACAGTCAACATGAGAGGACAACTGGACACCAAAGAATATGAGAATTATTCCCCTGCAATACTGGCATGTGGTTGGATGACAGAGGTGTCGAATGGTATAACTGGGCTTATTGTTGGAAGTAAGTGCACAACATGCAGATGTTGTACAAACTTTCATTTATGTGTGCCACTGAAATAACCAAAATTGGGAAGTGCCATCTAGTCCTATGACACAATGCATTAACACAGTATACGATTCCAGGCTGGCCAGATGAGTATTTATCAAACACATCAATCATCAGTAAACAATTCATCAAATGTGTTACCTGAAAATCAGATGCACTTAGCCATTTGTTAAAAAAAAATAGCAGTGCTATGTTAGGACATTACATACATTTTGATGGCGTCACAGCAACATACTTTTATGTAAAAACAATTGTAAAAGCAAATAATGTGATTTTTATATAAGTTATGGGAACTTCCATTGGTAAGGGTGATTGTTTATCACAATAAAATGCATTAACTAATGTTGGCATTTTGTTGGAAGAGCTTGATGTTATTGTTTCTATTTTCATATCACATTCTGTGTCAAAATGGTATTTGAATCTTTCCATTTTTCAACACCCTAGCATTTTACGGAGGAATCAGGATGCATATATTTAAAAATATGACATTATATCATCTTCCCAAGGGGCGCTTCTACTCACAGTTAGACATGGCGTTTTTTGTAAATTTTACTTAAAACCTTACTTTCGAATCACCGACTGCCTGACTTGTAATGGGGTCCCTCGACAACAAAATTAATATTCCATAGAGGGACTCCCAATAAACAAACAAAGTTAATCTGATCAAATATATTTTCTCAGTTTTTTTTTTCACCTTAATTATTATCAAAATGCCTTCAGTCTGACATCATTATTTTAATTTTGCCTTTTCAAGTGACAAGTTTTGATACAAGTAAAATGAACTTCCTAAAGCAGTTACATCACAAGTGTTTAATGGATGTTTCCCTTTCCAGAACTGTGCTGAATTATACTTTACTGTGCCCATTTAGCCATTTCTGCTTTTAGCCTGAACAACATTTTCTACAACACGAAGATTCAAAGAAAGATTCCATGCCAACACCAAACAGCATTTAATGGAAGCTATTGGCCCTTTTAGCAAAAATGTTTCTCAAGAAAGGAGTGGGTGGGAAAAGGTAAATTCAATCGGAACTTAGTTCCAGAAATGAGGCATATTTCAGGTAATTATAATCAAAATCACACAATTTGGTGCTTGGATAATGGATAGTAATTCAGCGTTTTGTAAACTTTTGTTTTCTCAAGAAGGTTGTTTGAAACAGTCTACAATATGCCATATCACATGCTAAACCTTTGACAATGAGACTAGAAAATATTGCTTTTTGTAATCTACAACACATCAACACATGTACAACGTATTATCTAGACATTTTAAAATTGCTATATCGCAATTATCGCATCGTGTTACAAATGAAATATAACAAACTTAAGTGAACTAGTCTGTGCAGATGACAAACATTTGTGAACCCAATTTTATGATGCATGAAAACAATTGACAAATTGACAAAATATCTTTTTTAAAGTTTAATTAATTGTCAAATGTGTGTCTGCTGCATGTTAGGTTACTGAAACAGCAGTCATCTTCTCTTTTTTTAAGGTGAATACTTGACTTGCACAAATACCACCCTGCATAATCCTTAACACATCATTAGGTATCCTGAAAATGAATGCCCTGGTCACTTCAGTACCCGTCTGGGTTCATCCCCAAACTTATCAATTCTTCTGTAGTTAGAAAGATCATAGGTATCAGCATACTAAGACATAATGCCTGATGAGCCAATAATTTCAAGAAGGGTTTTTTAATCTGTGTTAAAGGGATAGCCTGGCCTCACAGAATCGCTCAATGTACATATGCAATGTATTCCTTCTCCTTTCAAATCTCAGCAACTTTGTTGACAGGAAGTTTAGGAACTGCCTTTGCTGTGAGACATCCTTACTGTCTTGAATTTAGATAAAGGGTCAAAATCATGAGTTCTTTGTCTGCACCCCAAAAAGGCACCTGTTATCAACACAGGCACAAATCCCTCTCCAGGTGATCAACTCAACAGAAGATATACTTCAGGAATTTAAACTAGTACTAGCCACCTCCCTAAACATGCTGAACAGAAATAAAGATGCTCATAGATGAGTCCTCACATATCGCTGTTGTACCATCAATGGCCATAATATTGAAAGGACGAAGAAATGTGCACAGTTAATGAGTAAGGTTACTAATATTGCAAGTAAAGTATTCATTTTTAAAAATGCATGTGATGACATATACCTGTGCTCAAGAAATAATCAGAAGACACATGTCAGACATACTAAAGCATGCCAATTTAAACGAGCTTCACAAATTTTATTTCATTTGTAAATGATCATTATGATATTTCAATGCCATAAAAGTAGTATCATAAATGCTCCTGACTATGCAAAAACAGGTTGTATGCAAAAACAGGTTGGCTTTGCTGTGTAACGATAGTTGATTATTCCCCTTTTTAGAATTGTCTGTAATGCTCTGTATGTGTTCTTCATTACGAGACTCAAGATCTTGTTTCATAGGCAACATTTCATATTTTGCTATGACATATTGACTATCTTAATCATCCTTCTCGCGAATACAAAATGTTGCATTATAATCCAAGCACCAAATTGTGTAATAACCTTAAATATGCTGCATTTCTGGAACTACACTTTAACTAGTACACCAATCTATGCATCCACTCTTGGAAGAATACCTGAGAATTCAATTTTCAAGATATAGTGACATCTAAAACTAATTTTCTTGTCCCATCCATTCAAAAAGGTAATATAATCAATAAAAACACGAAATATGCCATATAGCGGTTGATATTGCAGCTAGAGACATGCAAATTGCACCACAATTTCTGGAATACACCCTTTCCTATTCAACTTCAATACATTTTTTTTGTCTAAGACCAATAGTTTTTTAGTTATTTGAGAAAATGTGTTTTTCAAATAAAATTAAACATACAATTTTCATAATAAGATTTACCAATTACGCTAAACATCCTTCAATTTCAATTTGAATGGTACCAATGGACTCCCATGGACCATTGTCACCCTTTTGGAGGGGCTTTTTTTGGAATTTCAAACTTTTTCAAAAATTGACACGCCCTAATGTATAGGACATGACATCAGAGAAAATGAGTCGTCTCTATAGGGACATGATCTCACAAGCCAAATTTTGGTGCATTTTGCCATCTGTATAGCAACGACATGAGTAATTTAATCATGCAGCATTCATTTTAACAGAAATCATTCCAACATCTATATACATAAATTAGCACTGCTTTACACCAAAAACCAAGACTGAATACGATAGTCCCTGCATTATTCGACTGCCACTTCTGCAGTAGTGAAGCGGTCTCTCTTGGGGGTGCAGTCTCTCATCGGGGTGCAAAAATACTTCTTCTTAGTGTGGGAGGAAGGCAATAACAAGCAGGTACCGCTGTAACCAACTCGTGATAATCCGTTGGTACTATAAAATTCAAGCAATGTGAGAGGTTGTGCTAGGATGCTCATTGCCCACACTATGTGGGTCAATGTGATAGACCATGCAATACAAGAGGTTAGAAAGAAAATACTGTGTGTTTTCAAACTGAAGAAATCTGTTGTATAAAGCTTTTCTGAATATATGAGGGAATATAATTTCAAGACCAAGCCATACCATAATAACTGGATTTCATAATGAATGAAGTAGAAGAAAATGTTCAGCAGGCTTTTCTTGTGTTGAGCATCGAGCTGGGGTTGGCCATCATTGACACTCAAAGCCAGACGATCCTTTGGTAAATTCATTGTAAGAGGCTGCAATATTCATTTTAAAAATCTTTGTGTCATGGTTGCTCTGTTTCGGCATCACTTGACGTTGTTTACAGTCTTGGGGATGAGGATGGATAAGTAATTGTACACCATAAGCATTCATGAATACAGTTATTTAATATTGAGATGCAGAATAAAGTTGGAGTAATAATATTATAAGACTTTTTCTTGAAGCCTTTGTCAAACCATGTAGTGGCAGTTTCTGATGAATGATGACAAATATTGCGTGATGCGTTTATTCTACATTTTAAAATCCATACCAATGTGTATTTTATTGAGCAGAACAGTGTCATTCTTTTTTCTCAGTATAATCACCATGAAGTGCAGGCTTCATCATACTCTGCATCTGACGAAATTATGCAAGTAGGTTATTTCTATGTAGCACAAAAACTTTTGGGCCCAAGAGTGTGTCCATTTCACGTAATCATTTGATTGGGCTGAGAAATATTGCGTGTGACCTTCATCAAGTTTCGTTCAGGCAAAGTTGAGTTATGCCATATATTCAAATATTTTGGTGTCCTTCCGCTTGCTGCGTTGCTTTTGCATAATTTCGTCAGACACCAAAGTATTTGAATATTTATAACATTCGACACCTCTGTCAGCCAATCACATTATAGTATTACAGAGGAATAATTCCCATATTCTTTGTTGTCCAGTTATCCTCTCATGTTTGACTGTTTGAGTGTTGGTCTCATGATATAAGCCGGTTATTCACCATGGGATCAGGAATATGTGTTTATCACACCTCGGCCTAAAGGCCTCGGGTGATAAATCACATATTCCCTCTCCTGTGGTGAATAAACTTTATGAGTCATAACTCAAATTTGCCTGAATGAAACTTGATGAAAGTCACATGAAATATTCATCAGCCCAATCCAATGATTATTTGAAAAGCATACAATGTTGGGCCCAGTTTTTGTGCTACGTCGAAATAACCTACTTGCACGTGTAGATTGTCATGTCTCAGACATTGACCACCCAAAATCTCTAAACCGAAGGTAAACTAGAAATTCGATCAAGTTGGTGTTGGCTTGTTTGAGTATCATGATATACAAGCTGAAGTGCTTGTCCAGATTTATTGATCACCAAACTTACACACTTCCTTTCTAAGGCTTTCTTCAGATCAGTTATATTTAAGGAAACAGGTTTATTTTTCTATATACCTACATACGCTCAAAAACACTCTTTACCGTGAAGCTAATGATATCCGGAATATTATAACTGGTAGATCAATGTTCATTTTAGTTGCATACACTGTACTACGGCTTGAATTGCGGTTATATTGGTAGAGCGGACGAAGAGGCAGTTGGGAAATATCAAAATTTGTTTGCATGCTGTTATTCAGTATTCAGCCTTAGTCCGAACTGTATGTCTTTTCTTCCCTCAATGAATATCTGAGGGTCCCTAATATAAAACTTATATTTAAGGTGCATGACACTGCATATTTTATAATCAGACCTGTAGGCTGTAGAGCGAGCGTGACATGACCTCATATCAAGATAATGATGAAACTACGTCGGCACACTTATTTCTATGATACGTCACTAATGTCATTCACTGAAAGATTATCAAAAGCGTTGAGTGAACCAGAATGATTTATGAGGAAATGATATAGCCCACATTTTGTGCTCATTTTCTACACCTCATGAGATAGCAGACCAGCAAACAAGATTTGAAAGGTTGGGTACATTGTGCAGTTTGCTGTATGATAAATTTCTATGGCCTGGTGCACCTAAGATGTGACATTTGGTTTTTAAAAATTTGTTCTAGGAAGTGGCTCTTTTTAACGTTACTTTATGGAGAATAACTTATATTTTAGTAAACAAAAGGTTTTAAGATGAAATCTACATTCATACCTGAGAAAATCAACGTTGTATTGCGAAGACAAGAACTTGAAAATTAAAACGGCTGCAATGTAAAACCCTGCAAATGGCAATCTTATCAGAGTTAGAACTTAAAAACTAGCTTAGTTTCAATCCATGGACAATGGCCGAATGTATAAACTGCTTTAGGGTGTTATAACATCAGCAATTGATATATCAAAAATCAATTAATGTTGACACATGGTAGAAAATTTGAATTTCATTAAATTATAATTCATGTAGGAGAAAAATAATCAGTTGAATTTTAATTGAAAAGCTTAAATTAATTGTTGAAACACAACAGAAAAATGTTAAACTGAAATTATTTTCTTTATGTGAAGAGAAAGTTGAATATTGATGAATAATCCACAAATTGACCGACAGAAAATATCTTGATTTAAGTAAAATACTGTATAAGCATAGCTTCCTACCATTCATTCGAAAGAAATTTTTCTTCTGATTTCAAATATGTAAATATTATTTATATTGAATAAGATTTAACGGAAATATAACATACCGCGTATTCAGACAAAATGATTAAAAGTTATTTGAGTAAAAAATCTTCAGAGTGTCTGAAAACCTCAGAAATGATTTTCAGTCCAGGTCATATATAATATAGTTGCTTATTAATTGTATTGTGGTATCTTATTATTAATATAAGCAGAATATCAAGCATTTTGGAAAAATGATGCACCCCAGAAATACTTCCAACACAGAGAAACTCCAAGTGCAATTACAATTTATCTAATGATCTATTCAGCTGACTATGCTGATCTATTTAATCCAAACTGTTGATTTTACTATTTTTACAAAGATATGATCAATTTCTCATGTCTCAATTAAAAAGAAATACTGTTTTTGGCTAACCATCCCTCCCCTTCTAATTTTCACTATTTCAAGAGTTCACTTGTTAAACAGCAAATGATGGCAAGATATCGAAATGAAACATTCCAAAAATATATTTTACCTGTTCGTCTTATCTGGTCTTGTTATAATATTGTTACTAGACCTGACAAAACTCCATCTGTCTTGTAGACTAGCCATTTATTTGAGGCGTTATGGTTGGGACAAACACGTTATGGTTGGGACACTTTCATCTTCACATCACTGTTCATTAAGTATTCTGAGCAACCAAAAAACCTAAAGTGCAATGGATGTTGTATGTGCCAAGGAAACTCAGATTTAGGACACAGCTTTCCAAATAATCTAATAGAGAAGTACTGGGTAGGAGTGTACCTAGTTGTTTTCGCCGTTATGGTTGGGAGTTGGGACACACAAATACCTGGTAATACAGATGCTTTTATCAACCATTAAATTTATGCAAAGTGGCAAACGGATACTCTATGGTCCGAAGTAATGTATAAACAACGTTTTTACAGAAAAATGTGTTTCTATGTGTTATTTCTCCTTCACATAAAGCCTAAGGCAGACAACAGCATCAAAAAATTAAATTTTGGCTTCATTTGGGTCATTTGTTTTGCTCAATTTTTTCTATGGCTAATTTCAGGTATTTATCGGTCAAAACACTCTTGTCCCCAATAGAACAAGTGTGTAAATACTTTGGAGTACAATATTGATGATAAATGAGTACACAATTTTTTGCTCATGGGTAAGAATAAAGCGATTTTGAGGATGTCACCCTAAAATCGTGCATTTTCAGCACATTTTCGTAAACATTTTGCATGATATCTCAACTAATAATCATCCGATTTGGCTGAAATCCGAAATGTAAGTAGATTACAATGTGTCAAACAGATAACCATACACAATTGTTCTTTAAACGAAGCTGGGAAACCACTGCGACCATCGTTTGGTTGGCTTAAAAAAAAAAGTCACAAGGTGCACCAGGCGGCCATATATGTAGATCTGCCGTCCACGCATAGATACGGGCTTAGATACAGCATGCAGTCCACCAAGGAAGTTGTTCAAAGTATTAGTTAGACACCGATTTGGAGGAACTTGTGGTCGGGATCTAACTGACAAAAATGCATGTTAGGACCCGACAAAGAGGTGCCTAACTGACTTTGACATCATATGCTTCTTCTATTATTTGTTTTAACTTATAATTTTAGCAAAATAAACAATAATCCGACTGTTTGTTTGCTGTTGTAAACAGTGTTAATCCTTAGCAGGGCGCTAACATGCAATATTGTCAGTTAGATGCCGGTTTTTCCAATGGTATAAGTATCTTGGTGATGTCTAAAGAACAATTGATCTAAGACAGAATAATGTAAATAACATGTCTTTAGGTGCACTACTTCAATGCAGCTGGAATTTCTGGTTTGTGAAGTCTGTATAGGATGGCACATGTTGACACTCCATGCCAGAATGTCTGGTAAATTCATTGTATGACAATGAAGCTCTAAGTTTGACTTATGTGTGAGCAGTGCTGAGTGTTGCTATACCACAAGTTCCATAATACAGATATATCGATATGCAAGATAAAAGCGAACATTTTAGTTGTATAGCTAAGTGTATGGTGGAATGACTTAGAGGTTTATTGGCACTCAAAATATATTTTTTCAATCTCTATAAATGTATTTGCTGAAGAACTATGGCAGGTCTGATGGTCTGAATATAACTAAATATTAAAGCAAGTGCTAGGACCAATTTGTAGCTGGATTATGGCCTGAAATGTCCAATTAAGAAAACGGTCATTGAAATGCTGGAGAAAGATCCCATAAACTGGGTAAATGGTAAAGATATTCCATAAACTAACCTTTTCCATACCCATATTATTAAAGTGGACACAAGTATATTAAACTGCATATTGCCTACCAAACGTGAAATAAAGAACATTGGTGAAGTAATTTTCATTTGCACCTAAAATGTAGATATTCATATTAATAGACATATATTCACTATCCTATCATCAGGAGTCATACACATACATGTAAATCCAAAGAGAAACTGCAAACTTTCAATTAAATTAATTCAATGGCCAGTATATGACATTTACATAAATATCAATGGTAGACCTGTACATGAAGTAGAGGCTGAGAATTACATTACATTCAAGGGAGCTTCGATAACACCTATCCCTCAAATTGTATGAGCATGCCACACACCAGACAGAAGTCTTTATTTTCACCTATATCAGTTTTTGCAATTCTTACGACACCTGGATGACAGTGGATCTGTCATTGTCATGTTGAAAAGTGTACTTTTGTACGGTAGATTTGAGTTAAATTTGAAGTAATCGACTTGTTGTGTGGATATGCCTGTCAAAAAGTGATATATAGTTCCCACTGACATTGATGTAATATCAAGTAAAATATAGTTTCTCTGCTTTCAAAATACACCTGAATAAATAATTTTCCGTTTGGAGTAGTAAGAGTAATTTTCGCACCTTCTCACAAACATATAAACACATAGACAGTAACTGTTGTTTCACTACTTATAAGCAGAGTAAGGTCCAACCTTTGACTGCATAAGCATTCCAAAGATTGACTACAAAAAAGTGTATCCACATTTAGTTTTTTGAGTTTTGTGACATGCTTCTCTAATCAGTTACATTGTAGGTCTCTCCTGTAACTCAGAAAAAGAAGTTTGAACAATCACATGGTAAAAGTATCATGGTTTTGCCTAAGGAGGTTTAGACATAGTAATACCACTATATGCGGTTTTTCTATATATCACCTGATTATTATCTACTGAGTGAGCGTCTCATTTTCGCTGAATTTGAATTTTCTGTTCAAAAGTTATGCTGTTATACACAGTTACAATCTACCACCTAAATGAACTGACAAGCATCCGTATAATCATTTAAGTGTTGCAAAATGGAATTCAATGGATGTACCGTATGGTGCCCTATTTTCATCAGTGTCCTATTATCATCACTTTTAATCAATGCATGCTATCAATCTTTATTTTGGATATCAGGGCACGAAATGTCACAATTTACAAATTAAAATATTTTTTGCATACATTGCTGCATTTCAAGCATCAATGGCACTCTTGAGGATTATGCAATAGCACCCTAAAGTGGAGTGTGCAAAAAACACGCATTTTTCACAATTTTGAGACAAATCAACAAAAAGAAGGCCCAGTTTAACTGATTTTCAGACCTATCTTTGTGCACCTGGTGCAGTTGATAGAAATGTGGATATAGCACTGGCTATAGTAGAAGAGGGAACATGTGATAATCAAGATTAATTTTTGAAATAAAAAACTTTTGAATGTAATACCATTCAGGAGTAGTATGGCTTTCAAAACTGATGGTATTACGGCACCCTACATGACGAAAATAGGTCCCTGGGGTCCTAATTTCGTCATAATGACTTTGCTGTACATTAATGCTCATAATGCATTATACATTGGAGTGGCCTACCTCATTTCTTACAAATTTTTGCAAAACTACAGTTTTGTTCATCTGAACTGGATACAAAAATTGCAACAGTGTTAGTATGGCTATGGTACCTATTTAAATAAAGTACCTGACGAAAATAGGGCACCACACGGTAATACAATGAGCTTGTCATTCTTCTATGAACTGTTTCATAATATCGAAGTGCCTTGTAAAAGGAAACAATTACCCGATGTATACAGTCTCTGTTCATGCATGTAGACTATACATTGTATACAATCCCTTCACATCAACATTTCACAAAGATGAAAAAGCAATCTGCATTTTTCCAGGCTGGGTATGTTTGCAGTCATCTCAAGAACATGTGAAAAGGAAATCTGAATCTGATGTTGTCTTAATGAAGTGGAATAATGCAAGAAGAGCAGAGGAACAAGGAAGTACGAAATGGTGTCATTTGTGCAAGAACATGAATCAAGACTTTTTGGCTTTGCTTGAAAAATTTGTAAACAAAGCAACCCTTCCTTTTTCTTTGTGTCACATTTCAGTGTTTTAACATACAGTGTTCTGATTACAAATGAGTATAAAAATTTACCAAACATGCTGGAAAGGAGGCAAGTTTATTCCTTCAGAAACAACTGTGCAAATAAAGATAACAATTCCATTGAAGAAGGATTAGGCGTGAGCTAACAAAAGAGAGGAATGCCATTGTCACTGGTAACGCTAAGTGCTGAACACAGAGGCAACAAGTAGAAAAAAATCCTGCAAACTTTTGAGACAGAAACCAAATCTATATTCCAGTCATGTCTGTAGAAGTGGATCACAGCAGTTGCCTATAGCAGAGGGCAAGGTAGAAGATCAGACAGTCTACAACTCCCCGAAAGTACATGTATTACCAATTTTTTCTTCCTCTTCTCTCTATGTCAAGTAGCAAGGACTCTCCATGCAGGACATGTTAATATGTTGATATGTTAATACTAGACATAATTAAGTTGCACAAGTTCACAACAAGGTTATAGCAATGAGTTCCTAAATGATACTGAAGGTATTACCTGCTTTAGTATATAGAAGGAGATCGATAAGTCTGGATGGACCTTCACATCATGTATTCACCACAAAGCAAACTTCGCAGCTAAAGTCAAAAGGACAGACTCAGAAGCATTGGAGCATGTCACCATGCAAATCACAGGTTTGATATCCCTTAGACTCTATCTGTAAATAAGAATATTTTATATCAGGTTTAATGTGAGGAGAGGACATTTTTTGGATTACCATGCATTTATGATAATCAATGGGTTAGCATTTTGTTACAAACGTTCTCAGGTTGTATTTAAAATACATCAACATTTTTCTACTGAAGCTGCAAGTGGTTACTATAATTATTATATATGTCATTACTATACAACATCGAACTACTTCTGTATAACTAAGATACTTGCAAGCGGTAAAACAAAATTAGAATAAAATGTCTGTAAAATTGCATTGCAGTAAATGAAAATGCATAATAATGCAACTGCGAAAAACAAAAAGACGTATGCAAGTTTTATTCATATGTTAATTTCTACATTTTTACCTTGCACAATCGTTAGATGTACCATGAATAGCAAATCATTTGTCTGAGCTGAAAGACTGTTTGTAATGAGTATATTAATTTAAACAAAATAAATATCTTCCATAAAGTTAAATATACATATTTTAAAATCATTAACAATTGCTCAAAGGTGTATATATCACCAGACAATAAAAACTACTACTGTCTACTGCTACTATGTATTTATTTAAGGGTTGTCATCATTGTAATGAATGTACATGACAAAATCATTCCTTCAAGTTGACAGAGACAGGCACGCCACATATGATTTCATGGATTTCAGTTTTTATAAAATAATGCTGCAGTATCCAGATGTCAGTCAGTAGTCGAAATAGCAATATCATTTAGGTTCTGTCTTTGGCAAGGCCCAAGGGTCGAAGCTTTTGATGCTCGATGTCCGGGGCCGCCAGAGGCCCCAAGAAGCTGAGGGGTTTCAGAAAAGACTACATGTACTCTGAAATGAATTCTGAGTGTTTTAAGTATGTTTTATCTCAGAAATTAACTTTTGAAAATGCCATTTCTGGATTAAATCATGCAGATTTAGTATTTTAGGGGTTATTTCAGGACTCCCCCCCTGGGTCCTTCTAAAAAATGTATTTGAGGGGTTCTTATAGAATTTCAGGGGGTCAACTCAAAACCCCCTTAACCCCCTCCCACTTATTTCGAACACTGATGTCAGAATGTATCTATGTATCAGTGTCGTGTTGGAGAGTGTGTCCTTTTGTGTGCGTGGCAGATTTGAGTAAAATTCTAAATAATCGACTTGTGTGGATATGCCTGTCAAATACTGATGTATGAGTCTCAGATGGACGTGTTGTGAAGTAAAATATAGTTCTCTGTTTTTCAATTACACACCCGAATGCATACAATTTCCAGAGAATTGTATGAAGCGCACAAGGTGATTCACACTCACACGAATACAAAAATGCCATCCTAGATGTATACAATCTTTAATTCAATGCCATTTGTAGTGTAAAAATTTCAGAATCTTTAAGCGACAGAAGTCACACTAAACTTATACAACAGTCCATCCAGTCATGCCTGTGTAAGTCACTAACATTGATTCCTGAGGAGAGACCTTCAGCACAGGTACTGACTTAATGTTCAGTCAGTCACCAAAGCATGGTGATAAAAGAAGGCTAGATGCAAGCCTGTGGAGGTTTCAGCTTGCCAAACAGAAATGTTCCTATCACTCCTGAACAAGTTTTCACCATCTGCAGTGCAAGGATTAAATAGTTTGAGCGCAAATAAACCTCGACTAACCTTGACTAACCTACGATAGAACATGAATGTCCTCAACTGCATGGATCATGACTGAGCAATGAAAGATCTTTTCGAGGTCAAGATTAATCAGCTCTAGAGAAAATAATTAACTTGGCGATCCGATCACAGATAAAAAAGATCAAAGAAGATTTAACGAGTAACAAAAAAAAGTAAAGAATGCACAGTATTTAATTTTTTTTAAGCAAAAAGCCATGCAGATGTTCTCCCTTTATAACACAGGTGCAGAGCAGCGGATATGTTACATGTTTGAGAATTCTTATACTCAAACAAGCAGCACCAGCCAACGCCCTACTTAAAAAAAAGAAGAGAATATCTTAAAGCTTGTACAGCAGGTCTTCAAATTAAATTTAAGGATGTTCAGAAAAACATCTCAAGGCCTTCGCCTAATATTCAATTGAACACATCTTTGGTATCTTCAACATTCACTCAAATGCCATAGGGTCTTTGTGGATCAGTTTGAATTTTGCTCTCAATTTCCCGATTCATAACCATAAAGGCAGTTCCATCGATGGCTTTGGCCAGTGTCCTTCTCACTTGTCAGATCTCTCCCATTCAAATTCTACAGAGAGTACAATAAAAACCCAGACATCTGTGAACGAAAGCCTCCTTTCTTAAAGGTTCTTCTTACTTCTCAACTTGAATTGCTCATATGAATTTTTGTTGTAAGGCTATTGTGCGGAGTTCCATTTTGTACAGCTTTTGAATTTGCAAAATTGCAAAATTCAGCAACAATCCATTTTTATTGCAAGAGATGAAATGTTTAATCATACCAAGTGCCATATTAATGTGGACAATCGCGTGATGTATATGACCATATCGACCGAGGTCACAGTCTACATGTTGCTGTATGCAATGTAGACTCAGGACATTACCTTTGCTGAGCACTCTTGAAAATCATTGCAAGGAATAAGTGATAATAACAAACAATCAAACAAGAATACAAACGCGAAACTGTAATCTACAAAGTTGCAAACAGAAAGCAACATGAGGAGTCATCTGGTTTTGTCGCCAGTCCTGAGGTGTTTTAAATACAAAGAGCAGTCAAGATTTCGAAAAGTGGGAGGGAACATGTATTTCTGTATGTCAATGTAAAAAATATAAAAATATTTGGTAGTTCATCACTTGTGAAACAATAAGAAAAAAAAACGAAAAAATTTAATTAAAATGTACTTTCCTGTTTTGGTTTCAGTATCTATCTATCTATCTAATCTATCTATCTATCTATCTATCTATCTATTTTCTATCGATTATCTATCTATCTATTGTCTATCTATCTATCTATCCATCTATCTATCTATCCAAGTATCCATCCGTCTGGGTCCCAATATATTTTCATATCTTAGCCAATCTATTAGATTTTTTTAATATACCTTGATTACAATAACACTTTATAAAGAGGGCTGGAATAAAGTATATTCCATCAAAATGCGATCTGAACTTGTCAAGTGTGGTCTAATTCCATCACTGTTCAGCAAAGTGCATTTGAAGCAGCCAATCACACAAATCAGAGAAATGCTTGACTGAGTTTGATTGACTGATAAAAGTATCAGTCCAAAGCCGTTCATTTCAAAACATAAAACACAAACAGAAAAAGTGAATCATGAACAACATATTGATTAACAGTTAAAGTCCAGGAAAATTATGAAAATCGCACACAATACATTTTAAACCATTTCCTATCAGCCCATACCTTTATTTTTGATGGGAATAGGCCCTAAACTGCCGCGACACGTCCTGTGTCGCAAGTGTACAGTTCTTAACCAGTGTTTTGTCTCCCATCCTTCTCAGTGTACCATCCTTCTCAGCTACACTGAGAAGGTGGGTGTTCCTATCTAATGACCATACATGCTGACAATACAACCTCTTCACATGAACGCTTCACCAAGACAAAAAAGCAATTTGCATTCTTCACAGGCCGGGAATGTTTGCAGTCATCTCAAGAACATGTGAAAAGGAAATCTGAATCATATGTTGTCTTAATGAAGTTGAATAATGTATGAACAGCCAGGAACAAGGAAGTGTGAAACGGTGTCATTTGTGTTTGTGTACATGAATCTGGAATGTTCGGCTTTGCATAGAAGTGTAGACATGGCCTTGTCTCTCTATGAGTTTCTTTTCGAGGAAGTTCTCATACTATGTGACCTAGGAGAGTTCATAATGATATTATGTTACAGGCAATTTCATTAGTATGTGATTCTCAGGTTCTTTGGCCACCAAATACATAGCATTTCTGGTTAATCTGATTGGTTCAGGAGCAACAGAACGTCACTCAACTGATTTATCAAACGTAGTAAGTGCTGGTTTAGCATTGATTCCTCACAGCCAAGTGTGAAAGACAAGAATCGCATGGTAATGAAATTGCCTGTAAGTAAATATAATGAACTCATTTTCATGCTCAGGGTGACAATGAGAGGTCCTAAAATAGAACCTTTGGGGGGCTCCATACCCTATTTTAGCACGTATTCAGTGGTTCTCAAATCTGTCCTTTTGATTCCAGCGGTACTAAGAATATTAATAATAACATTTTTGTGGATTACCATGCATTTTTGATAATCAATAGGTTGGCATTTGGTACAAAAGTCTTCAGTTTAATATAGCATTTAGCATCCATCAACCATGTTTTACTAAAGCTGCAAGTGTTTCATATATGTCATTGTTTTTGTACGAGCGGAAAGATTATTTGTAATGAGTATATTTATTTAACCACAAATAAGTGCTAGCTTCCTTGATGTTGATTTTTTTTATAATTGGCGATTTCTCGAAGATGTATACACATGTATTTATCCAAAGGTTGTCATCACTGTAATGAATGTACATCTCAATGTTTATAACAAAATCAATCCTTCAATTGGACAGAGACAGGCACAACATGCTTGTATGATTTTATGTATTTCAGTTCTTGGAAATGCTCCAGTATCCAGATGTCAGTATGTATCGATCATTGTCATGTTGGACAGTGTACTTTTGACTGGGAGATTGGAATGAAAGTCTGAATAATCGACTTGTTGTGTGGATATGCCTGTCAAACAGTGATTTATGAGTGTCAGATGGATGTCTTGCAAAGTAAAATATAGTTCTCTGCTTTTCAGTAACACACCCAAATGAATATAATTTCCAGAGAATTGGATGAATTACACAAAGAGATAAACTCACACACAAATACAAAAATGTTCCATCAGTTGAGTACATTCTTAATTCGGTTCAATAACATCTTCCAGTGTTAGATGGCGAAAAATTGCAGGATCTTTGAGAGACAGAAGTTGTATTACAATCATACAAAAGTCCACCCAGTCATGCCTGTGTAAGTCACTAACATCGATTCCCAAGGAGACCTTCAGCACAGGTACTGACTTGAGAGTCAGTACTTTACCAAAGCAGGGTGATGAAGGAAGGCTTTGTCTGTGGAGTTTTGGTATGCCAAATAGATACTGTCTACAAGTTGACCACTATTTGCTGCCACCTAGGGTGCAAAATTTGCGAGCTCCTGTGAGCGGTCAACAGAATTTCGATCTCTGGAAGAAACCAGGACAGTGTGGAAGAAACCAGGACAGTTCCATCATTTAGTGATGGTCTATAGTTTATTTCCAAAAACTCTGCAAGTGTCTAATCTGACTTTGGTTGGCTTCAATTTTAAGCAGACAGCTTGTAGATGCCAAAATAAGAGCGAACTATTTTTCATCATGGAGGATGTATACATTGTAGCTCACATATATTGCCAGTATAGAGGGGGCCACTTGTGGCATGGAAAAGACATTTTGCAGAGTGTAACACAGCATTTATGAAATTGTGAATTATATTGTTGTCCTAGTTCATAAATCTCCATAAAGTAACAGAATAAATACAATTGAGCATTTTTGATATCACAAAGCAAAAACATCGGCTTTGTCTGGACACGTGAATAAGTGAGAATGCATTCTTTTTGGACCTGTTTCTGACCACAATTTAACATGCACTAAATGGCATAAGTACATTGAATACCATCAAACTTCTGATGAGTAAAATCATCCCTTTCACAGGCAAAGTGTATGCTAAAGTTTCAAAACTTTTTTTTTGTCTCATGATTTCCAAACATTTTCATTCAAAGCAGGGGACTGGATATTTGCCGGCAACCATGCTTTATGTAAGTAGTTTGGCGTAGTAATATGGACAGCTGTTGTTCGACCTGATCTGGTGATCTGTCCAAAACAGATCAAATTATTGTTGACCCAATTCGATTTTCCAGGGACTGTCAGCATTCTGCTGCCACTTGACAGTCCGGAACAGAGACAGAAATAGATAGGTTTCTTTCAATTCAGAACAGTTTTTCATCACCCGTGGTGCAACGATGAATAAGACTTAGTGTAAATAAATGTTGACTTACCTGAAGTATAACTTGAATGTCCTGACCGGATCTTGACTGAGCAATGAAAGATCTTTCTGAGATCAAGATTGATCAGCTCAAGGTAAAATAATTAATTTATATTGATTCGATCACAGATAAGAAATATCAAAGAAGATTTTAATGAGAAGCAAAGCATGCAAATAATATACAGCATTTCGGTTCTTTTATACAAAAAGCCATGCAGATGTTCTGCCTTTATAACACAGGTACAGTACCCAATGAGAACAGAAGAACTAGATGTTACACTTATGACCACTCTTACTATCAAAAGACAGAGCGGTATCTGTATGGAAGATCCCCTACAAAACACAGCCACCACCCTGCTTCAAAAAAAGATTATATCTCAAAGCTTGTGCAGTAGGCCCTCAGAAAAACATCTCAAGGCCTTTGATGAATATTCCACTGAACACATGCTCTATACTATTTGGAATCTTTAACATTCACTCAGACACCACAGGTCTTTGTAGATCTGTTTGAATTATACTCTCAATTTCCCAATTTGTAACAACAAAGCCAGTTCCATCAATGGCTTTGGCAAGTGTCCTTCTCACTTGTCAGATCTCTCCCATTTAAATTCAACAGAGAGTACAATAAAAACTCACACATCTGTGGATGGAAGCCTTCCCCTCTTTAAAGGTTCTTCTCACTTCTCTACTTAAATTGCACATGTGAATTTTTGTTGTAAGGCCGTTGCTGAGGGTTCCCTTTTGTAGTTCTTTTGAATTTGCAAAATTCAGCCATGATCCTTTTTTATTGCAAGAGGTGAACTGTTTAATCATACCAAGTGACATTAATGCATACAATCAACTAATGTATATGATTATACAATATACAAGCTGACAATGCAATCTCTTCATATGAACATTTCACCCAGACAAAAAAGCAACTTGTATTCTTCACAGGCTGGGAATGTTTGCAGTCATCTCAAGAACGTGTGAAAAGGAAATCTGAATCCGATGTTGTCTTATTAATGAAGCTGAATAATGCATGAAGAGCAGAGAAACAGGGAAGTGTGAAAGGAAGTCATTTGTGTATGTACATGAATCTGGAATGTTCAGCTTTGCATTAAAGTGTAGACATGGCCGTGCCTCTATATGAGTTCCTATGGAAGAGCCTCTCATGCTGCGTGGCACAGGAGAGTTAATGATAATATTATGTCAAGCGATAATGAACTCATTGTCATGCTACGGATAAAAACAAGTAAAGAAATTGTCCAGAAAGCGAGATTATTCATGAGGAAGTACTGTACAAACAAAGATTATGGTTGAATTTTGACAAGGTTCATGTAAAAGAGTGTAATCATGTCATTCTCGTTGCTCGCTGACAGTTCCGAAAATCTGAAAGATGATTGTAAGAGGGATTTAAATTAATCAGAAAAGATTATTATTTTATAATTGAAGGATGGATTGATGATTGATTTGGGCTCTTCATTCTGTATTTATTTTATTATTTTTAAGACATTACAGGTAGAGGTAGAGCCGGGTGAAATATGGAAATTCAGTTCGGTTCACAAAGGTGGAGCACATTAAAAAAAATCAATATTTTTGCTAAAATTCTAGGGAAGATAACTAGACCATTATATTGGACTTCGCTAGCATTCAGACTTTTTCAGCAAAAAAGTATTCCACATTTATAAACTAGAGTGTATAGAGAAAACACATTCCAGAGAGATACAATATGTCATTCTAATAAATAAAACATTGTATACTTGAAATGTTTAATTGATAACTCACACCATAGTCAGCTGGGACTGCATATCACTATTGAGCAATCAATTCACATTTTCTCAAATCAATGCACATTGTCAGTCTGACAGTGATAGATATCACCCAGACATTCTAACACACACTTGGAAGAAAATTGGAAAAAGACAGACAAGAGTATCATATATTTACTGTATTTCATAACATAAAAACATCGATCATTTTCTCCAACAAATTCAAAAAGTCTCTGTGTCTATACCATGGTACCTGTGTTGTAAGACCCCCTGTTATAAGACCACTCGTTGTAAGACTGACTTGCCTTATGTTGCTGCCTGCCTCTCCGTACTAAGTAGTATTTTTAGGGAATTTAGCACCCGGACGAGAGACCCCAGCCCCACGAGATAAAGGGCGGTGCCAACTTAGTTGCCCCACGAGAGACCACTTCATGACCACAGAAGGGGCAGTCATATAATGCAGGGACCACTGTACTATGTTTTACTTTTTATCATTACAAGAAAAATTTAAGTTGTTGATGTCCAAAGATTTAGTTAAATTTACTGCAGAATATTTCTTTAAAGATTTCCATAGAAGAAGAAGTTGTTTAAATATTGTAAATATGTGATTATAAATGTTTAAATATTGTAGTTTCCAGAAAATTTGTTGTTAAAGTTACTTTTGAATTGTTTTGATGACTTGTTTACAAGCCCATATAGGGCTTGGTGTATACTTTTTACACAGGTCAATAAAGAATTCGTCTGTCTGTCTGTCTATGTTTATAGGAAACAAAATAAATCTGTTAGTCTAAAGGCTCTTTGCCCAAAGTGGAGTTGATCGATTCTCTTTAAAATATCCTGGTAGCTGCCAAACTGACTGTAATCGTCTTCACTGAAGAGTGAAGATCCTTCAGACCTATACACTTCCACAATGCATGTGATCAGGCATATCATAGGCACTTGTTGCCATGTTCGTCAATCTGTGGCTTCGAATAACACATTGTTCTCTGTCATTCGTGGATGGAACAGTTACCTCATATAGATGCTTCCAAGGCCAGAGTAAAACATTCTTCTCCTATTTTAGTGCAAGTAATAATTATGAATTTGTGATTTAATTAATATTAATTATAACAATATTGCAATAAGCAACAAAACAAACCAATTCGATATTGTCTCCAAAAATCTTACAAATTATTACATTATCTAAGCCAGGCACCCAAGTAATTGCATCTGAATCCGTCAATCTGGGCAGAAAATGTAGACAGATGGATAGATAGGGTAAGTGCAGCTCTCTCAGCCTAGTTCTTGGCACTCATGAGGGTTGATTGATAAGAAGGGAGAGAGAGTTGGAGTTCTCAATATGTTACACATTTACCCCATGAACTGGAATCGTTTACTTGCCCAGCATAGAGAAACACTGATACAATGCGCCGACAATTCTAACGTCTCATCCTAATGGCATCCAGCTGGGATTTTGCTTATGAAGGTTCAATGAAAATTTTGGGTTCACCAGGTTCCCCAAGTTCGTACCTATACAGAATTTAGGAGAATGTTTTTGCATTAATAAGATTTTTTTAAATAGCAATAAATGATAAATGTATAATTATGTATGTATGAACTTCTTACTATGTTGCTAAACATTCCAATACCCTGTTCGCAGATGTCTGACAACTTTGGAACTTTTTAAGAAAGAATTCACAATCATGTCATGCTCCAAGTCAATCACAGCAGTTGCCAATGAGAGGGCAAGGCAGAAGACCGGGTGGTCAGCAACTCCCAGTCATGACTTTGTGTCCCATAGCACATCATTGCATTGGGGGATCCAGGATATTATAGGCATACCGCAGAAGTATAAGATAGAAAAATAAAATGTCAGGATTTCAATTTCAACTTTTCAAGCCAATACTATAACTGAGTTGACTTGATTTCACTGTAGGTTTTGTGTATTTGATGAGTAAAAAATTATTCATAATGAATTTACAGTGCATCTCTTCTCTTCTATTCTTTATACATCGTTAAATTGCCACTTAGACATTTCCAGGCAGATATGTAAAAGGTATAAAAATCTTAAACTATGTTCTTGAATAGTAACTGAAGGAACATACTGCTAGATAGAAAGTTATCCAACAAGCCATGATGTTGAGCAAACAATTTAGCCAAACTTTGAGCAGTTTCGATTTCATGTTGATTTTGGGCATGTTGATATTTTGCGCAAAAACCCTTTTTGGGTGATTGATGAGGCCACTAAATAAATCAAGGTTTTAAAGACCTAGATTTACTTTACTGTACTGGTGACCAGTACAGTAAAGTAAATCTGGGTCTTTAAAACGAGTAACTGGTCATATGTTACACACGCAATGCCAAGTTACTTGGGCAGCGAAGTTCTTTGGTTATATATATATTTATAAATTATATCTTCAAAAAGTATTTGGAATATTTTTATTTTTTCCAACCAAAACTCACTCCTATGTGAAAGGAAATTACAAAAATGTGGTCTTGGATACATTTTTTGTATAATCCAGATTAATTTTCTTTTGACTTACCAAAGCAAGATTCTTGATATACAGGTACATAACGTAATAATGCCGGGGTACATCTGCAAGGCAGCTGGGTAATGACATCTTTCAACAGCCAGCTGAATAAAAAGTTGCAGTATACAAAATGAAAATATAAATGTGAGCGTCAAGGAACATTGTATGGAACTGCTGCTGTTCTGTGAGTTTGCATCTGAAAATATACTGAAAACACAATGCCATATATGCAACAATTTATGCTCTTGAGTATTCAATCTTGCACAATGAATTCTTAAAGCCATCAAGTGTCATCAAAGATCATCCCAAGAAGTTTTATCAGCTACTTTACATTCAGATAAAAACTGACAGGGTCTTTTATAATCCCTCCAAAGACTTGACATCAGCAGTTCTTGTATGTACACAGCAAAGAACTATGCGAAGATAGCATTAGACTTAAGAAGATCAGTCTTTTTCTGGTCACATGAAATTACTTTACACACTGGATTTAGTCTGTTGCTAACTTGCTTGCTTTGGCAGGAATTTTTTTAAACACCATCTTTGTCAATATTTCTACATTAAAGCTTGGATTAAGGAATATCGACATGTGTTACAGAACAACATTCATCATTTGGTTTCATTTCTTCATTCAGAAGTTTAGTAAACACTGAGTGCTCCATGAGAGAGAGAGAGAGAGAGAGAGAGAGAACAATTTAAAGCCATAAATTGACAGACATGTAACACAAGCCATGGATGTGCCTGATCACATGCAATGTGGGGGATGCTTTAGATCTGAAACATCTTCCGTAATAGCAATTACAGTCAAATGGGTAGCACTCAGGATATTAAAGCAAATCTTGTAACCTGGCATTCAGGCAGAATATTGTCATCAAGCCCCTATGGGTTTACAGAATCTCTGGTATTAAGGGTTCTGCTTCACAGTTCTACAGTTGTGCCTTCTCATTTATAAAAGAATAAATTTGATAGAAGTATTGAAATTATTACAAACATGGACTGTGAACTATATGTTAAATTATAACAAGATGTGGACAGGCAAACTGTATTCTTTCTCTGAATGATTTCATGATCTTCAGCTACACAAAACTAAGGACTAAACCAAACAGATGAAATAACGAAACAAAAAAAATCATAGCTTGTAGCAAAAGAATCTTATTCCCTGTTCACAAAAAAGTCTGACAACTTCAAAACTTTGAGACAGAAATCCAATTTACATTCCAGTCATGTGTGTGGAAGTCAATCACAGCAGTTGCTGAGGAGAGGGCAAGGCAGAAGACCAGACAGACTGCTACTATCAGTCAAGAAATGGTCTCCCAAGGCACATCATGGAGCCTGCACAGTGCATACTACAAGCGCAATTCAGGACAAATATAGTACATCTTAAGTACACTGGATGAGAATCAGTATAGAACGATATATGAACGATAAATTCATCTTTCTTTTCTCTTGACATTACATAACAAGTGTTATATGAAAAACAGAGCTTCATTATAGACAGTTTACAAAAACTTTCTCACAGAGCAATTTTAAAATTCGACGGGTTCGTAGTTAGTACATGCTGGAGCTACCAGTACATAGGATGGTAGTACACATATTTTAGTAAGATCTGATAAGAAATATTTGCACAAATAAATCATATAAAATCTCTCTCAGCAATCAGCTGAATTTATGTTTCAATTTTTGGGATATGCCATGCAGCTGTATTGCCATTGACACACCTCTCATGACTTTTGACATGAAACTTCTGGGGAACATCTACAAGACAACTGGGTCATGGCATCCTATAGAACCAAGCCAAAGTGTCTTACTATACGTCATAATTTATATGGTGAAATAGTCCTTATTGGTGTTTCATAAAAAAAAAAATGTTTGGAGATACATGAACAATTCCACACTCATCCGAAAAAGATACGTGCCTCAAGTTTGCAATTGAAAAGAAGAAAACTGTTTTTTTTTATTATCCTGAGACAGACTGACAGTCTGGCCACGGAGTGTCAAAAAAGATATCTTGCATGAACATGTGCAAGACAGCTGGGTCATGAAATCTTTCAGCAACCAGCTGAATAAAAAGCTGTTTAATAGCATGATGTAAGCATGTGCCACGAGGAAGCTGCACCTGCATCTAAAGCACAATGCCAAAATTATGTACCAAAATATGCTCTTGAACATTTAATCTTGCACAATGAATTCTCAAAGCCATCAAGTGTCAACTAAGATTATCCAAAGAAGTTTTATCAGCTACTTTACATTCAGATAAAAACTGGCAGGGTCTTTTGAAATCTCTCAAAAGGCTTGATATCAACAGTCCTTGTACGTATACAGCAAAGAACTATCCGAAGATAGCATTAGACTTTTGAAGATCAGTCTTTTTCTGGTCACACAAAATTATTTTACACACTGGATTTAGCCTGTTGCTAATTTGCTTACTTTGGCGGGGATTCGTTTTTACATCATCTTTGGCAATAATTCTACTTTAAAGCTTGGATTAAGGAAGATTGATTTGTGTTACAGAACTACATCCATCATCAGGATTTATTTCTTCATTCAGACGCAAACACTGAATGCTCCATGAGAAAGCGAGAGAACAATTCAAACCATAAATTGACAGACATGTAACGCAAGCCATGGATATGCCTGATCACATGGAATGTGGAAGATGCTTTAGATCTTGAACATCTTCTGTAATGGCATGCAATAACAGTCAACTGGGTAGCACTCAGGATATTATAGCAAATCATGTAACTTGGCATTCAGGCAGAATATTGTCATCAAACCTCTATGCCTATGGCCCGATTTCACCAACATGGTATTAAGAGAAGAGCCAGGTCTTAGTTAAGACCAGGTCTGGCTAAGTCAATCACTCAAGCGGAGCACAGTCAAGGAACATATGCTGAGTGAAAGTCTACACATACATTTAGTAATTTGTCCATACATCATGACAATAACAGATCATGGTCAATTTGTAGTATTTCAATAATTCAGCTGCTACAAACACAATTAATCTTTGAAGTTCCAAAACAAGGACAAATGATATAACAAGTGGAAAAGATGGGTGGGCTTGCAGATCGCCTGTCTAGTGTTGGTGATGAAACACAATTTTTCTAAAGGTCACCCAGCTTTAAATGATCAACAAATATTAAATCAGCAAGATGATTAGTCATGCATTTCTGCACAATAAAATCATAATTATGGTTGAATCCCAATGAATATCACTGATAATAAAACTCTTCAAAATATGATTTGAAATGGCTGATTCAAAGATGTGAACAGTGCATGACATGTCAGCATAAGTTATAACATTAAGCATTGTGATATAATTTATTTTTTAAAACACCAAAGTAGCTGCACCTGGCAGAGAAAAAGGGTCATTCAAAAGACAGCAAAGCAGATTTGAATATTTCACCAATAAAGAATTTTACAGATGGTCGGGGGGGGGGAGGGCTCTGAAGTAACCTCCAGTGAGGCATCATCACCTAAAAAGCCTCTAGCTTCAATCCTATCAATAAGAAAAAGCACCAGAAATATAGGTTTACGAGGGGCGTTCAGAAAGTTCGAGGCTTTTTTTCATATGGATACTTATTTTCAATCTAGAACTATGAATTTTTCACAGGATAAAATTCAACATAATTATTTGGAATGAATTTCCCAAATTGTGGACAATTTGGACATTTTTAAGTCATTCTGTGGTTGCCATAGAAACTGAAAGTTCAGCTTCTTGGGGCAGGTAACACTGAAACCAAGAATGCCAAGAAATTGTGACTGTGAGAGACTTCTCTTTGTCACTTGTATTAGTGAGATTTACAATATTTGACACAAGAAATATGGTATTAGCTTCTAAATAAGCTTTCAAGCACACCAAATGTGTGTATTCTTAGACTGAACCCATGTAGGAAAGCACTCCTGCATGCATGATTGGGCGAGGAAAATTCAGGAGGCAAAGGTATGTTTCCCTGACTACATAAAGACTTGTGAAAGCATGGATTCACTAGTATGAACAAGAGACCAAAATGGACAGCATTATCCATCCTCTAGAGGTATTTGTGTGAAATGCTGCTTTACATAAATCCTGGTTTCCCCTTACTTTAGTCCATGGGGGCTATAGTTTCAGGCACTGGAGGAGAAAAGGCTTTGGATGACCAAAATTCTTTCACTGAACTTTGTTTTGGGGACTTCAAGGAATATTTACTTCAATGGGTTAGATGTATGAATCATTACTTTTGGTGAACTTGGGAGTATTTTTAAGGCTAATATTATATTTCTTGTGTCAAATATTGTCAGTCTCACTAATGCAAGTGACAGAGAGAGGTCTCTCACAGCCGAAATTCATTGGCTTTAGTGGTTTCAGTATTATCTGTCCCAAGAAGCTGAACTTTCAGTTTCTATGGCAACCACAGAATGACTGAAAAATGTCAAAATTGTCCAAAATTTTGGAAATCCATTCCAAATATGCTAAATTTTATCTTGTCAAAAATTCATAGTTGAGGCCAACGACCCAAAGATGTATGTGTTTTTAGTGCTACTTTATATTCAGATGATGAAGAAATTTATCCCTGAGAACTTGTTTTTATACAGCTGCACTTGTTTTATTGTACTCTCAAAAGAATTGACATCAGAAAGACAGGAACCCTCCTATGCATAAAACCAACAAATTGGATTTGCCATAAAGGATGCCAAGATGGTATATATGTTTTTAACAGCATAGGGAAGAGATTTATGCCACACCCTGAATTTTGTCATTGTTGACTCAATGTTGAGTACTTGCTTGCAATGTAAGTCATCTTCTGCGCAAGGTTGGCGTTTACCACAAAATAAATACCAAGTGAAATATAGAAGCATACTGAAAATAGATTGAAAAGTAGCTCATAAAGAAGATAGAACAATTAAAAGACACAAATTGAGAGACATGTAACACAAGACATGGATATAATATGCCTGATCACATTCGTTGTGGCAGATGATGATTAGATCAGAAGCATCATAAATGGCAATTAAAATCAACAGGGTAGTAATGATGATTATAGAGCGGTAAGCGAGAGCAACTTTTGCGGTCGTTATCGATCCTTCCCACACTAGTCATGTATGTACTGAAAAATCATGGTAGTGTCTCCTTTTTCAGAACGTGTCATTAGCCATCTTTGTTTTGACCACGTGATCTACAAGGTCGCCGCCATTTATCTACCACGCATGCCAAAGATGTGACGCATGCCAAGCACAGTGTAGCATGACTGCGTTCATGACGCAGCAAAAAAACGACAGAGCGCGCGCCGAAACAGTGGCGCCCCTAGCGTCCATTCACGAAATCTGCAAAAATGACACAAATCAAAATGAAATTTATCGATAGAATGACACTGGGAAGGGGTAGCCCTGGACCCCTGTGGGACAGGGGTCATGAATCACGGAAAATCATGAGATTTGAAGGACATGGTCTGGGAGAATGAAATTTTAATCTTTTATCCCATAGTTTTGAATCAAATTGATGGTACATTTGAAATGTTCCCCTTTTCTGCTGCTGACTGCGCCTAATTTGATCTTCTTTAGTCAAAGAGATAAAAGTAAAATATTCCATTTTAACTGAAGAAGTGGTTTTTATCCTTATACACAGTGAAAATGGCCACTTCTGATAGGTCCAAAGCTGGTGATATCATAACAAACGTCTATGACATCCTAGATAGTCTTGGTCACACTTCAAAGTGAGGCTGATGGCTGTCTGTCACAATTTTTGGGCATATTACTCATTTAAATGTGATATTTACAAGACAAATCTTTGTGGAATAGTTTTGAAAAATAGTGCCGTCAGCAGGGAAATATGTAGGCTACCCATACACAAAATTTCATCAACTTTGGATGAAAATTGACCGATTCAGAGCAAATCTCCTGTCTACGAGTCAAAAACTCTAGATTTTCAATGGAACGACCCATGACCAGTGCGTGAGCATGGGTCCCAGGGCTAGGGAAGGGGGGGGGATGAGAGCTCTGAAAGAAGAATGACAAAATACCTGATCTGATTGACAGTTCACTCATGGCAATACAACAGCGTTGGCCTTGTAAGTCTAGACCTGCTTACCGCTCTCTCCTGGCTTGGCAGATTACATATTAATTATTCAAACAAATTTGCTATTAAATCTTCAGCAGCGACATTTGTTTGTTCAATTAGATTTGATAGAAGTATTGAAATTAAAGTGTATTACTTAATATGAAGTATCGATCTAATGGAATCAAAGCCATACAGAACTGGACAAATTTAAAGAGATGAAGCTAAACACATTTTATTCCTTGAAGCAAAAGAATCGTACCTATTCCCTGTTCAATCAGAGTCTTACAACTTTGAGAGAGAAATCCAATTTATATTCCAGTCATATGTGTGGAAGTCAATCACAGAAGTTGCTGGAGAGAGGGCAAGGCAGAAGACTAGACAGTCTGCAACTCCCAGTCACGACATGATCTCCCAAGCCACATCATCATGGATGGAGCTTGGATATTACAGACACAATTCAGGGTGTACTTTTGCATTGATACACACTCCAGTCATGTATGTAGAAGTCAATCACAGAAGTTGCTGAGGAGAGGGCAAAACAGAAGACCAGACAGTCAAGAAATGGTCTCCCAAGGTACATCATGAAGCTTGAATGTATACTACAAGCACATTTTCATTAATTCAGGACATACTATAGTACATGTTAACCTCGATGAATATTAGTATAGAACCTTTCATTAAATTATTAACTTATTTCTTTTTCTCTCAACATCATAAGTTTGTACAGCTTTTGGATTTGCTACGCAGCAGCAATACAATTGACATATTGTGCAACACTCTTGATATCAAGCTGAAAAACACCTTGGGGGTACATCTACAAGGCAGCTGGGTCATGACATCTTTCAGCAGCAGCATGTCAAACTGTTTTACTACAGGTCATTAAGTTTTTGCTGGTGAAATATTCCTCATCAGTGTCCCACATATTAAAAGATATATAAATCATATGGATATACAAGAACAATGCTGTAATTGAAAAGAAGAAAGCTTTGAATAGTTAACAATTCAGCCTAATTGGAGTTTATTTGACTTCAAGAAATGCACAACACACAAAATTTAAATTAATTCATTTTTTGTAAATTCAAGCCCACTGGTGCATATTTCCAATCTAACAAGAAATATCCTGTATTTAGAGACAAATTTTATAATTTCCCGAGAACATGTTTTTCGTTCAATGCTATTCTGACTTGAAATATTGTATAATGCATTTTATTCTCAAACTTTTAGAAGAATAAATTTCTCCATTTTTTTCATTCAAATATATACATGTAATGCATTAGACAGATTGAACATTCGGTGAATTATCAGAAGACTGTCTGATATTCTGGCCATGGAATGTCTATAAACACCAAAGATCCAGAGATACATGTTTTTTATCTGCTACTTTATATTCAGATGATGATGGAATTCTGTTCCGAAAACTTGGAAAAGGTTTTATACAGCTGAATTTCTTTTATCTTACTCTCCAAAGAGTTAACACCAGGAGCCCCCTTTTGCATAAAACAAATTGCATAAGCCATGAAGGATGCCCAGATGGTATATATTTTGGACAGCATAAAAAGATATACCACACTCTAAACGTTTTTTCAAATGTTACATACATATATGTACAGACTGGATCATCTGTATTGCACAGTACTTTCAATCATCTTACATCATGGCACATGAAAAGTGATTTAAACATGGAAGTGTACTACACTTCTATGATTTAATCATTTCCTACAGGCATGATAAAATAGATAGTGTAATACCAGACAATGCTTCTGTGAAATTCTATTCAGCTACTTCCAGGAGAAAGGTCTGCCAAAACAATTGGTCAGAACTTTCTGAATTCCTCTCGAATTACAAGGCTTAGCACAAGTTAGCAGCCAGCTTTATGTATAACTAAACATCTACAACCTGAAACAGACAATTATAAGACAACAGTGAATATCATTTGAGTGAATCATGTAATATGTAATACAATAGTCGCAGACTTATGCAATGTCATATGAAAACTAATCTAAGGATTGAAAAAGAAAGGTGAACGAACGACTTTTACCAATTAACATCCTTCACTTAGTACAGTAATTGAAGATGAGAGAAATATTTGGAAAGACTAATGTAAGTTCATCTTTGTAATAATGTCCATACATCATGACAATAACAGATTATGGTCAATTACAATTATCATAGCAAAGTATATTAGGTCTGTTTTGTACGCTCGTTCTGATTAAATTAAAAGGCCTGAAAGCAGTACGTCCTCAGTCATTAGAGTTTAGCTTGAAATAATGAATTTGAATGAGCTGCTATTTTCACAATGGCAATTTTCTTACAAAAATGTCTGAATACTTTGTAAATGCACTATTTTCTCATACCAAATGTTTAAAAAAATGTCCTAAAAGTACCCAGGTGAGTTATGACAGTAGACATTTCAAGCTTTACTGTGGAAAATGTCTTAATGGTGAAGTATTTCATTATCTTTTCATAGAATAAAGAGATATGAGATCTAAAACAAGCATTTCTTTTAAGATGCATGTATGGCTGGGAGCCAAATAGCACATTAACAGTCCCTTTGCTTCCTTTTTATTTTCTTTGTTCACAGAATTACAAAGTGCAGTACTGACAAGACAGTATTTCCCAGGAGTGACAACCACAAATCTATAAGAACGTCTCGGATTCTTTATTTATGACACATACCAAAAAAAAAGCTTAAGAATATATATCAGCTTTATAGAATACATACAGTGTACCTATCAAAGGAAGAAGGATTTCAGAATTTTGCTAAACCTGGATCAAAAAAGTTGATCGTCTTTAAATCGTCTGATTTTTTTTTAGATTGACAAATAGTCAATATTTTCTTATTTTCAATATTTTCTTATTTTTCCCGACTTGGTCAAACAACTTTGAAAACATTTCTTTCAAAGTTACAAATTGCATAAATAAATCCAACTGATTAAGTGCAGGTTCAAAAGATGGATCAGTTTCACAAAGGAAAAATGGAACATGTATCATTTCCATGATCGATGTCTTGGGAAAACCTTTCTAAGTGATGGCTTAGCAGTTGAAACCCTTTGTTATAATTTCTGTATTTCAAAATAAAAGGGATCATGCAACTGGACCTAATTAAAACTGCCAATGCAACTGATTGATGACTTTACAAACATGGTAACACAGATATTTGGTTTGCACCTGATCTTATTAATTACATTTCATGATGACCAAAGCAGCTATGCACTTTTAAAATGAAAATGGTTTAACTCTTGCTTGCAGATATCTGAGATTTGGATATTAGCTCTTCAGCAAATGCTTCGAAGTAAAAATGTTTACTAGGTTTTCGACTTCAGAAGTCAGCCTGATGCAAACCATAAGACATAAGGCATAAATATAATCTTTAGTTTATGATGCAACTGGTATGCCACTGGTATGACTCAGACAATTGCAGGTGAGAACTCATTACAGGATGGCTGTAAGGTTTGGAATGAAGGATGCACAGGAGATATTTTTCCAACACATTTACAAAAATTGTCCACTTTAGACATAAAGGTCTAAATGTTAGCAACTGTGAATTTACCTATGGAAATGAATCAATTGAAATTGTAAAAAGTTATAAATATCTGGGACTAATCTTAGAAGAATGTCTTGATTATAATGTTACATCAACTGCCCTTGCCAACTCGGCTGGAAGAGCGCTTGGAAGTATCCAAAACAAAGTTTACAAATTGAAAGGTTTAGGATTTAAACATACAGTAAATTGTTTGATTCAGGTGTTGTTCCTATTATGGATTATTGTTCAGGACTTTGGGGCTACAAAGACTTTTCGAAACCTGAAGCAATACAAAATAAGGCAATACGTTTTTTTCTAGGTGTGAATAGTTTTACCCTGAAACATGCTTTTAAAGGCGATATGGGATGGATTGATTCAAAAACTAGACGTCATATTGAAATACTACGTCTTTGGAATAGACTTGTTTACATGGATGAAAACAGACTGACAAAGCAAGTGTTTGAAGTTGATAAACAAATTAACAAGAGAAATTGGAGTAATGAGGTTTTACAAATATTCACTAAATTGAATCTTACTCAAAATTTTGTAGAAAATTTACCTATTAACCTGGAAAATGCACAACGTCAACTGATGGAAATTTATAAAACCAACTGGAAAAATCAAGTAACTAACATGCCAAAATTAAGAACTTACAGTGAATTTAAAACTACATTTGGTACTGAGGATTATGTATATAAAATTTATGATAGAGGTCATTTGTCTGTTCTTTCACAATTTAGGTTCGGTGTTTTACCATTAGCAATAGAGACAGGACGTTACAATGATATACCATTAGAATATAGAGTTTGCGAATTTTGTTCCCATCATGTTCTAGAAGATGAAAATCATTTTTTGTTCCATTGTAATACTTATAACGATTTACGTAATTTACTTTTAACCCGTGTTTTAGATTATTGTGTGGATTATTACTTTTTATCATTACAAGAAAAATTTAAGTTGTTGATGTCCAAAGATTTGGTTAAATTTACTGCAGAATATTTCTTTAAAGCTTTCCATAGAAGAAGAAGTTTGTTGTATAATAATTAATTCAAGAAGTTTGTTGTAAATGTTTTAATATTGTAAATATGTGATTGTAAATGTTTTGATATTGTAGTTTCCAGAAAGTTTGTTGTTAAAGTTACTTTTGAATTATTTTGATGACTTGTAAGCCAATTTAGGGCTGGGTGTATATTTTTTACACAGGTCAATAAAGCATTTGTCTGTCTGTCTTTATCTGTTTACCGCTTTCTTAGGATGATTGCTGCCAGGGGCAAAGGGCCATGGATGGTATTCTTTTATAATAATAAGTTATTCAAGATTTTCTGACTATCAGACAAGTTGTTGTTCGTACCTTGAAGTAACTAGCACAGGAGAAGAAACATCATTAACTGAGATATGACACCACTAATTTTTATAACTTAATAGCTGAAAATGGTATCATATTTAGCCCAGGACCCCTGGAGAGCAGCTCCTCCTTGATGTACCATGCATGTCGCTCTAGCCCTCATTAAGCTGCACCCCTCTAATTGCTGATCTCTGGAAACCCCCAACCCATATGAGGATCTAACTTTTTGAGGCACACATTTTGATCAAAATTTTTACCATCACTTTGTGTATTTTTAAATATAAATCAGTAGGCCTACTGTCTTTTTCCCAGTAAAACATGACCATTTTTCAAAAAGTTGCATCAAAACTTATATTTAAAAAAAGAAAAAACATGACATCTTAATCATCAAATTTGACCAATTTCCCCACATTTGGCAGTGATGATACTTGGCATACTATCTGGTCTCAATGTCATCTTAAACATACCCTAAATTTTATTTTGTTCCAAAATGTTCCAAAGACCTAAAAATCCAGTTAAAAACTGCCTATTTTGGTGCAAGTTTCTTCCTGATTAAATCCCATAAAAACTGCATTTAGAATCATATCAGCACCATGAAAATTTATGAATGGGATCATTTTAAGGTGCTATAAGCTTACATTGTACAATATTGTCTTCAAAAGTAAAACTTATGCCTTAAATTAGCATAAAAGTTGAAATTAAAACTCCTCTCAGATATGAATTTCATGGACACTTTTCTTAATAGGGGTAAAATTCTCGAGAAGAACAAAGGGAAAGATGAGAGAGAATGGGTGGGGTCATGTGGTCATTAGGACCTCATAGTGACGAACATGGAACATCATAAAACTATTGCTTGCGCCTCCTGTGCTAGTTACTTCAAGTTCGTACCAAAAGCATATAGAGTCTATTTTAAGAATGTCAGTTAGTTCATTTTGTGCTAAATATATTGGATTGTGTGTGTGTGTGTGTCTGTGTTTTACGCCTCTGCAGCACCTTATTGGGCTATATCGAGGCTAGATCGAATAACTGAGTTCATCTTGTCTATTTCCTTCTTACTTGCAGATCCAACCAACTGTAATCGATCTTGTCAGCACACTCTCTATGATGGTATGATAGAACTTGACTAGAATACTCTGTTGAACTTTAAACAAAGTTAGTGATCTCAAAAAGAATAGTCTTTGTCTGGCTTTTTTCACAATGTCACTAGAATTACTTTTCCATTTTAAGTCATCGGAAATGTGCGTGCCAAGGAACTTGAAGGTGTCAACTTGTTCTACTGGTTGACCATTTATGGTTAGGGGCATTTTTTCATTCTTTTTGGTGCGAAAATCAACAATCAGTTCCTTGGTCTTCGCAACGTTAAGCATGAGATTGTTGTCTTGGCACCACTTGATAGTTGTTTTAATTTGCTCCCAGTAACCATTTTCGTCATTGTCCTTGATAAAGCCACATATTGTTGTGTCGTCTGCAAATTTCACCACTAGAGATCTATCATCGTTGGCTGTGCAATCATAGGTGAAGATGGAGTACAGCATAGGCGAGAGTACACAACCTTGTGGAGTGCCAGTGGACAGTGTTAGTTGGCTCGACATGATGTTTGCAATTTTCACTGTTTGTTTACGTTCAATTAAGAAGTCAAGTATCCAGTCAGCTTGTGTGGCGGGGAAGTTCAGATCATTCAAGAGTTTGCTGTGAAGTTTGGCTGGAACTATTGTGTTGAAGGCTGAGCTATAGTCTATGAAAAGAATTCTGGAGTAGGAAGATGGTGTTTCAAGATGTTGCAGGACTTTGTGAAGGCTGAGTGTTATTACATCTTCGGCTGAGCGATTTGGGCGGTAAGCAAACTGGTGAGGGTCAAAACCAGGTGGAAGCAGTGTTTTAACGTGCCTCAGAACTAGTCTTTCAAAGGACTCCATTGGTACAGCTGTGACGGCCACGGGCCTATAGTCATTTAGAGACAGCACAGTATTCTTTTTGGGCACAGGAATAATTGTTGCTTGCTTAAAAACAGCTGGGACCTTCCTTGTATGCAGTGACCAGTTGTAGATATCGGCAAAAATCTCTGCTAATTGAGGAGAACAGCATTTGAGAAGACAAGGTGTTATGCCATCTGGACCAGGTGCTTTCCTCTCCTTCAGTTTGGTGAAAACTTAACAATAAGCCTGATCACGTGCATTGCGGGCAAATACAGTCAACAGGGTAGCAATGATGATCATAATTGTTCAAGAAAATTTCCTATTAAGTCTTAAGCAGCTACATTTGTATGTTCAATTAGATTTGTTAGAAGTATTGAAATTACAGTATATTTCAAAATATGGACTATGAAGTATTAATCTAATAGAATCAAAGTCAAACAGAACAGGACAAATTTAAAGAGATGAAACTAAACACATTTCATGCCTTGTTGTAAAAGAATCCTACTCCCTGTTCAATCAGTCTTACAACTTAGAAACTTTGAGAGAGAAATCCAATTGATATTCCAGTCATACATGTGGGAGTCAATCACAGTAGTACTGTTGTCAAGGAGAGGGCAAGGCAGAAGACAAGACGGTCTGCAACACTCAGTCCTGACATGATCTCCCAAGGCACATCATCATGGATAGAGCTTGAATATTACAGGCACAATTTGGGATGTACTTGTGCTGTGATAGACATTCTGGTCATGTAAGTGAAAGTCAATCACAGCAGTTGCTGAGGACAGGGCAAGGCAGAAGACCAGAAATACTGTAGTACATGTTAACCTGGATGAAAATCAGTAGAGAACCTTTTATAAAATTATGAATTTATTATTTTTTCTGACAACATCATATAGCAAAGGCAAACATAGCTTGATCTGTAAAAAATTCTTTCGTGAAAGAAAAAAACAAGTTTTCCACAGATGGTAGTTTTTACCACAGACTGGAAAAACACAATTAACAAGTTTGCAGTCAGTACATGCCAGAGCTACGTTTCTTTATATAGCGATGGAATGTCAACAAAAAGATCCAGAGATAGGCCAATTTGTTTTTATCTGCTTTTTTATATTCAGATGATGAAATTCTGTTCCGAAAAACTGGAAAAGGTTTTATACCGCTGAAATTTCTTTTATCTTACTCTCCAAAGGCAAAGAGTTGACATCAGGAGCCCCCCTTTGCATAAAACAAATTGTGTGTGCCATCAAGGATGCGCAGATGGTATGTTTTTTGGACAGCATAAAAAGATATGCTACACACTAAACCGTTTTTCAAATTGTACAGACTGGATCATCTGTATTGGACAGCACTTTCAATCATCTTTCACTATGGCAGCTGAAAAGTGATTTAAACATTTCCTACAGGCATGATAAACTAGATAGTGTAATGCCTGGAAATACTTCTGTAAAATTCCCTTCAGCTACTTCCAAGAGAAATGTATACCAAACAAATTGGTCAGAACTTCCTGAATTCCCCTCGTATTACAAGGCTTAGCAGCCAGCTTTATGTATAACTAAATATCTACAACCTGAAACAGACAATTATAAGACAACAGTGAATATCATATGAGTGAATCATGGAATATGTAATACAATAATCGCAGACTTATGCAATGTCATATGAAAACTAATCTGAGGATTTATAGAAAAAGAGAGGTGAATGAACGACTTTCACCAATCCTTCACTAGTACAGTAACCGGAGGTGAGAGAAATCTTTGAATGGACTAATGTAAGTTCATCTTTGTAATAATGTCCATACATTATGACAATAACAGATCATGGTCATTGGTCAACTGTAATTCAATTCTCATAGCCAAGTATATAAGGTCTGTTTACATGGTCGTCGTGATTCGATTAAATGGCCAGAAAGCATTACGTCCCAGCATTTAAGTTCAGCTTGAAATAATGATTTGAATGAGCTGCTATTTTTACAATGGCATATGCAATTTTCTTACAAAAACTTCTGCATACTTAAATGTATGCACTATTTTCTCATACTAAATGTTGCACAAAAAATGTTACACAAAAAATGTTACACAAAAAATGTCCCAAAAGTACCAAACTGATTCATGACAGTAGACATTTCAAGCTTTACTGTGGAAAATGTCTTAATGGTGAAGTATTTAATTATCTTTTCATAGAATAAAGAGATATGAGATCTGAAACAAGCATTTCTTTTAAGATGCATGTATGGCTGGGAGCCAAAAAGCACATAAACAGTCCTTTTGCTTCCTTTTCATTTTCTTTGTTAACAGGATTGCGAAGTGCAGTACTGACAAGACAGCATTTCCCAGGAGTGACAACCACAAATCTATAAGAATGTCTCCAACTCTTAATTTACATGTATGGTACATAGCAAACAAAAAGATTCAGAACATATATCAGCTTTATAGAATAAATACATTGTACCTGTCAAAGGAAGAAGGATTTCAGAATTTTGCCAAACCTGGCTAAACGGAGTTAATCATCTGTAAATAGGAGGATTTTTTTTAAATTGACAAATAGTAAATATTTTCTTATTTTTCCTGACTTGGTCAAACAACTTTGAAAACATTTCTTTCAAAGTTACAAATTGCATAAATAAATCCAACTGATTAAGTGCAGGTTCAAAAGATGTATCAGTTTCACAAAGGAAAAATGGAACATGTATCATTTCCATGATCGATGTCTTGGGAAAACCTTTCTAAGTGATGGCTTAGCAGTTGAAACCCTTTGTTATAATTTCTGTATTTCAAAATAAAAGGGATCATGCAACTGGACCTAATTAAAACTGCCAATGCAACTGATTGATGACTTTACAAACATGGTAACACAGATATTTGGTTGCACCTGATCTTATTAATTACATTTCATGATGACCAAAGCAGCTATGCACTTTTAAAATGAAAATGGTTTAACTCTTGCTTGCAGATATCTGAGATTTGGATATTAGCTCTTCAGCAAATGCTTCGAAGTAAAAATGTTTACTAGGTTTTGGACTTCAGAAGTCAGCCTGATGCAAACCATAAGACATAAGGCATAAATATAATCTTTAGTTTATGATGCAACTGGTATGCCACTGGTATGACTCAGACAATTGCAGGTGAGAACTCATTAAAGGATGGCTGTAAGGTTTGGAATGAAGGATGCACAGGAGATATTTTTCCAACACATTTATCTGTTTACCTCTTTCTTAGGATGATTGCTGCCAGGGGCAAAGGGCCATGGACGGTATTCTTTTATAATAATAAGTTATTCAAGATTTTCTGACTATCAGACAAGTTGTTGTTCGTACCAAAAGCATATAGAGTCTATTTTAAGAATGTCAGTTAGTTCATTTTGTGCTAAATATATTGGATTGTGTGTGTAAATATATTGGATTGTGTGTGTGTGTGTTCATGTTTTACACCTCTGCAGAACCTTATTGGGCTATATCGAGGCTTGCTAGGGTGTTATTTGTCTTTGTTTATTTTCTTCATATTTTGTAGTATGTCTGTGTTTGGTGCAAAAATGTGATTATGTTTTCTGGCTTGTCTACAAGAAGTCGAAGTGGATTTGTTGGGAGAAGTGCATTTCTTTGTGTTTGAAAAACTCTTTACAATCCTTTAGGATGTAAATATATTGCATTACTTCACCTACAAAATATATTATTATATTAAAAGGATTGTAGAAAATACATGTATATTGAATCTAAATTGACTGAAGCACAACATCTAAAATCTATTTGTGATATGAAAGCCTGTGATTTCAGTGATATATGATTGTGTCTTGTATAAATGCCATATCAATTGTATGAGTTTATGCAAAACATGTTCCAATTATTAGTAATAAAATGTATAGTATCCTATGCAATGAAGTTTCCAAAGATAAATTCAAAGCGTACCCAGCCTCCTACTTTATACCACCTTACTGTTGGAAATCCAAATAAATTACAAATTACAGATTACTGTCTTCTCCTTTCGATTGGCAGATATAAAATAATTAATATCTCATGTTGTTGCTGTTTCTGTTTTCACAAACACAGACCATGTCGCTATACATTGAACAAGTGTAGGCCTGTCAACTGATGAAGAAATGTTCTGTGGCCCCCCCCCCCCCGCAAGCCAAAATTTGCATGAAGAAGACCATGCTTCATCTATGAAGTGCTTTCTTGGCCTTCTAGAAGATGTCTGCCTTGAGCAAGATGCAGCTGAATTACTTCCTCCTCAAGGAATACAAGACAAGATAATCTCACAGAATGATGACTGTGTTTTATGATGCAATTAACTATGCATATTGTGTCTCCATTTACATCAGCAATGTTAGCCTGGAGAGCAACACAACTGCTTGACTCTATTAACTAAATTTCATCTTAAAATTTAAAATTTAATTGATTTCTCCACCAGTGTCCAAGCACCAGTGCTTCCCAAGAGAAATTGACAGACATGGTAACATGAACCCACAGTATGCTTGATGACAAGCATTGTTAAAGTCATTTGATCTGAAGCATCCTTATTAAGACAGTAACAGCTTACTGGATAGCACTCAGAAAATTAAACAAATGCTGTAATCCTATTCCAGGCGAATATTCCAACCAAGTCAACTTAATTAATAATTTTTCAGTAATATTCACGATAATATTCTTTGGGCCAAGTTTCATCATATCTTATTTGTTGCATTATTAAACATTACATTATAAATTGACACACATGTATCGCAAGCCTTGGATATGCCTGATCACCTGCAATGTGGAAGATGCTTTAGATCTGATACATCTTGTGTAATGGGAATTACAGTCAATGGGGTAGCACTCAGGATATTAAAGCCAATCAGGTAACTTGGCATTCAGGCAGAATATTGTCATTGGACCTCTATTAGTTTACAGATTATTTGATATTAAGGTTACTGCAATTACAATTTTGCTTTCTAATCTATTTGAACAGATTTGATATGCATTTGCCCCACCACTTTTGACCGAAGTATGGCTAAGTGGGGAAAATTTTGAGCATTCCCTGACCCTGGGACTTCCTTCTGTAAAGGCTTTACTGGACAAAATTTGCCCTACCACCTTAAAATGAAACTGATGCTACTGCTTGCAACTAAATAATAAGTGGCATATATGCAAAACGCAAATCTGATAAGAAGCATCTGCACAAATAAATTTTATAATATATCTTTCAGCAACTGTATATTAAAAGATTAGTATATGTTTCTATTTTTTCATATTATCAGCCATGCAGCTGTATTTCATCCGCAAATGATATGTGCCACAAGTCTGTAATTGAAAAGAAGAAAACTGGTTTTTTTTTATTCTTCGGAGACAGACTGACAGTCAAAAAAGACCAAAGATCCAAAGACGTAAGTGTTTTATCTGCCACTTTATATTCAGGTGATGATGAAATTCTATCCCTGAGAACTTGTTTTTATACAGCTGCATTTCTTTTATCTTATTCTCAGAAAAATTTACATCAGGAACCATCCTATATGCATAAAACCAACAAATTGCATTTGCCATAAAGGATGCCAAGATGGTATATATGTTGTTAACAGCATAGAGAAGAAATTTATGCCACACCCTGAATATTGCCGTTGTTGATTACTTGCCTGCAATGTAAGTCATCTTCTGCACAAGGTTGGCATTTACCACAAATAAATACCAACTGAAATACACAAGCAAACTGAAAATAGATTGAAAAGTAGTCCACAAAGATGTTAGAACAATTAAAAGCCACGAATTGACAGACATGTAGCGCAAGACATGGATATCATATGCCTGATCACATGCATTGTGGGCAATTACAGTCAACAGGGTAGCAAGGATGATTATGATTTTTCAAGAAAATTTGCTATTAAAGCTTCAGCAGCTACATTTGTAAGTTCAATTAGATTTGTTGGAAGTATTGAAATTACAGTGTATTACAAAATATGGACTTTGAAGTATTAATCTAGTGGAATCAAAACCATACAGAGCTGGACAAATTCAAATAGATGTAACTTAACACATTTCATGCCTTGTTGTAAAATAATCCTATATTCCCTGTTCAATCAGAGTCTTACAACTTTGAAACTTTGAGAGAGAAATCCAATTTATATTCCATTCATATAAATGGAAGTCTATCACAGCAGTTGCCGAGAAGAGGGCAAGGCAGAAGATCAGAGTCTTCAAATCCCAGTCCTGACATGATCTCCCAAGGCACCACATCATGGATGGAGCTTGGATATTACAGGCACAATTTGGGATGTACCTGTGCAGTGATACACATTCCAGTCTTCTATGTGGAAGTCAATCAGCAGTTGCTGAGGACAGGGTAAGGCAGAAGACCAGAAATACTGCATGTAGTACATGTTAACCTGGATGAAAATCAGTACAGAACCTTTCATAAAATTATGAATTTATTATTTTTTCTGTCAACATCATATAGCAAAGGCTAAACATAGCTTGATCTGTAAAAACGTACTTCTTTTGTGAAAGAAAAAAACAAGTTTTCCACAGATGGTAGTTTTTACCACAGACTGGAAAAACATAGAGTAGCACGGGCATGCAGCCCCCCTTAACTTTGAGATGCGATTTGACCTACTTTTTGTGGTCGACTATTTGAATGCTTATGCTGTCAGGAAGGGATCACTTGACTCTACTTATAACTAGTGAATCGAATGTCCACCAATTTTAATAGAGGAGTTACGGCCCTTTTCGTGAAAAAATTAAAATGGCCTTCTTACCCCACCCATTGGGCAAGAAGCCCCCCTATTATAATCCAATGGCAATTTGCTTTCTGAGCGCATTCAGCTTGAAAGTTATTTCTTGGGGTTCTTCTATCATTTTTAAGGCATTCTATTCACTTTTTCTGAATTTCAGATTTTTTCTGGTCATGCATTTATTTTTTAATATTTTTTGCCCTTTTTCAATTTCGGCCAACATTTTTTCTATTTCAATTAGCTATTCTATAAAGATTTAAGGTAAAGTAAACATTATTAAATGGTTCCGGAAGCAGCTTCGAGGCCTCAGTGAAGGGGGCCCCATGCCCCATACCATGTGGGGCCTCTCGCCCCAAACCCACATATTTTAATTTGACCTCTATATTTTGAGCTAAAATGCAAAACACATGATCCAAATCATATTTATGTGATGGTCATAAAGTGAAGCAATGCAGATATCCATTATACTTTTAAAAATGTCCAAAGTTATTTCTGACAACCACTTTCAAAGAATTAATCAAAGTTACAAAAACCATGCGCCTTTTTTTGTTTCTTTAATTACTTCTATGGTTTGGTGTTGAATGCCCTGAAAATTTGTGACGTCACCTAAAACGTCTCTAGCTTCAATCCTATCAATAAGAAAAAGCACCAAAAATGCAAGTTTAGATATAACCCTGGAGGGGCTTCTCACCTACCCCGGACTGCTTGCCCCGACCCACTCTAATCAACAAGTTTGCAGTCAGTACATGCCAGAGCTACGTTTCTTTATATAGCGATGGAATGTCAACAAAAAGATCCAGAGATATATGTTTTTTATCTGCTATTTTATATTCAGATGATGATGAAATTCTGTTCTGAAAAACTGGAAAAGGTTTTGTACTGCTGAATTTCTTTTATCTTACTCTCTAAAGGCAAAGAGTTGACATCAGGAGCCCCCCTTTGCATAAAACAAATTGTGTGTGCCATCAAGGATGCCCAGATGGTATGTATTTTGGACAGCATAAAAAGATATGCTACACTCTAAACCTTTTTTTCAAATGTTACATTGTACAGACTGGATCATCTGTATTGGACTTTCAATCATCTTTCACTATGGCAGCTGAAAAGTGATTTAAACATTTCCTACAGGCATGATAAAATAGATAGTGTAATGCCTGAAAATATTTCTGTGAAATTCCTTTCAGCTACTTCCAAGAGAAATGTATACCAAACAAATTGGTCAGAACTTCCTGAATTCCCCTGGTATTACAAGGCTTAGCAGCCAGCTTTATGTATAACTAAATATCTACAACCTGAAACAGACAATTATAAGACAACAGTGAATATCATAAGAGTGAATCATAGAATATGTGATACAATAGTCGCAGACTTATGCAGTGTCATATGAAAACTATAATCTAAGGATTTATAGAAAAAGAAAGGTGAATGAACGACTTTCAACCAATTAACATCCTTCACTTAGTACAGTAACCGGAGATGAGAGAAATCTTTGGAAAGACTAATGTAAGTTCATCTTCGTAATAATGTCCATACAATCATGACAATAGCAGATTATATGGTCCATGACAATTTTCATAGCCAAGTACATATAAGGTCTGTTTTGCATGGTCGTTCTGATTAAATTAAAAGGCCTGAAAGCAATACGTCCTCAGCCATGAATTTGAATGAGCTGCTATTTTCACAATGGCAATTTTCTAACAAAAATGTCTGAATACCTTATAAATGCACTATTTTCTCATACCAAATGTTTAAAAAAATGTCCTAAAAGTACCCAGTTGAGTCATGACAGTAGACATTTCAAGCTTTACTGTGGAAAATGTCTTAATGGTTAAGTATTTCATTATCTTTTCATAGAATAAAGAGATATGAGATCTGAAACAAGCATTTCTTTTAAGATGCATGTATGGCTTGGAGCCAAAAAGCACATAAACAGTCCCTTTGCTTCCTTTTCATTTTCTTTGTTCACAGGATTGCGAAGTGCAGTACTGACAAGACAGTATTTCCCAGGAGTGACAACCACAAATCTATAAGAATGTCTCCAATTCTTAATTTACATGTATGGTACATAGCAAACAAAAAGCTTCAGAATATATATTAGCTTTATAGAATACATACATTGTACCTATCAAAGGAAGTAGGATTTCAGAATTTTGCCAAACCTGGCTCAACAAAGTTAATCATCTGTAAATAGCAAGATTTTTTTAAATTAACAAATAGTCAACATTTTCTTATTTTTCATGACTCGGTCAAACAAATTTGAAAATATTTCTTCCAAAGTAACAAATTGCATAAATAAATCCAACTGATTAAGTGCATGTTCAAACGATGGATCAGCTTCACACAGGAACAATGGAACATGCATCATTTCCATAATCGATGTCTTGGGAAAACCTTTCAAAGTGATGGCTTAGCAGTTGAAACCCTTTGTTATAATTTCTGTATTTCAAAATAAAAGGGATCATGCAACTGGTCCTAATTAAAACTGCCAATCCAACTGATTGATAACTACACAAATATGGTAACACAGATATTTGGTTTGCACCTGGTCTTATTAATTACATTTGATGATGATCAATGATCAAAGTAGCTGTGCACTTTTTAAATGAAAATGGTTTAACTCTTGCTTGCAGATATCTGAAATTTGGATATTAGCTCTTCAGTAGATGCTTCGAAGTAAAACTTCTTACTTGGTTTTGGATTTCAGAACTCAGCCTGATGCAAACCATAGGACATAAGATATAATCATTAATTTATGATGAACTGGTATGCAACTGGTATGGCTCAGACAATTGCAAGTGAGATCTCATTACAGGACAGCTGTAAGGTTTGGAATGAAGAGATGCACAGGAGATCTTTTTCTGACACATTTATCTGATGACCCCTTTCTTTGGAAGATTGCTGCCAAGGGCAAAGGGCCATGGATTGTATTGTTTCAGTTTTCATAAACACAGACCATGTCGCTATAAATTGAACAAGTGTAGGCCTGTCAACTGATGAAGAAATGTTCTGAGGCCCGCAAGCCAAAAGTTGTATGAAGAAGATCATGAATGCTTCATCTCTGAAGTGCTTTCTTACTTTGCCTTCTAGAAGATGTCTGCAAGATGCAGCTGAATTACTTCCTCCTCAAGTAAAACAAGACAAGATAATCTCACAGAATGGCGACTGTGTTTTATGATGCAAATAACTGTGCACATTTTGTCTCCATTCACATCAGCAATGTTAGCCAAGAGAGGAAAGCAACTGCTTGACTCTATAACTAAATTTCAACTAAAAATTTAAAATTTGATTGATTTCTCCACCAGTGTCTTCTAATATGGTTGATGACAAGCATTGTTGAAGTTGTTTGATCTGAAGCATCCTTATTAAGACAGTCATGGCTTTACTGGATAGCACTCAGAAAATTAAAAAAATGCTGTAATCCTATCCAAGTCATGCTGATTAATAATTTAGCAGTAATATTCACGACAATATTCTTTGGGCCAAGTTTCATCACATCTTATTTGTTGCATTATTAAACATTACAAAGGATTTTAAATGTAATTCTGGAGATGACAACCCAGAAAGGGAAGAGAAGAGAAGAAGAAAAATTGAGTTCCTTTGTAAGCAGAAAAACAAATGAAGGAAAAAGCTTGTTGACAGGCTCCGAGTGAATTTATTAAAACCATATTCTATTAAGACAGACAGGTATACATGCAGGCTCTGAAATTGCGCTCAGGTTATTTAAAGAGATCTGGTAATGCAAGGATATTCTGACCAAATGATAAAGCAAACAAGTTTCATTGAATGGATATTTCGGCAGATGATTACAAATAAAATCAGAAAGCCTAATTTACTATTCTACACAAAAGGGGTTGCAAATCATATTTCAACCAATCTGCCATCACATGTTTTCAGAAGACATCCATCCTTAAAGAAATGTCCTTTAGTTTTCCTTTGTCAAAAATAAATGATTTCTTCAGGACTTCTTTGGTTACAAAATACCCTTTCTATTTTTCCAAATTTAGCTCCTGATTTATTTGTGATACCAACAGCCCTTCATGCACTCATAGTCTCATACAGATTCTCTGAATAGCCAGAAATTCTAGTACATGGTGCAGTTTCCTGGTTGTTATTTTTCGCACTGTCGATAAATAGAAAATTACCTGCCCGAGTAGTATACTGTAAAATAAACAATGATTACTCACTACTTCTGTGAAACTCTGCAGTTTATTTAGACACATTAAGACTGCCTCAAGCTGCAGACGACTGATATGTACTCCTCACAAGAATCCAGTACATCAAAGGAAGTAAAATCTCTTAATGCAGCTCACTTGAGTCTGTTATTGCCTCTATAAAAGTTAATTGATGCAATGGATGAGGGGGAAATGAATAACCAAACAAAAATTATGCAGGTTGCAGAAAACTCCTTGAAAAACTTGCAAAGAATTTCATAGTGAGGAAATTCTCTCAGTAACAACAGTTCCCATAAAGAGTTTCTAGTGATCAGCCAGTATAGACAGACTAATATGCCTCTTAATGTGCCACATGGTGTATCCTGACAAGATACATCATCTTAATGCATACAAAAATGAGCGGTGCAACATAGAGCTGTGAACTCTGTATGTCTCATATCATCTATCAAGGGAGAAGATTAGAAGAATGTATTCATGTGAAAGCAAAACTGCTAGTTTATATTCATATGAAATTGTGTCTTAAAACCACCAATGTATTTTGTGGTTCATCTAACCTTCAAAAGACTTAATATCAGCAACCAATTTGCATAGGACCAGTAAACTGCCTTCACAGTTCCAAAGATGGTTGATGTTTTTCTGACTCCCGCTGAATTTCTCCTCAGAGAAGTTTGCCAACTTCTGTAAATAAAGAATGAAGGACACAAATTACAGAGCATCCCCTTCTCCAATTACTGACAATCCTGGCATACTAATAGTTTAGGAAGTTAAGGTGACTGTCCTCCACTGACCCATTGTCTTTGTTGTGTTGTTAATGGCAATTACAGTCAATAGAGTAGCAATAATAATATAAAAGTAACTCAGTTTTCAGACAAAATAGTCTCATCAATTTGCTATTAAAGGTTTGACAGCGCACTAGATTGTTAATTTATTAATACTTATAGCGCTCTATAAATGAATAAATAATAATAATACAGTGTCTGATGGCCTTGGCCTTTTCTCAGTCTCGGATGCCAAATCCTAGGCCTTGCCTCGGTCTCGGGTGTCTTTGGGCCAGTGATGGAGGTCTCTGGACCGGCCTGGTCCTCGAGGCCGGCCTTAGGGCCATATTTTGAAGGCCTCGGCTTGGCTTGGTCTTGAAAGCCGAATCCTTGGCCTTGCCTTGGTCTCTGATATTCTGGCCTCGACTACATGTACATCACTTGACAGCTGCATTTAGATTTGAGAGAAATATTTAAATTGTATATAACAAAATAAAGACTGTGAAGAATAAATCCAAAGTAATCACAGATTTCACAAAATGGATGAAAATAAACAAATTTCATACCTTGTTGCCAAAGAATCCTATTCCCTGTTCACACAGTCTGAAAACTTTGAAACTTCGAGATAGAAGTCCAATTTATATTCCAGTCATGTGAGTGGAAGTCAATCACAGCAGTTGCTGAGGACCAGGCATGCAGTCTGCAACACCCAGTCCTGACATGATCTCCCGAGGCACATCATCATGGATGGAGCTTGGATGTTACAGGCACAATTCAGGATGCATTTGAGCAATGATACACCTTACTCAGGATTGAAATCAGTCTAGAACCTTTATACATTATCAAGTAATTCCTTTTGTTTGTCATTACACAAGAAGTGTCAAACACTATACATAGCATACTAAACAATCTTTCAGGACTTGCTGCACAATCATATTTTAAAAGAACAAACACAAGTCAAGTGTGCCACAGCATAGGCCTCACCATTGAAGCTCTTTGCAGATTAGCAGACCATTGGAAACCCTAATTATTTCATTTTCGACTTCCAAACTGGCTTTGACACGTCATTCAGTCACCAGTTTTTCTTCTAATCCTCCAAAAGATCTGGTGCATATCATGCGAAAACAAGTTTGTTTGTTTGTTTATTGACATCTATGCTGATACAGGTAGGTATATATATTATATATCTCATGCTGACTAGTAGGCCTAATCCTAGTTTATTGTACAGTGTAATTGTGGAGTGAATGTTCTATCTATCTGCACTGCGAAAAAAGAATATAAAAGGAAACTGCATCTTGATCTAAAACAGTCTACTATTCGTAGCAATCCAGAGGGAGGTCCAGGTTTTAATAGGCTATTGTTGTAATACCCGATTGTGAGTTCGATTTGCTACTTATCATTATTGACCAAGGGAAACTGAAAAGAATTCTTTTAAGGATATATGATAATAATATCTTCATAAAACATGAGACAATTGGTGACAACTTTCATATTATATAGAATAGTAAGTTTTGCTTTCTGATTTCATTTCTAAGCATGCATAGAGTCAGGGATGGTAAATCCGTCCAGGAGGGTAAATCCGTCCACCCCATCATATGAGGATACAGATATATCTGTTATATTTTTGTTGGTTTCAAAAGCAAGAGAGACTAGTTTTTCAACAAATTTTAACTTTTTTAGGGGTTTTCGGCTATTTGAATAGTATTTCAGGTCCATTTAAAAACAAAGGATAAAATGCAATCAAATTCTGTGACGTCATCACAGCCATTTTGAGAATAACAGATGTTGGGCATTTTCAATATTTTAGGCCTATTTTTGTCAACAAATAAATGTATTTATGATAAGAATTTGTAAATGAGATGTAAAATTAAATTATTTTTGCAGGATTTGTAAAATTATGACACATTGAAAGGAATTACAATGGAAATAAAAGTGGACGGAATTACCATCAATATTTCACAAGTGGCTTGAATTGGGGTTTGTAAATCCGTCCACCCACATAAAATTTACTTTAATGACTTGAAATATTTACAAATGGCTTAGCACTGATTAGAGAATTTAGATAGGAACACTTTTACCCCTTTGATTGGATTAAATTTTTCTTTAATTGTGATTCAGGTGGTCAATTGAAATTATTCAAATTTAACTTTACCTCTTTTATTTATATCTTCTATAACAAGTGAAATCAATGAATCATTGTTCTAAAATCAACACAAAAACCTTTGTAAGACTTAAGGAATTGCAAAACTTTCAAAAAATAACAAGATATGATAGGTGTGGGCTGCATTATGCCCTGTGGACGGATTTACCATCCTTGCTGGACGGATTTACCAGCAGGGTGGACGGATTTAGATGCCCTGACCTTCAATTTTTGTTGCCATGGTTTCAGTATAATTATTTGAATATTTGACCTTTTTTGACTGTTGTTGATAATACGAAATATGCCCTTTCCAATGGACTAATTTGTATTTTTGCATCTATTACCATTTTCCTGGAAATACAATTTCAGCCAAAAGTGGACGGATTTACCCTCCTTGACTCTACCTGTTGAATTATTTATCAAGTGAGGCTTGGTTGGAATATCTGGACATTACCAGAATTTCTTAAATAATCCAGTCCAACAACAGAGCCGTAACTCTAGGGTCCAAAGGGAAAACCTAGTAAGTCACAGTTTGGGCCAAATTGAGTTACGGTCAAAATAGGACTTCTGAGACATGTTTCTATATATTTATTAAGTTTAGATTTTCGAGAAGTAGCCCATTACCCCAGAATGACACTGGCAAATCCCAGTAAGCCTATCTCTTACTGCACGGACTGAAATTTAAAAGTCAATTTTCTCAAAATGTCCCATTAAATGTGACTCACTAGGTTTTCCCTTTGGACGCTAGAACTATCTTATTCTAAGATGGTTTGATTAATTAACTGTGAAGACGTCTGTCCTGAATCAGACATAGTAAAGGCCAAGATTTTCCACTCTCTTGTTTTTCTATTTTGATAACTTATTTATTTTCCTTTTTTTCTCCATTTTTTTTTCTGTCCTCATCCCTTCCTTTTTAGGTATTGTGACTTCTGCAATTATGTTTTGAAATCCTTTGTAAATCTTTAATAATGCAACAAATGATGAAACTTTTAAAAGATAATTACCATGAATGTAACTACTGGATTATTAAGATAATTAATTTAAATTAATAGGACCTGGTTGGAATATTCTGCCGGCATGTAAATAGGATGGCAGTAATTGTTTGGTTTTATGAGTGCTACCCAGTAAGCCATGTCTTTATTGGGATGCTTCAGATCAAACAACTTAAACGCTGCCGTGATCAAGCATATTGTTGGTTCATGTTATCATGTCTGTCAATTACCGCAATATTCATCATAGACTATCTGGTGGGAAATCAAACAATGTTTAAATGGAGTTTAAATAGCGGAGTGAGGCAGTTATTATGCTCTTCCGGCTTACATTGTTGATGCTAATGACAGACAAAATGTACAGTGTACAATTAATTGCATCACAAAACACAGTCATCATTCTGTGAGATCATCTTGTCTTGTTTCCTTGAGGAGGAAGTAATTAAGCTGCATCTTGCTCCCGGCAGAGATCTTCTCGAAATGAAGACATCACTTTGGAGATGAAACACTGAAGCACTGCAAATCATCTTCTTTATGCACATTTTGTCTTGCGGCCACAGAACATTTCCTCATCACATAACAAGCATGTATGTAACATCACAGTGCCACACAGGAGGAACAAAAATACAAGTTCTAGAATGAATCCTATACCTGAAAACTGCAACATATTCTTTATTTTTTCGGCAAGCCTGAATAAAAGACACTTTATAGCTGCATTGTATATACAGCTGTATCTATTAGCACCGAAAACTTTCTATGGTCCTTTGCTCTCGGCAGTAATTTTCCAAAGAAGACAGTCAACAGATAAATGTGTCAAAATGATATACTCTTCATATCTTTTTGTTCCAGGCCATACAGCCATCCTGTAATGAGATCTCACTTGTAATTGTCTGTCGCACACAATTTTGATTTGTAGTAAAGATTACTAGATAAATGTCTTATGTTTTAAGTCAGGCTGACTTCCCAAATCTACAATCAAGCATTTACTTCAAAGAATCTACTAATTGGATGTGCTATTATCGAAATTTCAGATAACTGCAGGCAAAAATCAACATGTGCCATCATCTATAAGGTACATGGCTGCTTTGATTGTCATAAAATCCAACAAATATGACCTGGTCCAAACCAAATATCCTTGTGTTTGTATGTCACAGTATATGTATATTTATAATTTATCAGTCTGCTATAGGTAGTGGTTTTCATTCAAAGGACTATTTTTATGATCTATTTAATCTTGAAATATAGATATTAAAAAAGGGTTTTAACAGGCAAGATATTATTTGAAAGGGTTTTCCTAATATAAGGCCATGATCATCATCCTCACCTCTCAGAATGGCCAGTGTGAGACCACCCTGGCCACAAGTCCTGCATTTTTGTGAAGTTGTAACAAAAAGATCAACCTTCCTCTGATGAGGCAGACATAATTCACAGTTTGAGATGATTCAAAGCAATTGGATGGTGGTTTGAATGTTTTATTGATGTCTGTTTGTTATTTCAAAATATTTTCTTTGAGGAAAACCACAAACAATTACTTAAATTATGTCGTTTTCAGGCCGAAAAAAAGGGATGAAGTATTGGAATACTTCAGAAATTTTATTGGACTTGTTGGCAGGGCAAGTGTAAACAAGCTCTGCTATGGCATGGTCCCACAACCACAAATATGGAATTCACAGTTGAATTGGTGCAATCCACTGAACTGAGGTTCGCAACAGGTGATTACAATATTTAATACAAGTAACAGCCAATGCCAAACAGTGCTAAACAAGATAATCCAGCTTGCTATTTTGTAACAGGGCCCCTCAAGACACTTTCAGAGAAAAATAGAGCCAGGGACTTGTTGCCCAAGAAATGACAATTAAAACAATTGAGCATCCATTTATCCACATGGAATTGTTCAGGGCCTACAGCTATATTGCATGGGATATCTATTATTTGGAATGGCTAGCAAGACAAATCGTAGGATACTTATTTACAAGAAAGTTAAAACCAAATTCTCCTATTGCAATGTCAACACAGAATTTTCTGCCATCTCACACTGAAACTTTGGAGGCCAGTAGTCAAATATCAAAGATGTTTCAAGGTTACACTTTGCATAGGTTTGGTCCACAGTTTTTCTACAGCTGACAGAAATTTGATTTTATATGAATTGACTTTTTCTGAAACATGTGCTTTCTCCAAGCCAATGTTTTGATCAAATAGGAAGTCATGCACAGCATGTACAGTGCTACCACGTCATTGCACCATGTATGGGAGGATGACGATCATGGATATGATGCATGTTCGTTTGCAAAACGAATCCATCTTTTAAATCTGTCATCGAATATTCAGGAATCAGGATTCATATCTGCAGTTCTCAACAATGATATAAAAGGTTTTGATTTTATTTGATCAAATCCTGAAAAAGAAGTGTTGTTCAGCTTTCAGTCTTTTTTTGATAAATCTAACATTTTGAATATATACTTATTCTTATAAATGAAAACAGGCATCTAAAATTATATACATGGAATGAAATATGCAATTACAATGCACCAATTCTTCAGTAATTGAAAAATGTATTTTTGAAAGCTACTTGCAAATCTTGCATGCTATGTAACATAAATGAAAACATTTTATTGATTTGTGGTTCACACTTCCAGGATAAACTCTTGTGTCACTTTCAGTAGCTCACTTTGTAATCCTGTGTAAAAAGAACACGAAAACATTTACAACATAAAAGGAAAATAAGTCACAGGGCTGTTTATGTACATTTTGGCTCCCAGCGCCATACATGAAATGCTTGTTTGTTTCAGATCTTGTATCTTTATGTTAGTTGATGATAAAATCTAGACTTGCGACAAACATAGGTATGGAACATGTCATATTTTACATTGTATTATTTTCCAGAATACAGGGATCTTCCAGCTACAGCCTACAGGCTACAGGCCTATGGTGTATAATATAGCCAGCGGTTTGCCAAGAAGCATTGCCAAGTTTCACATTTGAAGTTTTAGCAACAAGTCAAGATAACTTTTCCGTTAACCATGTTCTGTAGCATTGCTTGAAAAGTCTGCTGTCATGACTCAGCAGTGTACCTTGAGGATGTTTTTATATCAATTATATGAGAAAACCGTTTCAGTGCGTTTTCAACAGTACTGTCAGTAGGCCCACAAGGTTTTGCTAGGATATAACTTTATCATTTCATAGACAGCAACCATCCTGGTTTTATAACAGTAGTAAAGACACAGAAATTACACTTGGCAGACAAACATTACAGTGACATTTTTTAAACAAATCTTGACCTTAGACACTGCTCCACCACTGAGTACAGTAAAATATATAAAACAGGGCATCCTTGATGGCATTTATGCTATTTGTTGGTTTTATGCACAGGAGGGCTCCTGATGTCAACTCGTTTGAGCATAACATAAAGAAACACAACTGTATAAAACCTGTTCTTGTTTTTCGGAATAGGATTTGATCATCATCTGAATACAAAGTAGAAGATAAAACATACATCTTGGATGACCTTTGTTGACACTCCATTGCCAGACGATCAGACTGCCTCCTGACATTTCACTGCATGTTCAATCTGTCTAATGAATATTTAGCTTTCATTCAGTGCTGGCAAAAAAAAGAGAAGTTGTGTTCATATGTCAAAGTTTCAGAATATTGTTCCATACACAAATATTCTCTCTCTCTCTCCATATATATATATATATCAAACATCACTTATCAATGAAGCAGACTTTCATTCAGAGTTCATTGCGAACTAAGAGCGGTTTATATTAGACATACATATATATGTATTCCCATTCCTGAAAACTACAGTATATGGGTTGTTTGCTTTAGACAGAGGAAAACAAGCTTTCAAAGAAAGATTAGACCTTCAGACTTTAAGTGACAGAGTAAAGAAGATTTTGCACAAAGCATTTGCTCCATGTAATAAGCGTGTCTAAATTTATTATCAACAAATATCATAATTGAGAGTCTTCAACTCAGCTAAATAGAGGACCACAGGCTCAAACATCTGGAAAAAACCCCAGTAATTATCTGATCTATAAAAGCGCTGAAAAACCATCAGTGAACTGCAGGGGTGCTTTCTCAGGATCGACAGGCATTTTCTTCTCAGACTAATTCGCCCAATGCTTTAAATAATGGATGAAGAACTGAAATTACAGAGTGTCCTACTTCTCAATTGGGCCAACTGACAATCTTGGCATACTAATTATTCTGAAAGTCAGGGTGGCCGTCCTAAGCTGACCTTTTGTCTTTTTACTTTCAGCAAATGAACTTCAAGGCAGGTATTGTAATCACTTTGGTCAAATGTTGTTCGTCTGCCGGGCAACCTACACCTGGTACATGAATGAAACTGCACCATGATATTTGTAAATCAATCTTGTTGTGCTTTTTCATTGATTGATTGATTGATAAATTTATTTCAAACAGTGTGATTCCATTGCAAGTAATCTTGATTTTCTATCAACTCACCTGGGCGAGATAGAATATTTTTGCGATGTGAAGTTGTTTATGTTTTTCGATGAAGGTTTGCTGCCACGCAGCTTATTTTTTAGTATACTTGCTTATCATGTAAGCCATATCCTGCAGAAGGTCAGTCTTCAATTGCAAAACATATACAAAATGAAAGGTATGTTCATGCATTCTGAAAATTCAGCTTTCGGGACCAATATAATTATATGCATTTGTAATATATATGTCAAGAATAGTATGAATATTCTGAAGATTCATAAAAATCCAATGACATTAGTTTCAAGGAGTAAAACCGCTTCATAAAGTAAATGAAATATTTCCATAAGTGCATAAGACGAAAATGGATCACAATAAGGGTCTTTCAAATTTGAATAGTCATATAATGATCGATGAATTACAATGGACCGAAATATTTACTGGCGCGTTTCAAGCCCACTTCGATTATAGTCAGATTTTGTCAGACTAGAATTATAAATAAACTGCAGTGCTAGATGCATATTCCTGTTTGAAAACTACTGCTGAAAATGCAAATATTTGAACCAGATTTCATGATAATCAAAGCAGCCACATTGAATATTTGCAGATGTCAGTGACTCAATGGGAGCAGCATACATTGGATGCATGCTGTCAAAAAGCCCTTTTTTTGAAAACGTGTACCTTTTGAATTAAAGACTCTCCTCCACGTGACAATAATCCACTCCTGTAGAGTTTAGATAGCCTATTGAATTCTGAGATGTCTACAATTTTTACTGGTATGAATCATTTGCACTTCGAACAATTAACAAAACTCCTGATCAAAATTTTGCTGGGTTTGAAGGTAAAATATGCAAAAAGAACATCACTCGCAATGTTGAAATTTTTCATCTTTCATGTGTTTTCCCAAGAGATTACAGCCATGGGCTAATCAGCTGCTTTCTCCTCATAATTTTTGCTGATTAAAATGGATACCATCAAATGCTACAATCACTTTCCTCTATCTAGAGCGTTAATGATTGAAAATGTAAGTTTTTTCTTCCATAAAGAATACGTTTCTCAATGTCACTTTAACTTTTCCATACTTTCTTGATTAATAAATACTCACTTCCTTTCTATTTTTCCCAAATGACCTCTTTCGTATTTTATTTTATATAGTGACATCCAAAGCCCTTCAATGCACTTGATCAGTCTGAGCCGTGAGTAGCAGATAGTTTAGATCAATGTGCAGTCTCCTTGGTGTTATCATTTTGCACTGAAGATGACAGAAAAATTCTCAGCTCCAGTGCAATAAACAACAATTACTTGCTCCTCCTTTGAAACTCGGCAGTTAATTTAGACACATTAGGACTGTCACAAGCTGCAGACGACTGATATGTACTCCTCACAGGAATTCAGTATGTCAATGGCAATAAAGTCTCTCCAAGCAGCTCTCTGAAGACTGCTAATGCCTCTAGTTTTTGTAGCAAACCAAGGATTGGATTGCAGAGACAGCATAATGCTGTCCTCTTTCAACGGGCCAATTCAGTTGCTTCGAACACAATAGTGGTGAATAGCATTGAATGTATGGGTTACTTTCGTTTCCAGTAAGTTCATTATTGTGCTACAAAGAGATAAATAGCAAATGAGAGCAGGAGCAGACAGTGTCCCCTTGACATTACATGGTTCTTTTCCTTGCTTTTATTGGAAATCATGACTGAGGTACTTGAGTCTTGCCAATTTTGGAGTACCAGTGACACTAATCAAAAATGCTTTGTCAAAATGTTTATTCATCCAGCACACTTATATGTGATATAGCATGGCATAACTGATATAATAATGTTATTTCTGATTTAGTTATTTTGTAATTTGGCGAAATATGCAGTGTTATGCAACTGCAGCATACTTATCAATCCAATATGACAGGTAGGAATGGAAAAAAAGGCAGAATCGTACATCAAGTAGAGAAACTAAAACGCAGTTTAGAGCTGACGGGCTGAGACAAGAGGGTCTGGAGCATGCAGTGAAGTAATAAAATCAATTTCTGTTACAAATACAACAACAAGAATTGAACAATTTGGATTATACTTATCCAATAATTTAATTTTGGTGTAGTTTTGTATCCATTAAAACTATGTGTAAAAACTTAGTCTTGAAACTTTCTTGCATGTCATAAAATAACAGGGTACATTTGTATTTTATGCCATTTCTTGCAAAAGCATGTCTCACAGCAGGCAGCAGCAGAAGAGAAGCCTGTCTCGTATTACAATCATGTCTAGTCAAGTTTTCGCCAGGATTGATAACCTTTTGAAAATATTTAAAATTATGCCATAATTGAAATACGATGAAATTAAAGCACTATATATCATGTAGATATTAAGCAAAGCTTCACCTGGAAAGGTATGCTTCAAACTACACAAAATGCCTATCGTTTTACTGATTTTTTTGGATGGAGTAGTAATATGTATATAATATACAACTGTACGTACCTGTCTATACAACCAACCATGGACTTCCTTTCACTCTTTCAGTTTTCTTTTTCTTTTTGAAGAGCTTTCTACTTCCCTGTTGTATGTTTTTGCAACACTTGACCCCAGCCTCCATGCGTGGCCTTGGTCAGAGGAGCACTAAGGACGTCACTTGAACTCTGTGTATGTTTGTTCACATAAAGATGGGAAAACAAACACCTGCACCAAGACATTTCTGCCTCTTCCACAGAAATATTCAGTTTCCTTTTGTAACAAAAAGGTGCCAAGGCCAGACAGGACCAACAGAAGATCATGACTAGGCTGTCTCAACAAAGGATACTTTTCAAGGTCTCTGTGGAAATAGTAACTGCTTTGATGGCAACTAATTTTAGAAAAATAGAAGAAGATATTACACGCAATTCTGGTGTTCAATGAAAATTATGATTGGTATAAACATGAAGCATTAGGGGTATGGTATACGGCTATAATGAAGTATCATAGAAGGAAACAGAGCATAAAAAAGTTAAGAAACTAAATAGCGAAAGCAGTCACAAGCAGTGACTAAATATTGCAACCTTGCTTAACACCCGCAAGAAGCGTGCAGCACAGCCTGTCAGCCCTATCCTCAGTGGTATATCACTTTGCATGAATAACTAAATTGCTTGTCAGTTTCAGTTGGGGTTAACCAATCACGTCTCCCAAAGGACAACTAATGAGGGGTTGCATAATTGATCTTATACCACAGAGCCTTCTGACCTTGAATGCAGCCTATCAATGTTAATACACAGCAATTTATCAACAGAGGGAGGTGCAATCAGTCATCAGACCAATCGTATGCTATGGATATATCATGTTCTTCTGCCATTTAGGATATATAAGAGGTGGAGCCAAGAGAAATACTGTCTACACCTGCATATTTGGATAGATATGTATCATGATACTGGAAAAATGCCAAAGGGCACGCAATACTTGTAACTGAAGAGTTGGATCCAAGACAATGAGTGATTAGAACTAATGTATAAGCTTACTGTCTCTTTACAGAATATCACAACCAAATGTTAAGTGTTCTGTGATTGTTTTACTAACATTACCAGGCCCGTCGTCTCTGATGCATTAATCTCCCTCCCCCTATTCTGGGCTTGTGCACTATACGGAGCCACTAACTACCGTGTTTTGTAATAGTGAAACCCAAAGCCCTACATGCACTACATTACCCTGAGCTGTGAGTAGTAGCAGATAGTTGAGATCAAGGCGCAGCCTCCTTGGTGTTATTCTTTTGCACCGAAGATGACGGAAATATTTCATTCCCGTTTGCAATAAACAACAATTACTTGCTCCTCCAGTGAAACTTGGCAGTTAATTTAGACACATTTGGACTGTCACAAGCTGCAGCTGACTGATACGTACTCCTCACAGGAATTCACTATGTCAAAGGCAGTAAAGTATCTCCAAGCAGCTCCCTGAAGTCTGGTACTGCCTCTAGATTTTGCTGCAAACCTATAGGATTGGATTTTAGAGGACTGCTGTCCTCTTTGAACACAATAGTTGTGAATAGCATTGGATGTATGGGTTACTTCTGTGTCCAATAAGTCCATTATTGTTCTCTAAAGAGATTTATAAATAGCAACAAGCAGTGAGTGTCCCCTTGACAATGCTGGGTTGTTTTCTGATTTTTATACTGTGGTCAAATGTGTTGACTGTTGCAGGAGGCCAAACTAAAGTACTGTTATAGATAGGTAGATATATATATGGTAAGTGCAGCCCTCTAAGCCCAGTTCTGGGGGTTCACCAGGTTGATTAATAAGATGGAAGAGCAGGAGCCCTTAACCCCAATAAAAATTATTGTGAGTTCGATTTGCTACTTATCATCATTGACCAAGGGAATCTGAAAATAATTTGTTTTAGGATATATTTCTTCATAAAACATGAGATGTCAGATTTTTTCCACTATTTCTGACAACTTTCATATATATAGAATTGTTAGTTTCCCTTTCTGATTTTATTTCTAAGCATGCATACCTGTTGAATTATTTATTCTAGTGAGGCTTGGTTTGAATATCTCCACAAAACCCGAATTTCTTAAATAATCCTAGTCCCACAATAGACCAGTAACTATCTTATTTTAAGATGGTTTGATTAATTAACTCTGAAAAAGCCTATCATCAACCAGACTAAAGGCCAAGATTTGTTCACTCTTTTGTTTTTCTATTTTGATGATAACTTAATTATTTGCCATTTTTTTCTGTCCTGGTCCCTTCCTTTTTAGGTATCGTGACTTCTGCAATCATGTTCTAAAATCCTTTGTAAATGTTTAATAATTCAACAAATGATGAAAATTAATAGGACCTGGTTGGAATATTCTGCATGTAAATAGGATGGCAGTAATTGTTTTCATGAGTGCTACCCAGTAAGCCATAACTGTCTTTATTTGGATGCTTCAGATCAAACAACTTAAAAGCCGCTGTGATCAAGCATATTGTTGGTTCATATTATCACACCTGTCAATTACTCTCAATATTCACTGGTCCTTAGACATTATAGACAATCTGGTGGGAAAATCGAACAATGTTTAAATGGAGTTTCAATGGTGGAATGAGGCAGTTACTGTGCTCTCCAGGCTTGCATTGCTGATGCTAATGATAGACAAAATGTACAGCGTACAATTAATTGCATCACAAAACACAGTCATCATTCTGTGAGATTATCTTGTCTTGTTTCCTTGAGGAGGAAGTAATTAAGCTGCATCTTGCTCTGGGCAGAAATCTTCTGGAAAATGAAGGCATCACTTTGGAGATGAAACACTGAAGCACTGCAAATCATCTTCTTTATGCACATTTTGTCTTGCGGCCCCACACTGTAAAATCTGAGGCACTCATTCAGCTCAATTGATTGAGTGAGATGGTTGCACAAGTTGATTGAGCTAACATAGATGAATGTTTTAAGCTGAGATAACTCAGAATACCGAGCTGAGATAGCTCAAAATACTAAGCTATGTTGACTAAGGTATTCAAGCTGAGAAAACTCAAAACAATGAGCTGTGTTGACTTACAGCTCAAAATATTGAGTTTTGTTGACTTATTGATCCAAGCTGACACAACTCAAAATTTTGAGCTGTGTTGACTTATTTTTAGTTGTTTTTGATTTATATTTGTGTGACCTGTCTTATAAAGTTATTTATGAATATGGGGTGTAATCCCAAAATATTGTTTGATCTCTCACGGGGATCCACCTGATCCAGTGTGCTTCATTTTGGCACACCATGGACAGGCCCAAGATGCACTCAACAAAGACCAATGCATCACAAGGAGATTTAAAAATTAATTTCTTGCGAGTAAATCCAAATGGCCTGTGGCTCATCTCAGTTGGTATACAGTGCTAGCTAGAAGCCTATATTTGAACACACTCTGACTTGGAAATGTTGGTTGACGTGTGAAAGCATGCATATAATTACTCCCACAAATTGATTTAAGAGAGATAAAAATAAAAAAGTAACCAGCTAAAGTGGTCTGCTACTAATTTTTTCTCTGGGATAGTGTAATATAAATGTTCTTTTTCTTGTAAGTAAATAATTATTTAAAACCAAATGCAGTCTTATGAGAAGTGCTTGCTATAGATGGCGCTATATGTGGCATGACTGAGATGTCAAGCTATCTGCAACAACTGAAGCTTTCATGTTTTCACAGCTGAATGTTATGATTCGTTTGGACAACTTACAGCATTGAGCTATCACACCTTGACAACTTATAGGATTGAGCTATCATAGCTTGAAAATTATTAACATTCTCAGACAGCTCAAATTATTGCTTCAACACAGTTTTCAAATTTTACAGTGCAGAACATTTCCTCATCACATAACATGCATGTATGTAACATCACAGTGCCACACAGGAGGAACAAAAAACAATCACCAGACGGAATCCTATTCCTGGAAAATGGCAACATATTCTTTATTATTTTCGGCAAGCCAAAAAACAAGACACATTTATAGCCGCATTGTGTATACAGCTATATCTATTAGCACAGAAAACTTTCTATGGCCCTTTGCTCTGGGCAGTAATCTTCCCAAGAAGACAGTCAACAGATAAATGTGTCAAAAAGATATACTCTTCGTATCTTTTTGTTCCAGGCCATACAGCCATCCTGTAATGAGATCTCACTTGCAATTGTCTGACGCATACACTTTTGATTTGTAGTAAAGATTGACTGATAAATGCACGCCTTATGCTTTACATACTGTATGTCAGGCTGACTTCCCAATCTACAACCAAGCATTTACTTCAAAGTGTCTGCTAATTGGATGTGCTATTATTCAAATTTCAGATAACTGCAGGCAAGACTCAATTACATGTGCCATCATCTATAAGGTACATGGCTGCTTTGATTGTCATAAAATCCAACAAATATGAATTGGTCCAAACCAAAATATCCTTGTGTTTGTATGTGTATATTTGTAATTTATCAGTCTGCTATTGGTGGGCAGTTTTCATTCAAAGGACCAGTTTCATGATCTATTTAATCTTGAAATATAGATATTATAAAAAGAGGTTTAACTGGCAAGATATTATTTGAAAGGTTTTCTTAAGGCAACGATCATCATCCTCACCTCTCAGAATGGCCAGTGTGAGACCACCCTGGCCACAAGTCCTGCATTTTTGTGAAGTTGTAACAAAAAGATCAACCTTCCTCTGATGAGGCAGACATAATTCACAGTTTGAGATGATTCAAAGCAATTGGATGGTGGTTTGAATGTTTTATTGATGTCTGTTTGTTATTTCAAAATATTCTCTTTGAGGAAAACCACAAACAATTACTTAAATTATGTCATTTTCAGGCCGAAAAAAAGGGATGAAGTATTGGAATACTTCAGAAATTTTATTGGACTTGTTGGTAGGGCAAGTGTAAACAAGCTCTGCTATGGCATGGTCCCACAACCACAAAATGGAATTCACAGTTGAATTGGTGCAATCCACTGAACTGATATGAGGTTCGCAACAGGTGATTACAACATTTAATACAACAAACAGTCAGTGCCAAACAATGCTAAACAAGATAATCCAGCTTGCTATTTTGTAACAGGGTCCCTCGAGACACTTTCAGAGCAAAATAGAGCCAGTGACTTTTTGCCCAAGAAATGATAATTGAAACATTTGAGCATCCATTTATTCACATGGAATTGTTCAGGGACTACAGCTATGTTGCATGGGATATCTTTTATTTGGAATGGCTAGCAAGACAAATCGTAGGACACCTATTTACAAGAAAGGTAAGACCAAATTCTCCTATTGCCATGACAACACAGAATTTTCTGCCAACTCTCATTGAAACTTTGGAGGCCATAAGTCAAATATCAAAGATGTTTCAAGGTTATACTTTGCATAGGTTTGGTCCACAGTGATTACATACACAGTTCTTAGCGGTTTCTATGGCTGACAGCAATTTGATTTTATGTGAATTGACTTTTTCTGAAACATGTGCTTTCTCCAAGCCAATGTTTTGATCAAACAGGTGGTCATGTACAGCATTGTACAGTGCTGCCAAGTCGTTGCACCTTGTATGGAACGATGACGATCATGGATATGACGCATGTTCGTTTGCGAAACGAAACCATCTTTTGAATCTGTCCTCGAATCTTCAGGAATCAGGATTCATACCTGCAGTTCTCAACAACAATATAAAAGGTTTTGATTTTATTTGATCAAATTCTGAAAAGAAGCGTTGTTCAGCAGTCAGTCTATTTTTTATAAAACTAACATTTTAGAATATAAACTTATTCTTATGAAAACAGACATGTAAAATTCTGCACATTAAATGAAATATGCAATTACAATGCACCCATTCTTCAGTAATTGATAAATGTATTTTTGAGAGGTACTTGCATGTCTTGCATGCTATGTAATATAAATGAAAACAGTTTTATTGATTTGTGGTAAACACTTCCAGGATAAACATTTGTGTCACTTTCAGTAGCTCACTATGTAATCCTGTGTAAAAAGCACACGAAAACACTTACAATGTAAAGGAAAAAAAGTCGCAGGGGCCGTTTATGTACATTTTGGCTCCCAGCACCATATATGAAATGCTTGTTTGTTTCAGATCTTGTATCTTTATGTTAGTTGATGGTAGCAACAAGTCAAGATAACTTAGCCGTTAACCATGTCCTGTAGCATTGCTTGAAAAGTCTGCTGCCATGACTCAGCAGTGTACCTTCAGGATGTTTTCTATCAATGATATAAGAAAACCGTTTCAGTGCGTATTCAACAGTAGGCCCATAAGGTTTTGCTAGGATATCACTTTATCATTTCACTAGAATTACCCAGTGATAAATGAATAAAGGAAGAGGATCGCAATTGAATGTAAGTAAGTAAGTAAGTAAGTAAAAAAGTAAGTAAAATTTTATTTAAAAGTCGGCAGTACAAAAATAACAAGTAACAGAAGCACAAGTGCTTGTTCCTGACAACGATCATAAAATGAGACAGATGAAATATTTACAGATGAAAATGAGAATTAAAGTTACATGAAATACAGACTGCATAAAAAGCAGTCACCACACTGACATTTAAAATCATAATCATTTAATTTACGTTTAAAATCTTTAAAATCATCCAGTTTAAAAACATCAGGTAAGCGTTTCCATAAAAGAGCACTTTGTTGTGTGTTTTTTTTTAGGGGGGGGGGGCTGGTACTGCAGTTCTGTGACAGTATAATACTGCAGGCTGACATTGATCCCAGGGATGAAGATTGGAATTTGGAGTGTAAAATTTGGTATGCTCTTATAGATCTTTGGGATATTAGGAAAAGTGAGGGACATGTTTGTGCAGTGACATGCAACCCACGATCAAATTCTATCTACAGTGACATTGCCAGGGATCAAAGTTTGGGTGGGGGGGGGGGGGGGCTGAAGTTGCAAACGTTGATCTCTGAAAAGAAAAAGGTTTGTTGGCCACGTTGCCAAATGTTGGTATATTGATGGACTTTAAGCAGGAAAAGTTCAACATATATTTGGCCATATTCTTACAATCAAATGCAAATTTCAGTTCATAATAATAATAAAAAGGATGGGAGGTTTATATTTTACATGCTGAGTATATGTAGCTATATGCATGTTTGCTAATTGTGTAGGCCTACAACTTAATAAATAATGACAGAATATTCCCCATGTAGGCCTACTTGAAGCCAAAAAAGGCCAGATTGAATTCTTTGATAGATAGCACTCCCTAATTATAATATCTTTATTCACACACATATATTGGGGTACAGGTTAATTAAATAAAAGTAAACAAGGTAAAAACAAAACAATGATAAAAACAAATAGTATTACAAAAGTATTACTTAAAAACAATTATGACCCACATAATGTGTTAATCACGTCTGACACATCATCCATAGACAGATACTCACATGACATAAAGCCATCACGGATATTAATGAGTTCTTCCAGAACTGCAGCATCATTAAGGGTATCAACGTTAATACTGTATCTTATAGTATCACCAAAAGTGTGATCAATATAGCTATAATTACGCCCTATCACAGACATTGGGTTACCCAGTGCTACTTTACTAACAACTCTGACAACATCATTGTCACTGACTAGACATTTCTTAATAAATTTAACAAATCTTCTACACAATTGGATCCTTAGGGGATCAAAACCTGATATGGCATAAATTAAGTCACAATGAGTCATTGGATGAACCTTCCATAAACTTCTTAAAGCCTTACGCCAAGCTATGCACAAGTCATTAACTGCATTGCTATTCAATAGCCATATTGGCGACCCATAGAATGAACAACAGTATTTATCAAATAAATTACATTTTACAACCGGGTTGATATGACCGAAATCAGACATGAAAATATTAAAACTTTTCCAGAAAGCTGAACATGACTTATCCACTATATAGTCAGAGTCTTCCATGGAGATGCTATGACCAAGATGAACAACATTATTACAATACTTTAAAGATTCACCAAAGATTTTCTAAATTCCTTTTTTATCATTACAACCTTTACCTTTAAATAACAATAATTGACTCTTTTTACCATTAAATAATATATTATAATCATTAGCAGAGTTCTCACAAATATCAAGCATCTTTTGCATACCACTTAAGGTTGGACATAACAGCGTAATATCATCAGCATATGCCAATGCTCCAGTATACTGATTACCTACATGACAACCAACTCCAGAGTTTTCAAGATTAACCAATAATCCATCTATATAGACTGCAAACAATGCAGGAGACAAAACTCCGCCCTGCTAAACACCATTACCGACATGGAAATGACTAGATGTACAATTATTATATAACGATGGCACTGCCTGTCAATTTACCTCTATCTATCTATCTGTGTTACTGTCCATGTTACTTTATCTATCTGTGATTATCAGTCTATGGCTATCAGTATCTATCTATTGATCCATCTATCTATCTATATATGTATGTTGCTATCTATCAATCAGATTCTATCTATCTATTCATTTACACATTTGTCAACAGATTTATCATTATTGTAAAGTGCAATAGTGTGTCAAAGATAGTAAAGATCAAAGGGATGATTCAATTGTTAATTGTGTGATTTGAGGTGTGATTAATTGTGTGTTGGTAGGTGTGAAGGTAAATTGCACTTGACAAAGTGGCACATTTGGCCCTAACTAAGTGGCATTATGACACAGAGGCACATTAAGTGGTATTCAGTCAATATATAGGCCAATGCCATAGAAAAGAAATGTCCATGAATTGGGTAAAACACACAGACAGATAATCACAATGGTTTTATGCAGTGCAGTTGCCGTGAATTAAATACATGAAATGGCGCGAAAATACTGGATCCTGCTGGATCACAACAAAGCAGACTAAACGGAAGTAAGCTCGCGAAGGTATGGGCTCAGCAGCAAAGGAAAAATGGGAAATATAGGTGAATCGAGGATAAATTGGCACTATGGAGATGATGTAACTGTAGCGCATTTGAAATGTATATTGGAAAGAGGAGGTATAATGCATGGCATTTGGTAAGAGAATTTAGCAGGCAGGTATGCATTGTGTGTAAAGAAATGACGCCATGAGCACTGTAAATTTTGAAAACTGTGTTGATGCAATAATTTGAGCTGTCTGAGAATGTTAATAATTTTCAAGCTATGATAGCTCAATCCTATAAGTTGTCAAGGTATGATAGCTCAATGCTGTAAGTTGTCCTAACGAATCATAACATTAAGCTGTGAAAACATGAAAGCTTCAGTTGTTGCAGAAAGCTTGACATCTCAGTCGTGCCACATATAGCGCCATCTATAACAAGCACTTCTCATAACACTGCATTTAGTTTTAAATAATTATTCACTTACAAGAAAAAAGAACATTTATAATACACTATCCCAGAGAAAAAAAGAGTAGCAAACCACTTTAGCTGGTCAATTTTTTTTTATCACTCTTAAATTAATTTGTGGGAGTAATTAGATGCATGCTTTCACACGTCAACCAACATTTCCAAGTCAGAGTGTGTTCAAATATAGGCTTCTAGCACTGTATACCAAGTCAGATGAGCCACAGGCCATTGGGATTTATTCACAAGAAATTAATTTTTAAATCTCCTTGTGATGCAATGGTCTGTGTTGAATGCATCTTGGGCCTGTCCATGGTGTGCTAAAATGAAGCATACTGGATCAGGTGGATCCCCTTGAGCGATCAAAAAATATTTTGGGATTGCAGCCCATATTCATAAGTAACTTTATAAGACAGGTCACACAAATATAAATCAAAAACAACACAAATATAAATCAAAAACAACTAAAAATAAGTCAACACAGCTCAAAATTTTGAGTTGTGTCAGCTTGGATCAATAAGTCAACAAATCTCAATATTTTGAGCTGTAAGTCAACACAGCTCATTGTTTTGAGTTTTCTCAGCTTAAATACCTTAGTCAATATAGCTTAGTATTTTGAGCTATCTCAGCTCGGTATTTTGAGTTATCTCAGCTTAAAACATTAATCTATGTTAGCTCAATCAACTTGTGCAACCATCTCACTCAATCAATTGAGCTGAATCAGTGCCTTTGATTTTACAGTGAGGCAGTGGTGGATCCAATGTTATGTGTAGGGAGGGGGGTCAAAAAACGCATGCTAAACAGCAACCAACCTGGTTTTATTACAGTAGTAAAGACACAGAAATTGCAGTTGGCAGACAAACATTACAGTGACATTTTTGAAACAAATCTTGACCATAGACACTGCTCCACCACTGAGTACAGTAAAATAAATAAAACAGGACATCCATGATAGCAAATGCTATTTGTTGGTTTTATGCACAGGAGGGCCCCTGATGTCAACTCTTTTGAGCAAACACAAAGAAACACAACTGTATAAAACCTGTTCCTGCTTTAAGGAATAGGATTTCATCATCATCTGAATATAAAGTGGAAGATAAAACATACATCTTGGATGACCTTTGTTGGCACTTCATTGCCAGACTGTCAGACTGCCTCCTGACAATTCACTGCATGTTCAATCTGTCTGGTGAATATAATGCCTTTCAGTGCTGGCAAAAACAAGAGAAGTTGTGTTCATATGTCAAAGTTTCAGAATATTGTTCCATATACAAATATTCTCTCTCCATATATATCAACAAACATCATGCACTTATAAATGAAGGAGACTTAGTGAACTCAGACTGGTTTATATTCAGGTATATTCCAATTCCTGAAAACTATAAGGGTTGTTTGATTTAGACTGAGAAACTGCCTCCCATGATTCCAAAGATAGAAACAAGCTTTCAAAGAAAAATAAGACCTTCAGATCACACCTTCTGCGACAGCGTAAATAAGATTCTGTACAAAATATTTGTCCATTTAATATGAAGTAGAATGTCCGTTGGATAATTGGAGATGATATAATGAGATTTAAGTTGAAGAAAAGGTGAACAAAAGGAAGAATTGTGCTTAGATTTGGGGTAAATGTAACATAGTGATATTTTCATTGCATGGTAGTCCTGAAGGCGAAATTACAAAACTAAGGATCATCATAAAATGCAAGACGGATTATCAGGAAAAATGACCTTGCTGGAAAGTGTAAAGAAATGGTTTAGGCAGAGTGCGAGATAACTTTACCTAAGTGTTTTGTGGGTGAAAGGAAATCATAACAAGTAATTACGGGCATTGTAGGATTCTCTCAGCAAGTGCTTGTTTTTGTACTTCAGCTTTATTGTAAATTTGAAGTTGAAACGACTGAAAGGAGGCAATTAGAGCCATTGGAAATGTTAAATAGATATTTGTCTCCATTCAGTGACTGTGATCTTAAAATAAAAGATGGATCCCTTCAACTTGGCAGACCTTCTTTTGTATGTTTGTTTCAAATGTTTGGATGTGTGTGATTTAAAAAGAGGGTTTTGATTATAGAAAATATGTGAACATAACCTTTTCATGCCAAAATTTGTAGATGTGACATTGCTGAATATTATATTATGGAGGCTAGAAGTATCATTAAATATGTTGATGTCTATGACAATACTAACAGCTTAAATGACCATTGAGTGAGATATGCCATAGAAACTTCCCAACACACTTGGTATAGCAGACAGTTTACAAGTTTACAAGTTTTATTGGGAGTCCAAATTCAGAAGTATACATTCTTTTGAGGCTTGGAGCCTGCATGAACATGAGTAAACAGACATAACACATTCAAGTATTAAAAATTTGACAATTGTGATAAACCACTATATATATAGTTAAAAATAGGTATTAAAATAGAAATTATGAGTAGGTTAAAACATATGATAATAAAAGCATATATATAAGAATAAGTACGACTTCACAGACTTAGACTGTGCTGCCATCTGCATACACTTTCTGGGGCAGAACATTTCTGACTTAGTTCATCAGGCAAGGATGCTATTCTTGTTAGAGGTGGTGATTCCAAAGTCGATTCATAGAAAACAATGGGCTCTTGGGTTACATTTTATGAGCCAAACACAAAGGCAATGTCAGTCTGATAGCACATGCAAAGTTTGGTGTGTGTAGCTACAACAGGGACCGAAATTAGAGGTGACAACAAAGTTGAAGAGATGCATCTTTTATTTTAAGATTTTATTTTTAGATGTCTAATTTTAATATCAACAAATATTATTCCATAATTGAGTGTTTTCAACTCAGCCAAATAAAGAACCACAGGCTCAAACATCTAAAAAAAAAACAGTAATTATCAGGTCTATACAACCATCAGCGAACCGCTGGGGTGCTTTCTCTGACTCTGCAGATATTTTCTTGTCAGACTAATTCACCTAATGCTTTAAATAAAGGATGAAGAACTGAAATTACAGACTGTCCTACTTCTCAATTGGGCCAACTGACAATCTTGGCATACTAATCATTCTGAAAGTTAGGGTGACCGTCCTGTGCTGACCTATTGTCTTTTTGCCTTCAGTAAACGAAGTTCACAAAAGGTATTGTAATCACCTTGGTCAAAGGTTGTGCGTCCGCCAGGCAACCTAAAACTGGTACATGTGTGATTTGTCTAAAATGTACTGTACTTGTTGCTTTAGATGGTTCTTGTGGTGCACTGTAAAATCGGACTCGCTGATTCAGCTCAATTGATTGAGTGAGATGGTTGCACAAGTTGATTGAGCTAACATAGATTAATGTTTTAAGCTGAGATAACTCAAAATACTGAGCTGAGATAACTCAAAATACTAAGCTATGTTGACTAAGGTATTCAAGCTGAGAAAACTCAAAACAATGAGCTGTGTTGACTTGCAGCTCAAAATATTGAGTTTTGTTGACTTATTGATCCAAGCTGACACAACTCAAAATGTTGAGCTGTGTTGACTTATTTTTAGTTGTTTTTCATTTATATTTGTGAGACCTGTCTTATAGAGTTATTTATGAATATGGGCTGTAATCCCGAAATATTGTTTGATCTCTCAAGGGGATCCACCTGATCCAGTATGCTTCATTTCAGCACATCATGGACAGGCCCAAGATGCATTAAACAAAGACCATTGCATCACAAGGAGATTTAAAAATTAATTTCTTGTGAAGAAATCCCAATGGCCTGTGGCTCATCTCAGTTGGTATACAGTGCTAGAAGCCTATATTTGAACACACTCTGACTTGGAAATGTTGGTTGACGTATGAAAGCATGCATCTAATTACTCCAACAAATTAATTAAAGAGAGATAAAAATAAAAAAGTAACCAGCTAAAGTGGTGTGCTCCTCATTTTTTCTCTGGGATAGCGTAATATAAATGTTATTTTTTCTTGTAAGTAAATAATTATTTAAAACTAAATGCAGTCTTATGAGAAGTGCTTGTTATAGATGGCGCTATATGTGGCATGACTGAGATGTCAAGCTATCTGGAACAACTGAAGCTTTCATGTTTTCACAGCTTAATGTTATGATTCGTTTGGACAACTTACAGCATTGAGCTATCATACCTTGACAACTTATAGGATTGAGCTATCATAGCTTGAAAATTATTAACATTCTCAGACAGCTCAAATTATTGCATCAACTCAGTTTTCAAATTTTACAGTGTGTATCGTATCAAATGTAGATATCCAATATCTTATTCCCTTAATACCCCCCCCCCCCATATCAATATCTCCTTACAGCGCTGTGAAATGGCTTGATTCCATTGCAAGTAATCTTGATTTTCTATCATCTCAGCTCGATGAGATGGAATATTTTTGTAATATCAAGTTGTTCATGTTTTTTTTCGCTTAGGGTTTGTTGCCACACAGCCTATATTTTAGTATACTTGCTTATGTAAGTCATCTTCTGCAAAAGGTCAGTCTTTAATTGCAAATAATGTACAAGAAAGTGCATAACACATTCAAAATTGCGTTTTCCCTAAAATCAAGTTGCGCATTATTAAGTAAATTTGTGACATTAAGTTTATTCAGTATCATAATAGCATGTAAACATACACCTAGCCAATGCTATTTCAATGGAGGTTGATATGTTTACTTTTGAATTTTTATAACCAACATGCCATTCGAATGAAAACCACAGAAACATGCTCATATTGATACTGAAAAAAGTTAACGTCTTGAATTTATTTATATGTGCAACTCGACTTTATGAAAAACACAATTTTAAATGTGTTATGCGCATTCATTTGAAATCTATCTTATTACATGGATAATCACGAAATGTGTGTATTCATCTGACCTCAACTGTAGCAGATTGTGAAAAATATGGATACCATCAAATGGTACAATCACTTTAATGTGTCTAGAGCGCTAACTAGGGATGTACTGATCCGATACTAAGGATCGGTATCGGTGCCGATCCAGTACTAAAAAGCAGTATCGGATTGGATCGGTAGGACTACTCTGGTTATCGGACTGGTATTTGAAATCGGGGGTATCGGCAACAAAATACCACAATCGATATCGGATCAGAAGAGTAAAAGTGATATCGGTACATCTCTAGCGCCAACAATTGAACATATATCAGCTGCTAAGCAAGTTTGCTTAGTTTTTCTGCCATAAAGCACAAGTTTCTCATTGTCATATCAACTTTTTAAAATTTTCTTGACTACAAATACTTCCCTTCTGTTTTTCCCAAATGAGTTCTTTCTTCTTTTATGTTGCATTCAGCGATTGCCAAAGCCCTCCATGCACTTCATTACTCTGAGTAGTGCAGTAGCAGATAGTTTAGATCAATGTGCAGTCTCCTTGGTGTTATCCTTTTGCACTGAAGATGACAGAAAAATTCTCAGCTCGAGTGCAATAAACAACAATTACTTGCTCCTCCTTTGAAACTCAGCAGTTAATTTAGACACATTAGGACTGTCACAAGCTGCAGACGACTGATATGTACTCCTCACAGGAATTCAGTATGTCAATGGCAATAAAGTCTCTCCAAGCACCTCTCTGAAGACTGCTAATGCCTCTAGTTTTTGTTGCAAACCAAGGATTGGATTGTAGAGACAGCATAATGCTGTCCTCTTTCAACGGGCCAATGCAGTTGCTTCGAACACAACAGTGGTGAATAGCATTGAATGTATGGGTTACTTTCGTTTCCAGTAAGTTCATTATTGGTCTACAAAGAGATAAATAGCAACTGAAAGCAGAAGCAGAGAGTGTCCACTTAATTGACAATACAGGGTTGTTTTCATTGTTTTTATTCTGTGGTCAAATGCGTTAACTGCAATAGGATGCTAATTATAGTATTGTTGAAAAGTGAATTGAAGTTCCATAGTCTCTAACATACCTTAAAATAATACTCTGGTTGACTTACAATAATGAAAACATATATATTACATCTTCTATAATAATTAGACTAGAGTGAGCACCTCTCAGATAAAATGAGTCTTTGAAACAAAATACTTACAATAACACATTTTTTTTAGAATGAATACTTCTTTGGTCAGAACACTAATCAGACCTAACAAATGATAGCTTTACTCTCAGACATTACAAATGTAAGTAGAATTTCAAAATAATTTCACAAAGTTCTGCTTTTTTGATTCCTCAATGCATCATTCAACCGACTGAGAGCCATTTCTTTCATTCAGTTGGGGTTTAAATAGTTACTATTGATGTTTGTATGTATTTCTGTATGAATGTATGTAATGTATGTATGTAATACTATGTATGTAATACTATGTATGTAATACTATGTATGTATGTATGTATGTATGTATGTATGTATATATGTATATATGTATGTATGTATGTATGTATGTATGTATGTATGTATGTATGTATGCATATATGTATGTATGTTTGTATGTATGTATGTATGTATGTATGTATGTATGTATGTATGTATGTATGTATGTATGTATGTATGTATGTATGTATTTATGTATGTATGTATGTATGTATGTATGTATGTATGTATGTATGTATGTATGTATGTATGTATGTATGTATGTATGTATGTATGTATGTATGTATGTATGTATGTACAAGTACCTGACTATACAATCTACCAATACCTCACTATACAATCCACCAATTTTACCAAGGACCTATCTTCCTTTCACTCTTTCAGTTTTCTTTTTCTTTTTGAAGAGCTTTCTATTTTCCTGTTGTGTGTTTTTGCAACACTTGACCCCAGCTTCCATTCGTGGCCTTGGTCAGAGGAGCACTTAGGACGTCACTTGAACTCCGTGTATGTTTGTTCACATAAAGATGGGAAAGCAAACACCTGCACCAAGACCTTTTTTGCCTCTTCCTCAGAAATATTCAGTTTTCCTTTTGTAACGAAAAAGGTGCCAAGGCCAGACAGGACCAACAGAAGATCGTGACTAGGCTGTCTCAAAAAAAGGATACTTTTCAAGGTCTTCCTGGAAATAGTAACTGCTTTGATGAAAACTGAGTTTAGAAAATGAAAGATATTGAACGCAATTCTGTTTTTCAATGAAAATCATGACTGGTATAAACCTGAAGCATTAGGGGTATAGAGCTTTTTTAAAAGAAAGTATCATAAATGACCATAGAGCATAAAAAAGTTCAATAGCAAAAGCAACCACAAGCAGTGACTATTGCAGCCGACATGACAAGTGCTTGCAGAATTTTTATGTTTCTTGTGAGGTCATATCCCTACCCTTCTCATGTTCTCTCTGTGAATCTTTGAAGTCATATCCTATACCACCAAAACAATTCATCTACCAAGTCACAGCACCTTATCTGTGAGGTCACAAGTTACTCAATGACAAATTGACAGTTGATTTCCATGCAACGGATAGGGCCAGTAAGTACTCGTCATTCTTTGTCTGTAACACCCGACTGGAAGCCTGCAACACAGCCTATCCTCAGCGGTATATCACTTTGCATGAATAACTAAATTGCTTGTCAGTTTCAGTTGGGGTTAACCAATCACCTCTCCCAGGGGACAGCTTATGAGCGAGTTGCATAATTGATCTAATTCAACAGAGCGTTCTGACCTTGAATGCAGCAATTTATCAACAGAGGGCAGTGTAATCAGTCATCGGACCAATCGCATGCTGTGGATATGTCGTGTTCTTCTGCCATTTAGGATATATGTAAAAGGCGAAGCCAAGAGAGATACTGTCTGCATCTGCATATTTCGAATAGAGATGTATCTTAATACATAAAGCACCGCTGGAACAATGCCAAAGGGCATGCAATACTTGTAACTGAAGAGCTGGATCCAAGACAATGAGTGATTAGAACTAATGTATAAGCTTACTGTCTCTTTACAGAATATCACAACCAAATGTTAAGTGTTCTGTGATTGTTTTACTAACATTACCAGGCCCGTCATCTATGATACATTAATCCCCCTCCCCCTATCCTGGGCTTGTGCACTATATGGAGCCACTAACTACCGTGTTTTGTAATAGTGAAACCCAAAGCCCTACATGCACTTCATTACCCTGAGCAGTGAGTAGCAGATAGTTGAGATCAAGCCACAGTCTCCTTATTGTGATTCTTTTGCACCGAAGATGACAGAAAAATTTCCTTCCCGAATACAATAAACAACAATTACTTGCTCCTCCTGTGAAACTTGGCAGTTAATTGGGACACATTTGGACTGTCACAAGCTGCAGCTGACTGATATGTACTCCTCACAGGAATTCAGTATGTCAATGGCAGTTAAGTCTCTCCAAGCAGCTCACTGAAGTATGTTGCTTCCTATAGTTTTTGCTGCAAACCTTTAGGATTAGATTGTAGAGTACTGCTGTCCTCTTTGAACACTCTAGTTGCGAATAGCATCAGATGTATGGGTTACTTCTGTGTCAAATAAGTCCATTATTGTTCTCTAAAGAGATAAATAGCAACAAGCAGTGAGTGTCCCCTTCACAATGCTGGGTTGTTTTCTGATTTTTAGACTGTGGTCAAATGCGTTGACTGTTGCAGGAGGCCAAATTAAAGTATTGTTATAAATAGTTAGATAGAGAGATGATAGGTCTATTTACCAATGTGTCTGCTCCTTTGGTTGTGAGCGTCATTCTTTCATTCAGCTGGGCTTAGCTTCTACGCATATGTCCTATCGCTCACATGAGAGGTATAAATAATACAATCGAACTAGTTAGTATTGGTATCTACCTAACTATCTATCTATCTATCTACCACCTATACAACCTGTCATGGACATATCTTCCTGTCACTAAGTGCGCTTGTCAACTGGCTTTGAGGGCGTGGGTTCAAATCTCACCCCGGGACCTCACTTTAGTCCGAGCCCACGGGACGTTAAATGGAGGCAGGTTGTATCCAGTATTCTATGCTGGGGCAACTGAAAGACCCTGGGCATCCCTGAATTAATAGGGTATGTGCCAGACTCACAGTCTTCTCATCTCATCATCATACGGCGATCGCCTGCCCGATACAGCCCACTCATGTGCTGCAGAGGCATAAAACACAAACAAACAAACAAACAAACAAAATCTTCCTGTCACTCCCTTTATTTTCCTTTTTCGTTCTAAAAACTTTCCTGTAGTATGTTTTTGCGACGCTTGATCGCAGCCTCCATCCGTGGCCTTGGTCAGAGGAGCACTTAGGACATCACTTGAACTCAGTGTATGTTTGTTCACATAAAGATGGGAAAGCAACACCTGCACCAAGACTCTTCTGCCTCTTCCACAGAAATATTCATTTTCCTTTTGTAACAAAAAGGTGCCAAGGCTACAGGCAGGACCAACAGAAGATTGTGACTTGACTGTCTCGATAAAGGATACTTTTCAAGGTCTCCCTGGAAATAGTAGCTGCTCTGATGACACCTGATTTCAGAAAATAAAAGATATTGCATGAAATTCTGCTGTTCAATGAAAATCATGACTGATATAAACTCAGTGGTGTCCGCATGGGCACTTGCCCCTCATATTTTATATGTTCCCCCCCCCAAGGTTCCCCCATATGAACTGGACAACATATACAATTTGTATTGTGGGTGCCCCTCCAGAGAATCGCGTGCCCCCCCCCCGGTGCCCCCGCTAGGCCCCCCCTGCTCAAGATTCCGTAGTTATGCCACTGTATAAACTTGAAGCATAGGGGTATAAAGTTCAAGAAAATATTATGGCAGACAAAGGGCCATAAAAACGTCAAGAACTCAGTAGCAATAACAGCAGTGACCAGGGCAACCCAAAGTTTGCTTAACACCCACAGGAAGCCTGCAGTACAGCCCACCCTCAGCGGTATATCACTTTGCATGAATAACTAAATTGCTTGTCTGTTTCAGTTGGGGTTAACCAATCACCTCTCCTAAGGGACAGCTAATGAGGGTTTGCATAATTGATCTTATACCACAGAGCCTTCTGACCTTGAATGCAGCCTATCAATGTTAATATACAACAATTTATCAACAGAGGGCAGTGTAATCAGTCATCAGACCATTAGACCAATTTCACAGGTTCTCTCAGTTAACACCAGGGGAAAAGTGTTGAATACTTTAATCCCATTGGCTAACATATTTCCCGCCCTTGCCTCTGATTGGTCCAGCCAAGGTGATTCCAAGCTGGTGTATTTTTAGTGCATTTTAATGTAACTTTCAGGCTTTATAACTTGGTCATCCTTTCAGTTTAAATTTCGAAAGTTGTGTTTTTGCATTTAGAATGTATACATCTCCTATGTGTGAAAAGCAAATAAAGAATCGAAGAATTACAAAAAAGTTATTTGGAGTCAATTCAGTGAAATAGGTCTATCATATGCTATGGATATAGATCTATCTTTTCTTCTGTCATTTGGGATAAATAAAAGGCTGAACCAAGAGAGGTACTGTCTGCATATTTTAGATAGAGGCGTATCTTCATAAAGTATGGCTGGAACAATGCCAGAGGGCACGCAGTACTTGTAACTGAAGAGTTGGATCCAAGACAATGAGTGATCAGAACTAATAAGCTCAATGTGTCTTTACAGAATATGCAAGCACATTCAACAGCCAAACAAATGTGAAATGTTGTGTGATTGTTTCTATTTCATGCAAATATTCATTTTGTATTGTACAATGTCATGTATATCAACTTAATCAAGCTGCCCTAATATAGGGAAAGCTCCTGGACGAGCAGCAGCACCTTTGGGACCATAGCTGAGCCAACTAGTGGGTTAACCACCTCTCTCAACTACAACACAGCCAATTTGTTTGCTACACCAAATCAATCTGTTCCTCCCTTGTAGAACACCCTGGAGCAAGCCCTGAGTGAAATGTTATTTCCTTCAGGTAATTGGAAAACCACTCAAATCCCAAGTGAGGTGTTCCATCCAATAACACAAGGGGCCAGGTGTTGGGTCAAGTTGATTAACCAGGCTTGTTCACTACCTTTTTCTCTCTTCCTCAAAAGCTTATTTCTCCACTTTTTGCCCTTTTGTGGATATTGATTTTGTGAGGAGTCTCAGTTAAAACAACTCATGAAGTGCTGTTCAATTTGCTCTTAAATGCCCTTCCAAATTAAATTGTGTTCAATTTCGATTGAAACGTTTTCTTCGCTTCAGACACTTCCTGAAATAAGGGTTTTAAATAGAATTAATCTTGAAAATGACTGCCAAGTAAAACTGTGCTGAGATGAGGCAGTTTTCAAATACTTTATCTGACCACATAAACCCATGCTGTAACTAAGAGCTCCTAACCACCTTGTGGTTTTGAGTAGACTACAGTGCTACAGTGGTGTCAGTGCAGGAAAACCATTTGCCCCTTACACTTTTTGGCCAAAGCATATTTGTTTATGCATGAAAATTATTTTATTTCTTTAAGACATCTTCCGTGAACGGCTTTGGTCAGATTTGCCCCACCACTTTAAAATGACACTGACGCTCCTGGAGAAATATGACATGGGGTAAAGTTTCAAGTTTTTTCTCAGTTACATCCGTAGTGAAATGCAACACTGTATTTCTTTGCGGATGGTAATGGAAAATATCCTGGTCAGTGGTCAACTTGTTATTGCTTTGAGGATGGTACTGAATGAGAATAACTGAAATAGGCCAAAAACAGAATTCAAGTTCAACAGCATTTATTGTGAAAACACAATAATAACAGTAGCACATACAGGTAATAATTGCAAAGGAAAACTGAGCATCAATTGGTATAGCACAAACATTGGTATGTATAAGAATGAATATCAGAAAATTTGATTGAAAGTCTTTGATAGGACAATGGTTCATTGATTGTTTACAGCACAGCAAGAACTCTTCCAGTCATCCTGAGCTTCAGCAGGTGGCGAATGGAACGAAGTTTCCTTCTTACAGCCAGGTAGCGTTTCTTCAGGGGCAAGCAGCACCCCCCTGTGGGAACTTCGGGAATCTCACAGAGAGAGGGTCTGGAAGTGGAGAAGTGGGTCACACTGCTGGTTCGCCTGAGGGGTCTTCCTGGAAGGGGGCACTGGCTTCTGTCGCAGCAGCCTGGAAGAGGGACTTCCCCATCACAAGGGAGATTCTCGTAAGAAGGGGAATCCTCTGAGTCGTTCCAGCGTGACGTCACGTACGAGGAGGGAGTTCCTTCAGGTGTCGTCTGCATCTCAGTGGAATCCCAGTCAGTAGAGTCCATTTCAGTGGATGTCTCTTCCAAAGTTTCCTCCAGTTCAGTGGCTGTCTGGTCGATTTCTTCAAGAGATAGAGCTTCTGAGACGGTGGTTCTAATGACGTCATCAACGTACAGGGTGCTGTGGGAACGTCTCAGCGTCTCCAGTTCACGAAGCTCCTCCATGACAGAAGAGTAGGACATGTTGATCTCGTCAAGTTGCTCTCTCAGCCGACGTCTCTCTTTCTTGAGAATATTCTGAAAAAGAGGAAAATGAATATAAGTCAAATTGTCATGAATGAATAAATCAATTTGTCTCCCAACATTTTTAAAAGTTGTGGGTTCTCAATAAAAGATCGGAGAAATTGGTGTCCAGTTTGAGATATTTACAAAGACCTCATTAAAACTTCCCACAGTTGGTTTCTGCATTGTCATTAAGGGCTAAATGCTGTGTTCCTTGATTCTTTTATAATTATGAAATAAGCACTTTTGTCGTTCCAATTACTTAAGCCAACTTAGGCCCTAATTTAAATCTGCAAAGCATCGTAGTGTGCTTGTCTAAAAAAAATATCATAAGAACAACATCAAGATTTTTAAAAATCTTTTAAGTAAACAAATTGTGTTGGTCTAAAGATCAAGATACTTACTTCATCAATGCTCATGTGGTCGACCAAGTCTTCAAGGGACAGACTCATCATTTCTGCGGCCATTTTCAGTTGGTGTAGTAAACTTGAATACCAAGCAAGCTAAGCAAACAGTGATGTATATTCTTGGAAGATGTGAATGGTAGTACAGTAAGCTGGTGAATGATGCTTCAGTTTGAGCAAATCTGTTATTTATACTGAAGCTATGGTACTCAAGGGTTGTCAAGATACTCACCATGTCATGTATTCAAGTTGTCAGTCTACTCAGTTGTCACAATTGCAACGTGTCATACTGGTGCACGGTGAACAGCGCCGTCATAGAGTAATTAGGCTAATTGCAATTAGCGAGTTGTGTCATGACGCCCAATTGAGGAGTTGCCACCATTTTCAAATTACCCAGATATGAGCACACTATACTGGTACTCTGTAATGAAATTTATATTTTTAAAGTGCATTGGAAGGCAAACCAAAATATATTTTTGTTTATTTGTTGTTTCAGTGTCACTTTAATAGGCCTATATAAGAGATCCTCTGTATGGAAAGGCCCATTACTAATGTCCAATTATTTTAAAAGTTATAAACATCTAGTGGTGGAGTGACAGTAGGTACCAGGGCTATCTGAAATAGTTTTCACTGTTTCTTGCTTTATTTGCAATTGTATATGCCATAATATCTCTCTCTTTGAAGTCTTCGGTCCAGGCTTAGAGAATAAGAGATAATTAATCTAAGGTCCATGTAACTTTTCATGTCAATAAAGTTCTATCAAATTCCATAATACAGACATACCTATAGGACTGCAGATCGGTTTTCCATACGATAGGTTTAAGTTTTCTTCACACTCATGTTTCATTTCTTATACCATTGGAAAAGTCGGCTTCTATAACTGAAAATACTTTAGCCTATGACGTCGAAAATTACAGATTAAACGGCACGATTTAATAAGCGCATATGAGTCGGACATCTCATTTACATATTCTATAACATCAAGATTAGAACTCTCAAAATTGGCGTCTTACTAATTCACAATGTTTCCATTGAAGCTCATCAAAAGAGTTTAGTAAATACCAAGTCCCAATCAATTTCGAATTAACTTTTTGTCGCCAGTTTTTTCTTTTCTCCCACTCTTTGAGATAAGGGAAAGACTTTGATTGATTTATATATTTCAAACATAAAGCTTCGGGAACAAGAGAAGCATTTCTGTTCATAGAAATGAACCTGATCGGCCTGATGCTTACAGAACTTAAACAAAAACACTTTTTTGAGGATTACCCAAAATATAAATTAATTTCTGAAATGAAAATGTACTGGTTGGTCTGAGGACCAAACAAACAAACTTTTCTCATCAATGTATATTCCATCCATAAAACTATGTAAAGAATTAAAAAAATCAAAATCAGAGATATATGGGAGTTTCTAATTAACAGTTCCTTCGTACATTTTGAGTGAGACGTCAGTCTGCCTCTTTCAGAACTAGGCATAATACAAACATATATATATATATAATATTTAGTTGTATCTTCATAAACTTTGATTCTCCCTTTTATATCTAATTTAGAGTTTAAGTTCTCGGTTTAAAAGGTTTATCAGTTTCTACTCTGGGGGGGGGGGGGCTCTTTTCATAAACTGTAAGTTCGACGAAATGCCACAAGTTCTACAATTTGACAAGATAACTGTAGCACTGAGCACTTCCAATCAATGGAGTCACTAGAGGGGTTCTACTTTCTTTACTTTTTCGTTTTTGCAAAATCTAGATTTTGCTTAGACAATTTTTTTTCTTCATGTGTAGGTTTATGAGGAAAATATTCATTCAACATAATTAGAAAAATATATTAACAAAGGTAACGAAAGCTTTACAATAAAAGGGAAAGTTTATCAAATTGCAATGAAACAGACTATAGAACTCAATTTTGGCACAGTTGAGTGCAATGTTGAGCTTTTGTTTGACTTAATTGCAATTCAGTTATTCAAGTAATTTGCCAATCAGTGCTTCTTTGGTTTATTGGATTGGAATTGAGCACTAGGTGGCAGGCACGTTGAATGAGCACGTGCCACTAATTGCAATCACCACCATAGGGATAACAGTAAACTTGAAAAGACAACTCCGTTTGATTGTCAATGACACGAGCCATGTCCAATTGAAGGTCCGAACAAAAGAAATGAGTAAATTACAATAGGTGGATCCACTATATAAGCCAATATCTGCTCAATCTTCTCCAATAGCGATCCAGCCTCTCTCGAGTTCACTTCAGACAAGTCCTTGCTCAGAACAGCACATCAAGCCAGAATTGCCAAATTGCATATTTTGAAAATGGAGACTTCTCAGACACAAAAGGTTGGTATTTTTTAAATTTACAATTGTCATTTCATATATATCTGATAGGAGAGTGAAAATCATTTAAATAAAATATATTGCAGAGAATATCTTGGCCAATTCCAATGTCAACTTGACCGTTTGCTATGTCTGCGAAATGTTTATTGAACATTTTGGCCTTCATTGTCTACATTCATGTATTTTCATCAGCAATTTTTTTTAATAAGATCAACAATACTGTCATTTCCCGTTAACTGATACACATTACACATCACTTTCCCTAAGAGAGATAAGTCTACCGCTTAAACCTGGCCCAATCCGAGAAGTCCTTTGAAAAGGTGTCCTAATTTTGCGTTTCATTGTAAAAAAATTTTGCAATTGCTCTTTTTGTCATCGCCTTGGTTTCTAAGTTAAGTCGTCCATTTGAGGCATTGAAAATTGACTTTTAATTTAGTTTGAAAACATAGGCTCAGAGAGGTCATTGAGTATCTGTCCACATTTCATGGGGCATCATGTTCTTCGTGAATCAAATTATAAATGCCCAGAGCTGGTCAGTTACATACGGATTAGAATAGGCCCATAGTCGTAGTTTCACATTTTGAATGATTTGGTTAAAGTCATTGTTTTGTTCATAACCCTTACATTTTCAAAGCAACAGAATCTTCAATTAAGCTGTCCGATCCAAAAAGGTCTAGAAGTCTTTGATACCTGCCATGTTTCCAAATTTGCGTTCTATTACCAACATTCGCCGTTAAATTGTGATCATTTATTAATTGATAATCATTGTACATATTAATTCTGTCAATAACTTAATGTTCTATATTTTGTCTTTTCAGAAAAGCTTCCACGCAGCCAGACTGAGTGACATCCGATCTTCCATGGAGGAAGTGTCCAGCGTCAGATCACCTTCGTCACGACGTTGTGACAGCCCTCGTCGCCTGGATGACGTCATCAGACAGACCGTTGAATCTCTGTTCGACTCTCCCGACGTTACGCCAAAGGAAAGCACCACTTCTGATTCTCCCAGTGGACTGACCTTCGATTTCAGCCCTTTGACCTTGTTCAGCCCTATGACGTCACTAGCCAGGTCAAGGTCAACCGATGACCTCTTGACCTTCGAGGACTTCATCCTATCACCTACGTCACTGGTGTCGGATTGTACCACTGACCTCAGGCGAAGTGACCCTTCACTGGAGCTTACCCCTGTTCGAGGCGACGCACCAAGGACCTTGGAAGCCCTCGTAGACGACCTTGACTTCCACTTGAGTGACTTCATGACTACTTCCGGCCGCCGGAAGTTGAGAGTTCGTCAGCTCAGAGAGATCGGAAGTCGTTTCCAGAGGAGCATGGCTCGGGAGGCCACTGCTTCCTCTTAAAAAGGACATTACAATGACAAACAAAGACAATGTGATGATATTGACATTTATTTACAAATGATCCTTGATGAATTTTGCACTGATATTGTACATTTTGTTACTGCCTGTTGTTATTGCTTTTACATGATTTACATGTAATAAATTATTGAATTTGACTTGCATCTTCTTTTTGCATATCTTGCTAATTACGAAGGCAAATATAGGCCTATAGTTCATCATAATTATGATAAAATGTGTCATAGGAAAACTTATTAGACATCACACTTGTAAGTTTCAAACTTGAAAATATCACACTGTTACAGTCTAAAAATTAATTAAATAAATAAATATTAGCACTACTATATTAGCACTACTGTGTGTCTTAAAGTGCTGAAGCCGTCTCCAGAGCAAACTTCCTGTGGAACTGCTGTCCAATTTGGCGAAGGTGGCTTACCCTTGACCTAATTTGAGCAAAGGTCATCGAAGGGTCATGATAGGAAGGCTTTACTGCCAAGTCAGAAAGGGTGAATTGATAGGGGTAATCATCTTGAAAGTCATAGACACGGGGGAAACGGTGGGGCCCTTGTAAGGGGGTGTCCAGAGTTACGTCATGATGAGAATGACCTTGAAAATGACCTCTAGGAGTGTTCAAGGTCAAATAAGCGAATTCATGAGCCATCTCAATGTCAAGGTCACAGGGTGGCTCACCTTGGGTCATGGCATCACTACAGCCAGAGCTCCATAATGGAGTTTGTCTAGGAGTGTTGTATCCAAAAATTGGAGTTTCGTTTTCATTCATAGTGATGTCCATAGGCTTGTCTGGGGTTTCTGACTGTTGCAGAAATGACAATGTGGTAGAGTCCCAGATGACGTCATTAATTGTGCACTTGATCACATGGTCAATATCCTGGTCCACCTGGCGAAGAAGTTCATAGTGGCCAGTGTTCTGAAATAAAAATGACATTTCTTAATAAGGGAGGTGAATACTATCCAACTAACTAAAGAAACTTCTGTGCATTAAACCACTAAGAATGGATGCTAAATATTGTCAAATTAAGATACTTTAAGACTCATTTAGGCCTATGTAAGTTCAGTATAGACCTACTAGCCAACTTTATATCTTAACTTTAAGGAAGGCAAAAGCTTCAATTAATCCCTGCAAGGTCCTATTTAATGAACGACCACCAGTTCAGTGAAACTGAAAGCGTCTTCTATTTTTCAAATATTCCATAATCAGTAAATTTCAAGAACTGAGTTCTCTAAATGCATATCTACCTCTTTGTTGGAATTCCACTCCTGGTTGTTGTTGGACAATGATCCTGACATGACTGAAATTTGAAAATAATCAATATGCAATGAAATTGTATAAGTTACAAGTTCACAATTGCAGCTTGACTTGCCAACAACATTTTATCACTCAGTATTATATGTTTGCATTGCAGCTGTGAAAAACTGCATGATCACTAGAACAGCAAATTGCAATTAAAACTGTTGCTGTTAACAACACTGTAATCCATAACTGCAATTAACATGGTACACCTTAATTGTTTCATGTTAATTATATAGCACTGCATCATTATATAGCACTCTATCAATGGTGATATATTTGTAGCATGTAAATATGAGAATATAATTCCGTCACTTTGTCAAACAGGTGACCTGAAAGGCAGAATTTCATGCATAGGGGAAAATGGGGACCGATGGGCCATGGGGACTGAAGGGCCATCCTCGTAACTCCACATCAAAAAAAGTTTCGTAACATGTAATTTGCATTTTTAGTATTGCTTATCACATCCATAAATACCATATTGATGACTGATCGATAACCTATAGCACAAGCGTTTAGTGGGCAAAATGACATTTTCAACATCTAAAATCATTTTTTACTGATTCAGAAAAAGTTTAATATCTCTAATGTGTGTAGACTCGAGGCAATATATTTCCTATGACGATTTTCCCTATATATTGGTGGCAATTTACACATTGAATTTTAGGAACAAGAACCATATTTCACCCAAAAAGGGGGTTTAAATATTCTGAAAGCTTTTGGGGACCGATGGGCCACCCAACATGGGGACCTATGGGCCACTATTTCATGAGATTTTCTACAGGTGGTGTATTGGCATGGGGCTGGATATTAAAATATTAGGGGGAAAAAAGCACACTAGAACTTCAGTTTGCATCTTTAAATGTTGAGTTTCGACTTGAAGGAATGCCTTCAAATTCACATTGATGGATTTGCCTTAATAATGGCTCGAAACACAATTTTATATGGTGGAAATTAAAAATATCCATAGAAATCGCAAATTTTCAATCTAGTTGGTATTTGGAAAATAAGAAACATAATGACCAGGGGGCGGATCCAGGAATTTTGAAAGGGGGAGGTCCAGCCACAAGACCCGAAGGGCTGGAGCAAATTTGGCCAGGGATCTCTATGTCGGGTTGAATATCTTACCTTACAGGGGGAGGGGTAGTCCAGAGTCCGGACCCCCTGGACTGCCCCCCCCAGTGCCCCCACGATCCGCCCCTGATGACCCTGCTAGACATTGATGCAATCTTGACTGCAAATCAAATTTTTACCAAAATAGGCCTATAACCTAATGAGGGTCATTGATGAATTTTATTGTTTTGATTCCATATTTCTCCTGCAGGTTGCATACTAGTATAGTGATCAAATCGTAAATTTTACTCTTTCCCTAAAAATCTAAATGGTTGACAGAAATGATTTATTGATGGAAACAAAAATAAAATATATATACTAAATTTTTAATGTTCATCAACAAATATGAGGTATTAGGCAAGATTTGATGGTCATGGTGGTAGCCAAACTTCTGTGTCGACCAAATATCAAATAATTTTTTTCTGTTTAGTGACCTATGTACCAATCATTTTGGAATTCTCCGATGTAGTTTCTAATACATCTGTTTAAGAACTGCTAAAATATCGTCTTAGTAGATTTACTATAACTACAAAAAAGTAACTCATGACATTGTTGAAAATTTGTTTTTTTTCAAAGTGTAGAATCTGGGCATATCTATATTTTTTTCGATCTCTTATTATCCTATACACTCAGATGGATCAACAAAAACATCTTGGAACCAAATTTCGAACTCTTCATTAAACTTTTGGCAAATTATTAACATGGTTCATCGGACCCCATGGGATGGTCCATCGGTCCCTATGATTGGGGACCAATGGGCCACCATCTTTCTTGACAGAAAATGTGTTTTCTCATCTTTCTCCCTAGGTTGATCTGTGTGAATCCATATCATTTTATAGAGAATTGCATGAATCCTGTATCTGATGCAGATTTGCCTCAATGGTCAATAATTCGGCAAGCGGCCCATCGGTCCCCACTCTCCCCTACCTAATTGTTTTTATTGTAAAACATTATCTATCGACCTGAAAGGGAGTTCCTCCGTGGCCTAATGGTTTAGTGTGCTTGTTTGCACAACCACTGGCTCTGAGGGCGTGGGTTCGACTCCCACCCGGAACTCAATTTAGTCCGAGCCCATGGGACATTAAATGGAGGCGGGTTGTATCCAGTGTTCTATGCTGGGGCAACTGAAAGACACTGGGCATCCCTGAATTAATAGGGTATGTTCCAGACTCACAGTCTTCTCATCTCATCATCATACGGCGATCGCCTGCCTCGATATAGCCCACTAAGGTGCTGCTGAGGCATAAAACACAAACAAACAAACATCGACCTGAAAGGAATAACCATGAGCTAGTGGTGAGGGAATCTGCAGAGATTCAACAAGGTTTTTTTCTACTTCAGTAAAAAAAAAAAAAACACTTTTATTGATGCCCTGCCTGAATGTTACATTTTTGTAGGACATGTTATTAAACTTTACCTGTACAATTACTAAATTATTAAACTTTTCCCCCTACAATTATGAAATCCTCGTAAAATCAACTTTGCAATTAAATTTAGACGTACAATATGGCACTTGAAACAGCACTATTTTTAAAGCTTGTCTCAGTTGCATGCCCTCAAAATTTCTAAAAATTTAATGATACGGCTATTTTCTGTGGCTCATCACAGGTTGCTTCAAATTGCCAAATTTGGGTATATCACTTTCCCATTACATGCAATACACGAATTCACACATTTATCTCATATCTGTACATTGTACTTTACAATGGCAGCAACAATCTAGCAGTACAGTGTCAAAGGGTCCTTGTCATGACATACCATATGGTAGAAAATTCAACAGAATAAGACAGAAGCATATCTTCAGTTATCTAGCTCAATTATAAGTGAATCACAGATAGGCCTATAGATATTACACACTTTCACTTGTGAAATTAGATACGGAATCTTGTGCCATATGGCATATGTTTTGGGTCCATGACAACTGGAGTTTTCAATGTAATAATAGGCACAAGCAGTTAGTAGCGCTAATGGTAATTCTAGTAACATTATCTGAAGCATTGATTTCAAAGAGAGGGCAGGGTTATGATATAACTGAACAATAATGAGATATAAGAGAGATATCTAATTGATAAAGATAACATTATCTTTCATATTGTCTTTGGAATTACCATGAAAAGGGGTTGAAATTGGCCCCTCCTCTGTTAGTCCACTGTGAAGATGCAGACAGACAGACAATTTCACGTACATGTAATATCATAATCTGTACACACATTGATAATAATGGGTGTATACTCAAGAAATCTACCAGTAAATATCTAATTTGCCCAAGCTTTAAAAAACAATGAGAAGCCTATCAGATTATCCTCATTAAAAGTGACACTTTGGAGTGTGTAGTTTGGATTTAGTTTTCAATAAATTAATGAGAGTCAACACACAGCACAATTCTGAGCAGTATGGCACACTTTGTGTATTGTGAATGTGTATTTGGAGACCAAGTGACAGCAGCCTAATCTCCCTTATTTTGGGGTAAAAGTAACATAATATTACTCCTTGGTCAGCTATTGACATCGATGAGTAGGGGCATTATAGGTAAAATAAATTTGAAGAGAGAGAGAATCACTTGGAAGTGCAGCAAAAATGTATAGATAGATAGATAGATAGATAGATAGATAGATAGATAGATAGATAGATAGATAGATAATAGATAGATAGATATTATATGGTAAGTGCAGCCCCTCTAAGCCCAGTTCTGGTTGCTGACGAGGGTTGACTGATGAGATAGAAGAGAGCGGGAGTCCTCAAAATGTTACCCCATGTGAATTGTGAAGGATATTACAATTGCCCAACACAGTTAAAATCATTCTATTTTAAGAAGACTTTTAAAACCAGCTCAGCTGAAGAAATTATTATAGCAGATTCAAGAAAAGTTTGTGAAAAAAGCTCCATCATGAATTTACATGCATTTAAAGTGACAATCATAGGATTAAAATGTGAAATTGCTTTGATCAAAACCAATGCTACCTTGTAAATTTATGCAATATATAAGCCAAAATAATTTCTGCTTTTTCTTATAATTAGCAACAGCAGCGGCTTCAGTCCAGATTTAATATGTTGGTCACGAGTTTCACAACAATTATGACAAGTTCTTTCTTTTAATTATGAACCTTCCTTAAAGAAATCCAGAAATCAAAGGAGTTTCTGCCAGATTTTCTCGCCTCCCAAGTTTCACCAAGCCTTGAGACAGTAGTTGAGACTATGTGTACATGTCCAATGTGTCATTATCACTTGAAAACATGTGAACATCCCAGAGACAAATCTGCAATTCTTACACTGATTTCAGTAATTGTGACCTTCAAAGTCCCCTGTACTCAGCCTCGGGGGTAAATGAAATTATATTTTACTGTTACTACAACAGTTTTAAGAAACTTTCATCTTTTCACAATTCTGTACTTTGTAGCCTTTCCATCTGTTTTATGCTCGTAAGTCAGTCCCAGGGGAATGAAGTAAGCAGCAAGTGCATACAATCTTTGTGAATTCAAGAAAAGGGAGATTATGTCGGATTAAATCAAAAAGATGCTTTTTAATGTTCAGTAGAATGAAAATACACTGATTTGAACTTCAGGGTGCTATGATCTGCTTCCATTCACACTAACAAGTCATAAGAGGGCCAATTTAAAATCTCTGGTGGCAAAATGTAACTAGGATAGGCAATAAGGAAGGGGAATTCGTTTGTTGGGATGACAATAATACACGATTTATAAAAGGCAACTTATTTGTAAATTTAAAAAAAATTTATGATAAAAAAAGGTATCTCTTCTGAAACAGTTTTTGCCCAGCGCCAGTCTGTCTGTAAAAATCTTTGCAATTTTTTATAGAAATATTCAAAGAACAAAACAAATTTCTTTAAAATAACTTGATTATGTAATAATGATATCATAACTTTAAACAAACGGAACTTTTTCCTTATTTAGTGATACATGGGATTTCTTTGTTTTATCAAATGATGTAATAAGCAGACGTTGGTTGTCTTATTTATGTCCTGTCTGTCTGTAAGCACCTGCTAGTTCTGACTGTCTGTCTATCTTACTAGTATCTTTCTGTCTTGAGGCTACATTACGTAAGAAGTTTTAACACAGCTTAATAACACGGGCAGGCAGACGCCAGCAGGTGCTATGATGTGTGCCTATGTTGGTTTAAGCTGGGTGGATAGGGTATTGCAGCACCCGCATAATGAGAAAGGGAAAGGGGGGCCAGAATTTTGACACGTATCACTCTCCATTCAAAATTCTATTGTTTTAGATTGTTCCTCAATTAAAATATTACAATATTTCTCGCATTAAATGCAATTATAAAGCATTTTTGAGCAAAAACCAGAAACACAGTACTCCGCCAATAAATAGATAATTCCTATGTTACATGCAATACTCAAATCCATTGCAATAAAATAGCATTTTTCAGTCCCAACAATTATCTCACATATCATTGTGGAAAATACTGAAATTTAACCAAAATCCAATCCCTCCCCCATAATAAAGTAGCCATGTTATGCAGCTGTTAAAAACATAGTAATAGTCATCAGTATCTGAGATGCTAAATAATTGAATTAAATAACTGAACAAAATTATGGCATCATTGTCAAACTATATCACTGCAATAAACAACAAGCACTTTTCTTAAAAATTCTTCTACAATCCCAAATATTTTTTATTAAAAAAATAATACTACCATCCTAGTTGAAATTTCGCTACCATCCTAAATGAAATTCCACTACAATCCGCAATGAAATACCACCCCAAATTAATTTCTGTACAATTAGAAGTAAATATGACATTTTTGAAGTCTCATAACTCCGCATGGCTCACTTATAAGCATTTAAAATGCATTCAGTTAAAAATACACAACATATTTCTTTATTTTCTTTCTGTCTATCAATAATTGACATTAAATGTTGCTTCTCCTTTCATCTAATACAACAGTTAAATGTCACTTGTCCCTGTATGCTGATTCAGTAATTGCATGTTATTCCTAATCATAAATAATACCAAGACGTACATTTTACTAATAGGAATCATTTAACTGTAACATATTTAATCAATTTCATAATTGCACTGTTTGCCTAACAATCAGAGGCAATCATAGAACAATCTCAGGAATCCTGTGATTGACAATTAATTGCCTTGATTACAGAACGATCGCTTTAGATGGAAAGCCTCGATTGCAATTTAGCTAATTGGAAATTGGTGATCCTACTAAGACAGTACATATTACAGCAATAAAATGATCAGACATACACAAGTTGATCATTCTGTGTTTGTACAAGGAACGAGTCACTGAGAAAGCGAGAGATAAATGTTTGAAGAGAGAAATAGCATGCCATTTCAAGAAAGATCTGACTGGGTAAGCATGCCTTGTTCACTTTCGGTATTTTAACAAATTCATCGTATCTTTTACAACCCACACTTGTTGTAAAATACAGAAACATTTAAAATGTTGATAATCTTAAAATATGCATCTCCACAAAATACACTCTATATTCACCTACACTTATAAACTAGAAATATTTTGATCGAGGGACCAAGTGTGGATCAACTGGATAGATTGAATGCTGGCAGTGATTACAGACACACACAGAAAGACTTGTTCAATGAAATTGTGATGAGACCAGGTATCCCTAATGATCTAAAATCCAAAGAAGCCCCTTTGATAATATAGGCCTATAAATGTGTTCCTTCTCCATGTTGTCAAATTCCTCATCTATCACACAATTTCGACAAAATAATTTGCCATTTAAAAGCATTCTTATATATTGCATACATTTTATGTGCATACATTTCCTGTTTTTAACAGCAAAAAAGTTAAATTTTGACATACCAAAAGTCAGCCTCCTTGCAACATTACGTGGCCTGTACTCCATGCTGAGTGTCATATACAAGACTAGTGAATAAGACTAGTGAATAGAGAATGATGTTGCACAAGTCTTACTCAAGTCTGAATTAACCAGTTTCACCTCCAGCAATGGATATTTCCTTATCTTATCCTGGCTAAAATTGCTATAATCTTCTTGCATCATGCCATATCATACCACATTCTAGACTGTATTTATCAAAAATTGTGCAATTAAACGTAAAAGTGACACTGTGAAAATATCGGATGGGAAAAGTATTATCAAAACAATCTTTTCTCCAAGATGGCAAGATAGCATTTTTGAGAAGCAGGAATAATGGAAATACTTTCTAACATTATCAATTATGGAAGGAAGGAGGATAATTATCATAGGAATATTGTATGGGCATGAGTATATTGAAATCAATTATGATAGGAGCATTATGATGAGTTCCTGAATAAGACATGTTGAATAGTTTTATTGAAAATCTCTGAATAGATGATTGGAGTGAGTATAGGGGTGGGAGGGAACATGGCACTAGTGCATAATATCTATGAAATGGATAGGGCTATATGTTGATGTGAATAATATTCACTGAAAGTGCAAAATAATGGTACATTATCAGAGATGTCACGCCTATTGTATTTTGCTATCATGGTGGTACCTGTGAAGGCTGCTGAGCCGTGCAAGGGTGAGGCCGCACCCCTGTTTAGCAATCGGCCAATCAGGGCGCAGCAATTGGAGCGGGGTATATATACCCCTTGCTACCCCTAGACTTGCATCAATCCACATCTGGTCTTGCATAATACACTTTGAGCTGAATTCACACTTTAGTGCGACTGATTGAACTTGCAAATATTCTGTTACTTTGGACTTATATCAAAAAGGATACTTTGAACACATGTGAAAAACAGTATGGTTTACTGTTAGATCGCACAAAAAGGAGATACCACTGCATCAAAAGCCTTGCACCAATCTACAAACGGACTATTCACAGCTTGACTTCTCAATCCACATACTCTTATGATGGCTCCTTCCCCAGACCTCAGTCAACTCAGCGTCTATGGGCCAGAGAACTTCTCTAAGGTAAATATCTAATAATTTTATGAAGAATATTATTTATCCTACTTGACTATACCATAACTACTTGACTATACCATAACTGAGATTGATTGTTGAAAATGTATATGATAGAGGCATCAATATAATATTTACTTCTAAGGTAGAATTATATTTTGTAAACATTTTTATAATTTTGAACCTATATTTCTGTATGACAGTTCATACATATGCATCTTTGGAAATTAACATACTCTTGAGGCACATGAACAATATTGAATCTACATAGAAATTGTACTGGAAACACGGGACTCCTGCAGCAGCATGCCTTTATGTTTATCAACATTTCTAGCATATTGAGTGCATAGCTGAGTTTATAGTAATGGTAAAATGTGTTGAATGGCAATTTCATCTGATTTAGTATATGATAAACTGAAAGGATGCAATTTATTTGATATTTTTTATTTAAAGTATATTTGTTTTCTTTTTTTGGAAGCCAGTGGTTTTTGCAATTAGGAATTCGCTAATTGGCTGAGTACGAAATTGGCTTTGATCTTCAATATCAATTTGCTCAATATCAATACTCAAGCCAATAGACTGTCTTAAATTGCAATTAAGTAATGATCAAAGTTTTTATGTGTGTTTTGTGATTTGAGGTGAAACTGCAATGTAGTGAAATCAATTATCATAAATTGCTGAGATTTGAGTGTAATTATGGCATAACCAAAATTTTGTGATCTGTAGATAAATGGCGGTTTGAAATTTGTAATTTTAGTTGATAGCACTTCAGCTTACTTTTTCCCTTTATTTACGGACTTGCAACAGGATTTACAAACATTTTTTATTTAATGTAAGAGTAATTGATGGAGCTATCTCATTTCTCAAATCACAATACATATCACACAATTTAGGAGAGTGTTGTACTTGAAATGAAAACTTTTGTATATTTTCTGAATATTAATGTTTTGTTTTCTTGTCTTTCCAGGCTTTGGAAAAATTGGAAGAACTTCTGCTGAGCCAGGCCAACATGAGAACCCCAGAACGATCACAGATGGCAGCACGTCCTTCCGCTCGATCCGTGCAGGTCAAGAGGGCCATCCGCAAGACAATCAGTGACGTCATGACCACTTCAGCTTCTCTGTCTTCCGACCAGTACAGCGTGGATGCTTCCGTTCCCGATTCCTTCGATTCTGCTGGGGGCTTCATGGGACTCCGACCTGAGGAGGGCGACACCCCGATGTGCAGCACTCCACGACAGAGCAAGGCCTGCCTCCACCGCTTCCAGATCGACGATTCTTCCGTCGACGTTTCTCTGACGACGACCTTCGCCTGGGGACCTCCCCTGACCCTGTGGAGACCCGACAGCAGCGCCTCTAGCGAGGAGGACGCTAACGAGCTCGAGGAGACTGTCATCCGCCTGAACGTCCCTTCCACTGAACCTCGCAAGACGACCCTCCCTCTCGGCCGCGTCATGTACCTTCCCGACACCCCCTGCCCCAAGCGACGACGATGCCACGACCTTTCTGACCTCGGGGAGCTGCGAGGGCTCTGTCTGCCTTCCCTCGGTCGTACTAGTGGGGCCAGGAAGTCGGTAGGGAAGAGGCTGCGCAAGATCGGAAGCACCATCCGTCGTCGTCTGTCTCGTAGGGTCACACCCGTGTCTGCCTACTGAGAAACTAAAATGTGAAATTTCCAAAGTGACTATTTATTATTGAATATTTCACAAAGACTCTTGCAAACACATTTGAATTTTCACAATGTTGTTACAATTTCACAAGACTGAATTTCAGTGACTTGTTCACTGCAGATTACCCGTTTCTTATGTACCACACAGTGACTCTTTTAAAAACAGTGATTTGTTATTGAATGCTTTGAATGCTGTTTTTTAGTGCTGCAACTGTTAGTGTGCTGTTTTCTTGTGTGCTCTCGAATTGTACTGTTTGTTGTGCTAACTCGTTTGTTACTATTTATTTGTACATAGTGATTGTTAAGTTTGAATCATTATTCTAAATAAACATTTTGAAATTGAACTCGCTGCATTTCTTATTCTCTCATAGCTATTTTGCAAAATCAGTCTAGCCAGATTTAATTGACATTTTTCACGAAATGACCAATATTAAGCTATTTATAGATGGTATACAATGGCCAGCTATATAATCAGCGATTAATTTAATCAATCTTGCCATTTCCTTGTCCAGATTTCAACCAGTTAGTTGGAATATGCAACCACCAACAAAACAGTATCCAAACCTTGCTTCATTAATTGGGCTAATAACTTCAAGAAACTAGGGCTAGTTACTTCAAGCTAATAACTGGTAATAAATCCATGGTAATTATAGAGATTGGTCATCACATTGGTAGCAGTGCCATGACCAAGACTTGAATTCAACAATATTGCAAGTAGGGAATACTTAAGGAAAAATATAATAATGATGAGCTTTGTGGAAATACAGAAGAAATCAAACTTGATTAATGACAGTGCAACAAGTGCCAAATGCCTCCAAGGTCCCTCAGCTTGGGGCTACCCAATTTGAAATTCACAGCCACTCATTGTTTGAGTTGAAGTATTTCATTAGAGCAATTGTGGGGCTATAATAAGTCAGTTATGGGAGATGATATTGATAAGTAAAACAATATCTTAGTGTACATGAAATATATGGAGTTCACAATGAACAATAAGACCTGTTATATTTTGTGAAATTTCGATACTCAATATGAATAGTTGGCTTATGTACTGCTCATGCTTATCTCGGCCAAGAGCCATCAATCAGTTATTTTTTCTATCATCACAGTGACAGTTACCCTCTCCTGAACAGTTACCCCTCAGCATGAGGTGCTATAGTCTTTAAAGAATGACACATAAATGGACCATCAATAGTCCATTGAAGCACAACAGGAAGTAAATCCTGTTTTATGGACAGTTCAGAGAAATGAAACAGGCTGCTTGATTCTGGTGACATATGTGTCGGAAATTTGATACCAACAATCACAGAAAGTAAGCAAGGCTATTCTAATTGAATATTACCTGATTTTATGTATGTGTATCCTGAGTATCAGTTTCTTCGAGCGTACAGTACCGATGAAGGTGTAATCTTGGTATGTGATATATAGAAAGATTTAGAACAACAGACAGATAGACAGATATATAGTCAGATAGAGAGACAGATAGCTAGACAGACCGACAGATAGACAGAGAGAGAGAGAGAGAGAGAGAGAGAGAGAGAGAGAGAGAGAGAGAGAGAGAGAGAGAGAGAGAGAGAGAGAGAGAGAGAGAGAGAGAGAGACAGATAGATAGATAGATAGATAGATAGATAGATAGATAGATTGATAGATAGATAGTAGACGCAATTTTAAATAGACAGATACTTTTCAATAGATAGATGTTCTTTTCAAGACAAATCAAGATAAAAAAAGATATAGCTATCTTACAGACGAACTAAAGGTTAGATAAACGTTTCATCTTTTTTGGGCTAGCTATCTATCTGTCTTTCTTCCTTTCTTTCTTTCTCTCTCCCTATCTGTCTATTCATCTATAGATAGATTGACGAAAAACCAGTGATTTGCTTCATACTTTTCGATGCGGCTACAGCATACATGTACATTTCCTGTCAACAACAGCTCCTCTTTAGAGATTGTTCTTAATTGATCCAATTTTATTTTAAATAGAGACAGACATTTGCCTGACCACCAAAATCATCTAACCAGCCAATTTGGTCTTGTGTCGTGAAAACACAAAGGCCCAGACAGACAGATCACATGCCCATTTATCTGGTTTCTTCCCTAAGTGCAATGTACAAAATTTTAAGTCCACAAAATGGATTAAATAATCGAGATCCAAAGGCTGTCAGGTAGTACATGACTATAGGCCAAGGCCCTTCATTGTGATTTAATTAAGGTGATTACATTTAATGGTGATTAGCCCTTTCAAGTTAATCACCCACTAGGCAGGTAGTTTTAAGGGAGACAGGGAGGTACTTAAGAGCTGCAAGTGGTACACTCAGTTTGTAGTGTTACCGATTCATTTAGCCGCACCTACTGCATAAGCAAGACAAGTTTCACTCAGCAGTTTTTATGAGGGCGACAGGGAGGCACCATAAAATCAAGTATTCTATAATCAACTGCCTGCCATGCATGAGTCTTCAATCAATTAAACATCTGCATGACTTAAAATGGTAAACTTTATAGAGAAAGACTAATGTAGAACTTTTGAGAGCAGGTGTAAGGGGCCTTTTCACAAAGTGAATGGGCGCAAGCCTCGTATACAACAAGCAAACAAATTTACCAGAAATGTACATCTTCATTTAAAAAAAAAGAAATTGTGATTCTAGTCTAGCAAATTAATAATAGGAATGAAGGAAACGGCAAGTGATTGATTGATTGACTGATTGTCTTATACTTCAGTAAAATGAAGACTTGATGTGCCTCTGATGCAGTTTGACTTAAAAAATACCAATAGTCACCTACATGGCAGCTTCTCAAAGTAAATTGTCAAATCACAGACTAATGAATTTATCATTTCAGTGCACTAATATATTTACCATTAGTTGACAAATGATAATGACACAATGGCCAGGCATGTGCATCTCTTCTATTTTCCATAAAATAATGGACTGTGAAATTACCTAGGCATTAACAAGTGGCATATATATATATACTATACTTTCCTAATGAACTAGAAAGCCTAAAGAGCATTATAGCAAGTGGCAGCACGATTAATTTACTGAATAGAATTCCTTTTCCCCTCAAGCAAGTTTTCACACCAGGGGAATTTCTGAACAGTTTCAATTTTACTCACGCGTCACTAAACAATGCCAAGGTTCAGATTTCATGAAATCACTTTCTGAAAACCCCTAAAACCAAACTAACAAAAATATAATAGGAAACTATGAAATATCTACACAAAATATAAGTATGCAACACATATATTCAATTAGAACTTGAGATTGCTCCATGTGGACTAGAGTACATGGCTATGCTACAGATAATGAGCATCATCATTAATTAGCTTAATTAATAGGTGTGATAGTGGACTACCAGATATGTCAATATAATGATAAGCTTCATTACTTTTTTCAATATATGCCAAGTATTGCTACTAATCACTTTGTTATGCCAACATTAATGTAGTCCTGCTGAATTTATAAATTCGTTATGCAATATAATCATTATCTCATCAACTTGATATAGTTAAGCCCATTATCAAAATAAATCAAGCATTTCTAATGGGATTGGGCATGTTCCTAAATGAAAACAATGAAAGTGAAATGAAAGACACTGATTTAGAAGTACTTCAAACTTCTCTGCCAATAAAGGAGCAATCAAGGAAAAACAGAATTTCTTGAATTTGCTCTATCTATCTATCTATCTATCTATCTATCTATCTATCTATCTATCTATCTATCTATCTATCTATCTATAGATGTGAGGAACATCAACGAAATGCTTCAAGTGGCATTAAATTCCTATTGTCTCCTCAATGACTGATTCATTTACTTATTCATTAAACTATTTACTTAGTGCACACGCCTGGCCTCACATCTTTAAGCACCATGAATAGCTAATCTGTGTGGAAATCATTAAACAAAGATCTTGCCCAATGTTACAAGCAGTTTGCTTAATTCAGTGATACCAAATATAAGACACAGTGGCTCATGGAGTTAAGCTTGAGTTTGGCAGGAAGCTATCATGGTCAGCCTAGCAAGGGGTAAGAGTGGTTGCGTAATCTATGAAAACAAGGGGGCATTTAAGATTAATTTTTGAGCCGGTGCAAAGAGTAGATAATAGTTGGTAATGGGGTGAAGACTCTGGTAAAGTAGCGGTGGTCAGCTTCCGGCGATTGATGATAAGAGTTCAAGACAATGTCAAAAGTTCAAGATGACATTATGATAAGTTATGCACGGTTATGTAACAGTAGTCTTTTACCCTAACCGTTAAATGCCTGGCACAAGCTGGGCGCGTGGGCTTCTCACTTCCAGGACTTATTTCCACCCTCCAGGCAAAAGGGCATTAAGTATGTATTGTATTCTATGGCAAGTCTGCCACAGCATTGTATGTCCTGATACCTATACCCCATTTTTTGGACTGGCTCCCTGCAATACAATGGTGTACAATAAGCATAATGTCCATCGTTTTGACAGCTATTGACAACTCTTGCTCTTTTAAAACACTTCCACCCTCCTCAATGATACCTTCAGTTCACCTGCCTTCCACCCTAATGACACAGAATACACCTGCCCGCCATTCACAAGTAATTAAGAACTCAACTTCTAAAAATGGCGCCCTCAAATTTCACCTGCTATGACAGCGCCCCCTCCAGTATGGCTCCCGAACTACAAGGTGAAATTTCAGCTGCTCCAAAATAATCTTCAACTGACTACTTTCAAAGACGGCACTTTTATCTCCTGAATACATTTAGAATTGCAAGTGTGCCTAAAAGAAGACTGAATTCAGAAACCTATACAAACTCACACGAAATTTTACTTATTCTAGGCAACTCATACATTTGATGAGTATTAATATCTTGGAATTGCGTGACATTTAGTTCTAAAATTCTCAGATGACGAGTTGCATAATGGAGAGTAATCTAATTAAATCTGGATACATTAGGCCATTAATGGATCTAAAATTAGCCACCTCCAAGCTTGATGCATAGACCCGACATATTGAAGTGGCGGTCCCTTACATCGCCATCGATGTCTACACTGGGCAATTGATACATCCCGCAAATTAGTAGCACTTGACAAATTCCCCCAGATGGGGTAATATCATACTCTTCGATCAATCATCATTATTACAAAAGAAGCACATTTCATTAAACAAATTCACCTCTTCCATGATTGTATTCATATCTTCCCTCGCAAATAACAGTAGATTAGTGTGGTCCTCCTATCATTATACCAACCTGAATGTGTGCCTAAATCAATTCGTCAAGGTTCTAATAGTATAGGACAGAAGTGATTTAGACTCAAATTAAGAAATACTCAGAAGTGTCACATCTTTATTCAATTTGAATGAGATTTGCGTGAAGCCAATCAAGTCAGGTGAAGCCAGAGCAGCAGTGAACGATTGCATCATTGAATTCCAGGTCTCAATTGCTGTTATGCATTCTTCCCCAAAAACCAATTAAGCAGGAATAACAGAATGTCAAACTCATGATGTCACGCATTTTTGTGGAATACCACTGATAATGACCAATAATGAAGTGTTATCCAATGACTTGTCTGTTTTAATAGGCCAAATTGTTTCTATTGGAATTCCAAAGTTGTTGTTTTCTGAATATCAAAGTTAGGGAAATATATATCTTCAAGTGCTGACAAACCAATAGGTCCCTAATCTTTCCATATCATGCTATAGCGATCTTTCTATCTATCTATCTATCTATCTATCTATCTATCTATCTATCTATCTATCTATCTATCTATCTATCTATCTATCTATCTATCTATCCAAACAGGACGTAAAGCAGCAATCACCTATCTTTCTACAATCAATCAGTTAATCAATCAATATCTATCTGTCTGCCCAGTCTATCTATCTGCACGAATTTACGCTTTGTACTGACTTGCCAACCTACCACTTGACGAATGTCTTCACTGTGGGTTTTGAAGAGTTTTCTCAGTTTCAAAACTCAAACACAACAATGACAAAGAAAGTGAATTCACGGCAGGTGTAATGTGTTTCACAGGTTTTCAAGGAAAAACATTTGAGATTTTGTCATTTCACTGTATTTCATTATGACAGACTTGTCATGGAAATGATCGTTTTTAAAACCGAACAAACCTGGAATTGTTTGTAATCATAATGCATGGAATATAAATTGACAAAATCAGAGTCACCAAGATGTGATTTTACAGACTTTGATGATCACTAGAATAATCAAATCAAATCATTTTTTACTCGGATATATATAAATCTTGTATTTTATAATTAAAGGATTAATCATAAAATTCAAAATGGCATTGTGTTTGGGTGAGTATCTTTATAAAATACAAAGATTTCTTGAACATTGAGTAACATGTAAATTGCAATTGTACGAACATCCTGCTGGCTTCCTTGCTGAAGTGCCACTTCAATTGGGCTGCCCAACATCCCAGGGCTGCAAACAATGACTTCCCATGACTTCACAAATATCTAATTGCAATTATTGACATTATGTTACTCATGAATTTTCTCAACATCAGCTGCCATATTCATGCCAATTTGACATCCCAATATGACAACATACTTTATGCACAGTATAAAAGCATTGGACCCAGTTGCTAAGTCATCTCATTCTCTTCTTTCAGCCATACAAGAATCTCCTGACCAGCGAAGAAGGACCACTTGGTTTATTCCTCTGCACTTCCTAGAATACATAATGGCCCAAGAAACTCAAGTGGTATGTATTTATAGCTTCACAATTTCTAAATACCAGAAGCAAAATCATATACATTTACAGTTTCACTGATCAAGACTGTCACTCTACCATAAAAGTCTTAAGGATACATGCCGAGACAAAATTAATTTGTTTGGTGCTTAATTTCTCATGATAAATATATTATACATATGTCAGCTGTTTCGTTTTCAAATCAAGTAGTAAATGCATGAGTCAGGACAATCTATAAATCTTGAAGTATATAATCAATCAATATTTAATTAGAACTAATGAAAAAAAAAATATATAAATTTTTTCTGGAACACTAAAATAGAATCCTCCCACAGTCTAAATCTCCAAATGAAATTTTTACAAAGCATCTGACTTTTCTTTCTCTCTCTTTGCAGATGAAGCGCAGCCAGAGCAGAATGCAGCAGCTGGACCTCATGGACCTCGTGACCTGTGACGTCAACAACTCTTTCATCCAGGGGGCAGTGCGAGCGAGTGTGGAGGACCTGTTGGCCCTGTCTGTGTCGTTAGATGAGTACAGTGTGTGTTCGAATCCAAACGAGACGACTATCGAGAGTTCTTTTGACAGTGACAGTAACAGTGCGGGAAGCGAGACAAATTCTGACATCATCACAGTGCCCCGTCATAGTACGCCCAGGTTGGTCATGCGATCAGAGTCCATGTGTTACCGAGAGATCCAGCCATCCTCAGACGATGAAGACGACTGGCCCCTGACCTTGTGGAGACCTGCGACAGATCCCGGACAACCCGATGACGTCACTGATGACTTTTCCCACGTCATCATCAACTTCTCGAGTCCTGTCATCCCCCACATCACGGAAATCAGCAACCTCCCAGCTCCCAAACGAAGGAAGTCCATTGCTGCGAATTTGAAAAACTTGCGACGCCGCCTCCAGCGACTCTTCAAGAAGTGAATGACCCCTGGTGGATATCACAGACACTACAATACCCCTGGTGGATCGCTGACACTTTTGTGGATTTGATTCACCTGATTGACATTTGGTGCTATTTCATTGTAAATTTATTCATTTCATAATTTATTCATTGTAAATATGCATTTTATCCTGTACTTGTTACACGAACACTGTTATCTTATACATGCTTATACACAAATAAAGGTGCTTATATTATAATGTAATAAGTGATACATTCTTTTTCATTTGGAGATTGATTTTTATAACTGTCACTTTCAAAGTTCTACTCGCCAATTCACCTCTTTAAAAAGCCAACATCATTCATGTTTTGGTGTCAAGAAGTTATTAAAAATCATAAAGTCGATATGAGATTTCATGTAAAAAACGTAGAGTTAAAAAGAAAGGGATCAATGACTCAAAATCTGATGGTGAAAAGTATCAAAAAGTGTTTTTAGGGGAGAGCGGGGCACAGTGAGACACTTTTTTTTATTTTCAAGTGTAGCAAAATGTTTGCAGTCAACAGTAAAACCAATTTAGACCCACATTGTAGATGAAGTTGGGTATATTGTCCGGTAGTTTTAGGTTCCCAACTATTACAGGTTCGGAGATACATCATGTTAAGTCCATGCCGGATAAGTGTCTAAATGTGCCCCATAGGTGGGGCACAGTGAGACAGCAGGCAGTGCACAGTGAGACAGGGAAGTCTGCTACCACAATTGCAAACCCACTAGACATGCAGAATAACTTTGTCAATGGATATTATGAAAACTGATATATTTCATCATGAAAAGTTGGAGAGGTGAGTTTCTAGTTCCTTTTTTGTGCAAGTATGACAAATTTAACATATTTAACCAGCCGCACCTGTTACTTTCTTATGCCTTACTAATCAAAATTCTTCCCTGATGCTTCCCTTTTGATATAACTCTCTAAAACAAGAGGTCAATGACAGGCATCTCTTTGAAGATTATGAATTATGAGTTATACCCTGAATTCAAGGTGTTTCTACTCTATTCTGTGGTGTCTCACTGTGCCCCGTACAGCATTCTTTATTAAATTTGAAAATTCCGTGGAGACACATGCCAAAATTGGGGATCGCCAGCATATTAAAATAAGTAAAAAAGCCATAGCTTCAATCCCTGGTGATTGATTTGCATTAAACTCCTAATGCTTAGGCATCAGAACAAAAAGTCATAAGGCAAAAATATTTACTTATCGAGGCTAAAAACCAAAAAATTGAAATTTCACTCGCCCTATGCTTCGAAACTTTTCCGATTTAGGTTTACCTTTCACTAATGTATTTCTTGCTCAACATAAGAGATGATAGTTCTGTAAACAGTACCACTTTGACGCCAGGGGCACTGTCTCACAGTGCCTGCCGTCTCACTGAGCCCCGCTCTCCCCTACTTGTGATAAAATTAACACTTTTTGACTAGACCCACAACTTTGTCGGCTGCAAGTGAAGCGGGTGATGTTTTGCTATTGTGTCAATGCCACACATCCTCAGCCAAACTGCTTGAGGAAGCATGAATTCTCATCTGATGAGACAAAAATATATTGGGTCATAAAGGAGGATATTTGAGGTATGTGGGATATAAATGACTGCCAATAGACAAATTTCTCGGATTGTCCTCCCAGTTAACACTAGGGGAAAACTAATAGCTTTCCCGCCCTTGCTCCTGATTGTTCCAGCCAAGGTGTCTCAAGCCGGATTATTTTTAGTGCATTTTAAAAGCTTTATAACTTTGTCATAATTTCAGTTTAAATTTTGAAAGTTTTGTTTTTAGATTGAGAGTGTATGCATCTCCTGTGTGTGAAAAGCAAATTAAGAATTGTAGAATTTCAAAAAAAAGTTATTTGGGGTCCATGGCCAGGCCATTCAGTGAAATAGGTATATTTTAATCACTGCATTCAAGAGTTAGTTATGGGCCAAATTCTTTGATAAGTAAATGAAATACATGAGTCAATGCAATGTCAATGGGGTAGGGGGTTTACTAATAATCAATTGTTTTGACCCATATATAACTTTCTGTAGAGCAAAGAAAACCAGCAGCCATATTTGTATCCTTTATGACCTAAAATGTTTTCTTTGCATCAAATGAGTGCCCTTGCTTCCCCAAGCAGTTTGATTGAGAATGTTTAGCATTGACCTAATGGCAAAACTTCACCCGTTTCACAATTTACAGAAATCACAGTATATATCATGATTCCAATCTTACAATTTTATTTGAAACCAATGCAAACTAGAATTTCAATCACAAGTGATTAAAAAAAACGTTCACGGAAATATACCAATTGGGGATTTCCAAACATATCCCCAGTAGTACTCATCCATCTACCTCAATCTATAATGTATCTTTAGAACTATCCTATTATCCATTTCTATCGGTTTCCTGTCATCCGATTATATAGATCTACTTTTTTCACCATTTCTATAACGGGGATAGGCCAATTATGACACATTTCTATTCATTCATTCCAATCCTTTTCCATCCTTCAAATTCTATCCATTTCTATTTCTATATTTCATCCATTTCTATCGATCCATTTCTACCCATATATATCCATCTCTATATAGTCACGTCTAAATGTCTAGAGTTGACTATCCATTCATTTCTATCCACCCATATCTATCCATTTCCATCTATCCAGTTCTAACTATTTCTATTCTACCAATCCAATTCTATCCAGTTCTATATTATATTTATTCATTTCTATCCAGTTCCATATGTCAAATTCTATCCATCCATTCTGATCTATATCTTTCATCCATTTCAATCAATCCACGTGTCTCCATTTCTATCCATACAATTCAGTCCATTTCTATCCATACATTTCTATTCAACTCTATCCACCCATTCTATCTATCCATTTCCCTTCATTTTGGTCCATCCATATCTAATTGTCTATCCATCCATGTCTATCCATTTATATCAACCAGTTTCTCTCCATTTCTATCCACCCAATTCTAACCATTTCTACTTATCCATTCTATCCAACCATGCCTGTCCATTGATTCCTATCCATAAACCATCAAATCCATGTCTATCCATTTCTGTCAATTTTTATAAATCTGTTTTTATCAAAAAAAAATTATGTCCATATATAGGCCTACTATCCTGTTTATCTATCTCACCCAATTTCTGTCCATCTATAATATTTGGGGAAATCACGCACCCAAAATAAATAATTACTGGTGTAAATTCTGTGAAATAAATAATTTTCCGAAGAGGTAAAATCCAAGCCCCCCACCCCCGAAAATCTAATGGTTGCCCCCTTATCACTAGCAACAAGGCCAACAACTCAACCAACTTAGTTCTGCCTTTTCAGAAGGTTCCATCCACGCTGCAGAGACCCTACTTTGCCAATCATCCTCTCATGCTTGTTCCAAACTAGTTCCAGAAGATGGGAGCTTGGGGGGGGGGGTTAGCTCTGTTTGAATCACGCTTGGCAGCCAAAAGCTGGGTCCAAGGTTCGTTTCCGGCTCTGACCAGGTCATCTGGCATATTAGACAGTAGTTTCAATCACCCTTCAGTCCTTCACCTGTACTTTAGCTAAGTAACTAAAATCTCAGCATCTATCACTGCGTCTATCTCCGAATCTTTCCCAGCATCTATTTCTGAAGCTATCTCTGCATCTATCTCAACTTCTATCTCTGCATCTATCCTCATATCTATCTCAGCATCTGTTTCGAATTTATCTCTGAATATATGTTTTCTCTGACTCTATCTCAGCATCGATCTTAGAATCAATATCAGCATCTATCTCAGAAGCCATCTCTGCATCTATCTCTGAAGCTATCTCTGCATCAATCTCTGAATCTTTCTGAATCTATCTCTGCATCTGTCTATGCATGCATCAATCTCTGAACCTATATCTGCACCTATCTCTGAATCTTTAATTTTTTTTTTCAAACACAATGTACATACATATATATTTTATCCGTAAGTATCACATAAGTAGTGTGTTTGAAGTGGATACATGCAAGTCTATCTGTGTCAATTTCTGAATCTGTCTCTGAATCTATCTCTGAATCTATCTCCGAATCATCTAGAGCTACATCCATCTATGGATACATCTCTGAATCTATCTCTGAATCCATCTCTGAATCCATCTCTCATAGATCTATCTTTCTATCCATTCATCTATTTCTGATCTCTATTCAACAATATGTACTACATAGACAGCTTGTTCTAAAAGTAATGTTAACTCTAGCCTATTAGTCAGTAGTTTCAAACACCCTTCGCCTCAACTTTAGCTAAGTAACACCATCTATCTCTAAACCTATCTCAGTGTCTATCCATAAACATATCTCTGCATCTACCAATAGACCTATCTCTGCATCTATCTCTGCATCTATCTCTGAATCTATCTCTGCATCTATCTCTGCATCTATCTCTGCATCTATCTCTGAATCTATCTCTGCATCTATCTCTAAATCTATCTCTGCATCTATCTCTGAATCTATCTCTGCATCTAGCTCTGAATCTATCTTTGCTTGCATCTCTGCATCCATCTCATTATCTATGTCTAAATCTATTTCTGAATCTATCTCTGAATCCATCTCTGAATATATCCCTGCATCTATCTCTGCATCTATCTCTGCATCTATATCTGCATCTATCTCGGAATCTATATCTATATCTGAATCTATCTCTGAATATATCTCTGCATCTATCGCTGCATATATCTCTGCATCCATCTCTGCATCTATATATCTGCATCTATAGGCTATCTGAATCTACATCTGCACCTTAGGGAATAAGAAATCTTATTACCTAAGTCTGCACTTTATCTGAATCTACATCAGCATCCATGCATCTCACCATCAATCTCTGAATCTTATCTCTGAATCTATCTCTCTGAATCTGAATCTATCTCTGCATCTATCCCTAAATCTATTTCTGAATCTATCCCTAAATCTGTTTCTGAATCTATCCATGAATCTATCCCTGCATGCATCTACGAGTATCTCAACATCTATCTCAGAAACAATGTCTGCATCTATCTCTGAATCTATCTCTGAATATATTTCTCAATAGATCTATCTTTCTGTCCGGTTATTATTTCTGATTTCTGATCTCTATTCGACAATATGTACTGCACAGACAGCTTGTAAACCCTGGCCAAGACTTTCTTTGCTTTACTTCTCAAAACCCTTAACTTCCAACTGGTCTTGTAATTGCAAATTTGCAATGCAATCTAAATTGATCAGCAGATCTTTACTTGGGTTGAAAGTTGAATTTCATGGAGGCTTTTTGATAATCGCCTAAAATACGATTTTTTCAATTTAATGATTCGTTAGTTGCTTTCTAAAAGTTTCTTTTGAGGCACTGGTGAGAAATGTTATCAGCCAATAGATTGCATTATATTCTGCATGTAGCCTTCTGGTGACAACTTGAGGAAGCTTTGATGAAACTGATCTAATCCACCAGGTGGCTGAAAAAGTAGCCGATTCACACTGCTACATGGTGCAACAGCGTGGCAGCACTGTACATGCAGGACATGACTTCCTGTTTGATCAAAACATTGGCTTGGAGAAAGCACATGTTTCAGAAAAGTCAATTCATATAAAATCAAATTGCTGTCAGCTATAGAAAACCACTTAGAACTGTGTATGTAGTCACTGTGGACCTAATCTATGCGAAGTGTAACCTTGAAACATCTTTGATATTTGACTAACAGCCTCCAAACTTTCAATGTGAGTAGGCAAAAAATTCTGTGTTGACATAGCCATAGGAGAATTTTCTCTTACCTTTCTTGTCAACAAGTATCCTAGGATTTGTCCTGTTAGCCATTCCAAATTATAGATATCCCATGCAATATAAATATAGTCCATGAACAATTCTATGCGGAAATGGATGCTCAAATGTTTCAATTATCTTTGACAAAAAGTCCCTGGCTCAGTCATATATTCTTATGCTCTGACAGTGTTTTGAGGGGCCCTGTTACAAAATAGCAAGCTGGATTATCTTGTTTAGCATTGTTTGGCATTGACTGTTTGTTGGAATCACCTCAACCTGTTTCGAACCTCTGTTCAGTGGAGTGCACAAAGTCAACTGTGACTTCCATATGTGTGGTTGTGGACCATATTATATATTTTATACCATTCGACACCTCTGTAAGCCAATCATGAGCCAGCATTTCACTGCAATAAAACCCATATTCTTTGTTGTCCAGTTATCCTCCCATGGGAGAATAATAAGTGAAGCTGTGAAAAACCCACAGCAACATGTGACAAGTTTCAGTTTTGTCTTATGGTATAAGCCGGTTATTCACCGCGGGATCAGCAATATGTGTTTATCACAGCTCGGGCAAACGCCCTCGCTGGATAAATCACATATTGCCTCTCCCTAGGTGAATAGCCTATACATGTACCATGTGCTAGTCAAGTAATTGACAGGGAATATTCAACCTACACTAAAATTATTTTTAATGCTGTCTAAAGCCCTGTGTTTTCCTTACATTAGGCCCTATAGGTAGAGTAGGCTGTAGGGCTCTCACAGTTATATTCGCGGAGCGAAGGGCAGCGAAGCCGCCCGTCGCGTCAGCGAACTTAGCTTAACAACAGCTCATAATAAATTTGTAATCTGTCAGTGGAGTGAGAATGAAGGACAGCCTGTACCTGCGATGGAGTTGGTCACTGATCAAACAGTTAGTTTCGGTGAAAGTAAATATACCTGAGTATTACTTGCAATACCGCAGTAGTGTCTGAAAAATTCCATTTGATTCTTAACTATCCTATTCTGTTTTGAAAACTTCATTTTTATAATTGATTGTGTCATCTGCATAACAATAGCTGATTTTGCTGACAGGTGTCGCCACCAGTGTAGCATCATGCTTGCAGTGCCACACCCAGGGAAAATGGCTGAACTATCAGCAGCCTGGTTGGCAGCAGTGATGTGTGAGGTTTATTTAAGGTGTGAAGTTTAAAAGCTGATTGCTATTACTATACTTGAATAGCATCAATTAATTTAGGCCCAACTGATTGTGTTGTAGTTTATCACTAACATGGTTTCAAAATAAGAACAGTTAATTTGAGCTCCGCGAATCTATGGCATTGCCATCTACATATTAAAATTTGAATAAACGTAGCACTGTCAGTGACAAGTGGAAAACATCTTGATTTATTAGTGTGTGGATATTTGATATGGGCATATGTTGAATTTTTGTTAGAATCGGTGGACGTTGCAGCTTTAAGGTGGACATTACAGCTTTAAATCCTTATGCAGTGTAGGCCTAAACTACAGCAATTTGTTACAGTGTACCTATATTTAAGGTAAATTCAGAATCAATTTCGAAAATTAGTTGTGAAGGTTTCAAATTCGCAAATCTGATTCTGTGAAAATATTGCATTTTGGCTATATTATGAAATTTAAGGTGGAGTTTAAATTTATTTGTAGAGTTATAATTCCTTTGCCTATTCTAAATCCAGTTGGTTTCCAGATTCTTCGCCAGCACCATGACAGTGCTGTAATATGTTCTACCAATAATGGAATTCATGCTGACATGTACAGGTTCCATTTCCATGGGCTACTTCAAAACTATTCCACAACATGTTTGTGGCTCATCAATTTTGATTGCATTCTAAAGTTCAAATCAAATAAGAAATTGGGCTCGGACTGTAATGATCCTCTGTCTACTTGGTGTCTTTTTACAAAACTTCAATCATGTCGACCTCAAATTTGACACTGGCAATGACTGGCATCCCAGCGTTGAAACGCCAAGCGTGAAGCACAATTTTAAGGTGTTGGGGTGATTGCAATTCTGGCTGGCTGAGAAGTTGGAGACAATTGATGCAACACTCAAGCAGGACAACAAATTAAGTACAATGTAATAGGAACCCACCTGATTTTAAAAAGAAAGTTCTCACAAAACTCCACTTTTAAATACTGCAGATTCTGCTATCATCCGCGATGAAACAAATCAAATTCCGAAATGATATTCCAAAATGAAATCTAGGTTGCTGATTAGCTTCATATCACATTTGCCGTTATATGAATCCCCTATGACCAGCCCTCATAATCCTTAATCATTATTTTCGTTGCTCATTAATCGGATCCAGCATACTGTTACGTAATATAAACAGGTCGTTACGTAACAATAATAGACTACAATCAATTAAGGTGAAAGTCATTCAGTGATTTAAAGGGATTTTAATTTGGTCTTTGCTTTAAAAATACTTAGTTTTGTTTTAATAAAATTACACGACTTTTAAAATTGAAACCTAGATATAAGTAAACGCTCGTTATTTCAAGTGTACACTTTTCGAATGTACTAGTTAGGCTCAGAGTTATTCATTAAAAAAATAAATGTAACGTCAGTCAATCATATCTTTATTTGAATGCCACTTCACACGTTTCACCTTACCGAATATTTTTCAAATAAAACCAACCAAATGTCTAGCTGCCTGCCTGCCAAACAATCAACCAATTACCCAGTCGACAAATCAAGCAATCAGTCAACCAACCTACCTGTCAGTAGATTTGTCAATGTATCAATCGATCAATCTATCCATGTAACTATCAATCAATCAATCAATCAATCAATCAATCAATCTATCAATCTATCAATCTATCAATCTATCAATCTATCAATCAGTCAATCTATCTATCTATCTATCTATCTATCTATCTATCTATCTATCTATCTATCTATCTATCTATCTATCTGTCTATCTATCTATCTATCTATCTATCTGTCTATCTATCTATCTATCTATCTATCTATCTATCTATCTATCTATTCTATCTATCTATCTATCTATCTATCTATCACTCTACCAGATAAATCTTTTCATTAATTGACCAACCAATCAATGGAGTAATCAATCAGTCAGCTAACCAATCTACCATATAATCATCTATCAAGTTTTCTTATTATCTATCTATCTATCTTTCTGTCTATCTCTCTCAAATGTCTGTACCTATCGGTCTATAAATCAAAATATCTATCTTTTCTAAATATCATCTATCTTCTACCAACCACACATAAATTTTGTTTAAGAAATATTTTTTTAGTCACAAAAAAAGTCGATGGATCTTGGTGGATGCTTATTCGGGTGCAATCAGTGAGAAAGGAATTAATTTCTGAAAGTTCTGTTTTATTGAAAATGCACAAATAAACAATACAGGATATTATACAGAACTTTTCAAGAAGTCCAAAAATACTTTTTTCTTTTAACCATTAGAATAAATCCAAAATCTGATAAACAGATCTATCAGCACTAACATTTTACAGTTGTAGTAATTAAATCAATTTTATATTAGGCCCTACAAATATTGATCCAGAAATCACAGAACCCTAAAACAATAGCCATTTCCTTATCAGATGCATTTTTAATCCCATTTTCCTTCTACAAACTCATATCTGAGATCAATCATTGTTAGGCAAACCTCTATAACATTATGTAATACCAATACTTAGATTGTTTTTATTTATCTAATTAAAAAAGATCTTTACCTTTAATGGTCCGTTACTTATGCTGGTATCTTTTTTCACTTTTCTCTGAAATTCCTTTGATATGGGCGAAAATGAAAATATTTTGTGTGGATATATAACAGTGCGGGTCCCGTTAGGGTAGGAGAGAACAATTGAACAGGGCCAATTAAGAGCAATTAACTGTTGTTGTGAATAGCGGGGGTTAGATGGAACTGTTGTACAGTTTCAACAAGCAGAGCTTTTTGGAATGCAATTAATTTTTGCAATTAACAATAAGCACGTGCCACATAATGAATTGGATGTTTGACTGCATTGCAATAGCCAACATATAAATTAACTGCTCTCCAGATCAACTGCACAATCTGCTCTGTAGCAAGACAGCTGATAACTACTACCGATAACTGCTACTGATATCTACTTCCACTACTTGTGAAATTACATCTTGATTTATTTTGAAACATATAAATACTTACAAGCAACATGGGTCGATCACAGTCTCTCAGTGTTAAGGATTACTTCAGAACAGTGAAAATGAGCGAGGTAAGCATCTTTTCCATTACTTAGTCTTGTCGCCATTATTAAGTCTTTTCACCATTAACTTGAAGTAAAACTTAAGTTTGCCATTTATGCTTGTGCTTCATTCACAAATTTGGTTTTCTAATATCTTGAAAGTTTGACGTGACACCCTATAATTAGGTCTCAGCTTAAATTAGTTAAAATTGAGTTTTGTGAACCACTCTGCAGCCCGAATTATAAAATGATTTAGCAATAATTTAGTTCCCTCTGACAATTAAAGAGTGAAAATAGCCCATTGACCAGTCATGTTCAAAGTTGCAGGACTATTAGGCCTATTCATAACTGGACAATATTGATTCCACCTGTAATAATTTCATGACATTGAAACTAATCAAATTCTCTTTATTGTCTTTCCAGAAATTCTACGACTCCCTTGAATGTGCTAGCCCTTGCTATGCACCGATGATGGGCGATATTAGGACCCTGGACGCTTCCCGACGATCGGTCAGGTCACGAGAGGTCGCTGCGGCCATCACCAGGAAGGTCACTGACGTCATGTGCACTTCCGTTTCCCTGTCTTCCGACCAGTACAGCTTCGATGACAGCTGCCCCGACGTGAGCATGGTGCCCTACATCTCCACCGCCACTCTCAGAGGTCAGCAGTCGAACGCCGATGTGTCCCTCTACATGAAGCAGAGCACCCCAAGGAGGGATAGCCGTCGTCATTGCCCTTACAGGAAGTCCACCTCAAGATCCAGCATGACCTACAGTATGACCTCATCCGAAGCTACGATGACCGTCTGGAGCCCTGAGCAACGACCAACCCACAGATCATCAACCCACAGATCATCAACCCACAGACGCAGGTTGCAGAAAGAGCTGTCCTTGGCCGCCATTACTGAGATGCCCCTCGGACCTCGACCTCCCCTTGAGGGCAAGGAGGCCACTCCTGCTAAAATCAGACAGCCATCGAGGTTATCAGAGGACCTGAGGGCTGCCGACAGGATCGTTTCTGATGGCTCGGATGCCAGCGATCCCGAATCTCCTACCCCCGAGTCTTCCTCCATCGACATGCCCTCTCTGACTCTCACTTACGAGGAGATCGAAACTGCCTCCACCTACAAATCCTACTCGACCCGATCTTCCCACTCAAGACACCGGCCCTCACACAGAAACAGCTGTTCAAGAGACTCTAACTGTGGGCCAGTCCAATTGCCCAGGGCTCTGTCTGACACCATCAACACCACTGTGGTCGCTACCTCCTGTCTGCCCCCCTGCCTCAACAAGTTGCGAAAGAAGTCCAGTTCCAAGTCTTCCAAGAAACATGGCAACTTCAACAGAGGCATGGAAGTCCTTGGTGTGCTATAGACAATTGATATACATATATTATATTTACAAACATATTTATTTTTGTTATGTACATATTGATCATTGTTATGTAGGTATAATATACAAAATCCGTCAAAACCAAACTGATTCTTTCTTTTCATTCCTTCGTTCATTTCATCCAGTCATCATTTTAAAGTGAGCTTACAAAACAGGCCAATAATATGGTCCATTCATTTCAACACAAAATATATCTTGAGAAAAAGTCTAAAACCTTACTCTACTTGAGTTCCAACATAAATTGTCCATAATTTGAATACGATTATCATATTGGGTAACTTGCATTGAATTGACTTTACCAAAAAAGTTGAAACAAAATACAATAGTACAATACTTTACAAGTAGCGAATGACTAAACACACAAACGTCCTAATATGTAAAATTGTAACTTGAGTTAAAAGCAGCACAAAAAGATAAACAATTTAGAATAGCAATCATTAAAATGTATCAGAAGCCAGAACATCAGTTACTGACACTTCATAAGTCAATGGGCTCAAGTACGAGTAGTGTATCCACAGGTTAGAATTATGAAGTGCTATAACTCCAACTCAATCATGCCTAAGTTAATAGGTCTATATGTGACTAATTTATCAAGAAAACTGACCGATTTGAAACTAACAGAATTAAGCTACTAACTTATGACTAATGTAACAAGAGCAGGAACTGGCTCCACATCCCCCATGCCCTGCACAATCTACATCAAACTCAACAACAGTAGTGTATTCCCACAGTTTTCATTAATGTGTAGTTCCATGAACACCATTAGGGGCGCAATAGTGCAAACCTGCATGTGGCGACACCTATGAATGGCCTGACTTACCAAATTTAGAAATGGTGGCAGTCCCAGCCATGCTCACAAGGATAGCTGGGAAATAAGTTAGCTTCCTACATTCGTATGATTTAATTGTCGATTTGGCAAGTTAATGGAGTTATAAGAACCTGTGGAAAGTATGAACATTGTGCATGATCAGGTATTGGAGACTTAATCAGGCGGTCTTTATCAACCATCTGGGCATATTCTAAATGCGCCCAAAGGCTTGCTTTCCCAATCAAGTGATTTGGCATCTTTTAAAGGTTTTGCCCAAAAGGCTTGATCTGGGCCAAAAGGCTTGCTTTCCCAATTAAAATATTGGGCAGCCTTTGCCCAAAGGCTTGATCTGGACCAAAAGGCTTGCTTTCCTGATCAAGTGATATGGCATCCTTTTGCCCAAAGGCTTGATGTGGACCAAAAGGCTTGCTGAGGTTCCCTGACCTTTTCAAAAGTCTTGTCGACTGAACTATTTGGGGGGGGTTTCCATTTTTCAGCAAAATTTGTTTTTTCCAAATTCCCCCCCCCCCCACATTTTTTCCCTGAATGTTTTCCCCTGACTTTCTTTATTTAGCTTGAATATAGGTGGAGCCACATGTGCTGACTTTGCATCAAGGATATGGGCCACCCAGACAAAGACAGTCATAATCTCAAATATACCACTTTGAATTTTTGAAAAGTACAATGAACTTTTCAAATAGTTCGTTTGAACTACTTGAAGACTATTTCAGAATCAGTACAGGGTGGGGAACCATGATTTTCCATGAAACTTCCTAGTGCCAAAAAAGCATCTCACATATGCAGGAAAATTGTGAAAACAATACAGCATAATCATTAAGGTATCAGCCATACATGTGGAAGGTTAGAATGAGCTGTGATTAAAAATGACTCCACAGGAGACAAAAAGGAAGAGGTGGTCAGATTTGCTTCAGTGCCAAATGGACTAAAAAATAATCCCTGACATAGTCAGAGTGACCTCACAACAATGACAGACATTTGACATTTTATTAACATAAATGATACATTTATATATTTATACAGAGGTTACGTAACTATTCTTTTTCTGACAAAGTATATATATATATCATTCATGGGGAGACCCCTCTAAGGCCTAATGGCCGCTATCAAGGGGCCACAACCAGAATTAATACAATATCATGAAGGAAATCAATGATGGGAAAGGAATAAGAGGGAAGTCTGGGAGTTTGTGGAGAGATTTGAGAGGAATGGAGCATTCCTAGAGTCACTGACGACAAAAATGACAAGGTACCTGCAACCTCCATGAGAGAGTTGGTTGAAGAGCTTCAGGTGGACCTGAAGTGTGCCAGATCGGCTACGCAAAATGATTTTGGCTTGAAATCTGTCTACAAGTTGACAGCTATTTACTGCCACCTAGGGTGCAAAATTCGCGAGCTCCTGTGAGCGGTCAACTGAATTTCAATCTCTGGAAGGAACCAGCACAGTGTGGAAGAAACCAGGACAGTTCCATCATTTAGTGATGGTCTAGTTTATTTCCAAAAACTCTGTAAGTGTCTAATCTGACTTTGGTTGGCTTCAATTTTAAACAGACAGCTTCTAAATACCAAAATAAGTTGGAACTATTTTTTATCATGGAGGATGTATACATTGTAGCTAACATATAATGCCAGTATAGAGGGGGCCACTTGTGGCATGGACAAGACATTTTGTTGAGTGTTACACAGCTTTTATGAAATTGTAAATTATATTGTTGTCCTAGTTAATAAATCTCCATAAAGTAACAGAATAGATACAAATGAGCATTTTTGATATCACAAAGCAAAAATATTGGCTTTGTATGGACACATGAATAAGTGAGAGTGCATTCTTTTTAGACACTTTTCTGACCACAATTTAACATGCACTAAATGGCATAAGTAGATTGAAAACCATCAAACTTCTGATGAGTAAAATCATCCCTTTCACAGGCAAAGTTTATGCTAAAGTTTCAAAACTTTGCTTTTGTCTCATGATTTTCAAACATTTTCATTCAAAGCAGTGGACTGGATCTTTGCCAGCAAGCATGCTTTGTGAAAGTAGTTTGGCGTAGTAATATGGACAGCTGTTGTGCGACCTGATCTTGTGATCTGTCCAAAACAGATCAAATTATTGTTGACCCAATTCGATTTTCCAGGGACTGTCAGCATTCTGCTGCCACTTGACAGTCTCGAACAGCATATACTGTTATACATATAGTGTAGATTTCAAATCCAAAATTTGAAGACAATATCTCAAAAACTCTGGTCACAAAAAAATTATAACTGGAACAAGAATTTTCAGATCTAGCGTGAAATCACATATTTGAGTCAACATATTTTCAAGGTCCATGGCAGTTTTATTCTATATCTCAGGATATAATAACAACAGATCTATAATTTTCACCAGACCTTTTTGTCATATTTCAAAGGTCACTGATTTAAAATTTCACGTTGATATCTTGAAAACCCTTGCCATGAAAAAATTATTACTGAAACAGGAATTTTTAGTTCAAGCGTTACATTACAGATTTTGTTTCAACGGGTTTTTAAGTTTCACGGCCGTTTAATTCTATATCTCAGGATCTAAATATACTAGCTCTACCATATCTACCAGTCACATCCGTCATATTGTTAAGGTTATTGATCCAAAATATCAATGTGATGTCTTAAAAACTCTTGCCATAATAGAACTATTACTGAAGGAAGAATTGTCAGTGCAAGAGAGGATTACAAGAAATAGTTATAATGCATTCATTTATAAGAAAAAGTTTTTAATTATTTTGAAAATGTGCCTAGACATGGGATAAAAAGGTCATACCATGGGTAGGTGCAGTACATCCCAGTATACTCCCCTCGACTCCAGTATATTCCCTCGACCCTTCGGGTCTCGGGAATATACTGGAGTCTCGGGGAGTATACTAGGGATGTACTGCACCTACCCATGGTATAACCTCATAGTATCCAGCTCAGGCAATGGTTTCGGGAGTCATGACTTCAGATAGAAAAATTATGCTTTATTTCTTTTTTATGCGAGTAAAGGGGGACGGACCTGATGCATACTACTAGGTCCAGTGATGTCATGTTTTGCCATGGCTGGATCCGAATTACCTCAATGGCAACTTTAGGCAGACTCAGGATGGTTCCCCATGCCTTATCGCCAAGAAAGTTCAGGATTTCCACTAAAAGAAATTTCTGAGACTTCCGGGCGGCCAACTTCTGGCCCTTCCCCAGCTCGGACCTTAATTCCCCTTACTTTTCCGTGTGGGGCATCTTAGAATAGTTGGTCAACAAGACCTGTCACCACAATGTTGTTGTCCTCCTTACTGTTTTCATCGCTCACGGCATCAAAATATGAAGGCGCTTTTTTTCAAAGTATCACCAAGTTTAAATGGCCATATTGAATTGTTGATTGGAGATAATACAAGTCAAACTTCACAAAAAGGATCCTTCTTGTCTTGTTTCTAAGGCCTGAAAATATGAATTTGTTTTGACTTAGTAAAGCCTTTTATTTCGGCTGAAGTTTGAAATATTTCAAATTTTGAAAATTTGCTTCCTCACCCTGTACTTTTGGCATCAAGACTAGTGGTAAATGCAAGCGGCCTGCTGGCCCCCCTTCGGCCCCCCAAAAATAAATCATGGCGACACCACTGGATTTACCTAGTCCAGTTCCACCTATTGGCTGACTATTTAACTTAGCCAATTGACCAACTTTTGACTAAGTTTAGTAAGACATGTCTAAGTGATTTTGACATTGTCACTTTACTAATTTAAAGTTAGTAAAACGAATTGGTCTAAACAGATGATAGCCATTTGATAGGTCTTCCAGTGATTGTGTGACACCTTTTATAACAAGCATGTTCAGTCGTCGACAGCTGCGGGGGGTGTGAAGGGTCAGTAAAGTAATCCGAGCTTGTCCTTTTCAATTGAAATCTTGGTATTCCAGTCTCAAACTTTCAATCTCATACTGGTTACCCGCTGAGGGACATGCACCTTGGTTGACGTACGATCTGGTAATGAAACGTGGTATGTGACATAACCATTGATATTCCCCTGTAAGGTAGGGGACACACCGTGCATGCACACTGTCTCATGTTGGCCACTAAGGATAGAGGTCTTCACCTTCGTGTTACTACCCTCCGCCACGAGGAGGCCTGAGACCTGCGGGGGCTGGATTTAATCGTGAGTGAGTGAGTGAGTGAGTTTGTGTTTTACGTCTCATCAGCACCTGATTGGGCTATTTAGAGACATACTTGGTTTGTGGTCATGTTGAGTTAGTCATCTCATCTTGGTTGATGGCATCTAGATCTTTGAGGTGTCACTTTGACAGGTACATCCGCAATAATTTTCAATTCAAGAAGTTTCCTTGCCTGAGTGGCATTAATGGCTTGTACCAATAAATTACCGTCAGGCTGTCGATCGACTGAGTGTGGTTTTCCAAATTTCTTCAGCATTGTTGTGTAGCTAACAAATGGTGATACATCCTTCAGTCTTCCATCTTTGGACTTGATGTGAAATTTGAGACCAGTGGGGAGTTCTTTTTTGCTGTTGGTGAGTGTTGTTTTACTCTTGTCTTTGTGAGGTAGCAATCCGATTGTTGAGCTTTTTTGTTTTGTTGTCTTGGGTGGTGTCTTGTTATCTGGAGTAACACCTTTTTCCTTTGGCAGGTTGAGGGACTTCTCAGTCCCTTGGGTAACAGAAGAGAAAATTTGACGTTGTTGGATCATCTTCTTCGGTGATTCAGGGGAGTTCACAGGTTCTTCCTTGCTTGGCCGGTCTGGTGGTCGAGGCGGTGAAGGTGTTTTCATTAAGACATCTGTGAAGAGGTTCCTGTCCAGATGAATCTTTCTCTGTGGTGATGAATGAAGAGCTGGTCTTGGGTAATCTGCTTCTAGGCAAGGTTTGTCCAGGTCCTGTTCTACAAGGCGTTTGGCTTCGGGAAAGGATAGTTGTCTTTCAGTTCGTAGTTGTAGAATTTCTTTTTCCTTCTTGAAGACTTTGCAATTGTGGCTAAAGACAGTATGGTTCCCTGAACAGTTGACACAATGTGAAAGTTTAGAGCAAGGTTTATCGTATGTGTGTGCATGACCATGGTCACCACAATTGGCACAAATTGTTGGCCTGATGCATGTTCGACTAAAATGGCCATACATTTGGCAGTTGAAACAGCGTTTTGGATGAGGAAAGTATGGAGAAACTCTGCACCATTCAAAGGCTACAGGTACTTTCTTTGGTAATCTTTCGTCTTTGAATGTTAGCAACAGTAACTCATAACCATTTTTGTGAGCAAGACGTTTGAATTTTGCGATGCCGTGTTTGTAAAACCAATTTGTAAGTTCATTGTCTGAGCAGGTCTTACTTTCTTTGGAGAAAATAATGCCTTTGCCTGATCTTTGAAAAGGTTCAATGACGACTTTGGTATTGGCTATCTCATGGGTGCCGGTCAATTTATCTTGTTGGTCAGAGGTTGCAGGTTTAAGAAGGAATGTGCCATTGGTTTGGCGTCTCAGGCTATCTGCAATTGTCGTGTCGCAAAGGTCTGCAATTTTTTCGTAGATAGCAACAGATGATAGGTCTTCCAGTGACTGGGTGACACCTTTTATAACAAGCAAATTTTCAGTCTTTGACAGATGTGGGGGGCGGTCAGGGTCAGTCAAGTCATCCAGCGATGTCCTTGTCCATTGAGATCTTGGTAGTCCAGTCGCAAATTTCTCGATCTCAGCCTGGTTTCCCGCTGAGGGACGCGCACCCTGGTAACCCGGTTGACGTACGATCCGGTTTGGAATCATGGTAAATGACATGTTCATTGATATTCCCCTGTAAGGTAGGGGACACACCGTGTATGCGCACTGTCTCATGTTTGCCACTAAGGATAGAGGTCTTCACCTTCGTGTTACTACCCTCCGCCACGAGGAGGCCTGAGACCTGCGGGGGCTGGATTTAATCGTATCGTCAAATGAAAGTGATGTCAGTAATATCAACGTGAGGCTCGATTTCACCAACCATGTTTAAAATGGGCAATTTAAGATGTTAGACCTAATCTCGCTAAACACAGTTTAAACTATAAACGCTGTTTAGTTTAAGCATGTTTCACCAAGCATGTTTATTATTTTGGTTTAAACATATTTATTCCTTCGCTAACGAGCCATAGGCTCGATTAAAAGCTCAGGTGTTAGTAGTAAACCATGTTTATTTTTTCTTAACTAAGTCTAAGAAGACAGCTTTACTTAAGTTTAAAAACAATTTAGTCAAAAAGACAAACACAATTACATAAGGTTGTCAGTACCATTTAACCTAGATTTGGCAGTGTCTCCCAAAGTATGGCAAGAAACAGAGGTGAGAATTTCTCCTCTGAGGAGAGGGCCTCCCTTGTGGAGCTGGTGAGGCAGATGGGTGACATAATAGAATGTAGGAAATCGGTGCTGCTTCAACAAAGCAGAAGGACAGTGCACGGGGAAGCATATTCATGCGGATGAAGAACGAATTCCCCAACCGACCATCACCAACGATTAAACAACTCCATGATCTATGGCGCCGTACAAAAATTAAGGCGAAAGACGAGGCCTCGGCTGCCAAAAAAATTAGGAAGACAACTGGAGGTGGGAAAAAAGGATGGGCTTTATGTCCTGTATATATGCACTTGATAGGCTAATTAGGACAGGAGGAGGACAAGGCAATGAGGTGAAGGATAATTGGAAGAGCTGTCCAACATACACCCAGGTGACCCGCCGGCAAGAGCTGGATTCGAACCTTGTTCTCCAAGCAGAGCAGTCCTCGACACCATTGGAGATGACGTTGTAAATCCTTCACCAAATCCCTTTGATGATGATGGAGATGGAAGCTCCCCACAATTATTACATCAATGATGCTAAGGATGATTGAATCAACAGCAACAACAAAACTCTCTCCAGTCAGCTGAAAGAAATCCATTGTGATCACACATGGTATCGGAAAATTGACATGCATCAGTTCCCTCATGACGCCAACCTCACAATAACTATACTGTTGAAGAGAGTAAAAGATCCAACACAATGGAAATGTCCTGTACTCATAACTAGATAATAAGAGTGCAAAATAAACCAAAATATTGGTTTGAGTTTTTATTTTTTCCTACAAATTCAGTGGCAATCTTTTCTACTTCTTTTCATATAAGTAGTCTTGGCGGTATCTAGGCAACGTGATTTAGTGTCAGCGCATAGAAGCGGAAAAAGTTTAAATGCAGATTTTTCAAAGGGAAACAGCTTCAAGCTTCATTGATATATGCAACAGAAAGCCACATCTTTAATATGTTTTTCTGCAATATTTTCCAAATAAAGTAATTGAGTTGCTGGATTCAGCTTCACTTGATGCTGTACCTAAAGCTGAGGTAGCTATCATGCTGAACAACAAAAGAGGACTTTGTGATGATAAGATGAGATGTGTCATTTAACGGGATGATGGGAGATGATGTTGCGAATCCTCCACCAAATCCCTTTTGATGATGATGGAGATGAAGTTCTCCACAATCAATGATGCTAAGGATGATTGAATCAACAGCAACAAAAAACTCTCTCCAGTCAGCTGAAAGAAATCCATTGTGATCACACATGGTATCGGAAAATTGACATGCATCAGTTCCCTCATGACGCCAACCTCACAATAACTATACTGTTGAAGAGAGTAAAAGATCCAACACAATGGAAATGTCCTGTACTCATAACTAGATAATAAGAGTGCAAAATAAACCAAAATATTGTTTAGAGTTTTTTTTTTTTTTTCCGGCCAATTCTTTTCCACTTCTTTTCATATAAGTAGTCTTGGTGGCATCTAGGCCACGTGATTTAGGGTCAGCGCATAGAAGCCGAAAAAGTTTAAATGCACATTTTTCAAAGGGAAACAGCTTCAAGCTTCATTGATATAATGATATATGTCACAGAAAGCCAAATCTTAATAATATTATGTCCTTCTGCAATATATTCCAGATGAAATAATTGAGTTGTGGGCTCAGCTTCACTTGATGCTGTACGTAAAGCTTAGGTAGCTATCATGCTGAACAACAAAAGAGGACTTTGTGATGATAAGATGAGATGTGTCATTTAACGTCCTTGCAACACTGTTGGGTTATGAAGGTCTTCAAGATACATAGTAGATATATGTATACATGTTCGTTCAACTTCTCCTCTCACTGTTCGGGCTCCTCAACCACGTCTCGCGACTCGTTTCCTTAGGTCGGCTCCATATCCATCTTCTCCAACTGTACATCAAGCCAAAAGCTCCCAATCTTCGGGTCAGGATAAGACTCGCCAATCCACCTGGAGGAGCTCTTCCAGAAAGCTCTTGTGTTTTGGTTGGACACTGACTCTGCAGACTGGTGTTCCCCACCGAGGACCCCCAGTTGTCTCTTTTGATCGATAGGTTTGCGACCAGATTGGCCCGACAACTTCCTCAGTTTGTCAGTCCAGACCCCCCTGTGTGGCAAATAGATGCCTTTTCATTCGAGTGGACGGATCTGATGGGATTTGCCTTCCCTCCGACCAAGCTCATCCAGGAATTTGTTCAGAAGAACCACCTGGCTTGGTTGTATTTTTAAATTTTATAGTATGTCTTTGTCAGGTGAAGGAATGCAATAATGTTTTCTGGTTTGTGTAAAAGAAGTTGTAGAGGGGTTTGTTGGGAGCAGTGTGTTTCTTTGCACTTGGAAGCTGCTACAATCCTCTAGGATGTGTTTTATAGTTTCACTACACAACATGAGGCCTACACAAACAGCATTGGTGTAAATCTCAGTGATTGCAGATTTCCCAGCTCACTCTTACACTGCACTTTGACATGGCCACTGCCAGACAGAAAAGCCAAATTTGCCAGCTGTGGGAGGACATCCAAGACATAGTGGGAGACAAGAAAGAGTGGCCAAAATTGATAAGGAGAATATTCTGGTCAAGGCAGATTGGCCAGTTTCACAGAGCATTATTAGCATCTTTCTGCTGGATAAATGGTTTAAATCCAGAGGTGTTGTATGAGTGGCTCTTTCGGCGCAATGTGTTTGTTCCTTATTCACCTCACCACAAACACTTCCAGCGACTCTTCGAGTACTTTGAAGAAGGTCGCCAGTACAACCTGTATGGTTGGAACATCTCAAACCGAAGACATGAATGGCTGGATGGCACTATCAAACGTTACTAAGGTAAATATAGTTGTTGCACCTTTTACAGTGTGCTAGGGCATTTAGCAGGATTTTTTGGTTTATTCTTCATAATTTCCAGGATCTTGCATTTACTATGATTTTTAAAATTGATTTGAACTTGTGATAGTATTGCATAAATCTTTAGTTTACAAAAATTTTTGTTTGTTGGGTAAAGACAGCAATAAACTTACGGGACTATAGAATTTTGCCTGATTCACTGCATCACTTGAGCAGAGGCTAGTGACAGTAACAAAGAAGGAAAGCAGATGATACGTCACCTTGGGCATCAGAGATGACATGTGGCAGCCCTGGCTGTTTTCTCCCTTGCAACCTGAATGCTAGATTCAGGTCCATTGATGCCTTTTCTTGGAGATGCCGCAAGAGACATGACACTTCTGTACGAAGGCACTCTTTCTTTAGTCATTCCCACGTACACCTCCAAGACATAATGATGTTCATCTACCAATATGTCATTGGCTCATCTCTCTATATTCATGTGCAAAAGCAAATGGAATGCATTACAAAACCACAGAAATTGATTGGGCCAACTTTATAAGGGATCTCTGCATTGAATTTTATGTGCGTAGCATTAGAACAACTAATTTTCTGGAACAGTTGAAGTTGATGAATCATTATTTGGCAGAAAAGTGAAACATCACAGGGGTGCGCCCTTGGGAAGAAGAATCTGGATTGTGGGCCTGGTGGAAAGAGAGTCCAACCGTTTGAAGCTATTTCCAGTAGATAAAAGAGATGCCAAGACATTACTTAAGATCATCACAGACACTTTTGAAGTTGGCTCTACCATATACACAGATGGATGGCTAGCCTATAACAAGCTCAACCAACTGGGCTACAGACATTTTCCAGTTGAGCACAAATAAAGCTACCTACAAAAATAAGGGGACAGGGGAAGTGGTATTGGTACATGCTAATTGTATTGAGGGAGCCTGGAAACATGCAAAGGTTCATAACTAACTGTATTACTAGTGTTCTGTATTACGATACCATACATTTGTTATTAGTAATCTATATGTAGGCCTATGTACATGAAAAGTTGCTGATGCTTGATTGTCTTTTTTTATTTTAGGGGCACTTTCGTAGGATAAATGGGACAAGTCTGGCAAATTTTGAGGGTCATCGCTGTTACTTGCTGTGGAAGAATTGGTGTAAGTAGGAGCACATCATAGGGATATTTCGGTTGATTTCAAGGTAATATTCCACAATTATAATGAATATCCTTTTGGACATAATGGCAGTCAAAGTGTCTTAATGTTGTATTAAGCCTACCGAGATTACTAAAGAAACATCTATTTTACAGGTTTTACCCATTGACGCATGCAGCTGAGATGACTGCCTCAAACCCCGTATTTGAAACCTGGTCATCAAGACAGGTGTTCGAAGTCAGACATGCTGATTCAGACACCCAAGAATATAGTGATTCGGAGGAGGTGGGGTCAGAAGGTAAGACACATGAACATTGAATAGATAATATATAAAGACATGTGGCCTCAAGTCCGACACCCCCTCAGAACCCGGAGTTGATGAGCTACAACTTATTTGTAGTGGACGAATATGCTGCGGAAGATGAAGATGACCAGAACTCGGAAGATGATGAGTATGAGTATGATGATGAGGATGCTGCCAGTTTCATCACAGTGGTGGAGGCTGGCAACATGGACCAGTACTTGGAGGCGTCATGTGTAGAAGAACCTGAACAGGAAGGGCCCCCGGAGCTCGACTTCAGGGCAGTGACCTTGAGTTGGACGACTCCGACACCCTGGTTGTCGGCTCCAATCAAGAAGTGACGCCACCCCAGGAAGAAGCACGACAACCAGAAGAGGGAAAGCATGCAGACAAGTATTGTGTCCTGTGTGACACCTACATCTCCTGGAGGCTGAGAAGACACGTCGAGGAGACTCACGTACCCTGGTGGCTGTCGCCCAACCGGGCTTGTTGGACCTGTGGGGGAACGTCACAATCAGCCACCTTTGCGCAATATTCCCACCGAAACTGTGCACAGATCAACATGGAGGACAAGGACATACCGGTATTTGTGAAGCTTGCCAACGGCCTCCTCGAGGTCTTGATGGAGGCCCTGGGATGTTCGTCCCTCGAGTCTCTGCTGGACCTCGTGGTGGCCAATGGATGGTTCCCAACTAGCGCAATGAGGGCCCACTTATCATTCCAACAGAAGCTCTTCATGTGGATGTGGGAAAAGGAGCGACAACTTCCCCAGACCCCCTTCAAAGATCTGTCCATCTCGTCCCAGAAGTGTGTCATGCCTTCTTCATTTCAAGCTGCTCACGTCAGTCCTCCCCCATTGTGGGAGATGTCCGTGCGTAGGTGGCTAGAGGAGAGCGTCGAGGATACATGGATGTGAGGAGGAGCCTTCGTCGCACAAAGCGTATGCTCACTGCCACCCGGACCAGACGACCTGACAGCACATGAGGGAACAAACTGGGATGCACCTCTGCGGCTATCAACTATGATAGCGAACTTTGTCTTCCCCTGCCACTAGGCCAAATTTGAGAGAAGAGTAAATGAAGACCCCCGGATATATAGAACAGCTGGCACAGCAGAATAACTTGGCGACGTTGACGGAGTGCCGACCAGCAGATATGCCCGTAGTCCTTCATTGCCGCAACTGCAAGGGAAACAGCGCCTTCCTGGACGCCCTAGACATCTTGGGGGCTGCAGCGTTACCCACCACACCCATCATGCTCCACTGCTTTAAGGGGACCGCCAAGGAGCGGGATGAGTTCCGGGACCATTTCACCACAACCCTATTTAGCATCAGCCCCAAGACACTCAAGTTCCCAGAGGAAGTACGAGATGCACTCCACGCTGCAGTGAGAGGCCCTTGCTTGGACCAAATTGAAACGGACTATCCGTAGCTGTCCCGGTCCCAATGCCAAGACCTCCCACGGATTGCCGAGTGGGTGGGGACCACCAAAGGAGTTTGCCCGGCGATCATGTTGGAGGCCAACTGCAGGAAAGTGTACTGAATTTTATGACTTCCTGAGAAGGATCTATTAGTTCAAACAGCATACAATGAGCCCTGTTTTCATGAATTAGTCTTTTTTTTCAAGGAATCCTTTTGAGTGGACAACCGATGAGGTTGCAACATGGCTGACAGAGAAAGGTCTGGGGGACAACACTCAAAAATTCAAAGGTGCCACTCTCATCGTCCATTTTGTAGAAATGTAAATGGTCATTCAGCAAATACTTATTTAATTTGGAACAATTCCATCTTCACCCGCCAAAGCAAGTGTCAAATGACATATTACTTTGTTAGTTCTCAGATTGTGAGAACAGCACAGACTGTAACAAAATGCCCTGAGAGATATCATTGAGGATGTCCGACACTTGTTTTGTCACATCACAGAAACATACTCACAAATTGTCAAGAAAACTAGTGCAACATGGAATTACTTTAAAAAAAGATGATTTCTGACAGTCAATCAAGAATACTTTTTAGATGACATATTTGACTCATATCTGCTAACAAAGTATTGTAAGGAAGAGTTGGGCCTCATTGAACCAATAGAAATTGAGCTTGCATGGTGGTGAGAACGGCAAAAAACACACTTTGAGCCACCTTGTTGGGAGTCCTTACAGGACTGTCAACGGACCATAAGGAGGACTCAGTTCCTGGAAAATAGACATAATTCACACCTGGTCCAGTTCCTGGCTCTGTCCACAGATTCCTCACCTGACCCAGTTCCCAGGATGTCTACGCCTCTAGGGGTTCCACATCGGACTCAGTTCCTGGAAATGGTATGAACAGACTTCACACTTAGAGGAAATTTAAGAAGGATTTTTCAAAGGAACCATATGTCATGATTGCCAATAGGAAACATAGACAGGCATTAAAAAATTTAGATGTGATGCAGCACCAATTCGCATTGAAACTGGTTGTTTTGCTAAGTTGTAAAATGCACAATATATATATATATTTTTTTTAAGGGTTATTCCATTTAAAACAATCGGGGCAGGACACGGCAATAAGGCGAAGGATGATTGAAACAGCTGTCCAACATAGGCCCAGGTGACCCGGCAAGAGCTGGATTTGAACCCTGGACCCAGCAATTGGCAATCCAGCACGCTACTACCAGACCAACCCTCCCCCCTTGTAGGGGGGGATGAAAATTCGCTTTAGATATATGTAGGGGACAGTATCACTCTATAAAGGCTTACGCATCGTAATAATAAAATTTTTATTTGATGCATGTGGGGCGGGTAAAAAATTCACATTTAGAGCATGAAGGGGCTCGTAAAAAATTGAAGTTAATGCATGGGGGGGGGGGACTCCGGGGGAGCAAAAAAAATTCACTTTAGATGCATTGGGGGAGGGTCAGAAACTTAACCTGACCACCCCCTGCCCCCAATAGTTTTAAATGGAATAGCCCTAAACAACAGCGGGATGAACTACACATTATCGGTTTTTGCCATTTTTATATGGTATTATTGGACATCTTCTGCGCATTTGTAGTTAGTGTGCAAATACAGGGTGAAAATTAAAGGCTTAAGTTCAGCTATTGAAATATTGATACTGTCTGGTTGAAATTTCATGTTATGAATTTATGGTAGTAGCGTTATTGTGTGTTTATTTAGGGGTTTTTTTCTGTTGCAGGGACATGGTGGTCCTAGTGGCAAGTGATGATGTAATGTATTTTGTGAAAAAAGAAGTAGTTGAAGATCAGGATTTGGTGAACAAGTTGCCTGTGAAGATGGAGTTAACTTTGTTGGGGAATCATTGAAACAGCATATATGTATACTTGAGGTCAAAATTATTAGCCCCCCTCTCGGTACCCCCTTTAATTATATTTTTCTCCAAATTGAAGTATCACAGACCAACCATATTTTCACCTGAACTGTATTTCTATTACCAAAGGTTAATTCTTCTAAAAATGTCAAAATGAATCAAGATAATTAACTAAAACCAAAACTTGCCTGCAATAAAATGATTAGCCCTCGGATGCTTACCATCTCTGGTTGTCACCTGCCCGCTCTTAAATGTTTTATAACACTTCAGATTATCAAATAAAGCTTTTAACTCATCTCAGACATAGGAATAAGTGGTCTTTCTTCATTGAAATTCATGGACGGCCCCCAAAATTAATGGTCTCCTGGTACACACCATGGCCCGCTTCTTTGACTAAATCAAAACTTTTATTGGACATATCCAGTGAGTGTTTAGTAGAAAATAACAAGAAAAAAACCCTGTGTGTGTGTTTGTGTGTATTTGAGTTTTACGTCTCATCAGCACCTGAGTGGGCTATTTAGAGACATACTCAAACTTGAAGAAGTTTCACGGTCACAGGTACATTAGTGATCTTTTTCAATTCGCATAATTTCCTGGCGAGAGTGGGGTTAATGACTTGCACCAATAGATTTCCATTATGTTGTCGTTGAACTGACTGTGGTTTGCCAATCATGTCCATAATTGTCTTGTTGATGACATAGGCTGACATACCTTTCAGGCTGCAATCCCGTGAAATGATGATAAGTTTGTGTAGTGAGGATTGTTCTCTTCTGCTAGCAGTCTTTCTCTTGTCCTTGGGAGGTAACAAGTGGTCTGTTGAGCATTCTTGTCTTGCTGGAATGGGTGCTTTCTCGGCAGATGTCTTTGTCCATTGAAATCTTGGTTTTCCAGTCGAAAACTTTTCGATCCCAGCCCTGTTACCCGCTGAGGGACTCGCACCTTGGTTACCTGGTTGACGTACGATCCGGTTGTGAGACTTGGTATTTGACATAACCATTGATATTCCCCTGTAAGGTAGGGGACACACCGTGCATGTGCACTGTCTCATGTTGGCCACTAAGGATACAGGACAGGTCTTCACCTTAATGTTACCGCCCTCCGCCACGAGGAGGCCCGAGACCTGCGGGGGCAATTTTCCTTTAATATCAAAGGAGATAAAGTTGTCATCAGTATAATATAATAAGGTGAAAACGAAATTGACGTTATATAGCAATCAATTATTGAAGTCATGACTTCATGAGTGAAGAGAACGAGAAATCTGTTATTGTCAATGGCCTCACGGTTTGTGTTTAGCTGCAAGACCCGTTGGGCTTACAATCACTGTCCTTCACAAAATATATGATACAACAGTAGAATACCTATTTTACCTTGGAGATTAGGTTAGTATTGTATCATAAGGGTAATTTGGCTGCAGGACTGAAAGCACAGTCTTGTAAATAGGTGATCATTTGTTATTGTCGGTCAACTGTAAGTGTACGAAAATGTATTTTATTAGACAGTATTTAATGGATGTTTCTTGTGTTTTCTTTTCACTATTCAGATCACTTATTTTGTGCAGACACCAGCACACTACAGTATTGAAGGCCTACCATCTTGCTGAGGCGGTAACTTTTGAGGTTGGGGACACACAGATCATCCGCGTCCTGGGGGAGGAAATTGTCCACTTTGAAAAAGAAGGTACAGCTTCACTTGACGCAGTTTCTAAAGACAAGGAAGTTATCATTCTAAACAATGAGACAAGAGACAATGAGAAGATGAGTCCTTTATGACCCAGCAACACTTTGGTTATGAAGGTCAACAAGATACCGTAAAACGGGGTAAAGTTAGCAATCCGGGGTAAATCACTGACACGTATGGCAACTTTGTCAAAGATACCTGTGTCAGTGAGGAAAGTTGGCATTTCTTCCATTAAGTGGGTCAAAATGGTATGCCAACTTTACCCCAGATTGCCAACTTTACCCCATTTTACGGTACACTGTAAAATTTGAATTTTGAGTCAGCTTAAATGACTGAGTGAGATGGTTGCACAATATGTTTCAGCTAACATAGCTTGTTGTTTTCAGCTAAGATAACAGACAGATTATCATAACTTTAAAAAAAACAAGCTCTGCAAGCTCAAAGCTTTTGTGCAGCCACCTCACTCAATGATTTAAGCCGACTCAAAATTTCAAATTTTACAGTGTACATCGAACAGGCAAAAGAAATCGTGACCAGTCAGTTCTTGGGGCCTATTTTGGCCAACGAGGAAAAATACACTAACAATGAGCCAGCTACCTGAGGATAAAATATAATGCAAATGTAAAAACTTATGAAGACAGGTGATGAAGATTAAATCCTAAAGAAAAAATGTGGAAACATTTTTTTCAATGCTTAAAAAAATTAAAAATTAATGTAGTTCCTGCAATATATACAGCAATTTCTGAGAATGAGATTAATTGTAATCCAAGGTGAAGAGCAGCTGAACAAGAAGCTTAGGTTGGTCCTTGCCACAAACTGGTCAATAACTCTGGAATTATAAGCTACTAAAAGCCTGGAAAATGTTCTTTCCAAGTTGCAAATCTTCCCATGACACAGTTTGAGGGAATGCTGACAAACCTTGATCTCAAGCTGCACAGTGTATGCCCTGATCAGCGCCAGATCTTTTGAAAACAATGTCCAGCCTTCATCCAGAAACCTTCTTCGGATTGTTTCAGAAATTCTTTTGCAGATTACTATCCTCATGGCTTTACATTATTATAATAGATTATAATAGAAATAACTCAAATATTCTCTTCAAGTAAATGACAATGTTTAATTGCGCATTTATCTATCAAAGAAGCATTCATACACTTGTCTTGGCTAAGAAATTAAATTTTTCGCCAAGCCAAACCGAAGCCACCTCCCACAATGCACTGCCTACTTCCGCCTCTCTCTCTCAGTTGGTCCAGCCTTTGAACGTATGTCTGGACGCTGCACCAGGGCATTTTTGAGATTGACAAGAGGATTCTCCAGTTGGTCTCAGTTGGCCCTTTCAATCAATCTGTGTTCGACCACATTGACCCGACAACTTCCTCGGTTTGTCAGTCCTTGACCTGATCCCCTTGTATGGCAAGTTGATGCCTTTTCATACGAGTGGATGGATCTGGTGGGGTTCGCATTCCCTCCGACCTAGCACATCCAGAAATTTGTTCGCAATCATGCAAGAGAAAACCCTTCTCAGGGAGAGAGAGCCAAAGAAAGAAGACAAAGTTAGCATGTGCGCCATGTGCAATTGTTTTTCCTCAAACCGATACTTTTACCGCCATCGAGAAAAATGTGGTATCTCAGGTATCCCTACAAAGCCCTTACTTGCACTCAAAAAGGCAGACCACCATCAAGATCGAGACTTCCAGGATCTTTTAAATCGCTTTCATGATTCTGAGGCAGGAAAAATCTGCCGAAGCGACGACACAATCCAACAAGTTGGATATAGACATTTCTGCTGGAGAAAAATTGACCATACGAAGGCACAAGAAACGTGTAAGAACGTGATGTCTGAGATGCGTTTGTGTGTGTTTTACGCCTCTGCAGCACCTTAATGGGCTATATCCAGGCAGGCTAGAATTTTATATATCTTTGTAATTTTTCTTCATATTTTGTAATATGTCTGTGTTTGATGCAAAAATGAAATAATGTTTTGTGGTTTGTGTGTAAGATTTTGGAGTTTATTTGTTGGGAGTCTGAGATGTGTGAACTGGCCAGACTTTTCACTTGCCTCCAATCCAGGTCTATCCGATGGCCCCTCAATGGCAACACTCTCTGATAGCAGGGCAGATTTGTCATGAGTGTGTGTGTTTTTGTGTTTTACGCCTCTGCAGCACCTTAATGGGCTATATCGAGGCAGGCTAGAATTTTATATGTCTTTGTAATTTTTCCTCATATTTTGTAATATGTCTGTGTTTGATGCAAATATGTAATTATGTTTTCTGGTTTGTGTGTAAGAAATTGGAGTGGATTTGTTGGGAGAAGTGTGTCTCTTTGTCGTTGGAAGTCTCTACAGTCTTTTAATATGTGCTTAATTGTAAGAGGGCATTGGCAGTTATCACATATTGGAGCTGGATTTCCCAGTAGCAGATGAGAGTGGGTTAGTCGTGAATGTCCAATAAGACATCTGTGGATCACAACCTGATCCCACCGTGTTCTGGCTTTAACACTTTTAACCTCTTTGATTCTAGGTAATATGCTTCTAAGTTTATTATTCTCGCATGCGTTCCACATAACTTGCCATCCAGATTTGATGTATTCATTAATAACCGGACGCAGATCTGTGTACGGAATTGTGTCATCACTCATATCCTTCGAGAGGGCTTTTTTGGCCATAGTGTCTGCCCTTTCGTTTCCAGCAATATCCACATGACCTGGAATCCAACAGAAGATAATCTCTTTATCTTCTATTCCTGAAAGAAGCATAAGTATATCCTGTAGAATGGGATGATCCATCTGTTTACCTGCAAGAGCTTGAATTGCTGACTTAGAGTCAGAACAGATTACAAATTTGTCTTTCTCGGACATTCCTGCAAGCCAGACAGCTTGATAGATTGCTAGGAGCTCAGCTGTGTAGATTGAGCATTCATTGGGGATTCGCTCACTATATAGATTTGCCTTACAGGAAGTAACTGCATAAGCAGTTCGGTTTCCGTCTTTGGAACCATCTGTATATAAGAATTTGTGGTCATGATGTTTCAGTTTGATGTCCTGAAACCTAGTTTGATATTCAATGGGATCCGTATCTGCCTTTTTTAGTTTTTCTAATTCTAAGTTAATAACAGGATTTTTCATGTTCCAAAAAGGAATCTGTGGAACCCTGTTTTCAGAAATAAAAAATGCATCGATTCCTGCTGCTTGGAGATGAGGCCTCATCCTCAGATTCAGTGGACGTATGGTGTTCGGTCGATTGTCATACCGATATATGAAGTTCGGATGGAAAACAACTGAATATGCAGGGTTGGTCGGGTTGGCAGCCAATTTGACTGTGTATTGAAGAGACAGTTTTAGACGTCGCAGTGACAAAGGTGGTTCTTTAGCAAGAACATACAAACTCTCCACGGGCGACGTTCTGAATGCACCAAGACTCAATCGTAGACCTTGATTGTGAACTGTGTTAAGGCAACAAAGATAAGAAGGTCGTGCCGATCCATAGACAATACAGCCGTAGTCTAAGCGGGATCGGGTGATTGATCGATAAATCCGGAGAAGGACGGTAGTGTCACCTCCCCAGTTCAATCTGCTCACGACCTTCAGTATGTTCAGAGATTTCAGGCATCTTGCCTTAAGTGATGTTATATGGGGAATGAAAGATAGTTTTGAGTCAAACGTGACTCCTAGGAACTTCGTAGAATTTACTACTTTGATCCCACAATTGTCAATTTTAAGTGATGGCTCCGGATGGAGAGTTCGAAGATGGCAAAAATGCATACAGACTGTTTTTGCCTTAGAAAATTTAAAACCATTTTCTTGGGACCATTTATGAAGTCTGTTAAGACTTTGCTGCATTTATCTCTCTATGTGTTTGGATTTAAGAGCAACAAGAAAGACATCCACATAGAGCGAGCACATGACATTATCTTGAATGGCTTTTACAATACCGTTAATTTTAATGTTAAAACAGGTGGGAGACAGGATGCTTCCCTGAGGAACTCCCATTTCTTGGGGGTACTCATTGGAAAAGGTGGATCCCACTCGAACTTTAAACCATCGATCTTCAAGAAAGGCCCCAATAAAGTTGGGGAGTCTTCCCCTCATTCCCATTTCAAACAAATCTTTCATAATTCCATATTTCCACGTGGTATCGTACGCTTTCTCCAAATCAAAGAAAACAGCTACCACATGCTCTCTTGTAATGAACGCATTCTCTAATATATGACTCAAATCTCACTAAATGATCTATGGTGCTCCTTTGCTTTCGGAAGCCACATTGGACTTCCGAAAGGGAGTCACTTGACTCAAGATACCAAACAAGTCGAGCATTTACAATCCGCTCCATCGTCTTACAGAGAAAACTAGTTAGGGCAATGGGTCTATAATTAGTTGGATCAGTATGGTCCTTGTTTGGTTTTGGGACGGGAATAATGGTGGCCATTTTCCAGGAGTCAGGAAAGGTCCCGTAATCCCAGATCTCATTGAAGATGTAAAGAAGAACCTCTAAACAAGGAGGAGGGAGATGTTTTAATAATTGATAATGGACTTCGTCCGGTCCCACAGCTGAATCGGAGGATTTTTGAAGAGCTCTAATAAGCTCTTCAATAGTTAGAGGACAATTATATTCTTCTTGGTTATTTGAACGAATGTTCAGAGACAGGCGTTCTGCCTGAGCTTTGAATCTTTGAAAGTCAGGAGAATAATTTTCTGAGGAGGAATTGAAAGAGAACTTTTCAGCAAGCTTATTTGCTATCTGATCTGGTGTTGCATATTCTTCACCATTAATTATGAGGTGGCTCATTTGAGATGATGTTGATTTGCCTTGGATTTTTTTAATCATTTCCCATACTTTGGCTGATGGCGTTCGTTCGTTTAACTTAGAGATGTAGTTTTGCCATGTAGTCCTCTTTTTTTGTCTAATCAGGCGTCTAGTTTTAGCTTTAATAATACGGAAGCTTTCTAGATTTTCCATAGTTGGAAAGGTGTTAAATGTTCGAAGAGTTTTTTCCTATTTTTAATGGCTTCGTTAACTTCTGCATCATACCAAGGTCTTGATTGTCTTGGAAGACCTCCCTTAGTTTTAGGGATGGATAAATTGGTGATAGTGATGAGATCTTTAGTGAATTTTTCAATGGGAGAATCATGATTTACATATGAAGTAATTTTTATAAGACTAGACGCTAATTTAATGTAGAGGTCCCAGTCAGCCTTGTCTAATTTCCATCGAGGATGGTTTGGTAGAGAGGAGCTTGATGTGGATTCGAGTACAATGGGGAAATGGTCGCTTCCATGGCAGTCGTTCAAGACATACCAATTGTAATCCAAGAAAAGTTCAGGATCGCTAATACTAAGGTCTATGGGACTGTATGTCCCATGACCAGGATGAAGATATGTAAAAGTTCCGTCATTGTAGAGACAAAGATCATTAGAAGAAATAAAATCTTCAATTACTAACCCTTTATTACTTGTTTGGGAACCCCCCCACATGGGGTGATGGCCATTGAAATCCCCAAGTAAAAGACATGGTGAAGGCAATTGTTCGTAAAGATGATTTAATTCATGGATTGTAAGATTGTGACTTGGTGGGATATACAACGAACAGATGGTGAATGTTTTGTGTGATGATATTCGTACAGCAACCGCTTGGAGGTTGCTGTCTATATCAACAGGGGAATGTATAATATCTTGCCTGACCAAGATAGAAGAGCCACCAGAGGCTCTATCATGATTGATATCATTATAATAATTATGAAAAATATAATTTCTTAGTCTGGGACTGTCAGCCGGCTTCAGGTACGTTTCCTGCAAGCAGAAGACGCAAGGATGGAGATCTGTAGCTAAGATGTTTAATTCATCAAGATTGGCTCTGAAGCCCCGACAGTTCCAGTGTATTATATTATTCATAATATGAATTATTAGTGGGTTTTTTACCAAATGCCCTATTTAGGGAAAATTTTGAAGGTTTTGAAGGTTGTGATGAAGATTTTTTTTTCCCAGGGGGAGAAGTGAATGCAGAAGCTGGTTGGGCCCCAGACGAATTTTCATTCGGAGAGGCCCTTTTCCGGGAGTTCCCAGGAACATTGATTCTTGGAGGTGGTGGTGGAGGAGATTTGGCTGCACCAGCCCCCATTGAGTTAGTGCTAATCTCTTGGGTGCTGGTGCTGCCCCTGTCAAGGTCTGGAGTGTTGGATTGTCTTTGGTCTTGGTGACTGGAGGTCCGTCATGGAGAGGGTGTGTCCAGAGGAGTTTTGTTCTCTCCAGTGTCACCTTCTAATCTGTTTCTCTGACTGTGTGACTGGTTGATGGAGTTTCCCTCCAGCTGAAGCCTTTTTCTGGGTGAAGCATGCTGTTTGGGACTCGGGTATCCTGCCATTTCAGCATAGCTGGGAGTACCCGAGTTCCGCTCAACACGGCGTCTCGCTTCCGGGAAAGAAACGGTCAGACTAACCTTCAGCCTCAGAATTTCTTTTTCTTTCAGCCACTGTTTACAGTTTCTACTGTATGAAGGATGTGCTTCATTACAATTCACACAGTGAGGAGGGGCCGAGCAGGGTTCTTCCTTAGAATGTGTGTGGTCTTCTGCGCCACAGTGCCCACAAATGTCTTGTCGGCGGCACCATTTACTTAGGTGCCCAAATCGCTGGCATTTATAGCAGCGTCTCGGGTTGGGGATATAAGGACGGACCTTACAATGCTCCCATGTGACATATACACTACTAGGGAGTGTAGTGTCGGAGAAAGTCAGGACAAGCAACTCGCGATTGTCCCTCTGTGGAATTCGATGGAACTGAATGACGTCCGTAAAGGTGTGAAACCATTCCTTAAGGTCCTCGTCAGAGTTGGAATGGCTTATTGTTGAGAACACCACTCCCTTACAGGTGTTAAGGGAGCGGTGAGGCTCAACAGTTACCTCGGTGCCTGCAATGGTTTTCAGCCCAAGAAGTTTTCTAGTTTGTTCTTCGTTCTTTGTCTTGATCAGGATGGATCCATCATGTAATTGGCTGGTTTCTTCCGGCTTACAGATCAGATCTAGTATCGGCTTATAGATGGCAAAAGAGGACAACTTTTTCGTGAGTTTTATTACAAGAAATCGATGTCTATACTCCGATTTTCTTGCACTGAATGAATCAGGCAGGTCCGTGTCAATGTGGTCATGTAATGATGGCCACTGCTGCCTTAGTGGAGATTCTTGTGAGTTTGTAAGAGAATGAGCCATAAGAAAAATAGTTTTTCATCCCCCATGTTCCCCACCCTCCACGGAGCCCAACAAGGGGAGACCAGTATGGGTAGGGCTGAGCCCAGTACCCTAGTCCCAGGGATACATGGAGGATATACTCTCAAAAGGCTAGTCAGAACTACGGCCGCAATCATAGTACGGGACATGGCCGGCACGTATACTTGATCATAACCTCCGTTGATTGGCCCATCAGCCATGGCCAAATAGGACCAAAGTCCTAATGACAACATGACAAGCCGATTGACTGGACCGGGCCAATCCAGCCTCCCGTCTGGGAGAAATCCAGGCCAAAGTAGTGCATTGTATGGGAGGGGACAACTTAGTCCCACCCACCTCAACTACCAGGACCCCTTCATCCTCCAACACGGGTCGCAACCCACGGCAAACAGGTTGCCCCATTTCCGTCGGGGAGACGTGTGCTTGCGCACTGTCTCGTGTTTGCCACTAAGGATACAGGATTTCACCTATAGTGTTACCACCCACCGCCACGAGGAGGCCCGAGACCTGCGGGGGCGATTTGTCATGAATACGGAAGTAGTGATCCATTCATACACAGAAGCATCAGACTTGGCACACAGTTCAAAAACGTCTTAAGGAAAATATTTAGATAGGGAGCCACTTCAAATTTGACCTTGTTGACCCATGGCAGTCATTTTCCAAAATGGCGGCTAATTCTCTCATTTTCCTGCTTTCTGGGAAGTGCCAATAGCTTGACTGTATGAAAACATTGCTCATTATTCCTTCTACAGATCTAAAAAACATCATCAATTGATGTCTGGATTGAACTGAGGAATTTTAGGGTAGTGAGGGTCCATTTTGTCAGAACTGTCGAAGAAAACGCAGAATTTTTGCGGTTCCCCGTAGTTTCGTGGAATTTCCATTGATTTTTAAACAGACTACATATTTGAATTCCTTGTAAGAAGAGCTTTCAAATAAATGTTCGCATTAATAGTTTTCATGAATTCTTTGTCAACATTAAACTGAAACTAAAATCTCAAAAAAACATTTTATTCTAATTTTTTCCATTTTTATACAAAATTTACGAAACCCATTGATGTGGGTACTAATTTGAAAGCTCTTCTTGCAAGGAGTTCAAATATGTAACTAATTTTGAGATTTATAAAGAATTGGCGTAACCATTTGTAACCGCGAAAACCAGTATTTGAATCAATATTTCTACCAAAATGGATTCCAACACATCTGAAAATAGTCCGGGCTACCAAAAAATTTTATAGTAATGTACTGAATACCCAGAGAAGTAATATAAAAATGCACTATTTTTTTACATACCTGCCCCGCTATGAGGCAGCCTCGCAAGGAAGTGACTCATCAGAATCCAGTCCTCCTGTTGCTGCATGTTTGGTCATTATCCGGCGTCGTATCAGACATACAGGGTTTTTGTCTCGCATTAGAGGGTATGCAGCCACCTCATAACGTGATGTGAAGAAAGAGATATCGATTCACCCGCTGCCACTCATCAGGAGATAGCAGACTTCCTTGTCTTTCTCTTGAAGATCCGTCGGCTATCATAAGGTGCATTGTCAGTGTACAAAAATTTATAAAATACTGATTTAGCAGTAGTTCAGACTTTACAGCATGCAATGGGCCCTGTTTTCGTGAATTTTTTTTCAAGGAATCATTCTGAGTGGACAACCAATGAGGTTGCAACATGGCTGACGGAGAAAGGTCTGGGGGATTACACTCACAAATTCAAAGGTGCCACTCTCAACGTTTTCTTTGTCCATTTTGTAGAAATGCAAATGGTCATTCAACAGCCCTGTTTCAATGATTTTTTTTTTCAAGGAACCCTTCTGAGTGGACAACCAATGAGGTTGCAACATGGCTGACGGAGAAAGGTCTGGGGGAATACACTCACAAGTTCAAAGGTGCCACTCTCATCAACGTTTTCTTTGTCCATTTTGTAGAAATGCAAATGGTCATTCAACAGCCCTGTTTCAATGATTTTTTTTTTCAAGGAATCCTTCTGAGTGGACAACCAATGAGGTTGCAACATGGCTGACGGAGAAAGGTCTGGGGGATTACACTCACAAATTCAAAGGTGCCACTCTCAACGTTTTCTTTGTCCATTTTGTAGAAATGTAAATAGTCATTCAACAGCCCTGTTTTCATGAATTTTTTTGTCTGAGTGGACAACCAATGAGGTTGCAACATGGCTGACAGAGAAAGGTCTGGGGGACTACACTCACATATTCAAAGGTGCCACTCTCAACGCTTTCTTTGTCCATTTTGTAGAAATGTAAATGGTCATTCAACATATACTTATTTAATTTGGAACAATTCCGTCTTCAACGGCCAAAGTAAGTGTCAAACGACATATTACTTTGTTTTAAAATACTCAGATTGCGAGAACAATCAGTACTGCAACAAAATGTCCAAAGAGATATTGTTGATATAATTATGAACAAAAACATACTCACAAATTGTCAAGAAAACTAGTGCAACATGGAAGTGCTTTAGAACAAACTTACAACTTCAGGGCAGCCAATCACTTTTTCAATGAAATATTTTGTGTCAATTTCATATCCGCTAACAAAGTTTTTTAAGGAGGTAGAGTTGGGAGCTATTGAACCAATAGAAATGAGCTTGGTATTATTGAGAATGGCAAGCAAAAAACACACTTTGAACTACTTTGTTGGGAGTCCTTAAAGGACCGTCAATGGACCTCCTGGAAAAATGTCTCCCTTCTAGCTCTTGCTTCCTCTTTCCGCTACAGAGAGCTTCAGGTTCTGTCTATGGATTCCACATTGGGCTCAGTTCCTGGCACATTTGCAGAATCCACACCTGGCCCAGTTCAATAAATAAATAAAGGCTTTTGACATTATTCACAGTTTCACAAATATTATGCCATTTCTTTCATCTTCACAGCCTTAAAAGTGTCAAACAGTCAAACAACATCTATAACTGTCAATAACTACCTGTATCCAAAGAATTCATTTATTATTAAGATAGAAACGCATAGGACACATACTAAATTCGGACATTTACTGGTTTTAAGGATAAGGCTCATATTGCTGTAAGTACCGGTTTTAGATAAACTTATTTGGCTATATCCTGAAATAGGGCCCTCAGGGTCCTATTTCTAAAGGGGTCAAAATTTGGCTATTTACATGGATTTTTCGGAATGAATGTATTACCACTGCAGATGCCCTTTATTATTTGGACTCACTTAATAATAAAGTGCATGATATATATATCATGCCATTTATTATTGGAAGGTTCACAGAGGTTCCATTTTGTGGCCTGATTTCTTGGCCCATGCTATTTTATAGGGATCTATTTCAGGAGTAATATATAAGGAAAAGATTCCAATTATTAAGCTTTTTTTTACCTATCCTAAAATCTTAAAAGGGCGAAAAGATTACTTTGGGGGTAGAGATAAAATGGGGAGGAGTTTTTTGGGGAAATGCAAAGTTTACTCAATTATTAAAGGGGGGGCCCTATTTCTAGGCCCATGCTAATTAATAGGGACCTATTTCAGGAGTAATATATTAGGAAAAAATTCCAATTATTATGCCTTTTTTTACCTATCCTACAATCTTAAAAGGGCAAAAAGATTACTTTGGGGGTAGAGATAAAATGGGGAGGAGTTTTTTTGGGAAACGCAAAGTTTACGCAATTATTGACGGGAGGGCCCTATTTCTAGGCCCATGCTAATTAATAGGGCCCTATTTCAGGAGTAATATATAAGGAAAAGTTTCAAAATGTTTTGCTTGTTGGGATGTGGATATGCAATTGTGCACTTTTTATAATAAACTGCATCATACATATAATTTTGACTATATTTGTCATCACACATGTTATTAAGTATCACAATATATCCGTGTGCCCTTCATTATTGCAATAATAGTCATTCTCCAGTCTTTATTAATTTATAACTTTTTTTTTTGAAATATATTGCATGTTATTGTCCAGGCGAAGATCTCTGTTAGGGGTGTGGATATTACATTTGACACTTTTTAATAATAAAGTGCATCATACATATGATTTTTACTATATTTTTCATTTATGGTATGCTATTAATTATTCCAACGTATAGCTGTGCCCTTTATTATTGCAATAACAGTGATTCTTCAGTCTTTATTCATTTATGACCTTTTTTTTTACAATATATTGGATGTTATTGTCCAGGCGAACATATCTGTTAGGGGGTGTGGATATGAAATTATTATACTTTTAATAATAAACTGCATCATATATATATAATTTTTAGTGTATTTTTCATCACACATATGTTACTATGTGTCACAATATATAGGTGTGACCTTTATTATTGGTATACTAGAAATACTAGAAATGATTAAAGAAAGGGACAATTTGTTTTGTAAATTCAAACAAGAAAGAACTGAATGTGCATACAAGGACTATTGTAAACAAAGGAACTTTACTGAAAGATGTGTTAAGAATGCTAAAACGGATTACTTTGTAAATCAAATTGCATTAAATAAGTCTGAACCAAAAAAATTGTGGAATCATCTCAAAAACCTGGGTTATAGTACTATGGCTAAGGATAAAAGCAACATCGTACTTAACATAAATGAACAACTGTGTCATGACTCAAAAACAGTTGCCAATTATATAAACGAATTTTTCACAACCATAGCAGACAAACTGGTAAATAGCTTACCATCTGTTAATTTGAAGTTCGGTGTTGGTTCAAATAATCTGTGAATTTCATAGAGACAAACGGGTATTACCATCTGGTTTACAATTAAAACAGGTCTCTCACGACTTTGTGAAGAGAGAACTCCATCAATTAAAAGAAACCAAAAGCACTGGGCTTGATGGTATTTCTCCAAGATTCTTGAAAGACGGCGCTGAATTTCTATCTACCCCCATTACATAAAGTCAACACAGAAATTATTTGCACACTTTGATTTTTCATCATATTTCACAGAAAAATGCCAATATAATACGAAAAGCTGTCCCGTGTTTCGGAGTATTGTCAGTAGGTCAGGATCACATGCATTTAATTTTTCACCAAAATGTATTTTTTTGGAAAACCTGAAAAAAGTTAATCCTGATGACAAAAAATTATTTGCACACTTGAGCCAACCACCAGAAACAGTATTTTCAAAGGTGATACTCCAATTTTTCCAAACAAACAATGATTTTTATGGTATCTCTATCACATTAACATCAATATGACATTATTTGGGGTTCACAGGTGGCATAACAAGTGTTGTCCGAGGAGTACACCATTTTGTAAATTTTTTCTAGCACATATGGGTATCAAAATGGACTTGAAAGCAGCAATACTCATGAAATTGACTTGTAAAGTCCTTAAACATAGTCGAATTGTGATATGAAGGTAAGTCATGCAGGTTTCATCAGACTTGCTTTTTCATTATCAGTTTTTATTGTCATACACAGAAAAAAAAACATGGGATTGAGTGTATTCCTCGGGTAACCCCTTTAATTCTACCTGTGAACCCCAAATAATGCTTGATTGGTGTAAACATGTTAAAGATACCATAAAAATCATTGTTTCTTTGAAAAATTATTGGAATACCATCTTTGAAATGCTGTTTCTGGTAGTTGGCTCAGGTGTGCAAATCATTTTTTGTCTTTGTGATTCACTTTTTTCAAGTTTTCCAATAAAATACATTTTGGTAAAAAATGAAATGCATGTGATCCTAACCTACTAACACTACTCTGAAACACAGGACAGCTTTTTGCATCATACTGGCATTTTTCTGTGAAATATGATGAAAAATCAAAGTGTGCAAATAATTTTTGTGTTGACTGTATATCACCAACTTATCACTCTTGTCTTGCACTGTGCCTGAAGAATGCAAGAAGGCCAGAATAACTCCTATCTATAAAAAAAGTCAAAATTAGAAGTTGGCAATTATAGGCCTGTTAGTGTGCTCAGCGTTGTGTCAAAAATCTTGGAACGAGCCGTTTATACACAAGTTGATGAATATTTACAAAAAAATAAGCTGTTATACCAACTCCAATCTGGCTTCAGGCAGTGCTTTTCAACAAGTACTTGCCTAGTGTATTTGACCGATTTCATTAAATATGAAATTCTCCCGAGATAATTATGTCGGAATGGTAGCCTTAGATGTTCAGAAGGCGTTCGACTGTGTCAATCACAGTATCCTTTGTGAAAAACTTGAGCTTCTCGGAATTGACAGTTCATGGTTCAGGTCATACCTATCCGCAAGAAGCCAGGTAGTGGTGGTTAATGGTGTTCAGTCCAAGGTTGCTGAAATCAAATGTGGTGTGCTCCAAGGCAGTCTCCTTGGACCTCTTCTGTACCTTTGCTATTGTAATGATATGAGTATGTCAACATCGTGTAAACTTGTTCTATACGCAGATGATAGTGCTTTACTGTATGCAGACAAGGAGTGAGTGAGTGAGTGAATTGGTTTTTTACGTCTCATCAGCACCTGAGTGGACTATTTAGAGACATACTTGGTTTGTGTCAAGGTGCTTGATTTGTTAAGTCTGTGAGATGTGACAGGTGTTTTTTTGTTGCTTGTCATTTTTCTCTTGTCTATGCAAGGAAATCGTTGGTCCATTGAGCTGTCTTGATTTGTTGTTTTGGATTGTTTCTTGTACTCGGAAGCCGTTTCTTTCTTCTTCGGTTGTTGCAGTGACAGTTTTGTCCTTGGAGCACAAGGAGAGGATTGTTGACTTTGTTGAATCTTTTTACTGGGTGGTGTACGTAAGTCAGACTCAGGATATTTCACAGTTTCTCCTGTCTTTGGTCGGTCTAGTGAAGGCATTGCCCTAAAGAGATCCATGAAAAGGTTCCCATTAAGTTGAATCCTTCTCCGTGGTGACGAATGTAAAACTGGGCTTGGGTAATCTGTCCATGTCCTGTTCAACTATGCGCTTGGCTTCAGGAAACGAACATCCTGTGTCAATCTGATATTGTATAATTTCTTTTTCTCTCTTGAAGACTTCACAGTTGTGGCTAAACGCAGGGTGATCCCCTCTACAATTGACACAATGTGAGGGCCTGAAGCATGGTTTGTCTCTCGTGTGAGTGTGATCTCGATCACCACAATTTACACAAATTGTGAACCGTCTACATGTTGCGCTGTTATGTCCATACAATTGGCAATTGAAACAGCGTTTTGGTCGGGGAAAGAGTGGGCAAACTCTGCACTTTTCAAAAGCTACAGGTACTTTCTCGGGTACATTGTTGTTTTTGAATGTCAGTTTTATGGATTCATAACCACAAACGTTTGAATTGGGTAATGCCATGTTTTTGGAACCACTTCTTCAGTTGAGAGTCTGTGCATGTCTTGCTCTCTTTCGAGAAGATAACGCCTTTGCCTGGTTTTTGGAAAGGTTCAATGGAGACTTGTGTATTCGCTATTTCTTTGACAAGTGTCAGTTTCTCTTTTTGTGTGTCATTCTGTGGGTGAATGAGAAATGTTCCATTGAATTGACGTTGTATTTTATCTGCTACTGTGTTGTCACAAATGTCTGCAACGATTTCGTACACAGCGATTGCTGATAGGTCCACTAGCGATTTGTCAAGTCCATTTATCACAAGGCAATTTTCATTTTTTGACATGTGTGAGGGGCGGTCTGGGTCAATCAAGTCATCTGATGATGTACTTGTCCGTGGGAATCTTGGTAGTCCAGTCGCAAATTTTTCGATCTCAGCCTGGTTTCCCGCTGAGGGACGCGCACCTTGGTAACCCGGTTGACGTACGATCCGGTTTGGAATCATGGTAAATGACATATTCATTGATATTCCCCTGTAAGGTAGGGGACACACCGTGCATGCGCACTGTCTCATGTTGGCCACTAAGGATAGAGGTCTTCACCTTAGTGTTACCACCCACCGCCACGAGGAGGCCCGAGACCTGCGGGGCATGCAGACAAGGACCCAAAGAACATTGACAAAGTACTAGCATCAGAACTGAAATTGGTAAACCAGTGGCTGATAGAAAATAAGCTCTGTTTGCACTCAGATAAATGTGAGGCTGTTCTGTTCGCCTCCAAAAGGAAAGCAAGACGGGTAGAGAGCTTCTGTGTTCGTTTTAACGATACCGAAATTAAAGGTACGAATGAAGTAAAGTATCTGGGCTCAATACTTGATAGTAATCTATCTGGTAATGACTGCATTAGAGCCATCATCAATAAAGCAAATGGCAGATTAAAGTTCCTGTATAGGCATAAGCATGTACTAAGTAGAGACTTGTCATTGTCACTTGTACAAAGCCAAATAGATTATGCTTGCATGTCATGGTATTTCCATCTGACTAAAGATCTCCAACGCAAGTTACAGGTTATTCAGAATAGAATGATGCGCTTCATACTCGATAAAGGGAATTACGATCATATTGGAACAACAGAATTTAAGCAAATTAATTTCATGAATGTCAAATGCAGAGTCCATCAGCTAAGTCTAAACATTGTACATAAAGTCTTTTATAGAAACACTCCAGTACCTCAGTCCGTTTTTTACTAGAGTTAATGAAGTACATAGATACAATACTCGAGGATGTCAGTACAACTTCCAAATTCCAACCTCTTCCAATAATAAAGTTGCTGACAAGTCATTCTATTATAATTCGATAAAATCATGGAATGCTTTACCTAATGACATCAAAGCCAAATCAGACTATAACAGCTTTGAATTTTCCGTTAAACAACATCTTGTACACCATGGCTTAAGCTACGGACTGTGATACTCTGGAGTCAAATAATCAATCACTTAAAAGCACCTGTATAAACATGCACAATTTACCCTAGTCAACCACTAATCACACAACTCATGCTGCCTTCTTGTGTATCATTTCTCAGGACCCCGCTGGAAATAAGCTATGAAGCTTTCGTGGGCCATCCTAGCATTTTCATCACTGTATATACTTCATTTCCATTTCATTGAGCCATTTCTGGTTGTTTCATAGTATGTCGCACATTCGTTGTATATGCACTGATAAATTTGTTGATTAAATAAAATAAAATCAAAATACCATTTTACTCTTGAGCCATTGTTTAGAAATGTTTTACCAACAATTATTTCCATCACATACATGTTCACAATATATTTGTAGCATGCATATGTTTAACCACTGTTTATAACAGTGAACATCTAGTAGATTTATCTTGTTTCAGTATTCACAGTATATATATTAAATTTAATATGGCTATTTTCCACAATATAACAAGAAACAAGCCTAATATTAATCTCATTAAATAGACCTTCCTCAGTATCATTCATTCAGTCAGTTTTCTTCTTTAAGAGTGTTGAGATATGTCTGGAAAAAGCAAAGTATTTACTCATTGGCAACTGTTACAGGACATTGTAGGCCCTATTAAACATTGGCCTTATGCTGTCAGAAAAGGCATGTGGGCCAAGCCTCCTAACCATTGGCAGAGAATTTTGATTGGTGCATTTGCTTGGGTTAATGGACTTGATCCAGAGCTCTTATATGAGTGGTTTGAACTCAGACATTCTTTTGCGAGAGGGAGTTCACAACACAGGCATTTTGTTGCTTTTTTTCAATATTTGGAAGAAGGGAAGCGCTACAGACTCTACTCGTTCAATCTTCATAATATGCAGAATGAGTATCTGGATGGAACACCCAAATGAAGATTTGTGTAAACATGTAATATTGTCATTGGTAAGTAAAAGTATTACTTATTTTTTAGATATTTAACCTGACTTTATTTTTAATGTTGCATTTGTTTATTTATTCAACAACTGTACAATTCATTGTAAAGTGCACCAGAATGCCCGCCAGGGTGATGGTAGCGCTATATAAGTGATATAACAATAAACAATAACAATGTTGTTCATATGTTGTTGAAATCAATGTTTTTTGCAAGTTATTAGCCTTTAGTCCAAACAGTCACATATGCTATGGGATATAGGGTTTAGCACCTCCTTTAAGCCACTTGAATAATTTTTGGGGGGAAATCATTCATATCTCAGAGTTCAGAAAGGCAGGCAGTAATATTATTGGCTTGATAGTTACATTTCAATGGCAGCAGCCAGAAGAACTGAGGGCAGGTTCCTCTGGGCAAACAGACTATTAAATGAGAATCTGCAAGAATCTAGTTTCTTAGACATGGAGAACCCTTACAATAGGTATGGCCTTCTGTTATCAGGCCAGGAGAGTTTTGTGCAGTGGTTTCAAAATCATAACTTATTGGCAAAGGAAATGCTTTGTGGCCACGCAGGATGCAATGCCCGGTGCAGACTTAACTGCAGGGCATCTAGGATTGATGGCATAGAATGGCGCTGCCGGCAAGACATGCCACCACGATCAGGAAATATTCCTTTTTCGAACGCTCGCACTTGCTACTGCCTGATCTTTTCAATTTTTTATTGAACTATGTTGAGTGGTGCCTCCCTCCTTCACTGTGCTAATGTCAGCTCCATGGCCTATGGTAGCACGGCGGTTGACTGGGGAAATTTCTGTAGGGACATCTTCATAGAATATTATTTCCGGATTGTAGCAGTAACCAAATTTGAAGGGATAATTGAGGTAGACGAGAGCCTCTTTGGCAGAAAGATAAAACATCACAGGGGGAACCCAACAGGCCAGAAAATGTGGATTCTTCGCCTTGTGGAAAGGTCCACCAACAGGATCAAACTATTTCCTGTAGATACCAGGGATGAAGATACCTTGATCCCTCTGATTCAAGCTAATGTAGAACATAATTCCACTATCTATACAGACGGTTGGGCAGCCTACAGAAATCTAAACAACTATGGATTTAGGCACTTCACTGTAGAGCACAAACATGCATTTCAGTGCCATTACCAGAATGTCGAAAAAGGAGAGAAAGTCGTAGTAAACACCAATATGATTGAGGGCGCATGGAAACATGCAAAGGTAAACATGCAACATTGGAGAAGTATACTTGTAATGCTAGGTTCATTGCCTTATGTTTTTTAAGGTTTATCATATCTTAGATTGTACCATTTATTTTCTTGTCTTATGTTTTTTAAGGTTTATCATAAGTTATATTGCACCATTTCTTTCATTTTAGAAGAATTAATGGAAGATCACAAGACAACTTGGAGGGACACTTGTGCGAAGTGATGTGGCAAAATTGGGAGAGGGATCACAGAATTTCGTATTTTTTGCAACTCATATCAACCTATTATCCGCTAGACCAGAATTCATTGCGACAAGGCCGGTTTTTCCAACTTGGTCAGGCAAATCAAAGGTAAGTTGAGACACAACAACTGCAGAAGTTTACATTAAATATAAAATGTTACATTTATAATGGATGCCCTTTACGAATTTTTATGACAAACTTACATAATAATGAAGGCCAAGATATATATATCATGCAGCTTATTATTCTCTAAACTTACAGCAACTAAGTGCATCCTCAGATGTAATATATTAATTATTAATTCTCTAAATTGTGAAATGTTGACAGGTTTGGAAATGTATGTAATAATCAAGTGTATGTGACCCTTTTCCAGGCCCAAGTCATGAGGTATGACAGTAGTTCCGATCTCAGCAGTGGAGGTGAGGAGCCACCCAGGGCGACCAGAAGGGGGAGTCTTCAACAGGAGAGACGAAACAAAAGGACAAGTCAAGCCACAAGAGCCAGTCCAGTTGCTGGCCCCTCGCGTGAAGTGGAAGAAGGTAATCTCATTATTTAGCTATGCATTGTTAACAATATTCTGATTTGTAAAGGAACTACAATACATATGCCATAAATATATTTGGAATAATTTACTGTGTGGTCTATACAATGACAATATCATGTTGTAAAATTGAAATGTACTTTAACAATAAACTGCATCATACACATAATTTATATATATTTTTCATGTGTCATATGCCTCACAATATACAGCTGTGCCCTTTATTATTGGTTTGAAATTGGATTCTTCAGTAATTGTTCTAAACTGTTTTTAACAATGATTATTAGTATCATATAGATGTTGACTATATATTAGTGGCATTGATATCTTTTTAAGCACTGTTTATTATGTTCAGTGAAAATGTCGTAGTAATGATTTATTACACTCAGTAGAAGTGAACACATAAAAAAGAAATATACTGTAAGGAATATTATGTTTATAAATAGTTGGAGTAATGTACCACTACAATTTGCAGATTCCGATGATTTTGTACCGTCAAGCAAGACACCGAAGAAGAAGAGAGGTAAAACTATTTGTGAAACCTGCAATAATGATAATTTAATTGTTATCATTACTTAACTGTGCAGTCTTATTAAACAAGTTAAAACCAAATTCAAGACATTAGGCAGCAAATAACGAGGGGTGTGTAATGGTGGAATGTAAACAAGTTGTATGTCTCACATTCTGTGTCATCGTCATGTGTCATGATGACCTATTGCATCAGGCAGCCCCAAATGCATTTCAAAAAATTACAGTATTTGTATAATACATGTATATGTATCGCTTACTTTCAGCCCCATCCCAGAAGAAAGGCTAGAGTATCAGCAGCCGAAAAACGAATACGGGTCAACTAGTAACCATGCCAAGTGGTAACCAAACCAACTCGTAACCATTTTTGATTTTGCCCAACCAAGTAGTAACCATGGCCTTTAGTAATCAGTAGGCCATGGCCAAGTAGTAACCAAAAAAAGAAAGTTGTATACCAACTCGTAACCAGTGACTCTTGGGCAATTCCATAAACTCCGATTTACAGATTTGACACTTTAACAGCTTGTGTAGTCCTACCAATGTATCTCAGCTATTTCTTTGTTAAATAGGGATGAGGCCAGGTAATAGGGGTATCAGATAAGCTACCACCCGAAACTATAAGTGCAACAGGAGCTGATGTACGTCTAAAATATCAGCGTTTCGGACGTACATCACATGATCTACGTCCGAAACACTGATATTCTGACATAGCTCAGCGCCTGTTGCACTAGGAGCTTTGTTTGAGGGCTTGTGTTATACCCCTATTACCTGGCCTCATGCCTGGATAGCAATGAAATAGCTAAGGTATGTGGTAGGGCTACACAAGCTGCTAAAGTGTCAAATATGTAAATCGGAGTTTACGGAATTGCCCTCTTGCCAACTGGTAACCAGCGAAAATCAGAATGAACCTACTCGTAACCAAATCATATTTAACAGTATTTCAGCTATGCTATCATTGTAATTCTATGTAATTCTATATATTTTGATTTAGATAATTTATATTTGGATGATATATCCTTGAATAAACACATGTTATCATTTATTAATTAAATTTACAGAGATCTCTTGGGTTAAAATCTTATTTAGTTTTTGTTACGACTTTGTAGTTGGCAAGAATTTGGTGGTTACCAGTTGGCATGGTCATGAAATTGATTTAAACGCATGGTTACGATTTGGTACCCCACAAAAAAAGGATGGTTACTATTTGGTAGGGTTTTTGGTTACCAGTTGGTTGGTTACTAGTTGGTTGGTTACCAGTTGGTTTGGTTACTAGTTGGCATGGTTACTAGTTGACCTGATACCCGACAAACAGGCAGCCGACCCAAGAACTTTGGTATGATATTTCATCTGCGTGACAGTTACCTGCTTTCTTCACTGTGTTGATGAATGTATGCCATCACTAACTGTATGTTTATCTTTTTTGCAGTGCTCATGACAGATGACAGCGACTTTACATCCTGAATGACGAAATAAGAAGCCCAGTGTCTGTCGCGGACATGCCTGATGTGAAGAGAATGACCCATGTGTTGCTTTGTTTTTATTTTCGTATATGATATAGAGTATGAAGACAATAACGTAGTTTAATAAAGTTGACCTCAATTGATATGTAATAGTGTCTGTTTTATGTGATAATTATATGTGTATATTTGCGAAAGCAACTCAACAGTCAGGCTCACAGGGAGATTGTTGTGAGTATTAATACTTTTTACTGTCCTAAAATCCAGACTCGTACATGTCAGAACCCAGAGGGTCCTGAACTAATCATGAAATGAATAACTACTTACCTAACCTACATAATTACTAATTATTATGACTAAAAAATAGTCCGGACACCCGAGGGCCCTATATCAGGATATGGCCACTTATTTCTCATGGTCATAATCCAATGGTGTTTATATAAATATGAAAAAGTTACATTTAAGTTTCAAAGTGATGGTATATCAGATACAATCAGGTACTTGGCACTGCATGATAACTATGTTAAACCCTGGGCACCAGAATATGTGCTTTTATTCTACTAACCAAGGCATTTGAATATTTACTATATTCTGCCTTTTATGTCATCTTTTATTATCATGTTTTACCCCGCTATTGCTATATGTACTGACAGTGATATGTTTTCCCCATCTTTGGAGGCTCAATAAAGAAATAAAATAAAAAATATCACAAAACACCACCAGGTAGTGCTTGTCACACAAACTTAAAGCCAGTTATTTAGTGGGACAGTATAGGTAAGTTGTCACACTTTTGGACAGCTGGAAGAAATAGGCCCCTCAGGGGCCTAAATCAGGAGCATATATAGAGCGACAGAACAGGTTTTTGTTGTGCACTACAGTTACTACTGCTCTTTATAAGTTATTTTATTTAACTTATAATACAATCTGAAGAGGGCGATATATGTGATAGGGTTAGAGAAAAAAATAGGTAGTTTTTTTTAGGAGATGCATATTCGAGTTATATTTTGATTGGAGGGGTCTAATCCTATAGGCAATACATGTTAAACAAAATAATGGCCACGGTGACCACTTATACATCACTGCATGGGATGACAAAGTTCCCCGAACGTCCTGTATTGGTTCCAGCTTATTGCAAACTGGTGGATTTAGTGATTATTAGTTATTTCATCACTACACAACATGAGGCTTACACAAACAGCATTGGTGAAAATCTCAGCTCACTCTCACACTGCACTTTGACATTTCCACTGCAAGACAGAAAAGCCAAATTTGCCAGCTGTGGACGGACATCCAAGACATAGTGGGCGACAAGAAGTGGCTCTTTCAGCGCAATGTGTTTGTTCCTTATTCACCTTACCACAAACACTTCCAGCGACTCTTCCAGCACTTTGAAGAAGGTTGCCAGTGTAACCTGTATGGTTGGAATATCTCCAACCGAAGATATGAATGGCTTGATTTCACTATCAAACGTTACTGAGGTAAATATAATTGTTGCACCTTTTAAAGTATGCTAGGGCATTTAGCAGGATTTTTTGGTTTATTATTCATAATTTCCAGGATCTTGCATTTACTATGATTTAATTCATGTTTACTTGTGATACGATTACATAAATCTTTAGTTTAGAAATATGTTTGTTTGTTGGGTAAAGACAACAATAAACATATGTCTTATGGGACTATAGGATTTTGCCTGATACACTGTATCACTTGAGCAGAGGCTAGTGGCATTAACCAGGGCAGAAAAAGTAGGAAAGCAGATGATATGTCACCTTGGGCGTCACGCCTTTAAGCACATGAAATTGCTACTTCAACATTAGATTGCATAGTTAACATTTATAATTTTACACTGATATTGATGGCCAAGCAGTCCATCTTCACTTAGTGGATGCAGAGGGCAAATTTGCTAGCTTCAGAGATGACATGTGGCAGCCCTGGCTGTTTTCTCCTCGCAACCTGAATGCTAGATCGAGGTCCATTGATGCCTTTTCTTGGAGATGCCGCAAGAGACATGAGACTTCCATACAAAGGCACTCTTTGTTAAGTCATTCCCACATACACCTCCAAGGCATAATGATGTTAATCTACCAATATGTCAGTGCTCATCTCTCTATTCATGTGCAAAAGCAAATGGAATGCATTACAAAACCACAGCAATTGATTGGGCCAACTTTATAAGGGATCTGTGCATTGAATTTTATGCGCCCGCGTTAGAACAACTAAATTTACTGGAACAGTTGAAGTTGATGAAATCACAGGGGTGCGCCTTTGGGAAAACGAATCTGGATTGTGGGCCTGGTGGAAAGAGAGTCCAACCGTTTGAATTTATTTCCAGTAGACAACAAAAGAGATGCCAAGACATTACTTTTGATCATCACAGACAATGTTGAAGTTGGATCTACCATATACACAGATGGATGGCTAGCCTGTAACAAGCTCAACCAACAGGGCTACCAACATTCTCGGTTGAGCACAAATAGTTCTGTTTTAAAGCCACCTACAAAAATATTGGGACGGGGAAGTGGTACAGGTCAATACTAATCGTATTGAGGGAGCCTGGAAACATGCAAAGGTTCATAACTAACTGTATTATTAGTGTTCTGTATTACGATACCATACATTTGTTATTAGTAATCTATATGTAGGCCTATGTACATGAAAAGTTGCTGATGCTTGATTGTCTTTTTTTATTTTAGGGGCACTTTCGTAGGATAAATGGGACGAGTCTGGCAAATTCTCAGGGCCATCAGTGTTACTTGCTCTAGAAGAATTGGTGTAGGGAGGAGCACATCATTGGGATATTTTGGTTGATTTCAAGGTAATGTTCCACAATTATAATGAATATCTTTTACATAATGGCAGTCAAAGTGTCTTAATGTTGTATTTGGCTTACCGAGATTACTAAAGAAACATCTATTTTACAGGTTTTACCCATTGACGCATGCAGTTGAGATGACTGCCTCAAACCCCGTATTTGAAACTCGTCATCAAGAAAGATCTGTCCATCTCGCCCCACGCCCCCCCCGGAAGTGTTTCCTGCCTTCTTCATTTCTAGGTGCTCACTTCAATCCTCACCCATGTAGGAGAATACGTCTGTGTAGACATAGCTAGAGGAGAGAGGCGAGGATACATGAACGTGAGGAGGAGCCTTCGTCGCATCACCTACACAGCGGATGCTCACTGCCACCTGGACCAGACCGACCTGACAGCATACGAGGGAACAAACTGGGATGTGCCTCTGCAGCTATCGACTATGATAGCGAACTTCGTCTTCCTCTGCTGCTGGCCCAAATTCGAGAGAAGAGTAAATGAAGACCCTCGATATATACATATGGAACAGCTGGTATCCACCCCACCCAGCTGACGATTGCCGATGGGAACATCCGTCGCCTGCGAGAGATCCTACGTCATCCACGTTGTGTCGGTCTCGGAGAGGTGGGTTTGGACTATACCCGTGGGCCAGCCCCCTCTCAGAGGCTGGCACAGTAGAACAACTTGGCGACGTTGATGGAGTGGCGACCTGCAGAGATGCCCATCATCCTTCATTGTCGCAGCTGCAGGGGAAACAGTACCTTCCTGGATGCCCTGGACATCTTGAGGGCTACAGCGTTACCAACAACACCCATCATGCTCCACTGCTTTATGGGGAACGCCGAGGAGCGGGATGGATGGATGGATGATTGGGGCTTTACGTCCTGTATTTATGCACTTGGTAGGCTAATTAGAACAGGAGGAGGACACGGCAATGAGGCAAAGGATGATTGAAACAGCCATCCAACATAGGCCCAGGTGACCCGGCAAGAGCTGGATTCGAACCCTGGACCCAGAGATTGGCAGCCCAGCACGCTAACACTAGACCAACCTTCCCTCCCCACAAGATCTGTCAGAAGAAGAAAGGCAACTGTACTATCAACGCAGACAGTTAAAAAAGAAAGGAAAAATCACAGCGACCTGGACCAGGGATCTGAAGATATTTGTGAAAGATATGGAGAATGAGATCTTTAACATTGACGGCAAAGATCAGCTTGAAAAGTACTTTGAAGATAGAAGAATAGAACCAGAAGATGAGATGACAAAAGTACGCACGGAAGGATGTTTTATTTTTATAATTAACAAAATGACTAATTATGCCAAAGGATTTCCATTTAATAATGGGTAATTCCGTGTCATTTCATCAAATTTCAGAAAATGTTCCCACTCGACCGACTCAGAATCTCTTGAAAATTGACCAGGATGAAGGTTTCTTGCCTATAAGCACAAATCCCAAGTAATGCAGTGATATCTTTAATAGTTTCTTTGAAAAAAATTCATGAAAAATTCGCGATTTTTCCTGAAATTTTCTAAGTCCAGAAATTTGAAGGCATGTAACTCAATCAGAGTAAAACCTAGAGACTTGCAATTGGACAACATGTTTTTAATGTAGCCCAGGTGTAATAATCCATTGTTTCAGCCACCTCAATGCATTTCCCTCTATTTCACGGGATGTCGAAAAAATCTGAAAATTGCAGTTTATGCACATTTTTGTCCCCAAATTCCTCAGTCGATATAACAAGTGGAGATTTAATATCATGGTTGAAGAATCTTTGCTATGGCTTCTAAACATGTGTACAGTATCAAACTCACCACACAAATATTCTTGGAGAAATGTGGTGTGAAAAACTGAAAATGTGTAAAATTTGTCAACTTCTGACCAAATTTTACAAGGTATAGTAGCCTATACCAAAAAAATGAATACACCGACCTAAGGAACAACATCACATGTGTTAACAGAAAAAATTTCTAGTTGGTATCTGTTGGCGCTTTTGTTGCACAAAATTTCAAAATGTTCTTGTTTGTGTATTAAACGGGCATCATCCGAAGTTTAAAAAAAATGTATGAATAAATCTGCTTAGTGAGTAATTTTTTTAATGTATTCTGCTATAATTAACAGTTGTCTTTGTGCATTGTTCTGGTTTGAATTCATTAACATTGTTCATATTTCAGCTTAATTGGTTTATTGTTGTCTAAGTCCATAACGCACTTTCATCCAAATTCTGCCACTTGGGTTCTGGTGGGGCCAAGTATTATCATGGCATGTTTGGTACCCAGCACGAATCATTTTATTTTGCTTTGCCAGACCATGTGGATTTAGCAATTGTACAAGAATATCATCCTCAGGTTTTGATGCATTCTCGTAATTAAGAAAACCCATAATGATCACAAAAGAATTGGAGATGTTTAATTAATCTATTAACTTACCTACTCTAGTACTCTACACAAAGCAAAACTGTGGTGATTAATGCCGAAGATGATGAGCATTTGATAATGTCAAAAACAAATTGAGATGTTTTCGTAATGCATCAGTGTCTTTGACAATATAACAAAGTTTATTTCAGGTAGCTGCAAAACTTGTTTTCAGTGTAAGAAATCATATCAATACTTCATTGATAAGATGCAGTGAAATAGTGTGTATAAAAAAGAGCACAAGAATATTTTTGCATGGCGAAAAGTATCAAAATGACAAATTTGTAAACTTGAAACAAGAAAATTTTGAAATTTTGTGCAACAAAAGCGCCAACAGATACCAACTAGAAATTTTTTCTGTTAACACATGTGATGTTGTTCCTTAGGTCGGTGCATTCATTTTTTTGGTATAGGCTACTATACCTTGTAAAATTTAGTCAGAAGTTGACAAATTTTACACATTTTCAGTTTTTCACACCACATTTCTCCAAGAACATTTGTGGGGTGAGCTTGATATTGTACACATGTTTAGAAGCCATAGCAAAGATTCTTCAACCATGATATTAAATCTCCACTTGTTATATCAACTGAGGAATTTGGGGACAAAAATGTGAATAAACTGCAATTTTCAGATTTTTTCGACAACCCGTAAAATAGAGGGAAATGCATTGAGGTGGCTGAAACAATGGATTATTTCACCTGGGCTACATTAAAAACATGTTGTCCAATTGCAAGTCTCTAGGTTTTACACTGATTGAGTTACATGCCTTCAAATTTCTGGACTTAGAAAATTTCAGGAAAAATCTCGAATTTTTCATGAATTTTTTTCAGAGAAACTATTAAAGATATCACTGTATTACTTGGGATTTGTGCTTTTAGGCAAGAAACCTTCATTCTGGTAAATTTTCAAGGCATTCTGAATCGGTCGAGTGGGAGCCATTTGTTGAATTGACAAGGAATTACCCTAATCTAAACAATTTGGAATTGATTAATGTCTTGGATTCACCAAAAAATAGAATAACTGAATTACTAAAGCACAACATATGAGTCCAACATGTAATCCGTAGCTCACTACAGGCACGTTCTCTAAGGTAAATGTGACACGACATAATTAAAAAGCCCCAGCTTATTACATCCAGTGTTTGAAGAAATTATACAAAGGTGCATCTTTAAAAAAATGTATTTACCTATTCTTATAATTATTTTTTCTTTTTTATCTTCATCTTTTTTTCCTCCTTTCAAATATCTGCCATGTGATAAAAATAATATTCTATGTCCTGTGGTATATGTGAAATGTACCCAGAATTGAACTCCCTTGTATGGCAAGTTGATGCCATTCGAGTGGGTGGATCTGGTGGGGTTTGCATTCCCTCCGACAAAGCACATTCAGGAATTTGTTCGAAATCATGCATGAGAAAACCCTTCTCAGGGAGCGAGAGCCAAAAAAAGATGAAAAAGTTAGAATGTGCACCATGTGCAATGGTTTTTACTCAAACCGATACTTTTACCGTCATTGAGAAAAGTGCGGTATTGCAGGTAACCCTACAAAGCCCTTACTAGCGCTCAAAAAGGCAGACCACCATCAAGATCGAGACTTCCAGGATCTTTTAAATCGCTTTCATGATTCTGAGGCAGGAAAAATCTGCCGAAGCGACGACACAATCCAACAAGTTGGATATAGACATTTCTGCTTGAGAAAAAGCGACAAAACAAAGGCGCAAGAAACACGTAAGAAAGTAATGTCTGAGATGCGTGTTTGTTTGTTTGTTTGTGTTTTATGCCTCTGCGAGCCTTAGTGTGCTATATCAAGGCAGGCGATCGCCGTAAGATGAGATGCGTGAACTGGCAAGACTTTTCACTTGCCTCCAATCCAGGTCATCTGGTGGCCCCTCAATGGCAAAACTTTCTGAGGCAGCCTCGCCAGGAAGTGACTCATCAGAATCCAGTCCTCCTGTTGCTGCATGTTTGGTCATTATCCGGCGTCGTATCAGACATACAGGGTTTTTGTCTCGCATTAGAGGGTATGCAGTCGCCTCACAACGTGAGTCATCTCTACACACCTAGGAGTCTCTCTGGCGGCAGTTCTCAAGCTAATGTGAAGAAAGAGATATCGATTCACCCGCTGCTACTCTTCAGCAGATTACAGACTTCCTTGTCTTTCTCTTGAAGATCCGTCGGCTATCATAAGGTGCATTGTCAGTGTACAAAAATTTATAAAATACTGATTTAGCAGTAGTTCAGACTTTACAGCATGCAATGGGCCGTTTTCATGAATTTTTTTTTCTTTTTCAAGGAATCATTCTGAATGGACAACCGATGAGGTTGCATCATGGCTGACGGAGAAACCTCTGGGGGATGGATGGATGTTTGGGGCTTTACGTCCTGTATTTATGCACTTGGTAGGCTAATTAGGAGAGGAGGACACAGCAGAAAGGTCTGGGGGACTACACTCACAAATTCAAAGGTGCCACTCTCAACCTTTTCTTTGTCAATCATATAACTATCTAATTTGGAAAAATCCCATCTTCACTGGCCAAAGCAAGTGTCAAACAACATTTTACTTTGTTAATTCTCAGATTGCAAGAACAGCACGGACTGTAACAAAATGCCCAAAGAGATATTGTTGAGGATATCCAACATTTATTTTGCCACATCACAGAAACATACAAGAAAACTTGTGCAACAAGGAATAGCTATAGAAAAAACTGATGACTTCACGGCAGTCAAGCAAGAACAGTTTTTCGATGACATATCTGACTCATATCAGTTAACGAAGTATTGCAAGGAACAGTTTGGCCTCGTTGAACCAATAGAAATTGAGCTTGGTATTGGTCAGAACAGCAAAAAACACACTTTTAGCCACCTTGTTTGGGCGTCCTTAGAGGTCTGTCATCGGACCATCTGGAAAATGGTCTTTCATCAAGCTCTCGCTTGCTGATGTCACTGCAGTGAGCTTCTCGCTCAGTCTACGGATTCCACATATAATAATTGTATGATGACATAAGACTTTAATTAACCCCCCCGCCCGCTGCCTTACAACACTTTTTAAATACCAACATGTTTGATTTAATCTATCAGATTCGCCCAGTGTTAGACGAATGTACAAATTAAATCTGTTCGGTCAAAGAGTCAGATTAATACTATTAATACTATTTGATGCGAACTCTACAAAGCCTCTCTCTTAATGTAAAAAATGTCAGGCCACTGATCATCTCTCGACTGATTTTACCAAATGGCCCTTTCGAGGCAGCCGCCCCTCCCGAGGGGGCGAACCAACTAAGAGCACAGGTCAAGGTCAGAGTGCCCCAGAGGACAAGATATTAGACACGAAATCTGCTTTAAATTCCAGAACAAAAAGTGTCCCTGGAACGACAAATGTCACAGAAAACATGAACGCAGACTCCTCAGACCAACTTTGTCTTTCTTGGGACGAACTTGGACCTCGACCGGGCAAGGGTCTGGCACCCGTTGAGGAAGTCCAAAAGACCTTCACTCTGATATGTGTGTTTTGCAAGATTGTCATCCACTGTGCCCGACATAGTTTGTAACTCTGCGATTCCTCATCAGCGCCAATTATTTTGCCTTCGAGGAGCTCTCATTAATATATTTTTCAAGGTGTCCTTCTGAGTGGACAACCGACGATGTTGCGTCATGGCTGAAGGAGAAAGGTCTTGGAGAGTACGTTCAGAAATTCAAATGTGCCACTCACATTGCTTTCTTTTTCCATTTTGCAGAAATGTAAAAGTGTCACTCAACAAATGACTATTTCATTTGGAACAATTCCATCATCAACAGCCAGGTTTCCAAGTGAGTTGTCCCTTTCCTGGCTGTTAGAGGACAAACCATAGAGTAAATTCTCTTCGAGGGCACGTTACTCGATGGATGGATGATTGGGGCTTAACGTCCTGTATGTATGCACTTGGTAGGCTAATTAGGACAGGAGGACTAGGCCTAAGTGACCCGGCAAGAGCTGGATTCGAACCCTGGACTCATCAATTGGCAGCCTAGCACGCTACCACTACACCAACCCTCTCCCCTGAGAAAGATCTGGGAGAGCACATTCAGAAATTCAAAGGTGCCACTCACAACGCTTTCTTTGTCCATTCTGTAGAAATGTAAAATGGTCATTCAACAAATACTTATTTAATTTGGAACAATTCCATCATTACTGACCGGACTTCCAATTGAGTTGTCCCTTTCCTGTTCCTGGCTACGAGAGGATATACATGTACCATTACATATCGTAAATTGTCTTCGTAGAGCTCAACAACCATGTTGCTCGAAAGCAAGGTACGCTAAATGCAGTGCCAGAAGCCATTGATCTTGAAAATCAGTCAAGGGATTAGAATAACAGAACACAAAGAATTGCTTCTGACAATGTTTCCCGTACTGATTTCAAAGCCAGTGTCAAACGACATATTACTTTATTAATTCTCAGATTGCAGACTGCACAAAATGCCCAAAGAGATATTGTTGACGATATCTGACACTTAATTTTGTTACTTCACAGAAACATACTCACAAATTGTCAACAAGGAATTACTTGAGAAATACTGACAACTTCATGGCAGTCCATCAAGGATACTTTTTCAATGACATTACATACATGTATCAACTAACAAAGTATTTCACAATTGGCCCAGTGTGTGTGTGTGTGTATTTGTGTTTTACGCCTCTGCAGCACCTTATTGGGCTATATCGAGTCTTCCTAGGTTGTTATTTGTCTTTGTTTATTTTCCTCATATTTTGTAGTATGTCTGTGTTTGGTAAAAAAATGAGATTATGTTTTCTGGTTTATCTACGAGAAGTCGTAGTGGGTTTGTTGGGAGAAGTGCATTTCTTTGTGTTTGAAAATCTCTACAATCCTTTAGGATATGTTTAATCGTGAGGGGACACACAATTGGCCCAGTTCCTAGCACAAATGATATCAATACTGGGCAATTCCGTAAAGTCCAATTTACAGATTTGGCACTGTAGCAGCTTGTGTAGCCCTACCATTATATCTAAGCTATTTCATTGTTAAATAGGAATGAGGCTAGGTAATAGGGGTATCAGATAAGCCACCCACCAAAGCTCTTAAGTGCAACAGGGGCTGAGCTTCATCAAAATATCAGCGTTTCGGACGTACATCGTGTGCGTACCTCCGAAACGATGACACTTTGCCTTGTAGCTCAGCTTCTGTTGCACTTAGAGCTTTGGTGGGTGGCTTATCTGATACCCCTATTACCTGGCCTCATGCCTGGATAACAATGAAATAGCTAAGGTATGGTGGTAGGGTTACACAAGCTGCTAAAGTGTCAAATCTGTAAATTGGACTTTACGGAATTGCACTACCGCTAAAAGATTAATGGAGAAGGAACATGATTATGAAAACCCTCTGGAGGAATTCTCCAACCAGGCAGAATTTTATCAGAATTTAACTAGGTAGCCCACTGCCACAAGCACTGCTTCAGTGGGTTTCCTTGCACATTATTTTAAAATTGAAGATTGTCTTGATGACTTAAGGCCTAGACACTGATTTCGCTTGGATATGTAAAATTTCATATACATGTATGTGTTAGGGCTACAGGTGATTTCATTGCCATGCGATTCTTGTCATTCACACTTGGCTGTGAGGAATCAATGCTAAAACAGTACTTACTACGTTTGATAAATCAAATGTGTGACGTTCTGTTGCTTCTAAACCAATCAGATTAACTAAAACTGTCACGTATTTGGTGGGTCTAGAACCTAAGAATCGCGTACTAATGAAATCACCTGTAAAGAAAGCTACTTTTCTCTCTTCGAACCTCAAGACCCTCAAATGCTAATAATTTGAGGTTATTAATTCCTATGGTGATGACTGTTGTATCATATATTTATGGAATATTTTGAAAGTTAGTTCTTAGAATTTAAACTATTGTCTTTACTTTGTTTCTTCATTGTAGCTAACCACACACACATACACGCATGTATAGTATACACACCCAAGAAAGAATGCAAGTTTCAATAAAGGATTTGTGCGTTAGAACTGTGTTTGAAGTTATGCAAGTCAATCAAAGAAGCTCTGAATCAACAACCCTCAAATGTCTCAAGTCATGATATAAAAGTAACAATGACCTTGATCTTGAGGTTGTCATTTTTATCACATAATATGTTTCCCAATGCTAGATACTATAGGTCAACTCTACAGAAGTGTATCCATTTTGGGTGATTTTTGAGATCGATCTGATAGCCAAGTTTTTTCCATAATTAAACAATTTAAACAGGTATTGTATTTATTTATACATGGCGACTCAAAATAAAGTTTTCTTCTATTCTATATTCTATTCTATCCTTGTTAAACTGCAGGAAATCTATGTCTCAGTTGCAAGAAAGCAGGATTTTCCATTTTTTTGAAAATTTCAACAATTTGTTTTGCTGGCAAAATGCATCAAAGTGAGCAAAAATTACAAACTCTTTTGTTTTGGCCTCCTATAACTATAGCCTATACATTACATGTACTGACAATATAGTAACTAATACTCATGAGTAGAAAATACAAGAATCCGCGGATTCAAAGCCTGGCTCAAGTGGCAGTGATTACGGCAAAATATGTAGAAATGATGGTGAAATAGTTAAAGTCTACTTTTTTGGAAATGGCAGAGAAAGGTGGTTCTGAATTGCGGCAAGTGAAGTGTTGTTATTGTGGTTGTTCCATGAACAAAATAATATCCAAATAACCACGAAAATAATGTGGACGATTTTTTTAAATCTTGAAGTAGCCCAATTTCCTCCTTTGAAAATATTGGCGAAATTGAAAAAAATTTGGAACAAAAAAATTTTGTTTTTTTTAATCTAGGAAAACTATTTTTTACGGAAGCCATTTTAGGACATGGAAAAAAAAAAAAAAGTTAAATTGTACAAACGATTTACTATATTGTACAAACAATCTAGTAAATTGTACAAACAGTTTACTAAACTGTACAAACCATTTACTATATTGTACAAACAATGTACTATATTGTACAAACAATCTAGTAAATCGTTTGTACAATATAGTACATTGTACAAACAATGTACTATATTGTACAAACGATTTAAATTGCTATATTGTACAAACGATTTACTACATTGTACAAACGATTTACTACATTGTACAAACGATTTACTACATTGTACAAACAATTTACTACATTGTACAAACGATTTACTACATTGTACAAACAATTTACTACATTGTACAAACAATCTAGTAAATTGTACAAACAATCTAGTAAATTGTACAAACAATCTAGTAAATTGTACAAACGGTTTACTACATTGTACAAACGATGTACTACATTGTACAAACAATGTAGTATATTGTACAAACAATCTACTACATTGTACAAACAATGTACTATATTGTACAAACAATTTAAACTGCTATATTGTACAAACGATATACTACATTGTACAAACGATTTACTACATTGTACAAACGATTTACTACATTGTACAAACAATTTACTACATTGTACAAACAATTTACTACATTGTACAAACAATGTACTATATTGTACAAATGATTTAAACTGCTATATTGTACAAACGATATACTACATTGTACAAACGATTTACTACATTGTACAAACAATTTACTACATTGTACAAACGGTTTACTACATTGTACAAACAGTTTACCACATTGTACAAACGGTTTACTGTACATTGTACAAACGGTTTACTACATTGTACAAACGGTTTACTACATTGTACAAACGGATTATTACATTGTTCAAACGATATAACAGATGTAGATGAAGCAGAGCATTTTTTAAGGATTTTTGACTGGGAGACTGATGAAATAACCTTAAACCCTGACTGAGCACAGTGTGCCATTCAAGCAGACGAAATTCAAGGCCTAATGGGTATTGAATTGGCTTCTAGGTCACTGGGACTGTTGCCTTTCAGGTCCGTGCTGCTGCCTGTTCAGCAGCACACAGCCGAACAGTGGCGTATTTAGGGGGCCATGCCCCCCCCTCTCAGGCCCAAAATTAACGTGGGAAAGATAGGAAAAGCCGCTAAACGTCCCGTATTGACCCAATGTCATGCCCCCCCCTTTGGCCATTTCTAGATACGCCCCTGTAGCCGAACTTCACTGGGTTCAATTTGATGGATATTTATCAATGTCTTGTTTCTTTATCTATTCTATATACATATATAAAAATCCACAGATGATAGATAGATAGATAGATAGATAGATAGATAGATAGATAGATTGATAGATAGATAGATAGATAGATAGATAGATAGATAGATAGATAGATAGATAGATAGATACATTGTAGATATAATTATGAACTTTTGCAGGGTGAGCTTTGGACACATATCAATCATTCTATTTATATATATATTTGTCCAGCTATCCATCTAAAAGAAATGCAAAACCAACATGGATTTTAAAAAAAATCCATGTTGGTTTTTTTAATTGAAAAATGGTTTTTCAAAAAACCATTTTGAATGTAAAAAAACGATTCTGTCTGAATTTTTTTAGAGTGCAGTTAAATTTCTAAATCAGATCAAATGTTCAAACCCACATTTCACTGATTGTGCTGCCTGTCAGGTCCGCCCACACATGCATTTTTGAAGCTACCAGACTGAACACTGCTGAATTAAGAGACAAGTGCAGAAAAAAAACAACATTTTCCGTACCTCATCTTCGCGCTTTATTTTGACCAACTTCTTTTTAATTCTTAACAAAACAACACATATGCCCATATAGCTGAACTCAATATCTTTAAAATGAAATTTATTTGAAGTCAATCGGACCATTGGTTGACTCACAATCTTCAATCTTGCAAATGACAATATAGTGATGGTGTCAGCGTCAGCTATATTGTACAAACGATTTACTAAATCGTACAAACGATTTACTAAATCGTTTGTACGATTTACTACATCGTTTAAACGATTTACTACATCGTACAAACGGTTTACTACATTGTACAAACGGTTTACTATACATTGTTTAAATAGGCTTGAATTAACCAATTGAGTGCCCTTCTAGCCAAGTATTTGGTATAATCTTCAGCTTAAGACTTCTTCAACCTATCAGTCTATCTACCAGTCTATCTATCAGTCTATCTATAAGTCTATCTATCTATATATCTATCTATCTATCTATCTATCTATCTATCTATCTATCTATCTATCTATCTATCTATCTATCTATCTATCTATCTGAGGAGGGAGGGGGAGGGCCACCCAGCCCTGCTTCACTGCACAGCTGACTGAACGTTACGGAAGACCACAAAATTTGGCTGAAATGCCAATTTAATAAATTCTTCCTCATCTATGGCGAAAAACGATTTAGCGAAATGTTAGCTGAATGCATTCGCAACATCTGATTCTTTCATGGGAAGATATAATTATGCTTATACTAAAAGTAGGATTTTGATGAGCATTTGCCTTTAAAGATAGCACTGAAAGGTGCTGTTAACTCATCCGCTACATATCTATAAAATTCATCACTTATTCCATCTACTCCTGCAGCTTTATTATTTTTTGTTTTTTAAAGTTTAATTTAACTTCAGCCTCTGTAATATGACTATCACATATGGTTATACATCAATAAAAAAACCCATCAAAACTCAGCCAGATTGAACAAGGTTGAACAAGGTTAAAAAACACATTTTCCGTACCACGACTTCGCGTTTAATTTTGACCACGTTATATTTAATTCATGGCAAAACAACACATATGTACTTGTAGCTGAGCTCAATATCTTCAAAATGCAATTTATTTGAAGTCAATCGGACCAGTGGTTGGCTCACAATCTTCAATCTTGCAAATGACAATTCAGTGATTTTGCCAGCGTCAGCTATATCGTTTGTACGATTTACTAAATCGTACAAACGATTTACTAAATCGTACAAACGATTTACTAAATCGTACAAACGATTTACTAAATCGTACAAACGATTTACTACATTGTACAAACGGTTTACTACATTGTACAAACAGTTTACTACATTGTACAAACAGTTTACCACTTTGTACAAACGGTTTACTATACATTGTACAAATGGTTTACTACATTGTACAAACGGTTTACTACATTGTACAAACGGTTTACTACATTGTACAAACGGTTTACTACATTGTACAAACGATATAACAAATTTTGATGAATTCTCCCCCTGTTATCCCATTGCAATCATCCAGTGTCACATGCAGTTTAATTGGCCACGAATACCTTCAATGACCAGTTTCTAATAATTTTTATTTTGTCACTGTCTATGTATCTTCCTATGTATCTTTCTATCATGCAGTAGCGTAGCTATTGGGGGGGGGGGCCCCAATGGATAAGTGCCCCCCCCCCATTTCAGATTTGAAAAATTTGAAAAAATTATTGGAGCAGCCACATGTCTGCCTAAAGTTGTGGCCTTCACCGGTGCACACTTATACCCGATTTTCTCTAGAATGAGTGGTTTTTACAAACTGCTCAATATTTCATGTGTCCACTGAATTTCCCTACATTTTTGGTATCTATGTCATTTGCACAAATTACTACCTTTTAGGCCTGTTTGAGGAGTTGGGCAGATTTCTGTCAAAAGGACTTTCATAAATTTTCGATTTAGACTTATGAAATCAGACAGGTGATATATTGAAAACTTGTGAAGAAAGTTATGAAAAAAAACAACAAAAAACAATAGGACCATTTCACTGCAAAAGATACTCTTTGTGACTCATAGTAATTGATGAGATGTCAAAAAATCGTTTTTAAGTGTGAGCAGTTTAGATGTGCGACATTTAAAGATCAACTGAATATCACTTAGATTTATAATTGTGGCTCCTGATATGCATGCAAATGTGAGTTTGAACTTTGGATCTGATTTAGAAATTGAACTTATCTGATTTAGAAATTGAACTGATCTGATTTAGAAATTGAACTGATTTAGGTATTCAGGTATTGTCACTGTATTAAAACTAGGAGGCGGAGGGGACTGGCGGGGCTGCAGCAATTTTCAGGAAGCTTGCAGCAGAAAATTTTTAATTTTTCAGGCCCCCCGAAATTTAATCATCTCCTACCTACAGTAGCCTATGCCATGTAATGACATCCATTTAGATGGATGGCTGGATAAATAGATATAAATAGAATGATTGATGAATTGGTATAATATGTCTTCAAAGCTCATCTTGTCAACAGTTGATATAGATCTATCTATCTGTCTATCTGTCTGTCTATCTATCTATCTATCTATCTATCTATCTATCTATCTATCTATCTATCTATCTATCTATATAGATATCTATATAGATATCTATCTATCTGTCTTTTATCTGTGGAATTTTATATATGTATATGGAACAGATAATGAAATAAGACATTGATAAATACCCTGAACACTACTGAACTCGGAGACAACTGCAAAAAAAACCCAGAATTTTCCGTACCTCATCTTCGCGTTTTATTTTGACCAACTTCTTGTTAATTTATGGCAAAACAAAACATATCAGCATATAGTTGAAGTCAATAGCTTCAAAATGCAATTTATTTGAAGTCAATCAGACCAGTGGTTGGCTCACAATCTTCAATCTTGCAAATGACAATTCAGTGATAGAGCCAGTGTCAGCTATATCGTTTGTACGATTTACTACATCGTTTAAACGATTTACTACATCGTTTAAACGATTTACTACATCGTTTAAACGATTTACTACATCGTTTAAACGATTTACTACATCGTTTAAACGATTTACTACATCGTTTAAACGATTTACCACATCGTTTAAACGATTTATTGAACCAGGCTGAACATTGATGAACTAGGAGACAAGTGCGAAAAAACAACATTTTCCGTACCTCATCTTCGCGTTTTATTTTGACCACTTTCCTTTTAATTCTTCACAAAACAACACATATGCCCATATAGCTGAACTCAATATCTTCAAAATGAAATTTATTTGAAGTCAATCCGACCATTGGTTGACTCACAATCTTCAATCTTGCAAATGACAATCTAGTGGTGAAGCCAGAGTCAACTATATTGTACAAACAATTTACTAAATCGTACAAACGATTTACTAAATCGTACAAACGATTTACTAAATCGTGCAAACGATTTACTAGATCGTACAAACGATTTAGCAGGTATACATCCCAAAGTTTGATCAAGTCTCTCCCTCAAATGTTGGAATAAACAGAAAGAAATAACTGACGTCAGAAATTCTGTAAACTACCTATCTGTCTATCTATCTATCTATCTATCTATCTGTCTATCCATCTATCAATCTATCTATCTATCTATCTATCTATCTATCTATCTATCTATCTATCTATCTATCTATCTATCTATCTATCAGGGGGAGGGTTGGTCAGGTGGTAGCATGCTAGACCTTGGTCTGTCACCTGGGCCTATATATGTCCGACAGCTGCTTCAATCATCCTTCAAATCATTGCCATGTCCTCCCTAGCCTATCAAGTGCATAAATGCAGGACATAAAGCTCCAATCATCCATCTATCTATCTCTCTATCTCTCTATCTATCTTTGGGTGAGAAAATGCTGAAAAACTGATGGAGACAGATAGATAGATAGATAGATAGATAGATAGATAGATAGATAGATAGATAGATAGATAGATAGATAGGTAGATAGATAGGTAGATAGATAGGTAGATAGATAGGTTGATAGATAGGTAGACAGATAGGTAGACAGATAGGTAGATAGAGAGGTAGATAGATAGATAGATAGATAGATAGATTATTTGTACAAGTTAGTAAATCCTTTGTACAAATGTACTATATTGTTTGTACAATTTACTAGATTGTTTGTACAATATACTAGATTGTTTGTACAATATACTATATTGTTTGTACAATGTAGTAAATCGTTTGTACAATGTAGTAAATCGTTTGTACAATGTAGTAAATCGTTTGTACAATGTAGTAAATCGTTTGTACAATGTAGTAAATTGTTTGTACAATGTAGTAAACCGTTTGTACAATTTGCTATATTGTTTGTACAATATACTATATTGTTTGTACAATGTAGTAAATCGTTTGTACAATGTAGTAAATCGTTTGTACAATGTAGTAAATTGTTTGTACAATGTAGTAAATCGTTTGTACAATGTAGTAAACCGTTTGTACAATTTGCTATATTGTTTGTACAATATACTATATTGTTTGTACAATGTAGTAAATCGTTTGTACAATGTAGTAAATCGTTTGTACAATGTAGTAAATCGTTTGTACAATGTAGTAAATCGTTTGTACAATGTAGTAAATCGTTTGTACAATATAGCAGTTTAAATTGTTTGTACAATATAGTACATTGTTTGTACAATATAGTACATTGTTTGTACAATATACTACATTGTTTGTACAATGTAGTACATCGTTTGTACAATGTAGTAAACCGTTTGTACAATTTACTATATTGTTTGTACAATTTACTAGATTGTTTGTACAATTTACTAGATTGTTTGTACAATGTAGTAAATTGTTTGTACAATGTAGTAAATTGTTTGTACAATGTAGTAAATTGTTTGTACAATGTAGTAAATCGTTTGTACAATGTAGTAAATCGTTTGTACAATATAGCAATTTAAATCGTTTGTACAATATAGTACATTGTTTGTACAATGTACTATATTGTACAAACGATTTACTAGATTGTTTGTACAATATAGTATATTGTTTGTACAATGTAGTAAATGGTTTGTACAGTTTAGTAAACTGTTTGTACAATTTACTAGATTGTTTGTACAATATAGTAAATCGTTTGTACAATTTAACTTTTTTTTTTTTTTTCATGTCCTAAAATGGCTTCCGTAATTTTTTCTTTTTTTTAGGAAAAAAAATTTTAAATCTTGGAGCAAAAAATGTTTAAATTTTAAAAAAAAGAAGTTGCCCGATTTCCTATTTTTGAAAGAAAAAAAAATTAGTGTTAAAAGTTTAATTTTTTTTTTTTTCAAATCTTGGAAAAAAAAATTTTTGAAATTGAAAAAAAAAAGTAATTTCCATACATCTAGCTACCCTAACAAACCGATAAAACACAAAAACAGATATATTGAACCTGTAGTTATTGAGCAGTAGAGTTGACAGACAATATTTTCAGACCATTACTCCTGAATTAGCCTGGCGAGCCAGGCTAAAAACAGGTGCCGGTGCTTGTGCCGGCTTATTTCTATAGAAATTTTATAAATTTTTTATAGAAATTTGGTGTTTTTTACCTATAAAATTGCATTGTTTGCACTTAATGATCTAATTCTTTACTAACTGACACATTGGACTCGGTTCCTGGCACACCCACAGAATCCCCACCTGAACCAGTTCCCATGACGTCTACAGATTCAACATCGGACTCAGTTCCTGGAATGTCCTCAGAATCCCCACCTGACAAAGTTCCCAGAACGTCTGCGGACTCCACATCGGAGTCAGTTCCTTACACATTCACAGAATCCCCGCCTGACCCACTGCAGGAGTTGTTAAGACTGTTTTTTTTTTTCAGGTGTTCTTCTGAGTGGACAACCGACGATGTTGCGTCATGGCTGAAGGAGAAAGGTCTTGGAGAGTACGTTTAGAAATGCTTTCTTTTTCCAATTTGTAGAAATGAAAAATGGTCATTAAACATATGATTATTTCATTTGGAACAATTCCATCATCACTGACCAGGTTTCCAAGTGAGTTGTCCTTTACTGGCTGTTAGAGGACAAACCATAGAGCAAATTCTCTTCAACGGCACATTGCTAGATGGATGATGATAGATGATTGGGGCTTTATGTCCTGTATTTATGCACTTGGTAGGCTAATTAGGACAGGAGGAGGACACGGCAATGAGACACAGGATGATCGAAACAGCCATCCATCATAGGATGATAGAAACAGCCATCCATCATAGGCCTAAGTGACCCGGCAAGAGCTGGATTTGAACCCTGGACCCATCCATTGTCAGCCTAGCACACTACCACTAAACCAACCCTGCCCCTGAGAAAGACATGAAAGAGTACAATCAGAAATTCAAAGGAGCCACTCACAACGCTTTCTTTTTACCTTCAGCGAACGAAGTTCGAAGAAGGTATTGTTATCACTTTGGTCAAAAGTTGTCCGTCCGCCGGGCGGGCGTCCGGGCGGATAGATAGCTTCCGGGCCAGTACTCAGCCCCTATTGAATGTATATGGATGAAATTTGGTACACATGTAGCCTATATGGTCTAGTTGTGCCTTTTGATGGTTTGATTGATGGAACTTTTGTAATTTTTGAAATATTGAGCAAAATATAAAAAAATTATTTTTTTCGTTTCCGGGCTAGGACTCAGCCCCTGTTGCATGCACATGGATGAAATTTGGTACACATGTAGCCTGTATGGTCTAATTGTGCCTTTTGATTGTCTCATGGATGGATATTTTGTACTTTTTTGAATATTGAGAAAAATCATTTTTTTCATGTCCGGGCTAGAACTCAGCCCCTAATACATGTACATGGATGAAATTTTTTACACATGTAGCCTATACAGTCTTTTGTATCTTTACATGGTCTGATTGATTGATATTCCACACTTTTTGGAATATTGAGAAAAATGTATTAAAAATTTTTTTTTTTTTGCATTTTGGGCCAAAATTTGCCCACAATTGCATGTACATGGATGAAATATGTTACACATGTCACCTATATGATAAATTTGTGCCTTTTGTGGGTGTGATTCATCGATATTCTATACATCTTGAAATATTGACAAAAAAATATTAAAATTATTATTTTTTGTTTCCAGGCCAAAACTTGGCCGTCATTGCATGTAGATGAAATTTTATATACATCACCTATATAATATTTTAGCGCCTTTTGTTGGTCTGCTTGATTATTATTCTTAATGCTTTTTCAAATATTCTGACCCATACCTCACAACTTATTCCTTGTTTATGCATGAAACTGGTCCATATTACATAGGTCTAGTAAGGGCTTTCCATCGGTCAACGTACCCTTGCCTGCAGGCGGGCACATGGCGGAGCGTATAGATAATTTCAGACCAAGATCGGGCCACTATTGTAAATACTACATGCAATTAGTTTCACATCACTATTATGGTGTAATGGTGTCCTTTTTAAATGTTGTTTTTTCGCTTAAGGTTTGCTGCTACGCAGCCTATGTTTTCATTTTGCGGAAATGTAAAAGTGTCATTCAACAAATACTTATGTCATTTGGAACAATTCCAACATCACTGGCCAGACTTCCAAGCCAAGTGAGTTGTCCTGTTCCTAGCTGTGAGAGGACATAGTCACATCGGAAGCATGGGACATTAAATCCAGTGCCACAAGCCTTGATTTTGAAAATTAGTCCAGGAATTCAAATGTCGGAGTAAAAAGAATTGGTTCTGACAAGGAGTCCTTCTGAGTTGACAACCGATAAGGTTGCATCGTGACTGGCGTAGAAAAGAGAGTACATTCAGAAATTCAAAGGTGCTCCTAACAATGCTCTCTTTGTCCATTTTGTTGAAATGTAAAATGGCCATTCAACAAATACTTATTTCATTTGGAAAATTCCAACATCACAAGACACTCCCTGTGTCAATAATTTGTTCAACATGGAACTGCTTTTGAAAAAAACAAAACAAAAAACAGATTGATTCACAAATCAATCAAGCATACTTTTTCTATGACATTTCGGACTCTGCACCAAGTTCATATCAGCTAACAAAGTATAGTAAGGAGGAAAAGTTGGGTGCTATTGAACCAATAGAAATTGCGATTGGCATAAGAATGGCATAAGAATGGCAAAAGACACCCTTGAGCCACCTTGTTGAGTGGGAGTCCTTAGAGGACCGTCAACGGACCATGTGGAAAATGGTCTTTCTTCCAGCTCTCGCTTCCTCTTGGAAGCTCACTGCGGTGACAAGCGGAAGCGATAGCTGGAAGAAAGACTGTCTACGGATTACACGTTGGACTCAGTTCCAGGCGCATCAACAGAATCCACACCTGGCCAAGTTCCTAGCACATCCATACATATCAGTTCCTGGCATGTCCACAGAATCCCCACCTGACCCATTTCGTCTACGGATACCACATTCTGTTCATGGCACATCAACAGAATCCACACCTGGCCCAGTCCCTGGCTCTTAGTCTGGTGTATGAGGTGAAAAAAAGGACCTGCAAGTCAACCACCTGGAATTCGGTCCACCTTGTGCCAAATTTTCTGTCCACAGAATCCCCGCCAGACCCAGTTCCCAGGAAGTCTACAGATTCCAAATCGCACTCAGTTCCTGGAAACAACAAACTTCGCACTTGATTGTAGATGTTTTTTTATCTGTTCTAAGATATACGTGTGTTTTGCGTGATTGCCATCCGCTGTGCCCGACATATTTTGTAACTCTGCGGTTCCTCATCAGCGCCAATTATTTTGCCTTCGAGGAGCTCTCATTAATATATTTTTCAGGTGTTCTTCTGAGTGGACAACCGACGATGTTGCGTCATGGCTGAAGGAGAAAGGTCTTGGAGATTATGTCCATCATCAACGGCCAGATTTCCAAGTGAGTTGTCCTTTTCCTGGCTGTTAGAGGACAAACCATAGAGTAAATTCTCTTCATGGGCATGTTGCTAGATGGATGGATGATTGGGGCTTAACTTCCTGTATGTATGCACTTGGTAGGCTAATTAGGACAGGAGGACGTGGCAATGAGGCAAAGGATGATAGAAACAGCCGTCCATCATAGGCCAAAGTGACCCGACAAGAGCTGGATTCGAACCCTGGATCCAGCGACTGGGAGACTAGCATGCTACCAATAAACCAACCTTCCTTACCCCGAGAAAGATATGTTAGAGTACGTTCAGAAATTCAAAGATGTCACAATGCTTTCTTTTTTCATTTAGCAGAAATACAAAAAGTCATTCAAGAAATACTTATTTCATCTGGAACAATACCATCACCACCAGCCAGATTTCCAATTGAGTTGTCCTTTTCCTGGCTGTTAGAGGACAAACCATAGATTAAATGCTCTTTGTGGGCTCTTTACTCGAAAGCACCTTACACTAATTCCAATGCCAGAAACCACCACTGATGTTGAAAATCAGTCCAGGGATTCAAATATTGGAGCACAAAAACTGCTTAAGACAAAGTTTTTTAAAAGGAAGTGTCAAACGACATATTGTCAACATTTTATTGTCGTAAAATGTATTAATTGCGCCGAAGCGAAAGTGACGATGTGTTTCCGGGTCGAAGCGAAAGTGACGATGTGTTTCCGGGTCGTTGCGCAGGTAAACACAGTTCGCGCCAGATTTGTTTTGACCAGCGACCCACCCACCTGCCCTATTAACAAATATAGAGACAGTTATATAAAAATAATAGCCAGGATTTGATATCAATCAGATTTTGGTTATGTTTATTGCATAAATAAATGTGTAATATTATATAAATCTGTGATAACCAGAATCTATTGGGCTTTGTTAATTCTCAGATTTAGAGAACAGTATGGACTGAAACATAATGCCCAAAGAGATATTGTTGACGATGTCCAACACTAACCTTGTTACGTCACAGAAACCTACTCAAAATTGTCAAGAAAATTCTTGTCCAAAAACAAATTTTCAATTTGTAATTAAATTTTTTTTTTCAATGAAGAAATACAGCGCTCCTGGATAAATTTCAATATTAAAAAAATTCAACAAGAAAACCGAAAGCACACACTTATAGATCAGGGTCAGGAGCACATTTTAAGACAAAAACCGAAAAATTCTGTTGGGAAAATTTTGAGTTATATTCATTTTAAGTTTTTTGTTTATCACACTCATATTTTCATGCTGAAATTGGGACAAAGAAAGCTGTTAAAGACATTTAGGATGTTTAGGGAGGCAAATGTCGATGGTAAGACATTATTCTTAAATTTACGTTACCATTGTATCCGTGTTAGATAATGTTTAGACCGGAAATATTGTGCAGGGTGTGATAAACACATGTGACTGCATGTTATCGGAATTAACACATCTGCAGGTTAGTTTGCAGCTTTTAATAATTGCCTCTGTATGATTTATTGTATTCAGGCCAGTTTTAGCAAAATTGAATGTATATTACATGATATATGGATATTTCATGCCTTTTCTCATTACAGAATTGTTTGTTTTTTGTTATCATATTATGTCTGTGAGATTTTGTTCATCAATATCTTCAAATGTCAGCAGATGCAGAAGTTAAAAGAACAATACCTTTGCATCATAATCAGCTTATAGCTTCTATTAGATATCTTTTATTGTGATTATTTGATCCATCATTGCTCAGTTGTCTAAATTTGCTGTTGTTTGCACGTGAGTGAATCTCTTTCAATGTCATATTGTTTTTCAGTATCAATTGTCAAGCTATTTAGCATCTCATGTTCATATTATGATGGCTCTGATGAGTTAGTTAGTCCATTAAACGAGTTTTATGTCCTGAATTTATTGCAAAAAAATGCCGTCAGTAATATTCATTAACTCAACTCTTGGATCACAAAAAGCCACAGTTGGGGTTTATTTCTTAGCATTTATGATATATTGAAGCAATTTATATAAATCACATTCAGTCTCAGTAAGAATGATCCTCAAATTTAACTCATTTGAATTGTCATATTTTGATGAAAAAAATTGCAAAAATTAAAAAAGAAAGGCTAAATTAAATTCAAATCAAGCTACAAGAGGGTGAAACATTCACAACAAACGATCAAATCAATTAACTGGGGCAACAAATTCATTTCTTGGATAAATGTGCATCTGCATGTGTTTATCACACTCTGCAAACTATTTTTAGCCAATGCATATCTAACACAGATACAATGGTAATGTAAATTAAAGAATAATGTCTTACCATCAACATTTGCCTCCCTAAACATCCTAAATGTCTTTAACAGCTTTCTTTGCCCCAATTTCAGCATGAAAATATGAGTGTGATAAACAAAAAAATTAAAATGGAAACTAGTATTCAACCTTTAAAAAGGTTAGGCAATGATTCGACCTCAAATATATGAGTAAAACAAATTATATGAGACTATGTCGGACTATTATGGTAGAGACCCTGTAAGCTGAAGTTTCTACTTATATTATGTCGTAAAGTAGACACACTTAGCCCATGCAAAATTTGAAGAAAATTGTCCATGTCAATCACAAGATATAGCCATTTACCCCTTTTGGGGGTTACTACCTAAAACCGAAACTGTTCATCCAGTAACATCCATTAAGTACAAGCCTAGATCCAACATAAACTTGACATTCCATTTTAAACAACCAAATTCCTCAAAATACGTATTTACCCCCCTTTGACCTTGATTACGAGGGTAAATTATCCTATATTGTAACATTTTCTCTTTCAACATGTGCCTGAGTCAATATCCCATACGTGTGCAAAATTTGAAGTAAATCGTCCTTGTCAGTCACAAGTTATAGTCATTTACCCCTTTTGGGGGTAATTATTAAAAACCGAAACTTTTCATCCCGTAACATCCATACGAATAACCTAGACCAAACGTGCAACTAATATTCCATTTTAAACAACCAAGTTCTTCAAAATATGTATTTACCCCCTTAGAACTTGATTACGAGGGTAAATCACCCTATTCTGTGAATTTTTTCCTTTTAGCATGTGTCTGAGTCAATGTCACAAACGTGTGCAAAATTTGAAGTAAATCGTCCATGTCAATCACAAGTTATAGTCATTTACCCCTTTTGGGGGTAATTACCCAAAACAGAAAGTTTTCATCCAGTAAAATCCAACCGGATAGCAGTAGACCCAACATACAGCTGATATTCCATTTTGAACAACATAACTCCTCAAAATATATATTCACCCCTTTTGGCATTGATTACGAGGGTAAATACCCTATGTTGGCAATACTGTTAAAATTATTTGTTTAATATGTGCCTGAGTCAATATCCCAAACGTGTGCAAAATTTGAAGTAAATCGTCCATGTCAATCACAAGTTATAGACATTTACCCCTTTTGGGGGTAATTACCCAAAACAGAAACTTTTCATCCAGTAAAATCCAACCGGATACCCGTAGACCAAACATACAGCTGATATTCCATTTTGAACAACATAACTCCTCAAAATATATATTCACCCCTTTTGGCATTGATTACGAGGGTAAATACCCTATGTTGGCAATACTGTTAAATTTATTCGTTTAATATGTGCCTGAGTCAAATTCCCAAACGTGTGCAAAATTTGAAGAAAATCGTCCAGGTCAATCACAAGTTATAGACATTTACCCCTTTTTGGGGGGTAATTACCAAGCTTCGGGCAACAAGGATTACATAATACAGAAACCATTAATATATTACCAGACTATCATTGAAATCCTTTCATTAAAACCAAAGTTTTACAATGTTTTCACTCTTGGGGCAAAACACCCTATTTTCAACACCCCATTACATAGTTACCCCTTCACATAATCAAAATATAAAATATCACTTACCTTGAATGGTTAGTCAGGCTACCTATCAGTGAAAGAACTGAGTTTCTAGCTTGCTTAGTTTTTCTGGAAACCTGTGCAAACCTGTTTTAGTCAAATTGGGGTAATTACCCCCTTACCCTCATTGCACAAAAACAATTATGGGTTACAAATGTTGGGATACATGTTTATATATATATTCCAAAGTTTCAAATTGATTCTTGTAATATTAAAAAAGTTATTCCACTTTTAAGTTTTCCAATTTTCGACTTTGAGATGACCTGTGACCTTGAGTTCAAGGTCAAGGTCAACCATCTTCTCCCAAAATGAAGTACTAACCATGGACTATATATGTACCAAGTTTCAAGTCTCTAGCACAAAAACCTACTGGCCAAGAAAAAAATAATAATAATAATAATAATAAAATCAAAGAAAACAAGATGATTCTCCCGATAGGTCGAATCATAATAACTCAAAATTTTTTCCAATGGAATTTTTCGGTTTTTGTCTTAAAATGTACTCCTGACCCTGCTCTGTAAGCGTGCGCTTTCGGTTTTCTTGTTGTATTTTTTTAATCTTGAAATTTATTCAGGAGCGCTGTGACTGACAACTTCAATGTAGTCAAACAAAGATACTTTTTTGATGACATATTTGACTTTTTGTCAAGTTCATATCAACTAACAAAGTATTGTAAGGAAGATTTAGGCTCTGTCTACGGATTCCATGTTGGACTCAGTTCCTGGCCCGTCCACAGAATCCACACCCGGCCAGGAACTGTCCCGTCCACAGAATCCACACCCGACCCAGTTCCCAGGACATCTACAGATTCCACATGAGACTCAGTTCCTGGTACATCCACAGAATCCACACCTATCCCAGGTCCTCGTAAAAATGATATTGATACTGCTAAAGATTAATGGAGAAGGAACATGATTATGAAAACCTTCCAGAGGAATTCTCCTACAAGGCAGATGATATTGTACAACCTAAAGGGCTGGTCATTAATGACAACATATCAGAAGCGATTGCCATAGAGCTGGACTCTAGTGAAATTGACTAGCAATTTGAAATGCACAAAGAGATTGACCTGAAACGAATCCCCTGGGAGCATATTTGAAGTTACGATATTAATCAGGGTTGCATGATTTAAATCATTTGATTTAAATCACTTGATTTAAATCATGATTTAAATCCGTGATTTTAATACAATGATTTTTATTGAAAACAGGGTGCCCACCGAATATCGCACAAAATATTATAGGAATATAGGAATTTTTTACCGTAAAATATAGGAGGTTTTCGCCTACTTTAATAAGACAATATAGGAAATATTCGACAGCGAAACCATCGGCAAATCACGGGATCCCTACACCAAAAGCCGAAAACTTCATGTCACAAACAAAAATGTGTCTAAAAATTTGTATATCTGGGGGAAAAGACGCTTAAACTTTGTATCGCAGACAAAAACGTGCATATATACGCGCAAAATATCTTAAGAAATATAGGAATTTATAGGAATTTTTCAAAAATATAGGAAATTATAGGAGGCCTTAAAAAATATAGGAATTATAGGAAATATAGGAGGAGTGGGCACCCTGTGAAAATCACGATATGTTAGAAAACTGCAAATAGTTTTCGTATAAATGCTATTATGGATCAGTTGACATGTTCACACTTGAATTGGTGACAAATCACAGCTACAATTCAGATGCCAGGGTGGTTTTCAGCTTACTTTAATCCAGTTTAAGATGCAGTCCAATATCTCCTGTATCATGCACCAAATTCTTAATCTCACGCCAAAAGTAGCGCTCACTAAACAAGAAAACAACAATAACAAACAATAGTAATTATAAAATACTGATTCCGTGGTCATTGTTAGTAATTTCAATCATTCCTTTGCTCCAAAGTATGATATTCTATGGAAAATTGTGACTTTGAGTCGGATCAAACCCTGTTAAGTCTCTTTTGGAAGCCAATTAAAACCTTTCCTATGTCACTGGTCATTCCTGGCCATAGTAGCTCCAAAAAATTGACAAAATTCCACACTTGAATTGACTTAAAATGCTTATTCTGAGGGCATTTGTTGCAGCTGAAAAAAGTAAAAAAATATGAGCGATCTACAACTTTGAATTTCAACTTGATTACATGACTTTTTGGCATTGAAATAAATTTTACTCATTCCAGGAGACCTACTTAAGATCAGTTTATCATTTATTATGACTTCAAGTTCCTTGAAATCTATTATATTTGAAAAAATACGACAGCTTCATTTAAATCTGATCTAAATAAAAAAATCTGATTTAAAACAAATAAATCCGATTTTTTTTATTTAAATCGGATTTTTTTGCAAACCTGATATTAATGGTATAATCACTGGCACTATGGATGTGATGGACATCCGAGGTGCAGCAACTGTCTAAAAGACTTCTATCAAGTTCTCTGTCCCTGTTTTAACATTGAAAGGTGTGATAAACCCAAAAACTTACAATTGACATCAACTTAAAATTTAACCATCCGAATCTTTTCCTTTTTTGATAAAAAAAAATCAATGTTCTCCTGACCTTTCTGTACAACTGTGCACTTTCAGTTTTTTAACAGGTTTTTCTTTTATCTAGAAGTTTGCTCAGGGGCACCTGTGCTCCTCAGTCAGTTATTGGCAATATTTACAGCCCACCAACATGGAAATGAAGAAGGTATATTAATATTAAAATATTATAAATGAATTTTAAATATTTTAAACGGTGCATGGTCTGCGTACAAAAACCAACGAAATATTGATTGAGTAATTCGGACTTTACAGCATACCCTGGAAGCACGAATGTTATTTTTTTCTTTTTCTGAGTGGACAACTGATGAGATTGCATCAAGGCCTACACAAAAACGTCTTGGAGAGTACATTCAGACATTTAAAGATGCCACTCACAGGGCTTTATTTGTCCATTTTGCAGAAATTTAAAATACTTATTCCATTTGGAACTGACAACTTCATGGTAGACAATCAAGAATACTTTTCGATGACATTTTTGACTCTGTGTTAAGTTCATATCAGCTGACCAAGTATCTTAAGGAAGAGTCGGACCTCGTTTAACAGAAATTGAGCTTGGTGTTGACTAAAATGGCAAAGAACACACTTTCAGTTGCCCTTTTTTGGGGAAGGGGGGGGGGAGGGTCCTTAAGAGGACCATCAACCGTCTTCCTTCTTGCTCTCGATACCCTTTGTCACCGCAGTGAGCTACAGACTTATGTCTACAGATTCCATGTTGGACTCCCATTCCTAGCACATTGACAGTTTCAACACCTGGGCTCAGTTCCTGTCACGTCCACAGAATCCCCACCCAACCTTGTTCCCAGGACGTCTACGGATTCCATATCAGACTCTGTTCCGGGCACCTCTACAGAATCCATACCTGGCTCAGTACCTTGAAGGTCCACAGAATTGATGAAAAACTCCGCTACAATTCACAATATTTCTTTCTCCACCTCAAAATGAAATTAGCAATTCTCTAGACAAGAAGAAGCCTCGAAAAGCAAAAGACAAATCACAACCACAACTCCAAATTTGGAAGGTCTTTCGTCAAAAGCAGATAAGCAGCCGCCATATGCTTTTAAAGTTATGAGGAATAACGACTCTCTACATAGAGGGACATTGGCAGCTCCACGAGACGCTACTTCGGGAAATGCTTCACAGGATTCTGAGAAGAGTACACCAGCCCACAACCAAGAAAGACACCAAGAAAATGGGGAAAAGTGCAAGCTTCTTCCCTTGAAGTTCATTCTCTTCTCTAATCATTCAAAACATCAGCTTACACCACTTTGATGAAATTCACAGGCCACAGTAGATTCAAATTATGTGACCTTTTAATATAAGACACACTCAAATTTGACTCAAAGCAGTAGAAATCACAGATACCCGAAAAATAACAAGACAGTTTTTTAAAAACAGATAGTTTAGTTCACACAAGACATAACAGCTTTCATACACATTTCCATACAATTTTTTACAGCATCACATTCATAAGTTTGGCATCTCTTGGGCTAACGCTGGTAACTTCAAGCCACAGAAGACTTTCACTCTATCTCGAAGAAGACTGACTTCCACTGGCATTGCCTCAAATTCTTCATTATCAATTGAAAACCAAGCTTCTTTACCCTAGAACAGAAATGCAAAGAATGTTAAATTAAAATGGCTTATGCAACAAAACTATGTACATGTATGATAAGATTCCTAAATTAGAACACCTCCTATTTCTCTCAAATATAGTCTACTGGGAGTGCTATTTATCCTGTAAATGGTAGATATTTTTTAAGGACTAATACGGTTGAGCAGTGAGCACAAGTCCAGTATTGATATGATTTTATTCTATAATGTGCGAGTTAGAAAATCAAATAGTATATTTAGTAACGCTGCTTTTTGTGGCCAATTTTTGTGCATTTCAGTCAAATTTATAGGCCTCTTTCGAAGTTACTCTGCTCCAATAAAACAGCTGGAAAATTTGTCAGAGGTGAAGTAGAACAAGCCTGGTATGCATTAATTACACAAATTCTATCATGGGTTTGAGTACATATTACTTAAATCAGTTTAAATAGATACTCAATAGCGACAGATTGAAAATATCTCATGTGAGTGTGACTGCCGCATTGTTTACCTCTGGGATTTCTGGAAGTAATTCAAACTTTTGGACTTGCAAATGTTCATTCTTTTCTGCTCCACCTTTGCCTTTTACTCTATTCCATCTGAAATATGACATTTTAAGGAATTAGTAAAATACCCAAGTTATTGAAAATACAACAGGAGATCAGTCAGCAGGAGGGGTTCCACAAACACCGTCTGAATTTGTAATTCACAAAAAAAAAACATCTTCAACTCACCCATTGCTAATAAATTCTGACTTTGATAATTCTTTCGGTCCAATTTCTAATTTAAGATGCTTAGGTGGCTCCTGAAATAGCAAAACAAAGGCTCAGTATCAACAGCATTCAGATAAATTGGAATAGGGAAGACTACACAATACACATATCATATGACTACAGTTATAATAGTTTGGAAAGACGTAGAATCAAATTTCTACCTACCACAATTTCTAAATTGTTTTGTGTTACACAAGAGAATTCTGTACTATCCAAACGCAGGTCCCAAGTGTTTCCACATTCAGGATTATCAATTTTGCTGTAGTCAAATTTGATCACTAAAAAAGGAGAACAAATACAGTATGGTAAACGAAAGATCGAAATACAAATCAATTGTTAATTGAAATAGAACAGTTGATTTCATAACACAAATCATTTACAGGCAGACATATCTGACTGTGGGTCAGTGCCAGCCATCTAGTATCCAGTTGATTACCAATTATAGAAAAAGAAAGCTCAAATTTGCAATTCATGAAGCAAAGGTTAAGAGTTGTCTATTTATGAAACAATAAGGTCCACAAAATTAACTATATTTCTATCAGTTTAGGTCTTACAGAAGTGCTGTTGGTCATCTCAAATTATATCACAATCAATTATCATACCTTCTCTCTTAGGGGGCAGAAGAAAGTGCCACCATCGCCAAACAGGTTCGGGAGGAGGGGAGAAGCATCGTGAGCATCCATCGCAGGGTTTTTCGTAAGTAAATGAAGCTTCTATTTGTCGAGGCCACGACTTCATTGATTCTCGTACATAAGCCCAGTATTCCTTCAAGCCTGCGAAATACCAGTACCTGTAAAATGAACAAAATAACATGGTGCTAACTGTTTTATTCTGTAGTGTAGGTCCTACAACGTGTTGTTAAAATTTATATTTTGTACTCCCGTTGCACCTGTTTTTAACCCTTTCCGGACTAAAGGGACATTTATGTGCATCCCCAGCTTACTGCCGGTTGGGCCATTTATGTCCCTAAAATATGTTATTGTCCCTGATGACGTCACAAGCACAGGATTGTTTTTTTTAGTACTGATCAGCCCAGTAAGGGTTAAAACACTTGCCTAGAGTCGGATGTAAAAGTCTTATTAGGCTTGTGTTTCTGTTAATGTTAAACCGACGATAAATAAAATTTCTTTGACTTTCACTTTGGTAAAACTTACCGATGCTATTAATCACAGTTCGCTGTTCTCATGTTTTATGTAGTGAATTTTATATTTCGTAAAATATATCCTTAAATTTTACGTGAAGATTTTGAAGATTTTCGTCATCTCATTATAATATAATTGCTAATTTATGAAAGAAAAAAAAAATATCATTAAACATGAATATAGAATTTACATTATATTTGTCCTTTTCTGCAAAGAATCAATAGAACACTAACTTTCTTTTCTTAGAATCTGCATCTCTGTATGGGCCCCATTGCAATGAGGAAAGAGCATAAACAGTCCTGTCTTCACTGCCCTGAAAGTAAGCAAGAAATAATTGAATTTCCTCATGAAGAGAGCACTTGCAGCTCTAGCAACTGACATAGCTTAAAACTTGACACCTTTTCATTTTCCTTATCATTATGTTTTATCGCACAACCGTTATGGAATATGTATCCAGTAATAACGCTTAGGTTTTTACCGACCTTGATTGCCATGACATCAACATTTTTTGTTCTGTTGTATACAACTGCTAATGCCGATTCCAGTAACCATCTGAAAATAAATTCCATTTTTGAAGTCACATCAGATTTGTCAATATGTATAAATGCTATCCTGTCATGTCTTTTAATTTAAAATCTTAACAAAAAATTCCATTTAAATTTCACAAAATGTTTAAAATAACAAAGGTACTATATCAACAGTAAGTACATTCCTCAGATCCAAAATCAGTACACAATTTTAATATGTTCTTTAAAATTAATAAAGCAAAGTTGCAAAGTTTCAAAGATTAACACTTACCTCACATCAGATTCTCCTTTGTAAAACAATGTTTGTGCTAACGTATTAGTGTGGCCCAGTGGAATGACCCCTATTGAACAATCTGTCCATTTTTCCTGTAAAAGAAAACAGGGACATAAAATAATGGGTTTTGAAAACCAGTAAAGATATCAATTGAATATTGAAAGTCCAAGAAAGAAACTTACACTATCTGCTCTCCGTAAAAGACCTGTGACCACCTGCAAAATCAAATAGCAAGTCAACAATGAATCAAGTTTGATAAATACATATAGTTTTACCTTTCTCATACTTATCACAATTGGTCAATAACGTTTTTTTGGAGGGCATTATGGAGTATTAATCAGTTATGGCCTGAGGGCAGAAATCATTAACTTAATGCCCGAGCCGCCAGGCGAGGGCATTAAATGATTCCTGACCGAGGGCCATAACTGATTAATACCCCAAAATGCCCGACAACAAAAAGTTATTATCATTATTATCATTTTCCAACATCTCAAATTTCATGACAAACTCTGAATTTTGACTTTACCTTTGTTATTCGATCGTCGCATTTTGCGCTTTAACGCCATTATTATTCAATGTAGAGCAGCGCTGTATATCTAGATCTTCAGGAATTTTTCTCCTGATCATTTTTGTTTTTTAAATTTCCAAAATCGGACGATTTTTCACTGATTTAGCCTGTATCGGACAGGATTCTGAAGTCAACAACATCGCCATGAAGTCACTTGTGATGACGTCACGATACGGTACAATACACCAGGGGGCGTTTTCGCAGGCGTTAATGGCTTTGTTGATAAACCTTATACTTTTGAAATATTCATTGACATTCGACCTATCAATTTATTTCACACTGGTTTTGTTTTGTTGGTTTGTTTGTGTTTTACGCCTCTGCAGCACCTTAGTGGGCTATATCGAGGCAGGCGATCGCCGTATGATGATGAGATGAGAAGACTGGGAGTCTGGAACATACCCTATTAATTCAGGGATGCCCAGGGTCTTTCAGTTGCCCCAGAATAGAATACTGGATACAACCCACCTCCATTTAATGTCCCATGGGCTCGGACTAAAGTGAGTTCCCGGGGTGAGATTCGAACCCACGCCCTCAGAGCCAGTGGATAAGCATGCTTAACCATTAGGCCACGGGGGAACTATATTTCACATTGGTTGCTTAATTCCTATAAATATCATTATGTAACATCAAATGTTTCTAAATTCTATCACAAAATGAAGCTTTCACCTCCAGCACTGTGCCGTCTCCACCAGCTACAACTATGGCATCAGTTTGGTCCACCACATCCATGTATTTCTTTGCCTGTCCTTCATACTCCGTCTGAAAACAACAAATATTAAGTTTGAATACAATCTTGATGTCTGTCTGCCATGACAAGCCTATATTTGAGATGCAATTGTGCATTTTGAGGACATAATATAAGGTCAATATCAGTGCTGGGCACTTCCGCAAACACCTCCGCAAACCGAAAATTCCGCTTGCACTTTGCGTTTGCACAACTTAAATATCTTGACCTGCGCAAATGCAAACTTCAAACAACATAACTGTGCAAGCAGAATGGAGAATATATAAAGAAACCACAAATCAAACATTTTATTTGTTGTTGTTCTCACTTCCATCCCACATTGCAGGGGTCCCACAACGTTTAAAAGCTTGATTTGCAGTTAGAAAATGTTGTAATGCATAGAGATCTAGAATTTGATTTACATTGAGGTTTGATATTTCCTTCAGATAAATAATTAAAAGTACTTTTTGAAAGGTCAAGTTAAGGTATGGTAAAGATGGCGCCACATGTGGCATGAAAGACAGCATGAAAGACAGCATGAAGCACAGCATGAAGCCCAGCATGAAGGTATCTGTCATGAAGCCAAACATACAAGCAGTGTAGGTCTATATTTTTTGGATTTATCTTTCAAAGAGCAATTATATATTGTTGAACAATAAATTTTGGAAATATGAAATGTTTCTAAAGGCAAATTAAGTTACCTAATTTGCCAATGTCAAATCACTCAAATGCCTATAACCATCTCTCATATTTAATTTATTCTTTTTCTGAAGCAACACTTAGCTTTAAAAGGCCCTTCTAATGCGATTACTGTTTGCGTTCATGTTTGCGTTTGCACTAGCTATTTCAAAATTTCTAAAGTTTGCGGATTTGCGTTAGTGGAAGTTATAGATTATGTTTGCTGATTTGCATTTGTGGAAGTCCAATTTTGTTTGCATTGCCCAGCACTGGTAAATATACTAACTAAACTTGAACTGTACATTTTACAACTCTGTTACATAACATTTTACTTGGGAAACCAATCTCGCCGCTCTTAGGAATTTTCAACTGATGCCGTGTGTATTTAATAAAATACCGTGCAAGCACGTAAACCGCAGTCGTTGTTATAGGCACAATTTTTTTGTAGGCGTAAGGCTGGGCCGGCATGAGCGAGAGCGAGTATGACAAGTACAAATGGAAGGAAATGAAATATGAGGATGAGTAGCAAGTTTATGGACAATGATAAAACTGTGAAGTCTCTTGCAACCAAACCTGTTGGTATTGGTTTCTCGTCACTACAATGATCTGCCTCTAGAATTTTTACACATTTTCCTCAGGAGGTGAGCATTAACTATTCCGGGGAGGGGGGGGGTGGGAGCTGTTTGGGATTTTTGTCGTTGGGAGTCAGCCCACTAAGTCAGGGATGAGCATGTTCTCTGGACACTGCCTCAGTGCCTCAGTTTATCATGTGAAATATCAATTTCCCTAAAAGTTTGAAGTATGATGCTTTGGCGGTTAACCTTCTAAAGGGGGAATAGGGAGGCAGGTACTTCCCCCCCCCCATATTGGACCCTCCCCCCTTATGATAAGTGTCATTTGTGTTAAATATATATATATAAACTTTTATTATGACAAACCGAATATCAAAAAAGATACATGTGTCATCAATATCAAAATACAAAGCAAAATCAAAGTCTACACTAATCTACAGAAAGCTAAAAACAAGGTTAAGTATAATGTTATTATTACAATACTGGTCCCAGTTCTAGTGATTAAACTTGTAAATGTCCGATGTTTTTAAAGAGTGTCCAATATCAGTTTAGATTTTCAAGTAAAAGATAATTTTAAAAATGTCAATATAAATTTAATATAATAAAGTCCTTAAAACATTATACAAAAATATATCGGATGGACCAGCAGCAACTGCTTAAAGGCCCTCCAACATAGAAATGAGTGCTGTTGATATTCCTAAACAAAAACTACATCTAGTTAGCAACATACATATCATTCACACATTATAATAAGGTATACAACTGTTAGTAAAAATTTAATATATATACTCTGAAGAAAATTCCCACACATATCTAGCATTCAAACATATATATTAGTTAAAACAACAATAATTCTTGAGTGCTCAGTACCCCCCCCCCTCCAATTATATTCTTTTTGTCAATTTAATTAAGCTTGCTTTGTGTAATTTGGCCATAGTTTTATAGTTTTTTAAAAATCAGAATTGTATGCAATATCATCTTGAACACTTATCATTCACTATGGAAAATTCTGAGTGGAATATATACAAAAATTTCACGTACATGTGATTTTTTTGAAAATTAATACTTGTAATAATCCTGTCGTGTTTGGATCATATTACATGTTATTCGATTTGCCGTTAATTTAAGAAACCTAGAGTATGATTTAACAGTTTTTAATAAACCATTTTTGGGTGTGTATTTCATTTGGGGTTGAAAATTACTCTGAGTGAAAGCCAAGTGGTGTCAATTACTGAGGGTTCCGAAAGTGCAATGTGATGACATTTTTACAACACAGACTCCTGATAAGGCCTTACACAGTAACTGTTTGTGTTGGTCTTGAGACTTATTCTATGCAGTGTTTCTCTCTCTCCAATACGATATTCGTCCTAGTTGGACACTACGCGTCGCACCAGTCCCATCCAATTTCCTCTGTCTCTCGCTAGAGTTCTCAAGTCATTAATGTCAGTTGATATTCCTAGGTTTTGCAGATCTTTTTTAACTGTATTCCACCAAGTTGTTGTTGGTCTTCCTGGATCTCGCCTTGCTTGTGTCATAAATTCTGTTAAGGCCTTGTTAGCAGGTGTTGCTTGAGACAGTCTCAATACATGGCCAAGAAATCTGAATCTTCTTTGTTTGATGGTAGTACTCCAAGGCTTTGTCTTTGTTCTTCTGTAAAGTTCTTCATTCGTGATCTTGTCCATTTTGGTGACATTGAGGCATTTTCTGAGAAATGTTCTTTGCAGCACATCAATTGTATTTTCAAGCTTTTTTGTTAAGGTCCATAGTTCAGAATTGTATAAAAATATTGATGATACAAAGGCTTCGAATCTTCTGATTTTATTCTTTATTGATGATTTCTTGCTGGTGGCGAATTTTTTAATTTTGTTGAATGCATCGTATGCTAGACCTCTCCTTCTCTTTATGTCTTCGGATGTTTCGAGTATTGTCCCAAGATATTTGCATTTTTTCCAGGTTACAGGACCATCTTTTCTGACGATGTAATGTTCAGTTTTACTTTGATTAATTTGAAGATTTCTCTCAGCCAATTGTCCAGGTATTCTTTCTTTGATGTCTTTCACTTGTATGTTGTTAGTTGTGACCCAGCCTATGTCATCGGCATATTGTTGTTCGTGAGTATATCCCGAGTCGGACGTCTGATTCGCATAAGCGTGATCTCCTGTCGCTGGTGGTGTGTAGATTTCTTCTTTTGCTTGTGTGTAATATCCATGATCTTGTAAGGCTGGGATTAATTTCCTCTTTTGGCTTAGACTTAATGCTAGGTAGAAGATAAATAGAAATGCACTTGCAGAATCTCCTTGAGGTGATCCAATGTTTGTTATAAAATTTTCTCCTACAGTTTTTTCAACTCTCACTTTTATGTTAACATCTTTGAGTAAAAGATGGAATATATGGAGTTCATCTATATTAAGTACTGATTTGAGATCTTGAATGAGAGTGTTTCTGTCAATTGTATCGAAAGCTTTGGACATATCAAAGAGTAAAATATTGATCTCATAATCACTTGATGTAATGGCTTTGTCACAAAGCATTTTAATTGCGAAAACCTGTTCTGTTGTTCCACGTCCTGGTAAATAGGCTGATTGTGATGGTGGAATTTGTGACTGTAGTCTCTCAGTTGTGCGGCGAATGATGATTATGGCGAGTATTTTTCTGATGATTGATAATAAAATTACTGGTCGACAGTTTTCTGCAGGGCCTTTAGCTTTTCCTGGCTTTGGAAGAGGTATTAAAATACCTGATTTTATTTCTTGCGGATATTGTCCTGTTGATGCCATTAAATTTAACAACTCAGCAATTTCAGCTATTATTGTCTCTGATCCGTATTTTATTAATTCTCCTTTTATGTCGTCACAACCTGCACTTCTGTTATTTTTCATCGATTTGATTGCTTGTTGAACTTCTTTGGTTGTGAAGGGGTCTGTCATTGGTGAGGGGGGAATGTCTGGCATGGGCTTCATTGTTATTTTATTGAAGACAGATTTGAAATGATCTGTGATGATGTCTGCGCACTCTTTGGAGTTACTTGTTAAACCGTTTTCTCCTTTGATAATAAGTTTTTCTTTCGGTTTCATTGATCGGATGAATTTCGCAGCCGAGAACATTCTGTTCGAGTCGTCTTTGATTTTTTCAATATTTATAATTTCTTGGTCTATCTTTGCTGTTTCTTCTTTTTCGAGTTCCTTACGTATTGTCTTCTGAATTCTGTTTCGCTCAGATCTTGTTTTTCTGATTTCTTCTGGATCTTTTATTGATGCAATTTTGTCGCGTAATTGTTTTTGTTTTTTTGACAGTTCCATGATATGTTCGCTGTTACTCTTCTGTCCTTTTTTGGCTGGTTTTGCGACTTCTTGTGCTGCTTTTAGACTTGCCTCGACGATGTTATTCCAGATGTTTTGTGGATTCGATGCCGTCTTACTTTTTGCCTCTTCATAGTATTTCTGTTGGCGGACTTGGTATTCATCTCTCGTTTCTGGATGTTGCAGTTTTCTTGTGTCATAGAGGGGCGTCTTGTTTTTTGGAGAGTAGCATGCGTAGATTTTCTTTATGTTGATCGTGGTGCGTACTAATTTGTGATCTGTGTTTGCACTGAGATTTCCATGCGATCTTGCGTTTTGTATTAAATTTCGATGTTCTTTTCTGACCATAATAAAGTCTATTTGATTCCTGTATCTGTTTCGTCTTGTTGTCCCTGTTTTAGCGTCACGGTGAGGTTTTCTTCTTTCCGGCATTTCCCAAGTTGTCCTGTGGGACATTTTATGATAGAATAGCGTGTTGGTGAGAATAAGGTTATTCTTCCTTGCATAGTCCAAAAGTCTTTCACCATTGTCATTTATTTCTCCTTTTCCATACATTCCTAGATTTGGATGTTTATTGTCATTTGCTGAACCACATTTAGCATTAAAGTCACCAGCTATTATGATAATGTCTCTTTTCGATGTTTCTTCTGTTACTCTGTTAAGATCTTCATAAAACTGGTCAGCTTGGGCTGGATCTTGGGTGCTGACTTGAAGTGTTGGGGCATACGCTGCTATGAAAACGATTTTTCTTTTGTTGTTATTTACTTCTATTACTGTCTCTGCTTGGCATATTCTATTCGATATTTTCTTGAATTGACAATTGATTTTACTGTCAATTGCAATGCCAATTCCATGATAATTGTCATTGTCATTTGTTACGTGAAAAAAGTCATATTGTCTTGATTTTCCTTTGAGGATGAGATGTCCTATTTCTTGGCCCTGAATTTGGGGCATACGAGTTTCTTGGATCGCGGCCATGATGACATCGTAGTTTTCTAGGTCACAGGCGAGATTATCTTGTTCACTTTGGTGGCTCATACCACAGATGTTGAGACTTGCGAATTGTTTCATTTTGATCTTGATGTTTCTTTAAGTACTTTGCTAGTACTTTGCGAGATGGGAATTGGATGGGTCTTGTGTTTTTTCTGGCAATTAGGATCAACAAGTTAATCCCCTCTCCCGCCACGGTAGAGGCCCGGATGATCACGAGTGTTTGGTAAAACTATAACTTACATTCTACCACGAAGAAACTAGAGCTGCTTTTGCTATTTATTTATGCATAGTAAAGTGGCAGTCATTGAATCTTTATTTTCAAATCAACAGTGTAAAAATAAGAGGTCATGCAGCTGATGCAGGAGGTTGGGGGGGGGGGCGGGGGCAAGTAGAGCAACCCCCCCCCTTCATCAAACAAGAATGATCTAAGATGTGGAGTTACAACAACACTATCTACCTACCTAGCCATCAATCTATCGAAATATCCATCTGTCAGGATGGGTGACTGGGGCCCTACATCCTGTATTTATGCACTCGGTAGATCAATTAGGACAGGGTGAGGATACAGTAATGATGCAAAAGATGAAAGCGCTGTCTAACATAGGTTTAGGTGACCAGGCCAGAGCTGGATTTGAACTTGGGACACAGTTATAGGATGGCGTGAGTGCTACCAACTGAGCAAGTCCCATCCCACTGGTCATCTATCTATCTATCTATCTATCTATCTATCTGTCTATCTGTCTGTCTGTCTGTCTGTCTGTCTGTCTGTCTATCTATCTATCTATCTATCTATCTATCTATCTATCTATCTATCTATCTGTCAATTTGTCTATTGATCTATCTATCTATCTATCTATCTATCTATCTATCTATCTATCTATCTGTCTATCTATCTATCTATCTATCTATCTGTCAATTTATCTATCTACCTATACAGGGGGGAGGTTTTTGGTCTAGTGGTAGCGTGCTGGACTGCCAATCGCTGGGTCCCGGGTTTGAATCCAGCTCTTGCTGGGTCACCTAGGCTTATGTTGGACGGCTGTTTCAATCATCCTTCACCTCATTGCTGTGTCCTTCTCCTGTCCTAATTAGCCTGCCAAGTGCATAATTGAAGGACATAAAGCCCCAATCATCAGTCATCTATCTATCTATCTATCTATCTATCTATCTATCTGGATAGACGATTGGGGCTTTATGTCCTGCATAAATTTGTGCAATTGGTCAAGCTAAAGATTTGATATGACAGGCAGGCTAATAAGGACAGGAGAAGGACACAGTGCTCAGTGAAATAAATGATTATCAGAATTATTGAAACTGCCATTCGTTCATGGGTCAAAAGGATTGGGCCAGAGCTGGATTTGAACCCAGGACCCTTGTCATTTGTTAACTTCAGAAAACACAGTTGACTCAGAACTCGAATGCAACATTATAAACGTGTGAAGAAGCCAGCCAATTTTGGGAATATTAACAAAACCACAAACAGTTGCAAACCCAAATCTGCAGTCTCCATCACTCGAGACATTAAAGTAGCAATAAAAGGGCAGAGGACAAACCACAAAAATACTTAGGAGATAAGGCTCCAAAACCACGGGGTAGACATGCCTAGTACTGCAAGCACATTCCATTGAAGGGCATTATTACCCAACTCTCCACCTCCACAACATATGTGGCATGTCACTGGCAACCTCAGATTGACAATTTATTGGTTTGTTTTCCCACATCATGACACATGACAGATAAGCACAGGTGCACTGTCAAGGATTTGCTGTAAAAACTTACTTGTTCTTGTTTACTGTGACAGTTCACCTTGCCTAAGGTGGAGATCCACATTTCTGTAGTCTTTCTGAACTGACAGCTTATACAGTCTGTCTTGAGATTACATATACTGGATACATGTTGACTGATAGGCCTGCAGGAGCGTGGCCGTGGGTTCCCAGGGACTGGAACCGAAGATGTGGAGATTCTTGGAAATGTTTAAGCTAAATAATTCCAGTCATTTTTGACAGTGTACATGAGATTCTTGGTAACAATCATATCCAGGTAAGGTACATGCCTGGAAACCTGCCATACTCGAGATAAGGGCAAAATAAAGGCACGGCCAAAGTTGCCATGGCACACGTGCACCACAAATCTTGTTATGTGTGACGAAGTCCCCAGCAGCCAGACAGGAATGTGATGACATTCCTGACATACCATTGAGGACTACAGTACCAGAGTCCTATTGCATAGGACTGCGGTAACAATTCAAATATTTAAAAATAATATTTTATTATTAGAGGATAAGTAGGCCAACTCCAATTATCCGGAAACATAATTCATTTCCGATTAAAGGTAAATACCACATGACAAATAATGACATGTTATTCTTACCCTGACAAGAGTGACCTCGAACCCTGCGAGGTGCAAAATTGGAGCCACATTTTTGTCAAATAACTTCTTGCATTTCCTGGAGATCAATGAAAAAGAATTAATAAGTTCAGACCCTTCCAAGGTACTAAACATTAAACAATGTCATGCTGCTTAAATCACGTTTTACAGCATACTATATCTGTTATGTTATCAGTACTTTTCTAGGCCATCACAAAGACACAAATCACATCAAAGAACATGAAGAATCTCTACTGAACTGAAAATTAGCAATTGACCTTCTTGGTTGGAATGAACAAATATTCTTCATTTAGGCTATTGACAAACCTGCCTGTGCTGCTGTGGTAAGGTTATCCATTACAAACAGCCAGACTATCCACTCAATTCTGTCCATTCAAAATTATCAATCATGATAATATTATTTTCTTTTTATGTTTCGATAAGCACATTATTCCATTTCCTACCAACATTATACACTTACCCATTTTTGGCAGCTGGATTCAGAAATACTGTTACTCTTTTGGGTCTATCTCCCAGCACTAATGGTGCATCGCCAAACTTCTGAAAATGTTCACAGAGTTTAGTGAGTGAGTGAGTGAGTTTGTGTTTTACGCCCCGTCAGCACCGGTGTGGGCTATTTAGAGGCAATAACAAGAGTTTAAGATGCCTTTAATTGAGTATACGTAATCATATAGAGTAAAGCTTGAGATAAATGCTTTAACAAGTAAATGATATACCTGAGCTTCAGCACAGTACACAGTCCGTAAAACACTCTCACTGAAACAAATAGAGAAACCTCAATTAAAATCTTACGTCTTGAACTTTGGCTCAGCAACTCATCTCAAACCACTAATCACAGCATAATGTTTTATATGAATCATGCTTGTCCGACAATAGAATCATTTTGGGACAGTAACACGAGACTGTCGATGAGGAATTTTAGCGTGCAGAGCAATTTTCGCAAGTGGAGCCATGCCTGCTACAATGTACTCTCCCCGAGCCACTCATGCCTTGGCAGACTAAATTAATATTGTTGGCACTTGAAAATGGATTTCATTATTCTGGGGATGATGCTTCATTACTCTTCAAGCCTTGGGCACTAGTAGCAGACGAATTTTTGGAGGTCTATCAGAAAATTGTCCTTCACATGTGCCCACTTCAAACATGGATATTGTGGTGAATGGACATCAGACACTTATCAAACCTGCACCAAAACACTCACTCATACTTCTTCCTTGACCACTGCACACCATAAACTGCTACACCAGCAAAAAATACAGATTTTTTCCAATTATTTCTTATTGTCTTGAAAAACTTCACCACCTTGGCCATGCTGCAATTTTCCTTATACCAGGTGGCAGCAAGAGGCTGTAAAGTAAAACAAAAGATGTCGCCACTTGTTGCGTTGACAGGTGCGCATGCGTCACATATTTGGTTGCTTGGGAAGCTTTGGGAAGTTGTGAAGTTGATGAAGCCACATGTCAAGCTGAATTGATCAAAGATGAAGGTAATTAGGTGTCATGATGAGGGAATGAATCTGCAGTTCACTGGTGGGTATGCACGGAGTGAGTAGTACAGCCAGACTGCTCAACACTGTGTGGCAATTCAACAATAACAACACAAATCAAAAACTGTCACATGGTCACTCACTTGCACCACAAGTTGCAGAACTTGCACTCCCAATTTCCAAACATACAAACCTGAAGTCCTGAACTACTGAAACAGTCTTGTCAATGACAATGTGTCAAATGTGTATTAACCTCACCAAGGCACCCTCCCTGTTATTCTAACACTCAGTACACAGTCACAGTTCTATAGCTACTTACACAGTTCTAATTGATCTAATAGTTCCACCTCTCAAACATGGCTATATGATAATGATCATTATTTGGGCGTGTTGGTCTTACTAACTCTGATTAAGTTAATAACTAAGTCTGTCACTTTCACGACTCTTTGGTCAAAGTTTGGAATTCTTCTCAAAATTTTTGATGGGGATGTCCCTCCGTGGTCTCGAAATCTGGAGTATTCTCCATACCAGGTCACAGTTTGTACTTTGTAAGTCTTTGAGTGTAACGTCAGAAGAGGGGCTGTAAGTAGGCCAACAGGCTCTACGTAGAAAGAGACAAAATACCACCCTATATGGTGACTAAATTAAGAAAAAAATATATATATATTCTTAATTCTTAAAAATTAGACCCATCAATAAAATTCAATATACCAAAACTCTGTGCATTCTGCATTGATTGATTTAACAATATTTACTACTTTTATTTGATTTTCAGAGAGTGTTCAGCATATCAGAGAAGTCCCATGGCGCGGGAGGGGCTCAATATTGCTGGCAAAAACACTTGGGAAATTTCCTGGCCGTGGCTGGAATGGACAATTGTGTCAGGATATTTGATCGACATGGAGAACTTAAAGAGGAAATTAATCTTGCTGGGTATATATCATTACTGACTCAGTTATTGATCATGATCTAAAAATGTAATTTTATTCATAAAAATTAAACATTAATATATAGAGTGAATCCTTCAATTTTCATTTGTGATCTATTTCGTTGTTGTTCCAAATTTTGATTGATCTTCAAAAATTTCTTGAAATTGTAGTGTGATAATTCCTAATAATTACTTTTAAATTATTGCTCATTACCCATGTACCCATGATTGCTGTTACTTCTTTGATTGAATGTAATTTAACTTATTTAAGAGTTATATCATTAAATATTAATAATAATATCTATAATGGTCTCTCTGCATAAGCCACCTAAATAATTTAACTTCCTGGCTTATTATTGTAACTAGAACTATTTCTCAAATATTAATTTGTTTTTTACTGCTTGATATTTTTTATGTATATAAATGAACTTATTCGCTATTAATACATGTATAATATTTATGTATTGGTAATGGCACATATGCCCTTGAGGCATCCGCCAACCAAACTTGCGTTGATTTTCTGTTTCAATATGTTTTATGAATATTTGTCTATTGGTCAATAAATTTGAATTTGAATTTGAATGAATTTGAATTTGATATCAATAGGTAAACTCAATTGGCATCATGTACCTAATAATGCTGAGTTAAAACGAATTGCTTTTTGCAAACAGAGCATGTTCTGGCATGGGATGGGACAATGATGGAGATGTCTTGGCAATCATCAATGAAAAGTCTGGAGTCATCTTTCTCTGGGATGCCAACAGCATGCGCAGCTCTCAGCTTGATAGTGGATTCAGGTATTGGTCATTTTCGACATTTTTGATGTTTGACTTGCACTGGCACTTAGTGGGAAGCAGGTCCGGATACGTATGTCAGATTAAATTTTTATGTGGTGATTACAAATCATTCACTCTTTGTATGTTCTTATTTCTGCTGTTTGCAGAGACTCTCTGACATTCCTCTTATGGGCCAAGTCTGGATCACAACTAGCCATTGGAACATCAAAAGGAAATCTGCTGATTTACAACCACAAAACTTCAAAGTAAGACTAATTTACAGATTGACAAATACTTACTTATTTTAGTTTTGATACAGCTACTATATGATATAATTAGCATTTACATAAATTCTAAGAAATATTTTTGTTTGGCACGAGCTTTTCTTGGTGATTTATCCTTCACATATTTGTTCTTTATTAAAGGAAAGTCCCTATCCTTGGCAAACACACCAAGAAGATCACATGCGGAGCATGGAGTCAACAGAATCTCTTGGCCCTGGGAAGTGAGGACAGAACGGTTTCAATCAGCAATGCAGAGGGAGACACTGTACGACAAACGTCTGTGAGAGCTGAGCCTTCGGAGGTCCAATTCTCAGAGATGAAGGCTGATGAGAGATCCAATATGGGAGAAAATACTGTAAGTGTGCTATTTGGAATGTTTGATTTGTCAAGTTGAATAGTTACAGATGAAAATGCTATATTGATTGGCTGCATTAAGTGCATTACTAAGAAAATGCTGGGTGAAGTTCAAGTGAGCTTTCACTGAAGTGTAACTTCTTTGAGTGAACTTATACATTTCTTAATTTCAGGTCAGTGTGGTGATCGGCAAGAAAACTCTTCTACTTTACAACATGAATGATCCAAGCAATCCCATTGAACTGGCTTTCCAGCAGAGATATGGAAATATTATTGCCTATAAATGGTAAAATCACTTCCTTTGATGATTTCTTTGTATGTAATTCTCTTCAAAGATGTGTTTTTTCGTATTAAATTCAAAATTTTGTAACAGGACCAACATATTTATTATGACTCCCAAGACTTCATCTAATGTCGGACATTTCGATTTCGTTCCACTTTCAGGTATGGAGACGGCTACATCATGATTGGCTTTTCAAATGGTTATTTTGTCGTCATATCCACTCATTTGAAAGAAATTGGTCAGGTATTGTAGCAGCAATTATTTTTTCTCAATGAAACTTCATGCTCTTGTCTTACAGGATTTAACTCAACACTTCTTCCTGAAGGTAAATTCATAAACTCTAGGATAATTCTAGTGTCTTTGAATTTTCAATCTTTCTTTGTCTTTGCAGGAATTGTTCCAAGCCAGGAACCACAAAGATTCTTTGACAGGAATTGCAATTTCTCACTCCCTCAGCAAAGCAGCCTCTGCAGGAGATAATTGGTAAAGAGAAAAGACAATTTCTTTAATATTTTCCAGCAGTTAGGACTACTTTTGACTTAGATATACAGTGTACTCATGTGCCTTTTTAAAAACTTGACAAATGATATTAATCTTTAGCCTAACTATTGAGTTTTTGATAGTGCCAAAAACAACATACTCAATCTGACCATCTGCAAATTACAGAACCTTGGTTACAGTTTAATCATTGTCTGGGGATTACTATATCACCTCATTCTCGAGTCACCACAGAATCTAACAAATCTTTCTTTTATTTTTACAGCATCAAAATCCACGACCTTAATGACCTTAAGGAGATGTATGCCATCATAACACTGGACGACGAGCGAGCTGTGGACAAGATAGCCTGGACGGACGATGGTCAGTTGTTAGCCGTGTCCACCAACAAAGGAGCTGTCCATGTCTATTTGACCAAGTTGCCTATTCTTGGAGCAGCCCACCAGACTCGTATAGCATACTTGACGTCTTTGTTGGAAGTCACTTTGCAGGATAATGTCCAGCAGGTAAGCGAACTAGTAGTGGAAGATGGTGTAAAGATATGGTTGTCATTTTAGGGATCCTTATATATTTGTTAATATTGATACTATCAGGTTTCAAAAATGAATAGTATTTTCATGCTTTTGATTATGAAATTTGGGAATTTGAATTTATACGCTAGATATCCTGCCAAATCTATTAAGAATTGATCACAGAAGACTTTTGTACACTGTATTCTGATACCTAGAAATTTGTTGGGTTTTGTAGGAGCAGCCAGCTACGATTAATATTGATGTGGAGCCGACATTTTTAGGACTCGGTCCTTTCCATCTGGCTGTGGGAATGAACAACAGAGCTTGGTTTTATCTGCTTGGAGATCATGGTATATCTTGTGATATCTTTGAAATTATTTATTAAGGAATATTTATTTAAATCTGTATTGATTGATTTCTTTATAAATTTCACAGGATTGGAGAAATTGAAGGATCGAGAGTATCTTGGCACCGTGCAGAGTTGCAAACTTAATCACGATTATGCGGCTGTGTTTTTTGAGGGAAGAGTGAATTTACATGCGGTAGGTTGTTTCACGTGTTTTTAAGACTATCAAGACTTAGAACAAGTTAATGACCAAAGAGAGTGACCTCTTAGATCATTAGCAATGTCATGATTGTGTATTGGCACATCACAAAAATGTACATAATAAACAGATTTAATTGTCTGTTTTGTCTTTTTGTTAATGTACTTAGTATTTTATATTTCTGGTTAATTGTCGATTTACAGTTGGACCCTGAGGCGTCTCAAATTGGCGATGAGCGAGAGACGATTCTCTTCCCCGATGAACAACAAAAAGGACAGAAGATCACTTGCCATGATCTCACCAATGATTTCTTGATCTACGGAACAGAGGTATGTATGTACTAACTGTACCTTCACTCCTGTGCTGCTTTGTGGGAAGAATTTGAACTGTGTTGAAGTGAAAAGTACTCTTGTGTTCCAAGTTAGCCCCAAGACTTCTGTAATTGAGAAATTAGGTAGCTTTCTGAGTACACAGTCACTGAATGTGTCATTCTGACTGTAAGTTACGTCAATGAGTATCATCACATAACAGGGATTTGTCAACTCTTTTATTGGATAAATAATTGTGACATTTGATTAAATTAATCTGTTCCGCATTTTCAATATCCTTTTTCCCAGAGTGGCAACCTGTTCTATTTCTTCATGGAGGACTGGACTCAGGTCAACGAGTATCGTCACATAACAGGGATTCGCCAACTCTATCCTGACTCAACGGGAACTCGACTCATGTTTGTTGATGACAAGGGAGATGGATTTGTCTACAATCCTGTAAGTCCGAATTTTTAAAGTGGATTTTATGATGTATTTTTTGCCAACTTGCAGCTGTGTAAAAATAGTATGATCGCAAAGTGGTTACTGATTTGTTCTATATACCGATTTCATAAACGGTTTGTAGTGACCATGATGAGAGTGCTTCTTTTTTTGGTGGCTGCTAGGTTGTTCTATTGACTTGTTTCTCTTGTATAACACTAGGTAAATGATCAGATTGTCGATATCCCAAACTTCACCCCATCCGTGAAAGGAGTCTTGTGGGAAAACTGGGCGACAGATAAGGTAAGCAAAATATGTGACGTACATTTATTACTTGTTCCCATAAAAACGGAAATAATTCATGTATTCTTGACTGTTTACTCAGAATGCCTTTCGCCAATATAAACATTTTTGAACGCTTTTATTTTTCAGGGTGTGTTCCTTGTGTATGATGATGACAAGATTTACACTTATATTTATGGCAGAGACACAGTGAATGGTAAGAATCACTCAAATATTTGCCAATTGATATTTTGAAAATATCTTGATTTGTTAAAAAAATTAGCCAATTTTATTAAAGTAGTCCACAACGAAGAACGAGAGACTCGTGACTAGAGCACTCAGTGAAAGAAAGATTCCCCTACTTATAGAGCTTATTAAAACTTTTATATTCAGCCAAATATGCTATTCTTGGTTGTTGTTTTTTTTTCACAAATCAATTTGAAAACAATTTCAAGACATTTGCAGACAGTTGCATGTGTGTTGTACATCAGCTCAAAAGAAGAGTCTATAATTGATTTTATCCAAATTTATTTTTAGGAAGCCAAGTTGCCTTAGCGGGAGAGACGAAACTTCCCTTCGGTCAAGTACCACTGATGTTTTACAATGGAGAATTAACTCTTCAAACGTCTAGTGGCAAAGTGCAAACGCTTCTCTTGGAAACCCATAACTATGACCACCACCCCCAGAACATGTCACCTGATGAACTGAAGAAGGCTCTTGTCAAGTCCCACACTTTGGGAAGGTATTGAAGAATGTTTTGCTCATTTGAATTTCAGTGTTTCAAGGAATTTGTCATAGAAGATCTATAAGATTTTATTACCCAATTTTTTGGGATAAGGAAAATTTCGTTTTAGTATCTGAAAGAGAAGGTTGGCCTATAAAGGATTTATGATATGGTTTTTTTTTTTTTTCAAATTCGAGGAAGGTGACATAAACTTGTAGCATTGTAACATTGCCAATGATGTTAAAGTTTGGTGATGAAAAAAATAAAATCCATGAATGATATACAAATTTGCTTTTTTTATTTGCAGATTAAAAGAAGGATGGACATACTGTCACTATCTGAACAAATCTGAAAGTTGGAGAGATTTAGGAAAGGCAGCCATGACCAATCTGGACATTGATTTTGGTAAGGAGTCTGAAATGTTAAGATAAATTATGTTTTGTAATTATATTCAATAGTTTTTTTTGCAGAGATTTGTGTCATGTAAAATTTTTGGTAAATGGTCTTGATTGCTTCCTTTTCAGCTATCCGAGTATACCGTCAAATTGGAGATGCTAGTATGGTGTCATCCCTTCAGCAAATAAAGGTAAAATTAAATTTTTACCTTTTCTCAAATGTTGGGTTAATAGTAACAGAATGCTCATGGTCAGAGTTAATGGTTTTTAGCCAAGAATATCCAGCAGAATTCTTCAAGGATGTCTGAAAACCTAGTTTAAAAAATTACCACTGAAGCGCTTCTCAGCAGTGAAGATGCACAATGATATATCATGCTCTATAATTTGGCAATGAATTACAACGTCAATATGATCCAATTATTCAACTCATGTCACTATCAGACTTCTCACAATTTTAATTATAAATCCAAAGTGCGCACCCTTCACAAATAAAATTTTTGGTCAAAATGTACATTCCTCAACAAAAGGGTCATTACTAATGATTTCGAATATTTTCCAACATTTTATAGGACATTGAGGACCGCAACTTGTTGGCAGGGTACATCGCCATGTTCTTGGAGGACTTCAGCCAGGCGCAGGATCTGTTCTTGGCATCGGGACAACCCGTGGCTGCTCTGGAAATGAGACGAGACTTATTACAATGGGATGCCGCTCTGCAATTGGCCAAAGCTCTCGCTCCTGATCAGATTCCCTTCATATCTAAGGAGTACGCTCAGCAATTGGAGTTCATCGGGGATTACGCTAATTCTCTGATGCATTACGAGAAAGGAATCACAAAAGATGAGAGATTCCGCGAACATGATGAAGTGTGTGCAGGGGGAGTTGCAAGGATGTCCATCAGGATGGGAGACATTCGCAGGTAAGCATGTCAATTTATTACAACCCTGATGGTCAGTGACAGCACATTTGAAGGAGTTTCATGATATATCACAATACAGGTTCATATATTTTCACAAGACGAAAAGCATATTTTCTCTTGTAAATGATATCAGTTTTGTAGTAGGTGCTACTAACTATTACAGTGATCAATTTTGTAATTTTGATTTGATTGCAGTATTTGCATGTAAAATTTTCTGCAATTGCTGATTAAGTACCCGTGTGTTCCTTCTAAGTCCTAGTCCTTTATCAGACTTTAAAAGTTGTGATCTTCCGTTTTAACAGGGGAGTGTCTATGGCTGTCAAAATGCCCAGCAGATCTCTGAAGAAAGATTGTGCTGCCATCCTGGAGAGTATGAAGGTGAGCGTTTGCAGCCTGAACAAAATGCGTAACTTTCAGAAGCACATTCTGGCATATATGGGCCTACAACAATTTGAATGTAGCTAATGACATTGTTTCTTTCATATTGTAGCAATGGACTGAAGCTGCGACACTTTATGAGAAGGGTGCATACTTTGACAAGGCAGCAGCTGTTTACATAAGATCCAAAAACTGGTAGGTGTCATAATGTGTCTCTTACATTTCGATTTGCTACTTCACCACAAATGCATTAGACATCGGTGTAATACTTTATTATTAGCATCAGTGTATACCAATAGATACCACCAATCATTCAATCAACTCTTTGTCTTAATAATTGATTTCGCTTTGAATTTTGAAGGAATAAAGTGGGCGAGCTCCTGCCACACGTCACATCCCCCAAGATCCACGGCCAATATGCAAGAGCCAAGGAAGCTGAAGGACGATACAAGGAGGCTGCTAAGGCTTATGCTACAGCTAAGGATTGGGATGCTGTCATTAGGTATATCCTTTGGTGTTACATCTTATTTTTTCCCAAAAAGAAAGGTCACTCAAGTCTCCCAGATCCCTGGTAGTCTGATCATTTGAGTCTTCAAGGGCTATATTTGTTTTTGGACAATCATTCCTTTTGTGTTATTTGTGGTTTACTCAAATGATTTTAAACCTCAAAATTGTTTGTTACAGAATCAACCTGGACCATCTGCAAAGCCCTGAGGAGGCCGTGAGAATAGTCAGAGAGACCCAGTCCATTGAGGGAGCTAAGATGGTAGCCAAGTAAGTTTATTGACTGCTTTTTTTCTCAAAAAAGAAAACATTTCAATCTTCTGCTTTTATCCAGCTATACTTTGTATTAGTCCATGAAGCATTTAGATGAAATGGCAACTCTTCTGTGTTGATTGTCCTTCACACCCTAGGATGAGCAATAGTTGCAAATCTCCAAACAAATCCATTCTCCCTTGAAAGACAAATAGATGTTGCTTCTTGTACATACATGAAATCAACAGTGCCTCTCCTTTTTTTCACAGATTTTTCCAGAAGTTGAACGACTACCCCTCAGCCATCCAGTTCCTTGTCATGTCCCGTTGCAATGACGAGGCATTCCAGCTCGCCCAGAACCACGGCCAGATGGAGACCTATGCTGAAATTATTGGTAGGTTGCTGAAGGAATCTCATGTTCAGATTTAGTCGGTTAAATATTATAGTCACTTACGAGGTGGTACCGCTTTAACAAGGCCTTCAGCTGCACTGAAAAAAATGGGAGCTGAAATTCTTGTCAAAAACTTGTCAGTTTGACAAGATTTGCCTTGTCAATATGACGATGTCAAAAACGACGAGGCTTACCTCGTCAGTGACAAGGCAATTGTCAAAACTAGTCAAAAAACTTGTCACAAATCGTCAAGTCTTGTCAAAAAGTGAATGTAGAATTTGACCATTTGGATGACCAGCAGTTCGTCAAACCTGGTCATCAACTTGTCAAAAGTTGTTGAGTAATGCTTGAGCGAATAATTGATACGAAAACCAGTACTGTATACAAGCTGCAATGATATATAAAATCGCCAACCTTATTAGGCCAGTTATAGCTTGATCTGACTAAAAAGTAACATGCATAATAATAGAAGATCCACAAAGAATACACACTAGTGAAAGAATACCTGATATTTGGCAGCTGGGAAAGACAGACTTGCACATCGGGTCACGATATATCTGGTCTCACTCCAGTCTCCTTCAAATTATGAGAAGTGCAGTACTCAGCCTTCTCAGGCCTCTCCCAAAAGAGGGGCAAGTTGTTGAGAAATTTACTTCTTATCAAGAGAATGCACATGCTACTTTTTGTTTCTTTTGGGCTTCCTCAAATTCCACTCTCATTTGAAGACAAAGCTACTTTCAAGCAAAATAAGCTTTTTCACCTTCTTTGCTATACTGTACTAAATGTTCATGTCAAGTTTTACTGTCACTAACCAATGAAACATAAATTGGATTAATTTATGCTTTGTGCTGCATTTAAGATACAGAAGAAAAACAGGGAAAAAAGGAAAAAGAAAGGAAGATAGATAAACAGAAAGATATAGATAGATAAAGATAGATAAATAGATAGATAAACAGATAGATAAACATATAAACATATATAGATAGATAGATAGATAGATAGATAGATGATGTGGCAAAACAGAATTTTTGAAAAAGTGACACAAGACACTGGATATTTTCTTAAATAGGGACATGGGACACAGCCTCTTTTTTAGGGTACCCATGTTAAATGTGCTGTCTACAAATTGGTAGACCCTAAAATAATGTTGTCTATGGGTTGGATGATTGTGGTGTCTACAACTTGGTTAGTTAATTTTATTGTGTGTCTAAGAGTGGGTAATGACTTTTTAAAGTAAAAATGCTGTGTCTACGACTTGGGGGATAGCTCTAAAATGTGTCTACGACTTGGCGTGTCTGGGACGTGAGTTGTATTCTGTCAAATAGATGACAGTACCAACAATGAACATGCTTTTTTCCAGATGTTTAAATGAAAATTACAACTTCAGATTGACAACTTCAGTGATTTTGTTAATGATCGATGCACATTTTAATTCAGAATCACAGCGTCGACAGAGTTAATAGGAGAAAAGCCTTCAGTGCCAGCTTGACTGTTTTGCAGTTATGTCAAGCATCAATTATTGTCAGCAGTATAATTATGCAAATGAAATAGTATGCATGTCCATTAAGATCATAGAAGTATTAAAATCATAAATTCAATACTGAATAAATGTCAATCCAAAAAAGTAGTTAATTTCGTCCATGCACAAGGCTTGTAGAATATCGCCAGTAGTGTGACTGAGTACCATAACGCATTCCATATTATGGGACCATGTTGAACAAAAACGATTCTTGGCCATTTGTGTGTTAAATAATCTCCTTTGGTTACAACAATGGTCCTGTAGATTTTTTTCGACATAATCGTAAGCCCTGAGTCAAGTATAAAAGGCGCAGCTATTGATTAATTTCCCAACCAGAAAATTGTTTTGTACTCCATTTTTTGACGTAGACTTGTGGAGAAATAATCCAGGTGTTTGAGAATAAGCGCACTGCTGTGATTTTTTTCTCAAATGCAAAGGCATTTTGGCAGCAATGGGCTTAATCATTCTAATTGATCCATTCATTTTTCTGGGCTGGCGACAATAAGGAGTTAAGCCCAACAAGAAAGTGCAATTAAACACTGCATCCAGCAAGCTCAGATTAATTCCAATTGTCTTTGGTGCGTTTTTTATTCTGCATGAGGTATCCACCAGGTCAGGCGATGATGCCTGAAAATAACAAGACCAGAAAACTACAGTCAAACAAGCTTATTAGCCACAGCTCACCAATGAGTCAGCAACAACCAATCTTGGTTTCACATTATGAAAATTCTGTGAGTATAATTATGCTATTAATTTAGCATAGTTATATTTATCTGGCCACATTGGTCAAGACCAAAGTATATCATGTACTACAGTCTATACATGTAACGCCAGAATTTAGGGACCTACATGCTTAAAAATTTTTAACTGTTATGGTGAAGAGCTGGGAAATCACGACTGAGGTACTTGAGTCTTACCAATTTTGGAGTGCCAGTGATAGTAATCAAAAAGGCTTTGTCAAAATGTTTATTCATCCAAAACACTATTATTATTCAAAGTAAGTAATATTAAGCAGCAGAACTCCAGAACATTATATTCCAGGTTGATCTTCTCAATCAGTAGACAACTATTCAGCCCTGATGTTACTTGTTTTAACAAGATGGAGACAGATTAAATTTACTCACCTCATCCTGCAAATGTTTTCTCCAAACTACACACAAATACACAACTTTTGATGACATCACTTCCGACGTGCTTTTGACAAGATTTGACAAGTTTTGACAAATTCATGACAAGTTGTGACAAACTTTTTGACAAGTTTTGACAAATGGTTTGTCAAAACCCTTGTCAACTCTTTGACAAGGCAAAACTCGTCACTTTCTTGTCAATTTGACAAGTTTTTGACGATACTGTGGCAGCTCACTTTTTTCAGTGTGCACACTGTTGTAGGTAGGTCTCTGTAGGGCCAGCCAATAAGCTGGTCTTAACCTGATAGGCAAAATTTAAAGTCTGATTGGCCAATCTTGTAATGTAGGAGATGTTATGAAGTGGTATGCAAACCCGTTCTCGAGAAAGAAATTGTATTGACATGATCAGACTCCAGACATTTCAATGGTAGAGCATTATATATTGCACAATGATTGGGCGCTTGTGATGACACAAATTTTTGATATTCCAGGGCCTGATGCAACACCTGAGGATTACCAGAGCATTGCACTTTACTTTGAGAATGAGAAGAACCATTACTTGTCTGGCAAATTCTTCTTGTACTGCGGACAATACTCTCGGGTTTGTACTCATTGTATTTCTCTGTCGTGTTTTAAGTGATTTATTTCTCGGAATAAAATATGATTAATTGACAGAACTTTTTAAAAAGTTTTTTACAAAAATGTTTTTACAGTTGTTGAGGTCAGAGGATATTTTTCTGTAGGCCTATGAAATAAACTGCATGCCTTTCTTTGCTAAAAAAATATTTATAAATTCTTTCATGTTACGGTTTATATATGTTAAACCTACGGTAAGGTAAATATGCATGGTAAATTGGATAAATTTTTACTTGACTTGTAGATTATTTCCAGTTCATTTTGTGAATGTAGTTAACATTTTTTATTGCCCCTTGTATGAGAACAGGCCTTGAAACACTTATTAAGGAGCCCAGACAAAGAGGATCCAGAGTCCCTTAATTTGGCGATAGAAACTGTTGGCCAAGCTCAAGATGAAAATTTAACGAGGCAGCTCATTGATTTCCTTATGGGAGAATCAGATGGGTCGCCAAAGGTATGAACTCCCAAGAAAATGTTGCAAAAACTAACAAGTTAAACGGACGATGTTGGAATTATTTTGGTGATTTTCTAACACCTTGGACAAACGGATTACCCTACCTATTAGGCCTACCTAACACCAAGCTGAACCCCTGCCTAATCCTCCCATGAACCTAACTTTCAGTATTCCTCATAATAATTTTATGGTGTTGGCATTATTTAGTTGGAAGTTGATAATCGACAAGTTTGTGTTTCCTCAGCCGATTGAACTAACCTTTTGTAGTTTTATTTCAGCATTGCAACTGACGACTGATTCGGGAAAGAATAATTTTGAGTTGTGTTAATGAGATTTCAAAGTTTCTCGTCTATTTTCTTGAATGATAATCGGGTACATGTGGAAAACAAGATAATTTGAGCTACAAAAAATATCAGAGTACTCTGATTGACGAATGCACTAAATTTGGCTTAGCTCAGTATTTTACTGAAATTGAATGACACTTTTGAAAATCTGAAATTTTCTGGACTGAAAAATTTTAAACTGAAGAGAAAATTTAATGAAATATTTTTAGAAATGGAATATTCTCTTAATGCAACTCATAATTGCTTTCCACAATGTGTTAATTGTGTTATATGATACCAACCATTATATTCTAACCATGTTAATAGTGTTAATTTCCCCATACTAATCTCAACCCTGTTTTAAATAACTAATTCAGGCACTGAAGCATTTCATGAAATGTTCCCCAAATGAGGAAGAGCAAGCGATTGAACTGGCAATCGAGACAATCGCCCGAGCAAATGACGACCAACTGACACACACTCTTGTGGAGTATCTGATGGGAGAGGCAGATGGCATGCCTAAGGTGGCTCACTGCTTGATTGGTGTTGTTTCGCTGGAGTGTCTTGCTTGCTTAATTTGCCTCTAAGTAGCCCACACCAGTGATGATGGAGCGTAAAACACAAACTCACTCTCTCGCTTGCTTTATTGCTCTAATTGTCTATGCATGATTTATATTGTATATTGTGCAGCTAAAGCATTCATGTATTTTTTCTGAGGAATTTCTTTAGCATGTGGCATAAATTTACCTGCATGCCATTTCCGTGATCAAGTTGTCCGTCTATCGCTTTGTCTGTCAATCCATATTTCCACAATAGCAGCATGGGCACATACGTGAGTGGTACTTCTTCCATTCACTTTGGAAATTTATGGGTTTTCCGAAGCAATCACATTCTTGGGATATCACTGCACTTTGATATTGCCATTTTTGGAAGAGTTTTTATCATCGCTCTCTTTTATTTATTTTTTTGCACTCTTCCTCATTTGTCCAATAGTTTTTTCTCCCTCTTTTTCACAGCATGTGCTATCTTTTCATGAAATGCTCAGTTTTTTTACCCTTTTTGGTGATTTTGTTCTTTTACATGTTTACAGAGTTATGTTTGATAAATATCATGTCCAAATAAATTACTGCTATGTAAAAATATTAATTATTAGATAACTAATTTAATTCTTCTGAATGGTTAACAATTGTATTGATTATTTTAATTGCTCACTGTATATTCTGAATTTTAGCTTGTAAATTTTAGAAATACGATACAATACAATTCGATACATGTATATTGCCATAAATGGAATTTGTCTCAGTTAAATCATCACTCAATTGAAATTATATTTGAACATGTGCATCACGCTAATAAAATTTATAATATATTGTGAAATATTCCAGTTATTATGACAGAATGCTAACAACAATGGCTTTGTTTTGTCAGGATGCGAAGTACCTGTTCAGGCTCTACATGGCCCTGAAGCAATACAGAGAAGCAGCACGCACTGCATTCATCATTGCGAGGGAGGAGCAGAACGCTGGTAAGATGAATATTTGTTTGCAAAAAAATATATTATTTAATGTGAATAATGAATATCAGTTTATGAAATTCACTATAAACTTTGACAATTTGAGGCCACAATTTTCAGAAACTCTGAAAAATTTGTATCTGACTCTCCTGAAGGGATATATGACACAAACAATTGACCATGCATTCCCCAACACTTCTATTCTCATCGGAATCTTTGGGGTAACACAGTTGCTTTTAATTTCAGGCAACTACCGCAATGCCCATGATGTCCTGTTCAGCATGTACCAGGAGCTCAAGAAGAACAAGATCAAGATTCCCGCAGAGATGGCTCACAATCTCATGATCCTGCACAGTTACATCCTCGTAAAGGTAAATGCAAATATATAATTCAGACAAAAAATATTTTAGATGGAAACATTTTTATTAAAGCACTGCAGTGCTGTCATCCAGAATACAGACTTCAAGATAATTCCATTAACTGGAGAATTATGTTGAAGACCAGTATGACTGATAACTGCAAGATTAAGTTGGACACTTTTGGGAGATGAGTGCTTTTCCCAAATCAATAGTGAGCCAACTATTCCTGTCATCAATCATTGAAGAATCGCCCATGGATTACTTTTGCTATTTATCCAGATTCATGTGAAACGAGGGGACCATCTCAAAGGCGCTCGCATGCTCATCAGAGTAGCTAACAACATCAGCAAGTTCCCATCTCGTAAGTTAATACAAATGATATACTGTGACTCTCAAAGTAATGCATTGAAATAAACTATGAGAGACTGTGAAGTAAATCAGTCAATTTGTGTTAATATATCTGAAAAATGATTCTAACTGAACAGTGAACATGAATTAGGTCTGTGGAGAATCAAAAATGTCTAAATGGAATCTGAATGAACTCTGTATTGATACAGGGACTATTGCTGTGCGGATAACAAATGTTTTACACTTTTAAAGTAAAGTGTTTCAGGGTGAAATAGATGTCTGGAGTATTGCCTAGTCTCCACTTATTTCTGCAGTTCCAATCAGCTTTGAATAATCTTGTCTGCAATTTCCAGACATCGTTCCCATCCTCACTTCTACGGTGATTGAGTGCCACAGGTCTGGTCTGCGTAACTCCTCATTCAGCTATGCTGCCATGTTATTGCGACCAGAATACAAGGACAAAATCGATCTTAAGTACAAGAAAAAGATCGAAGGGATTGTTCGTAAACCTGACAAGACGGAAGAGGAAGAAGAGACTACCCCTTGTCCGTACTGTGGATATGCACTGCCGGAAAGTGAACTCTCTTGCACGGACTGCAAGAACAACATCCCTTACTGCATCATCACGGTAAATATTGTTGTAGAATACTTGAAATTTGTCAGAATGTCCAAGCAATTTTCTCCTGAATTATCACACACAAGTTTTCAGGGTTCAAATATCTCAGTCTGATTTCTCTTCTTTTTTTTCAGGGACGTCACATGGTCAAGGACAACTTCACAGCCTGTCCTAGCTGCGACTTCCCTGCCATTTTATCCGAGTTCATAAGGTAAGCTTGAAAATTATTCTGCCCCATTGTTGGCTTATAATTTTCATAAAGGACATTTGTTGGTTTGCCAGACTCATCCTCTGTTGCCAATGCTGTACCTTTGTAAATTAATTCTGAACCAGGTTGTACACGTGTATATCGACCAGAGTAGGTTGTTTCAGCGGAGGTCTTTAACATAGCCCCAAAAAGCCAAAATCATGAAAAATGCACTGGTGCTTATAGAAGGCCGTGACTCTATAGGATCAGTTTTTAGCAAAAGCTATAGATTTTATGTAGTATTTTTGCGCACTCTCTGCCTGTGCAGTTTTGTTTTTCCAGTAAGCTTTGCAACTGCAATAATTTCTTTTCAGCTTGTTGGAAACCGAAGAGACCTGTCCAATGTGCTCAGACCGAGTGGACAGTCAGAATCTCATCAAAGTGCAAGACATCAACAAATATCTCCATCCGGAAGTTGGAGAAGACTAATTCAATAAGTCAATAACTCCATAATATTATATATATGTCTACTTACAAGCTGAATGCAAGCCGTCCAAATAAAACAATCTGACTTGATTCCATACTCTTTTTACCTTACTCTTTTTTACCTTAAAAGAGTGGAATATGAATCTACGACTATATCAACATTCTGCACACCAACTACTAAGTGTATGCTGTCCAAACTTTTATTGGGCTAATATGAAGGTACTCTTTATTCCACAAGAGTGTATCGAATCTCGAAGTCTTAGACTGATAATCGTAATACGGAGCTATTAAGCTTCCAATTGTTTTTACACAAGTTCTTTGTTACGGAAGACACTCTTTCATGATCACTTCATATTTAACTTATTTAATCATCTGTGATACTCATATATTGTTTATGTGAACTATTTAGACATGTAATTCCATCGCATTCCGTCTACAATACACAATCTACAGCTTTGTTATAATTGTTGTGCTGTAATAAAAACAAAATGTATATATTTTGATTTTGTATATCATTTAATAGAAAAATCCTATCACAAGCATGTATCATTTCTTGAGCACGTCAATGAAAGTCTCCTTTGGCACTTCTATCATTCCTATCCGGCGCATTTTCTTCTTCCCTTCTGCTTGGCGTTTTAATAGTTTCATCCTTCTTCGGACATCACCCCCGTACTGAAATTATAAGAGAACGTGGATAAGGTGAATAGTATGACCAGTTAGCATTTGGTACACGTTCTTAAGCTTGAGAACTTATTAGTAGTGGAAACCTATATTCGTGCTTGCACCTTTAAAGATCTTTGAGGAGTATTTTCTTGGTTTCTTCAAAGACTGAGTAATCTCTTGGGTTATTCAAAGCATTTTGTGAGGATACAGTATGGAAATGAAAATGTGTGCGTGTGTAATGGTTAAAGCACAGCACCTCTGACAGATGGTGTTCTAGAATTTTCAGCCGTTCCTGTGGGTTGACAGATTTCTTAGTTGACAAAAGTTTGAAAAGGAAGCTTGAATTAAGTGTCTTGTGTCTGTGGTTGGGCCATAACCTTTTGATTGTTGACTTAGGAGGCTTGATTCAAGATTCTTTTTTCAGGAGATATATTTGAGACTAAAAATGTTCACGCACTCTATTTAAGTTACTTGTGTTAAATATTATTACACAGTTACTTGAAGTTAATTTTCCATATTTGCTCACCAATTTAGCAGTGACATCCTTGCGGTAGGCCTTGACGTTCGTCCGTGACAAAACCTTGCTGCCAATCTTAGCCTGCACAGCAATCTCAAACATCTGTCTCGGCAAAGATTCCTGCAACTTGTGAGTCATGTGTTTTGCGGTGGTCATTGCTCTGCTCACGTGAACGATCTGCACCAACTCATCCACTACTTGACCATTTAGAAAAATTTCAATCTGAAATAGTAAATGAGAAGAATTTTATATCTTGGTCAATGCTAATGTAAAGAGACAATAGTTGATTCGATGATTGCCATACTAGACTCCCAAGTTGTCACGATATCCAGATTTAAGGAGAAAGTAATAGCATATTTGTGACCAAATGTTGAGTTCAGTTGCAAAGCAATTTCAAGAACGGAAAAACTCATAATTTCTCAAATAGGACTATGGTTGCCCACAAAAATTACTGAAATAACTGAGCTACGGCAACCAACAAATAACAGATCACTTGATTAGTTTGCGATGCAACTAATTAGCCATAATCTGCGCAGAATCTCATGTCATCTTTTCCATAAATGACCATTATTTTTGTTCAATATAGACTCACAACTTGATTTATACCTTGACTAGATCGGTTAACTGGTAGCCGAAATCCTCATAATCAAAACTGGCGTATCCGGAGCTCATGGCTTTGAGGTTGTCAAAAAAGTCCACAATAACTTCACTGAGTGGGAGAACAGCTTTGAACATGATCCGTTTGTTGTCTATGTAGTTTTGTCGAATATTTTGACCTCGTCTCTCCTGGAAAATAATAATTTTTCAATTCAAAATCAAATATTCCATACTTATTGAATTTTTCTTAGGTCTCTCAACAGAGATTTGTTATACTTATGGTTCTGTCTTTATCAACTCCAAAAATTAATCATATAATTATTCTTATAAAGTATTTTATTATTACATCCGCTTATAAAGAAAAATAAAAGACACAAAATTTCAAAATCATACCAAAATCTTCAATGTCTTTGATGCAATGTTAAAACAAGCCATATTATTTTGTTTCTAGACACACACCACTGAGTCTTACCATTAGCAGCGACATGATTCCTGATAAATATGTATCAGGAGCAATGACCGTTCCTTGGACGTAAGGCTCGTGGTATTCAGAAATCATACTTCTGTCTGGAAGCTGAAAATTGAATAATCGCAAGTCATACAAGAACATTGAAAACACAATTGTATATAAAAAGACTTACAAGTTCAAGATAACATAAATAGATATGTCAAACTCAAGAGAAACATAATGCTTGCCATCAAGTGTTGAACATCAATCTTCAATATTGATATGGTTTTTCAAGTTCTCAACTTCTGCATTGTTTATTGTGAGAACTTTCAAGATTTTAGGCCACATTTTTAAAGTGTTGCCAGGAAACGGTGTCTGAATCGACCACATATTTTAGACTTTAATATCACAAATTTTTGCAAAAACATAACTTGTTACGCAAGCATAATCAAAATTTCTTACCAAACAAGGATTTAATATTGTGAGTTCTTCTTTACCGTAAAATTTTATATTCTGTGCCCCATGTATTTTTACTGAAAGGAAAAACAGCCAGTCAAATTACCTGAAGATTTGTCAGTGGGATATCAATCAATCAAATTTACAAAATTTAAAGATTGTCATCTTCAAACTGTCAGTCAATAATCTATTCTATGGCAAACTAACTATGAACTTTCAAAGATGTATCAGACCAGAAGTTATTTTTTTACATTTGCATGTAGCCTACCTTTATAAGGCACATTAGGTGTAGTCACAATGACACTAGTTCCAAACTCCTGTTCCAACCTTTGAGTAAAAACTTCCATGTGTAATAAACCGAGAAATCCCAGACGCCATCCAGGACCCAGGGCAGCGCTGCAATCAAAATCAAATATGCATCCCTTAACAATCACCAACACAGCATGCCACATTAAAGTTTATTGCTTATGACCATATTTTGCAATAAATTCATCAGTAAAGTGACAATTTCAGTTGATAAAAATATCATGAATATCTCACTGAATTATGCATGAAGAGTCTATTTTTAAGAAAATTTAAAAAATAGAGACACAAGCTAATTTGATTTAATGAGATCCCTTACATTTTAACAAGTTTTACAGTTATTTTTGCCGAAGCTACGATTAAAATGACTCTCCATTCATTGGCATTCAATATTAAAGCTTACCTGTTATCGGGGTTTACTTGAATACTGCAGTCGTTAATTAGAAGTTTATCGAGTGCACTCTTTAATATTGAGTACTCAGATAGTTCTATTGGAAAAACACCAGCAAAGACCTGCAATAAAAAGAAAAGATTAAAGGATTGTTCAATATATCAGCTGTAAATGCAAACCACAACAAAAACAAAATGTCTCAATTTAGTGAATTTACCATAGGTTTCGCTGGTTTGAACCCAGGTAAGGCTTCAGCAGGTTTAGCTGCATTGGAGAAAGTATCACCAATTAAAACCTCGCTTGTCTTCCTGATACCTCCGATAAGATAGCCAACTTGTCCGGCAGTTCTAAAATTACAATTCAAAATTAATATTCTGAAATTTCGAAATTTGAAAAAAAAATCAACTTAATTTTCCATATAGATTAAATTCTAATCAAATTATTACCACCAACTTACAGTTGTTCAGTAGGTCTCTCTTCCGCCTGCAGAATTCCTACCTCTTGAACATCATAGGTCTTTTCCGAATGTAGGGCTACAATTTTGTCTCCTGGAATATTTCAAATGTTTTTAATTTGTCTGAATAAATAATTTATGTGCTTTAAAAAATTGTTAGCCTCCTGAAAGTAAAATGTTTATTTAATCCAATGCACAAGTGATTTTAGTTTTAACGTGTCAAATAAATTTTTGTTATTAATAGATAGATTCACTGATTAAGTTACACTGAAATATGCATAAACTTTTAAACTCCTATTTAATAAAAATTCCGAGGGAATTCTCTGATCGGCAGAGACTGGTCAAAAAGAGGGTAATGCAAGAATAGAACAAACCTTTTTTGACAGAGCCATTCTTCACTGCGATGTTTGCGAGGACACCTCGATATCTGTCATAGGATGAGTCGAAGAATAACGCTTGCAAAGGTTTTGTCGCGTCACCAGGTGGCCTGTGGGAAGAAGATTTTGAAAAGAAATTGAGACAAACCATTAAACAATTAGAATTTCTACTTTTCAAACAGATCATAGTCATATAAAATAATTAAAACAACTTACGGTGGAATTCGTTCTATCACAGCCTTGATAACTTCTTCAATGCCCGTTCCTAATTTAGCTGATATCTAAAATTTAAAACAGTAAAGCTGACAATACCCAATATATTCGCTAAAGAGCTGCATAAAGCAATGCATCATTCAGCATCAGTGAAACACTTATAAATCAAATAAATGCATAGTACAACGTAGTCACAATTGACTGAGCTGTGAATGACGTAGACGTTGAATTCCAATTTAATTTTTATAGTTTGTGACATACCCTTATGACTTCTTCAGGGGGAATTTCAAAGACATTTTGGATCTGTTCCTCAACTTCGTCAGGTCGAGCAACTTTGAGATCAATTTTGTTCATGACAGGAACTACCACCAAGTCTTTTTCAAAGGCCAGGAAGAAATTTGCAACTGTCTGTGCCTGGACACCCTGAAATAGATCATGAAATAGCATATTAAATTTCATTGGACCACTTGAACTAATTAATGTCACTTTATTTTTTATTTTTGGTACTTGCCCAACTTTGCATGGCAGAAATAGGTTGCTGGTTCACTGTTATTAATAAATATTATGCGTATGGTATTAAATTATTCATATCGATCTTTGAAATATGCTTGTTCTTCATATATAATAAATCAGCAGCTGATCAGACCATTCTTTAGTAAGTATTTGTTAATAGAGCTTTCAAATCTTAAATTAAAATAATTATATTGAATTCATCAATGATGAGTTGACGATAAATTATTTACCTGATTAGCATCAACGAGAAGTATAACCCCCTGGCAAGCAGACAATGAACGTGCCACCTCAAAATTGAAATCGACATGGCCCTGCAAAAAAAAAATCTTTAATTGAAGCCTTTGAAGGACTTGAAATAATTTTCAATGCTCCAAAAATAATTTAGATTAGAAAATCAACAAATTGTGCTCAGTAGGTACTCACAGGAGTATCAATCAAATTCAGCAAGTAATCTTCTCCTTCATAATTGTAAACCAAAGAAGCTGTCTGTGCTTTAACGGTGATCCCTCTCTCTCTTTCAACTTGCAGTTTGTCTAAAATCTGTTGATTCTTAGAATTTTCTGGGACTTCAATGGCACCTGAAAAAAATACAAAGTAATGGAATTTGAATAAGACAGTTAAAGACACCATGTCTCAAAAACAAGTAATTCAAGATCTTTTAATATAAAAGAATTTTGAAATAGTTCCTTAAATTGATAACAAAGCTGAAAGCTGTACACATAACAGCTTGCAAGCAACATGTGATTAATTCACTTTCAATTGTCCCATTACCTGTAATTTCAAGTAAGCGATCAGCGAGTGTGCTCTTCCCATGGTCGATGTGAGCAATGATACTGAAATTGCGCATTCGCTCCAAAGGAATCGCTGACACAACAGAAGAAATCTGTTTGGCATCAAGCTGCAAAACAAAGTTATAAAACTGTTATTTTCTCTGAGTAAGCATTGAACGGCAATGAACACTACTGTTGCGGAGTCAATTTCAACTTGTAATACGAGGGAGACCGATGAAAGGTCCAAACAAACGAAGGACCACCAGATAGGCCTACAAAAAATTACCTTTTGCTTTGACTTAGATGACTGGGAGCTACATGCTGAGCTTGTGTGTAAGGTTCTCCAAGAATATAGAAATCTGAAAGTTAAATAAATAAAAATTATTTAATTTTGCAATGATGCAAAAATGGTAAGGTCATAGGTGTCAGCACCTGCAAATTTGCAGACCACATGCTTAAGCAGAGAAAAATTCAGTTTTCAGATTGACTTGTGCAAGGAATTTACTCACCAGCAACTCAAATAGCATTAGCTTTACCTGAAATTTGTTGTCTTCAACCCATGGCGGCCAACAAGGTTTAACAAGCTCCAGTGGCCCATAATAATCTGTCCTTTCTTCACAACTTGATCTTCAGTCTGCCATTTTGGAAATCAGTGACCTCTGGTGGATTTTTCACAAAACACAAGAGAGCGCTGCAGTCGACAAGAAATTATGGGATGCATAGGAGATTAGTGAACTGTCATCTGTCAAGTCAACAAGCTGATATTTTTGATAATTTTTTCACTGCTGATGATGAGAGTGCTTCCAGTGCAATTGTAAGTGTGCCTTGTGGCGCAGTGATTCAGTGGTGCTATATTGGCATGGCCATTTTATGAATGACCTGTCTTGAGTCTCATGACATAGAAATGATAGATACATGTAGCTAGGCTCACCATAGATGGTGTGTCATAATGGGTGTATATCATAATGGGAAAGGTTGCACTAGTAACTCGAGTGACACGAGTCACAAGGGTTTGTTTCCGAATTCGCTAAACTCGACCCTCGTGTTTCCTTGAAGTGTCAACGTCATTTCTCGAGTGTAGTGTTTCCGGCTACTCCCTGATATGTGGGGAGTACTAGGGTCTCGAGATTGTACCCCGTGACACAAGCTGTTTCCTCTCGAGTGATGCTCTCCTGTTCTGGTTCCGGGAAACCCGAGGGTCGAGTCTGCAGTGTTCTTAAACAAATCCTCATTACCCGTGTCACCCAAGTTACCAGTGTAACCTTTCTGAAAACGCCCAATAGTGTGATCTTGTGAGACTTATTCTTAAACCAATGAACGTATCACCTAAAAGATTCACTGGGCCAATTCACTGATCATTATCTTGAAATTCAACGTAGCTGAAAATGGTTTAATAATAATCGATAATGAGCCTTTTCTTTTTCAGGACAAATTAAAGAAGATGACTACTTCTTCTCATTACCGTCGCCTTATTTGGATCTTGCCAGTTGCCATACTTCTCTTGGCTTTTTACAATATTGCACGAAGTTTTGAAATCAAGCTATGGTGGACCAACAAACTGAAAAATCATCAGTATTACATTTCTACAACTTTTGATATTCCAGGATATGGTAATTTGATGTTCCAGTATGCATCTTTAGTTGGAATTGCTGCAAAGAGTGGCAAAAATGCTGTCTTGCCATCGTCCATGAAGTTGTGCAATATTTTTGAGATTCCCGAACTGAAATGGAATCTCTCTCGTCCTGGTGAAGAGTGGGGTAAAGTCGTGGAAAAGCAGCATTCTGCCTATGACAGTAAAGTCGACAACCTGCAGTTCGATCATAATATTGAAGTTGTTGGCTATTTGCAGTCATGGAAGTATTTTGAGGGATATGAAAGTCAACTGAGAAAAAGTTTCACTTTTAAGGACAGTATTTTAAAGAATGCTGAATCATTCCTGCAGAATGTCAGTGCCACTTTGAAAAAGAATAGTCCTAATCCTTTGTATATTGGTGTACATGTGCGAAGGGGAGACTTCCTGAAGAAACAATTCGTCCAACATGGTTATACCGTGGCAGACAAGGACTATATTGAGAAAGCCATGAAGCATTTTGAAAAGAAGTATTCCCAAAACTCTGTGATATACGTTGTTGCCTCTGATGACTTGCCCTGGTGCAAGCAGAATATGCCTTCTTCGGAAAATGTAATTTTTAGCGAAAATCATATCAGTGCTGTAGACATGGCAGTGATGTCCTTATGCAACCACACGATTATGACTGTCGGCACATTTGGCTGGTGGTCAGCTTGGCTTGCTGGTGGCGATGTAATTTATTACAAAAATTTCCCTCTATTAAATTCCAGACTCAGTAATTCCTTTTCTCAATCAAAAGATGATTATTTCCCACCTCAGTGGATAGGTTTTTAATGATACTCATATAACAACTTTTACTGTCATCATTCCTTAAGCCTGTAAACTACAAAAAATACTTTGGTGAAAGTTTTTAAAATTTTATTTATACATATCTAAGACGCCTTACATTTTAAGGTGTCTAAAAAATATTTTGGTGTTTGTCTCTATTTTTGTTGTTGTCATTTCATGATTTATGTCATAATTATATATTTACTTGCTTATGGTTTACTTGTGATTTTGAACACCTTGTCAACTGTATACATTGTATCCATTATATCTTTTACAGCATATATAAATGTATTTCACCTTATTTCACTGATTTATTTATATATTGATTAACTGTTTTGTTGTATTTAATTTTGTGTAACTGTATTATTCTTAAATATAATTTAGTTAACAAGGATGTTATCAAAGATTTCATTCATCTTGATGTCGGTACAATGTTTTTTGTTTCTCTGCAAGCTAAAATTGCTCATTGTGTTACGAGTCAGAATTAAGTGCCAAATTAGGAAAAATGGGAGCGTAGAACCCAATGAGGTATGAATGCATTTTTGGTAGTTCTGCCTCAACCAACAGTATTCATAAAGTCAAAGTTATTGCATTGCTCATATTGTTAGTAACATTTTATTTGGACCACCGTTAATGTATTAGAGAGGTTTTGCTATACGTTGCGTATGACGTTTTTGTGTAGAAGTGCTATCTAATAATATGGTTGTCATGGCAACTCCCACGTTCACGGGACCCGTACACGTGTAGCAAAACCTCTCTATTGTGAAGAAATATCAACTCAAGATCTGTTTTTGTGGTCAATTTTGTTCTTTTTCTCTCAATAAATCTTTACGTTATATGTGTGTTTGACTTCATTTTATAAGTTAGGTTCTTGAAGTTGCATTTCAAATTGACTAATTTTAAAAGGTCAGCTAGTATAAGGCCTGTGAATGTCATCAAATGTATGGGATGTTGTGTCTTGATGCTACTGGTTCTGAAGCTATTTCTGCTGTTCCCATGGAGCTCCAAGGGCGGGATCTTTCACTTGCCTCAGCACAGAGCACAAGGCAACCTCTTGCTTAATGTCTCCTGAGGTTCAATGTGAAAGACAATTTAGTTCCAGGACTGGGATTCGAACCCAAGACCTCTGAGCCAGTCGTTGAGCAAACTAGTGCTCTTACCGTTAGGCCATGCAAGGGAACTCTACTATTCATGGGCTCAGTAAAATGCCTCAGTTCTTGTGTAAACGGTTCTCGCTTTTGGTAGCTACTGCTCTTGAGCATGTTTCATTGGTAGTTTTTGTCTCTATTTGTGACTGTTGTGGATAGGATTAAAATTTAAGAGAGGTGAAAAGTTGTATTTCGTCAATCCCTGAATCCTGAGCAGAGTTCATGGAGATACGTCTGGTTGCTAGAGTATCTCAGCCTCCGAATCAACAAGAGGATAAGGTGAAGTCAATCGTCACATGAAATTCATGTTGAATTGACTCGAGAGAGCTGAATTGTTTCACCATTTTATTGAAATTGGCTGTCTGTTTCTCTTCAAAATAAATCTTCAAAAGAAATTTGCAGATTCCACTCTGACTGTGAACTAAGGCTTCCATGGAACTGTACAAACGCCAGGCTACAATAGCCTGCTTTTAGTTGCGAGCGTGAGCGAGCAGGCTACAACATTTCACTGGAGGTGTTCTATTTCACGTCCTCGCTTACATGCATTTTTGAAGCAGCCAGCACAGTTCTGCTGACTCCCTCTCCCTACTTAATCACTGTATCCTTAAAAAACAAACTGCGGTCAACCGCCTAAATCTCCTCCGCTGCCTGAGAGGCACCGACTGGGGCACTAACATCCCTACCCTCCTTCATCTCTATAAAACTTTCATCAGGCCAATCTTAGAAACAGGCTATGTTGCTACAGCAGCTGCCTCTGAACCTGCCAAAAACCATCTCGCCATAGCTGAAGCTAAGGCCCTTAGGATTGCGCTTAAGCAGTTCTACACTCCTGGCCAACGCCGTACCACCAACCAAGCCCTATACACAATGGCCAATCTCGAACACATCACCTCGAGAATAGACACCCTGAAAAGGAAAGCTCTTGACCGCTACAAAGACTCCCCTCTTCTTGTAGATCTACACAATGCCAATAAGGCTATTAGAGCTCTCCCATACCCGGTCTCCTATCCCCATTCCCACTATCCTACAACCTAAAACAACAAAAAATAACCTGCCTTAGGCACCCAGTACGGTTGTCAAACCACTGTGGTAGCAACGTGCACCTACTGCCCCACAAGGTCAAAACATAAGAAAACACATAAATCCTCTTCTAACAAACAAAATTAATCACAAACAAAATCTACCCAACTACCACCATAAAAACACACACAGTCTGGTCTTCAAGCCACTGTGATTATTCAATTACTCCAACTGATTCATGTACATGTTTTTCTTATACCCTAAACTTCACATTTTATAATAACCTGCCTTACGCACCCAGTACGGTTGTCAAACCACTGTGGCATCAACGTGCACCTACTGCCCCACAAGGTCAAAACATAAGAAAACACATAAATCCTCTTCTAACAAACAAGATTAATCACAAACAAAATCTACCCAACTACCACCATAAAAACACACACAGTCTGGTCTTCAAGCCACTGTGATTATTGCAATTACTCCAACTGATTCATATACATGTTTTTTCTTTTCAGATACCCTAAACTTCACATTTTATAATTACCTGCCTTACGCACCCAGTACGGTTGTCAAACCACTGTGGCATCAACGTGCACCTACTGCCCCACAAGGTCAAAACATAAGAAAACACATAAATCCTCCTCTAACAAACAAGATTAATCACATACAAAATCTACCCAACTACCAACATAAAAACACACACAGTCTGGTCTTCACGCCACTGTGATTATTTCAATTACTCCTATTGTTCCATTATACACATGTTTTCCTTTTCAGATCCCCTCAACTTCATACCCCTATACTTATTACACTCACAGTACAAAAAATTGACGCGTTCCGAACCCAGTACGGTAGTCAAACCACTGGTGTAATAACTGGCACACCACTCTGCCAGCACAGGGTCAAAACATAAACCACCATTTTCTTAAATACAACAATACACCATCCACTTAAAGGTATCAAAGGAGGGTGCTTAAAAGCCTTTTAAAGCTCACCCTCTGGAGACTCCTATCATACTCTCACACTACAAAAAATTGACGCGTTCCGAACCCAGTACGGTAGTCAAACCACTGGTGTAATAACTGGTACATTACTCTGCCAGCACAGGGTCAAAACAACATCACACCCACTCCACAAATCACGTAGTTTCAAACATCCACCCCGGCGTTCTTCCTCTTCTAGGTTAAAATCAATCTTCCACCCTGCGACGCTGACAAGACCACTAAACAATTGCAATCTTTTCCAGATACTCCCAGACAACACATGGATGCCTTCCCAGGCCTTCTCACCCTCCTGACCCTTACCCACCTCCACTCCACTCCGACATAACATTTCCTGGATTGCCACAGCTCCCTCTCTCGAGGAAGGGCCATCCCTTCAAAATATTCCAAAAGCTTGTAGGGCGAAAAATCGCCAATCAAGCTTGGGCCTTCGGCCCTAAATTTACACTCTTACTTACAGTTCTGCTGAGTTCTGCTGGGCGCGGACCTGACAGGCAGCAGCGCGGACTTTAGAGGCAGCAGTTCCACTGACCTAGAAGCCAATTCGATACCCATTTCGATGTGAATTTGGTCAGCCCAGTCAGCTCAGTCAGTAGAGCACTCACAAGCGAGGGACTGGGGTTCAATCCCCAGGCTGGCCATCATGTCATTCCACGGCATGCATTGTCGTTCGCATCAGACAATAATTGGAGTTGCCGTAGGCCCAGCTGTAAATAAGTCTCTGACTTAGTCACGTTAAATAACGTCTACCTTTACCTTTACCTAGTCTGCAGGCTCGCTTGCTCGCTTGCTTGAATTGCAGACTGCTCAATCAGTACAGACACCAGACGTTCTCACTTCCCTCTCAGTTTGTAATGCATGCGTAGCTACTTAGACTGCCTTATTTCTAAGTGGTAGAATGGCATATATCCTCTTGTCCAGGTCCTCCAGATGATCCGATTCGGCAGGTCCCTGGAGTCGCTCCCCTCTTTTCTTCACCTGGGAGTAATCATAATGGGGGCCTAGAGACTATACCTTCTGAGCTGCAGAAATGTCTCGGAGGTAGAATGAAGTGAATGTTGGCTTGCCCATCTTCCTGCTTTCAAGATGCCATCAGTGGAGGTGTTCTTGTTGCTGTTGACTTGGCTAGTGCTCGTATCTTGTGGGACGTCACTTTCGATGGAATGGCGGACTCTGGCTGTTTCTTGTATACGCTGAGGATGGCAGTCTTCACCCAGGAAACCAGCATGTTTTTAAATATCTTTCTCTTTTCTTTATTGTTGATAGAAATGAATAACTGGGTAGAGTCTCCTCTTACGCTCTGCAAGTCTCTGTGTGATCCAGAGAGTACTGTAAGGCACAGACTGGGCACAATTTGTACTCCTCCTCAATACCTGGGCCAAGGCGGTGCTTGAGAGCTTCTGTTATGAACCCTTCTAGATTTCTTGTTCCTGAGGAATAATTATAGTTTAGGGTTCAGGGCTTATTTGACTGAAGTCCAATCCCTGAATTGGGTCACCCGTTTATTGTCTAAGGCATGGATTCTCTTCCTTGCCCCAGAAGCCAGCCACACAAAGAAGACCATCTTGCAGGTAGCGTTCTTGAAGTCTGCGACAGCTAACGGCTCGTACAGAGGTTGATTTAGCTGTTTGAGGTCTATGATTGTTCTCCATTTTCCTGATCGCTTGGGTCTTAGGAAGAGAATTGAGTACTGTCCCTCCGACTTTTAATTGAGAACTTTTTCTATTGCTCCTTTCCTAAGCAAAGTGTCAATTACGGGTGCGAAGATCTCTAACTTCCTTGGAGACGTGAAGTTGTGCTGTCCAAGGGGTGCGTCTTAACAGTGGAGCGCATGTGAACTGCCATTTTAAACCATCTTTGGGAATGTGTACCACTATTATCCTTGACTCCCATGCAGTGCTTCCCATATTTCCCAAAAATTGTGAAGTCTTGCTCCCTTTTGCTTGCTTGTTTGGTGCGTAGGAACTGAATGGTGAGGACCTTGAGCAGTCGGGGGCTGAATTTCTTCATTGCAGTCTCTTTTGTGCCGATTTTCCGTCCTTCCCCTGTCCTCCTTCTTTCCTGAAGGTTCTGGCACCTCTACCATGAAAGGGTTGTTTTCCTCTTCCTCTCTGGCTGTACCAGGGTTGGGGTTATGGTAACCAGAGGTGGAACGCCTATAGCCCTGTGCTAGGGGAGGGCTGTCTAGTAGTCCTTCCTCTGGTATGCATGTCCTACTTCTTAAAAAATATGGAAGCGTTGATTTTGAGGGCCATTTCCACAATCTGCCTGTCCGAGTGTCTATGTAGCATGGGGTATTTGTTTGGTGGGGTTTGGTGGTGGGTAATCCCAGGTCCTTCTGGAGGCGCTCCCCCACCTTTTCTTCTCCTTGGGAGTAACGGGGAGCTGGAGACTACCTTCTGAGCCGAGACGACTGGACCAAAATGATAGACTGGACCAAGATGATAGGTGCCCTCTAGATCTGCAGACATGCCTCGGAAGTAGAATGAAGTGAATGTTGACTGGCTTGTCCAATGTCCATCTTCATACTTTTAAGATATCATCGACGGAGTTGTTCCTGTTGAATGCTGTTGACATGGCTAGTGCAGGTATCTCGTGAGATGTCACTTTCAATGGAAAGGAAGACTCTGGATGGTTCTTGAGTGCGCTGAGGGATGATAGTCTTTATCCAGGAAGCCAGCATGTTTTTGCGTGTCTTCCTCTTTTCTTTATTGTTGATGGAAATGAATAGTAGGGTAGCGTCTCCTCTTAGGCTCTCCGTACGATCCAGATAGTAGGGGGAACGGGGGCACATTGGGACGCTTTTAACGTCTACTAATTTTGCTCAATGCTGAAAGCACTGATGAACTAAGAAGTTTGCATGAATATCATCAATACTATTGAGCGTAAATGCAAGGTATAATAAACTAGACTGCACCTACCCTTTTGCAGCCAGAGAGTCCTAAAAATGACTGTCCCAATGTGCCCCGGCTAAAACAGCCGGGGCACATTGGGACATCAACTAAAAAATCATTTTAACACTCCACGTGCAATAGATATCACTTATAAGTAGTGCGTAAGATAAATATACAGTGCATTAACACTTTGTAGGGCCAATAGTTCACACTTCAGCAAAGCCTTCAGTGATTAAGTCAGACACACCCACAAAGCTGACCAATGAACAGACATTCAAGCAAGTTATGCAAATGAGGCTGATTTCGCTGTTACGCACTCTCCCGTAAGGGTAACTAGTGAGATTCTTATATGAGTAGATAGGTCTCTCTGAGACCTTTAAAATGATGTCTCTGAGGAGTGCATAGTTGCTTCGCAAATTGCCGGTAAACTTTTGAAGTGGAGAGAAATGCTGCACGCTGATTGGCTGAGACGCTCGTGACGTAAATCTATCATAATACAGAGTTCCTGGAAGAGTCGTCTAGGGTAGATTGTCTGGGTGATAGTTCATTACTTTAAACAGTTTTAAACATTAACATAAACTGTCCTGGGTGCGGACATCTATGTAAGTAATACACAGTGCTTTGCGACAAATTTGTTCGCAGAGTATGGTAATCCGCTATGCCTCTATTCCCTGTGGCCTGAATACCTGTTGCGTGCTGTCCCAGGTCATTCAGTTGCCTTGGACACTTAAATTCTGCCATATTAAGGGCGTCCCAATGTGCCCCAAATTTACTGTCCCAATGAGCCCCGATATGACTTTTACACCAAAATGCTAATTTCTCGGACACCAGTGAGTGTGTTTATCACGATAGCAATTCATATCTGTTCATTCAAGCACTGAGAAAGCCTCATTGTTCATGGTTTGTCCACAGAATGGTTCGAATTGAACCCTTCCATATTTACTTTTGTGGTAGGAAAACAAACTTTTGCTCGCCATACTTCTGCATGTGGCTGTAATTTGTCTATAAAACCATGGAAACATCAGGATGTGAAATTACAAGATATGATGGCACTACCATATCCTATACCTTGCCAGGATCCAAGAAAACCTCACCGTCCCACAGTGCCCCGCATCCCAATGTGCCCCCGTTCCCCCTACTGTAAGGTAAGAACTCTGCACATTGTGACAATTTGGACTCCTCCTCCATACAAGGGCCAAGGAAGTGCTTGAGAGCTTCTATGATGAACCCTTCTGGATTCCTTGTTCCTGAGAAATAATTATAGTTCTTTGCTAAGAACTAGAGGTTTGGGGCTTACTTGACAGAAGTCAAATTCAATCCCTGAATTGGGTCAGCTGTTTAATGTCTACAGCATCCATTTCTCTTCCTTGCCCCAGAAGCCAGCCAAACAAAAAAGACCGTCTTGAAGGTAAGAGCCTAGAAGTCTGCAATAGCTAACAACTTGTATACAGAGGTTGATTCACCTGTTTGAGGTCTATGATTGGTCTCCATTCACCTGATGGCAAGGGTCTTGAGTAGTATCCCGCTGAGTTTTGATTAAGAACCTCTTCTATTGCTCCTTTCCTTAAGCTAGTGTCGATTACGGGTGCGCAGATCTCTAACTTGCTTGGAGATATGCTAAGTTGTGCTGTCCAAGAGGTGCGTTTTAACTGGACTGTGTGTGCCATTTTAACCAATCTTTGAGAATGTCCAACACTACATCCTTGACTCCCAGTGGTTCCCAAATGGGGAACTTGAGCTGGTGGGAGCTGAATTTCTTTTTGACTTGGGTGCATATATCCTATCTTTCTGGCCAGGGTCCTTCCTCTGTCCTCCTTCTTTCCGGAAGGTTCTAGCACCTCTACAATGAAAGGGTTGTCTTACTATTCCTTTATGGCAGTAGTTTCAAGGAGGAAGGGACCGTCAGAGGGCTGTTCACTTACATGTATTACTTCTTTCGAAGACTCATTCAGTTGGGAAGAAGATAGGTAGTGCTCTGCTGACGGTAACTGTCTCAGCCAGTAACCAAGTGAGTTGAGAGGTCATAGACTGAAGTGCCCTTGCTCAGCTCTTTGCATCTGCCTTCATCCTTGTTCATGGAGGTTGATCAGGTCAGGGGGTAAGGATCGTTCTGAGAAGGACTCCAGGCAGTCCCAGATGTTCTGGAGGTCCATGTTCAGGGAAGAACTGAAGACATCGATCATATCGATCATTCTCAGGCAGGCTGATGCTATGGATTCCCATTCTTCCAGTCTTTGGAGGGATACCAATGTGGAAGTCTTGCTCTCATCCGACTTAAGGGATTTGGCATACAGGAATTGGTTTATGGGAACCCGTAATCCCTTTGGTTAACCGCGGCCTCGGGCACCATCTTCACTGGTTTGGTTGGGTTGGGTGGTGGGTAATCCCAGTCAGAGAACCATGTGTCCTGTCTCTTCAGGCCTGCCATACAAACCAAGGATGTCTCTAAATAGCCCAACAAGGTGCTGATGAGACGTAAAGAACAAACACACACACTCTTCAGGCCTGCCAGATTTCTCCAGGTCTCCAAAATCCTGAAAGTGATCATATCCCCGAGAGGGAAAGTAACCCCGTTAGAGTCTGTAGACTGCTTTGGGTTACATAGCTTATGGTGAGGTAAGACCCGCTGCTACCATTGCTTCCTGAGCACTCCCTTTGTAAGGCTTGACTTGTGTCTGAGCGCACAGAGTAGGCCTATCCAATGATGATTGAGAATGAGTAGAAGAGCCTGAGTGCCTTCCACTTCAGTTAATATTCTCAAGATGTGAATATTTTACCATCACCATTGTTGACATTAGGATGACTGTTAGTCCCTAGGCTATGTTGGGAGGAATCACTACTTACTGACCTTCTCTGTCTTCTAAAAGAGTATCTGCTTCGTGATCTATCTGGAGAATGTGACCTCGATCTTCACTTGGAGTGGGTTCAATGGCTAGTTCCACTCCCGCTATGTTGGTAATCTTCCTTTCACACGTCATTTCACGCATTGTCATCTTCCTGATCGAGGCGTCCACCATGTTGATGACTGGGAGAGCCCATTCTGGATTGCTCTCTCGAGTCCTTTTCTCATCCAGATCATTCGTCTGCGCCCATCTCAAACATACTAAATTATTGTTAGATCGTGTTCAGTCATAATTGACGCTAAATCGATTAAGATTCATATGTATGCGCTGAAACCCTGCTTGGTGTTGAGCAATGTCATCATTCTTCTCGCGCGTCAAAAAGAGATGCGACATAAGTGGTGTTGTGCTTTATTTTTGCAGGCGATAATATGACAATAGCTGAAACTGACAATTGTCATGTCCTAATAGTGGTTTTGGGTTTTGTATTATAGGTAAAGAAACAGTACTACTTGCGACTACCAAGGGAAAGTTTTGCGAGAATTGTTGCAAGATAATAAAAATTTGTGCCGAAAGAAGAATTTTGCAGAATTGTTACCAGATAATTTTAACATGGACCTCAGGAAAGTTTTGCTACAATTTGTAACCAGATTATTATTTGTGACTAACAAAGGAAAATCTTGCTAGATGTGTATCCAGAGAGTAATCACTTGTGACTGATGGACAGTTTTGCTAGAATTGTATCCAGATACCGTATTTCCTCGAATAGAAGCCTGGTCTCAAATAGAAGCCTGTCTCGTTTAGAGGCCGGGGTAGGGGCCCACGCTAAATTAATAAACGCCTGGCTCAAATATACGCCGGGTCAGCCACTATAAACTGCTCCAATTGAATGCCTTGCATGCTGCCCAGGTGTTTCCATGCAAGGTTTACTTGCGTGCGTAGCGCAGCCTACCCTTGCATGCCCAGATGTTTGTTGATTGCTATCTACTTTAAAACAATAAACGCCGGTCTCAAATAAACGCCTGGCTCGTATAAACGCCGGGGCAATTAGGCCCTGTAAAACAATAAACGCCCGGGCTTGTAATCGAGGAAATACGGTAATAATTATTTGTGTGGTAGTCACAAATGATTATCATCTGGACTCAAATTCTAGCAAATTTTCTATTGAAAGTTACAAATAATTACTATCTGGCTACAACCCAGCAAAACTTTCCTAAGGCTTGTATTTATAATCTGGTAACAATTCTGCAAAATTCTTCTTTTGGCACAAATAGTTATTAGGAGTTTTGATATTTAGATAATAATCATTTATGAATGATCAAATTGAGTGTTGCTGGAATTGTAGCCAGATAGTATTCTTCTGTGACTTATCAAGGGAAGGTGTTTCCGTAATTGTAGCTGGAGAATATTCATTAGTGACCAACAAAATTAATGTTTTGCTTGTATTGTAGCCGGATAATAATTATTTGTGCCAAAAAAAAGGGAATTTTGCAGAATTGTTTACCAGATAATTAATACAAACCTTAGGAATGTTTTGCAAGAATGGTAGCCAGATAATCATTTGTGACTACCAAGGGACAGTTTTCTAGAATTGTAGCCAGATGCTTGTCATTTGTGAATACCGAGAGAAAGTTTTCTAGAATTGTAGCCAGATGCTTGTCAATTATGACCACCAAGAGAAAGTTTTCTAGAATTGTAGCCAGATGCTTGTCATTTGTGATGTGACTGCCAAGAGAAAGTTTTCTAGAATTGTAGCCAGATGCTTGTCATTTGTGACTGCCAAGGGAAAATTTTGTAGAATTATAGCCAGATGCTTATCATTTGCAACCACCAAGAGAAAGTTTTCGAAAATTTTAGCCAGATGCTTATCATTTGTGACCACCAAGAGAAAGTTTTCTAGAATTGTAGCCAGATGCTTATCATTTGTGACCACCAAGAGAAAGTTTTCTAGAATTGTAGCCAGATGCTTGTCAATTATGACCACCAAGAGAAAGTTTTCGAGAATTTTAGCCAGATGCTTGTCATTTGTGACTGCCAAGAGAAAGTTTTCTAGAATTACAACCAGATCCTATCATTTGTGACTACCAAGGGACAGTTTTCTAGAATTGTAGCCAGATGCTTATCATTTGTGACCACCAAGGGAAAGTTTTCTAGAATTGTAGCCAGATGCTTATCATTTGTGACTACCAAGGGACAGTTTTCTAGAATTGTAGCCAGATATAAGCTGCCAGATGCTTATCATTTGTGACCACCAAGAGAAAGTTTTCTAGAATTGTAGCCAGATGCTTATCATTTGTGACCACCAAGAGAAAGTTTTCTAGAATTGTAGCCAGATGCTTATCATTTGTGACCACCAAGAGAAAGTTTTCTATAATTTTAGCCATATGCTCATCATTTGTGACTACCAAGGGACAGTTTTCTAGAATTGTAGCCAGATGCTTATCATTTGTGACCACCAAGAGAAAGTTTTCTAGAATTGTAGCCATATGCTTATCATTTGTGACTACCAAGGGACAGTTTTCTAGAATTGTAGCCAGATGCTTATCATTTGTGACCACCAAGAGAAAGTTTTCTAGAATTGTAGCCAGATGCTTATCATTTGTGACTACCAAGAGAAAGTTTTCTAGAATTGTAGCCAGATGCTTATCATTTGTGAACACCAAGAGAAAGTTTTCTAGAATTGTAGCCAGATGCTTATCATTTGTGACTACCAAGGGACAGTTTTCTAGAATTGTAGCCAGATGCTTATCATTTGTGACCACCTAGAGAAAGTTTTCTAGAATTGTAGCCAGATGCTTATCATTTGTGACCACCAAGAGAAAGTTTTCTAGAATTGTAACCAGATGCTTATCATTTGTGAACACCAAGAGAAAGTTTTCTAGAATTGTAGCCAGATGCTTATCATTTTTGACCACCAAGAGAAAGTTTTCTGGAATTGTATCCAGATGCTTGTCATTTGTGACCACCAAGAGAAAGTTTTCTAAAATTTTACCCAGATGCTTGTCATTTGTGACCACCAAGAGAAAGTTTTCTAGTATTGTATCCAGATGCTTGTCATTTGTGAACACCAAGAGAAAGTTTTCTAGAATTGTAGCCAGATGCTTATCATTTGTGACCACCAAGAGAAAGTTTTCTAGAATTGTAGCCAGATGCTTATCATTTGTGAACACCGAGAGAAAGTTTTCTAGAATTGTAGCCAGATGCTTATCATTTGTGACTACCAAGAGAAAGTTTTCTAGAATTGTAGCCAGATGCTTATCATTTGTGACTACCAAGGGAAAGTTTTCTATAATTTTAGCCATACAGTAATCATTTGTGCCAAAAATAATAATTTTGCTGAATTGATACAAACCCAAGGAATGTTTTGCTAGATTTTTAGCCACATAACAATCATTTGTGACTATCCAAGGAAGGTTTTGCTGGACTGCAAATTACTTTGGGTGTCAGGAATTGCAGCCAACCAGTTTGTGATGACAAAAGAAGATAGTTGTGTCGGTAAGCTGAGGTTACAATGTCAAGTAGAAAGTTAAGATTAACTGTTGCCAAATGTCAGTAAATATAACTGTTGCCAAATGTCAGTAAATATAAATCATAAACAAAAAATGTTTTTCTGAATATTTATGTGCATTTGAGTACGATACAATTGGTCCTCCTGATACTGCTGTTACTTGAGACTTCCACGCCATTTAGACAAATTAACTAGATGTACCCGATACTGGTTACCAGTATAAACTTGCTAGTCAATTTAAAGGACTGATTTCAGTTTTTTAAGCAAGAAACTAATTGTTACTGTTTAACCCTCAAAATGTGAAAGCCAGTTATAATCTTTATGTTGACAGAAAAAGTTTGGAAGTACCGGCCAGACGCTTTGTAGGGTTTCTTATGTGGGAGTGTCTCCTGGCAACAGCAGTGTCAGATTTTTATCATCATTATCCATGAAAATAAACAAATCCAGTAACAAAAACGAACAAAACAGATTTGCAATCTGTAAATTGGCAAAATTGAAAATAATGGCATATCAGAAATATGTGCAGGATCATATCAAAACAATTGTTAAACAAAGAATATCACGTGAGCTCATGAATAGAAATGGCATGTATAAAATTAATCTTCCTTAGGTGCAAATGTGCAATGTCATGGCTAAATTAATGTGTCTTAATACATTTTATAATAAAATAAAATAATTATTTTAAAAATGTCCGACTGAATACAATATAAACGACAAAATCTGCTAAATTTATGCAATTTTAAAATAGGCCTATTACCTGATTAGATTGCATTTGGGTACACTGCAATACTTGACACCAAAATGTACAAGTTGTTGGCACAATCAGATGATTTTTTGTAAATTTAAATAGTAATAGATGGCCCATTCAATAAGTCACATAATATTATTGATATTATGAGCACTGTTGTTAGGTTTTCTATGTAAAAATAATCCTGACTCCAAGGTAAATTGGAATTGCTTGTAAATCGAATACATGGATATATAATAGCAATACACAGTTAAAACTGATCAGAGCGAATTTACTCCTCTACCATTCTGTCAGGAGCTTGGTATTTAAAAAATTATTTAAAAAAACTTATTTAAGGGAGCCTTAAAATTAAAAAAATACACGTTGGTTGATTCACAGTTGTGGTTAAAAAAAATTGCTAATTTACAATACTGTCATGTTAGCCTATTTAAATTTTAAGGCAATCAATTGCTCATTAATAGCACCTCAGGTTTATAATTGGACATATTAAACATGTACATGAAACATGTAAAAGAGAACAGTATTTGGCTTCTTGAGTAATGCTGCAATCAAGTGAGAACATGCAAAGTGTGTCCATGCTTCAAGTTGTGTCCTTCCTCCAAGACATTGTCCAAGATGAAATATATTGCTTCCTCATGGGACGACCCTTGCGTCACTGCCATTGGATGTTTGAGTCTTGAATCTGGAAAGAGAAAAAAGGAAGTGTTATTTCATATCTATCTATTAATTATCAATGGGAAGCTAAGTATCTTGGGTACTTTTATTTCTGTCGCTACACAAATAACCAGTTATGCGTGGATCGCACCCTCCCATGCATTGATCTTTCAAAACGAATTCAATCTAATCGGGACTATCCGCAAGTCTATCCGGGGGGAGGGTTGGTCTAGTGGTAGCGTGCTGGACTGCCAATCGCTGGGGCCAGGGTTCGAATCCAGCTCTTGCCGGGTCACCTGGGCCTATGTTGGATGGCTGTTTCCGTCATCCTTCATCTCATTGCCGTGTCATCCTCCTGTCCTAATTAGCCTACCAAGTGCATAAATACAGGACGTAAAGCCCCAATCATCCATCTACCCGCAAGTCTATCCAATCTGGGCACCTTCAGCACTATGTGATGTTGAACGGAATGTCAAACTTTCCTGTTTTCCTCAAATGGTGCCAATATTAACTTTATTCAGCAATTCAAATTGAGCTGAATGAAGTCAGAAATTCAAGGCAATGTGGAAGAAGCAAAAACAACAGTATATGGAACATGGAAGCAACAATATAAAGGCAATCTAAGTTTAATTTGAACCAATTTTGTTTTTGAAATGTTGGAAAATTTTGAGCCTTCCTTGTTGCTTTCGAGTGCCTCAAAACAAAAGCATAGTAAATAGGCATTATGGCACTAACCAGATATTCTTTAAAACTTTTTTAATTGATTGCTTCACCATATGTGCTCCAGGCTCTATTTTTTCTTCCTTTTTTTGGAAAGGGTAAAAAAAGGCAAGAAAGAAAAATACCACAAGCTATCAGGAAGCAAAAGCATAGAAAAAGCAAACATTTCAGTCACTTCACAGTAAATGGTTGAATGACAATAAGATGAATGGCTTTAGATGCTATTCAGCTTTCCTGAACTGCTGAGTCTATTTTAGTGTTCAATAGTAGCACTCCTGCAAAACTTTGCTGGGCATTTTGACCTCGACTGAGAAGCATTGTCAAGTGGATCCTTCCACACCACTGCTTCAACCTCTCTCTTCAATCCTTGAAATATGTTAATGTCCCAATTGTCCTTCCTTGAACTCTTTTGGAAGAACGGAAATGTGTTCATCAAGTATTGGAGCTCTGTTGTATTGAATCTGTTGATTGTTATCTTCAGTGGTAGAATGTTATTGTCAGGGTTCTTGAAGTGGCAAGCAATGAAGCGTTATAACTTATAAATTTACAGAAATGTGTGAAATTTGCTCTTTTATATCAGCGGAATGCCTTTGTGATACTTTCTTTGACTTATAATTCTCATGTCACAAAGAAATTAAACTCCTGTCCTGCTTGAAATTCCATGCGGAGAAAATATTGAATAGAGGGTTTAAATCGTTATTTGCTGAAACTGTTGCATCAGTAAAAAAACACCTTTTGGTGGAACTTCCATTGATTATCTTCCTTGAAGTCTGATATGTCAAGACAATGAATCTGTGACATTTCTTTCAATTCTCCAATAATATCACTTTCTTCCAAAACTGCAATGCTTTGAAGTCCTATATATACGTATTCATTCGGCTGTTCTTGGAGCTTCGTCACGGGTCCTTGGCCTCCTTATGGTAATTGCTGATTGGTAACCTCAACAAGATCAGGGTAGTTGGTCGTTTTGCTGAATGACTCCATTCAATATTATTTTTTGCCTTCTCCAAACTTCGAAAAATCACCCAAGCTCAGAAAGAAAATGTCCTTGCTGATAGCTTTACATGATTCATAATTTAAAAATTATAAATTAGCCAACCCATAATGAATTTTAGTGTATTGCATGTCATTAAAAATCATTAATGACCCCTCTTTACAAAATATTTTGGTATGGGTCATTAACACTGAAAGTGTAGTTCTTGTACTGATGACATTATGCTTCATATATCAAAACTAGAGAACATAATGATAGTTCTGCACACCTTCAGCTCAAGCGGAGAGCTCATTGGGCCATGTGGCATGGGCAAAAATTAATTTCAAGAATAAAATCAAAATAAGGGAATGTTATTAATGGTTGAAGACACATGATATCATGTAGCAACTTGATGCCACTTATCGTATTTGGACGTTCTGATCACAAATTCAAAATCATGTCTGGATCTTTTGATCGCATACGGGCAGTTGAAGATGAGAGATTCCACACAGAATCTGCACCAAGAAATAAAACATGACCATAACCTTGATCAATGATCATCCTTGAAATTGTCAACTACCTATTTTTTATTGCCTCTAATATACCAGAGAAGCCAACATAATTATTATTGAGTGTATGCCTCGCGTGTCATTTCCTTTTCCAGAGCTTGCATGTGAATTCTCATGAGAGACATGTCTCTTTTTGTCTAAGTTTACCAGCAAGGTCACACATATCAAAGGCAGATTACCAAGGTAATTTAACTATACAATGAGAGATAAGATTCCACTTCTTACTTTTTGGTATGTGGCTCTAAAATTGTCCGTCAGGAACCTCAACTCTTGACCAACATGTCTGTCTATGGATCGAGAGAAGAAGGAGGGTTGGGGCCAGTCTGGTGAAAATGAGAACTGCATGCTGCAGCTACCTGGCACAAAAGTTGATTTTGTATGCTACAGCATTGCTGTCCCAAGAAATAGTTCCAATTTCATTGCCCATTCACAAATTTTCTATTCAACATTGATGTATACCAGAGTCAGACTCGGCAATCACATTCTCTAAGGAAGTAGACAAGGCCATCAGCACACTCAGAAACAGCCCTGGTTTCTTCCAGACAAAATAGTGTGAGTTCCTCAGACTGAAATAAGGTGGACCGCTCGCAGGAGCTCGCAGAATAGCACACTAGTCACAAGGTGGCAACACATGACAGCATATGTTCTGATCTGCCAAGGCTGGAAAAAGAAGTGGCAATGTAACAGCGGTCCACTTGTAGACAGGTTGGGGGCACAAAACAAGTTTGACATCGCTTTATAGTTCTTAGCCTTACACTTCTGAATCATTGAATGATGCCAAAATAGTTTAAAACAACTTCTATGTAGAGTTGTAGACGGTCTTCTCTATGCTGTATAAAACACCAGACAAGGACACAAGGTGTTTCTTTTCTTCTTCCTCTTTTTTTTTTTTAGTTTTCACAAAATTCTTTTGATTGCATTTTATAACTGATTGGTATAACCTATCTCATTAGTTCTTTAAAACGTAACCTCATAACAGATTCTTGGAATGGGTATTATCTAATGGTTGTGCCAACATTGTGGAGGGACAGAGTATAGTGTGGCAAAAATTCTATCATGGGGATTCTCCTGTTCAACTGCCCTTTTAATTTATGAAAAAAGTCAAATCTTTCAACAATTCCATCAACAAAATCAAAAGCAGACTCAAAAGGCAACATGTCCTGTGGAGTGTAGATACCAGACTTCACAGTGTTAGCTAGCACTGTGTTACCAAGGTCTGCAGTAAAAATTAACATTACATGTGGCTACACTTCTACATAATGTGTTATAGGACAATCTGAAAGTGACAGTGAATGAGAATTTCGAAAATTTCAGATACTCTATAGACACCTAAATATTCAACGACAGTTGCCTACTTAAAATGACACCCATGGCTAACTGTGCTTTCTACTTTCTTGAACTTTCAGGTTGTCCATGCATAGTTCAACAGTTTATTCAAGTCCATATTCTCTCCATAATCTTCAATATATATAGCTGTTGAATAACGTATACAACATACAGGTAATAACTACTGTCACTGCTTTGCAGAAGCTATGTTAAGACGAATATACATAAATGTATTACGTGTTCTTCCAGATTAGGAAAAATTCCAAATGTTTGTTCTCAAAGATTGAATAGCAATACTACCAGAAAAAAAAGAAGCAATGGACTCATGATTATGAGTTTATGTGATAGACAGCAAAATGGGTGACCTGCAATTTCTCTTTATTATTTTCACCCATTAATTTGACATTGTTAATCACGATAGATAGATAGATAGATAGATAGATAGATAGATAGATAGATAGATAGATAGATAGATAGATATGGTAAGTGCAGCCCTCTAATCCCAGTTCTGGGCGCTCATGAGGGTTGATTGATAAGATGGGAGAGAGAGTGAGAGTCCTCAACATGTTACACATTTACCCCATGTGAGGAATCCTTCACTTGCCCAGCACAGACACTGATACAAGGGGCCGCCAATTAAATGTCTCATCCGAACGACATCCAGCTGGGATTTTGCTCATGAAGGTCCACTTAAAATTTTGGGCTCTCCAACCGGGAGTCAAACCCACGCAGGCAAGTATACCTTCTGCAGAGCAGGTGGGCATCTTAACTACTCAGCCAAACAGTTATACTCGAAGACAGAGTTTCTTGGTCCACTTACAGGCAAGTCAATGCGAAACCATGTAGGTTGACTGTCGAAAGTCTTTCTGTCCACTTTGCAAATTATATTATTTCAGTGAACAAGCTCATATTTTCACAAAATTGATTCTGTAATTGATGAGTTGCTGGAATAGGGGAGAGCGGGGCACAGTGAGACACTTTTTTTATTTTCAAGTGTTCCAAAATATTGGCAGTAAAGAGTTGAATGAGATCAGGTCCACATTATAGATAATGAAGTTGGGTATATTGTACAGTAGTTTCAGGTTCCTACCTTTCACAGGTTTTGAGAAATTTTGAGTTACGTCCATGCTCGTTAAGTGTCTCACTGTGCCCCGTGGGCGGGGCACAGTGAGACAGCAGGCGGGGCACATTGAGACAGGGCATCTGCTGCCTTAACCGCCGATCCTCAGGACCTGCAGAATTGTTCTATCAATAGTTGCCACAGAAACTACTGTGCTGTTATAAAAGCAGCTGGCTAGGTGATTTTTTAGGTCTTTTTTTGAGCATGTTTCGAAACTTCATCGCACAGGACACATGCACGACTTATTTAACCTGCCGCGCCTGTTACATACTAATCAAAATTCTTTTCTGATGCTTCCCTTCGGATATGACTCACTAAAATCAGTAGTTTATAGCAGGCATTTTGTTTTTTATAGTGAATTGTGAGCTATGCATTAAATTCAGGTTGTTTGGAGTGTAATTTGTCATGTCTCACTGTTCCCCGCCTCAAACTGTCTCACTGTGCCCCACGCAGCTCTCTCTGTAAAATTTTTGAATCCTGCAGACCGGATGCCTGCATAGTGGTTCGTCATCTCACTAAACTAAGACAAATTATCAAGATTTGAATCCCTGGCAATTGATTTGCATTATAACATTTTTCTTGGGAATTATAACAAAAAGTTGTTTAGCAAAATTATTTACTTTTACTGGTCGAAAACCAAAATATTGAAATTCCACTCTTGATATGCTGCGTGTTCATTCAGGATATAGGACATTATCTCACTTACTTACTTTTTGTACTATACTAAAGAGAGTTGATCTATAAACAGGACCAGTTAGACGCTACGGGCTTTGTCTCACTGTGCCTGCCGTCTCACTGTGCCCCGCTCTCCCCTATTGCATGGAGAGTGACATTCGTTCTATCTATTAATCTAAGAGTATATTGATCTTTGGTGACCCTTAAAAAATTAACTAAAGGTACCCTTATCTGGCAAACCTTTTATTTTTGGTCCCTGTACGATGAGCCGGATACTGCATAACAACACAATTCAGTTTTTTATTAAAATTTGATTAACCGCCCATCTAGGCACGACAAATCTGTAGTATCCGGTATGAATATTACACTTTTGCAAGTTTGGCTTTTTTATGTACCTATTGGGAGTTCCCCCCCCCCCCCAAGTCTTTTCTTTTTGCTAAACTTGTGAAATATTAGATGAAACCTTCCATAACCACATAATGCAATGCAATTTCTGACCAATTATATGTGCACTAGCAACCAAATTGATGTCAAACCTATGGTATGCCTTATACTCCCTTGAATTCAGAATATATTTTATTACTCCCATACTGAACATGTGAGATTCGATGCATGACCAGGATGTCTATTATGTAGGATTTATGAACTGGGAAGTAGCATGTGGATTTTGAACTTACAGATTAATTTAATTATCTCCATTTTCCAATTAAACCTTTGCCTGGGCTATAGACATAATATTATATTTATGTTAAATGAATTACTTAATAACGAAGTCACATACCCTTTTCTCATATTATAGCTTTATCACAACATTTCAGGCATGTAGCCAAAAATGTCTTGACAATATTTACATGCCAAGTTTGAACAAGTGAACCATTGTATACAATGACTTTTGATATGTCATGTCCAGAATATTAACTAGTAACTACCAAAATACATATTTGAGAGAAAGACATGTAAACCTATTCACCATAGAACTATAAGAAGTCCATTCCCACAGTTTGGAAATTGTTGGATTTTGAAAATATAGGCCATACGGCATGGGGGTAAGGTATATGTAGAATGCATAGCTGAACTTTGTCTTAATACAATGCCTATAGTACAATTTTGCTATATATAACTAACTATATGAGGGCTTCTGGAGGTAGTTGGAGCATTATGTACACTGTAAAATTTGAATTTTGAGTCAGCTTAATTCTTTGAGTGAGATGGTTGCACAATTCCTTTGAGCCATCACAGCTTGTTGTTTTAAGTTATAACAACAAAAAGATTATCATAACTCAAAACATCAAGCCATGTCAGCTCAAACAAATTGTGCAACCATCTCACTCAATCATTTGAGCTGACTCAGAATTTCAAATTTTACAGTGTAATGGAAAAACATAACAAAATAACAGACATTTGGGTGGATTCAATGTGGCTAACAAAATAAGAAATAGTCTTATGTCTCTCATTTTTCATTAGGTTTTTCTAAAAGTCAGTATAACATATTTGAGATTAAAACTTTCAATACTAGCAACTTTTTATATAACTCATGTTGGTGGGCAGAAGAAAATCACATAAATCGTGACCCATCACACAGTTTATGAAAAGGACATGGCATGATGCTCAAAGGTAGAAATCCTTTTTTCATCTTGGCAAGATATTTGTAATAGAAAGTTTTGCAGGGTGTTACTGGATGCTCTAGTGAATTGCAATAGAGTCTGATATTTGCTATGCTCTAATGCTATTTATCAGTTACTAACACTGTTCAGAAATGTCCCAGTTAGTTTTAAAAGTGCTGCATAAGATAGTTTTGAAGGGTTTGTCATATGATGTCTTAGAACCGGTTGCTGGTTGCATTGTGAATTTGTCAAACCAAAAATTTTAACTGCAGAAATGTCATTGAATAATGACATTGATGCAAAATTGACTCAAGTGGCTGTGTGTTGGTTACACTTCACTTTCTTCAGCATAGTAAAAGTTTTCTGTAATTCATAAATATTTTAATCTTATTCTTGACCATTTAAAGGACATTTTTATCTGTACTGCTGGAAAGCATGGCATAGAGGTCTGACCTCTGATTCCCCAGCAGCTTTCACTAATTTCCCAGGGACAGGATTTTGCATATCCATGACCAAACAGGCCATTTCAATGTAATGATTCCCATGTGAAATGAGTGAAAGCTCCTTGGTAGTCAAATCTTAGTTAAGTTTTTTTTTCAGCAGTTTTCAGTCACTGGCCATTTAAAACTCTTTGCAAATGGCTGAAAAGTGTAATTGTTAAATTCATAGTTACCTATTGTAACAGCTATTGTTGTAATTCTGACAAGATGGCTTCATAATTTACTGATAGGCATGGCTACTTTAAAGGAAAAGTAGTAGGCCAAAACTGCAGTTATATATTACACCAGTCATTTTTACTGTTGCTTGATGACTTGTAAGATGGGTGTGCCAACTTGCAAAGAATGGCTTTGTGCTGTGAAGCTGCTACATAATTCTATTTTAACAATATATATATTTTTCTATTTATAGTTTGGGTAGTCTTCTTGTGACATATTGTGGCCAACGGTTTGATGAACACACATTCACAATTATTTAAGTTGGCGTCAGATTTACGAATGTCATGATGACATTTTTTGACGCTCGTTGTCTTGTTTTTTCGGAAACCAAAAAAGAACCCCAATTTTTCGCTATGATCCAAATTAAACTTATCAAAATGTTCTGCAGTTCGAGCTGCAAATCCTTCTTTTTTTTCATGGACCAATTTATATAATCACTCCTCTTGCTCCCTGTGACAGGAACCTAATAAGAAGTACAAGTTGGCGTCCACTGAATGGCCAACTGATACCAAACAACAGTCAATGGAAGGTGTGGTCTAGAGTAAATAGCATTTTGTCTTTTTTATTTATTCACAAATGAAGGCACGTCCCCAGAGCATGACTTTCTTGTATGGTTATGCAATTTTGTCTCAGCAACTTTTGAGAATTATATTGTAGAACTTTTTTAAATGTAAAATAATAACTCCCTGTTAACAGTTTCCTTAGTAAACTTAGGAGACACAGGTGTTATAAGGGGGCAACCATTTAATGATCAGGGGGCTTAGGAGTTTTCCTCGGTGGGAAACTATTTATTTCACGGCAACGCCGGCCATAATCATTTATTTCAAGCGCGTGAAGTCCCCGAATATTCATTCCCAAATCAAGCAATGCCTTATTAAGAAATACCCCCTCTAGAAATTATGCATTTCAAGACTGCCCAAAAAGAATTAATTCTTCACCAAAACTGAGAAAGAAATTATTTATGAAAAAAAAACTCAAGATTAAATGATGGCCCCCAATATATTTTTTAATTGGACTCAGGGAAAGTTAACTTTTGATGTTGGAAAGGGCCAATAATATGCGATGTAACTTTAGAAAAATATCTTTTTAGTGATTTTTACTGTTTTAATGGCACACATAAAGAGATAGAAAGTCAAAATATGCGGAGATAAAAACTCAAGATATGCTTTAGTTAGCATTTTACTAAGCAGTGTGTACCTGGCGTGGCTATAGTTTGCCATGCTTGGCTGAACATATATGACTTTTTAGGCGTATTTCATTGCTTACTGTATCACACCCATTCATGGCTTTGCTAAAGGTATTCTGCTTGACAGTGTCAACTTATATGTAAATCAATTGCCCTACCAAAAAAGGGACACAAAATATACACATGCAAGACTATTTGATAAAATATATTGGCAAATAGTCAGTAAATAGCAATGAAAAATATTCATGATAGGCTGTTTCCATAGTAAATATAATAACCTACTATATCCATAACCACAACAAATTCAAATATATATTTAGGCAAGAACATAACTTTGAAACTTAGCAGATATCACAGCACATTGTGTGACTAACTGTGAATATGCAATTAATACAAGCATATCACCATTTAAAACAATTCACTAAAATCCTGAAGATCTGCCTTTGCTAAAATACAAATAACAAATTGCATTAAAACATGTAACAAATTGTTACATTTGTCTTGATAAATAATGCTTATATATATATAAGGTTTATAAGTTTAATTTCCTACCCTGAGAATATCTTATAATTTGTTTATCATGATACAAAGTGTAGTAAACCAATGATTATAAATTATAATTGTCAGATTATTTATATAACTTCCAAGTGGACATAAACCATTAAGATTTGTCTGATGGTCCCCATCATGTGATAAGTGATAAAGTCATTCTAGAATTCCAGAATTCTTTGACAAAACTCTAATTAACTTTCTTTAAATTAGCCAATTTCTTTGATAATGATGACAATTACTTTTTTGTCTGTCTTTACCACACTCATAGATTTATATTGGGCCAACTTGGATGTAATATAATGTTGTTCAGACACTTCTGATGATCACAGTATAGCATTCCTTTTACTGTCATAACTATGTAATAACTATGTTATAACTATAATTTAGTAAAAATATTGAGTCATCGTTGACCACATCCAAAGTGCAGTAAATGCATGAGCCGTTTTCAAAGTCTAAATGGCCATCACATTTCACACAGCAAGGATCATGAAACTGAAGCAAGTTTGATTGATAATACACAGTAAACAGGGAAACAACCACTTGGTCACAACCCACAACACACATTCTGTGGGCTACTTTCGAATAATGTCTGCTCACATAGGTTTGTCATCCAGGTATCCCACACACAAGTTGCACGCAGTTGTCATTTGTCACAAATTGTATCCAATGAAAGACTGCACCTGAGGGTGGCTCATCTGTATGCCTCAAATGTGTCAGATATATGCATGTACACATTCAAAGGACTGACAGGTATTGATGTAATTGTGATAAAACACAGTTTTGATTTAAGTATATTGTATTTATGACCATCCTGGGCAAAAAATATGAGTGGGTTTAATGTGTATTCGCAAATGACAAAGATGACGACCTTTCTCCGGTTACAGTAAAAGGTATCAGTTTTGTCCTTGTTACGTAAAAGTTATCAAACCCTTTCGTAAATTTCACTTTTTAAAATGGTATCCTGTCCTATCTCTTCTTTCCGCCAGAAGAGCGTTTTTGCACCCCATGGTGCATGGCGTATAATTGATTTTGATCACTGTAGTCATTTGAAGAAGGAGAACTGGCACTACTAGAGTGAGTCTTATATGGATAGTTTGGATCACCAATATGTCTTATTAAACTATTACGGGCAGAATTATTTTGAGAATTTGAGGAGCTACTGCTGGTTTGTCCCCCAGGAGGGCGCCACCGACTTCCTTGGGGGAAGAGCATACTGTCGGAAGAAGTCATCCCAAAGGACGCGTAATATCCATTGACAGATGTGAGGGAACCATGTCCACTGTATCGCTTAGAGTTGTACGACACTGGTATACTCCCTGAGGAATGAATCGGTAAATGTCCGGGGTCTGAGCCTCTCCAGCCCCCTTTGTTCCTATTTTTGTGGTGGTATCCTCTTTTGAAAGTGAACTTTGGTTTTTTGTACGAGCGTCTATGTCGCATCAGAATCTCCTTTGCAACAGGACGAACCCCTGGTGGTAATCCATTGATATTGTGCGGGGGAGGTTTTCCATTGTGGTTAACAGGAGGTGGAGCGTTATATATTCCATTGCGCATCAGATGAGGGGGTAGTCCTTCGTACACATTTTGAGGTGGTGCTCCTCTGTCCATATCAGGTGGCAATGGCACGCCATTGTTTGTCATTTTCGACGGTTGTACCATACTACCGTAGACGCCATTGGCCTCTTTATCAGCTGACCAGACTGCGCTGTGGTGTGACGGAGCTCGTAATATTCCATCACGGAAAGAATATTCACTTTGAGAAAAGAATGCCTCATGAGGATGATGTGTCGCCCAAGATTGGTAGGACTCGTAAGGCGCTCCATAGAAATAAGGCGATGAAATACTGGAGCAAAATATGGTGGAATGCAATCATCTGATTCAACTTGCAGATAAATTATAGATTTTACTTTCTGGGCTTCTCTCTTAATATAAACTAAAACCCTTACCACTATTCACCATTAAAGGTCTACTTTTTTTTTTCTTGATCATGGCATTTCCAAATCACAACAAACATTGTTATGAAATTCATTATTAAAGAAACAAAAGGCAAAATGTTTAGAAAATTCTGGTTAGTGTTCATGACTTACCTTTCCCATCACCAAAAAACCCAAGGACTAGTCAAGTTGCTTTCGAGATTTGGGTCACAAATGACAATTGGCAGTGGCGGATACAGGGGGGGGCCTAGGGGGCACGGGCCCCCCCTAGACCACTGAGATTAATAATAGTATCTTGAAGAAATTTTGGCGCGACGCGGGCCCGCGAATGCCGAAACACGCCCGGGCCCCCCCTAGATGACCCTGTCTGGATCCGCCACTGATTGGTGTGTTAAGTATTAGAAAAAGGCCTGATTAGTTCTGATAAACTGATAGTATGTTATAGATACTGTGAGTTAGGTAGCAGGAAAACAAAATTAGTTGTGAGCAAACACTAAGACTGGAGCAGCAAAACAGATGAAAATGAATGGAAATCTAGAAGCAGCAGCAACAACATACACAACAAATTGAAATCATTCAAGTCAATGCAAAACACAGAAACCATGCAATTAAGAAATAGACGACTTACTCGACTCGACTTTCCGTCTTTCGCGACTTGGCCTTAATACTTCTGTCGAATCTTTTGGCGAAGGTTCCCTGGTTCTTTCTCCTGAAGCCTCGTGTGATGCCCTCCTGTAAGAAAACAGTGGCAAAGTTTGATTATAGAGAACACAAGAACTGTATTTCTAAACAGATGAAGTAGCTTAAAGGTGTCACATAATGTTAAGTGTTAACATTCCTCAAGTTTGCTTTTACACTCAGAAGGTGTATTTTGCTGTGAGCCATCAGTTGATACTGCCTATCTCATGAGTCTAAATTAGTTCCCCACTAAATTTTAAGGTATTCTGTTATTTTGTTTAAGCAGAACAGAACTGCCCTTCAGAGTCTCATGTGTGGGTTCAGTCTCTCCTCAAGCTGCCAAATTCACTAAAATACTACAAATTGCAGGTCGAAGGTGGTCGCATAAGACAAGGTGGTCATATGGGAAGAAGTTTTGCAATGCAGGGACCACTATAACTACATATGCAGACCTTGGAGGCAAGCATAAGGCTGTAATCATAGCAGTTTCCACTATGTACAATTGTACATCGTATCAGTGGTTGGCTTAGTGTAGAAAAGAAACGCACCACATTATCATAAAGCTCCACATCCTTCTCCTGAGCATTGATGACAACATCTCCAGGGTCAGTGTCAAAGCCAGGATTGGCCCTGCCCTTGCGAGGTGCTGGGGAAGTAGGTTTGGCAATGTGGATGCCCATTTGTCTGAGCTCTTCGATACCTGTAAGCACAAAGGATCGCTACTGTTAAATCGGGTCTTTTTTCTGCAAAATGAACAATGAGTCATTTTCAAGAAAGTGAGAAATTTAGGAAATATCATTATTGAAGTATTATTTTACACTTACTGGCATAGTATTCTTCTATATCTGTAAGGATATCAACCCCGAAGAAAGTAAAGATTGCTTCCGTGAACCTCAAGTTCATGAACCATACCACAATTCCAATGAAAAGAGCAATAAGACCTGGAAAGAAAGAAGTCAAATTACATCTAACCACTGTCTATAATAGAGAAGACAAAATTGAAATCAAGTTCAATTTCTGAGGTCACCAAAAATGGTATTAAGTGGGTCCTTGATTTGCTTACCATTGACGAGATTGAGCCAAAAGGTCCAACCCCAAGCAAATCGCAAGACGTCATCACCAATGTGTATCTGGAGATCTAAAGGATTCCGGACTGTGGCATAAATGACATTGCCTAGCAACAAGACAGCTCCAGTTGCCATGGAGAAGTAAGCACCAAATTCCAGAACAATCTTGAAGAGCATGATGGTGATGACCCAAAGTGGAAGAGCCAGCCTGAAAAGAAGGTGAAAATTTTTGAAATTTCCTGAAGAAGAAACAATCTCAAAAGTTAGTAATGTATAAATTTATACTTCTCTGTTCAATAAAAGAGTCTGTGAAGTGTCATTCGAGCATACTTTGGATGTAGATGTCTTTCCTTCTCAACTCTTCAACTTACCACAAGAGAGCATGAGTGAAATAACCGGCTTGGCGATAGAAGCGACCCCATCGAATCCCCTCACCATCAATGGTGAAATACTCTGCGATCCAAAGAATTGGAAATGGTGAACCTTTCAGCTGGGCTTCTCTGTATTCCCTGTTGACTAGTGTTGCTGAAATGCAAAATATGTTATTGAGAAATTGTCATTGTTAGTGCTCAAAATATCACAATTGATTTAGTGTCCTCATGCGGAGTTTGAAACGTTTAAAAGAAGAGATTAAAATTCTTGAAGTTCCTATGATTGTCATCATGTGAGGTCAAGGCATATGAAGTATCTCAAGTATTTTTATAAGTTAGGGTCAAGGTAATTCAAGAATCAGAATTATAAAATATTTACCAAATGGGCCAAAGCCTCCTCTGCCCTGGGTCCAGCCAAAGTCATTCCAGTGAAACCTTTCGTTGTAGTTAATTATTTCAGTTGTCTTGTTGTTAATTTTGTAGTGTACAGGATCAGCTAAAAATGGATTAAATATTGATTTACCACATTTTAATATATCTGAAATATGATATATGAAACCATATTGCAGAGATGTACTTACTTTTCAGAGTAATGTTCACACTTCTCAACCCAATTTTTACAGCGACTGTGGCATGTTCAATTTCTTTCGATATCCCAGCTTTGTAATATGTCCGGATATTGTGAACTTCAGCTTTTTCCCATTCTTGGCCAAAATTGCAAACTGAAAGGTGAAATTGACACAAAATCATTGCATAATCTTTTGAATAACGTTGATAACTAATAGCACAAAATCTCATTGACTCGATTGACTTTGTAACAGTTTTCTCACCCATTATTGACACCAGCACAAAACATCCAACAGCCGCTCTGATAAAGAAGTACCATCGCTGAAACAAAATATAACAAATGTAAATCAATGAAAGATATCAGTGTCATAAGCCTTATGAAAATCTATCAAATTTCCTCATAGTAAACAATAATACAGTGGTCTCTGAGATGAGACCATCATGCATTACGAACACCGATTGATTATAGACCATCTTCCGTAATGAAGGACTGCTTTAAAATAAGCGGGACTGTCTACGATCAGACGGACCAATGGTTTTTGAGCTTCCTTTGACTTTGATAATTTATACTGACCTCTTTGCCTCTGAATCCTGGCAGAATTATCAGAAATGAGAAGATGATGATGAGGATGGAAAAAGCGAAACCCCACTCAGTGACATCGACGGTCACCGGAGTCTTGTTTGATGGGTACAGTGTGGGACCACCATGGATACGAAAACTGTCGAACCACCCCATGTTTTTGAGGTGAATTTTTTTTCAACCAGTCCTTTCTTCAGCCTCCTTCGCCTCCTGAAAAAGAGCAAAAAAGTCAGGTAAGTAAACATTAGAACAGTATTTCCTCTGTTGAGCAAATCATGCAAGTCACTGTGTGTGATGGCTTGATGAATGAGTCCTGCATACCATCAACATTCCATGCCCACATCATGGTCTGACATTGCTCTCTTAGCTCCATTGTCTCTGGTTGGTGTTGTAGCTATTGCTTTTGTGTGTGAATATAACCGAATGAACTAGACTCCCATACTAAGCAGTTGGTCCCATGATGGCAAATGTGTGCTATGTATTCAATGTATTTGAGCCAAGGCCCATTGCCAATGACAAATTTGTTCTGGATAAACAACCAGAGGTCAAGCAATGGTCAGTGCTCCAATAGAGTCCAATGTACGAAATTGTAAACTCAAGCTAAGCACAAATACATTAGAATAGATAGCTTCTCCTCCTCTGTGCACACTCAACTGCTTCCCCAAATTGTGTTCCTGCTGGATGCAGCCAGGCAGTGGCCGTCACACTTGGCTGATCATGTGTAGACTCAGGGTGGATCACATCAATGACCAATTTAATTTACTCCCCACCTCTGTCAAGGTTAGCAATGTTATGAAAAATATCATATTTATGCCATAAAGCAACTGTTGGATGATGTAGTATACACATGAGTAATATTTTGTATGCAGTAAGAAGTTTTAAGGTGGTCAACCGGTCCTTTTTAGAGTTTTTTTTTTTAAACTTTTATCGAAATAATTCTCACCAAGTCTCTCAGTATCCATATGTTCCACTGAATAATTTCAAATAATAAAGTACAAAAGTGAGTCCGAATAGAGACATTGTTTTAGTACAATATTTCAACCTTTATTTGGTCATCTTCAGGTACATAATGAGAGGGAATCATGGAATAAAAGCCTCTAAAGAGTTTGTTTTGTTTAGGTAATTAACAGTTTTCCTGACAATTTCTGTAAACCATCATTGTTTTCACAGTTTTTTATGTATTTTTGTTTTTGTTTTCTGTGTGATAACCTTCCTCTATCAATATTCCCTCTCATTATGTACCTGAAGATGACCAAATAAAGGTTGAAATATTGTACTAAAACAATGTCTCTATTCGGACTCACTTTTGTACTTTAAGTCTCTCAGTGTCTTGTCCTTTTTAAATTTGGCCTGTAATATCTTTTTTGATTTAGTTTTTAGGCATACTTTCAGCTCAGTGGTTGTGCAGCGTGGCTGCTCCCTTCTGGGACCTGAATTCGAGTCTCAGTCCTGGCAACCTGTGCATGTCAGACAGAAGTTTCATCCCATGCCAAGAGTACACAATGCCTCATTACTGTTGTCCATGCCTGCCCTATTATAGCTGTTTGCAGACTGGCGGTCCAAACACTTTCAAAATTAACTTTCAACTTGGGCGTGTGATGTCCTTAGCTTAAAAATGTTTTGTTTGTGTCAGTTATGGTTAATCACTCTTAATTCAGAGCTTTTCATATCTAGCAGCATAGATGACAATAAACAAACTAATTAGGCTTAAATGACTTAAGGTACTTCATCAAATAAGAAGATCAGGAGACCAACAGAAAACGGTTAATGATGTGGCAAAGCCAGTTTGCAAATTGAAAATAAGAAAATTAATTTTTCAAGTGGACCGCCAATCTGCAAAGAGCTCTAAACGAAATCAGTTCCAAAAAACCAATGGTTGGTGTGACCAATAAAAGGATTATTGAACTCAACCAGTATGGTCAGTGCATCACAAACTAAGAAGAGAAAAATCTCCTTCTATCTGTCTATCTTTAAAATCAGTTATCGATATTGACAAGGAAGAAAAAATTGCATTTTACAGCTTAAGAAATTAGGTCTTTGCTATGACAATTGGCACACATTCCATAAAAATAATCGTTATTAATAAACTTATTATTACACTACAAGTTTAGTTATGTAATGAATGAGGTATTTTGTTAAGAAATGTGACCATGTCAGAACACCATGCCAAGGAATTTGTAACATTATCTCTCAGTTTATTGCGCAATAGTGTTTTTAGGAAACATTTTTTTAATTTCACGACCTATCCTCTGTCATTACATAACCACGCCTTCCTGCTGGCATAAAAATAATCCAAATCGCAAAATAATATATCTTGAATAAAAAATCAATAGCAATAGCATGTAAAACTTAAATAATGGGAAATAAGACACCAGCTTAAATTCGGATAACCATTGGCTTTATGGCACAATATTAGTATAAGCACTCAGGCACCATATTGAATGAAATGTAGCTGTGGTTTGCCAAACAGGCTGCAATGGTGACTAAAAATTTCTGACACGGTTTGATTCCTTAGAGCTCTTTGCAGATTGGGGGTCCACTGGAAGAATTAATTTTCTTATTTTCATCTTGCAAACTGGCTTTGCCACATCATTGACAGTTTTTTGTTGGTCTCCTAATCTTCTTATTTGATGAAGTACCTTAAGTCATTTAATTAGTTTATTTATTGTTGCCTATGCTGCCAGATACCATAAGCATTGAATAAATTCATAAACCATAATCGACTCAAACAAGACATTTTCGAGCCAGTGACATCACACGACCAAGTTGAAAGTTAATTTTGAAACTGTTTGGACCGCTAATCCGCAAACAGCTCTAAGAGGCACTGATTAGGCTAACAAGACAGGCAGGGATCACGGTAATGAGGCGCGGTGCACTCTTGGCATGGGATGAAATTTCTGTCTAACATGGGTTGCCCAAAACAGGAATCTAACCTGCCACTGAGTCATGCCTCAGGCATTAATATAGGACTAAAGTAGCATATCATCTCCCTGCTCAGATGGAACGATGAGGTGGGAGTTTCAAATCTAACTGAGTTCCATTTGCTTGGCCACTTTTGGGCATTTCTATCACCAGATGGCTCCCCGTCCGTACCTAAATTTAGCTTTCAAGTATAGCCATGCAGTAGCTAGAATCGAACCCTGGACCTCAAAATTACAAGGCCAGCATGCAATGCACTTAGGCACCGAGGTACATGGCTTTGCAGTGTAAAATTGTTTTACACCAACGAGGATCATAACAATTTAGAATCTTTAATCAAGATTTAAGAGCAGGACAGGAAATGGACTCATATGGAGTTTCTTGATTATGCACATTTGAGAACAGCAGAAGAAGGTGGAATGTTCTCTTGAGGGGTCCATTTCCTGACCTGCCTGATATCAGTCTTTTAACAAAGTGGCTAATCAGAGGCTTGCATGGTTACAAGTAAAATGTGGATTCCCAGATACAGGCCAGCATAGAAATTCGGCAAACCACTGTCCTGCTACCAAAATTTGTTTTTTTTGTATCCAGAAGGTGGCGCACAAGGCTAGCTCCAAAAAATCTTCTTTTTTTTGCTACAGGGCAGTTATCTATGTGCTGCTGTCAACTGTTAAACAACAACTCATTTAAAACTTCATCTGAATGACATTCAGCGACAAAATACTCATTGAGTAAATTTATATAAATTTATGAGTAATCCAAACTCAGTTCGAATAGCCCTTTTCCAATTGGCTAGTGATATTGTTATTGGTCAGTTTTTGTTGTTCTGTTCGTGAGTACATCGTAGGTTCAAGGATACTGTAAGGATATTTGATAGGAGTTTCATAACCAACTATCAAGAGCCTTTTTTATTTGATTTATTTTATATATATATGACAAGCCCAAACTTGACAAATACAATATAATAGTATAGATTCACCAACGTTCAATAAATCAGTTAGTACATGGCTAAGCACAAAGAAAAAGGTCCAACTGAGAATGGAAAAATGCAGTTGTGTGATTATCAATTATTGCAAGTCTTAAGCACTTTGTTACAATATTCACATTAAATGCAAATGAAATCAATCTACCAATTTACCAGTTAGTCACTAGTGCATTCTACATTATTGTATTGAATACCAATCTCATAAAATGACTTTACATCAGTGTGTGAAAAAAATGAAAATATCATATTGGGTGTTTGCTTGTCAAGACATGCACGCTTTATATTATGTTTTTGGTCGGTTGAGACCAAAAGCGTGCTAACTATGTAATTTAAAATTAGTGCAATTTGGCTTAGATTTGTATTATTGACATATTAATCTATCAAGTGTGATATGGGCTCCTTTTAAAAAAGTTAAAATAGTGTTTACCAATAATTAACATAGATAGGAAGGTACAACGTGCAAGATGTTTGGTTGCCATTAATTATAAACCAATATATTACCAAAGAATATTCACATAAAACAATAAGAACTGAACTAAAGATTCTGAACATTTGAGGTGAATCCAAGCATTTTCAACAAAGGCAGACAAGCTTTCGTGACGTCAAATTTGGAAAATGCAAAATTAAATGAGCCTGAAGGGAGTAGAGTACTGACCATACTGAACGATTAGTGATTTCAAATGGTCAACTAAGATTCCAAGAAGAGTTCAAATCAGAGGTTTGTCACAATTAGGATAATTGTCAATGTTTATAATGCAAAATGGAGGAAAATGATTTGACAAACAAATGTGATAAACACCAACTTGGCACTAAAGTCCAATCCAGCCATTTCACAATTTGTCTTTATGAAACTCTCAAAATGGATGTCAATTGAGGTCTATGTGAAGTTACATGAAAATATCTATCTTACAAGTAAGTTTTGTAGCTGTTTAAACATCTGTGCGTTTTAATGAGATTATTTGAGTTTCTAGAAGTAATTCTCATGCAAAGATCTTGAATAGTATCCCTTTTTTCCAATGTAGATAGACAATAGACAATAGACAATATAGACAATCTTTATTTTGCTTCGGTTTGAAAAACAAGGAAAATCAGCCATGAAATTGGCTGGTGTCACCGAAAAGTTTACAACAAAAATGATAACAGTAATAGATAAAATATAAAAATTATTAGATTAAAAACAAAATAAAAGAATAAGGCATTTAAAGAAACAACCAGTTAAAAGAATCTATCTTCAATGGCAGAAATGTCAACATTTAATAGCCTTTGCTTGAAAGCACTTAATTCATTTTCAAGGCGAATGTCATTAGGAATTTTATTCCAGAGGCTGGCTCCTTTATAAGACATTGAGCTGAGCCCGTAAGTCTTTGTACGACATTGACGTAATGATAATAGTCTTTTGTTGTGCAAATCGTATGCAGTCTTCTTCTCATTAAACAGTTCATTAATGTACTTTGGCGATGAGCCATTTATAGCACTATGCACTTCAGCTAGCAGTGCCCTTAGTCTAGATTCTCTTAAAGGGACAATGCTAGCTTTTTCTAACAGTAATTTGCAATCTGCATTAAAGTCCTGGAAGACAAGCCTGATTCCTCTTTCTAGAAGTTTTTCCAGCTTACGTGCATCGGTTTTTTTGCAAAAATGCCAAACGACTTTACAATAATTAAAGTTGCTTTCGATAAAAGATCTAAAGATGGTAAGTCTGGCTGTTTCTGGAAGATATTTAGCAATTCTCCCAAAGGCTGCTAATTGCCATGCTGTCCTGCGACAGAGGCTTTTGATATGAGCGTTGAAATTTAAATTTTGATCGAGTGTGATCCCTAATAGTTTGACTTCAGGGAGATTTTGTAGGCTTGCATTTCCGATTTTGATTTCTAAAGAACCAGACTTGTCTCCGAAGATAATAAATTGGAATTTTGCGGCATTTGCCTGTAAACAATTTTTTTCAAACCATTTTAACGCCACATTTGTGGCCTTCTCTAATTTATCAATTAAAACACTAGTATTTGGGGCAGTAGCGAAAATAGTGTTATCATCCGCATAGTTCGCGAAGATAAAGTCATCCTCCAAATACAAGAGATCATTTAAAAAGTAATTGAACAATGTGGGGCCGACAATCTACCCCTGCGGCACACCACGTTTTATCCTGCTATTTTGTTCTTTGCTGTCCAATGTGCATATCTGCCACCAAAGTATCAACTTGTTACTTCAAACAATAAGTTCGAAAAGTCAATTTTTTGTTATTCTTCACGATTATAGCCATCTCCCAAGAAAGAATTATTTCAGTGCTGCAAAAGCCCTGAAATTGATCTCAATGTTGATATATACACTCTGCATATTTACAATGTTTGATATAGGTGCTTCCTTTTTACTGCCAAGCAAATAGCCTCTATTTGCTGAAAAATACAAATTCAGCCTGACATGAATGATAGTCTTATGAATACACAAGTGATTCTGATACTTGACATGTTGATGTAGATTTTAGATTGAAAAGCACAATCTTGACGAAACAATAACACTACAAACTAGTGAAAATATCTTGACTCGTGTTCAGGAAACAAACGTCAGCCAAATTAAGGCGACACTGCTTGCAAAAATTGTAGATTAATTGTTTGGCAAAATTTTCAAAAAAATGCTATAATTATTATTAATTATGGGTTGCATCTATAAAGAAATGCAGTTTTTGAGAATATACCATTTTCAAAGGTCCTGTTTTGTTATTAAGAGAGAGGGTTTGATTTCAATTTTCATGAAGGTGCCCATTTTCAAAGTAAACACCACCTTCAACCTAATATGATGATATGTTTTCAGATGTACTTTCATCAGCTGCAACTACTGAGAGCCAAGGGTTGCAATTTGGCAGGGCCGTACCCATGGGGGGGGGGGTGTGGGGGAATGTGACACCCCCCAAAATTTGCCAGGAGGGGGCCCAAGAGAGAGGAAGTTGAAGCGCGTTGATGGACCAAAAAAAGGACAATTTTCGCCCCTAAAGAGCAACCACAGTGTCAATGACTCAATATCAGAGGGGCCCACTCACTTGAGAAATTTATTTTATAGGGCCCCCAGCTGACTGGCGAAATTTATTGCAGAGGACCTTTAACTGACTTGAGAAATATATTTCAGAGGGCCCGAAAGACTCAAGAAATCTGTTTTCGGAGGTCCCACATAACGGACTTGAGAGGTTTATTTCATAGGGCCCCCCCCCAACTGACTCGAGAATATTACTCTTGAAGACCCTCATGGCCTCAATTGATATGACTGGTGAAATCAATTTCAAAGGGCCCCTAACTGAAGCGACAAATTTTTATTTCGAGAAATTCAATACGGAGGGCCCCCAACTGATCAAGAAATCAGTAACTGTTTCAGAGGGCCCCCAACTAACCCTATAAATTTAATTCAGAGGGCCCAAATGACTTTAGATATTTGTTACAGATGCCCTCTCTCACTGAGGAGAAATTTATTTCAGTACCCCCTAACCACTGACTCGAGAAATTTATTTCAGAAGGCCCCCTAACTGACATCCAAAAATTTTTTAGAGGCCTCTCAATATTACCAGCTGTGATTCAATAAACTGCCATTTTCTTTTAAAATTAACTTGTGCTTCAGGTGTTGCTGGTTATATTGCACTTCAACTCCTTGCATTGCATACATTGCATAGTTTCATGAAAAATTAAATTCCTAGACTCTGAAGAGGCCCTTTGTTAATGATTTCACTACTACAGTTTGTCATGTCTTGCATTGGGACAGAAATTTAACATTGTTTGTACAGGCCATAAAAATCAACACAATGAGATTGCAGGTTTATCTAATACCAATTTGACTAGAACTAAGTCTGGGGTGGCGCTGCAGTGCACTTTTGTGACATCACCTCCCATTGTGTGTCAGATTGGCAGCATCACAAATGTCAACATTTTGCGAAATTTGACTGCCATTTCCATAAATTGTCAAATATCGGACATGAACAGCATCAAAACGTTGTGAAAATGTGACATTCATATTACAACAGAGCTGAGCTACACACAGGTAGGTGTAATTTTTCTGTGGGACTTCTGGTTGCCAAGATATCTGGCAAAACGTCTGTCCTCTGCTTGATGTGACAAACTGTATTTCTCGAAATGACCTATTCCAAAAAGTTTAGTTTTATCTTTTTGATAGTTTAAATAATCCCAACACGCCCAAATACAATGGTAATTTTCCTAATATTTATATTTAGCTGAAAAGGCCATATTCACTCTGGGACCACTGAGTACGGTATTTAAATTTACCGTCTCCGAAAATGGCGACCTCTAAATTTTTCTGTCTGAAGTCAAGATTTAATTTTGCTGAGAAATGGTTAATAAGACCTTTGAGACAATGGATTTTGCATGAAAATGAAAGATTCGGTTTCACTGCTAAGGTAGCTACCCCAGTTTCAATGCCATAATGTCTTGATTGTATGAATGGAGGGGGAGAAGTTCCAAAGCGAGAGACGGTAAATTCATCAGAAGGAGACGGTAACTTTGCCAGGAAAATTATTGAAGGAGACGGTAAATTTGGAGAGTTAAGCTACAAAACTGCCTTGTTTGTGCCTACAGAAAGAAGAAAGGTAAATAAATGGTGTTTTATTAAGACAGGCAATGCAGTCTACAAATGCATGCAGTATTTTTTTCTGTTGTTCAACAATTAGAGGTATTATAAAAATCTAACAAAAAGTCACTCGGCACAGGCAATGGTTAATGTGAAAACAGCTTGGTCAATAGTTTTTGGAATCAATTAACTCCATTTAAATTGCTTTATAACTTTCATTTTGGAACAGCTTTGTTTTTGGTTGAAGTTGTAAAAAAGTCTGACACCTAATCTAGAAGAGCCATGTTGTTGGGACTTGCTCAATAGAATGTTCCTCAGATTCTCGGAATCATTGTCCTCTCACATCCTTGCATAGTTTTGACTCCGAAAATAGGCCTACGACCTAAGTGATGTGTGGCCCCACCATTTTCTAATAGATCTAGAGTGCGTAATTTCATGTGAGCACTCAGCACTCACAAAAAAACTTGGGTTGCATGCCACAAAATAGTGAACAACTTCACACCTAAATGTGGTTTTTCATTGCAGCGGAAAAATAATTTTTCTTTTATTAGCAAAGGTTCATTCATATTTCGCGGCCTGACTCCTGACCTTGAGCCAGTGCTCGCTCATGCCTCATTCTCTTGAAATACGGGTGAACTTAAGGGGCACAAATTTTAGAAAAGTTCTTAGAGGTACACAGGCTGGACTATTTGTGAACATGAAAATAAGAACATAAGTGCTGGTGTACATACATACATGTACATTCGTGGACCTGCCATTTCTGACATTCGTGGAGGTGTTATCAGGTTATAGATTTCACTCTTATTGGGGTTAGAATTAGGTTTAGAGTTAGTTTAAGGCAAGTTCAGGGTTAGAATGTTCATAAGTACATCTGAACAAATTCATGAAAGACAATTATTTGAGACTTACATAAATGCCAAATTCGTGTATATATGTTCGTTTCTGCGTGGTTTACGAATTCGCCTATATTCAAAATATTGAAAATTAATCAGTACTGTAGGCCTATGCTCAGAACTTTAACCACACAAGTGACAGCTGAACATCAGGTATAGGCCTACACTCAGTATACAGTCGTAGACAATAATAAGTCCCATTCAGCCAAGGCTTTTTGGCAAAAGTATGTTGGCAAACCATCAGAAATCGTGAATTAACTCCCCAAAGTATATATGATATATATACTTATAATTTCACTCTCAGACAGAACATTTTACTCCCAGAGTAAAACAAGATGCTCTCAGAGCATTGCCATGTCGATGTTCACAGAAAATTTTAAACAGCGTCAGTTTAGGAGCATGGGGGGGGGGTACTTGACAATGCTTGTGGTTGGCAAACCAAATTGAAAAAATAAAGGGTCAATATTTCAAAAGGTTTGGCATATAACAACACTTATTCCGTGTTTTTGCCTGGCTAGTTTGCGTCCTCGTTGATTTTCTGTAACTTATAGGGCCAGAATTCATCTGACTGTTCAGAATTCAGGTGTCAGACTAAAGCAATATTATCACAATACCCTTTGACAACATCAGTCAGTCCCACAGGTCCACAGAATAGCTGCATTTTGTATTTTTATTAACTTAAATGCTGAATTTACCGTCTCTCTGAATAGAATTTACCGTTCTCACCACATTCTCCCTCATACGAATTTACCGTCTCTCGCTTCATTTTTAAAATGATCGATTATTTAACAAGTTCTTCATCAAAGACATGCTCATGTGCATCAGTATCTTTAGGATGACCGTAGCTAACATGCCTTGTATCAAAATGCCATTAGAATTTGGCATATAATGTGTAAATCCACAGCAAAATCTATGAGTTTGATGGCCAGAAAAGCAGGTCGCCATTTTCGGAGACGGTAAATTTAAATACCGTACTCAGTGGTCCCAGAGTGATATTGAAGCAAGATAGGGGGCTTGTAATGTAAGTTACAACACTTCAATCTTTTTATTTTTCTTTACTATACATAACTTTTGTCTTGCTCTTTCTGGAATGCAGCATGGCAATTGTGTTCTGACAAGTTTGCAATCAAATTTGTGTGTGTGTGATAGAATTGACCTTGAAGAATTGATTTTAACAAAACTAAGGTATTGACATACAGTATATGAGGTTTCAAACAAGTGACAGTCTGAAACTGAATGTTTAAGCTATGGTATAACTAGGAGAGTCTCAAGTTGGGGAGCACCTTGGAAGCAAACAATTTTCTTGAGGGGAACACTGCAAAAAATTCCCGTTAAATTTTACAGTTAAATTAACTGGCAACTTTGTTCCAGGTCTAATAACTGTGAAGGTACTCACAAACCTGAACAGTACAATGAACCGTAAAATGCAGATCGGTACATTGAACTGTAATTTTGCGGATTCAACAGAGTGATATTACGGTATAATGTATATATATAAAACAGTTTATTCAAAGTATGTTTTACAGTAATATCAACTCTAAAACATGGAAAGTAAAGCATGCAAGGAGCTGTACAATCTACTGTAAAAATATGGATTGAATCCGTTATTTTTACTTTTGCAAAAATGTGAAACAAACGACTAAACATGTGATTTAACTGTGGCATAGCTGTAGGGATGTACCAAAGCTGGAATCAGCTGAGTAAACCACTGACTCCAGGCTCGGCCTTGCTCATCTCTTGCTTGACAGCAGGGAAGTAAGTCCATCAATACCCAGCAATTAATTCACACACATTTGCGCACAAATTGCTGCCATAAAATTGATGGATATCTTCCAAGAGAAGCAGGTGTCAAGTTTACACAAGTATGTTCTATTTATACAGACTGTGCTTGGGTTATTTTGGTTTTAATAGTGTACTTCTTAGGAACACATCATAAGACTCACAAAAATGTCAATATCACAAATAGATATTACAACATTAACATAATGACAACATCTTTAAGATCATATGAATGAGGATGTTCCCTTATTATATCTTCACATAAGTTATAAATTAAGTTTGATTAACAGTTGTGTAAAGCATATGTTATAGATGGCACCACATGTTCCATGGTTGAAGTCCATATAATATCTTGTTTATAGAATCTTGCCAGGTTTATTGATTGTTTTGTCTGCATATTACAAGTTATCAGTAAATTAACGGTTAAAGTAATTGTTCATCAACGTGCACTGAATGTTAAATGACATGTTGCAGTACATTTTTCTTGAAGCCAGCTTTGTACCAGACAAAGAACTGTAAATTCACAGACATAGTCTGTATTAAAAAAATACTGGTAAAATAACAATAAATTTACAGTTCTTCTAGCCACAAAAACACGCTCATTTCTTACAGTGAACCCAATTTTGGTGGGGCATATGTATTTTAATGTGCCCTCCACAATTTTTCTTATCGGGGTGGGGGGGAATCATCGGCATTGAAAGAAACATGCTCCCGCACACCCCTTTTTTTCGGCGCGGTTCAGTTACGTCTGCAAGGGGGCCCAAATGGTCCAAGGTATAGGTATATGATAGATAGATAGACAGATAGATAGATAGATAGATATGGTAAATACAGCCCTCTTAGCTCAGTTCTTCGTGCTGACGAGAGTTGATTGATGATTGACAGAGAGCAGGAGTCCTCAACGTGTTACACAGTTACCCATGTGAGGGATCTTTTACTTGCCTGTAACAGACACTCAATTTAACATCTCATCCAAACGGCATTCAGCTGGGATTCTGTTCATGAAGGTCTACTGAGAATTTCCGGGTTCCCCACCCGGTGTTTGAACCCATGCAGGTTAAGACATTCAGCGTAGCAGGCGAGAATTTTACCTATACAGTAACTCTGCCACCCAGCCGCCGATGTCATGACATTGATAGATCATCAGGCTTGCGATAATGTGATATAATGAAACGACGTTAATGAATTCATGAAGTGACGCAGGTCACACCCAACCATTGTGTGTGGAACAACACAAAATATTCAGACACTGTTTTGATAAGTACAACTACAAGGTCGATGTTCTATAAAATCTGGCAGTTACTGGAACGTTAATATCAAAGTATCGTGTTGAACATCACGACTTGAGAGACACAACACATGAGTTCACTTACAAGTGTGCAGCTCTATGCACACCCTTGGGTGATAAAAGAAGAATTGTAAAAATAGTTGCAGTTTAACCAGCTGAATATGATGGATGAGTTCCCACAAAAAACTCAAACTGAGCACAAGAAGAAAATGCAACATGCAAGTATGATTTACTAAAAGTGTCAAAAAGTGTCAATGCCTAAAACATACCAAGTTAAAAAGATGACAAGTCCGTGCAATTGCTACAGGCAGCAGTTGTAAAACTCAGAGACAGTACAGGCAAAGTTCATGTTCCATTCAGAAAAAAAAAAACCAGTTGTATCCCTCCTTATTATTTTTTTTACTTTATTTTTACGAGAAAAGGGATCTTTGTTTATGATTTATTGCAAGTTTTCTGTAAGTATTTTTTTACACTCGTGCAAAGCTAGAAACATTTTGGCGATGACAATCTGCACTATTTTTTTTACACTCATGCAAAGCTACAAGCATTTTGGCGATGACAATCTGCACAATTTTTTTTACACTCGTGCTAAGCTACAAGCATTTTGGCGATGACAATCTGCACTATTTTTTTGAAACTCATGCTAAGCTACAAGCATTTTGGCGATGACAATCTGCACTATTTTTTTTACACTCGTGCAAAGCTAGAAACATTTTGGCGATGACAATCTGCACTATTTTTTTTACACTCGTGCAAAGCTACAAGCATTTTGGCGATGACAATCTGCACTTAATACAGTTTGTAAAAAGTCGAAATACCTTCTTCCTTTTTTGGTTCTTGTAAATGTTATGATCTAAATAACTATAGTCAATAAAGTGCACCAAGAAAGTTATACGGAAAGATGTTTAGGATACGATTTTACCAGTAATTCCCATGCAGTGAAACATTTCCAGGAGCAATAATTGTTCTTCGGTCCTCTCAATATACGGGTCAAAATTTGATAAGTCTGAAATTCTTGTCTCCAGTGTTTAACGATAATTCATGATGGCAGGAAGACCAATAGAGGACCTCTTGTTGTCGTTTGTCATAGACAAAGATTTTAGCAAAACTTATAACACAAAAAATATGTGGCAGAATATTTTTATCCCATCCAAAAATAGCATTGAAGTGGCCAACCCCCCTGAAAATGGCCTGTCTCCACCAACACTTTCTTTGAAAGATCGCATCATAAAAACTAGTACAGGATTCTGATTCAATTAAACTCTTCCATACATGGAGACTTGACTGTCAGTCTTCTAAAATCATGTCACCAATAGCTGAAATAATATTCTGTATAAGAGCAGGAGGTTGTTGTGTCAATATCTCCAATATTGCGTCATTAGCATCACGCCGGATTTGTTTCTCATTAAAAAATAAAGGACACACATTTTGTGGGAAAACCTTGTGTCCGATGTTGTCTAGGAACCAAAGAAAATAACTGAACTATGTGTAGCTCTGTTTCATTTATGTAAACCAAAATATTAGAGTATTTCTGTCAGCATGTCAGTTGTCCTATTTCAATTTGTCATTAGCAAACGCCTTGCTACTCTATTTTGACTGCATATTTCTGGACCAAAATCACTGTGAACATGTTTCTGGTGTTCATAAGGTCATTGCATGCGCATATTGCCAGACTGCCAGTTTTGCACTGGTCCCTACTAAGATTTTTACTGTAATTATCATTAGCATCACGCTGTCATTAGCATCATGTCAAAAATGGCTTATAGCCTTTATCTCGCAAAAATTTTGTTGCAGGTGACCGGAATTGAAATCAGTTGAATATGTATTATCAATAAATGTTTCAACAGACTATTACATAACATTTTTGCATTTTCCTTGCATCTGACATGCTTTTTATGAAGTTTGATTCTTCTCTGAAACTACTAACCAAATATGGGGTGCCAGCAACATTTTACCATTGTCTAGCATCTGAATTATGGTTTAGCAAAGACATTGGGCACTGGAGGGAGTAGTGGAGATCATCTGTATTATTCAGAATCCAAAATATTGACAAAAAGAGTATTTTTGTTTGTTTTTGTAAATTTCTGATTCAAGAATTTGTTCTATCTCAATAACTATTGGTCATAGAGACCTGAAATATGGCTCATTGTGTGCAGAATAGCCACTTTCCTATATGTTGGTAATACATTATTCAGCTCTAAATGGTACGGATTTCAAGTTATAGGCATGATGCTAATGACACACATATTTGGTATTTTAATTGATCAAAATGCAGTTTCTCAAAAATAATTGCCATAAGAGACTTGGAACTTGCCCAAAATGTGCCAGCAACTTGCCTAATCATTAGCAATAGATTGTTTAGCCCCAAATGGTCAGGAATTTTTAGTTAGAAGTGTGACTTTAATGTCAGTCGAAAAACATTACAGCTATGTTTATCACCTCCGTACGGATCAGCAGGGCATTGGGACCCTTGGACATGAAAGCGCAGTGATAGCTGATTGTTTGACCTACCCAACACAAACTTTAAAAGGTATTTCTGGACGGAAAAATTTTCAAAATGTTTTCAGCTGAAATTTCAAGGTTTTCAAATTTTGACCCATACACTCTTCAACAGATCAGCTTGGTTGTTTTATAATTCTAATCTACAAATTGGGCATGCCAAGTGATTTAGGCCTCATGCTGCAACCCCTATTTTTGTGGCTAAAAGTGTTTTGGAAAAAATATGGCATCTGCTAGAATAATCACTTGAATATGCAAGGTCACTAATAATAGCAATGATACATAATTATTATTCAATAATGGAGCATTGTTTGTCCTTGTGAGATGCTAATGAAAATGTTGTTGTTTTTTTAAGCTTTAAAGTTACATGTATTCTTTAAAACATGTCCTTTATGTTACAGAATGATTAAGTAAAGTGAGTCTGTATTGGTTAGGTTTTATCTGTCAAAAGCTGATATGATTTCTTTCTGTGGGGTGGAGATGAGCTTTCCACTGAATGAGGAATAACCTAAAGCTAGATAATGTCTAAGAGCAACATTACAGGTGATACAGGTGACCTAAATGTATTATTGCACATAAAATAACATTTGAATAGTCTGCAATCAAGTTTTAGGGGATTTTTACAATGTTTCAAAGGTTTCCACAATGAAGACATGGTATGAATCAGACATTGAGGTATCTTAGTGTTGCAAACAAGTGTATAGAATATAAGATAAACAAACAATCAAGATGACATCGAGCTGAAAGTGACTCCAATTTATGCTTTTCTTTGGAACTTGTTACAATTAATTTTAAAACTAGGTGATCATAAATACATAAAAAAAAGTGAAATGACAGCATTTGATAACTTCTTTGGCACACGTGTGAACGTAATTTGATTGGTAGCACATAAAGTGGTGGCTTAGTGACTTAGAGCTCTTTGCAGATTGGCAGTCCACTGGAAGGATTAATTATCTTATTTTCAGTTTGCAAACTGGCTTTACCGCATCATTTGATAGTTTTCTGTTGGTCTCCTAATCTTCTTATTTGATGAGGTACCGTAATATGGGGTGAATAGGGACACTGGGGTGAATCGGGACAGAACAGGGAAACATTCTATTTGATCAAGGAACACCAACTTCTACTTGCCTTAGGAATTTAATTTTTGGAACATGTATAGTAGACATAGACATAGTCTGACATACCCACAAATATTGTGATAGATTTTTGTACTTCTGACTGCAGGAAGTGAGGAGCTGCAGGACCTTAAACTTGCAGAAATGGTATTTTTACATCTGGTCAAAACTTTGCCAATACCTTACAAAGTATAAATACTGGACTCATAAAACTTGCTGCAAACCCTAAATCAGTCTAATATGGTTTCAGGGGACCATAATTAAAGACTAGATTTACGATTGTGTGTATTTGGTACCGGGTTCAGATCTAGGTCAATAGCAAAATTTCAGGATATCACCTAAATAACCATACTAACTTTCATTAGAGAATACTGGCGTGACTTTTTGATAAATGTTATTGAACTAGGCATTATTTACTGTAGATTTAGTCCAGAATTATCGACAACTAGAAAAATTAGAAAAAATAACTAGTTTTAAATAGTTTTGTGCCATTTATCACATATTTTTAAATCTGCGTATTATCAATGAAATTGATTTCAGATTTTCCTTAAATTATTTTTTTGGCATGTTGAACATGTTTTCTAATGTTTATCCACAAGTAGCAATCATTCAAAGAAGGTAGGGAGTATTGATTGAGGAAATAATGGAGTGTCCCGATTCACCCCAAAGTATGGGGTGAATTGGGACAGTGGTCTTCTGGGCCCTGAGCAGTGGGGATTTTAGCTATCATATCAAGCTCCTAGGGGCACTTGGACCTTGTGTTCAGACACAATTTGACACCAAATTTTGATTTCTAAACTGATTTTTGCCCATGCTGTGACTGAAAAACGGCCAATTCTGTCCCGATTCACCCCATATTATGGTACCTTAAGTCATTTAATTAGTTTGTTTATTGTCACCAATGCTGCTAGATATGATAAGCACTGAATCAACTAATTAACCATAACTGACACAAACAAAACATTTTTAAGCCACTGACATCACACGACCAAGTTGAAAGTTGATTTTGAAACTGTTCGGACCGCCAATCTGCAAAAAGCTATAAGTAATTTGTGTCATTCAAACTACCTAGACTAATTTAACGCTGAAAACAGCCACATTTCCATAATAAGCAAAAAGGAGGCTTCAACTTTTTCAGCACACTGTATTTCCAATTAGCTAACCCAGATTGCACAATATATTTACTGTATTGCAAAAAAACGAATTGAGCTAAATATAAATATGAATTAACTCTTGACAGGTTACAGCTTTTTTGTTTGGGACATTTATAGTCTAAATTAGTGGAAATATACACATCTAAACAGTAAACACCTGTGGCACATGTCACAATGATAAAGTTCTGTCTGCCTCAAGTGCATGTATTCTTGTTATGCACTCTGAATGGACACAATGTCATTGTGCAAATTAAAGTTGCCATGAGTGTTGTGCCTGATTTTTGTCATGTAAATTAGCTTGTCAGTTGTCACGCAATGTTACAATGTTGCTCAGGAGATCTCTTGAAATGTATACACGGTATTTTGGTAGGCCCAGCAGAACGTCTGTTGGATAGATCTATGTAGCTGAAGAAAAAATTAAGTATTGAGAGAAAGTCAATATCTTGTCTTCTGCCAATCTTACACATCATGATGAGATAGGCTTTTGGTTGTTATTAATAAGCCTATTGTTTCTTATATCTGTTGCCACAATTGTATGCTCCACCAGACTTAAAATTATTTACAAATTAACAAGGTAAATGTAGATGCTTTTGAAAATTAGCTGTCTGACTTTCTGTTTATCTATTTAGCTAATTATCTGGCTATTAGTATAGGCGTTAGCCTTATATCACTCCATCTGTCTATCTGTCTGTCTGTCATGCATGAAAAGCAGAATAATCTCAGATACCACAACCATCCGCAGTGACACGATCAGGCTGCCAGGGGTCTCCATTTTTCATGCAGTTAATTTGCGCCACCTGGGGGAAAGCTGTGTGAAATTTGCCCTCACATGCCTGTCTATTAACAACAATCCAGATCCAGAGCCAGCTGAGCTGCTCTTCAACAGATCAGTAGGCCTACATGAATGGTTAGATCATTAGTTCGTTACATGATGTGGGCAATTAAATGAATAATTAAATAGACAGATACACTGTTTAACAGGGGTACCCGGTTCACTGGAAACCTCAACAGGCCCCCCACATCCTTTTATTTTTACCCTTTGCAATATATATTGCCAAGGGTATTGTAGTTACTTTTGCGTATTGGCGTCTGCCACACAGGCATCCACCTATGTGTATCGGGTATTGTGCAAAAACTAAGCTATGTACATTGTATATTTGATATATTTACCACATTGATGGACCTTACAACTTAGTTTTGCCTTTTGGTGGTTAAACTCACGCACTACTGATACTTCTCTTAAAAAGAGAGAAAATTGGAAAAAAATAATTTTTTTCGTTTCCGGACCAGAATAAAAATGTGGCTGTATAATTATATGGTATTGAAATTTGGTTATATTAAGTGTAAAATACCCAAGATGTGCCTTTTGGGGGTCTAAATGCTCTAAGCAAAATAGAAAGTTGCACATTTGGAAAAAATAAGAAAACTTTTTTTTTTTCAATTGTGAATAATTCTGTCAATTTTTGTGTTAGACCCATGAAATTTTGTATGAAAATAGCTAAATATTAAATATTAAACATTCCACCTCAAAAAGATGGACATTGATATGAATTTTTTAACAAAATAAAAAAATTGAAAATTTTGAATTTTAAAAAATATTTTTGTCCGTGGTGTTACCATGGTAGTTGCTTAAGTGGTGCATTTATAATGGGATTACAGGTCAGGACATGGGAAAGGAACTTTCAGAACTATTTGCTGTTTATAGTAGATTTTCATAGCAATATATTGGATTAAAAATTCAAGAAATTGTCGAAAATTCACGTTTTGCCTCGTAGATCATAAAAGTTCCATATTTCTTTTGTCTAAAACTTAAACTACAGTATGCCTATTTGTATGCCGGATCATCAGACCACATATTCTGTCATTACAATGCAAATATAAGCCTTCCAGAAGGGTTTGAACATGGGAAGTTCAGAACAATCCAGGTTTTTTTTTTCTGATATTATAATCCATCTGAATATGATATCTTACAGTCTAAAAGTGAATTATATAGGTGTGTATTATGTGATAGTGATGATTTTTAGGTAGTTATTGAAAAAAAAAACCAAAGTCCCCCCCCCGGGGAGAACAAAAAATAACTTTATATTATATACCTATCTCCACATAATTTGGTTGTACTTGCATGTGTAAAATATCCTGGATATGTTTTTTGTTTGTTTTAATGCCCTGATAAAAGTAAAATATTATAAATTTGAAAATAAGTTCTTTTTTTGAAATACAACATGATTCGTTACCCTTGCAACTCTAGGCAAAATACACATGGACGTTTAGGCAGAGCAGACACCTTAAATCATTAATGTTTTCTGTCTTATATATATATATAAATTTGATGGCAAAGCTTTTGCATTCTACAGTCTGAATAGCTGATTTTCACTTTGCAAAAGACACTGTTACTAACTTTTAAGAATTAACTCCAATATTTTATAATTTGTCTTGAATCTAAAAATGTGTATTGCTTTTAATTTGCCACTGTAATAATATAATATCTGCAGGTTTGTAGGCTAAACGGGGAATTGGAAATGGTTGTTACAAATACTGCAGATGCTACTTTGTCATAAATTTGCCTTTCGTCGATTGTCCGATGCCGAGGGTTTGCTGCCGCACAGCCTATGTTTGACATTTGTTATTACTCCATCTACGCCAAGGTGGAAGAGCCCTTTCCTGTACATGCCCCTCTCATATTGGGTCCCTAACCTAAAAGTTTGATTGTATTACATCACAAATTTGGACATAAAGAGAGACATTTTGGCTTTTTTACTTGATTTTTCATTTTTTGACACCTTGCACTCAATAAATTGAAGTATATACCTATGCTCCGCGGGCTTCACCCTCGTTTTTCGGCCCATATGAGTCTTGTAGACCCCCAAAATGACCCATATACTGGTGAAGAAAAAAATCTTGAAAATGGGACGATTAGAGGTCAAAAAGTCCATCAAATATCATGAATATAACTCTATTTGTTTTACCAAATGCCACAATGAACATTTCTCATTGACAAGTTCTTACTAAATTGCTATAAAGTTGAGTTTCGTTGGGGTGCCAATTTTGAATAAATTTTAGTTTTGTTGGTCGTCAATTTTTACATTGCCCGAGTCTGGTTGGGTCTCACTTTCGCGACCTCTGCTAAGCATCCCACCAAAATTTGAGCAGAGTGCCCCCCCCCCCCCCGGGTCTTGGGCCCTTGGAAACCGCCACTCTACCACATAGATCAGTCCGCCCCAGGGGCGTAGCCAGAAACCAGGTAAGGGGGGTGTTTTGTTCCAGATAGCTTGGGGTTTTATGTTGCTGGATATTGATTCTGAGCAATTATAAGGCTACTATTCTTTCATGGAAGGTCTGGTATTAAAAGGTTAAAATGCAGATTTTTTTTTCAAACCTTTTCTGTAAGTTATCATGATACAAACTTGTGTAAATTTAGAATCCCCCCTTATTCTGTGCCATGATGAGAATGTGGCAAAGATGTCCAATAATGTTTTAATTTTTTTTTATACTTTGAATTGGAATAATAAATTTTGTTAAGTTGCATGGGAGTGTTTGAAACTCTCATCCTTGGGTTGTATGCATAATCGAAGACAACACTGGAGAGTTGAGATTCCTACACCAATAACACAAAAATGTCCATTACACATCAGCCCCTATACTAAATAATGTACAATTAGCAGGGAATTGGTTTTATGAAATCTAAATTAATCCATTGATTTAAAAACTGTATCATAGACTTCCGGTTTAAAATGACACATATCCTCCAAGCAAACATGCTACCATTGCTACCTATATACGGTTTGTCTTTTGGCAAAGTGTCAGAACACAAAAATAGGCTCTCAGAAGAACAATTTACAGGCCCGCAAGTCTTGATTTTCCATGTATTTTTACAAAATTTAATGATGTGTGCTGACTTCCCATCCCCTCTGGACCTCCCCTCTTACATCAAAACCAATCAACAGACAGTTCCACTGCTTTATAAATATGATTGACCCGTTAAAGTTGTTAAAGGGCTCAAGTGGTAGTAGAATACATTAACTTACACTGAAATTGCAAAGGATGGAATTTATAAAATATTTTAATAGAATAGGCCTACTTTATCTACATTAAAATGCCATTATAATTATCTGTTGCTGCATGACACGATGCATTGATATAATTTTCCCATTATCTTTTTTCGTCATTATGGAGATACGCCACAGAGGTACTGTAGGCCTGGAAACATGACATTTATTCTGATTATCCTGTTACCTACATTTACATACAAATAACATAGTTTCATATCCGCTTGCAGTTAACAAATTAGCCAAATTAGTAAATTACGATATAAGTTTTGTAACACATACTCCGAATGAAAACGTTTCAGCTTTCATTAAATTGCCTTGTTTCTGTCTAATCCTTCAATATGCAGAAATATAATGGATTTAAAAGCTAGCTTATCTTCCAATCTATCTATCTATCTATCTATCTATCTATCTATCTATCTATCTATCTATCTATCTATCTATCTATCTATCTATCTATCTATCTATCTTTCTATCTTTCTATACATCTTTCTGCCTGTATTTTTGTGTCTGTGTTTTCTGTCTATCTATATATCTTTTTACGCACATTTTACACTAAAAATAGTTTATTCTCTTTTCAATGGTTTATTATTTTTTTATTTTTGGTTTGCAATGTTTTCTTCAGGAAGTCATGAACTCGAAGTCAGATACTGTGACTTCGTTCATTGCCAGAAAGAACTTATAGGCCTACTTCAAACTTGTGTAAAACTTAATTTTAGGGAAGTTATGAAACATTCTAATAAAGGAAGTTGTTTAATATTCAATGAAATTCCCAAACGGGTGTGTGCCAATTCCTTTGATTATACCATACATTATACGTATTCACTGAGCAGATTAACACAAATGCGAAAGTATAATCTCATTCATTTGCAATTGATGGACATGTTCATGCAGTCATCCTGTTTACAATGTTTGCATGGCACAGCATGAAGTGTGGTTTTTACAAATTACAAATCAAATATCAGTATTATAACACTCTATTCTGGGGTTATCCAGATATTTCCATGTAGTTGTCAGCCTATTGTTTGCAGTGACAATGATTATTTAATGAAGTTTGCTAATTTGTAGATTATAAACTATTGACCCGTTGCTATTTAGCAAAAGCTGATCACCAATCAATACTTGTTCTGCATGATTTGGTTGGATCCCCACACACATAATGACAAATACAACATTTGACAAGAAACCAACTTGTTTCATTGAAGTTCATAAAATAATTATCAAAAACCTTTATGTATACAGAAAACGTGTTGGTAGGTAAATAAACACATTGAAAGCAGACGAATTTTGCCCAGTGACAACAATCAAATGATAAACAATGGCCTACCTGATCAAATACTGCTGTGCTGATGACCTGTGTAAGCTCCGTGTTTCTTGTGATGATATATATACATCAATGTCAGTCAATTTTTGTCTAAAATGTCGCGATTAACAACGATTTAACAGTATATATCCGTGAATGTTATGAGTGTAAATGACCCCAGCCGGAGTTCCTTGTTCCACATGGCTGGATCACACACTTCCCTGTTTTCAGTGGAGCGCGCCAAATTCGCAAACCTGCAGTTCGTCTGCTGTGCTATGCTGCTGTTGAGTTGGCCTGCTTTGTGCACGAATCAGATGTTGAACTTATGAACTGAGTAAAACTGAAACTGGATACATGCCAATTAATATAAGTACTGACCAGATTAGCTGTACATGTTTACATTATCACTTGTAACAATTTTGATTCACCCCGGATTCTATACAGGCCAAATATGGTAAATGTTCCATATGCAGTCTGGCCTCACCTGTCCAGAACTGGGTCATGTCAGGTCATGCCAAGCAATGCTGTCAAAAGCCTATAGGCCTATATAATCATTGTATGTCTGTAGGCCCATGAGCTCATTAGAAGTTTGTCAAATTAAAGAAGGGGTGGGCGTTAGTGTTATACGATTAGACAAATTACCTAAATTATTGTTCAGAAGTTATGATATAAAATAAGCCTTATATACTTCCTGTTTAGCGATTACTCATAGTTACAGATTCCAATACCTGGTCAATAAATTTGTAAGATATTAAAATGTCTCAATTGGAAAGATGATTGTTTTTATTCACTTCAGGCTTTTGTGATTGCAAACATGCCCATACAAAACATGTGACTTTAAAAATCAAAGGTGCTCAGATGGTTTCTTTATTTTTATTTTATTTAGAATATTTTTTAAACGGGTTACCACATCAGAGAACTGTTTTTCAATGGGCCATTTGTTGTAGAATAAATAAAGATTTGATACAAAAATATATATAAAAGTAGTAAAAACATGTAAAATCTATAAAACTTAACAGTATAACATCCAGCATTAAAAATAATATCATAAATACCTTGTAAAAGCAAAGTTATGCAAAAAATGGTGTAAATTTCGAATACAAAATCAGATATCGCTAAGGCTTCATATCACAGTCTCGTAATTATTATCACACTCACTGGCTTCATATCACAGCTTTATACAATCACAAACATTGTAACTTCATCTTTACCAACAACTACGTTTTCAATGGGCTGCATTTTGAAAAATTTCTTTAACAATAGCCTATCTACAGACTTACAGAGGTAGAATTTTTAAGCCATTGCTCCAGATTTCAAGGTAATAATTTTTTTAACGTTTTTATAAATCTCTGTGTGAAGACATAATACAATTTGGGATTTGAATGATATTCTGTTGTCAGTATAAAATCTAATTCTATAAATCTAATTGTATAATCCCAAACAGTAAAACACAAACTAAATGATTAAAACCCACACTTGATAATGATCGGAGTGGCATTTCTAGACAGAACTGCACTCCATTGCTGAGTGATTGATTTCTTCAGTTTTGCATCCTTGAGTGCGTTTTCTTGACTGATTCTTTGGCAATCAGTTTGACTGTCTGTGACACTGATCAATCAATGGGCTTCTTTGACCTGTTCAGGCTGCATGGGGGTCCTACCCTCTACCCCTCCAACAAGACCCCTGTCACTGTGGATGTCCTGCTCTGGGGACTGGTGTTTGCCATTGTCATCGTTTTTCTCTCATTTGTGACGACTCTGCCTGGGTTCAAAGAAAGAGAGGTTCGTAATCTATTTGTGACACTATTCATAATACACCAGTACCTAATTATATGGTACTTATTACACTCAATTTAGCTTGTTCATTGTATAGGCCTATGCATGTAATTCAGCAACATTAAAAACGCACCAATATCTTATATGTAGTATAGTTTTCATTTTGCCCTCCAGAAATGGAACATCTTCAGCAGAACAGCGGTGAAAGTATTCGTCCTCTCTTCTATAGTAGGTAAGAATCATTTTATGATGAAGCTAAACTTCTCAGTTTTTTTAAAATTACAAACACACAGTAGATAGGTTGGTCTAAATTCGTGTATGAGAAAAATCAAATCTCATAAAACCCACATTTGAAAGTGGACATTAATGACCTTATAAGTAAAACAAACATGCAAAATTTCAGCGAAATCGGTTGATGTTTTGAGGTTGCACAAAGCCTCTGCATACACATAGATGTATATTTGTCTTTTTTTTGTGAATCAATAAGATCTTCCAAAACAGAACTGAGGGGGAGGGTTGGTCTAGTGGTAGCTTGGTGGACTGCCAATCCCTGGGTCCAAGGTTCGAATCTTGCCGGGTCACCTGGGCCTATGTTGGGCGGCTGTTTCAATAATCCTTCGTCTCATTGCCGTGTCCTCCTCCTGTCCTAAGTAGCCCACCAAGTGCATAAATACAGAATGTAAAGCCCCAATCATCCATCAATCCAAAACAGAATTGTGATGCCTTTTCAGTTTGCAATTTTGGGCAGGACTGGGAGGTGGCTGAGGTGCACAATGTGCACACCCATTACAAGGCAGGGATTCCTCATGTCATCAAGAATGCTTCTGTGGCTGTCAGGATTGGCTTGAGGTGTGTCAACATCACCCTAAAGAGTAAGACAATTTCATGATTTACTTTCTGTCACAAATGATTTCCACTGTTTTCCAGACAATGTATGCTGTGTGGATGCAGTGAATTGTATTCTTTGCACACTGACACATCAGCTCTATCTATATGTATCATGACTCATAAAGTGCAAATTTTACAGTGAAATGCTGTTCCCTTTCTCCACAACAAAAGCTGCTGCTGTAAAAAAATCTTCTCAAACTGTTCAATAAAAATAAGTCCGCTTTATGAAAACCTGACTATCTCTTTGCGATTCCTATGAAGGTGGACCAGGTTTTAGGCATATTGACGTTGTGCCTGTGTATTTGTAGCTTTGTTGTTTCATATTTGTCTATATCCCACAATATGCAGTGAAGTTCTTGCAAAAAACCATGTGATTCACACCATGTGGTTCATCGTTGTGAACCACATGCATCTCATTATCTGATGTTGTTATGTGAACAATGGGCGGTGAAGTGATGACGTCACAATGTTTTGACGCTCTGATTGGTCGGTGTAGTTGCTAGGGATCTTTTTGCGGCCATTCAAACAAAATAGTGCCTCTTGAAATTATTAATTATTTTTACTGGAGGTCTATTTTTATTGTGGGATATAGATAAAAGTCATGTCAGATCTGCTGCAGAATAAACGCTCGTCCTTCAGACTCGTGTTGTGTACTTCCGCGACCTGACATTCATGAGGTTCATTGCTGTGAACCACACTCCCATTAATAATCAGGAGGATATCTGAAAAAAGTGGCTTATTTCTTGTACTAGTCTTACTCATGAGAGCACCACTTGAATGTGGTACCGTTTGAAAGAGGACACTTTCAGGTTTCAGAAATGATGATTTTTACATTCTGAAAGTGGGAACAAATTCTGAAAGTGGGAACAAATTTTTCTATGAGGGGTCAAAGGTCAACGACCTCTTGATTTCCGAGTCGTTTCATAAAGCACGCCTTTTTAAAATGTTTTTGTCATAACTTCTTACATATTTTAAATATTAATCTCAAATTTGTCACGAATGAAGATGATTTTATGTAGTTTCTTCCAAAAATTTAAAAAATGCACTTTGACCTAATTTTAGGGTCAAACAGGGTCAAGAAAAATTATGAATATTTAAAAATTCACCTAAAATTAGTATATGCACTTATATATTTTAGGGTTATAGCAACACTATTCAATCTATCAAGATAATTTCTGATATACCAAAAAGGCACATAAGTTAGCTCAACATATATGGAGAAATTGTGGTTGCTATGGATACCTGCTAGCCAGAGGGAAGGGCAAAGCCAAAAAGTGCACCATCCGTTTTTGGGCAATACTTACTCTCATTTATTGCATATAATTCACATCCTTTGTTTACTATGTTTAGAAATATGCCACATTATGAGGAAATTCCACTCATAACCACAGGAGATATCAATATTAAATCAATATGTATCCATATTTCTATTGTCATATAAACCTTTTAGCCCCAGGGAGGGGTCAAGTTGAAAACTCACCCTCAGTTTTTGGTGAAATCTACCGTCATTTATTAGACAATTTTCAAAATCTTTGTTCCTTCTGTCAATAGATATGCCATTTATGAGGGTATGTTTTGCATAAAATTACAGGCCACACAGATATTCAGTAATTACCTGTTAAAATTCTGGTTGCTATGGTTACCTGTTACCCACAGAAGGGATAAAGGCAAAAACTGCACCATCCATTTTTGGGCAACATTTACTCTCATTTATTGCACATTATTCACATCCTTTGTTTACTATGTTTAAAAATATGCCACATTATGAGGAAATGCTACTCATAACCACAGGAGATACCAATATTAAATCAATATGTATCCGTATTTCTATTGTCATATAGACCTTTTATCCCCAGGGAAGGTTAAAGTTGAAACTCACCCTCAATTTCGAGGAGAAATCTACCGTCATTAATTGCACATTTTCAGCAATATTTGTTTCTTCTCTCAAAAGATATTCCACTTCATGGTCATTACTATACTATTACAACCTGATGAGATATATTGTAATTGTTTATTTAAATTCTGGTTGCTATGGATACCTGTTACCTGTTGGAAGGGGCGAAGTTAAAACTACATTCTCAATCCTTAGAGCAAATTTACCATCATATTTTGCACTTTTCCACAATCTTTCTTTCTTTTGTCAATAAATATGCCACAACATGAAGGAATAGGACTACCTTCCTCAGTTACAGGTTAGGACTCCTAACCTGTTAAAATTTTGGTTGCTATGGATACATGTCACCCACAGGCAAGATTGGAATTTTAAAGTTCAGAGAGCACCCTTAGTTGTTTGAACCGAATTGGCCTTTATCTGTTGTAGAATTTCAGGAAATAAGCAATGATTTTGGCCTGTATTTCATATACAATATGTGCAAAACAACTTTGTTTGTATGTGCATTTTGTAAGAGACAAATATTATGGTTGTATATAAATCAATTCAAAACACTACAAACTGGCGTGAACCTCACATTGTGCTTAAAACTAAAATTGAAATTGAGTAACACAATAAAGAAGCATGATAATTAAAACACTTGGGGACCGATAAGAATTTATGTCTGTGAGTGTTGCCCGAGGGAGTACTAACTTCTCACAGGTGTTTCAAGGGGGCATACTAATTTTTGACAAAATGTCCAAGAGGGGGTTAGAAATTTTGACATAACAAAATTGTTATAAAACACGCATAAACTCAGTTTGACCGTACATTTTTATGCGGAAAAGACCGCGAATCTGTACGCTTGACTGTACAAGGGGCACATGTATAAAAATATATGTATGTATTGCTTTGTATGTCGAGGGGGGGGGGTACTAAAAATATGCATGAAACCTAAGGGTGGGGTACTAAAAGTCTGCATGGAACTCAAGGGCCGCTATCAATTTTTGACGGGAAGTTCTGGCAGAACTCCCATCCCCCAGTCATTAATTCTGGTCCCTTAGGATGCAAGAAAAAGACACAATTTCAAGTAATATATCAAGGAACCATATCCGTACCAAGGATCTCAAAATTCAAGGACAAGAGGGAAATACATGCTTTGAGAGGGAACACTTCGGATGCAAGATAGCAAACGTTTCAACGAAGTGGAACGAAATTTGTTGACCACAGAAGAGGGAGCCCGCCAGTCCGTCATATGGATCCATCCGCGTTTTACGCACGACACACTGGCCCACGCATGCGCATCATCATTTCTTCTGACAAATTTGTTCAACCCCTCCAGCCACCCCGGTCACCACCGACCAGGGAAGGGATTTTTTGTAACTTTATTCCACATTTGCTTGGTGCTTGATTTTATTGTGCTCTCTGATAGTGGAATACTACAGTGTGCTTATATGGTGATATTTAGGTCCTCTGGCTCTTCACTTCGTTTCTCCCCAAGCAGGGAGGCTTTATCGTTAGACTCGCTATGTAATAATTTGATATCTGTACAATACTGTGTTATCTACCACTGTGAATCGTGACTCTAATTTTACCCTTGTTATCAATTTACTTTATTGTCATACATTTCTTGCATTTCCACATTTTGATTCAAATACATTTCATACTCTTTATAAATTTACAATAAACATTTTACGACTCCTGGTCGTGGTTCAACATAAAGATACAACTTCATGTAACACATTAAGGACAACATGGAAATACATGCTTCCCAGTCTGAGCACAGACTCCTTCCTCCCCCGCCCCTCCCCCTTGCTTGAACAAAAAGCACCACATCCTAAGGTTCCATCATTTGGGGTGCTCCTAACACCGAAGGGAAGTCCAATGACAAGAAGAAGAAGAAGCTCCCCCAGCATATATTGCGAGCAGTCTGATTGATTTCAGCATGAATTGGAATCATAGGGGGGGAGGGGAGAAGAATGACTTAATTACTACACCTTATATCCCAACCCAGAATTTCAATTTCTTGTGGGAACAGTTTACTCTGAGGTATAGAAGTTGGGACTACTTGTCTGGGTGTAATAATAAAAACCTTCAGTGGCAGTTAAATGTTTGGCGGATTATAGGAGTCATACCCTTGCGGCATGTTTGACAACTTGGGTGACTCTGCCCAGCCTTTATACAAAACCCTTCGTACTATTTATGTAAAGAAATATAAATATATATATAAATATTGGGATCATATCAAATTGAACATTTCACGGTGATGCACAATTTCTATCAGCTACTTCAACTGTAAAACATTATAGGACCTCTCTGATGTGGAATGAAAATTGAAAACTGCCCACAAATTATAGTCAAAATGATTGATTTGTGGAATCTGCATTGTATATATTCTGTCAAGACAGTACACTACATGACTTGAAATTTTATGTGTCTGGCTTTTACTGCCTGATTAATTCCTGATGGTAATTGTGTCATAATTTTCCTCAGTGATATGTTTGTCTACTTGCTTTCCCAAATCAGACTGTCCGTCCACCAATGGTGGATGCTTAATATGCAGAGGGACAGGTACAGTCTGCATGCTTCCAGAGATAACACTTAGAATGCAAAGACATGACTTCAATTAACATATTTTAAATGAACATTATCCAGATCAAGCATCTCAAAGTACAAGGATAACAGAAAAAGAAGAACTTTTGACTTGAATTCTTCGGAGACATGCTTCAATACTTCCATTCATAGACCATTTTTAACATTAATGAATTTCACCGAATGTGCACACATTATATAAAGAACGCAAGCAGTTACACTGGAAGAGGAAGAAAAGCTGAAGATCAAATGATCCACATCACCTTGCACTTGAGAAGGCGATATTCCAAAAGGAGAGAATTATTGAAGAGACAATCAAAAAACTGCCCAAATGTAAGATAAGAATCAGGCCACCTTTATCAGCATTGGTCTACAAGTCTTCCCATGTGGATGACCTGCTGAAGGAAGTAAGGGAAAATGGCCTTATGCCAGCTTGGTTTAAAGTAGCCTCAAGACTCAAACAAATGCAACATCAGTGATTAACCAAGGAAAGTCCATCATCAAATGATCTTCAGAGTTGGTGAATTTGGGCAGTTGTCTGACTATGTGTGTGATCAGTTTTTGCAGCAGCCACAACTGTGGTATCAAACCACAAAACCTTGTTTATGAGAAATACTTGTATAAGATTACCTTAAGTGGTAAGCAGGCAGAAAAAGTAACCAAATGACTAGTTTTAATTAGCTATACTGAAGTTTCTCTAGTGTTCACTGTCCTTTCTTCTCCTGTCAAAAATCCTCTGAAATAAAATGAAAGCCTTACGGTTTGTCTCATCCAACATGCGAACTGGTGTTTGGCCTCATTGCTCAGCATCTAATGGTTACACAGTAGAAATGCACATACCGGTACTCACAGATAGATCGGCTGTTTTGCAATGCAAATATCACATTTTTGCGATGTTCTAGCGCCGTTTTATGCCGATTTTCGAGTGATTTTGTATGACGGCAACCTATTCTACTTGTTTACATTTATTATGCAACCACAATAATGGTGTGAATTGTCGTGCCGTCACAAAGATACACTACAGTGCCACTCACGATTTACTTCCAGCTAATAAAGTACCATCCACACTCCTCCAAGTTAATGCATTGGTTTGTAATAGGCTATAGAACTTACTGCTCAATTCACTTCACATGCTAGATGAGACACACTGTAATGTGGACCTACTTTTATGTATTAACATATATGTAATTATGTAATAGGACTGTACATGGGATGTAGACAAAGGACAAGCGGTGCTGGAAGAAAAGGAGGCCGATGGGGTGGCTAGATGAAAAAAATGGCAAAGCCTAGTCATGCAACAAAATTTTGATAATGCCAAATATGAAGCTTTTAAGATCAAAAGGGTTCCCCCTGTTCTGAAATGCTTGCACAGGAAATTGGTCATAGCCGCATCCATAAGCATATTCATATAGCAAATGACCTGGATCGGTAGAAGTGGGTTTAGACGAAGGGAGAGTGGACAAGAATGACACCTGCAATCAGGTCCAAAGCACGGCTCTAATATACTATGTCTCAAATATTGCAAGTGGTGGCATCCTCTGTAATATAATGAAAGCCTTACAGTTTGTCTCATCCAACATGCGAACTGGTGTTTGGCCTCATTGCTCAGCATCTAAAGGTTACACAGTAGAAATGCACATACCGGTACTCACAGATAGATCGGCTGTTTTGCAATGTAAATATCACATTTTCGCGATGTTCTAGCGCCGTTTTTTGCCGATTTTCGAGTGATTTTGTATGACGGCAACCTATTCTACTATTTTATTTGTATGCAATGTTATTAGTAAATCTGTATCTGTTATTATGGTTGATATTTTCTCCTGCTGTGTCAAAGCTCAATACCGAAGAAACCAAAAAGTGCAAAATTCAAATAAGTTCTGTCCTAAGCTCAGGCTGTCAACTTCTATCCCTTCCTATGGATAACAGGTACCCATAGGAACAAAATTAATTTTGTATAAACTGAATATATATGTTGCCTGTGTTTGTGATTGATATATTCTCATAATCTGGCATATTTTTTTTACAGAAGAAACATAAAACGCCAAAATGTGCTAAATGCATGTAACTTTTTTTCCAAAAAGGGTTTACTTTGTTTTTTCAACATTTACCACTACCTATGGGAAACACAGTGTTCCGTAGCAACCAAAATTTTGATATATGCATTGACTTAAAACATATGTGACTTATAACTACTCACATTACGGGTAGTTTTTTTTTAAGAGAAGAATCCAAAATTGTGGAAAATGTGCTATAAAGGCTGGTAATTTTTACCTATAAGCTCAATTTTAACCTTTCCCTGCAGCGATCATATATCCAAAGCATCAAAAATTTAATATTGTTGACATAATATTTGTGTGTCCTGCAGTTATAAGTGGTATTTCCTCATAATTGGGCATATTTTCAAACATAAGAAACAAAGGATATGGCAAATGTGCAAAAAATTAAGGCAAATTTACCCCAAAAATTGAGGGTGCAGTTTCAAACTTTGTCCCTCCCTGTGGGTAGCTTGTGCGTATAGCAACCAGAATTTTAACAGGTAATTACTGAATATTTGTATGGCCTGTAATTTTATGCATTATATACCGTCATAATGCAGTATATCTATTGACAGAAGGAACAATGATTTTGAAATTTGTTCAATAAGTGACGGTAGATTTCACCAAAAATTGAGGGTGAGTTTTCAGCCTTGACCCCTTCCTGGGGGTAAAAGGTTTATAAGAAAATAGAAATATGGATACATATTAATTTAATATTGATATCTCCTGTGGTTATGAGTGGAATTTCCTCATAATGTGACATATTTTTAAACATAGTAAACAAAGGATGTGAATTATATGCAATAAATGAGAGTAAGTATTGCCCAAAAACGGATGGTGCACTTTTTGGCTTTGCCCTTCCCTCTGGCTAGCAGGTATCCATAGCAACCACAATTTCTCCATATATGTTGAGCTAACTTATGTGCCTTTTTGGTATATCAGAAATTATCTTGATAGATAGAATAGTGTTGCTATAACCCTAAAATATATAAGTGAATATACTAATTTTAGGTGAATTTTTAAATATTTATCATTTTTCTTGACCCTGTTTGACACTAAAATTAGGTCAAAGTGCATTTTTTAAATTTTTGGAAGAAACTACATAAAATCATCTTCATGCATGACAAATTTGATATTAATATTTAAAATATGTAAGAAGTTATGACAAAAACATTTTAAAAAGGCGTGCTTTATGAAACGACTCGGAAATCAAGAGGTCGTTGACCTTTGACCCCTCATAGAAAAATTTGTTCCCACTTTCAGAATGTAAAAATCATCATTTCTGAAACCTGAAAGTGTCCTCTTTCAAATGGTACCACATTCAAGTGGTGCTCTCATGAGTAAGACCTAAGCCAACATTGTCCTCTCCTTCTCCTTGACTATAAGTTTTATTATAAGAGCCAGCAGACCCTGAGTGCGCTTACCCATCTTTTCAAAAATATTTAAAGTTTTGGATTGTCCAAAACATCATTACTGAAAGGTGTTCAATCTTCACTAAAATAATTTCTAATGTCATCCGAGGAACCTAAATAGTAATTTAAATGACTCAAAAGAAGTCCTCCATTGTCTAAAAGATATGATGGAGAAACTAATTTTCTCCAGTCCCTTGATTAAGTATGCCCAGCTGGTTGCTTCCCCACATGGTGGAATTGGCCAATGGTCACCCATTGAAAAAGCTTCAGATTTTTGTAAACAGGGATTGGCTCACTCAAAGGGATCTGGAGCAGCAAGAAATTATGCCACTATATTTAAGCGACAAATTCATACATTTAGGGTTGATATACAGGCTTATAATTCAGCCAACTGTCACGAAAAATCTGAGACGGAATCTTTAAAATATTCAAGTTTATTTAAAAGGGGGCTTTTTATTGAACTGTTTATAAATCTATTTTACGTCCTCAGCTGATCCAGTCAGGTATAAGATAAGCAAGAAAGTTATTGAAGTCATTGACTACAATGAAAGATTCACCTGGAATGACGAGGGCTGGACACAAGGAAGGATAGGATTTGGTCACACAGGTAAACTGAAACATTTGGTAATACCATGCCATTTTATTTTACTTCCTGATTTGTTTTTGGTGCCTGTGTGTGAAGATATATTAAATTGTAGTCCATTGTAAATTCTCTCGAGAGTCCTGATAAATCCACGACAATGTAGTACCACTAGAATCGCAAGCGATGATAACATGACCGGTGGGCAGTGCTGGACGACTTTTGGTTGTGACAGGCAATCAAGTGTGATTGTGTTGGTGTATTCTGGCTATGCCAAGCAGGTCTGATCTGGCACAGTGCCAAATATCACAAAAACAACATTGACACAGGCAAAATAACAATAAGGTGGGGTGTTTCACTGAAAAATCATGAATGTCAGAAAAGTATAAAAGACCCCCTGGACCACCGGATCCTTCCCAGGCGGTTTAGAGGATGTAAAGTGACGTGTATACAGCAACTTTCATGATTGTGCATTGAGTGTAGTTTATGCAGTCCTGCCCCAAAAATCTGCGACCAATCTGACAACCTGTGGTAATCACAAAATGCCTGGCCAGCCCTGGAGCCGGTCATAATAATATTAATATAGACGGTGACGATTGAGGATCAGGCTTTTAAAATGAATTTGATCTCCTTTTTCTTTCATTTAGCCACCCAGGTCAACAAGGACTACAGAGCAGCCCAACTGAAGGGGGTACCATTCCCCATCATGTGGATTGCTGAGTATTTCACGATAGATGGAGAGGGCATCAGGTGGGGCAGGTTCTACAGAGAGGCAGGATATTATACTCATTGTTTATTGTGGTGAGATTTCTTTATAATACAGACAAACAATTATCATAGTTGTGAGAAAAGATATCAGTGAAGTGTATTATTGAATATGGTGGTGACCTCTGGTATAGCCTCCTGAACAAGAAACCAAATTATGATGCAAGGAAGTTACAGTCCTGGTTTATATTGATTTTCCGAATTACTAAAAGGTCCACATTGAAAAAATAGAGTGATGTAGATTTTAAAAAGAAACCTCGATAAATTCCAGAGAACCATTCATTGAGATTTGAATGGGGGTACCTTATATATATCAAAGAGAATATACATCTTTTATTCTTTAGGTTGGGATTTTCCACCTGGATAGTGAGCATCTTCCTCTTCAACAACGTTCTCTTGTATGCTGCTTATTCCTCGATAATCACTGGATTAGTGTTGTTGCTAGGCAACATAATTTATGCATCTGTGAGGAACCCTCTTCAGCTTGAGATCCATGTTGGAGACAGTGTACTTCAATTCCACTGGGGTTGGCCATTTTGGTTGAATCTTTCTGTTGGTATGTTTTCTTAATTCATTTGAAGTATAATCTCATAAACTAGGTGAATAAATAAATCAACTTCAACTTTCAAAGCTATGTGAAACGTCGCGGGCTGGGTTTCCTTGAGACATCTCGCTGGCCCTCATTTTTTCGAACCTGGGATTTTAGGAAATTATCAGAAAAGAAATGGTTTGTTTTTTTTAATTTGATGTTCGAGCTGCTAATTGTTTCAATCTGGACACTTCCTAAAATCTTCCCAGGTAACTTCTTCTTCTTCTTCTCTTCCAGCTTTTGTCTGTCTCTCTGTTGGTAGCATTGTCTGGTTCATGTACGAGAAGTTCCCCATGCATCTTTACCATTTCTTCAATGTCGATATTCTCCAAGACATCGAGGAATATTATTACTGTAAGTGTTGCATCCATGTACGTTTCCAGGGGCACCCCATGATCTGTTATACAAATTATCTGTTATGAAGCAGGTGCCCTGCTGGCAGGCAGACTGTCAGCTGAGATTTGTCCAGCAGGCAAAGTTGTCAGCTGGGAGTCTATTTTTGGCGTTCAACCGATGAAATTTGCAGTCAGGTAATGAGAAAGCAGTTGAGGCGTCTGGCTGTGAAAAAAAAATTATTCATATCAGTTGGCTTGGAGGTGCTGAATGACGCTTGGGCTGGCTGGCAACACTAGTGGCAGCGTAACAGATATTTTCTTCCAGTTGCATAAAAAAGTGAATCTATTAAAGTGTCACAAAAGATGTGCAACCAAGACCTTACACTGATATGGACATTATAATAACACACTGTCATCAGGTGCCCCTGACATTCATGCTGAAGACGACATGCATAAGAGTATTTTTGCAGACCTGTATTCGTGAGTTTGAACTACACGAGGAGTGTACTCCACTTTCTTTCAATAAAGCACTTTGGCCAGGAAATCGACATTATGATGGTCTTTGATTGCATTTTCTTTTTTTTTCACCCGCAAGAAAATACACCAATTTTATAAAAAACAGTCAAGATTTCAACGTTTTAAAGGTTACTTTAACATTGGCTAAAGAGTAAAGACATACCCGGGTAACTTACTGATGCGAAGATCAATCATATCAGTAGCAAATCAAAATAGAAAACTTAACAAGAAAATAATTCCAAAAACAATGTCTGCTAGCTGTGAGGACAGGTGATGGACATTTGAAATTTACTTGTTATTGACATCTTTCACCAAGAACAGGGAAGTGTTTCTGCTTTTATTGTTGTCTCTTGTTATTATATGGAGACAACACCTGGTGGTATAATGTCAGAACAAACTCCGGGTACAGATCAGCGACGGAGCAACAATATGTTTTTGGGCTGATGAAGATGAAGAATTTACATGCGTAATAATTTCTCTGGTTGCTTTCTCTGGTTGCTTGTATAGAGTTTTTTTCGCAGGTGTTGGTGAATTTGAGCATGACGAAAAGGCAACTCCACTTCATCCAAGCAGAGCATTTGGGGCTGGAAATCGCCATGTTGATGGTCAGGTGAGTTGTCCTGTCTGACTTAGGTCCGACATAATTGATCTTTAGCTTCTCGGATCCTCTCAAGGTAATTTTTCTTGGGTCCATTAATAGGAAAAGACTTAGTAATCTCAATTTTTTTAAATGTTCATTTGATAACAATTACAGGTACACTCAATTTGGTTTTTCAATAGGCAAAGAATCTGGTGGGTCGGTCATTCCAAGAAGCTAAAATAATATAGAATACGTATGTCAGGCCTTAGTTTTGATGCTTTATGACAGCTACCAAGCAAATTAGAATTACTTGCAAATAAAAAAAAGACTGATATGTGTTTCAATTAACTAATTAGTTATACTTTTTTTTCTTAGGAACCATACACAATTCTGAGAGGAGTGAGGAGACATGACTATTACTTGAGTCCTCTAAAAGGCAACAGGATTCACGAAGAGGAGGTTAGTGAATGTTTTCACCACATGGACAAAACATTGCTGAAACAATTTCGGTGACACTAGCCGTTGGCCAGTGTCCTTTTCGTAGAACAAATAATCTAAAACATTGCCTATTGCACTATTATTATAATTCATAACAAGAGGTTATATTTATAAAATTGCAACAAGGGCTCCCATACCCTAATCGCTCGATTCAAAACAATTCAAAATATTTATGCTTGTTTTCATTTCATCAGCCTCACTACAACACAATTCCAGACCATCCAAATTTCAGGTAAGAAGACCTTCAAATAATAGAGTTGTCTTTTCTTGTTGACGATAGGCCTACTACACGTATGATTATGATTCAGGAGTCAATCAGGAACCTAAGTAATGTATACATTTTGCGACATGGCTTGAAAATTTTTAAATAGGCCTATAATTATATCGTGCATTATGAAATGAGTTTGCAGTGCAGGTTGCCTCTAAATAGCCCACACCGATGCTGATGGGGCATAAAACGCAAACTCACTCACTCACTTATGCAGTGCAGGCAAATGCCGGTCAGTCACAACAGCGTTAGATCGATACGTCCACCTGTCCCGACTTTCTCATCCTAATTTGTCACTCCCAGAAAGGCGTTAATAACTATATATAGTTTGTATATTTTGAGAAGCTTCTGTTTTTTTGCAATTAACTATTATCTCCATTTCCTTTTTTCTCAGGTTCCTGCTCCACCCAAATCGAACGCCACAACCTCAACATCCAGTGGAACCCTGAAGAAAGTGCCCTTCATCCAATGCATCGGTGATAAAAGGTAGCTCTTTGTGAAATTTGATTTGTCGATAGGTTATTGTTGAAGTTTTTGCTTATTTTGTTGATTTGTTAATTTTGTTAATTTGTTCCATTAAATTGTGCAACCTTGTTTCCTTGAGTCCAGAATTGGGTGTTTTGGGCAATCACTGAAACTCGTGCTAATAGTTATATTACATATAAAATTACCAGAGAAAAGACACAATATAACAAATTGTCTGGTGCATTACGAGGGGTTTTCCAAAAGTTCTGTCCAACTGGTCCTAAATTCAGCAATATTTCATGCAGACACTTGATATTTTGGTCAGTTAAAACTGAGGTAATTTTCAATTGACTCCCAAAAATCAGATCACAGAAATAAAAATAATTGCTGATTTTGTTGCCATGGAAACCAGAAGTCTTGAAATGCGGCCCAGAGCATAAAAACAGACAGAAACACAAATATGTTTTCAAAACATTTAAGTACTTTGAGAGCTTTTCGACTGAAAACATGTAGGAAACGAGCATCAATATTTCACAACTTCTGTAAGTGATCAATTTTGTACATAGTGTGTTTTTTCATAAATTCAATCCATTTGAAAGGCATATCTTTAAGTCATCAGATTCAGGACTGTGTTGGCATTATGCTGTTTTCTGGTTCTTGGATTTCCTGATGTGTCTTCTAATCCTTTCAAAAAAGCCTTTATTAAGTTCAGATGGTTCTATTACTTATGCTATCTTCTTTGTATCTATATTCAGGAAGTTTCTTTCTCTCTCTGTCTGAGCAGATTGTATTAATTTCAGAGATGTCTGTAATCTCACTGACCGATCATAAAAGTTGCTCATCTCATGGAAAACAGACGCTACGGAATCATGAATAGTTAAGTGACTAAATATGTTTAATAACATTGTTTCCATTGTTATTTATTGCTTCACAATAAGCCCATTGCTTGTTATGCGAAAAAAATCATTGATGTACTTCGATTCAGTTAGGGGAGCCAATTACATTGGACAGGTGCTAAACTAACTGCAAGAAATTACTGCACAATCTGGGTAGCATTCCATGACTTCAGGTTTCCATGGCAGCAAAAAAGCCATTTATTTTTATTTCTAAAAATCTGATATTTTGAAAATCAATTGCATATTACATAACTATTAACTGACCCAAATTTCATGTGTTTCTGTAATATATATCAAAATAACTTGGACAGAACTTATGGAAAACCCCTCTTACATAGTGTTGAGGTCCAAGAACCTGACCTGGCAAAGGGCAGAGGTAGTAAGCCAAAACAAACCAGAGTCGAGTCAGGTGTAAGGAGGTGTGAGACTTAGGACTGACGTGTGATGTTAAGGCCTTTAAGGATGTCCAACCTTCCATCTCCTCCCACACAAGACCCTGGAATGGAAATCTAAGAACTAGAGCTTTTGGATAGAGACCTGACTGTCACAAAACGAAGCTTAGATGATAGGCCCAACGTTCTCATATCGTCTGAGTCATATTGCTTGGTTGATGTTCCTTCGGTTGGTTTTACAATTATCCACCATGCAGATAATTGAATCTAGACCAAGATGCCCTCTGGTATTTAGTCCTGTTTTCCGAGAAGTTACTGATCTACATTCTTGAATGTCTTTTACTAGAAATGCTTGAACTCGCAGCAGTGCTCAGTGTTTGAGAAACTCTTAGGTTGAATTTTTAAAGAAATTAGTATGAAGGTTGCATAATCAAATTCTGTTATAAATGATGACGAATTGGATCTCCAATTGGTCCCTGAATGTAATTATCCAAAGAATGAAGAAAAAACACAATGGCTGAGTTTCCTACACTTTTTTTTATTGATGATGTTATGTCGTAAGAGAAAAATCAACATTGGACTATGAATTGCATGGCAGCCTTGGACCATCCAATGGACGATCCCACGGTCCACCATGTACAGAAATGCTGAGATGTGAATAGTGCTTGTGTTCCAAGAATGTTAAGAGTCAGATATGCAAACAAATAACAGATTGCTAGGGGCAGACCATTGTTGAAAAACAATTAACAATGCAAAAGACATAAACATTGACATACACCCTCTTGTATGTCTTGACAATTAACTGGCTATATTCCTTACTATATACACTGAAAGACACTGTGCAGAGGGGTGAATACCCCTCGGAATACTTTTGCATCCATTTTTGATAATATTTACATTTATCTGCATCAATTATTACAAGTTTCATAACAACAAAGTATACTTACAATCTCATACATGATCGAGGCAAGGGTTATTTCAACAATTCAACTAAGTTATTCAATTTAATTAGGTCTATTGGGAATTAGTGGACTAGTATTGTATCAAATTATTGGATTAAAAATAAACTTTTGTTAACCGTTACGAAGCACACTTTTTCATGATTCTGTGGTTACAACTTGACATTTAATTTTTTGCCCACATATTTTCTTGGTAACACATAATAATTATTTGGTTCCTTTGGGTTGATTGTACTATATTAGGAAGTAGATATGTTTCACTGAAATGTCACAATTGTGCAGTATTTGACAATATATATCTGTTATTCTTCAGTGTTTGTACTGAAATACTTCCACTTCTTATCATATAACACTCCATACAGTGCCGCCTGTAAGTAAGTGAAACGCATGACATTGTGCCATTGCATCAATGTTAAACATCCCTAACCAAAATGCTTCTGGAAGGACGAATTCTCATCCGATGAGAGGAAAACATTTTGGGTCATAAAGGCCAATATGTGAGGCATGTGGGATAAAAATAGCAGCCAATTTTCTTTGCTGTAGTTGGAGTTAGGTATGGGTCAAAGTCTTTGATAAGTAAGTGAAACGCAGGCCCAATGTTAAAACATAGGGAAGGGTGGTTCACTTACTTATTAAAGACTTTGACCCATACCTAACTCTGACTACAGCGAGGAAAATGGGCTGCTATTTTTATCCCACTTGCCTCACACGTCGGCCTTATGACCCACTTTGTTTCCCTTTCATCCGATGAGAATTCATGCCTCCACGAGCAGTTTGGCTGAGGATGTTTAGCATTGATGCAATGGCACAATGTCATGCGTTTCACTTACTTACAGGCGGCACTGTAAGATATTGCACATCATTAACTTCAATTTGTGCTTTTCAATGTTATGATAGCAATGAACATTTAAATGATTTTGGCTTTTTGCTCCCCCTCGAGTTAATGCCTGGTACTAAAATCAACTACATTAAAGAAGCATACATAATGATACATGTGTTGAATTATCCATTAGTTATTATGACATTATCATCATTGCAATATTTTAGACACTCATTGAGCTAAATGCTACAGGTCTTTAAAATCCCTATCCTCCTATAGGCACTGATTAAAAGAGAGCTATGTAAATTCTTCTATGCATTGGAAAGAGTTATGAAAGCATTAGTGAAATAGTACTAAGAAGACTTTAAGTCCTAATGATGAACTACAAGTACACTTCTCTTTCTTTTGCTAACAATACACGTTAACCTACCAAATCACCCTCCAAAATTTGCAAAATTTGAAAGCTGATTTCATACTTAAGGCCATGAGGCTAGATGCATATGGGACTTCAGTATCAGGACGGATATAAGTCCTCAAGATTTCATTATTGCACTGCAAACTTCAGTGTACACCAATCAGTCAGAGAAATGTTTCTTTATAAGGTGGGGTGGCCCTTTATAAAAGTTATTTAATAAATATTTGGTTTTCACTATGTTAAAATCGAATATTGGACAATATTTAATATCCTTAAATATCAACATTAAATTGTGAGTTCACAGAAGATTCCAAAATGGTCAAAAACTTTTTGCAGGATAACAGAATCACTGATATGGCATCTTCCTTCACCTACTCAACTATTGAGATTGTCTTCAAAATATTATATAGATTCTTTGCATATCTGGGTAAGCTACAATGCAAGGCATCTTCCCTCCATGGGACACCCCATTAGTTAACCATTCCTTCAACAATGTTTAAGCTATAAAGGGCGACCTGATTCATAAATCACAAACCACAAAAATAATTGCATTTTTGTGGAAATTAAATGTATACATCAACAAATGAATGACTGCATATCAGCAGTTATACAGAACTATACACAGAGCAACAGATGAGAAATATATATTCAAGTCATGGTGTAGCAACCAGCATGATGAAAAAATCCCCGGGATATAATCCTTTCAGTTTGTCCAAGATCACAGTCATGTAAAATGAAGGAATAAATCCCTGTTAATTCATGTCATATTGTAACAGCATCCATTCAATTTATCCTTTCGCACTATGTACAGAGTATACGTTATATCACTGAAGACAGCCACACCACTCGATCACTTTCATTCGCTAAAAGAAAAATGAAGCTTTCTTATACGCCATGATTTTGTAACATTTACTCACAGTTAGTGTGATATTCTGTTATATTCACTGAAAACATAGCATTGGGTCAAGTAATTTTGCTAATATTTTGCAAGTGACCACTCAAGTAATGTCTAGTTTCAGTCTGTGGTCTGATTCAATTCAATTCAATGAATGTCGTCTGCAAAGACAACAAAAATGGCGGGAAGACTTCTGACGTTGCTTAGGCGTTTCTCAAACACCATTTCCACAAGAGGGCAGGCGCATCTGAAGACTTGCTTATTGACGGTAGGGGCAGGCATCACTAACGTTGCTGCAGTTTTTGGGCCAGGACGTTGGGTAAAGTTTCTAGCTGCACCTGTTAATAAGAATTTCACAAAATGTAAGTCACGAATTTATGCTTTATGGCTTTCTTCTTCAGTTTTTGTAAAGTAATTAAAATAATAGCAAACGAAAGCATCAACAATTTTTCAAAATATTGCAGTGAATCCCAGATCTTCATGTAATTGACCCGTTGCCTTGACATATTAAGACTGATAGGCAATTTGTTCATTGATTATCAAAATAACTCATGTTTTCTTCAAAGTTTATTCTGTATTTATAATACTGAAAATTTATTGTACCTGTACATTTCGTAGAGTCGTTTCTATTTTGTCGACTCGCTGCTCCACAGTCAACTGGCGGGAATTCATCTCCATTACTAGCTCGTACATATTTGTTTGAGTCTGTAACAAATGTTTGAAATGATTTTATGAGACAGGGAACAAAAATTCCACCCCCATCAACAAATGCTTCAGGTCTTCCGCTGGGCGCAAGAGGCATAGGCGAATGCCCAAATACTTGTGAGGATGTGAAATTCACAATATTTGTGTAATTCATAAATTGGTTTGTATATATATCAGAATGGAGGAATAGTTCAGTTTGCCAAATACTGATTCCAATGATAATCACTTTCAGTTTGTAAATTCAGGATCTTTTATTTTACTAGAACAAAATAGCAGTTGAAAGAAGATGACAATAAATTTAATCAAGAGAAGGTCAGTTGACATTATATATTATAACTCAATATAAGGTTGAAACTTCTGATGATCTTGCTGTCTGCAGGGACATAATTATAAACTTTTAGGCCTATTGGATAATCTTGCACTTAAATATGTTAAAATAAATAAAATGTCCTTTGTTTGGTGACTGGCATTGGGATAGTAAGTTTGGCAAACTGAAAATCTGTGAAAAGGGGAAGCAAAGTACAAATCTCACTTCATAAAACAATGAAAGTGTTGTAGACTGTATAACATTCACTGAAAACAACTCATAGAAATTCTCACGTGACACTGATTGTGTAACAACCAAATTGTACAATTTGATAAATTCATAATCATTGTAGTGTAAATTTGTCAAAATGTGCTTGAACAAAAAAGGTGCTGTGGAATATTTCTTTCCATTTCATATGATTAAACAAATGTTGAAATAATTCCATTTTCAAGACCATCTCAAATAAATAACACCTTAACATGTAACGCAAACTGTACAGACATCAAGAACAACAACACATGCAATGAACATCCATCTTCAAAACTTCAATGCCTTGACAAACCCATAGTCAGTAACTAAATTTATAATGTACTTATAAGCTTACAGTAGGGCCTACGGGAAAAGGGGTGCCATGTGAATTAGGGACTTTTTACTGTAGGCCTAATGTGCTACAAAGGCAAACTTTGTCATCTAGTATGCTCCAATGTTTTGCTTTGGTGCAATGTTGCCCTCAATATCTCCCTCAGATTGAGCTTCTTGAGGTCCCCTTCTTTCTCGTAGATTCAACATGTGCCGATACCACACTAAGCCTTTGTAGAACAACTCCGGGGTAAACTATTTTAAAGAAACGGTTGCCTTTAATCTTGCTGAAAAAAGGTAATGACAACATGAAGGTGTCGGCCTATTCTATCTGGCTATGGGCTTGACATATATATAAATGACAGATCTTACAATAAACAACTAAAGAAAGCACAAATGCTCACAACAACATATAATACAAGGTGGTTCCAATGACAAAATTTAATGCTCTTTTGCAAATGAACTTATTCACATGATGCATCAGGAGATAACGCTCGAAACTACAGAAACATGAAAATCTAATGAAAGAATTCAGTCAAACATCTTTACTGGAATTGATCTAAATCATTGTGGTAAATGATAATCACACAAAGTATGCAGGAGGAAATTGGACAGATAAGAGGTCTGAAGTTGTTTAAGATTATTATAGACTCAAAATTCTTCTCGTAACCCCAAAACAGTCAAGGAGCGTTCGCAGTTGGTTTCCCAATTCATAATTGATAGGAGGTTGATCTCGGTTATCACCATTAAAGGAAGCACAAGGAACAGTGACATTAAAAAAAAAATTGTATGCATTCCATTTATGCATAATGTTGCCTAAGCGAAAATGTCACCAAAGGGATTTTATCTAATTTGGTTTGTCAATTTTGAGGCGAGAATAATCTTTCAGCGATGGCCAACAAGGGAGACCGACACAATACCAAGGTCGCGAGTCTGTTTGCTGGTTTTGAATTTCTTCAAACGGCCTTCCGCCTATAGGGCCATAGGGCTATAGGGGGAGTGGGGGACATTAAACGAAAGTATACCAAATGGAGTTATTTAAAGCTAGTGAAACTTTTTTGAAGTCGCAATGAAATTGTCGAAGAGCCGAAGTGAGTTTGCGGAACGACTACTCCAGCGCACAGCAGTTGGAGCGCCTAATCTAATCAATGGCAATTGTCCAGTGAAGCAGATCTCGAGTTGAGTTAAGAGCTTCTGGTTGGTTGCCTTAAATAGGCAGGGCTTCACAGGTGGCCCCTGGGACCCTGCAATCAGATGACCTTGGCAGGGATGTCCTCCAGGTGTTCCCCAGGGTGTTCCCCAAGGCGCAAGTCTAGCTTATCGGCCAGCAGGTGCCCAAGGCCAGAACACAATGCAAGGTCTGCCAAAAAACACAGGTCTGAACTGTTGCAAGTCTCGACTGTTGTTGCAAGTCAAGTCAGCCCCAAGCCAAACCTTAATAGCTCTGGCAAATATTCAAGAACACAGCACTTTGTAGTAACACTATTATTCATGAACAATGGGTGCTTGTCAATAGGTTTAAGAAGGTTCAAATGGCCTTTGCTGTTTGTAAAGCAGTGTGTTGAAGTTGGCACTTGTCACCTTGGATTTGTGTTGAAAAACTTACTGGTCACACTGCAAGAAAAGTCAACATGCACTAAAATATTGTCTTTATAGAATGTGTTAGATTTATTTCTAATTTGTCAATACAAATGTACATTGGGTTTGTTGAAATAACTACAGAAAACCAAATTTATATGAAAATACTATTCTTAAAAATGTGAATTCCCAGTTGTTTGCCTGACAAATATGTAGGGCACTGAAGCACAATAAATCATTTTGAAACATGGCTGTGATTCTATTAACTTCAAATGTATCCTCCTCTATCGTACGTGAAATGAAGTTTGAATAGGATAAAATATCTTCCAAAATCTGGCTCACCACAACAAAGTGGACAGACAAATGCATTGCTGGAACGATATTTCAAATGACACAGTGAGTGTACGAAGTGCAGGAGCCCAACCGCATGGGACACCTGCCATGTTTACGGTCTGGATTCACCAACTCTCTGCCATATTTATTTTGCTTTCCTCTGAGCTTTGTGTTCATGAATTTTTCATGTTTCAAGTTTTTTTTCAAGGTTTATCTCCTGATGCAGTTGACAGACAAAGACGACATGTAGCGAGGTGAGGCTGAGGGTGTTAAACAAGCAACGGTGGGATGTAGAAAAGGAAAGACAAATATGGTGCACGTGGAACACTTATTGCGTGACCAAGAGATCGCTCGAGAAAAATATCTAAGCAGCATACGTGCACAGCATCAATGCTGGGCATGCGCAGAAATAAGCCGCCACAGTCACTACAAGAAGCTGCACTAGAGAACCACAAACAAAGCTGTACTGTCCAGATTTTTTGTAATGATAGGATGTTGATGGTATTATAGGGGGTGAGTAACGACCGGGGCGCGCACTATCAGACAGCTGGATATATGACCCGCTACACAAAATGAACGTATATATCAAACCTGTTTGTAAACCGCGCTTGGTTGGGAGCTATAGACGCTGGGCACACAATCCAAAACCGAATGAGCTATGTGCTAGAAATTAAACATGACAAATGACCATATGAGATAGGTAACGAATCGCGCTTTACAAATAATATTCCAGGCATTGTCTCAAAGCGCACCCGCCTACCACAAAAGAGTGAGTTCAGTCCGTGACCTTACAAAAAGCCCATTGGGGGAGATGGAAAGACAGTCACGAAAGAGTGGAGGTGAGAAACTAAACAAAATCTACAGAAAAATTACAGAGGAAAGAATACAAAAGCTGCAAAAGATTGTTTAATGAAGCTGCTGTGAAACAATGTCTTGAATATCTTGACTGATTAATGCCTAAGTTACACTTCTGTTAGATGTTCCACACAGCAGACGACCTTCCAGATGTCGCCTCAGAAGTGACGTCATCAAGTGGTGGCGCCCTCTGGCATCAAGGGGTTCTCCATCAAGACTGATTCGATTGTGTGAAGCCAGTTAATTAGCTTTTAGATGTCCAACCAAAGCAGGTCATTGGTCAGTGGAAGTATGTGCATGTCAAAGCTCCCAACCATCAACAGTACATAACAGAGATGCCCTCTAGTGGAGACTAATGTAATCCTACTCTAAGTGGTAATTTCACCGCATTACAGCATTAGAAGGTTGTACTTATCAAGAGTTACTCAGGAGAGTGTATAGTAAATATTATCAATTGTTTAGAAAGCTTATTTTGATGAGAGCATGAAATCAATCAATGTGCCAAGGAGGTGAAGCGAGGGTGAAACGCAAATGAATGATGCTGACGTCACTGGCGACACACAGAGGAAAATAAGTCATTTTAATGAATAAATGGAAAAACCACATCGTGCAACTAAATCTTGAATTAAAAAAAGGTAAGAGGCACATCAACAAGTAAGAAAAACCACACAAGAGAATGGCTACGCAATTCAGATTATGAAAGAAAAAAACGTAAGACTGTATCAAAGACCCAATGAGCAAAAATTCCATGAGTGCACTTTTCCAGAGACACAATTTGTGTGCATCATGCGAAAAAAAAAATCGTCTCCTAGGCATTCTTATTATTCCTCTTTCACTTCTTGGAGCTGGATTTACACAAAAGGCTCCAATATTGGTCTAATTCGTATCGGACAGGACCACTCACTCTTTATGGCCGCAGGAGTGCAGTGAAGTACTCCCCTAATCTTTGCACAGTTTACTCCCAAATATTAAAGGATAGAAACACATGACCTAATACTCCCCAGCCATAAACACCCTCAGGTCCTGTGTGTGGGGCTCTTCTTTTCCTTTCCGAGAGCCACAAAGGGCACTGGCAAGGACCGCCACAGACAAAGATTGCGACAGCCGATTCATATGGGGAGCGATTTGGGCGACTGAGGTCACGATATAGAGAGGATGGGGTCGGAGGTAAGTGGGTTCATACATCATTTGTGGCCATGACATTACACATGCCTATTATGTCATGAGGAGGATTTCTATTTTTAGCTACTTTCATGTTTGTCACATCAGATGAATCAATATGGAGAAGTCATAAGGTCTGAGGTCTGTTTGTTCCAGTGTCTCATGTTGGAGAATATTGGACGAATGGACGTACGGTGTAGATGCATGCGAGTGACTGAAGCAGCATTTGATTTGGTGGAGATTTCTTGTTATCGAAACAGGTGACTGTACAATTTGATTCTGCGAAAGTTGTGAGGTTGATCAAGCAATTGCAATTGTCTGTGCTGGTCCTTGCTTCAAGCCCAATTACAATTTCAACAGATGTTCAAACATTCAATTTCAATATTTATTGTATGTGCAATTTTGTATATATATTTTGTATTGGAAAGTGAATGGTAGGTTCCGAAGTGAAACAGAATCATACGAAGTGAAATAAAAGCTCATAATATTTAAAGGGAAAAGATATAATATATAGTTTGAAGTTGACTCGTAAAAAGCAGCTGACAGTTGCAAAGTGGCCACTCACCTTTGCCATATCAACCAACGTGTTGGCATTATCGTTAAGTTTCCGCTGTTCCATTTTGACCTTTCTTAAACTAGAGACAAACAAAGGAGAAATAAGATACATGGTGCATTCCAACGAACAGATGGAAAACCTTAAATATACCAAATGTTAGTCAATTATTATTCAAATGTCACGTACCTATGAATTGCTTGTAAAAACTTTCGCTGATGCGCTCGTACTTTTCTTGTATTAACTCTTCTCACTAATTTTGTATATTTGTATATCAGCCAAGTTTCTCTAAGAACATTTGCTGCCGCATTTTTTAACTGCAATTGAAAAATACATTGTTTAAAACACAACAACAAAAATGTAACCATAGGTTGACACTGCAATAATAGAACATTTTTGTCTTCTGTTATCGATGAATGTTTGCGAAATAACCTAACTAAAATTACTTACTCTTTTGGTTAATTGTGTGTCCATCATGAAATTATGTACATGTTTTTCTGCGCGTGTTAGTTCTAATTTTCGTGCCAAAACTGCTACCACTAATGCTGTACAGCCAGCACCCTGCAATAGAAGAAATAAAATCGCCATTTGAGGAAGATTACATTGAGTTATAAATGATACTTTTGAAAATCAAGATATGCCATATTCTTAGGGTGGACAATAATTATTCTGTAGTGTTGCACATAGAACGTCACCAGTTGCATTAAATTTAGTCTTCATGTGATAAATAAGAATGTCATAAAATGTATATTCAGGCAACAAGGAAGAAAACATTTCAATTCAATTTTATGCATAATAAATGCCTATAAGAATGATTATTTGACCTACCATGACACCAGTAACGACAGCGATACCCCTGCCGCAATACGTGTTGGGGACGACATCGCCATAACCAATGGACAGGAACGTTATGGAGATCATCCACATAGAATTCAGTAAATTTTGATGCTTTATGCTATGATAACTGAAAAATACAGAAAAGGAAACATTTATAGGAATGGGGTTGCAACGTCATCAATCCACCAACGCAGAAATCAACATCTGTACTTTGTAACACTGTAGAAAGAATACAATGTGTCTTCTGTAATAATCTAGATACTAAGAGGAGAAATACAGGAAATTAGTGTTGCTTGAGTTGCCTTTTTTTGTAACACCTGTCAGTAAGTTGAAAGCTAAAAGTATAACGAGGCATAGAATAGTGAGAAAAGCAGTAAACTGCCCAGACTGAATTTGAAGTTAACAGCAATCATTCAGAAAATGCATCACAATGTCATCAGCTTCTGAAACGAATAGCTGCAGCATAGCTTCCTCTAGTCTTCCATCTGGAGTCTTTCTTTTCACTTAAAATTTAGCTGCTCTTTTCTTTTCCTGTGTAACCAGTGGGCTAATTTGATGCCTCGTCTGATTGATGCCAGGACAAACATGACTGGAGCCAGACCTCCGAGACCAAGACAGATGCACTTGAGGTTCAGATAAAAGCCCAGGGCTGTTAAAAGGATGTGTAGTTAAATAATTGATCAGAAGACAATGTGGAGGTTGCTGTCAAAAACAGATCTATCACACATTTAATGGGCCACTGGAAGAAACATGATAGACAAGAAGAAAACAAAATGTTTGGAGATCACTAGAATATAGGCTATATATGAGTGATTGATAATTTGAAGATTATATTTTGAACATCACTTCAATTTGCACAATGTCATGCAGACATTTCAGATCAGTGTTCAACCATGCAATTCTGTCAGTCAGTATTAAGCTATCCGAGTTACCCAGTATATATTGTATCTTGAGGAATAGGGATTTCAGAAGTGTCAGATTGGTAAATTGTTACTATGGTTTCAGGAAGAGCTGCATGCAATTCAATCTTCAGAAACTTACTAATGGAAAGGCAACATGTGGAAGATCTAACCTAGACTTGAGGCAAGGTGCAAGGGCTTTTAACATTGCCATCCTACTCCTTGCCAATAAACCTTGGTGGCTTTGCAAACCCAGGGCTATATATAGGGGGTCATGCTTTCGTCTTCAATATTTCATGACTCCATGGCACTAATTCGAGAAGGATAGGCAACAACGACCAACTTGAGCGTCTAAAAATTAATCGGATGCAAGGTTGTGCGGAACAGGCATTTTTCGCATCAGTCTTGCTGCCATCGCATGCCTTTTAGGCTTCAAGTGCAAAACCAAGCTTTTTAGATTATCCACGTGGAATGCAAATGATTTGATGATGCTTTGCACTGTGACAATAACCGCAGTAAATTTGGTGCTGTCACAAAATTATGCATATGTGCAAGTAGACCATATATTTAATAAACCAGAATTCCATTATAGGGCTGTTGATTGTAAAATTCACTTTTTCATATATTAAGTCATTAGGCCCTAAAGGTTGTGCTATAAGCAAATGTTACCGCCAATATCCACTATTGTGCCCAATAGGCCTATTGGGCATGGATATTAGGCCTTTGGGCAAAATATAGGGTTTTTTGGCAAATTATAGGGTCTTTGGGCAAACTATAGGGCCTTTGGGCATTACGACTCCTTTTGGCATCACTTTCCAAATGCCATCGCATCCTTCAAAATATCCGCGAGGCCTTTAGGCAAAATATAGGTCCTTTGGGCACATGCCTAAATCACTCATTATCTCTCACACCCGAATATGGTGGATTTTGGCAAAGCTCTTATACTTTGTATACATGCCCAAGTAACTCGCAATAACTCTTTTATACTATTGTGGATTTTGACAAATATCCAACTTTGGATAATTGTGAACTGACCAATGAGAATACACCCTAATATCTTGACCAATGAGAATCCAAAATAATATCCACAGTAGGGGGCACTGTAGTTAATAGTTTGTCCAATGAGAATGCCACCTAATATCCTGTCAAATGAGAATCCGGCCAAATATCCTAGCCAATGAGAGTCAAGCGTAATATCCACAGAGCCATGATTGGCCAATGGATATTAATCTGCATTCTTATTGGACAAACTGAGAATTCAACGAAATTCCAATCTAATATCCAACAGCCAATGAAAATTGAGCCTAATATCAAATAGGCTAATAGTCAAATAGGCTCTTTGGTCAAAGTCGAAAGACAAAGCCAAAATCCACGACAGTCTTTTGTGGATATTTGTGGATATTTGTGAGTGATTATAATATACTTTGGGCATACACAGCAAACAACTAGCCAAGAAGTCAACAAATAGGTCAGAACGGTATAAAGCAAGACGGCCTTCTCAGCGTAAGGAATGCATAACAGAACGGTTATGAGAAGCATATATGTGCAGGCGCCTTGACATTCTCCTTGCTACTCTGTGTCATTATTTGTCATTATATATACTGCAGTAATTATTTCATTACTGCAGAAAGGAAATTGTGTGGGGCTTGGTAATGTGGCCGGCTAATGATGAGGGACAGCCGGCACAGGACGAGTAATATGGACGGTCAGCATGGGCATTATCTGCGGCATATTGCTTGCAAAGCGAAGGCCCATTTCCGTATATTCTATGGTGTCTCCACTTTTTAAAAGGATGTTAGAGATCATATATAGATTGGGAAGCTCCATTTCTATAGACTGTTCGGTTCAGGAAACCACCGAGAGAGGGGAAGTTTAATATCGACGTGTAAAGCACTGAAAGGATGGGAAAAAGGAAGTATCGAGAATGTACATACTCAGTAAATCATGCATTATTTTCATTTGCACCGGGTAATGAGATGTACTTCCTTATTTTCCACAGCAGCGAATTGCAATAAACTGAGTTATAAGGAGCTTGACACTATTTGCAGAACTCCAGCTGAGGAAGCATATTAACGTCTATATTGCCACCAACGCGTCAAGGCTGCTTTTTTTGGTCGGTACATTTTCTTGGCACTTCTTCATCTCAGGCTCAGTCCCAAAGGACAATGTGTCACCGGGACAGAAGACCTTGTCATCCTCACAAAAGGTCATCCACAAGTCTCGCTCAGCGCCCGTCAAGCTGATATTCCGCAACGAAAGAGCAGCTGCAATATCGCTCTCTTTGAGTTGTTGCTGACATTCTGACATTTTTGTACGAAGCAGTCAGAGGCAAAGGATGACCCTCTTTTGTTTCGCTGGGCAAAATCTTTACCCATAGGTCCTCAAATTTCCATAACACGTCAAACCTGTTGGTCAAGTTATTCATTGACGGAGGAAGACATCCCAAGGGTCGTCAATCGATTCTCCTATCCTAATGTAAAGAAGACAAATGGGAAGAGAATGCACTCGCTCTGTCTCAGTGCGGCATTTCATAAGACACAAGGATGCAAGACAGCCACAGTGATTCCCTGTTCACGCATGGCTGCTCCAATAAGAAATCAATGACACAGCTATGATGAATGTGGCTGGCACTGACATCGGTAACATGAGCGAAGGCAATGTATGAAATGCTCACTGGCTGCAAGTTGACCGAAAGGAAAGAGCTGGGGATGAGAGTGAAAGGTTGCTCTCCTTACCACTTTGATGCTAAGCATATGGAAAAAGGAATTGTGACGAGTATGGCCCGCAGACGTGTAAGGCGAGCGGAAGGAGTTCTCTGTGACGTCACCAAGTGTCAACTGGCTCCTGGCTCCCCGGGGGATCTGACACGTTTGCACAGTGTGAAGGAGCCCGGAGCACTTCTCAGCTCGCCGATGTCGACCGTCACCCGGAGTGGTTTCCCACTTTCTCCTCTGACATTTATCAAGACATAATGCTCCCAGATCAAACCGTAACTCAATTTCTACCCAGCCGCTCCTTCTTTGAACCCAAAAAGATGTGATTAGTCCCCCATCCCTCAAGCCCAAATGCTTGCTTCCACAAGGGGAAGTTGTTACTGAAAAGTATGATGCCAGTGCTGAGTGCTTGCCTAATTGACTTTCAACTTTCAAGTCAGACACATATGTCCTGTCAATTGTACGACGGCTATAACGAGCTAACATCAAAAGATACTCCTTGACAGCCCAATACATTGATAATTGCAATAGATCTTAGAGAGACATTTCAACACACATTACTATCTTTGAATGAGAAGCATCCATTAACTTACATGAGAACTTTTAAATTAGACAGTTCTACAGAGAAAATGTTCTGGAGTTTCTAATTATATATTTAACTTTCTGTGGAGAACTACTTCACTTTGGATTCTTTGGCAGCAAAGCACAATCTAAAGCAGCTGCTCCCCACATGGCAATTCAATAATGATTAATTAGAAGATTGGGAGTGGCACATAATCTTGACAAGTGCTAATGAAACTACCGAAATGGGTAAGGAGTAATGACTGGCTAAAAGTGGCGGGGTAATGGCAAGCACCACCGCAAGAGGGGCCGCAAGAGGGGCAAGTCAATGGAAACCCACTGGGCCCATTGAGGGATTCTGCTTAGTGATTGCAGGGAAGACATGCTGGAATGTGTCCGACCCCACAAGAAGAAGATTTACTCACTTTGGCTTGTGTAAGACTGAGAAATACATCAGCATCCGAATGACCTAATTTCACGGGTTAGAGCTTCAACCGCTCAGACGTTCTTGTCATGCAAAACAAATCGCATTGATTCTTTCCTCTCTCATAAGTTCATGTCAAGCTTACGTCTGTGTGAATTAATGTCACTCTCAAACCAAAGTGTGTTAAACTGGCTTGTGTTTGGTTTGAAGCTTGTCTGCCCATCTACATTTATATGCGCTCAGAGAAGATATAAAAGAGAGGATGCTTAAACACCCGGCTTGACTGAAAAGGTTCGATTGAACTGAGGCACGTAGAATGTGAGCATATCCATCTTCCCTGAGATATTGCAATGCTGTGTTAAACCCCCAAATCGAGGCAGTGATCAATAAATTCCTTTCCTCGCAGACATTACCTACGGTCCGATGGGCAGAACACAGGAGACCGGTCCGCTTGCATACTTATCGACTGCCTTTTCCAAATCTGGCCATGAAGGGCCCATCTCGGGGTGGGTCATTTCCCTTACCAAGAGAGCCCTTTATTCAGAGAATGGCCGCCAATGGCAGTTGAGTTGCACCCCCTTGCCACCTGATGCGAGTCGGCGCCTCTCGAGGTCCTGATGAGATAACACAACCGCTCTCAAGTGCTGCGCAGAATTAGAAGATGCAACAGTAGACGATTCCTCAATGGCTCTTCCCTTAGTATACTGTTAAGGTAGGAAGGCAACAGAAGGAAAGAAAAAACAGAATATAAGCAAACAACAAACCGCCGCCCGACTCACGTTCCTTATTCCGTCTCTCGAGCAAAAATGACAATTTGATGTGAAGCAATATTGCAATGTCTCAAATGCCGCAGATGAGACCTTTCGCAATAAACATCTTGTGTGGCTACAAGTGCCATTGCACCTACAGTAGAATGGAGTGTCTATCGGGCAGAAATGAATTGTACAATGTGCAGTGTAAGAACGTAAGTGAATAAACGAGGAGTAAAGAGGTTCCTATTAAAAACAATTCTCAAATATATAAGTACAGCCTGGTAGAACACAAACATCTTAAAATCGAGTGAGCACAAAAATGTGCTGAAAGAAAACTGCACTTGAGTGAACTGTGAGGTTCTTCTTGTTGAAAGAAAGAGAAGACAAAAACTTCACCCTGCAAGATTCTCCAGGAAACTTCCCTGGCAAACAAGTGGTGCAAAGATGCTTGTGTTTGGATAGACTGGATTTCCTCTCTGACCAAAAGTCACTCCAGTGCACAGTGTACATTTCTGGGCTGCTTTGTTGCCCGGGCATGATGCCTTTTATGCCCTGCTGACACGACACATGCCACCTTTTTACAAGCAATCCGAAGGATAGATTACTCCGTGGGGCCTGTGGCTTTGCTGGGGGCCTGCTATAGTGAGAACAGTATTGTCAAATGTATTGTCAAATGTACATCCAGACCTCACATTGAACATAGAATGTACTGTGTTACTGACACTATGCATCTTTCCATTATGAAAATGATAATAAAAGGCTCTCCTGGGTGGACACAAAGTAAAGTTGAAGACGAATTTAATACAAGATATAATATTGCAATAAGTTGGAATTCATCTGAGGTGGTGTAATAAAGGGTGTCTGTACACAGTATGCTATTTTAGTGACAAAGAAGTGTATAAACTATAAAATCAATGCATTATAAGCACTGCCACAGACAAATGGAATAATAAGAAACTGTGTTTAGTTCAACACAAAAATATATTCAGTTTATAAGAAATGTCAGTTGCTGAGCAGTAGAGGTCAGTGTGGACCTACATTCCTTTGTGTCAGTGGTGTCATTGTGTGTCTCTTTGTGTGAATGTTTTGTGGATGTTTCGTGGCAGTTCTCAAGGTCTGTCTGTCAGGCAACAGCATTGGTAAAAGAGGTCTCATAGGATATCCTTGTGGCTATCACATCAGGCTATCCAAGCACTGGCCATCCAAGGAAACTATCCAAGGAGGCTGTCCAAGTATGCTGTCCAAGGAGGCTACCCTAGCAGCACCGTGGATGGCTTGCTCTGAGGAATGTATTGATCAATGGCATTTTGTGTCCATGAAAGCCTCTCTGACCTTGTGCACCTCTTTCTGGCTTGAGAACTGTAACAGCAGCATTGCATTTGTGAATTGCATCTGAGACAAATGGATCACCACCTTCCGACCAACTCATTACTTGGCTGAGCTGCACCACAGGCACAGACTGCCAGAGAGCTAGAGCAATGTATACACCCTTACTGCACACACAGGAAATCTAATCTAGGAGAGAGTGTATTTCATGTGCCATATGCTTCCCTGCACACTTCATTAAGTAAATTTCAAGCCCAGACCCACCCCTTGCCTCCAGTGTATTGTAAACTACAAAGTTAATGCTTGCAGGAATTAAGCCGCATCCGGTGTGTTACATTATAATCATGCAATTAAATGAGTTACAATTTGGCAGAATTAATGACAACATTCACTGCAAGAATAATTCATCTTCTGACAGCTCATTTAGAAGTTGTGTACTACTGCAGCTACTGAACCAGCTCAAAGTGTGCTGTAGTTAAGGATGGAATTACTATTCAGTTGTCAAGGGGATGTGCTTATCCATCCTTAGAGTCCATGTGGACCTAATTACTGTGCTCTCCAATCAGGATTCTCGGCTCCCCTGCCTTGGAGGTTGGGTTTAGGGCTGTTGGGGGGAGCCCTGAGCAGGCCATTTCGTGGTGTGTGTTTTGGGAGGACATGAGTAGATATGAGAAGTGTCCTCAGGGAGTCATGTCTCACTTCTTCAGACACTTCTTTCTGCTTGGCATTCTGAACAAACATTTGTGTTTTTCATACCGCACTGTGACCACCAGCAACTTATGATACAATGCATTGTGTGCCAACTTGCCTTAAGCTGTAACCGAGTAAGCAAAAACCATGGTAGATTCATCTTGAGGAAAAATATATTAAGATAAATTGAAAACTGCATCACCGCGGTACTGCTGCTCATGGCATTCTCTGACCACGTTGGCAAAAGTTATTCAGGGCAATGCGTTTTACCATTATAAAGTATACACAGTACCACATTTGTGTTTTTTTTCTGATCTGTGGTCATTTAAGGCAAACCAGTCAGTTGTGTAAACTAATTTGTCATTAGCTTTTGCCTCAATTCCTTCTCGAACCTGCTATATATAAGAAGTCTGAAAGGAATCGCTCAGCAATAATGACATATATGCCGAAGCAATAGCCCCCGGCAGTATAACCGCCTTACATCACACATTTCACGTGTTGGATTTTTATGACTAGGGTTGATCATATTTCAGCGCTCCGATCCTTTTACGAGCCTTTAATGCTTAAAGGGCCTTCGATACCTAATGTCTAGATGCAACAAGAAATAAAGCTAATCAACTTTGAAGGTCTTCTCAGTCCAAGCAATTAGAAGGTGGTGACCAAGCCCTAGCAGTGTTTCAGATGCAGTTACAGCCTTGGATGTTATTGGGCATAAAATTGTGATTGATAGGCCTCAACACTGTTTCATCATTCGACAAAGACCATTGGAGAAGAGAGCTCTACTGTTGATGAAAATTGAAGATGAAGTCAGAATAAAATTCAGCTGCAGCAATAAAAGCCTTGATCTGTAAGTGTAGAGCCGGTGTTTGCCTGGTTAACCCAGAACTGTCAGGTTTGTATTCAGAGGTGGTCAGGCCATATTTCTTGAATGCCAATCAGGCAGGAATAGAAAGTAGGAAGACATTTGGGAGCAGGTGGGACCTGGGGGCTTCTATGTGAAGTGCTGGTGGAAGTAGCCTTTGGAAATAAGTGGAATAAGTTTGTGTAGAGTGAGGGAGAGAGTTGGGAGAGAGCAGGGGGTCCTTGGCCGTGAGCAATGGATTGTGCATGGCAGGCTAGCAGCTGTTGCCTGGGAGCAAGCTGATGAGGTGGCCAAAGGGGGGGGGGCACTTTCAATTAACGAGGCTTGGTAGATAAGAAGCAGCCCCCGGCAGGTGATCGATACGTGTGATTGGCTCGAACGGGGGCCACTCATCATCGACCGATCGGGAGACTCATCAGCAGGACGACCGAATGAAATGCCCAAATGAAGCAAGCGCGACGAGCCAATCACAACGGCCAATCACAATGGCCAACTATTTTCTGCAGGGGCTAGTTGAAAGAATGAATCAGTTCCATCTCATGTAGCTCATTAATACTCCATCTTGTCTGAGCAATGGGCTCCTAATTGGTGAGAAGAAGGATCAGCTACTAATATCCACTAGCCACTACTCAGGCACCACCACTTTAATGTAAAAGCAATTTAACACCCTATTCTTTTTACTATTCATCACTGAGACAGCCAAAGCTTAGAGGCAGGATGAGAAAACTATTGTGGCTCAGATTAATTCAGCAAATAACAAAGGCACACTCTAACTAGCACTTTAATGAGCTGCTGGTCTCACCACATACTTTGATCAGGCAATACAGGGATTGAAACTGCTTGAAACAGGTAAGAATGCACCAATTTAACTGCCTCTGAAATCCTTGTTATCCCTTCAATTAAACTGTGCTCCTAGATGAACTGCCACTTAATAGGACTGGTATTGATCATCCTGTTTTAGCAACAGCTTTCCTGGAAATGTCCAAGGAAAACTGATACATGCTTGCAAGCCACTGGATTGAAGTACGAAGCTGTAAAGGGACCAGGTTTATTGTCATTGCAAGGCAGGATGAAGCTGTTGCTAAACATCTGTGGCAGCTCCATTGTTATGGCTTAGCCTTGTGCTTAATGTTTCCTTGAACCTGGAATAGGACGGTTTCATTGCAATTTAACAAGTTAGGCTACGACATAAAATTTTACAATTCCAAGGAATCTAGTGTGAGATTCCCTCAAATTATGGGCTGAAACAAAGAATGGGACTAGAGACAAATCAATTCAACAGGCTTAGACATAGATAAATAACTACTTAGATAGCTGATAGAAAGGTACTTCCTGTTCACCAGTGTCATTTCTTTCACTTTGGTAAAATAGACAGACAGAAAGCAGATAGATAGATAGAAAGATAGATAGAAAGATAGATAGATTAATAGATAGATAGATAGATATATACATAGAATATAAAATAGATAGATATATAGTACAAGAACTATAATATAAATTTATGACATATTTGAAAGCAAACAGCAGTCTGTGATAAGTGCCCTGATATAATCAATTGAACAGAAAAAGGACTGTCAATGCTTAAGTTACTCTTATACAGATATTGCAAAGAAAAAGTTAAATAATAATTTATTGTTGCTTCTGTGATATTTACCTTTCACAGGCCCTCAGGGTCCAACTGGCGATGATCCAGAGGGAGAGAGTAAAGACAAGGAGAACAGTGCCAGGGCAAATTGTCATGAGAGTTTTTAGGACGAATCTTGTATTGAAATTGATACGATTGAGTGCACCGATACTCCGTGAGGAAGCATCGGTGAACAGCTTGCTGTGGAGCAACATAACTCGGCAAATGAGGTAGAGCCTCAGGAACATGGGTAGGGCCAGTAGGAGGTCTACTGGCACCTTGACCGAGGTCACCGTCCGTCCGTCATAATGCACTGTTGTCCACGTAAAATAGAACGAGCCGGGTATCGGATGGACCGCGCACACCACCAGCTCGACGACAATCTGCGCCACCCTCTGCCATGACATGGCAATCCTCCAGTCCTCCACGCAATTGTCAATGGAAAACACCTGTAAAGAGAAACACGGACAACCGGTCAAAATGGTAAAATCAATCAGCAAAGCAAATGGATCATACACAATGTGATAGGCCTACTGTGAAAGTAAAATCTTTAGGACTCCTTACTGGTTAATCGCTTGTAATAGCGCTCTGTTTGCAGATAATTTACTATTGTCACAATATGGTGTGACAACATAGAAATCTGGTATCTTTAAAACAAGAAAACATGTCTTTAAGTAATGTTTTGGAAATATTTCTTATCAATGTTTGGTAGCAATACTTAATTTCATATATTACAAGACAGTAAAGATCACATATGCACATATTTGTAGTTTTGGCACCATTTCTTTTTGTATCAGTTTCTGGCACTAATAACTGATTCGCTTTAACGCCAACATTTTTCAGGTTCATCAAACATATTCTTCCCGTCAATCCTAATAAACCTCAAAGCAGAAATCGATATACATAACAATACAAAAGCAGTCAGATCTAGTCACGAGAAAATCCAATTTAGTTTGCAGGTTTATCACACACCCACAAAATAGGAATAAAAAGGGAAGCCCCTGGACTTTATTGGTCAGTTTATCTTTCTTCAGAGTTCTCTTTGTGTGGTTTTATCTTCTGGCCACCATATAAAACTCAAGTTGACCTGCCATACTATTGAGCTATCAGCCACTGCTTTTTTAGTCCAACAAAAGTAAGTGGTGATAACAAGCTTGTAGTCTTTCAGTTTATTTAGCTTTCAGAAGGCAAAGTCAAGGATGGCAATCAAAATAGCTGATGTCAGCATCTTCAATAATATTTCATTTGGATGGCCATGGCAGCATTTCCCATGGTTGGAAATACTAACCATGTCATTCCCAAGATTTATCAAATGGGCACTACATGTCATTTGGATCGAATTATCAGCTCCCTAGTTATTGATAGACGTTTGAAGTTCTGATTGTTCCAACCATTGTGTTCTAACCATTGTGTCCATAGCCTTTTGAGACCACACAAAATTGCTCACTGCTAGAAATGAAATGCTTTAATCACACATTTGCAGAAGTTATTACAAAGCAAAACCACAATCGTCAAAATTATTCACCAAAACAAATCAATGCGAATTGTTTCCGCGATAACAATGATAGGCTTGAAGGAATGTGTGCTTACCAATTGCAACGCAATCACCGACCAATCATTGTTCCATCACTCGCTTAGCATTGTTTAATGTTTGACGTCATAAATATCTGGTTTAATTAAATAGCTTTGACAAAAATGTCCACAAAATCATCCCTGGAATTAGCTGTTTCCTTACAAGGACCTAACTTTTAATTAACTGGCTGCAATTTGCCTGAAATGTCAAGAACAAAGTTGTCGGTGCCTTTTGATACCAGCATCTCAATTTCACATCAAATATGGATGGCAGAATTCCAGAGTTTGTGTCAATCAGCCTCTGTTTGATTACAACTCAAGTTCTAACTCATTTTGATATCTTCCACTGACTTGTTTGTTTAGCTGAACCACTGAACATGTGGACTCTTTAAAAGGGCCAACCCAAATTCCCAATAGTGGGAACATGATGGGTAACCGAAATATGGTAGGACATTTTATGTTACACAATTTTACGCCATGATAAAAGTTTGTATGAGAAACTGATAGAATCATATAACAACTGGATTTTGAAGCATATACACTCGACACATGTGTTGTCGATCCTTCACTTGGATCAGCCGTGAAACAGAAAACAGGCGCAGAAAAACAGGCGTGTTGCTGAGATGAGCCGAATAACTATTTTGGATACTTTTCCAAGAATTCCACTTCAAACTCTGTAATGTGCTGATTAGGACTCAATTAAAATTTCACTAACAAGCCTGGTGGGGTCAATTAAGGCTGTGATAGATGTTTTCCTGTTTTGTAAGCTGGTCCTATACATAGATACACAAAATAATAGCCCATGTAAGATGGCAATTAGCATAACTGTAATTAAAACTTGTCAAGACTGGAGAAAAAAAGAATGCCGAAAGAACTTTCTCTATCCTCTTTTGAAACTATAAAAGCAACACCCTTTACATCTCTAACAGCCATTCTAATAGCAGTGGTGACATTATGGTGCACAGCCTCCGGCAACAAGTAAGGCAGTGCTACTAATATTGACCTAAGCTTGAAGAAAATGGAGAAAATAGCTGGAGCAATATCTGAGCATTGCAGAACTCCAAAAGCCAATATCAAGCCATATATGATATGGAGTAAACAGGCGTTATGTGTTTTCTGTGTATCTAGTCAATTCACACACCAAAACAAGACTTTCCTTTCACAGCCAACTCATAAGGACATTATCAACACCTTGTATTGTTTCATTGTGAGGTGATAAAGGAAAAAGAAACAGCCATTCTAGTTTCTATCTCTTTCTATGAAACATAGGGTAAATGTGGGTATTATCACGCACCTTGTGCGTGGTATTACACTGCAGTGTTTCTACATGGGTACCAGGCCTGAAGTATAATAACTTTCAGGACCAAAAGTAAAGGTTTTTAATGATATTGAACTCAGGGGTCAAGAAAATATCAAATTCCATTTACTGACAGCTTCTTATAGCACTTGGCACATAGTTAAATAAACAAGGGTCATTTAGCCTTTTCTGTGGGTAATATCACGCACTTCTGTTTAATATCACGCAGCAGTAGGTGTTATATGACGCAATTTGAGGTTATTATGATTCAGGTTGATTTCCTGACTATATAAGCCTATTCATCTATCCACCCATGTATCAATCAATTTTTTATCAGTCAGTCAGTCTTCCTGTCTATATATAGATTTCTATCTATCGGTCTCCCTATGTCTATCTTTCTATTCACAGGTGTAGAAACCAGGGAGGGAGGGAGGGGCAGGAGGTCAGCCCCCCCCCCCCTCCTAAAATCTGGCAGCCTTGAATTTACATTGAATTCGGGCAAAGATCTGAAAAATTTGGGAAGAAAGACTGCTCCCAAAATAAATCACCTCTCCTATGCCTATAATCTATCTATCTATCTATCTATCTATCTATCTATCTATCTATCTATCTATCTATCTATCTATCTATCTATCTATCTATCTATCTACATATCTATCTACCTATCTGTCTATCTATCTGTCTATCTGTCTGTCTATCTGTCTATCTATCTATCTATCTATCTATCCAGAGCAATATGGGATAGTTGAGTTTGCGCTCTGCATGCATGGGTACTTGAGTACCAATACCACATGAAAAAACTCTCCTGCAGTTAAATGAAATATTAAAGTTATAGACTTGAGAAACTGTTGTTGGAGAAATATTAAAAGCAAAAACGTTTGTAGGCCTAATACTTCTAAATAGGGCCTTGGCTAGAGAGAGACTGGTCCGGAGGCATCTGGACCCTGTAAAACATGGTAATATCTGAAAGTCTTATAAATTACATTGTTTGGCCAAAATCTAGGGGAGTGGAGGACAGGAACATTTGAGTGGAATATGATCATTAATTTTGTTATAGTGTATAAGGAAATTCAATGCAAGAAAGGAGGGGGAGGTAGATTTGGCAGAGAATCAGGAAAAACAAATTCACTTCTAAAACACAATGTCCATAAAATTTTAAAACAAATTGTCTCCTGTAAGGGACGTTTTTCCTTGTCAGAAACTCTAAATAACCATTAGTTAGCCATATTATTGACCAATTATCAATGTACATGTATTTTGTACTCGTGATTATAATTAACTGAAGACCTTCATCATCTATTTAAACAGGCCTTCATGAGAGTTGATTTTGATTAAATACAATGAGTTTTCCATAGTCATGAAGATCAGGTAAAAAATCCAGTTTTTCCATAAATTTTGTGTAAGAAATTTAAGACTTTTAGTATTTTTTTTTGGAATAAAGAAAATGTAGTTAGTCTCTACAGCTTATCACATACCATGCACCCATGCTTAAAGCCTCAAACTAACGAATTACGAGGTGCAGTGAGTAGGAGGCAACTGAAATGAAGGTTGGAGGTATTTTGAAACTTTGACTGCAGAGATTTTTAAAAAGATGCGTCATATTACCCCCAATATGCGTCATATTACCCCAAATATGCGTCATATTACCCCAAATATGCGTCATATTACCCCCTGAACATGAGTGATATTACCCCTGGTCTGTACCCATTACATTTTCATGCATTCCAGTGGCTTCATTAATGATAACATTCTGTATTTTCTTTTTTTGAAATTCTATCTCTTGCCTTTCTTAAATCTTCGGTCTACATTGAGTGCATCACTTAAACAGCAGCCACAATTATATATCATTTAGATTCAGGAAATTGTATCAAAAAGGCATAAATATTGACAGAAAACAACTAAATTGCTTAAAACCTATCTGCAATTTTGTCAGTGGCACAGACAAGCATAAGAGGTTATCAGGCGAAGTTACCTGATTCATATGCACATTTTTTTCACCTAAAACATTGGTGATTTCTTCCATGGCTGTTCTTTAAATAGCAATTAAGTTTGGTGCGTGATATTACCCACGTGCGTGATATTACCCACTTTTACCCTACTCTAATTAAAAGAAAGAATCGATTCTTCACAATGGCATCATAGACATATGGTTACAAGCTGACATCGAATATAAGGATTCCATTATCCTCATGTTCAAGCTTCTCAAAAGTTAATTGGCATACACAGATAAGATTGTTCAGATTGTCTGGTTAGGGACATCAAAACAACTCTCCATTCTTGCAGACATATCCCCAAGTTGTAGATGTAGGTTTGTAAGTTTGAAAAAATATGACATCACATTTTCTGGTTTTGAAATTGCTGGGACCTGTCATCCTTATGTAAACGGTGACCTTATCAGCCTGCACTGGTCTTCCAACTAAAAAGATCAGAAATGGTGGTCTTTAATGTGAAGTAGACAACTTGCACCTCTTGCTGATTCAAGAGAGAGTTAAACTTTCCTGACATTGCATCCATATTTTGTTCTGGAAGCTGTGTTTTTAGAATGTCACCTTTTAGCATGCATGTGGATCAATTTTGAAGAAGCTGAATTTGAAAGTATGGTCTGAAATAGCACTTTCTGAGTCCAACATTTGGATAGACCTGCCAACCTTCTTTCATCTTAGTAATTCTTTTGTATATAACCGACGAAAAAGACAGACAAGGCTGTTCCTGAAGAGTCTTGTGTGGTTACAGAGAACAGCAGATGGTTTTGTCAAAGGGCACTCCAACTTCACTGAAGTCTTTTTCAGATACCACAAACAACTGAAACTAAAACTAGAAAAAGTCCTTGAGGTAATGGAGGGGACACTTGGAAGATGATGTAGTAGACACCAGATTTTCACCTCTTTAAGGTCTATTTGTGAGATGATATAGATTACAAAAGAGATACTATGACAAAGGAACATTAGCCAGACATCTATTAGGCTTATTCAGGCTTTTCTGGAAATGTCAAAGTAAATCGTGAACTGTTTAAATATAAGGTTGTCTTGACATACAATAAGTTCAGTGTATGCTTTTGTAACAAAACTTCTTGATATCGTCTGACTTTAACCAAAGATCAGTACAAGACTATTGTCATACCAAAAACCATGACAGCACCTACATTTTATAGCATAAATTTCTTCTTCTGAAATATAAAATAACAGTAAACATCTTTAAAGTGGCATGAGGAGATGAATGATATTTCAGAAAAAGTCCTTAGAAAAGCCAGTGCTATCCATAGAATGGACATTTTTGTAGTAGTGTGTGAAATTTCAAGGTCAAAAGATAAACTTAAGTCAATAAATTTGAGTTTAGAAGGAACCAAAAATCATTTTGGTGCGCACCAAAATCTGACAGGAATGCTATTCTAGCTCTAGCCAATGGATTGGGGTCAACTGTAGAGATGTTGTTACAGTGAATTACAGGGTTGTGGTGGATTTAGAGACATAAATTCAAACACTTTTCAAAATTAAACATCTACTTTTTCTTTGTAGGAATGTATTTAGGTGAGGAAATGTATCTCCTCATGCCATGTATGCACCATATATGACAACAACTACTTCAAATATTAGTAACCTTGCTTAAGATTTCAGCCCACATGTATGTAGCTAAAATTTATCACCTCATCTTCTGTTGCATAATTGAACTAATTCCCGCCATGGATGCGAGATCATCACTGCAAGGATACAGATGTTTACTTTGCTGCGTATTATATTTTCTCTAGGATTTTGGCTGAACCAACCTCAAATATAGTTTAGGCAGCAGGCAGAGATTCAATAACCCAAAAGATTCAATCAGCTGCCTCATGTTGAGGCTCCCTGCAGACCTTATCAAATGGAGACTGTGTGTAACTTTTTGAGATATGTCCAGCCATATATTATACCAAGAAGTTGAAAAGTGAGTTTTCTCATTATTTGCTCCAGCCTGCTGCTTTTTTACTATTGGTACTTTCCCATCTATTGGATTGTCTGTGCTACAAAAAATCGCTTCCACCGTCTGATGAGTTCGCAGAGGTTATTTCTCGAAGCAAACATATTACGAGTTAACTGAAGACATCAATACCAGAAGTGAGGGTATCTATCAAGTGTAACAAACTGATCTTACCCCTGGGAACGAATATTGAAGCTGACTACCAAAATATGCAATGCAGATGCTTTGTGCCTATGAGACTGATTTGTAGCCTTCCCAGTTTTGCCTTCTGCAGATAAGGTGTCAGCAGATAGATACAAAACTGTGAAGAGGTCGTGAATTCAAATCATGAGCAATTGATCAGTAAAGCTTCAGATGTGATTCCCACTACGCCAACAATCCTTATAGTTGCTTAATAAATCTTATCATTTGGTCTACATGTATCATAACAGTTGGCTTGAGTGTGCCTTTTTAAATGAGAGATACTCCATAAGATACAGAATCACAGACAGAATCACAAACCAAATTCATCTGCAAACCCTCCTTCTCCTTCTTTCCTCTGTTGTCTCAGATTCGACGCAATCTCTCAATATGACATGACGTAAAGCGCGCAGTGACGGGCAACCTTCTGTCTCATCAAAACCAATATCTCCATCCTAGGCCAAGTGCTGTCAGGCTGTCTCCTGTCCCAAGAACTGATTTGCAAAACTCAAGACTGAAGCAGCAGAAACCACCTGCTCCACATTCTTCAACTTTACATTTTCTCCTTTTTTTCATTTTGGCAAAACTCATAAAACTTCTGTAACCAGCCTGGGGCGAGAGAGGTTTCATTTGTGAATGTCAAAGTTTAAAAAATCGCTTTTCCTGTTACATCGCCCAAGGATGTCAGCGCCTTCAGTTTGCATGACTCGAAACCGTAACCTCATTTTCACATCTGCCGCTCGTGAAATCATCAGCTAATAGTGGAATACCAATGGAAGTGCTTATAAAACAATACATCTGTCTTCACATGCCTTCTGGGGATTGTCAGACTAATAATTTTAAGAATAAAGCCAATATGTAATGTTGCAAATAAACGAAATTCTACACCAGGCAATAAGTTATGATTAAAAGTTTATATGCATCAAAGGCTAAACTTAGGCATGAGAAACAACATGATCAGCAGACTGCATGCATGCCTAAAATGCTGACTTACTTTCTCAAATTACTGATTGATTGATATGAACCACACCTAGTTGTATACATATGCATTTCTACCTGACAAAGTACGATCTGTGGCACCTGTTTGAACCCATACCATGGTTATCTGCTGCACTATTCAGCATCGGAGGGTGTGACAATTGGGCCACTTTTAGCATAATGTGAATCAATGCTGTTCAATTAGTTGGGGTAAGTGATCCATTCATGTGCATTGCATTACACTCCTTTGTGCTGACACAGTCTCATCAGGCAGCTGGATGACAAAATGCATTGACAAAGCAAATGTTGCAATAACAGTGTTGTTATATATGCTTTATGGTCCCCTGGCAGTGTGCAATAAAGCATATTTGAGTGATATCCTGGCCTGGTGTATGGCATACAGTGTATGGCATATAAGGTGTATGCAGCAGCAGTTTGGCATCATGATGAACAGCGCCAGGGCAAAAACATCACCAGTGGCAATATTAACTCTTACAGCGAATTAAGCAAGCACCAACAGAAGGGAATAGCAACTGCATGAAAGAGAGTCAGTTGCAGATCTGTTATGTGTCAACATTTAAAATAATATGAAAACATTAAGAGTATTTATTGTCATTAATATGATTTATATGTTACATTGTACATGTGTCTGTCACTATAAATTTCAATCAAATAAAATCACAATGGAGTAAAACAAGGTGCTGTATTTGGTTGTTCCTTAATCCTTTTAGGGCCTGACTGGTTGTCACATGCTTGTGAGCAAGTTAGGTGACATCCCAGCCGACTTCAATAGAAGACATTCTGCTATCACAATATCAAAAGAGCTCAACATCACAGAACAAAAAATACCAGATCTGCAATTTAACAGAAGTAGCAGAAATCTGATAACCTAAGATCCACTGCAGTAACCAAATCACCTGGATAAACAATACATAGAACTAGTGCATAATGTATACAGCATGTATGTCAAGTTCACAGGTTGGTAAATGTTACACTGGGCAGGTGGATCATGTGTTGTGTGTCACCAAATATATTATGCATCAGATGCAATCAAATATTTCATTAATTATGCAGGACATCGTGCTGCATAGCTTTTAATGGAAGCAACAGATTGGGCCCAATGTTTACCAATTGCGTTGACTTACGTAATGTGCTCTATGCAAATTTACACACAGGTGTTTCCATGGCAACAAAGGTGAGACAAATCATAAAAAAGTACCATCACCTGAGTCAGCAACATCATCCTGTGCCATGATACTAGTGCAATGGACATGTAATATTTTTGCAAGGTGGCAATTTCTGATTCGGTATGATACATTAACAATCCAACATAGGTTTTGTCACTTACAGTGTACAGAAAGAGAGCAGATGGCTTATTTTATGTCATGTGAAATAAAACTAAGTGCAGGATGGAGAGGGTTGCATATTACAGAGAGGTTGTTTGTGAGTTGAGTTCTCCTTGCACTGACCAATGATTGTGTAGTCTATTAAAATCATTCTCACTGCAGTGAACACTGGTATACTTAAGTGCTACATATTTCATTCTGTGATTAGCACCTTTTGCCTTTCGGGCAGTAATATGATTCCAACGATGACTGTTCGAGATACACCTACTCATAAGTGGTCAAAAAAGCCATTGGCAAATGTCATGCACATGCATACATTGTACAGGCCAGTGTCATGCTGACCTATTTCTTGGGAAATGACCAGGTAAGGGACTCAACCCATATTTCCACTTTTTAGACACAATCATGTTTGATGACCACTTTGCCACTCAGAAATAAACCCTTTCAAATCTCTTTATGTCAATTATTTTCTTAATGATAGATACGAATATATAGGCCTAGCTATTGTATCGGCAGCATGCACGTGTTCACAGAAGGTTTGGCAATAAATAGGCCAACTAGCTGTTACTGCATGGTGTCAAGACTTTCTGTGATTCTCAAACTCATTACCTTCAGTAAAAATGTATCGTAAAATGGGGTAAAGTTTGCAATCCGGAGAAAGTTGGCAAGCTATTTTAACCCACTTAATGGCAGAAATGTCTACTTTCCTCTCTGACACAGGTTTCTTTGGCAAAGTTGCCACCTGTGTAAGTGAGAAAAGTGGGCATTTCGTCCATTAAGTGGGTTAAAATAGCTTGCAAATTTTCCCCGGATTGCAAACTTTACCCTGTTTTACGGTATTAGCACATTTACCAATACCCAAATACATTGCACGTCTCTAATCATTTACGAGTTACAACCGAGTCTTTAAATCCAATCAGTCATGTAACTGACAGGGGTGAGTCAAGGATCATGCATGTCATTGGCACGGTGACTCATTCAGCAAATTAACCACGTTTGATCACCACATGTCATTACCGGAACAATTCAGTGTCAAATCGCCCATTAAATGTCAAACCCTCAATTAATACTTCATTGACTCAACAGACCTACAATCGCATGTTTCCGAAACCTCGACATGTATTATTTTTATCAATATCAAATCTCAGTTCAACTGAACTGATACATAGTTACAAATTAATAAATAGTTTCACAACAGCAAACATGTGGTTCAGGCTAAAATAACTCAGTCATGCCTAACCTAACCCTGAATTTGTACCTTTTCATTTTACTTCATCACTTTGTTTATCACAATAAAAATGGGATGTACTGACAACTTTCAGATAAATCACACAGGTCAATTACAACATTGAACCTAATTTTATACTGTAACATTGGCATGTCACAGACCTTGATTGACAGAATCATCCACCTGAAGTACATATATTGTATTCAGAACTCTACAATGTAGATCAATGTCACATCAACCACAATGCTGAACCTAAATTAAGGCATTGTGGATACCTGCCATGATTGAATAATTAACATGGAGCCATATAGTGTACAAAGTACAATACATGTAGTGCATGCAAAGCACCCACTTCAATGCACATGTCCAAAGCTTCCCTGTACACATGTCCCAGCCCCAATACAATATACCAATCAGAGCTCAATCAGGTATAATCACCTGTGCTATCACAATGGCCTGGATATTGCTATTGCACCTGTGTCAGCCATTGTCTGCAATATTTACAATGTCACCAGCTACAGGTGCGAAACTGATACAGAGCACACTTGAGTAAATCTTATGAGGGGTGGTGATTGTGTTTCACTGCGGATGTCAAACATGTAACTGGGTGTGTTTCAATGTTTCAGCTATTTCTATAGATGTATTCATTTACATATTCTGTATTATCAATTTGGTATCAATGGTGTGTGTTTCACTTTCAAATTGGTTAATATGGTGTACAAACAATCACAAATTGAGAAGTGCAATCAATGACTACAACTGAAACGTGTACTGAAGTACTTCGAATGAAACTTTGAAAAGAAAAATGATTGGAAGCACTGCCTTGTGGTTTTGGTTGACAAGGGGATCGGAGATAGTACAATATCAACATCACATTGACCTAAAAGAATATCAGAAGGCTTTGTCTAAATATTAGCATTGTTCTACTGGCTCCAAAATGCAAATTGGCATCCATGCCAATATATATTTTAAGGAAAGGAATATAATCAATATAGGTAAAGAAAACTGTCTTATACTTTCCTTTAATGTGACAATGAAAATGATGTATAAATAGCATAACTTCTCAATGAAACACAGATTGCAGCCAGTTACAATGTACTGTGCAAAATCATAACTAGTGTATCATAACAAAACTGTAAAATCGGACTCGCTGATTCAGCTCAATTGATTGAGTGAGACGGTTGCATAAGTTGATTGAGGTAACATAGATTAATGTTTTAAGCTGAGATAACTCAAAATACCGAGCTAAGATAGCTCAAAATACTAAGCTATGTTGACCAAGGTATTCAAGCTGAGAAAACTCAAAACAATGAGCTGTGTTGACTTACAAGTCAGAATATTGAGTTTTGTTGACTTATTGAATATTGATCCAAGCTGACACAACTCAAAATTTTGAGCTGTGTTGACTTATTTTTAGTTGTTTTTGATTTATATTTGTGTGACCTGTCTTATAAAGTTATTTATGAATATGGGTTGTAATCCCAAAATATTGTTTGATCTCTGAAGGGGATCCACCTGATCCAGTATGCTTCATTTTAGCACACCATGGACAGGCCCAAGATGCATTCAACAAAGACCATTGCATCACAAGGAGATTTAAAAATTAATTTCTTGTGAATAAATCCCAAAGGCCTGTGGCTCATCTCAGTTGGTATACAGTGCTAGAAGCCTATATTTGAACAAACTCTGACTTGGAAATGTTGGTTGACGTGTGAAAGCATGCAACTTATTACTCCCACAAATTAATTTAAGAGGTAAAAATAAAAATGTAACCAGCTAAAGTGGTATGCTACTCATTTTTTTCTCTGGGATAGTGTAATATAAATGTTCTTTTTTCTTGTCAGTAAATAATTATTTAAAACTAAATGCAGTCTTTTGAGAAGTGCTTGTTATAGATGGCGCTATATGTGGCATGACTGAGATGTCAAGCTATCTGCAACAACTGAAGCTTTCATGTTTTCACAGCTTAATGTTATGATTCGTTTGGACAACTTACAGCATTGAGCTATCCTACCTTGACAACTTATAGGATTGAGCTATCATAGCTTGAAAATTATTTACATTCTCAGACAGCTCAAATTATTGCTTCAACACAGTTTTCAAATTTTACAGTGAACCAGTATAAGATGTCAGCTGTGTTATTGCACTGTTATGACATGGAAAGAGACCTTTGTACCAAAACACAAAAAATTAAAGCTGATGAAATGAAACCATCATCACTGACATGATTGCAGTAAGGAAGTAAGGAGTCTATCAACTGCTCTCCATAATCATAAACATGGCTCATTATCAGGGCATAGCAAGCCTAAATGCACGTAGGATGTGCTCTAGTTGCAGGCTAATGGGTCAGGTGGCCTGTGTATATCCTTGCTACAGCTGCGTATGTACAAATTGTGTGTCAGAGCAAAAGTGGTTCCGCCATTATCTACAATTCCTCACTGTAATACTCCTCAGATAGTCTGCAAGAGGAATCATCTTAATTTTAGTAATTTTTAAAGATAAGACTCTATTCCACCTCCTGATTTTCTTGAATCCAATCTCGTTAACAAGGCTAGGAGGTGAGAAATTAGCACATCAATTTAACAATTAGTTGACCTCATTAGAGCATAAATCAGTACATTATCAGTTCATTTCAGTGGCAATTACCAGTTCATTGCACTTAATGATGTGTAAATGGCTGTTATTGGTGCATTTGCCTGAGTAAATGATCAGTTGATGCAAATGGTCAGTGCAAATCATGCTGAATAAAACAACTAATGCACTGCCAGGCTAACTGCTCATTGACATGCGAGGCTGCCACAAGAAAGTCACAGAAAATTGGGGAATATCACCAGAGAATCATTGTTTACTATCCGGAGCAGGGTTTATGACAGTGCATAAAAATAAGTCCACCCGGGTGGAAAATGTGATAAATAATAAGTATTTTTAGATAGAATGATGGCCGGGAAAACGTTGTTTATTCAGTGGGTGTTCGCAGAGTGTACTTCTTTTCATTGTGGGTTAATACAAAGTAATTATGATTGCATGAGCACTAAGAGTGGGGTCATAAGACAATGTTATAAAAGAGGCACCAGGGCACCAGGGCACCAGGAAATGGTCCTCACAAAGAGCATCCCCCACATCTATTCTAAGTGCAATAAATTCATTCTGCTCTAAGTTTCATAATAATTATTATCTCAATTACATTCAGCCAGAATATTGTAACCATCATCCGCAATCAAACTCCCTTCTCAATGTCTGTGGAGAGGACAAGGTGTGCTCCTTGGATCTGCTGTATAACTCCAACCTGGATTTGAGGCCAGCAGCCCAGCACTCAGTACATCTCAAATGGAATACCATTACTTCAAATACCTGTAATACAGAATTGCAGTTCTAGTTCTTAGATTTCGATTCCAGGGTCTTGTGTGGGAGGAGATGGAAGGTTGGACATCCTGAAAGGCCTTAACATCACATGTGAGTCCAAAGTCTCACACCTCCTTACACCTGACTCTGTTTTGTTTTGGCTTACTTCCTCTGCCCTTTGCCAGGTCAGGTTCTGGGAGGAACTCAACACTATGTAATGCACCAGACAATTTGTTTTATTGCGTCTTTCTTTTATAAATTTATATGTAATATATTTATGCAATCAGCTATCATACCAACATATAAATGCGGGGTGCAGGCATTTAAATACATTTTAACAGCCAGGGAAAAGAATTGGCTAAGTTGGCTTGCAAGAGTGCTTACAAGTCACTAAGCTACATTGCCACATCCCAGATACCACGAGGCCCAAAGTACTGGCATCTTCATATCAGAGGGACTTCCCAGACCAATAAACATGTGATGTTCAGTGTCCAATTGCCAAGGACCTATTTACTGGCATGTCAGGTACAGGGCCCTAACCTCATCACAAGCCTTTATCCATATTGCATCCAGATACTACGACTCATGATAAAATATGACAACTCCTATAAGCCTTGATTTATGTGAACCTGTGAGTAAGTTAGGATTGACTCTCTTCTTCATTGTAGTTCAGTGTAAAGAGTGCAAGAGAGGAGCAGAACCAAAACCATTATGCCTTGGAAAGTAATTGCGCAGGTAGCAATGGACAGAATGAGGTCCTTCTCACATCCTTAAATTCAATAAAATGCATATCTCTGATCGGAATATATCTACTATCTTGAGTAATTATAAAATATATTTGTTCACCAGGAATATATTTTAGAGTCCTGACACCAACTTTGTTGAAGAATGAAAATTTCTGACAACCTTATCACAGTCATTTTATATGCACTCACGAAAACTGAACCCAATCCCAAAAGAGGTCAGGATGACTATGACTCAAACAAAGAATATAGAATCCAATTACACAATTGAGCTATAAATTGTGTGACAAACAAGGCGGATAATTTGCTGAAGCCATATTTCACACCTCTGCAGTCTGCTTCTTGCATAAGGCCATTATAGTTGCCATTATATTTGCCTTTGATATGAAGATATAGGAGATCACCTCCAGATTTACAACATTTGCCTAAAGAGGCTTCCTGAAAGCCACTGGCCACTGAAGCAATTAGAAAATGATTTATAGAGGGATTAAAAGGAGGTGGGCATAAATCAGGCAGGTGAGAAAACTCGGTTATCACACCTCAGTGTGGATCAAACATAAATCCAGTGGATCTATCAGAGGATCTATCAGGGGATCTATTAAGGGATCTATCACGAGATCTATCAGCAGGCAGGTGGAATAAAGGGTAGGATGAAATACAACCTACAATATTTTTTTCTCATTTTTCTTTCTTCTTTTTTTTTGTTAGAAATAAGGAACTGATTGGACGATGAGTAAATGTATTACAAAGCAAGTTTAATTTGTAAGAGTTGAAATCACAATTATGGCTATTCGGCAAATTTTAAGTTTCACTTTTTCAGATTATCCCTATAGGCCTAAATATGCATTAAAACACACCAATTCTCTTCAGCACACAACTTCACTGCTTCACTTGCCTTTTATGAAGTTACCACACAGGTCAATTTGGCACTTTTCATAAGTTCCAGACATGACAAAAGATCACCATGTGAAAAAAAGAAGGGTGGTCTCAATTTTTAAGGATGTTTGTGGCAACTGTATATTTCTGAGGATGGTACAATATTCACAACAGGATGCACTCTAATAGGTCCACTTCTAAATAGTATCATCTGATATCAGTGGATATTTCAACAGAACAACAAAACACAGACATCAAACAGAGACAGATCAAGCACAGGGGTTGCCCCAAGCTACCTCTTTACACAAGAGAGGGTGAGAGCAGAGGAAAAACAACACACTGCAACAAATGCTGTATTTTTGTCTCTTTCTGGCATTCTGTACTTAAGCCTGCAATCTGGTGGCGCTCAAGCCTGATTGCTCTTTCTATCAAGTTGCCTATCAGAGTGATCAGATACAGAGGGAGTTATACAGGGATACTCCCGGATACGAATGGGATACAGAGCAAGATGGTTTAAAGACAAGCCCCACAGCCTCAGTCATTAAGATTTCGGGGTCAAATTTCGATCACAGAGTATCTGCAGACAGAGAGAGTGTAACTAGAATTCACAGAAGTAGTTCCAGGGAGTATCTCACAGCCGGAGAGCAATCGATAGAAAATTTGCTGCCACATTCAGCACATGGTACAGTAGTTTTGAGTTGCTCATCACAAGCTCACTGTTTGCTCTGTTTTCTTTATGTTGATTCTGTCTCACAGTGACACAAAACAAGGCTTAGTTTCCAGAGTAAAACATACATAACATAAAAGTATACTAACTAAATAGTTCAGCCTAGACAATGACTATATACTATTTAAACTGAGTCTTGATGGAAAACTTAGCCCATGCATCATCACAAATTGCCTACATTTTCTTGAAATGCTTACTTCATTTCTGGCTGGTGAGAATTAAGAGATTTCCAGACAAGAGGTGTGTGTGATGCAAGACTTATTTATAGTTTTTGAAGTGTTTAGTTCGAAACCTGGAGGATAGGATGCCACTTTTTGTATGAGATCATGAGTTGGAATCTTGCCATGGTACATCCCCATGAGTCATTCCAATATAGAGGGAAAAAGAGGACTTTATATTGCCACTGATGCAACGTATTGGAGCTCAATCCTCATTTATTTATAGCAGCATGCAGGTCATTGTTTTGTGCATCAACCATTTGTCTACTTTCTTATCAAGTCATATCTTCCTGCATTTACATAGCCATCCATCATGTCTGTCCTTGTTGCACCAAAACATCAACACCACCATCAGCCAGGCCCACAACCATCAACATTGTGATCCACATCATGCTGATTACAGAAAGTGCAAGCCTAGCAAAACCACAGACCATCCTAGAACTGGGTCAGCTCAGAGTGTTGACTTCCCTCTCAGCCAAGCTCAGCCCAGAACAAGTAGAATACTGACCTCTCTTTTGCACAACAAATAGAGCAGCTCAAAATGAAATGTCAGAGTTCTCTGGTGCCAAAAGAGTTCCACAGGGCTACCCTTGCTCTCCAGTAATTACATCAGCACCAACATAACCTATTTCTGTTCTATTTTATGTTTCTTTTGTGTGCAGTTTAGACATTTAAGAGTGCTCAGTGCGTGGTTCAGAATAATCTTTTCAAATTTCTTTGTTGTTGTACGTCAGTCGCAAGAGCCTACCCACTATGCATGATGGTTCGCAATTCAGATGAGGTCTGACTCCAATAACTAAAGCATTTACAATATGAGGCTATTTAAGCAAATTGTCCCATGAACTTTGTTTGGTGGCTTAAGGACGAACAGTTCCACCATAACATCACAACAAACAAAATGTATACAAAGCCACAAAAACAAGAGTAGCACAGAACTGCAACTTGAGTCCTTTCGTGTCAAGCCAACAAAGTGGCACACACAGACCAACAGGGAAAGCAAAGATATTTATGTTGCCAAAATGCCAAAGCAACCGAGATTATGTATGCTGGGGTTATGATCCGACCTTCTGAAAGGCAGCTTGGCATTTCATGCTTGGATCTGCTACCAATGAATCTGAGAAACACACATACATGTATGATACTAATATTAGTCTAACACAGCAGGGGAGTTTACTCTGGACTATATTTATCATCGTTTCAGTGGTATATCAGGCTGCTCTATAAATCTTGGTCGTCCTACTTTCTGACCAGGTTTCAAATGAAACATTTTATCAGCACAACTGAAGAATCTTGCCAAGTTGTTACATGAAGCTACAGAACAGGATCAGTTTCATAAACTCCTGAACAAAGAGTCCATTTTGTTTGAAAAATTGTATATAGATTAATTTATTGAACAAATATTTTGTAATTACTGGAGCAGTGTAAACATATAGATTTAATGCACATGCTTCTAGAAGGAACAGCAACACAGACCAACAAAGTCCTCATGCTTGATATGGATTCCAGAACCATATTTGCAACCCAACGAATTAAAGCACATCAACGTTGCCTTTTCTATTTTAGCCTCCCAACTCTTGGTGCAGCTGATGACCAAAGCCAGAATAATTGCAGTGCACTGATTCATGGAGTGCAGCTGGTCAAACGAGAGCAGCTATTTGCAAGCCATGAAATGAAGCACTCAAATAGAAACCCAAACTAAAGCACCTAGGAAAAAAGGACAGCCATTTTATGGCAGTTGGTGGAGCGCATTCTGAATAGCATTCGGTGCAATGTTGCTTTTGGAGCCATGTAGCAATGTGGAAATTCTGGGGAATCTGATCAGAATCATAAAAATATATCTTCTTAATCAATTGATGTGAAGTTTTTCTGCATGCAGAAGGAGACATGCACTTTGATTGGCACAATGTGAATTGGTACCACTGTCGAGCGTTTGATATCAACAGCCCAAGTGTACGAGGGGCGTTCAGAAAGATCGAGGCTTTTTTTTATATGGACACTTATTTTCAATCTAGAACTATGAATTTTTCACAGTATAAAATTGAGCATATTTGGAATGGATTTCCAAAATTTTGGACAATTAATTTTGGACATTTTTAAGTCATTCTGTAGTTGCCACGGAAACTGAAAGTTTAGCTTCTTGGGACAGATAATACTGAAACCACTAAAGTCAATGGATTTTGGCTGTGAGAGACCTCTCTCTATCACTTGCATTAGTGAGATTGACAATATTTGGCACAAGAAATATAATATTAGCCTTAAAAAATACTCCCAAGCTGACCAAAAGGATTGATTCATACACCTGACTCATTGAAATAAATGTTCCTTGAAGTCCTCCAAACAAAGTTCTGTGAAAGAATTTCGGTCATCCAAAGCTTTTTCTTCCCCAGTGCCTGAAACGATAGCCCCCATGGACAAAAGTAAGGGAAAACCAGGACTTATGTAAAGAAGCATGTCACAGGAATAGCTAGGATGGATAATGCTTTCCATTTTGGTCTCCTGTTCATAATAGTGAATCCATGCTTTCACAAGTCCTTACGTAGTCAGGGAAACACACCTTTGCCTCCTGAATTTCCCTTGCCAAATCTGGCGTGCAGGAGTGCTTTCCTACATGGGTTCAGTGTAAGAATACACACATTTGGTGTGCTTGAAATCATATTTAGAAGCTAATACCATATTTCCAGTGTCAAATATTGTCAATCTCACGAATACAAGTGACAGAGAGAAGTCTCTCACAGTCACAATTTCTTGGCATTCTTGGTTTCAGTGTTACTTGCCCCAAGAAGCTGAACTTTCAGTTTCCATGGCAACCACAGAATGACTTAAAAATGTCCAAATTGTCCAAAATTTTGGAAATCCATTCCAAATATGATGAATTTTATCCTGTGAAAAATTCATAGTTCTAGATTGAAAATAAGTATCCATATGAAAAAAAAGCCTCAAACTTTCTGAATGCCCCTCGTATATACAGTTTAGATACCGTGCATATCGTTTGAGCTCTCAGGAACAAGTTGTATGCTGCTGACTTTTTAAGAGCTTAAGTGCAATTTGACGGTTTTTTGTTTGTAAGGAAAATGTGAGCAAGGGCGAACTTCCAGAAACAGCCGAAAACCAGGAAGGAATCCTAAGGAGTCGTTAACGAGAATCAATAATCAAATCTAGATAATGACCTGAGGGAGTTTGGTGTTATTAGTTACACAAGCTGTTGCCGTCTGTCTCATATAAAAGATTTCAGCCTTGGAAGAAGTCATTTTTCTTAGGCGTAGCAATGTAGCGATCCATTCCGATGACAAATGCCATCGTAAGTCAGTGCCAAATCACTCTCGCCCGGTGACCCCTCCAAGGATACAGCAGCTGTGCGGTCCAAGGATAAATAGGTTCCCTTTTAGGGGGTCGCGGGTGCTATTCTTCTTTTTGCAATATTTGTAAGCAGATTTAGAAGAAAAATATCCATTACCAAGCTTGCATTGTACCATGCAATTACTCTTTTGAGTTATTTAGGCCCATTTTTAAGAAACTCACTGTAGAATAACTATATCTGTGATATGCCATGCAGTTCATAATCTGTGATTGGTCATACACCTCATCAAAAGTACAGGGTTAGTAGTCCAGATTTGTAAATAAATATTGTGTCTCATTTCGCGACATTGTACAATCTGTTCCGACGACATTTTCCTTATTAATCTGTATGGTAAATATGAAAATAACATAGTATAGGGCCTACAGTGGGCATCAGCACACATATCAGTGTTGGAGAGCAGATTTGCCTTTTGGCCGAACACCCCTAATTCGATCTACAATATACTTGACACTTGCGACAGCTACTGCTTGCGGTCTGGTATTCCGATACTAGTTGTGTCGTTAGACTCTTGAAGTGGACACAGAATGCTACTTGACTTGTTGTCACCCTTTCGGCCCTTGTGACTTCATTGCCAACACAAATGCCATAGGCAGCATGGGGCAGGCCTTGCCATTGAGTGCCATTTTTATGAGCACTTGGTTCCAGCCAGTTGCAGTGATGGAGCATCAGGCAGCTACACAGTGCACATGGTTACCCTGCAAAATGGAATATGCTGATTTATACCCAGAATGATGCACTCGCTCCAGCTGTTGTTGTGTTATAATGCACTGCTCTATCCCATGTAGGAAGAGTTGCAATTATTCTTAATATTACCTTTATTCTTTCGCTTTAACTTTTCAGAGGAATGCTTTTGAGGCAACTTTTCATTCACAAGGGAGTTGCACATTATTTGTAAGTGACCATCAGATGATGATGGGATGAGAAGACTGAGAGTCTATGACAAGCTCTATTCATTTAGAGATGCCCGGGTCTTTCAGTTGCCCCAGTATAGACACTGGAAACAACTCGCCTATATGTAATGTCCCATGGCCATGGGCTCATACCAAATTGAGTTCCAGAAGTGAAATAACTTTCCACCCTTCTCTAACCATCAGGCCTCATGCAAGGCAAGGTGTTTAGGGTTTCTTTCACATCTTACCATCTTTGAGCAGCCATTCTGAGCAGAAGGAAAGTTGAGGCATGATGACCTTCAAATCAACAAATAACTTGAGATAAGCCAGTGAAGAAGACATTGCAAGAGATAGAACACAGGATCATAGCAGAGCAGATAGGAATGGTAACCATTGGGCCACCCAGGACTGCTAGATGGTAAACGCAATGCTAAAGAATCACAAACTAGAGCATTGGAAGCATATACCATGGAGAATTACTCCAGCCTGTTGAAATTCCACATTCTGCTTTCTTGTTCCGTGCTGACAGTAATTCACTGGTAAATTATTTACTCTTGTTTCAAGCAAGAACATGGTGAAAGTAATGCCTGGCTTAGACCACTCAGTGTGCTAAGGCAACCATGGTATTTTTGTATACTGGGGATGTAGCATCACTAAATTACCATCACAGTTATTTAATGCAAACTATCGAAATGTTCTAAAATATTCAATATAGATTTTGCACTAACAAACATTATAACAAAGCGTGCATTCTCTACTCATTCCAGATGCCCCAACTCCAAACTCAGCATGCATCATCCTGCTGCTATCAGATTTGGATTTGACAAAGCCTTGAGTTGAGAAGTGGGAGAACAAGATCTCTCCTTTCGGTTGTCATGTCCCAAGGAAACAAATTCCATCACCGTGGAAAATCCAGAACCAGCTACAGCTCAAAATCTTGTGACAATTGTGTAATCTTGGATCTGTCTCGTGGCAAGAGAAAGATAAAATTTTGACAGACAGCTTGACAGTCAGACAGATAGACAACCAGATAAACAGATCACTTTCTCATTGTAATGTTGTTGTTTTTTCTCAGACTGACTGCAATGGGCATCAGAAAAGCACCAGGACTTTGTTGTCGTTGAACGTATTGCTATGGGCTATACTCATCAGAAGAATATTAACCAATTTTGAAAGCTAAGCAAGTTTTTGCAATTTGGTGACAGTTCCTAAGAAATATAAGTATTAGAACCATCTATTTTGTGTTGCATGCATGCCATATTCTAATGAACAACCACTCTCAACGTATACCACACATCCTTATCAAATCCCACCTCAATTATGTCACATTCATGATAAGCTTGAATCTGTCATGTTGCTTGTCTTTAATCTGTACATGTTCAGGAGATATCGTATAATGTATCATATAATGTATCATGATAGATACCAATATATAGCTGGCAACATTAAGGCTGTAATATGATGCATCACAGGAACAGAGTATATGTGCAGATGATGACAGCATGGAGTGATATATGCCCCACCTGGAAATGATATAACATATATCACCACCCCTAGATATATGTTGCCATGGTTATGAATGGAATGCTAGGTGAGCCACTCCACAGGGATGGCAGCTTGTGCAATACTGGGCAAGTAACACTGGTTCACACAGGCTCACAAGTTGGCCACAACAGATGATATACTGGGTCAGTATACACCTAGGTAGATTTGGGAGATTGGGGGATTTTCTGGGTATCTAGGTACCCTTATCCCCCTACGCACATAGTCCTGCCTAAAGACATAAAACACAAAGGGATTAGGGTGGCGAAAATAGGCGTGGCGCATATAACTTGACACGCACCCGCTCTAAGGAGATTACGAGATGCTTTACAGTAAACGAAACCAATTTGAAAGCTTTTGACAAAGTCACATTTATTGTGTGTCTATATTTAATGTCAGACGCTCATCTCATAAAATAATTAGCTTGATTTAAGTAGATCCTACAAGTTGGCAAACTCATTTTAATGTATCGTATATAACATTTAACTTGTTCTCAGTCTACGTTCATTGCATATACATTCGTAAACCAGTTTAAGCACAAATAGAATACATAAACAAAGTAATTCCGAAACATTTCTTCGTGAAACCTAAGATATTGGCAGAGCGCCCAGCTGTCATGAGAGATATATGTCTTATGTTTATTGCCTTACCCCAAAACACTTCAAAATCAATACGGGGGATTTAGTTTCTTCCACATTTTGGCTTTTCTTTCTGGAATCCTCTAAAATCTGCTGACTCAGCAGAGTGTTTTGCTTCTAAAATATAGAAATCCAAGTCACGACTCCCCGTGACAGCTAACAGGTATGTTGCAATTGAATAGCCGCTGATAGAATCACTACTTTGAAACTTGACACTTCCTGGAAGGATCGATTAAGATTTGGCAATAAAAATCCCAGATGTGTCTGTTCAAATCTTAGATAGGGCGAAATCTTATGCTACCACAGTTCGGATTAGAATTCTTATTAGTCACCTCTCCTTTGGGATGCTATCACGAGTAGTTAGGGAAATGTCTTAGATGCAGCTTTTTTGCCAAAGTGGTGCAAGGAAGCCTTGGAAGTGTGTGTAGGGAATAACGATATGGGCTATATTAGCACAGATCTAGTCACAGATATTTTCGAGATGTTTGCAAGAATGGCAGGGACACACAGCTCCTCCGTCGATTTTGAGCGACAGCGCAGGAATTTCGAATGAAGGAAGTAAGGCATTGAGCAAACTTTATCGGCGGCTAAATTGGCCGAGTCCTTCACCTCTGCTGCCGAAGGTTCCAGATAAACCGAGAGATTCAATTTACACAAAGGTCACGAACGGGATAGAATGGAATTGAATAAAAGAAGGCAAGGATCCCAGCGAACACAGCTCCCCCCCCTCAGTTCTCCGGGAGGTGCCTGATGTGCTTATGAAAAGCACGTTGCTTGTTAGGTTCTAGATTCCAGCTCTTTTTTATTAGATTTTTTTCCAACTTGACAAATGAGGGAGCCCTCACAATTCCCAAACAATACTGAATCCCTTCAGGAAAAATATCTAATAAGCAACAGATATGAACCGCAGCAAGGTCGGGCGCACTGCAATGCATTCTAATAAACCGAATATATGACGCAAAAACTGTAAAATTGATATGACAGCAGCATTATAGAGTGCCAGCAATATCATGGGAACTCCAATGACACGCGCAGTCCGCCTGGTAGGATTGTATCACTTTTTTTTAGAATATATACTCTTCAGAAAGTTACTGAATGTATGCATGTCGCATGCAGAAAGTGTTTAAGTATTTATGTATTTGTGATGTGGATGATATTCTCATTCTCACTTGTGAAATACACATACAGCACCAGCACTGTTGTTTAACAAAATAACCCAAGTAAACCACCATTCCGATTTCAATTGAACCACAGGACCTGTATAGTGTATATTGATATAACTAGATTGACAGGTCTCGCAAGCCGTACACATTTTTTCTTAGAGTTCTGTCCCATTCAAAGCAAGTGAAATCCAACCCCAGCGTTTAGACAGGTCTGTCATGTTGACTTTCGCTAAACTTTTTCTTCCGATAACTGTGAAATTCCAGCATAAATCTTTAGCGCATTGTTTCCAGTTGTCGATTTCTGATTCAATCAATCTCAAACGTGAAGCACTCATTCAGACTCCTGGAGTGGATATTTTACAAGTAAATAGTGACTTGCACACAAATTGATCCAACTGAGTCAATTCAAAGCAATGCATTTTGTTGTGGTAGAACAGGAGTGATTACGCTGCATGATGTAGGATGCCTGTCGGGTTACACTAATTCAGTTTGAAGTCAAAAATACTCGTATGTTGTTGAGAGTAAAGATGACAGGACAAAAATAAAACCTGCATAATGTAATGAGAAAAGATCATTATGACAAAATCAAAACCTGCATATTGTAATGGAGAATGATCATTGCGACTCTGCTTATTAAATTTGGAGATATTTGGTCCAGAGACAGCTCTTGCAGACTCTATTTGAAAGATTTGCAGACTCTATTTGAAAGATGTGGACCAGATTCTATAAGTTTTGCTCAAATACAAGGTCAAACTGATCATGATGTTGTATGATTCCTGATTTGACAGCAACATTTGAACCACAAGTCAGCAACTGTCTGTTTGATTGGCAGAGCACATGGGCATGTAGGAGAGCAGATAAGCAAGTAACAGTCTGCTAACCAGTAGAGCAGGACTCAGTGACAACCCTGAGGTACACCATGGTGTTGCATGGCTAATCCATCCCCAGGGACTTTATGCATACAAGTGGGTTTGCAAAGCCAATCTGTGTTGTTGCGGTTTCGAACAAACAATTTTTGACAGAATTTGGTGGGCACTGTGAAGAGGTATACATTTAACATAGATATAATAAGTATCTGTAATACTGTATGTACTGCATTACTAGGAAGGTTATATCCGAAAGACCATTTGGTTCTGACCACCAAACTACAAATATTTGAACCTGCAGTTCATTCCACATAACCATATTATTTAAATCAACCTCTTTGAAAGTGCAGTCATAGAAGAAAGATATAAAGCTGGTCAGAGATAGAATAGACAAGCAAATTTTCAGTCTCTCTGAAGCTGATATGAGTGAAATAACAAGGGCCTGGGAACCATTGCACTAGGTGATTTCAGTAAAGAAAATGAAATAAAATTTATCATTATCGCAACCCTCGCAATAATTGTAACGATTTCTAAAACTACGACACTTGCGCTGTTTGAGTTTCGACAGATTTTCCGCTAATTGGTCGCTGTGGGTGCAGAAGATTGCCATTCCAATTAAATTGCCTAAATAGCAAAATCCCTGTACCGATCTTTTCCTCCTAATCAATATGGATGTATTGATCTGGGGGCAACAAATCCCACCCCAGGGGGTCCCAGCCTGTTACCCCATTCCTGTGTGTGTGCCCAAGACACCCTATATGTGTACATGTCTGTAATTTAACATGCTACAGCTGTTTGCCAAGCTATGTGCCATATGCAATAATGTATGAGGCCCTATGTGATTTTCTCTCGGCGTCCCCAATCTTCTCGGAGTAAGAAACAAATGCTGAGGGAGCACTGTTGCTGGTTCTGCATTTGAAGGCTCGCCAAAGCTTTGCTTCTCAGCAAGAACAAGACAATGAACAAAGGCCTGAAATGGTCTTGAAACAAACTGTTAGAGGATGAACCTTTTAAATATATTGCAACATGAAGTAAAATTCTGCATGCCATTTATTATGGATAAAAATGGTTTTTGTTTTAGTAGGCCTATTGGTCTTCTTGCGGAAATAAGAGAGTATATACCCAATAGTACCACCTACATCAGCTTTCAATAAGTGAAGTCAATTTCCTTGCTATTTTTTTTCCTCTTAGGCCTACATTGCACATTTTTCTAGGTATTGTCTGTTGACGTCACCAGAACTCTTCCAGTGACGTCACAAGCTGAGACGTTGTCCAGGCAGCAGCCATCTTGTCACAGTTCCAATGTCAACAAGTCATGCAGTCATTTGCCATACAGACCCAGCCCAGTGCTGCCATAGCCTTGCACTGCAGTCAGAGTCAACATAATTAACCTGCCACCTCCCAAAGCCATGCACAATGTAAACAACATACAATGACACAATGATTGAGGGTTTCCCGCAGAAAGCTTCCACTAATTGTGTTCCTTTCATACGAGATTGTCCCCCAACCTTTTCTTCGCATGTTTATTTCTGCCCTGAGACACAGATTTACTGTCGCTGAAGACGTTGTAGCTTTCGCAATCTAGGGTTTTCTGGTTTGATTTCTAAATCTTGTGTCATTTCCGCGGCACTTTACATCCAAGCAATTTCTCATAGGCCGAACAGAAACAAAGCAGTGTCTCGATCAGACAAAATTGGAAAGATGCGCATATTCACTCAACTTGTTCGCAATCTGCCTGAAAGAAGAGGTTCTAATCAAAAATCTAACCCACCATGAGTAGAGAAATATTCTAATGCTTAATTCTGATAAGGAAAACAACAACACTCAATGGTCTTTCAAATTGCTGATGTAATTCATTGAGCTCTATTGCACACCACCTTACACAGTTTGACAATGGTTGTGAGTGCTTTTCACAGGGCACAAGAATGCAACACACATCTTCTGCATTGATTTTTGTCCTGGGATTGTGTGGTTTGTTCACAATGTCCTATTGCACGGAGACACAATAAACAAAACAGACACAAAAGATGTAAAACGCTGTAATAATCCCCTTCAGAATTGCAGCTAAGTACCTAATACGGTTAAGTTAAATCGAGCACAAACGGTATTGGTTGCGCCAGACTTCTCCGAGATGGCTTGAGCACCCTTTTGGGAATTTCCCAAAGATTAATAGTTTTCACTTCAGTGCTCTTCCCCCCTCAGTGTCCTGAAAGCCCAATTCTCTGCTGGGCAAGCACACAAGACTGCCCATCTGTCCACAAAGGGGAACTTAGCACTGCAAACAGCCTCTACGTAATGCCACTTTAGACTAAGTACAGTCTTTAGAGCCATGAGGCTGGATAGAATTTTAATGATGGTTAGTGTACAATTTTTCAAAAAAGTTTATCTTTTCTGAGAAGTACCAAATCAAAAGTTTGTGGTAAAAAGTTGGCTCCAGATTCAAATATTCGAATTCAGTTGATCCCCTCAGCAATTTCTCTGATCGCTTTACCATTTCGAATTCACTCTTTACAAATAAATCATACAGTTGCAAAGCGCGAAAATAAAATTGTGTCGAAAATGTGCAGTCTTAAAAATGCTGGCGATGTCATTATGACAGCAAGCCCGCATGGTAATTATGTAATGTGCAAATTTCCTTTTTTCAAGATGACTTGAGTCACAAGACACCAAAGTCAATATTTAACATGTGAAATCATTGGATGGGGTAAGCAAGGATAAACTGCTGAGTATGGAAATATAGACACGAGCAGCCTTCAGAAGTGTTGGCCATAGCAAAGGCTCTATAATGCAATAAATATTTCATACTCACAGACTTAAAATTCAAAAAGGATTATATCTCATTTCCAATATAAAAACTTAATTAGGCTTTGCTTAGAATTTTGAATTTTATATATTTTTCAACTTCTCAACTTCCACCTATGTTGCCTAGTGTCATCACGTTTCTTGTAAAATCCATGCTGTACAGGGTAAAATACTGGGTTTGTGGTGAGAAAATCAGAAAAATATAATGTTAGATATATGGCATTGTGCATGAATTGGATGGATACAAGAGAACATCTCACAAAAAAGGGATGAAATATCAAGAGAGGATTGTGGTTATGTTGTAACAAAGTAACCGTTGAAGAAAGGAGGAAGCAAACGATGAAATAAACTAGAATGGCAACTTAAATGATCAAAGATATCCAAAAAAGATCATATCCGGATTAAAAAAAAGAAGAAAATAATGCATTTTGCTTTAATATGAAAGGAGACGCCCTGCTCTGTCTCTGCTTCCATCTCAAATTTTGGATTGGAAATTGTGAATTACAGCTTTTGAAAACAGCAAAATATCCTATTGCAGAGAAAAGGGTTAGAAATTACAGCCTTTGGAGGTTCTTGGGAAAATAAGATGATGTTGAAATTTCTGTTAAGATCCCTCGGTTTAGTGACAGGATAATGAGTGAGTGTATGCAATTGTATCACAATATAAATTGTATCTTCTTTACAAAGACTTTACAAACCATGGTCTGAACAAAGGAGATGAGGTACATTGTTGATTTTTTTCACTTTCAGCTTATTGACTTTATTCTGGACATTATCACATGCTGAACATCTCTTATTTCTCTTCAATTGAGTTTTACAGTGTTACTGGGACACTGGGTGCCTGAAATCAAAGCAGTGCAAACGCATTCACTTCACTGCAGGGGATTGCAAGGCTATTGTTGCAGGCAATGAAGCTTGTTAAATAGAAATGGAAACAATAGCTATTTAGAACAATAGAACAATGGGACATAATTCAGATTGTTATGCAGCAGTTAAGTGAACCAATTTGAAAATGAAGCTAGCAGACTTATCAGAGAATAATGAAAAGTGTGCGTGATCAAAAATTGTGGAATGAATTTGCATGATTAATCTGAAAATGCCTCGTTTAAATATGCTTCCACATTCATAGCTTGCAATATTTCTGTAGTTACTGTGTGATCATTTTAAATGACATAATAGACAATATTTCAACAAATAATCTGAACTGCTATAATTTGAAAGCAGAAATGCCAACTTGAAGCCAGTTCATTAAAGCAGCTTTTACTTTTCTTTACAATTTAAAAATTCAGATTATATCTTATCTCCAAGCGGAAAAGTTGTTAAAAGCAAACAACTGCAAACAATATAATATAAGACAAGTTAACACAGATGCACAACAGTTACAACGCGCAGCATTTACACAAGAGTATACCACCAGGATAACCGCATCAACAGTAACTGTTGCAGCAGCCTGAAATTGCTGACGCAGCACATTTTCTGGGTGCTCCCAGCATGCAGATGGAAGACTCCGCAGCTGGCTGCAACCCTGGATAAGCAACACAAATGGGTATATGGATTCTATATATTTCGATTTTCTATGCAATCATATTTTATGGCATAAGTGCAAGATGTCTTTGATTGAAATATCTTTTGTCTATAAAACCATTAGGAAGGTAGCTAATGGTTTGATATGTATCGGCATAACGTTTAATGTATTACTGGATATTTTATGTTTAATATAGCTCAAGTTTGTAGATCCTTGTACCATCAAGAATGAAATTGCTCTGTTTAGGTCTGCATTGGCATGTATTTTAACTTTATTTGTGCATGCACCGCTATCAAAATACATCATATATAATTTTTAATTAAAATCACAATTTAAAGAAGCATCTTTGAATATCATACATAATTCCAATTTCCAACCCTGATTTACATAAGATAGTAAAGACACTGCAAAATACTTTTCTTATTGATTTTGAGCTAACTATTTGCAGAGCACTGAAAACAAGCAGTCTGTCAACAAAGAAATTTCATCCCTCAGTGTCTTGTAACTTTGTTCCACCGACCAAGGACAGGCCAATATATCCCCCTCCAAGATAAGAGCTCAACACATGAAATATTTACACTCTGCCATAAAGAAAATTACTCTCTTTGTGTAAACTTTTTAACAACAGTACATTTTTTATCTTGGTGAAATGATATGCTCTTTTTATATGAATGTTATCATTTTATGATGTACCAACTCTTCTCATGGTACATTGATTACATCTAATTATTACTTCATGAGTTTGCACCACTAAATAAATGTCTGTGCAAACTGTATTTATATCTTGCCAAACATCATTGTGTTTACCAAGAGGATATGGACTTATAAAATGGGCTTGTAAGTAGAAATAATACTGAGAGTGTAGTTCTGAAAGATTAGTTATTGCCTCAGCCAGGTTGGTTGAAAGAAGGTTGCATTTCTATCAAAATTCTAATTCTAACTCTAAATTGAGTATTTATATTCATTTATTTTGTAAAACTTTTGTTCCTTGGCTTGTCATTTGCATAATATTTTATATGTCTTCTGTGGGAAATCATCCAATGGAGACGCCCATACAAACAGAAATATTTAATAGGAAAAAAAATCAAATAAGCACAATTCATACTTCATTAGCACACATAATAGATCAAGTCACAAATATGCAATTTGTGAAGTCATGCGAAAAAGCAATGTGCAAAGTTAGGAGACTGGAAAATATGCTGCATCAGAGTCATATATGCCATTGTCATGCTATTTTGTGATTTCTGCAGATTCTTCAAAAATATTAATTTCTTAGCAATGCAGTCTGATGAGCTGAACACACTCTAAAAACACTCTTTCATTCAGGTGAATTGATAAAGGAATCTGGATTTCAAATTAGGAAATTCAAAAGAAGGCTTTTCTGAGGGTAAATTGATGTTTATTTTAGCAAGGTGAAACTCTTCATAAAATAAGAATTAAAAGTCTAATTTAGCACTATTATACGCAAATTAAATATAGATCTAAGATAAACTATAAATGAAGACAAATCTTGTCAGTTTGAAATCATATTTATTTACGTCAACTGAGAAGCCTTTAAATAAAGTTTAATTAATGAAGTCATTGACAGATTATAAATGATGACGCAAGATCTAAACTGCTTACCAATTACCACAACGTCAAATGATTGACAGGTCAAACAAAAACAACTTAATCATTTAAAGATACTGAATAATAATTGCAAAGAATTAAAAACAGAACATGCAGGAAAAAGAGAAATAATAGGCATTATAGGTACTTCGAAAAAATCTAAATTTAAAAAAAAGGCAGAGAAAGTCCAGGAGAAGAGAAAATACACAATTGATAGATAAAAGGCATAATGTCTTATTATTTGAAAGAGCAGTAAAACAAATTATACATTTTAATAATTTGCAGAATTACACAGAATTTATTAAATTTGAGATCGAACAAATTCTTGCAGACTGCACTTTGCGAGAAAAGCTACTGTCTTTCACGTAATTATTAAAATTGATAATGTTTTACACAAGAAACCGCTCATAGTAAAGACTTGGCAATATAGTACAAAAGAGATCACTCACAAATACCGTACATTTCTGTAGTACTACTCATAATCGTTGCAAAAAGTGTGGACAAAAAAAGAGAGAAAAAATGCACAAAATCAGCATTACGTGCATAGCTCTAGTTTTTGGCTCAGAGAAAAGCTGGTGGGGATGCTAGGCCTAGATCATTGCCAATAACATATGTCAGAGAAGAAAAGAATAATCCTTTCTGTATCTCTGTCAAAACAGACACTGCTATTTAGAATACCTGAAGAAATGCCCTGAGGGTTGCACAAAGATAGAACAATGCCACAATATTCTTTGATGTCTAAATAGATGTCTCCACATGGATCTCCATTTTGTGATAGTAAATTATTCAAATTATAGAACATTGATTTAAATGTCAGAGTTACAGTATCACTAACCGTTCACGGAGTCTTTTTCGTAATTTTCACCTCATCACACCTTGATTACCTAACAGTTCTAAGAAGAAAAAAGACTGTGATCAGTGATGATGACCATCGATGAGTAATGAGTACTGAATAACTAAATTTACAAACAAATTATTTGTCCCTACAAAATATTAGCAAACATAAATTCTTGGAACATGATCAGAAGTAAAGGGAGTAGAGCAGTCCTTTTATAGGCCTTAAGTCTTCACCACCAACTCGAAACACACTTACTACTATGCTTGAGTAGCCGGTTGAATTAAAAATCATTGAATTTTATGGTTATATTTGATAAATTGGAAAATATGGCCAGATCAATGAAGAGCAGTGAACCAAACGCTGACTGGCTAAAACAGCTAAAGGGCCAGCTTCTAATATGAGCACTAAATCATGCATAGTGTTACAAAAACATGCTCATAATTCACAAAAAAAAGTTAGTAGTGTTATCTTTGAATAGGTCAGTCTGTCCCAATGCCATTATCATCCCTTGTGTTAATGGTTTAAGAGCTAGCATTTGGCAGACAGCACATAAAACTCTTTCTTATCGTGTTTAACTACACTGTTAACGATGGTGCTATCTTTCCAGTTGTGACATTGCTCAGTAGTTTTATGGTTGTCCAGCAGCTACAGCTATTTGGTTGAGGTAATAACTGAATTATGGTGCTCCTACAATCCTGCAAATCAAAATATAATCATGATGATGAAGAGTGTGGGTAGTTCTCAACTGACACATGGTGTCTGTGCCTTGATTACCATCCATGTAGAAAGAAATCTGGACTCAATTCTTGAGATGACTGTTGTCGATGTTTTCAGCATTTTCGTCTCTCTCGCTTGTATACGCTGAAATGCCATGTTCCAACAAAATACATACGATTAAAATTGCACTTAGATGACCACCACCATCTAATAAATCAAACAACAGCTTTTCGAAAACTCCTTATTCAAACTAAAAATATCAATTTAATACCATGTGTCCAGATCATGTTACTATGACGACAGTATGTTGACTTCCTGTAGAAGAAATCGACATACCTAGTTTCTTTGTTGTTGTTTTTTGCATGAACAAAAGTAATGTTTTTGTTGTTTCATCCTAATGTCACTGCTGCCAAACATGTTCCCAAAGGCCCAGCCACTGCTTGAGAACAAGGCAACAACAGAGGTAGCAAGACTGCCATTTGGGCCAGATGAGTCTTCCAAATGGCCAGTAGAACCAGCTGAGCCCTGCAGCCAGCAATTTCATTACTACAGGCCACTAACTGTTGATATATTTCGTAGGTGGAAGCATGTTCATGTATGTTGGCTCAGGTGTGCAGCGGACTCATGAATATAGAATGGTTCCAAAATAGCAAAGTGCTGTCACAACAGCAAAATACTTTTTCCTGGACATTTTTGTAATTTTTTTGCTGTCTGATGAACAGACAAGTAGAATTTTCCTTATTGGACAGAATCGCATGAGCCCAAATAAGTAAACTCTGTATACAAGCCTATGTACTCCATGACATCTGAATGCTCATATATATATATATATGGGAATTTTGTCTACGGCATAGCGATCTGGAACATATACAATTATACATATAGGCATTCCCTAAGTAAAACTTGAGTAATTATTAATTTGATGTCATCTAGATGAAAAGCAATTTGGCACGAGTTTCAGAATCACTCTATCATACTATGGTAAATACAAGTTCTGCATAGCTGTTCTTTAAACTACCAACTCCATCCAGTTAGAGGATAAATTCAAAAGGGTCATCCTTTGAAGCCGAAGTTGAGAATGGAAGTGTAAAATCAGTATGACACATCAGTTTATGAAAAGATTTTTGAATCGCGATGGAGTAATATCAGAAGTACGTCCTCATCTTTGCTTAACATCTCGATAATTTGAAATTGATTGTCGCAGCCTGTAACACCGAAGCACCAAAACCTTTGATGTAACACAATATTTCAGATTTGGCTGTTACCAGAAGCAAGGAGTTCAGAAGCCAAAGCTCTGCCCAATAGCTGAATAGTGCACATATTGACTTGTGACAGGAAGAGTAGAATAGCACTGGGATGCATTGGGGGAGTTTGCAAGCAATGGAAGGACATCTTGACTGAAGAGGTAAACAAGACGAAACAGAATGGACAAACAGAGTGGACTTATAGAGTGGACACACAATGCAAGGCTGGCAGAGGGGACATACTGGAGTGGTGCAAACAAGCTTGGACAATATGTGTCCAATGAGATGTGATGTATAATATAGATGCTGGAAGTAATTGTTAGATAACTTGCTACAAAGTGTATTACCATACATTTAGCGTGGGTGGACCTAGTGGATGTCTGATGTTTTGTATTTCATGTTTGGTATTTCTGCTACATATTCCCCATGACACTCCAATTTCTGAGAGAGTGACTGAAATATCTTCTCAATATTTAGAGTCACGGGCCAAATTGAATCGCTTTCAACACAACCAATCTGTGAAGATGTAGTGTGGGAATGTACAGTTGCCAAGTCGAAACAATAGAACATGCACCCGAAAATGTCAACCCGAGCTTTCGTAGTCTTGCATGTCTTGTCGCTTCACAACCCCCCACCTCCCTGAAAAATCCTGTACAAGATGAGAATGTTTCGCCCAACAAGTGTTAACCATGCAGAGAACAAGAGTGAGCCAATAAACCCCGTTCCTTTCCTTCAAATGAGTAAATGAGCAAAATCCATATTCTTAGATTACATTCTGCGATGCCATTGATTTGCACTCGGAGACACGGAAGTCCTGCTCACAAAATCAAAGACAAGCAGAAAATGCCCAGAAAACCCTTAACCAATCCCTTTGATTGTTGTATAGGCTATCCTGTTGGGGAAACCCCAAATCACACCCAATAAGACCAAATATTGCATGTCCTTAAATGTCTTTGGTCTTTGTGCGTGTGGGCGTTTGGTTGTGCGCATCATAATAATGTTGGAAGCAAGCCAAGCCACATCAAAAGATTTATATTCTATAACTTATATGCTATAACTTGTGTACATTTTATTCAGAATGACATTGGCTACGATGTGCACACATCTCTCTTTGTTGCATCACTTTGAAATTGAAATGATTCCAAATAAGGTGTGTACATCCTTCACTACTGAATCAAAATTCCAAACCTGGCAAGGAGCTAGATCTTTGAAAAACTAGCAAAACTACAGAAACCATGAGTGACTGAAGCCTTTGATCAAAGAATTCTTCTGGCAAAGACAATATAATCCTTGGAACTATTTGCTTTTTTATATGAGGGAAGTCCTGTCCCTTTCAGTTTCTAAGAGAAAAATCTTTGCAGCAGTCTTTCAAGTGAATTCCAAGATTCCCAGGACTTTTGACTGGATACCAGCAAAGCCAGCAGAGGTCAAGATGCCTGGAGCCTGAATTTCCAGACTGACCCGCTCATTAAGGGACCTTGTTCAGTATTGACGGACACTGCCAGCTAACTTACTGAGCAATAAGTCAAACTTATGGATCTAGAGGTATTAGAGTAGGTCTGGTGTGTTCTAGGGGTATAGAGAGGAGATGAGAACCACAGGAGAGGAGAATCAGAGGAAAGGAGAACCAGAGGAGAACCAGAGGAGAACCAGAGGAGAACCAGAGGAGAACCAGAGGAGAACCAGAGGAGAACCAGAGGAGAAGAAAGAAGAGAATGACAAGGAAAGAAGGGAGAATGTTCATATAGTGAAGTTCAGAGAGAAACAGAAATGACCAAAAATGGTAGAAAGAGAACATAAATTGAGAACCCAGTACATCAGCTGATTAGTTTGAGCTGGTGAATACTTTTTGAGATTCTGTCCATGGAAATGACCAAAAATCTTAGAAAAAGAACAACAGAAATTCAGAGGGGGCATTGCAACCAATATATCAGCTGATTAGTTTGAGTTGGTATAATATTTTTTTGAGATTTTGAGGAAATTTGTTGCAGCAAGTACTATAATAAAACTTAATGGGAGTGTGGTTCACAGCAATGAACCTCATGAATGTCAGGTCGCGGAAGAATACAACACGAGTCCGAAGGACGACTGTTAATTTTGCAGCAGACCTGACATGAGTGAGGTTCATTGCTGTGAACCACACTCCCATTAAGTTTTATTTATATCCCACAATAAAAATAGACCTCCGGTAAAAATAATTAATAATTTCAAGAGGCACTATTTTGTTTGAATGGCCGCAAAAAGATCCCTAGCAACCACACCGACCAATCAGAGCGTCAAAACATTGTGACGTCATCACTTCACTGCCCATTGTTTACATAACAACGTCAGATAATGAGATGCATGTGGTTCACAACGATGAACCACATGGTGTGAATCACATGGTATTTTGCCAGAACGTCACTGCCTATTGTGGGATATGAGAATGTAGAGGAGCCAGAGTGGAAACAATCTCACTTGTCGATGGATACTGAAACTCCCCCATTTAAATGCAAAAAAAGTAACTTTTGAAAAATGAGCTTCAATTACACTTTCAATTGTTCTTGTCCGGGATTTAACGACGTATAATGAAAGGGTGGGCAAGAAGTGTGGTGCAGGGTGTCTAAATTTAGCCAACCATCACAGCCCATTAGCTTCAGAACAATATTGCTGACTAATGACTTTGGGAATTGTGACGACAGGTCTGGGCAACTTTCATCAAAGATGAGATGAAAAGAAAAGGATAAGGCAAGATTGTCATTCTAGAACAGAGGAAGATAAAAATAAAAAGCTACAAAAGGTAAGAGTATAGTTAAGACAGAAAAGTATAAAAAGATCATAAAAAGTGATAAAAGAATAAAGAGAGACAGAAGTTTTTAGTGTCATTGCCAAATGAAGTGCTGCAAGGAGGTGATCTCTCTCTATGTTTATCTCTTATGTTGGATATCAATATATTCTTTCCTGTGATGTGCCTAAAGTAGCTGATCACAGCATATCCAGTGCAGTGCCTGGGCTTATGTTTGTGATGATAAAGAGATCATCAGAAGCAAAACATAAATAATAAAGAATTGAATAAAAAAATCTGTGGTAGCAATTCCGCCATTTTCGCCACACCCATCTAAGAACCATTAAGAGATGTCTATAATTTTACAATTGCATGCTTCCTATCTGGATCTTGTTAAATCATCCTCATTATTCCTTAATTAACCATTTTCTTGTCCTTCAACATATCTCATTACATTGTAATCACTCAATGGTCACCAGAAGTAATTGAAAATGTTACTTCCAAACCGCTGCTTATGTCACAATGCAAGTAATTGTTTTAAAATAGCTTTTCGATTTATTGTTCTGTTACTGCTTAGGATAGCTGCTACATTTATTTCCATGAAAATTTTACCTGTTTCAATTAAACACGTGTTGACTGCAGATATGTAGATCATTTGAAATAGAAATATAATACATGTAATAATGTCACTTGCTCTATAAATTATGCAATTTATAAGCCAAAAATAGCCTGTCTGGCAGAAGGCAATTCTTCTGATCCCGCATCTGACCTGTATTACCGTACGCACTATTTTTGCCAGTATTAACTCTGACCGAACAATTTAGCATTATATGAGCGTGATCGAGTGATTACTTGAAATCCCAGCTAATTTAGGATATCTGTTTTGCCAATAAAAGTTATGAATAGGCCTATTAAAAAATAGAGTTTTCCAAAATTCCCTAATGAAAGCATATTGTTGTCTCTTGTGATATCTAACATGTTATTGCTCACACAATACAAGTATGGCCACTGATGGAGCCCACAAGTGGGAATACCCCCTCAGTTTTGGCCAGATTTGATAGAGTGTTGAAAGTCCACAGGGAACAAGGCAGGAGGCAGAACTGGTATGAAGGCTGTGGGCCCTTTAACAGACTGGCAAAGTTCCACATGCATGCAATGGTAAGGTTCCATACACTGCTAGGACGGTGTAATTTTTGTTTTAACATCATTTCTTCATTTCTGTTGTTTTGTTTTGCACTCGGCTTTCAGATACTTGATCTCAGGTTCTGATCGAGCAGATCAAATTGGAGTTTGCGGTTCCATTATGGGTCTAAAGATGATGACAGCCACTTTTTGTGACACCAGCTCTCACAGCTTTCAAATTTTTACCGCCATTATCTTCCATAGCTGCCCATGTCTTTCTAATAGAGCACAATATAGGATTATTATAAGGATTATGAGTTACACAACTTTGAGCTCATAACAACACTAATACCTATAAAGTATGTAGAGCAAAATTGACGTTTAAAATGACCATAACATACATTTGTTTGTGTTAAAGTATCACAATTACAATTCATTGGAATAATCAACACATTTCAATCAAATCAACTTTTAAAATCTCACACCAGAAATAAAATGAAGCTTTCCGGAGTTAATAATCTTCGTTTCCACAAAACCTGACGTTATCTGTGACCTTGAAATCTTAATTATTAACAAACTTCTTTATTTTTCTGATCTCATATTTTCGCTTCAAAGGCAGAGAAGATTTAATAGGATTTGGGCTTATTTGATTTTCTGAATAAAGAATGACTTAGAAAAACCATTGATGGCATTCAACACCTTGTTTTCTGAAGAAACTTTGACATTCAGAAATTGGAGATAAAGAAGAGGACCAAGAGCAGGGAGTTCAAACATCCCACTGCATTAATGTAATTAATGTTTGTTTAAATGCATTACATAAATGCCACACAAAGAATACTCCCAATGTGTCTGAGGGTGGAATGAGTTCATTGTATTTCTCCTAATAAGTCATAAAGTTACTCACTTTTAGAAAGTTTTACTTTAAGATTGTTGCTATGGCCATTCATTTACCTATATTTTGTTTAAAACATAATTGGTAAGGCATACGCCAGATGTGGTGTAACTCTTTACTTGCTGCATGGTATTCATTACCAATTAAGTTTGGGTATCATTTTCAATCCTTTAAAGGTTTAATAACATGTTGCTATGTCATCATTTAGTGAAGTATTACAGTTCTTTTAAACAACGCCATTCACTACCATCCTAAAAGGTACGTTTTTCTTAAAAGAACCGAACAGGAAATCAGTTCTCTCAATTTCAAGAGGATGAAAGGGAGAAAAAATTCAATTCACTTTGTCTCTCTTAAGGGAGCTTAAAGATGTCCAAACAATTCTCATCTCTTAAGTCCTTGTCCATCTCTTAAGGCTTTTAAGGCCAGATCAATCAAACATAATCTGCTACATGTTTGGGCAGCACTTCCTGCTGGGTGTGCCACCAAATTCTGAAAGCTCATCAGAATTGGCAAAAAACACGAGAGTTATTGGCCCAGTGTCAAATCTCTTCCTTTCGATAAGTGCACCTTAACTGTTTAATGGAAGGGCATCAATTGTACACAGCAGCATCCTCAACATTATGCCAATATTGAAATAGCAACATGCCCATTTACATACATACATATTTGCTATATTTCTATTTCTTGCGATACCAGTAGGTCACCAGCATTTGCTAATTGCATGCATGGTCTTACAACTGAAATGTTTCTAGATCTGGCTCTATGTACCTGGCAGATCGCAATCCAAATTTAGATCATGACAATTTCATGCTTAGAAGCCAGCATACAATTTTGCATCGTAGCAACATCACTATGAATCACCTGTCATTTTTGAGTATTTTTTCTTTAAAAATTGATAAAGGTAAAGAGGCGCATGAGGTCTAAACTAGCTAGACGCCTTCGTTTTTGGTGCTAACATATACATGCAGTGTTTATCGCAACCAGATAAGAATCACCAAGAAGTGCGCTCAGCAAACAAGCTTGAAAAAGAAAATGTCTCACAAAATAGGTAAAAATATTAGGCAGTGCACACATTCTTCTGAAAACAAAAACAAAATAGTATATATTATATGTGTATGTAATATTATATATGGAGTGCAGAAACACTTGAATCCAATTACAGCAAACTTCTCCAATACAGCCTACTTTTAATTTTTTCCCAGTAGACAGTAGCATGCCCTGCAACAATATTTCCAAATCACGAAAACTAATAAACATAAATCTGAAGACATTACCCCAAAGACTATATTGCCAACAGTGCTCTGAGACGCATTAAATCTCAGTTTGAACAAATTCAAATCGTCTTTTCTTGGATAGATTTTATGCTTGCAGGAACCCATTCAAGCCAGGCTGCTGAAAGTCACAATTTTAGAGGATTAAAGTCTAAGAATGCAGTTGTGGAAACTATCATGATAAATTGGATCAATTTCGCCAAGATGCAAGACTGAAATTAAATTCCACATCATGGCATGGAGCTTTTTCTGGTTTCTTTTTTATTTTCTGTCTTTGCACAATTTTCTAAGATGGTACAAATTTGCCTGGAACCGCCATGCTTTGGTAACTGCATGTGTATGCTGGAGGTTGCATTGCAAACTGTGAAGTTTATTATTTTGAGATGTTAATCCTGTTATGGAGGAAAATAGAGTCAGAATTCTAGATTAAGTCACATATCATTAGCATTGCTATGATGTTTTACCAGAAAGTATAGTAGTGAAAAAACAAAAGTCGGTGTAAAACCTAAAAAAAAGTTCCCTCCCCTTTCCCCATCTATCTTTACATCACTCCTCCTTTATTGCTCAACTCCTACTATTTCTACTTCAATTTTCTACTTCTATTTTCTACTTCTATTTTCTACTTCTATTTTCTACTTCTATTTTCTACTTCTATTTTCCACTTCTATTTTCCACTTCTATTTCCCACTTCTTTCCCAAACCATCCAATGCAGCCATGCACACAGAACGGTTCTAGAGGATCTGTTTCCAGTTCTCCATCTATACCAGTCAGAATTGCTACCTCCATATTGTGCCTTTGTAGACTGTGTATTATTAGCAGACCATCTTGGTGGCGAGGATGACTTGTCTTGTGACTTGCCATCACTTTTCTGCTGTCTTGTCACGAGGCTCTGATCCTGTCACGAAAACTGCATCAATAATATGAGAAAGCACTCACAGAAATCAGAGGGCTGGTGCTAACTTGGGATGTGCAAAAGAAGAAGAAAAAAAGGAAGAAGAAGAAGAAGAAGAAACGAGAACAAAAACAGAAGGGAGAAGCTACATTAGGAAAGACATAAGTGACCGTAAAAGCAAAGTGAATAGTTAGCAGTGTCCAAGAGAGAAATCATATCTTTTGGTTTGTCAGGTTGCATGTGTTGTGTGAGGCTGTTTTTGCAGATACATTGTAATAACCATTCTCTTGTCATGGAACTGACTTCTGATGTATGTGGAAAGTCTGATGAACAGAGGACCGGTCTATATTTTTTGGCAAAGGATGAGAAGGCCTTCTGATATATACACAGAAGTGTTGTCATGTCGCAATATACGACTAAAGCTGCTTTCTTTCGTTGCAGTCTAATTTGTTCTTCCATTCGTGTATTAGGTAGCGGATGTGTCCATTGCTGTACTACAGTAGATCTTTCAAATCCAAAATTTTTAATGTAGTAAGAAAAGAGGGAACTTTATACTAATCTCAAGTCATCCAAACACTGGATCAAACAGCCCACCTATCACAATTATTCAGACCGATCAGTAGCTGTTATTGCTCATTCAGTAGACCAATATTGAACTTGCTCATAACTTTCACATGCCACTGGAATGCCTGCCATGACTGGCATGAGCATGCAAGGCAGGTTCATGACAGCAATAGTCTTGAGAGTAAACTGATGTAACAAGTTAGTATGGGGAATCCAGGATGTTCCATGGCAGCAAGTCAGGCCCTTTCACCAGGGATAATACAACTATGAATAAAATATGAGGGAAGGTCATATTGGACAAACTGAGGGAATATGGTCAACACTAGACCTTTGAATATATTAGCTTTTGTGTGTAACTAGGAAGTTTGAACAGAAAGGCCAAAAATGGAATATAATAACAACCAAAAACAGAACAAAAGGTCACACACAAAAAGAAGAGGGAAAAAAAGAGAGATAAAAAGGTCGGAAGCAAGAAAATTAAGAAAAAAGAAATCGCACGTCAGTTTTTTTGTTTTTGTTCATGGTCCCACGTTTGTCACAAGGCCATGTGGGGGAATTCTAAATATGTGTTGCCATGGCAACGGCATATCCAGAGTTTGTGCAGGGCCTGTTGACCAGACTTGAGGCGAAAGAAAGTCCCCTGACTACTCGTGATCTGGTGCAAGTTAGCAGAAAGCAAACATGTTCATCCCGAGGTCGCCAACTCCTCTATTCACAGAATCGTGTAGTTTTCAAAAGACAGCTAACCCCCAGGACTCTATGCGGGCAATAGAGAAATCACAGTTGCGGTCACAGCACTTGTTAATATTGCTGAGAGGCAGGACACTTCTGCGTGCTTGTAACCTGAAGAACCTGGGAGTCAGGAAATTGGGTTGATGTGGCACAAAAGACTATCAAGAGCTCAGGGAATAGTTATTACGAAGAAAGAAGATAATGTCAATGATATACATCTGCTTGGGTATACACTCCCTCACATATGCAGAAGACATGCTGTAACGTCAATTTCATCCAGACACTGCATTTTTTATTACCGCATGCAATGGAGAAGACACACTGTAATGCCGAATGACTGGAAGTCCTGCATCTGATAATATAAAACTGCAATGGAAAAGATGAGGAAAAAGCAATGACCAATGAAACTAGAGCGGGCGCTCAGAGAGCACATGGCTCCGCCAACCCGTAAGCTACTTCTTTTTGGCAATCAGTCAGATGATGTCAGGTGTGCTTGCGATAAAACCAATGTGTATGAATGAGAAAACAGACATGGTCTGGCACTTCGCTAAATTTTCATGATCCTCTGATATAATATTTAGAGCATCTAATTACAAAATCTACTTCAGAAACCTTGTCTATAAATTATATCATAATATATAGACTATAAGTTGTCCAAAGTTGCTTCCTAATCCTCTTACATCTTAAAATTTGCCAGCAGAACTTTTTATCATTCTGTCTGACCCCACTTTTAGTTGGAGGCCCATTTCTAAGTCCCACACCTTTTAATTCATGCCATTTCTCATTGTGTTCAAAAGTGCAACAACTTCTTCTCAAATAGATTAGACTAAAATAACAACTTCTTCTCAAATAGATTAGACTAAAATAACTACAGCAATTTGCTAAATACTAGTATTAAGATTTAAAACAATTAGTTATTTATCCACCCAACTTTTAAAAGGGTACATAATTTATGTCAACAGACAAAAGAGTATAACTGAATTGTCTTATTGGGTTAAGGACTAATAGCACTTTCATCTATCTATCTATCTATCTATCTGTCTATCTATCTATCTATCTATCTATCTATCTATCTATCTATCTATCTATCTACCTATCTATCTATCTATCTATCTATCTATCTATCTATCTATCTATCTATCCATCTATCTATCCGTCTATCTATCTATCTATCTATCTATCTATCTATCTATCTATCTATCTATCTATCTATCTATCTATCTATCTATCTATCTTGTATGCATGTTATTGTGGCATTGTAAATGGCAAGTTGATTGAGAAATGGATTATGTTTATGTTAAATAATATGTGAAGTGTGAATTTCTAGCATCGTTTCAAATAACAATGACAGCTAATTAATGTCATGTGTACAGTGACTGTACACAAATAATTATATACCATATTCTGCATCTGTATGCCATGCTACTACACTTGGCAAAAATAAATAGTACCAACAGGAGTTTATAAAACCTCTCATTTGCCCCATCCAACCCCCCACCCCTTTCTTAAATCCTGAGTGTGCACCTGGCCCTGCAGCAGCTGCATCATGTCTCTTAAATGTGCACAATGGAGAAGAAGGGGGTGTACACATCTCATGGGTATTTCTTTATTTTGTGAATAAAGCATGCACAAACTGAAGCCAAAATAGAAAAGAGCAGTCATTTGGTGATAAGAAAACATGGTACCAAAGGACAACTTTTTATACGATCTTGAATTTTGTCAGGAAGTTGTGCACAGCGTTACAGAGGAATGTGGACCTGACTCGTTACATAGGCTTCGCCCAGGGGCGGAGCCAACTCTAAATCATCACCACACAGGACATTCTGGTTCGTGCACAGCTCGCAGCCTGTGGTACATGTGGGATCAAGGAAGGCCATTTTTCGAAGCTGTCATCCTCACTCAAAGGAGCCCTCGGCAATCATGAGATGCAAAGAGATATGAGATATAACATGATCCAATCTCTTATGAGTCGTGCATGAGGGTCGGGGCTGGCAGTTCAATGTTGAGGATGCAAATGATCTCATTTCTCAAAGTCACAAACTGACTGTCAGCTGAGCTCCGAGTGAGGCTCCCAGATTAGTTTTGCTAGTGCACTTGAAGTCATGTAGCAAAGTGCTGATAACACCCCAGTGGCCAAGAGACATGGCATCTAATAAACCCTTGTGGCCACTGGTCACCGGGTCACGACCTTCAAGGGGTCACTAGGCCACTGGGGTAAAGCTGTTCAATTTACCCCCCTCCTCTACCCCTCTTAGAATTGTGCCTAAGCACGGACAAATCTTGCTGGCCAGAAATGCTGGGAAAACGCAGCTGTGAGAAGCAACATGCAGACAGTATTGACTGCCATAGCACAGGACATTTAGAGCCATTCACCAAACACTCTGATTCTGACTTGTTGCCTGAAGGTTCAATACTCTGCTATTGCCCAGCTGCAGGATTTTAGTAGTTTTATTGGTATCCTAAATGCAGGACATGTTTAATGGCAAATAAATGTCATTTCTGCTCATATGCTGAGTCTGGCTGCAATATTTACAGCAGATGCCTCCACAAGTTAGGCTTCCTTATGTTATGCAGAATTCAGTCATTTTTTTTTGGATAAGGTCATCACATGAACACTTGCTATACTTAGTTTCACACACCAAGTTTGAGAACCTCAATTTCAGCATACACCATTTGTTTTAATGGGAACTGAGTGAGCTTTACTCCGTAAACCTGTCTGAATCCAGACCTAAACTTTTCTTATGTAATGCAAAATTCAAGACTCCTTACATTTAGAACCTGCTGAGATACTCATACATCCTAATTGTAGCCGGCATTCTGTTAGCCGGAATAGCTTCGTACTTTAAAAGTATATGGTAGTTGAATTTTGGAAATGGCAAATATAAATCATCTGCCATAAGAACCTCATTGCTGTATGAATTTTCCATCTCAAGCTAAACTTGCTTGTGTATCGTAAGAGAGTAATTTGCTTAGCATCCCAGATGAATGCAAGAGCATGCGCCACAAGCGGACGGCGGACTGGGTAAATGTAAAATTATGAATGCTGATGGTGAGGCATATTCAAGAGCAAAAAGGCACATTCAACAATCTATTTTGCTACAGAAACCAAAAGAAAGCTAAGGCAAGCTCAACAGACACATAACCCATCTGCACTTGTTTGGAAGCGGGGAGAAGTTTTATCTGACTTCTCAGTCTTCTGTGTTGCAAAAGTCAACACGGGGACATTTTTCTTCGCGGGCCTGGAAACAGCCAAACGCAAACATAAGGACGACTAAAGAGACTAAATAGAGTGTGGAAGAAAACCCTGGAGAAGACAAAGACAAAGCTAGAAATATAAAAGTCAGAGTTTGCAAGACATCCATCATCCTGCCAGATTCATCGCGGAGCAGAGGATAAATCATGCTGGTTGTCAATAGCATCACGAAGCGACCTCCCAGAGCCAAATCGGAGCAAATCAGAGCTAACACAAATAGTCAGCTACAAATGGGGGCCTAGAGCAATCCTGTCTTGTAATTCACTCCTCATTTCATCATTCCATAGCAATTCAAGCAAAAAGAGGAATAAGAATTGAACATCTACACATTTTCTCACAACCACATGTGTGTTTAAATCATTTCAGCATGCATATGTCCTCTAAGAAATCTGGAATGCTGAGATTGTGTTTAGATGAACGTGACTGGCCCATGGTGATCTTGTATTAACTCTATTCACAAGATCAATTGGATATAGTGCAAAACAGAAGCCAATGAATAAGTAAATTGTATACGCTGCAGAGGTGTTGCGCTTCACCGTCTTTTATTGTCGTTATATCCTTTGGAAAGCAGCTTCTTGAATATAATCTGATAACTCTCTGATGGAGCTCCTTGGATTATTTGAATTGGTAAATAGTGATGCTTGGATTATCTGATCAGAAAATGACAAGGGACCTTGCAAACAGATTCAATATTCATTGCTCGAGATGGTAACAAAATTGGACTGATAATTATGGAAATTCCATTCCAACATACAGGCAAATAATATCCAATACTGTAGTATATGGGCCTTTTGGTGTGTGCATTTATTCTCCTCCAAGCCTGTATTACCCCCTGCCAATAAGAGGAGGCCTTGACTGCAGTAATCTCTACTGCTCACAATGGGATAATCTCCTGGCTGTCCTTCAGTGGGCCTTGGTGACTGAGAGACAATGGGTTGTTTACTGCCAGGAATAGTCGTATTTATTTATAGAACTGATTTCCTATCCTCCTAAAATGTCACTTATTGCTTTGACATACATGGTTGATTGGTGTGGACATGCATATTGCATAAGGATTAAATGCTTCATTCACAAAGCAATGGCATTGAATAAGCAGTTATCAAGAACTAAGAAGACTTTTAGGAGAGGTTTACACAAAGTTGTGTAACATTATATAAATTTATGACAATATTACATGCTGCAGGAGAAGTATTAGCAATTATATAGTCAGATTTGTGTACTCTATGCAGTGTGCACCACAGCAGGTAAAAACAATTGAGAAGAAATAGGAAACAAATTGTCTCTTTTATTTCACACATATCCATCAGAACATCTGACTTGTTTAAACACTGATTATAAATTGTTGCATTATATAACACTGATTATACACTTTACATGGAACAAAATTCAATTAAGGATGGTATTTGGGCTGCAATTTCTTTAATATGGTTTGCTATTGACAGCAACATGTTACAACCTGATATGAAAGAGAAATATTTTCCTAATAAAATAATAACCTTGCACCAAAATATTGAACTATTGAGCGTGCTGAGTGCAGCATGTAAGGTCTTATGAAAATGGGGGCAACACCGCTGGCATTCATCGACAAAGTCTGACAATATGAAGACATGCCAGCTCAGCGGAATGCCCCACAAAATGCAACAATGCTTCTCACAAAGCAATGATGTTTCTTACAATGCAGCAATGCTGACTACAATGCAAGGAACTGCATGTAACCCTAGATGGTGTTGCATTGTTGTTGCATTGTTGCTATTGTGCAGGACACTGTCAACTGACAGGACGAGCAGCAGGCTCCGCAGCTTCATCCTTGTCACAACATTCAGCGATTAAGCGCTGTCTCCTCAAGCTCCAGGGTGGTGTCCTTGGCCTGCCCCGGCTGGGCTCCAAGATAATGCACGGAGCAATCAGGCCGCCACATGAAAGCAGCGTTTGGTTAACAGTGTGCTCCTTTGTGCAGTTTTCATAATTGCCATATCGTTCAAACGATGTCGTACATGCAGATGTTTTTTGGTCTCATCATTTTGTCATTGTCTTTTACAATGCACAGATTGAGCTAAATTGTTTCGATGAAACACAAGGATTGCGCAATGATCATTTAATGCGCACGTTAATAGCGTCTTGTTCTTGTAAACGAGCAATAACATAAACCAGTATTTGTTATTACAGCGAGTTGACATGACAACATGAAAAGCAATTGACGATGGCATGCAACTTCACATGGAGAAGTTCTGAAGGACACCGCTTATCGACCCAACCAAGAACAATTGGTAGAGGCCAGATTAATCTAATGAAGGGTTTTATTTACATGGCTGCTCTCCAAACACGTGAGAATCTAATTACGACCGAAAGACACACTAAATTTCATCAGATATTTCACTCACGAAAGAATTAAACAGTGAATTCGGTTTGGGAGCACATGGTCCTTCAGAAAGTAATACTTGATATTAAGTTTGAAAACACTTAAGTTTCTTGTTTAAAAAGGTGCTAATTTCAATGTCACCCCCACATTTCTTTTATAGCATGGAACAACTAATTACCAGTCCGAATTAGACCAGGGAAGTCTGGAAAGAGTAATCCTACATGAAATAGAAGAGTCCCAAAGCAAACTTTCACTGCGGAGAAGACTACGAATCGATATGGGAAATGTCCGTTTCATTGGCAATAAACTAGTCATGAACTCGACCTTTGACATTGAACATCCAAGAAACTGAAAAAGGCAGAGTGCCAAGATGGAGCCCTGAAGCACTCCCTGATGCAGTATTAATAGTCACGAATCAAGCAATTCTCCTCTGACACTTTGCTTTATCAGTGCCGGACATTCACTGACCAATGGGCATAATGTGGAATCTGCAGGGGCCAAGACCACCAGCAGTGCCCCATTGCCAAATATCAAAGAAATGATGGAGTGCTGAGTCAGTTGATTGAGTGCGGACTGATTGACTCACTGATTGAGTGAGACTGTTACAACGACCATGGTCCACAATTAGATTTATGCTGATTTTACAGGTCAACCAAATGAAATACGCTCCGCAAAGTTATTGTTTATAATTACATTTCTCCCCCTCCGCTTTGTGCTCAGTTGGAGGCCAAGAAGAAAGCCAAGAAGAATGTTGGGAAACTCTTGGTCTGTTACCGACGCAGCAAATGTAACACAATTGATGCGATTGTTCACAGACGCAGAAGCAAGAAGCAAACGGGAGATTCAGCAGTAACCACAGTCAGGCAGAGGAAGCAGAGGCCATGGGCAGAATCAAGGCTGGCGATCGAAAGAAACATCAGTGAATCATAACATTGCCATCGGACCACCCGTGTCTGTCAGGCCAGCTGCTGACTAGGCAGATCATGTGGAAAACACTAAAAGTCAGGCTTTACCAACCGTGTGCCATTTCGAGTGTTTGGGGACAACATTTGTTGCTCACACTTGGTTGGAGGGTTTTTTCCAGTTCCTAGCAGCTCGTTGTCCCAGGGTTGTGTTAGCAGAAGTGTTGGCCCAGCATCGATCACCACCGCATACAATCTAGCAGCGTGAACGTCCCATGCCAGGCTAAACCGGACAGTCCACTCCATCGGTTATTTTAGTGCCCGGGCCATTTCGGGCATTAGGGCCGAATGGCGCCCAGGCCATCGCAAGCTTGAGCGAGCCATCGCGAGGCATTGCGAGCAGTGAGCCAGCTATAGCGAGCTGTGTGGGAGACGGACGCATCTTCCCCACAAACCATTAACGGCCATCAAGCAACTGAGGCAAGTTACGCTTTGTAGTAAAGCAGATGGCTGGAAATCCAAAAAAGAAACATTCCGAAAAGATAGAAGGAACTGTTGCTGGTCACCCATCCAAATAGATGCACAGATAGACAGAAAGACAGACGAATAGACAGCTAGATAGAGGGATACATAGCCATATTTATACAGATTTTCTTTGTAACATCTGACTTATAATGATGCTGGTATAATAATATAACACTTATAGCCTGAACTTTTAAACAATGAGACAATATTTTTGTCACATTTTCCAAAAGAACATTGACTAGATACTTTTCTCCTGTGGCTTGGCTAAATTTATTCAGGCTGGTTTGCACAAACAAAGCTGGATTCGGAGCATGATTAAGCATTTCATTTGGTGTTTTATCAGGAGATTAAAATAAACATTTTTTTGACAAAAGAAAATATAGCTATTCAACTAGCTGGGGTTGAACAGTGGGGTCACACGAATGTAAATACGGACCCATAAAGCAGCCATTCCTGGCAAATTAGCTGCAGACGGAATTGACTCTTTCCAAATCTGGCTCAATGTCAAACAACAATTTTCAGCGGAAACTACAATAGCAGTGATGGAAATGGGGGGGGGAGCTCGGGGGAGCTCAGCTCCCTTGACCAAAAAACAGGGGGAGCTGTACCCTGCTACAGCTCCCGCAATGACCAGTAGTGAAACTACAATTATCATGTCACTTTTTCAGTCCTCATGGTATTTTTAGTCAAAATTATGCTCAGGTGGAAGAGGTTTCTCCCTTTTTGAAAATTTGGAGTGGCGAGCCGCTGCCGCCCGAGGCGAGAGCTCCCCCGACGAAAATTTTCCATTTCCATCACTGTACAGTAACAACCATAGAACTTTGTCTGACACACTATTGCATGGATTGCAGCAAGAATGGTAAGCATAACAACGCTCTCAGAAATTCCTGTAGAATATCATGGTCCATTGACATTTTTGTTGCCAAATGAAAACTGTGAAAAAATATTTCAACTGTAAGTTGTTAAGGTTTGTTAAGGTTTGTTACGCTTTCTTATATGGATTGTTTCGGTTTGTTATGGTTTGTTACGGTTTCTTGCGGTTTGTCGACAAGCAACACCGGTTACGGTTTTCACAGTTAGTTTGTAAAGCTGGACCTGCAATAATTGATACAAAATCAATCAATTCAGCCATTTAGGCAACAGAACTTTATTCCGGCAATTCGATGCCAAATATTTTGTTTGAAAGGACACCAGTATTTTGGAGCATTCTCTCCACATAGCAAAGACATCAAAGATAAAACTGTTTCATAGCACATCCAGTTTGCAAGCAAGTGGGACAGATTGTGCCATGTCAATGTTTATAGGATCTAGCAATCCCAGTGAGACCGAGGCTTCCCAGGGAAATTTCAATCAGAATGATAAGCCCTTCTGATACCCTTTTTGGGGTCTCAGGCAGTGCCCTTAATATCTGGATTTGATATTATTACATCACAGGACAAGCTTTGTTATTGCTACTTATTGAACAAGATTGCTTGGGCCAAAACCTCTCAATGTTCACAATGACACACAATTGGGCTACCAAAAAAACTCATAATCTTCTCGAGACGGCTGTTCCAAACTCCTGCGTCGAATACAAATGTCTAAAAATCTCGTTTTACGGATGATATTCTTCGGGCCTGTCTTGTGTAACACACTCAAGACCCGTGACCTTCTTTGTTTGCTGTCAAAACTGTATCCTGCATTGCAAATTGACCCTGGCTCAGAGTTTTACCCTTCGGATATTACTTTCCGAGTTGCCATGAAGCGACCAAGGGCATCCGAGAGAGGCAGTGTCCTGCTGTGCCACTCCACAATTCTTGTTGACCAAACAAACTGGCAAAGTTGAATACATGGCCACTCCAGAGCCCTGTAATCATGCTCAATACTGCCACTGATTGTACAGTGTGACTAGAGCTGCTGGCTGAGGTTGTGTGGGCAGAAGCAGCCAAGAAGGGTGACAGCAAGCCAAGTGCTGATTTTAGTATCCACCAGCAGCAACTGCTTATTAACCAAAAATAAAAAGCCTTCAATTTGCCATAATATCAAAGATAAATCTATCATCCTGAAACGCAAGCCGCCCATTAGCATGTGAAAGCTTTAATGTGCCGTAACCACGAAAAGGCAAAGTGATCTAAATTGGCATAAAATGGTTGATAAAACAGAAATTGAACCACAAGTGCTTTGTGATCTGGTCAATCTTCCGGAATGTCGTCTAGACGGACGCCTAATCTATGCCAAAATCATTTCTATGAAAGTTGATCCTACAAATTAGAGGACAGCAAATGGCGCTCCTCGCGATTCATGTTGAAGCAGAACAAAATTCCAGACTCCGGTGCTTTCATGGTTTGGTATAATAACTTCACTAACCCATGCCTACAACTTGGCAATGATCCATTGAAGTACTTGTCCTCAGATGAATCATGATTTAATCTGGATGTATTCAATTGACCTCATTACTACTACATCTCTTTCAAGTGTATCCTTCTAGTTATTTCAAGACTTTATCCTATTTTCTTGGATTTAAGCTGATTCCTAATCCCATATTCTGGCCATTGGACTGAGACCAAAGTGTACACATTGAACTGGTAGTACCGCTGTGTAACTATAAGTTGAGGTATAACGATTTGCAGGCCATTCATCCGATTTGTTGATGTTGATTCTTTGCCAAGCGGCTTCCTGCAGCTCCTGTCTCACACATCAACTTCCTATCCGGCGTATTCCGGCCGTCCTATTTCTGGATGTGTGTTTACGGGCTGATGAGGTAACTTCATCTCCTTGTTGTGTCCCAGGGCAAACAATGAACACATAAAACAATGTGCAGACATACTGATGAGGGCAGTGTGTGGCTCAATTATAGAAACCGCAATCCATCAGGTGTGTCAACAACTTCACGTATTTGTGTGCTTATAACCACTGTAACAACAACTTTTCTCTTTGGCATCTTTCGAATTTCTAAGCGGTAAGTTCTAGACTTGTAGTGCAATAGTGCAGATACACATTAAGGCTAAACATACTGGACTTTTTGCTTCTTGAACCAACTGACACAAAAGATTTTCTGAGGAAAAAAAAGTTGCTCTCCCATGATTTTATTTAATTCATTGACGCAATATAAACTTGAAATTTGCATTTTTCGTCTTGCCGACCGACCTCAGAAAATGTGCTTCAAGATGACCCAAGAAGCTGTCAATCAATATCTGGGCTCAACAATGGAATTCACAGCATAAAACCATTATGTATGTACTAGTATAATAACTACAGATAAGTTGACCTTGTTTGCCATAAAGCTAATCTTTATCTGGAGGACTGGATCAGCTTTAGTTCCAGCATATCATATGTTACAGACTGACATTGTAATCTATTCTTGCCTGGACAAGTACACCAAATATACAACTGATTATAATCTTTAAAAGAAAAGGAAAAATTGATGGGAGGAAATAGACAACCTTGCAATACACCATACTTGGCTGTGGTTTCACGCTGATATTCCCTGAATAGATTCTTAATCGCTTCACCTGGAGATTTACGCAGACATGTTCATTCATTCAATCTCATAAAACTGTGCCATTACGAGCTCACGCACGACGTTATAGGACATCAGTGAATGACGGCACAAGACATCCCCATTCAAACTTCAGAGATTATCTGAGGGACTGGATATTTGGCCGGGGTGCTATCTTGAAGGCAGTCAAGGCTGGAAATGATTATTGGAGTTGAAAGGAAGAGCAGAAGGGGGAAATGGGGTTCAACAAAGGAGAAGTGGGGTGAAAGACCTCTTCAGAAGGAATTTTGACATCGCCGAGATCTGCGTCGGAGCAGGATGGCAGTGATTGGCATTGATCAGAAGCGCTCCATGCCCAACCCTTTCCTTAGCAGTAGAAATACCCCGCCATCAGTAACCCCATCAATCGCCCTCCTTTTCTCCCTTCCTCTTTTTCTACTCCCCATTCTTGCTCAACATTTTCCCAACGCCTGCCGCGACCTACAAGATCATAGCCCAGCAGCCATTTAATTTTATCTCACTGCTGAAGGGGAATCTGCTGGGGATGTCTTTTTCCACACTGAAGATGGATGTTCCTTGTCTTGACAACACAGCTCTGATATTTAGCAATATTTACCTTCTGCGGATCACAAGCGCAGCAAATGTCTTTACGATGTTTCTACGCCAATGAGCCTGTCTTGAGCAGCACAGCCTCTATGTCCTAATCGCATTTACCCCTAATCAATTACACAATTTACTGGCTCAAAATGGAACGATTTGTCTCTTAATAAGATTTAGGTGCACTGCGGCCTGACGGGGGCTGGTAGGGAATTGAAACATGGTGATCAGCTCATTACTGGATTATCTCACACAAATTGCATTTAACGCTTGACTTGCCGGGGTGTTTAGCCGGGGCTGCTGATGCACCAGAGATCCAATGTGTTACTGCCAAAACTATAATGGTATGGCTGACACCAGCTGACCCTGAGAAAGGTGATGGATTCACAGATGCAGTCAGGTTAACTACTGGCAGAGTTCTGGAGCCTCCACACAACTTGGCACCTACTGCAACCAAGGGCTGCTCATTCATTCTTTGAAACAGATACACTGAAGTTTCTAACCCCTGCAGTGGGCAAAAGAGAAAGTGTGTTGGCAAATGGGATACGCTCCTTCGAATAAAGCTCAAAGAGAAGCTTTTACCAAGCATACACGCGTGTGAGAATTCTGGCCGACTTTAACTTTCTTCGAAAGAAAGAAAAAAAGAAATAGCCTAAGTACTCAGTGCTAGTGACCACAGAATGTACCCTGCAGCACAGTAAAGAGCATTATAAAGATCGCCTTACACACTACACAAATATGTGGGATTACTCACTCAAACAAATCCTAAGGAAAGCTAATACAAAAATAAACTCTGACTCTATCTGACCTGCAGACATCTACTTCAGTTGGATGTAAACATGCAAGAAAACATCACACAGGCAAGTGTGGTTCTACTGTGGTATTACTCTTGAAACATGGCATAAATCACAGAAAAATCACAAGCAATCAATGCATCTCATAACCGATCACATGGATACAGATATCAAAGTATATTTTAAATTCATATGAGGTTCAAAAGACGGTGGTATGAAGGCATGTATGGGGCAAGATAGTTCAAAGGTATACCCACACTATGCACATAACAGATGAGCAAGAGTGGAAACAAGGCAAGTATCGAGAAAGGTTGAACAAACCCACACTATAGTCGTTGAGCAAGACAAAGCAGTAACATTATCCCACTCTGAATCTGCCCTCAATCTTAAAGGGTCTTTGCCAATGCCCATTTTCAATTTAAAGCAGCCCAACCAAGGCTTTATTCCAACCACAGCTGTCACCCTGACTTACATTATGCAGATGTCAGCAAATAAATTGATTGTTATTCTGAAGACACCAAAGCAAGTGCAAGCCAAGGCACTTCAATCGCCATGAATTTTGACGGATATGAAGATGAACCGCGCCTGGCCGCCATAACCCAATTGGGAGGCGCTGTTTCTGACACAATTAGAGTGGAAATTGCTCCATCCATGGCCCTTGTCACATATAATGAAATGAAGAAAGGGCGATGATCAATCAATAGCTGTGTGGAATTGTCCCTTCATAAGACAGATACCTAATGGCGTTACCACTCCAGGGCATCAGCATCTCCTATATAATAGGGCCGGCTCTCACTGAATCAAAGGCGGCCCAGCCAGACCACCCAGCCCTGCCGTGTTGCTCTTCTCATACCAATATAGAATTCCGCAGCCTTTCAGTCAACATTATTCACCCAAGAGCTGCCATATGATATCGTAATCTTGCATCCGTCTCCTTAGATTTGGGGCTGAATGAGGTTACACCAAACCAAACAGGGCAATAATGACGTTCAGCGTTTTATCTATCCCATATCAGATTGGCTTTTCAAGAGTCAGCCCCAGAAACTGCCACACCAAAAGTGCCGGGCTGCTCAGACCTTGTCACCAAGATAAATTGAGCAATGTCATTCCTGAAGAAATGACATTATTGACTGGCTTTTCTATCTGATCGCTCGGTTGTGGGCTACTCTCACAATAACCTATCTAAAGCGGATTTCTGACCTTGCCCTGCTATCCTGTGGCACAACAAAAGGAGGACAGCACCCTAATTCCCATCTGATAAGGCGGTCAATGCCATAATGCAGCTCTTGACACAATGTCCTGCACTCTAAAAAATGTGGGGACAAAATTGGTTTTTTAGATTCAAAATGGTTTTTTGAAAAACCAAATTTCAATGCAAAACCAACATGGATTTTTAAAAAAATCCATGTTGGTTTTTTGCATTGAAATTTGGTTTTTCAAAAAACCATTTTGAATCTAAAAAACCAATTTTGTCTGAAATTTTTTAGAGTGTGACTCATTTGCTTCGTTGACAGGAATGCATACATTTTCAGCCTTGTTGCTTGATCAGATCTAGTTTATGCCACAGATCTTACGCATGGATGTTGGTTAAGATAACAGGGAGAATGTATCGCACACTCAATGACTCTCAGTCTAGAGCTATTTTCCGCATAAGCTATAAATTGTAGTTATATTAAGGTTTGAACATCATGACCCAAAGAGCCAATATTTGATCAGTGGGTTATTAAAGGTAATCATAAATCAGTTTGATTGCACTTGACCCATATTCAACTGAGCTTATTGGTTAGGCAAATAGGTCATTAGAGTGCACATTTCATGGGTAGGGCCATAATGATGCCGTTTGCCTCATCACTTTGATATTCATCTCTGTGTTGGAAGTGGGTTTTACGACTCGCAAGGGCGCCGCGCTTCCAGGACATAGCGATGGGGTTGGTGACCTAGAACGCAGAGGGGTAGGCGGAGAATCCCTCACTCTGATGGAGGGCCCTGGAGGGTTGTAGGGGGCCATGACATCCTCATCCAAGCTCGTGAATATTGGGACTCAATCGTCCATGTCTGACGTTAAATTCCCACACTGCTTGCAAAGCGTGCCTCTGCACACTAAATCTGACTGCGGATTTCGATATTGAAAAATGAAAATTGTGTTTGGCACTCACCTGGACCTCCAAGGCATGGTAAGCTAATATCAGTCCTAGTAATATCACTGTAGAAACGCTGATCAAAGACTTCAAGGCTATAGAGTAGAATGATTCCTGCAATAAAAAAGAGAAAAGTGGTTATATTGATATTGCAATGTCATGAAAAATTCTCCATATTCTAGGTTAAAAAAGGCAACTGCTCCCAACTGGGTAAACATCCACTGGCATCTATTTCAAATCAGAATTCTCATTAGAAAAAGCATGTTGTAGTTTAAAGCTGCTTTCTAAATAGGCAAGCCATAAGCATTTAAAGTGGGCTTATGAAGACAAAGCAACAATGGCAGTCAACTGTAAAATACTAATCACAGAATCATTACTCAGCTGCATATATTATTCATTGTGGCTATCAGCTTAAAATGATCAAAGAAAACCCCATAATCAAGCAAAAATCTACTGGAAATATTGTCCTGCAATTCTATATCCATTTATTTGTCGTATTTGTCAGTGGACATTTTTGTAAGACTACCATATATCAAGCAATTTCTTAGTTGATTTACCACATATTGACCTGGCGAAATGTATGTGTTTGCACTATGAATCGAGTAAAGGCATTAGGTCCGAGATGAAGTGGGCCAGGTGCCCCCAGGGCCCCAGGGCAGGCTATTTTACTTGTGGGTCTTGTTCCTTTGAAAGGGAACCACCCACTCAGCTAGGTCCTCTGTCAAGAAGGCAAGTGACAGAGGTTGGTCATGAGGTGAAAATGAAGTGTCCGCGTTTGGAGGAATGTCCCGAGAGATTCCATAAGGAGCAGGCAGACAAGAGATGGACGATAGAAGCAGTTGGATAAGATCGCCCGGGCTGTATCGGACCTCGTTCCAGATTGAGTAGTCAAGCGCCTCAAGACGCAGTCGATGGGACGTCTTGATGAATGAGCACAGCGCCAGAGGAAGAGCTCCCAATGCCGAGTCATGGTCGATAATCAGCCTATGTCCTGCACCCCACATCGGACCCCACTTGCCCAATCTTCCACCCCTCAAGGGCCAGAATTAATGTGCTCTGATCAAGCCGAAGAAGCGATATGATTGGCCATTGAATTAACCACACACTTCATCAGGCATTGTCCGTCTGGTACAGAACCATAGTGGTCTCCCTGATTGCTGCCTTTTTGGGGATGACAAAAGACTGCCGAGCAGAAAAGTCAGCGCACTCTCGTCTGATTGCCTTCTCCCGCAATACTTAGTGACCGTTTGGTGTGTCTGGTATCGTAAGAAAGACGGGTCTTGTTTTGGTCATAATGCTTACTGTTAGCATTGTCTCAGTCCTCAGTTCCATAGATTTGGTTCACTGTTTTATCAGCAGACTGGCTCTCACCACATGGAACCAATGATGGATCACCACAATTTATTTGCATGAGGATGAGGGATGAAGAACGATCAAAGCTGAAAATCCACTCAACCTGCCATTTGGCGATGGAGCCGGACTTCAGAAGAACATTATGCAAAACAAGAAATCGTGGGAATTCAGTCTTCCTTTTACTATTGCAAAAAGTAATCGCCATGGTGTGAAAAGCCTCAGCCCAAAGGTTATGTTATGCTGTGGTGTAAAACCGTTGGCAAAGTACTGACCAACAACCCCATAATATTTATTGGCCAATATGCCTATGGGGATCTTGTATTAGACTTATGTATGAGGTAGGGTCAAGGGTAGAAATGCATTCGATAAAAGCAATGTCACGTGGGTGGAAACAGTAGTTTCTACAGCTGTCCTCACAATGCTTTCCATTGGTTTTCACCATACAATGTATGTATGAATGTAAGCCTACTGAAAGCCTCCAAATAAGAGATTCCTGGGAACTCAACTGCACTGGCCCATACTCAGGTACATATAGTCACCTCCATGTTTGAAGTTATTCACATCAAAGCCTTCTGAACTACAAGAAGTGCTGGATTTTGTCAATAAATAAACTTTTTCACATTACTATACCATTAGCCCTTTTCTTTATTCAAGTCACTTCTAGAATCTCTCCACAAGGCTGCATAAAAACTGACTTGGTCCCAAAACTACCGTTGGTTTTCTTAATTCCACTCACTTCAATAACAATCCATTTAAGCCTCACTGCAGACACCTATGCCATATAGTCAATGTAGCAAAGACCATCAAACGGAAAAGAGTTTCTTGTGGCTGCAGCAACTCAGCTGTTCAAGCTGTTTAGTCTGGCTTACAGGTCAGGCAATTGAGGCTAAATGTACTTCCTGCAGCCTAAAAGCAACCCCATGGTAATTAAGCCTTGGTGGCATCTTGTTCACTTTCTCGCCTTGCTCAAAGAGATATCCGACCAAAGTGCGTTATCATCTACCACTCAGGGAGGATGATACGTTATGGATTGGCCATCCTATCACACAGCTTTTGCTGCGGATATGGCTTTCTTGGTCGCATTGCAGTGGCTGTCTTTATGCTATCGATGGGTGCCATTCTACATATGGGTGACCATCTCATGACCACCGATCGATCCAAGTACCATTACAATAATGACTAGTCTGCCAGCGGAGAACCTGTCAGTTGGCGGCCATGCCAGCGAGTCGTTAGCCAGTGTCCTGCGCGGCTTTTGGTGGGACCGTGTAATGTGCGTAGCGCCAACATAGCGGAGTCCTGGGCCGACTTGGTGCTGTCACTACTCTAATTGCATCAGGCTCCCCTTGCATGCCAGCCACCAATAAAGACACAGGCTGTCCTTTGACTGTCCTTCAACTCAGATATGCCTTTGTTTTTCCCTCTTGCTCAACCTGGCCCCTTTGGCAATGCTAATGTCTTGCCACAAACTCATTAGGAGATGTTAATTCGGTGCAATCAAGGTGGCTTCCAAGGCATAGCAATTAACTGGGAGTTGTTATTGTCCAAACCAAGATGCTAAAACATGCTGCAACTCAATTGTTTGTCTGGTCCCTTTCAACTTCCTTTGTGCTGCCTTGCTAATTTGTGAATTAGTCCCTTCGTCTCTGTTAAAACATGCAAGCTGTCTAATTACCTGGTACTCTCTGAGTTTACACACAAAGAACCTGCACAAAGTGGATTGTAGCCAAGCTTTTTACAAACAACTTGAGCACTTTGAACATGGGTTCCTGTCTGCTCCGGGATGTAAATGCCGGATCACTTTGTGGGGTTTGATCATGACATATTGAACTGGTGCCAAAGCACTTAAAAGATAGTGCACAGTCAAATATCATGATTTATTCATGAAAACAAACCAGGATCAAATGGGTTTCCGATTGCATAGATTCTAGTTCTATGGTATGTTGTATCTATCAAACAAAACAGTTTACGACAGAATAGCTATACAGATATAACTAAATAGACCTGCAATAGGATTATGCATCCACAGTGCAAAAATAAAGATCAGTTTTTCCTCATCATAAACATCACAAACCAACAAACTTATATGATGTGATATCATACACTTAATCTGGGTGCATAAAATGCAGGTTTACATGTATAATGCATAAGTATATATGTAATGCATGTCTATCACAGGATAGCAGGGTTATATCATCTATGCTGCATATTCTAGCCATGTGCATTTGATAGACAGAGCCAAATATAACCTTCATATATGCTGTCAATCATAAGTCACCTGTTACTAAAAGCGATGTTCTCCAGATAGCAGTTGTGGAGAAGAACCTCTTATGTTGATACGACTTGATATCAGTGTTATGAAACATGTTTGTGCAGATAAATGCCAAATAAAAAATGGATTTTTATGTTGACTTTTCTTTTCATTTATAACTTTCTATTGTTGGTAATATGTACAATATTATATCGACTAATGGTTAAAAAACATTTATGTATGTACTTTGACAATTCATTTGATATTCTGTATGATTGATTTATGCAAGTTATGGCATACATAATTTTACTTAGTGAGACAGATAAATAGCAAAATACAAATTTATTTCAAGCCATAGTTTTGGTGTATATTATCTACTATATGGTGGTTGTGAATATCTCATGAAGATTTCTGTCACAAATTAATTATTTGTAAGCCTATGCTATGGCCTCGTGAGTTTATTTAGAAGATGAATCTTCTAACCCTGTAGGACTGTGGGAATTAAGGAGCTTAACTGTGTAGGTACTGCTTCAAAAATATATCAACTGATACGAGAATAGTGCCTAGGATACATACTACCTGAACAATACAAGAGTAAGGATACTGTGTAATCTTAGTCCTTGGGATGGTTTTATCTTCGACTGGTGATACATTATATGGGTGTAAATTAAGGAGACAATCCAATACACGTATCGATATAAGTGACACACATATTTTTACATCTGAATTTAAACAGTACTTATGAAGTACAGCTCATGGTGTTATTCATTTATATTCTTCATTTTCTATTGGAAATCAACAGGTTGTTGATAAAAATAATAGAGGGATGAATCGTCCATTGATCTGCAATTTGGACCTACTTACTCAACTCTAATACCAGGACAATAACATACAGCTCTGTTATTAATGATGGACAGTGTGACCTCTAGTGTGTATTATCCTGGGTGAGATAGCCTGAAAACACTATGCTCATTGCTCATGATATATCCATGAGATGACAGGTGCAATTGGAAATTGTCCATTGATCCAGAAGCTTTGGTCTCATATCGTGTGTTGAACCCAAACATGATTATCACATCAACTGTGATGTAGAAGTGTGATAGACAATCTAACAGCATGCTTTTGTCCCATCATCAATGTATATATACTGTACAAGACAGGTACACTGTATGGCAGAACATGTATATGCTAAGTGGTCTCTTGAGTTAAGAGTATTGGATGCACAATGTATATACCTCCGATATACATTCTGACACATAGTTGTGTCGTCAATTACATTGTATATATAAATTTAGCCAAGTACAAGAAAATGGTTGTGACAAACAAATACTGCTTACTCAATAACCATTATCTTGGTTTGTAACAACTACTCTTCTTTAACCTATCAAAGATTCTGTTGACAAATATATTTTTACAGTATAGACAAACAGGAAACTTCAATTTTTAACAAGACATCTTCAGATCTGCATTGTACTGTGACACTTACTTCAATTCCAACCATCCCTTGTCCGGGTAACTTCCTGACCCATTCATTCCATTCGAACGACAAAGGCAAAGCAATCCAATTATCTTAAAAGTTCCCAAGTACAAGTTTTGAGAAGTCCCTGTCAATTTGGACTCTTTCTGCCACACCCTTTATTGTGCAGTTCTCAAGTTTTGGGCATCGTCAACTTTTTAGAGAAAGGAAGGAACTCACTGGGGCATTTGACAAGAGAATAGCTCAATTCCTGACCCCTGTCTCAGGCCAATGATCCCCAATGTAGATTTTTTAAAATCTAATGTTGAGATGTCTATATATAGCATACAATCTCCAGATATTCAGCTTGTAACCTCTCTTGATGCCCCCAGTGCTAGAGTGTCTTAATGCTACAGAAATTACAATAGCACTATTTGACGGTTATATAGGATTCACTGTAAAATCCGCTGCATCTCTTTAACGGCAACTATACCATTACGAATACAAAAATAGAAAAACATTATTTTTATGGAAGGAATTGTTGTTTTAAGGTGGCTCGCTACCCACGAAATTACGTCACCTGCACATATTTCCGCGCAGCCAGGCAGGCCCTATCTATCGTAGCGTCACCACAGCAGCTGAGCTCTGCAGACACTTTTTGGGATCTTTTTTACTTTTGAGAATTTCATGCGTTGGCCGCTTCGTTTGCAATTTGTGCCACTTCTATTGGGGTTAGAGCTTTAGATGCGCCATGAAGAGTACTATATACAGCCGGAGATTTAACGTGACACTCAAAACAGAAAATTTTTACAGGCCATTTTCGGCAAGCAAGCAGGTCTAATTTCTCGAAAATGACTATGTGATATAAATAAATTTTTATATCAATTTGAAGTGTGGTAGGAAGGCTAGTCTATATCATCATGTTGTTCCCAACTATTTTTGGAAATAAATGACAAAGAAATGAAAAATCCTATCTCATCAATTTTTTTAGCACCATGGTTTATAAAAAAAGTTAAAATTGTCAAAATCGAAACTTATATTCCGAGCCCCTTGGAAAGTCATTTAAACTGAATATATATATATATATATATATGAAATTGTAATCACCTTTTCCATTAAAGTGTCTTCTTTAATTTCATGCTTCATTGCATAATATGGGATGAATGGCACAACAAACATCACAGTAGGAAAAATAAGAAATAAATTTAGTTTTTCAGGTTTGCCTTGACTGACTTTGTGGTACGTAACCCCAAATATATTTTTTAAAGGCTGGTAGCGACCTCTTTTGTTTACATATCCTTGCTATAAACTATATTTTGGGTCATTCTAAACTGTTTTTAAGAAATCCTATCTTGGAAAGTTCACGAGTATCGAGTCACCTTAATGGTAACTAATAAAAGAGACAGGAGTGTAGTGTAACCCTCTGAGGACCGTTCCTTCTAATGGGCACATCTACACTGAAGAAACATTGTGACAACATTGCTTCGTTTGTGAAAATTACGTAGAATTTTATATGGCAGAAATGACATTGTGACAATGTTGTGAAGCAATGTCAAAGATACGACATTAGCATTCGAAATTGTGGCAACGTTTCAAACTGTGATGAAGAATCAATGTCTTGTTGTGGCAACATAATTTCCATCATACATGACCAACAGACCAGCCCTCCACCAATTAGCAACATTCTGTTTACGTTGTGTGTCCCTTTGGTTACACCTACAAAGAAATCATGATCACCTATATAGATGAATTCACATCATGTCATTCATTTGCCCCAAATGCTGGATATTTATTTGAGACATCGACACTGACAGAAGCAAAGTTATACACAGAAAATGAGATAGGGCCTATAAGGAATTCCACCCACATATAAAAATCATAGGCAATCATTTTAAACCGGTGAATCAAATGTCACATATATTTAACTTCCGCTCATGTCTAAAATACACTTGCAGACAAAATTGATACAATTTTCGAAACGTTCACTTTTATCCCTATTCAATGACAAAGTGGGAGGGAATTGATACTTTATTGTAATTTAATTGCTAGCACTAACTTTGCTGTTGCTATTTTAATCATATTAATGACATTTTAATAAGAAATCCATCTGTTTGTCAGTTAAAATGAATGGCTGGCTATGAAAGAATTCATAATTTCAATTTACTATCATTTTACTATTAAACCATTGCAGCTGTGCATAATATAAACAGTCATATCTTCAGATCAGCAATTTTGGCGACATTGGTTGTTTATGTATTGAAATCATCAAATTCATGAAGTTGCTAAATTTTTGCGATCAAAACTGTTATCTTAACTGTGAGAAAGAACAGACTATGATCAATTTACCTATGGTTTGAATTGGTTGAAGTGTACACTTAGAGATAATAAGCTGCTAATATAATATGCTGTATGTATTCTAGTTCAAAATCACCTAAATTTAAACTGCATGTATACAATAATCTTAGTCATTATACACAGAAAAAAAGTAATTCATGCAGTTCTTCAAGCATATTAAATAAATTGTGTACAGAACATAACAAGTAAGGTATTCAGGGAATTGTATATACATTGTATTCATAAATTATATTATTTATATTTATATACATTAGCTGGTAATTTTATGTACGTTGATATATAGCATTTTAATATTCAAAGCTGGTAGTCTTTGTATAGACTCTACAGAAAAAAAAGAAAACATACAATATATTATATATATTTGATGAAAACCAAGTATACCTTAAAAAATGTATAGGTATACATATAATTAGTGAAGTATTCCAGGAAATTGACGCGTGAAATCATACATTAGCAGGGTCATTTTTATTTCGGTCTATACAAATTTATATTTAAACCTATTGCTCATGTTGCAAAGGTCAGATGATTATAAATATTTATAGAAATAAATAGCCAAGAAAAGCAGGTTCATCAAATAGATGTTGGGCAGGTAGACAGAGCAGCTGTGACTGTGTGTTTTGAGGGACCATATTTCAACATACCACAATTGGGTTACAGGATTTTTCATGGTATGTCAACATAGACAGCAATGCAAGTACAGCAATACAATTATCGAATACATGATCAGTCAATAATAGTGTCTATAGGGCTATAAGGTCCAATATAAATATTAATTCTTTGGATTCATGTTAGGAAATCACTGAAGTGGCATGCAGACATCTTCATTGCCTCAAATCAAAAGTTCGGCAGTTTCAACGTAATGATTGCAACAAGGAAATGAACTGTCAGATACACACTTGCTACTTCCACACACAGTTTACCACACACTCAAAAAGAACATTCTGTGCCAGAATATACAAATCACTCCTGTGTAGTGCACTTTCATTTTAAAATGTCCATGCAAAGTGAATGTCTGGCAAACAAAATGATTATGATGAGGAAAACTGAATTGGTGTTTAACACTGACAAAAACTGGCAGACAACCGACTAACACATCTTGGTTTTGTTTTCATACCAACTGTTACTTAGTGCCAAGTCAGTGTACAGACACTATTAGACAGAATTCGATACAAATCACTAACAGCTCACAGCTTGCAGGGAAAATAGTAAATTGTTGTAGCATTTGATAATCTGATAAGCAGAAAATGTATTGTAATATTCAATTTGAAAACAATTTTCCATTACATAAATAACATTTTGCCTGTTGCGTAAGCTCAAAATTGAATTCCTTGCAAATTCATGAGGTATTTCTGCAGCTTCAGAATGACAGGTTATTTGTAAGTTATCATCCAATTACTAATTTAAAAAAAACAATGAAATGTTTGACAGCTTGCTAATAACTCGATTTCAACTTGATTTCAGCAGAATTTTCAACCAGTCACACAACAATAACTGTAACAAAATAGCAATAGCAGTAAACAGATCGAACTGCATAAATAATGTCCAATCATAATTTATCCAATTCGATGTCCTTCCTGACAGCATAGCAATACCAGTATTATAGCTGTTTGTAGATTCAATTTAAAATAAATCAGGAGTCTTGAAATAAGAGGACTGCATAATTTGGATATGACATTGAAGACAGCTTATTGTTACACAGAGGCACCCGAAAGAAGAAGAAGACTTTCTTCCATAAGTTATTAATTGTAACCAGAAATCGGCTCAACCAACAGAAGATGTTCCGAGTCACTAATCAAGCCATGCGGCGAATGGTAACTGAAGGTAAAATGCTTTGTTTTCAGTCCGCCATTTTTTTTCAAACATCCTTCAATGATTCCTTTTGTGCTCGATCCTTGCGGTCAATCGGTTAACTGTTGTCGACTGACCAATGCAGATGCACAAGTCTTTACTTCTTCAACCCTGAGGAAATTAATATTCAACACTCCTTAAGGTACTAAAATATTTAGTTTGAATCAAATTAATAATTTCAGCAGAGACAATCGATTAATTTCCCCTGCGCAGCGGGCAATCATGCATTATTTCAGATCCTTCAGCTTTACGAAAATAAATCTTGCTTATAGCACGTGGATATCAATTATTTTGCTATGCTTATATCCTGATCATTTGCTACATGACAATGCCTGTACCCTGAGGTGTGCCGTAGGCCTATGGCCTATGGTATTAATAGCAGATATAACAACAGTCTAGCAGACAACATAGCAGCCTATACACCTTGCTGTATGTCGTAATGGTGACGTAATGACACAGACAAGGTATAGTTACAGGTTGAAGCAGCCCCACTCTGGATTAAAGGACCAGGCCAGCCCAGAAAGGGCGAATTGACGGGTCATCTGTCAACCAGTAGGAACCTGTGTCATTTCCTCCAGACAGACGATTCGCCCTTTTAGAAACGGCTGCAGAAAAAGGCATTTTTAGTCCAGCCATTTGTCCAGAGTGATGTATCATCCCAATTAGAGTCCCTCGTTGTTTGGGTCAGTTAAACTTCAGTAGAAAAGGTCAGTCAGTAATTCAAAACAATCTGCTCAACAACAACTCCTACTCACTGGCAGACCCAGGAGTCATAGGTGACCTGGCTCCTTTAAAAACAACAAGAAAACAACTCTGTAGAGTCACAGTGTGATCTGTCTCAGCACATTTTTAAAGAGCATCATCATCCTGAAACAGAAGCCAGACAATAGGATAATCAAGGCATTGTCTGGTGAATAAACTATTCCATTGACTCTAAACAGCACCAATTTGGAAAAATATCCCAAAGGCAAATGTCAAGTCAGGTTTGTTTTTCCTTTTCCTCTACCATAATAATCTTATTTTCTTATTATCACCATGTGTGTAGTATTCCTGAATGAGATGCTACAGCAAAGAGGTGCCCAGAATCTCAGAAACACCAATCTGGAAGCTGCTGCCACCACTATATCAGTAAATAATCATAAAATAATCCATTACCAAGTGCAATTATTTTCTTCATTCCCTATGCACCCATGGAAGGCACGATGTCCACAAATGATGACTCAGCATTATTGGGATGACAATCTGCTATGCATGAGCCACATTGAGGCAGTAATGGCCAGTGCTGGGACAATCACATTGCATTCAACGCATGACTGGCCCAAATAGGCAAAATGCCCTCTGCATTCTTTTGCATTATGTTGTGGGGAAGATTATACTGCGCAGCGGTCTAAATAGGATAGGATTGCCTAGTTAAAGCCGCTCTATAGATGACTTAAGATTGAAGGTTTGTAATGTAATTTCTGTCTCTAAACAAGACTGCAGCCGGGAAGAACGTGAGAAGATAGACAAACTTTGAAATAAAATACTTATCACTCAGGTTGGTTAATGCACAAAAAGCTGAAAAGTGCATAACCAACCTGAAAAGGGTCTTGATATTTATAGAATTCATGTCCACAAATAATTATGTTGGCCCATATATGCCATTGCAGCACAAACCATCAATTTCAGTGAAATGACTGATTCACTGTAAATTTGAATTTTGAGTTAGCTTAAATGATTGCGTGAGATGGTGGCAAAATTACTTTGAGCTAATACAACTTGTTGACAACGGAAAGATTATCACAAAAATTGTGCAATCATCTCACTCAATCATTTACTAATAATTTCAAATTTTACAGTGTTGGTTACTGGTTCAAAAAATTAGACTCGAGATCAATACCAAATCGCAAGCATCGCTTATTTTGACACTGAACAATTTGGTCAAGCTCAAAATAGAGATAAACAAATTTGTTGACCGAATTTGAAAGTGTTGCTGTCAGAAAATTTAGCTGAGCTTGGCATTAAGACAAGTGGCTAGGCTAATGCACGTGGAATCCCCAATATGGCATGAAGGCAAGGGCTGGCCAGGGAGGCAGGAAAAAACAATGCAATCTGGGGATGAGAAGTGCAGGGTCAGCACACAGTCAGCAGGCAGCCCTAGCCAGTCCTCACCACAACATACTGCATTTGCAAAGCATCAAGATACAATTTGGTTTAATGTTACATCGGTCATTTCACACCTTTTGGTGATGATTCGTTCGCTTGTTTCTTGATTTTTTAATTTTCTTTTTAACTGATTCTTCAACACAAACGTAAAAGATTGCAGTCCTTGCAAAATTGACAAAATGAGGCAAATTGTCTCCAGCGTACAGATAAGGCCCCTCTGGGCTGTTACAAGGTTAACTGAGGTCAATCGGGATACATTATATTTACATGTTGTCAGACACATACACGGTGAATCCTGATGATGACATTTCAAGATCTACGTATTTCCATATCACCACCAATTACAGTGCAAAAACAAATATATATTATAATTAAGATAGCGAGGCATTTAATTGTCATAAAGCTCATAATATTACACATGCAGTCTCAACTTGCATGCAATATAAAAATAAGCAAACTAAAAGTTCAGCACTTTTCAGAACAGAATCTACATGCCACCACGATAAAAACGTTTCCACAAGCCTTATCCATACCTGAACGAGCTTAGCTTGCAGAAATGCTTCGATGTTTTGTGACCAACTGTTTGTAGCATGAATAGTTAAACGACCCACATGACATCTTGGTAAAACAATGATATTTATTCCTCCTGAACATTGCATTGCAAATATTTATTGTTCTATTTTTGGAGCCATTTTTTCCTTTCTCTCTAAATTGTCATTGACACAAATAGCAGACTTTTCCTAATGCAGCCTCCGATATGACGTCAAATTGTTCCTTTTACATTGCCATTAACCTGAAATAACTCAAATTTGCAGTTCGCTCTGTCGAATTGCTGACTTAGGATTTCCAATGTTGGAAGTATCACAAAAAATGTCAAGCTAAACAGAAATGGAAGTTTCATCGATTGATTTATTCCATAAGCTATATAAACACAAACAGACACCAGGAAAATTCAGCTAATTGCAAAGATATTCATATCAACGTTGACCTGCTATACTTCAAAGATATAAAAGTTGGGTACATAAAATTCGGATGTATTTTTTTCTTTCCAAAATTCAGGCAGAAATGAAAATGTCTTCTTTATGATAAGTTTCAAAAGTTCGCTGTTGGATATATCATTAAAAAAAAAAAACCATCACAGCAATAGAAACCAAGAGGAGGGGGGGTGCAACTGCATAAACTCAGCAGCACCTAGACCAAAGGGGTTCACAACATAAACACAATGTTGCTAATTGATGGAAGGCTCGTCTGTCGGTCGGGTAGAAATGTGAACACATTGCAATTTTTCACAACATTGTGAAACGTTGCCACAACGTCACATTCTAGCGTCATATATTTGACGTTGCACTACAACCTTGTGGAATGTGGCAAAGTCATTTCTAGCAGACAATTCCAGGTAATTTTCACAATCATTGCGATGCTGTCACCATGTTGCTGCAACCTATATGAGGGGTTTTCAAAAGTTCTGTCCAACTAAAAATAAATGCTTAATCTGTTGCCATGGAAACCAGCAGTCATGAAATGCGGCCCAGACTTGGTAGTCCCAACTAAAAACTAATTGAATACCTGCTTGTATTACCTGTGTCTTGACTTCTTGAATAAAAGTATATTCTTTTGTTTTTCATGTAATACAATCAGTTAATTATAAGATCATTAATAACAATGGAAATTGGTATTATTGTCACATTTCACTTACTTTACCATCACTCATGAAGTTTCTCAGTTTTTTATGAGATGAGAATTTTTTTGGATATGGAATTATGGATGGCATCATATATGCCTGTTGTATTTCTTAAATTTAATTGGATAAAAACTAGCAGAGACAGTAAGAACCTTTTATCATACATACAAGGAAGACAGTATGAGTGACAGAACCTAATTAAGATTGTACAAACGTTTTCTGAATGAGGAGAACACCCATTAGAAAACCTAAGAAAAGAAGACTTGAAAATGCCAAAACTGACCTTGACACAAAGACTGAAGTATCTTATTTAGACATGGTTAGAAAGTATGAGAAAATGTATTTACAGGGTCCCAATCATTAGTTTAGGGAGTTGTGAAATGGCTATGACAGTTTTGAATATATTCTGTTCTATATCTCTTGTAATAATTACATATTTTGATAAGATATATCAAGTATGCGTCTGTTAACAAGATCTCGACCGCATTTCATGACTTATGGTTTCCATGGCAACAAATCAACCATTTATTTTTACTTCAATGATGTGATTTTTTGGGTATTATTTGCAAATTACTTCAATATCAACTGACGCAAATTTCACGTTTCTGTATAAAATCTAGCAAAAGTTAGGACAGGTTGGACAGAACTCATGGAAAACCAATCATAAAGTACAACAAGTCTGCGAAACACCAACAGTGATCTCAATACGAGGACTTTTGAGTCATTGATTTTCTAAGGGATATAAGGTTAACGGAAATATATTCAGTACCAAGTTAATTAGTTTAAGCATTTGTGAAATGGCAGGGATTATTTTTAATAGGTTTCTTGTTCTGTATCCCTAGTAAAATCTTACATTTTTGACAGGATATAATGAATCTGTGTCTCTAAAAATGCCCTGGGCCGCATTTCATGACTTTTGGTTTCCATGGTAACAAATTAACCATTTATTTTTGTTTCTTTGGTCTGATTTTTTCAGGATCATTTGCAAATTACTTCAATATTATCTGACTAAAATTTCATGTTTCTCTATTAAATATTGCAAAAGTTATGGCAAGTTGGACAGAACTTTTGGAAAACCCATCGTAGATGTGCCCAGTGGGTGAAAGTTATTTTGATGATTGCATTGGCAAGGAGTTTGCTTCACCCCAGAGCATTGACTTCAAAAGATAACGCTCCACGATTGAGATCTTTCATTTCATAATAAAGGCAACCAGAAATTCTGGAAATCGAACTCGAGATGACCATATGTCAATTGGCTTAACCACTTTTGCTACTCAATAATCACATAGCAATAATATAATCAGTGATACCAATACACTTCAAGGCTTCTTCTGTTTTTTCAAATTTCACCCTTTCAACTTCAATTCATTCCATCCATTTCTGTTTCCACCTCCTTTCCAAATGTTCCATTTTCTTTATGGGATCAAAATTGAAGCACTCTCTGCAGTAATGGGGCTCATTATAAGGGATTACATTGAAATAGGGACCCCAAACCCTTGTTCCCCAAATTCATTAAGTGCAATAAATATTGAAATTGGCAGAAATTCCGTGAGGCTCTCCAGCAGGGCAACTGTTTAGACAGCCATCGCAGTTTCACAAATGCAGCGGCTGAGGGCTGCTCGAGGTATTTGCTATGTAAGCTGCCTTCCTGCATCTATTGGCTTATATTGCCCCAGGGTGAGAAAAAAAGCAACCTTACTGTTTTAAAAACAAAACATTCCTTTAAAGAGCCAAAGTATCACCTATAGTTTCGTACACAAAGGTCAAAATCCAATGAACAGTTTTTCAGTTCATGTTAGCAAACTTCACTTTCTTATGGCTTTTATAGAAGTAAAGAGGTGATCTTACATACTCCGAAAGCCCAAATCATTTTCATAGTAATACAGTGCAGCGGATTAATTTATCCTAATTAGGGTGTGGCTAAGGCTGTAAATCAATCATATGTCGTACTATTTTTAAAGAAAGGCAATAACAGCTAAACTGACTTGACTCTTCGCAATTCAAACATCAATATTGTCACTTTAAGGATGGTGAGAAACAATTCAAGGTGTGTACATGCATATGATACATGCAAATTGGTAATATAATTGGTGTATCATTTCCATCAATAGATAATAACTCACATATTTGACCGAATCAATCCGATTTACCAAAATATAATAAATCAGTCGCCTGAATAGAAACACAATATAATGTGATGGCCCACACCCTTGCGTTAAAGGGATAAACTTTCATCAAATGAAAATCCTCTCACAAAAAACACAATAGTGAAAAAAGGGATTATATACATGATTATACTGACAGGGAAGATGTGAGAATGAATAATTATATTAGAATTCTGTGCATGTGAATTGGTACATTAGTGGGCGAATCCAGAATACAGCAACAGCTGCTGATATACCAAGGCTGATCATGAGGGGATCAATAGGAAATGATGCACACAGATATGTCACGTCATTGCTGGGCAAAGCAAAACATATAGGGGTGGGGAAGAGGAGTGGTGTGAAACTGTAAATTCAGAAAAATAAAACCATCATGGATAAAACTGACCAAAAAATCTAAATGAAATTACTGTTTTTCAATTAAATTAAACCTAAAAAAAGATATGACCAATTAAGAAAAGGAAAAAAAATCGACAATTAAGTATGTAATTAATTCCGGAAGAGCTTTGCCAATACAAGCATATTGTACACTGTATATACTGTGGGAACAACTTTTGCATTAAAATAAAATTGTTTTCAGGATTTTGCTATTCACGGATATATTCGCAAACCACATGTTCTTTGACGTAATGAAAATAGAGTGATGACATGCACAATAATTGCAGATGATAACAGACATGAAAAACAACTTTAAACCATGGGTCTAAAGAATCTTAAAATGTTATTCATAAGAAAAAACATAGTTTAATTTCTTTTCTATTTCGCTCCCATACACTGCTCTTCAGCGTACTTCTGCGCTGCTCTCCTCTCCCACAAGTAGACAGCAAGTAGACAGGACCCCAATTTGCCCGTTTACTTCCATGGCTTTTAGCTGCACATTCTGCTGGTCAACTGGCCATCACGAAAATGACCGCAGCTGTGGTCTCCATTGATCTGTCTGTTCCAGTTTGTCATTCGGCTAAACCAGAATTGCCAACAATATCAACAGCCGCAAGCATCCGCTATTTCAAAAGAGCACTTCATTTGCTGCCTCTTTACAAGCGTTTAGCGGAAGGACTGAAAAATCAAATGGGAATTCTTCTATTCTCAAACTAATTGACTCTCTGTGTCTGTTCACAAAATTGTTTTCAGGATCTAACCGAATTAATATTATTTCTATTTATTTGGAAGTTTTATTCTGTTCAAACTAATTCAGTAAGAGGACATTTTCTCCTATAAATTCAAGTTTGTGTTGCGAAAGTTTTTCCAAGCAGACACAAATTCACATATGTTACGATACCATTGCACCCCCTTGGATTTTATGGAAAGATGCCACCAAGTGAACGTACATAAAGACAATGTGCACATTTACGTTGCAACAATGTTGTGACAACGTCAAGAGAACATCACAGTGTTGGTGAAAATTACATAGAATTGTATGGTAGAAATGATGTTGTTGCAACAATGTGAAGCAATGTCAAAAATTAACTTAAATTGCATGCGGTGCTGCGGTAATGTTGTCAAGACCTTGTGAAAAAATCTTAACGTTGTGTTCATTTTGTGGCAACATTATTTCTGCCATACATTTTAACATGACAACAGATCAGCCTTCCACCAATTGGTGTGTCCCTTGGGTTATAGGAGTTATTTGTTGAAATTGATTCTACGCAGCTTATTCCAAAAGTGTATTTAACTAGTTTTTTGTAGAAATACCTGATTTACACATAAGTACAAAGGAGAGATATCATCAGTACCTCTACATATCTACATTTCATCAGACACTAAACATGCAATGCATGAGTGTTAGCAGTGCAGTTTTTAATTTATCATAGAACCTATGTATATGTATATATTTATATATAGGGTCTATGTATGTACATGTCATAAAGTTACTCTGAACAGCTGGTGGCCAAATAAGCCACAGAACTGGTATATTACATTGTGAATGAAAAATATTGGAGGCAAAAATCAGAAAATAATAATAAAAGAACTGTCAATATCAAATATCCTCTTTTTCAGTTTGCCCACACTTTTTGCATGATTTACAGCCTTAATCCACTTGAAACATATTATAAACTGGAAAATATATGAGGTGATAAAATCATAATATCATCCACATACACAAATGCAGATTATCGTTCAGTAAGTGGATTATTTTGATGTATTTCAAGGGGTATAATGCCCTTCCACAATAGCACACAGAAGTATGAATAGCTAGAAATAAAATAATTGTGTTCAAAGAACGAATTAAAATAGAAAACCTGAATGCCTTTATTTTTGCAGTGGATTACCCGATATTACGTAGCCTCCCAACAAAGGCAATAGTCACATTATTGTTGAACTCTGACAATGAATGTTGTCCAGCATTCCAAAACAAATAATTTTCAAATTTAGGCTTGTGATGTGCGTAGGTTGAACTTTCAGAATAATAATAAAATTGAAATTATATTCCATTGAATCTGTATTTACCAGTTCCTTGCTGCCTACTGTGGAAACCAAATAACTGTGGGCCTATTCCTCAATATCAAATTATGATCTCATTGTTCGCATGCTCGCAAAAAACTTAACCGAGGTGTTGTTGTCAAACTTCTTTCGGTAAAAACCGGTTCAGGAAATATAAGTTTTCATTGGTTGATGACACATTATATAATGCGGTCACTTGAAGTTATTTAAAAAAAAATACAATTCCTTTGGTAGAAATAATTTAAAACAAGCTATTAGAGCATCAGATTCTTGAAAAAAAAAGGAACTGGTTTTGCTTTTCTGCAGTTTACCACGCAGACTATTTCCAATCAAACTTGAAACTTCCATTGGATCAAACCAAATAAAACAACTAATCTACATAGCTACTATGATCAAAACATCATTACTTATGCAACAATATACCTCTTTCCATATTGCTGGTCATACCAAGTACCCCTGCCTGTGTCACATCTATCCATATAATAGAAAAAATAACGAGCAAGCACTTTAAGAGATGCTTGCAGATAGACTGCCCATGATAGTATGTACCCCTTTGCCTGTCACCTGCACAAGGGTATCTGGCATGTGAGACCTGCAGAGGGTATCTGACATGTGAGACCTGCTGGAGGGTATCTGGCCTGTGACCTACTTTTGGTTATTGATCTTTGACCTGCAGAAATTCAGCCTGTTTATTTTCTTTATTAATTTCTTCATCTCAGAAAGACACCTAAAGTTTATCAACGCAAGATAAAATTCTATTGAGACTGTATGCAAAGTTTTAATGACAGAGATGAAACAGCATTACCAAGGCAGTTGTCATAAGTTTCAGAGCCATCCTCCCACAATAGAGATGCCGCTTGCAAGCAAGCAAGCATCTCTAAAAACGTATAACCTGCATGTGCTCTGTCGCGCATGCACATCTGCATAAAAATTAAACCCTTTTTATAACTAATTTGTCACATTTTTTTATAAGTATAGATCTACACTAACACATGCACATACCTCCTAACAAGAGGCAATTAATCACAGGGCTTTTAACACCGAAATTGACCATAAAATATTTAGCGGATCAATTATCATTCGCCAATGTCCATCCCAGAATTGATTTCTCCAAATAGAACATGTTTTCCTTATTTGGCACAACTGATGCAGTCCAAATCAGAGCAAATATGGGCTAATTCGCACAACAGTGATTTTGATGACAACTTACAGATAAAGGGATTATCAAAAACAGTGCATATTTTGATCGTAAAAAAAGGGAACACAGCTTTTTTATACAATGTAAAAAACAAGTTTATAATGTGAGCTGACACCTTATAGTCAATATCAAAGCATTTTAAACGTTTAATAACATTTAAACTTCAGCATGATCATTTTAAGCTGTGAAATGCTGAGCGGTAACCAACAGTTTTTCATGTTGAGGCTCGCCTACAAACAGAATATTAAATAAACAGACAATTGTACGGTATAATTTGCAAATTATTTGCTACTTTTAAAATATAGTTTAAGAAGCGTACCCGGTCGGAGCTAGTCAGACATCTCCTTTTCCGACTCCCTCAAACACAAAATAGGTGTTTAATTTACTGCGACTTGATACCATAATTCATATTTCAGAAAAGCATCCATTTATCTGCCTACGTGTCTACCTGTTCCTTTATAACATTATTACATTATCATTTATATAGCCCCCATTCCAGCTAACCGCTGCTCACAGGAGCTTTATAATGAAATCAAACTTTTTTTTACTTTTAAGACCTTCCGCGCCAGTTACTTTGGATGTGAAAGCTCATGTAACCGGATGCAGTTGCCTGGCCTCAGTTTTGTCTTTTCACCCGATACATGGAGATATCCTTGTGCAACAAAGTCTTCTTGAGCCAGGTAGACAGGTTTCACAACTCCACCCTGGAGTACACTTTTCTTCATTTCAGTAAAAACATATTTTATGACAACAGTGACTTCCGCGTATGAAATTTTTGGCAAGGTTTGGACTTGGCAAAGACAGTAAAAGCAATTGGTGTGCCAACCACATTAAAAGCATGATTGAATAACATTTGATGGAACCTTTTTGCTTGATAGCATACTTAGCTTCGCTTTGGACAATAGCCCAGACCGGCTTGTTCGTGATAAAACCATCTTGGCTAATAATCTTAAAGATAATCTGGTAAACCTAAATATAAATATAGAGTAGGCATACAGCAACTTGGCCAATAAATAGTTACATACGATATGATACGATATGATATGATATGATACGATATGTTTAATTAATCATGCACAACAACTGTAAAATCAGCTGCATCACCTTTATGGCGTTGGTTGTCGTAAAAAGAAAAACTTGTTATTTACGTAAACATAAAGTAAAGTTCTGTTGCTTTCACAGTAAGAATGACAAGCTGTTGATTTTTGGTTATTGCCAAAAAACGTACACAGCTGGCGTAGCACTGAAATGCTGGAATCACTTATAGATAGTTCAATATCCAAGAGAAAATGACAGAAAAAGAAGACATACAGTAATTTTATTCATAAGTTGATCAATCTAGATCAAGCTCCAGGCAGTCGAAGACACATACTGGGCCAAACAAAGCACACTAAAGAAACACTCATGAATCTGCAATTCTCTATCCAGGCTCACTTCCAGACTAATTCTCTCTAAAAAAAATATTCACAAAAATCATAT